>CM060918.1:709386551-714386551 GCA_030737875.1 Allium sativum
TTGAAATGCTAAAAAAGTCCGTGTTTGGTAGTTTCATGTTATGCATTTACCAACATAATAAATAGAAAGTATTAAAAAAATTGCATGCTCAGCTTTTAATTATTCAGTTAGATGAAAATTAAATACATTAAATAACATAGCTTATAAATCATGCTATAGAAGAAAGGAAGTCAATATAGGTGTAAGGTACCCTACATAAAATTCACTTACATAGCGAACTCAAACCTGATAAAATTTGTATCATTTTCCTATATTTCTCTTCCTAGACACAATTTTGGAACTATTATTACCTTCATGAGTACAGATGTTTATAGAAAGAAAGAAAAAATTGAAATAAAATCATGGGATACAAATGATAAATGTAAACGTTGCGTTTAAAATTTAGGTAAAGATGGAAGTTTAAAATCCAAAAAGTAAATAATAGAAGAATGATATAGTAAGGGATCTACACAATCACGGATTCCCAAGCTTAGGTATGTGCAGTAGAAGGTTTAAAATAAATTTTGATAAATTCACATTTCAGATTTACAGATAGCTCATAGAAGTAATGCAGAACATCACTAATGGTCATAATACTTTGGTTTATGTTCTTTGTTTGAATTTTTAGCTTTATTGTCAAGAATAAAATTATAGTGTCTTATAATATGTATATTCTGATCCACTTTATCTATTTTTGTTATAAATGAGAATTTAAATTACATTTTAAAAACTGGACAACAATCAGATTAGTGATTGTAATAATTTACGGCAACCATTAGCTCTTAGCTGGAGAATGACAATAATTTCATAACCAGTTAATCAAAAATGATACTCAAATTAATTCATGCTTGTTTCAGTTGAAGAAGTAAAACGATAATGAAAATCCCAAAAAATATTGTGCTAACAACTATTTAAAGTAAGGTAAATAATGGATAATTAATATAGTTCAATTTTTTGTAACTTACATACAGATTGACCATTAATGCCTGCAGTACTGAATTCTCACCATCTGAAACCTATGAAATTGAAGGAAAAAAAAAATGTAAGCAGATATCATACAGTTTAGACGTCAGTTCGTAACTCATATTCAACAACTGAAGAAAAGGAATATCGCTTTTATGTTTTTTTTTTTTTTTTAAGTTCCACACTATGGGGTCTATTCTCTATTTTATTAATTGGTAAATGAATTTGATTAATACATTAGGTTCTTTTTTTCCTTTAAATGAACTTGCACCGATGAGTTTGATAATATGAATATCCAATGTAATGAAATGTGGGTGCATCAAACACATTTCATAAGGCACATGTACTACAATATATCAAAAGAAAAGGAACTACCTGAATACTATTACGAAACATTGACAAACATCATGAAAATTATAAGTTAGCTCCCCCAGCAATACCATATATACGCGAATAAAGACATCAAAAGTGAAACTTGGAAGAAAAAACAAATTACTTGGGCCTTCCAAAAGCAAATTAGACAGATCACAGTTGAAGAATATTACATCAACTGATGAAATCATTAAGTTTAAGATGATAGTTTTTAATTAAAAAAAAACAAAAATTGTAAATTTGGAAGAAAAATGAAGATACCTCAAATGAAGTAAGAACATAAACTGGTAATAAATCAGTTCACCAAACGTCCAGCTTTGAGATTTGGTGACCGACTTCTTGGGAATAAGGACACAGAGCTTTATCTTATCTATCCAACATAAACAAATATTTTGTGATTTCTCTACTATTTTTAAAATTGTCATACTGGGGTTAAGTTTCCCCAAAGTAGAAAGAAAGGAGAATATTAAGAATGGAAGTAAACAATTGTGCAAAACATGGAATTATAGGACCAAGTGGAGAAACAAACAGTTGAGAATATGTAGGTTGGAAGATAAAGACATGAGTTTGCGTTTTACGTATATAGTTTAGAATGTGGAGGAAGAAATCAGTTTCCCTGTTTTTTGACATAAATAATCTACATTGATAGTTTGGAAGCTTTTAGCAAAAGAGTAATTTTCGAGAACTTAAAAAAGGCTTCACTTTGACTCTTTGACCGATGGTTTTGCATTATTTATAAGAAAGATATGCACAATAATTCAATAAACTTTAATATGTTACCGCTATAACTGCAAATTGCTCAATAACAATGCATGAGAAATCTTGTGAAACATATAATGGTCAAGCATGCTAAGTGCACAAAATCAGCTTCAGTACCATGTCATCATAATCTTATTTTGCCAACAGTAAATTGACTTTTATAATTGATTGTAAAACTTCTTGATTTGGTTCAAGAATATTTCTCACATCCACACAATAACACAATTTTGAACATTAAAATGGACGCAAATCTGCAAACCTTGTCCAATTCTTCATATAAAACTTAAAAAAATGTTTATGATGGCTTGTTGCAATATTTAATGATATTTTTATACTTTCTGGATCAATAAAAACATGGATTTGCAAGGCTTATAGCTATGACCAATGTATTTAAAAGAGTGGAATATTAAAACATATAGAAGCTTATGTTATTATTATTTTTCTAGAAAAACCAAATTATACCTCTGCACTTCTTTTATCTAAGATGAGTGGACTGAAGATTCACTTTTTAATTATAAAACCAAGCCCACCTTTGAATATTCACTTTTTAATTATAAAACCAAGCTCACCTTTTAGTATAGATCAACCAAAAATTACTTGACTCGGTTAGAGTTAAAGATTGTGGCTAATAATTTTGTAAAGTGATTTTAATAAGTATTTCATACTTAGGTGTTGCACATGCCCTTATTATGTTACAGTTAATCATAGTGCAAAACCTTGATCTATAATTATACATAAATCTTTGAAAAAAACGCTATGTAAAACTCTATTTGCATTACATGCAATATATTCCATATAAAAATTCAAATACAATATCATTCTAAATTAAATTGATATTTAAGAATAACTACGGAAAGATTTAAAATAAACATGATCTGATGAAGGAATGCATTATTACCATACTTACCAAAAAAATCTAAATAATTACAAACTTTTATTGCTATCACAACAATGATCAAATAACATAATGACCCAACAGAATATGAGTAAAAAAGGATAAATAAGTTTCAACACAATTGGTTGTTAGCACATTTTTATCTTTCAACTAATATATAACTTCAGCCTTTTTTTTTTTTTTTTTTTTTTTTTATTTTATTAAACTCCCTCGGCCTGTGTTTACAATATTACCGGATGAAGTAAAACATGCAAGTCAATAAGCTAATTTATTGTAACATTATGAAACGAAAATGAAGGAATAACTAAAAGCGTGCAGTATAAAAATAATTAATATACTTCCAAGCAGTTTTATTTAGCACTTGTAATCTCCAACACTAACTTATAGTTTTATACAGATTTAGGCCTATAAACGATCTGATTAATAAGTAGTGCTTTGAGCGATAATTTTAGACTCCACAGCCTCTAAATATTTAGATCACTTGATCTATACATAAAACGAAATAATAGTATAAATATTATCCTACACAATGTTCAATTGACTCAAATCCAAAGAACATTAAATATAAGATTAGAGTGTAACAGGTAAACTTAAAAAATATATATTTTTATAGTGATTTATAACTTCACTTTGATACTAAGTAATTGGGACTTTTTGCATGATCATGGTGATGCTCATTAAAATATTATCATAAACAGTAGTTAATGTTTAATTGCTAATATTTGCACATTATGCAGGTTATGAACTCATATATAAAAGACTTGAGGTAACTTATGTACACAAAGAAAGAGTTTTATAGGTTTATTCATTTTACATTTACTATTTATGGTAACGAATTTATGGCTCAAGCAAGAAAGAATTACTATTAATACTTTTATTACAGATGAGGATCAACTAGTACTCCACGGATACTGCAATATATTAATACCGGTATTTAATAATACATAAACTATGGTAATAAATATCTTGTATCTGAATTACTTTTCATGCGTATTTAAGTAAACAGTTATAATCTTTTACCCTATTGATCGTTTGAGATGAACTGAAAGAGTCAAAGAATTGAAGTAGATATGAGAAAATAATATATGAAGAGCACTGTTTCTTTTTTAGATTCAGCGTATTAAACCCAATCATGATTATCAACCAAATAAAAATGTTAAAATGACACAAATAAGGGATTCATAAATTACCCGTCATAAGATTAGGATCGGTTGTTCCTTCCGCCGTCAATGCTGAAGTGCACCGGTGATATGTACTTCCTCTATAAGTCGCAGACTAATTCGTTCAGTTCGGTTGTTCAGTAGACTTTCTCAGCAATCTGTCACATGCAGTAGAGGAACAAATTATATGAAATTGTATGTGCGACTGTGAAATAAAAATTTATGGAAACGTAAGATTAGAAATGAAGGTCGTAAGATCCAACAAATGTCAGGGTACAGTAGCAAAATCGAACGTGGAGAACGTCGAAAATCGCCAGGCTCTATCACGATAACCATCCGTTTTATGGCTGAAATTTTTTGTGTTTGGGATGGAATTAGTAGATTTGGAGAGAAAGAAAAAAGTTGTCAACAGCGATTTTAGTTTTTCGAAAAGGGATTAGAGAAGACAACGTAGTGGACAACTGTAGGGGCGATAATGTTTGAACATCGCTCAATTTCCATTAGTCGACATTTCATTGAGAAATCAAGTAGGGGGAAATGGAATTGGGGATTTTCATTGTGAAATCAAGTAGGGGGAAATAGAATTGGGGATCGAACGTAAGAGTACAGGAACCGAAAATCACAACGATAAAAATAACACGTGAACCAAAGGGGGACAGATGTCGCTAACTAAAGTAATTGGTTTCTGCTATACAGTACAAGTAATAGATAATAGATGACATTACTCGTTAATTTTCTTTATTAATATGAGTCTCGGGTGGGGTGTCACACCTAAGCTCTCAGTTTCTATAATCAAGATCAAGTGAGGTATAGAGTTTCGACTAAAATTGTCCAATGAATTGAAGTAGTAGTTTTGAGTTGACCAATATTATTATTTTGTATCAATGTTGTAAATGATATAGGTAATTATTGTACTAAACGTTCTACATAATCATTACTTCATAATTTAGAACTAATACAGCGACAGTGAGGTTGTCATGAGATAAGAAAAATGTGTAGAAAATACATATAAGCAAAAAAATGGTTTTGCAATTAAGTTTTATTTACAATATTTATTGGCTAAATTACGACTATTCTTTCAATAACTGTTGTTTTCAACTTAAGTTTTTCCCAAATATAATCTTTATATAAGTGTTATCTTTATATAATCGTTAATGTCCTTTTTGAATTCTACGTTGCAAACCTTTTTAATGTGATTTTCATTTGTCCATGAAACGTACTCTTATGAACTTGCTTCATGCTTGGCAAACGGGACTAGAAATGTTGTAGTCTAAATTTTCCAAATAGTTTGTAAATATTCTAATGAATATTCAATATTCTGAGATCGATTAAATATAGCGCTTCAGGAAGTGATTGTAATTTCAACTCTAAATGTAATGCAAATAGTGATACACCAACCTTGTTATTATTGTCATTTGATTATTTGACACTAAATAGACATAACTAATATATATGGATGAATATGTTTAATTAGCATCCATTGAAATATATATAATTTTTCTTAGAATGATAAATTTAAAATTTATTACATAAATAAAAGAAAAACTACTTAACAAGCTAAATTACAAAAAAAAAAAAAAAAAAACATAGTTTTATTTATAGAAGTATTATCAGTTTAGCGTATCGTATTTTCTTTGATTAGTTATGACGATAAAAGTCTAATCAATCCATGTATACTGATTTCGTTTTCACCTTATTTGCTCTACAACATATATTACAATAAATAAATGAACAAGCATAGAGCGCAAGAAAAATTGACAACGATTTCTATAATACAAAAAAATATCAACTATAAAACCAGTCCAATCCAATTATTACGGTTAGACATACGTTCAGTGCAACCCATGCATTTGGCAGGCCCACCATCATAGAACCCGCTAACTAATTAGTAGCGTTGCGTAATATAAAAATACTGTAATAAGATAGAATCACAAAATAAATACCCAAGTACTCTAGGTTCTGTGCATATAAGCCCAACTGATCATCTCGATAAGCCTGATATACGTTTTATTAAGGCTTCAAAGCCCATTATAATTTCTGCGGGTTAAAAACGAATCGAGATGTTCTATTATTATGCTCAGTGATCAGCCAATATAAGCAGTTCGAGAGGGTCCAGACAAAATAAAGAAGGAAATGTGCGAATTTAAAATATAAGCCCAGCTGATCATCTTGTCTTGATTCTTATTTCAAATGAGAAACGAACGATAATTGTGACAATCCACATCCTTTGACATACGTTTTTCGCGTCATGTTAACGAACGTGGTCCGTCTAGATATAGCTAAACCATGTAGAGACCAAGGTAACATGACATAAATATGAAATATTTTACGGCTGAAACTAAATAACATACTTAAAACTTTTAAGAAAAGTATCGTTTCATTAATCATAACTAAAGTCAATACGTCAAAGTCTCAAAATTACTCCAATATCAAAGTACATGATATATCAAGCATGCTAAGAATCAACTACTGTCTTGTGAGTCTAATAAGGAAATGAAAAGGAAATTGGATCATATAAAAGTCTAATAAGGAAATGAAAATTCTAATAAGGGATTGCTTAAGATAATTGTTTACCATAAAGTTCTTACTACGGAAGTAAAGTACTACTTAAGGAATGAGTCTCTATTCTATCTTCTGATCGGTCTAACACTCGCTATCATGAACCTAACATGGTAGTCGATGACCCTTACACCAAATCAAAATCCGCTCAAACGTGATTGGTTAGGACGAGTCACCCTACCCGTTGTGCTCTTTTATTTCCAGCGATGAAGTCGTTTTGCATATCAGTTCAAATGGATATCTATCTACTAGCGCAAGAACCGATAACATCTTATTTCCAATGTCAATGTTTGCATGCTTGATGATTGTTAGGACGCACTGCATCCAGTTCTTTTCTTTATTGGCTCACTTATTTCCAACGCCGGCGTGCGTGTTTGTCTGCCTTTAGAATATGTCCTCAAATAATAATCTAGTTGAGCTCCCTTCTTATCCCCCATGATCGAGTCTTAAACTATTAATCATTTATTTTCAACGTCGACGTGTTTCCCTTACGTCGTTGGAATGAGCCCCAGACTACGTTAAGTAAAACTATGGGTCGCTTATCTTCCATGCTTACGAGTGTTAAGTTAGTCGCTGGGACAAGCCCCAACTATTTAATGTAATATTGTTACCATGGGTCACTTATTTTCATTGCCGACAAATATCCGGTTCTTCATTAGGACGAGATCCGACTATTTTATTACTATGATATTCTTTAAACTTTTTAGTTACTTTACTTTACTTTCTTTTATGATAATCACTGTCTGTGAGATCTGCATTTGTATATCACGAACTACTTATAATAATAATATTGTCCTTTTTCTTATATCATAACAAATGTTATGATTCACTACAAGTGTAAAAACTTGTTTCTTTACTTCTATTTGACTTTTTTTTATAATTGTTAATATTCTTCTCTCAAATCTACATAAATTATATATACAATCAATATATTCTGATAATTCAATGTTTTCTATTTAAATCTGTGTTACGTGAAATCTCTCTTTTTCTGTTATTTCAACAAAAATTAAATGAATGTAAAACTGCTTTTAAATCTAAAAATTATAAAATTGTAAACTATATATAAAAGAAATGTGAAATCTAAATTAAATTGTAGACTAACAATACTTAACTGTAAATTTGTAAATTAATCGTACTTAAATGTAAAATTGAAAACATCTTTTAAGCCTGTATTTTTTATTTTACTTACTCTAAACATAGTAACTTTCCATTCATATGAGGTCCTAAGCTGAAGTCCTTTGGCCTTCCCCGATCATCTTCCTCTAAGTTCCCTAAATATTTTAGTTTTTTTTATTTTCTTCCATAAGAAAATATTTATTTTTGTCTCAAAATCTGAAATTCGGAGGGAAACTTATACATAGAGGAAGAAGAGAATGTGCGAATAAAGATTAGTCCTCGGCTCCTATATATATGTCTACCCGAGGATTTGGGCTATTGGATTAGGCCAAATCTAATGTAGGGCTGTCAAGTCACAATTTTATTTATGATCTTTAGAATAACTTTGTGGTTCACATCTGGCCTTAGATTTAATTTAGTTCAAATCTAACCTTTTATCTAACCTTCCATATTAAATACTAGTCATTACTTAAGTCGGTTAACTAAAGTCTGAACCTTACCCAAAAATTATTTTAAGTTCATGAAGTACCTTCCTAGATAACTGGCCAAGTACTACCCCTATTGAGTGTTTTCCGTTCTAGGTGGCCTACCCCGACCCGGGGTGGACGAAATTTGGATATATATATATATATATATATATATATATATATATATATATATACATATATTTGTGTGTGGGGGGGGGGGTGTATGTGTGTGTGTGTGCGCGCGCGTGTGTGTGTATGTGTGTGTGTATATATATATATATATATATATATATATATATATATATATATATATATATATATATATATATTTATGCATATATATATATGTGTGTGTGTGTGTGTGTGTACGTATGTACACACACGTGCTTATAGATTTTGATTTTTGTTTCATAACATATTCGTTTAACTCGGATCGTTTCAAGTTATATATGAAAATTGTCCAAAAAATCACTACGGACACAATGGTAAAGTTTAAGTTGTCAAATTTAGACATTTGTAAAAAAAAAAGTTCATTTTCTTTATTTAAGTTTGTTTAATTTATTGAAATCGTTTCTCATTATTAATCCTTTTCATTATTAATCTATGGGGTGTTATATTCTCATCTCCTTAAATAATTTCGTTTTCGAAATCTCCAAGCATGAACAAATGTAATTAACAACCACATCTGAAATCTACATCCATCTACTCAAAAAAATCCATTACTCCCATTGCAACATTTAAAGTCCCACATCATGGAAATATTATCATAATTTCTCCTAATATATTAGAAGCCAAATAAGCTTATGTAAAATAGAAAGGAGAGGGATGATATGAGGATGTGTGCTTGACCATGACATAATAATACATTAAAATATCAAATATTTTCTGTGATCTTGATTGAATATGGCCGTCTGTTGCTGATTGGGCTAGTGCGCTAAAATGAGAATTTTTTCTCAGGATTTTAAAGGGTATGCCAATTCAGTCCAGAATTCGAAAAGCACGTCTGTTAGCTGAATAAGTACAACCATCTGAATTCTTAGCATATGCACATTAATAACTGGGTGGTTAAAGGGTCGCAACCTTTCCAATTTTATCGGTTACTAAAGCATACGAATAGGCACCTCCTCCTGCCTATATATACACTATCGAAAACAATACAAAATTAGACTTTTCATGTCGCATTATTTCTTCTTCTTCTTTAGAGTTCAGAGTAATCCTCCAATCTAGTTTCTGTGATCTTTTTTAGTTCGTCAGAGCTCCATTTGCTGGCACTACCCTGTGGAGTTGGTCCATTTTATCCTGGGAAACAAGTTGCAACTACGTCAACCAGTGCATACGACGACAATATTGTTTCAAGGAAACAAATTATTTTCTGGACTTGGACATTACTGGAAAAAAATACTATATGTATTCTTTAATCGATTGCACAATCGGTTACATTTTCTATGATTATTGTAAACACAGTTTGACGCAACAATTGTTGCATAATTATTGAGCAACATTGATTGTCGTTACTGTTTACTTTGCAATATAATGTATTGACAAAAGATATAACTTTGTAATACAATAGTGTATTGACAAAAGTTCTAACAGTTTGTTGCTACTGTTTACATTGCAATACAATCATGTACTGACAAAAGATATAACTTTGTAATACAATCGTGTATTGACGAAAACTCAAACAATCTTGAAACAGTATTTTACTTGTTTGAACGTATGCTATAGACTCAGATATGTTTTGCTGTTGATTCAGATTAAATCAACCTGAGTTTCATGTTCAGATCAAAAAACATTGTATTTCCAATAAGTGGTATCAGAGCCACTCATAGTTAATTCTATTGAGAAGTTTTTGTTTTTATTCAAGACGTGAATTATTGAAATATTTGAATCTTAAGATATGTTGAATTTGTTTGGATTTGTACTAGTATTCTTAAAATTCATTTTTTTTCCCTTTTTAATCAGTGGTTGCAAACATCTTCAAGTATCAAATGATTCATTTATATTCAAACACATCATCGGATAAAGGTCACAAATATACATTATCAGACTTTTCTTCTTCTGAAATTTGAAACTTATGTGAATTAAATATGAAATTCTTATGTCGCTAGATGACATCTGACTCTTCATATTCAAAATGATTTTTGCTTTAAAAGTTTATTAAATAAATCATTTTGGCTTGTAACGCATGACATATTCAGCATATTCAAATCTTAGTGTGAATTGTATGAATTATATTATGAAATTGCTTTTTTAGCTTGCTTTCCAAAGTTTGACTTTTCAATATTGTCATGTAGCTTAAACAATACAAAACGGAAGTTAAGAATCACCTCAATAAGAAAATGAAAAGCAAAATGAGGAAAGGAAAGCAAATGGAAGTCCCACATAATGAAATATGAGTACCCACTTCTCTATAGGATTATATAAATAAAGGAGAAAGGGGCTTGTAAACAGGTGTGGATAAGCCAAGACACAATATTATATTGATGTCAAATTAGGCCTAGCTCCTTGGGAGTCTTGGAGTCCATGACACAAATGTCAAATTAGGGGTCTCAAATGTATGCTTTAGGGTTAGTTTCTGGCTTGCCAGATAACTTTTGAGGAGAAGCTATTCTTTCAGAAAATCATTTTTTGAATAAAATACTCCAAAAGAAAACTTCTAAGTCTCCTCATGAACTTTGGAGAAATAGACCACCATCCTACAAATACTTAAAAGTGTGGGGGTGTCTTGCCAATTAGATGTACCAAAACCAAAGAAGGTCAAAATTGGACCAAAAACAATTGATTGTGTGACCATTGGATATGCATTAAACAGTGTTGTATACCGATTTTTGATACACAAATATAAAATTGATGATATTCATGAAAATACCATCATTGAGTCGAGAAATGCTAGATTTTTTGAACATATATTGCCCTTGAAACAAAGAGACCAAGGGAGGATGGAGTTCCTTATTCTCTTGAGATTATTGAATAAAATAAAACTCAGCAAAGTAGTGCAAAGCAAAAAGTGGAGGAACCAAGAAAAAAAAGGTTAAGTACCTTAAAAAAACCTTTGGACCGAACTTCTATGCCTTTATGTTAGAAGATGATCCATTGACATACAAACAAAATGTGTCTTCCAGCAATGCCCCTTATTAAAAAGAGGTGATTAACAATAAGATTGAACCATTATGTCCAATCATACATGGGAATTGGTCAATTTACCTCAAGGGTGTAAGACCTTAGATAATAAATGGATATTTAAAAAGAAATTGAAACCTGATGGTTCAACAGACAAATACAAAACAACAAATGTTGATGAACAAACTTTTATAGGCCATTCATCTACTTCAACGGTGGAAGGCAAAGGAAAATTTGTGTTGAAACTGACTTCTGGAAAGGAACCAATAATGTTCTCCATGTTCCAGAAATACGCTAAGCAAGCATGGTTTCAAATTAATCTTTGAAGCCGATAAATTTGTACTTTCTAAGAATGGAGTGTATGTTGGAAGAGTACATGCATGTGATGGTTTGTTTAAAGCAAATGTAACCACAAATTTGCCACGCACTGATATAAATAAAAGTGAATCTTTTGCTTATATCGTTGAATCTTCTAACATATGGCATTCTAGATTAGAGCATGTAAACTTTCATACGTTGCGAAAATTGATTAAACTAGAATTTATACCAAAATGCAATATAAATTCCAACTATAAATGTCAAGTTTGTGCAGAAGAAAAAATTGACAAGAACCTCGTTTCATCATGTTGAATGAGAGACCGAACCTCTAGACTTAATACATACTAATGTATGTAATTTGGAATATGTGTCAAACTAGAGGTGGATAAATGTACTTTATTACATTCATTGACGAAAGTACCAAATGTTGTCATGTATATTTCCTTAGAAACAAGGATAATGTCAATAAGAATGCTTATTGCAATTGCATCCATACATGACTTAGAAATACATCAAATGGATGTTAAAATTGCACCTTTGAATGGTGAATTAGAGGAATAAATCTATATGAAACAACCTGAAGGATTTATAAGCTCTGAAAATGACAATAAAGTTTGCAAACTGGTAAAATCACTTTATGGTCTTAAGCAAGCTCAAAAACAATGGCATGAGAAGTTTGATAAAACTATGTTATGAAATGGATTGTAGATAAATGAATCAAACAAATGTGTGTACATAAAACACACACATATTGGATATATCATTATTTGTCTCTATGTTGATGACATGTTGCTACTAGGCAATAACAAGGTCATAATAACATCTACAAAGGACATGTTATCCTCTAGATTGGATATAAATGACCTAGAACTGGCGGATGTGATATTGGGTGTAAAAATGCTAAGAACACCACAGGGAAATGCATTATTCTAATCACATTACATCACCAAAATACTTGAAAAATTCAAGCAATATGATGTAACTATCGCAAAATCACCCAAAATTGGGTAAAGAACATTGGCAATTGGAATACTCTCGTACACTAGGAAGTATCATATATGTTATGAACTGTACTAGGCCTGATATCGCATTTGTTGTAAGCAAACTAAGTAAATTTACCAGCGATCCTAGTAGACATCATTGGAAAGCGATAATTAGAGCTCTAGTGTATCTTAAGTATATGCAAAGCTATGGTCTATACTATACAACATATCCTTCAATAGTAGAAGGATACAGTGATGCAAATTGGATAACTGGATTACATGATACAAAGTCTACAAGTGGATATGTGTTCACATTAGGAAATGGAGCACTTTTATGGAAATCATCCAAGCAGACTTGTATCCCTAAATCTATGATGGAATTGGAGTTAATTGAACTAGATAAGACTGCAGAATAAGCAGAATGGATTTGAATCTTCTTAGAAGACATTCCTAATTAGAGCAAACATATGCCTCCAGTATGTACACGTTATGATAGTCAATCAACTATTGGAAGAGCTAATAGTACACTATACAATGGTAAATCTAGGCATATTTCATCGTAGACATATAACGCAACTTCTCTCAAATGGGGTTTTCATAATAGATTACATTCACTCTAAATATAACTTAGCAGATCCACTGAAAATGGCTTGCCAAGAGAGAAATTTCAAACCTTATTAAAGGGAATGGGGCTAAGGCCTATAGACTAAAGCTTTTTTTTAATGGAAACCACACCTAGTTGACTGGAGATCCCAAGATATAGTTCAAAGGGACAACAAAGTTTAAGAGAAACTTAATGACACTGTTATACACAAACCATTCCTATGATAAGTCAGTGCATTATATGTTGAATAAGGATAAGTATCAGTACTTTTAATGATGTCTGTATTTGAGGAATTAGAAAATTTCCCTTTACAGAATCACCTACGTAAGTGCGAAGGCGCCGCTTCAAAGAGAATTATGAGGCCAAATTCTCTATGCACTTATGAGACCAGGCAGGTGTTCAAGACAAAAACGAACATATGCAGAGAACGAAGGGTTATAATAAACATTTATCATGTGTTATCTACTTTGGAATTACACAAAAGGCTTACAGTTCAAGGACAGTCTATGTCTACTTATTCGCCTGTGATTCAAATAGTTAATCACTAGGAAAGTTCAAGGCCCATGTGCTACTTTAACCGATGCGATAAATGGTTCATGAAACTAAGATCGACAACTCATTCATGTGGGAGATTGTTGGAAACGAATGAGCAAAGAAAGAAGAAATCGGGAAGAAGAAAAGATAGCAACATTTAAAGTCCCACATCATGGAAATATTAGCACAATCTCTCCTAATATTTTAGAAGCCAAATATGCTTATGTAAAATAAAAAGGAGAGGAATGATACGAGGATGTGGGCTTAGTTATGACGTAATAATACATTAGAATGTCAAAGATAGGGCCTTGGGGCTCTTGGGGTCTCTTGATTGAATACGGCCGTCGGTTGCTGATTAGGATAGTGCACTAAAACGAGAAATATTCTCAGGATTTCAAAGGGTATGCCTGTTCAGCCCAGAATTCGAAAAGCATGTCTGTTAGCTGAATAAGTACAACCATTTGAATTCTTAGGGTATGCACATTAATAACCGGGTGGTTAAAGGGTCGCAACCTTCTTAGAATACAACCATTTGTATCCCTAAATCTACGATGGAATTGGAGTTAATTGAACTAGATAAGATTGCAGAATAAGCAGAATGGATTCGAATCTTCTTAGAATACATTCCTAATTGGAGCAAACATATGCCTCCAGTATGTATACATTGTGATAGTCAATCAGCTATTGGAAGAGCTAATAGTACACTATACAATGGTAAATCTAAGCATATTTCATCGTAGATTTATAAGACAACTTCTCTCTAATGGGGTTATCACAATAGATTACATTCATTCTAAAGATAACTTAGCGGATCCACTTAAAAAGGCTTGCCAAGAGAGAAATTTCAAACCTTATTAAAGGGAATTGGCCTAAGGCCTATAGACTAAAGCTTTTACTAAATGGAAACCACACATAGTTGACTGGAGATCCCAAGATATAGTTCAAAGGGACAACGAAGTTTAAGAGAAACTTAATGACACTGTTATACACAAACCATTCCTATGATAAGTCAGTGCGTTATATGTTGAATAAGGGTAAGTATTAGTACTTTTAATGATGTCTGTATTTGAGGAATTAGAAATTTTCCATTTACAGAATCACCTACGTAAGTGCGAAGGCGCCGCTTCAAAGAGAATTATGAGGCCAAATTCTCTATGCACTTATGAGACCAGGCAGGTGTTCAAGACAAAAACGAAAATATGCAGAGAACGAAGGGTTATAATAAACATTTATCATGTGTTATCTACTTTGGAATTACACAAAAGGCTTACAGTTCAAGGACAGTCTATGTCTACTTATTCGCCTGTGATTCAAATAGGTAATCACTAGGAAAGTTCAAGGCCCATGTGCTACTTTAACCGATGCGATAAATGGTTCGTGAAACTAAGATCGACAACTCATTCATGTGGGGGATTGTTGGAAATGAATGAGCAAAGAAAGAGGAAATCGGGAAGAAGAAAAGATAACAACATTTAAAGTCCCACATCATGGAAATATTAGCACAATCTCTCCTAATATATTAGAAGCCAAATAGGCTTATGTAAAATAGAAAGGAGAGGGATGGTACGAGGATGTGGGCTTGGCCATGACATAATAATACATTAGAATGTCAAAGATAGGGCATTGGGCCTTGGGGCTCTTGGGATCTCTTGATTGAATACGGCCGTCGGTTGCTGATTGGGATAGTTCACTAAAACGAGAATTATTCTCAGGATTTCAAAGGGTATGCCTGTTCAGTCCAGAATTCGAAAAGCATGTCTGTTAGCTGAATAAGTACAACCATTTGAATTCTTAGGGTATGCACATTAATAACCGGGTGGTTAAAGGGTCGCAACCTTTCCAATTCTATCGGTTGCTGATGCATATGAATAGGCACCTCCTTATGCCTATATATACACTGCCCAAAACAAGGCAGAATTTGGACTTTTCATGTCGCATCATTTCTTCTTCTCCTTCAGCGTTCAGAGTAATCCTCCAATCTAGTTTTTGTTGATCTTTTCAGTTCGTCAGAGCTTCGTTTGCTGGCACAACGCTGCGGAGTTGGTCCATTTTATCCTGGGAAACAAATTGCAACTACGTCAACCAGTGCATACGACGACAATATTGTTTCAAGAAAACAGATTATTTTCTGGACTTGGACACTACTGGAAAAAGAATACTATATGTATTCTTTAATCGATTGCGCTGTTGGTTATGCTTTCTGTGATTATTGTAAACACAGTTTGATGTGACAATTGTTGCATAATTATTGAGCAACATTGATTGTTGTTACTGCTTACTTTGCTATATAATCATGCATTGACAAAAAGTTATTACTTTGTAATACAATCGTGTATTGACAAAAGTTCTAACAAATTGTTGTTACTGTTTACGTTGCAATACCATCATGTATTGACAAAAGATATAACTTCGTAATACAATCGTGTATTGACAAAAACTCTGACAATCTTGAAACAATATTTTACTTGTTTAAACGTATGCTATAGACTCAGGTAAGTTTTGTTGTTGATTCAGATTAAATCAACCTGACTTTCGTGTTCAGATCTAAAAACATTGTATTTCCAACAAGTGGTATCAGAGCCACTCATGGTTATTTCTATTGAGAAATCTTTGTTTTATTCAAGATGTGAATTATTGAAACATTTGAATCTTAAGATACACTGAATTTGTTTGGATTTGTACTGATATTCTTAAATTCATTTTTTCCCTTTGAATCAGTGGTTGCAAACATCTTCAAGTATCAAATGATTCATTTCTATTCAAACACATCATTGGATAAAGGTCACAAATAAACATTATCAGACTTTTCTTCTTATGAAATTTGAAACTTGTGTGAATTAAATATGAAATTCTTATGTTGCTAGATGACATATGACTCTTCATATTCAAAATGGTTTTGCTTTAAAAGTCTATTAAATAAATCATTTTGGCTTGTAACGCATGACATGTTCAGCATATTCAAATCTAAGCATATTCAAACCTTATTAAAGGGAATGGGGCTAAGGCCTATAGGCTAAAGCTTTTTCTAAAATGGAAACCACACCTAGTTGACTGGAGATCCCAAGATATAGTTCAAAGGGACAACGAAGTTTAAGAGAAACTTGATGACGCTGTTATACACAAACCATTCCTATGATAAGTCAGTGCATTATATGTTGAATAAGGATAAGTATTAGTACTTTTAATGATGTCTGTATTTGAGGAGTTAGAAAAATTCCCTTTATAGAATCACCTACGTAAGTGCGAAGGCGCCGCTTCAAAACGAATTATGAGGCCAAATTCTCTATGCACTTATGAGACCAGGTAGGTGTTCAAGACAAAAACGAACATATGCAGAGAACGAATGGTTATAAGAAACATTTGTCGTGTGTTATATACTTTGGAATTACACAAAAGGCTTACAGTTCAAGGACAGTCTATGTCTACTTATTCGCCTCTGATTCAAATAGGTAATCACTAGGAAAGTTCAAGGCCCATGTGCTACTTTAACCGATGCGATAAATGGTTCATGAAACTAAGATCGAAAACTCATTCATGTGGGGGATTGTTGGAAATGAATGAGCAAAGAAAGAGGAAATTGGCAAGAAGAAAAGATAGCAACATTTAAAGTCCCACATCATGGAAATATTAGCACAATCTCTCCTAATATATTAGAAGCCAAATAGGCTTATGTAAAATAGAGAGGAGAGGGATGATATGAGGATGTGGGCTTTGCCATGACATAGTAATACATTAGAATGTCAAAGATAGGGCCTTGGGGCTCTTGGGGTCTCTTCATTGAATATGGTCGTCGGTGCCTGATTGGGCTAGTGCGCTAAAAAGGGAATTTTTCTCTGAATTTCAAAGGGTATGCCTGTTCAGTCCAGAATTCGATAAGCATGTCTATTACCTGAATAAGTACAACCATTTGAATTCTTAGCGTATGCACATTAATAACTGGGTGGTTAAAGGGTCGCAACCTTTCAAATTCTGTCGGTTACTGATGCATGCGAATAGGCACCTCCTCATGCCTGTATATACACTGCCTAAAACAAGACAGAATTTAGACTTTTCATGTCGCATTATTTCTTCTTCTTCTTCAGAGTTCAGAGTAATCCTCCGATCTAGTTTCTGTGATTTTTTTTGGTTCATCAGAGTAATCCTCCGATCTAGTTTCTGTGATCTTTTTTGGTTCGTCAGAGCTCTGTTTGCTAGCACTACATTGCGAAGTTGGTCTATTTTATCCTGGGAAACAAATTGCAACTACGTCAACTAGTGCATACGACGACAATATTGTTTCAAGGAAATAAATTATTTTATGGACTTGGACATTACTGGAAAAAGAATACTATATGTATTCTTTAGTCGATTGCACAATCGGTTATGCTTTCTATGATTATTGTAAACGCATTTTGACGCCACAATTGTTGCATAATTATTGAGCAACATCGATTGTTATTATTGTTTACTTTGCAATACAATCATGTACTGACAAAATATATAACTTTTTAATACATTCATGTATTGACAAAAGTTCTAACAATTTGTTGTTACTGTTTACGTTACAATACAATCATGTATTGACAAAAGATATAACTTTGTAATACAATCGTGTATTGACAAAAACTCTAACAACAAGATCCATATTCTATTCATCCATTTATGGCAACCATAAAAAAGATAAAAATGCAAGCGCGCATTGATATACATATGTTTTTGTGCACCTAGTTGGTCGATCATCCTTAAAAAAATTATAGTGCCTAGTGTGTGTATGCGTCCATTTGCATCCGCTAGCAACCACTTGCATCCATCACACATAACATGTTCTAATAATATTTTTACGTCCATCCCTATCATTCATAATCCCAATCCCTAAGATTCACTCTTTCTAACGTAAACAAAGAAAGAAACTAACAAGGATGAAGCTAATAATAGAATATCTAGGTTGTTGTCAAGAAAATTATGAGAGACTTGGATCCTTTCCTTGGACTCTCAAGTTTCTTCGTCTGAAGGTTCTCCATGTGAGATGAACAGTCATGTTTTTAAGTCATACAAACCTCGTATACCCTAGCCAACTAGTTTGAAATCTCTACCGTCTTACTAACTCTAGTTACTATGAAAAAAGTACCACTAGCCTTGAAGCCATTTCACTAGTTTACCTCCTAAAAATTTTCCGTTCATTTCTGACTTTTCTATCCATTTATCTCCTTCCATTACTGAACCTATTTTAACCTATCCGGTCTGGCCTAACTTCTGTTAAGACTTAACCTAAAATTCTAGAGTCTACTCTAGTATTCAAGTGGAGTCTTTATGACTTCATTACTTTTCTGCATTCTATTTTCAAATCCTTGTCTTTAATCTCTTTATTAAAAATTCTTTTTTTTTGTTCCACTTATGCCATTCAATCCTCATAAGAGTACACTTTCTATTTTCAAATTCAATTTTCCCATTAAATATATTATTAGGAACTTTTTTGGAAAAACTTAATATTTTTATGAATTTTTAAAAATGCGAATTTCATATCAAAGCATGCTATTTAAAAATAATCAATTTCCAAAACCATATGGGGTTAGACTTAAAGTGACTTATAATTTCCGTTTTTCATCAAAACACTTACTTTTCTAGATCTTTAATAATTCCTCTCTAAAGATCGTTTTATCTTTCTTTTCCTTACAAAAACCTTTTCTTCAAAAAAAAAATTCTTTGGAACACAGATGTTTATCCCGCTAATACTATGACATTTCTATTTCTCTGTTGCCTATAACATATGAATATTTAACCATTTTCTTAATAACTAAATTATTCCACATTTCAATCGGTGGTCACACAAGGCCTTCCATATGTTATTACTCCATAAATGAAGTTTCTAGGATCTACTAACCTTATCTTATGCCAAAAGATGAAATCTTGTTGAATACTAAACTGTCAACATCAAACTTTTCTAGTTGTAAAGTTCATCCTTATGTCTATCATAATCCAAAAGTCCCTTCTTGCGCCTCTTTGTCTGACTATTTGTATGTGGATAATAAACTAAACCTAGGCTCAGTCTTGGTTCTTATTAATTCTTGGAGATACATCCAAAATTCACTAAGGAAAAATGGGTATTAATTGCCAAATGCTAATTTGAATCCTATGTAGTCAAACGTTTGGTTCACATACCGTATTATTACTAATGTGTTGCATGCATTGGGTTGGCCCACAATATCATTTTCTAAATCGGGGTACGCTAGAAATACTCATCTCTCCTAAAATAGACTAATGGAGTTGTTGGGGTTTTGTGCGTAGCGGAAGTTTGACAAAACGCCAAGAAAAATAGGATCTTTATCACCCAATCACTTGAAGATGAATGTGATTAAAAAATAAACAAACCACAAAAATATCGAAAATATGAGCACATGATATTCCATTCACCAATAAAAATTGTTTACAATCGATCTCAACTATCTCGTTACAGACAATTACAACTTGAACCAATAATCTTATTGAGAAATAGGTAGAGAATATCTAATGGCTAAATGTTTGAGGAGAAAGACAATGAAGAATAATGACATATTTTTCCACTCCTAATGAAGATGTTAGCTAGGCTTTTTATAGAGTGAATTGCTTCATACCCAAGTAAATTTGACATCCAAATTATCTTCGTATATGTCATAAATTTATTTGGATAAGCACCAAATAATCCTTGCCTTAATTATCCCACAAATATAGCAACCAATATCTCTCCATAAAATCTAGCAACAAATTTCTCCATAAAATCTAGCAGTAAATCTCTCCACAAAATATGTAAGATTATTTATTGCCCAATTTGTGATTTGCGTGTCAACAATTTCAACACTCCACCTTGATACCAAATCACAACATCCCCTCAAAACCATTCAACTTAGCTCTCACTTTCAACCTTCTTTTCTCAATTAATGTCATTACAAACCTCCACCATTGCCCACTAATGATGCACCTCCCTCATCCGTGCACCATGCCAATAGCGATCTTCAAAAGCGTTTGTAATACCACAACTCGACATCCATCTTCCGTTTGACATGATCTCTTCATTCCCGGGATCCCTCGAGCATCATCAACATCTAGACCCTTGTCGATACCATGATCCTCCACCTTAGGACCATCAGTTGTGACCATATTAATCTCTCCACCTTGTTGTGGACTAGGTTCTTCAACCGTCACCCGCCTTCCATTGTTGACCACCGAACTGACCAAACTTTATAGGTTTCCCTCCTCAAAACTCCTCGCATCATCACACGACCACCCTTCTTTACTCACAAAACTCCACCTCGGGTCTCATAAGTGCAACCGCTGCGATCTAACTGACCGAGAGATATGAGGTTATGTGAACAAGTGGGTATATGACTCACATCGGCCACTTCTCTCACCACTCCATCATGCATTCGAAACCTAACAGCTCCAACTCCACAAATTGGCAGCTTTATTCCATTGACCATCTTTATCAAGCCAACACTCTTCTCATATGAAGAAAAACTTTTCACATCACGGGATATGTGAAAACTGGCTCCTAAATCCATCTTCCAAGGCTCCATAACACTAAATAGGACATCACATGAAGAATCGCTTTCGGTACCTTCAGCAAAACCTGCTTGTGCCAGATCACTATTATTATCACCTTGTGCCTTCTTCTTCATATCTCGTATATATGAATAGCAATCATTGCGTTTGTGGCCTTTATTACCACAATAATGACAAATGATAACACCTTTTTCATTAGCACCTTCTTCTTCCTTCTTGTATCTTTCCTCGAGTCCCTTGCTATTATCGCGTTAGTTTGAACTGATTTCAACTTCGACCCTTTTCTCCTTAGCTCCTCATTCAAAAGACTGCTTCGAACTGTTCCCAAAGAGATAGTTCCATTAACATTGGAATTACTTAATGAAACAACCAAAGTCTCCCAGCTTTCCAAAAGAGAACTCATTAACAAAAGAGCCTGCAACTCATCATCAAAATTGACCTTCATATTTGACAATTGATTGACCACATCTTGAAATCTGTTTAAATGCTCTAAAACATACTTCTCCTCATCCAATCGAAGTTACACCAACTTTCGAACACGAAAAGCCTTACTTGTGGTACTCATCGACTCATACAAAGATACAAATTTGTCCCACAACACCTTCGCGGATTCCCAACTAGCCACATGGTGGAATACAAAATCATCCAAATATTGGCGAATCAACGCAATCACCTTTTTGTCCATTTTCTTCCACTTTCCCTCATCCTTATTCAAGGGCTTCACTCCATTTCCATCAATGGAATCATGCAAATCATTAAGATATAGAATGTCCTCCACCTTCAGCTTTCATATACCCCCAATTCTTCCCATTTAAAATAGCCATCCTCGAAAACATCATCATCTCCAACATCTCCAATTTTCAATCCAACAAACACTCCATGCTATGCGATGATCTGAGCTTTGATACCAAACTGCTGGGGTTTTGCGCGCAGCGGAAGTTTGACAAAACGCTAAGAAAAATAGGATCTTTTTCAGCAAATCACTTGAAGATGAATGTGATTGAAAAAAGTAAACAACACCACAAACATATCGGAAATATGAGCATATTATATTCCACCCAACCACCCTCTTTATTGATTCACCAATAAAAATTGTTTATAATCGATCTCAACAATCGTTACAAAAAATTACAACTTGAACCAATAACCTTATTGAGAAATAGGATAGAGAATATCTGATGGCTAAAAATTTGAGGAGAAAGACAATGAAGAATAATGGCAATTTTTTCCACCCCTAATGAAGATGTTAGCTAAGCTTTTTATAGAGTGAATTGCTTCATAACCAAGTAAATTTGGCATCCAAAGTATCTTCATATATGTCATAAATTTATTTGGATAAGCACCAAATAATTTTTGCCTTAATTATCCCACAAATCTAGCAACCAATATCTCTCCATAAAATGTAGCAACAAATCTCTCCATAAAATCTAGCAACAAATCTCTCCACAAAATATGTAAGATTATTTGATGCCCAAAATTGTGATTTGTGTATGAACAATTTCCACAAGAGTATCCTAAAAGTAGCTACATGTATTTCAAGTGCTTCCATTCGAAGAACTCTCATACCAAAAGTAACAACTAAACAAACCTTATTTTATTAATGCATCGACTACATCCTTACCTGTACTAAGAGTATATGAAATCCCAAAATCATACGATGCTGGAAGCTCCATCAATCTTTATTGCAATAAGTTCAAATTTTTTTGAGAGGGTGAATACTCCAATGATTTATGGTCATCTAACAACTCTAAACTCTCTTATAACAAGTAATTCCTCCATGACCTAACGGGAAAAGGACAATGGTAGTTATTTTAAGATATTGCATTTGGTAGTTCCTCTCATGGGTCTTTAGTTGCTTATTACCATCTATGTGGAGCTATCGGGTAGAAATGACACTATTGCTCTTGCAAAACTATTCTCAATTCCCTAAAAGAATTTTCACACTTTTTTAATCAATAAAAGCAAAGCTCTTCTTAGTGAGGCAGTTAAAGGAAAATGATATCTCGCGAAAGTCATTAATAGATTTCTTACAGTAACCTATTAATCCAAGAAAAATTCCTACCTCTAAAAATGAATCTTAGAAAGCTTGGTCTACAGTCTATGTGGTTAGAAGATACTGAAAATCTTTTATAAATACCAAACTTGTTCTTTATCACCTTTCGATTAGACCAAATTTCCTCCATAAAGACTCCTACAAAAGTATTCTAACACATCTCAAAATACCATACTGATCAAGTCAACAAATTTGGACGGAACGTCAGTTAGTCCCATAGGTACAACTAACCATTCATACAATCCATTAGGTGTTCTATCAATAGTTGTGTCTATATTATCATCCACTACTCATAACAGTGGAAATCATTGACAAGATCTAGCTGTAGGGAAACCTTGGCTCTTACTGGTTAATAAAAGAGACTGTAGCGTCATAGAAATTTCATTAGCTAAAATAAGGAATTAATTAGAGATGTAATTATTTATAATAGATTTTTATATTGATACTGGGATTAGAAATTAAAAATCAAATATATTGTTTTGTGTAAGACTTGAGTTCGATATTTATTTTGGAACGGTTGATTGAGAATCGAATATTTATGGTTGAATATATGGATTGAATTTGGTTGAATATTCAAATTGAATTTGAAATTTGATTGGAAAATATAAGTGATTGAATTTAAAAATAAACATAGTTAACATTAAATATATGGAAAATTTTATCTGTTGAATTATAGGGAAAATTTGGGTTAGATATGTGTGTATTTGTGCATATAAAGAAATTGGAATTTAACGTTCAAATTTCGAATCGAACAGAGTTGTTTTATAGACAAATAGAATCAAACAGGTGAACCGATTAATAATTTAAATTTAAAATATCATTGTACACAAACAGATTCGGATTATGATCAAATTAATTTTGTCGGATTCAGAACGCGAAGATGAAGTGGTACGTATAATTTTTGTCGCGTCCAGAGTTTGTATTGGCGGTATGAAATCTGAGCATTCTATGGTATTTACGGTAGAATTAAATATTTAAATTAAAATAGATATAACCTTCCTCATATTAACATATGCAGACCTACGTCTGTAATATGTACAACTATCCTACCCTATCGATTTAACTTCATTCTTATCTCTATCATTTTTCTGCTACAAAAATCTATGGCCAAAGCCTAAATCATAATCAAGAATTCATTTTTTTTCTTTCATTTTAATGGCCTTTGAGAGTTCTCTTCATCCCCAAAACAAAGAAGGAAATCGCTCTGTAATTTTTCCCCAAATCTAAATCTCTAACCTACTACCAAAGTCGTGATGGCCTCCCTCCGTTCGAAAATGCCACCACCTTCCACCAATCTCCACCGCGAAATCAAATTATTTTCCCCGAAACCCTAATCGAAATCGTTGTCTCAAATTTGATGTCCAGCATTATCTTGTTCGCATCAAAGTCGTAGGTCACCACGGTTTCACTAGCCTGCATCAAAGCTTTCGCCTATTTTGTTCTTCGTGATTACAGGTGAGTATTCAATCGCGGTTGATCTTTGATTCAGGTTTATTAACTTCTATAGTTCAGCTAAATAAATGGTTAATTTGGGTTGCTGGTTTGGATTGTTTCACTACATGTTTGTTGCCTTGTTTTTTTTATTAGAGTTGGAAAGTTTGATTTTTGGGTAACCTGAAACTGACATTTAGTATTGATTTCGTTTGGCCAACTGGAAGGTCATTTGATTTAGACTGGTTTTCGTAAATTAACTAAATTAAGTTAGTGGAACCAAAAGTGTATGCATACATTGTTGTGCAAAAATTGCACAAATGTGGAAGCGATGCAAAAAATGGATCTAGCTTGTCGACTAATTATCAACCACTAACTCAATAAAAATAATCACCAAAAAAAATAACAAAAATAGAAGAGGATAAGAAGACACAAAAGATTTAACGTGGTTCAGATATGAATATCCTACGTCCATAGAGACCCAACGGCTTCTTTATTTCTTTACTTCAAGAAGAGGTTACAATATGAGAAGAAATACAACAAAACTCAATAAACATTCTCACCCTATAATAGATACGAAAAATATGGATCTATTGAGGAAAAATATAGAGAGATATATTTTCTTGTCATAATACAAAAGTGAGCAAATGGCTTCATATATATAGGAGGAAGAATTGAGAATTCTAGAAGATAAGGATGAAGATGTTTTGGAATTTCCTTGATTTGATTCACCTCAAATCTTGTGCATTTATTTTGTTTCCACCTACATAAATTCTTGATTGATTCTCTAAATCAATTACTTTTTCCATATTAATTTTGTTTCCCATATTTGGCTTGATTATGGAAACAATTAATGCCTCTCTCACCCCACCAATTCTTGATTGATTCCATATTAATTTGTTTTCCATATATGACTAGATTATGGAAACAATTAATGTCTTCTCATTAATACATTTCAATCGCCCAAATTTAACATATATGGCCTGACCATAGTGCTTATGCCATACCAAAATGAACTTATTTATTGATTGGAATTTGTCGCTTTATCATGTTGTCATATATAGGCCATGTCTCATGCGCATATAGTTTGAAAACCCATGACGTGCCATTTGTTTTGACCATGCATATGCCTGATTGTATGTATATCTGCCTGCTCTTGAATTTGTGTTTGAAAAATGGTAGTAGTTTTATCATACCTTGCATCTTTCTAATAAGAGCAAATACTATAACTTGTTTCCCTGATAAAAATAACCCAATACATGTAAATAGAAATATATTTACACCATGCTACTTTATTAAACTGAAATTTTATTATCATGCACACCTGCCTGGCCTTGTCTGTTTCATGTTGTGGTATGTTTTAGTCGTAGCCGAGATAATTGGACATTAACACTTATGCATGTGTAGTAGCATATCTTAATTATAAATCAGAGTATACCCTATTATTGTATGAAGTAACCAAAGCAAACAGTTGAATGATAACAGTGTTTTATTTCCAATGTCATCATGTTAATCCTACCAATACAGCAAAATGTGACCAGCATGTATCTTAGATGTGGATATTATACTTTTTGCACTTGAGTCCATTACTTTGCTTTGAGATATAAATTCTTTTATACCACATTCACCCGGCTTCATGATAATGTTCCTAGTGGTTTTTGGAGCACTATATTTGATTGTTTCGAAATGTTTCGGATAGTTTGAAATACATACTACTACCCTTATTTATATACTCTGCCCATTTATATCAAGAATGGGAAAAGAATAATTGAAATGAACAAGGATACTACTGTGATAAATTTTCTTTCACCCAGTTTTAATACATGCTACTCACATACACTTGATCGCGAATTACACTAGATATGCATGGTAAATATTGTATGTTTTGTCACCCATGATGTATATTTGCGGTCTCACTTATGTGTGTTCCATTTACCTTGCTGTCATATTTTTGGGTTAAGGCATAGAGTAAATGACAGTAACCATTTGTAGTTTTTGCCAACCATACTTGTCAATATTTACATGATACACTCTAAATAAATTGTTGAGTTAACTTATCCTTTTAATATATCAATGCATGTTAGTGGTGCCTTACATATATATGAGTAGCAAGCCTCTGTAAAAATGCACATCCCTTCCCGTCATATTTTGTGAACTGCTACCTGGTTCATACACTATTTAGTGCTGGCTTGAAATTTTTACTATGATATTTGGTTGCCTTGTTATTTTTATTACTGCTGCAAATTTGGGTATATGCCAACTTCTTGAATTAAGGCTGTCCTTTGCATGACATTCTCTAGTCGCGCACGTATTATTCCTGTTATGCTGCTCCACTTATATCTATGTATGTTGCTCTTGCCATGCATGATTACATTCGTGATTTTTGATTTATGGGATGTTGGGAAGTGCACACATGTTCCTATACACGTGATGTACGTGCAAACTCCTGTAAATCGCTTGTCCCCAGAATAAAAACTGATAAGCACTGATATTATACCTAATTTTGATACCATACTAGATTTGTATCTAGTTAAACTAAACTGAACAGATGTTATACTTAAATATTAGCTGCTATAGAACAGACACTGCACAGTGACAAGAACATATACTACACAACTGGTTATTTTTGTTGATAGGATTAACTATTATATTTCAGTTTCTATTGAAGTTAATTTACTTGAACTATGATTAATCCTGACTCAAGTGTTTTATGTTTTCACATTGAACGCTCGGATCAGACCTGAGTGTTATAGATTTAAAGATTACACCTTAGGATTCAAAGATTGGCGAATTTGAGGATTTCTGAAGATGTGCGCACTCTGAAGATTTCAAACAGTAAATATTTTCTTGTATTCAAATGATATTTTATATTCCGCTGTACAGAAAATCCTTATATCAAAAATTTCGATTATTTATAAAAGATTATTTTGTTGTTCAATACTGTGTTATTTATTAATTTTTGTGTTTTCCTGTATTGATTCTGCTTTAAAACTCTATAAGCTAATCTAAGGACCTGTCAATTTGAATGTTTTAAGTTGGTTTAATTACCAATTTGAAGTGGTCAAAATAGCGGGACCTTACAAGTGGTATCGGAGCTTTGGTTTATTCAAAGCTTAGCTTATTGAGTTTCAAGTGAATAGAATCGACACTAGAAAAATCGAATTTTGAAAATAAAAAGAGTTTAGAAAAATATAAATTTTGAAAGGTGAATTATTTTGGAAATATTATATAACTTGGTAATATTATTTTGAAATGGTTGTATTTGGAAATTCGTATATTGAAATGAAATTTAAATTTTTTCGAAATCCCCAATCTTCAAATCCAGGTGTGCGAGAGCTATTCTTCATTAAGTTCCCTTAGAGTTGAATCTCGAATCCATCATCGAATGGTATCTAGGAAAGCTAAGTATAAGGGAATCAGCGAATTAATGGTGTTTTTTTACTAAACAAAGCCAAATAAGATTTATTGGAAAAAAAATTCAGACAGGAATTTGAATGAAAAGAGAAAATTAAATCGTTTCAAAGATGAAATGGTAAATTTTATTTCGATATTTGGAATACAAGTTAATGGAAATAATACCAAAAAGGTTATAATTGGAATTAGATTGTGTCGAATTGTATTAGTAGTTTATTTGAATTATTCCAAACGTGATAAGATGATTTATAAATGGGTTCAAAAAATTAATGTATAATCGAATATAAGGATTCAACAGTAAAGTATAAATTTTTTAATTAATTAACAGGAAGTGAATTGTAAACGAGGACTGTAAATGAAGTAATATATGAATGAAGATTGTGATCGAGATTTGAATCAATATGAAATCAAAATTAAATTGATGTGGCAAGTTCTGATTTCAGGGAAAATATATATATATATATTTACTTTTAGAAGTAAATAACGTTGGAAAGCAAAAATGAAGCAAATAAAATTGGAATGAAGGAAATGGAGTTGACCAGTATTGTGATATTATTCCAAAGTTCAAAATATAAATCAAATGCGATTTGTCCGAAGTTCGGAATATATTATCGAATAAGGGATTATTCGAAAGGAGGTTATGCAAGAAAATATTATTTATTTTCCATTTTTAATCAAAATTTAATATGTTATTTATTCAGATTAAAGAATAAAGTATATTTTAAAGTTAAAAATCTTGAAGATGTGAATTATTATCATCAGCAATTTTTGTAAAGGAAATGAATTCTTAACTTAAAATCATAAATTTCAAGAATAAATGTTTTGGTGTTTGAAGTGGTGAATTTTATCTGTTTCGAAGTTAACAACGTTGTCCAGTTGGTCTGAGAGGTAAATATACCCAAACTTGATTGACTTCATTGTTGACTAAGAAATGGTTAAGGTTCGATAGCAAGAGTGGTTAAATGAAGTAAGTAAATGAGTGTTAGCAGTTAAGTGAAAATACCGGTGTTTATTTAATTTCTATATTAATTGAAATAACGAAGTTAGAAATGTCTCCCCGAGAATAAAATATATTTTCTATAGAAAATAAAGGTTTGTGAATATTTGGAAATGTTTTCCGATGGTAATAAGTGATTTTCTAGAATTATAGAAGAGAAATATAATAATGTTGTTCAAAAGACCGGGAGAGACTAATGGGTTTTGATAAATTAGAACTTCAAGAACTGAAAGAAAAAAGCCGCACATCGAGAACTAAGGGCAGCAGAACGTAAAAGAAGGGAAGAATTAATATTGGAATACGAGGAGAGGATTAAGGAAAAATAGACAGCTGGCCCCTATGATAATGTTGTCTATTACAGATGTCAGAAAAAGGGACATTACGCGGTTACGTGCGGAGAGAGAAACGAGAGAAAGAAGAGAGAAGGAAAAATTTACTGATCCGAGATTTCCTGTTTTAAATGTCGAGAGAGGGGTCATTTCCCCAGTCGTTATCTTAAGATGAAAAAGAAAAAGCCTGCCATCTCTGAGAAGCCCGATGAACCAATCATTTGTTATCATTGTAAACAAGTTGGATATATAGCTCGGAACTGTTCCGAGAGAAAACAAGGAAGACAGGTAGTGTTGCGCTCCGCTAGAGAGAAAACAGTGAAGTACGTAGATGAAGATGGCTCCAACTCGTATTTTTGTAAAAACTGCAAGGAGTGGGGTCATGTGGATGAGGAATACATTAATCCTTTTGTTGAGATTCCAGAATGATGAATAAGTGAAGTAGTCGATTATGGATCAAAAACAACAATCATCGATGATTATGGATCCTAATTAAGTATCTTTGTATTGTCCTTTGTAATCTCCTATGTACGGGTTTTGAATAAGTCGAAACTATGTATAATTATTTAAATAAAACGAGTATCGAAAATTATGATTAGTGTTTTAATCACATTATATGAAGTATTCGAGAATCTTGAATAGGGAAGACTAGTATTTGTTTGATAAACCAATATTGATCAGATGAGTTTATAATTAAATTTAAATTTTTATATATAAAATAAATAAAAGGGAATTAAGGAAATTAAGAATGCAGTTAAGAAATTTAGAAACTGATTGGTGATTAGTTAAGTTGAATAATTTCATGAGTATTGATCTGATGTTGGTTGCGGCCTTCGGGGTTAATACCTAGGAAGTTGTCCACTTGCTAATTGACAATCGAATGATGTGAATATAAAAAATATATAATAATAATAATGTGAATGACAATGAAATAATTCTTGAATTTTGGAAGTGTAAAAATTTGAATTAAGTGATGAATTGAATGGTTGGAAATTTAGTAACTGGAAAATTGGAAGAAATTTGGATTTATAACCAATAGATTTGAAAATCTAAGTTGAAAGGATATCAGATACCTGAATTAATTAGGAGTTCAAAACTGAAAATTTGAAATTGGAATGAAATTTGAGGATATACGATTTTAAATATCGAATATAGAAGTTTTCGGAACTTATACGAGAGATAAAAGAATATGGTGAATTTCAAACCACTGGATTGGAAGGTAAGCGAATTGAAATGAAATCATATACAATAGAGTTTATATAAGAATAAGAATTTTGAGAAGATGATTTAGAAAGAAAATTTTATGTATGATTTATGAGGAGGATGGGATGAAATACTATATGTACATAGTCGTATATGTTTTCAAAGCAAAATAATGAAAGTACCTTCCTAAACCTTTGAATTTCGAGCTTAGTTGAGAGGTGCTGCTGGTGGTAATAGGTTGTCCAGACATAAAATTCGAGTTGTCATTGTTCCTTGAAGAACACGAACGCGTAGCATAATACGCAGGGCTATAGATGATCTACGACGGAGGGATGTTTCTTGGGGAACCAAGCATAACCATTGTGTCTGCTGCGATCTACAGTCATGATAATGGTGAAATCCGCAGAGTTGTGAAAGCTTACAGTATGGATGTTTCCTGAGGGAATCAGGCGTAACCATTGTATACATGCGCTCCATATTGCATATCTACAAGTGAAAGAGATGTAACCACTAGAGTTACTAAAGGTAGAATGGAGCCATGCAGTGTGTAAGATATCTTAGTAATGGTGAGCCACCTGGTTGATGCAGCACTGTGTCTTCGTGACTTGATTCGTCTTCATGACGTGAATTGTCCTTGTGACCTGATTGATCCTCATGTCTTGATCTATTTTGATGATTTGTTTTGTGACTCTGAGATAGGGCAGTCAACGCTCAATGACCTCACATTCTCTTTTGATTCTAAAATATCTTCTGTTGATTTGTCCATGATGAAATTCGCAGGGAAGTGATTTCCTACGGATACAGATGTTTTCTGGGGGATCCAAACGAAACCATTGTGTATATGCGATTCGTGAACAATCAACATATTAATATCACATTGGTACTTTCTGTACTTTTTTAAAAAGAAATTTTTGAAATTTTTTTTATTGGGAGTTGAAGCAAGGATATTTAGTACTTGGAGATTTTAGTCGTGCGCCAGTCTAGTGTATGCCTAACATCTGTGAGAACGGCAATAGACTTATCAAACTTTGAATTATAAAATATTTTTAAATAAATAATTTGAAATTAAAATACATTAATTTAATAAGTAAAAAGGAGAATTTCAGAGTAATACTACAAATATTTCCTGCCCGAACTTTGAGATATGTATAAAAGTTAAAAAAGATTCCGGTTTTGGAAATTTTTCATGTCAACAGATTGTACTTGAAAATGAATTGTTATTTACACTCTTCAATGAGTGTTGTGAAAGATTAAATGGGTTGATTATAAGGAGATGGGGTTGAACTTGTGAAATGATGAATAAGTAAATATTGACATATGAGATTATAAAGAAGTTTGGAATAAATTGCAGGATTTGAAATTTAAGAATAGATTAATTTTGAAAGAAAATGTGATTTTCCAAATTAATTAGATATGATGGTAAACAATGAGGATTGATAGCTTAAATATCAATATTTGAATTAGTGGTGGAAAGTTTTCACCCAAATACGGAAATTTGGAATATACGTTGATATAACTCTAGCGATCTCTCCTTTTCAAGGACGAAAAGTTTTAAAGGGTGGAAGAATATTACATCCCAGAAATTTCATCAGCTAAAATAAGGAATTAATTAGAGATTTAATTATTTATAATCAATCTTTATATTGATACCGGGGTTAGAAATTAAAAATCAAATATATTTTTTATATGGCTTGAATTCGATATTTATTTTGGAACGGTTGCTTGAGAATCAAATATTTACAGTTGAATATATGGATTGAATTTGGTTAAATATTCAAATTGAATTTGAAATTTGATTGGAAAATATAAGTGATTGAATTTAAAGATAAACGTAGTTAACATTAAATATATGGGAAATTTTATCTGTTGAATTATATGGAAAAATTGGGTTAGATATGTGTGTATTTGTGTATATAAAGAAATTGGAATTTAGTGTTCAAATTTTGAATCGAATAGAGTTGTTTTATAGACAAATAGAATCAAATCAGTGAACCGATTAATAATTTAAATTTAAAACATCGTTGTACACAAACGGAGTAAGATTACGATTAAATTAACTTTATCGGATTTGGAACGCGAAGACGAGGTGGTACGTACAATTTTTGTCACGTTCATAGTTCGTATTGGCAGTATGAAATCTGAGCATTCTGTGGTAGTTACGGTACAATTAAATATTTAAACTAAAACTGATATAACCTTCCCCATATTAACATACGCAGACCTACGTCTGTAATACACACAGCTATCCTACCCTATCAATTTAACTTCATTCTTATCTTTATCATTTTTCTGCTATAAAAATCTATGGCCAAAGCCTAAATCGTAATCAGGAATTCATTCTTTTTTTTCATTTTAATGGCCTTTGAGAATTCTCTTCATCCCCAAAACGAAGAAGGAATTCGCTCTGAAATTTTTCGCCAAATCTAAATCTTTGACCTACTACCAAAGTCGCCATGGCCTCCCTCCATTCGAAGATGCCACCGCCTTCCACCAATCTCCACTGCGAAATCAACTTATTTTCCCCGAAACCCTAATCAAAATCGTTGTCTCCAATTTGAAGTCCAGCATTATCCTGTCCGCATCAAAGTCGGAAGTCACCACAGTTTCACTAGCCTACATCAAAGTTTTCGCCTATTTTGTTCTTCGTGATTACAGGTGAGTATTCACACATGATTGATCTTTGATTCAGGTTTATTAACTTTTATAGTTCGGCTAAATAAATAGTTAATTTGGGTTGCCGGTTAGGATTGTTTCACTAAATGTTTGTTGCCTTGTTTTTTTATTAGAGCTGGAAAGTCTGATTTTTGGGTAACCTGAAACTGACTTTTAGTTTTGATTTTGTGTCGCCAACTGGAAGGTCATTTGATTTAGACTCGTTTTCGTAAATTAAATAAATTAAGTTAGTGGAACCAAAAGTGTATGCATATATGGCCTACCAAAACTGTATAGATATATGGCCTGACCATAGTGCTCATGCCATACCAAAATGAACTTATTTATTGATTGTAATTTGTCGCTTTATAATGTTGTCATATACACGCCCTGTTTCATGCCCATATAGTTGGAAAACCCATGACGAGCCATTTGTTTTGACCATGCATGTGCCTAATTGTATGTATATCTTCCTACTTTTGAATTTGTGTTTGAAAAATGGAAGTAGTTTTATCATATCTTGCATCTTTCTAATAAGAGCAAATACTACAACTTGTTTCCTTGATAGAAATAATCCATTACATGTAAATAGAAATACATTTACACCATGCTAATTTAGTAAACTAAAATTTTATTATCATGCACACCTGCCTGGCCTTGTCTATTCTATGTTGTGGTATGTCTTAGACGTAGATGAGATAATTGGACATTATCACTATTGCATGTGCAGTAGTGTAACACCTCGTGTTTTCGATAAACCTTAAAATAACGAATTAAAGAATAATAAATTTTAAATTTGAGAGTTAAGGGAAATAGGATACGCCATTGCGTTCATCTCGGAATTCTGGTTGAGATAGAGTCCGAGTTTGCGCGAATTGGATTTCGTATGAAGAAGTTATGGCCTTCGGAAGTTTCGAAAAATTAGAAATTCAAATTTAGACACAGAAGAGGGAAGGGCAGGGAAGATTCCCGCCCAGGTCAGGCCAGGTCGACCAGGAGGTCGACCCTAGTGTCGACCTACCCTACAGGTCGACCTGGGGGTCGACCTACCCCCCGGGCAGATCTGAAAGGATGACGATTTCTGACTCCCTATAGAGTCATTAGGGCTGAGGTGTTATCCTATCTTGACTGGATGGCCTTGATTATTTCTAGGGTTAATTGGACGACACTAATTTAATTAAACCTCTATAAAAACAACCTAACTCTTAACCCTAAATCACAAATATTCATACCAAGAGCCGCCATGTCATCAATGGTGAACCTAGAATAGCCGTCATCTCTTTCAACTCAAAGGCAAGATTGAAGCGACGTCAAAATTAAATCTAATCTAATCCAACTAAGAAAATTCAACGATCTACATCAAAGGCGAGCAATTCAATTTCAGAATACAGATCCCAGAACTCAAGAACTCATTTTAGTTTGCAAGCGTAGTCATCTTTCAGATGCGATCGAATCAAAGACATGGTTTGTAATGAATTGTAAAATAGAAGTGTATCAAGTTGTATGTGATGTTGATTTATGTTTATTCATGTCTGTTCTATCGTATATGCCTATGAATTATTGTGGTTTATCATGTTTTGTGGAAATTGGTGAATAAACCTATGATGTTATGAAATTATTATATGTAAGTTTGGTGATATTATACAAGTTTTAGGCTATGTCATATAGTTTATGCCTAATTGTTTAGATCCATTATGCATACATGTTTAGATCTACGACCTTGTGATGACATCTATATGTTGTATGTTAATTTAGAAATTATGCCATGTTTATGCAAGTTAAGTAATGCTATCATGTTATTAATACATGCAAGTTTATAGGTTAAAAACATGACAATGTAAACCTATATGTTTAGATCTACAACTTTACATGTTAGAACCATATGCCTTTATGTTAGATCAATATTAACATGATTCAACCTATGCAAATTCACCACTACATGTCTAATTAGATTTTGGTAGTTCTATGTAATACTATTACTTTATGATTCATGTTGCATAGATCTAGTTTGCAAGTTCATAATTAAAAATATATTATGCCAAGTTCATGTGACACATCTTTAGTTAGATCCATATTTTTATATGATGTTGGAATATTGCAAGTTCGTCTTTTTCCCTTTTTAGATTATTAGTTGGGCTAAAATGTCGAGCCTAATATCTTATGTAATTTTTCGAATGTACAACGGGGGTAACGTTGGGAAAACATGAGAGTTATACATAATTAACATATTTGGCTCGTAACCATGTAAATGATAAGGCGTTGAAATGGTATAATTTACTTACCAAAAATTATGAATTTGATTTAAAAGGAAAGTGGGCCATAATAATAAATTGTTGACAAATTTACATATAAGCATAAAAGGATAATATATAAATTTAGAAAAGACGAATATGCCTAACCCGAGGTTAGACTGAGTTGTGGTGTAAAACTGCTCGGAACCGACCGACACATCTAGTGATCACAACAATACCTGTTTAATGTGGGTGGTTAGTGCATTGAGCCCAAAAAGGACCCAAGGTTAGACTGAGTTGTGGTGTAAAACTGCTCGGAACCGACCGCCACATTCAGTGATCACAATAATACCTATCTAATGTGAGTGGTTGGTGTTCTAATAAAGCTAAGTCAAGAGTAGTAGGGTTAAGTCAATTAAGGAAACACTTAACCAATCCAACATTTTAGCTAAACTGATGGGTGGGGTTAAGGTAAATTTGGACACTTAACCAATTTAACATGTTGACTGGAAAACCCTAGCAATGGGGACTCATTTCAGCAGTAACCCACGTAGATGTATCATGGGACCCTGAACTAGGCAGGGTGGGGCACGATTACTGGGCTGATTATAAGCGGTCATAAACGTCGGCAGTGGTGGATCAGTGTAGGTTCTGGCAGAGTATCGGGCGTGCACGTACTCCGGAGTGGAAAAAGCAGGCACTGAGCACCAGTAGTCATAAACTGTGCATCTTGAACCGTGTCGGGTTGCCACAATAGGATTTGATACACCCCATGGTGGGACCAGCACAGGTATCTACAGTCAAGCGGGGACCAAAGGACACACGTGATAAATGCATGCTAGTAGGAGCTGATCGATATAAGGGAATCATTTCACCATGAACACATGGTGCTAGTTGGATAAGTATAAGTAGGTGCAGACAATTAAACATGGGTGCGATGTATATTCGGTTTATCCTGCCTTATATAGCTTTATGTTAGTTGTTGTTATAGTACTGTCCTATTTTCAGTTTATTCCTATCATGGCCCTTTGCTTTATTCACACACTGAAAAGTCACTAGACTTACTCAGACTTATGTCTGACCCATTTTTCTTTCGTCTTTTTTTTTTGTTTCCCCTCCCCCTCAGGTAGCCAAGGAAGGAATAGCTCAGCTTAATTTGGACCGTCCATCTTTCCAAGATTGAAGACTCTGTGATGTACAGCTTGGAATCTCTTATCTTTGGCTATGGCTTTGGATACACTAGACTTGGGGATTTATGCAGTTTTATTTATGTTATACGCTTCTTTATGTTTTAAGCAAGACAAAGATTATGATGAAATGTTTTGGAAGTTATGTTGAGAAAATTTACAATAATGGTTTTTGTATTGAACCACGTTTGAAATAAATGTTTGTTTTTCCGCTGCTTATATTTCTGTCTTGTAACTTTCTGTATCTTTTACCTATAATGCTCCATAGAAGTTAAGGCATTGCCTTTATGAGTGATCTTAACGGAGGTAGGGTGTTTCACTTGGTATCAGAGCAGAGGTTTTCTAGATCAGATAAAAGTTTTTGAAAACTATTTTCAAAAAGAAGCATTTTTCAAGAAAAAAGTGTTATTTTACTTTAAAAGGCATAATCCCCCAAAGCCATATGCGCTATCTTTCTATCCTTTGTCTTGAATCTTTCCTTTTTCGTTTTAGCATGTCTGGGAATCTTAACCATCCAGAGGGTGTACTGATACCCAGCTGGTTCAGGAGGTACCTAGAGGCTAGGGCCAACGACACAGGCCCAGCAGACATTCCTCCTCCCCCAGCTGCAGCAGTACCTCCTCCTCCTCCTCCTCGAGCGAATGCTTTCTCAAAAATATGTAGGGACTTTCGAGCCATGGGTGGAAAGAACTTCAATGGAATTGAATCCTTCGTGGAAGCAAGAAAATGGCTCAAAGAAACCGAGGATTTGTTCAAGATCTTCGAAGTGGATGATAGGCAAAAGATACAGTTGGCGATATGGTTGCTCAAAGATGAAGCTTCCTATTGGTGGGAAGTCACTAACGCTGAAAGACTAATCGAAACTTGAATGGATTTTAGGTGGAGGTTTGAAATGAAATTCCTCTCACAAGCTAACGAATCCTACAGATGGAGAAGTTCTTAGCTCTCAGACAGGGAAGTATGTCGGTCAAGGAATATGTTTACCAATTTAATCAGCTGGCTAGGTTCAGATTGGAGTTAGTAAACACTGCACATAAGAAGGCTCTCTGCTTCGTTAAAGGATTGAATGAGCCACTGCACAGCGTAGCAATGTCCCATATACCTATGGGTGCAACCTATGAAAGACTGGTGGACATGGCACAGTTACAAGAAGAAGATAAGGTGGGCAAGAAGGAGACAAAAGTGGAAGCATCTCAAGATAAGAAAGGGGAAGGATCACAGAGTAAGAAGACGGATTCCAAGAAAGGCGGGAAAAACAACAAAACCTGTGACAAAAGGAAGTGTATTTTTTGTGGCATTCCTGGACATCTGGTTAAGGAATGCAGGAAGAAGAAAAGAAAGATGGGTGGTTGTTTCCATTTCGGCGAGGCAGGACACATGGCCAGGGACTGCCCAAGAAAGCAAGGGCAAGGGTAGAGAGTTGGATTTACTTCTGGAAGACAGGTCCATGCTCTCACGGCACTTCCCAAGAACAAGGTAGAAATGTTTATGTTGAGAGTTTAGTTTATCTTTTTGATCATCCTATTCATACACTCTTTGATTCTGGCGCATCGCACTCTTTTATATCTACTGCTTTAGTTGAATCTCTGCACCTAGACACCAGTTTAGTAGAGGATCCCTTGGTTGTTTCAAATCCAATTGGGGGCTCAACTTATTTGTCAATGATTTGTTTGGATTTGGAAATTTCTATATTAAGTGTGGGGTTTAGATGCAATGCCTATGTTTTGGGCTTCACGGGCTATAGGTTAATTCTAGGCATGGAATGGCTATCCAGTAATGGTGTCATCCTCGATTGTGAAAAGAGAGTGGTTAGACTCATGACTCGCCTTGGTAACACTCTCGAAATTTCTTGTAATCCCATGAACTCTGTTATGCTTAGTTATCTAGAATCTCTAGATGTGTCTATTGAGAATTTGCAGTCTGTTAGGGTAGTCCGTGAATACCCGGATGTCTTTGAAGAGGTTAAAGGGTTACCTCCAAAGCGGGAAATAGACTTCCGCATATACCTCGTTGATAATGCAAAACCCGTCGCTATACCTGTTAGACACATGGCTCCAAGGGAGAGGAAAGAACTCAGCAAGCAAGTTAAAGAGCTGCTTGAGAAGGGGTTTATAAGGCAGAGTATTTCTGAATGGGCTGCTCCAGTAGTGTTCGCAACTAAAGTGGACGGTTCGCCTCGCCTATGCATCGATTATAGGGAGCTAAACAAGCTGACAAAGAAGAATAGGCACCCACTCCAAAGAATAGACGACTTGTTCGATCAGCTTGTAGATGCATCGGTTTTCTCCCAACCAGATTTAGCTACCGGATTTCATCAACTGAGAGTGGCTGATGACAGCATCGACAAGACCGCGTTCGGAACTCCGGATGGTTTCTTCGAGTGGCTTGTCATGCCTTTTGGCCTGACAAACGCACCCGCTTACTTCGTCGATTTGATGAGTAGGGTGTTTAGGGAGTTCCTCAATAAGATTGTGGTGGTCTTCGTAGACGACATTTTGATTTTCTCAAAGAGTGAGGAAGAGCATGCTCAACATCTAAAGGAAGTCATGGACACTCTTCGTGCACACCAGTTAAAAGCTAAATTCTCCAAATGCCACTTCTGGAGAGAAGAATAAGGTTTCTTGGACATGTGATGTCCAAAGAGGGATTAGATGTGGACCCCGCAAAAGTAGTTGTGGTGCAAGATTGGAAGGTCCCACGGAGTGCAACCGAAGTCCGAAGCTTCCTCGGGCTAGCGGGCTTTTATCGAAAGTTCATCAAAGATTTTGCGAAAATCTCAGCTCCACTTACAAAGTTGACAAAAAAGAACTTAACTTTCACTTAGGACTTGGATTGCGATATCGCTTTCCAACGCTTGAAAAGAGCTCTAACAACAGCCCCTGTTCTAGCATTGCTGGATGGAAGCAAGATGTTTACCGTATACACAGATGCTTGTGGTACGGGATTAGGAGCTGTCTTGATGCAAGAAGGGAAGGTAGTAGCTTATGGAGGCCGACAGCTGAAAATACATAAGAAAAACTACCAACCCATGACCTAGAGTTGGCTGCCATCGTCTTTGCGCTTAATTCTTGGCGCCATTATCTCTTAGGTGAGAAGTTTGAATTATATACTGACCATAAATCATTGAAGTACCATTTCTCGCAGAAAGATTTTAACTTAAGGCAATAGAGGTGGATGGAATTCTTGGCATCCTACGATTTCGAGATTTCCTATACCCCTGGCAAAGGCAATGTAGTAGCAGACACCTTGAGTAGAAAGAAGCTGACCTTAAGCCCTCTCTTTGTTGAAAGGCAGAGCTTGGAGTATATAGCCAACTTTGATTTTAGACCCTCTGTCGATCATGTGACTGGTTTGTTAGCATCGCTAGAGGTGCGGCCTACTCTTTTGGACTCAATAGGGACCACATAACGTGAAGACCCTCAGCTAAAATATATGATAGGTAAGTTGAGTAGGGGTGAGACTTCTAGTCACCTCAATAGATACTCCATCGATGATAAGGGTTGGTTGAGATGGGATGGGAGGCTATGCATCCCACGAGCAAGGGATTTGGTGAAGAAGGTTCTCGAAGAGGCACACCATTCCAAGTTGACCATATACCCCGGTGGGGACAAAATGTACAAGGACATCAAAAGGGTTTTCTTTTGGGATGGCATGAAGAGGGATGTAGCTGAATTCGTCTTGAAGTGCTTTGTATACCAGCAAGTCAAGGCGGAACAGAAGAAGCCTGGTGGTTTGCTTTATCCTCTAGAGGTCCCACAATGGAAATGGGATAGCATCTCGATGGACTTTATTGATGGGCCGCCTAGGTCAAGAAGAGGCAATACCAGTATTTGGGTAATAGTGGATAGGCTCACAAAAAGCGCTCACTTCATACCCGTTAAGGGTAGAAGGACTACCTCATCTTTATCCATATATCTTAAAGAGATAGTCCGACTCCATGGGATACCCTCCAGCATTGTTAGAGACCGAGACCCTATCTTTACGAGCGAGTTTTGGAAGAGCTTGCAAGAGGCTGTAGGCACACAGTTATGCTTAAGCACGGCCTATCACCTCCAAACCGATGGTCAGATAGAGAAAGTGAATAGAGTATTAGAAGACCTTTTGAGATTATGCATTCTTGACTTCGGAGGAACATGGGAGGATCATTTTCCTTTGGTGGAGTTTGCCTACAACAATAGTTACCAAGCCACCATAGGTATGGCACCCTTCGAAGCTTTATATGGAAGGCCGTGTCGATCACCAACTTGTTGGTGGGAGTCTACAGATAGGCTCATACTTAGACCAGATATGATTAGAGAAACTTCAGAGAAGGTGGACTTGATACGAAAAAGAATGAAGACTGCCCAAGATAGACAAAAGTCCTACGCAGATAAGAGAAGGACCGACCTTGAGTTTGAGGTTGGGGACAGGGTTTTCCTTAAAGTACCTCCTTTGAGGAACGTCGTTCGCTTCAGATCCACAGGAAAGTTGGCACCAAGATTTATAGGGTCGTTTCCTATCATTGAAAGGATTGGGAAGATGGCTTACAGAGTAGAGCTGCCCGGAAGATTGGTTATAGTTCATAATGTCTTTCACGTTTCTCACTTACGAAAGTGCTTACATGAGTCTGCGGAAATGGTGGAACCAAGCATATTAGAGGACGTAGAAGTAGAACGAGAGGCAATTGTGAGAAGATTTCCAACGCGTATCTTGGGTACAGAAGTCAAGAAGCTACGCAACCACGAAGTCAAACTTGTAAAAGTTCAATGGAGTGACGCTGAGGAAGACACGACTTGGGAGACTGAGGCCAAAATACGCACAACCTACCCTTTTCATTTTTAGGGTACAACTTTGATCTCTTTTTCCTTAAGTTTGTTCATACTCGTATTTATCTTTTTAGTATTTTCCTCAGTGTCGTTCTCGATCCTTAGGTAGAAGCCAATGGATGTAAACATGTACTTGAAACATGTTATGATTGATGGTTGCAAGTGGTTGCAAGTGATTGCTAGTGGTTGCTCGTGGATGCATATACACACACTTTAAGAATTAGATTGGCTCAGTCACTTTCATACTGCATATGCATATATGTACTTATATATGATTGAAACCTGGTGTGTTATCATGTAGATGTTGCATTTGTATGAATGATTGTGCACTCATGTAGAAAGTATGATTAGGCAAGATTGCATACATTATGGACGCATGACACTGACATGACTTACATTAAGGAGGTCAACTGAATCAGTATACCGCCTGATTTTGCATTAGATAAGGACATGTACACACACTATGCATATAATCATAAAGCATTAGAAGTCTTTTAAGGACAATGGATGCCTGTGTTTTATGGTTGAGTAGATGGACGATTGGATGGTAGGATATGCGTTCTTCTTGACTTGAAGATTTCGGGGATGAAATCCTTTAAGGAGGAGAGAATGTATCACCCCATGTTTTTGATAAACCTTAAAGTAACGAATTAAAGAATAATTAATTCTAAATGTGAGAATTAAGGGAAACGGGATACACCATTGCGTTTGTCTCGGAATTCTGGTTGAGATAGAGTCCGAGTTTGCGCGAATTGGACTTCGTATAAAGAAGTTATGGCCTTCGGAAGTTTCGAAAAATTTGAAATTCAAATTTAAACACAGAAAAGGGCAGGGCAGGGAAGATTCCCGCCCAGGCCAGGCCAGGTCGACCAGGAGTTCAGCCCTAGTGTCGACCTACCCTACAGGTCGACCTGGGGGTCGACCTACTCCCCGGGCAGATCTGAAAGGATGACGATTTCTGACTCCCTACCGAGTCATTAGGGCAGAGGTGTTATCCTATCTTGACTGGATGACCTTGATTATTTCTAGGGTTAATCGGACGGCTCTAATTTAATTAAACCTCTATAAAAACAACCTAACTCTTAACCCTAAATCACAAATATTCATACCAAGAGCCGCCATGCTGTCAATGGTGAACCTAGAATAGCCGTCATCTCTTTCAACTCAAAGGCAAGATTGAAGCAACGTCAAAATTAAATCTAATCTAATCCAACTAAGAAAATTCAACGATCTACATCAAAGACGAGCAATTCAATTTCAGAATACAGATCCCAGAACTCAAGAACTCCTTTTAGTTTGTAAGTGTAGTAATCTTTCAGATGCAAATGAATTAAAGACATGGTTTGTAATGAATTGTAAAATAGAAGTGTATTGAGTCGTATGTGATGTTGATTTATGTTTATTCATGTCTGTTCTATCGTACATGCCTATGAATTATTGTGGTTTATCATGTTTTGTGGAAATTGGTGAATAAACCTATGATGTTACGAAATTATCATATGTAAGTTTGGTGATATTATACAAATTTTAGGCTAAGTCATATACTTAGTTTATGCCTAATTGTTTAGATCCATTATGCATACATGTTTAGATCTATGACCTTGTGATGACATCTATATGTTGTATATTAATTTAGAAATTATGCCATGTTTATGCAAGTTAAGTAATGCTATCATGTTATGAATACATGCAAGTTTATAGGTTATAAACATGACTATGTAAACCTATATGTTTAGATCTACAACTTTACATGTTAGAACCATATGCCTTTATGTTAGATCAATATTAACATGATTCAACCTATGCAAGTTCACCACTACACGTCTAATTAGATTTTGGTAGTTCTATGTAATACTATTACTTTATGATTCATGTTGAATAGATCTAGTTTGCAAGTTCATAATTAAAAATATATTATGCCAAGTTCATGTGACACATCTGTAGTTAGATCCATATTTTTGTATGATGTTGGAATATTGCAAGTTCATCTTTTTCCCTTTTTAGTTTATTAGTTGGGCTAAAATGTCGAGCCTAACATCTTATGTAATTTTGCGAACGTACAACGGGGGTAACGTTGGGGAAAACATGAGAATTATACGTAATTAAAATATTTGGCTCATAACCATGTAAATGGTAAGGCATTGAAATGGTATAATTTACTTACCAAAAATTACGAAGTTGATTTAAAAGGAAAGTGGGCCATAAAAATAAACTGTTGACAAATTTACATATAAGCATAAAAGGATAAACATATAAATTTAGAAAAGACGAATATGCCTAACTCGAGGTTAGACTGAGTTGTGGTGTAAAACTGCCCGGAACCGACCGGTACATCCAGTTATCACAACAATACCTATTTAATGTGGGTGGTTAGTGCATTGAGCCCAAAAAGGACCGAGGTTAGACTGAGTTGTGGTGTAAAACTGCCCAGAACCGACCGGCACATCCAGTGACCACAACAATACCTGCCTAATGTGAGTGGTTGGTGCTCTAATAAAGCTAAGTCAAGAGTAGTAGGGTTAAGTCAATTAAGGAAACACTTAACCAATCCAACATGTTAGCTAAACTGATGTGTGGGGTTAAGGTAAATTTGGACACTTAACCAATTTAACATGTTGACTGGAAAACCCTAGCAACGGGGACCCATTTCAGCAGTAACCCACGTAGATGTATCATGGGACCCTGAACTAGGCAGGGTGGGGCACGATTACTGGGCTGATTATAAGCAGTCATAAACATCAGCGGTGGTGGATCAGTGTAGGTTCCGGCGAGTATCGGGCGTGCACGTACTCCGAAGTGGAAAAAGCTGGCACTGAGCACCAAAAGTCATACACTGTGCATCTTGAACCGTGTCAGGTTGCCACCATAGGATTTGATACATCTCGTGGTGGGACCATCACAGGTATCTACAGTCGAGAGGGGGCCGAAGGACACACGTAATAAATGCATGCTAGTAGGAGCTGATCGATATAAGGGAATCATTTCACCGTGAACACGCGGTGCTAGTGGGACAAGTATAAGTAGATGCAGAGAATTAAACATGGGTGTGATGTATATTCGGTTTATCCTGCCTTATATAGCTTTATATTAGTTGTTGTTCTAGTACTGTCCTATTTTCAGTTTATTCCTATCATGACCCTTTGCTTTATTCACACACTGAAAAGTCACTAGACTTACTCAGACTTATGTCTGACCCATTTTTGTTTCGTCTTCTTTTTCTTCCGTTTCCCCCCTCAGGTAGCCAGGGAGGGAATAGCTCAGCTTAATTTGGATCGTCCATCTTTCCAAGCTTGAAGACTCTGTGATGTACAGCTTGGAATCTCTTATCTTTGGCTATGGCTTTGGACACACTAGACTTGGGGATTAATGCAGTTTTATTTATGTTATACGCTTCTTTATGTTTTAAGCAAGACAGAGATTATGATGAAATGTTTTGGAAGTTATATTGAGACAATTTACTGTAATGGTTTTTGTATTGAACCACGTATGAAATAAATGTTTATTTTTCTGCTGCTTATATTTCTATCTTGTAACTTTCTGTGTCTTTTACCTATAATGCTCCATCGAAGTTAAGGCATTCCCTTTGTGGGTGATCTTAACGGAGGTGGGGTGTTCCAAGTAGCATATCTTATTTATAAGTCAGAGTATACCCTATTATTGTATGAAGTAACCAAAGTAAATAGTTGAATGATAATAGTGTTTCATTTCCAACGCCATCGTGTTAATCCTACCAATACAACAAAAGTGGCCAGCGTGCATCTTAGATGTGGATATTATACTTTTTGCACTTGAGTCCATTACTTTGCCTTGAGATATAAATTTTTTATACCACATTCACCCAGCTTCATGATGATGTTCCTAGTGGTTTTTAGAGCACTATATTCGATTGTTTCAAAAGTTTTCGGATGGTTTGATGTACATATTGCAACCCTGATTTATACACTTTGTCCATTTATATCAAGAATAGGAAAAGAATAGTTGAAATAAATGAGGATATTACTGTGATAAATTTTCTTTCACCCAGTTTTAATACATGCTACTCACAGACACTTGATCGCGAATTACACTAGATATGCATGGCAAATATTGTATGTTTTATCACCCATGATGTATATTTGTGGTCTCACTTATGTGTGTTCCGTTTACCTTGCTGTCATATTTTTGGGTTAAGGCTTAGAGTAAATGACAGTAAGCATTAGTAGTTTTTTCCAACTATACTTGTCAATATTTACATGGTACACTCAAAATAAACTGTTGAGTTAACTTATCCTTTTAATATATCTATGCATGTTAGTGGTGCCTTACATATATGAGTAGCGAGCCTCTGTAAAAATGCAAATCCCTTCCCGTCATATTTTGGGAACTGCTACCTGGTTCGTACGCTATTTGGTGCTGGCTTGAAATTTTTACTATGATATTTGGTTGCCTTGTTATTTTTATTACTGCAGCAAATTTGGGTATATGCCTGCTTCTTGAATTAAGGTTGTCCTTTGCATGGCATTCTCTAGACGTACACATATTATTCCTGTTATGCTGCTCCACTTATATCTAAGCATGTTGCTCTTGCCATGCATGATTACATTCGTGATTTTTGATTTATGGGATGTTGGGGAAGTGCACACATGTACCTATACATGTGTGTGAGTGCAGACTCCCGTAAATCGTTTGTCCCTGAAATAAAAACTGATAAGCACAAATATTATACCTGATTTTGATACTACATTAGATTTGTATCTAGTTAAACTGAACTGAACAGATGTTATATTTAAATGTTAGATGCTATAGAATGGACACTGCACAGTGACAAGAACAGAAATTACACAACTGGTTATTTTTGTTGATAGGATTAACTATTATATTTCAGTTTCTATTGAAGTTAATTTACTTAAACTATGATTAATCCTAACTCGAATGTTTAATGTTTTTGCATGGAACGCTCGGGTCAGACCCGAGTATTACGGATTTAAAGATTACAGCTTAGGATTCAAAGATTGGCGAAGCTGGGGATTTCCGAAGATGTGTGCACTCTGAAGTTTTCAAATAGTAAACATTTTCTTGTATTCAAATGATATTTTATATTCTGTTGTACAGAAAATCCTTGTATCAAAAATTTTGATTATTTATAAAAGGTTATTTCATTGTTCAAAACTATGTTATTTATTTATTTTTGTGTTTTCCTGTATTGATTCTGCTTTAAAACTCTATAAGCTAAAATAACGATCTGTCAATTTGAACGTTTTAAGCTGGTTTAATTACCAATTTGAAGCGGTCAAAATGGAGAGACGTTGCAGATATCGTTGATGTGAGCTAAGGGACAATGATTCTTCTTAGCCCTCTATGATCAATGTAGAACCTAATGAACTATCCATCTTTATGGAAAAGAAGATGTGTGCATTTCATTCTGATATACTTCTTTTTATAGATCTATGCTCTAAAAGTTCCGCAGTTAGTTTACCCAAAAGTTATTGATCTATTTACTTAGCATGCTTCTTTACTTAGAGTCGTTATATCTTATTGGTAATGATATGGGCCTAGCATTATTAGATATAACATAAATTCTATCTCTTTATGCGACTGAAGTCTAATAACTTTCTCAAACATATTTGGAAAGCTTCTAACAGTAGGTATAGACTCAACTCATCAAAAGATACATCTAGAGAGTAAAAGTAGCTTATTATAACTAGCCCTCTTGGATCAAAGGAAAACTCATTATAACCGATCCAAAACAAAGGTTGTAAGCCGAATGGATCATCTCAGTAAATCTGATATACATGTTACAAAGGCATAAAAGCCCATTATAGTTCTACAGGTTCAAAATTAATCGAGATGTTCTATTATTAAGCTTGAAATAACTACATCATTTATCAGTTATATTATACATGAGGTGGACATACTCATTTTCAACCAATGGATTATGAGCAGTTCCATTGGCCTCAAATAATGAAGCAAGAGTGTGCGAATTTTAGATCGAACGGTGGGATTCAAGGCAATTCAGGTGATTCAAGGATAAAGATTTGTTCACCTATATTTCTAGCATAGAAGAATTACTACCATATTATCGAACATGAGTCGTTGGATGTAGTCGTGTGATTGGTTATGGAAGCCATACTGTACAACTCATCACAAATCTCATCTAAAAAACTTTATGTGGTGTTAATCGAATGGACCGAGTATACTCAGATCTTGTATTGTGCTAATAAATAAAACTCAGATCAGGGATTGGGTTAATAAATAAAAATTTGGTCAAAGATCGATTATTTGGGGCGCAAAATTTGAATATTTTTTGGTAGGACACGTACTGGCAATATTTCTATTCAGGTCAACTACTGATGGTATCAGATTAGGAATTGAGATCGAACACGCTATGCTGATTGGGGAAAATTAGTGGTCAAAAAGTTAAAATGATAACTAGTGTATACCAACTATAACCAAGCGTGTGGGACATCGATTGGGTAACTAATTCACTACTGTATCCATATACTAAATTTTGTCTTGGCTGGTGGAACGACAGATGGTGACTCATGTAGATATGGTTGCACTACGGGTATGTTCATAATGACATAGTACCATGATAAAAGGTGGTAGACTATCATGTTAAAAGGTGGTAGGTAGGCAAAGTCGATCGTTGTGTGGAATTATGAAGTTGATCCTAATAATACTTCTATAGTAGTAAAATCAGTGCAAATAATTTATTTAAACAAATCTAATTACTTCTATAATCACTTTTAGGTCGTACGTGAACACATTACCATTGTGACACTAGAACTATTATCCTTAACTCGCTTAAAATGCTAGTCATCACTTCCATTCACTAGACTTTATGCCTAATCCACTCTCCTTTCTTTCTTTTCTCTCTCTTTTGGCTCACGGGCGGAGATTGATTGGTTCATGCAACTAGAACTATTACTAGTGTATTCTTTCTTTTACTTATTATTTGCATCTGTGTATGATTCTGTAACTAATCCATAATTGTGACACTACACCAAAACAACAAATTTGGCACACCAGGATGCGGAGATTTGATACGGCTTTAAAGCCGTATCAAATTTGATATGGCTCTCAGCTGTATCAAATTTTCTTTGCTACAGCTCAACCGACCCACACCTCCCCAATTCCATTAAATACTATTCACCCCTCCCCATCTAGTGGTAAATTAGCTTTAAGATCCGTGATCCGCATTTTCTGATAGTTAGGGCATTGACGACGAAGTTGAGTTCGCCGTTTTCTTCTTCATATCTAAATTGTTTATGAATATATACAAGCATACATGTGCTTATACATACATACATACATACATATATATATATATATATATATATATATATATATATATATATATATATATATATATATATATATATATAGGGATGGAGCCAGGATTTAAACATGTCCCGGGTTATAAAACTTTGTTTATAATATGAACACAACAATCATTTAACAACTAACACTAATAAGGTTATCATTATGATTCGGTGAAAAATAATGAAACTCAAGTGCTTGAAAAACAATCAAGTGAACAAACATTTTCTTGAAAATGGTAATCTGCTTCACACTTTACGCAATATTTCATAGTTTTCTACTTCGAATTAGATTTGTAATTAAGAGGAATGAGTATTCAAGGTATAGGAAAGAAGAATATAACAAATAGAATAACAAATGCTAGTGGGTTAAATAACTTGAGAATTGAACACTTAAAAGAAAGGAACTAAAATTATGCAACAACTAAATGCCTAAATAAATTCACAACTAAATGCCTAAATCAACTCAGCTAACAAATTATGCAACAACAAATCAAAAAACAAATTACCCAATCAATTAGCAACAACTAAAATTATGCAAGAGAAAATCAAAAGACAAATTAGCCAATCAATTATCCAAATTATGCAACGGTGCCTAAATGAATTATGTTGCTTCAATTATACTGCTTTGAACTAAAAGGACCAATTATCCAATCAAAATACCTACTATAAAATCATGCAATAGCTGAGCTAATTGGATATTTAATTTAGCAACGAAAATTATGCAAGTTCAAGGGAGAAGCTCGGAAATTATATAAATGTTAACCGGTTCGATGGCACTGTAGAGATGAGCAAGTTAATGTTGACATAGAGAAGGATCACATCAGCTATTCTATTCTAGGTTTCAGGCTTCTTCATCTTCGCAGTAGAGAGGGAGACAAACGCATTATTTTTCTTCTTCGATCTAGGCCAGGGTGGTGTTTATTTTGCAAAGAAGTGACCCGGGCTGTACCCCAGGTACTCTTCGCTGTAGATCTGTCCCTTTATATGTGTGTGTGTGTGTACGTACGTATATTTGTGTGTGTGTATTTATGTGAGTATTTTGATATTTTCACTTACATAAAATTATGTAAAAAATTAATGTATGTTATACACACACACACACACACACACACACATATATATATATATATATATATATATTAATTATATATAAGCAACATGTTTATATACATGTGTATATTTGGACAACAAACATTTATATATATATATATATATATATATATATATATATATATGCGCACACACATACATACACACACACACACACACACACACACACACACACACACACATATATATATATATATATATATATATATGCGCTGAGCTAACATGTTCATCGCAATGTAAATCGCAACACCTATACGTGACCATGTAATACCTTGCGCCGACTGATACGTTACACAAGGGCACACATGGCCGGTCCTAGGACTTTTGATACCTAAAGCGGAAAGCCAAAAAAGGCCCTTCTACAAATGTTAATGTAAGACATCAAAACAATTAATCTTTACAACATTTTTGTTATTTACGTTCTTCAAACAACAATGGAGTTGTTTGTTTCTTTAGAACAACTGCTTGAAGATATGAGATCTACTTACTGAAATTCTACATTTTTTAGCAATATTGTTGTACTATTGCATTCTTACAAATTGCAATACAAACAATATAATCAACTGCAATTTTTTTAACAATATAATCAACTGCTAATACAAACAATGTAATCAACTATTTTTTTTAACAATATAGTCAATATAAACAAATTGCAATACAAACAGTATAGTTAACTGCAAATTGCATTTTTTTTAAAAGTATTGTTATTCTTGCACATATTCAGAAATCTAATCACAATTGTTAAGTTATAGGGTAAAATCCTTCAAATTTTCCAATCATATCTGATAGTAAATCCTCGGTTTTAAAGCATACCAATGCTTTTTATTAGTTATTAGTTGAATTTCATTCATATAAATTTGATTTTGAAAAAACATTGAACTGGATACGGAGTCACTTTGGCAAGTATAGGTGGATTTCCCAGGGACTAAAGAGGGGCACATGAATTTCTCTACTAAATTGATATCTCATTCTCCGCATCAGACGACCTGTTTTATTTGAAATTCATCATTAATAAATACAGGAAACCAACTGAAATTTGACAATACAAATCAATTCATGTTGACTTAGATCTTGTAACAAACCGGAAAATCAGAACCAATTTGAAATTTTTATTTTGGCAATTTTAATAAATTTCGAATATTTAAAATGATTTATTTTAAATAATTATGACTAGAAATTTATTATAAATAGAATTAGAATGTACAAATTTATCTAAATTGAAGTTAGAATATAAATATTTATTTTAATTATAAAAGGAATTGGAAATGGCGCGATAGTTTGAAATTTTGGTTTCAAATTTCAAATGAGTGTACATGGACGTTCAAAATAAACCGGATTTTGGTAAAACTAGAAATATTTGAATCTGTTTAAAATATCTTTCCAACGAATGTGAAATATCCAAATTTCATAACGGGAATAAAAAGTTATGTCCAGTTGAAGATTCAGAGTAGTCGCTATGGAATTTTATATAATATATAGCCCTTAAAAATAGCGATTTTGCAAATGACCTCCGTTTTCGACGAGACCACTTTTGTTGGATCCGGAATGTCAAATTATTGCTAGATTCAGATTTTCATAATTTTTGGAATCAATATGTGAGAGTGGTGAATTTAAACATGTTTGGTGATTTTAGTTTGAATTTAATCGACTGGAAAATGACCGTTTTTCAAACGGTATCCAAATTCGACGAAATTAGTTTTGTTAGGATCGTATCGTCAAAAATAGCCAGATTTATTTTTCTGGAATTTTTAGAGTCAGTATGTGGCCCCAGTAAATTAAAACGTACGTTAAAATCAAATTTGAACGTTCAGTTAATTTATATTTTAATTTAAATAAAAACTGATCGAAACAGTCGAATTGGCTTACGATGCTTATCCCATTGCGTTCGAAATGGGGGTAATTAGCTAGGGGCAATAGTCGGTAAGTTCAATTTGAGTTCCAATTTAAAAGTAACTTTTTGGAGAATTAATTAAAATAATAAGTAAATTTTCTATAATACCCCCCTTCTCTTTGCTTCTAATCGGTCAACACACACAAAAGAATTAAAAGAAAAAAATGTGCCCCCGTCGTTCTCCCTCCAGACCCAACGCAATCGCAGTCCGCCGCCTGCCACCCAGCATCGCACCTCCACATCGCCCCCTCCTCTCCTACCTTCTTAAACCCACAGCCCCCTCTAACCCGCAAATCCCAAAAAAAAAAACTCTAGATCCCTAATCCTTCAATCAGCAGCCGCCGGCCAAGGTGGACCCCGTTCCGCCGCCTTCGACCTCCAGAGACCCGCCGCCGCCTCAGACCACCCTATGCGCCATCCCCACCCCCCAAAAGCGACTATAAGTTCATTATTTATTATTTATTTACTTATTTAATGTAATTAGTTCTAGAAAAATAAAAATTCGATTTTTATATATACGAAGTAGCGATAAAAATTCGATTTTAATATATATATATATATATGATGTAGCGATAAAAATTTGATTTATATATATATGAAGTAGCGATAAAATTCGATTTTTATATATATGAAGTAGCGATAAAAAATTCGATTTTTATATATATGAAGTAGCAATAGAAATTCGATTTTTATCTATATAGCATTAAAATAAAAATGTGATTTTTAATATAAGAATCGTGTGAAAACAGATTGCAATGGAACTGACTGGAAGCAAAACAGAATCCAGACCATCTAATAAAGACTGACAGAGTGGAAACCAAAGTTGAAAACTTTTCACTCTAATTTATTTTATAGTTAAATATATATACCAGGATGCAGACGGTGCTTAGTAGCACCCGACACCTTTGTTTGAAACCATGTTTGTTTAGCTGTTTGGTTGATTGGATTATTTGGTTGAATTTGATTTGGGAAATGAAATGAATTGATTAGAATTTGGTTTGTATATGGAGCGAGCCATTATTAGGCGAGGGATAAGGCTAGACCTTATTCCGGTTCTAGTATCGCGCCGTTATGCTGCTGAAATTTTCTAAAAATATTAAAACAATAAAAATATCATTTTTATTGTATATATGAACTGTATAAAATATTCATGAGATGAAATAAATATTTTATAGTTAAAAATATAATTTTTTAACGAGTATATGAATAAAATAAATATTCATTTACAAATCAGATGATTTGCTTATGTACACACATTTGACTGATATTGATTGGGACGATATATTTTACACATTTCCCAACTGCACAAATAATAATCAGTGTTTGTTGTTTGAAAACCCCACACGGGTATTGGGATTATATTGGACATACACTAATCCCAATTGTGTAGTTGTACATCAATCGATGGGTTGACAAACTGTTGTAAGCATTAGTTATTTATATTTAATGCTTATGCAGTTGTGTAATGCACTCTGCATGATGGTTGACTGTGTTTGGTTATGGTTGTGTACACATATGTATGAAATCCATATAAATAAAATTATATGGTAATTGACTGTGTCTGATTCTAATTCAAATAGAACGAATATTTTAAATTATCGAATAGTTTGAAATGACGAGTAATGAATATTTTAAAATAACTAATATTTTAAAATAATATTCAATAATGGATCAAAATATGATTTTGATGTCTGATTTGGGATGGACACGAAAATATTTAAATATATGAAGCTGTGTTGATTAGATTACCGTCATTTAGACATGAACGATATTTATATCGATTTTATTCATTTTTATAATGAATATCGAAATGGAAGTGATTTCAAAATCTAATGTTTTGAAAATATTATCATTGATATATTAATGATATGAAATATTCACTTTTGATTCAAAATTGAGTATGAAGTTGAAATCGTTTTTAAACGAATTTAAAACGATTTATAAAATACGTTTTTAAATGGAAATCGACGAAATATATATAATATATATTATATATATTAAATGGCCTGAATAGAATGCGCCGCGCTGCAGCAGTTCGCAAATTTCGACCATTGACTTCGAATTGACATTACGGGAGATCCAACCGTCGGATTCTCCTAAAACCGGAACCGTTGGGTACGTATCGAAAAGAGCTTTCCAACGAATACAAGAGATTTGAAATCTAATGGTTGGATTTTGAATTATGACCAAATCAAAATTGGAAAAGGTCGTTATAAGTGCAGTTCGATGACCGTTTATGGAAATTGACTGTACGAGCCTTGATAAAATTATTAAAAATATCAATAATTTGTGTAAAATCAAAATAAATGATTTGGAAAGAATTTGGGTGAAAAATTCTACATTTGAAAAGATAAAAATATTTTTTTATCGAAATGAACTAGTTGTGAACTAGAATTGTAATCCAATATTTTTAAATAAATAAATTGGATTTGAAATGGTTTTAAAAATAACCAGAATTTCCAATATATAAATTGGAATGGATTTGAATCGAAATTATCTTCGAAATATTTTCAATATTGGATTTCGTGATTATACGGATATTGTGGAGGAATTTGGAAGATATATATATCGTTATTCCCAATACGATATTTGTTGATTTCAGAATTTGATATTGAATATAAGCCGACATAATTTCTATTCAAAGCCTTGTATTTAATATTTAATTGGATTTTTGGTTTGTCGTGAATGGTATCTTCAGTAACACTGTTCTTAAACCTAGTTGAGAAAAGAATAAATCTTTTAATTAAGATTTAGTGAAGTTTTCCAATTAATTAACATTTAATTGGAATTGAATAAAAGAATTGGATTTTGGGTTTGTCGTGAATGATGTCTTCAGTAACACTGCTCTTAAACCCAGTTGAGAAAAGAATAAATCTTTTAATTAAGGTTTAGTGAAGTTTTCCAATTAATTAATATTTAATTGGAATTGAATAAAAGAATTGGATTTTGGGTTTGTCGTGAATGGTGTCTTAAATAACACTGTTCTTAAGCCCCGTTTGAAAATAATAAATCTTTTAATTAAGATTATTAGAGTTTCCAGTTAATTGACATTTAATTGGAATAAAATGGAATGTAAATTCAGTTTATTGTGAACTGTGTTTTTAACGACATTCGTCCTTTAACCCGATTTACAGTGAAATGTGATTTGGAAATTATAAATCTTTTTATTAAGGTTTAATGGGAATTTTCCAAAGTAAAGTTTTCCAATTTAATATATTAAATTGGAATTGAATGGAATTCGATTTGGTAATAATCGAAGTGAGCTTCTGTGGAGGAAGGCTGTTAATACATATGGAATTTAAAAGGCTTTGTCGTTATTCCATTTATATTATTAGTCGGATGCAGAAATTGACATCGATTATATATATTGATCTGTTTTCCGTGAAGATTCCATGATTAATGGAATTCTATTTTGGGTTTATCGTGAACTGCGTTTTAAATGACATTATTTCTTTAACCCAGTTAAAGAAAGGATTACATGTCTAACATTGTATTTCGAACTGTATGGTTGATCTCTGCTAAATATATATCTGTTTGGTGGTAGAGAATTTATTCTCTTGTTTAACACCCTTCTCTAAGACGTACGAACTTAGAGGTTATATATCGGCAGAAATCAATAGTACGGTGTAGATTGTCGATGTGACATGTTTGTGTTTCCAAAGTTAAATAATCATTAATATTGATTTTTGGGAAGATTAAAACTAAGTGGAGTTTTAATGAATCTTTAATTAGATTGAAATGTGAATTGATAATTTAAATTATCAAATTTGGGAAATGATCGAGAGTAGACTATCACTAGTTTTGCTCCAAGCGATAGTTAAATCTTTAAGTAGATTTGAATAGGAAATGGTAATTAATTTTACCGATAACATCGTGGTGTTAGTTATGGAGTATTAGCAGTTTTCTCCATGGGATGAATAGGTTGGGAATGGGAAATATAAAACAAATGATTACTTCGGTAAGATGCGTTAATCCCGACTAGTTTGGAAAACCTTAATATGGTTTGAATTGATATCCAAAGAAAGATTAAAGAATAAGTTTAAAGAATTTATATTTGATAAAATTAATGGGAACCTTTCCCAAAGGATATGAATATTTAAGAAAAGAATATTCAGAATTGGAATGAGGCGTATGTTGTGTGTTTATATCACTTGATTATAATATACATGGGTTATTCAGAAAGGCCGGGTTTATACCCATTCTGAATAACTGATTCGACGACAAGTCGACGATGAAGACGGTGGTTAAAGACCGGAGGTCTTTACATCATTTGGATGATTACTGATGTCTTGATTGGGCTGTACACCCAAGAAAAGGTAATAAGTGGTGATGTCCAGACGTACTTGGAGATCGACCGGATATGCGAGGACCTCTCTCCTGTATTGGACATATGGGACGAGGAATAAGGTGCCTTCGGTTTCGTATAGACCCAGAGCGAACTTGTAAATGGATGTGTGTCTGACATAGGATTTTATTTTGTGTTGATTGATCTCTATTAGACATATATCTATTTGGCGGCGGAGAATTTATTCTCTTGTTTGACCCCCTTCTCTAAGACGTATAAGCTCAGAGGTTATATATCGATAGACATCAGCCGCATGGCGTGAATTGCCTATGTGGCATGCTGAGATGTAAATGATCAAGGCTTCTGTTGAAAAGCAGAGTCTTGTGGTTGACGATCAAAGCACGACTTTAATATAGGATAGCTTTGTATATAGCGTTAATTCGCGAGCCTCACACCCCGGTGTGAACCAGATATGAGAGAGGACTGCAGGGAGGACAAGCGTTTCTTTCTATTTAGGAGTGGTGTCATAGTATGGAGCTCAAACATTTTTACTTATGTGGTTGTTGGATTGCGAGGTGCCTCGGATATATTAGTTACTATGGAGCCGATGGATATTGAGTCATCTGCCTCATTTACGCCCCATAGGGAGGGTAAACGCATTGTTTAGGAATTACTAATCCCCAAACGTAAGAGAGGACCAACCCTGAAGATCCAAGGGCCCACCTGGGTTTGGGTCCTAAGACATGGTAGGCTAGATTGTCTCGAAGCGGTAAGGACGATCCCTTGCCTTGGTTCACAGATGAAATCCAATTTCCAATACGATATTTCGGTTTTAATTGTAGAGCCTGGTATGGCGACATAGTGGGATGGGGCACTATGCCATCTATGATTAATACATTTATATTTGAAGTTGATTTCTTCACTTATAGTAATAGTAAAAGATAAATTTCGCGTACCAAGCATATTTGGCTATTATAAGGAAAAACTCTATCCTGTGGCTTGCGTTGCATTGTGTGATGGGACCTGAGTCTTATAATAGCTTCATTGTTCTTTATTTAGCATTGCGATGTTTGTTTTATGCACTGGTATTCTTGGGGGTAAACCCGTTTCATGTTATACGGCGTGGTCCCTTGATTTACCTAACTTTAAAATCAAATTAATAACTGTCTTAGTTCTCACACCAGCCACATGGCTGACCTGGAGTTCATTGTTTTAACCTAGACTCTGGTTGCCCCTATTTTCCACACGGACAGCTAGTAGTTTTGGGTTTGCAGATCTATTCTTAAAGGATCCTGGTTTACAACTGGAGATATATTTGGAAAGCTCTGTGTCCGAGTATTTGTTACCGTTGTGTTATGTATTATTTTTCCGCTGCATTGTAATTTAAATCTCTGATATTTTTCTGATGTATATTATTTGTTCATACTCTGTATATTCTTGTACTATGATGTAAATTGTTGTAATAACAATGAAATGTTCTTCTGTTTTGTATTCTGATTTGTTGTGTTCTCAGACAATCCGTTCTTCCTCTTCTCTTCGGAGACCGGGGAAGTTCAGGTCATCACAGATCTTTTTTGGCCAAACCCATACTTCCAATTTTTCATATATCTGACAGCAAATAAAAAAAATCATATATCTGCTGGTATATAGACCTCAAATCAAACTTTAGCCATGGATTTTAATACTCACCGTGCTCTAAATTTAAGCCTTTGAAGTCAGATCGAGTGACAGTCCGAAGAGCTAAAGAGTAAAGCCTTGAAGGCTAAAGAAGAAGAAGACAGAGTAACGAAAACGGAAGACCGCAGGTTGCTTACTTGCTTTTCAGATGAATCGGATCGTCGCCGCCGATGAATCACCCGACTTGGATCGCCGCCGATTCGGAAGATTGTGGATTCGCCATTTTTTTCGCAGTGGAATGTCGTGATACGGTGCCCTCGAATTGTTGAGGCCCTAAGCCGCAGCTTTACCCGCTTCGTGGACGGGTCAGGCCTGAGGACACACAAACACACGTGCGCGCGTAAATGATACATATATGTATATTTATATGTATTAATATATAAATCAAGTAAAACCATATAATATATAAATTTAAATAAAATAAGAGATTTTATTTAATAACTTTAGAAATGTTATAAAAAATTAGACTTTTTCTCATAAACTTAATATAAATCTACTAATGTTTTTCTTGAAATTCACATATAACTTCCACTGCATGTTGACCAATTCCAACAAGTATGTTATAAAGGTCCATATTATGGTTGTAAATGAATACTTTCAGATGTAGATAGTGAAACACCCCCACACTCCTTAGTTTTCCCAATTAAGGTCACATTAAGGAATGCAGGGCGTTGTAGGTATAAAAAACAATCCACACTAATCAACAAGAAAAATGAGAATACATCGACTGCTAAGATAAGTTCCTAAGAAAAAGTACTCAAAGCAATCCAAACTAATCACAACCATCATGTAAACCTACTAGGGGAAAGTAAATGGAGAAAAGATAAGTGGATCAGACATAAAGTCTGGTGGGCTGTATAGTTACTAGCACGATTGATAAACAAAGGCAACATGCACAAGAGTAGTCTAGTGTCATGTAGGAAAGTGCATGTGCACAACTATTAGGTGAACCAAAGCCGGCCCTGGCCCAGTGCCAACTGGGCCATTGCACGGGGCATCATAGTGGCAAGGGCATAAAAGCTGCTAACATAAGAAATTCGCATAAAAGAAAAACGACGAAAGAAAAAGTCACGCAAGGAAGAAATGAAGAAGGCATAATAGTGTGATTTGCTTGAGGAGTGCTATGGAAGAAAAAGGTTGTCTGTCGCATCAGAGAAAAAGAATAATTCGAGGAAGCATGTAACCTAAATTCTACAATATTCTATTTTAGTTTAATTTTTGATTAATGGAACTTCAGATAAAAATAATTCAATGAAAAATGTACCCAATTAAAATTAAATGCCTGTCAGTTCAGGCACTGAGAGCGTTATGATTGCATATAAGATTTTGAGTTGAAGAGTTGCAAATAAAAGTGGAACTCTATTTTCTGGACCTTGGAAAAAAAAGATTACTCAAATGTGTAGTTATATGGTTATAATACCGAGAATGGAGGAATTATAGATTGTGAAACCAATGTGTACTTTGTAGATAATTATCTAAAGTGCATATTGTATGTTATTGCATCTGTTCTTCGTTACTTTATAGATATAACTAGGAATAATTTTTAAGTAGCATTTGCGTTTATAAGCATGAGAGAAATGTGCTTTTGTGGTTACTTTAAAAAATATATTTTTGTTTATCATTTTATCATTAAATTTGCAATTTCCCTTTGAATTGACTACATGCACTTTAAGATCCTAACAAAACTGTTATAACAAATAACTATCTACGTGGTTTTGCAGTAACGATGGCATTTACTAATTGACTAATGTTAGAAAATAGTCATGCATTCTGCTATCCACTGGCCACTTGTTTTTTCTTGAAATGCTCATGTTTGTCTTATAATAGAGGTGTTGTAGTAATACAGTTATATTCTTATTAAAAAAGTTAATAGTTTCACCTTAACCAAATCTTTTGTAAATAACTGCGATTCATTATGTTAAGAGTAATATAAATTAACAAATTCATGATCATAACATCCCAAAAATAAAATGAGTAAATTGGAATATGATCACAACATCTCAAAAGAGAAAGAAAAAAAATGAAAATGACAAGGTACTTCATATGCTTCTTCACATGTTATTTACTTCAAAATTTTATTATCAAAATTGTGATATTTTTGTCTATTATTTTATAGTTACATTTAATAAATGCCCATGTTGTCTGCATCTTAATCAACAGATATACAAAGTGGTAAGTATATTTACTTGTAAGAAAGAAGCAATTGATGATCTCTAGTAAGTGGAACAATTCATGCCTTTTATGTAAATTTCTTTATACTTGGACTTATTATTTATAATTTTTCGCATTATGACCGTGTTATTATTACTTGTCTTGTTAGTACTGTTAGTTCAAAATAATTGTGTTATGTTTTCCAAAATTATTTATGTCTCACAAACAGGAATATTATTTAGTATTATTGCATAAAAATTTACAATGTGGAATTATCTGATAAATTGCACAGGGCACCTTAAGTCTTAGGACCGACTCTGAGGTGAACATGTAGGAATGATGTACGAAAATTAAAGGTTTGATCGATTACAATCTCATTTGACTGCATATTTTATTTCACTAGTCATTTAATTGTTTGCATTTCACGATTATAGAACATGGTATAATTAGGATGATTTTCCTATTACTACCCGTTGATCGACTACTAAACCATATATAGACCGATAACATATGCCCACTATGGGTCTTGGGTTTATCAAGTCTGACTCATCAGCAAAAAGACATAGCATTACTATAGATGTCACAGTGCCTTATTTTCCCAAATCGGTTCAATGCATGCATATTGAACCGCCGGAACACTCTCATACCCATCTCTATTTGGACCACCTTACTACCTGGTTCAACATGGTGCGTGTCATCGCCTCATAATATGGGACCATATATATGTGATAAAAAGGGTATGCTGACTAGTATGGATCCCCAATAAACAAATCATACTTAGCCCAAATCCCCTTTGATTAAGACTTCCATAAATTTACAATAGAATTAGGTTTATAACTTCCGCTCAGATGAATAAATATCAAATAATTATATTATTCGCTAAAGACTAAAAAAACAAAGAAATATTAGCAAAAAATGTAGTTCAATATATATTTTGTCGATCTCGTTGAGTATAAAAGTCCTAAAAATAAACGAATATGATATTAATAAGTAGTTTTGAGCAATTAGCATGCATTAAGTGCATATAATATAAACAACTAACTAAACAAAACAATAATACATATCTTTCACTATACTAAAAATGCACATAATTTAAATATGGTAAAAACTAATTTCTTCAATATGGATGTCTTCGTATCTGCATCTTTTTTGTAACATAAAATATTTATGCGTTTTTCGAATAAAAACTTGGATGAATTTCTGATTTATAGGCTATCATTTGACAGTCCTAATTCATATGATTATACCAACAAAAATGTTGTATTGGTTAGAAATAAATGAAAGAAGCATTGTATGTGGTCTGTTTTGATTTTGTAGTTGTGATGGATAGAGCAAGATTTACTTCTCAACTACGTAATTTGCGCTAAAAAATATTTCAAAATCCAAATTCACTTGATCTAATTAAAAAACACATCCATAAATGACTATAAAGCCCGACTATTTCTTATTTTATAAAACTAGAAACGTAATAGTATAGTAAAACAAAGTTTTCTTTATCAACTACTTAGTTTGCCCTAAAGAATGATTAAAACTTTAAGTTCTCTTGGTCTAGTTAAAACCTACATCTGTAGATGACTATAAACGATAATATTCTAATATTTTTGCATTAAAAAATAATTCGTAATTCAAGTTCTTCCACTTTAATTAAAATCCATGTTCATAAAGTGTGACTATTTTCTTTTCTTCACAAAAAAGATACAATCTAATATTGGGATAAGCCAAACTTTCTCCATGCACTACGTTATATGCACTAACGAAATCATTCAAATTTCAAGTTCTTCCTCTCTATTAAAAGCCATATTTGTAAATGAATATAAAGCCTAATTATTACTTTTTGTTCACGAAAGTAGTTACTTAATATTTGGTAAAACAAAGATTTCATTCCAAGTAATTTACATTAAAAAACAATTCATATCTCATGTACTCATGCTGTAATTAAAAACCACATTTATAGATAATTATTATGTCCGATTATTTCCTAATTTTCGCAAAAGCAGTAATCTAGTATTTGGGTGAACCGAACTTTCCATTCTCAACTACATAATTTCGGCTAAAGAACAATTCAAAATTCAAATTCTCATTCTCTATTTAAAACACCTATAATTCTATAAATAATGTCGCCATAAACATCTTATTTACAAAGGATGGCTTCTTCTCTCCGCAAGCGCATCGCTCCTGTGAAGTCAGTCCCAAATTTCAGGCTCGATTTCACTCACTGCCACTCTTGTAACCTAAAATTCAGAACCCGATCAGAACCCAAGCTCCTCAAAAGCAAATACCGTATTCAGATCCTCTGTGCTGCGTGCCTCAACTCGATCGACTCAGGTCGTCTCTGCTCCTACTGCTTCATCGACATCGACGAAGAAGAAGACGTCTTTCAGAATTGCTTGAGCTGCTTCCACAGAGTCCACTATGACTGCATTCCGACTCATCGCTACTACGTCTTGCCTTCTCAGCTCGATCCGTCAAACTTTTCGTGTGTAGACTGCTGCGTGGATCCAAAACCTTGGAAGAAGAATCATCCTGTTCCAGATGAGGAAAATAGCAGTAGTAGTTGATTGGGTTTTTTTTATTTTTTTATTTTTTAAATTACTTTTTTTAATTTTAATATTTATTATTATTATTATTATTGCGTTTACGTTGTTCGATCATATGCTTGGTTGAATACGATAATTTTGTGGTGGTTGCGTGGATTAATAATTTATTTCCACTTGGTATTTTTAACTGATGAATCAGCTTGACTTTGGTTGTTAATTGTAATTGAGATTTATTATCTGCTGCATATGGTTTAGGTATTTTCATATTATCAAAATTTAAATTCAAGCGTTTTTGTGAATTAGTTCCATCTATATGCATAGTTTTGTAATTAAAGAGGAATCAATATTTATAAGTTTGCTTTGGTTTTTTTAATTCAAGGGTTTATATTTTATGAATTTTAAGTACATAGAAGAGAGTAATAATATTGGATTATGAAAGATGGGGAAGCTCGTCTTTCAGGCAAATGTGATGAGAAATGGTGATTTTTTCACAATACCAAGTAACTTTTGACACATATTTCCTGATGTTATGTGCCTATAGTGTCGCACGCATATGAGTTGACACACGCATACATATAACAAATGGAATTACTGATGTTACGTGCATACCAACTCATATTTGTATGCTACTAGTTCAATTTATTCCGTGATATGAGACAATTTATTCAAAACCGTCATTTCTCCTTAATCACATGCGAAGCAATCCTAACACATACCTACGTCCAATCTAAATCCATTGCCATCTAAAAATTAAATTTGTTCGGATTGAACTTTTGAACTAGGTTAACTTTGAACGAAGTTTGAGTTCTTGATTTACCAAATTTCAAACTCATTGCTTTTTCGCTAGTTGAAACTGAATTTTTGATTGCTTATTTGACTAATTGGTTGCTTTTTCTCTAGAGTATAATTTTAAGTTACGGGTCTTGTGGTGCGCGCTTCGTGCGTAAGTAGTTTCTACATTTGACTATTTAAGACAAAATGATTTACAACGATATTTAGTTTTTTTTTTTTTTTTTAATTGAAATCATGTGTGTTCAATTTTAATTTCTAATTGACACTTTTTTGTTGATTCAAATTTCATGGAGCTATAAGTAAAGTTTATTTATTATGTTCTATTTTTAAGCTATATGAACATCTAGCAATACCGATAGATGAGATTTTTGAATTAAAAAATTTAATTTAATTTTAAGATCATATTTTTAAGCTATATCAGGATCTAATAATATTTGTAGATGAGCATTTTGAATTGGTATATGAAATTTAATTTTAAAATCCTGTTTTCAGCTATATAAGGATCAAGTAATATTTTTAATTAGGAAGTTTGAGTTGGTAAATGGAATTTAATATTAATATTTTAATTTTAAATTTTATTAAAATAAAATGGCATGCATAGAAAGACATTTTTGATAGTTTACGCTGACACCGAAAAAGCGTGACACCAGATGTATTACAACTATTAATAAAGCTTTATGTTAATTATAAAAAACATTTTATCATCCAAAATAGTGTAGAACCTCAAATCTCTCGTAGTTTTCACCACAAGTTCCGATTAAATAATAATGATACTGCAGAGAAATATAATCAACTATTATTTAAATCAAACATTGTAGTGAAAACCATGAGGCATTTGAGGTGCTAAAATATTTTGGATGCCACTAAATGCGTCTCCTTGTTAATTTATCTAAAATCATTAAACTACGTCGTGCATACCATATTTATACTGGTAAAAATGATAAAATGTTTTTTATAATTGTTTAAATTGGAAATTGTGGTGAAAATAAAAAAGCATTTGGGTGTTGCACTATTTGGGGAACGATTAAAGGCTTCTCGATAGCATAATTTTGTTTGACTGGATTTTTTTGAATACGTTAAGTTTAGATTATGTTTGTTTAACTGTGTAGACTAAAAATACATAAACGGAAAGAAATGAGAATAATATTGTTAAAAATTGTAGAGATCATAGTGCAAAATTATTTTAAGTCAATTTTTTAAGGCAGTGTATCATCAGTTTTTAGGATAAATGATTATAATTGGTTTACAAATTAACTTTATTAGTATTGTTTATGTACATAGTTTAATATACATGATTTATGTATCTTTATAGTTGAATGAAAAAGATGATTTTACCATTTTTTGCGTATATGATTTTATACACAAGCACGCTTGCTTACACACAATTTTTACAGATGTTTCAAAAAAAAAGATGCTAACTATTTATTAAGATAATATAAATAGTTCAAAATTTAAGTTTTGAATAATTCAAGTATATGGATTTAAATAAAAAATATCAATTAAGCAGCCACTGAGGGGTTGTAAAAAATTGCAGAAATGTGATATTCAAACATAAAGGATAATGTTACAATTTAATGCATGATAAATTTATTGAGATAAATGAATAAGTTGTAATTTGAGTGGTTTTTTAACCACTTGTATTAACATAAATATGACATGCATATTAAAACTATCATATTTTAAATTTACTATACGAATTAATAAGTATTTATCAGTTAAATTTATTTGAAAAGTTAAAATTCAAGATCATACATAACTAGTTTTAATATATTGGTTGAAATATACAATACTAAGTATTATTTATGAGGTTTTGTAAGCAACTATAGAGATATCAAATTGTAAGTATTGCACGTTAATTTTTGCAGTGCATTAACATATTGATGTCAATGAATCATAAACTAAATTCATAATCCTACTTATGTATATAAATATGTGATTAATGAATTCAAATTTCTAATGAATTTTATGTTCCTTTTGTCAATTTAAGCATGGTAATTATGAAATTTTCACATGTTATGATTTATTAAACAGCTCAACAAATAATAATTAACTGAATTTATTAAAATAGTTTTGAGATTTCGCAATTAGGTTCAAACAAACCAAACAAAAGTTCAAATATACAGAATTAAATATAAAATATTAGAAGGGAAGTGAGGGGTTCTACAAATATTAATTGAAAATTTAAATTGAAGGTGTTGAAGTAATAAATAACAATTCTGGAATGCATTGCACACTTAATTTATTGACATAATTGAATTATAAATTCATATGCTATAATTGTTTAATTGACAGTAAGGCATGTTCCCTAATTTTCTGTGACACCTCACACCCTTTAGTATAACCCTAACGAGTCATATCAAGGAATGTGGAGCACCTGGGTATACCTATTTTTTTTTTTACAGAGACTAAGATTCAAAAGACAAAATAAATTATAGCAGAAACATAATATCTTAATTAAGCATTTCAGAAAAGTTTTATTTCATGACTGAACAAAAAGTCATTAAATCAAAGTCTCAAAGTTACTATAAACTCGAAGTAAATAATATATACAAACATCCCTCTCTCAAATCAAAATATACCAAATAAAAGAAATTGGAATTCATAAGAATGGGGCGTCGTCCAAGCAATACTTCAAGCATGTCAAGAATCTGCTACTTTCCTGTATGCCTACCGAGGGAAGAGGAGGAAGGAGTTGGACATAAAAGTCCGATGAACAGAAAATGGCTACTAGAAAGGGAAGAATTGAGAAATAATAGACGAAAACAGAGTTCTAGTTGTTACAAAGATTTAGTGTATGTGCTTTACTTAAGCTGGCAACTTAGGATGATTGCTTAGGTTGATTTCTTAGGATGATTACTTAAGTTTAAATGTTTGCACTCAATTTCTACTATAGAAATACTATTAGGAATGATTAATTTCTACGTCTACCCTGATCGACCTCTGCTCTCTACCATAAAGCTAGCATGATAGTTGATGCTTCCGATAACGAATCAAAATCTATAACAACCCGCTAGGACAATCCTGAATCCCATTGAAACATGGAACCATTCTAAGCGAGTTGTTAGTTTCAATAAGAAATAAAAATAAAGAGCCAGACTAAAAAAACCAGATCTCAAAGCGGAATGGATAAAATATAATACTTAAATAGATATACCATGTCATAAACACTATAATGTGAAGTACATCAGATCCGAAAATGTCACAGATACCAAGCCAAGGTACATCATTATTATAATAATTGAAATACAACCAGACAATAATAGTAGGGGTCCATCATCCTCATCATCATCAAGTATGCTCCACTGAATCATCCTGCCTACGCTGTGTTGTTAAGGGAGGGGGATCAAAATAACGCTTATAGTGAATAAAATATTTAAGGTTAAAAGGGAAACATTTTTCATATACTTGACAGTATAAAACCTATCAAGGTTATGTCTAGGCGAATATAAACATTCATATACGTACTATATCTAACATATCCATATTAAATGGAAAGAGGTGAACCTTTCTTGTTCATTAGGGCTAGTTAAAATATGGATAGATTACTACGATCGCTTAATACCGTAAGGTGGATACCTATGATCACTTAATACCCATTAACGGACCCAGTAACTTAAGACCTCATTTCCTAGTAGACTATATATATATATATATATATATATATATATATATATATATATATATATATAGTGAGAGACGGTAATCAACCACTTAGTAACGGGTATTAGGTAGACATTCCCTGTCATTTTAAACTCTCCCAGTGGACCCTAAGTTACTATCTAGGTGACATCATATGTGAACTCCTAGCCACTTAATACTTCCCTTACATAGGCGGTTTTCCTTACATGCTCGGCGAAACTCTTAGTAGCTCATTCCAAGGTGTGCCCTCACTCTAACCCCTAGATAAGAAGCGGAAAACTTTCGGAGAACTATCTAACTCATTCGAGATCATTTACCTCATAAATATTAGAGAAAGAGGGACCCATACATCTCTTAATACCTAATAAAGGCGGGCCCTATAGCCACTTAATACTTTCCCTTAGGAGAGGAATGAGTCCAAACACTTAATAACCTCATAAGGGGGATAAGTCGCTTAATACCTTCTAAAGGTAGGCATATCCCATGCTAAATGGCCCACGACACTAGAAGTCTTACATTAACCCGACTTCTTCTAGCTATTGGCAGTCGGATTGTCCAGGCAGACTTCAACTACAAGTAGGGGTTAACTTCGCATCCACGTGTTATTTAGTAGTACTAAAGGCCATTTACATACGCGCACACACACAAATTCCTAATGTGGACATTTAATATGAAATTCCTAACTAAACGCGAAGAATACGTATTCAAGATACGTATGTTATGTTATATAATAATTATATAAATGCATAATATAATGCATGCATGAAGGAAAGCACACTAAACGATGAAATGTCAATTTTTACTCATCAATTTCTACTTCAAAGAAAATATATACAAATCATTTTTCCCAAACTCATAATATGATATATAAGACCTTATCTCAAAATCAAAGAATTATTAGGGAAATGAGCATACCATAACAAAAGATAGACTTGTAATCATAGGTTTTTTTTATTACATCAACAAACAAAAAAGAAAATAAAATAATTAACATTAATTCATTATTCTTAGTATAATTTTACCATCTTTCCGCTTTTGGTGACATTTACAAAAAATAGGGATTTTTGTCGCATGTGGTTTATTGTATCCAAATCTAGTATTTTATTACTAAAACAGAGATTTAAATATACATAATTTACCGTATCTGAATCCATAATTCTTGTGTAAGTTTATAATTTACAGTAGAAGGGAAAGGAAGTAAAATACACTATATTCTGAATTTACATAAGAAAAAAAATCAAAGAAATCCCTTTTTACTTATATCTGCAATCAAAATCCAAATAATAAACTCAGATTAACAATTCTATTAATGATAATTTTTTTATTTATTATTTTTATGAATCCTAAACCTTATAGGCATAATCAATCCATAACTGTATATTGACAAGTCATGGAAAATAGGTGAATTTAAAGAATCCCACTCACGGTACTAAATAGAGAGAAAACTAGGTAATATTTCTAGATCTAGATTGTAGCCACATACAAATATTCCAAATTTCTTGTTCCTTTAAAATTACATATGTTAAATCTAGTAATTCTAAGAATAAAGTAGGAGGAAAAAAGGACAAACTAACCTTCTCCTAGACTGGATCATAATATTGATAGAGACGCACAAGAAGAAATTGAGGTAGAAAACCTTAGAACATGTGCCTGAGAGAGGATGTCTAAGGCTCTATTTATGGATGTCAAAATGTGTAGGAGTCTTTGGATCTAAAATATAAGGTTTGAACCATCCAAGTCACCTAAACATAAAAAATAACACAACAAAACCTAACCTCCCCGACACGCCCAAGCGCTTAGCGGTCGACCTCCCACTAGGAGGACGATCGACCAGGCGGTCGATCCCTCTTTAGGTGGAGCGGTCGACCGTGGGAGAGTCATGAACTTAATTCATGCGTTTGGATGATTGATCATTAAATTTTAATTTGTCTCCTTTTAAACTGCGTCCCCTTTTTACATGCATATGCTTACACATAATTTTGAATTTAAATGCGGAATATTCTTTTATGCCAATTGTATTTATTCTATTTTATATTTATCCCATTAATTTCAAATTCAAATCTATATGCTTATTATGTATTATTGTTTATATTCAAACTTTGTTAAGTGCTTATCTTCTTCATATGAACTCCATTTTTGAATAAATAAAATATGAAAACGGATTAGAATCTCGCCTCAAATACAATAGTTATATTTTTGTAACAAAATTACTATGTATTAAAAATCCATATTCTTAATTATTAATTAATATTATTTTAGTTCTCTACGTGTATATTTTACGGGGTGTTACATTCTCTTTGCTAAAAGAGATTTCATCCTAAAATCTTTTTGAAGGGGTGAAACATAAAACTCGCTCTAACAAACATGTTATACAACCAAGTTATTCATATACACATCCATAAAAAAATCATACTCAATGTGATTATGTACTATAGACATGCTAAAGTGAGCTTAGTCCTAAAGTGAAAGTGAAATATGTGATGTTGTATTATGCAAGACATCCTAGTATGCATATAATTTCTACATGAGTGCTCGGTGCATTTGCATCGTACCCAATTCTTACCATCTAATCTAGCATCGATAAAGCAACTAAATATAGTTGAAAAAATTGAGGAGAAAGACTACAAAAATTAAAATTCTCATGTCTTCCACCAAATTTTGTCACTAATGTACTCGAACCAATCGAACTCAACATTTTGAAGCCTTGTTGTTTCATGCTTCACAATATCTGTGGTGGTACAAGATGTTAAGGGTTCCATCTTAGTCCTTATTTTCTGATTAGGCACTACCAAAAATTAGCCATAGTGTCAAGGTATCTTATTAAATATAAAAGTAAAAAATCATCATAGGTTCCAATCATCAACAACCTCTCTTAAATATAATGCCAACTTTTCTATCCTTTGACAAGATGTCTAACCAAATTTAACTTTTTCCAAAGTTAATAATCATAAATCTGGTTTGAATAGAAATTTGTCGATGGTTGTCCCATCAACACTTTGGTAATTCGTATGGCCTCCTTGAAATGCTTCAAGAGTGTCTGTCAACTACCAAGAAGGTAACTGTGCTAATCCTATAAAGATAAAAATTATTGCTAGTGTCTACAAATGTTTTCCTAAGATACAATGATTTTTCTAAGCTTAATTTTTAAAATTTAAGTAATTGATGTTCTAGTCCATACTAAAACTAAAACAGTCTTTCTATATTCAGATTTATTGAGATTTAAATCTTATTAAAGTTCTTTTACCATAGTTTTCATAAATTTGACTACACAATAAAAAAGAAAGGACGACAACTTATTTAAAATTATAAGAAATGAGTATCTTTTTATTTTGGAATAGATAGTATAAACTACGCGCGAACCCGTAAATTTACACATCTCTTCCTTTATATTTTGTTTATATTCCTTATATTTTCAAACATGGTCTTTTTTTAAAAATTAACAAAAAGACTAATTTATAAAATTTAAACAAATGTACTTAAACAAACCGAAAACAGATAAATTATAACTAAATAAGCAATTTACACAATTCCTAAACCTATGCCTATTTCTTTATCTCTTGTATTGATTTCTTATTCTCAATGAAGAAATTCTAGAAACTAAACTTCTGCTTCATTTAATATTCCGAAATTTTGAGATCAAGACATTTCCTTATTTTGGGCTACAAATCTGATTCCCTTTAACTTTCAAATTCCATATATGGTTAACCGCGTGTTAAGTGGTTTTAAATCCCAATCAACACAAACATAAAGAGAGATAAATTACTTTTATCACCTTATACCATTTTCTAATCATCATGGAATACTACTAGCAACTATAACCTCAAAGTCTAAGAAAAGAAATTTCTTCTGGAAGTTATCACTTAAAATTAGGTAACATAAATAGTGTTGAAGTTTTAGTACTTTATTCCAGACTTAACATACCATTTCATTACTATTTATTCTTCTCATCTTTTCCTTTTTTTTTCCTATTAATGTATTCCTTCCATAATCCTAATTAATATATCCATAATTGTTGAAATTAGACCATTTAACATATCCTTGCTAAATTTCTTTAAGCTCCATCAAATTTGATTCCATTACTCTAAATTTAATTCTTTTCTGGTCAGTCCTGATAAAATCCCTTTTTATCTTATTAAACATAAATTTACAACCCTTTAAATTTTTAATTAATATCAATGAGTCTTAACTGTGAAAATTGTAACTTCGCTATACATATATATGTATATTATGCTAAACACAGTTATAAATGTTTCTAAACTAAACTATCTAGAGAAACTTAACTTACAACCAAACCTTGAATCTGAAAATCCTTTCTTTACATCAACTTTTCAAACATAGGTCTTTGAAAGTGATACAAAAATTTCCAGATTAGGTTGTACAAATTATTCTTATCTAATCTTGGAACCTAACTTTGACTTATCTAATTTGCTATTCTGATTTATTCCATGGTTATTTATTTTGTAAAATTATAATCTTAGAAGTTACACAAAGTTAATATATTTTCATGCTATTGTTATATTTATCATTATTATATATACATATAGTTAAACAATTCACCATAATCTACTAAATTGAAAAACGAGTATTTAATGTCTCATTAAAACCGGAAATATTAAATTTCCATTTTTCCTTTAGAAATGTTACTCTTTTATAAAAAGTTTAATGTATCTTATTTCCTTAGTGTGCTCGCAGGCATATTTTATGTAAATCATTCTTTAATAAGAACTCATTTGTTTCTTACAAACTGTTTCGCTGATGAACATTAAATACCTCTTTTTAAGTTTGCAAAGTTTTGAAAGAATTTATTAAGGGTTTATAATTTCTAAAATAAGAGTGAAATAACTTCCTTTCCCTTGTTTAACGCTTGTTTTTGTTAACACTTTGTACGTTAATTTTTAATAATTTTCAAAAATGACAAAAGCTTCAAGATCTTAACTAAATAAATGCTAGTTTTATTTTGAAAACAGCACCTTAATAATTAGGTATTCAAAATCAAATTAAGTGACAGTGAAGGCCTCTAAAATGTTTAACAACATTTATTATTATATTCCCAAAATATGTTTCTACTTTTCATAATATTTTTTGAAACGTTATTCAAAGTCTGTATAGTTTTTAGCAATGAGGTTTACTAACCCTTCACGTAATTATATATTAGAACTTATATTGTCATGTGCATGGTTACTCATATTAAGCTTCACATTAGTCTATTTTTTGAATTTCAAATCTTTTATTATCAATGAATGCTTCTTTCGAAAATTCAACTATTCATTTTAATTTAGTTGCATCTTAAGGATGCTTTTTAAAATCATTTAATAGTCATAAATTACTGAATTTATTTATTTGGAGTAATCAATTGCCAATTGTTCTACTCCTATTATTACTGGAAAGTTAACCATCTCCGTCCTTTTCTATCTTCTTTATTTTCAACTAGTGTGTAACCCGTGCGTTGCACACGATAATGTTATAAAATATAGTATTTAGAATTTTATTGTTAAAATTGAAACTTTATTATATAACATACGATGAATCTAACAAAATTAATAAACTATAAATTGTTGTTGTTGTTGTTTATATAAGGCATGTATTATGCAACTTTTATTTGTTTGAAGTAAAAAATTAGTTTTATTGTTCTTATTACTATGAGCAAGTGTTTATGTTGAAACTAACATATTTTAATTATTTTAGATATATTAAAAAATATTATTTATTTCTTTTAAAAATATGTTAACTTTGAAATTGTGCAATTAATTAAAATATATTACCTTAAGAGTAAATAATTTGAATGAATTGAGAAGGATTTTATAACAAAATTATATAGGCCTTATTGTAGAGTTATTTGAAGTTAAAAATAGTATATTTTTTTAACGTAGTGTGCGATAAATTTATTGTTTATGTACATAAAAGATCATAGTTATTTACAAAATAAATTATTTTTGTTTTTGATGTACATAAATGTATGCATGTGATCTACACATCTACGCAGTTAAACACAAAATTTTTATTATGATTTTTATTATTAATATCAATACGTTAGACACGTCCGTTGAACGTGTGCATATATAATCAAGAGTTAATTTATGAATTGTGAAATTTTAGCTTTATACATAGATAACGTATAGATACAAATAAATATGAGTTAACTTCTGCGTGCGTAACCCCTGCTACGCACACGGGAAATTGTGAAGTATTTGGCTTGGTGGTTTTTTTACTTTCTTTCTTTCTTATATTAATTATCTCTAAGAGAATTTCCAACCATTTGCCGATTGGGAATCAAATGACCCCCAACAGGGAGTTAGTTGAGCTTATTTGAGTTGTTTTGACAACTCTAAAGGTGAATGTCATATCATGGAACATCCAATGAAAGTCATTCTCAATTTAACTTCTCTCTTCTAAGACCGACCAAACACATGGGAAATATCATGAATGCTTATTTATTTAATAAAAACTAAGTAGTTTATCTTGTGCACATGGTCTGAAAGTCATATACATAAGAAAAGAAAAAAACAGTTGCAGAGTCTGAAGGTCACATACATAAGGAAAAAAAAAAGCAGTTGAGCTCAAAAATAAGTTATGCATCATACTAAATTGCATGGACTGGATAATTTTTTAAACATGCAAAATCAACTCACCATCTAAATAATATACATAGTTCTGCAACCGTCCAAGCTAAATAAAATGCATATCAGAAATTGAATATACATATTTCATTGGCATAGGTCAAGATTGGCTGCATTTTATGTTCGCTTCAGGTGTTAGCTCGCTCTTAGTCTCAAATTGAAGTTGGTTCTGCCAAAGCAGTGGCTTTCCATTTTCTTTGAATCACACATGAAGCAGAGTGCAACTCATTCTGGTTGAAGTTCATTCTCACCCTTTCTCCCTAATCTATAATAGGCTGCTTCTCTCATTTCATTTGCATCAATTTAGTTTAGATCTCCAGCCAGAATTCGAAGTAATGCCTTGTTCAGAAAAATACTTTATTTCGTATAGCTATAGTATCCCACCAAGAGTTGCCGACTTCAATATTTCGTTCATCTTTTGACATTCAATCAACTGCTGCTCATGTCGAAATTGATGCAAACGTACATCATTTTAACCTCTCATGCTCCAAGTCATGTTCTGTTATTCACATTAATGTGGATGATTTCAATGTGACAATAAAGAAGACTGACATAATTAACTTGCAATAATGCCTGTTAACATAACTTCCACATCCAATATATGTATATATTTTGATAAGTCAAGAAGCACAAAAATCTAACATAAATTCCAAAAATAAAAAATAAAAACCTTCACCTGTTGTAAACTTCCGTACAACTCCAATAGACCTGGTTTGAGAAATTCTCACTATGCTTTTATCCACTTCATAATATTCTCATCCTCCCTTGCATGCACACCTGACAACTTAATAAAGTTGTAATGAATGATTAATGTACTATCACGGATAAGCACATAGGAGTATATGATATATAAATCATTTCCTTCGAAACTCAAGCATTCCAACCTAAATTTGTTAGATAGTCCTATGTGATTATCACCATTAATGTTGTATGCATTTTCTTCCACCACTTGTCCAATACAATAGTAAGAGTGAAATAATTTCATTACAGATTATTAAACAACTGAACCTGGGGAGGACTCACATATTATCACTCATAATCACTCAACTATTGGAATAAGAATTATCCATCGTTACCATAAAGAAGCAAGCATATAGAAAGCAGGTTGAGGAAGTAAAAAAATGAATCTATCCAACCAACCTCAATAAATTGTAAGCAGTGGATCGTGAAGAAGTCAAACATGATTAGCTTTGGCCATATGCTGTCCAATTGCATTAGCTTGTATAACTGACGAACTGTTGTGACAACCACCTGCATTTAATAGGAATTAGGGAGCTATATAATAATGCTTGTTAGTCAACCAAAACATAACAGAAGTTTTAAGATAAGTAGAAAATGAGGATAAATATTGAGAAATAATTAATATTTATGTTGGCTTATATTTCTGCCGTATATTCTCTCATTTTTTCTTTAATTGTAGAAAGCACTTTCATTTATTAAATACAGTTAATCAAAAAGGCAAACGTACAACAAACTGAGATTTCATCCAGTTTAACATGTGCCAATTTAGTAATATAATCTGATTATCTCAGCACGGCTAAATGAACTCATCTTTTTTAGCCACACGCTGACTTAGTCAATCTCCCAAAAAAGAGTTTAACAACTATATTTAATATTCAAGTGGACTGGGTGATGGATTAAACATGAACATGTAGATTTAATATTTTAAGTTCTCACATATATAAATGATTCAATAATTGTTAGCTTTAACCTGTACTTCATTCCCTAATAAAATTTTGCAATTGGTAAATGTAAAGGGAGTTTAAAGATGAACCAATTAGTTTAAATTTAACCTCACATTTTTCTTAAAGATGAGAGTAGCAGTATCAGATATGCTCCTATATACTCTAGAACTAAGTCATTATTTACCAAAAAAAAAAAAAAAGTAAACTGCAGTTTGTCGTATTTGAGTGTATTTAAATTAACATTTTTCTTAAAGCAAGATGCATATAGTGAATGCATGCACAAAATTCTAAAATGTTGGAGAATAAACAACATGAACATATATTTACATTATTACATATAAGATTAGCCACCAATTTCAGCATTCACTTAACCCCGAAAAATCTTTTTTCTGAAGGATAAAGTCAAGCATATGTTAATCGAAAAGGAAGAATATGAAGAAAACCACATACCCATAGCAACGATGGTTAGGTAAGGATCCAACGATCTGGGACGAAGGAAGGACATGGTAGAAGTCAGCATATCTAGATACCCTTATAACCAATAACATTACATCTGCACACACGATTAGTAAATTTAAATCAAGAGAGAAAAATAGTTCTTCAATACAATGAACAACTTCATGCTTGAATGAATCGAGGTCAAAAAAAATGCTTTCGTATATTGGATGCCTCATACTCTATTATCTAACACAAACATTTGGAACTAAACATGATTAAAAATAAGTAATTTGACCCTATAAACTAATGGTAGTCATAGCGAGCGATGAGGCTTACAATATCAATTTTTTGGATGTCTAATTTACTCCTCTTCGTAAAATTAATCAAAGATCCATATGGATATTTGCGTAGTGGATAAATTTTTCCCTTGATTCTTGCACTTTGGTTTAAAAGGCATTGCAGTATTGCTATATTAAAGTTAATAACATGCACATAACACATAGTGCCCCAAATTTCCTATTTAATCAAAAGCATTTCAAGAAACACAAGACATTATATGGTATTACCCCAAAATACATATTGCAACCGATTGAAGGAAATTTATTTGAATCTTGGTAGGAAACTAAATTCAACAACGTGGACAATTTAATATTTCGACCTCATATTCATAAACACTCTAACTAACCAAGATTTAAAAATACAGATAACAATAAATATGGATTTAATAGAAAGGGGAAAACTGGAAGAATATGAAGAAAACCACATACTCATAGCAACAATGGCTGCAAGGCAAGGGTTCAGCGGTTCGGGAGGAAGGGAAGGAGATGGAAGAAGCCGACAAATCTAGATATCCTTATAATCAATAAAATGACATCTGCAAACGTAGTTAGTACAAAGAAAGCATGAGATAAAAATAGTCCTATAATATAATGAATGGCTTCATGCTTGAATGAATTAAAGTCAAAAAAACAATGCTTCCATTTATTGGATGCCTCATGCTCTATTATCTAACACAAACTTTTGGAACAAAATATGATTAAAAAAAACTAATTTGACCCTATAAAGTAATGGTAGTCATAGTGAACAATGAGGCTTACAATATCACTTTTTTGGATGTGCAATTTACTCTTCATGAAATTCTTCAAAGATCCACATGAATATTTTAATCGTATGAAACTCATGCGTAGTGAATAGAATTTTCCTTTGATCCCTGCACTTTGATTTATAAGACATTAGCATCTGTAGATTGTTATTTTAAAGGTAATAACATGCATATAACACTTAGTGGCCCTAATTTCATATTCTGTCAAAAGCATTTCAAGACACCGAAGATATTATATGGCATTACTCCAAAACAAATTTTGGAACCGATTAAAGGAAATTTGTCTGAATATTGGTAGGAAACTAAATTCAACAACATCGATAATTTAATGTTTTGACCTTAGGTTCGTAAACACCTAAAGTTAGTCATGTAGATTATCCCAAATGAAACATTACCATCCTAAACATAGAACGCCATCTAAACTCAGCCATATGGACGTGATAGTAAGAGACTGTGTATCAGTTTTACATAAGAACCACAATTTCGACATTGTTTAACAAATAAAAATGCAAAAATTTAAAATAGAAGAGAAGCGTTATCCAAAATCGGATCCACCATAGCAGCAATTTCAATTTCAATATCGTTTAACAGACCATAAAAAGAAAAGAAAAAACTAAAAATAATTAAACATAAGAACTATCCCATATTGGATTCAAAAACTAAAACCAAAACAACAGGAGTTTCCAATAGATCACACATCAAGTGCATTGAATGGCAGCTAAATCAATGAATTTTCATCATAAAAGAAGTCCTGCGCATGTGAATCCCAGCAAGATTCAATCTAATGGATGATACAAAAACCTAAGCAGCCAAAGTATTTGAGGTATGAAATTAAAATTATACTTGAAATGCAGACCATGAAAGTATTCAGCCACCAACTCAATTAACAAAGATATATCATATGTTCTGAAAATTAAGAAGATAAATCAAATCAGTAAAAGGGTATGGAGATTTTAAGATCGAAGGCATTGCAAATTTGGATCGGAAATACCTGAAAATGCAAAGTGACATGAATTGCAATGCCATCTTATAGTTAACTGAGCATAATGTGTACTGCGATATGCAATAGGAACTAAGGCAATCGATCAATAAGTTGACAGCAAGAACCTAGGATAATAAGGGAGAACAAGGAAATATGGGAAAGAAGTTGTTTGGGGTGAAATTTGAGTAAGTTGGCAGAGAGAATTACGATGGCATAAGAGTAAGGTAAAATTAGGGTTGGGTAAGAAGAATAGGAGAAGATGTACCAAAAAATCATATTTGAAATGGAAAAAATCTACGGTCCAGGTTTCTAGTATAGAAATGTGACTGTTGATATCCATAATACTTAAAGCACGTGTGCGTTCTTGAAACTAAACTCAGTAATAATATAATAGTATATATTCCGTGGATCTGAGGCAAATGTGATTATTTTTTGGGCTTATAGCATTTCAGTTGGAAGATATTATTTTTATTTAGTTTAATAGCATTTAGAAAATTACCAACTTTTGTATATATTTTCTTACTCTAATTTTCGTTTGTCATGTATAATTATATATTCCGCTGTTCAAAAAACTGCTACAATTTATCTGATTACACGTAAATTTTAGCTGTAATAACTTTGGAAGGAAAAAAATATACTTCAAAAAACAGTGACATAAGTTGGAAAAGAATTTGGTATATGCAATTTGTTCCCCTGATAATAGAAGACAACAAACATCGACATGCATATTTAACCATAGGGGAAAAAAGGAAGCTGAAATATAGTGAAACCATAATCAATTTGGAAGTCGGTCAAAAATCAGAGAGCCATACATGAATATGAAGCTTGTATTAATAATTATTCATAACTCAAGACTATATTTTTTTTGGCTTGGTATGTTTATCACAATCCACTTATGAAACCATGAAAAGAACACTTTAAATGCTTGATGCGGGCTGATATTATGTAAATCAGCAAAGGTGAAATTGCTATTTATTATACCGCCACCACAACATATTTTTCCAAGCCTAAAAAGGGAAAGGTTGGCAGACATAAAAAGTAAATGTGGCTAGAATTTCAATGTTGCCTAGGTCCTTCAACAATGAGAAATTTCAAGGTCAGTACAGTAGAAAAACTGAAACAAACAGAGGGTTAAAATATTATAATCATGAAAAAAAATGACTCAAGGTTTTCACATCCAATAAATTTTGTCAGGTCTAGGAATATGGCAAAAAGGTCATCCACGGACCAAATTCATGGTCCCTGTTAGCGCTTTTCATTATTCAAAAATTCACTGTCATAAATATTAGCAAGAAGGAATAAAATAAGAAAACAAAGAAAATAAAACAATTTGGCAAAATCGTATATAGTAAACAAAAAACAAAAGCTAACTCAAAACCCCAATCAAAAGGAATCAATGGGCCAAAAATATATTAGCAAACGTATAAAAAAATATTCGAACTAAACCAGTCGTAACGTAAAAGAAATGATAATATTGTTATCGAATCGGTATAGTATATGAAGCCATTTCCACATCAAGGTAAAATTGGTCTATAGGAAGTTGAATACTTCTCTTCCCAGACGGCGTAAAGAACGTGGAGGAAGAATAGCCAATGTCGGTTGAAACTGAAATTTGAGCAATAATTGCGTATCAATGGTTTTCATCACTAACTTTTTAATAGGATAAAGTGATGCTATATCTTGATATGACCATATATTATCAATAGTAATATTTTCTACAAATTTCTAAAAACTAATAGGATAAAATGCTGCTTGTAATTTGATCTACATTTTTAGTACTACAATCCGCGTCAGTATGTTTATGTTAAATTATGTTCATCTATTTTATAAAATATGTAGTTAAATGTTCTCGAAACAAATCCACAGATACAAAGCACACATGTATAAATGTGCGTCCTTGTATGCATTTGTAGGAAGCAATTACCATATTTTGAAGTTGATTTGTTAAGAAAACACCACAGAAAGCTAAGTAAATACTAATATATTGGTGGTTTATATAATTATGGGAATATATGGTCATAGTTCGAACCAACTGATATTTGAAAGCGAGGTGTTCTGGCATAAGTGTAATACAGGGAAGCAAGTCTAGTAGGTAAGCATAACATTTAGTGGCCAAACAACTGAAAAATAGAGAATGATGAAAAGAGAAAAAACGTTGAAGTACAAAAAAGGAAATATTGGTTATTTTACCTATAAATACCAGTTTCTTCCTCATCAACCTCGAACCCAATTTACTAATATTCTTGGATGACATTGGTAATAATAATCCAAGCACGCTGGCATGTATCAAAATGATCCAATCTTGTGTGTCTTATTCTGTACAAAGTAAAAGTAAATTCAAAAGTTTAGTACCTAATATTCATTAAAGATTGTGTATTAGGAAGTACAAAATACCACAAAATAAATTGCTAATGTCATGAGTGGTCAGATATGCGATCAACACACACACACACACACACACATATATATATATATACATAATATTAAGATCAATGTAATGGCTATTTTATTTTTTTAATGCAAAGAAAATTAAGATAAATCTGTTTTTTTTTTGTACTGATAATGTACTCTTATTAGTGTTATAAGCTTACCAAGCGATGTTGTAAATTTTGATTTGTGGATGGTTGGAAAACTTGATTCAAAAATTGCTTTAACATATAGACTTCTGATAATCGCTTTGTTAGTTCAAATAGAAATAAATGCCAAAGAGATAAAATAACATAAAATTGCAGGGGAAAATACGCAAAGATCATTCCAAACATCAAATTCCAGATCGCTTCATTAGTTGGACAAAATATCAAAGAATACATATGCAAAGGAATCCTATGATATCTTAGTATCGTCACCTGCAATATACGTCTTGAGGATTATAATAAAGCAGATTGTGCATGATATAGTAACCTCTGATAGGCAGCATATAATGGCGAGAATGATGGTCTCGTATTTTCCGAAATGAAGCAAAGAGGAAGAACAGTTATTTCATATTTGTTGCCTAGTCCATTTCCCTTTTTAGCATGTCAGCCAGATCCAGGTATATTTGTTGATATTATCATCGGATTGTTATTTGTTGTCTTACGGAGCGATTGCATTGGCAGTCAAAAATTTGTCTGCAAAATTAATAGAAACAAATAGGGTTAATAAACCGCATTAAAATTAGACAAAAATTTAGCCAGTTTAATAAAATGAAAACAAAATTAATAGAAAGTCAATGATCGATTTGAAAAAGCATATCAAATGAAATCATTGCAATGAAAAAGACCGACCTAGCAGATATATCTGTTGCTAGCTATCAGCCTAAAACCCAATTTAAGAAGAATGGATTAGGGTTTTTACCCAAGGCGAGAAAGAAGCGAGCTGCAGTGAGGGAGAAACCCGAACGGTTAGGGCTTACCTGAATTAGCTAGAGAAGTATCGTTAGCTAAGGAAGCGGGACGGCGAGAAAACGATGGAGGCACAAATCAGGTTGGAATCTCATATCGAGGCAGATGGAATTTGAGGAAAAGGGATCGCAGCTTTTTATCCAGATCGGAGGAAGTAAGAGGTAGAGGAAGCTATTACCTTGTGAGACCGATTCATACGGAATGTAAGGAGAAATGAGGGCAAGAATAAAACGAATTTAAAATATAAAACGGACGGTGCATTTTCAATTTCCAGATTACTCAAGGTTGCTTGTGGTTGCTTAATTATTGTTGCATAATTTTGATTTAATAAAAATATCTTTCGACTTTTAAGGAGAACAGAGAGAATTGAGAGAATAAAGGAGAATTGAGATAATAGAGAGAATCAAGGAGAGAGCTTGAAATTCTTCTGCTATACTATTATTTAATAGATTAAATCTCAATTCTATTGTCACAACTACAGCGAAGTCTTAGAAAGAAAGGTTCCTTATGAATTCATTTATTTCATGTGAAACCTAACATAGAAAATATGCATGACAAGAAAAAGTTTAAACTTTTAATTCATAAAATTTAAATTTTTGAAGCTGATACATTGAAAATGTAATAGTTATAAATTTAGCATTGAAATTATTCACTATTAGTCGCTTTTAGGGAGCTAACATTTCTTTTTTAGTTTTCTTGAAGCTCACAAATGCAAACTTTCTTAACCATTTATCCTTTCTAAAGATTTCATCTTTTGGTTTCTCAAAAATTAACATTTCTAATTTGTTTGTCAGAAGTAATGGTGAATATTTTTAGAAGTCCTCTAGAAATATTTTTTTAAAAAAAAAATCTTATTTTCAACGTCTTCCCAAATAGGAAAATTTCATAACTAAAGCCTATCTACAAAATATTACGCATTTTCTTCAAAATTTCATTTTCACGGATAATTTAGTGGTATTATCAAAAATCGTTTTCTTGTAGGTTTCCTATTCAATCTTTTTCCAATTTGATTAAAAAAACATGTTTATTCTTTTCCTTCAAACTTTCCAATTTTATCTACTGTATTTTTGATTGAGATTAATGTCCATTTTTCCATGAAAGTTTGCATCTTATTTTAAATCCTTTCTTCTATGCACTTGTTATTTTATTTCTTAACATTCCTAATTGTTGAATGTCCTTTATGTCCATTTCATCCATTTTAAGTAATGCTCATTCATATGGACATTTAATTTCTTATTCATAGTCAAAAATAAATATCTCAGTATAAATTATCCTAGTTTTCTCATTAATATTTTATGTTTCTTATATCTTTCACTTATTAACCATTTAGTTCTCACTTCAAATTTCAAATTTCCATATTTCTACCATTAACAAAAGATGTACTTCCATTTCTCATTAAAACTCAATATCTTTATTTGCAGTGGATATCAATTCGTCTATATTAATGGTTATCCTAATGAACATCTACTTCAGATTCTTTATAATTTTCTTTTCCTCGTCTTTACCATAAACGACAAACGAGTTACACGTCTTGATTCTCATTTATTGCCTGTAAAATATAGAGTTTTAATCCTAACCACTTTTCCAGTTATATGGTATCTACAACCATTATATGTTTGAATAATTTTAAAATGATAAGGAAGCTTGTCTGTCATGACACGACTTCTAGGATATCTCTAAAAATTAAGGCCATTCTTTCCTAGGAGATCTATAGATAATATTTTATAGAGTTACGCGTACTTTAAATAAATAAATATACTTATATATATAAAAAAATAAAATTGAAAACACATTTTCAATGTAACAAATATGCTTTTTATACGAATAATTTCCTCATAATCGGGTAATCCATTCTCTGTTACCAAATGTAACAACCCGCTAAGGACTGACCTAAATTCCAACCCAAAAAGGACCCATTAGAATTTAGAGTCACTCTAAGTGAGTCATTGGTTTCTTTAAGAAATAAAAATAACAGAGTCAAACTAAAACGAAATAGATCTCATAGCAGAATAGATAAAATATAATAATATAGATGTACCATATCGTAAAACATCATAATGTCAAATACATCAGATCCAATAATGTCACAAATAAAAAGTCAAGGTACAATAACTGAGATACGACAAAATAACAATAGTAAACAAAGTTAGTAATCATTATCTCTAAGGTCCATCATTCTTATCATCGTCAAGTATGCTCCAGTGAACCATCATGCCTAATGTGTGTTATTAATAGGAAGGGGTCAAAATAATAGTTCTGATAAATAAAACCTTTAAGCTTAAAAGGGGCAACCTTTTCCTATACTTGGCAGTACAAATCTTATCAAGGTTTATGTATAGGCGAATATAATAACACACATATGAATATTATTTCTACACATATATCCATATTAAATGAAACGAAGTGAACCCTTCTTGGTCATTTAAGGCCATTTAAAATATGGATGGATTCTTGCAATCACTTAATACATTAGGGCGGATACCTATGATCACTTAATACCCCTTAACCGACCGAGACACTTAAAACCTCATTTCCTAATAGACTATGTATTCTCTCAATGATAACGTGAGAGGTAGTAATCATCCACTTAATACCGGGTTTTAAATGGACACTCCCTGCCATTTATGACCCTCCCGACGGATCATATGTTACTACCCAGCCAATATCATAGGTGAACTTCTAGCCACTTAATACTTCCCTTAGACAGACGATTTCTCTTACATGCTTGGTGAAACTCCTTATAGCTCATCCCTAAGTGTGCCCTCACTCTTGCCCCTAGATAAGAAGAAATCTTCTAGAGAAGTACCTAACTAATTAAAACCATATAAACACACAAGTGTTAGAGAAAGGAGGACTCATAGACCACTTAATATCTAATAAGGAAGGGCCCTATGACTACGGTCCAACTCTAGGGATAAAACCTTAGGAATGGAATGTGTCCCACCACTGTATATCCTCATAAGGTAGATCAATCACTTAATACCTTCTCGAGGCAGGAATATCCCATATTAAATGGACCATGGCACTAAACGTCTCATAATAACCTAAATTCTTGTACCTACTGACAGTCGGGTTGTCCCAGCAGATTTCCATTACAAGCAGGGGTTAACATCATGTGTATCTATCATTTATATTATTAAAGTCCGTTAATACATGCACACACATACAAATTCCTAATAGGGATATTTAATATGAAACTCCTAGCTAAACGCGATAAATACATGTTTAAGCTATATCATATAATAATTATATATAAATGGGTAAAAAGTGGCACGTGTAAAGGAAAGCGCGCTAAATGATGAAATGTCAAGCTTTAATCCAAACAAAAGATATACAAGTCATATATCCTAAATTCATAATATGAAATATAAGGGTCTAACCCCATTGTTAACTTTAAAGAACTTGAAAATTAAAGCTTTTGGGTATAGTTTATGTTGTTTTCAAGTTTTGACGTTAAAAGTTAGAATTTTGGAGTATGTACTAGCTAAATTGTGTAGGAATAATTTTTGAAAAAAGATAGGTACATTTTATGTTTGAAAAAAATATATGTTAGTAACATATTTGAAAAGTACATACTGAGTTTTGAAATGAAATGGGGTATATTTTGGAAATGATGATTTCTTATGAAATTTTTGTTTGAAATGGATTCTTTCAGAAGAAGGTGCACATTATAGCGCATGTATAGCTCACTAGTTTTCAAATTTAAAGTATAAGAGGATTAAAAAGCAAAGCATAGAAAAGATTGCATTTTTGGAAACTAAAATTTTCGGTAAAGAAAATTATAAAGTTCTCTATTTTTTTACAACAATTTTTGATAATTGTTTTGACATAAAATTTTGTTAGTAGACAAAATAAGTTGTAAGAATTAAGAATATAGTAGATGTTTGCACCTAGTTGTAGGTTATTGAACTGATAGTATAAACATGAATGGTCGTGAAACTTATAGAGAAGCAGTTGTCTTGTCTACTCCAGTTTTTGTGATTTGAAAAAAAAATGATTTGCATTTTTGGGATGACATATTTTTTTTTATGGTTTGGCAAAGGAGAGTTCTAAAATAAAGTTTTGACACTTTTAATTTTTGGAAGAACAATAAAATGACAAAGCCAAACCACAGTTTTCTTAAAAGCATGGAGTAGGCAAAGGATTAGTATTTAGGAAAGACGGGAAATAAATAGCAAGGACTATTTTGAAATAATGTTAAGATTTCATAGAATGTGTAACCATTTAGAGAACCTAGGTTGTTGTTGCTTAGAAAAGATTGTTAGTACACAGCAAGAACTAGTGGCGACTACTAGATGGTAAAAAGGTAAGTAGGTTTTTAGATCCTTTGGTTTGGACTTTTCTTTGTTGGAGGGGACATGGTCCTAGGATATTTAGCCCTTGGTAGTAACTGTGTAGAGTGCTTGTTTTCCTATTTTAGTTGAATAATTAGAAGGCTTATTTGAAAATTAAACTTATATCAATGGATTAAGTTAAATAAGCTAAGAAAAGAGTAAAGACATAACTAAAATGAAAACAAAAAATCCAATAAAGCAACAAACATGACAGTTGAGAAAAATGGAAAAGTTTGAGAAATGGGAATAAAAATGGATTTTGTCCTAAGTAAGTTGAGAAAACAAAATCAATAGTAGAGAAAATTTTCTTATGTGAGTCGTGCTTGGATAGGAAGATAGGAAACCCGTATATAATAGTTGCATATAATCCAAGTACAGATAGAAAAGATACATAAAAAGAAAAATGAGAGATGTCAGATTTTCCATTTTCCACCTTTTTTGTAACATAAGAAATTGAATTTAGAAAAATAGATTTTACAGAAATTCGAAAATTAAAGTTGCTTGGTATGGTTTTGGATGTAAAAATTGGATGAACTACACTCTTTCTCAGTAAGGGTGTTGGAAAATTTGGATGAAAAAGTATTTTGATTTTCAAAAATATTACATTCATATAAAAACTGTCAGTATATTTAGGATGTGTACATCATGTTTTCAAAAAAGATTTTCAAGAAAATATGCATTCATATAGAAGGCACCGCTTAGGCATTCATTTCACTCATGTATTAATATGATGAATTACACTTTGCACGTGTGCACAAATGGTTGGAAATTGAATGTATACATGAAGGTTGTGATTTATGCGAGGAATTACTTAATTTTAACCTTATCAAATTTCAGGGACGAAATTTCCTAAGGGTAGGAGAATGTAACACCCAACATTTTTAATTAAATAATAAAATAAAATTTGAAAAGCTTTAAGAATTTGGTTACGGAATTAACATCATTGCGTCTGTGGAGATTTTCTGATCAATTTAGACCTATGGATTGCAGAGAAAGGATTTAAGATGAGAAAGATATCCTTAAATGAAATATTACAACAAACATGGAAAGAAGTATAAGAAAAGAATAATGACCACCATTGTTTTTAGTCTTGTTAACAAAAGCCTATGTAGTCCAGCTGGTAAGAGCATGTGACTTCCAAAAGAGTGGCGCAAGTTTGATTCCCGCCGGTGCCATATATTTATTTTAAAGGATGACTAAAATAATACATATTCTAAGAGGAAAATATGTATAAATCTGCATATAAGGAAAATTATACATAAATATGAGTATAAAAATATATGTATACATGCATATGTGAATATATGCGTATGTGTGTGTAAAAGTATATACATATGAAAGAGAAATCCAAAATAAGCCCGCAATCAATGAAAATAGGTAAGAATTAATTGACGACATAAAGTCATTTGAATTTTGAAAATGAAATAAAAGTAAGTTGCGTGTATATATATATAGTATAAATTTAAAATTCAAACGTAGCAATGGTGTATAAAAGTCATAAGATAATAAATTGGGAATAAATTAATTAAATATTTAGAAATAAGTGAAACCGGTATTACCATTGCATTCGTCTTGGAATTTTGGTTCAAATAGACCCCAAGTTTGTGTAAAACAGACATGTATGAAAAAGTTATGGGCATTAGAAGTTTGTATACATATAAGGAGTTTATATGTAAATATAATATTTAAATAATTCCATAAATTCAAACGTACTAAGCGGGAAACATGCCCGTTGGGGGCCGACCCACGCTCAGCCTGGGTCGACCCATAGGTCGATCCAAGGGGGGCTGGGTCAACCCATCCCTGATCTGCGCAGATTCGTTCGACGAACTTGTATTGTTTTTCAGACCATATTCGTTGCTGACTCAGCACTGCATGTACGATTAAGATCAGGACTTCCTTGAACACATATAAATAGGCTAGAAGAGCCTAGCCTAAATCTCATATTTTATGAGAGGCTCTCTAGACTCTGCCATTCGCCTTCTTCCTCGATTCTCTTCAGAAAATAGAATAATTAATCTTAGGAAAATTTGATTCAAGAACTGGAGGAAAAGAATATATATATATATATATATATATATATATATCTACAAATAGGTGATCAAAATTCTGATTAGCGTTAGTTAAGTCCTTGGATCTGGTTTACATAGGTTTTCTTTCTCTTTTCCCCCTTCTTTAGTAATAGATTTGTGAATTCGTGGATATTTTTGAATATAGATTCAGTTAGCGATGCCATGGAACAACAAATATGGATTAGATTCATGGATTGGAAAGCTATCAAGTGAGTAGATCTAAATTATACCATTTTAAATAATGGTATATTTATCGTTTGAATTCCCCGTTATAATTAATTTGCTAAACAGTTGAAAATTATGAATTAGAACTATTTAGGACATGTGAAAAGATTGTTGTTGTATATGAATCTCCTCTAATAACCTGTTAATTGGATATTGCAAGTCGTGTACAGTGAAATTGTGAATAATTGTGGTAATTAAGGGTAAATCTACTAAGAACAATTATGTTATATAAGTCTATTTCCATTTAAACATTCGTCAGAATTGGAATTTACTGTAAATGCTGTAATTATAGAATTTACGATAAACATGAATATTTGTTTAAGAATATTATTGTGCCAAAAGGTTGTAAATAGAATTACAGTAAAATTTGGAAGAATGAACATGCCTGAATTGTATGGAAAACTTACAGTAAATAGGAATTTGTAACCGCACTAGACACGAGGTTAAATTCAACTTGTGGTAGAGGCCTGCCCGGAACCGCCCGGCAAATCCAGCATCCACAAGTGGTTAATTTAATGTGAGGGGTCTAGTGCATAAACATACATATAATGGTACTAAGACACGAGGTTAAGTTCAACTTGTGTAAGAAGCCCGCCCGGAACCACCCGACAAATCGAGCATCCACAAGTAGTCAACTTAATGCGAGAGGTATGGTGCCTAAACATATATACAAATATATGTGTATGAGGGGAAATGGATAAATGGTATTAATTGTAATGAATGGATGTTACAATAGAATAAGAATTGGGATGAACGGGGAATGATAATAACCTATTATAATTAATTATAATTAATGAGAATGTTATATAATATGCAGGCTTGTCCTAGAGACAAGTAGGAATTATAACGTAGGCTATAATAAATGGAAAAAACTTATTGATAAATCTAGTTAAGAGAACTAAGTAAATAAGTAAAGAACAAAAAGAAGCTGTAAATAACCAAGTCTCGATTAATGAAAAAGAATGAAGTAGGCTTATTATTGGTAGACTTATAAAAGAGAATTATGAAGTTTAATAAAGGAAATTAATAATAATCGGAAGCCCGCTCAGGCGGCATAAGACTGATTGAAGTAAGCAGACTTATGGAATGAAGTAAGTTATATTTAATTATAAATTAAGTAATATGTTAAAAGGAAACCTACTGATCGTGATAGGATTTACTTAATGACACATTAAGTAGAACATGTTATTGTAACCTGAAATTGGGCAATGAATGACAAGATAATAATGCAAGAAGATTGTAGATTACAGACCCTGAATTACAATCTAGAGAATAACATGTTAGGGGCTTATTAATGAACTTAAATGGGTTAAGTTATATAACTGAAATTAATAAGCGAGAGGGGTCCATTCCTTAGAGATATAAGGGGCTTGGGGAGAACTTGGTAAGCTGAATAAGAAGTTAATATGATTGAAAATAACCAAGTTAAATCGAAATCAAATGAGGTAGATCAAACACGTAATTAGATGCTTAGACATAGTGTCTAACAACATGTTAGTGTGATCCGCTTGGATCAGTCCATACGTCTGAAGGTAAAGAACCCAATGGGGTAGATCATTAAAGTGTCTGGAGGCACGAAAGGAGCACGTCCATTTGATTCTTTGGTTACTGGTTCTACGGGACTGGAAGGAAGCACTGTTATGTAACGGCAGTCGGAACAAAGCCCCCCTTCCTTGCATGCATATGAGCTGGCACACAACTCCCATATAACAAAAAGAATCCCTAATGTTGCGTGCCTACCAACTCATATTTGTACACAATTCCTTCAATATATTCCGTGATGTAGGACAATTGTATCCAAACCATCATTCCTCCTTAACAACATGCGAGACAATCCTAACAGTCTCCCCCTTGACTCGCATCCTACGAGTATCTTTTGAGAGCACTGCCTTGCCCGCATGGCCCAGTCCGAACCTTCAGCTCTGATACCACTGTTATATAACGACGGTCGGAACAAAGCCCCCTACCTTGCACGCATATGAGCTGGCACACAACTCCCATATAACAAAAGGAATCTCTGATGTTACATGCCTACCAACTCATATTTGTACACAATTCCTTCAATATATTCTGTGATGTGGGACAATTGTATCCAAACCATCATTCCTCCTTAACAACATGCGAGACAATCCCAAAAAGCACGCGGCTTTCGAGGGACGTAGTAGGGTACTCCATGGTGGTCCTCTGTTGCGGTGCATGCTCGGGCTGTACTCGCAGAGGTGGGTTCTACCCGTCACCACATAGTGGGTATACCTTGATTGTAACAGTATTTTGGCAGTTAGAAGGATGCGGTGGTATGACATTGGGGGTGATTCGACGATTTACCTACAAAGAGGCTGGTCAGGACCAAATAAAGGATAGCAATCGTTGGGTACCTATCATCGGCAGTCAGTGTGACGCAGAAAGACTAGAGCTAAACCTATAGACCATCGATCTTTCACTATCGAGACTTTCATTGCGGGACACGCCAATTTGGTTATAGATTGTTTGCTAGGGGAAAGTCACTTAGCTCTTGATGTAGTCTTCCACTAGTTGAGGGAGGGGTCGTGGTTGGACCATAGCCACCGTAGAAATGCAGACCATAGTTTAGATATTTGTACTTTAGGTCTCTTTAGCAAACCTATATAGATATGGAAAAGTCTCAACTAAGTTATGTGCATTCAGTGCAGCCCTATTACGAAACTCGGGACACGGTAGACAGTACGTACGTGTGACGATACATGCATGTCGCACCGGGTGGTGTATCGTAGATGCTAGGGCATTACCCCGTGTTAAGACCGAGATTGGCCAAGAAGTTTGGATATGGCGGTCCGTACGCTTGCGTAGCATGGCGATGGTAGTTTTGTGCGGAACACGGCGTAGTTTTATAGAGATCCGTATGTCCCTTCGGCGTAGGATAAGAGTTGTTTACGTGACGTAGGTTTATGGAGATCTGTACGTCGCTCCAGCATAGGATGAGAATTGCAGACGCTTCTGTGCCTTGACAGTGGAGACCATGTGAGGAGGGTACTATGGGAAGTACCTTGATATTTGTGGTAGCTACACATACTATATTAGTTTAATCTACTGGGAGGTAGATGGGTACGATGTGTGTGTAAAGCCTTGAGTGCTATTAACCCAAAACACCTAATAAATAACATAACTATACGGTAAATGTAGGGTTATTTCAGATTGTGTAATTTAGTCAAGTCACCAGATTTGTATTCTGACCCCCTCCTCATAGCATACGCATGGGTTAGGCTTTTTCCAGGGATATGATAACTTTGGATAATGGCTAGGCAGTATTATTACTTTGGTAAGACTATATTTGATTATATTATATTTTATTTTATTCCATTTCTCTGTGAGATGTTTTCTGAGCTCTAATATATTTCATATCTCCGTCTTTTGTGCAGGATACCTGACAAGCTAATTCGATTTCCGGTAGATTGGGATTTTTGAAAAAAATTCAGTTTGCTGGAATTCAGGTTGTTACAAGTACCAAAGAGCATTTTGGATGTGTGACACCCCGTATTTCCTTTGGATATTAAAGTAACGAATTAAAGAATGCTTAATTTTAAAAGTAGGAATTACGGGAAACGGGTTACGCCATTGCGTTCGTCTCGGAATTCTGCTTGGGATAGAGTCCGAGTTTGCTTAAATCGGACACCGTATGAAGAAGATATAAGCCTTAGAAGTTTGTATACGCCCAAGGAAGTATATATATATACATATAAAATAATTTCAGAAGTCAAAACAGAGTTCAAATCTCAAATTTGGGTCAAAGCAGGCTGAGCGGGAAATTTCCCGCTCAGAGGTGTCGACCCTCCCCCCCAAGAGGAGTGGACATAGATGCCGACCCCCTATAAGGGTGTTGACTCCCCTATAGGGGAGTCGACCCCTGTTGGCCCAGATCTGGCTGATGACGTGTTTTGCCACGTGTCGCTTTCTGATTACCTGTGTGACGTGGTATTCTACTCTGGACGATTCTGATGACTTCTAGACTGATCTGAAGGCTCTAAATCTCCCTATACACCCATAAAAAGGCCCCTAAACCTATTGTTTTCTCCACACGAATTCATAGGCGTTTATATGCTGCTAAAACCTGAAGTGACCTAGCATCCACCTTAGTCAATCAAATAAGAGTTTTCAAGTTAACAATCAAAGTCTACATCAAAGGAATAACTAATCAAATTCAGAAATCAGATCACAAAATTCAAGACCGTTCTGTAATCTGTAAGTTCATGTTACTTTCAGAAATAAAGTTTAATTGTGATTCTGACATTGTAATAAATCTGAATCTGAGATTATGCCTATTTCTATCTGTCTTTCTATATCCATTGGATCTATCTAATTGATATTATTATGTCCATTCTTTGTCTCTTCTTTCCTCCTTTCCTTCTTGTTTTTATAGCCAGGCTACTGCGAGCCTGAGCCAAATCTCATAAGAGATGAACGTACGTTGGGAAAAATTGGACATAATATATGATTTGGACATGGCCAGCGGTAAAATTGGGAAAAGGTATTAAATTATGTATAATTGGGCATAACTGATTTGTAACGGATTTGAGGACATAACACATGTTGTATTTAAAACATAAAATGTATCTAACATATGACTTTAAATTTGAGGCATAAAGTATATTGGACATATGACTTGGGATTTGGGGTGTAAACTGAACTGTAAACATGTAAGGCATAGTACATGTTGTGGTTTAAGACCTAAAATTGAAGCATATTATATATGATAGTTTATGACTTGGAAGAAGGAGATTATTGTGTATAGTGATGTGTGGCTTAGGCTTGAAAACCTATAGTAAGATAGGGATAACTATTAAATGTTAACACGCCTAAATTGGGATTTTGGGTAATTGGCATGCACTGTAATTAAAGGCTGTAATTTGGCATAGTTTATATTGTGAATCATGATTGGGTGTTTTTGGAGAATATTTTGAACGGTGCAATATGACTAAACCTTAGGGCATGTGTTATATCGTGAATTATGACCATGATTTTGGGCATGTAAGTTTATAGGCTTAATTTATAATTAGGCAAGATATGTTAATGGAACTTTAAGTGATGTTTAATTTGTTGAACTGACTAATATGCTGAAATCTATTGAAAGTGAATATTGTAATTGGAAAGCCTATTATGTAGATGAATAAATTGACATAACTAGCCTGAAGCTGGGATAATCTATAAATGAACCAATTGGCTAAGATAAACATGCCGAGACACGAGGTTAGACTCCATTTGCGGTAGAAACCTGCCCGGGACCAACCGGCCTAACCAGTAATCGCAAACAGTCAGTCTAATGTGAGAGGTCATATGCGTAACTAAGAAATTCTTAGACACGAGGTTAGGTCTGGCTTGTGTCAGAAGTCTGCCCGGAACCGCCCGACAAATCCAGCGGTCGCAAGCTATCGACCTAATGTGAGAGGTCTGTGCATTAATAATTAGTTAATGCTGATCAAAGATGAATAGGACACCTAAAACGTGTTAGGTGGGTAGGGTTAAGTTAATGAGGAACACTCAACCAATATGACAGGATGAATGAGTAGGGTTAAGTTAATAAGAAACACTTAATCAACATAACATTATGAATGGGAAGGGTTAAGTTAACACAAGAAGGAAACACTTAACCAATATAACATGATGAATGGGAAGGGTTAAGTTAACACAAGAAGGCAACACATAACCAATGTAACACGACAAGTGGGTGGGTTAAGTTAACTTGAATTGATTGATGAGACTTAACCAATACAGCATGATGAACGCGTGGGGTTAAGTTAATAAGATACACTTAACCAGTGTAACTTGATGAACAAATGGGGTTAAGTTAATGGGAAATACTTAACCAATATAACACGATGAATGAACGGGGTTAAGTTAATAGGAAGCACTTAACCAATCCAACATGACGAGTGGGAAGGGTTAATAAGAAACACTTAACCAACACGACATGATGAGTGGGTGGGTTAAGTTAACATGAATGGACAACACTTAACCAGTATGACATAATGTGTGGGAGGGTTAAGTACATATCGGGTTGGTGGGTAATATTAGTAAATATAGGCCCACAAACTTAACCATTAAGTAAACATGTTTGAATTAGTGGGAGGGTTAAGTACATATCGGGTTAGTGGATAATATTAATGAATATAGGCCCACAAACTTAACCATTAAATAAACATGCTTGAACCAGTGGGAGGGTTGAGTACATAACGGGTTGGTGGGTAATATCCGTGTATATAGGCCCACAAAACTTAACCAGTAGGAAACCCTAGTAACGGGGACCCATTTCAGCAGTAACCCACATAGATGTATCATGGTACCCTGAACTAGACAGGGTAGGGCATGATTACTGGGCTGATTATAAGCGGTCAAAATAGCGGCAGGGGGTGTAGCAGTGTAGTTCTGAATGAGTATGGGCGTGCACGTGCTCCAGAGTGGAGAAGCAGGCACTGGGCATCTGTAGTTATACACTATGCATCCTGGTTGATATCATAAGGATTGATACACCTTATGGTGGGACCAACACAGGGTATTTACACGCAATAGAGGGCCGGTTGACACAGACACATGTAACATTAATACAAGTAGGGAGCCAATCGATAGGGTAGTAAGAGTACATCTAACATCTTCATAGTAATTAGGCTGATTGAGGTAAGATCCTCATACTAGATGTACACCTGAAGACTGCCACAATTGCGAGGATTGGGATCACATTGTAATGTTATCATTTTACACAGATTACTAGTTGGGACACTAGTTAGGCAGTGCAGAGAAATAAAAATCAGAATAACAAGGTTGTAGCGAAGCAGAGAAAGAGTAGAAGCGCATTCAGTTTATCTTGCCTTATCATATTTGTGCTAATCATATGTTACCTTGTTATCCTTGTTATCACGGTATTGTCTTATATTCAGTTTATTCATGTCATGATGCTTTTTCCTGTTTTCATACTGAAAGTCACTGGACTTACCAGACTTATGTCTGACCTAGTTTGTTTCGCCTCTTCCCCCCCCCCCCCCCGAGGTTCATAGGGAGGAAATGTTACCACTTAGCTCAGTTTTCTTTCCAAGCTCAAAGATAGTCGATGTATTGCTTTGGACTCTCTCTTTCACTTCTGTGGCTGGTTCATGCTTTATTGGGGAATATCATAGTTTTTTTAATGCTTCTTTTATACTTGGAAGTTTTTGAATTAAGATAGAAGTTCTGTGTATTATTTTTAAGTATGACTGAGACAATTGTTGTAAAATCTTGACTGAACCACACTGTTTATAAAATGACTTTATTATTCGTTGCTTCATTTGTCTGTCTTGTAATTTATCTACATCTTTTACCTAAAACGCTCCACCAAAGTTAAGGCATTCCATTTGTGAATGACCTTAACGGAGGTGGGGTGTTACACATGGTATCAGAGCTGAAGGTTACTGGATTAGATAAAAGATTTGAAAAATTACTTTCAAAACGGTTTTAAAAGAAGCATTTTCTAAAGAAAAGTTTTGTTTTAAAGGCATATTCCCTAAAGCCATATGCACTATCTTTCGATCCTCTGTTGGAATCCTTGTTTCCTTCTTTCCTGAGTCTCCGGGGCTCCTGGCTTTCTGGGAGGTAACCTCATTGCGACATGGTTCCGTAGGCTTGATGAGACTACGACACCTGTCAAAAGGGCTAAGAAGTGCGCAACCTCCATCCATAGTCATAATAGTTTCACGTACGGCTAATTCTCTTCCAAACTTTGTAGAATTTTCCGTGCGATGGAGGCAACCTTTGAGAGACTTTTCAACATTGTTCACAAAGGAGGTAAAGAGAAAAAGGCCAAAGGGGAAGAATCACAAACAAGGGATTGGAATATAAGAAAGGCAGAAGAAATAATAGATCCCGCAACAAGAGGAAGTGTCTTTTCTACGGTATAGCGGGTCATTTAATTTTAGGAAGAAAAAGACAAGTGGTTATTTTCAGCATGGTGGGGCAGGGCATCTTATCAAGGATTGCCCGGAGGACAAGGACAAATGACACGATTTTCAGGAAGGCAAGTGCATGCTTTCACCACCAGCGTACCTGAGAGAGAGGTAGTAAAGTTTAGTTTTTATTTTTGATCATCCTGTTAGTACTCTTTTTGATTTTAGCGCTTCACATTCGTATATATCTGCTTCCATAGTTGAGTCTCTGCACCTTAGTACTTGTATAATAGAAGATCCCATTATTGTCTCAAATCCGGATGGTGGTTCGACTCGTTTATCTTTGGTTTGTAAGGATTTGAGAATAGCTTTATTAAGTATTGAGTTTAAGTGTAATGCTTATGCTTTCGAGTTTCATGGGCTATGGGTTGATTCTAGGCATGGATTGGTTAGCTAGTAATTGTGAAAGGAGGGTAGTTAGACTTTCGACTTGCCTCGGGAATACCCTTGAGATTTCATGCGATCCTAAGGGATCAGTTTGTCTTGGCTACCTAGAATCACTTGATGCATCTATCGACAATTTGCGATTCATTAGAATAGTCCATGAGTACGCAGATGTTTTTGATCAAGTTAGGGGTTTATCCCCTAAAACGCGAGATAGACTTCCATATATATCTAGTTGACAATGCAAAGCCAGTTGCATTACCTGTACGACACATGAATCCAAGGGAAAGGAAGGGCTCAGTAAACAAGTAAAAGAGTTACTTGAAAAAGGGTTCATAAGGCGAAGTATTTCTGAATGGGGTGCTCCAGTCGTTTTCGTTACAAAGGCGGATGGTTCACTTCGCTTGTGCATAGATGATATTTTGGAATGAGGAAGAATATGCTTTGCATCTAAGGGAAGTCTCGGATACCCTCCAAGCGCATCAACTTAAGGCGAAGTTCTCCAAAAAAGTCATTTTTGGAGAGAAGAAGAAGGAAGGTTTCTAGGACATGTGGCGCCCAAAGAAGGGATAGCAGTAGATCCCGCAAAAGTAGTTGCGGTGCAAGACTGGAAGGTCCCAAGGAATGCAACAGAAGTAAGAATCTTTTTTGGACTGGCGGACTAATATTGAATCAGTAGACTGCCTGATTTTGCATTAAATAAGGACAAGTACACACACTATGCATATGATAAAGAAAGCATAAGAAATCTTTTTAAGGACAATGGATGTCTGTGGTTGAATGGTTGAGTAGATGGATGTTAGGATACATTATCCTTGACTTGGAGATTTCGGGGACGAAATCCTTTAAAGGAGGGGAGAATGTAACACCCCGCATTTCCTGTGGATATTAAAGTAACGAATTAAAGAATACTTAATTTTAAAAGTAGGAATTAAGGGAAACGGGTTACGCTATTGCGTTCGTCTCGGAATTCTGCTTGGGATAGAGTCCAAGTTTGCGTAAATCGGACACTGTATGAAGAAGATATAAGCCTTAGAAGCTTGTATACGCCCAAGGAAGTATATATATACATATAAACTAATTCCAGAAGTCAAAACACGGTTCAAATCTCGAATTTGGGTCAAAGCAGGTTGAGCGGGAAATTTCCCACTCAGAGGTGTCGACCCCCCTAGGGGGAGTCGACATAGATGTCGACCCCCCTATAGGGGAGTCGACCCCTGTTGGCCCAGATCTGGCCGATGACGTGTTTTGCCACGTGTCGCTTTCTGATTCGCTGTGTGACGTGGTATTCTGCTCTGGATGATTCCGATGACTTCTAGACTGATCTGAAGGCTCCAAATATCCCTATACACCTATGAAAAGACCCCTAAACCTATTTTTTCTCCACATGAATTCATAGGTGTTTATATGCCGCTAAAACTTGAAGTGACCTAGCCTCCACCTTAATCAATCAAATTAGAGTTTTCAAGTTAACAATCAAAGTCTACATCAAAGGAATAGCTAATCAAATTTAGAAATCAGATCCCAGACTGTTCTGTAATTTGTAAGTTCATGTTACTTTCAAAAATAAATTTAATTGTGATTCTGACATTGTAATAAATCTGAATATGAGATTATGCCTATTTCTATCTGTCTTTCTATATATGTTGGATCTAGCTCATTAATATTATTATGTCCATTCTTTGTCTCCTTCTTCCCTTTTTGTTTTTATAGCCAGGCTACTACGACCTGAGCCAAATCTCATAAGAGATGAACGTACGTTGGGAAAAATTGGACATAATATATGATTTGGACATGGCCAGCGCTAAAATTGGGAAAAAGTATTAAATTATGTATAATTGGGCATAACTGATTTGTAACGGATTTGAGGACATAACACATGTTGTATTTAAAACATAAAGTGTATCGAACATATGACTTGAGATTTGAGGCATAAAGTATATTGGACATATGACTTGGGATTTGGGGCGTAAATTGAACTGTAAACATGTAAGGCATAGTACATGTTGTGGTTTAAGACCTAAAATTGGGGCATATTATATTCGATAGTTTATGACTTGGAAGAAGGAGATTGTTATGTATAGTGATGTGTGGCTTAGGCATGAAAACCTATAGTAAGATAGGGATAACTGTTAAATGTGAACACACATAAATTGGGATTTTGGGTAATTGATGCACTATAATTAAAGGCTATAATTTGGCATAGTTTATCCTGTGAATCATGATTGGGGGATTTTGGAGAATATTTTGTACGGTGCAATATGACTAAACCTTAAGGCATGTGTTATATCGTGAATTATGACCATGATTTTGGGCATGTAAGTTTATAGGATTAATTTATGATTAGGCGAGATATGTTAATGGAACTTTAAGTGATGTTTAATTTGTTAAACTGACTAATATGCTGAAATCTGTTGAAAGTGAATACTATAATTGGAAAGCCTATGATGTAGATGAATAAATTGACATAACTAGCCTGAAGCTGGGATAATCTGTAAATGAACCAATTGGCTAAGATAAACATGCCGAGACACGAGGTTAGACTCCGTTTGCGGTAGAAACCTGCCCGGAACCAAACGGCCTAACCAGTAACCGCAAATGGTCAGTCTAATGTGAGAGGTCGTAGGCGTAACTAAGAAATGCTTAGACACGAGGTTAGGTATGACTTGTGTCAGAAGTCTTCTCGGAACCGCCCGACACATCCAGCGATCGCAAGCTATCAACCTAATGTGAGAGGTCTGTGCATTAATAATTAATTAATGCTGATCAAAGATGAATATGATACCTAAAACGTGTTAGGTGGGTTGGGTTAAGTTAATGAGGAACACTTAACCAATATGACATGATGAATGAGTAGGGTTAAGTTAATAAGAAACACTTAACCAATATAACATGATGAATGGGAAAGGTTAAGTTAACACAAGAAGGCAACACTTAACCAATATAACATGATGAATGGGAAGGGTTACGTTAACACAAGAAGGCAACACTTAACCAATGTAACACGAAAAGTGGGTGGGTTAAGTTAACTTGAATTGATTGATGGCACTTAACCAATACAACATGATGAACACGTGGGGTTAAGTTAATAAGATACACTTAACTAATGTAACTTGATGAACAAATAGGGTTAAGTTAATGGGAAATACTTAACCAATATAACATGATGAATGAACGGGTTTAAGTTAATAGGAAACACTTAACCAATCCAACATGACAAGTGGGAAGGGTTAATAAGAAACACTTAACCAACATGACATGATGAGTGGGTGCGTTAAGTTAACATGAATGGACAACACTTAACCAATATGACATAATGGGTGGGAGGGTTAAGTACATATTGGGTTGGTGGGTAATAATAGTAAATGTAGGCCTACAAACTTAACCATTAAGTAAACATGTCTGAATCAGTGGGAGGGTTAAGTTCATATCGGTTTGGTGGGTAATATTAGTAAATATAGACCCACAAACTTAACCATTAAATAAACATGCTTGAATCTTTGGGAGGGTTAAGTACATAACGGGTTGGTGGGTAATATCCATGTATATAAGCCCACAAAACTTAACTAGTAGGAAACCCTAGTAACGCGGACTCATTTCAGCAGTAACCCACATAGATGTATCATGGTACTCTGAACTAGGCAGGGCGGGGAACGAATACTGGGCTGATTATAAGCGGTCAAAATAGCGGCAGGGGGTGCAGCAGTGTAGTTCTGATGGAGTATGGGCGTGCACATGCTTCGGAGTGGAAAAGCAGGCACTGGGCATCAGTAGTTATACACTGTGCATCTTGAATCATGTTGGGTTGCTATCATAAGGGTTGATACACCTTATGGTGAGACCAGCACAGGGTATCTACACGCAAGAGAGGGTTGATTGACACAGACACATGGAACATTAATACAAGTAGGGAGCCGATCGATAGGGTAGTAAGGGTACATCTAACATCTTCATGGCAATTAGGCTGATTGAGGTAAGATCCTCATGCTAGATGTACACCTGAAGACTACCACAATTGCAGGGATTGGGATCACATTGTAATATTATCATTTTACATGGATTACTAGGTGGGACACTAGTTAGGCGGTGCAGAGATATACAAATCAGAATAACAAGGTAGTAGCGAAGCAGAGAAAGAGTATAAGCGCATTCAGTTTATCTTGCCTTATCATATCTATGCTAATCGTACATTACCTTGTTGTCCTTGCTATCACGGTATTGTCTTATATTCAGTTTATTCGTGTTGTGATGCTTTTGCCTGTTTTCATGCTGAAAGTCATTGGACTTACCAGACTTATGTCTGACCTAGTTTGTTTCGCCTCTTTTCTTATGCCCGCCCGGTTCACAGGGAGGAAATGTTACCACAGCTCAGTTTTCTTTCCAAGCTCAAAGATAGTCGACGTATTGCTTTGGACTCTCTCTTCCACTGCTATGGCTGGTTCATGTTTTATTGGGGAATATCATTGTTATTTTTATGCTTCTTTTATACTTGGAAGTTATTGAATCAAGACAGTAGTTCTATGTATTATTTTTAAGCATGATGGAGACAATTGTTGTAAAAGCATGACTGAACCACATTGTTTATAAAATGACTTTATTTTACGCTTCTTTATTTGTCTGTCTTGTAATTTATCTACATCTTTTACCTAAAACGCTCCACCGAAGTTAAGGCATTCCCTTTGTGAGTGACCTTAACGGAGGTGGGTTGTTACAGGGTGATAGAGGTCCATTATTTACTAAGGGATTTTGGAAGAGATTACAATAGATTTTGGGACCAGATTTAAATCTTAGTACTGCTTATCACCCTAAAAGTGATGGTCGGACAGAAAGGGTAAATCAGATATTAAAAGATCTTTTAAGGGCATGCATCATAGATTTTGGAGGATCGTGGGATGACTAATTGCATTTGGTTGAGTTCGCATACAATAATAGTTATCAGTCAATCATTGGCATGGATCCGTATGAAGTGTTATGCTAGAGGTATTGCAACGCTCCCACATGTTGATGGGAGGCAGGTGAGAAGCTGCTACTTGAGATGGATATAGTTAGAGAAACTTCAGAGAAGATTGAGATCATCAAGCAATGAATGAAAGCCGCCCGAGATAGGTAGAAGAGCTATGCGGATAAGAGGTGGAGGGAATTGGAGTTCTCCATAGGCGATTTGGTGTTTGTCAATATTTCTCCTCCGTGTAATGTGATTCGGTTTGGTAGTAGGGGAAAGTTAGCATCGGGGTTTGTCGGTCGATTTCCAGTCCTCAAGGGTTGGAAATTTGGCTTATCAGTGAAGCTCCTTCAGAAATGGCTAGGGTACACAATGTGTTTCATGTTTTCTATGTAAAGAAGTTTGTGCACGCTTCTAATACAACCATCATGCCAGATCAGTTGGACGATATTAAGGTAGAACCAAAACCACTATAACCGTAGACCAGTTCATATCATTGGGCACGATACGAAACAACTTACAAGGAAGACCGTGAGGCTTATTAAGTTTCAGTGGAGCGAAAATGAGAGTGATTATACTAGGGAGACTAGGATAGCATGAGGATGTCTTTTTCGGTGCTCTTCACTTGTAAAATTTTAATATATCACTCTTAAATTTCCATTCGTAATAACATCAGTTTTCTCATTTAGTACCCCGCATGCTAGGATAGGCTTGAGTTGTTTTTCTACCACGTTTACTACGTGCTAGTGGACGATTGATAGGCATACGGGAGAACCCTATTTGTTCATTAAGGAATTTTGGGAGTGAAATTTCTTGGGGGATTGGAGGGAGAGAATGTAACAACCTGTATTCTACGTATCGGAGGATTGTAGAATATTTATTTTATTCTCATATGAGGTCGTATGACTGTGTAACTTTGGGAAATGACTATTAGGGCCATTTCCAACTTTCATCACTTTTTCGAATTTTACTATGACCGTTTACCTATGACGAATCTTGTTTCACCCCTAACTTTTGGATGGTAAGAGATATTGACCTGAAACTACTTCCATTGGATTCAGATAATGGTTTATCATTCCATAGAGTGGTCACATTAGCCAAATGGACCAGACATTTGAGAGGAATGGCATAAATAACTTATGGACTCGTTTAGGCAGCTTAACTGGGCCGTGTAAGGTCATTAATGGGAGGGCCCAAGATATACTTCGGGATTAGGGTTATGTGGGAGCTGAATGGGGGTAGAGGAATCATTCAATTTCACTTTCACAACTCCCAAAATAGATCTTGCCAACCTTTGATGGCTTCCATCCTCTAAAACATCTTCTAATCCCTTCCTTAATTATCTTGAATCTAAGATTAGCAAAGATCTAATCATCTCAACATCAAATCAATCTTTGGGATGCTACATAGCGTGGGATAAGAGCCTAATATACATTAATTTTAGAATTAACCTTTTTGGGGCACTTAAGGTGAGTGATTGGCTTCATCTCACATTAATTAGAGATTATTAGTTGTAAATCACCTTTAAAATTTATAGAAAAATATGCATAAATTCTGAATTGTCATGTTATAACATGTTTGTGAATTTATGTTTGATTAGGTAAGATTTGCTAAACCCGGAAATTAGGGAAGCTAAAAAAACAATGCTTCTCTAACTTGTTTTGATGATTCTATAGTATTCATAGGCAAAGATATTGTTTGTATGTATTTCGCATGTTTATATGGTATCCAGGAACCATATATTAGATGGAAATGTCATTGAATGGCAAAATATATTGGTAGATAATCCTCTTGAATTGCCCTAGTTCTCGGGTCGACCAACGTAGGGTCGACTAGATCGAGTTGGGCAAATTTCACCGGATTAGCATGAAACTTTAAACGGACAACAAGGAAGGTCCCAGGAATGCTAGGCGAAATTTTCCAGTCATTTGGAGTTCAAGAAGTTCAAGTTTTTTCTTAAACTGGTTCGGGTCGAATAGGTAAGAAGGGAGGCGGCTCCAAGGAGATAACCACACGTAGCTCACTCAAGAGAGAGCTTAGGATCGAACAGAGCCCGGATCGACCTAATCGATCCATGGTGTTCTAATTAGCTTTGGGTCGAACTAGTCAATCCGGATGGGGTAGCTTGGGCCGGGTGGATCAAGTCGACCCGGGACCACGAATGTACTCGGGTCGATCTGATCAACCCAAGCACATTAAAGCGTCTGGCTCGACTAGTCAAGTTAGGCTGTTCGATCCGGGAAGGATGCCCATGGTGGCATAGGGCATGGGAGGAAAAGATTTTAGCTATTTGAGCATGGGTAAGGGACCTCTTCTCTCTTGACGATTCTTACTATGGAAAGCAAACCTCCAAATGACTAACTTTGACCGAGACACGAAGAAAGTATATTTGGAAGTTGACTATGAAGGATCCAAGTAGGAAACATCAAGGTGATTTTCAAAGTAGGCTTTGTTGCAGGTGCACGTTCTATGGGTTATTGATACTCATGGCTCTGGTGTACTTTAGAGGGAGGGGCACAAGGGCGATTCAGCGCCACTCGCAGTATGGGCTGATTCAGCCTGGACCCTGGCGCCAGTTGCTGTACGGATTGGATAGGGCAATTGGGTAGAGCCCGTTGGAGTAGGGACTACTAAGGACCCCGGGTGATTTAGTAACCAAAGTATTAAGTATCGTACACTTGACGCACTGAGTGATGTGAGGAATGGATGTTATGTTTGGATGTTTGTTGTTACCTTACCATGCACACCTTCCACTCATATTTGTGATATGATGACCATAGAGTAGAATGAATAATTATCATGTGTTAACTCTTTCGATGCAGGGACATGTCAGGTATGATTCCTTTCATACCTATGTTGTTTACTGAGTATTTTTTATGCTTATCGCTCACACCACACTTTTTCTAACAAGGGGTTTATGCTTTGCTTCTTATTACTCTATGTTCTCTTAAATGGACAAACTAGAGATAGGTTGTTGTGCTCGAGTAGTTGTTTGGAGACGAGCAGGAGGCTCCTACGTATTACATATATACTCTTATCCACATTTATCTTTGTGATCACTACTTTGGGTATTAGTAAGGTATTTGAGTAGAGATAGTAATAATGTTGGAAATGTACCTGTATTTTACCACTTAATACTACGTTGTGATATAGGTTTATTACTCTGATGATTACGGTTTATTACAACTTATATTGTCTCGCCTGTTTATATCCATCTTATGTTGTTATTATATTTTATTCCATGCGCTGTGAGATATATGATAGGTTACTTGGGTTTTATTATCTCAACCTTGATGATTTTCTTGTATTAATCGATCACCACCACAATGCAATTTGTATGGGTGTGGCTGGTACACGACGGTCGTCACAATAAGGGTGTTGTCTTGGAATACATATGGCAGTTATGATGCACCTTCTATTTATAGTGCCATTGTTCATCATCCATATCTATCTCGTCTTAAATTATTGTGTTGTGCAGAACAATGTAGGCAAACACGATTATTGACATTTTTTCCTAAACACAAATGACAAGGATTACTGATCATTGCAAATCTAGCCTATAGAACTCCAAACACTCTTTCTACGTCTTTTATTTATCTCCTCTGCACTGTAGCAAATTTTTCTTCTTAGATGTTATAAGATTTGCACATGTTTTAACAATGGTGTTCAATTTCAGATAAATGACATCACCTAGGTAATAGACATCATTGTAAGTGTTTTGCTCAATAGTGAATGTTACCAGAGGTACCTAACCATTAGTTAGATCGTTAAATATATATGATCTTTCAGAATTGTATTAGAAACGTGCATACCAAAGAAGGCATGCCAAATTCACAAATTGTATGAAGCTACGACTTCAGAATGATGGTCAATCGTCTTTCCTTGCCATTGTAGGAACCTTGATATGACTTGTGGGGGTAATTCTTCCATTCCCAATGCATGCAGAAAAGACTTCCTAACATGCACGACCATCCTCTGATCTCATGCATTCCTCTGATTCGCACAACATCGTCTTCATTTGTGGATCTTAAATGCTCAGTCCCCTAGGCATCTATGATAGATTGACAGAAATTTTTGAGAATTTCAAGTGTCGTACTCTCCGCAATTTGGTATGCATCGCCAAACGCATTTGTAGGGATGCGTAAGCTAACATTCTCATTGCAACCGTCATTTTCCATTCACTACTAAGCCTATGTTTTTGAAGTATTTTCCTTGTAATTAAAATATTTATTATAGTTTTGAATACTTGCCAAAGTTCACAAGAATATTTATCTTCTCATTCGGTGTCTTTTATTAAACATATCTAATTTGTAAGTGCAATTGACTTTAAAGTAATATTGCATAAGAGAACATGGAATGCAGCTTGATTACGATTTATAAATTTATGACCATATACGAATCCACCGAGCTTTCTTGATGAGGAACCATGAGTTTGATGACATATATTGTTTACTTATTGTAGTTCATCGGCTACCTCTGAGAGAATATCTTCTTCCTCAGAATCACTATCTAAAGCTTTTATGTACTCAAGAAATGATGATGAATTCATTTTCATGTTTATTGTAATATTGAGATGGGTTATTCTTTGAAAGCTTATGGGAATACATAAGAAATAGTTTTAAAACATTAGCACATGGAGCATGATAAGCTATCACATGGCTTCTGAATGATTGAGACATTATCACATGGCACATGATATAGGTTGGAAACATTAGCATATGACATGTGGAACATTGTATATGTTGGGAACATTAGCACATGACACATGGCACATGGCAGTTTATAGATAGAGTCAAATATGTTATAGTGACCTCACTCACTGTAGCATGTGAGATTGTCTCCCAATGATGTAGACTCGTTGTTATTGAAACATAATGTATTCAAACAAGAATCTATGTTAGATATTTCGGTGTTCTTCTGAATGAGTTAGACAACTTGGGTCATCCTCTATTTAGTTTGAATGAATTAATATAATTAATAGCTCACCGCTGAGTGATAGGCCGTAATTTTTCGATATAAAGTTCGAATTGATATATAATATCCAAAATAAGTCAAAATCCTTTCAAATAAGATTCTTCAAGATCTATTGGAATATAGGTTTCAAATGAAAATAATGGATCCTGGTTTGGTCTTGTAAATTTTTAGAAATGTCAAAATAAAATTTTCAGAAAAATTGCATCATGGTAGTTCAATATTCAAAACTAAAGAATTTACTAAATTAATTATCCTGAAATATGGAATTTTAAGTAACATAAGTAGTTAATGCAAAATATTGTGTGTACATGTAATAAATGTTATACAATGCAACAAATATTACATAAGCTGTTGAGAATATTTAATTTCTAAACAAAATATTGCTATAGTGTCCTATTAATGTCACTCACTGTAGCCACGTAAGATTGTCTCCTAATGACATAAGACTTGTTGATGTTGACAACACAATGTATTCAAACAAGCATATATGTTAGATATTTCAGTGTAACTTCTGAATGGTATAGACAACTCGGGTCATCCTCCATGTATAAAGTTTGCGCGAATTTATTAAATCGAGCTTATCGTGTGGTAGTAGTTTGTAATTTGCCAATATGAATTTAATATTTATATATATATAGGATACAAAATAAGTCAAAATCTTTTAAAACAAGATTCTTGGAGATCTATTGGAATATCGCTTTCAAATGAAAGCGACAAATCTTGATTTGGTCTTGTAAATTTTGAGATATGTGTCAAAATCAAATCTTCAAAAAAATTACGGTTTGGTAACTCGTTATCCAAAAATCAAGAATTTATCAAACTGAATATTTTAAAATTTGAAATTTGCAGTTTTATGAATATTTTATGTTGAACATTTTCCAGTACTCATAACAAACATTATACAATGTGAAAGCATATTACATAAGCTATTGAGAATATTCAATTGCTAAATAGAAAACAAAGGTATAAAAACAAATACTTGGAACAATATTAATGGTTATGAAGAGCCTAGACGGGAGAGCCTAGATGGGACAACCAGCTATAAAGAAGTTCAAATGCTTTATGACTGACGAATTCCGGTATGTACTTTAATAGGTAATGTGAATTAAAAGTAGAATGATTTGACTGAAAGATGTTTTCTTCTTCAATTTGCTTGATAATATCACAATAACAATCACACGCTATCATAAAAACGCCATATGTCTTGTAGATATTTAATCAAGGTCGCCTTGTGGGCAATCAGAATGGTTGTTGTAACCTTCTTTCAACATGTTACAAATCATTTCTTGGCTCATAACCACATCTGTGCGTAGAATAATCCCATGTCTACTATCAATTTCAGTATATGCTTTCACGATTATTAGTAGCTCTAAAGAAGACCTACTAATGGCTGAAATTTTAGTTAATCAGTTTATGTTTAAAGTTGGAAAGATAGAAGGAAACATTTATAAGCAGTAGAAATACCAAGTTTAAACAATATCAACTGTGGGAAGTAGCCACGTTATTTGCAAACACTATAGACATGCTGTCTGCAGACAATCAATGACCGAGACAAGATAAACACTTTAGTCACGTTGTGCATAGACACTATTGCCACTTTGTTCACAGACAATCAACGACCAAGACAAGATTGACGTTGTATACACTTAGTCTACAGACATTGTAGCCACATTGTCTATAGGCATTGTAGCCATATTGTTCACAGAAAATCAATGATCTAGACAAGATAGACATTAGAGTCGTGTGGGAAAGACCGGAACAAAATACAACTTTTCTATTTCAATCCCACTTAGTTTACAAACATCGTAGCCATGTTGTCTGTAGGAACTGTAGCCATGTTGTTTCTAAAAAAAACCAATTATTGAGACATGATAGACACTGTAGCCACGTGGGAAAGTATGGACCAAAAGGAAGCTTTTCTATTTCAATCTCACTTTAGTGTTCACAAAATTCTATATAAATATAGGAGTTTTTCTTCATAATTATCAATTCCTTCATTCATCTACTCCTCATAACAGTGCCTTTCTGATCATCGCCTATTGACTCTGATGTAGGCTACGTTCCTACAATAGCTCACACACCGATGGCGATTGGAATATAAATTATCAAGATAGCATTACAAAGACATTGATCGTGAATTCCCATATGTTGACCAACTTAGACTTCAAGAGTAAGTTCAACCACTATATGAATATGGGGATATCCAACCTCTACATAAACAAGTGAATTGTTCAAACTCATCAACAATAAGAGGATAATAAGGTATCAAATTTTCAACCATGTTTTGAACAAGTTGTCTATTAGTATCCAGTTTGTAGCTACTGCGGATATGTGGTTAGGGCAGACGGAGAAAATATAGGTCGTAGAATCCAATTATGTCCCTTCTGGCTAGACGGGTCCAATTACGTAGAATGGATAGACGATTGTTTGTGTCCAAAGGGCATAACATATGCAAATGAGTTAGTACAAGAAATTAAACGTCACAGAAACACCTTACAAAACATGGAGTTTGACCCTAATGTGTAGTTTGTTTATGTTTTTTGTTAACGTTCGTCGTATCTTAATGGCTACTATCAATTTATTATGTATGCAGGTCAAAAATATAAATTGAATTATCATTTTACATGTGAATTAATGATTTGAGCAGTTTAGTTGGATAAAAAAAATGATCAACAACACAGTAAAGTGATATGAAGTACCAACGTGTAACATGTAATATACATTGATCAACAATACATAATAACATATAATACACTCAAACTATGCCGATGTCTAACGTATAATGATGTAAAATAATGTATGCATATATACATCAATAGCAAGTACAAAACCTAAAGTCATCATAAATCTAAGGTAGCATTATCGGTGTCGTCATCCATGTCGTCGTCGCCTCCGTCGTCACCTGCACCCCTTGAGCCACCTACATCCCTTGAACCACCTGCACCCCCGACACCACTAGCACCCCCAAATCCTAAAGCATCCAACCGAGAATGTTGCTTATCAATCTGAGCCTGCATATGACCCTGTGTTGCGTGCATCGCCTGTATCTCCATCTAATGGTGTTGACCAACATTTGAGAATGAAGTAGCATCATATGTTGAATAGCGGCGATATGTCATCTATGTTGGTCCAACCAAGGTGAATATTATAAACAAAAAGTATTATTTTATTATATATTTCTTAAATTATTATAGGTAAAAAGTTAATGATTATTTAATTACCTCGTAAGGCAGATACAATCCATAGGTGGGGTTACCAGTAGCAGCCTCATCCGGTTGAATATACTATAGGCTCTACGATCAAAGCATCGCTGATATTGTATGCTCTGAAACAATCGTCAAGACCAAAATCCATGGGCTTCTGCGAGTACTGTGATGGGGTGGTATCAAAAATAATTGATAGAGGATGGATTCTACTAGTAATAGAAGTGGACTCACATGATCGGAGTTCACACCCTAAATGTAATCTGGTAACAAGTAACATCGAGGAGCAACTCTTCCAACATGCCTTAAAATTTGCATCCGATGTAAAAAAATGTCAACATATCCACCTATCCTGCCTATCTAAGGCCCCGAATGTACTGTGCCACAATAGCCCAACGTACATGTCATCATAAAAATATGGTTCTAGTTGCACCCGGATCACCTGTGGACTGGTAATAACATCAATCCTTCAAGTACCAAATAGGAAGATATGTCGTGTGCAAAACATCATGACGAAGACATAATTGATATGCAACGGAGAGGGGATGACCATCATGTGTCAGAGCAATCCAGTAAGAAGACAACGATGATCGTAAAATATTGGACCTACACCTCGGATCAAGCTGAGATCGGACCTCCATCAAATCGTGTCCAATACTAGTAGCATACGCGAAACTCACGGGATACTCTCCCATCGTCACATGCATAGAAAATACTTATCCTCTGCATGACTGGATGTCTAAACAATGCAGGGGTACATGTTCGTTGTGTACTCATAGTACTAACATGGCAACATGTGCTAAAATCATAACATCTGAGCCACCTTCTCGAGAATAAAATAACCTGAAGCGACGTAACAACCAAATATAGACAAACTCCAGTCTATAATATGCAGATGCGCTATATCGACTAAAATTACTAGATGCCTTAATCGAATCTTACTCTTTTGGTTTGAAAAGAATGTCGAACCAAAAGGTGTAATAGAAAAGCCTGAAATACTGCATCGCTCATAGCCTTGATACCTGCACGCGCTAAAATATACTCCTATGATATGTAAGGGTAATGACTTCAAATGTGTCATGATAGGGGTTGAACTCAGATAAATATTAGGTGTACATATCAAGCGTCCCATAGCTATGGTCAAACAAATACGATAATCTATTTGCAATTTCTGTCTTAATCCCCGTAAGCACATAAAAATCAACTACGGTAATATCGAGCTCAAAATCTAGAAAATGAAATGTATATGTGGTGGGCCACCACCTCTCAATTAAGACAACTAATAGTGGTCAGTCAAATGACTGTGTAGGTCTAATCTGTAAGAAATGTTTGAATGGACTAGTGAACAACCTATCTAACAAAGTCTATGGCAGTACATCGCAAAAATGTGATATGCACCTTGACCAACTGTACCGTAAGCTGAGGTAGCGAGACTAGTAAAAAAATGTTTGTGATTAATAAACAGTAAAATAATAATACAACATGAAATATGTTAGGTAATAATTTTATACACTACTAATTATATTACAATCTGAAATCATACCTGTAACAACCCACATTTTACGTATCGGAAGATCGTAAAATATTTTTATTTTATTCCCTGAGGGTTGGATCATTCTCATATTTTAATATGTTGCTTATGGAGATGTGAAACTATACCAAAATCATACGATGCCAGAAACTCTAACCATCATTGCTGCCGAAGATTCAAATTCTTTTGGGAGAAAATATATTTCAGTGACTTGTGATCTGTAAGCAACTCGAATCGAACCCCCAACAGGTAATGTCTCCACATCTTCAGAGCAAACAAAATCGTTGCCAACTCCAAATCATGAGTTGGGTAATTTCTTTCTTGCGGCTTCAGCTGTCGACTTGCATAGGCCACAACCTTATCCTTCTGCATTAGCACTGCTCCAAGTCCAGTGCCACATGCATCAGTGTATGCTACCATCTCCTCATTCCCACTTGGAATAGTCAACACATGAGCACTTGTCAGTTTCTCCTTCAGGATTCCAAACTCATGCTCACACTTTGCATCCCATGTGAAAACTTGGTTCTTACTCGTTAATCCTATCAATGGTGCAACTATCTGGATTTTGCCCGGACCTAATCGATCGCTAAATCGACTAAGACCATTCAAAAACCCGAATATGCTAACTTTGGGAATACAACACATCAGAACAAATAACAGAAGACTTTTATAAACATTATAATAATTTTACATCAGAGTACATAATATATCAGTGTACATCGAATTATATTACATCGGGAGATTAAATTACAATAATTTAATACTGTGCAGCGGAAACAAATTAACTAATATAGCGGAAGACTATCAATGCTCCGGACATAGCTTTAAGCTTCGATTTAGAATCCTGCTCAATATATCTGCAAAATAAGCTACTCGACTGCCCGTGTGGAAAAGAAGGCACCTGAGTTTGCAAAGTGAAACAAACTACAGGTCAGTCATGGGACTGGTATGAGAATCTTACTTAACTAATCTAATAATAAGGCCAATCACAGGACCACGCCGCTAACGCGGAATGGGTTTACTCCATAAGATTGCCAGTGCATAAATAAAGTAAATCGTTAAACAACGCAATGCTTTTTAGAAAAATGAAACCATTATAAGACTCAAGTCCCATCACACAATGCAACGCAAACCGGAGGATAGATTTTTTTTTCTTATAATGGTCAAAAATGCTTGATACGATAAAAACGGATTTGATATTATTATTAGTGTATATATGTTTCAAAAACAATTTCAATCATAATGTATCAATCATATACGGCATAGTACCCCATCCTACTATGTCGCCATACTAGTTCTATAATCAAAACCGCATGATGTCGTATTGGAAGTTGGATATCCATCATGAGTCAAGGCTAGGGATGATCTCCTTGCCGATTCGAGACACTCTAGCAATGTCTGAGGATTCAGACGCTGGCGAACTCTTGGATCCTGCAAGGTCGGTCCACAAATACTTCAGGGGATTGGCAAATCCTCGATAAACCGTTGGTAATAACCTGCCAACCCAAGAAAACTTCTTACGTTCGTCGCATTCTTAGGTCTATCCCAGTCCTAGATTGCTACCACCTTAGCGGGGTCAACCGTTATTCTGCTTCCAAAAACAACATGGCCTAAGAACCTCACTTCGCTCTTCCATAACACTTCGAAAACTTAGCTCTCAACCGATGCTTTCATAAGACTTCTAACACAACTCTCAAGTGCGTCTTGTGCTCTTCCTCATTCCGAGAATGAACCAGAATATCATCCACGAACACAAGCACGAACTTGTTCAACTGATATCTGAATACTCTATTCATAAGATCCACAAAGTACGCTGGCGCGTTAGTCAACCTGAATGGCTTTACCAACCATTCGAAGAAACCGGATAACGTCCTAAAAGCAGTCTTTGGCACACTATCCTTAGCCACCCTCAGCTGGTGAAATCCCATTGCCAAATCCATCTGAGAAAACACTTTGGCTTCGTGAAGCTGATTGAACAAGTCATCAATCCTCGACAACGGATACTTGTTCTTCTTTGTCACCTTGTTCAACTCATGATATGCTACACACACTCTTAACGAGCCACCAGCCTTGGTTGCAAACACGAACGGTGCACTCCACTCGGAAACACTCCTCTGAATGAATCCTTTTCCCAAAAGGTCACGAACTTGCACCTCTAACTCTCACTGTTTCTTAGGTGCCATCCGCCTAAGAGGCATAACGATTGGTCTAGCACCCTCGACCAAATCGATCCTAAACTCGATCTCACGATGCGACGGCAAACCTTTGACCTTATCAAAGACATCTTCAAACTCATTTGCGATCAGCACTGATGACAAGTCTTCCTGTGGAATCACAAGTGAATATAGATAGCTTACGAAGACCCCGTCTTCGGGCTTACATCTAATCAATACATTTCGCCCTTCCACATCCCCGACTCTCACCTCTAGCTTCTCGCAATTCACCCTTACCGCATACCTCTTGAGCCAATCCATGCGCAAGATGTTCCCAAACACAACGAAGTTAAGAACAAAGCAATCACACACAAAAGTGCAACCATTACTCGACGACACTAGGCCACGACACAATATGCACAAACTGGTCGAACATCCAACTGGATTAGTCACGATCACTGGTCTATCACAAATCTCGGGTTCCAAACCCAAGCGGCACACAAGCTCATTGCAAATGAAAGAATGTGATGCTTCTGTATTGAACAACACACGAACTGAAACACCATTGACTGAAAGAGTACCTTGCATGAAGACACCCTTTCCCTTCTCCTCTGCAGTAGGAGCTCTTGGAGAAGATGGCATGACCTCCAAAGCATAGGCCTTCACAACCTTCTTGCCCTTAGATGATTCTGGACAGTCCTTCTTCTCATGCCCAGGCTTTCCACACTTGAAGCACTTCTTCTCAGCTTTGGGATTCTTGCACTCATTCGAGTAATGACCCTTCCGTTGACAGTTAAAGCAAACCACCTCACTCTTAGGCTTCTTCTAGGCATCCTTTCCTTTATGTTGTTGCTGCTTCCTTTTCTTATTACCTCCTTGTTGTGGCTTCTGAACTTCTTTGGTTGCAGCAACAACATTTGCTTCCTTAAGAAACAAGCTTTCATGACGAACAACTTTTTTCCACAAGCTTCTCAAATGAGTCATCAAGATGTTCCACCAACGGTCTTCCTATGTAGGTATCCACACCTATAACAAACTTCTCGTTCTTCTGGTAAAGTCTGTAAATGTATGAACGAGCATATCTGGACAAGGCCTCGAAATCAGAAACATAATCAAGCACAGAACGACCATTCTATTTCAGCTCTATGAACTTCTTGAACAAAGCTGACTTCTGAGCATTGGAGATAAACTTTGCTTCAAACTTAGCTTGGAATTGATCCCATGAAATCTCCCCTTCTGGGGTCTTAAGTGTAACAGAATTCCACCACTCCATGGACCTGCCCTACAACTGCCTTGACACAAGTTTTATCTTAGTTGCATCCTTCAACTCCAAGTCTCCAAAAATACGGACACAAAAATCCATCTACCTTTGACCCTCTACAGCTGACTTGGTTCCTTTGAATAGTTTCCCTTCTAGAGATGCATAATCTTTGCACAGCTTCGCAAAATCCACAACCCTAGGCAACTGAACACCTACGAATACCGTGGTTGCTACTAGAATGGGTACCCTTTACATGAATGCTTACATCGTGGCCTCAAACATGGCTGGGTAGTCTGGTGTACTGCCATTACCCCCTCCAGGCACAACCCCCTCCCCAGTAGTATGTCTTGAAGCACGTAGACTCATTCTAAATTTGCAAATTAGAATGATTAGCCACTTGCAAGAAAAATGCTAAAGAAGTACAAATGCTACTCTAATGTATACACTATATAGTATATATTCAACTGAAATCTACAAATATGTCTCTCATATGTAATTACGTGTTCGAACTTTGGCTAAAATCGTTAATTAGAGCTCTGATACCAAATGTGACGACCGCTCATAACCCCTGCACTAAACAAGAGGAATAATGCACTGAAAGGTGTGCTAGGAAGCTATGGATGATCATTAAGGTATACTAACACCAACGGTATTTGTCGTAATACTCACAGCGCAAGGATAAAATATAATAGAATATATACGATAGGTAGAAATAGTGGAGCATCATGTAACAAACTTTTGAAAACTTTCACAACATCCTGAAAGGTTATCCATACATCATAGGAATACCAAAGTCTGTACGTGAAGCCTCACTACAACACTCAAACTCAACAACGAAAATAGAAAAACTATATAGCATAAAACTAATACATAAGCCTCCAGCTCGCCTCCGAAATGCAACATCATCCTCACAAAGCTATCACCTACCACCTAGTCTGCCTATCCACAACCGAATGAACAACCCAAGGTAATAAGAGGGGAAAAAAACCTTGAGTCAAACAACAGTCTTAGTGAGCTTTAAAACAACTATCTAACATCAATAATAAAGTATATGAGAATGAATAGATAAACATACTAATCTACCCACAACACAAAAGAAGAACTCAATCTCATCTTCCCCACATCGGACAGTGATTGCCTTTACACCAAACACTTCAACCATTCATTCATGGAAACTAAAACAACCATTTATTCATGGCAATCAGCCATCAGTAGCACTCATAGCATCCAGATTACAGATCTCACGTAAACCATCCTAATCGAATTCAATATCTCTCAAGCACAAGCCCCAGAGGCCTAAACCAATATCATACAAGCACCTAAGGAACATCTCCTTCGACGTTGGACAATCTACGTGAGACGGTACAAACAAAACATCCAGCATGCATGACAGACTCTGGTTATCACTGCTAATCCTACTTCGAAACCACCATTAATCGTATGATGGCCAACCTTGTCATATGTCAAGGTCTAATGGTAACCCTAGTTCTAGCATAAACTCTGTACGCCTTTCAACGATGTGTATGTTTGTCTAACCTTGACAACTAGGCCTTTCAACGATGCCCAGAATACTCGACCAGCAACCTCCAGTCTTTTGGGTGCCCCCATTATACCCCTGCTTTGAGCCTGCTAGAACTTACGATAACGATAATCTCTCGGCCTTCGTATCTCTAGTCATCCAATCTGACGAATTTTCATAGTTCAAGCAACCTTCTCGAGTAAACATTATCCACCAGCCCATTACCTTTGGGTTGTCATCTCATTCATTGTTCTACACCTATCAACGAACACATTCAAATATTTCCACTTGAACATACTTCGAAATCACAACAACAATGCGCTGCGGTTAACCCAAAAAAAAAATTAGGCCTTTTTATTTAAATCTAGGTAGTAACCCAAAAATACAATTTTCCATAAATGACCCTGTGCGACCGACCACTAAGCTCCGTATGACCGAACCCATTGTGCTCGACCCTCCCTTGGTGACCGACCCTCTTGTGCTCGACCACTCCTTGGTGACCGCCGCCCCTTTGTGCTCGACCCGAACACAATCACTGATCGACCTGATGCCTGCTCGACCCAACCAGACCGATCAAATCCCTCGTGCTCTACCGCCTTGCTCAAGCCCATACACTGCTCGACCTGTACACGAGTTACATGACCAGAACCCTGCTCGACCAGACATGTATGACCGACCCCTTGTGACTTGCTTCCCAAGCCGCTCGCTGACCGATCAATCCAGTCCATGCTCGCCCCGTGGCTTGTACTGGTCCAATTCAAGTCCAATTTTGACCAAAACTTCGCCAATCGACAATATCGACGAAACATACTCATCCAATTCCTCTAATGCAACCACAAATATGTTATGAATTCACTAATAGCATGAATATGACGATTTTCACAGAAATTATGCAAAATTCATTAAAATCATGATAAATGAACATATGAACCAAATTATGGATCTAACTTGCATAAACATATGAAATAACATAGAAATTACCGGTTTTAAGTTGCTAAATTAAACCCTATAGCGATTCATATGAAATTCAACTTACCATGATGTAGATCTAACGAAAGCGACCTGAAAACGACGAAATTAGCACATACAACTCATACACTTGATTGAATCTACGTGAGAGATGCATATCACTCACCTATTACCCAAATCAAAGCAAAAACTGCAATATTAGATTTCGAACAGCGAAGAAGTTGATCCAAATCCTTCGATTTGATGAACTCTCACTTTGATTTGCGTAGATCTAGCCTCAAATTTTGTAGATCTTCGATTCTCTAAGATTTAATGGTGGAAAGGTGAAGAGAATGGAGAAACGGAGGAGCTCTCACTTTTTCAAATGAGAAAATTGAGAAAGTAAACTATTCTCCATGCCTCCAACCCTCTATTTATAGCCTCCACCAGCCTATTATTGGGCCTCCCCAAATCAGCTCATTATGGCTTACCAAATCTAAACAGCTAACTGTAAAACATTAAAACAACGATTCCTCCCAAATCGCTGAGTCAAATCTTTAATGTGACCACTCTACGGAAAGGGAAACATCATTTCCTTTCCAATAGCACAAATCTCAACGCTTGATTCGATCTAAGTCAAAAGTTATGCCCAATACAAGATGGACTGGGGCAAAATAATCACAAACAAAATTATGGACATGTCGCACTTCTCCATAAGCAACATATTAAAATATGAGAATGATCCATCCCTCAGAGAATAAAATAAAAATATTTTACGATCTTCCGATACGTAAAATGCGAGCTGTTACAATACCTCAATGGTATCACGAGCTCATACGTTGCGACTAATCCTCAGATAACTCATATAGAATTCGTAAGTCGAATATCGTAGTCTTGGATGTAAGAGCAACGTGTACAGGACCAACCATCTCATCTTACTACCCTTGAATTGTTCATCTAGAGATTTTGGTTACATGTGATGACATCTCGATAGGATTTCCTTAAAAAAAAGAAATTAAAAATAAAAATTTATCGGTGACAGGCAGATGGAACGGAGTAGGGCGCAGTTTATACGTGCCATACCTCAAGCGCAATTTATATGCTTCCTATTTTTTTAATTAACGCCTTGATGGGATTTACTTTAATAAACGTTTAACATAGCACATTGATGTAATTTAATTAATGTTGGGCATTCAGAATAATGATATTACGGGTCCATTTGATTTTCAATGGGAAGAGGTATTTGGAAGGGTTATTTTGAAGGGGTATTTGAACGGAAATTGTTATGGATGGGGAATGTGTTTTTTTACGAAAGGGACATATTGAAAGTAGCAGAGCTATTATTTTATTGTTTTTGTATATATATTATTTTTAATTATTTGTATTTGTGTGTGTTTATTGTTGAAAAGAATAAAACACATGATACGACTTGTAGACCACACTTTCAGAGGTTGGCGAAATGTTGCTTTCGGACGAGCTACTTCAGCCATTATAGATGAAAAATTGTGGTGGTTGAGGTGTGGAATGTTGAAGGAAATGAAGTGGAAATGGGTTGATTTTATAAGATGGGAAAAAATAGCCGTTACAAAATTTGTCTGTTCGCGTTCGACGAGTCGGACTCAAAAGCATAGTTTTCAACTATTAAGCTCAATTGGGCAAAATGAACCGTCCGACGTGTCCTTCAAATTACAATCCACGCTGAAGAAGCTCTCAGGCTGTGTTCTTTTGGTCCTTAACAGACCGGTGGACAATGGACACGTCCGTTGTCCACCGGTCCATTAAGGACCGTTGAGCCAACGACTCGAAATTGAGCCGTTGGCCCTTCTCCTCTCCTCTTTGCCCCCTTATAAAAGCTTTTGGACACATTCTTCTATCCTCACCTCATCTCTACCTCTTCCTCTGATGTTTTTATTTTATTTCCATTGAAGTGATCATAATGGAAAATCCATTTCTAGATGATAGTGATTCTGATTCTGAAGATTTGGAATATATTGTACTAATTGGAGCGTACTTACGTGATAGACGATGCGAAATAGGACGTAGGATGCATACTTCGACGTATACTGGCTTAATGTGGATGGACGACATACTTAACGGTCATCAGGGAAGATTACAAAGGCAGTTTCGTATGAAACAGTTATGTTTTCTTTCATTATGCGATAAGATGGAAAGTTGCGGATTGATTAATTCAGAAAATGTTACTGTTCGAGAAGCAGTTAGGATATTTTTATACACTATTGCTACCTCTAATTCTAACAGACAAGTGGCTGAAAGATTTCAAAGGTCAGGCTGCACAATCTTTAATTATTTTCATGCTGTTTTGAATGTCGTCCTAGTATTATCTACCATTGTTATAAAATCGGTTAATCCTCAATTTCACTCAATTCCAGCTGAAATTAGCAATGATAACCATTACTATCTGTACTTTAAAAACTGTACTGGTGCCATAGGCAGTACACATGTAATGGAACACTTACCTCCAGATCGAATTATTCCGTTTATCGGACAAAAAGGATACGCTACACAGAATATTTTGGCTGCATGCTCGTTCGATTTACTATTTACGTATGTTGTATCTGGTTTGGAAGGTACTGCATACGACAGTCGAATTTTTAATTCCGTGGTAAATGACAGAAGTTCCAATTTTCCTCATCCCAGTCCTGGACAGTATTATGTCGTGGATTCTAGTTTCCCACTTACAACTGGGTACATACCACCATATCGAAATGTTAGATATCACATCCCCCAGTTTCGTATGACCACAAATCAATCGAAATCGAATAATGAAAATTTTAATTTCTACCATTCTAGTTTACGTATGGCAATTGAGAGAACCATCGGAATATGGAAAAGGAAATTTGTTATACTCAGAAATTTAACAACCTACAAGTTCGAAGCTCAAACAAAAATTGTTGTTGCTATGATGGCTATACACAATTATATACGCAAATACAATATGAGTGATCCAGATTTTATGGCGTATGACGATGATCCAAATCTTATTCCAGATGAGTATGAACAAGAATACGCCGACGTGAGAAACATAGGCAATAATGACCTAGCTAGCTCAACGCTATCAAGGCAGCGTTGATATGGCAGTGCGTCGTGATAGAATAAGAGATGAGCTTGTTGTAGCAGGATTGCACTAATAGATTCCTGCAATGTATCACTTTATCTACTTTTTTATGTATTTCTGCAATGTATCACTTTCTGTAATGTTTTTATGTAATGGACTGTTATGTTTTGTTAACTGTGTTATTCTACAATAATTATAATGTTATGTTTTAATGAGTAATTAATTAAATTACAAAACATAAATAAAATGCTCCGATCAAATTCTCTGCTTAAATACTCCGCTTAACGCGTCAAATGCATTTTACCCTAACTACAATTCTCCGCTGAAATACTCCGCTCAAATTCTCCGCTTCCGCTTGTGGCGCACACCCTTACATTGTCAATTCAATTTGGATGCCATTATTAGGAGAGCGATACTTCCCGAAGGCAAAGCCCCAATCTTGTCTGCTTCATATTCTTCCCTTAGTCTCACTTAATCAACCTCGGCGTATGTAATTCTCTTTGTTGTTCCCCTTATTTTTCAATCACATCACATTATGTGTTGTTTCTTCAATTGTTTACTTAATTTGATAATATTTTTGACCATTCCGTTCGGTTTGTTGATTGTATTGCCATGGTCAAGGGATATCGTATCCACTGATCCTTTTTGTTTTTCCAATAACATGTCGTGTCAAGTCCTTCTAGCTCTGTTGGTAGAGCTCAGAGCTCTTAACCTTGTGGTCGTTGGTTCAATCCCCACGGTGGGCATCCTTATTTTGCCCCACGGTTGACAACGAAGTGGCACTTTTGTACCGCATACGGATAAGTAAGGAAATCTGACAATTTTTTATAGGATTTGACGGTACAAACGTTATCCATGTTTGATGAGCTCAAGATTTGATCTGTAATTTACAAATTATCACAAACTTACTGTATCCAACTAAAAGTGCCTTTTATGAACTCACTTAATCAAACACTTGTAGGTAAATAACAGAACCAATGTGATTCCATGTTCAGTACACAATGCTTCTTCTTAGTTTCAAGTGTATATTGTTTGCTACATCACAATCAGTAAGATAGGTACTTTTGATTATCAATGTGACATGGTGCTCATAAACTTAGTAATACAGTGGATAAATATATGAACATTTTCAGCTTTGGAGACCGCTACATATACTCAACCTTCTGCTAAGAACCATACAATACGGCAGCCTAGCAAATGTTGCTAATATCATCCATTTAAAGACCAACTTTTTTTCTTCGCTTAGGCTCACTTTATCTTTGGATTACATCTCACATTATATTTGTCTTTGGTTATATACTTGATTTGATCATTTATATTTAGAGTACATCACATTATATTTTTGTGCTTGTTGGTTTAGGTGACTTTAGTTGTTGTTCCTTTGGGGTGGCTTGTGCCTAAGTTGTTTTTTTCTTCGGATTGTGTTGTGTTGTTAGATTGTTTGTTATGGCATTTTTGTGTGGTTGTGATTTTTTGACCCTAGTTCACAGTTTCAGTTAAGTATGTAGTCAGGGCCGGTCCTGAGTATTTGTAGGCTTAGTGCGGAAAGAAAATTTTGGGCCTTTAATTTTTTTTTACGAAATTGAAGTTAATTGTAACGACCCGGAAAATTTGAACCAATTTAAAAATTTTAAATTGGCTATTTTGGTAGATTTTAAATATTTAAAATAAATATTTAAAATAATAATGTTGAAAAGTGAGTTTGAATCGATGGTTGAAATTGATTGATTGTGGTTGAAAAAAACCCGTTTGTGGTTGAGAATTATTGGGTTGAAACAACATAGGATTAGTTTTGTGGAAAAGAAATAAAAATATACATGCCGCCTGCATGCGAACTAGATGCATGAAATCCCCATTGTCAAAAGCTGCAGTTCGTATTTTGAAACCGTGATTTCAAACGATTAGTACGGGAGATCCGGCCATCGGATTTTCCCGAAACCGTTGGGTTCGCCTTGGAAATATTTTCCAATGACACCCACTTTGTGAAGATCCAACGGTTGGATTGTCTGGAATGTTTAATTCAAATCTGAGGAAAAACAGCGCCAGAATCGATTATATTTATAAATATGTATAAAAATATAATTAGATTAAATCGAATAACGACGCTGCAGTTCGTATTTTGAAATCGAAACTTCAAACGAGTGTACCAGGAGATCCGAACGTCGGATTTTCCCAAAACTGGAACCGTTTGATTCGTTTTGAAAAGATCTTTCTAATGATATAAAATTTGTGAAGATCCAACGGTTAAATTTTCAGATATGTGTAAATCAAATCTGAAGAAAAACAGCGCCACGGCCGCGTTATGGCCTGAAGCATCGTTTGAATGAATTGGCTATAAATAAATAAATAAAAATAACGATAAATCATTATAACATATTATAAACGATATGGAATGTGAAATTTAGAAACTAACTGAAGGTTAGCTAAGTCGAATGGTTTCCTGGATTTTGATCTGATGTTGGTTTCGGCCTTCGGGGTTAATATTTAGGAAATCGTTCTCTTACTGATTTATGGTTAGTGACTGATAAATTGAAATGAGGCGTATGTTGTGTTCATGTAGCACTTTTTATTATATATGCGAGTTGCTCCGAAAGACCGGGTTTATCCCATTCTGAATAACTGAATCGACGATAAGGAGTCGAAGATGAAGACGGTGGTTGAAGACCAGAGATCTTCACCTCGTTTGGATGGTAATTGATGTCCTGATTGGGAGGCATCCCGAAATATGGATAATGAGTGGTGATCGTCTATACGTACGTGGAGATCGATGGGTATGCGAGGTATATAGTGCCTCCGGTTTCTTTCAGACCCAGAACGGACTTGCAAATGGACTGTGTGTCTAACATGGGAATTCATTCTGTGTGATTGATATCCATTAGTTGCATGGTGTGAATTGCCTGTGTGGCGTGCTAAGATGCAGTGATCAAGGCTTCTGTTGAAAAGCAAAGTCTTGTGGTTGATGATCAAAGCACCGCCTGTGTGGCGTAGCTTTGTGTATAATGTGAATTCGTGAGCCTCACACCCCGGTATGTACCAGAAACGGGAGAGGACATCAGAGAGGGCGTGCGTCTCTTTCTAGCTAGAGGTGGTGTCAGTTCTTGAACTAGCTGACATTTATACTATTTTCACCTGTGTGGTTGTTGCTGTTCCGAGGCGCCTCGGTTTTATCAGTCGATCCGGGACCGATCGAGTCATTCGTTGGCTCGTTTGTGCCCCATAGGGCAGGGAGACGTATTGTTCAGGGTTTAAGTTTAATCCACATCGAGTGGACCGGCCCTGACGATCCAAGGGTCACTCGAGCTCTGATCCTGAGACATGGTAGGCTAGATTGTCTCGAAGTCGATAGGGACTATCTTTTGCCTTGGTTCTTGATGGAAATCCAATTTCCAAATACGTAACTGTGCGGTTTTGATTGTATACCTATATATGGCGACATAGTGGTATGGGACATTAATGTCGTCTATGATTGATACTTATGATTTGAAATTGTTTTTGAAACATATAAACACTAGTAATAATATCAAATTATTTTGTTTTATTCGTATCAAGCATATTTTGGCCATTATAAGGTAAAAACTTTATCCTCCGGTTTGCGTTGCATTGTGTGATGGGAACTGAGTCTTATAATGGCTTCATTTTTATAAAAAGCATTGCGGTGTTTAAAAGATTTATCCGTTGTTAAGCACTGGCAATCCAATGGAGTAAACCCGTTCCGCGAAAGTGGCGTGGTCCTGTGATTAGCCATATTTTAAAATGTGTTAAGTTGATTTCTCATACCAGTCCCATGACTGACTCGTAGTTTGTTTCACTTGCAAACTCGGGTGCCCCTTTTTGTACACGGGCAGCCTTGTATTCAGGTTTTAGCAGGCTCTTTCTGGATAGCTGGAGCTGAAGATGGATTCTATCATTTATCTCTTTTTATGCTGTTCAGCTCCTATTGTACATTATGTTTTGTTTTCCGCCGTAGACATTTATGTATAGCTGAATTGTATTTGTACTAAGTATGATCCTGTATACTGTGTAACTCTGATGATTACGTTTATCCCGTGTATTATTTGTACATTATCTGGTGTATTTATTTAATTCTGTTCTACCATTATCTGTTTATGTTTTATATTCCAAAGATTACCCTTGTCACCGTCAGTACGGGATTTGGGGTCGTCACAAGTGATATGTCATATCATTGTCATATGTCAACTAAATTTTATTATACTCATGACAAGTTTAAAAACACAACTGGTAATAAGCAGAAACAAGAAAGTTGAATAAATTTTTCTAACCTTTCTAAAGCAAACTTAACAAGTGTTGGATCTCATTCTTCCTCACTAAGCAGATATAATGGAGATATATTATGCATCCTGACAAGAAAAAGCAGCTCTAAGTAAATAACTCATTAAAATTAATCTAAATTTGACATAAATTATATGGGATGAACATCATATAATAAGACACATTAAGCAAAAAAATAAGATATTATGAATTATAAATGAAGTTAGTATACCTGTACAAAGATCATGGGCAAAAACAAACATCAATTCTCATTTAAAGTGACATCTTCTTGCATTTTCTAAAGCAAAATCATCGATAATATGCTCCACTTTGATATTTTTCAGCATATGCTTTTCAATGTTCAAAATTGCTAAGCCATTCAACCTATCTTGAGTCATACTTGTGCGCAAATAAGATTTAATTTACTTCAACTTTGAGAAACTCCGCTCAACAGAAGCCACAGTAATAGGTATAGTTAACAAAACCCTGTAAGCAACCAAAATATTTGGAAACATGTCCATCTTCTTCACAAATTCCAAAACTCTGATAGAATTCCATGGAATCTCACACTCATATGCTACACTAGGAAGCATTTCCTGTAATATATGTAATTCAGAAAGTAAGCGTTTTCCATCAATATCGCAATAATAACCATGAGTCAAGGACTTTTCAAGTTTTACACAACATTCTTTCAATCCTTCATCATCCAAAGAAATCAACTGGAAGGATCGAATAAAAAACCAAATATAAACTCAAAAAGTTCCATTTGTTCGAACCTTATCTTCAACGGAGAGAGTGCCATATCAACTAGAATAAGAAAGTAATCAGTTCTAAAATTCTCTGAAGCAGATTGTTGTTCTCTTTCTGTGTTAGGATTCTCATCAAATTGTCTATTTCTTTTAATCCTACGCTTTATTTGAAAAACAGGTTCAATGTCCATTTCATCTGCAAGTTCTTTAGCATCAATCATAGCTGACACAAACCCATTTTCCCTATATTTCTCAAAGAAAGAAACCAACCCTTTTAAACTTGCAATTGCTACATCAAGACGCATATCTTCAGACTGCAAATTTTTGCTCACCAAATTGATTTTGGACAGAATTTTATGCCAAATAATTAAGCTCAGTAAGAATTCAAAACTTGAAAATTCATTAGAAGCTAATTTTTCAGCATTCCAGCTTATTTTTGGATCATTAAAAACTTCAGCTAGTTTCATTAAAGCATCTCTAATTTTAGGAGCTTGAGTTCTTATTGCTTTAACACTTTGAATTCGACTTTCCCATCTTGTCACACATAGGGATTTTAAAGTCAAATCATCAACATATTCAAGCAAAATATGCCATCTTTTAGTGGAATTAGCAAACACATTATATAATGCTTGACACGCTCCAAAAAATGATTTTCCTTTCACACAAGAGTTTGCCATATCTGAAAGTACCAAGTTAAGAGAATGACAACCACAAGGCATATAAAAAGCTTTGGGATTGACATCAAGCAATCTTTTTTGAACACCTTGATGTTTTCCCCTCGTATTAGAACCATTATCGCACCCATGTCCCCTTACATCATTAATATCTAAATCAAGAGAGCTAAGAGCAGCTTCCAATTCACCAAAAAGACCCAAGCCAGAGGTGTTCTCCACATTCAAAAAATCTAAAAAATATTCTTCTATTTTTATTGGGTAGCTCACGACATCAACACATCTAATCACCAAAGTCATTTGTTCAATACGACTTGCATCAGGAGTACAATCAAGGATCACAGAAAAATATTTTGCTTCTTTTATATTCTTTATTATGGCACTTTTGACACTCGATGCCAACATTTCAATCAAATCATTTTGAATTTTATGACTAAGATAATGATAATGAATGTCCCTATTTTGAATGAGTCTAAAATGATGTTTCATTACAGGATCAAACTCAGCTATCGACTCCAGAAAACCCAAAAAATTACCATTTGAATCTTCAAATATTTTGTCATGCATCCCACGAAATGCCAAATTATTCATTGCAAGACGTTTAACAACAACAATTATTCTGATCATAACATCTCTCCAGTGTTCAGTGTCTTTTTTTATTTGCTCTTGCAATTCTTTATCAATAGTTTGATTTGTTTTCGGTCTAATTTGAAGTTCAGCCCAAGCTCTAAGGTTAACAAGATGTTCACGACTATCTTCATGTTGCTTAAGTTTTTCACCCAAATGCACCCAGTCATCTACTCCAGAACTTGCTAAATTGCTTTGTGAATGAGCTTTTTTCACAACTTTACAACAAAAACAGAACACTTTATCTAATTCCTTTGAGTAAACTAACCATTTTCTGCCAATAAGTTCCTCGTTTCTTAATTTCTGATCAAAATAATATGTAGAGAACCCCTATTGTACTTATCTTTAGGAAAATTGATATTTTTTCTCTAACATGACCATTTTCAACAAGCAAATCTCTCATTTTATTATTTAATCCATCCCACACTCGAGGATCATAAATATTCAAAGGCAGGGTACCAGGATCACTTGGATTAGTTTCTTCCCTATTTTCACTAATCATATTTTCGAACACATCAATTTCTTCTTCAATTACTTCATTTTCAGTCTCTTCATTAACCACATTCTCATCTTCTATAGAATTTCTTATAATTTCAGGCACTTCATTTTTAACATCAGGCACGTCTTTTTCTTCAGGTGGTTTGGCTTTTTTCCAAAGTTTTTCAAGTGATCATTTAAGGGGTTTAATCTTTTCTTCTTCCTCTTTTTTTTCGTTTTGTTTTCTTATAACCAGACATATATTTTTTATTGAACATTTTCAACTTAAATTGCTACACCGAATGGGAGGATGAGAATAATAATAAAACCTGGATGAATAAACTAGTGTCACAATCTTTAGCCCCACCAATTTAACAAGAGGACTTCACGGCTCGACTTCACGGCTCGGCTTTTTTTATATTTTTTGGTTAGCAAAATTAATCACAGGAACCCTTTCTAGCTCAGTAAGTAGAGTGCAAGGCTCGACTTTGTGACTTTGGTTTTGTTAATGTCAGGCTAAACTATGTGAATGGGGTTCAAAGTTGAGGAAATTTTGTATCAATTATTTTAGACTGGTTATATAAATAAATCTACCTAGAAAATCAGTGTGCATGACTTTGAAAATGTTCACAAATTTCTACTAATTATATATCATGCCCAGCTCAAGAATTTATTCATCCTTTGGGTGCACAATCTTTCGTGTTTTGGTTGTTTCTCATGCTTGATTATTCAAGCAAAATTTTTGTAGTTGAATTTTGTTAATTTAAGTTTGCCAAGCAATTATATTGGGCAGAAAATTGAATGAATTTCGTACCAAGCATTCTGGACTAGTTAAGCATTCTGGACTGGACAGAAAGTATTGAAATGTTCACAGATTTCTATTGAAGTAATTATGATGATAGTTCTCAGCTTAAAATGAGTCATGCAATATATTGCACTTCCCTCTACAAGTGATGGTTTGATTGAGGCCCTGCGAAATTAATTTTGTGGACATTCTAAGCTATAATATTATGATTTTAAACACCTTGTACTGGAAATTTCTGATGGTTTTCGATTTATTTTCATCCCTTGTCTCGGTTTAGTAGACAATTAACCGGGATTTTGAATTTAAGGTAACGGTAGTCAGTAACATACAAAATACAAGCTTAAATATCTAAAGTTAAGCTGAGAAATCTGCATTACCATCTACCAACACTTATAAGTAACTGAAAGGGTTTCATACTCAATACTAATATCTTTCCTAAGTTCATGCTTTATTTGTGGATCACTTCATCCCAGTTAGAAAGAACAATCGTAGGTTTATATTCATCAACAAAATCTTGGATATTAAAATGGTCTATTTTGAAACTCCATTACAGACACACATATATGTATGTACGTGAGAAAGAGAGAGAGAGGGAGGGAGGGGGAGAGGGGGAGGCAGAGCGAGAGAGGGGGAGGGGAGGAGAAGGTAGGTAGGAGGGAGAGCGAGAGAGAGCGGGAGCGGAGGAGAAGGGAGGGAGGGAGAGGGAGAGGGGAGGAGGGAGCGGGAGAGGGGCAGGAGGGAGGGAGGGAGCAGTTTCATCATTGAGCTTGTAAGTCGCAAAGCTTTACCACAGAGAACATGTATAATAATAACATAATTAAAATCAGATGTTATATATGTGATACTTGATCAGTTCTGTGCATTTGCACGACTGCCTTCAATCGAACATCCATGTAGTATCTTGCCAAATAGCTGGCACATTGCACATTGCTTTTTATTAAACCAATAAATAATAACATTACATAATCCCCATTATCAAATTCATAAGATACTACTAACGTGAAGAGCTGCATAAACTCAATTTGGCATTCTTAGAATAGAATAACATTAGAAAACCCCAAAACACAAACAAATAAAGAACATCAGACGTTATATAAGCATCCCTGAACATGTTAACATAAAGCACATTAACAGAAAGCAATCAATATAGTCAAACATTATTTCATTTGCAGTTCAAAGTTTAGTCATATATACGTTTATAAATATATACTGTTAGAAGATCTTTTTGTCAATACACAATTGTATTACAAAGTTAGATCCTTTTGTCAATACACAATTGTATTGCAAATAAATAGTAACAATATCAATGTTACTCAATAATGCCACAATTGTCAAGTCAAACTGTGATTGCAGAAAAGACAGTAAGCAAGACCGATTGTGCACTGGATTGGAGCGGTACAGAACCGTCACCAACCGTAATGTCCGAGTCCAGAAATAATTCTGTTTCCTTAAAACAATATTGCCGTCGTATGCACTGATTGACGTGATCGCAATTTGTTTCCCAGGATAAAACGGACCAGCCCCGTAGTGCAGTGCCAGCAAACGGAGCTCCGACGAACTGAAGTAGATTATAGAAACTTGAACAGAGGAATGCTTTGAAGAGGGAGTAACAATTGAGAAGAATAATTAATATTTATTCTCTCCTTTTGGGCTATGTATTTATAGGCTGGAGGAAATGCCTATACGAACATTAATGACCTTTGGAAAGGTTGCGACCCTTTAACCAAGCGGTGCTTAAATGTGCGTGCGCATTTATGATGAAACGGTTGTATCCCTTCAATAGAAGGGACATACCAGATCATAAAATGATCAAAATAACTCGTTTCAGCACAATAGGCCCAAACTGAAATCAACGGCCTATTTAACCATGAGACCTCAAGAGTCCCAAGGTCCAACGCCCAATTATTGACACTAATATCGTGTCATGGACTCCAAGAGTCCCCAAATCACTAAGCCCACATTTGACATCAATATAATATTGTGTCATGGACTCCAAGAGTCCCATAGCACTAAGCCCACATTTGACATCAATATAATATTGTGTCATGGACTCCAAGAGTCCCAAGGCACTAAGCCCGATTTGACATCAATATAATATTGTGTCATGGACTCCAAGAGTCCCAAGGCATTAGGCCCAAGTTGACATCAATGTAATATTGTGTCTTGGCTTAGCCACACCTTATATGAGCTCTCTTCTCCTTTATTTATATAAGATTGTAGAAGAGTTGGTACTCATATTTCATGATGTGGGACTAAAAGTTGTTTTCCTTTCTCTTCTTCCAAATCCCTCTTTCTCTTTCTCATTCATTTCCAACAATCCCCCACATGAATGAGAAGTCGTTCTTAGTTTCACGAATCATTTATCGCATCGGTTAAAGTAGCACATGGGCCTTGAACTTTCCTAGTGATTACCTATTTGAATCACAGGCGAATCAGTAGATACTGACTGTCCTTGAACTGTAAGCCTTTTGTGTAATTCCAAAGTAGATAACACACGATAAATGTTTCTTATAACCCTTCGTTCTCTGTATGTGTTCGTTTTTGCCTTGAACACCTGCCTGGTCTCATAAGTGCTTAGAGAATTTGGCCTCATAATTCTCTTTGAAGCGGCGCCTTCGCACTTACGTAGGTGATTCTGTAAAGGGTATTCTCTTAATTCCTCAAATACAGACATCATTAAAAGTACTAATACTTATCCTTATTCAACATATAATGCACTGACTTATCATAGGAATGGTTTGTGTATAACAGTGCCATCAAGTTTCTCTTGAACTTCGTTGTCCCTTTGAACCTAGATCTTGGGATCTCCAGTCAACTAGGTGGGGTTTCCATCTTAGAGAAACCTTTAGTCTATAGGCCTTAGCCCCATTCCCTTCGATAAGATTTGAACTTTCTCTCTTGGCAAGCCTTTGGTACGTGGATCCGCTAAGTTATCTTTAGATCGAATGTAATCTACCGTGATAACCCCATTAGAGAGAAGTTGTCTTATCGTTTTATGTTTACGACGAATATGCCTAGATTTACCATTGTATAGTGTACTATTAGCTCTTCCAATAGCTGATTGATTATCACAATGTATACATATTGGAGGCACAAGTTTGCTCCAATTAGGAATGTCTTCCAAGAAGCTTCGAATCCATTCTGCTTCTTCTGCAGTCTTATCTAGTGCAATAAACTCTGATTCCTTCGTAGATCTAGCGATACAAGTCTGTTTGGATGATTTCCATGAAATTGCTCCATTTTCTAATGTGAACACGTATCCACTTGTAGACTTTGTATCATTTGATCCAGTGATCCAATTTGCATCACTATATCCTTCCACTATTGAAGGATAGTTTGTATAGTATAAACCATAGCTCTGTGTATACTTTAGATATCCTAGAACTCTGATTATCGCTTTCCAATGATGCTTACCAGGATTACTGGTAAATCTACTTAGTTTGCTTACAGCATATGCGACATCAGGCCTAGTACAGCTCATACATGATACTTCCTAGTATACGAGAGTATTCCAATTGGTAAATACCATCACCAGTGTTCTTTACCCAATTTTGGTTCATATCTACTGGTGATTTTGCAATAGTTACATTATATTGCTTGAATTTCTCAAGTATCTTGGTGATGTAATGCGATTGTGATAATGCATATCCATGTGGTGTTCTCAGAATTTTTACACCCAATATCACATCAGCCAGTCCTAGGTCTTTCATATCGAATCTAGAGGATAACATATCCTTTGTAGATGTTATTATGGCCTTGTTATTGCCTAGGATTAATAGGTCATCAACATAAAGACAAACAATGACATATCCAATATGTGTATGTTTTATGTACACACATTTATCTGATTCATTTATTATGAATCCATTTGATAACATATTATTATCAAACTTCTCATGCCACTGTTTTTGGAGTTTGCTTAAGGCCATAAAGTGATTTCACCTATTTGCACTCTTTATTCTCATTTTCTGAGCTTAGAAATCCTTCAGGTTGTTCCATATAGATTTCCTCCTCTAATTCATCATTCAAGAATACAGTTTTATCATCCATTTGATGTATTTCTAAGTCATGTATGGATGCAATTGCAATGAGCATTCTAATTGATGTTTGTCGAAATAGTCCAGGTCTTCCTTTTGTTTAAATCCTTGGACTACTAGACGAGCTTTGTACTTGTCTATTGAACCATCAGGTTTCAATTTCTTTTTAAATATACATTTATTACCTAAGGTCTTACATCCTTGAGGTAAATCAACTAATTTCCATGTATGATTGGACATAATGGATTCAATCTCATTGTTAATTGCCTCTTTCTAATAAGGGGCATCGCTGGAGGACATAGCTTGTTTGTATTTCAATGGATCATCTTCTAACATAAATGTATAGAAGTCCAGTCCAAAGGTTTAACGTCCTTGACCTTTTACTTTTTCTTGGCTCCTCCACTTGCTGCTCAGCACTACTTAGCTGAGTGTTATTTTGTTCAGCATCCTCAATAGAGTAATGAACTTCTTCTTTTTTCTTGATCTCTTAGGTGTATGATTTTCAATACCATATTTCAAGCGAAATATATGTTCGAAAAATTTAGCATTTCTCGACTCAATGATGGTATTTTCATGAATATCATCAATTTCAGATTTGTGTACCAAACATCGATATGCGACACTGCTTTGTGCACATCCAATAAATACACAATCAATTGTTTTTGGTCCAATTTTGACCTTCTTTGGTTTTGGTACCTCTACTTTGGCAAGACACCCCCACACTTTTAAGTATTTGTAGGATGGTGGTCTGTTTTTCCAAAGTTCATGAGAAGATAGAGATGTTTTCTTTCGGGATATTTTATTTAAAATATGATTTGCCGAAAGAATAGCTTCTTCCCAAAAAATTATCTGGCAAGCCAGGATAAGGCATTCATCATTTCTTTAAGAGTTTTATCTTCCGATCGGCTATACCGTTGGATTGAGGTGAATATGGTGCTGTAATTAGGCGTAAAACACCATGTTCAGCGCAAGATTCTTCAAAAGGGAATACATATTCTCCTCCTCTATCACTTCTTAAAGCTTTGATTTTCTTGTTGAGTTGATCCTCAACTTCCGCTTTGTATTGTTTAAACACATCAAATCACATACATTTGTATGTATTATATCTAGCGGTTCTGTTTCTCGTTCAACATAATGAAACGAGATTCTTGTCAATTTTGCTTCTGCACAAATTTGACATTTAAAAATGGTGTCTAGATTAATCAATTTGTGCAATGTATCAAAGTTTACATCCCCTAATCTAGAATATCACACGTTGGAAGAGTCAACAATATAAACAAAAGATTCACTTTTATTCATATCAGTGTGTGGTACAATAGTGATTACATTTTCTTTAAATGAACCATCACACACATGTCCTCTTCCTACATACACTCCATTCTCAGCTTCAAGGATTAATTTAAATCCATGTTTGCTGAGCAATGATCCTGAAATCAGGTTCTTATGAATTTCTGGAACATAGAGAACGTCATTTAAAGTTAGTTCCTTTCCAGGTTGCATTCTGATATTACTGTATATAAATTCATATCAGCAATGCACTTTTGGGGATTTCAGCCAATTTTTCTTTTTCCTTTTTTTTTTTTTTTTTTTTTTTTGAGTCAGAAATTTGGCAAGTCCCAATGTTGTTAGACAAAGCAACATTTTTCTATTGTCAGCACTTAATATTGATGACGTTGAACTTCTCTGACTTTTCTCCATGAGGCAGAGTCATTATTGGAACCATTTGGCGCAATCAGAGCGTTGGTCACCGTCTGTGTCGGTGTAAAATTATTGTTGCTATTTTGTGACACAGCTTATTGTCGTCTGCAACAATCAATATTGTTTTAAGATTGTTAGAAGATCTTTTTGTCAATACACAATTGTATTACAAAGTTAGATCCTTTTGTCAATACACAATTGTATTGCAAATAAATAGTAACAATATCAATGTTACTCAATAATGCCACAATTGTCAAGTCAAACTGTGATTGCAGAAAAGACAGTAAGCAAGACCGATTGTGCACTGGATTGGAGCGGTACAGAACCGTCACCAACCGTAATGTCCGAGTCCAGAAATAATTCTGTTTCCTTAAAACAATATTGCCGTCGTATGCACTGATTGACGTGATCGCAATTTGTTTCCCAGGATAAAACGGACCAGCCCCGTAGTGCAGTGCCAGCAAACGGAGCTCCGACGAACTGAAGTAGATTATAGAAACTTGAACAGAGGAATGCTTTGAAGAGGGAGTAACAATTGAGAAGAATAATTAATATTTATTCTCTCCTTTTGGGCTATGTATTTATAGGCTGGAGGAAATGCCTATACGAACATTAATGACCTTTGGAAAGGTTGCGACCCTTTAACCAAGCGGTGCTTAAATGTGCGTGCGCATTTATGATGAAACGGTTGTATCCCTTCAATAGAAGGGACATACCAGATCATAAAATGATCAAAATAACTCGTTTCAGCACAATAGGCCCAAACTGAAATCAACGGCCTATTTAACCATGAGACCTCAAGAGTCCCAAGGTCCAACGCCCAATTATTGACACTAATATCGTGTCATGGACTCCAAGAGTCCCCAAATCACTAAGCCCACATTTGACATCAATATAATATTGTGTCATGGACTCCAAGAGTCCCATAGCACTAAGCCCACATTTGACATCAATATAATATTGTGTCATGGACTCCAAGAGTCCCAAGGCACTAAGCCCGATTTGACATCAATATAATATTGTGTCATGGACTCCAAGAGTCCCAAGGCATTAGGCCCAAGTTGACATCAATGTAATATTGTGTCTTGGCTTAGCCACACCTTATATGAGCTCTCTTCTCCTTTATTTATATAAGATTGTAGAAGAGTTGGTACTCATATTTCATGATGTGGGACTAAAAGTTGTTTTCCTTTCTCTTCTTCCAAATCCCTCTTTCTCTTTCTCATTCATTTCCAACATATACACGTTTTTACAAAATTAATATAGTCACTCATATACTTTATCTTTCATAGCACAAGCCCAATATCTTCTAAGAAATGTTGATCTAGCCATTAACTATTAAAAAAATTTAATCTGATACTTGAACAACCTGAAACCATGCAGATGGCCATACTATTTCATTCCAATGTAGATTCCTATGCTATAGCCAGTCCATGTGCTATGTGTCAAGCTCATAAGTATAGAAGCTTATTGTCTGGTCGCCCAAAACAAAGAGTTTCCCACTCAACGAGCAGTGTTCGTCGTCTTTTACAGTGTGAAAAAAGCAATCAAAATCTGTAACCAAACATTTTCTTAACGAACACTAAGAATTAAAGATTTATAACTGATAAGCTATATAACAAACTCAATGAAGAGGGGCAACACTCATCGTCCATGTAACATGAATTGAACATTTTCTCATCTCTGTGTCTTGGCTTTCTTCCTCCTTGGTGCTCAAAGCTTTCTTTGCATTAGCTGGAACACTTCCAGATATTCAATGTTACTTTCTTCCTAGTCCATTAATTATCACAAAACTGTATTACCATTAAACAATCACAAAACATTAGTCTACATTTGTATTATAGGTACAAAAAAAATGAGAGATGACAAAGCACAGAGTAAGTTGAAGAGCATGAGATGCAGCCTATAAAATTTTATTATCTACTCCATTTGGCCACAAACAAATATATAGTTTTGTAAAAGTTTAGTGAGTATCGAACTTTTTACCTTAAGCCAGAATACAATGTTGCCACCTTGCTTTCCAGAACAAATATGTATTGGTGAATAAAAACCTCACCATGAAAACATAACAGGAGAAAGTGCCATACATTCTTTTTTTTTATGGTGATATGAGCTACTCCCATTTTAGCAAGCATAATCAACTAAATATGCATAAGAATTACACCGATCAAAAAAGCCCCAGTGGTGTGACTTGGTTGTCAAATAGATCAATTTCCTCGCACAGACTAAAGCCACTAATAAATTTTAATAGTTTGAGCATACAATAAATTTATCTAATCTTGCTATGTCCATACACTTCCAAAGCTTACTACACTTAAGGCAGCAGAAAGACATATGGTGGTTGGTTTCTTATATCTACACAAAGCAACAAAGTTGACACATTTTAATCTTAACAATATATAACGTAATAAAGATCAAAATTTTACAACCTGGCCAAATAATCAAAACATAGTCTGAGAGATAACATGGTTTATATACTTCTAAATGTAATATGACTACAGTTAAAAATTGAGTTTCAGAATAGCTGATGTTTTACTGTATAAAATAGGCAATTATGAACTAAATAGCACTCACTGAACTTCGCTACCCCCATGAGAAGGATTTAAAAGACAAAGATTATAATAAAACAATAAAGCACAAACCCTGCTTAATCCATTCATAATGAACATAAGACTTAAGCGTGTTGCTAAAAGCATCCATGTTATTGAAACTAATTTAGAGAAAACAGGCAAAAGAAATCTATGACACTAAGTTAATTGAAATAAAAAGTACAATGAAAACTGTAGCATAAAACTTACTAATAATAGAGCAGATTATTGAAACGAAGAACGATACCTCGAAATAGAAAGTTTGACTTAAATCAATGTCAATTGACTTAATTTTATACTTTGATTTGGGCTGGTCAGATGTTATTTAATGTCACTGCCAAGAAGTCAAAAGGGGAGATAAGCTGGAAAACAGTAAACGTGAGAAGAAATTTAGTGTTCATGCTACATATCCCTTTATCAAGGCTTAATTTCTGACACTTAAAAAAATCAATTTGAGATCCAAGTCTAATCGGTTTATAATCGAGACGATTTAGATGAATTCACCTACTTCTAAGATTGAGATAGTCCATTGTGCCATTGTAGAACAAACTTATTTTTAAACCCAAGTTTAGTGATGTGCAAATCCAATGATTCTACCTGCAAAGTATGAGAAGATAAAGTAACCTAACAACGAGAAGATATGCGTTCACTGTGTTGTAGATAATGGTCAAGAACATGGTAAATTGGAATAACGAAACTTTTACTACGATCCAGCCAAAATTTAAGAAGCACAGTTATAGTTTTTACTTCATCCAAAATTTAGAGTATATCGAGTACAAAAGTATTCAATACTATTATACTTAATGGTCATATTTGAAGCATGAACTATTGGTGAAAATATGCATTAAAAATCAAATAAGCTTCGCTGGTTCATGCATCTGAAGTAAAATTCGCAATTTCAAGATATAAAAGCATTATTTGACAGCAGCGGCATGAGGACCCACAAATTGAAGCTTGACTGAAATATCCATAAAATTAAAATATGTGCCAGCGTAGAATTTTATCAGAAATAAAACTAAAGATAAATAACCTAATAGGATGCATTATGAAATTAAAATATGAACCGATCTATGGTTCAATTTACCATGTATATAGTAAGACTTGACCATGGTTCAATTTTACCATATATCAGTCAATAAACACACAGTGTAATCAACCCCTAAAATATACAAAATTGATATCTTGAAATAAATGTAAAAGATAGATATATTCACATACTCTCCTACTTTTAACATGATAACAGTAAACTGTTGAACCAAATAAAGGAATTAGTTTACTGAAACTAACCTAGGCACAATTAAATACTTAACCAAGAAGAGTAACTGCTAGTATAAAGAAATTTTCTACTCATTTCAACCGTCCATAATAATAAACATATTTGAATTGAAAATGGAAATGAAATCTTACAGTGGAGTTAAAAGAACGAGAAGTAAATCTGAATCATCTTCAGATTTCTTATCAGCATATGTTGATGCTATCAACAGAAATTGAAAAATATAAAAGAATCAAATAGTGGTATTCTATGAGAAAATTATATGTGCATGTGGATATGACATCAGTTTATATGTTGAAATAAATGACAGAGAAAATATGCTAAGAGAACATCAAATTTTTATACTTTCTCCTGGACAACATCATATTTTTATTCTGATATAGCAAACAGTATATCATTCTATTAAATGAAATTATCTCTTAAATCCTTCCATGTATACATAATGATAAAACTGTTCTATATTGGAAATACAGAAAATTATCTATATAAATTTACTTCATGTTTTTAACGCATTTTAATTGCATCATTCATTCGAAATAAAGAATGCTATCTATTAATATTAGAATTTACTTGTTTCAACTAAAGCAGTAATCTAAAATTCATTTTAATTCAACTATTTTAAACAAACCAGTAGTTCATTATGTAAAATAATACCTTTTGAGTTTTGGGATCATGTGTTAGTTGAAGATAAAGAAACGGTAAACAAAGAAATATTAATAAAATTAGTCAATGTACCATTGTAAGATGTCCAAATTATGCAAGATCCAACAATTGCCCATTCTTATCCTATAAAGAATGATTCATCACACTGTAATATACATAAACATAAACCTTAGAAAACTGATGTTTCATCAAAATAAAATTCAATTTCTTACCATTCAAAGCACATGGAAAATTGAACATATGTGTGTGTGTATAACTATATATAACGGCAATAGTAATCCTAACAAATAAAAATCATCATACTTTGATAAACTATCAATCTACATAGTAGGTAATTTTGGCTTGGTTTGAAGAACAGTGAACATAAATGTTGAAACAATTAAAAAAGAAAGTTCAAGATGATAAATTTGATCAAAATTTATAAGATTAAATCCTCTAAAATTGAAAACTCAATCTCTACTTGTTCAGTATAAGATTTAAAGGTGCAGTGACATGCAATGATAATGTGCAACGATAATGCGCGCACACCAGCCTATAAATCTTGATTCATGATTTCTAGGCCAATCTGCAATCAAACAAAGAAAACAACAATTAATCACATGAATATTCAAAGCTTTTCCTTTATCGTTATGAAAATAATATTATTTTTGTTTTATTTTGCATTTATACACTTACAGAAGCAATATGATAACTAAAATCATGTGAATACATGCCAAAAGAAGCAATCCTATATGTCTTGTATGGTGTTGAATGAGTATTGTGAGTATAATCACTGTATGTCTATAATGGTCTCAGTGATTACTCATTTCACCGATTGGTTGTCGTCGCTCGTAGGCTGGTTGATACAAATGAACACTGCAAAATCACATCCGGAAAAGGGTAGAAATTAGGCAAATGGAGAAAAATAAGGGTACATGGACAATAAACAACACAGTAAAGCAAATAATGGCAAACTATATAAATCAAAATAGCTATTATAGTCTACGTAATTGATTCTTGCAAGCACAATAACACATATAAAAATAATGTTCGTGATAAATGTACTTAGCGTTATCTATTAGTAAAATCCTTATCATGTGTTATGAACATGTGTTATGCAATAACGATTGGCAAATAGTTTAAAAAATTCACAAAATATTGCTTGAATAGAAAGTATTAGCTATTTTGCGCTATTGGCCATGGAAATACAATCTCAGGCAGCCACTATGTACAGACTATATCAATATTTGCTTAACTAAAAAAGGAACCATATATATAGGCTTGAATAAAAAATTAGATAAAGACTGGAAAAACAGGCAGAGAATATGAACTCGCCTGACCAAATTGATTCAAGAGCATATGTCCACCAAACCCATTAAAAGAGCAATAGCAAATGTATAATCAATCATCTGCATTGCGACATCCAATTAAGTAAAATGGAAAATGTGAAATTTAAATCAAAATTGATATGTGTAAACTTACCATACTTGAAAATTTACAAAGTCCAAGGATAAACAAAATGTCAAAGGAGCTCACCCTAATGTAAACTGCAAGAGACATAAATCTGAAATTTATTATGTTATAGTGGGAGGAAGAAGGTTTCGCGACAGAAATGACAAAAATCAGTACCTTAATTTGACCATTCTTGTCCATATTTACGCGAGAGGATGGAAGCATAGAATCGGAGTGTTGACGAAGGTTTGCGTTGAAAATCCGCTTTTGGTTAAAAATTGGTAGCGATGAAGGGGTGAATGGTGAAGGAGGCGGTGGATCAATGTCATCTGTTCAGTAGCAGTTTATCGGTAAGAAGGACGGAGGGGGCAAGTCAAGATTCAATCTTTCTGTTCTTCGCTATAGAAAAGGAAAAATAAGATTGGGAGGAGGAGCGAAGCAGCAAAACGTGGGGTTAAAGAGAAGGAAAGAGGCAAAGGAGCAAGATTCAGCAACCGCTCAACAAAACAGAAGCCACTGAAAATAAATGTGAGCAGAAAACAGAAAGAACTTAGGTATGCAGAGTTTGGAGGAGGAAGAAAAGTGAGAGACAGTCAAACAGAAAAAAGGAGAATGACATTTCTCGAGAGTTCTACACCTTTGTTTGAAATCTAATTGAAGTAATTATTGTCGTGCATTAAAAAAAGAGACTCCTCATTCTCGAGAAAAGTAGTAATAATTACAGTTAACGTGGAAAGAGTAAATTAACGTGAAAATTAACGGAAAAAGTAACGGGAGGAACATCTTGGCCGGAAAATGTAACAATGAACGGACGTGATATTGCAACGTAGGCGTAGTGGCTTCTGTTTCAGTATATATTAACATACTGCTACTACAGTAATTGATTTAGTAGAACAAAAAATTGTGCTGGCATAGTTCAATTGATAGGCATTTCCACCTTCAAGTTTGTCTATATGCTTTGATTGTAGCAATTGGTTCTGAATTTTTCATTATGATCTTTAGTTTTTTTATCATTGCAATAAGAAATTTTGGCACATGCGTAACAAAAGAAATGTGTGAAATTTGGCACATGCGTAACAAAAGAAATGTGTGAATATAATATAAACATTTCCAAATACTTCTATTGATGATTTATGAAGTACCATACGTCGACTGTTGCAGTGCTCCTCCATGTAAAATTGAACTAAATAGAAGTTTTCTAATTTATAATTAAATAGGATTTGGAAATTTCGTTCATTAACAGATATGTTTTTTTTTTTGGAATCAATATGAATGAATAGCATACAAGAGATGAGAATTCAGTAGGACAAATATGTTTACATAAATTATGAAATTCAAAAAAAAAAAATTAATTATAATTTCATAAATAATTTATATTGAGGTTGGTCAATTAAAAAAAGATTCACCGACTTAAATATTTGCTTTATGTTGTAGAGAAGTTTATTTATATTTCACATGTTTGTTTATCTACTTTGGCGGTTATAGAAAACTAGATTGCGAGTGAAATGGTCGGCGTGTTAAGTTTAACAGTTTGTTAGAGGTTAAGAGTGAAATCCTAGTGTTGTTTAAAAGTTCATTAACTCGAAAATCATTGTTTTACCTGACAAAGTATAATTTGGGTTATATGTATTGACTAATTGATTAGCAATTAAAATATAGAGAAGAAATGAAATTTTCATTGCAGACATCCACTAGTTTTAAAGATTGTAACTTCATATTTGTTAGCCTACATCATGTGTTGTTAACAATGGAAAATATGATAAAAGTGCCTAGCAAAATATGACCTGGAAGGTGGGAGGCTATAACGAAGACCTTCAACCTTTACTCTTTATATTTGAGATTGCTTGTCTGCTGAAATGACTGTAAAATAGAAAATTCAAACTTTGGCCAATTGCTTTCATAGTTAAGTTGGTTAGCGCACCAATGCAGCGAGTGGGAGATTTTGAGTCCAACTCTCAATGTAAACAAAATGTTTGTTTTCTCGTTCCAGTCTTTTTTTTAATTAGCAATGTATTAGAATTTTGACTAGTAATTTGCTTCTTCTCCTTTCAGATGTATTTTTTCTCATTGCACTTGTTATTGTTGTTTATTTTAGTTATCAGTTCTGCTATTTATTTTAACTAGTGTGTAATTTGTGCATTGCACATGCTTCTATTGTTAAAACATATTATTTATATTTTACTTTATTGTAAAAAAATGTTTTATTAAGAAATATATGAAAAGTATACTGTAATATAGTAGTCGTCAATTAAAATAACATGCGGTGCTTAGGCATAAGGTTAACAATAGAATCGAACTTATATTTTTCATCCAACTTTATACATACCTTTGTAAAAATTAATGTTTCAATGTAGAAAAATCATGACTAAAATTGTTAACATTGTATATGTAAATAGTTTATGTTTTTTTTTTCTCAACGGTAAAAATATTTTGTACTGCGTAATATATTTTTGTATGTATGAGTAAATGAGTAACTTTACAATTATGTTAATATGATTTTGGTGCGCATCAAATTATCATATTTGTAAACGATTTTTATGAATGGATTTGTGAACATTAAATAATTTTATTTACTTAAATAATTTGAATTAGTGATCAATATAACTAACTAAATATACGAAATTGATGGTAAAAAAGTTGATGAAAATTAAGAAAAGCTTTGTACATATTTGTAATTGCATTATATAGCACTGCATATTTTCCAACATTTCCCCGTTCGATATGGTTTTTACTCTCTTAGACGATATAAGAATTGGGGTTGGAATTCAGTTCATCTCAATCGCAGGTTGTTGATTTTCATCACTCAAATATGAAACATTATGTTTTAATCGCATAGTATTTGTCGAAATCAGAGCGGATTTCAAGTGAATATCATGCTGGATCATCACCAGCTAATAGACTTCTGACAATATGTATGCTAGAAGATGAACAACCAACACCCATGCTGATTGCATCGTGGAGATATATTTTGGTAGACTGCAATGTCGAAGAGACAATAATAGCTACTGAACAAAATTGAGCTGTAGATTTTCCGACCTCTCCCAGTTCTACCTAGTTTTACCTCCGCCAAAATAAAAAGCGACAATGGATTTAAATTCAGGTAACTGCTTCTAACCTATAGTTTTGGAGTATTTCAAGTTAGGGTTTTTACGGGTATTTGAAATTACGGATTGTCTATTTTAGTTTGGGATTTTGGAGTACTTGAGTGATATTAACCTAGATGTTCATGATATTTTTTTTAGTTACTTCACAAAACCTTATATACGATATTGTATTGTTAACACATTATATAAAATAATAAGAAATCTAAATATGCAGTAGTTAGAAATGGGAAATTATCAAATTATTCTATGAACTATAAATAACTAACTTTAGAAAACGATTTTCACCATATGCACAGTCATTAGGGCTGCAGGAAGGATAAGCCTATATTTTTGACTTAATCGTGGAATTAAGTCATTGAATTCATTAATGGCAATATTATGTAAGGTAGCATTCTTGTTATATTGAATCTAGCATGAGTTGAATAGCGTTACATGATATCGTTGTTGATTGTGCATGAGTTACACAGTAAATGTTGGATTGATTGTGATGAAAAGTTGATGACTAACCTATTGCTCTAAGTTTGAAGGATTTAAAAGTTCATCATTCTTACCAATTATTTTATTTCTTCCATCCTTGAGAAAGAAGAAAAAGCATTTTGATGTGGGGATTTGACCAATGAATAGTACATTGCATTTGTAGTTTATTTATTTATTTAATGATCTCTTAATAGTCAGTAATCAATTTATGTCTTCCTGTCAAGAGCATTTGGTATAATAATAGTATCATTATTGATTTGGGAGGGGGAAAAAATTGTAATTGCATGTAAACTTCTACTTATATTTAGTTTTCATTTTTTTATGAAAAAAATTAACCATATATTTTATGTTGTTGTAGATGCTCATGCTTATATTTTAGTCGAGCTATGAGTTGGTGTGGTGAGGCATCATTTTGAAAGCGAGAATGTTTACAATAAAATATCTGTAATACATATACACTCACACCGTAATGTTGTAAAATGTAAATTTATTTTTTAAAGGTTGCTAAAAATGAATTTGTGTTATGTAATGCATATGGTTTTTTTTTTGTATTTGTATGTAGTAGAAATCAAAAGTGTTATAATTATTTATGTATACATTTTATGTTATGTGATATAAATATCTTCATATATCTAAATGTATAGGAAATAGTTTTAGCATTTTTGCTCATATATACGAATATTATATATTGAAATTCTTGTATTTTGAGGAATTATTAGATGGATTAGTGAATAGTAGTTAATCATTTTTATTTAAATAGTTTAAATTTAAGATTACACAATTTGTTAAATATATGGACTTGAATGTAGAACAATAAAAAAAAACTGAGAAGGACTCCTATGTAATTGTAAATAAAAATATAATTTAGGCATTTGAGATTAATAAATTTAACAGCGCAATGTGTGTTAAATCTATTTTTAATATATTATAAAATAAATTTATTATTGATCGATTTGCAATCATTTTCTCATTTGCGATAGCGTGACTTTTGTTGGAATTTAGATATAGAGAGGAGGAGAGAGATTAAACGTAGAATAATTGAATAACTACATTTTTATTTCTTTATTTTTCTTTCATACAACAAATGAGATATTACATCCCTTTTATAACATAGCCGGCTTCTAGGTTTTTCTTTTCTAGATTTTTCTTACATTCCCTAATTTTCAATGTTTCCCTTTATAAAATATTCTCTAGAAATTTCTAATTTGAAGGCCTAGAATTTGTTACTACTTAATTTTGACTTTCCTAAATATAAATATTAAATTTGTTGCATAATCAGTATTTCCTTACAAAACCAAGTTTATTTCCAACTATATTTTCTCATAGTTGGTGGAGCATATAAGCATGATGCTCTGAAAACACAATTGCATTATCATACTGATAAATCTGGGCATGTAGGCTCTTCTCCTTGGATTAGAGTTCCATACCCTTTCCAATGGGGAGCCCCTACATTTGATGTTGATGAAGCTTTTGCAATGATGGATGCTGCATTTGTTGGCATTACGAAGTTCACGAGTACTTTCATTGCAGTTTCAATATATGCAAGTGCAACCCCTATGCCTCCATCCATTCTAATCCGAGACATTGGTTATTTGGAACATCTACTGGTTCCACTGTATCTGTTGAAAATGCTGGTTTATTGGCTCTAACTCATGTAGGAAGCAAAATAGCGGTGCAAATGCCGCAAGATTCATGATTTTCTTTTCCATTCTCGGCAAATTTGGAGCAATTTTTGCATCTATTCATGCGCCTGTAGCTACAGCTCTGTATTGCCTCTCCTTTGCATGTCGGCTCTATAGGTCTCAATTTCCTGCAATTTTGCAAGCTCAAATTTGGAACAAGCTCAAATTTTGGAACAAACTCAAATTTTGGATAGGTCCTTAAATATATGTGGATTGAACATCTACAAATTCTCGTTCGATTTGGATCGTCGTAGCTCACGGACCGGCAGGGGTGCTAAAGGGGTGCTCACAAACAGGGGTGCCCCTGATCGCTCCTCTCTCTCTCTCTCTCTCTATATATATATATATATATATATATATATATATATATATATATATATATATATATATATATATGAGGTCGGCTATTTGAACACAAAATTAGACACAAAGAGAGAGACGCAAAGCCTTCACCATTGTATTTGTTTGTCTTTATGTGGAGAGTGGAATTCATGGGAGGATCCAGTGGTTGATATTTATTGTGTGCAATTTTGTGTCCTCGTTTTGTGTCTAAATAGAGTTTTCCTATATATACACACACACACACACATACATATATATAGGGAAAGTCTATTTAGACACAAAGGTTTGACACGAATTAATGGACACAAAATCTGAACCATAGGATTATTCCATAATTTGCAACTTTTACATAAAGACAAATTAATCATATGCCTGAGACTTTGTGTCTTCTGATTTGTGTCAAATTTCCGTATTGATAAAACCGCTCCCATATATATATATATATATATATATATATATATATATATATATATATATATATATATATATATATATATATATATTACCGCTATAACTTTAAATGGCTCAATTACAGTAATGGCTCAATAATAAATTGTTGGTAATTGTAATTTTTTTCTGATTTGTGTCAAATTTTTGTGTTCATATAGCCGCTCTCGTATATATACATACACGCGCGCGCGCACACACACACACACACACACACACACACACACACATATATATATATATATATATATATATGATCAAGTTCGAGATTTAGCATGTGGTGCTTTTTCTACTGCAGTGTATTCTATATGGATGGAAAGAAATCTAAGAATCTTTCAAAATAGGAAAACTCATTACACAACAAAGTTAGCTCAAATTGAAAGAGAATTACATCTTTATTTTGAAACAATGGGAGTAAGTCTACTCGAAGTTTGATGAATGTTAGAATACTCGACTGTTGGGATATTGAGTTAGTAGATATAGGCTGATTTCTGGTGGAAGAGAAGAGTTTACTTCGGTAGTTTAATTTGAATTGCGCGGGCCTTGTTGGGCTGGGCTAAAGTGTTTGTTTTGTTTCAATGTTGTTTTTATTCGGTTTCTTTGTTTTTGTATTGAAGTTTATTAAAGTTGTATACCGATTCTATATGTACTTTTTCCCCTATAAGGCACTCATTTAGGTTAGGGAGATTATAGGGTTTTAACGAGGCATATGTAGGAGGTTTTATATTGGTATTAGCAATAAAGAGTACCAATTCTTAATATATATATATATATATATATATAAATATACAGTACTGTTATAACTTTCAATGGCTTAATTGCAATAATGGGTCAATAATCAAATCTTAGTAATTGTATTTTTTTTTTAATAAATTCATTTCATATACAAAATGTGTCCAGCAGTAATTACTTTAAATATATGAACCTAATGTAAAATTTTGTAGGAGACTATGAAAATTTATAAAGAAATATATTTGAATGTAAAATAGTGTGAGCAGTTTAGTAGAATAATTGTAAAGTGGTTGATTATCAGATTTTCCTGAAGAATAGGGGTTTTTGGCATAAGGACAAAATTAACAAAAAAAAATATCAATAAGGACAAGAGGATTAAAGAGAATTAAAGAGACTGTTGTTGTTACAAGTGTTACGGCGTGCGCTTCACGCTGTTTGTTCATGAATTATGTCATTATAAACTTTGTATGTTTACCACACTTAAGAGAAAATGATTTACATAAATATTTAATTATATTTTTCTACTGAAATTATGTGTAATTAGTTTGAATTTTTATTTCTAATTTGCAATGTCTAATTTTTTTGTTACTTTTATTTTTTATTTATGTTATTAATTAATAAAAAATGTGTTGTAAAGACTGTTTCCTTATTAGATCTTATTTTTAAGCGATGCTAAAATTTGTTAATATTAATAAATATGAGTTTGAAATAATAAAAAGGTTTAACTATTGGATTATATTTTTAAGTAATATATGCTAGTATTACCGTACAACGGTGGAAAAAACCGACCGTTAGTGCTCAGTATGAAATAAAAATCATTTGTTAAAACATATTTCAAATTAGATCATATTTTTAAAATTATAAGTTAATTTAGGAGGAAATGAAAGTAACTAATAAAGTATAAATTCAATTAAACTGAATTTTACATGGAAACCAACTTGAGACAAGAATATACCATCAATGTATTGATTCGAATTTGTCACAAAAAGATACATGCATTTTTATTATATAGCAAGCAGGATCAATGTAGTCTTAATATTTAGTTTTTTTGCAACTATAAACGATTAATGGAATGAAGAAAAAAAAACAACTATAAGCTCAGAACATCTGATTATATCAGTGAATATTTAAATGAAAAAAAACAATTATAAGAGTAAGATGTAATAAATAAATCTCAAACTAATTTATTTAAATAAATCACTTAAAAGTAACATTGTACCATTGCATGTTTAACTTTGGATTTATTTAAATACTATCAATGAGTCGTTCGAATACTATATATTACAAATACCCACTTTTTTTTGCTCAATGTACCATTGCATGTTTAACCTTGGATTGTAAACAACGGCAATTGTCATTGTTTCATGGGAATGACCTGTATCGCACATGTTTATCTCTCCTTTTTTCTTTCTATTAACTGAGCACATTAAACAATATAGAACGCATAGTTCTGAGCAAAATAATAGCACATGCATTTCCAGTGATAATAACTATATATACGTTCATATATCCAAGAAAAACAATATATATACATAAAAAAGAAATAGTAAAAACAGCAGAATATCACATCAGTTGTAAAATGCGATCCACACAAGTCAACACATCAGCAAATTCTACAAGTCCAGATAAATAATGCCGTCCAAAAATGATAGTTACCATGCAGGATAGAATTTTGAAGGAATGTGGAGAGTTGCAGAAGTATACGGTGTATCTACTGCTCTGTGTGTGATATTTTTTTAGTCTGATTTAAGAAGCTATGCTTTTTCTGAAGTGATTTTTCCTTGCTATTTTGTGCAAAATGTACATTTATCATAGCTTGAAACCGCTAGTCTTTCAGATTAATTTAGAAATGCTCTTCCTTTGTCGGTTGTTTCACCAGAAGCCCCATCATGTTTCAAAAACCATTTGAGTTCAAGTTCAATCTCAGAAAAATCAGGTTGTATTGAAGGATCTGCATCCCAACATCTTTGCATCAGCATTACCAATTTAGGATGCGTGTTCAATCTATAGAAACAATAACATTTATTTAAAAAATGTTATAATAATGTAAATAAAAATACTGGCAATGATAATAAGGGATAATCTTTTCAAAAGATTGGTTTTTAATTCAGTTTAATTGGTTGGTTTGGTCTTAAATTTTTGAAAATCAAAACCGACTGAAAACCAAATAAATCTGCATAGAACCACAATCAAATTTCTACCAAAACTGACCAAAGATCTTTGGATTAGTTTGTTTTTTGGTTTTAACTAATAAATGCTGACCCTTACCTGAAAATGGATAGCAAAATCTTATGGATGAAAGTGGTGCACATTTCGATATTATTTGCCTAACCCTTGAATAGTTATAATGTTTCCAGAGTAGCAGAAAAAACTGGTTTGAAATGTCAACCCATCATTAGGTACAACTCCTGAAGCTCCACTTCTTGTGCATGTATCTGCATAGATTCATTTGTTAATGGATCATACAAAGAAAAAAGCACATACATTTTCTAACCAGAGTAGATGACTCCATTAAAAACTCACAAGAAAACATTCATTTGGACTGAAAGTCTCGCCATTTTGAGGTAACATGTTTACCTGATATAGCAAACATTTTGGAAACAAAGGAAATGCAAGGAGCTCTGACACTAGAATCACATCTCTCCACAGATTTTCTCACATGCTCTAATTCATAAATGATACCTGAGGTGAATCTAAAGCAATCTTCATTTATCAGCTCTTTTTTAGGAAGTAGCCGTCCAATTCTGTAAGTTTGAGCAGTAACTGGATTAGAGATGAGTCTGATGACCATATTCAATAGTACACTCTGATAAAGGAAGCCATTTACTTATAACATATTTCAGCATGGATCCTTTCCTTTTGTGATCACTTTTAGACTCATAACTTATACTTTGAAGTTTAGCGTGCAAAGTTGACAGCTGAACTGCATTTATAACCCTGTCCGGCTTTCCTTCATCTACCCGAGCTTCAAAAACAGAATCATAAGCTTGCCATAATGGTTCAAGCAAAAAGTCCACAAACATGGGATGAGGCTCCTTGCTCTTACCATTTATTCCTTTTCCCCCTACTACCATTTTTTTCTGCCTGTCATGATATAGGGGACCGGACAAACTTTTCCCCCTACTATCATCGATGATAAGTTCATTTAATTCACCATCTTTAAGAGAATCAACATCTGAAAAATAATTTCAGATTTGTGTTCATTGAAAATTTATTAACATTGTGAACCCTTTTCCGCATTCCAACAAAAGCTTCCATTAGAGTTAATTTCAAACCATTATATAACACCCTGATCTTAGTTATAACCAGACAAGGTGTTAGTTTCTCCACCAAGCTTGTCTAAGAACTGCACGAGTTTGTGTCTGAAATATATGCTTTAGAAAAAATTATTATTAGATATGCAATTAGGAACAATAATATGATTTTACCTGATTCTTTCACTAGTTAAAAAAGTAGAATAATATCATATGCTTACTTTATTTTGAGAGAATGAAAAAAGGCAGCATCTGACTCCTGAATAAAAAAAATAAAAATAAAAATCACAGTACATAAAAAATAATATCAAGTGAATAAATAAACAGAGATAAATTCCTCTGCATAATACTTAGATGATTTACACACTAATATACTTGGAAAGCTAAAATCATACAGGAATCATTATAAATAATGGTGTGTGCATTGTGAAATCACTTTAAAGAACAATTAAAAATTACCTTTGGAAAGTTAGCTGTAAAAGGGACAGTCAGAACAACCATTCCTCTAGGAAACTTCTTCATAGTGTCAGTCATAGGGTTGCCTCCCATACCCTCTTGCATATTCAACAGAAATCATTGCAGCCATTTTTTATTTTTGAATTAGCGGCGATTGTTTTGGTTTAATCACAACTACACTTAGTGTAGTGCTATGCCTAAAATGTCCTCAAATATCAGGAACAAGACAACAAGCAAAAGTTTTAATAAAAAACTTATAGATGAATTCCAATTTAAATACACACTGGAAGTTGTCAAATAATGTAGGTGCACTGCTTGTTGTAAAATGGCTTATTGGGTTGTGATTCTGCTTCTTATAAAAATGCTACACATTATATCTCTGAAATACCTGTAATGAACCTTAGCCATAGCTTGGATACCCAAAAAGGTACTCAGACAATCATGTGATGTGATAATGAAGGACATAATATTGGTATTTAAATGGTAGAATTTAAAATACAACAGGGAAAAAAACAGAAAACAAGAACTAAAAAACGATCAAAATCAGAAAATAAAAAAAAGATCAAAACCAAGTTGTCTATGTGCGGATTTCAGATGTGGTAATCCGGGTCAAATAATTCATCGAAATAAGCCTTAAGCTGACAGTAGATAATTAGGTTAACAAACGATATTTAAACAGATGAAAGAATATAAAATGTGCTTCAGAGTTATTATAACTTCTAAGTCCCACTCCACATGACACAACCAAATGATAGATGATGTAAGTTCCCGGATTCACCTTGTTATGAACTACTAAATGTGACATACAACCAAATTCGGATATATTTTCTTTCCAGTAATTATGTAGAGTGTAGAATAAATAAAATTATATTAGGTCAAAAATAAGCCACGATGTGAAATTTTTTGCAATCAGAATAACGTTAACGACCCAAAAATTTAAGGAAACTGCCTGAGTAATGACATCATACCTTAACAACACACTTTAATAAACAACATTAGTTTTTGAACTAGGTATTGCATGTGTTAATGGTTCAGGCGAGATTTATACATTTAAATGAAACATGTCATAGAGCACTGTTTTTACGCATATTGAAAAATATTATTCATTTTTTGTTGCATAAAGCGTGTGGAAACAAACTTTGGGTAGCACCTTTAACTGACTGAACTATTTATATAGAGTGATATTTCATTTACTAAATAATGATGGACGCTTATATCCATCCATGTTGATGGTACATTGTTGCTACCAACCCGCAATCATGAAAGGGATGTCAGTTATTCATAAAATCCAATTTCAAATGAAATTATTTGATTATAAATGACCAAGAATGCAAGCCTTATCAACAATTTGTTTTTTGAAGAAAAGGAATAAGAAAGTTTTAAAATATGGTGGACAGAATTCACACCTATTTAAATTTGCAAGGCTTGACAATCCAGACTTCTCGTTCGACTGTTCTCTGTAAACAAACTTATTATAATCATGCCACGTTTTTTTCTGCACCAACTACAAAAACGAATATAAAAGGTCCTTGTGTGCTTATATGGCTAACAAAAGAATGAGTGATTACAGATATAGCCCTGCTGTGTACCAAAAAAAAAAAAAAAAAGAAGAAGAAGAAGAAGAAGAAGCTGATTCATGAAATAGGAGCTAACAACTTCATCACCAAAGTAAGAAATATTAAACTCCAAACGTACTAACTAAAAATCCTCGTCTCATTTTTCAGAAAATTATGCAACATTCAAATTAAGTCAAAAATCTGAAGCTATCATGTATAGCATACAAAAGAAAACAAAACTAGTACTTTATAAACTAACTATGCAAAAGCGTGTGGTACCAGCTTCATGCTTGCAACATTCATTCGTGATGAAGTTGCAGTCCTACATATTTTGCCTTTTGTTCTGCAATTATGTAACAATTGTTCATTTAAAATTATATTTCAACTTATTCCAAATTATGTAACAATTGTTCATTTGAAATTTTCAAATACATGCCATTTTGACAACCGTTTAAATATATACCAGATACACACTGGTGTTACATCTAGATGCATAAAAAAATAAAGATTTAATGACTTGGAATGAATTCAATATTGTTAGTATCACTCATTCTAGTTATTTTTTAAGACATATTTTATTAAGATTTTAACCATCCAACCCATTAGTTATTCAAATCCACGTTTGTATAGTATCCAATACAACATCAACTGTTAACTTTGATTAGTCCTTCATTTATGCCATTGCAATAGCACGTCCAGGTTGAATGAGCTTTAAGACGTGCAAATACATGCAGTTTAGACAATGACACATATGCATACCATACCAGGAAATATATTACAAAAAAATAACAATCATATTGAGGCTTATTTCCCTTTTATCACAATCAGAGAAGCACCCAATAGTCAAACAAATTTGACTGTTGTGATCTTTTAGACCATGAATAACATGTTCATCTAAGACCAATAGTATGGTCAATCAATTTGCAACAATTCAAAGTGCAAATAATGAGCAACAACAAACATATGCAAACCTCCATTGTTCGGACGTTACCTCAAACCTTTGTTAGCACCAATTGCTTAACAAAATTTAGCAATTATCCACGCAATGGTGATAATTACTAACAAAACTAAATCACTCAAATTAGATAATAGCAGGCTCCTCAAGGATGTACAATTCAAAAAACCGCTAATTACAGTTTACAATATTATAGCGACCAAAACTAAACCATTCGAAGTAACTGAAAAAACTACAATTCAATTTGCTCTAAATAACAAAAACTAAGGCTATGTTGGCTATTTGTAGGGGTTTTCTTAAGAGATAAATTGTTTAAGTCAGAACCAACCATGATTGATTTGAGTGCTATAAGCTGTTTTGAAAATAGGAAACGAACAACATGAGGCTAAAGTATTCAAATAAGGTGAGCCTACTTAACAGGTAAAGTAATATTAAAATTTATACACTTGCTTATGCATCAACATGATTGATTTAAGTAATAACATGCGATCACTTTATTGAATCAGCGAGTTCAGCTATTTATACTCAAGCACGTAATTATGCCACATATTACTTATACTGCTTATGCATCAAGTGCATCAAACACATGTAATTACAATTAGTAAATAATACAAGTTAAAATGGTACCATCTTGTTTTGATTGTATGTAGCAGGATATATATTTATAATGAAACTGCTATACAGTGGAGATTTTGAATTTTTTTACCACTTTCTTCAGGAGGCTATTGAATACTGTCTTAAAGTACTGTAAAAAAGTTATCATACATTTTTTGTGAAATAACCCATTACTGAATGATGCATCTAAACATTGATTTTTCTTACAGTAAACGTAGCATAAACAATGGTTTAAACAAACTAATAAACAACAAAATAATGAAATATTGGTCCATGTGTGAACCACATATAAACATCTGGCATCATAAATGTAGGCTAATCGTAATTAATTTTGAATCTGAGTTCCAAAATATTTATACCTGTTTGAAATCAGCTACCTGGCATCATACCGTATGATCTATCAGCCTTTGTATTAGAAGTATAGTACGAACTGCCAAGACAAAACGTATGATCTATCAAAATATGTCCTTCTGTGTTATCCGAGAAAGAAACTGATATGCATAACTAATTTAATAATACCTTAAATGCGTAAAATTGAGCAAAAAAATTAACAAGACACCATTATTTCCTATAGTGTGGAAAAGCGTATTAGCATTACTTTACATATTAATGCAATAAGATCTGGACAATATAAATGATTTTAAGATGGAATTTTTTTTACTTTCTTTTCTATAAGCTGTAATTGATAAATTATGGCAATAACATCTTACGTAATCTATATGGAACGAAGTAATATGGTAAACACAACAATTATGGCAATAACATCTTATGTAATCTATATGGAACAAAGTAATATGGTAAACACAACTTAAAATTTATTTTACTAGCATCATCAAAAATTTACTTAGCCACATTGGAAATAAATAAATTTTATAATAAATCAAAAGAATTGTAGATCATACACATATCATAATAAATTTCGAAATCGCATACCTTGTCCTTCCTCACTTCACAGTCGATTATCAATAGCTCAGATTTTCCCTTTTTCTCTTCTTTCTATGAAAAAACCACGTATCTGCCAATCGAAACAAAGTCACGATTAAATTAATTAATGTCGATTTTAGGAAATATACATCGATGTATAATAGATCGGAGAAAACTAAACTTTGCTATCTTCCAAGATTAACACAGCGTTGGCAGATTTTGACAAGAAAATGGATGCAAGATTTAGGGTTTATGTGGAATTTGAGCATCGTGTTTGCTTAAGGGATGGAGAGTAAAGTGAAATTTAAGATGATTTCACGAAGAACGGAACAAAAGGAAGGAAACACGATTTGAGGAAAAAAGAAGGAAACGACGGAAAAAAGATTGTTGTTAAGCGGAAATTATGCCTAAATTTAAGATGATTTCACGAAGAACGGAACGAAAAGGAAGGAAACGCGATTTGAGGAAAAAAGAAGGAAACGACGGAAAAAAGATTATTGTTAAGCGGAAATTATGCCTAAATTTATTGGATCAGATAATTTGATTTTGGCTCTTACAGTAAACAAACCTCCCTAACGGTCGGTCTGATAAAGATAAAATATGTAAAGATATTTTTGGAACTTCATGGTCGGACCAAAAGCTTGCACTCCAAAGCAACTAAAGATTTACAACCATATATGAATTTTGGCAAGTAATTTTACTTTTTCTCATTTCAACTATTATTGTTGTTTGTTCCATTTTTCAAATAACTAAAATATTTTGTGCTGCTGTTTGCCCTATGATATCTCTGCTTCAATCAATCTGATAGCTCGGTCGGTTAGACGTGGTTTAATTTGTTTTCCGACAGTTTATTGGTATTGTTTTATGTGTTTTTTATATATGATTCAGAAAATTTTAAACTGTGATAGACAGATTTTCTATTTCATATTGACTTGATCTGGCTATTCAAAAGCATGCAAGAGAACTATAATTTCCAATATATGAAGCTTTTATTTAAATTCTCAATTTGTTGCCCATTTTTACTTTACTAGTGCAGGAAAGGCAGCGGCAAACTTCCTTAGTCAGCTTCAAGTACTACAAAGGTAAAACGTATCCGATGAATCAAATTAATACTTGCAAGACTACACAGAATGTGACATCTAAACCATGTTATATGATATCGAGAATATTGTATTATGTGTAAATATGATATCATATATTTGGTCTGATGGACCGCATTATATCAGGTGTTTCGGGCCGAAGCCCATTTGTAACATTAACGTGTATAAATACACGTTATACTGCATTACGACAATTATCGAAAGTTTATGCAATTACAACATTTCTTCTTCTATCTCAAAACTCTAAATTCATTCAAATTCTTTACATGGCATCAGAGCATTACAAGATTCAAAACAAATCAAATAAATCAAAACGGTATTCAAATCATTTATGTTGAGAAAAAGCTTTCTCCCACCAGAGTATTTCTTCATTATTTGGGAATCAAACTGTTTTCCTGAAGAACTCGAGTGCCTTGCCAGAGAATTCATTTGATTTCTCGGCTACAACACCAATTCTTGGAAGAAACAATTGTAAAAATAAAAAAGCACCAGTACAATAAGCATAACATCTCTTTTAAGAAATCTATTTATTGTCAAAGTCATCTAAAATCGATCAAAAACACGGTCTCTCAACAAGAAGTGGTCGCATCTGACAATTTGCATCACTTTTCTCAAAACAAAACCTGCTTACCTGTAGGCACACATCGATCTCTGGTGTGATTTATATGTTCATCATCAAGAAGCTGCTTAGACTCATTCTGTTTCCCCTCAAATTATTGCTTTCTTATCTACAGTGACTGGAGAAATGACATCACCAACCTCTACCACAAGATTTGACCAAAACATCATTCTGTCAGTCAAGAAGTGTTAAAAGCCATCATTAAGCCACATAGTCAATTTGTGACAACACAACTCGACGAAACAAACTACTTGATGTGGAAATTTCAAATAAAAACTCCCATCAAAGGGTTTAGACTTAAAGAGTATGTGTTTGGCACCAATGCTACTCCTGCAAGATATGTTACTGATAGCGAGGGAAAACTAGTCAGACAATGAGTATGTCACACATCAGAGATAAGAAAATCTCATCAGTTGTTGGCTTCTTTCTTATATGGGATTGAACACATCTTGCTACAGTTAATAGGGTGTAAAACCACTCATGAAATTTAGTAAATTACTGAACAAATCCTTAGTTCTCAATCTGCAGCAAAGGTCATGAGCTACAGGAGACAACTACAGAACATCAAGAAAGGGACCAAGTCAATTAGAGAGTACACAGTAAAGGTTAAAACATTATGTGACCAACTTGCCACATTTGGACATAAAGTCACATATTATGAGCACATAATGTTTCTGTTAAATGGGCTAAATGATGATTATGAAGTCATTTTAGATGTTCTATCTACCACTGAGAATTTCTCATTCTACAGCTTGTCCAATCAAATTTATTATCACATGAAGCAAGGTTTGAGCACAAGAGAGAAACTACTGACTACTCAGCAAATTATATTGCAAACAATAGAAAACCAAATCAAGAAAGGAACAACAACTACATAAATCAGCTAGATGGCAGTCAAAGAGGTGGCTTCGGAACGAAAGAAAGAGGGGGTAAATGGAACAGTAACAATAACAGACCCGAATGCTAGATTTATGAAAGAATTGTCCACACAACAAATAAGTGTTACTTTAGGTTTGACATCATTTACACTCCATCCCAACATAATAACAATTCAAGAAACCAAGTCTAAATGTGGTGGAAATTCAATCAGACAACATAAATTAGTCAGAAACAAGAAATAATAAAGCTACTAAAGCAGAAGACATGCTTAATGAAAGCCGTACCCCGATTCTGGAGCAACGAACCCTGTAACTAACAATCTGAATAACCCGAATCTTCACAACAAAGAGTACAAAGGTAATTAAACTCTAACTGTTGAGATAACTCTTGTTCGTAATGCAAGTATTAATGGTGCTAGACAACATTATCTCAACAACTTACTTAGAGCACCATAATAAAAAAAGTTAATGAGCGTGTCTCAGTTTTTCTAGAGACAATAGAGTATACTTTGAATTTTACACAAAAATCTGCTTGGTAAAAGATATACTAACAAAAAATACTATGTTGCAGGGTAAAGAGTTTAGGGGACTTTACAGATTTGATGTTGCAAATACAAGAAGTACAAGACCTAGATATAATCACAATAGTTTGTTAAAATACAGACACATAGTTGAAACAGGTTTGACACTTCTTGCACAGTCATCTATACCACTTAAATTCTGGCCAAATGCCTTTACTACTTGTTATAACTACTAAAATTAACACCGAGACAGACTGATAGTGAAGGGGTACCGGACTAACATGACCATAAGAGAGCAACCTGGAAATAAAGATCCAGTACAGGACAAGGCCAAAAGCATAAAGGAAGTATTCAGAACAGCAAGCAACCGACACCATCATCAAAGAGGAGACCTTATATCTGATGTAAAGAAAGAGTACTGACAGGGTAGTTCCGGTACTAAAGGTAGCTAACGAGAGGAAGGCAAGTCACCTAAAATTGGAAGTAGATGAAGAGAAAGAACAAAAGCCTACCACTACAGACCAAGAAGGGCGAAAGGGGTATAAGCATTAACTTTCTTAATGCCGATACAAAAAGAGATGAAAGCATCAAAAGCACAGCAATTCAAGACATAAGGAGAACCATCTAAAAGCCAGATATCAGGACCAAAAAGCTTGATGATCAACAAGAAGCGATTTTAGCAATCAATCAGTAAAGCATCGTAAGTATCCTTCCAGAAGAACCAAAACCCACTCTGGAGGTCTACTGAAAGCAAGTTAAAGATTCTAAAGAGAAAGGCTAACCACACTAACTTTCTTAGCGTCGATACCGAAATGGGTGACCACTCCCAAAACTTAAGTATCTGAAGTATGAAGGCAAATATCATAAAGACCTAAAGACAAGACCAGAAGCTTATGACCGAAAGCCGAAAATCTTTCTTAGAGCTATCCATACCGATAGGCTTGGTATCAATATGAAAGGAAGAAACAACATTAAAGGAAAACTCTTGAGACTAAGACCATCCTTTAGAGAACCGAGACCGGCCCCTAAGAACAATACTGCATCCATCAAAAAGGCCAAGGAGGCGGCTGAGAGCCAAGGAAACCTGAACCAAAAGGGAAAAGCAACCGACACATAGCTATTACACCCAAAAAAGGCTTCTATTGGCCCAGTGACAAAATAGGTCCCGATTTGTCTATAAATAAGACCCTAGGGGTCTCATTTTGGAGGCCGAATTCTCATTTCTCAATCTTGTACTCTTTTCTTCTAGAGTATACGCTAATTTCTGATCTAGTGTGGGGATTTCCTTTGTTGACCCTCATGCAATTCGAATCAATAAGCAATAAAGAGTGGATCAACACTTAGCGTATTTCTTATGAATTTTCTTAGTCGTTTCCTTTACAAAGTACCTTGTTCTTTCTACATGATAAAGATTTCTTATACAGGTTTAAACCCTTCCTCAAGAACATTGCAAAACCCTTTCTTGCAAGCCATTTAGCTTCCTATCTTGTTTTGTCCTTAGAGAACCCTTATCCTAAGGTAACTGTTGGTCCTTGAGTTGCATAAGTGTGCCATCCTTGAGGTAAGAGTAGCTAATCTTTCAGACTTTAGACCTTGATACCTAGGAAATGGAGAACTAACTCAAGCTTGTAGGAATTAAATAACCCCATTTTCCCCTTAGGTCCATAGCCGTAGACCTATCTCCAATGTTAACGAAAAATATCTTTAACATTTTTGCGCTAGAAGAAAGGCTTTAACCTCTGACCTTGTGGTTAACAGCCACATAACTAACTATGATGTTCCGTCCCGAATTGGACTATGCTTTGAAGAAGCAAGATTATGGGAAAAAGGTCCAATAAGAATCTTCCGGTTCTCAAATGTTATGCTAGGTACTACTGACCCAAGAGCGATGGAAGAATAAAGGTTGAGGATGGAAGCCTTGCGGATAATCAAATGGAAAAAGGAAGTGGAACAATACGATCCTGATTGTTGGGACGACAACCATTCCTACACAGGACAAGCACCAATCTTTACTCTAAATGATTCTACATCAGAAGAGTATAAACCCTTCTCTCATATAAGAAAGGTTATCCATGAGGAAGCCAAAGGAGTGATATTCGAACAAAGAATAATGAAGGATTTCAACCATTTTTCCTCCAAGTGAACTAAAAGGATAGCACTCCAACCTTAACATACATTGAAAAGGAGAAGCGAGGATAGGGATGAAGCAACAAGGTTAAGTGACAAAAGGGATAAATTCCAATGCCAAGGAAAGGACTTCATACTGAGGCTGCCTGGTGAGCACCACCTTACCACCTCAATGGAAAACATCTATTTCCTAACCAGACATAAACCCAATTATTGGCCATCCACAAAGAAGAAGCCCAAGTATGAAAGGAAATTGGGAGGGCCTTACTGTCACTATTATATGATGAATGGACATGAAACTAATCATCGTAGAATTCTCGAAGGGATGATCTTAAATTTCCTTAATCAAGGTCAATTACAAGACTTTGTAAAAGGATCAAACTAAGTCCAATAAAAATCCTTAGAAAAAGGATTATCTACATAACTAAGGGTATGGAAACCCTCCCAGAACTCGAAATAACCTAAGGTGGGTCGAACTACAAATGGATAAAAACTCTTGTCACCGCCAAGTTGGCCAGCGCAAGGCACCCCCTGGAGGAGAGTGATGTATAAGCCTTTCTTTGCGCCCAAATCATAAAGGGCCATGTTAAAGCTTCGAAAGCATAAGCCTCCGATCCACACCAGAAATGGTCGGGATGGAGAATCTAATTAGCATGCCCTGCCTCTGCTCATAGAAAGTATGCCCTGCCTCTACTATGAACTAAGCACGTCCTAGCTCTGGTCGCAGAAGAGCATGTCCTATCTCTTCTTATGTTCCGTGTTACCCATAGAAGGGAGCGAAAACGCTTATCATCGCCTACGATGGCTGGGATAAGGCACCCCTTGGAGGGGTGGAGTGTAAGCCTCTATCACCGCCTACGATGGCCAGGGTAGAGCATCGAAAGAGTAAGCCTTAATTCCGCGTCTACTATGGCCCGGTTTAAGCATCTAAGACCTTACCATCGCCTACGATGGTCATGATAAGGCGCCTCTTAGGGGGAGGTCGGGTAAGTCCTTGGGCCCTACTTGTTGATATGTTAGCCAAGCGCACCAGACACACAGGTCCAGAGAGCGACCAACAAAGCACGTACATCCTCTGCTTTGACAATAAAAAGCATAGAGAGTGGCTAAAGAAGCATGTACATCCTCTGCTTCACAAATCAAACCCAAAGGGGGGTAACAAAACTAATGTCCACAAGTGAATTTCTAGTCTTATTCTAAATACCTGAATCTGGGCTGGTTCGGGATCTCAAATATGGCCAGAAGTGGATTTTTGGTCTTCTATTCTAAATACCCAGATCTGGGTTGGTTCGGGGCTTCTATAATGCCAGAAGCGATTTCTGGTCTTCTGTCCTAAATACCCGGATCTGGGTCGGTTCGGGACTTCTATTATTGCTAGAAAAGGACTCCTGGCCTTTGATTCGTATTACCTGAATCAGGGTTGGTTCAGGGCTTTTGTCATGATGAAAGGTGAATCCCTGGGCTTATTTCAAAGACCCTAATCCAGAATATGGATCAAAGCTCTATGATTACCAGAAGGGAATTTCTGCAACTCTCACTTTAATACCTTAATCCAAGTCACAATATACTAATTCTTATCCATAAGGAAGGAATCCATAATCAACACTCAAGGAAATGGCTTGAGCCTACCATATAAGAGCCTTCAAACGAAGATTTTATTTTCCTTCTTGCTCAGGGAGATTTCCTTAACTCGTATACACGTCAAGTTACTGTTCAACCAAATATGTGATGCGAATAACCACATTACACTAGAACATAATCTCAAGGGAAAGCTCAAGCAAGTACCTTAAGTTTTCTTAATAAAACCTTACAACAAGGGTTGCCCTTTTCCAATAACTCATGAAGGTAAAACCCTTAAGAATTTCTGCTAAATAGGGTTGTCTTCTCTACACATAAAATATGGATAAGACCATCATCTCATCATGCATCCATCTATGACATAAACACAATCTCACAAAAAACAGAGAAACCATCATGCATATCATAAGGATTAACATCAAACCGTATGTGTTACATTTGCATAGAATTACATAATAGGGCTCTTGAAAGAGAACTTCTTCGTCACAAGCTATGACTACACATCAGGTGAAACCTCTACAAGTCATAACTTCGTTTATAGCACTATTACTGCAGATTATCACATATGAAGTATAATACATTAAGTACTTTGCATTCTACCTAATTACTTACAAAAGGGTTTTAAAATAAGTACTTCTCCAATGAGAGAAACATCTCGGCTCTAATATCATGGCTTATATGTAAACATAATCTTGTTCTTAAAAGCACTATTATAGGTGGTTAGTATAATTTTCAGGGCAAGAAGCGATCCTCTTAACCCTGTTCAAGGTGTTAGCAGAAAGATTAAGCAAGGAATCAAATGGAATTCCAAACCCCTTAGGTGCGTAAACCGTGGGACACTTTCGATATTCCCATTCTCAGGTGGGTGGACTATTATAACCGCGAGTCAGCTTCAACCAATATGTGCGGTTTCTCTTAAGAATTGATCCTTTTCTTCGTCGAGAAAATCAAGGCGGATCCGATGATATTGAGTGTAAACTTTCTCAAGGTCCCTTAGGATGCAATACTGTGCCGATGAGGAAGACTTAATAAGAAAGGACTTCTCCTGGTATTCTCTTTTCAACTTGACGTAATCTCCTAAGAAATCCTTAGAAGGAAAACTTCGAGTAGAGGACATACTTCGAAGAAAATATTAAAGGAATTAGAAGAAAGACATTTCATTACATCATAAATTGAGAAAATACAGTTACAGACAGTCCTCATGCTCATACAAGATGGATTTTGTAACACCCTGCATTTTATGACAATTAAATAATTAATAATGCATGTGTGTATATATATATATATACATAGACATAAATATATTAATAAAAAGAATAAAATAATGGTAATAAATGATTGCATGTAATGAATACATGCATTGAAAAAGAAGAAAAGATTAATGCAAATAAAAATGCAACACATACGTTAAAAAGAAGAAGAAATTGGTTGCATGCAATATAAATATGTTGCATGTAATGATTTACAAACATTATGCATTAATAATAAGAGAGAAATGAAATAAAAAGAGGCATGCAAAATGATAAAATTGCATGCAATGGTTTAAATAAATGATTACAACAAACATGAAAAAGAGGAATAAGAAAAGAACAATGACCACCATTGTTCTAAGCCTTGTTAGCAATAGCCTAAGTAGTCCAGTTGGTTAGGGCATGTGGCTTTCATGTAAGAGGTGCAGAGTTCGATCCCCGCCGGCGCCATATTTTTGTTTTAAGGGAACGACTAACATGTTCTAAAGAGAAAATATGTATAAACGTACATATAAAGAAAAGCATACATATAAGGAAGTGTAGAAAAATATATGTATATATGTATACGAGAATATATATATGTGCAAAAATAAGTATATACACAAAAGAAAAATTCAAGATAAGGCTGCAATCAAAGAAATATGGTAAGCATTAATAATGACATAAGCACCGTTTGAATTTTGAAATAGAAATAAAAGTTGTGTGTATATATTCACATAAAATAGGCGTTGGAAGTTTTGGAGATTATATGTAAATATAATATTCAAATAAATTCCAGAAATTCAAACGTTTAAAACAAAGTTAACAAATAAACTTTTGTGCCAAAACAGCTCGTGGGACCCATAGGGGGTCGGTTGACCTAGGGGTCGACTCACCCATGGGGGGTCGACCCAGGGGTCAACACACCTATAGGGGGTCGACCCACCTCAGATCCAGCTAGATTCATTAATGAATCTGAACTGTTTTCTTAACCAAATTTGTTGCTGACTCAGTGCTGCGTGTACGATAAGATCCTGAACGCCTATAAATAGGCTAGCAGATCCTAGCCTAAATCTCACATTTTCAGAGAAGGTCCTAAGCTCTGTCATTCTTCTTCCTCCTCAAATCTCTTTAGAAAAAATAGAATAATAAGTTTCGGAAAAATCTGATTCAAGGTCTGGAGGAAAAAATGAATATTAATAAAGAAGGTGTTTAGAATCCTATTCGAAGTAAGGTAAATTCTTGGATCTGGTCAACTTAATTTTCTTCTCTTTCTTCCCTTTTTCTTTTAGTTGATAATGGTGGATCCATGTTTGTTTAGGTTCTAAATTTAGTTAGGAGAACCATGGAATGCTAGATCTGGACTAGATTCAGGATTTGGAAAGCAGTTAGGTGAGTGGATTTTTTTTTTTACATAATGGTATATTTATCGTTTGACATTCCCCATTACTATGCAATGTAAATATGCTAGAATGATTAAAGAGTTGAAATGTTAATATGACATGTTGAAATATTAGTATGTTAAAATGTTAATATGTTGGAATATTCATATGTTGAAACGTTAATATGTTGAAATGTAAATCTGTTGAAATGTAAACTTGTTAAAAACGTGGAAACAATTACTGTTGTATACATGCATGTTTTAATTACATGTTTAACCTGTGACATATTATGTGCTTGGAACCTTAACTGTAGAAATTGGGATAATTACATGTTAAATTGTTATATTAGAATAATTACATGAATGATAGTTACATGTTATTATGTTAAAATAGAGTTAATTACATGTTATAAAGAACATGCGATATGATTATATGTTAAAATGGAATTAACATGATATTAAGTGTGATATGTAAAAATAAAATTACAGTAAAAATTAGGAAGAATGGATACACCTAAATTATATGGAAAATTTACATAAATTAGAAAACTGTAACGCACTCAGACACGAGGTTAAATTTAACTTGTGGTAGAAGTCTGCCCGGAATCGCCCGACAAATCCAGCATCCACATGTTGTTAATTTAATGTGAGGGGTCTAGTGCGTAAATATACATGTAACGGTGCTAAGACACGAGGTTAAGTCCAACTTGAGATAGAAGTCTACCCAGAACCGTGCGACAAATCCAGCATCCACAAGTGGTCAGCTTAGTGTGAGAGTTCTAGTGCATAAACATATATAAAAATAGATGTATATAAAAGAATAGAAATAAATTGCACTATTTGTGATGAATGGAAATGAATAGGAAATGAATGAAAGTTATAGCAGTAAAAGAAGTGGAATGAATGGGGAATGATAATAACCTATTATAAATAAATTACATTAATGATAATGTTATATAATAGGTAGGCTTGTCCTAGGGACAAGTGGAAATTATAACTTAGGTTATAATAAACGAGAAAGAAAACGGAATAACTTATGTAATGAGATAAGTTGTACTTAATTGTAAATTAAGTTATCTGTGAGAACGAGAATCTGAAATCTACTAATAAGGACAAAATAAGTTATATTTATGGAAATGAAACTTATTAGTAAACCTTAGTTAAGAGAACTAAGTTAATAAGTAAACAACGATAAATTGTAGTGACAGTGTAAGATGAAATTATGATTAAATAAGAAAGAATGAGGCAAACTTATGAATTGAAATAAGTTACATTTAATCATAAATAATAAGTGACATGTTAAATAGAAAACATGTGAATTGAGATATACTTAATTACATATTAAGTAGAACATGTTATTTCAACTATGGAATCAGACAGTGAATAATATGAAGAGATTGTAGTTTACAGACCTTGAGTTACAATCTAGAGAATAACATGTTATGGGTTTATTAATAAACTTAAATGGGTAAAGTTATATGACTGAAATTAATAAGCATGAGAGGTCCATTCCTTAGAGATATAAGGGGCTCGGAAAGAACTTGGTAACCTGGATAAGAAGTTAATATGATTTGAGATAACCAAGTTAAACTGGAAACCTGATGAGGTAGAGCAAGCACATAATTGAATGTTTAGACAAAGGGTCTACTAACACATTGAAATGTTAATATGTTGAAATGTAAACTTGTTATAAATGTGGAAACAATTACTGTTGTATACATGCATGTTTTAATTACATGTTAACCTGTGATATATTATGTGCTTGGGCCCTTAACTGTAGAAATTGGGACAATTACATGTTAAATTGTTAGATTAGAATAATTACTTAATTGATAGTTACATGTTATTATTTTAGAATAGAGTTAATTACATGTTATAAAGAACATGCGACATGATTATAAGTTAAAATGGAATTATCATGATATTAAATGTGACATGTAAAAATAGAATTGCAGTAAAAACTGGGAAGTATGGACATGCCTAAATTATATGGAAATTTTACAGAAATTAGAAAATTGTAACACATTTAGACACGATGTTAAATTCAACTTGTGGTAGAGGTCTGCCCGGAACCTCCCGGCAAATCCTACATCCACAAGTTGTTAATTTAACGCAAGGGGTCTAGTGCGTAAATATACATGTAACGGTGCTAAGACACGAGGTTAAGTCCAACTTGAGGTAGAAGTCTACCCGAAACCGCCCGACAAATCCAGCATCCATAAGTGGTCGGCTTAATGTGAGAGGTCTAGTGCATAAAAATATATAAAAATATATGTACATAAAAGGACAGAAATAAACGACACTAATTGTGATTAATGGAAATGAATGAAAGTTACAACAGTAAAAGAAGTGGAATGAACGGGGAATGATAATAACCTATTATAAATAAATTACATTAATGAGAATGTTATATAAGAGGTAGGCTTGTCCAAGGGACAAGTGAAAATTATAACTTAGCTTATAATAAACGAGAAAAAAAATGGAATAACTTATGTAATGAGATAAGTTGTACTTAATTGTAAATTAAGTTATTTGTGAGAACGAGAATCTGAAATCTACTAATAAGGACAACATAAGTTATATTTATGGCATGGAAACATATTAGTAAACCTTAGTTAAGAGAATTAAGTTAATAAATAAACAACGATAAGTTGTAGTGACAGCGTAAGATGAAATTATGATTAAATAAGAAAGAATGAGGCAAACTTATGAATTGAAATAAGTTACATTTAATCATAAATAATAAGTGACATGTTAAACAGAAAACACGTGAATTGAGGTATACTTAATTATATATTAAGTAGAACATGTTACTACAACTATGGAATCATACAGTGAATAATATGAAGAGATTGTAGTTTACAAACCTTGAGTTATAATCTAGAGAATAACATTTTATAGGCTTATTAATAAACTTAAATGGGTTAAGTCATATGACTGAAATTAATAAGCAAGAGAGGTCCATTCTTTAGAGATATAAGGGGCTCGGAAAGAATTTGGTAACCTGGATAAGAAGTTAATATGATTTGAGATAACCAAGTTAAACTGGAAACCTGATGAGGTAGAGCAAGCGCATAATTGAATGTTTAGACATAGGGTCTACTAACACATTAAAATGAGGCGTTTGGACCAGTCCGTACGTTTGAGGATGAATAACCCAACATGGTAGATCATCGTCATGAGGCACGAGGGGAGCGCACGTCCATCTGTTTATTCTGTCGATATTCTGCTAGCTCCGAAGGACTGGTAGCCCTCTGTGATGTGACAACGTTCTACTGTGCTCACATAGGTTAGGTCTACGCGTTTCTACCTGGCGAGTATGCCTTGATTGCCACGATAGTGGGCAATCAGAAGTCTGTAGGGTGGCATAGGCGATTTGATGATCCCGTTTCCTGACTTGACTAGGTTATGACCACTCTTGTGTTCTGATAGTTCTAACCATTACATAGCAGAGTCGTTGGGTACCTACCATTGATAGTCAGCTTGATACGTGATGCACGATGCGGAAAGGCTGAGAGCTAAACTAACAAACCATAGACCTTTTGCTATCAATGCTATGGGTGAGGGACATTCCAATTAGGATTTGTTGTTTGTTGTTTGCTCTTGGGACAGGTCATTAGTTCTCAATCTTTTTCGTCTTTCATTGTTTGAGGGAAGGGTTAGGTTGGACAATAGCCATTGAAAATGCAGACCTTAGCATTTGTGTAAACATATATATAAAAAGCTCCCGACCGAGTTCCGTGTTTCTTGTACAACCCTACCACAGGACTCGTTGCACAGTAGAGGATATGTGCGGTTAAGGCATTAAGTACGATTGACGATACGTACGTGGGAAAGTCTAGATACATGCATGTCTTCTCTGGGTGGTGTATCGTAGACTCATAGGGCATTACTCTGTGATCTGATTCAATTAAAGGTGGCAGTCTGTACGTTTACGTAGCATTGCGATGGCAGATATATGTGGAACGTAGCATTGTCATATGAAGATCCGTACATCACTCCGGAGCAGGATGCGGGACTGTGTATATTTTAGAGGCGTTACGGTAAAGATCGTGCGAGTGGGGTACTATGGGGTGTACCTTAGTATTGGGGGTAACTACATATATACTGTATTAGGTTAATCCATTAGGAAGTTGATGGGTACGACGTGTGTGTAAACCTTGAGTGCTGTTAACCCAAGTAACCTAATAAATAAGAAAATGTAACTGAATGGTATATGTAGGATTATATAAGATGCGTAGTTTAAATCCAGTCACTAGGACTTGTGTTCTGACCCCCTCCTCATAACATAGTCGCAGGTTAGATTTGTGGCAGAGATATGATAGCTTTGGATACTGGTTAGGCAGTATTATTACTACGATAAGGCTATATTTTGGTTATATTATATTTTATCCATTCCGCTATGAGATATTTTCTGAGCCCTGATATATTTTATATCTCTGTCTTTTCTGCAGGATACCAGAGCAACCAACACGAGTTTCGATGGATTTGAATTTTGAAAAAAAATCGGTCTGTCGGAGTTTGGGTTGTTACAGATCTCTTAAAGGTCTCAGATACAAATCAATGCTTATTAAACTTAAGTTTGTCTAAAGTTAACTCTCTGGGAATAGATGTAGCTTGTAGGAGGTTCCAGCATTCACCCAGGTGGAGGTCCATACCACGTTCATGTAGGCACCTTTTATGGAGTCGCCTAAGCAAGGCTGCGCTATGATCAACCAAAAAGGAAAATTCCACTATTTCATGTCTATTGTAAATTTGGTACAAAAAGTTTACTAATGTGTCCCTGTCTTCAATCAACATCTGGAACAAAGTCATGAGCACAAAATTCTCTTTCAAAAGCCTTTCGCACCGTAGTCGAGCAGTTTCTAACTTAGGGGCAACTTCTCTCTCTTTGAAAAGCAATAGTTTTGCAACACTTTTACCATGAAGATGGTATCTATTAGACAAGATGTTATATTGGTTCGTTTGTTTGTTCATCTCTCTGATAAGATGAATCACGTCCGACTGAGCCTTTTTAAGGATGGAACACCTAAAACCTAGTCTTCTCCTTTTCGTCTATGCGAAAAGGAATATAGAACAATTATTGAAAGTAAAAATGAAAAAGATATCATAGAAGTCATTATACCTCAGAAACAGTTGCAGAAACTTGTAAAGTCTCAACAAAAGAAGTGCTCTTGCAACTCAGATCTTTCCTCATCCTTTGTTCTATAGGAAGTTTGGGAGGCTCAGTCAGAACCGGACCACCTCCGGAGAATTCAGAATCTTTGTCACACGCTTCATCTCGACCATCAAAGGCCAACGAGGTGCAACCAGGATCAACAAAACCACCACTATGTTTTTATCTTCCTTCAGTAACGTTTATGGACTTGAGATTATCATCATTAGTAAAAATAACCTTTGGCACCCGAATGAGGCCTCTTTCTTCATCAGAATGTGGTTCTTCAAAAAAGATATCCTCAATAAACAAAAGTTCATCCATATCAGTTTCCTTCCTCTTAGGAACTTCTTTTCCCTTTCTCATACAAGTTATCTTGTACATAAATCTTTCCACTAAAGATGGGTTGAGAGAAGAAAAATTCAAATCTGAGCATCTGTTCATATTGCCTGCATAAAGAAGAAGGAAAGCATCCTCAAAAGAGTTAACCATAATTTCATCCAAGGTGGTCTGAAAGAAACAAAAGACCCTCTGCTTAGCATCATTTACCACTTCAGCAGCCTTGATCAATAGGATCTCCTTCCTACTAAGCTCGATCCTGAGAGAATTGTTCTCTTTTTTCAAAAGAAAATTTTGTTTTTGTAAAGAAGAACAACGAGAATTGAGCATGGAAATATCTTCTTTGGACTTCTCCAAGGTCCCCTTTAAAACTCGAACTTCTTCATCCAAGACCAGATGGGACTCTTTTTCTATGATAATTGAGTTTTTCGCTTTTGGAAGAGCAAGCCCCAGTTTATTTCGCTCCATAACCGCACTTTCTTCAACATGGATAAGAGCGTCTTTTTCCTTTCTCAAAGACATGTTATCTTCTTTAAGTCTCAACAAATCAAAAGAAGGTTTGGATGAATCATCTGCATTAAAAACCACCACTTGATAGCATACAAGAAACACAATGCTTACATACAAGACAATTGAAAGAGGTTTAAGAAAACGAGAGGGGTAAAAACTTATACCAAAAATTAGTTGTTCGACCAGAGCTTAACAATAACTGGGTGAGTCAAATGAAAAATCAACATTGGAAAAGTTAGAAAAAGAGATAATTTGTCTGACTAATTCATTGAAGCTATCACCATTAGGAGGGTTGGTAAAGTCCTGAGGGACGAGGTCCTCAGAAGAGGAGGAAAATCCCATCGCATGATGTAATTCGTCGGAAACTTCGGAAGACCCAACAAGATGAATGTTTGAGCAAGGAGACTCCTTTGGGGAAACAGTCACAAGAACGTTAGTAACCACATCAGGACAGGGGACCAGACCTGCCACATCAGACCTTTTTGACATAGGTTCTTCTAAGCTTATATCCATAACCTTCCTTTTTTACATTTTCCCTAGACTTGAACAAAGCATCCTTAAGGGAAGAAACTCCAGCTCCAGAATTTAAGGAATTTGAATCGGTTTTACAAGATTTAGTGCAGATGGCTCCTAACATATGATGAAAGAAAGCTAAATGAAAATTTAATTCCTACTCCAATTTTAGTTATCATGCAAAGAACATACGTGGATTATCAAGAAACGAAGGAGAGTTGGGGGGAGGAGCATTTCTTCCTAGTGACAAGGAAAGAGTTCCTTTACTAAGTAAAAACGGAGGTGGCTGCCCAATGATGGATTGACTGGTTGGCAAAAGGGAATGCCTTCAAAGGATAGCAGAGATAAGCAACAAGGACCTATTGACCAATTTTTCAGAAGCATCACCAAGATGGTCTATTATCTCCTTATCCAAGAAGCCCGATAGTTTGGGGGAAGCATCTGCAATAAAAAAAAATACAAGGAGAAAGATTACCCTCTATTATAAAAACTAGAAAAGAATGTATTCAAGATAATACTTGGGGTATGGAAGCTACCAGAAATGCTAGAGGGACATCGGACAAAGAAAAACTGAGTTTCCCAGTCTTCGAATCTCGTCGTTCCTTCATATAACAATTTCTTTGTAGGGTTTGCATGAAAATTTGAAGGTTCACGTCACTAAGCTTGGAAGGACGAAATAAGTAATCAAGAGTGGATGGGCTTAAAGAGGGATTATCAGACTCCTGGGATAAGAGTAACCCAACGTAGGTGTAAGTGTTTGGAGAAAGTTGGATGGGAGAAATTCCTAAATACTGCAAAAATCAGGAAATGAAATCAGGGAAAGGGGTAAAATCCCCGTGCCAGATGTGAATAGAAGTAAGCAAAGTAGCCTCCCGGAGGAGAGAAAATGGTGTCCATTTCATGTGAAGGAATGACTTCAATGCTAGAAACATTAAAATCCTGAAGGATAACTTCTTGCTCTTGCGATGAAATCAGAGAATGCTTTCCGACAACACTGACTCTCTTCAAAGCAGAAAGGTCTCTCGGCTAAGGAAAATTCCTATCAGGTTTGAAGGCAGTATGTTTCTTTCCCATACTGTTAGGTATAATCTGTATAATTCATAAAACAAGGTAGAAACTTTGCTTGAAAGAATACAATCTCTATTCTCCTAGAAGTGTCTTGACAATAACAAGAGACTATCCCTCGAACATCTTCAGGAGAATAGAAGCAAATGAAAATGCTAGTTTAAGCTACTAAGTAAATTTGAAATTTGTTGTCGAGAATTGATAGTAAATGGAAAACCAAAATAAGTTTATGGAAAACAAATCTGATAGTTACTTTAGCTCAGCTTAAACTAACAAATACTTCAATTGTAAAATTAAGTATAAATGGCTTGTAAAGGATGCTTACTTGAAAACTACCGATGCTTTTCCGAGATGAACTTCAAATCCAGAAAATGATGGAGAAAACGAAGGAGCTAATAAAACGAAATAAAAAAGGTATATATAAGAGGAAAGAAGCGATTAATTTATCCAAAGGTTGATTTGAAAATTCGAATTTACCTCTTCACGAGGGGGAATGTTACTACCAAAATTAACACCGAGATAGGCTGATAGTGAAGGGGTATCAGACCATCATAAGCATAAGAGAGCAATACGGAAACAAAGATCCGGTACAGGACAAGACCGAAAGCATAAAGGAAGCATTCAGAATAGCAAGCAACCGACACCATCATCAAAGAGGAGACCTTAGATCCGATGTAAAAAAAAAGTACTGGCAAGGTAGTTCCGGTACAATAGGTAGCTAACGAGAGGACATTTCCGAAGGCAAGTCACCTAAAACTGGAGGCAGATGAAGAGAAAGAACAAAAGCCTATCACCCGTGACTAAAAAGGATGAAAGGGCTATCGGCATGAAATTTATTAATGCCGATACTTAAAGAGATGAAAGCATCAAAAACACAAGGATCCAAGACATAAGAAGAACCATCTGAAAGCCAGCTATCGGGACCAAAAAGCTTGATGATCAACAAGAGGCGATTGTAGAAGTCAATCGGTAAAACACCGGAAGTATACTTCCAGAAAAACCGAACCCCACTTTGGAGGTCTACTGAAAGCAAGTTAAAGATTCTAAATAGAAAGGCTATCAACACTAACTTGCTTTTTGTCAATACCGAAATGGGTGACAGCTCCCGAAACTTAAGTATCCGAAGCATGAAGGAAAATATCATAAAGACCTAAAGGCAGGACCAGAAGCTTATGACCGAAAGCCGAAAACCTTTCTCAGAGCTATCCATACCGATAGGCTTAGTATCGATACAGAAGTAAGAAACAATGTTAAAGGAAAACTCTTGAGACCGAGACCATCCTTCCGAGAACCAAGATCGGCACCTTAAAAACAAAATTGCATCCATCAACAAGGCCAAGGAAGCAACCGGAAGCGAAAGGGTAAAGCGGCCAACACATAGCTGTTGCACCCAGAAAAAGGCTTCTGCTGGCCTAATGACAAATGGGGTCCCTATTTGTCTATAACTAAGACCCTAGGGTTATCATTTTGGAGGCTGAATTGTCATTTTCAATCTTGTACTCTTTTCTTCTAGAGTATACCCAAATTTCTAAATCAATTTGGGGATTCCCTTTGTAGACCCTTATGTAATCCGAATCAATTAGCAATAAAGAGTGGATCAACACTAGCGTATTTCTTATGAATTTTCTTTGTCGTTTCCTTTACAAAATACTATGTGCTTTATACATGATAAAGGTTTCTTACACGGGTTTAAACCCTTCCTCGAGATCATTACAAAACCCTTTCCTGCAAGTGTAACACCCCACGTTTTTAATTAAATAATAAAATAAAAATTTGAAGAGATTCCAGAATTTGGTCACGTGATTAGCGTCATTGCATCCACGGCGATTTCTGGTTAATTTAGACCTATGGATTGCAGAAAACAGATTTAAGATGAAATAGATACCTTTAAATGAAATATTACAACAAATATGAAAAGGAGGAATACGAAAAGAACAATGACCACCATTGTTTTAAGCCTTGTTAACAAAAGCCTATGTAGTCCAGTTGGTAAAATCATGTGAGTTTCAAGAGAGTGGTGCGAGTTCGATTCCCGCCGGCACCATATTTTTGTTTTAGTGGAACGGTTAAAATAATACATGTTCTACGAAGAAAATAGGTATATATGCACATATAAGGAAAATTATACATATAAGGAAGAACAAAAATATATGTATACATGGATATGTAAGTATATGCATATATATATATATGTATATGAAATATATATATATACACACACACACACACACATATATATATACAAGAGAGAAGTTCAAAATAAGGTTGCAATCAAAGAAATCTGGTAAGAATTAAATAACGGCATAACACAGTTTGAATTTTGAAAATGAAACAAAAGTTGCGCGTATATATATGTGTGTAAAATGGGCATTAGAAGTTTGTATATATATAAGGAGTTTATATGTAAATACATAAATAAATAAATAAAGAGAAGTAAAACCAGAAAGTGACCAACATTTAGAACAAAAACGTTAACGAATAAGTATCTGCTCCCCACTGGACCCAAATGGGTCGACCCAATGAGGACTGGGTCGACCCAGTGGGTATGTGGGTCGACCCACCCCTGATTCGGGCGGATTCATTTAATGAATCTGGACTGTTTTTCTAACCACATTCGTTGCTGACTCAGCGCTGCTTTAGCAGAGCTTAGCCTAAATCTCATATTTTCTGAGAGGATGTCTAAACTTTGTCATTCTTCTTCCTCTTCAAATCTCCTTAGAAAATAGAATTATTAGTCTAAGGAAATTCTGATTCAAGATCTAGAGGAAAAGGAATGTATATCTACAAATGGGTGTTCAGAATTCTGATCGAAGATAGATAAATCTTGGATCTGGTCAATTTAAATTTCCCCTCCTTCTTCCCTTTTTCTTTTAGTTGAGAATTGTGGATCCATGGTTATTTAGGTTCTAGATTCAGTTAGTGAAGCCATGGAGTGCTAGGCTTGGACCAAATTCATGAATTGGAAAGCTATTAGTTGAGTGGATTTAATTTATGCCTTTTTGATAATGGTATATTTATCGTTTGGCATTCTCCGTTAATATGTATAAACCAGCTGAAATGTATAAACTTGTTAAACTATGTGCAAAGGATTACTGTTGTATATAGACCTATTCTAATAACTTGTTAATTGGATACTGTAAGTTAAGTTATAGTAAAATTGGAAATAATTGTAATGTTGTATAAGACCCGTTTTCCGTTAATCTTCTTTCTGAGTTAATGATCATGATGATCGAAAATCTACAAGTGGGTACCGTGTTTTTCTAAGTGACTTAAAAATAAGCAGCAGTGGCACAACTACTATATGGTGTGATAACGTGAGTACAATAACACTTACAGAAAATCCACTGCTTCATTCCAAAGCTAAATTTTTGGAACTGGATGTGTACCGAGTTAGATAACAAGTCAACAAAGGAAAATTAAATGTAAATCATATACCTTCATCCCATCAAGTTGCAGATATACTCTAAAAACCCTTGTTGAAACTTAACTTCAATCGATTAAGGGATAAACTCTGCATCAATAACAATAAAGAACCAAGCCAAGACCATCAGAAAGCATCAAATCGATGTCAAATCACTAATACATAGCCAGGCTTATCAAATATGACACAAACCCTACCGTATTGCTACAATTTTCTCTAATTCAAGCCTATTTAACATCTCTCAATGCATCACAAGCAACCTCAAGCAAAATCTACTCAATGCTGCCTGGATCTGTCTATCGTGGAGGACTGAGATCTTCCATCAGAAGTTTTTCATGGTGGGGGGCAATACTTTTCTCAGAGGATGCAAACCCTAATCGGTTGCTAGATTTTGAGGGGGAGTATAGAGAATTACTGTGTTATAGATCCAGTTAGTCTAGCTTCATCTCTATAAAGTAGTATAGTTCCAGTGGTCAGTCCACAATAAAAACTATTATGGTGAACGGTCCACCTTAAAAAAACGGTTGTAGTAGATTGACTTTCTACTAATCTCCTATACTTATTGTGATTATTATTTATTATAATAATAAGTGTGACAGATCACTTTAAAAACCAGTCGTCTTTGCCCAAAAAACTATTTATATCATAAAATATTTGGTTAAAAAGGAAACAATTTCATTCAAAAGAATATGATGAATACAAGAACACAAATTATATAATGATCCAAAATTTAGAATAAGCATACACTTAATTTAAAAACTAATACTTCAAAAAACAAAAACTAATACAAAAAAGAAGAAATAAAAAAATTAAACACAGTAATAAAATTTCATTGAATTTAATGTAAATAATGTAACTAATTGAAAAAAATCTAAACAATATTCGAATTAAAGATTAAAAGAAACACTTCTTCATCACTAACAAAAAATTAAATTTCGAAATATTAGTGAATTGTCCATAAGAATAAATTTTTGATGGGCTGTCATTGGGCTTGAAAAAGTTATGAAGTTTGTCCTTCACAATAAAATCCCTATTCATATTTCTCCTTATAATTCTTCCACTTTTAACCAAAACTTCCAACATGAAAGTTGTCCATATGATCAATACAAACTCATCCATAACTGTGATGACCAGAAAATTCATGCCGTTTGAATCAAGTATAAACCACACAACTCCGATCCAAATGGATAAAAACTATCGAGTGTCCACTAGCGACCCAGATTTTTGACCTTCAAACATTGACAATTATATTATCCGATGATAATCACTATCGTAAGTCCAAATGTAAGAATACTAACCGTCAATGTTTTTGGGTAATAACACATCAGAATACAGGTAAGAGCACAGCTGAAAATAAACTTCTCACAATATTACAATAAGTTGAAAATACAACAGAGTCATATAAGAGAAGTACACGAATTGATACATGAAATATTTTACAATAACATACATTCAAAAAAATGATACACGAACTTAACTTACTACATAAGCAACAGGAAGGCAAAAGACTAGGATCTTTAAAAGATAAGTCCATATGATCGACAACTCCATGATAAGCATATATCCAGATTCCTAGCTCCAGCAGCTAACTGAAAACCCTGAAATACTAGGTTGCCCGTGCAGAAAATATGGGCACCTACAGTTTCAGTGAGGGAAATAATTAACTTCGAATCAGTCATGAGAATGGCATGAGGAAAACAAAGAGTTTGAATCATTTTCAAGTTAGGCAATTCATAGGATCACGCCGTATAACGCGAAACGGGTTTTCCCCATATGAATACTAGTGTAGAAAACTCACAGTGCCCTTTGGAAAATGAAGATACCATAAGCTCTCGTGCCACACACACAATACAAACGCACACTAGGGCGAGGTTTCACTTATGATAACCAAAATATGTTTGATACGTGAAATTTTCTATTATACAATTATTAATGCATGGTGTTAAAATCACTTTCGCAAATAAACATATCAATCTTAGCCGACATAGGTACCATTGTATTATGCCGACCTCCTACGCGTTTTACGCAGGATCTACAATAGAAAATCGTATGGATTCATAACTGATAAGTTTGGATATCCAACAAATGACCATGGCTAAGGAACTACCTTATCGAACGGGTATGCCTTTAGCAAACTTCCCGAGAAGTAGGTACTTCTCTGCTAACACAAGGCGTCAGTGCTCTTCAAGCCATGCCGCACGAGTATGCCATTTCCCGGTCATTACCAACATTTTCTACGGGATACCGAATTTCCAACAAAAACCACAATAGTAAAATGCCAGGGCTGTATACCATAGGACTACCTCATAAAAGCCATATAGCAAACACCTGGGCTCTATACCATAGTGTTGCTTCAAAAATCTAGAAGGAAATGGTCATACCCTAAAGGTCACGAACCCTATAAACTTGTTATATCTTTTCCAGTTTTCAGTCATTTTCGGGATGCGAGGTTGTCAAAGTCTCATTACACAAAGCTACACTTCAATAAGCCATGCTTTGATTATTATAGCACATCATTTAGCATGCCACATTGTCCATTCACAACATAGAACTAATGTCTATCAATATATAACCTCTAGGCTCATATGTCTCAGAGAAAAGTGTTAAGCTAAGAGAAACAGATTCTCCACTACCAACAGATATATATTTAACAAAGATCAATTTATATGCAGTAAATTACAATGTCAGGCACATAATCCATTTATAAGTCCGTTCTGGGTCTGAATGAAACCAAAGGCATCTTGCTCCTCGTCCAACAAATGGAGGCACTTGCAAATTCGGAATCTTTCAAATACATCCGGACTATTGCCACTTATCTGATATAAATTCTATCTTCAAATGGGAGCTAACCATATGAGACATCCAGCAGTAGTCCTTTCAATGTGAAGGTTCCCGGTCCTCACCATCGTCTTCAGTAGCATTTGATCTGCTCCAACATATTTGGAATGGTTTACAAATCAGAACACCGTTCCTGGTCTTTTCGAATAATAAGCACAAGCTTAAAACGAATTTATATGGAACACATATATGCCTAAGTCTATTTCTTTCAAATTTAAATATATTATTCACTTAACTTTTAGATTAATTCTATAAGTTTCCCAAATTCTTAAATAAAATTTTAATTTTCCAACTCAAATCAATTTCAAATGATTTTACAATATTTTTTCATATTCTTAAACAATTTTATTTGACCTTTTTCAGAAAAATCTGATTTTGACCTGTAAACCGTGAATTCAGGATTTTTATTGAAAACTGATCTTGACTTATTTCAAAATCTAACCGTTGGATCTTAAATTTCTTTTTTGCATTTGAAATCTTTTAGATTTGGACCCAAACGTTTTTAATTTCGGGAAAATCCGACAGTCGGATCTCTCAGTATGTCAATTTAAAGTTAACGGTCGAAATTCGCGAACTACCGCTGCGCGACTAGTCCTATTCTAACCGTTTTGTGGCTTGGACACAAAATTCGTCTGATTCACTTCTAATTGGTCTATATTTGATTTAAAAAACATATATGACCTTTTTCAAATTTTCAAACTTAAAGTCAAATATTCAATTTTATGAATAAAATATTATTATTTTTCAAATAAAATAAAATTACAAATCATTTTTCAAAATAAAATTTTATAATTTAAATAGATTTTAAAATAATTTTCAAATTTAAATTATTTTAAAATTCAGATTAATTTAAATTTAAATTTCGAATTGGTCATCTCGTTCGTTGGATCAGTTAGGGATAGTCAAGGAGAGCAGAAAATTAGATTTTCCAAACCTAAGCCTAGGCATTATCATCGCTGTCGTCCTAGAATGTTCCAGTATTTTTTGAAAGAGACTTCCTACATATATATATATGTGTGTGTGTGTGTGTCCACACACGTATCATTCACTTAAATGTTAATAAAAATTAACATTTAATTATCCAATGGATATTATTTCACATAAGTGTTAATAGACCTTAACACTTTAAATTTATAACCCAATAACATATTCAGAAACCCAATTAACATCCAATAACCACATTCTTTGTCATTAACTTAATAATTCACACTATTAACACATGGTTAACATATGAAAGTGATGTCTTTAACACTTTAAACTAGTGTACACATGGTTAACATATGAAAGTGATGTCTTTAACACTTTAAACTAAGTGTCCACATAGTTAACATATGAAAGTGATGTCTTTAACACTTTAAAATAAGTGTGTACATAATCAACACATAAAGGCAACGTTTTTAACACTTTAATCTAAGTGTTTACATTTCTAACATACCAAAGTGATATTTTTATCACTTTAAAGTTAGTGTTATCACTTTAAACAAACAAAGATGATGTCTTTAACCTTTTACCCTAAGTGTTCTTGCTTACAATAAAAAAAGTGACATTTTTCACTTCTTACACTAAGTGTCCTTGCTTTTCACACATAGTTACAACCAAACATACTCAAGTCAAGCCATTCATCATCATATTCAACCAAAACATAACCAGTCATACATATACTATTTTTAACACATAAAGTTAAAATTTTCTCACTGAGAGTTCTAATCCTTCACTCTTTAAATGCTAGAACTTTAGCTTTGAAAACTAGCACAAAGTTGAAATCTTTTGAGTTTAAAACTTGTAAAAGTTGGATTTTTTAGGAGGTAGGATCTTAGATCTATGCATGAGAGAAGTATGTAAGTAATTTAAAGGGCAAAAGAGGTGTTTTTGGGTGGAATAGGTTGTGGAGGTCACGGCCTAGGGTGTTTTTGGGGGTGTTTGGGCTTGAATCTTGCAATTGAGGGAAGGGGTTGCTATTAAGGAGAAGTCAAGAAGAAAGGAGGTGATTTGGAGTTAGAAAAGCGAGGAGAAAGGGGAGAAGGAAGTTGGGCCGTCAGTTGCATGAAGGGAGGAAGCCATTTTTTGGAGTTTTGGAAAGAAGAATGTGAAGTTGAAAATGAAATGAAAGAAAGGAGATGTGTTGTCTTCTTAAGAGAAGAGAAGGGAAAAAGTTATGACAACTCAAAAGTGAAAATTAGTAAGAGGAGGACACCTCAAAAGGAGGGGAAATAATTTAGTTCTATGCCTTAAAAAATGGGGATGATGTGTTGATTTGAAAGGAAAGGAAGAGATGACACCTCAAAAGGAAAAAAGAGAGAGAGAGTGCACTTTTGAAAGTGGGAAATGACATGGCATATAATGATAAAAATGGTATTATTTAGTTAATTTACTTATGGTATAGTTAGTTTAACCTAAATGTTTCATTCTTAGGCTAATTATGTTAACTAAAACACTTAACCAATTACTACAACAAAGTTATAAATCAACTATTTATTCTTCAAACAATATTTAATCCATTATTTAATTAAACTGAAATAAAATAATATACTTTAAATTCATAATTTAAGGTGACTAAAATTACGGATCATTACAATCGCCCATGCTTAAAAGAACTTTGTCCTCGAAATTGGATGAAGCTAAAGATAACCCAAATGAGAAAAGATATCGAAAAATAAGCTTACCCGGTAAGAGTGAGGGATGGATATCTATCCTACACCTAGGATAAGATTTCCACATGCTTTCTTTTAATTCTCAATTGCAGTCCTTCGGATCTCTGCTCCACTGGACTTTAACCAATTTGATGACTTTGTTTTGGAGCTTTCGCTCTTCTTGTTCAATAATCTTAATTGGTTCTCGCCTTACTGCCAAATTTAGACTAATCTCCAGATCTTGCTGAGCTGCTTCCTCAATAATCTGATCTGGATCGTGAATGTAATTTCTCAAGTGGGATAGCTAAAAAATATCGTGCATGCTGGACAACCATTCCGGGAGTTGAAGACGATAAGCTAAGGGACCGACTCTCTTTAAGACAGGGAAAGGTCCGATAAATTAAGGTGCTAATTTTCCTGTCTTCCCAAATCTAATGACTCCACTCATTGAAGATGTCTTCAAGAATACTGAATCACCAATGACGAATTCCAAATATCTCCTTCTCTTGTCGGCGTAACTTTTTTGTCAACTTTGTGTGGTTTTCATCCTTTTCCTAATAAGATCAACTTCCCTGAAGCTTTAATTATCATATCGGGGCCAAGAACTAACTGATCTCCTTTTTCTATGCAACACGTCAGAGATTTGCACGGTTGACCATATAATGCTTCAAATGGAGCCATGCTAATGCTAACCTGATAACTGTTGTTGTTATAAAATTCATCTAAAGCCAGATGGTCTTCTTAAGAACTACCAATATCAAGAACACAGGCTCGCAACAAATCCTCGAAGATTAGATTTAATCGCTTAGTTTGCCCATCAGTCTGCGGATTGTATGCAGTGCTGAATTGAGCTTGGTCCCCAACTCCTTCTTAAAAGATTCCCAAAAATGTAAAGTGAAGATCGGATCCCGATCACTCACTATACTACTCGATATGCCGTGGAGTCGAACAATTTCTTTAATATATAGCTTTGCCAAACTTGCTACTGTTCGGGTTGGCTTGACTTGAGTAAAATGAGTTGTCTTAGTAAGATGATCCACAATCACCCAAATTACTTTATTTCCTTTTTAGATTGTGCCAACCTATCGATAAAATCCATTGAAACTTGGTCTCATATCCATTCTGGAACTTCTAGGGGTTGAAGTAATCATGCCGCCTTTTTCTGATCACTCTTAATCTATTGGCAGGTAGCACATTTGCTAACACAGCTAGAGATATATCTCTTCATTGTTCTCCACCAAATCGTACACTTCAAGTCACGATACATTTTATTTACTCTGGGGTGGATAGCATATCTTGAATTATGGCATTCTTCCAGTACTTCTTTCTTATGTTCTTTGATGTCAGGAACACAAATTCTTCCTTTTAATCTTAGAACCCTTTTATTGTCAATTTCAAAACTTGATCTTTTATTTCGTTGTATATCCTCAAAGATCTTTCGAAGGAAATCATCTTCCTTTTGCTTACTAAAAATCTTTCCAATCAGAGTAGGAGTGACAACAAGATATCCCAGGAAAGTACGTTTCCGGCTTAAAGCATCAGCTACCACATTGGCTTTTCTAGGCGTATACTGAATATATAGGTTGTAAGACATCAGAATTTCTAACCATCTTCATTGCCTTAGGTTTAGATCCTTCCGGGTGTAGAGATACTTCAAAGATTTATGGTCGGTGAATAGTTCAAACTTCTCACCCAATAGATAATGCCTCCATATCTTAAAGGTGAATACTATCGCTAGTAACTTTAGATGATGGGTGGGATAGTTCTTCACATGTGGTCGTAATTATCTACTTGCGTAGGCAATCAATCTATCATTCTGCATTAGAACCGTACCAACACCATCGCCACTTGCATCTGTATACATGGTCAGTCCTTGATTTTCGTATATAATGCCTAACACTGGAGCAATGGTCAGCCTTTTCTTTAACTCTTGGAGTGTTGCCTCGCATTTGGGAGTCCAATTAAACATTGCATTCTTCATAGTCAGCTTCGTTAGAGGATTATCTAACACAGAAAAATCTTCCACAAACTTATGGTAATACCTGACCAATCCTAGAAAACTTCAAATCTCAGTTTGTGTTAGGGGTTGCTTCCACTCCAAAATTGCATAAATCTCAATTGGTTCCACAACCATTCCTTCTTTTGACACTACATGGCCAAGGAACTTTACCTTTTCATCCTAAAAGTGGCATTTTGACGGTTTTGCAAATAAGACGTTCCTCCGTAATATTTTCTAACACAACACTCAAATGTTCAACGTGCTCTTCTTCTGTCTTTGAGTATATCAGAATGTCATCAATAAATACTATTACAAACTTATTCAACACTTCCCAAAATACCCTCGTCGTCAGGACTATGATGTAGGCAGGTCGTTGGTTAGTCCAAAAGGCATAACTAACCATTCATAGAAGATATCAGACTCTCAGAAAGCTGTGAAATGAATACAATCCTCGGCGATCCTCAGCTGATAATACCCTTAGGCTAAGTTTATCTTGGAAAAGTACTTGGCACCATGCAGTTGATCAAATAAATCATCAACTCTGGGCAGTGTAAATTTATTCTTAAAGGTCTGCCTATTTAGGTTTCAGTAATCCATGAATAATCTTAGTGATCCATTAGACTTTGCGGAAAATACTACAGTTGCTCCCCAATTTGAATAATTGGGTCTAATGAAACCTTTTACCAAAAGCTCCAGGGTTTGCTTATCTAGCTCTTGCCTTTCCTATGGAGACATACGCCGACTAGCGTGCACAACAGGCCTTGCATTTGGCATATGATCAATTCTGAACTCGATTTCTCGATGTGGAGGTAAAGATTTCACTTTTTCGAAAACATCGGGAATTTCCTTTACAACAGGAATGGTGTACAAATAAGTACTAGGGAATCCTAGGGTGTACATCTAACTATCCCTTTTCGGACTTGGATCATCATAGTGGATCTCAATACGACATCCAACTTTTGTTTCAACTGATGCAATCCTTTCCACATAATCCAAGTTAACATCATATTTATGCAACCAATCCATTCCAAGAAAACCCTCAAATTCTTTAAAATTGAGGACAAAAAGATCGATAGGAAATTTGTGAGGAGGATAAGAAATTGGAACTTGATTACAAACTAAACAAAGAGCCGTGGGTACTCCCACGGGATTTGTGACATAAATGGAATCCTCAACAAATCTAACGTCAAGTTTTAATTCCTCTACCGTATGTTGAAAAATAAAATTGTGATGCACCGGCTTTTCTTCTGCTTTGTCAGACTTTCCTTCTTTCTTCGGCTTCTTACATGTATTTGCATAGTGGACTCTTTTCATGGCAATTGTAGCAAGTCATGTCCTTCAGCTTTTCTTCTGAAACTTTCTTCTTGTTTTTCTTAGGCCAGGGCTTCTTGCCTTCGAACTTCCTTTTCTTTCCATCCTGGTTGTTATTCTTCTCTTCCACAGACTCTTGCTGATCCAAGGTATCGTATCTATATCCCATGTCAACCATGTCTAGAAAGGATTTCTTTACATGTGCCATGATTTCTCTTCTACAATGCTTATTCACCCCTTTGATAAACTTCTCAATCTTCTTGATAGGTGTACTTACCAACTCTAGGCCGAAACGAGAAAGTTCATTGAACCGATTTAGATATTCTTCAAAGCTCATATCTCCACGTTTTAAATCGAAAAACTTTTCGTATCTACTGGTGATTCCTGTCAATGGCATATATCGCTCTTCAAAGACCTCTTTGAATCTTTCCTATGTAACATCATCTTCTGGTTCCCCTTGTGTGATGGTTTTCCACCAAACCAAAGATCCATCCTCAAGCTGCCATGTAGCTATAACCCTTTTCTGTTCATTACTTAGGTGCAAACCCCTGAAAATTCTTTCTTAAGATTTCATCCAAGCTTTTTCTCTAATAACTGATTCAGATCCTACGAATGCTTTTCCTCTAAGTTTGGCGAAGTTCTTATAGAGATCTGGAAAGTCATTTTGAATTTGTACTCGCCCCTGAACTTCATTTGCAATAGTTGAGCCACACCCGTTGGTAGTGGTATTTCTTGGTACCCTACATCGTCCCCCGTAGCTGCTCATTTATTACAAATCTGTTATAGTAAGAAAGCTCAAATTAGGTACATGGACGAGATATCTTAGGGAAAAGCAATAAATATAGACAGGAAATAAAGGTGTGTGGGGTTCTCTCTCTCATGTTTGCACTCATTTTAGGGTATTACTAACCCCATCTCTAATGAGTTATCCAATGGTTATACCCTCAGAGCTAACCTTCAACTCCGATACCAAGATGCGATGACCAGAAAATTCATACCATTTGAATCGAGTATAAAACACGCAACTCCGATCCAAATGGATAAGAACTCTCGACCGTCCACTAGCGACCAGGATTTTCAACCTTCGAACATCGACAATTAATGTATCCGAAGATAAATCACTGTTGTAAGTCAAAATGTATGAATCCTAATCGTTAGTGTTTTTAGGTAATAACACATCAGAATATAGGTAAGAACATGGCAGAAAATAAACTTCTTATAATATTACAACAAGTTCAAAATACAAAAGAGTCATACAAGAGAAGTACATGTACATGAATATTTTACAATGACATATATCCGACAAAATGTTACATGAACTTAATTTACTACATAAGCAATAGGAAAGCAAAAGATTAGGGTCTTAGAAAGATAAGTCCAAAATATCAGCAACTCCATGATAAGCATATATCCAGATTCCTAGCTCCAGCAGCTAACTGAAAAACCCAAAACACTAGGTTTCCCGTGTAGAAAATATGGGCATCTAAAGTTTAGGTGAGGGAAACAATAAACTCTGGATCAGTGATGAGACTGGTGTAAGGAAAACAAAATAGTTTAAATCATTTTCAAGTTAGGTAATTCATAGGACCACGCCGTATAACATGGAACGGATTTTCCGCATATTAATACTAATGTATAAATGTAACACCATAAAAATTTAATACATTGTAGCCATACATTAAGATGATAATTTGGGTACGACTTAATTAAATATTCAAAATTAAGTAAAACCGGTATTACCGTTGTGTTCGTCTTGGAATTCTAGTTCAAATAGATCCCAAGTTTGCATAAAACGGATAATGTATGAAGAAGTTATGAGCCTTAGAAGTTTTTATATATATATATATATATATATATATATATATATATAAGGAGCTTATATCTAAATATAACATAAAATAAAATCTAGAAGAATCAAACGAATGAAGCGCGGAAAATGAGCAGGAAACCGTCCCATTGTGCGCCAACCCACGTTCAGCTCAGGTCGACCCATATGTCAACCCAAGGAGGGCTGGGTCAACCCTAGAATCGACCCAGGGGTCGACCACAATAGATCTGGCAGATTCGTCCGTTGAACCTGGACTATTTTGTGGCTTTATTCATTGCTGACTCAACACTGGGTGTATGAACTAGATTAAAACCCTAAAATCTAACGATGACGGATTGTCCTAGGTAGTCTATATAAAGGCATGTAACCACATTTGTTCTACACTACACAAAACCATTTCTTCCTCCAAATCTTTTCTAAGATAAATATGTGCATAGAACTATCGAGGTGCTGCCTAAACATATATTAATAAGGACAAATAGGATTGCTCTACACTAATACAAGATTAAAGTTGACATTTTCTCTAGTAGTATATTCAGATTCTTCACCAAGTCCCACTGTGAGTTCTATGTGATTTTTAGATTTGATTATTTAAAAAGGTATTGGACAGTAAATAAGATTGGATCTGATATAAACAGTGCCTAAAATAATCCCCACATATATTTATACATGTTTTTCTATTTAGATCTATGGTTATATTATGAACCTTAATCTTCTTTGTCCCTATTACGGTTTTCATTTATTTACAGTCTTTCTATTGTGCCTATTTACTCAGTCTCAGATTTGTTTCTCCTTTTTTTCCTTTTTATTCCATGCAAAACCTACGCTACTCAAGCCTAGGCTATTACGTTAATTGCGTATAAAGGACATAAATTGGAATAATTGGATAATGACACATAAAAGGGGGAAATTGGGCATATTATGTACCAGAACATTGACTATAAGAATTGGGATAATTACATGTTAACCTATTAGATTTAGATAATTACATGTTAATCTATTGGGATATTTACATGTTATTCTTTTAAAGTTGGATTAATTACATGTTAGGAAGAATATGCGACATGATAATCAGTTAAATTGGACTAATGTGATATTTAAGAATAGAATTGTACCAGATGTGGAAACTAATAAATTACTGTAAATTTAGTTCTACATTTGGGTGGATGCTTGTTAGGAAAAAAGGGTTGTACACTAATAACATTTAGATAAATGTAATTTTACAACTGGGCTTATTATTGAACTTAAACCTACTAAGTTACACCTGTTAAATAATAAGCTAAAGAGATCCCAAGTCTAGTTGTTGTATCAAGTTATCGGGACTCTTAAATCCTAGGTACATGGACACACAAGCCTAGGGTTGGCTTGTGTCAAGTTGTGTGGAACCCATATCAGTCAGTTGGTATCTCGGTAGGGACACCGGACTATGTGGGGGTTAGGGCATGCTTTACTGAACTTGATTATAAGAGGTTCAAGGTTTAGGGGGTGTATAATGCGCGTTCTAGCGGAGTCATGAGCGTGCATAGGTCCGACTATAGGAAACTAAGGCGCAAGTAACACCTACGGATATGGCTGTGTTCTATAAGTTGTTGTGATAAGGACTGATACACCCTACTGCCGGGGATAACATAGAATATTCGGGTAACAGGGAGCCGATCGCATGGGTAGTAATTAGAGTAACACCTAATCTTGTTTATACTAAGTTAGTGTAGTTAATTTGACTCTTGGGATACAAATGAGAAATTTTATCTACCTTTACCTTGTTTGGCATCTTGTTTGCCTCTTGCACATATACATGTTTTACTGTTCTTTCTCTTCTAGTAGTATTGATCTGTCTTGACACCTTTTCATATACATATGCTAGAAATTATTAGAACTCGCCAAATTTTATGTATGACCTTTTTTGTTTTCCTTCTCTGCCTTCCTTTTCTCTCCCCAAGTTCTCAGAGTGGGAGTGGTCAATAGTTGAGATCGTGATTCTGCTTGGACTTGGATAGCTCTCATTTTTCAAGTATTTTCTTCAGTTTATTCATGTGTATTGTAATAACACTTAAGGGATATTGTTATGGTTTTTGTAACCTGATTATGAGACAGATTGCTTTTGATTATTTGAGAAAAACATGATGTTGTAACTTTGACTTTGAAATGTTGCTTTTCTTGATTAATAGAAGTTCTAAGTTTTATTTTCCGCTGCATTATTTATATCCGTCTTATACATTTAGTTATTGTTTACCTATTGCGCTTCATAAACCTTAATGCATTCTCATTAGAGTGACATTAACGGACATGGGGTGTCAAAATAAAACTCACAATACTCTTTGGAAAATGAAGCTACCATAAGCTCTCGTGCCACACACACAATGCAAGCACTCACTTGGGCGAGGTTTCACTTATGATAACCAAAATATGATTGATACGTGAAAAATTCTCTTATATTATTATTAGTGCATAGTGTGAAAATCACTTTTGCAAAAAAACATATCAATCTTAGCCGACATAGATACCATAATATTATGTCAACCTCCTACTCGTTTTACATAGGATCTACAATAGAAAATCGTATGGGTTCGTAGCTGATAAGTTTGGATTTCCAATAAATGACCCACGGCTAAGGAACTTCCTTACCAAATGGGTACGCCTCTAGCAAACGTCTCGAAAAGTAAATAATTCTCTGCCAACACAAGGCCGTCGGTGCTCTTCAAGCCATGCCGCACGAGTATGCCATTTCCCGGTCGTTACAAACCTTTTCTATGAGAACGTGACTTTCCAACACAAACCACAATAGTAAAATGTCAGGGCTCCGTACCATAGCACTATCTTAAAAAAGCCACATAGTAAACAAATGGTGTAACAACCCGGATTCCAGCAGATTGATTTTTTCTTCTTCAAAAAAACCCAATCCATCGAAACCCGAGTTAGGTGCTCTGGTATTCTGCAGAAAAGACAGAGACATAAAAACATATCAGAGTTCGGAAAACAACTCATAGCAGAAGGAACAAAATATAATATAATCAAAACATAACTTTACCTTAATAATGATACTGTTAAACAAGTATCCAAAGCTATACCATCTCTGTCCTGAACCTAACCTGCGAATGTTACGAGGAGGGGGTCAGAACATAAGTTCTGTGTGACTGGAATTAAAATAAACTTCTAGATAATCCTACATATACCGTTCCGTTACATTTTCTTATTTATTAGGTTCTTTGCAATGCTAGCTCTCTAGACTTACTCATACGTCATGTCCATCTACCACTAGTAGATTAACCTAATATAGTGTATATGTAGCTACCCCCAAATAAGATATACTCTTCTCGTATGGACTCCATAGTATGCACGCAGTCCCTTACTAAATGTCACGTGTCTTATAAATTTCTATGTATATATATATATATATCAACTCTACGTCCACGTGAAATATCATCACTGTGTTATGTAAACGTTTGGACTGCCATTCTAGATCCTACTAGGTTCTATCATCGAATAATGCCCTCTAGTCTTATGATACACCACCTAGAGCAACATGAGTGTACCTAGACTTTCCCACGTACGTATTGTCAATCGTTCTCGATGTCTATTGCACGTGTTCTCTATATGTGCACCCAAGTCCCGTGGTAGGGCTAAATCAAGAAACACGAAACTCGGTCGGGAGCTTTCAGATATCTGCCGATTACAGATGCTAAGGTCCGCTTTACAGTGGGTATGGTCCCACTAGACCCCTCCCTACCCTAATGAAAGGCACCTAAGTATATCAAGAATGAGAACTTAACCCCGGCCCCCTATGCCCATCAGACCTATTGGCCAACCTCACCCATAACTAGATAGGAAAGTATACGGTCTTTTGGTGTTCTCCACCTTTCTGCTTTACGTACTGACTAAAGATGGTAGGTAGACGACGAGTTGCTAACATAGGGCACTAACCGGTCTCGCCGAATCACGCTGGTTCATCTTAGTCTTTTGATTTCCCCTAATTATTGCAATCAAGGCATACTCATTGGTTCACCCATGCAGACCTAACCTCTGTGATCATAGGCGTATCATCTGCAACTCATAGAGGAATACCAAGAGTACCCTCCACGTTCCCGAAAGCCGCGTGCTTCTTAACCAAGTCCGTTGGAGCCTACTAGGATATCTAGATAGACATGCGCTCCCTTTTGTGTCTTTCGACATCCGATGATCTACCCCTAATGGTTATTCATCTTCTAATGTTTGGACTGGTCCAAGTGCCTCATTCTTACCTATTATTAGAACTATGTCTAATTATTCAATTATGTGCTAGTTGTGCCTCATCAGGTTTCTTTATAACATGGTTATCCTATGTTGACTTCTTTATGTTTCCAATTACCAAGTTTCCTCTACATACTAATCTTTCCTTATATCCTAGCTCATTAATGAGTTTTCAACATGTTAACACATTTCGTTCATAAGTATTTCCTCATATCTTCGTATTCAATTATATTCCCATTTGTTGATGTCGCCATAATTCATCATTATTTACTTAGTTTTCTTAACTAAGGTTTTCTAGCTAGTTCATATACTTATGACATTTTTATCAACAGACTACACACTGTCGCTTTACCGTTTATGTTTAACTGATAAGTTGTCCCATTTCTAGTCTGTTCTCAATTTTCCCTGTCACTAGGGAAAGTATACTTATCATACAATCTTTATACTATCCCCATGTTTGTTTACAACAAGTGGCTATCATTCCCCAATCTTCTTTTTCTCCAATGTTGTTATATTGGTTAAATTTTTCTATACGCCCCAGTTTACTTAACCTTAGCACACTTAACATGTTTGTTTCATAGCATTAATCTTTTTATTAATGCACTCAACCTCTCATATTAGATATGTTGCTTGCGGTTGCTGGATATGCCGGGCGGTTCCGGGCAGACTTCTACTGCAAACTCATCCTAACCTCGGGTTTTGGGCTTAATGTGCTAACCTCTCACATTAGACCTGTTGTTGTGGTTGCTGGATGTGTCGGGCGGTTCCGGGCAGACTTACACCACAACTCGATCTAACCTCGGGTTAGGCATGTTCATCTTTCAACCGACTTATACAATTTCAATCTAGGTTTTATATGCCTATTTATCCCAATCCAATAATTCATGTTCACTCTTCTAAGCCCAACTTCATGTTTATGGTTCCAATTTGATTTGGATACATAAATTCTACCATGATTACATAATCTCATACATAGTTATGCCAATAATCCTTATTATATGTCATGTTATACTTAATTATACCCAAATTAATTGTTTTTTTAATTATCAATAATTCATGTCAACCCTCATTCTTATTGCTTAGAACAATTAATTCATGCCCACCCTCATGCTTATTGCGTGCATATATATATATATATATTCCAAACTATTCCTAATCATCCCAACATTATTCACAAGTCTCAACGTATCATATTTAGGCTCGAAGTTAGCCTAATTTTAAAAGTAAAAAGGAAGAAGAAGGGAAGAAAGTCAGAATATTGCAATTGTCATGAATACATAGACAAACATGTGAAGTGAATAACAGTAAAATAGGTTAGACAGATACATATGTTAGATTTAGGTTCCAATCCCATCATAATTACCATTCAATTTATTAGTACATTTATTAAGTGTGTGTGAATGGGGAATGGCGAACGATAGATCCATTATTATACAAAAATGTATTTTAAATCCACTCACCTTGATTTGATTAGAAGAAGAAGAGGATTAGGCTTCGTTGTTGCAGATCTATGTTTTTCTCAATTCCTTGTTTTGATTAGTTTTGAGAGGAGGTTGTATTTCTTGAATCATTGATCTTTGATTTCATCTAATCATTTGTTTAAGAAAAATGTTTGGCGAGGAAGGAGAGAAACAGGATGATAGCCATTGTTTTACTTAAGGAAGAAGAAGAAGGAGAAGAGCAGAGCTCCAACGTCTCCTTAGAAGATATAGGGGTTAGGGTTAGGTCTAGGGGTTATTTATATGTGTATTGGAGAAACCAGGACCCTTAGATTGAATTAAAGCATATCAGAATCGTCAGAAACCGAAGAAAACATTTTCCCAGATCTGGCTGAGGGTGTCAACACCCCTATAGGGGGTCGATACCCCTATCGACACCCCCTAGTGGTGGTCGACACCTATATCGACACCCCCAGGGGGTGTCGACCCCTTTGAGCGGGAATTTTCCTGCTCATCCCAAGTCTGGTCGGTTTGAACGGTTTTGAATTTCTGAAGCGGCTATATGCATACATATATTTTCCTGTGCGTATACAAACTTCTATGGCTTGTAACTTCTTCATACGTTATCCGTTTTACGCAAATTTGGTGTCCATCTGAACCAGAATTCTGAGACAGACGTAACGGTGATGTCTGTTTTTCTTAGTTCCTGATATATAAATTAAGTTTCTTTATTTTCTTACCTTTAACGTATGTATTAGTTAAACTATACGTCACCATCATTTGTATAACCATATTTTTCATTTTTAATTATATTAAAAATGCGGGGTGTTACATTCTCCCACTCTTAAGAAATTTCGTCCCCGAAATTTGGTAAGGGTAAAATCAAATAATCCCTCGTCTAGTATACATCCACTATGTGTGCATCCAATTTCGCAAACATAGTGCACATGTGCATAGTGCACTACATCAAAATAATACATGTATGCCTAGGTGGTACCTCCTATATGTATGCAGATTTTCAAAGATCCTTTTAAAATATGATGCTCATGTAACACCCCGTATTTTCTATGAACGTATAGGTAACAAATTAGAGAATAATTAATTTTTAAAATAAGAATCAAGGGAAATGGGTTGCGCCATTGCGTTCGTCTTGAAATTCTGCTTGGAAACAAATCTGAGTTTTCGAGAAACGGAGTCCGTATGAGGGAGATATGGCCCTCCGAAGTTTCAGAGATTTTCAGAATTGAAAACAGCTCGAAAATTCGAATTCAAATTAAAATTCAAAATCCCAGAACAGTCTGGGCGGGAAAATTCCCGCCCATGGACCAGGTCGACCTGGGGGTCGACCATAGTGTCGACCTCCCAGGGGCCAGGTCGACCTGCTCCCGAAACCCAGTTTTTGAACCTGATTCATTTTGATGTTTCTGGTGTCGTTTTCAGTCTAGATTCGTCCGCCTAATCCTATATAAACATCCCCCTAGCCCCATTCTCTTTACATTATTCTTCTCTAACCTTATGCTGCACAATTTCATTCCTATACTCTGCCTCCGTTCTTATTAAATAATATAATGGCGTCGTTATTCTGCTGGAATCAAAACTAGGAACTTCTTCCAATCTGAATAAAGTTAAAAGGGAACAACTATTTTCTAATCTAATCGATAGTCTACGCCAAAGTAACGCTATTCAGTGTCAGAACTCAGATACTAGAAATCAAGACTTTCCTTTTTGATTGTGAGCACAGTTATTATCAGATATGAACTTTAATTATGATCTTGACGTGGTTATAAATCTGAATCTGAGGTTATGTATATTCTTATCTGTCAGATCTGTTTTTCTGTGATTATTATGTACCTCTTTCTTCTTTCTATTCTATAGCCAGGCTACTACGAGCCTGCGCCGAATCTCATAAGAGATTAACGCACGAACACTAAATTTTGGGACAAATAATGAATAATGCATAATTGGACATGAAACTGTTGCCTATGAGACTATTGCCTATGACTATGATTCATACCTATGAGACTATTGCATATGACTATGATTCATGCCTATGAGACTATTGCCTATGACTATGATTGATGGCTATGAGACTACTGCCTATGACATTGAACAAGAAACTATTGTGATTAGTCGCCCATGACTATTGTGGTTAGTTGCCTATAACTATTGTAGTTAGTTTCTTATGCATATTCCCTTAATTATGTTAGATCTCATAATTAGTGTGTAACTTGGCTAGTTTATTCCCATTCACTGTTATGTACATCGAGCCTATTGGGGCCATTATTATTGTATTTGGTTCATTATTGCATGGCTATTCTTCTATATTAATTCTTGTGCTTATCCCCTACTCCTTTTGTTAGTACCATTTCATGAGTACTTAGAGAACTTGTGGAAACATGCTATACGGGGATTGGGCGTAGCTCAATTAAGTTAATTTGGCATAATAAATATGTTGGCATAATCTGAATTGGCTATAATAGTGAATGATTAACATGTATATTAGTATTGGACAAAAATGGTGAACTAGAATATTAAATCTAATTTTGACATGAACTGTAAATAGGAATATTAAGACTAAAATTTGGGGCATATATTGTATTATAAATTATGACCTTGATTTGAGCATGTAAGTTTAGGCTAAATTTATGATTAGGCAAGATATGTAAATAGAGTTTTAGATATATATAATCTGCTAAATCTGTTATCTGCTTAATCTGTTAAATTGCCTAATCTGTTATCTGCTAAATCTGTTGAATTGCCTAAACTGCTAAATCTGTTATCTGCTAAATCTGTTGAATCGCTTAAACTGCTAGTTCTGTTATCTGTTGAATTGTCTGATCTGTTGAAAACTAGATAATGGTAATCTGGGTATGGAAATCCGTAGGCTCGACCTAAGATTTTGTATAACATGGAAATTTGATTAATCTATTGTAGCCTGTGAAGAAGTTTAATTTGTTAAATAAACAGAATTAGTCTGATATCTGAAAAATCTGTGTTGGAATGAATTGGCTATGACACGACGTTAGACTCTGTTTGCGGTAGAAGCCTGCCCGGAACCAACCGGCTTAACCAGCGACCACAAACTGTCAGTCTAATGTGAGAGGTCGTAGGCATAACTAAAATATGCTTAGACATGAGGTTAGGTCTGGCTTATGGCAGAATTCTGCCCAGAACCGCCCGGCATATCCAGCAGCCACAAGCTACCGACCTAATGTGAGAGGTCTTTGCATTAATATTTAATTAGTGCAAATTTGGGATAAATATGATGTCTAAAACGTTTTGGGTGAATAGGGTTAAACCAACCGAACTGATGAATTTAACAAACCCGTTTCGTAAGTCGGTAGGCCCAATACAAAATTAGACAATTTGCAAGTCTGTTAAGAACTGTACATCTGATCCGTTAGTCTGAAAACCTGTTAACTTGATTTTCTGATCTGTGAACTATTTGACCTGAATTCTATATGTCTGAAAACTTGTAAACAAGTTAATCTGAAATTTGTTAGTCTGGGGACACAAGGTTAAGAGGGAAAGTGTCATCTGTTGTTTGGGACCCATATTAGTTTGTAACCATTTCTGGTATCAAAACTATGACCCAACAGTAGGTAGGGTCCGAGCACGCTTACTGAACTAATTATAAGCGGTTCATTCTGATAATGGAGAGGGGTGTTGATGGTGCGTTCCAACTGGGTCATGTGCGTGCATGGATCCCGGTCTGCCTCTGAGGATGTAAGACGCCGTGACATCTGTAAATAGGTCTGTGTCATTTAAAGGTTGCCACTTTGGGGAGTGATACACCCTTCTGTGGGGCTGGCAAAGGGTATTTATGTATTAAGGAGCCGATCGCTTGGGGTAGATTTAGGGTACACTTAGTTCTGTCTGTTTCCGTTGGGGTACCGTCTGTTTCTGTTGGGTGGTAACACCTGTCTGTTTCTGCGTGGTACCGTCTGTTAGGGTGGTAAAGGCCCATTTACTAGTGTACACCTAATTCTAACATTCTGTTTCCGTAAGGATTATTCTGTTTCTGTTTCTGTACCTTCTGTTCGGGTGGTAAAGGCCCATTATTCTGTTTCTGTTTAGACATTAGGGTAACACCTAATCCTGTTATACCAGACATGAGATAGATCGTCCAAAGAACAAGGCTTTTTCTAGTATTAGTGCAGAGAAGTGAAAAGTAATAGCTTATATCATTCTGTTTCTTCTATTTAACCTAAGTATATCTGCTACTCCTGTTGCTGTTATCTCGCATCCAGTTTTATTTGCATGCCATGATTATTATTATCTGTTCATATGCTGGAAATCACTGGACTCGCCAGACTTTATGTCTGATCTTGCTTGTTTTCGCCCCTTTTCTTTCCGTTTCCCCCCTCCAGATTTCCAAGGAGGGAATACTTCAGCTTGATCCGGATTTCTTCTGCTTGAAGTGCTTAAAGTATGGCATGACTCCTTATGGCATCTTCTGTGGGGATTATGATTTTAAAGTTTTGTACTCTGAGGGCTTTTGAAAAAGGGTGATATATATATATATATGTACTTGGGTGTTGGCAAAGTGATTTTGAAGGATGTAACCAAATTGATTTCTGTCTTCCGCTGTAATTAAGTTGTAAATTTTTCTAGTACTGATTTATGTATCTGTTCTTGTAATATTCTGTTCTGTCTACTAAAACGCTCCATCAAAGTCAAGGCATTCCCTTTGTGAGTGACCTTGACGGAGGTGGGGTGTTACACTTGGTATCAGAGCTGAAGGTTACCAGATTGGGTAAAGTTTTTGAAAACTATTTTCAAAAAGGTTTTAAAAGGAAGTATTTTCAAAAATAAAGTTTATTTTGAAAAACATAATCCCCAAAAAGCCATATATCTATCTTTTCAGTTCTCCGTTTTAAATCTTTTTCTTTCATTCCAGCATGTCTGGGAATCTTAACTTTCCAGAGGGCATGCCAATATCTGGCTGGTTCAGGAGGTACTTAGAGGCTAGGGCCAACGATGCAGGCCCAGCAGATATTCCTCCTCCAGCTGCAACGATTCCTCCTCCTCCGCCCCCTCCTCGTGCAATTGCTTTTTCAAAGATCTGTAAAGATTTTAGTGCCATGGGTGGAAAGGATATCAAGGGAACTGAATCATTCGTAGAAGCGAGGAACTGGCTCAAAGAAACTGAGGATCTGTTCGTTATCTTCGAGGTGGACGATAGGCATAAGGTACAGTTGGCGGTATGGTTGCTCAAAGACGAAGCTTCCTATTGTTGGGAAGTCACTAACGCCGAGAGGCCTGTTGACACATGGATGGATTTCAGGATGAGATTTGGGATGAAATTCCTCTCACAAGCTGAACGAAGTCTACAATTGGAAAAGTTCTTATCTCTTAAGCAAGGAAGTATGATTGTCAGGGAGTACGTCAATCAATTCAATCAGCTGGCCCGATTTGGACTGGACTTAGTGAATACCACTCATAAGAAGGCTCTCCGCTTTGTCAAGGGATTGAATGAGCCACTGCACAACCTAGCCATGACCCATGTACCCATGGGAGCGGCTTACGAGAGATTGGTGGACATGGCACTACTGCACGAGGAAGACAAGGGCAAGAAAGAGGCAAAGAAGGAAGAACCACAGAACAAGAAAGCATGGCCGAAAAAGGAAACAAGAAAGAATGATGAGAAGTCTGAAGATAAGAAGGAGAAAAAGTTCTTTATTTGTGGAAGCTCGACTCATCTGAACAAGGATTGCAGAAAAAGAAAGGGCACTTGCTTCAACTGTGGTGAGATGGGACACTTCACTAGGGACTGCCCGAAGAAATGAGGGCAAGGGCAGAGGGCAGGACCAACTTCTGGAGGGTAGGAAAACACTCTCGAGGCTAGTGGATAGGATAGAAATAGGAAAACTTTCTGTAGGAGGGTTAATTTCTTTATCTGATTTTTGAGTTAAAACTCTTTTCTGATTCTGGCATTTCGATTCTGTAATCGATACTCTGCACTTGAATACTTGTATTGTTTCTGATTCCGCTGTAGACTCAGACCCATAAGGGTTATGACTCATCTAAGTGTGGTAAGTTGGGTATCTATGTTGAGCGTTAAGTTGACTATGACACGTATATTCTGGGTTTTTATCATGCTTAGTTTCCTAAGAATCATTCAGTAATCTGATCTGTACCAGTAATCTGTAAATATCTGAATATTTTTGATAAGGTTAAGATTTCCAGTTTTTACATTGTCTAAAGAGGGTAATCCTCTGGGTGTCAATCTGATGTTGATTTCGGTCTTCGGGGTTGATACTTAGGGGAATTATTCTCTCAACCAATGTCTAATGGGAACCAAGTTTTTGTTTTATCTGTACTCGCTCCCATCATTCGACTATATCCTATCAATCGAATCTTCGAACTTTAGGTAGAAACTAATGGGTGTAAACCTGTGTTTGAGACATGTTATGTTTGATGGTTGCAAGTGGATACAAGTGGTTGCTAGTGGTTGCTCGTGGATGCATATACACATACTAGGCACTAGATCGGCTCGAAAATACTCTCATACTGCATATGGATGTGTGAGCATTTTCAATTTTTGTGGATGCAAAATGATTGACTCATCACATGGATGTTGCATATGAATGAATGGTTGTCACTCATATAAGGATGATATGTATCAAATAGAAAAATTGCGTACATGTTGGACTCATGACACTGACATAGTTCGCATTAAGGAGATCAACTGAATCAGTGGACCGCCTGATCTTTGCATTAGATAAGGAACATATACACACACTTTTGCATATGTTCATACAACATTAGAAGTTTTCTAAGGACAATGGATGCTTGTGGATGATGGTTGAGTAGATGGATGACTAGATGGTAGGACACATTCTTCTTAACTTGAAGATTTCGGGGACGAAATCCTTTAAGGAGGGGAGAATGGAACACCCTGTATTTTCTGTGAACGTTTAAGTAACAAATCAGAGAATAATCAATTTTTAAAATAAGAATCAAGGGAAACGGGTTGCGCCATTGTTCGTCTCGAAATTCTGCTTGGAAACGAGTCTGAGTTTTCGAGAAACGGAGTCCGTATGAGGGAGATATGGCCCTCCGAAGTATCAGAGATTTTCAGAATCGAAAACAGCTCGAAAATTCGAATTCAAATTCAAAATCCCAGAACAGGCTGGGTGGGAAAATTCCCGCCCATGGACCATAGTGTCGACCTCCCAGGGGCCAGGTCGACCATAGTGTCGACCTGGGGGTCGACCTGCTCCCGAAACCCAGTTTTTGAACCTGATTCATTTTGATGCTTCTGGTGTCGTTTTCAGTCTAGATTCGTCCGCCTAATCTTATATAAACAGCCCCCTAGCCCCATTCTCTTTACACCATTCTTCTCTAATCTCATGCTGCACAATTTCATTCCTATACTCTGCCTCCGTTCTTATTAAATAAAATAATGGCGTCGTTACTCTGCTGGAATCAAAACTAGGAACTTCTTCCAATCTGAATAATGTTAAAAGGGAACAACTATTTTCTAATCTAATCGATAGTCTACGCCAAAGGAACGCTATTCAGTGTCAGAACTCAGATACCATAAATCAAGACTTTCCTTTTTGATTGTGAGTACAGTTATTTTCAGATATGAACTTTAATTATGATCTTGACGTGGTTATAAATCTGAATATGAGGTTATGTATATTCTTATCTGTCAGATCTGTTTTTCTGTGACTATTCTGCACCTCTTTCTTCTTTCTGTTCTATAGCCAGGCTATGACACGAGGTTAGACTCTGTTTGCGGTAGAAGCCTGCCCGGAACCAATCGGCTTAACCAGCGACCGCAAACTGTCAGTCTAATGTGAGAGGTCGTAGGCATAACTAAAATATGCTTAGACACGAGGTTAGGTCTGGCTTGTGGCAGAAGTCTTCCCGGAACCGCCCGGCATATCCAGCGGCCACAAGCTACCGACCTAATGTGAGAGGTCTGTGCATTTATATTTAATTAATGCAAATCTAGGATAAATATGATGTCTAAAACATTTTGGGTGAATAGGGTTAAACCAACCGGACTGATGAATTTAACAAACCCGTTTCGTAAGTCGGTAGTCCAATACAAAGTTAGACAATCTGTAAGTCTGTTAAGAACTGTACATCTGATCCGTTAGTCTGAAAACCTGTTAACTTGATTTTCTGGTCTATGAACTAGTTGACCTGAACTCTGTATGTCTGAAAACTTGTAAACAAGTTAATCTGAAATTTGTTAGTCTGGGGACAAAAGGTTAGGAGGGAAAAATACTTGTGTCATCTGTTGTTTGAGACCCATATTAGTCAGTAACCCTTTCTGGTATCAAAACTATGACCCAACAGTAGGTAGGGTCCGGGCACGCTTACTGAACTAATTATAAGCGGTTCATTCTGATAATGGCGAGGGGTGTTGATGGTGCGTTCCAACTGGGTCATGTGCGTGCATGGATCCCGGTCTGCCTCTGAGGATGTAAGACGCCATGACATCTGTAAATAGGTCTGTGTCATTTAAAGGTTGCCACTTTGGGGAGTGATACACCCTTCTGTGGGACTGGCACAGGGTATTTATGTATTAGGGAGCCGATCACTTGGGGTAGATTTAGGGTACACTTAGTTCTGTCTGTTTCCGTTGGGGTACCGTCTGTTTCTGTTGGGTAACACCTGTCTGTTTTTGTGTGGTACCGTCTGTTGGGGTGGTAAAGGCCCATTTATTAGTGTACACCTAATTCTAACATTCTGTTTCCGTAAGGATTATTCTGTTTTTGTTTCTGTACCTTCTGTTCGGGTGGTAAAGGCCCATTATTCTTTTTCTGTTTAGACATTAGGGTAACACCTAATCCTGTTATACTAGTATTAGTGCAGAGAAGTGAAAAGTAATAACTTATATCATTATGTTTCTTCTATTTAACCTAAGTATATCTGTTACTCCTGTTACTGTTATCTCGCATCCAGTTTTATTTGCATGCCATGATTATTATTATCTGTTCATATGCTGGAAATCACTGGACTCGCCAGACTTTATGTCTGACCTTGCTTGTTTTCGCCCCTTTTCTTTCCGTTTCCCCCCTCTAGGTTTCCAAGGAGGGAATACTTCAGCTTGATCCGGATTTCTTCTACTTGAAGTGCTTAAAGTATGGCTTGACTCCTTATGGCATCATTTGTGGGGATTATGATTTTAAAGTTTTGTACTCTGAGGGCTTTTGAAAAAGGCTGAAATATATATATATATATATATATATATATATATATATATATGTACTTGGGTTTTGGTAAAGTGATTTTGAAGGATGTAACCAAACTGATTTCTGTCTTCCGCTGTAATAAAGTTGTAAATTTTTCTAGTACTGTTTTATGTATCTGTTCTTGTAATATCTGTTCTGTCTACTAAAACGCTCCATCAAAGTCAAGGCATTCCCTTTGTGAGTGACCTTGACGGAGGTGGGGTGTTACAGCTCACATTCTAAATATACTTGCAGTTCTATATGATTGCAATATCTTTGAAAAATCAAAATATTTTTCATCCAAATTTTCCCACACCCCTATAAAATAAGAGTGTAGTTCACCCAATGTTTCACCCAAAACCTTATCAACCGTCATTAAATTTCAAAATTTTGGAAAAACTAATTCTCCAAATTTTATTTTCTTATGTTCTTTAACGGAAAAATTCACCATTTCCAGTTTCTTCTGCTAATTTTGTCTCGAGAAAATTTTCATCGTTTTTCTTTTCTTTCTTTGTTGATTGCTTTTGTCGTTTTATTATTCTTATTTAGTCATAATGGTTTTAAGTATGAAAAATTCATACAGCAGAAGAAAACAAACTTACAAATTCTACTACACCAAAACAAGATTTTTACTTAGTACATCATTACTACAACTAGAAAAATAAAAGCAAGATAGTCAGGCACTACATCATGAGACTTCTGATATCATGCTACCATAATGATCTTATAATGGAGGTCAGGACTCTATCCAAACAAACCACGGATGAGGGCCTCCAGTCCATCAATCTTGCCCTCAACCCTATCTAGATGCTCCTCCTGCCATCTGGACCCGTCTCTAACCTCCAACTGTAAATCCTGCATCCCAGCCTCTATTTGAACAAAACGCTGCCGGGAGGTGCTCATTTCCTGTAGGATCTGCTGATGTGCCTGGCCAAACTCAACCTGTGTCCTAAGAATTTCTTGTTATTCCCTCAGAATATTATGATGCTCCTTAGACAGCTGAGCCTGCTTCCTAGAGAATGCCCCACTGTCCTTCTCTCTAGAAGCCCAACTATCCCGTCCAACTGTACCCCACCCTGAAGCTTGGGAAGTCCAAGCACCTCCCCAAGCCTGCTTTATCTGCTGGTATGGGTCTGATCCTCCCGGCTGTGCATACCAGGGTTCCTCCTCATGCGCGAACTGATAACCTGTGTATCCTCCTCATCGTGTGCTTCCTCCTCCTCTTCCTTCTCCTCTCCCTCTTCCTCTTCCTCTTCACCTTCTCCCTCATGTTCCATGGGCTGAGGGTCTAATTCTACTAATTCCTGTAGCTCAATGTGCATCCTAACCAATGCGCCCGAATCTATGACGTGGGAGGGTTGAGAGGAAGGTGATATGTAACTCTCTCTGAGCCGAGGAATGTGAAACCGAGTAAACACTACCGTCCACAGATTTCCAAAAGCAATATTGGTATTCCTCGACTCTCTAGTAGCATCGTAATATTGTAAAATGGTGTGGTCCAGTTTACTTGAATTCCCGCAAAAATAGCATATGTAGCAAGCTTAACCGTGTGTGAAATCTTGTTGTATCCTCCAGTCTTAGCAACAAGATTGTACTGTAAAATACATATGACTAATCTAGCTATAGGGAGGAAATGACCCATATCCCACTCCCGCTGGTACTCATCCAAGAAAATCCTATGTCAAACAGCCATATCAGTTGGCTCTATGTCTCCCAAATTGTATCCCGCCCCACGAATACCAAGCATGTCTCCAAATTGTACTTCATTAAATTTAATAATGGTCCCCTTAACATCGGACTCATAAGTAACCATACCATTATCTTCCCCAACTATCAAATTAGCGTCAAAAAGACGAACTAACCTTTTGTAGCCTCTTTGCTCTACCGTGTTGACATCCGAAATCGCGGTCAACCCCGCCCCCGTAAACAATGCTTCCAAAGGGGTTCTGACAAAATCCACAAACTTGACCGGTCGCCCTAGCAAAAGATTCAACTTCGCGGTCTTTTCGTATGCTTCGACTACTTCCCTTCGATTGTTGCACCATGCGATCTCTTGAGGTGTTAGATGGGGAAAAGAGGCAATGAGTTCCATGGCGATTTTAGCTCGAATTAAGAGGGGGTTTGGGTAGATCCGGGTAGAGGACGTCGCCAGCTTCGATTTGATAGCAATCTTTCGCGAAATGGTGGTGTTTTGAGGTGGTGGCGGGCTTGAAAAGGGGCAGTGGAATTGGGTTTTCGGGTGGAAGGAGGATGATGGAAGATGGAATGGGGACTGAAGGCTTTCTGCCTTCGTTTATATTTTTTTTTCGATCTGGACGGGGGATGTCGACACCTCAGTCGACCCCTATGAAGGGGTATCGACACCTATGTCGACCCCCCTTTAGGTGTGTTGACTCCCTTTATTTTATTTTCGTTCAACAATCTTTCTTCTTTCTTCTAGACGATTCATCTCCATTTTCTGTGTCACACTCTAAATTCTGACGTGCTTACTAGGGACCGCTTATCCCTAACCTTGTATTCGTTCTAATTCCATAATTAAAATATAACTGTCTCTCATGGGATAGGCAATTTGTAATGTCCATTATTCTGTACACTTTTATTTCTTCTTAAAGATTTCCTTGTTCTCCATTTTAGTGTACAAAGGAATTATCCCATTTTTTTCCAAAGAAAATCTTTTTCTCTTTTGCCAGCGAGTTCCTCGACTAAACTAAGTATACATATATATTTATTTATATTTCTAAAAAAAATACAAATACGTTCACTCACTATCTATATAGGAATTCTAAACCTAGGCTCTGATACCAGATGTAACAACCTGGATTCCGACAGACCGATTTTTTTTTCAAAAAAACCCAATCCATCGAAACCCAAGTTGGGTGCTCTGGTATCCTGCAGAAAAGACAAGGACATAAAAACATATCAGAGTTCGGAAAACAACTCAGAGCGGAAGGAACAAAATATAATATAATCAAAACATAACTTTACCTTAAAAATGAACTGCTAAACCAGTATCCAAAGATATACCATCTCTGTCGTGAACCTAACCTGTGAATGTTATGAGGAGGGGGTCAGAGCATAAGTTCTGTGTGACTGGACTTAAAATAAACTTCTGGATAATCCTACATATACCGTTCCGTTACATTTTCTTATTTATTAGGTTCTTTGCAATGCTAGCTCTCTAGACTTACTCATATGTCATGTCCATCTACCACTAGTAGATTAACCTAATATAGTGTATGTGTAGCTACCCCCAAATAAGATATACTCTTCTCGTATGGACTCCATCGTGTGTACGTAGTCACTTACTAAATGCCACATGTCTTACAAATTTAATAAAGACTCTCATTTGTCTATTGGATGATGAAAAGAGAAAATGAAAAAGGGTTGGCTTTTACTCTTATATGTTTTTTCTACTAATTTCTAGGAACTGCTATTTAGGATTTTCTACTAGGGTTTGTTGCTGTTGTTTCAATAATTGCCAGTTAAATTACTACTCATAAAATCAAGGGCAAACTAGGGTCCAATAACAAGGAAAAAAATTAACTTAGTAGACTGAAACGTGGGCATTGATTTTATGTTTAGTTGAGAAGTATGGTTTGATTTTTCCATGCGGACATTGATTTTATGACAATCGATGTTGATTTAGAGTTTCACGAAAAAGAAAGAGGAGTGTTAATGAGACTCTAATTTTGATTAAGGGGGTTATAAATTTAATTTATTTTAAAATTGTTATGATGGGGACAACATAAATTAGCTTCCCCTTAAAACAGTAAATAAAATTCCAATAATAACCTTATAATTCCATAATTTTTTCATTAGTATACACTGAAACCCTCCACTGTTTTCCTCTTCTTCACCAAAACAGTCGATTTAAAAAAAAAACGATTAAACAAACTTTCCAAATTTTGCGTCATTACATTGGGATCTGATTGCTTTATTTTCATCATCTTCGTTCGAACCATGGTGGAGGAAATAGAGTTAGGTATGCGATTTAGTTTGGTTTTTAAAGCAGCGTGCTTTTCTGTCAATTAATTTTTGAAGAATTAAAAAGTTAGGGTTAGTAGCACGTGATATGCATGGAAATGATAGTTTAGTCTCTTATTATTTATTTTTTATATGCAATCTTCCTCTTAACAAATATAAGGAGTCCCCTTAAAAAGTTTCTTCTTTTCATCTAAATAGGAGTTCTTTTGACAATTCCAAAAGAAAATAGAAACATACTGCTTCTTATGCTTGCGTATGCTATCTAAAAAAAGTTCTAACGTTATAAAGTTAAGAAGAGTACCCAAAAAAGTGATGTTTAGAGCATTCCCATCCAAAGGTTGGGTTGGGAACCAACCGACTCCCAAAAGGAGGTTGGATTGCCTAACAACCTATGCCTTAGCCAACTTTTATAAAACCGATTAAGGATTTACGGTGTTGATCGCAATCCACACCATGGTGTGGATTATGATCCAATGGTGTGGATCGTAATCCACACCATTTTCCTTAACCGGCTAAAAATGCATAGCATCCCCTATTGGGGTTGCTGTGTTTTTGCTGATTGAGGGTGGGTGGACGGTCAACCAATTTGGATGGAACCATCAACCCAACACCCTGTTGGGAATGGTGTTAGAGTTGGCCTGAAATCTCTAATAGCATGCTAAAATCGAAAAAATAGCACCGGAGAGGCAGCCTTATTAATACGCAACGTTAATTGCTAAGGTGCCCTTTCAAGTTACATTTAATTTACAATCCACGCAAGATGCTCTTATATTCCCAATTCAACCTCGACGCCATTGTTAAGAGAGTGATGTGCAAAACCCTAAGCTTGTCTGCTTCAACTTCTTCGCGCAGTCTCAGACTCTCACTTAATTAGCCTTGGTGTAGGTTTTTTTTTGTGTGGTTCTCTTTATGTTTCAATTACACCACATTAGGTGTTGTTTCATAAGTAGTTTACTTAATTTGATATTATTTTTGAACATTCTGTTCAGTTTTGTTGATTGTATCGGCATGGCCGAGGAACATAGTATCCGTCGATCCCTTTTATTTTGTCAGTAAGAGTCATCCTAAATGCGCCGTGGCAAGCCCATCTAGCTCAGTTGGTAGAGCGCAAGGCTCTTAACCTTGTGGTCGTGGGTTCAAGCCCCACGGTGGGCGCCTAATCTTTTGCCCAATCGACCACAACTCTTTCCTGATTCTGATGCACTAAGTTTTCGGTGTTTTTCGGATATGGGTTTTGGGGGTTGACAACGAAGTGACTTTTGTTGAAATTATGAATAGTTGAGGAATTTTGACAATTTTTTTTCCACAAGTGCTGCATGTGTACTAATTATGTTTGCCCGATCCAGTCGAACTATTTATTCATCAGATGTTTAAGAGTGACCTTAAGATTTATATGTTTAAGGTTCAAACTTTACCCAGGCTTAACAAGCTCACGATTTAATCTGTGATTTACAAATTATCACAAACTAACAGTATCCATTATCCAAGTGAAAAGACCTTTTATGTACACACTTGATCCAACACTTACAGAACCAGTATATACTACATCACAATCAACCAGATTGGTATTTTGGATTATTAACGTGGCCTGGTATTCATAAACTTAATAACAAAGTGCATAATTATATGAATATCTCCATCTTTGGAGACTGCTACATATACTCAACCTCTTGCTAAGAACCATACTATACAGCAGCCTAGCTAATTTTGTTAATACCATCCATTCAAAACCCTACTTATTTTTTTCTTCACTAAGGCTCACTTTATCAACCTCGTCAACGGTACAACTCTCTTCTGAGCTGTGTATTCCGGTTACATCACATTAGATTTGTCTTCAGCTAAATTTTGTCATTAAAACATGTCAACAAGCCGGTCTAGCTCAGTAGGTAGAGTGCAAGGCTCGACTTTGTGACTTGGGTTTTGTTAATGACTTAATGTCAGGATAAACTATGAGAACTGCGTTCAAAATTGAGTTACTCTTGCACCAACTGTTTTAGACTAGTTATATAAATAGATCTACCTAGAAAATCGTTGTGTATGAGTTTGTAAACGTTCACAGAATTTTAATCAAGTAATATAACCATTACATATCATGCCCAGCTCAAATATTGGTTCATCCTTTTGATGTACGATCCTTGGTGTGTTGGTTGTTTCTCACGTTTGACTGACCAAGCAAAATTTTTGTGAGTTGACTTTTGTTAATTTAGGTTTGCCAAGCAATTGTATTGGGCAGAAAGTTGAGTGAAATTTGTACCAACCGTTCTGGACTCTACAGAAAGTTTGGAAATGTTCATAGATTTTTATTGAAGTAATCTAATGATGATAGTTCCCAGCTTAAAATGATTCATGCAAAATATCGCACTTCCCTCTACATGTAAGTGTGTTTGAGTGTGTGTGTGCTCATTTGCTGTTAAAGCATTCGACATTTCCATTAAATACACCTTCAAGACGTAAGCCAGATCAGTATATAGTTTCTGTAACACCCCGAATTTCAGTTAACACTGATATTCACTAATTACAGAATTAATAATCTCAGATGTGAGAATCAGGGGAAACGGGTTATGTCATTGTGTTCGTCTCGGAAAAATACGCGAGATAGAGTCCGAAATTTTGTAAATCGGAGTCCGTATGACCCGGTTAAGGCCCAAAGAAGTTTTCGGGAAATTTGAATTTCGAAACATGCAGAAGTGGGGGCCAGGCGGGAAAACTCCCGCCCAGCCAAGTCGACTTGGCTGTCAACAGGGCTGTCGACTTGCCTGTCGACATGCCTGTCGACTTGGCAGTCGACAGGGCTGTCGACTTGCCCTGTCGGCTGATTCGGCCCTGGGTGCACCTAGTTGAGTTTTGGGCTGGGTTGGAGGGCTTGGGACGAAATCTGACGGACCTAAACTAACCTAGGGTTAATCTAAGGGTCTAAAACACATCCTAATCCTATAAATAAGACCCTAAGCTAGCCCTAAATGATAATAATCCTATCCTCTAACTAAACTATGCCAAAATTTTCTATGATCATGGCCTCCACTCTATACCCTAGCCTCCATCCTCTTTCTAAAATTTTTCTATGAAGGCTTTCATGTTCATACTAGCATTTTTAAGTTGTATGAGTAATCATTAGCTTGCATTCATCATCAAGTTGCAAGCTTTATTTTCAAGGCTAGAGTTTTTGGGTGATTTTTGGCAAGGGTTTGCTTATTGGAGTTTAGTGGTGAGTTTCTATAGCCTTAATAATCAATTGTTAAATTGATTATGATAGGATATGATAAGATATGGCTATGTTTGTGGATCAATGTGTTTATGCAAGTTTAGTATAGTGTATGTTGTGTGTTTTGCGAGTTTTATGCTATATGTTATGCAAGTTTAATGCTATGTTTTATGATGCTCATTATGCAAAACACTATGTTGAACATTGATTCATATGTAACATGTTATGCAAGCTATATGTGAGATTATATGCAAGTTCACATGTAACATGTTATGCAAGCTATATGTGAGATTATATGCAAGTTCACATGTAACATGTTATGCAAGCTATATGTGAGATTATATGCAAGTTCATATGTAACATGTAATGCAAGTTATGTGCATGATTATATGCAAGTTCATATGTAACATGTTATGCAAGTTATGTGTTTGGTTATATGCAAGTTAACATGTGACATGCTATGCAAGTTCACACCTTTGTATGACATAAGAATCATATGCAAGTTACCCCCTTTGTGACATATGTGCTTCATGCAAGTTTGGGTTAAATGCTAGTTGGGTTTAATGTATGCTCATATATGCAAGTTGACACCTTTTAAACCCATGATAAAGTTATATGCTATGATTGGTTAAACCCATGGCATTTGTGATGAATCTTCCCTTTATTATGTCATGTTATGAGATCGAATTACGTGGGGAACGATGGGGTTAATATGCATGTTAATAAAATGGTGTGAAATGGGTATGCTTAAGCATAACATAAAGTGAATGGACATAATTGGGAATTTACCTATTAAGTTAGGTCTACCCATATTATGGAATTGGGAATTTACCTATTAAGTTAGGTCTACCCATATTATGGAATTGGGAATTTACCTATTGAGTTAGGTCTACCCATATTCTTGAAATTGGTAATTAATTAGGGATAATTAATACAAATTATGGGGGTGATTAATTAGGTGTAATTAATCGACTAAGACACGAGGTTGGACCCTTTTGTAGCATAAGACTGCCCGGAACCAACCGGCAAATCCAGCGGCTACAAATGATTGGCCCAATGTGAGAGGTCTTAGTCATAAACTAAATACGTGACAAGTGTAAAGACACGAGGTTAGACTCTGTTATGGTGTAAGGCTGCCCGGAACCAACCGGCATATCCAGCTGCCATAAAAGACAATCTAATGTGAGAGGTCTTTACAAAGGTTACGATCTTAATTAATTAAGAAACACTTAACCAAATTAGCATGTAGTGGGGCATGAGGGGTTAAGTGGGTGCCTTGGGTGGCATGTAGTAACTAGTGGGGGTGCCTTGGGTGGCATGAGGAAACTAGTGGGTTGCCTTGGGTGGCAATAGAAAATACGATTAGAATACTTAACCAAAGTGGAACATGTAATTAAACATGATTAAAGGGTTAAGTAAGTGCCTTGGGTGGCATGTGGGAATCAAGTAAGTGCCTTGGGTGGCATGTGGAAATCTAGTGGGTGCCTTGAGTGGCAATTAAAATATGATTAAAAGACTTAACCAAAATTTATAACATGTAAGTGGACATGGTTAAAGGGTTAAGTGGGATTCACTAGAAATGACAAGCTTAGGTGGGTAGCTTGTGGGGGCCCATTTCAACCAATATCCCAAACGTATCTTTGTGGGCTCGACCTAAGTCGAGGATGGGACACGCATATTGGGCTTGACTGTAAGAGGCCAAAACGGGTTAGCGGTGGCAACGCAAGTCCAACGGGTTTCATATGTGTGTGTGGACCCGGGCTGGTAAGTAAGACGTTGTTGCATCGTGTAGGTATAAGCCGTGCACCGTTGATATTATCAGGTTGCCACTTTGGGGAATGATACACCCCACTGTGGGGCCAGCACGGGTATCTACGTTAGGGAGCCGATCGCTTGGGGAGTAGTGAGTACACCTAGTGGAGATAGGGCAGACGGCACCTATGTAGTCAGCTAGGGGTACACGAAACTACTATTAAAAATTACTAAGTACACTTAGTGGGGTCAACCTTAAGTAGGAATTACCCTTGGGTGGGTAGAACTGGTGTGGTGCAGTGTAGGAATTACCCTTGGGTGGGTAGATCTGGTGTGGTGCAGTGTAGGAATTACCCTTGGGTGGGTAGATCTGGGGTGGTGCAGTGTAGTAATTATCCTTGGGTGGGTAAATGTGTCTTTTCGGTTATCTTAGTACATCCTGTGTTTAGTTGGCTACTTAGTGTAGTCATTATCCCCAGAGGTACCGTACCTTGTTTATATCATACCCTAATTACTTTAATGATTGTATTGTTAAGGTTATAGGACTCGCTCATACTTATGTCTGACCCCGTTGTTTTTTTAGCTTTTTTCCCAACCCTCAGGTTTTCAGAGTGGGCCTAGCACTAGTGGGCTTTGATCAGACTGCTTTATCTATCTTTTGGAGCTTGGACCGTGGATGTAAAGCTCAGTTTATCTTTTCTATTATGGCTATTAAGTTATGTAGTGGGATTATGTACTTTTGTTTTATCAGGATGGATATTATGTACTTGACTCTTGTTTATGGTTTTGGTGTAACCAAACATGTTTTACTTTCCGCTGCAATGAAATGATGTTTTAAATTCTCAAGTATTACTTATATTTGTCTTGTTGTAATTTTTCTGTTCTATATTCACTTAAAATACTCCACCGATGTTATGGCATTCCCTTAGTGAGTGACCGTAGCGGGTGTGGGGTGTTACACGTGGTATCAGAGCCTAAGGTTACCAGAACAGATATTTTTTTTAGAAAAACTATTTTTCTAAAACATTTTTGGAAGAGGTATTTTCAAAAACATGTCTTTTAAGAGAAAAGTTTTTGAAAGAAAAACATAATCCCCAATAGCCATATCTTTATCTTTCGAATTCTCCGTTTTGAATCTCTTCCTCTCTCGTTTTGAGTTTCCCCTCCGTGTATAGATGATCTTTCTAAGATAGATAAGAATGGAAAACCACTTCAAGGGACTTAGACATTTGTCGGATTAGAAGTTGGTTTAAGAAGGAGGAGGACTTGTAGGTACCTATGGGATAGACGATGGGAGGAAGGCTCAAATAGTTGTTTGGTTAATGAAGGACGAAACCTCATTGATGGGAGGTTACGAGTGGAGAATGGGAAGAAGAAGGCTAGTAGTTATCCTTTTAGGAGGAATAGGACACCTTATTAGGGTTGTCCAAAGGGGCAAGGGCAAGGTATGGAATCTTCTGGAGGGTAGTTGTATTCCCTCACGGCTAGTGTACCAGATGGGGATAAGACCGTCTAGGTTGGAATTTGGATTTCTTTATTATCCGGTTCGAACTTTATTTGATTCTGACGCATCGAGTTCGTTTATCTCATCGTTGTTAGTTGAGTCACTGCACTTAGACACTAGTTTAGTAGATGATCCCTTAGTTGTTTCAAACCCAATTGGGGGCTCCATGATGTGTTTGGGTTTGAAAGTTTCTATACTTAGCGTTGAGTTTAGATGTGATGCTTCTTGGGCTTCACGGGCTATGGGTTAGTTTTGGGCATGGACTGGTTATCCAGTAATGGTGCCGTTCTTGTTTGTGGAAGGAGAGTTGTTAGGCTTACGACCCGCTTGGGTAACACTCTCGAGATCTCTTGTAATCCCATGGAATCTGTTATGCTAAGTTATCTAGAATCGCTTGACATGTCGGTCTAGAGTTTGCGATCTGTTAGAGTGGTCCGGGAATACTCGGATGTGTTTTAGGAGGTGAAGGGCTTACCTCCGGAGCAGGAGATTGACTTCCGAATATATCCGGTAGACAATGCCAAACCAGTATCTTGGCCAGTGTGCCACATGGCTCCTCGTGAGAGGAGGGAACTCCAGAAGCAAGTAGGCGATTTGCTTGAGAAGGGGTTTAGAAGACGAAGTATATCGGAGTGGGGTGCTCCAGTAGTTTTTGCTATGAAGGCGGATGGGTCCCTCAGACTTTGTGTAGATTATAGGGAGTTTAACAAGATAACAAAGAAGAATAGACACCCATTGCCGAGGATTGATGATCTCTTTGATCAGTTGGTTGGCGCCTCAGTGTTTTCGTAGTTGGACTTAGCCACGGGGGTTTCATCAGTTGAGAGTGGCTGAGGATAGCATAGAGAAGACTACCTTTAGGACTCCGGATGGTTTTTATGAGTGGCTGGTGATGCCATTTGGTTTGACGAACGCCCCCGCATACTTTGTTGATTTGATGAGAAGGGTGTTCAGGGAGTACCTAAATAAGTTCGTGATGGTCTTTGTAAATGACATCTTGGTCTTTTCTAGGAGCGAAATAAGTTTTCGTATGTGCTCAATAGGTTGAGCAAAGCCAGTTATGGGATAAACGGTGGTTTTGGAGCGAGACTGGCGAGGACATCCAGAGTTGGACAAGGGCTTAATTATTTAGCCGTTTTTACTAGTATCATCTCACGTAGGTCGTCTGAATTCGAAGGAGGTATCCCTTGGGTGTTTGTCTGATATTGGTTTAGGCCTTTGGGGCTTGCATTTGGGGGATGTCGAGTTCGACTAAGGTGGTCTGCGGGAGAGATGGACAGTTGTGATGATTTTGGATGGGGTAATATCCTGGTTTTCTCTAAAAGTGGAGAAGAGCATGCCCTACATCTTAGGGAAGTGTTGGAGACTCTTCGAGCGCATAGTCTTAGGACAGCAAAAGTGGATGGGATTCTTAGCATCCTATGAGTTTGAGATAGCGTATACCCATGGCAAGTGTAACATGGTAGCGGACGCCTTGAGTAGAAAAAGGTTGTCCTTGAGTTCATTGTTCGTTGAACGATGGAGCTTAGAGTTTATTTCTATGTTTGACTTTAGACCTTCCGTTGACTTTGTACCCGGTTTGCTAGCCTCCTTGGAGGTTAGGCCTACTCTTTTGGGGCGGATTGGCGGAACGCAGCGAGACGACCCACAGTTGGTTGAGTTAGTAGAGAAGCTCATGAGGAGGGGGAGTCGTCCAGCCATTTGAGTAGGTACACCCTAGATGGTAAGGGGTGGTTGCGTAGAGACGGTAGACTTTGTGTACCGCAAGACGAGGGTTTGAGGAAGGCTATACTTGATGGTGCACATCGTTCGAAGATGACCATTCATCCCGGTAGGGACAAGATGTACCAAGACATGAAGCGAGTTTTCATTTGGGCCGGTATGAAGAAAGACGCGGCCGAGTATGTCGCTATATGCTTGGTGTGCCAACAAGTAAAAGCGGAGCAAAAGAAACCCGGTGGGTTGCTTCACCCATTGGAGGTTCCGCTATGGAAGTGGGATAGTGTCTCGATGGATTTCGTCAATGGATTACCAAGATCGAGGAAGGGTAATACGGGAATTTGGGTTGGGGTAGACAAACTTACTAAGAGTGCCCATTTTATACCCGTGAAGAGTAAGAGGACTGCTCAATGGCTAGCTTCAATCTACATTCGAGAGATTGTTAGATTACATGGTGTACCTTCCAGCATAGTGAGTGATCGAGATCCTATCTTCACTAGCGAGTTTTGGAAGAGTTTGAAAGAGGCGGTAGGGACTCAGCTGTGTTTGAGCACCGCAAATCATCCTCAGACGGACGGCCAGACCGGGAGGGTAAATCGCATTTTAGAAGACCTTTTGAGGCTATGTATCTTAGATTTTGGAGGTACATGAGAAGAGCATCTTCCATTGGTGGAGTTCGCATATAATAACAGCTTTCAATCTAGTATTGGCATGGCTCCTTTCGAAGCTTTTTATGGAAGGCCTTGTTGATCACCTACATGTTGGTGGGAATCTACGGATAAGATCTTGCTTGGGCCCGATATGGTTAGGAAGACTTCGGAAAAGATTGATTTGATTCGAAGAAGGATGAAAGCGGCGCAAGACAGACAGAAATCTTATGCGGACAAGAGGAGAACAGAGCTTGAGTTTGATGTTGGGGACATGGTCTTTGTCAAAGTGTCTCCGTTACGAAATGTGGTTCGCTTTGGATCTGTTGGAAAGTTAGCACCAAGGTTTGTTGGACCGTTTCCTATTAAGGAAAGGATTGGACAGATGGCCTATAGAGTGGAGTTGTCCGACAGACTTAGTGGTGTACATGATGTATTCCATGTGTCACATTTGAGGAAGTGCCTACATGAGACCGCAGAGGTGGTAGAGCCGAGCTTGCTTAGAGAAGTGGAAGTAGAGCGTGATGCGACTATTCGACGAGCTCCTACACGCATCCTTGGGTCAGAGATTAAGAGGTTGAGAAACAGGGAGGTTCAACTAGTCAAAGTGCAATGAGGAGAAGATGAGAGCAACGCTACTTGGGAGACGGAAGCGAAAATGCGTTCATTATAGCCATTCCTTTTTAAGGGTATGTCTTTTAACTTCTCCTTTATCGTTTGTCTAGTACTTATCTTATCTTTAGTATGTCCTCTTGTTAGTGCCTTTGACCTTTAGATAGGGTAAACCTATGGTTGAAACATGTGTTTGAGACATGTTATGATTGATGGATGCATGTGGATGCAAGTGTTTGCTAGTGGTTGCTCGTGGATGCATATACACACACTCTAGACACTAGATCAGCTCAATCACTTCATATTGCATATTGCATATAATTGTGTGTAGGTAGCTATATTTATGGATGTATAATGGTTGTGTTATCATATGGATGAAGCATTTTGGTGAATGATTGTGCACTCATGTAGATATAGTATGTGTCGATAGGGTTCTTTCGCATACATATTGGATGCATGGCACTATCACGGTTTGCATATGTTCATACATTAGATAGGGAACATATACACACACTTTTTGCATATGCTCATACATCAGTAGAAATTGTTTTAAGGACAATGGATGCCCGTGTTTGATGGATTGAGTAGATGGTTGTTTGGATGGTAGGATATGCATTCTCCTTAACTTGGAGATTTCGGGGACGAAATCCTTTAAGGAGGGGAGAATGTAACACCCCGAATTTCAGTTAACACTGATATTCACTAATTACAGAATTAATAATCTCAGATGTGAGAATCAGGGGAAAAGGGTTACGTCATTGTGTTCGTCTCGGAAAAATACGCGAGATAGAGTCCGAAATTTTGTAAATCGGAGTCCGTATGACCCGGTTAAGGCCCAAAGAAGTTTTCGGGAAATTTGAATTTCGAAACATGCAGAAATGGGGGCCAGGCGGGAAAACTCCCGCCCAGCCAAGTCGACTTGGTTGTCGACAGGGCTGTCGACTTGCCTGTCGACATGCCTGTCGACTTGGCAGTCGACCGGGCTGTCGACTTGCCCTGTCGGCTGATTCGGGCCTGGGTGCACCTGATTGAGTTTTGGGCTGGGTTGGAGGGCTTGGGACGAAATCTGACGGACCTAAACTAACCTAGGGTTAATCTAAGGGTCTAAAACACATCCTAATCCTATAAATAAGACCCTAAGCTAACCCTAAATGATCATAATCCTATCCTCTAACTAAACTATGCCAAAATTTTCTATGATCATGGCATCCACTCTATACCCTAGCCTCCATCCTCTTTCTAAAATGTTTCTATGAAGGCTTTCATGTTCATACAAGCATTTTTAAGTTGTATGAGTAATCATTAGCTTGCATTCATCATCAAGTTGCAAGCTTTATTTTCAAGGCTAGAGTTTTTGGGTGATTTTTGGCAAGGGTTTGCTTATTGGAGTTTAGTGGTGAGTTTCTATAGCCTTAATAATCAATTGTTAAATTGATTATGATAGGATATGATAAGATATGGCTATGTTTGTGGATCAATGTGTTTATGCAAGTTTAGTATAGTGTATGTTGTGTGTTTTGCGAGTTTTATGCTATATGTTATGCAAGTTTAATGCTATGTTTTATGATGCTCATTATGCAAAACACTATGTTGAACATTGATTCATATGTAACATGTTATGCAAGCTATATGTGAGATTATATGCAAGTTCACATGTAACATGTTCTGCAAGCTATATGTGAGATTATATGCAAGTTCACATGTAACATGTTATGCAAGCTATATGTGAGATTATATGCAAGTTCATATGTAACATGTAATGCAAGTTATGTGCATGATTATATGCAAGTTCACATGTAACATGTTATGCAAGTTACGTGTTTGGTTATATGCAAGTTATGTGCATGATTATATGCAAGTTCATATGTAACATGTTATGCAAGTTATGTGTTTGGTTATATGCAAGTTAACATGTGACATGCTATGCAAGTTCACACCTTTGTATGACATAAGAATCATATGCAAGTTACCCCCTTTGTGACATATGTGCTTCATGCAAGTTTGGGTTAAATGCTAGTTGGGTTTAATGTATGCTCATATATGCAAGTTGACACCTTTTAAACCCATGATAAAGTTATATGCTATGATTGGTTAAACCCATGGCATTTGTGATGAATCTTCCCTTTATTATGTCATGTTATGAGAACGAATTACGTGGGGAACGATGGGGTTAATATGCATGTTAATAAAATGGTGTGAAATGGGTATGCTTAAGCATAACATAAAGTGAATGGACATAATTGGGAATTTACCTATTAAGTTAGGTCTACCCATATTATGGAATTGGGAATTTACCTATTAAGTTAGGTCTACCCATATTATGGAATTGGGAATTTACCTATTGAGTTAGGTCACAAATTATGGGGGTGATTAATTAGGTGTAATTAATCGACTAAGACACGAGGTTGGACCCTTTTGTAGCATAAGACTGCCCGGAACCAACCGACAAATCCAGCGGCTACAAATGATTGGCCCAATGTGAGAGGTCTTAGTCATAAACTAAATACGTGACAAGTGTAAAGACACGAGGTTAGACTCTGTTATGGTGTAAGGCTGCCCGGAACCAACCGGCATATCCAGCTGCCATAAAAGACAGTCTAATGTGAGAGGTCTTTACAAAGGTTACGATCTTAATTAATTAAGAAACACTTAACCAAATTAGCATGTAGTGGGGCATGAGGGGTTAAGTGGGTGCCTTGGGTGGCATGTAGTAACTAGTGGGGGTGCCTTGGGTGGCATGAGGAAACTAGTGGGTTGCCTTGGGTGGCAATAGAAAATACGATTAGAATACTTAACCAAAGTGGAACATGTAATTAAACATGATTAAAGGGTTAAGTAAGTGCCTTGGGTGGCATGTGGGAATCAAGTAAGTGCCTTGGGTGGCATGTGGAAATCTAGTGGGTGCCTTGAGTGGCAATTAAAATATGATTAAAAGACTTAACCAAAATTTATAACATGTAAGTGGACATGGTTAAAGGGTTAAGTGGGATTCACTAGAAATGACAAGCTTAGGTGGGTAGCTTGTGGGGGCTCATTTCAACCAATATCCCAAACGTATCTTTGTGGGCTCGACCCAAGTCGAGGACGGGACACGCATATTGGGCTTGACTGTAAGAGGCCAAAACGGGTTAGCGGTGGCAACGCAAGTCCAACGGGTTTCATATGCGTGTGTGGACCCGGGCTGGTAAGTAAGACGTTGTTGCATCGTGTAGGTATAAGTCGTGCACCGTTGATATTATCAGGTTGCCACTTTGGGGAATGATACACCCCACTGTGGGGCCAGCACGGGTATCTACGTTAGGGAGCCGATCGCTTGGGGAGTAGTGAGTACACCTAGTGGAGATAGGGGCAGACGACACCTATGTAGTTAGCTAGGGGTACACGAAACTACTATTAAAAATTACTAAGTACACTTAGTGGGATCAACCTTAAGTAGGAATTACCCTTGGGTGGGTAGAACTGGTGTGGTGCAGTGTAGGAATTACCCTTGGGTGGGTAGATCTGGTGTGGTGCAGTGTAGGAATTACCCTTGGGTGGGTAGATCTGGGGTGGTGCAGTGTAGTAATTATCCTTGGGTGGGTAAATGCGTCTTTTCGGTTATCTTAGTACATCCTGTGTTTAGTTGGCTACTTAGTGTAGTCATTATCCCCAGAGGTACCGTACCTTGTTTATATCATACCCTAATTACTTTAATGATTGTATTGTTAAGGTTATAGGACTCGCTCAGACTTATGTCTGACCCCGTTGTTTTTTTATCTTTTTTCCCAACCCTCAGGTTTTCAGAGTGGGCCTAGCACTAGTGCGCTTTGATCAGACTGCTTTATCTATCTTTTGGAGCTTGGACCGTGGATGTAAAGCTCAGTTTATCTTTTCTATTATGGCTATTAAGTTATGTAGTGGGATTATGTACTTTTGTTTTATCAGGATGAATATTATGTACTTGACTCTTGTTTATGGTTTTGGTGCAACCAAACATGTTTTACTTTCCGCTGCAATGAAATGATGTTTTAAATTCTCAAGTATTACTTATATCTGTCTTGTTGTAATTTTTCTGTTCTATATTCACTTAAAATACTCCACCGATGTTATGGCATTCCCTTAGTGAGTGACCGTAGCGGGTGTGGGGTGTTACAGTTTCCATGTTAACCACATGGTTTATTTTTGCTTCATTTTCTGTCCATACTTATTTTGATCGCTGCAATGAAGAATTAAAAAGTTAGGGTTAGCAGCACGTGATATGCATGGAAATGATAGTTTAGTCTCTTTTATATATATATATATATGCAATCTTCCTCTTAACTAATATAAGAAGTCCCCTTAAAAAGTTTCTTCTTTTCATCAAAATTGGAGTTCTTTTAACAATTCCAAAAGAAAATAGAAACATACTGCTTCTTATGCTTGCGTATGCTATCTAAAAAAAGTTTAAACGTTATAAAGTTAAGAAGAGTACCCAAAAAAGTGACGTTTAGAGCATTCCCAACCAAAGGATGGGTTGGGAACCAACCGACTCCCAAATAAAGGTTGGGTTGCCTAACAACCTATGCCTTAGCCAACTTTTATAATTAAGGATTTACGGTGTTGATCGCAATCCACACCGTGGTGTGGATTATGATCCAATGGTGTGGATCGTAATCCACACCATTTTGCATAGCCGGCTAAAAATGCATAGCATCCCCCTATTGGGGTTGCTGTGTTTTCGCTGATTGAGAGTGAGTGGACGGTCAACCAATTTGGATGGAACCATCAACCCAACACCAATTGCTAAAAACAAAAAAATAGCATCGGAGAGGCAGCTTTATTAATACGCAACGTTAATTGCTAAGGTGCCCTTCAGGTTGCATTTAATTTACAATCCACGCAAGATGCTCTTATATTCCCAATTCAACCTCGACGCCATTGTTAAGAGAGTGATGGGCAAAACCCTAAGCTTGTCTGCTTCAACTTCTTCGCACAGTCTCTCAGACTCTCACTTAATCAGCCTCGGTGTAGGGTTTTTTTTTTGTGTGGTTCCCTTTATATTTCAATTACACCACGTTAGGTGTTGTTTCTTAAGTAGCTTACTTAATTTGATATTATTTATGAACATTCCATTCAGTTGTCCTTAATGTGTGGTGTCAAGCCCGTCTAGTTCAGTTAGTAGGGCGCAAGGCTTTTAACCTTTTGGTCGTGGGTTCAAACCCCACAGTAGACATCTAATTTTTGCCCAATCGACTACAACTCTTTCCTGATTCTTATGCACTAAGCTTTCAGTTGCCCAATCGACTACATCACAATCAACCAGATTGGCATTTTGGATTATTAACGTGGCATGGTATTCATAAACTTAATAACAAAGTGCATAATTATATGAATATCTCCATCTTTGGAGACTGCTACATATACTCAACCTCTTGCTAAGAACCATACTATACAGCAGCCTAGCTAATTTTGTTAATATCATCCATTCAAAACCCTACTTATTATTTTCTTCACTAAGGCTCACTTTATCAACCTCGTCAACGGTACAACTCTCTTCTGAGCTGTGTATTCCGGTTACATCACATTAGATTTATCTTCAGCCAAATTTTGTCATTAAAACATGTCAACAAGCCGGTCTAGCTCAGTAGGTAGAGTGCAAGGCTCGACTTTGTGACTTGGGTTTTGTTAATGACTTAATGTCGGGATAAACTATGAGAACTGGGTTCAAAATTGAGTTACTCTTGCACCAACTGTTTTAGACTAGTTATATAAATAGATCTACCTGGAAAATCGTTGTGTATGAGTTTGTAAACGTTCACAGAATTTTAATCAAGTAATATAACCATTGCATATCATGCCCAGCTCAAATATTGGTTCATCCTTTTGATGTACGATCCTTGGTGTGTTGGTTGTTTCTCACGTTTGATTGACCAAGCAATTGTATTGGGCAGAAAGTTGAGTGAAATTTGTACCAACCGTTCTGGACTCTACAGAAAGTTTGGAAATGTTCATAGATTTTTATTGAAGTAATCTAATGATGATAGTTCCCAGCTTAAAATGATTCATGCAAAATATCGCACTTCCCTCTACATGTAAGTGGTTTGAGTGTGTGTGTGCGCTCATTTGCTGTTAAAGCATTCGACATTTCCATTAAATACACCTTCAAGACGTAAGCCAGATCAGTATATAGTTTCCATGTTAACCACATGGTTTATTTTTGCTTCATTTTCTGTCCATACTTGTTTTGATCGCCTTTGTCTTATCATTGAGCTTGCAAGTTGCAAACCTTTACTGAAGGTAATCAGTATAATAATAACATGATTACAGAAGTAAAATGGCCATTTGACATGTCTTTTATGTAACATACTGCCACTGCAGCAATTGATTTAATCGAAAAACATATTGTGCATGCTTAGTTCTACTGAATATGAAATCAGTTTTCTTTGGATTAGAATGAATGAATAGCGTATAAGAGATGATAATTTAGTATAAAGATATGTTTACATATTTGAAAATAAAATAGATTTTGGTTATAATTTCATAAATAACTTACATTGAGGCGTTGTTCTGTTCAAAAAAGCTTCACCTACTTAAATATATGCTTTATGTTTTACAGAAGTTTATTTATATTTCACATGTTTGTTTATCTGCTTTGGAAGTTATAGAAAACTAAATTGCAAAATTATTTTGCTAACTTTTTCATGCTTTTAACCGTCAACTCTTCTCCAACTCCATCGCCAACCATTTTTGTAGATTAATATGACTTTACTGATTTTTACATTACATATCGATATGCCTTGCTAAGGGTTTGAGCTAGGTTAAATTGATTTGTCACCTTGACGTGGGTTGGTTTTTTATGCCATCTAGGGTTAGGTTCCAAATTTGTTTGATCAAACCTTGAAATGGTCAGCGGGTTGGGTTTAACGGTTCATTAGAGGTTACGAGTGAAATCCTAGTGTTATTTTGAAGCTTGTTAACTCCTAAATTATTGCTTTACTGGACAAAGTATAATTTGGATTATATGTATTAACTAAATAATTATGAATTAACATAGAGGGAGGTGGAAATGAAATTTTTATTGCAAACATCATCCAGAGGTTTTAAAGATTATAACTCCATATCTATTGGTATACGTATTATGTGTTGTCGACTATGAAAAAAACATGATAAACTGGCTAGCAAAATATGACCTGAAAGGTAGGAGGCTGTAATGAAGACATTCATTCCTTATTCTTGGTATTTCAGATTGCTTGTCCAATGAGCTGATTCTAGAAACAAAATTCAAAATTTGGCAAAATGTTTTCTTAGCTCAGTTGGTAATAGCACCCGTTTAGTAAGCGGGAGGTCTTGAGTTCAAATCTCAATGAAAGCAATTTATCTTTTCACTGTTAATTGTTCCAGTTGTTCTATTTTGTGCTGATGTTTTGATTTCTCTGCTTCACTGAATCTGATAGCTCAGCTGGTTAGACTATTTCTGCTATTTACTTTGATTGCCTGTATAAAGGAGTTTTGACTGGTAATTTGGTTCTTCTTATAACATCTTTTATTGTAATTTACAGTCGAATATGAAATTTGACAAGCAATTTACCTTTTCTAATTTCAACTGTTATTTCCAATGTACAGTTTCATGTGTTTTTCGTGGATTTCAAATTTTTTACACTATGGTAGCCAAACAGTTATTTAATGAGGCTTGATCTGGCTATTCCATAAAAGAAACAAATGAGACAGGAAAACTGTAATTTCGCGTCAGTCTCTTTATATTTTTCCAGCATACAGATACAGTGTACTTCATGTAAGTTCTCATGTGATCCTGATGTGCAGGTAATTTAATGTCATTTTGTTATTAAAGCATAATGAAGAGAACTCTTAGCTAGGAATGGTGTATGACATTAGAATTAGCTGTATTTGTGAATCTTTGATGATCCTAGAATTAAGGGTGCACACAACTCATATACAATCCGTCCCAACCCACCAACCCATATAAACCCAACCCAATCCATCCTAGTTTGGACCGGATATGAGTTACAATTTGTAACTCATATTATATATGAGTCGGGTTTGATATTTTGTTCAACCCAACCTTATTTTAACCAAACCCAACCCTATATTAAAATACTAATTTAATATCCATCCACTTAAAATTGGAATAGTATAATCCTAGAATAATGTTCATGTATTCTATAGAAAATATATTAAAAAACATATTTCATGTCATTCAAACTAGACAGAATTTGAAAAATATATTTTAAAAAGCATTTTAATGTATTTTAAAATGAAACATTTGTTCTACTATGTAGTAAATTAATTTTGTATGATGTGTTTTACAATGAAATTTTATAAAATATGTCTTATTATTTTAAATGCATTATGATAGCTAAAATATGATATATTATGCTGAATATTTTATTATTAATTTTACGAAACTTCACTTGTATCCTCATTTTTTATTTTATTCAAGCAACCCAACTCAACCCTACTAAACCCAACCCAACTCATACTTCAACCCAACCCATATCCAACCTCATATAGGGTCAAATAAAGGTTGAATTACCTTAAACTCATACCTATGCGAGTCGAATGAAGTGTTTGGTCTAACATGACTCAACCCATACTTTGTGCATCCCTACCTAGAATAAAGATAATTGTGTTGCTTCTTGTTATTGTTAAAAATGTATGTCATTATTACTAATTTGTGTCAATTAAATTAAATTACCCTCTATTTTAATTATGGTACAATGTATTTGCAATGACTCGACAGTTCATAGTTTGATCTTTGTTTAATTTTGGATTACATTTATAATTTTAACACGACTTTTTGACTGCATTATCTCTCACCAGATATGAATTGCAAATATAAATAGTTCGCCTTGATTTCAAGTCTTGACTAGAATTTCTATTGATGGAAAGACCGATAAAAGCAATTCTTATTGGTACACGAATTGACTATGCTAGTGTGGTGTGCTTTCAACAATAGTCATGAAGACTATGGTAGCGTTTGACTAGTAAATGTTTATTTCTAACCAACTAACTTAATAATTTGTGATTATTAATTTATCATTAGTACTTGTCAGTGATAACTTATGTACTTCACTATCTGTAATACATTATAATGAATGATTATCCATTAATAGTTTATAAGTACTAATTATTAACAACATCAAATAATTATTTTTATATTTAATATTTTTTTATACTAAATTATTAATTATTAGTTAATATTAATAAATATAATAATAATTAATAACTAATATTTAAAAATGTATGCTTACATTTATTACATAATTAATAAATAATATTTAATAATTATTAATTAAAACTTTAGTTTTTAGTAATTAATTATTAATAATCGTATAAAAATTAAGATCGATATCAGTTAATACTTTATATGATAAAGTGATATTTAATATTTAATTTTGAATAATTATTAATTGATAAGTACTATTGCAAAATTAATAATTGGTAATAATCAATTATTAACATAAATACTTAATAATTTGTAATTAATAAACAATGTTATTAATCAAGAAGTAATGTATTTATTTAAAATCATAATTATACCTTATATTAAAAAAAATTAAAATTTTCCAAAAAAATACCTATGATGCAAAGTATGCTTTCATAAGCATTTAATACTTATATTTAATTAATGATCATATTTAATATTTAATATATAAATAAGAAATAACATAACAAAACTAAATAATAAATAGTATCGATTATTTAATAATTAATAATTTCTGTTAAATTAATAACAATTCTGTTAAATTAACAACAATTAATTACTAATATAATAATACTATTAAATGTTTAATAATTAATAATTATATTAATACTTAGTATTTAAAAAGTAATAATTAATATATAATATACAATTTTGAACAGTTAATAATTGTAACTAATATTAAATAATTAAGTTGTAACAAGTAATACTTGAGACTAATGCTCATAATTGGTAATTTTGCACTGCTCTTTCGTCAAATTTACTTGTCCGTTTTTGTGTGCTAATATTAATACTCTGGTTTTCACTTTCGTCACCAGCCTCGTTCCGCCGTTCACCGCCAAAGAACATGAATATCGGTCAACCGTTCACCCTCAAAAACTTTGCATGGTGACCAAAAGAGTTTTTCAGGGTACTTGTACACTTTTATTATTTTTCCATCTTTCAGCTTTTTCTTTCTTTATCATCCCACTCTCTTTTTTCATCTTTCCGCTTTCCTTTTTCATCATAGCATGTGACGAACATCATTCTCAATAGGGATTGTTAATGTGCCTCCAATTTTGGTTAAGAGGGGAAAATTGTAAGAGGATGCCTTATTTATTATTTGTTAGGGGGGTTGGATATAAAGAAATAAAAATAAAAAGAGATCACACCACCATTCCCTATATATCACATGCTAGTAACCGTGATTTTTTAACCCACCAAAAATCGATCGACAGAAAACTGCGCTGCTTTAAAAACCAAATTAAATTGCATACCTAACCCTAGTTCCTCCACCATAGTTCGAACAAAGACGACGAAGAGAAAACAATCAGATCCCAATATAATAACACATTTTGGAAATGTTATTTTAATTTTTTTTTTTAAAATCGATTGTTTTGGTGAAGAAGAGAAAAACGGTAAAAGTTGCAGTATATATTGATGAAAAAACGTTGGTGTAATACCCGTCCCGAAAAGCTAATACAAAGATCTTTTAGCACAACGGTTAGTGCGTGGTGTTACTTTCCGAGAGGTCAGGGGTTCGAACCCCATGGGTGTCACATTTGGTATTAGAGCCTATACCCAGCCGGAATTGTGTGTGTAATGTTGTGGATGTCGGTCGGTGCAGTGGTACAGATGTTGGTTACATGCGTAATGCCTGGGTGGTGAGTGATATGAGCCAACGAGGACGTTGGGCTCTTTAAGTAGGGTAGTCTGTAATACCCCTCTCGACACTATGCCATAGATGGCCTATGCCAACCCCAGAGAAATGACGCAGTAGGTGCCAAATATGCTGCAGGCAAAAAATGATCTGTGGCAACACTTTTTTAAGGTTGCTTTTTGCCGCGTTGCCTGAGAGTCAAAGGCAACACATTTTCGATCTTACGGAAACATCAGCGCAGGTGTTGCCGCATGTACTAAATTTACAAAAAAGTGGGACCCACTATAATCTGTAACCCGGGTTTATGGAATCGCCACTAAAATCTGTAGCCCGGGTTCACGGAATCCAGTTGTGGGGCCTACATGCATAAATCTATGGCAACAATTTTATCGCCCAATGGCAACACTATATCGTAGTTAGGCAACATTTAACATCACATACTGCAACATTATATCATATATATGACAACTTTACATAAAATAACATCAAACTGAAATTAACAAAGAACTTTTTATTTCAAATTAACCAGCAAACACAAGTAGTACTAAGTCAACTACAAAATAACAAAACGTAGCCACTAAATTCAATTTTACAAACATTTCAAAAACAAACACAGCAAGTCCTCAATTCATGTAAACATAAAACTAAAACAGTTTCAAAATATAGCGCAAGCCTTCAATGCGTTCAATGCCTCTACTGCATCGTGTACCTCTAGTGCCTTCATTAACAAGTTCTTGAAAATCCTCATCACTGCCTCCTTCGCCTGCATACATCAGTTGCATTTTAGCACAAAATAAGAGGTATGCATGCCTCAATTGCATTTCAGCACAAACTATGGTCATAGTATAACTGAGTTTCCTTTCAGCACAAACTGAGTTTCATAACTGAATTCCATTTGCATCAGTATAACATGGTATACTGATCTAAATAATGTGTATAAAAGTGTACTAATCTAAACAATGTGTGAGTTACATAACTGATCTAAACAATGTGTATACAAGTGTATACTGATCTAAACAATGTGTATACAAGTGTATACAGATCTGCAATGTGGCAAAAAATATCACTAATCTACAATGTGACAAAACTTAAAATTATACCTGAAAAACTGCCCATGCATGCTATTTCATGTTACTTCACTGCTCTACATTGCCATAACAACACACAAAAGAATTCCAAACATGATCCAAGACATAGCTAAAGCTTTTGCAAAGAATTTTTCTCCTGTCTCGTGTTTTCTACATTCAATGCGCATTAAGGCCAACTCTTCCTTCAAATCTGCCACAAATTCATCGGCTTTTGCCCTCTTTTGCTTTGGCTTCAGCAACTTTTCTTCAATTGTTTTCTTTTCTACGAGTAATTGCAATATAGTCTTTTCTTTTTCCATCAATTTAACAGTAGTATCATCCAATTCAGAATTGTTGTTGATTTCATACACTTCGTCATGCCACATAAAATACTCGCAATTGCCAATCTGCGCATATATTAAATTCTCGAGTAGAACATCAATGCAAGATATGATAATCGACATGGAGCAACCAAAAAAATCTAATTTATACTTACCGGCCACATGGAGCAAACAAAAAACTTCTTCCCGGCATTCGACCCTACCTTCACAGTCCTCATCTTCGCTGGGATATTGTGGTGACAGTTCTTTCTCGTAGCCGCTGTTGACGAATTTGAAGTAGAAATTAATGTCCGCATCATGCAATATTCAGTGATGTCTGCAGTCCGAGACTTAAGTCATGGTTTTCCTCCCAAAATCTATTAGTGAACATTCTTCATGAGTTTTTATCTCCAAAAATCAACATAAAACAAATTTATGACAATGTGTACTCTTATAAGTACCTATAAAGATTCCATAATATTTATATCGAATAAACATAAACTATAGGATGAAACATCAATTACATTCCTAAAATTTGCATAAATGTGGATATGATAAATGCAGTGTGTACTATATGACATCTAACAAGGCTAAATAAACACACACTTACTGCATCGAAGGAGATCTCACTGGTTGAGAACTAAAGGTAGAAACCCCAAAAAAGAATAAGGGCGTTAAGCTCGGCTTTAAAGAGCAATGATTATGATTCTGATCCGATCAAAACAAGGCTTCCTAGATCACCTAAATTTTGCTTTGCATCCTGCCCGAGCGAAAAAATTCACTTCTATATGGGCCTTGCAAGCAAAAGTGCCTATTTGAATTTGGCATTGTCACATACTGCCTAGTGGAACATTATCCAAAGAACTTTTGTACTCACAAGCATTGCCACATTCTACCTCCATTCTCCGGATAATGTCCCACTAGGCACTATGGTGGACAACAAAATCTACCACCCAAAGAATTACGATTTCTACTTATGCTCACAAGATGGAATGATAGGCACAACCCAAAGAAGTACTTTTGTGAAACAACATATTTAACGATGTAGGTTTGAGGAAAAAAAGACCTAAATGGCTAGGGAATACCTTCATGTTAAGCCTAAAACAGATTAGCCTAAAAAATGAATGTACAGACTGACGAAGTACAACACTATGGATCATCGAAAAAAGGTATTTTGAGATCAAAAAATTCATTTACAATACCTTAGGGTAATGAAAGCAGATCAGCAGCGAAGCAATTTCATGCAAAATCAGATTTTATTTGGTAGCGAGCAACGTAATTAGTGGTTGCCTCGTCGAGTTTTGCAGCAGTGAGAATTAAAATGATAGGAGAAGGAAGAAGAGATTTTTTTGAGAGGAAGGAGAATTTAGGGAAGAAGAAGGGCAACAAGAATTGGGATTTCCTGCGATAAGAATTGGGAATTTAGTTTAGGGTTCGAACGATTTAGGGTTGAAAGTGGAAAAGTGAAAACAACGAGAATTATTTTATTATTTTTCAGCGGTAAGATGAAAATTTAGGGAAGAGAAAGTCGGTTATAATTTTCTCAAGTGAAAACAACGAGAATTATTTTTCAGCGGAAAAATGGTAATTTGGGTAAAAGATCGCTGCGGTGTTGAAAGAAATCAGATTGATGCGGATCACTAATCTGGACCGTTGGATCGTGTTGACGCGGATTGCTAATTTTATTCACGCGGCTACTGCAACACATGTTGATATCTATGCTAACACGTTGAAGCGTGCGTTGCAATAGACAAAAAACATCATAGCAATGACAACACTGTAGCTAGCAACACCATGGGTTTTCGTTGCAATACGCCATCTATGGCGTAGTGCGAAAACCTAACACAAAGATCTTTTAGCACAGTGGTTAGTGCGTAGTGTTGCTTTCCGGGAGATCGGGGGCTCGAATCCGGTGGGTGCCACATTTGGTATCAGGGCCTATACCCAACCGGAATTGTGTGTGTAATGTTGCGGATGTCGGTCGGTGCAGTGGTACTGATGCGGGTTACATGCGCAATGCCTGGGTGGTGAGTGATATGAGCCAACGAGGACATAGAGCTCTTTAAGGGGGGTAGTCTGTAACACCCCTCTCGAAAAGCTAACACAAAAATATTTTAGCATAGTGATTAGTGCGTGGTGTTGCTTTTCAGGAGGTCGTAGGTTCGAATCCCATGGGTGTCACATTAGGATTATAAGGTTATTATTGGCATTTTATTTATTATTTTAGGGGAAGACTAATTTGTTTTGTCCCCCTATAATTCTTTTTAAAATGAATTAAAATTGTAATTTGCCTTAACCAAAAGGGTGCGTCTATTAACATCCCGTTATTTGCTCTTTAATCCAAAAATGTCTTGCTGTAATTTCATTCTCACTACTTTTTTTCCTTCTTTTTCTAGTCTCCAACTTGCAATTTGTTTCTGCTGCTTTCTCCCCTTAAAATTTTGATTGAATTAATTAACATTTGTAGGCAGCATCGTTCGTTGAAATAAATCGACGCACAACCCTAAAATGTTGGTTAGAGTAATTGACATTCTACCTGAGCATTGATTTATTTGAACTAACACCATCTATGTTAATGATTTGTTTGCTAATTGTTTAGGTTTTTGCAGTTTTTGTATACTAATGATGTATTTGATCTTAAAACACATAATAATGCACATCGTTGATTGTACAGCTTTTAAAAATTTAATCATTGTTTTATTTTTCTGAAAGGTAAATTTGGAAACTAAATTTTAAAATTTTAATTGGGGGTGAAAAGCAATTAATGGAATGCGAATAGCCAGACCCTAACCAAAATTGGAGTTTGACAATCCCCTTCTCAAACGATTTCAAAGCAAAAACCAAAATCATTTCCTTTCTTCTCTAACCACAAAAGCACTAATTAATTAATGTGTTTTGCTACAAGACCCGAAAAGGTGGTGTCAAAGATCAAGAAATTCCCGAAATTAAAGGAGGACAGTTGATTTTATTTGTTTTTATTTAATTCAGACTTTGGATTTGTTTTTGTCACATTGCCGGCGAAAATCTTTGGCCTACTAGTTTTTTCGATTAATTATTTCTTCCCTAGTCTCGTCACCCTCCTTCTTTTCCGTTCTTTCAATCTAGCTTCTTGCCCTCCCTAGTCGTCCATCTTCTTTCCAATTCACCTAACTTCTAACCAACACGCCTGAATTAACTTTCTAAAGGCCCTCCATTCCCGCTCCGCCTATTTCCGAGCTTACCAAGAGAAACAAGCTGTACGAGCGTCAGAATAGTTAAGATATTGTAACATATGCGCGCTAATAAGAATTACACAGATGTGCTTGCCGAGCCCTAGTACTCAAATTTCTTCAGGCTACCTACTGCATAGAGGCTATGCATTGATGAATTTCCATCTAATATGGTACGCTTCATATATATATATATATTACGATTATAGTTAGTTATATTTTAGTATTTATTTCTGTCACAATCGTAAAAATTAAGCGCACAATTTGTTATAGGATATTGACAGCATTGATATTGTGGAGCTAAATCGGTGAAGTCTGGAAATAGAGATTAAATTGTTTATGTGGGTCGCGCAAAAGTGGATGTTCACTTTAGCCTGGTATAATTCGAAGGAAAAAGAGAACCAAGAAGTATAATCTCATGTAACTGTAAATTAGCTGAATTAAAATGCGGGTTGGTTGAATGATAAAGGCTTACACAAGAATGAAGTTTCTTTTTTGTGTTACGTGCTCAAATAGAAATGCTGAAATAGGAGAAACTTAGAATGTATCATTGATACACTTGATTGTAATGTGGGTGTGACTAACATGAGTTGTCTATGTGCTTCTCTTGAACTATATACTTAGTCTGCGTTTGTTTTTTCTTTAAAGTTCTGAATGCAAGTTCTAATTTATAAATCATAACCTTTTAAGTTGTTTGATTTTTGTCTTTGTTCTAAATAAAACCATCTATTCAGACAAAATAATTCAGAACAATTTTAGTTCTTATTTTTTATTCTGAATGCTGAATATTAATTTTTGTTCTGAATGCTAAATGCAGACAAACAAGTAAGGGATAATTCAGAATTTAGCATATTAAATAAACGGAGCCTTAGGCTTATCCTATTTACCCTATCTGATTAAACATACTACTCGTCCTTATCACAACTCACAAGAACACTATAAAATTAAGATTTTAACTATATTGTGATTTTTCATGGTTTTCACTTTTGGTTGTTTATAATGATCAAATTGCAAGAGAATATAAAGAGCGCGCTCATATATGGTTTTTTTTCCTGAAGGATGTTTATCTTTCATTAACAGAGAGCAAATCCTCTATACCCAAATTCCTCTACCCTCCTATACTCAACCAATCAGGACCCCTTATTTTCACCTTTTTGCAATTAAATCGACGAGAGAAAGATGACTTAATTGCAAAAAGGTGAAAATCAAAGGGTCTTTATTGGTTGGGTACAGAGAGATAGGGGATTTGATTCCTTATTAACAATGGTACATTCCAGTTTCTCGTGAAAAACGACTGATTAATCGCACATTGTGGGAAGACAATTTTAATGGACATGTTGTTGTGGCAGATACATATTATAATTGTTACATATGAAAAGAAGAGGGAGAGGCATATAAAGTTTACATATACAAGGGTAGATGAGCATGCATGAGAGGAAGATTTCAATCAAGGCAATGTCAATGGCTCTTATTTTGGAGAATGAGAATGAGAATGCGAAGAGTTATCTTTGGATACTCCTAAGCAAGTTAATTTCTCGGATGATATGTCTGTTGCAATTAGGTTTGCTGATGGGGTTGTTTTGTTGCTAATGCTGCTGAAGGAGTCATGGTAATTGTTTTGTCATGCTCAATATTTTTGGTTGTTGATGTAAAATCTGGTATGCACAATCTGGGTGCAAATCACCTGGATTAGGGGCTCTCTATTCTCTAGGTCCGCACCAATCAAATTGCTCCATTTTGGAATAATTTGCAGTTTGTTCTCTGTACTTTGATTTATACAGAGGGGGCAAACTGCAAATTACTCCAAAATAGGGCAATTTGATAGGTGAAGACCAGGGAAACAGCCGAACAATACAGTTTATCATCATTTCATTTGGCCATGACTGACAAAATAAGTGTAGGCCAGGCTAGGCATTATAGACATTTAGTTAAAAATTCATTAGTGTGTATTGTCGCCATTTAAAGAAATTCATTTGTTTCTTTTGTCGCTTCTGTATCTTACGGGAAATGGTGATTGGCCAACCGTGGGTGACAATATATTTAGTACACTCAAGTTCTGGTGACTATTTTTAAACTATACACTTTGGATAATCTTACATATACCGTTCAATCATATTTTCTTATTTATTAGGTTACTTGGGTTAACTGCACTTAAGGCTTACACACACATCGTACCCATTTACTTCCCAGTGAATAAACCTAATACAGTATATGTAGCTATCTCTCAATATTGAGATACATCCCATGGTACCCCCTCTCGCACGGTCTCCACCGTATCATCGCAGGAATATAGCAGTCCCTAATCCTACGCCCGAACGTCGTACGGATTTCTATATATATGTCAACGCTACGTCTGCAAAGAACCACTATTTCTGTATAACGTAAGCGTTCAGACTGCCATCTTTGAACCATTCGATCAAATTAGGTTCCATCCTCAAATAATGCCCTCTAGTCTTATGATACACCACCTAGAGCGACATGAGTGTACCAAGACATTCCCATGTACGTATCGTCAATCGTTCTCGATGTCTGTTGCACATGCTCTCTATATGTGCGCCCGAGTCCCGTGGCAGGGCTAATCAAGAAACCCGGAACTCGGTCGGAAGCTTTAAAATATCTGCCGATTGCAGATGCTAAGGTCTGCTTTTACAGTGGCTATGGTCCCACTAGACCCGTCCCTCAACTAATGAAAGACACCCAAGAATATCAAGAATGAGAACTTAACCCTGGCCCCCTATGCCCTTCAAACCTATTGGCCAACCTCACCCATAACTAGATAGCAAAGTATATGGTCTTTTGGAATTCTCCACCTTTTCGCTTTACGTACTGATTAAAGATGGTAGGTAGACGACGAGTTGCTTTCACAGGGCACTAACTGGTCTCGCCGAATCAAGCTGGTCCATCTTAGTCTTTTGATTGCCCCTTATTATTGCAATCAAAGCATACTCGTTGGTTCACCTACGCAGACCTAACCTCTGTGAGTACAGGAGGATCATCTGCCACTCACAGAGGAATACCAAGAGTACCCTACGTCCCCGGAAGCTGCATGCTTCCCCTTTCAGTCCTTTGGAGCCGTAAAACAATCAGATGAATGTGTGCTCCCCTCGTGCCTTATAACACCTCGATGATATACCATGTTGGGTTATTCACCCTCAACCGTACGGACTGGTCTAAGCGCCTTACTTTAGCATGTTGTTAGACCCTATGTCTAAATATTCTTTTACACGTTTGTCTCACCTCATCGGGTTTCCAGTTAACTTGGTTATTCCAATTCATATTGAATTCTTATTCAAATTACAAAGTTTCTCTTGCTTATTAATTTCATTCATACAACTTAATTCATTTAAGTTCATTAATAAGCTTATAACATGTTATTCTCTAGATTGTGGCCCAAGGTCTATGATTCACAATCCCTTTTATATTCTTGTTTGATTTGAATAACATATTTTACTTAATATGTAATTAAGTATATCTAATTCACATGTTTCCAATTAACATGTCACTTACCCTTTATGATTAAATATAACTTATTTTATTTCATAAGTTTTCCTCATCCTTTCTCATTTAATCATAATTCCACTTTACGTCGTCAATACGACTTACCGTTGTTTACTTATTAACTTAGTTCTATTAACTAAGGCCCATTAATAAGTTTCTCTACCCATTTATTATAACCTATGTTATAATTACCCTTTGTCCCTAGTACAAGTCTAAACATGTTATTACCAACGGGTTTCAGACTCCCAGACTACTTAATTTATAATTAAGCACAATATATGTTCACCCCTTTTATTAACTGGTTTTAGGTTTTTCCCTTTTCTAATTACTTAATTTACAATTAAGTGTCACTTAACTTAATTCACCAGTTATCCCATTCTCTTACTAGTTTATTATAACCTAAGTTATAATGTTCACTTGTCCCTAGGACAAGTCTTCCTATTATACAACATTTTCATTAATGTTATTTATTTATAATAGGCTAATATCATTCCCCTTTTAAACCGTTTACTGTTGTAAACCATTATTCTTCATTCTCTATAATATATGTTCCTTATTATATTAAGGAAAACACTTCATGCACCTTATCAGTTTGATAGAAGGAATCAATGATTTATTTTCATAACGTTTTCCCATCTAAATCTGCGGTAGCAAGTAATTTCTTTACTTTTCTATATTTATTGTGGCTTGCTTGCAACAACGTTTTCAGAAATAAGTCATTTAGGGAAATACATCACTTTTCCCTCTTATCACAATAACTCAGTTCATTACATCCCTTCCTTTCTTATTTTCTGAGTTAGACATTTAATTATCATCCTTGCCATTTATTCATATCTTGTTATATACATATATTTATTTATATTTATATAAGCACTAGACCTCTCACATTAAGCCTACACTTGTGGACGCTGGATTTGTCGGGCGGGTCCGGGCAGACTTCTACCACAAGCTGACTTAACCTCATATCTTAGCACATGTTGTTAATTCTTGCACTTAGGCCTCTCACATTAGGTTCAACATTAGTGGCTGCTGGATATGCCGGACTATGCGGGGGTTAGGGCACGCTTTACTAAACTTGATTATAATAGGTTCAAGGTTTAGGGGGTGTACAATGCGCGTTCTAGCGGAGTTATGAGCGTGTATGGGTCCGACTATAGGAAACTAAGCCGCAAGTAACACCTACGGATATGGCTGTGTTCAATAAGTTGTTGTGATAAGGACTGATACACCCTACTGCCAGGGATAACACAGAATATTCGGGTAATAGGGAGCCGATCGCTTGGGTAGTAATTAGAGTAACACCTAATCTTGTTAATAACCTAATCTTATTAATACTAAGTTAGTGTAGTTAGTTTGACTCTTGGGATACGAATGAGAAATTTTATCTACCTTTACCTTGTTTGCCTCTTGCACATATACATGTTTTACTGTTCTTTCTCTTCTAGTAGTATTGATCTGTCTTGACACCTATTCATATACATATGCTAGAAATTATTAGAACTCGCCAAACTTAATGTATGACCTTTTTTGTTTTCCTTCTCTCCCTTCCTTTTCACTCCCCAAGTTCTCAGAGTGGGAGTGGTCAATAGTCGAGATCGTGATTCTGCTTGGACTTGGATAGCTCTCATTTTCAAGTATTTTCTTCAGTTTATTCATGCGTATTGTAATAACACTTAAGGGATGTTGTTATGGTTTTTGTAACCTGATTATGAGATAGATTTCTTTTGAATATTTGAGAAAAACATGATGTTGTAACTTTGACTTTAAAATGTTGCTTTTCTTGATTAATAGAAGTTCTAAGTTTTATTTTCCGCTACATTATTTATATCTGTCTTATACATTTAGTTATTGTTTACCTATTGCGCTTCATGAACCTTAATGCATTCTCATTAGAGTGACATTAACAGACATGTGGTGAAATACTCTTTGGAAAACGAAGCTACCATAAGTTCTCGTGCCACATACACAATGCAAACACACACTTGGGCGAGGTTTCACTTATGATAACCAAAATATGATTGATACGTGAAAAATTCTCTTATATTATTATTATTAGTGCATAGTGTGAAAATCACTTTTTCAAATAAACATATCAATCTTAGCCGACATAGATACCATAATATTATGTCGACCTCCTACTCGTTTTACATAGGATCTACAATAGAAAATCGTATAGGTTCGTAGCTGATAAGTTTGGATTTCCAATAAATGACCCACGGCTAAGGAACTTCCTTACTGAATGGGTACGCCTCTAGCAAACGTCTCGAAAAGTAAATAATTCTCTGCCAACACAAGGCCGTCGGTGCTCTTCAAGCCATGCTGCACGAGTATGCCATTTCCCGGTCGTTACAAACCTTTTCTATGAGAACGTGAATTTCCAACACAAACCACAATAGTAAAATGTCAGGGCTCCATACCATAGCACTATCTTAAAAAGCCACATAGTAAACAAATGGTGTAACAAACCGGATTCCAACAGACTGATTTTTTTTTCTTCAAAAAAACCCAATCCATCGAAACCCGAGTTAGGTGCTCTGGTATCCTACAGAAAAGACAGAGACATAAAAACATATCAGAGTTCAGAAAACAACTCATAGCGGAAGGAACAAAATATAATATAATCAAAACATAACTTTACCTTAATAATGATACTGCTAAACAAGTATCTAAAGCTGTACCATCTCTGTCCTGAACCTAACCTACGAATGTTATGAGGAGGGGGTCAGAACATAAGTTCTGTGTGATTGGACTTAAAATAAACTTCTAGATAATCCTACATTTACCGTTCCGTTACATTTTCTTATTTATTAGGTTCTTTGCAATGCTAGCTCTCTAGACTTACTCATACGTCATGTACATTTACCACTAGTAGATTAACCTAATATAGTGTATATGTAGCTACCCCCAAATAAGATATACTCTTCTCGTATAGACTCCATAGTATGCACGCAGTCCCTTACTAAATGCCACATGTCCTATAAATTTCTATGTATATATATATATATCAACTCTACGTCCGCATGAAACTATCATCACTATGTTACGTAAACGTTTGGACTGCCATTCTAGATCCTACTAGGTTCTGTCATCGAATAATGCCCTCTAGTCTTATGATACACCACCTAGAGCAACATGAGTGTACCTAGACTTTCCCGCGTACGTATTGTCAATCGTTCTCGATGTCTATTGCACGTGTTCTCTATATGTGCACCCAAGTCCCGTGGCAGGGCTAAATCAAGAAACACGAAACTCGGTCGAGAGCTTTCAGATATCTGCCGATTGCAGATGCTAAGGTCCGCTTTACAGTGGCTATGATCCCACTAGACCCCTCCCTCAACTAATGAAAGGCACCTAAGTATATCAAGAATGAGAACTTAACCCCAGCCCCCTATGCCCATCAGACCGATTGACCAACCTCACCAATAACTAAATAGCAAAGTACGTGGTCTTTTGGTGTTCTCCGCCTTTCCGCTTTACGTACTGACTAAAGATGGTAGGTAGATGACGAGTTGCTAACATAGGGCACTAATCGATCTCGCCGAATCACGCTGGTTCATCTTAGTCTTTTGATTGCCCCTTATTATTGCAATCAAGGCATACTCATTGGTTCACCCATGTAGACCTAACCTTTGTGAGCACAGGCGTATCATCTGCAACTCACAGAGGAATACCAAGAGTACCCTCTACGTTCCCGAAAATCGCGTGCTTCTTAACCCAGTCCGTTGGAGCCTACTAGGATATCTAGATAGACATGCGCTCCCCTTTGTGTTTTTCGACATCCGATGATCTACCCCTAATGGTTATTCATCTTATAATATATGGACTGGTCCAAGCGCCTCATTCTTACCTATTATTAGAACTATGTCTAATTATTCAATTATGTACTAGTTGTGCCTCATCAGGTTTATTTATAACATGGTTATCCTATGTTGACTTCTTTATGTTTCCAATTACCAAGTTTCCTCTGCATATTAATCTTTCCTTATATCCTAGCTCATTAATGAGTTTTCAACATGTTAACACATTTCATTCATAAGTATTTCCTCATATCTTTGTATTCAATTATATTCCCATTTGGTGATGTCGCCACAATTCATCATTATTCACTTAGTTTTCTTAACTAAGGTTTTCTAGCTAGTTCATATACTTATGACATTTTTATCAACAGACTACACATTGTCGCTTTACCGTTTATGTTTAACTGATAAGTTGTCCCATTTTTCTAGTCCGTTCTCATTTTTCCCTGTCCCTAGGGAAAGTATACTTATCATACAATCTTTATACTATCCCCATGTTTGTTTACAACAAGTTGCTATCATTCCCCAATCTTCTTTTTCTCCAATGTTGTTATATTGGTTAAATTTGTCTATACGCCCCAGTTTACTTAACCTTAGCACACTTAACATGTTTGTTTCATAGCATTAATCTTTTTATTAATGCACTCAACCTCTCACATTAGATATGTTGCTTGCGGTTGCTGGATATGCCGGGCGGTTCCGGGCAGACTTCTACTGCAAACTCATCCTAACCTCGGGTTTTGGGCTTAATGCGCTAACCTCTCACATTAGACCTATTGTTGTGGTTGCTGGATGTGTCGGGCGATTCCGAGCAGACTTACACCACAACTCGATCTAACCTCGAGTTAGGCATGTTCATCTTTTAACCGACTTATACAATTTCAATCTAGGTTTTATATGCCTATTTATCCCAATCCAATAATTCATGTTCATGCTTCTAAGCCCAACTTCATGTTTATGGTTCCAATTTGATTCGGATACATAAATTCTACCATGATTACATAATCACATACATAGTTATGCCAATAATCCTTATTATATGTCATGTTATACTTAATTATACCCAAATTAATTGTTTTTTAAAATTATCAATAATTCATGTCAACCCTCATTCTTATTGCTTAAAACAATTAATTCATGCCCACTCTCATTCTTATTACGTGCATATATATATTCCAAACTATTCCCAATCATCCCAACATTATTCACAAGTCTCAACGTATCATATTTAGCCTCGAAGTTAGCCTAATTTTAAAAGTAAAAAGAAGAAGAAGGGAAGAAAGTCAGAATATTGCAATTGTCATGAATACATAGACAAACATGTGAAGTGAATAACAGTAAAATACGTTAGACAGATACATATGTTAGATTTAGGTTCCAATCCCATCATAATTACCATTCAATTTATTAGTACGTTTATTAAGTGTGTGTGTGAATGGGGAATGGCGAAAGATAGATCCATTATTATACAAAAATATATTTTAAATCCACTCACCTTGATTGGATTAGAAGAAGAAGAGGATTAGGCTTCGTTGTTGCAGATCTATGTTTTTCTCAATTCCTTGTTTTGATTAGTTTTGAAAGGAGGTTGTATTTCTTGAATCATTGATCTTTGATTTCATCTAATCATTTGTTTAAGAAAAAGGTTTGGCGAGGAAGGAGAGAAACAGGCTGATAGTCATTGTTTTACTTGAGGAAGAAGTAGAAGGAGAAGAGCAGAGCTCCGACGTCGCCTTAGAAGATATAGGGGTTAGGGTTAGGTCCAGGGGTTATTTATATGTGTATTGGAGAAACCAAGACTCTTAGATTGAATTAAAGCACATCAGAATCGTCAGAAACCGTACAAAAAGTTTTCCCAGATCTGGCCGAGGGTGTCAACACCCCGGGGGTCGATACCCCTACCGACACCCCCTAGTGGGGGTCGACACCTATATCGACACCCCCAGGGGGGTGTCGACCCCTTTGATCCGGAATTTTCCTGCTCATCCCAAATCTGGTCGGTTTGAACGGTTTTGAATTTCTAAAGCGGCTATATGCATACATATATTTTCCTGTGCGTATACAAACTTCTATGGCTTGTAACTTCTTCATACGTTATCCGTTTTACGCAAACTTGGTGTCCATCTGAACCAGAATTCCGAGACGGACGATGGTGATGTCTGTTTTTCTTAGTTCCTGATATATAAATTAAGTATCTTTATTTTCTTACCTTTAACGTATGTATTAGTTAAACTATACGTCACCATCATTTGTATAACCATATTTTTCATTTTTAATTATATTAAAAATGCGGGGTGTTACATTCTCCCACCCTTAAGAAATTTCGTTCCCGAAATTTGGTAAGGGTAAAATTAAATAATCCCTCGTCTAATATACATCCACTATGTGTGCATCCAATTTCGCAAACATAGTGCACATGTGCATAGTGCACTACATCAAAATAATACATGTATGCCTAGGTGGTACCTCCTATATGTATGTAGATTTTCAAAGATCCTTTTAAAATATGATGCTCACATCCTAAATATACTTGCAGTTCTATATAATTGCAATATTTTTGAAAATTCAAAATATTTTTCACCCAAATTTTCCCACACCCCTATAAAATAAGAGTGTAGTTCACCCAATGTTTCACCCAAAACCTTATCAACCGTCATTAAATTTCAATATTTTAGAAAAACTAATTCTCCAAATTTTAATTTCTTATGTTCTTTAAAGGAAAAATTCACCATTTCCAGTTTCTTCTGCTAATTTTGTCTCGGGAAAATTTTCATCGTTTTTCTTTTCTTTCTTTGTTTATTTCATTTGTCGTTTTATTGTTCTTATTTAGTCGCAATGGTTTTAAGTATAAAAAATTCATACAGCAGAAGAAAACAAACTTACAAATTCTACTACACCAAAACAAGTTTTTTTTACTTAGTACATCATTACTACAACTAGATAAATAAAAGCAAGATAGTCAGGCACTACATCATGGGACATCTGATATCATGCTACCATAATGATCATACAATGGAGGGCAGGACTCTATCCAAACAAACCACGGATGAGGGCCTCCAGTCCATCAATCTTGCCCTCAACCCTATCTAGATGCTCCTCCTGCCGTCTGGACCCGTCTCTAACCTCCAACTGTAAATCCTGCATCCCAGCCTCTATTTGAACAAAACGTTGGTGGGAGGTGCTCATTTCCTGTAGGATCTGCTGATGTGTCTGGCCAAACTCAACCTGTGTCCTAAGAATTTCTTGTTATTCCCTCAAAATATTATGATGCTCCTTAGACAGCTGAGCCTGCTGCCTAGAGAATGCCCCATAATCCTGCTCTCTAGAAGCCCTACTATCCCATCCAACTGTACCCCACCCTGAGGCTTGGGAAGTCCAAGCGCCTCCCCAAGCCTGCTTTATCTGCTGGTATGGGTCTGATCCTCCCGGCTGTACATACCAGGGTTCCTCCTCATGCGCGAACTGATAACCCTGTGTATCCTCCTCATCCTGTGCTTCGTCCTCCTCTTCCTCCTCCTCTTCTCTTCCTCTTCCTCTTCACCTTCTCCCTCGTGTTCCATGGGCTGAGGGTCTAATTCTACTAATTCCTGTAGCTCAATGTGCATCCTAACTAGTGCACCCAAATCTATGACGTGGGAGGGGTGAGAGGAAGGTGATATCTAACTCTCTCTGAGCAGAGGAACGTGAAACCGAGTAAACACTACCGTCCACAGATTTCCAAAAGCAATATTGGTCTTCCTCGACTCTCTAGTAGCATCGTAATACTGTAAAATGGTGCGGTCCCAGTTTACTTGAATTCCCGCAAAAATGGCATATGTAGCAAGCTTAACCGTGTGTGAAATCTTGTTGTATCCTCCAGCCTTAGCAACAAGATTGTACTGTAAAATATGTATGACTAATCTAGATATAGGGAGCAAATGACCCATATCCCACTCCCGCTGATACTCATCCAAGAAAATCCTACGTCAAACAGCCATATCAGTTGGCTCTATGTCTCCCAAATTGTATCCCGCCCCACGAATACCAAGCATGTCTCCAAATTGTACTTCATTAAATTTAATAATGGTCCCCTTAACATCGGATTCATAAGTAACCATACCATTATCTTCCCCAACTATCAAATTAGCGTCAAAAAGACGAACTAACCTTTTGTAGCCTCCTTGCTCTACCGTGTTGACATCCAAAATCGCGGTCAAACCCGCCCCTATAAACAAGGCTCCCAAAGGGGTTCTGATAAAACCCAAAAACTTGACCGGTCGCCCTAGCAAAAGATTCAACTTCGCGGTCTTTTCGTATGCTTCGACTACTTCCCTTCGATTGTTGCACCATGCGATCTCTTGAGGTGTTAGATGGGGAAAAGAGGCAATGAGTTCCATGGCGATTTTAGCTCGAATTGAGAGGGGGTTTGGGTAGATCCGGGTAGAGGACGTTGCCAGCTTCGATTTGATAGCAATCTTTCGCGAAATGGTGGTGTTTTGAGGTGGTGGCAGGCTTGGAAAAGGGTGATGGAATTGGGTTTTCGGGTGGAAGGAGGGTGCTGGAAGATGGAGTGGGGACTGAAGGCTTTCTGCCTTCGTTTATTTTTTTTTTCCGATCTAGACGGGGGATGTCGACACCTCAGTCGACCCCTATGAAGGGGTGTCGACACCTATGTCGACCCCCTTTAGGGGTGTCGACTCCCTTTATCTTATTTTATTTTTGTTCAATAATCTTTCTTCTTGACGATTCATCTCCATTTTTTGTGGCAGACTCTAAATTCTGACGTGCTTACTAGGGATCGCTTGTCCCTATCTTGTATCCATTCTAATTCCATAATTAAAATATAACTGTCTCTCATGGGATAGGCAATTTGTAATGTCCATTATTCTGTACACTTTTATTTCTTCTTAAAGATTTCCTTGTTCTCCATTTTAGTGTACAAATAGAATTACCCCATTTTTTTCCAAAGAAAATCTTTTTCTCTTTTGCCAGCGAGTTCCTCAACTAAACAAAGTATACATACATATTTATTTATATTTCTAAAAAAAAATACAAATACGTTCACTCATTATCTATATAGGAACTCTAAACCTAGGCTCTGATACCAGATGTAACAACCTGGATTCCGACAGACCGAATTTTTTTCAAAAAAACCCAATCCATTGAAACCCAAGTTGGGTGCTCTAGTATCCTGCAGAAAAGACAAGGACATAAAAACATATCAGAGTTCGGAAAACAAATCAGAGCGGAAGGAACAAAATATAATATAATCAAAACATAACTTTACCTTAATAATGAACTGCTAAACTAGTATCCAAAGCTATACCATCTCTGTCGTGAACCTAACCTGCGAATGTTATGTGGAGGGGGCCAGAGCATAAGTTCTGTGTGACTGGACTTAAAATAAACTTCTGGATAATCCTACATATACCGTTCCATTACATTTTCTTATTTATTAGGTTCTTTACAATGCTAGCTCTCTAGACTTACTCATACGTCATGTCCATCTACCACTAGTAGATTAACCTAATATAGTGTATATGTAGCTACCCCCAAATAAGATATACTCTTCTCGTATGGACTCCATCGTATGTACGCAGTCACTTACTAAATGCCACATGTCTTACAAATTTAATAAAGACTCTCATTTGTCTATTGGATGATGAAAAGAGAAAATGAAAAAGGGTTGGCTTTTACTCTTATAGTGCTTAGTTTTTTCTACTAATTTCTAGGAACTGCTATTTAGGATTTTCTACTAGGGTTTGTTGCTGTGGTTTCAATAATTGCCAGTTAAATTACTACTCATAAAATCAAGGGCAAACTAGGGTTCAACAACAAGGAAAAAAAATTAACTTAGTAGACTGAAACGTGGACATTGATTTTATGTTTAGTTGAGAAGTATGGTTTGATTTTTCCATGCGGACATTGATTTTATGACAATCGATGTTGATTTAGAGTTTCACGAAAAAGAAAGAGGAGTGTTAATGAGACTCTAATTTTGATTAAGGGGGTTATAAATTTAATTTATTTTAAAATTGTTATGATAGGGACAACATAAATTAGCTTCCCCTTAAAACAGTAAATAAAAATTCCAATAATAACCTTATAATTCCATAATTTTTTCATTAGTATACACTGAAACCCTCCACTGTTTTCCTGTTCTTCACCAAAACTGTTGATTTAAAAAAAAACGATTAAACAAACTTTTCAAATTTTGTGTCATTACATTGGGATCTGATTGCTTTATTTTCATCATCTTCGTTCGAACCATGGCGGAGGAAATAGAGTTAGGTATGCGATTTAGTTTGGCTTTTAAAGCAGCGTGCTTTTCTATCAATCAATTTTTGAAGAATTAAAAAGTTAGGGTTAGCAGCACGTGATATGCATGGAAATGATAGTTTAGTCTCTTATTTTTTTTATATGCAATCTTTCTCTTAACAAATATAAGGAGTCCCCTTAAAAAGTTTCTTCTTTTCATGAAAATTGGAGTTCTTTTAACAATTCCAAAAGAAAATAGAAACATGTTGCTTCTTATGCTTGCGTATGCTATCTACAAAAAGTTTAAATGTTATAAAGTTAAGAAAAGTACCCAAAAAGTGACGTTTAGAGCATTCCCAACCAAAGGTTGGGTTGGGAACCAACCGACTCCCAAATAGAGGTTGGGTTGCCTAACAACCTATGCCTTAGCCAACTTTTATAAAACCGATTAAGGATTTACGGTGTTGATCGCAATCCACACCGTGGTATGGATTATGATCCAATGGTGTGGATCGTAATCCACACCATTTTCCTTAGCCGGCTAAAAATGCATGGCATCCCCCTATTGGGGTTGCTGTATTTTCGCTGATTGAGGGTGGGTGGACGATCAAACAATTTGGATGGAACCATTAACCCAACACCCTGTTGGGAATGGTCTTAGAGTTGGCCTGAAATCTCTAATAGCATGCTAAAATAAAAAAATAGCATCGGAGAGGCAGCTTTATTAATACGCAACGTTAATTGCTAAGGTGCCCTTCAAGTTACATTTAATTTACAATCCACGCAAGATGCTCTTATATTCCCAGTTCAACCTCGACGCCATTGTTAAGAGAGTGATGGGAAAAACCTTAAGCTTGTCTGCTTCCACTTCTTCGCACAGCCTCAGACTCTCACTTAATCAGCCTCAGTGTAGGTTTTTTTTTGTGGTTCCCTTTATGTTTCAATTACACCACATTAGGTGTTGTTTCTTAAGTAGTTTACTTAATTTGATATTATTTTTGAACATTCCGTTCAATTTTGTTGATTGTATCGGCATGGTCGAGGAACATAGTATCCGCCGATCCCTTTAATTTTCTCAATAACAGCACAACCAACAATGGCTTGTTCAGTTACTAAACAAGCCATGGAGCAACCAGGTATGGCTTGTTCAGTCACCCATGGCTGGTTTTGTACGAGTTCGTGGCTGGTTGACTGAACAAGAGTTGGAGGTTATAACGGCGAAGTCTTTGCCGTTATAAGTTTATAACGGAAAAGACTTTGCCGTTATAAACTTTTAATAATAAAAAAACCATGCAAACGGTGTTTGGTGCAGTGAAAAGAGATATATTGGATGAAAGAGGTGTTTGGTGTTGTGTACTGTTTGTATTATATAATATTTTTTTATGTGGTTTGTGGCTGGTTGTGGCTAGTTTTGTATTGCTGGGGGCGTTGTGGCTTGTTTGGATGAAAGAGAAGAAGTGAACGGAACAGATTGCTAGTTATGGTCTAAGAGTTGTCCTAAATGTGCAGTGGCAAGCCCGTCTATCTCAGTTGGTAAAGTGCAAGGCTCTTAACCTTGTGGTCGTGGGTTTCGAGCCCCACGGTGGGCGTCTAATTTTTGCCCAATCGACAGCAACTCTTTCCTGATTCTTATGCACTAAGCTTTCAGTGTTTTTCGGATATGGGTTTTGGGGGTTGACAACGAAGTGACTTTTGTAGAAATTATGAATAGTTAAGGAATTTTGACAATTTTTTCCGCAAGTGCTGCATGTGTACTGATAATGTTTGCTCGATCCGGTCGAACTATTTATTCATCAGATGTTTAAGAGTGACCTTAAGATTTATATATTTAAGGTTCAAACTTTACCCAGGATTAACAAGCTCACGATTTAATCTGTGATTTACAAATTATCACAAACTTGCAGTATCCATTATCCAAGTGAAAAGACCTTTTATGTACACACTTGATCCAACACTTACAGAACCAGTATATACTACATCACAATCAACCAGATTGGTATTTTGGATTATTAACGTGGCATGGTATTCATAAACTTAATAACAAAGTGCATAATTATATGAACATATCCATCTTTGGAGACTGCTACATATACTCCACCTCTTGCTAAGAACCATACTATACAGCAGCCTAGCTAATTTTGTTAATATCATCCATTCAAAACCCTACTTATTTTTTTCTTCACTAAGGTTCACTTTATCAACCTCGTCAACGGTACAACTCTCACTACAAAAAAATATCGAATTAAAGACTGACAATTACAGTCTTTAAACTAGCATTTCAGTCTTTAAATTATACTTACAGACTGTTCAAAGACTGAAATTTCAGTCTTTGAATTTCTCGTCGCAAAAAAATATATTAAGACTGACGTTTCAGTCTCAAAATGTAAAGACTGATATTTCAGTCTTAAATATACTTGAAACTGAATTTTAAAGACAGAAATTCTGTCTTTTATCAGTCTTAAATTTACATAATTGAAATGCAAATAGTAAAATATGAATCATCATAACGCAATTAATATATCAACATCACAATTTCATAAGCCTAAAAATACATTCAATATTATATAAAAATTGCAGAATACCTAACAACAATATACAAATGAAAAATTAATCAATATACAATATCATAAACATTCAGGAAGATGTGTGTATGTACACTTCTACAAGAAAGTTAAATGACAAGTACGAAACAGATTTAATTAAACAAGAATATAGCTTTTATTTATTTTTACTAATAATCTATAACATATATGTAACAAAAGATACATCCATATACATGATAAACCGTATAGTTCTATGAATTCTTTTTAGAATTTGTCATGTTATCCCAACAAGAAAAGAGTAATCTTAGCATAGAGTAAAACACAGCTGACTTGCAGGTGGTGATGAAATTCCAACACGAGGAAGGCCAGTACCGAGGATAGAGCAGACGGAAAAGGAGGCTTACCATACGTCGTGGGTGACATCCAATAGGAAAGAGAGAGTCTAGCGTATCCCAGGCTGCATGACGAACAACTCTAGTTGGATACATGGGACCTCCTCGAGATGTAAAGCTGTACAGACGAACCTTTGGTCTTATGCTTGTTGTCATCCTCGGCTCCCATCCTTGAAGGACTCGCATAAGAGAGAGATAATGTAGCAGTACTGGTTCTACTACTGGTTCTATTTTTAGCTTTTGTAGGTGATCAGTAAGCTCAATTACAAAGAAATCTGCTGCACCACCAACCAAGAAAGCATTGTTAAGAATAGGATAATGTTCAAGGAAAACTTCAGTTCAAGCATGTGATCTAAATTGTAGAAGAAGACGAACCTAGAAAGAACAGAAAAGAGGGCACGGCTTGTCTGCAAAGTAGTATTATTTCAGGCGCTCAGGAACAATGGCCACTTACTGGAGTAGATAACTGAACATGGATAAAAAAAGCCTTGTATTTGTCTGGGTATCAATCCAGAATACATTTGTTGTGCCTTTGAAGAAAAAAATCCGTATCTTGAAGCAGCTTTAGTGTTTTCAAGAGGGATTTCAAATAAACACTTGTGAAAAAGAAGAGCAAATACATGTGCTGCAAACAGCAGGCTTCAAAGCTGGACAATCAAATCAAGGATGCACTTCCCATTTTCCGGTACTTTAACATAGTGATTAGAAATAACATCATAGAAGCACATGCTATTTTCAATTTTGCTACATGCTACTTTGACATCATTTTCGTTGCTACTCAGAAGTATCTCGCGAGCTCGATCATCAATCTCCAAAGCAATATCAGCGAACAACTGTTGCAAAATATCAAATCATTGCGACTTCAAAGCCAATGCCTTTTGCAGCTTCCGCTCGATTTCTTGGGTAAGGGCGGTCATATAAGCTGATCTGTGCAGCAATGAAGCTACATGCATCCTCTAATTGCATTTGAGTGTAACTACAATTTGAACAAAAAGATAATTCAACATGTTCATTACGTATGTTACTTCTAAAAGAAAAAGGGCTGTTACTAGAAATCACATAAGTTACATCGTCACTGTTATCGTTGTTGTTACTATTATTAGTATTTCAACATAAGTTACATTGTAACTTTTATTGCTGTCCGCATATGCCAATATAACTTATGTTGTTACTAGATCTTACATTCGCTACTCAGAAGAAAAAAGGGTTGTTACTAACACAAGAAACTTAATTCGTTATGTTCAACATGTACTTCATGTATATTCGTACTAACACAAAATCACTTACAATGCAACCCTTTCTGATATTTCATACAATTTCTTGGAAGTTTCCACAAATTTCAAGGAAAATACAAATAGTTTTTATTATATTCGAACCTGAGACCTATGCACTTGAACCACAAGCAAAAGACCTTAGCACTTTCCTAGTGAACTTCATGATCTACAAATAGATTATCAGGTTCTGCATGATGCCTTTTTTAAATATCAAACTAAACCGAAGCTTACAACACATAGTGATTTTTGCAATTAATCAGTGGATATGAGGAACCTGTAACTATTAGATCCTACCAATCGATTCATGCCAGAGAACTGTCCCATGGTAAATGCATTTAGATCGATGCTGCATGACGATATGATGATTGGCACATTCTCTCATTCAACGGCTGTTGGGAAGTTACGAGAAGATTTGCCTGATGTTCCTAAGAATGGATATGTCATGTTTCCTCGATATACCATGAATGAAACTGCCACCGTCGCCCACTATTATTTGAGGCAAAAGCAGATAAGAGAGGAGATTTTTTTTCAAAAGATAAATGGAAGAAGATATATTACCTATCTAATGGAAATGGATCAGAAATGAGGTGGTTGTCTCCCTTTATATGATCCATGGTAGAACATGCCTTTTCACAGGCTCTTCTACTCACCTTAAAGATTTAAAATACAATAATTCAAACAAAATGGCTTGAAGTATTTGGCCCGTTATTTATTCTTGAATTGTCTGGAAATACTAAGGTGCATTGTGTCTTCATTCATGTAACATGTTTTTTCTTTTCATAGATGTTCATTCTTTTGTCCTAGATTCACATCACTGCAGGCAATATGATAGGAGGAAGATGTTACACCAGTGCACTGAATTAGAATGATGAATAAAATTTTGATGTCTTGGGCCGAAAAAAAATACATACCATATATACAGCTAATGTCTAACCTATAAGCAGCGACATTACATCTATGCTACATGGACTAGAGTTCATGTTTGGAGCTCGTAACAGATGAATATAAATTTCAGCGATAGACAATATAATAAATGTTCATAAGCCACTAAAAGAATATAATGTATAGTACCAAGTCATTTATAAAGATATAATAATGTGGTATAAATTAGCTAACAAAGCAAAATGACAGGAAAAACAGAATAAATAAATTAAAAATATTATATAGCTCATCCTGATAGAAGTAAACGTGAATTGATATTATTTTCCTCAAAATTTATTACATTTGCTATGACATTATCCTGTTCTAAAAAAAGGGAAAGGATATCAAGCATAATATTTGAACCAACTATCTATACAAACTAGTTAAGTGCTTCAAAATTTGTTTAAAACTGAAAATGTCAAGAAACAAGTAGAGGTTTGATGTTTGATTTTCCATAAACTCATGACTGAGCAATAAAATACCAGACAAAAGTAGGAAAATAATGTTAATAGAAAACTAAATATATCAGACACTATGATTTTGATTACTCAAAATATATTGGGGTCGTCATATCTAATAAAGATTAAAACATGCAATTCGTTAGTTGGTCTAGCTACTACTCATCTTTCCGCGAGATGGATATTATTAGGATTGTATATAACATAACTATATAGAATAATTCATATCGGTAGATATATGGAACACCTACTCATGCTGTATACTTTATTAGAATAAGAATATCAAAATGTTGATAAACAGTATCTATGCCCAAGATTAGTAGACAATGAATTTTTATTTTTATGAGTCAGATAACCATGTGCTTCAACTAGCTGTCAACTTGGATCTCGACGAACATTTAGAAAGATACGTAATTCTGATCTTCTCCTATTGCTTTGAAAAGGTTAGCTCAATAAATTAGAATAACCATCGTTAATCAGGAAACAATTTTTCCATGCAAGATGCTATATTATGCACCTATATGTAGTTTACCAACAAAATTAATTCGGCCAATTGGTAATTCATATACACCATACGTGTAAAGACCCGCAACTTCCCCGTAAAGGAAAGTGCCGGATAGTTCGAGAACAAGCCACAACAGAACACATACGGAAGAACATTTCATTGTATATCACAACAATGCATCAGATTACAAGAATATACAGAGTATAAATGAATATTACACAGAAATATCAGAGATTTAAATTACATTTAAAAACATAGCAGCGGAAAATAATACAATACACAACTAGAAGAAGATATACGGATACAAAGCTTTCCGGATATCGTTCCAGCTGTAAACCAGGATCCTGTGAATATAAATCTGCAAAACCAAAACTACTAGCTGCCCGTCAAAATAAGGGCACCCAGAGTTTAGGTTAAAACAATAAACTCCAGGTCAGTCATGTGACTGGTGTGAGAACTAAAACAGTTATTATTCTTTATTTTAAAAGTTAGGTAAATCAAGGGACCACGCCGTATAACACGGAACGGGTTTCCTCCCAAGAATACCAGTGCATAAAACAGCAGCGCAATGCTAAATAAAGAAAGATGAAGCTGTTATAAGACCCAGGTCCTATCACACAATGCAACGCAAGCCGGGGGATAGAGTTTTCCCTTATAACAGCCAAAGAATGCTTGATACGTTTAAAACAAATCATTTGATACTATTATAAGTGCATAGTGTATGAAACAACTTCAAATCATAAGTATCAATCATAGGCGGCATGAGCGCCCCATCCCACTATGTCACCATATATAGGTTTACATATAAAACCGCAAAGTCACGTATTTGGAAATTGGATTTCCGTCTATGAACCGAGGCAAAAGATAGTCCTCAACCGATTCGAGACGCTCTAGCCCGTGTCTCAGGCAAGTACTCAGTCAAGCCTTTGGATCGTCAGGGCCGGTCCACCGATGTGGATTAAAATGCCTGAACACTACGTTTCCCCACCCTTTGGGGTGTCAATGAGCCAACAAATGACTCCATCGGTTCGAGAACGACCGATCAATCCGAGGCGCCTCGCAACAGCAACAACCACATAAGTCAAACTCGTCAGGGCGTGTAAAACCACTGACGCCACTTTCTAGCTAGAAGAAAACGCATGCCCTCCCTGAGGTCCGTCTCCCGTTTTTGGTTCATACCGGGTGTGAAACACGCGAGGTAAACGTTACACAAAGCTACGCCACAAAGGCCGTGCTTTGATCATCACCACAAGACTTTGCTTTTCAACAGAAGCCTCGATCATTTGCATCTTAGCATGCCACACAGGCAAACCACTCTATGCAACCGATATCAGTCACACAGAATGAAATCCAATGTCAGACACACAGTCCATTTACAAGTCCGTTCTGGGTCTGAACGAAACCGGAGGCACCTAGTACCCCGCATATCCATCGATCTCCAAGTACGTCTGGACGATCACTAACTGTTTCCATCTTCTTGGGTGTACAGCCTAATCAAGATCATCAGTTATCACCCAAACGACGTGAAGACTTTTGGTCTTCGACCACCGTCTTCATCTTCGACTTATCGTCGTATCAGTTATTCAGAATGGAATAAACCCGGTCTTTCCGAATAACTTGCGTATATTTTAAATAAGTGTTACACAAACACAACATACGCCTCATTCCAATCCATTAGTCACTAACCGTAAATTAATCAAGAGAATAATTCCCCAAATATTAACCCCGAAGGCCGAAACCAACATCAGATCAATATCCAGAAAACCATTCTGCTTGGCTAACCGACAGTTAGTTTCTAAATTTCACATTCATAGGGAAAGGTTCCCATTAATTTTATCCAAGATAAATTTCCTTGAATTTATTCTTTAATCTATTTTTGAATATCAATTCAAAATAGTCGGGATTAGCGAACCTTACCGAAGTAATCATTTGTTTTAATTTCCCAATCCCAACCTATTCATCCCATGAAGTAAAACTGGTTATACTTCATATCTAACACCAATGTGACGGCCGGGAATTTCGCTCGATCTGAATCAGTTGTTAAACCGATCTAGACCGTTCGAAACCCCTGAACGTTTGAGAACATGACAAATCAGAACACAAACAGAAGAACATTTCATTGTATATTACAACAATGCATCAGATTACAAGAATATACAGAGTATAAATGAATAAATATTACACAGAAATATCAGAGGTTTAAATTACATTTAAATACATAGCAGCGGAAAAATAATATAAAGCACAACTGAAGGTGATATACGGATACAGAGCTTTCCGGATATCATTCCAGCTGTAAACCAGGATCCTGTGAATATAAATCTGCAAAACCAAAACTACTAGCTGCCCGTGCGGAAAATAGGGGCACCCAGAGTTTAGGTTAAAACAATAAACTCCAGGTCAGTCATGTGACTGGTGTGAGAACTAAAACAGTTATTTAAAACTTTACTTTAAAAGAGAGTAATTCAAGGGACCACGCCGTATAACACGGAACGGGTTTCCTCCCAAGAATACCAGTGCATAGAATAAACAACGCAATGCTTTTTCGAAAAATGAAGCTATTATAAGACCCAGGTCCTATCATACAATGCAACGCAAGCCGGGGGATAGGGTTTTCCCTTATAATAGCCAAACATGCTTGATACGTTTTAAAACAAATCATTTGATACTATAATAAGTGTATAGTGTCAAAACATTTCAATCATAAGTATAAATCATAGACGGCATGGGTACCATATATCATGTCGCCATACTAGTTCTACAATTAAAACCGCGATACACGTATTGGAAATTGGATTTCCGTCATGAGTCGAGGCAAGGGGCAAGCTCCTCTCCGCGTTCGAGACACTCTAGCAAATGTCCCCGGGATTACGCACACTGGGTAACCCCTGGATGCGGCTGGGCCGGTCCTCACTTACGTTAGAGGATTAATTATGCCTGAACACACGTTTCCCGGTCCTTACAGACCTATAATCGAGGCGCCTCATTCCAACAACCACAAAGGTGAAAAGTATATATATGTCAGGGCTGGTAAGTCACTGACACCACCAAAGCTAGAAAGAAACGTGCGCTCTCCCAGCGGTCCGTATCCCGTTTTTAACTCATACCGAGGTGTGAGGCTCGCGAATACACGCTATACACAAAGCTGCCACGTAGGCGTGCTTTGATCATCAACCACAAGACTTTGCTTTTCAACAGAAGCCTTGATCCATGCAACTCAGCATGCCACACAGGCAATTCATGCCATGCGATTGATATCTATCGATATATAACCTCTGAGCTCGTACGTCTCAGAGAAGGGCGTTAAGCAAGAGAATAAATTCTCCGCCGCCAAGCAGATATATATTTAATAGAAATCAATCAACACAGAATAAAATCCAATGTCAGACACACAATCCATTTACAAGTCCGTTCTGGGTCTGAACGAAACCGGAGGCACTTTCCTCGCATATCCATCCATCTCCAGGTACGTCTGGACGACCACCAACTATTTCCATCCTCTTGGGTGTACAGCCCAATCAGGATCGTCAGTAATTACCCAAACGATGTGAAAACTTCCGGTCTTCAACCACCGTCTTCATTTTCGACATATCGTCGAATCGGTTATTCAGAATGGGTGTAAACCCGGACTTTCCGAACAACCCGCGTATATTAAAACAAATGTTACACAAACACAACATACGCCTCATTCCAATTCATTAGTCACTAACCGCAGATTAGCAAGAGAATAATTTCCCAAACATTGACCCCGAAGGCCGAAACCAACATCAGATCAATACCCAGGAAACCATTCTTCTTAGCCAACCTACAGCTAGTTTCTAAATTTCACATTCTTTGGGAAATGTTCCCATTAATTTTATCCAAGATAAATTCTTTAAAATTTATCCTGTAATCTTCCTTTGGATGTCTTTTAAAACCAAATTATGGTTTTCCCAACTAGTCGAGATTAGCGAACCGTAACGAAGTAATTATTTATTTTATTTCCCAATCCCAACCTATTCATCCCATGAAGCAAAACTGGTAATACTCCATATCTAACACCGTGGTGTTATCGGTAAAATTAATTACCATTTCACGTTCAAATTTAATTAAAGATTTAACTATCGCTTTGGAGCAAAACTGGTAATACTCCATTCTCGTTCATTTTCTAAATTTGGAAATTTAGATTACGAATTCACATTTCAATCTAATTGCAGATTCGTTAAAACTCATTTTACTGGGTTAAAGAACTAGGTGTTATTTAAAACACAGTTCACGATAAACCCATTTCAATCTCAATCAAATATATTAGAAATTCGATTATTTAAAACCCCTTTTCAAATCTAATTCATTTATTTTAAAAATGATTGGGTTTTAAATTTAGTTCAAAACTAGTTCATTTCGATAAAAATCTATTTTTATCTTTTCAAATATGGAGTTTTTCACCCCAATTTTTCCCAAATCATTTCTTATGATTTTACATAAATTATTACTATTTTTAATAATTTTATCAAGGTCCGTACAGTCGATTTCCAACAATGGCCATCGAACTGCACTTATAGCGACCTTTTTCGAATTTGATTTGGACGTATCTCCAAATCCAACCGTTAGATTTTGAATTTCTAATATTCGTTAGAAAGCTCTTTTCGATACGAACCCAACGGTTCCGGTTTTAGGAGAATCCGACGGTCGGATCTCCCGTAATGTCCGTTTGAAATAAATGGTCGAAATTTACGAACTGCCGCGGCGCGGCGCGTTCTATTCAGGCCATTATATTATATATATAATATATATAATATATATTTCGTCGATTCCTATTTTAAAACGAATTATATAAATAGTTTTGAATTCGTTTCAAAAACATTTTCAACTTCCATTTCATTTCAAATCAAAATTGAATTTTCTTTTATAAATTCGTTTTAAAATTCATCTCAATTCAATTCAAATTTCAATTGAATTTGAATTCATTTCACTTTATTTTAAATTCAATTCGAATTCGTTTTTCAATTCAATTCAATTCAATCCCAATCGGTTTTCTATTCGATTCAAATTCATTTCCTATTCAAATTAAATTCGTTTCGTTTTCTATTTGAATCAAGTTCATTATATATTCAATTTGAGATCAAATTGGTTTTCTATTCCATTCAATTCGAAATCGTTTTATATTCAACTCAAATCGAAATCGTTATATATTCAATTCATTTCGAAATCGTTATATATTCAATTCATTTCGAAATCGTTATATGTTCAATTCATTTCGAAATCGTTATATATTCAATTCATTTCGAAATCGTTATATATTCAATTCATTTCGAAATCGTTATATATTCAATTCATTTCGAAATCGTTATATATTCAATTCATTTCGAAATCGTTATATATTCAATTCATTTCGAAATCGTTATATATATCGTTCGCGTCAAAATGGCGCATCACTATTCAACACGGCTTTATATATTCTATTTCAAATATTTCTTTTTGTCAACACACGACTAATCTCAACGAATGAGTACCGTCCATGTGTGACTATTTTTGGTTAAATTATTTCGTTCAACACATGACTAATCTCAACGAATGAGTACCGTCAACACATGAACCTTTATTTTATATTGATAAAGATGTAAATTTTATTATAAAAATAATTCGTTCAACACATAACTAATATCAACGGATGAATATAGTCAACACATGAACCTTTATTTTATATTGATAAAGATGTAAATTTTATTATAAAAATAATTCGTTCAACACATGACTAATCCCAACGGATGAGTATAGTCAACACATGAACCTTTATTTTATATATTCTTTATTTTTCAAATTGGAATGAGGCCCAATCAATCACCATATAAAATTAATTATATGGATTTTCATACATCACATGTATATAATAGTTTTGAAAAATAATCAACCATCAACCAAAGTGCACTACACTGTATAAGCATCAAATATAGATATCTAACGCTTATAACAGCCTGTCAATCAATCGATCGACATATTTAATCAGTCAGGATGAGTGAACTTTAAATTTCATCCCAACACCCGTGTAGGGTTTCAAACAATCAAACATAAGTTTTTATTCGTGCAGTTGGGCGATGTGTAAAATTTATCGACCCAATCAATATCAGTCAAATAGGTGTACATAAACAAACCGTCCGGTTTGTAAATGAATATTTATTTATTCACATTCACGTTAAAAATTATAATTTTAACGATAAAACATTTTATTTCAACATATGAATTTCTATTCAGTTCATTTATTCAATAAAAATGATATTTTTATTTTTCTAATATATTTTTAGAAAATTTCGGCGGCATAACGGCACGATACTAGAAACGGGACAAGGCCTAGCCTTATCCCCGGTCTAGTGAAGGCCCACGCCATTCACACATCAATCACATTCACTTTCGTTATGCAAACCACAAAATTTGGAGTAAGGGTCTAACCTAGCCTTACTCCTTCGCCTTATAACGGCGCACGTCTAATCCTAACCAATTTATCGATTCGATTTTTCACACCACAAACCACATTCAAACCAATATCTCAATCAATCACCAAATATCCAAACAAACAAGTCCATGGTATGTGGACGGGTGTCGGGTGCTACTAAGCACCGTCTGCATCCTAGTATATATATATATATAAATATAACTAGAAAAAGAAATTGAAAGGTGAGAAATTCTCACAGAAAGCTATCCAAGCTCCACGGCACTTCTTATGCAGAAGTCTTCTTCGTTATCGCCTCTTCGTCATCTTCGTTGCCCGTAGTCACTATATATATAAAAATCGATTTTTTTTTTTACTTCAAAGTTCAATATATAAAAATCGAATTTTTAGTTCAAAGTTCAATATATAAAAATCGAATTTTTATTTCGAAGTTCAATATATAAAAATCGAATTTTTACTTCGCTATTCAATATATAAAAATATGATTCTTATTTTTGCTCTCACATATAAAAATATGATTTTTTTTTATTTTTGCTTTCACATATAAAAATATGATTTTTACCTTTTGAAAGAAATCAGTTTTCAACCTTTCAAGAAAACCAGTTTTTATATTTTTATAAATCACAGTTTTTATACTTTTTATAAATCAGTTTTATTCTTTCATAAAAATGCAGTTTTGCCTTTTTCAAAATGCAGTTTTTAAAACCTTTTTAAGAATTTCTGTTTTAAAATCTTTTTTTAAAAATTCTGTTTTTATTTACTTTAAAAATTCTGTTTTTAAAACCCTTTTAAAAATTCTGTTTTTAGAACTCTTTTAAAAAAACAAAACAGTTTTCTTAAACAAAATAAAAACAGTTTTCTTGCTGTAAATATAAAACAAAATCAGTTTTAAATTTAAAATCGAAACTAGTTTTAGACTTTAAAATTAAAAACTGTATTTAATCTTTTTTTCAGTTTATATAATATCAAAAATAAAATAAATCAAAACAGTTTAAATAAATCAACATAAAAGTAAAAATAAATAGAATAAAAAAAACTACCAGGGGGGCGCTGTCGGCTTTGTCGAGGGGGCTTCGCTTCGTTCAGGTGGTCGCGGCTCCTTCGATTTGCGGCGTGGCGGGTTCGTGAGCTCGAGATGGCTGAGGAAGAAGGAAGATGGGGCAGAAGCTAGAGAAGGGAGGGTGGCGGCGGGTCTGGGGGTTTTGCTGTCGCGGCGGTGGGTGGGAGGAGGTGGGGAAACGGAAGTGGAGAGGGTGGAGGAGAAGGATCGGAGGGGGAAGAGATGAACGGGGGGGGGGGGGGGGGGGGGGCGAGTGGAGGCGGCGGTGCCTGGAAGCTGGGCGGCGGTCGAGGTAACGGGGGGGGGGGCGATCGCGATTTTTTTCTTTTTTTTTTCTCTTTTTTTTTTCTGAGTGAAAACGAGGAAGGGGGGGGGGTTTATGTGAAATTTATATTATTTAATTTATTTATTTATTTTTAATTGAAAAAAAGTTGACTTTCCCAAACGACCTCTAAACGAGGCCCACCTCCTGTCGTCCATAGCGTTTTACCCCCATTCCGAACACAATGGGATTTGTATCGTCAGCTGATTCGGCTGTTACAATCAGTTTTCGTTAAATTTACATTTAAATTACTTTATTGAATTTTAAACGTGCATTTCAAATTACCGGGGTCACATACTAACTAGAAAAATTCCAGAAAAATATTTTCTAGCTTCGTATTGACGATACGGTCCTAACAAAACTAGTTTCGCCGAATTCTGAGACCGTTAGAAAAATGGCCAATTTCCAGTCGATTAAAATCAACTGAAATGGTCAAAACACGTTTTCCTTTGCCACGCTCACATATTGATTCGAAAAATTATGAAATTTGAAACTTAGCAATAACTTGACATCACGGACCCAACAAAAGTGGTTTCGTCGAAATCCGAGGTCATTTGCAAAATGGCTATTTTTAAGGGCTTTATATTATATTAAAATATATATAAATTCCACAGCGACTATTTCTAATTTTAAACTGGACATATCTTATCATTTCTAAAATGAAATCTCAGTTTGTTAACTTCGTTACAAAGATATAGTTATACAGATTCAAATATTTCTTGTTTCGTTCAATTCTGACTTATATTGAATTCTGTATATTCATTTGAAATTAGAAATCGAATTTTCGAACTACCGCGCCATTTTCAATTCCTTTTATAATTATATATAATTATTTATATTCTAACGACGACGTATATAATATATACGTCGAATTATATTCAAAATAAATTTTCTCGTCGATATTAGTTAAAATACTCTATTTTAAATATTCAAAATTCGCTAAAATTGCCAAAATAAAAATTTTAAACTGGCCCAGATTTTCCGGGTTATTACAATCTCCCCCACTTAAAACTTTTCGTCCCCGAAAAGGAACAAAGTCGAAAGTGGTTTGATTATTAAGCTCTACATTCGATCTGGCTTCCATTCTCCAACTCTTTAGTTTCTGAGAATTTCCAAAATTTCAAAAATTTGGCTAACACCCTAAATTTTCGAAAAATTTCGCCATAACCTCCCCTGCACCGGGAGCATCGGGGAATTTCAAATAGCTTCCCCGGTCCTTCAGATCTCAAAAAGAAAAAGAAAAAGCCAAGCGGCTAGCCAATAGGCTCACAAAATCATCATCACCCAAACAAAACAGGAAATTATGCAGTAAACATGTACCTATTTGTCGGGCAAACAAATTTTATTCTCTGGCTCTAGCCTCCTTGCTATGACCTGTTCAATATAAGTATACGTATATGCAAGCAAATGCGACCAATTTCAATATAATTCAATATTTGGTTCAATTAGTCATAAATGATTAAAATTAGCAAACAATTAAACAAGCAACTCAAACATCAATCAATTAGTGGATTAGAATTTTCAAATTCATAATTTTGATACATATACAAAAAATCATGTTTTTGATGCCAATTCACAACAAAGTGTTCTATCTATATTAGTTTTGGTTCTCACACCAGTCTGATGGAAATATATCGATATCACACCTTCGTTACTCGAACATGAATACTAATGACAACTAGTCAATCATCAGAATCATCTTCGGGCCACTAGAGTATGATTCTATATCTATCCAGTATATTAAAACTTCGAATATACGTTCATGACGCGTATATGCGAAATCTTTATATACTCGATTGTCCATATTCAAAATAAATAAATAGTCAAATACGTTTAAAATGGTTTAAAATTTCAAAACAAAAATTGTTTTCATTTGAAAAATATACTCTTCACACTCGTTCTAGGATACTACTGATCCTATCTCTAACGAGTCATTCTAATTGGATATTACTAATCCAATATCTGATGAATTCTTTCGTATGGTTCTAATGTGTCTTGTTCTCGAGCTCTGTAAACCAAAGCTCTGATACCAAATGTGACGGCCGGGAATTTCGCTCGATCTGAATCAGTTGTTAAACCGATCTAGACCGTTCGAAACCCCTGAACGTTTGAGAACATGACAAATCAGAACACAAACAGAAGAACATTTCATTGTATATTACAACAATGCATCAGATTACAAGAATATACAGAGTATAAATGAATAAATATTACACAGAAATATCAGAGGTTTAAATTACATTTAAATACATAGCAGCGGAAAAATAATATAAAGCACAACTGAAGGTGATATACGGATACAGAGCTTTCCGGATATCATTCCAGCTGTAAACCAGGATCCTGTGAATATAAATCTGCAAAACCAAAACTACTAGCTGCCCGTGCGGAAAATAGGGGCACCCAGAGTTTAGGTTAAAACAATAAACTCCAGGTCAGTCATGTGACTGGTGTGAGAACTAAAACAGTTATTTAAAACTTTACTTTAAAAGAGAGTAATTCAAGGGACCACGCCGTATAACACGGAACGGGTTTCCTCCCAAGAATACCAGTGCATAGAATAAACAACGCAATGCTTTTTCGAAAAATGAAGCTATTATAAGACCCAGGTCCTATCATACAATGCAACGCAAGCCGGGGGATAGGGTTTTCCCTTATAATAGCCAAACATGCTTGATACGTTTTAAAACAAATCATTTGATACTATAATAAGTGTATAGTGTCAAAACATTTCAATCATAAGTATAAATCATAGACGGCATGGGTACCATATATCATGTCGCCATACTAGTTCTACAATTAAAACCGCGATACACGTATTGGAAATTGGATTTCCGTCATGAGTCGAGGCAAGGGGCAAGCTCCTCTCCGCGTTCGAGACACTCTAGCAAATGTCCCCGGGATTACGCACACTGGGTAACCCCTGGATGCGGCTGGGCCGGTCCTCACTTACGTTAGAGGATTAATTATGCCTGAACACACGTTTCCCGGTCCTTACAGACCTATAATCGAGGCGCCTCATTCCAACAACCACAAAGGTGAAAAGTATATATATGTCAGGGCTGGTAAGTCACTGACACCACCAAAGCTAGAAAGAAACGTGCGCTCTCCCAGCGGTCCGTATCCCGTTTTTAACTCATACCGAGGTGTGAGGCTCGCGAATACACGTTATACACAAAGCTGCCACGTAGGCGTGCTTTGATCATCAACCACAAGACTTTGCTTTTCAACAGAAGCCTTGATCCATGCAACTCAGCATGCCACACAGGCAATTCATGCCATGCGATTGATATCTATCGATATATAACCTCTGAGCTCGTACGTCTCAGAGAAGGGCGTTAAGCAAGAGAATAAATTCTCCGCCGCCAAGCAGATATATATTTAATAGAAATCAATCAACACAGAATAAAATCCAATGTCAGACACACAATCCATTTACAAGTCCGTTCTGGGTCTGAACGAAACCGGAGGCACTTTCCTCGCATATCCATCCATCTCCAGGTACGTCTGGACGACCACCAACTATTTCCATCCTCTTGGGTGTACAGCCCAATCAGGATCGTCAGTAATTACCCAAACGATGTGAAAACTTCCGGTCTTCAACCACCGTCTTCATTTTCGACATATCGTCGAATCGGTTATTCAGAATGGGTGTAAACCCGGACTTTCCGAACAACCCGCGTATATTAAAACAAATGTTACACAAACACAACATACGCCTCATTCCAATTCATTAGTCACTAACCGCAGATTAGCAAGAGAATAATTTCCCAAACATTGACCCCGAAGGCCGAAACCAACATCAGATCAATACCCAGGAAACCATTCTTCTTAGCCAACCTACAGCTAGTTTCTAAATTTCACATTCTTTGGGAAATGTTCCCATTAATTTTATCCAAGATAAATTCTTTAAAATTTATCCTGTAATCTTCCTTTGGATGTCTTTTAAAACCAAATTATGGTTTTCCCAACTAGTCGAGATTAGCGAACCGTAACGAAGTAATTATTTATTTTATTTCCCAATCCCAACCTATTCATCCCATGAAGCAAAACTGGTAATACTCCATATCTAACACCGTGGTGTTATCGGTAAAATTAATTACCATTTCACGTTCAAATTTAATTAAAGATTTAACTATCGCTTTGGAGCAAAACTGGTAATACTCCATTCTCGTTCATTTTCTAAATTTGGAAATTTAGATTACGAATTCACATTTCAATCTAATTGCAGATTCGTTAAAACTCATTTTACTGGGTTAAAGAACTAGGTGTTATTTAAAACACAGTTCACGATAAACCCATTTCAATCTCAATCAAATATATTAGAAATTCGATTATTTAAAACCCCTTTTCAAATCTAATTCATTTATTTTAAAAATGATTGGGTTTTAAATTTAGTTCAAAACTAGTTCATTTCGATAAAAATCTATTTTTATCTTTTCAAATATGGAGTTTTTCACCCCAATTTTTCCCAAATCATTTCTTATGATTTTACATAAATTATTACTATTTTTAATAATTTTATCAAGGTCCGTACAGTCGATTTCCAACAATGGCCATCGAACTGCACTTATAGCGACCTTTTTCGAATTTGATTTGGACGTATCTCCAAATCCAACCGTTAGATTTTGAATTTCTAATATTCGTTAGAAAGCTCTTTTCGATACGAACCCAACGGTTCCGGTTTTAGGAGAATCCGACGGTCGGATCTCCCGTAATGTCCGTTTGAAATAAATGGTCGAAATTTACGAACTGCCGCGGCGCGGCGCGTTCTATTCAGGCCATTATATTATATATATAATATATATAATATATATTTCGTCGATTCCTATTTTAAAACGAATTATATAAATAGTTTTGAATTCGTTTCAAAAACATTTTCAACTTCCATTTCATTTCAAATCAAAATTGAATTTTCTTTTATAAATTCGTTTTAAAATTCATCTCAATTCAATTCAAATTTCAATTGAATTTGAATTCATTTCACTTTATTTTAAATTCAATTCGAATTCGTTTTTCAATTCAATTCAATTCAATCCCAATCGGTTTTCTATTCGATTCAAATTCATTTCCTATTCAAATTAAATTCGTTTCGTTTTCTATTTGAATCAAGTTCATTATATATTCAATTTGAGATCAAATTGGTTTTCTATTCCATTCAATTCGAAATCGTTTTATATTCAACTCAAATCGAAATCGTTATATATTCAATTCATTTCGAAATCGTTATATATTCAATTCATTTCGAAATCGTTATATGTTCAATTCATTTCGAAATCGTTATATATTCAATTCATTTCGAAATCGTTATATATTCAATTCATTTCGAAATCGTTATATATTCAATTCATTTCGAAATCGTTATATATTCAATTCATTTCGAAATCGTTATATATTCAATTCATTTCGAAATCGTTATATATATCGTTCGCGTCAAAATGGCGCATCACTATTCAACACGGCTTTATATATTCTATTTCAAATATTTCTTTTTGTCAACACACGACTAATCTCAACGAATGAGTACCGTCCATGTGTGACTATTTTTGGTTAAATTATTTCGTTCAACACATGACTAATCTCAACGAATGAGTACCGTCAACACATGAACCTTTATTTTATATTGATAAAGATGTAAATTTTATTATAAAAATAATTCGTTCAACACATAACTAATATCAACGGATGAATATAGTCAACACATGAACCTTTATTTTATATTGATAAAGATGTAAATTTTATTATAAAAATAATTCGTTCAACACATGACTAATCCCAACGGATGAGTATAGTCAACACATGAACCTTTATTTTATATATTCTTTATTTTTCAAATTGGAATGAGGCCCAATCAATCACCATATAAAATTAATTATATGGATTTTCATACATCACATGTATATAATAGTTTTGAAAAATAATCAACCATCAACCAAAGTGCACTACACTGTATAAGCATCAAATATAGATATCTAACGCTTATAACAGCCTGTCAATCAATCGATCGACATATTTAATCAGTCAGGATGAGTGAACTTTAAATTTCATCCCAACACCCGTGTAGGGTTTCAAACAATCAAACATAAGTTTTTATTCGTGCAGTTGGGCGATGTGTAAAATTTATCGACCCAATCAATATCAGTCAAATAGGTGTACATAAACAAACCGTCCGGTTTGTAAATGAATATTTATTTATTCACATTCACGTTAAAAATTATAATTTTAACGATAAAACATTTTATTTCAACATATGAATTTCTATTCAGTTCATTTATTCAATAAAAATGATATTTTTATTTTTCTAATATATTTTTAGAAAATTTCGGCGGCATAACGGCACGATACTAGAAACGGGACAAGGCCTAGCCTTATCCCCGGTCTAGTGAAGGCCCACGCCATTCACACATCAATCACATTCACTTTCGTTATGCAAACCACAAAATTTGGAGTAAGGGTCTAACCTAGCCTTACTCCTTCGCCTTATAACGGCGCACGTCTAATCCTAACCAATTTATCGATTCGATTTTTCACACCACAAACCACATTCAAACCAATATCTCAATCAATCACCAAATATCCAAACAAACAAGTCCATGGTATGTGGACGGGTGTCGGGTGCTACTAAGCACCGTCTGCATCCTAGTATATATATATATATAAATATAACTAGAAAAAGAAATTGAAAGGTGAGAAATTCTCACAGAAAGCTATCCAAGCTCCACGGCACTTCTTATGCAGAAGTCTTCTTCGTTATCGCCTCTTCGTCATCTTCGTTGCCCGTAGTCACTATATATATAAAAATCGATTTTTTTTTTTACTTCAAAGTTCAATATATAAAAATCGAATTTTTAGTTCAAAGTTCAATATATAAAAATCGAATTTTTATTTCGAAGTTCAATATATAAAAATCGAATTTTTACTTCGCTATTCAATATATAAAAATATGATTCTTATTTTTGCTCTCACATATAAAAATATGATTTTTTTTTATTTTTGCTTTCACATATAAAAATATGATTTTTACCTTTTGAAAGAAATCAGTTTTCAACCTTTCAAGAAAACCAGTTTTTATATTTTTATAAATCACAGTTTTTATACTTTTTATAAATCAGTTTTATTCTTTCATAAAAATGCAGTTTTGCCTTTTTCAAAATGCAGTTTTTAAAACCTTTTTAAGAATTTCTGTTTTAAAATCTTTTTTTAAAAATTCTGTTTTTATTTACTTTAAAAATTCTGTTTTTAAAACCCTTTTAAAAATTCTGTTTTTAGAACTCTTTTAAAAAAACAAAACAGTTTTCTTAAACAAAATAAAAACAGTTTTCTTGCTGTAAATATAAAACAAAATCAGTTTTAAATTTAAAATCGAAACTAGTTTTAGACTTTAAAATTAAAAACTGTATTTAATCTTTTTTTCAGTTTATATAATATCAAAAATAAAATAAATCAAAACAGTTTAAATAAATCAACATAAAAGTAAAAATAAATAGAATAAAAAAAACTACCAGGGGGGCGCTGTCGGCTTTGTCGAGGGGGCTTCGCTTCGTTCAGGTGGTCGCGGCTCCTTCGATTTGCGGCGTGGCGGGTTCGTGAGCTCGAGATGGCTGAGGAAGAAGGAAGATGGGGCAGAAGCTAGAGAAGGGAGGGTGGCGGCGGGTCTGGGGGTTTTGCTGTCGCGGCGGTGGGTGGGAGGAGGTGGGGAAACGGAAGTGGAGAGGGTGGAGGAGGAGGGGGAAGAGATGAACGGGGGGGGGGGGGGGGGGGCGAGTGGAGGCGGCGGTGCCTGGAAGCTGGGCGGCGGTCGAGGTAACGGGGGGGGGGGGGGGCGATCGCGATTTTTTTCTTTTTTTTTTTCTCTTTTTTTTTTTCTGAGTGAAAACGAGGAAGGGGGGGGGGGGGGTTTATGTGAAATTTATATTATTTAATTTATTTATTTATTTTTAATTGAAAAAAAGTTGACTTTCCCAAACGACCTCTAAACGAGGCCCACCTCCTGTCGTCCATAGCGTTTTACCCCCATTCCGAACACAATGGGATTTGTATCGTCAGCTGATTCGGCTGTTACAATCAGTTTTCGTTAAATTTACATTTAAATTACTTTATTGAATTTTAAACGTGCATTTCAAATTACCGGGGTCACATACTAACTAGAAAAATTCCAGAAAAATATTTTCTAGCTTCGTATTGACGATACGGTCCTAACAAAACTAGTTTCGCCGAATTCTGAGACCGTTAGAAAAATGGCCAATTTCCAGTCGATTAAAATCAACTGAAATGGTCAAAACACGTTTTCCTTTGCCACGCTCACATATTGATTCGAAAAATTATGAAATTTGAAACTTAGCAATAACTTGACATCACGGACCCAACAAAAGTGGTTTCGTCGAAATCCGAGGTCATTTGCAAAATGGCTATTTTTAAGGGCTTTATATTATATTAAAATATATATAAATTCCACAGCGACTATTTCTAATTTTAAACTGGACATATCTTATCATTTCTAAAATGAAATCTCAGTTTGTTAACTTCGTTACAAAGATATAGTTATACAGATTCAAATATTTCTTGTTTCGTTCAATTCTGACTTATATTGAATTCTGTATATTCATTTGAAATTAGAAATCGAATTTTCGAACTACCGCGCCATTTTCAATTCCTTTTATAATTATATATAATTATTTATATTCTAACGACGACGTATATAATATATACGTCGAATTATATTCAAAATAAATTTTCTCGTCGATATTAGTTAAAATACTCTATTTTAAATATTCAAAATTCGCTAAAATTGCCAAAATAAAAATTTTAAACTGGCCCAGATTTTCCGGGTTATTACAACGGTGTTATCGGTAAATTCAATTACCATTTCACATTCAAATCTAATTAAAGATTTAACTATCGCCTGGAGCAAAACTGGTGATACTCCATTTTCGATCATTTCAATCTAATTAAAGATTCATTAAAACTCCACTTAGTTTTAATCTTCGACTGGGTTAAAGAATCAGTGTCATTTAAAACACGGTTCACGATAAACCCAAAATCACATTCATTAATTGTCGGGTTAAAGAACGAGTGTTATTTAAAACACTGTTCACGATAAACCCAAAAATCAATATCAATTCAATTCCAATTAAATATTATTTAATTGGTACACTTCATTAAATCTAAATAAAAAGATTTAATCTTTTCTCAACTGGGTTCAAGAACAGTGTTAGTGAAGACACCATTCACGACAAACCCAAATCACATTTGATATTCAATACAAGGCTCTGAATAGAAAATATACCGGCTTATATTCAATATCAAATTCTACGACTAACAAATATCGCATTGGAAATAACGATATATATATATATATATATATATATATATCTTTCAAATTTCCATAACAACATTTGTACAATCACGAAATCCAACATCGAAATATTCCGAAGACAATTTCGATTCAAATCCACTCCAATGCAATCATTGGATATTCTGGTTATTTTTAAAACCCTTTTCGAATTCAATTTATTTATTTAAAAATAAATAGAATTATATTTCTAGTTCAAAACTAGTTCATTTCGATAAAAACCTATTTTTATCTTTTCAAATATGGAGTTTTTCATCCCAAATCTTCACAAATCATTTCTTATGATTTTACACAAATTATTGCTACTTTTAATAATTTTATCAAGGCCCGTACAGTCGATTTCCATCAATGGCCATCGAACTGCACTTACAGCGACCTTTTTTGAATTTGATTTGGACGTATCTCCAAATCCAACCGTTAGATTTCAAATTTCTAATATTCGTTAGAAAGCTCTTTTCGATACGAACCCAACGGTTCCGGTTTTAGGAGAATCCGACGGTCGGATCTCCCGCAATGTCCATTTGAAATAAATGGTCGAAATTCACGAACTGCCGCGGCGCTGCGCGTTCTATTCAGGCCATTATATTATATATATAATATATATATAATATATTTCGTCGATTTCTATTTAAAACGAATTATATAAATAGTTTTAAATTCGTTTCAAAAGCAATTTCAACTTCCGTTTCAATTCAAATCAAAATTGAATTCTTCTCTATAAATTCATTTTAAAATTCATTTCTATTCAATTCAAATTTCAATTCAATTTGAATTCATTTCAATTCGCTTTCAATTCAATTTGAATTCGTTTTCAATTCAATTCATTTCGAAATCGATTTCAATTCAATTCATTTCGAAATCGTTTTCAATTCAATTCATTTCGAAATCGTTTTCAATTCAATTCATTTCGAAATCGTTTTCAATTCAATTCATTTCGAAATCGTTTTCAATTCAATTCATTTCGAAATCGTTTTCAATTCAATTCATTTCGAAATCGTTTTCAATTCAATTCATTTCGAAATCGTTTAAAATCGATATAAATATCGTTCACGTCAAAATGGCGTCAATCTAATCATCACGGCTTCACATATTTCTATTTTCAAATATTCTATTTCAAATATTTCTATTTTCAAATATTCTATTTCAAATATTTCTATTTTCAAATATTCTATTTCAAATATTTCTATTTCAAATATTTTCATTTCAAATATTTCTTTTTCGAAACTGGAATGAGGCCCAATCAATTACCATATAATGTTAATTATATGGATTTTCTACAACACATGTATATATCAACAACGATGAATAATCAACCATCATCCAAAGTGCATTCTACACTGTATAAGCATCAAATATAAATATTCAACGCTTATAACAGTCTGTCAATCAATCGATCGACACACAACTAAACAATCGGGATTAGTGTATGTCAAATATCATCCCAACACCCGTGTAGGGTTTCAAACAATCAAACACAGATTTTATTTGTGCAGTTGGGCGATGTGTAAAATTTATCGTCCCAATCAATGTCCTTCAAATAGGTGTACATAAACAAACCGTCTGGTTTGTAAATGAATATTTATTTTATTCACTTCACGTTAAAAATTATATTTTTAACGATAAACACATTTTATTCCAACATATGAATTTCTATTCAGTTCATTCTTTAAATAAAATGATATTTATATTTTTCTAACTTATTTTAGGAAATTTCGGCGGCATAACGGCACGATACTAGAAACGGGACGAGGCCTAGCCTTATCCCCGGTCTAGTGAAGGCCCACGCCATTCACACATCAATCATATCAATTTTATTATGCAAACCACAAAATTTGGAGTAAGAGTCTAACCTAGCCTTACTCCTTCGCCTTATAACGGCGCACGTCTAATCCTAACCAATTTATCGATTCGATTTTTCACACCACAAACCACATTCAAACCAATATCACAATCAATAACCAAACAGCCAAACAAACAAGTCCATGGTCTGTGGACGATTGTGTCGGGTGCTACTAAGCACCGTCTGCATCCTAGTATATATATATAACTAGAAAAAGCATTTTAGAGTGAGAAGTTCTCACCGATAGCTATCCAATCATCTTGACTCTCCTTTGATGGAAATCTTCATTGTTATCGCACTTTCGTCATCTTCGTTGCCCAAGGCCACTATATATATAAAAATCGAATTTTTAGTTCAAAGTTCAATATATAAAAATCGAATTTTTAGTTCAAAGTCCAATATATAAAAATCGAATTTTTAGTTCAAAGTTCAATATATAAAAATCGAATTTTTAGTTCAAAGTTCAATATATAAAAATCGAATTTTTAGTTCAAAGTTCAATATATAAAAATCGAATTTTTAGTTCAAAGTTCAATATATAAAAATCGAATTTTTAGTTCAAAGTTCAATATATAAAAATCGAATTTTTATTTCAAAGTTCAATATATAAAAATCGAATTTTTAGTTCAAAGTTCAATATATAAAAATCGAATTTTTAGTTCAAAGTTCAATATATAAAAATCGAATTTTTAGTTCAAAGTTCAATATATAAAAATCCTATTTTTCTATTCTAAAGTTTAAATCTTTTCTTATTTAAAATCTAAAAATAAAATCAGTTTTTAAAATTCTTTTAAAAATTCAGTTTATAAAATTCTCTAAATTCAGTTTATAAAATTCTTAAACTCAGTTTTTAAAATTCTTTAAACTCAGTTTTTAAAATTTTAAAATAAAAACAGTATTTAAATTCCTTTTTTTTCTTCAGTTTTTTTTCTGTTTATATAAAACAAAAATAAAATAATAAATAAAAAGAAAAAGGAAGACTTAAAGAGGGGGGGGGCTTCGGGTAAAAAAAGAAGAGGGGCAGAGGAGGAGATCGGCGAGGGGGGCGTGAGGCTAGGCGGCGCGGCTAGCACGGAGGAGGGCGGCGTCGGTCTTCGCTCTGAGGGGGGGCGATTTGGAAATGAGGGTCAGGGGAAGGAGAGGAAGCGGAGGGGGAAATCACGGAGGCGTCGCGCCTCCCTGGCGGCGGCGGCGAACGATCTAGGGGGGGCGATTTCGATTCGATTGCGTTTTTTTTCTTTTCTTTATTTCTGAACTGAAATAGAAACGGGGGGGGGGGGGCAGAAATACAAAGTAGGAAGAGATTTTTTTTTATATTATTATTTAATTATATTAAAAAGTTGACTTTCACATACGACCTCTAAACGAGGCCCACCGCCTGTCGTCCATAGCGTATTGCCCCCACTCCGAACACAATGGGACATGTATCGTAGGCTGATTCGACTGTTTGAATCAGTTTCCGTTAAATTTACATTTAAATCACTATATTGAATTTTAAACGTACGTTTCAAATTACCGGGGCCACATACTAACTAGAAAAATTCTAGAAAAATATTTTCTAGCTTCGTATTGACGATACGGTCCTAACAAAACTAGTTTCGTCGAATTCTGAGACCGTTTGAAAAATGGTCATTTTCCAGTCGATTAAAATCAACTGAAACTGGTCAAACGCGTTTTCCTTTGCCACGCTCACATATTGATTCGAAAAATTATGAAATTTGGAATCTAGCAATAACTTGACATCACGGACCCAACAAAACTGGTTTCGTCGAAATCCGAGGTCGTTTGCAAAATTGCTATTTTTAAGGGCCTTATATATATAAAAATATATATAAATTCCACAGCGACTATTTCTAATTTTAAACTGGACATATCTTATCATTTCTAAGATGAAATTTCAGTTCTTCGGATTCGTTGGAAAGATACTATCAAATAGATCCTATGATTTTTGGTTTCACTAAAATCCGGATTGTTTTGCACCCGGTACATTCAATTGAAGTTTGAAATCGAATTATCGAACTACCGCGCCATTTTCAATTCTATTTATAATTATATATAAATATTTATATTCTAACGACGACGTATATAATATATACGTTCGATTTATATTCAAAATAAATTTCTCGTCGATATTATTTAAAATAATTCATTTTAAATAATCAAAATTCGCTAAAATTGCCAAAATAAAAATTTCAAACTGGCTCGCATTTTACGGGTTGTTACAATCTCCCCCACTTAAAACTTTTCGTCCCCGAAAAGGAACAAAGTCGAAAGTGGTTTGATTAATTAACTCTACGTTCGATCTGGCTTCCATTCTCCCACTTTTTAGTTTCTGAGAATTTTCAAAATTTCAAAAATTTGGCTAACACCTTAAATTTTCGAAAAATTTCGCCATAACCTCCCCTGCACCGGGAGCATCGGGGAATTTCAAATAGCTTCCCCGGTCCTTCAGATCTCAAAAAGAAAAAGAAAAAGCCAAGCGGCTAGCCAATAGGCTCACAAAATCATCATCACCCAAACAAAACAGGAAATTATGTAGTAAACATGTACCTATTTGTCGGGCAAACAAATTTTATTCTCTGGCTCTAGCCTCCTTGCTATGACCTGTTCAATGATATATATGTATATGCAAGCAAATGCAACCAATTTTCGATACAATTCAATATTTGATCAAATTAGGCATAATGGTTCAAAATTATCAAACCAATAAACAAACAACACAAACATCAATCAATTAGTGAATTAGATTATCAAATTCATAATTTTGATACATATACAAAAATCAGATTTTTGATGCCAAATCACAACAATGAATTCTAGCTATATTAGTTTTGTTTCTCACACCAGTCTAATGGAAATATATAGATATTACACGTTCCTCACTCGAATATAAATTCTGATGATGATATATCAATCATCAGAATCACCCCCGGGCGACTAGAGTGTAGTCCTATATCTATCCAGTATATTAAAATTTCGAATACACGCGGATCAGACGTATACGCAAAATCTATATATACTGGATTGTCCACATCAATATAAATAACTAATCAAATACGAATGATTGGTTTAAATTTTCAAAACAAAAATTGTTTTCATTTTACAAATATACTCTTCACACTCGTTCTAGGATACTACTGATCCTATCTCTAACGAGTCATTCCCATTGGATATTACTAACCCAATATCTGATGAATTCTTTCGTACAGTTCTAATGTGTCTTGTTCTCTGAGCTTTGTAAACCAAAGCTCTGATACCACGTGTAAAGACCCGCAACTTCCCCGTAAAGGAAAGCGCCGGATAGTTCGAGAACAAGCCACAACAGAACACATACGGAAGAACATTTCATTGTATATCACAACAATGCATCAGATTACAAGAATATACAGAGTATAAATGAATATTACACAGAAATATCAGAGATTTAAATTACATTTAAAAACATAGCAGCGGAAAATAATACAATACACAACTAGAAGAAGATATACGGATACAAAGCTTTCCGGATATCGTTCCAGCTGTAAACCAGGATCCTGTGAATATAAATCTGCAAAACCAAAACTACTAGCTGCCCGTCAAAATAAGGGCACCCAGAGTTTAGGTTAAAACAATAAACTCCAGGTCAGTCATGTGACTGGTGTGAGAACTAAAACAGTTATTATTCTTTATTTTAAAAGTTAGGTAAATCAAGGGACCACGCCGTATAACACGGAACGGGTTTCCTCCCAAGAATACCAGTGCATAAAACAGCAGCGCAATGCTAAATAAAGAAATATGAAGCTGTTATAAGACCCAGGTCCTATCACACAATGCAACGCAAGCCGGGGGATAGGGTTTTCCCTTATAACAGCCAAAGAATGCTTGATACGTTTAAAACAAATCATTTGATACTATTATAAGTGCATAGTGTATGAAACAACTTCAAATCATAAGTATCAATCATAGGCGGCATGAGCGCCCCATCCCACTATGTCACCATATATAGGTTTACATATAAAACCGCAAAGTCACGTATTTGGAAATTGGATTTCCGTCTATGAACCGAGGCAAAAGATAGTCCTCAACCGATTCGAGACGCTCTAGCCCGTGTCTCAGGCAAGTACTCAGTCAAGCCTTTGGATCGTCAGGGCTGGTCCACCGATGTGGATTAAAATGCCTGAACACTACGTTTCCCCACCCTTTGGGGTGTCAATGAGCCAACAAATGACTCCATCGGTTCGAGAACGACCGATCAATCCGAGGCGCCTCGCAACAGCAACAACCACATAAGTCAAACTCGTCAGGGCGTGTAAAACCACTGATGCCACTTTCTAGCTAGAAGAAAACGCATGCCCTCCCTGAGGTCCGTCTCCCGTTTTTGGTTCATACCGGGTGTGAAACACGCGAGGTAAACGTTACACAAAGCTACGCCACAAAGGCCGTGCTTTGATCATCACCACAAGACTTTGCTTTTCAACAGAAGCCTCGATCATTTGCATCTTAGCATGCCACACAGGCAAACCACTCTATGCAACCGATATCAGTCACACAGAATGAAATCCAATGTCAGACACACAGTCCATTTACAAGTCCGTTCTGGGTCTGAACGAAACCGGAGGCACCTAGTACCCCGCATATCCATCGATCTCCAAGTACGTCTGGACGATCACTAACTGTTTCCATCTTCTTGGGTGTACAGCCCAATCAAGATCATCAGTTATCACCCAAACGACGTGAAGACTTCTGGTCTTCGACCACCGTCTTCATCTTCGACTTATCGTCGTATCAGTTATTCAGAATGGGATAAACCCGGTCTTTCCGAATAACTCGCGTATATTTTAAATAAGTGTTACACAAACACAACATACGCCTCATTCCAATCCATTAGTCACTAACCGTAAATTAATCAAGAGAATAATTCCCCAAATATTAACCCCGAAGGCCGAAACCAACATCAGATCAATATCCAGAAAACCATTCTGCTTGGCTAACTGACAGTTAGTTTCTAAATTTCACATTCATAGGGAAAGGTTCCCATTAATTTTATCCAAGATAAATTTCCTTGAATTTATTCTTTAATCTATTTTTGAATATCAATTCAAACTAGTCGGGATTAGCGAACCTTACCGAAGTAATCATTTGTTTTAATTTCCCAATCCCAACCTATTCATCCCATGAAGTAAAACTGGTTATACTTCATATCTAACACCACGGTGTTATCGGTAAATTCAATTACCATTTCACGTTCAAATCTAATTAAAGATTTAACTATCGCCTGGAGCAAAACTGGTGATACTCCATTTTCGATCATTTCAATCTAATTAAAGATTCATTAAAACTCCACTTAGTTTTAATCTTCGACTGGGTTAAAGAATCAGTGTCATTTAAAACACGGTTCACAATAAACCCAAAATCACATTCATTAATTGTCGGGTTAAAGAACGAGTGTTATTTAAAACACTGTTCACGATAAACCCAAAAATCAATATCAATTCAATTCCAATTAAATATTATTTAATTGGTACACTTCATTAAATCTAAATAAAAAGATTTAATCTTTTCTCAACTGGGTTCAAGAACAGTGTTAGTGAAGACACCATTCACGACAAACCCAAATCACATTTGATATTCAATACAAGGCTCTGAATAGAAAATATACCGGCTTATATTCAATATCAAATTCTACGACTAACAAATATCGCATTGGAAATAACGATATATATATATATCTTTCAAATTTCCATAACAACATTTGTACAATCACGAAATCCAACATCGAAATATTCCGAAGACAATTTCGATTCAAATCCACTCCAATGCAATCATTGGATATTCTGGTTATTTTTAAAACCCTTTTCGAATTCAATTTATTTATTTAAAAATAAATAGAATTATATTTCTAGTTCAAAACTAGTTCATTTCGATAAAAACCTATTTTTATCTTTTCAAATATGGAGTTTTTCATCCCAAATCTTCACAAATCATTTCTTATGATTTTACACAAATTATTGCTATTTTTAATAATTTTATCAAGGCCCGTACAGTCGATTTCCATCAATGGCCATCGAACTGCACTTACAACGACCTTTTTCGAATTTGATTTGGACGTATCTCCAAATCCAACCGTTAGATTTCAAATTTCTAATATTCGTTAGAAAGCTCTTTTCGATACGAACCCAACGGTTCCGGTTTTAGGAGAATCCGACGGTCGGATCTCCCGCAATGTCCATTTGAAATAAATGGTCGAAATTCACGAACTGCCGCGGCGCGGCGCGTTCTATTCAGGCCATTATATTATATATATAATATATATATAATATATTTCGTCGATTTCTATTTAAAACGAATTATATAAATAGTTTTAAATTCGTTTCAAAAGCAATTTCAACTTCCGTTTCAATTCAAATCAAAATTGAATTCTTCTCTATAAATTCATTTTAAAATTCATTTCTATTCAATTCAAATTTCAATTCAATTTGAATTCATTTCAATTCGCTTTCAATTCAATTTGAATTCGTTTTCAATTCAATTCATTTCGAAATCGATTTCAATTCAATTCATTTCGAAATCGTTTTCAATTCAATTCATTTCGAAATCGTTTTCAATTTAATTCATTTCGAAATCGTTTTCAATTCAATTCATTTCGAAATCGTTTTCAATTCAATTCATTTCGAAATCGTTTTCAATTCAATTCATTTCGAAATCGTTTTCAATTCAATTCATTTCGAAATCATTTTCAATTCAATTCATTTCGAAATCGTTTAAAATCGATATAAATATCGTTCACGTCAAAATGGCGTCAATCTAATCATCACGGCTTCACATATTTCTATTTTCAAATATTCTATTTCAAATATTTCTATTTTCAAATATTCTATTTCAAATATTTCTATTTTCAAATATTCTATTTCAAATATTTCTATTTCAAATATTTTCATTTCAAATATTTCTTTTTCGAAACTGGAATGAGGCCCAATCAATTACCATATAATGTTAATTATATGGATTTTCTACAACACATGTATATATCAACAACGATGAATAATCAACCATCATCCAAAGTGCATTCTACACTGTATAAGCATCAAATATAAATATTCAACGCTTATAACAGTCTGTCAATCAATCGATCGACACACAACTAAACAATCGGGATTAGTGTATGTCAAATATCATCCCAACACCCGTGTAGGGTTTCAAACAATCAAACACAGATTTTATTTGTGCAGTTGGGCGATGTGTAAAATTTATCGTCCCAATCAATGTCCTTCAAATAGGTGTACATAAACAAACCGTCTGGTTTGTAAATGAATATTTATTTTATTCACTTCACGTTAAAAATTATATTTTTAACGATAAACACATTTTATTCCAACATATGAATTTCTATTCAGTTCATTCTTTAAATAAAATGATATTTATATTTTTCTAACTTATTTTAGGAAATTTCGGCGGCATAACGGCACGATACTAGAAACGGGACGAGGCCTAGCCTTATCCCCGGTCTAGTGAAGGCCCACGCCATTCACACATCAATCATATCAATTTTATTATGCAAACCACAAAATTTGGAGTAAGAGTCTAACCTAGCCTTACTCCTTCGCCTTATAACGGCGCACGTCTAATCCTAACCAATTTATCGATTCGATTTTTCACACCACAAACCACATTCAAACCAATATCACAATCAATAACCAAACAGCCAAACAAACAAGTCCATGGTCTGTGGACGATTGTGTCGGGTGCTACTAAGCACCGTCTGCATCCTAGTATATATATATAACTAGAAAAAGCATTTTAGAGTGAGAAGTTCTCACCGATAGCTATCCAATCATCTTGACTCTCCTTTGATGGAAATCTTCATTGTTATCGCACTTTCGTCATCTTCGTTGCCCAAGGCCACTATATATATAAAAATCGAATTTTTAGTTCAAAGTTCAATATATAAAAATCGAATTTTTAGTTCAAAGTTCAATATATAAAAATCGAATTTTTAGTTCAAAGTTCAATATATAAAAATCGAATTTTTAGTTCAAAGTTCAATATATAAAAATCGAATTTTTAGTTCAAAGTTCAATATATAAAAATCGAATTTTTAGTTCAAAGTTCAATATATAAAAATCGAATTTTTAGTTCAAAGTTCAATATATAAAAATCGAATTTTTATTTCAAAGTTCAATATATAAAAATCGAATTTTTAGTTCAAAGTTCAATATATAAAAATCGAATTTTTAGTTCAAAGTTCAATATATAAAAATCCTATTTTTCTATTCTAAAGTTTAAATCTTTTCTTATTTAAAATCTAAAAATAAAATCAGTTTTTAAAATTCTTTTAAAAATTCAGTTTATAAAATTCTCTAAATTCAGTTTATAAAATTCTTAAACTCAGTTTTTAAAATTCTTTAAACTCAGTTTTTAAAATTTTAAAATAAAAACAGTATTTAAATTCCTTTTTTTTCTTCAGTTTTTTTTCCTGTTTATATAGAACAAAAATAAAATAATAAATAAAAAGAAAAAGGAAGACATACAGAGGGGGGGGCTTCGGGTAAAAAAAGAAGAGGGGCAGAGGAGGAGATCGGCGAGGGGGGGCGTGAGGCTAGGCGGCGTGGCTAGCACGGAGGAGGGCGGCGTCGGTCTTCGCTCTGAGGGGGGGCGATTTGGAAATGAGGGTCAGGGGAAGGAGAGGAAGCGGAGGGGGAAGTCACGGAGGCGTCGCGCCTCCCTGGCGGCGGCGGCGAACGATCTAGGGGGGGGGCGATTTCGATTCGATTGCGTTTTTTTTTTCTTTATTTCTGAACTGAAATAGAAACGGGGGGGGGGGGGGGGGCAGAAATATAAAGTAGGAAGAGATATTTTTTTTATATTATTATTTAATTATATTAAAAAGTTGACTTTCACATACGACCTCTAAACGAGGCCCACCGCCTGTCGTCCATAGCGTATTGCCCCCACTCCGAACACAATGGGATATGTATCGTAGGCTGATTCGACTGTTTGAATCAGTTTCTGTTAAATTTACATTTAAATCACTATATTGAATTTTAAACGTACGTTTCAAATTACCGGGGCCACATACTAACTAGAAAAATTCTAGAAAAATATTTTCTAGCTTCGTATTGACGATACGGTCATAACAAAACTAGTTTCGTCGAATTCTGAGACCGTTTGAAAAATGGTCATTTTCCAGTCGATTAAAATCAACTGAAACTGGTCAAACGCGTTTTCCTTTGCCACGCTCACATATTGATTCGAAAAATTATGAAATTTGGAATCTAGCAATAACTTGACATCACGGACCCAACAAAACTGGTTTCGTCGAAATCCGAGGTCGTTTGCAAAATTGCTATTTTTAAGGGCCTTATATATATAAAAATATATATAAATTCCACAGCAACTATTTCTAATTTTAAACTGGACATATCTTATCATTTCTAAGATGAAATCTCAGTTCTTCGGATTCGTTGGAAAGATACTATCAAATAGATCCTATGATTTTTGGTTTTACTAAAATCCGGATTGTTTTGCACCCGGTACATTCAATTGAAGTTTGAAATCGAATTATCGAACTACCGCGCCATTTTCAATTCTATTTATAATTATATATAAATATTTATATTCTAACGACGACGTATATAATATATACGTTCGATTTATATTCAAAATAAATTTCTCGTCGATATTATTTAAAATAATTCATTTTAAATAATCAAAATTCGCTAAAATTGCCAAAATAAAATTTTCAAACTGGCTCGCATTTTACGGGTTGTTACAATACAGAAGCATTTTGGTAAGTCTACAAATTAGTACATGATGACAATATATCATTATACTATTCTCTTTCGTCGTATTTTTGAGAACAAGTTAATAAGGAAATTGGAGAGTGCATGGTAAAAAATAACAAATTAATAACCTCCACTACAAGTCTATAAATATTATCATTTGGTCTAGTTACAAGCTTTTGCAATGAGAAATGATACTATGATTAATTAGCATCGATTATATTAACACAAATATTAGAGAAATAGATTAAAAAAATAAGTAATAGACAATCACTGCATATATGTGATAATATTTATTGCTTTTTCCTATCCCTAAAATTTATCAGTATCCATGCTACTTCAATCTACAAAAGCAGATTGATCCAAAACAATCCCCAAAATAATATGGACTTATAATTGTCAAAGTTTTTCAAGCTAACATGCGTTACAGATCTAAAGTCCGATGATGTTACAGATCTAAAGGCTGATGATGTTAAGAAGAGAGACTATCAATGTCGATCGCTCTCCTATGTGGCACCAATTTTGACACAATGAACCATTTACAATCCTTGGGTTCTTATATGAAAGACATAACAACCTCAAGAAGGCAGATTGTAACTTCTCTAGTCTCACTTAACATCAAACGATTACCATCAATACACTTGTTGACATTCTGCTTAAATGACCTCAGTCAATTTTTAATACCCATTTGTATCTTCTTTAGTCACAATTTTCTTTTTCTAGTTGCATCTTTTACTTGGTTATTTGCTGATGATTCAGCCAACATTCATGAATGCTACTATACATCGGCAACATTGATGGATAGATCAAGATCTTCTCCTACACATTTCTTATGATGAGATAAGAGGGAACTTGCTGATTTATTGGCAAATGAATACTCTTTTGCTAAATCATAATCCATTCGATATCAGTTGCGAAGTCATAGCAGATTTTGATGAAACCAGAAAGTTCTTAAAGAAGTTTTGTTCTTTAATTTTTAGAGCAAATGCTGTTGACTGGAAGGAAAACTAATTGAATGGGTATGGAAAGATATTTTTCAATTTAAATGCTGAATATTTGGTAACGGTAGGAACTATGACATACCTACATATATGGATGTGGACTGAAGACAAATAGGGGGACATAGAGAATATTGGCAGCTTACCTCTTATGTCAACACTTCAATTTTTAATAACATTCAGGGTTTGAATAGCTGCTTCGTATAAACATAGCAAAAATATTGGAAACAAGAACATCCACATGGTGGTTGTTAGTTAATAGCATTTCATAATATTGAATGGGTGAAATTAATTAATAGAAAATTCTATTCATACACCGAAAATTACCTAACATACACCACTATTTTGCTAAAAAATATATTACTAAACTGCCTTTCTTCTTTATTGCATTCTTACCTTTTTAATTATAACCCATCAAACTAAAACATTGTAATTAACGATATTGACCAAATCTATGTAAAATTTTTTTGAAGAACTTAACGTGTTTTTAAACATGAAACCTAAAATTAGAATTAAGGGAGCTTCTGCAAGAATGTGGAATACTACATTATATCTATGTTGTGTGGAGTAGACTACATGTTTTGAACTAGTAAGAAATGGCTATAAATCTAGCATTCATCAACAAGAGACAACTCTTGGTTCATATTTATAAGCCACCAAAAGAATATTGTATTTTAGTAGCCATTTCTAGCTATATATTGATGTGGAATAAAATAGTTATCAAATCATAATGACTGGAAAAGAAACAAAATAAAAATATTATATAGCTCATCCTTGTTAAAGTATTCCTGAAGTGATATTATTTCCATCAATTAGTGATCAAATTTATCATGTCTGCATAATATTATCTAGTCCGAAGAAGCTGTGAGGGATATACAGCAAAAAAATTATGAACCAATTATAAAACTAAGTGCAAACAAAAAACTCAACAAATCAATCTAACTCAACTCAAACATCAGAATGAAAATATTTGATTTCAGGTTACCTGCTGAGAGATGCAGACGTAAAATGGAGGCCCAAGTCGGAGCTTAAGGGTTGATCAAGGAACTAGGATTATTCAACCATTCGTATTTTTCATCCAATATTTCACACCAATTCACAACAATAAATATCGTCCATGGTTTGTGGACGAGGGGAGTGTGTGTGTATATATATATATATATGTATATGTATATATATAATTGCTATATTTCACTTGCATTTCAACACATATGTCAATCATTCTATGCATGTATAATTCATACTTCGCTTATATAGCTTACACTACGCATGTACATGAGGTATACAACACGTGTGTAATTTATATTTCGCTTATATAATTTATACACGACATTTTCCATTCAAATTCTTTTAATTTAGATTTCTCACCTTGGTTTTCGGAGTGCTAAAAATCGTAGATGGCTCGGAAAAATCTGCGGTCTCTTCTATGTGGTAGAGAGCCCCCTTGCGGTCGTGATGTTTCCTGTTTCATCGAATTTCGTCAACACACTAAAAAGATATGATTTTTCAAAGTGCAAACATCAAAAAGAACTCACCTTTCACGATGGTTCAAAACTAGGTTTGCGGTTTTCGCGAGAACCGAGGCACGAGGGGATGATCGGCGGGTTGGACGTGGAAGAGGGAGGAGAGGGCTACAGGCGCGCGGTGGTTGGAGGCGACTCGGTGGGGCCCAGAACTCGCGGTGGCGGCTGGAAGGTCATGATTTCGGAGGGAGATATCTCGACGTAGAAGCAACGATAGGGGGAGCTCCTTATATGGATTTGACGAGGGGAAGGAGAACTACAAAAAGTTGAACTGGGGGAGGGGCTGATTCGGGCTGTGGCGATCGGAAATCGCCAGGGAAGGGAGGAAGGCGGTTCCGTCGATGTCGAGGGGGAAGGGTCGGGGTTTTCTGATTTTTTTTTAATGAATGGAGAAATATGATTGGTCGAAGGTTTTATTAAATTTTTAAATAGTGTTTTCTCAAACGAACTCCTTTTCAAACCCAACGACTGTCGTGCCTAGCTAAATACCCCCATCCCGGACACAATGGGATCTGTTTCGTTAGCCAATTCGACTGTTACAGTCAGTTATTTTTCAAATTAAAGTATAAAACGTTTAATTTTTAACTTTGAACGTACATTTCAATTTGCCAGGGCCACAAACTGATTCGAAAAATTCCAGAAAAATAAATCTAGCCATGTTTTGATGCTACAGTCCCAACAAAACTAGTTTCGTCGAATTCTGAGATCGTTTGAAAAATGGCCATTTTCTGGTCGATCCAATTTAACAAAAATTGACCAAACACATTTTCTTTTACCACACTCATATACTAGCTTCAAAAATTATGAAATTTGAAACCTAGCAATAGTTTGACATCCCGGACCCAACAAAAGTGGTTTTGTCGAATTCTGAGCTCGTTTGCAAAATATCAATTTTCCAGGGCTATATATTCTATATAGTGACCTTTCTGAAAATTCATTCGACCATAACTTTTGATTCCCGTTATGAAATTTCGATTTTTCAGATTCGTTAGAAAGGTATTGATAAACAGATTTAAATATTTTTAGTTTCACTAAAATCCGTTATATCTCTACCCTGCACAGTCGGTCAAAGTTTGAATTCAAATTTTCAAACTGACTCACTATTTCTAATTCACTATTTTATTGAAATATTATATTTCAATTGTTCAAATTCCTTTGAAATCACCAATTTAAAAATTTTAAATTGGCTCGTATTTTCTGGGTTATTACAATCTCCCCCACTTAAAACTTTTCGTCCTCGAAAAGGAAACAACAGTAAAGTAGGAAACAAAATGTAAAAGAAAAGTATTGTAATGGTACCTTGCACTGGAGTTAGTCAGAGATGTCCACTCTGCATTTGGGGTAAGCTTGCCTAATGCTTTCCTCAGTCTCCCAAGTACAGTCTCTAGGATCACTACTCCACTGCACTTTAACTAAATGAACCTTTTTTGCTTCTTAGTTCTCTAGTTTCTTTGCCAACAATCTTTAATGGCTCTCTTCTGAGTGTTAATTCTGGAGTTATGTCTATATCCTGTTGCGTTGCTTCTTCTACAACAAGATCCAGATCATGCACATGTCTTCTAAGTTGAGATATGTGAAATACATCGTGCACTCCAGGTAACCAATCTGGTAATTGAACCCAATAAGCAAGAGTTCCAATTCGTTCAAGTATAGGAAAGGGACCAATAAATCTGGTGCCAACTTCCCAGTTTTGCCAAATCTGATTACTCCTCTCATCGGAGAAACTTTCAAATAAACATGATCACCAATAGCAAATGTCAAATCTCTCCTTCTAGAATCTGCATAACTTTTCTGTCGGCTTTGCGCGGTTCTCAAACGCTTTTTGATGAAATCGACTTTATCAGATGCTTCTCTAATCATATCGAGTCCTAACACAAGTCTGTTGCCAGGTTCTACCCAACATGCTGGAGATCTGCAGGGTCTGCCATATAATGCTTCAAATGGCGACATTCCCAAACTTTCTTGATAGCTATTGTTATATGAGAATTCTGCCAAATGCAAATGATCTTCCCATGACCCACCAAAATCAATTATACAAGCCCGCAATAAATCTTCTAGAATTCTATTCACCCGCTCAGTTTGGCCATCTGTTTGAGGGTGATAAGCGGTGCTCATATTCAGTTTCGTTCCCAATTCTGTCTGGAAAGCCTCCCAGAATTTGCTAGCAAATATCGGGTCTCTATCACTGACTATGCTGATGGGAATTCCATGCAGCTTAACGATTTCTTTGAAATATATCTGTGCTAGACTTTGAGCGGTTCTATTGGATCTGACAGGTGTAAAATGGGCAGTCTTCGTGAAGCGATCTACGATTACCCAAATGTTGTCATTACCTTTCTTGGTTCGCGGCAAGCCATCTATGAAATCCATGGAAATCTGTTCCCATTTCCAACCTGGGACTTCCAACGGTTGCAACAATCCAGCTAGCTTTTGTTGGTCACTCTTGATCAATTGACAAGTAGGGCATCTGCTAACATACAAAGAAATATCCCTTTTCATTGCCCTCCACCAGAAAGTGCGTTTGATATCTTTGTACATTTTACTTACCCCAGGATGGATGCAAAATTTGGATTTATGGCATTCGTCTAACACTTCTCTTTTGAGCTCAGGAAGGTTGGGAACACATATTCTCCCATTCAGTCTCAGAACTTCTTCTTTATCTACCTGAAAACTTGAGGGCTCTCCCTTCTGGATTCTCCCTTTGATCCTTTGAATGAAATAATCATTCCTCTGGAGAGCACATATCTTATCGATCAAGCTAGGGGTAATTATAAGATTGGCAACGATTGCGGTTTTCCTACTAAGCGCATCCGCTACAACATTAGCCTTCCACGGCGTATACAGGATATCTAGATCATACGCTGCAAGAAATTCTAGCCAACGCTGCTGTCTCAAATTCAGATCTTTCTGGGTTTATAAATACTTCAATGATTGATGATCTGTATACAGTATAAATTTATCGCCCAATAAATAATGCCTCCAGATTTTCAAGGCAAAAACGATAGCTAGCAACTCAAGATCATGAGTCACATAATTCTTCTCATGCGGTTTCAGTTGGCGGCTTGCATAAGCGACTACTTGGCCTCTTTGCATTAACACTGCACCCAGACCCCTAATAGAAGCATCTGTCCAAACCGTTAAATCCTGATTGCCATCGATAATAGTTAACATTGGAGCAGTGGTCAGTTTCGATTTCAATTCCTGGAAAGCTTCTTCACAGTCGGAAGTCCACTTAAATTTCTCATGTTTCTTTATGAGATTCGTTAACAGACTGGATATCTTCGAAAAATCCTTAACGAACTTTCGATAATAACTAGCCAACCCCATAAAACTTCTAACTTATGTTGGAGAAGTGGGTTGTTTCCAGTCTTGAATCGCTGTTATTTTGCTTGGGTCAACAGAAATTCCTTTCTCTGACACGACATGGCCAAGAAATTTGACTTCTTCTTGCCAGAAGACACATTTAGAGAATTTGGCTTTGAAGACGTTCTTTCTTAGAATCTCCAATACTTGTTCTAAGTGTTTTTCATGCTCGGGTTTTGATTTGGAGTAGATTAAAATATCATCGATGAATACGAGGACAAATTTATTCAGAACTCCCATGAACACTTTATTCATTAGATCGACAAAGTATGCTGGAGCATTGCACAGGCCAAACGGCATTACTAACCATTCATAAAATATGTCTGGACCTCTGAAAGCTGTCAAAGGAACACACTCTTCTGCTATTCTCAATTGATGAAAACCTGTAGCTAGGTCCATTCGGGAAAATACTTTCGCCCCATTCAATTGGTCTAGCAAATCGTCTATGCGGGGTACTGGATACTTGTTTTTGAGCGTCTGTTTGTTGAGGTTTCGGTAATCAACACATAATCTAAGAGTACCGTATGACTTTGGGACAAACACAACAGCTGCACCCCAATTAGAAAAACTAGGTCTGATTAGACCCTTCCACAACAGTTGACGAGTTTGATCGCCTAATTCTTCTTTTTCCTTCGGAGTCATGCTGCGAATTGGATGTACCACTGGTCTGGCATTGGGAACTAGATCGATTCGGAATTCTATTTCTCTTTGCGGAGGTAAGTTTTCAACTTCTTCAAACACATCCGCATAGCTTCTAACAATCGGAATCTTTTCTATGGAAGTGGGGATAATTTCTAATGCTGACCAAAATTCTTCTCTATTTGGATTCGAACCATGACAGGGTATCGTAATATATCCAAGCTTCGTTCGAATTTTAACGATTCTTTCTGCACAATTTACCTCAACTTCGTATTTCGTTAACCAATCAAGCCCGAGAATCATATCGAATTCGGGAAAGTCCATGATGATTAAATCAAAGGGAAACTTGTATCGAGAAAAAGAAACAGGTACTTTACAATATGAACTGAGAATGAGAGATCCTCCTATCGGATTATGTACTTCAACCGATTCTTTGAGCTTTCTCTGTTTTAACTTTAATTTGTGCATTGTGTTACTAGCAATAAAACTACGTGATGCACCTGTGTCAAACAATACAGAGACAAGAATATTTTTAATGGTAAGGGTACCTCCCAAAACATCGGGTTTACCTGCTCCATCGGAAGCAGCTGGCGGGCTCGTCCCGTCATACACGTGAGCTACCGTGGCCTTCTTCAGCAATGGACAGTCTTTGACTAGATGATCGGTCTTGCGGCAATTAAAGCAGGAGCGAGGGTTCTGAGAACCCTGGCTTGAACCTTGTGAATTTGTCTTCTGCCTCTTCGGGGCTGTGCACACATTAGAGTAGTGCCCCACTTAGCCACAGTTAAAGCAACTTCCTCTTGGAGGCTTGCCAGTCTGAGGTTTTGAAGATGCTGCTTGGCTTGACTCAGCTTGATTCGCAGCAGGCTTGCGTTTGTTTCCGGCTTGGCTTCTAGCGCGATCCTGCTCCAGATGCCTATGGTCTAGGTCTTCGTAGTTACATGTCATTTCCACCAGTTCATTGAATTCCAGCTTGACATGGGCCATGGCTCTATCATGATACTGTCGCCTTAGCCCAAGGATAAACCTCTTATTTTTGGACTTTGCAGTGGCGACGAGCTCCGGAGCATAGGGTGACAACAGTGTAAATTTATTCAGATAATCTTGCACGGAAAGATCCCCCTGCTGGAGGTTGGCAAAGTCATCGTGCATTCGCTCTAGAGCTTGTTCTAGGACATATTTCTCCTTGAAGAGTTCTTTGAATCCATCCCATGTTCTTCCAGCTTCTCTATTCCCGGCGGTGAGAGATTCCCACCATAGTTCAGCTTGTTCTTGCATAAGCTAGGCGCCCATAACAGCTTTGTCTTGGTCTCCAAGCCTTAGGCCTTCAAGAATTTTCTCGCATGTTTTGAGCCATGCAAGGGCCTCTATTATGGTGCCAGTTCCCGAGAAGGACTTGCCTCCTAAGTTCTTATATCTCTTAGCTACACGGTCTAGCTCGAAGTATTGAGCGGCCGAAGGTTGTATCAAAGGTCCTTCTTCTACTGGACTTCTCCCCTTCCTCGGCCTCGGCCGACACGGCCTCCTCTAGCGGCAGCTGCTCTGGTTGCCATTTCTCAAGTTCTGTATAAGCAAGAAAAGAGTCAGCTAACAGAAATGATAGTTTATTGCATGATTAAGTAGAAAATTTACGGAAAGATAACGATGGACTGATCAAATTATTTTTGCTATTCTGCTCGGCTCATTCTAGGACTTTACTAGTCCTATCTCTAATGAGCGACTCGCCTTAGAATACTACTGATTCTATTTTGACGAAGTGTTTAATGTGTTAGACTCCAGAACTAAGGTTAACCAAAGCTCTGATACCAGCTGTGACGATCCTAAAACCCCATGACACGGTGTTAAGGATAATCATTGGAATATAACACATTAATCATCATTAGCAGATCACAGATAATAGCATAAACAGAAAATAGAATAATTTACACACATATGACAGCGGAATCATATAGATATCATCACATCAGAGAAGCACAGTACAGGATACAACTTAGTGCATAATGAAACATAGTCAGTCACCATCGCCTGAGGCGGAATCATACATAAAGAGTACACAAAATAAATATCAGTCTACATCGCCAATGGCGGAATCATAATATAGATACAATAATGGCGGAGAAAATCCAAGTCAGCACGGTGTAGTCAAGCCTCGCCATGAGCCAAAAGTGCGTCAGAAACCTGTAACTAGGCTGCCCATGTGAAAATGAGGGCACCCGAGTTTGCAAGGTGAAACAAACTACGAGTCAGTCATGGGACTGGTATGAGAAATCTACTTAACTTATTAACAACAATAATAAGGCAAATCAAAGGACCACGCCACTTTCGCGGAACGGGTTTACTCCAATGAGTGCTGGTGCATGAAATAAAGTAAATGATTAAATCATCGCGATGCTTTTCATAAAATGAAGCCATTATAAGACTCAGGTCCCATCACACAATGCAACGCAAGCCGGAGGACAGAGTTTTACCTTATAATGGCCAAAAATGCTTCATACGAATTAAACAAAAGTGTTTGATATTATTACTAGTGCATATATGTTTCAAAAGCGATTTCAATCATAAATATCAATCCTAGACGGCATGGGTACCATATATCATGTCGCCATACTAGTAATACAATCACATTCGCATATTTCGTACTGGAAATTGGATTCCTTCATGAGTCGAGGAAAGGGGCAAGCTCCTCTCCGTTCGAGACACTCTAGCAAATGTCCCAGGACCCCACTATGATCCTTGGAATCGGCTGGGCCGGTCCTCTCTTACTTTTGAGGATTGGAAATTCCTGAACACACGTTTCCCAGTCCTTACAGACCTATAATCGAGGCGCCTCGCATTCCAACAACCACATAGGTGAAAAGTATATATAATGTCAGGGCTGGTAGGTCACTGACACCACCATAGCTAGAAAGAAACGTCGTGCACTCCCAGCGGTCCGTCTCCCCTTTTTGACTCATACCGAGGTGTGAGGCTCGCGAATTCACGTCATACACAAAGCTACGTCACACAGACCATGCTTTGATCATCAACCACAAGACTTTGCTTTGCAACAGAAGCCTTGATCATATGCCACTAAGGCGTGCCACACAGGCAATCCACTCCATGCGACTGATTTCTATCAATACATAACCTCTGAGCTCGTACGTCTCAGAGAAGGGCGTTAAGTAAGAGAATAAATTCTCCGCCGCCAAACAGATATATATTTAACAGAGATCAATCAACACAGAACAAAATCCAATGTCAGACACACAGTCCATTTACAAGTCCGTTCTGGGTCTGAACGAAACCGGAGGCACCAATTCCTCGCATATCCGTACAATCAACAGTATGTTTGGACGGCTACTACTTCAGTTCCTTCATGGTAGCTACTCCAATCACGAGCATCAGTAGCGCCCATCCATCCAATGTGAAGATCGTCGGTCTTCAACCGTCTTCGACTCTTCGACTTCTCAACGTCGATAGATTATTTGAAATGAGATGGACTCGGCCTTTTCAAATAATCCACGTATATTTAGATTTTCAAATCAATTTATCACATGGTTGGACTATTCAACATTCACATTTCAGTTCTTTAGTTATAATTCTCATGTTAAATACATTCAACCATCACATATCAAACAAACACAACGAAATTGGTTTATTTCCACTCTATATCGTCTATAGTATTTTATAACGATATATCGCCATTTTTATTTAATTTAAAATGGCCAAATTTAATTAAACGACGTTTCAGGTCGTGTCGATGCACTGGCGCTGTTTTTCACTAATTTTGTTTTACACATATCTGAAAACCTAACCGTTGGATCTTCACAAATTTTATATCATTAGGAAGGTCATTTCAAAACGAATCCATCGGTTTCAGTTTTGGGAAAATCCGACGGTCGGATTTCCCACACTGGCCATTTGAAGTTACAATTTCAATTTACGAACTGCAGCATCGTTATTCGATTTAAGTTAATTATATTTATATATATATATAAATATAATCGTTTCTGGCGCTGTTTTTCTTCAGATTTGAATTAAACATTCCAGATAATCCAACCGTCGGATCTTCACAAAGTTGGTGCCGTTGGAAAGATATTTCCAAGGCGAACCCAACGGTTGCGGTTTCGGGAAAATCCAATGGTCGGATTTCCTGCACTAGTCGTTTGAAATCATGGTTTCAAAACACAAACTGCACGGCCACGTTTCGTTTTAATTTTATTTATATTTATATATTTATATAAATATAGTTCATTCAAAAATTCCTATATCGTTTTCACTTCAATTATTTCACTAACGCCTTTAAATTTTGGAAAATTTCGCCATAACCTCCTTTGTACGGGAGGGGCTGGGAAAATTCCCAAATAGCCACACGGGCGTCTCATGTCAAAAAGAAAAAGCCAAGCGGCTAGCCAACAGGCTCATAAAATCATCACCCAAACAAAACAGTAAATGTGTACCTATTTGTCGGGCACAAAATTTTATTCCTCTTCTCTAGCCCCTTTGCTATAACCTGTACAATAAATATGCATGTACATATATACCATTTTTATCACTTATCATTTTCCATTCAACTTCATATTTGATTTACTTTGGTTTAAAAACACCATTCATTCTAATGTTGCATGCATAGGCTAAAATCATATCATTAGCTAATTAATGTATATTTCAACTCATGCATATTTTATTTGAACAAGTGGCTATTTTTAACACTTCACATTTCAAAGATGATAAATTTGGTGAACTAAAATAGATTTCAACACATGACTATTTTATTTAGTTCCTATGCATGTTAAAAATAATATTTCTTCACCAATATTTATTTCGACGTTCGCATATCTTTAGCATATCACATATATGATAAAAAAATGATATTTTTGTCATTTAAAATATTTATTCGACAAATGGATGTTTTCAACACTTCATAGTTTCAATAAAAATGTAATTTTTATTGTTCGATCTTTTTATTCAACACATGAACTTTTCCACTACACACATTTCTCAACACATGAGCATTTCCACACATGGATATTTTATTTATGTTATTCATATAGGAAAGATGAAATTTTTATTGTTGAAACTATTTATATATAAGGCGAATATTTTTCATACTTCATATATATTATAAAAAGGTGATTTTTATTGTTTAGACACTTCATTCATTCATAAATGAATTTAATTTTCACACATCACTTTTCAACACATGAACATTTCCACACATGGATACAGTTTCAACATATGACTTTAATTTCAACGCATGAAAATAATTTCAACATATGAAAATTATTCTAACACATAAAGATTATTCAAAATTTCGGCAGCATAACGGCAGGGTAGTTAAAACCGGCACCGTCCCTAGTACGGCTCCTCGCTCTACCTTAAAACCTCGCGGTTTTTGACAATGGGAATTCATGCATCTAATTCGCACGCAGGCGGCATGTTTTATTTTTATTTCCACAAATATTTCCAATTCATTTCAATCACCAATGGGTATTTTTCAACCACAACCAAACAATATCAACCACAAACAATTATTCAACCATTCGTATTTTTTATCCAATATTTCACACCAATTCACAACAATAAATATCATCCATGGTTTGTGGACGAGGGGAGTATGTATATATATATATATATATATATATATCATTGCTGTATTTCACTTGCATTTCAACACATATGTCAATTATTCTATGCATGTATATTCATACTTCGCTTATATAACTTACACTACGCATGTACATGAGGTATACAACACGTGTGTAATTTATATTTCGCTTATATAATTTATACACGAAATTTTCCATTCAAATTCTTTTAATTTAGATTTCTCACCTTGGTTTTCGGAGTGCTAAAAATCGTAGATGGCTCAGAAAAATCTGCGGTCTCTTCTATGTGGTAGAGAGGCTCCTTGCGGTCATGATGTTTCCTGTTTCATCGAATTTCGTCAACACACTAAAAAGATATGATTTTTCAAAGTGCAAACATCAAAAAGAACTCACCTTTCACGATGGTTCAAAACTAGGTTTGCGGTTTTCGCGAGAACCGAGGCACGAGGGGATGATCGGCGGGTTGGACGTGGAAGAGGGAGGAGAGGGCTATAGGCGCGCGGCGGTTGGAGGCGACTCGGTGGGGCCCAGAACTCACGGCGGTGACTGGAAGGTTGGGATTTCGGAGGGAGATATCTCGACGTAGGAGCAACGATAGAGGGAGCTCCTTATATGGATTTGAAGAGGGGAAGGAGAACTACAAAAAGTTGAACTGGGGGAGGGGCTGATTCGGGCTGTGGCGATCGGAAATCGCCAGGGAAGGGAGGAAGGTGGTTCCGTCGATGTCGAGGGGGGGGGGTCGGGGTTTTCTGATTTTTTTTTTTATGAATGGAGAAATATGATTGGTCGAAGGTTTTATTAAATTTTTAAATAGTGTTTTCTCAAACGAACTCCTTTTCAAATCCAACGATTGTCGTCCCTAGCTAAATACCCCCATCTCGGACACAATGGGATATGTTTCGTTAGCAAATTCGACTGTTACAGTCAGTTATTTTTCAAATTAAAGTATAAAACATTTAATTTTTAACTTTGAACGTACATATCAATTTGCCAGGGCCACAAACTAATTCAAAAAATTCCAGAAAAATAAATCTAGCCATGTTTTGATGCTACGGTCCCAACAAAACTAGTTTCGTCGAATTCTGAGATCGTTTGAAAAATGGTCATTTTCTGGTCGATCCAATTTAACAGAAATTGACCAAACACATTTTCTTTTGCCACGCTCACATACTTGCTTCAAAAATTATGAAATTTGAAACCTAGCAATAGTTTGACATTCCGGACCCAACAAAAGTGGTTTCGTCGAATTCCGAGCTCGTTTGCAAAATATCAATTTTCCAGGGCTATATATTCTATATAGCGACCTTTCTGAAAATTCATTCGGCCATAACTTTTGATTCCCGTTATGAAATTTCGATTTTTCAGATTCGTTAGAAAGGTATTGATAAACAGATTTAAATATTTTTTGTTTCACTAAAATACGTTTTATCTCCACCCTGCACAGTCAGTCAAAGTTTGAATTCAAATTTTCAAACTGACTCACTATTTCTAATTCACTATTTTATTGAAATATTCTATTTCAATTGTTCAAATTCCTTTGAAATCACCAATTTAAAATATTTAAATTGGCTCGTATTTTCCGGATTATTACATCTAATGTCTTAATTAAATGTCGAAAACATGGTACAAAATTATTATTACATAACTGAAATTTTGATTTTCGTTGTTACTTCATATGAAATAAAGAAATCGTTGTAGCCAGCGGTATGGTTGTTGAGATAACCGATGTTGGACATTAGTGAATGATGTCTTATTTCAGGGAGGTTAGTTTAAGTTTCCTTAACTAAAATTACAAAGGGTAAGATGGAAAGATAAATAACACTTGTATCTACTGAATATGTCTTATACTATTTCACCCAATATCTAATATACTTTAATTTTTGAATCAACTTGAAATGTAAATTTATGTACCCACCACTTCTCAAATTACAAACATCGATATAGATGATTTTGAAATTGAGTTTTGGTCATATAAATAAACCCCTATTTGTGCTTATTAATAATGTGAAGAAAAAACTACTAGTTTTGGTCATACAAATTACAAACATCGATGCTGGACATGTAACTGTGTTTGTGTGTGTGCGCGCGCACGCTAATTTGCTGTTAAAGAATTCAACATTTCCATTAAATACACCTTCAGGACGTAAGCCAGATCAGTATATAGTTTCCATGTCCATACTTATTTTGATCGCCTTTGTTGTATCCTTTAGCTTGCAAGTTGCAAACCTTTACTGAAGGTAATCTGTATAATAATAACATGATTACAGAATTAAAATGGACATTTGACGTGTCTTTTATGTTACATACTGCCACTGCAGCAATTGATTTAATCGAACAACATATTGTGCATGCTTAGTTCTACTAATGAGCATTTCCGCCTTCCATGTGAAACTTTCAGGTTTGTCTTTATTCTTTGATTGTAGCAATTGGTTCTTACACGATCTTTAGTTTTTTTACCGTTGCAATAAGAAATTTTGGCACGTGTGTAACTAGAGAAATTTGAATATAATATTAACATTTCCAAATAATTATACGGATGATTTATGAAGCACCATACCTAGACATTTGTGATGCTCCTGCATGTAAAATTGAAGGACATTTCGTTCATTACTGGCTATGAAATCAGTTTTCTTTGGATTAGAATGAATGAATAGCATATAAGAGATGATAATTTAGTATAAAGATATGTTTACATATTTGAAAATAAAATAGATTTTGGTTATAATTTCATAAATAACTTACATTGAGGTTGTTTTGTTCAAAAAAGCTTCACTTACTTAAATATTTGCTTTATGTTTTATAGAAGTTTATTTATATTTCACATGTTTGTTTATCTGCTTTGGAAGTTATAGAAAACTAAATTGCAAAATCATTTCGCTACCTTTTTCATGCTTTCAACCGTCAACTCTTCTGCAACTCCATCGCCAACCATTTTTGTAGATAAATATGACTTTACTGATTTTTACATTATATATCGATATGCCTTGCTAAGGGTTTGAGCTAGGTTAAATTGATTTGTCACCTTGAATTGGGTTGGTTTTTTATGCCATCTAGGGTTAGGTTCCAAATTTGTTTGATCAAACCTTGAAATGGTCAACGGGTTGGGTTTAACGGTTCATTAGAGGTTACAAGTGAAATCCTAGTGTTATTTTGAAGCTTGTTAACTCCTAAATTATTGCTTTACTGGACAAAGTATAATTTGGATTATATGTATTAACTAAATAATTAAGAATTAACATAGAGGGAGGTGGAAATGAAATTTTTATTGCAAACATCATCCAGAGGTTTTAAAGATTATAACTCCATATCTATTGGTATACGTATTATGTGTTGTCGACTATGAAAAAAACATGATAAACTGGCTAGCAAAATATGACCTGAAAGGTAGGAGGCTGTAATGAAGACAATCATCCCTTATTCTTAGTATTTCAGATTGCTTGTCCAATGAGCTGATTCTGGAAAAAAAATTCAAAATTTGGCAAAATGCTTTTGTAGCTCAGTTGGTTAGAGCACCCGTTTAGTAAGCGGGAGGTCTTGAGTTCAAATCTCAATGAAAGCAGTTTATCTTTTCACTGTTAATTGTTCCAGTTGTTCTATTTTGTGCTGCTGTTTTGATTTCTCTGCTTCACTGAATCTGATAGCTCAGCTGGTTAGACTATTTCCTTTGATTGCCTGTATAAAGGAGTTTTGATTGGTAATTTGGTTCTTCTCATAACATCTATTATTGTAATTTACAGCCGAATATGAACTTTGACAAGCAATTTACCTTTTCTAATTTCAACTGTTATTGTTGTTGATTCCAAATGTTTTCCAATGTACAGTTTCATGTGTTTTCATGGATTTCAAATTTTTTTACACTATGGTAGCCAAACAGTTATTTAATGAGGCTTGATCTGGCTATTCCATAAAAGAAACAAATGAGACAGGAAAACTGTAATTTCACGTCAGTCTCTTTATGTTTTTCCAGCATACAGATACAGTGTACTTCATGTAAGTTCTCATGTGATCCTGATGTGCAGGTAATTTAATGTCATTTTGTTATTAAAGCATAATGAAGAGAACTCTTAGCTGGGAATGGTGTATGACATTAGAATTAGTTGTATTTATGAATCTTTGATGATCCTAGAATTAAGGGTGCACACAACTCATATACAATCCGTCCCAACCCACCAACCCACATAAACCCAACCCAATCCATCCTAGTTTGGACCGGATATGGGTTATAATTTGTAACTCATATTATATATGAGTCGGGTTTGATATTTTGTTCAACCGAACCTTATTTTAACCAAACCCAACCCTATATTAAAATACTAATTCAATATCCATCCACTTAAAATTGGAATAGTATAATCCTAGAATAATGTTCATGTATTCTATAGAAAATATATTAAAAAACATATTTCATGTCATTCAAACTTGATAGAATTTGGAAAATATATTTTAAAAAGCATTTTAATGTATTTTAAAATGAAACATTTGTTCTACTATGTAGTAAATTAATTTTGTATGATGTGTTTTACAATGAAATTTTATAAAATATGTCTTTTTATTTTAAATGCATTATGATAGCTAAAATATGATATATTATGCTGAATATTTTATTATTAATTTTACGAAACTTCACTTGTATCCTCATTTTTTATTTTATTCAAGCAACCCAACTCAACCCTACTAAACCCAACCCAACTCATACTTCAACCCAACCCATATCCAACCTCATATAGGGTCAGATAAGGGTTGAATTACCTTAAACTCATACCTATGCGAGTCGAATGAAGTGTTTTGTCTAACATGACTCAACCCATACTTTGTGCAGCCCTACCTAGAATAAAGATAATTGTGTTGCTTCTTGTTATTGTTAAAAATGTATGTCATTATTACTGATTTGTGTCAATTAAATTAAATTTCCCTCTATTTTAATTATGGTACAATGTATTTGCAATGACTCGACAGTTCATAGTTTGATCTTTGTTTAATTTTGGATTACATTTATAATTTTAACACGACTTTTTGACTGCATTATCTCTCACCAGATATGAATTGCAAATATAAATAGTTCGCCTTGATTTCAAGTCTTGACTAGAATTTCTATTGATGGAAAGACCGATAAAAGCAATTCTTATTGGTACACGAATTGACTATGCTAATGTGGTGAGCTTTCAACAATGGTCATGAAGACTATGGTAGCGTTTGACTAGTAAATGTTTATTTCTAACCAACTAACTTAATAATTTGTGATTATTAATTTATCATTAGTACTTGTCAGTGATAACTTATGTACTTCACTATCTGTAATACATTATAATGAATGATTATCCATTAATAGTTTATAAGTACTAATTATTAACAACATCAAATAATTATTTTTATATTTAATATTTTTTTATACTAAATTATTAATTATGAGTTAATTATAATTAATATATAATAATTAATAAATATAATAATAATTAATAACTAATATTTAAAAATGTATGCTTACATTTATTACATAATTAATAAATAATATTTGATAATTATTAATTAAAAATTTAGTTTTTAGTAATTAATTATTAATAATCATATAAAAATTAAGATCGATATCAATTAATACTTTATACGATAAAGTGATATTTAATATTTAATTTTGAATAATTATTAATTAATAAGTACTACTGCAAAATTAATAATTGGTAATAATCAATTATTAACATAAATACTTAATCATTTGTAATTAATAAACAATGTTAGTAATCAAGAAGTAATGTATTTATTTAAAATCAAAATTATACCTAGCATTAAAAAAATTAAAATTTTGAAATTTTCCAAAAAAAATACATATGATGCAAAGTATGCTTTCATAAGCATTTTATACTTATATTTAATTAATGATCATATTTAATATTTAATATATAAATAAGAAATAACATAACAAAACTAAATAATAAATAGTATCGATTATTTAATAATTAATAATTTCTGTTAAATTAATAACAAATCTGTTAAATTAACAACAGTTAATTACTAATATAATAATACTATTAAATGTTTAATAATTAATAATTATGTTAATGCTTAGTATTTAAAAAGTAATAATTAATATATAATATACAATTTTGAACAATTAATAATTGTAACTAATATTAAATAATTAAGTTGTAACAAGTAATACTTGAGACTAATGTTCATAATTGGTAATTTTGCACTGCTCTTTCGTCAAATTTACTAGTCCGTTTTTTTGTGTGCTAATATTAATACTCTGGTTTCCACTTTCGTCACCAGCCTCGTTCCGCCGTTCACCGCCAAAGAACATGAATATCGGTCAACCGTTCACCCTCAAAAAACTTTGCATGGTGACCAAAAGAGTTTTTCAGGGTACTCGTACACTTTTATTATTTTTCCGTCTTTCAGTTTTTTCTTTCTTTATCATCCCACTCTCTTTTTTCATCTTTCCGCTTTCCTTTTTCATCATAGCATGTGACGAACATCATTCTCAATAGGGATTATTAATGTGACTCCAATTTTGGTTAAGAGGGGGAAATTGTAAGAGGACGCCATATTTATTATTTGTTAGGGGGGTTGGATATAAAGAAATAAAAATAAAAAGAGACCACACCACAATCCCCTACATATCACATGCTAGTAACCGTGATTTTTTAACCCTCCAAAAATCGATCGACAGAAAACTATGCTGCTTTAAAAACCAAATTAAAATGCATACCTAACCCTAGTTCCTCCACTATAGTTCGAACAAAGACGATGAAGAGAAAACAATCAGAACCCAATGTAATAACACATTTTGGAAATGTTATTTTAATCGTTTTTTTTAAATCGACTGTTTTGGTATAGAAGAGAAAAACGGTAAAAAGTTGCAGTATATATTGATGAAAAAACGTTGGTGTAACACCCGTTTCGAAAAGCTAATACAAAGATCTTTTAGCACAACGGTTAGTGCGTGGTGTTGCTTTCCGAGAGGTTGGGGGTTTGAACCCCATGGGTGTCACATTTGGTATTAGAGCCTATACCCAGCCGGAATTGTGTGTGTAATGTTGCAGATGTCGGTCGGTGCAGTGGTACAGATGCGGGATACATGCGTAATGCCTGGGTGGTGAGTGATATGAGCCAACGAGGACGTTGGGCTCTTTAAGCAGGATAGTCTGTAATACCCCTCTCGATACTACGCTATAGATGGCATATGCCAACCCCAGAGAAATGACGCAGTAGGTGCCAAATAGTGTTGCTGTAGGAAAAAAATGATTTGTGGCAACACTTTTTTTGGGTTGCCTTTTGTCGCGTTGTCTCAGAGTCAAAGGCAACACATTTTCGATCCTATGGCAACATCAGCACAGGTGTTGCCGCATGTACTAAATTTACAAAAATGTGGGATCCACTATAATCTGTAACCCGGGTTTACGGAATCGCCACTAAAATCTGTAGCATGGGTTCATGGAATCCAGTTGTGGGGCCCACATGCATAAATCTATGGCAACAATTTTATCACCCAATGGCAACACTATATCATAGTTAGGCAACATTTAACATCACATACTGCAACATTATATCATATATATGACAAATTACATAACATAACATCAAACTGAAATTAACAAAGAACTTTTAATTTCAAATTAACCAGCAAACACAAGTAGTACTTAGTCAACTACAAAATAACAAAACGTAGCCATTCAATTCAATTTTACAAACATTTCAATATCAAACACAGCAATTCCTAAATTCATGTTTACATAAAACTAAAACATTTTCAAAATATAGTGCAAGCCTTCAATGCATTCAATGCCTCTACTGCATCGTGTACCTCTAGTGCCTTCATTAACAAGTTCTTGACAATCCTCATCACTGCCTCCTTCACATGCATACATCAGTTGCATTTTAGCACAAAATAGGAGGTATGCATGCCTCAATTACATTTCAGCACAAACTATTGTCAAAGTATAACTGAGTTTCCTTTCAGCACAAACCGAGTTTCATAACTGAATTCCATTGCATCAGTATAACATAGCATACTGATCTAAACAATGTGTATAAAAGTGTACTAATCTAAACAATGTGTGAGTTACATAACTGATCTAAACAATGTGTATACAAATGTATACTAATCTAAACATAACCGAGTTTCATTTGCATTTGTGTTTCATTTACATAACTGGGTTACATAACAGAGGCACAATGTGGATACAAGTGTACTGATCTAAACATAACTGAATTACATAACTGATCTAAACAATGTGTATACAAGTGTATACTGATCTAAACAATGTGTATACAAGTGTATACTGATCTGCAATGTGGCAAAAAATATCACTAATCTACAATGTGACAAAATTTAAAATTATACCTGAAAAACTGCTCATGCATGCTATTTCATGTTACTTCACTTCTCTACATTGCCATAACAACACATAGAAGAACTCCAAACATGATCCAAGACATAGCTAAAGCTTTTGCAAAGAATTTTTCTCTTGTCTCGTGTTTTCCACATTCAATGCGCATTAGGGCCAATTCTTCCTCCAAATCTGCTACAAATTCATGTCCGCATCATGCAATATTCAGTGATGTCCGCAGTCCGAGACTTAAGTCATGGTTTTCCTCCCAAAATCTATTAGCGGACATTCTTCATGAGTTTTTATCTCCAAAAATCAACATAAAACAAATTTGTGACAATGTGTGCTCTTATAAGTACCAACAAAGATTCCATAATATTTATATCGAATAAACATAAACTATAGGATGAAACATCAATTACATTCCTGAAATTTGCATAAATGTGGATATGATAAATGCAGTGTGTACTATATGACATCTAACAAGGCTAAATAAACACACACTTACTACATCGAAGGAGGTCTCACTGGTTGAGAACTAAAGGTAGAAACCCCAAAAAAGAATAAGGGCGTTAAGCTCAACTTTAAAGAGCAACGATTATGATTCTGATCCGATCAAAACAAGGTTTCCTGGATCACCTAAATTTTGCTTTGCATCTTGCCCGAGCAAAAAAATTCACTTCTACATGGGCCTTGGAAGCGAAAGTGCCTCTCTGAATTTGGCATTGTCACATACTTCCTAGTGGAGCATTATCTAGAGAACTTTTGTACTCACAAGCATTGCCACATTCTACCTCCATTCTCCGGATAATGTCCCACCAGGCACTATGGTGGACAACAAAATCTACCACCCAAAGAATTACGATTTCTACTTATGCTCACAAGATGGAATGATAGGCACAACCCAAATAAGTACTTCTGTGAAACAACATATTTAACGATGTAGGTTTGAGGAAAAAAAGACCTAAATGGCTAGGGAATACCTTCATGTTAAGCCTAAAACAGATTAGCCTAAAAAATGAATGTACAGACTGACGAAGTACAACACTATGGATCATCGAAAAAAGGTAATTTGAGATCAAAAAATTCATTTACCGTACCTTAGGGTAATGAAAGCAGATCAGTAGCGAAGCAATTTCGTGCAAAATCGGATCTTTATTTGGTAGCGAGCAACGTAATTAGTGGTTGCCTCGTCGAATTTTGCTGCAGTGAGAATTAAAATGATAGGAGAAGTAAGAAGAGATTTTTTGGAGAGGAAGGAGAATTTAAGGAAGAAGAAGGGCAACAAGAATTGGGATTCCCTGTGATAAGAATTAGGAATTTAGTTTAGGGTTCGAACGATTTAGGATTGAAAGTGGAAAAGCGAAAACAACGAGAATTATTTTATTATTTTTCAGTGGTAAAATGAAAATTTTGGGAAGAGAAAGTCGGTCATAATTTTCTCAAGTGAAAACAACAAGAATTATTTTTTAGCGGGAAAATGAAAATTTGGGTTGAAAGAAATCAGATTGATGCGGATCACTAACCTGGACCGTTGAATCGTGTTGACGCGGATTGCTAATTTTATTCACACGGCTACTGCAACACATGTTGATATCTATGCTAACATATTGAAGCGTGCGTTGCAATAGACAAAAAACATCATAGCAATGACAACATTGTAGCTAGCAACACCATGGGTTTTCGTTGCAATATGTCATCTATGGCGTAGTGCGAAAACCTAACACAAAGATCTTTTAGCACAGTGGTTAGTGCGTAGTGTTGCCTTCCGGGAGGTCGGGGGCTCGAATCCAGTGGGTGCCACATTTGGTATCAGAGCCTATACCCAACTGGAATTGTGTGTGTAATATTGCGGATGTCGGTCGGTGCAGTGGTACTGATGCGGGTTACATGCGCAATGCCTGGGTTGTGAGTGATATGAGCCAACGAGGACATTGAGCTCTTTACGGGGTAGTCCGTAACCCCTCTCGAAAGGCTAACACAAAAATCTTTTAGCATAGTGATTAGTGCGTGATGTTGCTTTTTAGGAGGTCGTAGGTTCGAATCCCGTGGGTGTCACATTAGGATTATAAGGTTATTATTGGAATTTTATTTAATATTTTAAGGGAAGACTAATTTGTTTTGTCCCCCTATAATTTTTTTAAAATGAATTAAAATTGTAATTTGCCTTAACCAAAAGGGTGCGTCTATTAACATCCCGTTATTTGCTCTTTACCCCCCACTAGCTAGAAAATAATATGTGGACCCCATCATTTTCTCTTCCCACCCCGTTTAATCCAAAAATGTCTTGCTGTAATTTCATTCTCACTACTTTTTTTCCTTCTTTTTCTAGTCTCCAACTTGCAAGTTGTTTCTGCTGCTTTCTCCCTTTAAAATTTTGATTGAATTAATTAACATTTGTAGGAAGCATCGTTCGTTGAAATAAATCGACGCACAACCCTAAAACGTTGGTTAGTGTAATTGACGTTCTACCTGAGCATTGATTTATTTGAACCAACACCATCTATACTGATGATTTGTTTGCTAACTGTTTAGGTTTTTGCAATTTTTGTATATTAGTGATGTATTGGATCTTAAAACACATAATAATGCACATCGTTGATTGTACAGCTTTTAAAAATTTAATCATTGTTTTATTTTTCTGAAGGGTAAATTTGGAAACAAAATTTTAAAATTTTAATTGGGGGTGAAAAGTAATTAATGGAATGCGAATAGCCAGACCCTAACCAAAATTGGAGTATGACAATCCCCTTCCCAAACGATTTCAAAGCTAAAACCAAAATCATGTCATTTCTTCTCTAACCACAAAAGCACTAATTAATAATGAGTTTTGCTACAAGACCCGAAAAGGTGGTGTCAAAGATCAGGAAATTCCCGAAATTAAAGGAGGATAGTTGATTTTATTTGTTTTTATTTAATTCAGACTTTGGATTTGTTTTTGTCACGTTGCCGGCTAAAATCTTTGGCCTACTGGCTTTTTCGACTAATTATTTCTTCCCTACTCTCGTCACCCTCCTCCTTTTCCGTTCTTTCAATCTAGCTTCTTGCCCTCCCTAGTCGTCCATCTTCTTTCTAATTCACCTAACTTCTAACCAACACGCCTGAATCCGCTTTCTGAAAGCCCTCCATTCCCGCTCCGCCTATTTCCGAGCTTACCAAGAGAAACAAGTTGTACGAGCGTAAGAATAGTTAAGATATTGTTACATAGGCGCGCTAATAAGAATTACACAGATGTGCTTGTCGAGGCCTAGTACTCAAATTTCTTCAGGCTACCTACTGCATAGAGGCTATGCATTGATGAATTTCCATCTAATATGGTATGCTTCGTATATATATTACTATTATAGTTAGTTATATTTTAGTATTTGTTTCTATCACAATTGTAAAAATTAAGCGCACAATTTGTTATAGGATATTGACAGCATTGATATTGTGGAGCTAAATCGGTGAAGTCTGGAAATAGAGATTAAATTGTTTCTGTGGGTCGCGCAAAAGTAAATGTTCACTTTAGCCTGGTATAATTCGAAGGAAAAAGAGAACCAAGAAGTATAATCCTATGTAACTATAAATTTGCTGAATTAAAATGTAGGTTGGTTGAGTGATAAAGGCTTACACAAGAAAGAAGTTTCTTTTTTGTGTTATGTGCTCAAATAGAAATGCTGAAATAGGAGAAACTTAGAATGTATCATTGATACACTTGATTGTAATGTGGGTGTGACTAGCATGAGTTGTCTATGTACTTCTCTTGAACTATATACTTAGGCCGCGTTTGTTTTTTCTTTAAAGTTCTGAATGCAATTTTAGTTCTTATTTTTTATTCTGAATGCTGAATATTAATTTTTGTTCTGAATGCTAAATGCAGACAAACAAGTAAGGGATAATTCAGAATTTAGCATATTAAACAAACGGAGCCTTAGGCTTGTCCTATTTACGCTGTCTGATTAAACATACTACTCATCCTTATCATAACTCACAAGAACACTATAAAATTAAGATTTTAACTATATTGTGATTTTTCATGGTTTTCATTATTGGTTGTTTATGATGATCAAATTGCAAGAGAATATAAAGAGCGCGCTCATATATGGTTTTTTTCCTGAAGGATGTTTATCCTTCATTAACAGAGAGCAAATCCTCTATACCCAAATTCCTCTACCCTCCTATACTCAACCAATCAGGACCCCTTATTTTCACCTTTTGCAATTAAGTCGGCGAGAGAAAGATGACTTAATTGCAAAAAGGTGAAAATCAAAGGGTCGTTATTGGTTGGGTATAGAGAGATAGGGGATTTGATTCCTTATTAACAATGGTACATTCCAGTTTCTCATGGAAAACGACTGATTAATCGCACATTGTGGGAAGACAATTTTAATGGACATGTTGTTGTGGTAGATACATATTATAATTGTTACATATGAAAAGAAGAGGGAGAGGAATATAAAGTTTACATATACAAGGGTAGATGAGCATGCATGAGAGGAAGATTTCAATCAAGGCAATGTCAATGACTCTTATTTTGGAGAATGAGAATGCGAAGAGTTATCTTTGGATACTCCTGGGCAAGTTAATTTCTCGGATGATATGTCTGCTGCAATTAGTTTTGCTGATGGGGTTGTTTTGTTGCTAATGCTGCTGAAGGAGTCATGGTAATTGTTTTGTCATGCTCAATATTTTTCGTTGTTGATGTAAAATCTGGTATGCACAATCTGGGTGCAAATCACCTGGATTAGGGGCTTTCTGTTCTCTTGGTCTGCACCAATCAAATTGCTCCATTTTGGAATAATTTGCAGTTTGCTCTCTGTACTTCGATTTATACAGAGAGAGCAAACTGCAAATTACTCCAAAATGGGGCAATTTGATTGGTGAAGACCAGGGAAACAGCCGCACAATACAGTTTATCATCATTTCATTTGGCCATGACTGACAAAATAAGTGTAGGCCAGGCTAGGCATTATAGACATTTAGTTAAAAATTCATTAGGGTGTATTGTCGCCATTTAAAGAAATTCATTTGTTTCTTCTGTCGCTTCTGTATGGAAATGGTGATTGGCCAACCGTGGGTGACAATATATTCAGTACAATCAAGTTCTGGTGACTAGATTTAAACTATACACTTTGGATAATCTTATATATACTCTTCAATCATATTTTCTTATTTATTAGGTTACTTGGGTTAACAGCACTCAAGGCTTACACACACGTCGTACCCATTTACTTCCCAGTGAATTAACCTAATACAGCATATGTAGCTATCTCTCAATATTGAGATACATCCCATGGTACCCCCCTCGCATGGTCTCCACCGTATCATCGCAGGAATATAGCAGTCCCTAATCCTACGTCCGAACATCGTACGGATTTCTATATATATGTCAATGCTACGTCTGCAAAGAACCACTACTTCTATATAACGTAAGCGTTCAGACTGCCATCTTTGAACCATTGATCGAATTAGGTTCCATCCTCGAATAATGCCCTCTAGTCTTATGATACACCACCTAGAACGACATGAGTGTACCAAGACTTTCCCACGTACGTATCGTCAATCGTTCTCGATGTATATTGCACATGTTCTCTATATGTGCGCCCGAGTCCCGTGGCAGGGCTAATCAAGAAACACGGAACTCGGTCGGGAGCTTTCAAATATCTGCCGAATGCAGATGCTAAGGTCTGCTTTTACAGTGGCTATGATCCCACTAGACCCCTCTCTCAACTAATGAAAGACACCCAAGAATATCAAGAATGAGAACTTAACCCCGGACCCTATGCCTATCAAACCTATTGGCCAACCTCACCCATAACTAGATAGCAAAGTATATGGTCTTTTGGAGTTCTCCACCTTTTCGCTTTACGTACTGACTAAAGATAGTAGGTAGACGACGAGTTGCTATCACAGGGCACTAACTGGTCTCGCCGAATCAAGTTGCTCCATCTTAGTCTTTTGATTATTATTGCAATCAAAGCATACTCGTTGGTTCACCTACACAGACCTAACCTCTGTGAGTACAGGCGGATCATCTGCCACTCACAGAGGAATACCAAGAGTACCCTACGTCCCCGGAAGCTGCATGCTTCCCCTTTCAGTCCTTTGGAGCCGTCAAACAATCAAATGAATGTGCGCTCCCCTCGTTCCTTATAACACCTCGATGATCTACCCTGTTGGGTTATTCACCCTCAACCGTATGGACTGGTCTAAGCGCCTTACTTTAGCATGTTGTTAGACCCTATGTCTAAACATTCTTTTATGTGCTTGTCTCATTTCACCGGGTTTCCAGTTAACTTGGTTATTCCAATTCATATTGAATTCTTATTCAAATTACCAAGTTTCTCTTGCTTATTAATTTCAGTCATACAACTTAATTTATTTAAGTTCATTAATAAGCTTACAGCATGTTATTCTCTAGATTGTGGCCCAAGGTCTGTGATTCACAATCCCTTTTATATTCTTGTTTGATTTGAATAACATATTTTACTTAATATGTAATTAAGTATATCTAATTCACATGTTTCCAATTAACATGTCACTTACCCTTTATGATTAAATATAACTTATTTTATTTCATAAGTTTTCCTCATCCTTTCTCATTTAATCATAATTCCACTTTACGTCGTCAATACGACTTACCGTTGTTTACTTATTAACTTAGTTCTATTAACTAAGGCCCATTAATAAGTTTCTCTACCCATTTATTATAACCTATGTTATAATTTCCCCTATTCCCTAGTACAAGTCTAAACATGTTATTACCAACGGGTTTCAGACTCCCAGACTACTTAATTTATAATTAAGTACAATATATTTTCACCCCTTTTCTTAACTGGTTTTAGGTTTTTCCCTTTTCTGATTACTTAATTTACAATTAAGTGTCACTTAACTTAATTCACCAGTTATCCCATTCTCTTACTAGTTTATTATAACTAAGTTATAATATTCACTTGTCCCTAGGACAAGTCTACCTATTATACAACATTTTCATTAATGTTATTTATTTATTATAGGCTAATATCATTCCCCTTTTAAACTATTTACTATTGTAAACCATTATTCTTCATTCTTTGTAATATATGTTCCTTATTATATTAAGGAAAACACTTCATGCACCTTATCAGTTTGATAGAAGGAATCAATGATTTATTTTCATAACGTTTTCCCATCTAAATCCGTGGTAGCAAGTAATTTCTTTGCTTTTCTATATTTATTGTGGCTTACTTGCAACAACGTTTTCAGAAATAAGTCATTTAGAGAAATACATCACTTTTCCCTCTTATCACACTAACTCAGTTCATTACATCCCTTCCTTTCTTGTTTTCTGAGTTAGACATTTAATTATCATCCTTGCCATTTATTCATATCTTGTTATATACATATATTTATTTATATATATATATATAAGCACTAGATCTCTCACATTAAGCCTACACTTGTGGACGCTGGATTTGTCGGGCGGGTCCGGGCAGACTTCTACCACAAGCTGACTTAACCTCATATCTTAGCACATGTTGTTAATTCTTGCACTTAGGCCTCTCACATTAGGTTCAACATTAGCAGCTGCTGGATATGCCGGTTGGGTCCGGGCAGACTTCCGCCACTAATGCGACCTAACCTTGTGCCATAAGTGTATTTACAATTTCTAATTGTAACCCTAGGCATATTCGTTTTCATTCAATCACTTATGTTCATATCAAATTGCGCTTCCAAATTAAAATCTCAAAACATAATATATGTTATGTTCATTACATGAAAATTTTGGACATATTATCCTTTTTACTGTAATATAGTTTATAGTAATCTAATCTACATGTCGTCCAATTTTTGCCTATATTTTGTCACATGTCATTTTAAACATATGTTTAATTTTACTAGGACATGTAAACATCCAATCGGGTAATTATTTTAACATGTTGTTCAATCAATAATGTGTCCCAAGTAAAGCATGTAATTACAATCACTGAATTGGCTATTCATATCCTAACAAGTTTATTTTCTCCAACATGTAAACATTCAATAACTTAGCCAATTCAACATAGGAATTTCCTAACATATTCATATCAACATTTCAATTCGTTACAATAGCAATTTATAATTAAACTGGCCATTTCAAAATTTATTTAAAAGGGGAATGCTAAACGATAGTCATAACATTATCTAAAGGCTATTGCTTAAACCCAGTCACCTTTAAGCTTTTCCCAAATGTTGGATCTGATCCGTTCTATCATCCATAGTTTTCCTTTTCCCTTTTATTTGATTCACGACCTAACGACCATGAATTTATTATTTCATGAAAAGAGAAGGGAAAGAGAAATAATTTAAATAGATTGGTTCTTAGAGGTTTACCTTGCTTTTATGATTCAATAATCTTTTTTACTAACGTTGATTCCCTCTTCCAGATCTGAATACATAATCCTCCTAGGCTAACATTTTAATTTCAGAATAGATTTGAGAAGAGAGAGATAGAGAGAGAGAGGGAGCCATGACAGAGCTCTAGCGCAGCCGCCGAATTATAATGTTTAGGGTTAGGTCTAGGGTCTTATTTATAGGTGCTCAAGACCTTATCGTACACGCAGCGCTGAGTCAGCATTGAACCCAGTTAAGAAAATAGTCCAGGTTCGCAAATGAATCTAGCCAAATCTTATCGTATACGCAGTGCTGAGTCAGCATTGGGTCCCGCAAGCTGTTTTGGCGCAGAAATTTGAATTTTAAATGTTTGAATTGTTTTGACATAGAAATTTGATTTTCGAACTTTTAAATTTCTGGAATTTATTTAATTGTTTTATTCACACTAAATATTCTTATATGTATACAATTCCTCTACCGACCATTTTACACGTATATATACGCATAATTTTTGTTTTATTTTCAAAATTCAAACGATGTTGCACCGTTATTTGATTCTTTCCATATTTCATTGACTGTAGCCTTATCTTGAATTTTATCTTTTGTATACATATATTTATGCATATATATATATTCTCATATATACATATATTTTCTTTATTTCCTCATATATATGTTCTTATCTCTTCAAATTTTGAATTTGTATACGTACATATATTTGCATGTTCAGTTGGGCCTCTCTAAAACAAAGATAAAAATTACGCCGCCGCCAGAATTCGAACCCCTGACCTCCATGTTACAAATCCAATGCCTTAACCAACTAAGCTATGAAGTCTTTTGTTAATACGTCTTAGAACAATGGTAATTATTGACCTATCCTTACTTCTCTTTTTCATATTGATTACAATACTTAAATTAAACCATTGCATTAATCTTTTTCTTTTAATGTTAATGAATTATGTTTGCAAACCAGTGCATGCAATATATTTACATTGCATGCAACCAATCCATTCTTTCTTTCAATGCTTGCATTACATTTTTTTTAGTGCATGTATTTTTTACATGGAATCCTTATTTTATTCTTTATTTTATATTTTAATTTGTTTGTATATATATATATATATATATTTCTCTTTTGCGTATACAAACTTCTAGGCTAATAAACTTCTTTATATGATGTCCGTTTTACGCAAACCAGATGTCTATCTTGACCAGAATTCCGAGACGGACGCAATGGGTAGTCCGTTTTTCTTAATTCTCATTATTTAATTAAGTTATTCTTATTTTATTATCTTAAAAATATGGGGTGTTACAGCGAGTTTTCAAAACTCGCCTTTAGAGCAAACCTGCATACAAAACACCCCAACCCAAGACCCTTCTTCCATTTTCTCACTTCACTTCACCGTTCTTCTCCATTTAACTACTGCGGAAAAAAAAATCAAATCAACTTCATTTTCGTCCATTTTTCATCCAATCCATTCCTAAAAGACAACAATGACTAGCACATCCGGCGTACAACATGAAATCGGTAAAATTCTAAACCCTAATTTTCAATTGTGAAATTAGGTCATACATGTTTAAGAATTATTGGTTATGGGGGTTTTGGCACAAAGCAATGTTGTGTACATTGTTCGCATTGTTGTCATACATGTTCAATTTTGTGTACACAACATTGAAATTAGGTCATACATGTTCAATTTTCTGAACCCTAATTTGTACATTTTTTTGTACATTGTTCGCATTTACGATTTAGGGGCTTTGGTGTGTATATTGTTCACATTATTGAATTGAGTTTTTTGATTAAATGATGGGTATTGGATGTCATGTATTGGATATATTATGAATCGAGGTATTCGGGTTTTGTGTATGACGACGCGTGTAAGCTTTGTACTGTGATACTATGTAGATTGGCAAAAACAAGCACACGATATTGAACTTGTCCCCTATGCATGTAATTGAATGACTGTGAAAATCATTTATTGGTTTGGAACTGTCTGATAAAGTTAATCCTACATTTTTGCAGAGTATTTTGAGATGGAGCCCGGACCAGTAGATCCGAGCGTGTTATATATGCAGGCCCAACACAGGACATCGAATGCTAATCGGATGCAGGTAGCAATTTGTTACTATTTTCATATTTTGATGTTTAGTTTTTTAGACGTCAAACCCCAACTTTTGTTATGTATTAAATTTGCAGAGTGTCAGTATAGAGTTTGTCATTGACCACTCATCCTCCCTTTTGAAAGTGACATCTGAGGATCCTCGCGTCATCACCGAGATCGAGAGGGTTGGATTCATACATATTTTTCGCTTAGGTTACATCCAGCTCGATCATAGCCTTGTCGGTGCTTTACTGGATAGGTGGAGGCCTGAGACATCCACATTTCATCTACAAGTCGGTGAGATGACTATCACCTTGGCAGATGTTGCGGTTTTGCTAGGATTGCCTATTGATGGCAAAGCTATTGCGTTTGATGGTGCGCGACAAGATTATTTGCAGCTATGTCACGACCTACTAGGGCTGAATCCACCAGCCAATCAAGTAAGGGTTCAAAATTTGATTCATATCAGATGGTACCGTAATCAGTTGGCGGGTATTATTTCTGCAGATGCCACCCAGTTAGAGGTTGAGCAACGGGCTCGTTGCATTTTACTACATATTATTTTTTACAGAATGATGGTCGATCATGCCAAGACCTGTATAGATTTGAGATGGCTACCGTTTTTAGCTGATCTCAGGCAGTGCACATCATATTCGTGGGGTGGTGCATGTTGGCCTATGCATATCAGGAATTGTCCAAGGTCGCGCTGCAACAATATAATTATTTTTCCAGTTGCCCGACGCTACTTCAGGTATGAACCGAATGTCTATAATTTACTGTTATACAATGTGATGCATCATTCTCTTTCATTAATAGTATATTTTTGTGTACACAGCTTTGGTCCTGGACTTATCTTCCCGTTGGAAGATTAGCAGTGACTCCTGATCCCATCGACCCATCGATGTCGCTTGGAGCTAGGTATACTTATTTGATCGTTTATTTTATTAAACAAAGCACATAACATTTCCAATGTATGTACATTTTATTATCATGTAACAAGTGGGTTGGAAAAAAGGATACGCGATAAACACCACGACAAGAGTTGTACTTTTACCGCAATGAGTTGGACGTCCTTATAGACGAAAAGGTTACATGGTATCCGTACACTCTGGAGGTACTTGCCCCACTACCAATCACTTGCAGAGCTCATAGGTACCTTTGGACGACGAGAGTACCTATGATAGCCTACACCTTCACCGCTTGGCACCTTCCCGGTAGGGTTATGAGACAGTTCGGCTTAAGGCAACATATACCGGATGATGCATCACCTTACATTGAGGGCTACAATGCGCAGGACTTTCACCTGCATCATGCTATGTGGGATGACCGCGATAACCATATTGAGTTCGAGAGGAAGCCCCCCATATCCATGGCGCAGGACATGAGGTGGTACTGGAACATAACACGACGCTACATCCTTAATCCCGGAGTAGATACGGCGTTAGCACTGTATGTTCCAAGAGCACCACTAGAGAGGAACGTGATAAGTTGATGTGTGTACTATTAAATACAATCAGTTTCACAAGTGAGAAGACCGCCTTGCCAAAATGATAATAACTCGGGACGGAGTTATTTCCCTTAATGCAAGTAAAACTCTTCCATTTGTTGACTTTCGCTACTTTCTTTTTGATTTATATATTCTATGTCTTTTTTGGCTTTGATTTTGTTTAAATGATCTTTCTGATATCTGCTTCCTTCTTGTCAATTCTTGAATTTTTCTTGTCAGAATCATAGGAAAACTAATTGATCTTGAGTTGTTCATGTAGTATAAGAGGTTCATGGAGCTTAGAAGGTGGGAAATTGAGGAATAATAACTCAGTACTGATCTAAATGGCTTGGCACTGAGTTAAAAACACTTAACCATATTTCAGTCCAAATTTCTAGGGCTTAATCCCTTAGTCTTTTTGATTGTATAATTTCTGAGTTAGTCAATAATTTCATCATTTTTTTTTGTTTTCTAAATCCAGTTAAAATCTTGTTTGATTCAAAAGCGAGTTGTCACTCTTAATATTTGGCTAAAGCTATGTGGATGTGCATGGACTATTGGAGGATTATCGACATACAATAAACAACGTTCACCACCCTTGATTTCTCTCTTCATGATTCCACTGTGTTGTTGCAGCCGATTAAATTCCAACCACTTGAGCCGGTTTCGTCATGCTATAATCATATCATTCAAAATTTGATTGCACAAAATCATATAGGACGAACCATGGTTGTTATGGCGGTAAGATGACTTGAGTCGACAAAGGTTCAGCAAGTCGACTAGTCGTAGACTCGAAAATTATATTGCTGCCACCAACAGATTGTCAATGTAAGAACCCGTAACTTCCCCGTGAAGGAAAGCACGAATACTTTGAGAACAACACACAAAAGGACGCATACGGAAGAACATTTCATTGCTATTACAACAATTCCATCAGATACAAGAATATACAGAGTATAAATGAATAAATTACATTTGATAAATATCAGAGATTACAATAAATTACATAGCAGCGGAAAATAATACAAAAGCACAACTGAAAGTAATACACGGATACAGAGCTTTCCGAGCATCGTTCCAGCTGTAAATTAGGACCCTGTGAATATAAATCTGCAAAACCAAAACTACTAGCTGCCCGTGCGGAAAATAGGGGCACCCAGAGTTTAGGTTAAAATAATAAACTCCAGGTCAGTCATGTGACTGGTGTGAGAACTAAAACAGTTATTTAAAACTTTACTTTAAAAGAGAGTAATTCAAGGGACCACGCCGTATAACACGGAACGGGTTTCCTCCCAAGACTACTAGTGCATATAACAAAACAACGCAATGCTCTTTAGAAAAATGAAGCTATTATAAGAACCAGGTCCCATCACACAATGCAACGCAAGTCGGAGGATAGGGTTTTCCCTTATAATAGCCAAACATGCTTGGTACGTTTAAAACAAATCATTTGATACTATAATAAGTGTATAGTGTCAAAACAATTTCAATCATAAATATCAATCATAGACGGCATGGGTACCATATATCATGTCGCCATACTAGTTCTACAATTAAAACCACAATATCACGTATTGGAAATTGGATTTCCGTCATGAGTCGAGGCAAGGGGCAAGCTCCTCTCCGCGTTCTAGACACTCTAGCAAATGCCTCAGGACCCCACTATGATCCTTGGAATCGGCTGGGCCGGTCCTCTCTTACTTTTGAGTATTGGCAATTCCTGAACTCACATTTCCCGGTCCTTACAGACCTATATCCGAGGCGCCTCGTATCCAACAACCACACAGGTGAAAAGTATATAAATGTCAGGGCTGGTAGGTCACTGACACCACCCTAGCTAGAAATAAACGTCGTGCTCTCCCAGCGGTCCGTCTCCCGTTTTTGACTCATACCGAGGTGTGAGGCTCGCGAATTCACGTTATACACAAAGCTACGCCACACAGGCCGTGCTTTGATCATCAACCACAAGACTTTGCTTTTCAACAGAAGCCTTGATCAATTGCCACTTACGCATGCCACATTGGCAATTCACTCCATGCGACTGATGTCCATCGATATACAACCTCTGAGCTCGTACGTCTCAGAGAAGGGCGTTAAGCAAGAGAATAAATTCTCCGCCGCCAAACAGATGTATATTTAATAGAGATCAATCAACACAAAATAAAATCCAATGTCAGACACACAATCCATTTACAAGTTCGTTCTGGGTCTGAACGAAACCGGAGGCACTTTCCTCGCATATCCATCGATCTCCAAGTACGTCTGGACGATCACCAACTGTTTCCCTCATCTTGGGTGTACAGCCCAATCAAGATCATCAGTAATCACCCAAACGATGTGAAGACTTCCGGTCTTCGACCACCGTCTTCATCTTCGACATCTCGTCGAATCGATTATTCAGAATGGGTATAAACCCGGCCTTTCTGAATAACCCACGTATATGCAAATGTTACACAAACACAACGAACGCCTCATTCCAATTCAGAATATTCTTTTATTCACAAAATCACATTCTTAGGGAAATGTTCCCATTAATTTTATCAAAGATAAATTCTTCTAAATTTATCCTATAATCTTCCTTTGGATATCATTTCAAACTAGTCGGGATTAGCGAACCACACCGAAGTAATTATTTGTTTTATTTCCCAATCCCAACCTATATATCCCATGGAGCAAAACTGGTGATACTCCATATCTAACACCACGGTGTTATCGGTAAAATTAATTACCATTTCACGTTCAAATCTAATTAAAGATTTAACTATCGCTTTGGAGCAAAACTGGTGATACTCCCCTCTCGATCACTTTTCAGATTTGATAATTTAAATTATCAATTCACATTTTTAATCTAATTAAAGATTCATTAAAACTCCACTTAGTTTTAATCTTTTCAGAAATCGATATCTTGCCTTTAACTGGGTTAAAGAACCAATGTTATCTAAAACACGATTCACGATAAACCCAAATCACATTTGATATTAAATACAAGGCTTTGAATAGAAAATATATCGGCTTATATTCAATATCAAATTCTGAAACCAACATATATCGTATTGGGAATAACGATATAAAATATATCTTTCAAATTCCCATAACAATATCTGTATAGTCACGAAATCCAACATCGAAATATCCCGAAGATAATTTCGATTCAACTCCAGTCCAAGCCACGTATTGGAAATATTGATTATTTTCAAAATCACTTTCAAATTCAATTTATTTATTTAAAAATAAATTGATTTTAATTCTAGTTCAAAACTAGTTCATTACGATAAAAATTCATTTTTACCTATTCAAATGTGGAATTTTCCAGCCCAATTCTTTCCAATTCACATATTATAATTTTACACAAATTATAGGTATTTTTGATAATTTTATCAAGGCCCGTACAGTCGATTTCCAACAACGGTCATCGAACTGCACTTACAGCGACCTTTTTCGAATTTTATTTGGACATAATTCCAAATCCAACCGTTAGATTTCACATTTCTAACATTCATTGGAAAGCTCTTTTCGATACGAACCCAACGGTTCCGGTTTTAGTAGAATCCGACGGTCGGATCTCCCGCAATGTCCGCTTGAAATAAATGGTCGAAATTCACGAACTGCCGCGGCGCGGCGCGTTCTATTCAGGCCATTATATTATATATATAATATATATAATATATATTTCGTCGATTTCCTTTTAAAACGAATTTTTATAAATCGTTTTAAATTCGTTTTCAAAACAATTCAACTTCTATATTCAATTTCAAATCGATTTGATTTCAATTCAACTCGAATTCATTTCAATTTTATTTAATTCGAATTCAAATTCGTTTCAATTCAATTCAAATTCAAATTCGTTTCAATTCAATTCGAATTTACTTTAAATTGATTTCTATTCAATTTCAGTTCGTTTTAAATTTCAATTTAATTCAATTTGAATTCATCTCTATTTTATTCGAATTGAAATTCACTTTCTATTCAATTCGAATCGAATTCATTTTCTATTCGATTCGAATTCATTTCAAATTGATTCAATAAAATTTCCATTTGAATTTTAATCTAATTCAATTTGAATTTCCTTTCAAAATATTAAATTTTGAAATCACTTTTCAATATTCATTATAAAACGAATAAAATCGATATAAACATCGTTCGCGTCAAAATAACGCATCTCTAATCAACACGGCTTTATATTTCAATAATTCGTTATTCTATTCAACAAATGAATATTTGTTCTATTCAACACATGAATTTTCTTTTCTAATATTCATTATTTTCCCGATTGGAATGAGGCCCAATCAATCACCATATAACGTTAATTATATGGATTCCATACAACACATGTATATAATAGCATTGAAAAATAATCAATCATCAACCAAAGTGCACTACACTGTATAAGCATCAAATATAGATATCTAACGCTTATAACAGCCTGTCAATCAATTGATCGACATATTTAATCAATCAGGATGAGTGAACTTCAAATTTCATCCCAACACCCGTGTGGGGTTTCAAACAATCAAACACAGATTTTATTTGTGCAGTTGGGCGACGTGTAAAATTTATCGACCCAATCGATATCAGTCAAATCAGTGTATATAAACAAATCGGCCGATTTGTTTATAAATATTCATTTATCCACTTTCACGTTAAAAATTATATTTTTAACGATAAAACATTTTATTTTAACACTTGAATTTCTATTCAGTTCATTTATTCAATAAAAGGATATTTTTATTTTTCTAACATATTTTAGAAAATTTCGGCGGCATAACGGCACGATACTAGAAACGGGACGAGGCCTAGCCTTATCCCCGGTCTAGTGAAGGCCCACGCCATTCACACATCAATCAAATCACTTTCGTTATGCAAACCACTAAATTTGGAGTAAGAGTCTAACCTAGCCTTACTCCTTCGCCTTATAACGGCGCACGTCTAATCCTAACCAATTTATCGATTCGATTTTTCACACCACAAACCACATTCAAACCAATATCTCAATCAATCACCAAACAGCCAAACAAACAAGTCCATGGTCTGTGGACGATTGTGTCGGGTGCTACTAAACACCGTCGGCATCCTAGTATATATATATATATAACTAGAAAATAAATTGAAGAGTGAGAAATTCTCACCGAAAGCTATCCAATACCACGACACTCCTATTGTAGAGATCTTCGTCGTTCTCGCCTTTTCTTCTCATTTGTTGCCCGTAGCCACTACATATAGAAATCACACATTTTTATATTTCGATGTCGTTAAAATAAAAATCACATTTTTATTTATTCACTTTCAATTTAAAAATCATATTTTTATAATACTTCATATATTTAAAAATCGAATTTTTACTATGCTATTCAATATATAAAAATCATATTTTTACTTCTCTATTTTCTATATAAAGATATCGCCTTTTTAACTATAAAGACTTCACCCTTACAAAAATATAGATTTCCTCGCTATGAAAATCACCACTTTATTTCAATGTATATAAAATAAAAATCAGATTTTTATTTCGCTACATATACAAAGATGATATTTTTATATTCTCTATCCTATAAAGATTATATTTTTAATACTTTAAAAATATAAAAATCATATTTTTAATATTTCTATATAGTAAAGATTATATTTTTAATACCTCTACTTTATAAAAACCATATTTTTAAGCTTCACATTATATAAAAATTATATTTTTATAATGCTAAAATCATATTTTTGACTTGCAAATTATATATATATAAATCATATTCTTTCACTCACAAAAATCGTATATTCCCATTCATGAAAATCATATACTTCCATTAACAAAAATGATATCTTTTTATTGCTACTCAAACAAAACAAAATTCAAATTTTTATTACTTCATGAACTGGTTCTAAAAATATATTTTCAGAATATAAAAACTGATTTAAAAGAATTCATTTTTAACATAAAAACTGATTTGAATTTAAAAGTAAAAGCTTACATTGAAAAGGGGAAGGAGCCGTGCTTGCTTGGGTTTGCTTAGGGGGCGGATGGGAGGTGGTTGGTGGCGCGGTCGCGTGTCAGAGGTGCTGCGGGTCCTCTTCAGGCGGTGGCGGCAGCCCTTGTCTCGATTTGGGGGTTGGGTTCGCAGTGGGCTTCAAGAGGAGGGAGAAGCGGCGCAGAAGAGAGGGGGGGTTGATCGGAGGCCGGAGTGGTTGCTAACCGGAGGTGGTCGGCTTTGGGGCTGCCTGGAGGCCGGCGGCGGAGGCGCTCAGGGTCGGAGGCGCGATGCGTTCGTGGGTTTTGGGCGTTTGGGCTTTGCGAAGGGAGGAAGAGGGAGAGAGAGGAGGAGGCGGAGGCGTTAGCAGGGGGCGACTGCCTTGGCAACCGGCGATGTGGCGGTGGACGGGTGGGACGAGGCGGCGGTGCGTTTAGGTCTTCCGCGATTTTTTTTTTTTTTTTAAATCTGAGATCGACGGGTGTGAAGGGCTGGGGAAAGAAAGTAAAGGGTATATATTTAAACTAATATTATATTTAATTCCCCAATAGTTGACTTTTTATTTGACCTCCAAACGAGACCCACCGACTGTCGTCTCTAGCTAATTACCCCCATTCCGAACACAATGGAATATGTTTCGTTGGCCAATTCGACTGTTACAATCAGTTTCCGTTAAATTTACATTTAAATCACTTTATTGAATTTTAAACGTACATTTCGAATTACCGGGGTCACATACTAACTAGAAAAATTGCAGAAAAATATTTTTAAGCTTCGTATTGACGATACGGTCCTAACAAAACTAGTTTCGTCGAATTCTGAGACCGTTGGAAAAATAGCCAATTTCCAGTCGATTAAAATCAACTGAAACTGGTCAAATGCGTTTTCATTCGCCACGCTCACATATTGATTCGAAAAATTATGAAATTTGAAACCTAGCAATAACTTGACATCACGGACCCAACAAAAGTGGTTTCGTCGAAATCCGAGGTCATTTGCAAAATGTCCATTTTTAAGCGCTTGAATTCCATAGCGACTATTCAGAATTTTCAACTGGACATATCTTTTGATTCCCGCTATGAAATTTTGATCTTTCGGATTCGTTGGAAGGATATTATCAATTAGATCCCATTATTTTTGGTTTCACTAAAATCCGGATTGTTTTGCACCCGGTACATTCAATTGAAGTTTGAAATCGAATTATCGAACTACCGCGCCACTTTCAATTCCATTTATAATTTATATATAAATATTTATATCCTAACGACGACGCGTATAATATATACGTTCGAATTATATTCAAAACAAATTTCTCGTCGATATTATTTAAAATAATCTATTTTAAATAATCAAAATTCGCCAAAATGGCCAAAATAAAATTTTTGAATTGGCCCGCATTTTACGGGTTGTTACAATCTCCCCCACTTAAAAATTTTCGTCCCCGAAAAGGAACAAAGTCGAAAGTGGTTTGATTATTCAACACTATGTTCGATCTGGCTTCTATTCTCCAACTCTTCAGTTTCTGAGAATTTTCAAAAATTTCAAAAATTTGGCTAACACCCTAAATTTTCGAAAAATTTCGCCATAACCTCCCCTGCACCGGGAGCATCGGGGAATTTCAAATAGCTTCCCCGGCCCTTCAGATCTCAAAAAGAAAAAGAAAAAGCCAAGCGGCTAGCCAATAGGCTCACAAAATCATCATCACCCAAACAAAACAGGAAATTATGTAGTAAACATGTTCCTATTTGTCGGGCAAACAAATTTTATTCTTCGGCTCTAGCCTCCTTGCTATGACCTGTTCAAAAGATATACATGTATGCAAGCAAATGCGACCAATTTCAATACAATTCAATATTTGGTTTAATTAGGCTAAATGGTTCGAAAATTACCAAAAAAATAAACAAACAACTCAAACATCAATCAATTAGTGGATTAGAGTTTCAAATTCATAATTTTGATACATATATACAAAAAAATCACGGTTTTGATGCCAATTCACAACAATGTGTTCTAGCTATATAGGTTTGGTTCTCACACCAGTCTAATGGAAATATATAGAAAATCACACCGAACACGAACATGTCACGTTATCTGATACCACGAAACACGAACATAAATACTGATGATGTGGCCACATCACCAGAATTATCCCCGGGTGTCTAAAATGTGATTCTATATCTACCCAGTATATTAAAACTTCGAATATACGTTCATGACGCGTATATACAAAACTTTTATATACTCGATTGTCCATATTCAAAATAATTAAATATTCAAATACGTATAAAACGATTTAAATTTTCAAAACAAAATTGTTTTCATTTGAAAAATATACTCTTCACACTCGTTCTAGGATACTACTGATCCTATCTCTAACGAGTCATTCTAATTGGATATTACTAATCCAATATCTGATGAATTCTTTCGTATGGTTCTAATGTGTCTTGTTCTCGAGCTCTGTAAACCAAAGCTCTGATACCACTGTAAGAACCCGTAACTTCCCCGTGAAGGAAAGCACGAATACTTTGAGAACAACACACAAAAGGACGCATACGGAAGAACATTTCATTGCTATTACAACAATTCCATCAGATACAAGAATATACAGAGTATAAATGAATAAATTACATTCGATAAATATCAGAGATTACAATAAATTACATAGCAGCGGAAAATAATACAAAAGCACAACTGAAAGTAATACACGGATACAGAGCTTTCCGAGCATCGTTCCAGCTGTAAATTAGGACCCTGTGAATATAAATCTGCAAAACCAAAACTACTAGCTGCCCGTGCGGAAAATAGGGGCACCCAGAGTTTAGGTTAAAACAATAAACTCCAGGTCAGTCATGTGACTGGTGTGAGAACTAAAACAGTTATTTAAAACTTTACTTTAAAAGAGAGTAATTCAAGGGACCACGCCGTATAACACGGAACGGGTTTCCTCCCAAGACTATTAGTGCATATAACAAAACAACGCAATGCTCTTTAGAAAAATGAAGCTATTATAAGAACCAGGTCCCATCACACAATGCAACGCAAGCCGGAGGATAGGGTTTTCCCTTATAATAGCCAAACATGCTTGGTACGTTTAAAACAAATCATTTGATACTATAATAAGTGTATAGTGTCAAAACAATTTCATTCATAAATATCAATCATAGACGGCATGGGTACCATATATCATGTCGCCATACTAGTTCTACAATTAAAACCGCAATATCACGTATTGGAAATTGGATTTCCGTCATGAGTCGAGGCAAGGGGCAAGCTCCTCTCCGCGTTCGAGACACTCTAGCAAATGCCTCAGGACCCCACTATGATCCTTGGAATCGGCTGGGCCGGTCCTCTCTTACTTTTGGGGATTGGCAATTCCTGAACACACGTTTCCCGGTCCTTACAGACCTATATCCGAGGCGCCTCGTATCCAACAACCACACAGGTGAAAAGTATATAAATTTCAGGGCTGGTAGGTCACTGACACCACCCTAGCTAGAAAGAAACGTCGTGCTCTCCCAGCGGTCCGTCTCCCGTTTTTGACTCATACCGAGGTGTGAGGCTCGCGAATTCACGTTATACACAAAGCTACGCCACACAGGCCGTGCTTTGATCATCAACCACAAGACTTTGCTTTTCAACAGAAGCCTTGATCAATTGCCACTTACGCATGCCACATTGGCAATTCACTTCATGCGACTGATGTCCATCGATATACAACCTCTGAGCTCGTACGTCTCAGAGAAGGGCGTTAAGCAAGAGAATAAATTCTCCGCCGTCAAACAGATGTATATTTAATAGAGATCAATCAACACAAAATAAAATCCAATGTCAGACACACAATCCATTTACAAGTTCGTTCTGGGTCTAAACGAAACCGGAGGCACTTTCCTCGCATATCCATCGATCTCCAAGTACGTCTGGACGACCACCAACTGTTTCCCTCATCTTGGGTGTACAGCCCAATCAAGATCATCAGTAATCACCCAAACGATGTGAAGACTTCCGGTCTTCGACCACCATCTTCATCTTCGACATCTCGTCGAATCGATTATTCAGAATGGGTATAAACCCGGCCTTTCTGAATAACCCACGTATATGATAAACAAATGTTACACAAACACAACGAACGCCTCATTCCAATTCAGAATATTCTTTTATTCACAAAATCACATTCTTAGGGAAATGTTCCCATTAATTTTATCAAAGATAATCCTTTGGATATCATTTCAAACTAGTCGGGATTAGCGAACCACACCGAAGTAATTATTTGTTTTATTTCCCAATCCCAACCTATATATCCCATGGAGCAAAACTGGTGATACTCCATATCTAACACCACGGTGTTATCGGTAAAATTAATTACCATTTCACGTTCAAATCTAATTAAAGATTTAACTATCGCTTTGGAGCAAAACTGGTGATACTCCCCTCTCGATCACTTTTCATATTTGATAATTTAAATTATCAATTCACATTTTTAATCTAATTAAAGATTCATTAAAACTCCACTTAGTTTTAATCTTTTCAGAAATCGATATCTTGCCTTTAACTGGGTTAAAGAACCAATGTTATCTAAAACACGATTCACGATAAACCCAAATCACATTTGATATTAAATACAAGGCTTTGAATAGAAAATATATCAGCTTATATTCAATATCAAATTCTGAAACCAACATATATCGTATTGGGAATAACGATATAAAATATATCTTTCAAATTCCCATAACAATATCTGTATAGTCACGAAATCCAACATCGAAATATCCCGAAGATAATTTCGATTCAACTCCAGTCCAAGCCACGTATTGGAAATATTGATTATTTTCAAAATCACTTTCAAATTCAATTTATTTATTTAAAAATAAATTGATTTTAATTCTAGTTCAAAACTAGTTCATTTCGATAAAAATTCATTTTTACCTATTCAAATGTGGAATTTTCCAGCCCAATTCTTTCCAATTCACATATTATAATTTTACACAAATTATAGATATTTTTGATAATTTTATCAAGGCCCGTACAGTCGATTTCCAACAACGGCCATCGAACTGCACTTACAGCGACCTTTTTCGAATTTGATTTGGACATAATTCCAAATCCAACCGTTAGATTTCACATTTCTAACATTCATTGGAAAGCTCTTTTCGATACGAACCCAACGGTTCTGGTTTTAGGAGAATCCGACGGTCGGATCTCCCGCAATGTCCGCTTGAAATAAATGGTCGAAATTCACGAACTGCCGCGGCGCGGCGCGTTCTATTCAGGCCATTATATTATATATATAATATATATAATATATATTTCGTCGATTTCCTTTTAAAACGAATTTTTATAAATCGTTTTAAATTCGTTTTCAAAACAATTCAACTTCTATATTCAATTTCAAATCGATTTGATTTCAATTCAACTCGAATTCATTTCAATTTTATTTAATTCGAATTCAAATTCGTTTCAATTCAATTCAAATTCGAATTCGTTTCAATTCAATTCAAATTCAAATTCAAATTCGTTTCAATTCAATTCAATTCGAATTTACTTTAAATTGATTTCTATTCAATTTCAGTTCGTTTTAAATTTCAATTTAATTCAATTTGAATTCATCTCTATTTTATTCGAATTCAAATTCACTTTCTATTCAATTCGAATCGAATTCATTTTCTATTCGATTCGAATTCATTTCAAATTGATTCAATAAAATTTCCATTTGAATTTTAATCTAATTCAATTTAAATTTCCTTTCAAAATATTAAATTTTGAAATCACTTTTCAATATTCATTATAAAACGAATAAAATCGATATAAACATCGTTCGTGTCAAAATAACGCATCTCTAATCAACACGGCTTTATATTTCAATAATTCGTTATTCTATTCAACAAATGAATATTTGTTCTATTCAACACATGAATTTTCTTTTCTAATATTCATTATTTTCCCGATTGGAATGAGGCCCAATCAATCACCATATAACGTTAATTATATGGATTCCATACAACACATGTATATAATAGCATTGAAAAATAATCAATCATCAACCAAAGTGCACTACACTGTATAAGCATCAAATATAGATATCTAACGCTTATAACAGCCTGTCAATTAATCGATCGATATATTTAATCAATCAGGATGAGTGAACTTCAAATTTCATCCCAACACCCGTGTGGGGTTTCAAACAATCAAACACAGATTTTATTTGTGCAGTTGGGCGACGTGTAAAATTTATCGACCCAATCGATATCAGTCAAATCAGTGTATATAAACAAATCGGCCGATTTGTTTATAAATATTCATTTATCCACTTTCACGTTAAAAATTATATTTTTAACGATAAAACATTTTATTTTAACACTTGAATTTCTATTCAGTTCATTTATTCAATAAAAGGATATTTTTATTTTTCTAACATATTTTAGAAAATTTCGGCGGCATAACGGCACGATACTAGAAACGGGACGAGGCCTAGCCTTATCCCCGGTCTAGTGAAGGCCCACGCCATTCACACATCAATCAAATCACTTTCGTTATGCAAACCACTAAATTTGGAGTAAGAGTCTAACCTAGCCTTACTCCTTCGCCTTATAACGGCGCACGTCTAATCCTAACCAATTTATCGATTCGATTTTTCACACCACAAACCACATTCAAACCAATATCTCAATCAATCACCAAACAGCCAAACAAACAAGTCCATGGTCTGTGGACGATTGTGTCGGGTGCTACTAAACACCGTCGGCATCCTAGTATATATATATATATAACTAGAAAATAAATTGAAGAGTGAGAAATTCTCACCGAAAGCTATCCAATACCACGACACTCCTATTGTAGAGATCTTCGTCGTTCTCGCCTTTTCTTCTCCTTTGTTGCCCGTAGCCACTACATATAGAAATCACACATTTTTATATTTCGATGTCGTTAAAATAAAAATCACATTTTTATTTATTCACTTTCAATTTAAAAATCATATTTTTATAATCACTTCATATATTTAAAAATCGAATTTTTACTATGCTATTCAATATATAAAAATCATATTTTTACTTCTCTATTTTCTATATAAAGATCTCGCCTTTTTAACTATAAAGACTTCACCCTTACAAAAATATAGATTTCCTCGTTATGAAAATCACCACTTTATTTCAACGTATATAAAATAAAAATCAGATTTTTATTTCGCTACATATACAAAGATGATATTTTTATATTCTCTATCCTATAAAGATTATATTTTTAATACTTTAAAAATATAAAAATCATATTTTTAATATTTCTATATAGTAAAGATTATATTTTTAATACCTCTACTTTATAAAAACCATAGTTTTAAGCTTCACATTATATAAAAATTATATTTTTATAATGCTAAAATCATATTTTTGACTTGCAAATTATATATATATATATAAATCATATTCTTTCACTCACAAAAATCGTATATTCCCATTCATGAAAATCATATACTTCCATTAACAAAAATGATATCTTTTTATTGCTACTCAAACAAAACAAAATTCAAATTTTTATTACTTCATGAACTGGTTCTAAAAATATATTTTCAGAATATAAAAACTGATTTAAAAGAATTCATTTTTAACATAAAAACTGATTTGAATTTAAAAGTAAAAGCTTACATTGAAAAGGGGAAGGAGCCGTGCTTGCTTGGGTTTGCTTAGGGGGCGGATGGGAGGTGGTTGGTGGCGCGGTCGCGTGTCAGAGGTGCTGCGGGTCCTCTTCAGGCGGTGGCGGCAGCCCTTGTCTCGATTTGGGGGTTGGGTTCGCAGTGGGCTTCAAGAGGAGGGAGAAGCGGCGCAGAAGAGAGGGGGGGTTGATCGGAGGCCGGAGTGGTTGCTAACCGGAGGTGGTCGGCTTTGGGGCTGCCTGGAGGCCGGCGGCGGCGGCGCTCTGGGTCGGAGGCGCGATGAGTTCGTGGGTTTTGGGCGTTTGGGCTTTGCGAAGGGAGGAAGAGGGAGAGAGAGGAGGAGGCGGAGGCGTTAGCAGGGGGCGACTGCCTTGGCAATCGGCGATGCGGCGGTGGACGGGTAGGACGAGGCGGCGGTGCGTTTAGGTCTTCCACGAATTTTTTTTTTTTTTTTAAATCTGAGATCGACGGGTGTGAAGGGCTGGGGAGAGAAAGTAAAGGGTATACATTTAAACTAATATTATATTTAATTCCCCAATAGTTGACTTTTTATTTGACCTCCAAACGAGACCCACCGACTGTCGTCCCTAGCTAATTACCCCCATTTCGAACACAATGGAATATGTTTCATTGGCCAATTCGAATGTTACAATCAGTTTCCGTTAAATTTACATTTAAATCAATTTATTGAATTTTAAACGTACATTTCGAATTACCGGGGTCACATACTAACTAGAAAAATTGCAGAAAAATATTTTCTAGCTTCGTATTGACGATACGGTCCTAACAAAACTAGTTTCGTCGAATTCTGAGACCGTTGGAAAAATGGTCAATTTCCAGTCGATTAAAATCAACTGAAACTGGTCAAACGCGTTTTCATTCGCCACGCTCACATATTGATTCGAAAAATTATGAAATTTGAAACCTAGCAATAACTTGACATCACGGACCCAACAAAAGTGGTTTCGTCGAAATCCGAGGTCATTTGCAAAATGTCCATTTTTAAGGGCCTGAATTCCATAGCGACTATTCAGAATTTTCAACTGGACATATCTTTTGATTCCCGCTATGAAATTTTGATCTTTCGGATTCGTTGGAAAGATATTATCAATTAGATCCCATTATTTTTGGTTTCACTAAAATCCGGATTGTTTTGCACCCGGTACATTCAATTGAAGTTTGAAATCGAATTATCGAACTACAGCGCCACTTTCAATTCCATTTATAATTTATATATAAATATTTATATCCTAACGACGACGCGTATAATATATACGTTCGAATTATATTCAAAACAAATTTCTCGTCGATATTATTTAAAATAATCTATTTTAAATAATCAAAATTCGCCAAAATGGCCAAAATAAAAATTTTGAACTGGCCCGCATTTTACGGGTTGTTACATTCAAATCAAATATATTGCTGCGAACAAACATACTGCGACTGAACAAAAAATTGTCAATTCAAATAACAGTCGATCGACTTTCGATACTTCGACAAAAGCTAGGATTCGAATTTTTTTTTCTGTTCGATACTTGGTATCGATCTCTTTCAGCTCGAATTTTTTCAATTCGACTTTCGATTGATTTGTTTTTTATTCGATACTAGGTATCAATCTTTTTTTGTTCGTTTTTTTTCTTTTTTCGATGCAATAGGTATCAATAACTGTATGCAATGTTTTCAAAATGAGATTAAAATTGTAAAATTCAAATTATAAATCAAAACGGGATTTAAATCGTAAATTGTAGTCAAAAACATACATTTTAAGGTTTGTATACGATTTGAAATTTATTATGATGTTTGAACTTTTATGTTTAAACCTAAAACTACATTTTCTTTTTTGCTCAGATTTATTTTGTTTGCGAAATGATTAGAATTGGAATTGCATATCCCAACAAGTATACCTAATACATCCGTTTCGATTAATTGATTTTTCTATTTCGTGATATTAGCTATGTTTGAATCGGTGTACAACTCAAATCGTAAAGTGGAAGTTTCGATTTGAAACGAGATTCAAATTGTGGGATTTTAATATTTTTGACAACAATGATTGTAGGATTCGGTTTTTTTTTGTTCGATATAGTAGGTATCGATAACTGTAAGGTTTGAATTTTTTTTCTCATTTCTGGAATGGGCCAATGCCAAATCAGTCGACACCCATAAAGACCTAGTCAAGTCGACTAGTCGACAGATTTCGACCTAGACTCCCGAAATTCATACAAAAAGCAAGTCGAGGCTTTAAGTCAATGGTCGGATCACAACTAATCGAGCGTCGTGATAACAGTGATGTTAATAGAACTTTAGATTACGTTCTTTTATGATAATTGCTTTCCATGCAAGAAGAAATATGGGGAAAAACACGACATACACAAATTCCACAATAAGTAGATGAATGGGTAGTTTCTTCGACTCAAACCGTGAAAAGCACAACACCAGAAAGACCTGTTTGTCACCCTTATAACTGTTAGCAATTAGTTTGCTCACGGTTATAACAGTTGTCCCAACAGGCGTTGGTGATTTTTATCACGGTTATAACCGTGACAAATACCACGAAGAATCTAATGGTTATAAGCGTGGTTCTATTTTCAATTCTCACGGTTATATGTGTGATAATATCTATCTTAGTAATGGTAATAAGCGTTGTAATATTTAAGTTTCTAACGGTTTTAAATGTGGTTAATGCCATGATTATAACGGTTATAAGTGTGGCTTAAGAATTCTTTCCAATGGCTCCTGCCACATTTACCACACTTTTAACCGTGAGAAACTATACGTTGCATACATAAAAAACCTATATTCCATATCAAATATACATAAATATATATTCAGTACTAGTGGTGGCTACATTCACAGTAATAACATTTGAAAAACAAATAGCGTGTAGAACATACTAAATTCAATACTAGTTTAAAGTACCATGAGTTATACACTATCATTAACATACATAATAAGTGTTAAAACAAGATTCAACAAATTTCTTCTAAATTCAGTTTTAACATACATACCATCTACCAAATTAACTTCAATCCTACCACTAGTCCAGAAAGTAACCTGCTGCACAGTTTTAGTTGTACCTATAGAAAACCACAATAAAACATTAGAAATCAACAATAAATCTGGTAATACAAACGCAATAGAGAATTCTACATAACTTCACATATACAAACTCCCGTAATAAAGCCCTTGGCTCAAATACAGAACTCTAAATGAATATTTATAAACATTGATTCAAAGAACCAAGTCAGACAAGAGAAGTTTCAAGAAACTGCTAGAAACATAGTGACACACGAATTAATGCTACCATATATTATAAATAGTAAGGTATGAATAAAAATCCACTATCTTGAACCAAATAGATATTCAGTGAGACATCCCATTGAGCAGAATAAATTTTTCCCCTCTTTATATCATAATCAAAAATCTATTAACCATACAAAGTGTGATGCATCTACAACGCTTAGAAATATAGTAAATAATTTACTGCTAGCACATAAACTACATAGGATTGCCCCTTCCAATCTAAACAAATACTTATCTTATAATTATGTGAACTATCATCCCATATACAGCAATATAAGTATTATTCATCCCTCTACTATTTGTACTATCCATCCCTCATGTTTAACCTATTTTAATCATATGGACTATCTACCATCATGCACAACTAATTTTTCTAGAATTACAATGAACCCAACATTTAATATATAGAGACTTTTAATCTCCAGCACCATATGGATTATCTATCACATATTCTAGTCTTCTTAGAATGACAACAAATGTAGCTGGCTACAAATAGGAATGGGACCAATATTTATAAATAGGGACAATGCTGCCATATATTAATCACTGAGCCCATTTCTTGGTTTGTGTCCTTCATTCATTTCAGGATGGAGTTGCTCATTGTTTGGTCTATCCTTTTCATTCTCCCTTTAATTTTACTTAATCTACTTCTTAACCATGTCAATAATAACTTATAAGCATTTTTTTGGTAAAATATAATCAAGAGATAAAATTCTCCATTATATATACTATCTACCAATAAGGTCTGCAGTAGCATAAAACCTAACATAAATGGTATAAAGTTGATTAGTCAATGAATAAAATGCACATGAATCACATTCAATTCATGTATGCCATTTATTTATGTCAGTCTCAACTATATCTACACACACAATAAACAATGCAACTGAAGTTTCAGAGAAAAGAGTTGTAGATTCAAAAACACTATTACACGGTTATAGCAACAGCTGAGAATGGCCAGGATATTTTGCAAACTTTGCACCTATCTCTTCAATTAATGATGCTTTGATTTTCCCCAAAAAGTTGCAAAAAATCAATTCATTGCCTTAAAGGCTCTTCCATGCATGTCACACTTTTCAATATGTTTATTTTAAGAGCGAAGTTCCTAGGCTTAAATGGAAAAATATTGGAGATTCATAGTTCATTTTTCACTACTGATAAACAAAGTACATTTTCTCTGCATTAAATCAATTATAGAATAGAATGCAGATCATACTGGAAGAAGCAGAATGAACTGGAAATGACTATAATTTGATAACTTCCAAGTTCAGTAACCCCTGAATTCATGAGTGGGAATCTGCAGCCCTGAATTTAGAAGGGAAAACATCAACACCAAGATCAAATTTATCTATAACACACAACAAATTAAGTACGCCCATGATTGAGTATGCGTCTTTCAGATCAAAACTCTAACCAAAATATATGTGTATTGGTATCATGATGCGCAAGTTTTACATAGCATCAGTCATGAGACTTCTAGCAGTATTCATACCATAAGTGTTAGACTTCTGGAAATTTATTTTTGTTTCTCCTTTAAAGTAGCAACACATGCAAGATTCATTATCTAATATATATCAGAAGTGATAAACATAAACAATGGTTTTCAATTTCTCCCATTAGGATGAAGCTGAAACGTAAATTAAGAGATTAAAAAAACTAACTGTAGTGCAGCCTACCTGCCACTGCTTTTAAAATTACAGTACAACCTGCAAATAAGAGAAAGAAAACAAATAAAAGAATTAAAAATTAAACAAATAACAAAATAATCATAAATAAAGAAACAAAAGCCAAAAAGGAGTGGACATCAAATTCTGTCATTTTTAGAAAAGAGAAAAGATTCAAAATCCCATCTTAGATTAGCTCCTAAAAGGTGAAATAAATCAGGCATGATGATTGATTGAAATATAATTGGATTTTTAAAATATAATTAATGGAAATAAATAAATTTTTAATAATCAATTCCATAGATGTTTCTGATTGAACGAATTAACAGTGCACTAGACAATTAAAGCATAACTACTAGTGTTACCGCACAATGGTGGAAAAATCGACCGTTAATGTATTCAATATAAAAAAAAAAAAAATTGCTAAAATATATTTCAAGTTAGATTTTATTTAAAAAATTATAAGGCGTTTTAAGAGAAAATGAGAGTACTAAATAAAGTAGAAATTCAATAAAACCGAATGTTGTATGTAAATCAACTTGAGAATAAGAATATGCTATCAATGTATTAATTTGAATTATCCACAAACATATACATACATTTTTGTTATATATTAAGTTGAATCCATGTAACATTGATAATTCGTTATTTTGCAATTCAAGTCATAAATGGGTTGAAGAAATAAAAAAAGAAATCAAACATTTTAATGTAAGAGCTGATAAAAAGTTGAACATGCAAAGGGTCATAGACCAATCATATTATCTTCATTCTTTGATTAATAATAAAAATATTATCATCAAATGTCAAATATACTTCAATAAACATAATTATACATGCTTTTAGTTTTATTTTTTTATTTTTCATGGATATCATTTCTCCAGATCTATCACTGCCGAACCTCAGAACGCCAGCAACAGTTTTCATTCCCACCTCTAGTTGCCCACAAAACACCACTGGTATCCAGTGGCTTCCCTTTATGTACGCATTGTAGTAGTCTTTGTGTCAAATCAGATGGTGAGTTATGATAACCAAAAGACCAACATATTACAACATTTCAATAACTTGGCCTGCAACACAGCATCTTGAAGCATTCAAGTGCATCCATATTCTGGCCCATACTACATCACTTTTATTCCTGACATGTGCACCAATGTATCACTAATCTTTGCACTTGATTGGCTCCTTAGTTATAGACTTCACAGTTGCGCTTGACCTCTCATCACCCGCAAGTGTCCAAGCTATGAATAGCTTCTCAATTGCAGCTGTGACCTTGCTTCACAACTATTGTGCTTCGCATTAATCCTGCGTTAAAAAAAGTTAGTTAACAGAGAGCATATGATTCAGTCATGAACATGATGCAAAATAAAGAAGAAATAAACGACATAGGCATACTCCATTAAAATAAAAAATAGACGCAAAATCCATAAATTTTGTGGGCTTTATTAATGAGCCTTAAATTATGGTATTTTTATGTAGTTACGTCATTTTGGAATGTAAATGTAACAGTAAGAGTTGCATACATACATATCTCCATTCAAAAAGATGAAAAAGTGTCTTATATCCAAAGTAAATGGAAACAATGCAATCGAAATGAACTTTAACTTTGCATAAGTAACCAAAGAGCCAAACGTACATGCCAAAGCAAAAGCAGAACAAAAGATAGAATGATTTAGGTTGGTAGACATAGATGTTGTTAGATGCTAATAGCAGAGGCAACTGAAGTCATCAAGCATCCAATCTTTAGTGTTTTTCGTCGATTTTTTGGTACAGGTGCGCCATGGCTACCTGCTGCTTTTTCGACATCATGTGAAGGTATTACGGTAATTTTTAGCATGCTTGTTGATGGCGTGATCCCACTACCTCTAAAATTTGATAACCAAGTTTGATTAGTTAGCATATATAACATCACAAATGAAACCAGTATTTTTATTATAAATAGACATAGTTTAGGTGTTGAAAAACAATGGCTGAGTCGTGGACTAGGTCTCTTTCTTGAAGACGATTCGACGATCTGGTCAGAGGTGCAAACCAGTTCATTCCTTTGCCGCCGCCTCTAGGAAAAACAGCCTCTAAAAACGATAAACGATCTGCTTGCACAACAAATCAGTGCAGATTTGCACTTTCGAAAATAATATTGCTCGAAATTTCTGAAAGAAAGTTTTTAGTGGTGGAGGCTAGAAGAAAATAGAATTCGGTGTATTTTCTTGTCTGCAAATAAAAAGTATATATAGAACGAGAATTAGGGTTTAGAAGAAAAAATCGGATCTGCTAAAATTTCGGGGGACAAAATTTTTACCGTTACAAACTTTTTACCGTTGCAGAAAAAATTATCGGTGCAGAAAATAATTTTCCATAAAAAAACGGTTCGAAAACTGCAAAGTTTTATGGTCCAAAAATATAAGTATCTGCACCACAAAGCCCAAGCCCGAGCCCGAACCGGACCGGGCCGGGTCGGGTCGAGTCGAGTCGGTCGGTCGCTCGCGTGTGTGGTGTTCATGATGCATGGTTGTCACGAGAAGGAATTTCGCTCGGTCCGAACCAGTCGCTAAACCGACCCAGACCGTTCGAAACACCCTATCGTTTGAGAACAGGACAAAACAGAATGCATACAGAAGAACATTTCATCGTATATTACAACAATGCACCAGATTACAAGAATATACAGAGTATAAATAAATATTACACAGAAATATCAGAGATTTAAATTACATTAAATACATAGCAGCGGAAAATAATACAATACACAACTAGAAGAGATATACGGATACAAAGCTTTCCGGATACCGTTCCAGCTGTAAACCAGGATCCTGTGAATATAAATCTGCAAAACCAAAACTACTAGCTGCCCGTGTCAAAATAAGGGCACCCAGAGTTTAGGTTAAAACAATAAACTCCAGGTCAGTCATGGGACTGGTGTGAGAACTAAAACAGTTGTAAATCTTTATTTTTAAGATAGGTAAATCAAGGGACCACGCCGTATAACACGGAACGGGTTTCCTCCCAAGAATACCAGTGCATATAAGTAAACAACGCAATGCTTTTCTAAAAATGAAGCTATTATAAGACCCAGGTCCCATCACACAATGCAACGCAGCCGAGGATAGGGTTTTCCCTTATAATAGCCAAACATGCTTAGTACGGTTAAAACAAATCGTTTGATACTATAGTCAGTGCATAGTGTATAAAACAACTTCAAATCATAAGTATCAATCATAGGCGGCATGAGCGTCCCATGCCACTATGTCACCATATATAGGTTTACAAATAAAACCGCAAAGTCACGTATTTGGAAATTGGATTTCCGTCTATGAACCGAGGCAAAAGATAGTCCTCAACCGATTCGAGACAATCTAGCCTACCATGTCTCAAGATCAGAGCTCGAGTGACCCTAGGAGCGACAGGGCCGGTCCACCGATGTGGATTAAAATGCCTGAACACTACGTTTCCCCGCCCTTTGGGGCGCAAATGAGCCAACCAAATGACTCCATCGGTTCGAGAACGACTGATCAATCTGAGGCGCCTCGCAACAGCAACAACCACATAAGTCAAACTCGTCAGGGCGTGTAAAACCACTGACGCCACTTTTAGCTAGAAAGAAACGCAAGTCCTCCCTGAGGTCCGTCTCCCGTTTTTGGTTCATACCGGGTGTGAAACACGCGAGGTAAACGTTACACAAAGCTACGCCACAAAGGCCGTGCTTTGATCATCACCACAAGACTTTGCTTTTCAACAGAAGCCTTGATCAATTGTCACTTGGGCATGCCACCCAGGCAATTCACTCTATGCGATTGATATCCATCAGTATATAACCCCTGAGCTCGTACGTCTCAGAGAAGGGCGTTAAGCAAGAGAATAAATTCTCCGCCGCCAAACAGATATATATTTAATAGAAATCAATCACACAGACTAAAATCCCATGTCAGACACACAGTCCATTTACAAGTCCGTTCTGGGTCTGAACGAAACCGGAGGCACCTAGTACCCCGCATATCCATCGATCTCCAAGTACGTCTAGACGATCACCAACTGTTTCCATCTTCTTGGGTGTACAGCCCAATCAAGATCATCAGTAATCACCCCAAACGACGTGAAAACTTCCGGTCTTTGACCATCGTCTTCATCTTCGACTTATCGTCGTATCAGTTATTCAGAATGGGATAAACCCGGTCTTTCCGAATAACTCGCGTATATTTTAAACAAGTGTTACACAAACACAACATACGCCTCATTCCAATTCATCAGTCACTAACTGTAAATTAATCAAGAGAAAAATTCCCCAAATATTAACCCCGAAGGCCGAAACCAACATCAGATCAATATTCAGAAAACCATTCTACTTGGCTAACCGACAGTTAGTTCCTAAATTTCACGTTCATAGGGAAAGGTTCCCATTAATTTTATCAAAGATAAATTCCTTGAATTTATTCTTTAATCTACTTTTGAATTTCGATTCAACTAATCGGGATTAACGAAACTTACCGAAGTAATCAGTTGTTTCAATTTCCCAATCCCAACCTATTTATCCTATGAAGTAAAACTGGTAATACTTCATATCTAACACCACAGTGTTATCGGTAAATTCAATTACCATTTCACGTTCAAATCTAATTAAAGATTTAACTATCGCCTGGAGTAAAACTGGTGGTACTCCATTCTCGATCATTTCAATCTAGTTAAAGATTCATTAAAACTCCACTTAGTTTTAATCGTTAACCGGGTTAAAGAATCAGTGTCATTTAAAACACAGTTCACGATAAACCCAAAATCACATTCATTAATTATCGGGTTAAAGAACGAGTGTTATTTAAAACACTGTCCACGATAAACCCAAAAATCAATATCAATTCAATTCCAATTAAATATTATTTAATTGGTACACTTCATTAAATCTAAATAAAAAGATTTAATCTTTTCTCAACTGGGTTCAAGAACAGTGTTAATGAAGACACCATTCACGACAAACCCAAATCACATTCGATATTCAATGCAAGGCTCTGAATAGAAAATATATCGGCTTATATTCAATATCAAATTCTACGACTAACAAATGTCGTATTGGAAATAACGATATAAATAGATATCTTTCAAATTTCCATAACAACACCTGTATAATCACGAATTCCAACATCGAAATATTCCGAAGACAATTTCGATTCAAATCCACTCCAATGCAATCATTGGATATTCTGGTTATTTTCAAAACCCTTTTTAAATTCAATTTATTTATTTAAAAATAAATAGAATTATAATTCTAGTTCAAAACTAGTTCATTTCGATAAAAATCTATTTTTATCTTTTCAAATATGGAGTTTTTCATCCCAATTCTTTCTAAATCATTTCTTATGATTTTACACAAATTATTACTATTTTTAATAATTTTATCAAGGCCCGTACAGTCGATTTCCATCAACGGCCATCGAACTGCACTTACAGCGACCTTTTTCGAATTTGATTTGGACGTATCTCCAAATCCAGCCGTTAGATTTCAAATTTCTAACATTCGTTAGAAAGCTCTTTTCGATACGAACCCAACGGTTCCTGTTTTAGGAGAATCCGACGGTCGGATCTCCCGTAATGTCCGTATGAAATGAATGGTCGAAATTCACGAACTGCCGCGGCGCGGCGCGTTCTATTCAGGCCATTATATTATATATATAATATATATAATATATATATCGTCGATTTCTATTTAAAACGAATTATATAAATAGTTTTAATATTCGTTTCAAAAGCAATCTCAACTTCCATTTCAATTCAAATCAAAATTGAATTCTTCTTTATAAATTCGTTTTAAAATTCATTTCTATTCAATTCAAATTTCAATTCAATTTGAATTCATTTCAATTCGCTTTCAATTCAATTTGAATTCGTTTTCAATTCAATTCGAAATCGTTTTCAATTCAATTCATTTCGAAATCGTTTTCAATTCAATTCATTTCGAAATCGTTTTCAATTCAATTCATTTCGAAATCGTTTTCAATTCAATTCATTTCGAAATCCTTTTCAATTCAATTCATTTCGAAATCGTTTTCAATTCAATTCATTTCGAAATCGTTTTCAATTCAATTCATTTCGAAATCGTTTTCAATTCAATTCATTTCGAAATCGTTTTCAGTTCAATTCATTTCGAAATCGTTTTCAATTCAATTCACTTCGAAATTGTTTTCAATTCAATTCATTTCGAAATCGTTTTCAATTCAATTCATTTCGAAATCGTTTTCAATTCAATTCATTTCGAAATCGTTTTCAATTCAATTCATTTCGAAATCGTTTTCAATTCATTTCGAAATCGTTTTCAATTCAATTCATTTCGAAATCGTTTTCAATTCAATTCATTTCGAAATCGTTTTCAATTCAATTCATTTCGAAATCGTTTTCAATTCAATTCATTTCGAAATCGTTTTCAGTTCAATTCATTTCGAAATCGTTTTCAGTTCAATTCATTTCGAATTCGTTTTCAATTCAATTCATTTCGAAATCGTTTTCAATTCAATTCATTTCGAAATCGTTTTCAGTTCAATTCATTTCGAAATCGTTTTCAGTTCAATTCATTTCGAAATCGTTTTCAATTCAATTCATTTCGAAATCGTTTTCAATTCAATTCATTTCGAAATCATTTTCAATTCAATTCATTTCGAAATCGTTTTCAATTCAATTCATTTCGAAATGAATAAAATCGATATAAATATCGATTACGTAAAATTGGCGTCAATCTAACCAACACGGCTTCATATATTTCTATTTTCAAATATTCTATTTCAAATATTTCTATTTCAAATATTTCTATTTTAAAACTGGAATGAGGCCCAATCAATTACCATATAAAGTTAATTATATGGATTTTCATACAACACATGTATAATAGCATTGAAAAATAATCAACCATCAACCAAAGTGCACTACACTGTATAAGCATCAAATATAGATATCTAACGCTTATAACAGCCTGTCAATCAATCGATCGACATATTTAATCAATCAGGATGAGTGAACTTCAAATTTCATCCCAACACCCATGTGGGGTTTCAAACAATCAAACACAGATTTTATCTGTGCAGTTGGGCGATGTGTAAAATTTATCGTCCCAATCAATGTCCTTCAAATAGGTGTACATAAACAAACCGTCTGGTTTGTAAATGAATATTTATTTATTCACATTCACGATATTCATATTCACGTTAAAAATTATATTTTTAACGATAAAACATTTTATTCCACATATGAATTCCTATTATTCATTTACACAATAAAATGATATTTTTATTTTCTAACATATTTTAGAAAATTTCGGCGGCATAACGGCACGATACTAGAAACGGGACGAGGCCTAGCCTTATCCCCGGTCTAGTGAAGGCCCACGCCATTCACACATCAATCAAATCAATTCATTTCACCAAACAATTCAATTTCAATCAAATAATCCAACTAATCTATGCAATCAAACAAACAAGTCCATGGTCTGTGGACGATTGTGTCGGGTGCTACTAAGCACCGTCTGCATCCTAGTATATATATATAACTAGAAAATGAAATTGAAAGGTGAGAAATTCTCACCGATAGCTATCCAATCATCTTGACTCCTCTTTGATATAAATCTCCTTCATTCTCGCCTTTTTGTTACCTTCGTTGCCCACTTTCACTACCTATGTAAAAATCGAATTTTTACTACGCTATTCAATATATAAAAATCATATTTTTATTTCGAAGTTCAATATATAAAAATCATATTTTTATTTCGAAGTTCAATATATAAAAATCATATTTTTATTTCGACCATATATAAAAATCATATTTTTATTTCGAAGTTCAATATATAAAAATCATATTTTTATTTCGAAGTTCAATATATAAAAATCATATTTTTATTTCGAAGTTCAATATATAAAAATCATATTTTTATAATCGCTTCCTACATTTAAAAATCGAATTTTTATTCCGTTATTCCATATATAAAAATCGAATTTTTACTACTATGTTATATAGATAAAAATTATATTATTATCACGCTATTTTCCATATAAAGATTTCGCCTTTTCTAAAATAAAGATTTCGCCTTTATAAAAACATAGACTTCGCCTTTTCAAATTTAAAGATTTCATCTTTATAAAAATCTCATTTTTATTTTCCTACACATATAAAGATTATATTTTTATTTCAACGTTGTATGGATAAAAATTCTATTTTTACACCGCTACTATATAGATAAAAATTCTATTTTTACTTCTAATCCCTTCATATAAAAATCGAATTTTTATGTCGCTACCTTCACATTAAAAATCATAACTTTTATACTCACACTTCATTATAAAAATCAATACTTTTTCTAAACAAAAACCAGTTCTTTAAATCACTCTATATATATTTTAAAAATTGCATTTTTCATATGTTAAAACTGCATCTATATATGCTAAAACTACATTTATGCATTTATATAAACCAAACCCTCACCTTCTTCCTTAATTGATCATCCTGTAACACAATGTACCTTTGAAACCCATAGCCGACGTGATTTTCTGAAAACTCAAAACCTAGGTTTGCAATTTGCTAGCGAATCGAAGCACTAGACGTCCATCAGGTGGTACCATGACCTCGGCCTTCGCGAGCTTGACCTCCGGCACCCCTCTTTGCTGAACTCGATCAGCTTCCTCGCGCCAGAAATAGGAGAGGACGGCGGCGGTCTTCTGTGGTCCGATTGGGTGTGGGGCTCGTGACTTATAGGAGGGGAGGAGGTGCGATAGGAGGAGGGTGCTCGTGGAGTGGTGGCGCGGCAATCATCGGAGGCGGCTGACGCGGATTAGGGCTCAAAGCCCTTTTCTTTTTATTTTTTATTCGAACGACAGGAGATAAAGTGAGAGAGAGAGGAAAGGGAGTGTTTATATTATATTTATTTATTTATTTAATTTAATCCTCCTATATTTGACTTTTCGTCCGAACTCTAAACGACACCCAACGACTGTCGCCCATAGCGTAATACCCCCATTCCGAACACAATGGGATATGTTGCGTACGCCGATTCGACTGTTAGAGTCAGTTATTCTTCAAAGTAAAATATAAAACATTTCATTTCAGTTTTAAACGTATATTTTAATTTGCCGGGGCCACATTCTGATTCAGAAAATTCCAGAAAAATTATTTCTAGCTTCGTATCGACGATACGGTCCTAACAAAACTGATTTCGTCGAATTCTGAGACCGTTTGTAAAATGGCCTTTTTCAGGTCGATCAGATTTAACTGAAACTGGTCAAACGCGTTTTCTTTTGCCACGCTCACATATCGTTTTGAAAAATTATGAAATTTGGAATATAGCAATAACTTAACACCACGGACCCAACAAAACTGGTTTCGTCGAAATCCGAGGTCATTTGCAAAATGTCCATTTTTAAGGGCCTGAATTCCATAGCGACTATTCAGAATTTTCAACTGGACATATCTTTTGATTCACGCTATGAAATCTTGATTTTTCTGATTCGTTGGAAAGATATCATCAATTAGATTCCATTATTTTTGGTTTCATTAAAATCCGGATTGTTTTGCACCCGGTACATTCAATTGAAGTTTGAAATCGAATTATCGAACTACCGCGCCATTTTCAATTCCTTTTATAATTATATATAATTATTTATATTCCAACGATGACGTATATAATATATACGTTCTAATTATATTCAAAATAAATTTTCCGTCGATATTATTTAAAATAATTCATTTTAAATAATCAAAATTCGCAAAAATTGCCAAAATAAAAATTTTAAACTGGCCCAGATTTTCGGGTTATTACAATCTCCCCCACTTAAAACTTTTCGTCCCCGAAAAGGAACAAAGTCGAAAGTGGTTTGATTAATTAACTCCACGCTCGATCTGGCTTCCATTCTCCAACTCTTTAGTTTCTGAGAATTTTCAAAATTTCAAAAATTTGGCTAACACCCTAAATTTTTGAAAAATTTCGCCATAACCTCCCCTGCACCGGGAGCATCGGGGAATTTCAAATAGCTTCCCCGGTCCTTCAGATCTCAAAAAGAAAAAGAAAAAGCCAAGCGGCTAGCCAATAGGCTCATAAAATCATCATCACCCAAACAAAACAGTAAATTATGTAGTAAACATGTACCTATTTGTCGGGCAAACAAATTTTATTCTCTGGCTCTAGCCTCCTTGCTATGACCTGTTCAATGCAAGTACGAGTATATACAAGCAAATGCGACCAATTTTCAATACAATTCAATATTTGGTTATATTAGGCATAATGGTTCAAAATTATCAAACAAATAAACAAACAACACAAACATCAATCCATTAGTGGATTAGAGTTTCAAATTGATAATTTTGATACATATACAAAAATTAGATTTTTGATGCCAAATCACAACAATAAGCCCTATCAAATTTTGGTTCTCACACCAGTCAATAGGAAATATATAGAAAGCCCACTTTCGTCGCTCGAACATAAATTCTAATGATGGAGCTCCATCATCAAAATCATCTCCGGGCGATTAGAGTGTAATTCTATATCTATCCAGTATATTAAAATTTCGAATACACGCGGATCAGACGTATACGAAAAATCTATATATACTGGATTGTCCACATCTATATAAATAAATAATCAAATACGAATAATTGATTTATATTTCAGAACAAGATTTGTTTTCATTTTTAAAAATATACTCTTCACACTCGTTCTAGGATACTACTGATCCCATCTCTAACGAGTCATTCTAATTGGATGTTACTAATCCAATATCTGATGAATTCTTTCGTATGGTTCTAATGTGTCTTGTTCTCGAGCTCTGTAAACCAAAGCTCTGATACCAACTGTCACGAGAAGGAATTTCGCTCGGTCCGAACCGGTCGCTAAACCGACCCAGACCGTTCGAAACACCCTATCGTTTGAGAACAGGACAAAACAGAACGCATACAGAAGAACATTTCATCGTATATTACAACAATGCACCAGATTACAAGAATATACAGAGTATAAATAAATATTACACAGAAATATCAGAGATTTAAATTACATTAAATACATAGCAGCGGAAAATAATACAATACACAACTTGAAGAGATATACGGATACAAATCTTTCCGGATACCGTTCCAGCTGTAAACCAGGATCCTGTGAATATAAATCTGCAAAACCAAAACTACTAGTTGCCCGTGTCAAAATAAGGGCACCCAGAGTTTAGGTTAAAACAATAAACTCCAGGTCAGTCATGGGACTGGTGTGAGAACTAAAACAGTTGTAAATCTTTATTTTTAAGATAGGTAAATCAAGGGACCACGCCGTATAACACGGAACGGGTTTCCTCCCAAGAATACCAGTGCATATAAGTAAACAACGCAATGCTTTTCTAAAAATGAAGCTATTATAAGACCCTGGTCCCATCACACAATGCAACGCAGCCGAGGATAGGGTTTTCCCTTATAATAGCCAAACATGCTTAGTAGGGTTAAAACAAATCGTTTGATACTATAGTCAGTGCAAAGTGTATAAAACAACTTCAAATCATAAGTATCAATCATAGGCGGCATGAGCGTCCCATGCCACTATGTCGCCATATGTAGGTTTACAAATAGAACCCCAAAGTCACGTATTTGGAAATTGGATTTCCGTCTATGAACCGAGGCAAAAGATAGTCCTCAACCGATTCGAGACAATCTAGCCTACCATGTCTCAGGATCAGAGCTCGAGTGACCCTAGGAGCGACAGGGCCGGTCCACCGATGTGGATTCAAATGCCTGAACACTACGTTTCCCCGCCCTTTGGGGCGCAAATGAGCCAACCAAATGACTCCATCGGTTCGAGAATGACCGATCAATCCGAGGCGCCTCGCAACAGCAACAACCACATAAGTCAAACTCGTCAGGGCGTGTAAAACCACTGACGCCACTTTTAGCTAGAAAGAAACGCAAGTCCTCCCTGAGGTCCGTCTCCCTTTTTGGTTCATACCGGGTGTGAAACACGCGAGGTAAACGTTACACAAAGCTACGCCACAAAGGCCGTGCTTTGATCATCACCACAAGACTTTGCTTTTCAACAGAAGCCTTGATCAATTGTCACTTGGGCATGCCACCCAGGCAATTCACTCTATGCGATTGATATCCATCAGTATATAACCCTTGAGCTCGTACGTCTCAGAGAAGGGCGTTAAGCAAGAGAATAAATTCTCCGCCGCCAAACAGATATATATTTAATAGAAATCAATCACACAGACTAAAATCCCATGTCAGACACACAGTCCATTTACAAGTCCGTTCTGGGTCTGAACGAAACCGGAGGCACCTAGTACCCCGCATATCCATCGATCTCCAAGTACGTCTGGACGATCACCAACTGTTTCCATCTTCTTGGGTGTACAGCCCAATCAAGATCATCAGTAATCACCCCAAACGACGTGAAGACTTCCGGTCTTCGACCATCGTCTTCATCTTCGACTTATCGTCGTATCAGTTATTCAGAATGGGATAAACCCGGTCTTTCCGAATAACTCGCGTATATTTTAAACAAGTGTTACACAAACACAACATACGCCTCATTCCAATTCATCAGTCACTAACTGTAAATTAATCAAGAGAAAAATTCCCCAAATATTAACCCCGAAGGCCGAAACCAACATCAGATCAATATTCAGAAAACCATTCTACTTGGCTAACCGACAGTTAGTTCCTAAATTTCACGTTCATAGGGAAAGGTTCCCATTAATTTTATCAAAGATAAATTCCTTGAATTTATTCTTTAATCTACTTTTGAATTTCGATTCAACTAATCGGGATTAACGAAACTTACCGAAGTAATCATTTGTTTCAATTTCCCAATCCCAACCTATTTATCCTATGAAGTAAAACTGGTAATACTTCATATCTAACACCACAGTGTTATCGGTAAATTCAATTACCATTTCACGTTCAAATCTAATTAAAGATTTAACTATCGCCTGGAGTAAAACTGGTGGTACTCCATTCTCGATCATTTCAATTTAGTTAAAGATTCATTAAAACTCCACTTAGTTTTAATCGTTAACCGGGTTAAAGAATCAGTGTCATTTAAAACACAGTTCACGATAAACCCAAAATCACATTCATTAATTATCGGGTTAAAGAACGAGTGTTATTTAAAACACTGTCCACGATAAACCCAAAAATCAATATCAATTCAATTCCCATTAAATATTATTTAATTGGTACACTTCATTAAATCTAAATAAAAAGATTTAATCTTTTCTCAACTGGGTTCAAGAACAGTGTTAATGAAGACACCATTCACGACAAACCCAAATCACATTCGATATTCAATGCAAGGCTCTGAATAGAAAATATATCGGCTTATATTCAATATCAAATTCTACGACTAACAAATGTCGTATTGGAAATAACGATATAAATAGATATCTTTCAAATTTCCATAACAACACCTGTATAATCACGAATTCCAACATCGAAATATTCCGAAGACAATTTCGATTCAAATCCACTCCAATGCAATCATTGGATATTCTGGTTATTTTCAAAACCCTTTTTAAATTCAATTTATTTATTTAAAAATAAATAGAATTATAATTCTAGTTCAAAACTAGTTCATTTCGATACAAATCTATTTTTATCTTTTCAAATATGGAGTTTTTCATCCCAATTCTTTCTAAATCATTTCTTATGATTTTACACAAATTATTACTATTTTTAATAATTTTATCAAGGCCCGTACAGTCGATTTCCATCAACGGCCATCGAACTGCACTTACAGCGACCTTTTTCGAATTTGATTTAGACGTATCTCCAAATCCAGCCGTTAGATTTCAAATTTCTAACATTCGTTAGAAAGCTCTTTTTGATACGAACCCAACGGTTCCTGTTTTAGGAGAATCCGACGGTCGGATCTCCCGTAATGTCCGTATGAAATGAATGGTCGAAATTCACGAACTGCCGCGGCGCGGCGCGTCCTATTCAGGCCATTATATTATATATATAATATATATAATATATATATCGTCGATTTCTATTTAAAACGAATTATATAAATAGTTTTAATATTCGTTTCAAAAGCAATTTCAACTTCCATTTCAATTCAAATCAAAATTGAATTCTTCTTTATAAATTCGTTTTAAAATTCATTTCTATTCAATTCAAATTTCAATTCAATTTGAATTCATTTCAATTCGCTTTCAATTCAATTTGAATTCGTTTTCAATTCATTTCGAAATCATTTTCAATTCAATTCATTTCGAAATCGTTTTCAATTCAATTCATTTCGAAATCGTTTTCAATTCAATTCATTTCGAAATCGTTTTCAATTCAATTCATTTCGAAATCGTTTTCAATTCAATTCATTTCGAAATCGTTTTCAATTCAATTCATTTCGAAATCGTTTTCAATTCAATTCATTTCGAAATCGTTTTCAGTTCAATTCATTTCGAAATCGTTTTCAATTCAATTCATTTCGAAATCGTTTTCAATTCAATTAATTTCGAAATCGTTTTCAATTCAATTCATTTCGAAATCGTTTTCAATTCAATTCATTTCGAAATCGTTTTCAGTTCAATTCATTTCGAAATCGTTTTCAATTCAATTCATTTCGAAATCGTTTTCAATTCAATTCATTTCGAAATCGTTTTCAATTCAATTCATTTCGAAATCGTTTTCAATTCAATTCATTTCGAAATGAATAAAATCGATATAAATATCGATTACGTAAAATTGGCGTCAATCTAACCAACACGGCTTCATATATTTCTATTTTCAAATATTCTATTTCAAATATTTCTATTTCAAATATTTCTATTTTAAAACTGGAATGAGGCCCAATCAATTACCATATAAAGTTAATTATATGGATTTTCATACAACACATGTATAATAGCATTGAAAAATAATCAACCATCAACCAAAGTGCACTACACTGTATAAGCATCAAATATAGATATCTAACGCTTATAACAGCCTGTCAATCAATCGATCGACATATTTAATCAATCAGGATGAGTGAACTTCAAATTTCATCCCAACACCCGTGTGGGGTTTCAAACAATCAAACACAGATTTTATCTGTGCAGTTGGGCGATGTGTAAAATTTATCGTCCCAATCAATGTCCTTCAAATAGGTGTACATAAACAAACCGTCTGGTTTGTAAATGAATATTTATTTATTCACATTCACGATATTCATATTCATGTTAAAAATTATATTTTTAACGATAAAACATTTTATTCCACATATGAATTCCTATTATTCATTTACACAATAAAATGATATTTTTATTTTCTAACATATTTTAGAAAATTTCGGCGGCATAACGGCACGATACAAGAAACGGGACGAGGCCTAGCCTTATCCCCGGTCTAGTGAAGGCCCACGCCATTCACACATCAATCAAATCAATTCATTTAACCAAACAATTCAATTTCAATCAAATAATCCAACTAATCTATGCAATCAAACAAACAAGTCCATGGTCTGTGGACGATTGTGTCGGGTGCTACTAAGCACCGTCTGCATCCTAGTATATATATATATAACTAGAAAATGAAATTGAAAGGTGAGAAATTCTCACCGATAGCTATCCAATCATCTTGACTCCTCTTTGATATAAATCTCCTTCATTCTCGCCTTTTTGTTACCTTCGTTGCCCACTTTCACTACCTATGTAAAAATCGAATTTTTACTACGCTATTCAATATATAAAAATCATATTTTTATTTCGAAGTTCAATATATAAAAATCATATTTTTATTTCGAAGTTCAATATATAAAAATCATATTTTTATTTCGACCACATATAAAAATCATATTTTTATTTCGAAGTTCAATATATAAAAATCATATTTTTATTTCGAAGTTCAATATATAAAAATCATATTTTTATTTTGAAGTTCAATATATAAAAATCATATTTTTATAATCGCTTCCTACATTTAAAAATCGAATTTTTATTCCGTTATTCCATATATAAAAATCGAATTTTTACTACTATGTTATATAGATAAAAATTATATTATTATCACGCTATTTTCCATATAAAGATTTCATCTTTTCTAAAATAAAGATTTCGCCTTTATAAAAACATAGACTTCGCCTTTTCAAATTTAAAGATTTCATCTTTATAAAAATCTCATTTTTATTTTCCTACACATATAAAGAATATATTTTTATTTCAACGTTGTATGGATAAAAATTCTATTTTTACACCGCTACTATATAGATAAAAATTCTATTTTTACTTCTAATCCATTCATATAAAAATCGAATTTTTATGTCGCTACCTTCACATTAAAAATCATAACTTTTATACTCACACTTCATTATAAAAATCAATACTTTTTCTAAACAAAAACCAGTTCTTTAAATCACTCTATATATATTTTGAAAATTGCATTTTTCATATGTTAAAACTGCATCTATATATGCTAAAACTACATTTATGCATTTATATAAACCAAACCCTCACCTTCTTCCTTAATTGATCATCCTGTAACACACTGTACCTTTGAAACCCATAGCCGACGTGATTTTCTGAAAACTCAAAACCTAGGTTTGCAATTTGCTAGCGAATCGAAGCACTAGACGTCCATCAGGTGGTACCATGACCTCGGCCTTCGCGAGCTTGACCTCCGGCACCCCTCTTTGCTGAACTCGATCAGCTTCCTCGCGCCAGAAATAGGAGAGGACGGCGGCGGTCTTCTGTGGTCCGATTGGGTGTGGGGCTCGTGACTTATAGGAGGGGAGGAGGTGCGATAGGAGGAGGGTGCTCGTGGAGTGGTGGCGCGGCAATCATCGGAGGCGGCTGACGCGGATTAGGGCTCAAAGCCCTTTTCTTTTTATTTTTTATTCGAACGACAGGAGATAAAGTGAGAGAGAGAGGAAAGGGAGTGTTTATATTATAATTATTTATTTATTTAATTTAATCCTCCTATATTTGACTTTTCATCCGAACTCTAAACGACACCCAACGACTGTCGCCCATAGCGTAATACCCCCATTCCGAACACAATGGGATATGTTGCGTACGCCGATTCGACTGTTAGAGTCAGTTATTCTTCAAAGTAAAATATAAAACATTTAATTTCAGTTTTAAACGTATATTTTAATTTGCCGGGGCCACATTCTGATTCAGAAAATTCCAGAAAAATTATTTCTAGCTTCGTATCGACGATACGGTCCTAACAAAACTGATTTCGTCGAATTCTGAGACCGTTTGTAAAATGGCCTTTTTCAGGTCGATCAGATTTAACTGAAACTGGTCAAACGCGTTTTCTTTTGCCACGCTCACATATCGATTTGAAAAATTATGAAATTTGGAATATAGCAATAACTTGACACCACGGACCCAACAAAACTGGTTTCGTCGAAATCCGAGGTCATTTGCAAAATGTCCATTTTTAAGGGCCTGAATTCCATAGCGACTATTCAGAATTTTCAACTGGACATATCTTTTGATTCACGCTATGAAATCTTGATTTTTCTGATTCGTTGGAAAGATATCATCAATTAGATTCCATTATTTTTGGTTTCATTAAAATCCGGATTGTTTTGCACCCGGTACATTCAATTGAAGTTTGAAATCGAATTATCGAACTACCGCGCCATTTTCAATTCCTTTTATAATTATATATAATTATTTATATTCCAACGATGACGTATATAATATATACGTTCTAATTATATTCAAAATAAATTTTCCGTCGATATTATTTAAAATAATTCATTTTAAATAATCAAAATTCGCAAAAATTGCCAAAATAAAAATTTTAAACTGGCCCAGATTTTCGGGTTATTACAATGGTCTCCCTTCTCACAACAAGGCATGTATTGGGAGCCCAAGGCCCTAACATGATTTCTTAGAAACGAGTATAAATCCTTGCCTCTTCCATATAATCCCATGATGTGGGACTATTCACACATAGGAGCCATTCATACACTTATTCATCATTTTTAATAATTCACTTAATATTTGTAAAACATTTCCAATAATCCCCCACTTGAATTTTTAAAAATATTTTCGAGCAATTTCTAAAAACATAAGATAGTGCTTAAACAAAGGTGTCATCCGACTTGAACCTTTGCATAGTGAGTAAAATTCAGTTTTTACTAGAGTGACACGTAGTCTTGAACTCTATTCCTGACATCAAACCACACACAACCTTTTCTATAGTGCAATCAAATAAGCCCGTGCATTTATGGCCATGCACGTCTATCCTAGTTTAGTGAATGCTCTAGAAGTCTTGCCCAAAACTCCATAGGAAACGGCCACATTTCCACATTCACAAAGGTGAGTTTACTAAGAGCACTCCTGAAGGTAGGTACTCCACTCCAAATAGAGTATAGATCTCATTAAAAGTTTCTATTAACTCATCCTCTAATCACTTTAGGAATACATGCTTCTTTGTTTATTAAATAGCATGCTCAACTCCTATCACTACACAACTTGTTTTTACCCATTGAACCTAGTTCTTGGGATCTCCAATCATTTAGATCGGGTTACCATTGTGCGTGACTCAACGATCTAAGGGCAGTAGTCCCATTCTTTTAGAAGAATTGTGGACTTTCTCTCTTGACAGTCCTTTCGTCAAAGGATCTGCCAAATTTTCTTCACTACATACGTTATCCACTCTAACGGTACCTGTGGAAAGCAGTTCTCTAACCTGCTGTGCTAACGACGTATTTGTTGTCTCTTACCGTTATAATAACAGTTCTGAACTTTTGCAATAGCCGCGGTACTATCGCAATGTATCAACATAGCCGGTATCGGTTTTTCCCATAAGGGAATCTCAGCTAGCTGGTTTCTCAAATACTCTGCCTCTTCACTAGCTGTAGCTAGTGCTATCATCTCAGACTCTATAGTAGATTGAGCCAAAATAGTCTGTTTCTTGGATTTCCAAGAAACAGCTCCTCCGGTGATGCTAAATATATAGCCACTGGTCGCTCCAGAATTATCAGAGAAGGTATTCCAGTCTGCATCAGAATATCCTTCAAGTACAGCTGGAAACATTTCATAATGTAATCCAAGGTTCATGGTTCGTTTAAGGTATCTCATCACCTTTTCAATAGCATGCCAGTGCTCTATACTAGGTCTATTGGTAAACCTGCACAATAATCCCACGACATAGGGAATGTCGGGTCTAGTACAATGAGTGGCATACCGAAGGATGCCAATGATGCTCGCATAATCAGACTGTCTTACACCTTCACCAGTGTTCTTAAATAACTTTACACTGTGATCATATGGTGTACTTGCAGGTTTACAGTCAAAGTAATTATATTTCTTTAGGATCTTCTCAATATAATGAGATTGATCCAAAGAAATTCCCTTTTCTGACCTAGTAATTTTAATACCAAGGATTACACTCGCCTCACTTAGATCTTTCATATCAAAATTGGCACTTAATAAGGATTTGACTGAGTTTATGGCATGAATGTTTGACCCATAAATGAGTAGGTCATCTACATAAAGGCATATAATAGTGCAAATGTCATTCTCAGATTTGTAATAAATGCATTTGTCACTTTCATTAACTTTAAAACCATGTGAAATGATTAAATTATCAAATTTTTCATGCCATTGTTTAGGTGCTTGTTTTAAACCATATAATGATTTATCTAATTTGCATACTTTATGTTCTTGACCATGTACCACAAATCCTTCAGGTTTGTCCATATATATTTCTTCGTCTAATTCACCGTTCAAAAATACGGTTTTCACATCCATTTGGTGTATTAACAAATTATGAATAGGGGAAAGTGAGAATAATACCCGAATGGATGTGATTCTAGTAATATGTGAAAAGTGTCGAAGAAATATATGTTTTCTTTTTGTTTAAAACCTTTTACTACTAGTCGTGCTTTATATTTATCAATAGTACCATCAAGTTTTAATTTCTTTTTAAGTACCCATTTACAGCCTATAGATTTACAACCAGGGGTAAATCTACCAAATGCCAAGTCTTATTGGATTCCAAAGAATCCATCTCATCATTTATAGCCTCTTGCCAAAAATCGGCATCTAAAGAAGATAAGGCCTCTTGGAGGTTCATGGATCCTCCTCAATAGTAAAAGCACAGAAATCTGAACCAAAATCTTTTATGATTCTTGCTCTTTTACTTCTTCTAGGTTCAACTTCAGAATTTTGTTAAGTTCTGTTCTAATAGGAATACTTGAAGTGCCCCCGCTATTCCTTAGTTTAAAAGGAAATTTTGTTTCATAAAAGTCGGCGTCATTTGATTCAATTATATTATGTGCATTAAGGTCATAAAATCTGTGTGCTTTGCTATTAATAGCATAGCCTATAAATATACATTTATATGCTCTACTTGCCAATTTTATTCTCTTAGGGTCTGGAATGCGAACATATGCTAAACAACCCCAAGTTCTAAAGTATGAGACACTGGGTTTATGATTCTTTAAAATTTCACAAGGTGAAATTTTATTCTTAGATTTGGTGATCCTATTCAGAACATATCATACAGTCAATAGAATTTCCCCCCACCATTGTTTTGCTGCACCAGAATTTAGTAATATGGCAACTACAAGTTCGGTAAAGGTCTTATTTTTCCTTTTAGCTTTACCGTTCATCTCAGGAGAATAGGGTGCAGTTCTTGAACTATACCATGTTGTTTATAGAATTTTAGAATTGAAGTGGATTCATATTATGTTCCTCTATCACTATGAAGTCTCTTAATTTCCCTATTTGCTTGATTCTCAATCTCAGTTTTGAATGTTTTAAACATGTCAAAAGCATCACTTTTATTTTTCATAAGGTATACATATGTGAAATTAGAACAGTCATCAATAAAAGTGATAAAATAACGATGTCCTTGTCTAGTCAAAGTACCATCAAGTTCACATATGTCATAATGAATCAAGTCTAAGGGTTCAGAAATTCTATCAACAGATATATGAGGTTTCTTTGTGATTTTTGCTTGTGTACAGAATTCACATTTATCAAGTTCAGATTCTGTCAATTTAGGAATCATATCTAGAGTGCTCATGTTGTGAATTATTCGTTTATTAACATGACATAATCTAGAGTGCCAAATATTAAAATCACACAACATATAAGAAGAAGTAGTCACTTTATTAGTTTCAACATTCAGTTTAAACATACCCTCACAAGCATAACCCTTTCCCACAAAGGTTCCCTTATAAGTTAGAGTATACAAATCAGCCTCAATAACTTGAGTAAACCCAGCCTTATTAAGGAGAAAGCCAGACACCAGATTCTTCCTAATCTCTGGAGTATGCATAACATCTTTCAGAATTACAGTCTTTCCAGAGGTGAACTTAATTTCCACATTGCCAATCCCTGTAACTTTAGTGGTGTGAGAATCTCCCAACAACACTTTCTGATTTTCAGCAGCCGTGTATGTAGAGAACAAGCCACGATCATAACAGACATGGCGAGAGGCACCAGTGTCTACCCACCAACAAGGTGATTCTCAGTAATCATAGCCGTAAGAGGCTCTTCAGTCAGGTTAGCCTGCAGTGCAGAGCTTAGCCTGTTCCGACACTTTCGTGCCATATGACCTGTTTTCCACAGTTGTAGCAAAGAAACAACTGTCCAGAATCATTCTTTTGGGCTGGTTTCTACTGTCCTTTTGGGTTTCCTTGCGGATTCCCATTCTGTTTGTTGCACCTGTTCTGATTCTTAAAAGATTTCTGATTCGGTTTCAGAACAGCGGGTGTGGTCTTTTTAGTGTTGTTGTTATTGACAATCAACACCTCTTCTTTCTGGTCCTGTTTGCATGCCTCCTCCTCAATACAGAGGCGCATGATCAAGCTTTCTAAGGAAAATTCTTTAGCCTTATGACATAAAACATTTTTAAAATCTTTCCAGCCAGGGGGTAATTTGTCAATGATAACAGCAATTTGAAATTGTTCGTCCAATGCCATACCTTCGGAGATGATCTCATGAGCTATTTTCTACAACTCATGAGACTGCATCTCAATTGATCTGTCACCCGTCATCTGGTACTTTAGGTAGCGGCTTACAACATATTTCCTTTCCCCTGCCTCCTCTATATCGTACTTCTTTTTGAGTGCTTCCCAGATCTGCTTTGCTGTCTTCTCATCTGAGTTATAGTAATCATACAGATCATCGCTCAGTCCATTCAGAATAAAGTTCTTGCATAGATAATCTTGTTCGGTCCCGGTCTGCAGTTGCTTTGACTGTTCAGTCCATGATGCCATCTTCGCTACATCAGGCTCGTCAGGTTTATCTGGAAGCTGCGGTTTGTCAGCAGTCAGCGCAACCACAACCTTTCTGATCGTGATGAAGAACTCCATCTTCTGACGTCATCGCTTAAAATGCAAGCCTTCGAATCTGAATGGAGTAGCAGTCACGAGAGGGTTTTGGAAAGCAGAGGGTGGAACAACATCGTCTATGGTTGAGTTCGAAGCCATTGTTTCAGTTCTTCTTCGAATTGTTGGAAAACAATGGCTGAGTCGCGGACTAGATCGCTTTCTTGAAGACGATTCGGCGATCTGGTCAGAGGTGCAAACCAGTTCATTCCTTCGTCGCCGCCTCCAGAATAAAACAGCCTCTAAAAACGATAACCGATCTGCTTGCACAACAAATCAGTGCAGATTTGCACTTTCGAAAATAATATCGCTCGAAATTTTTGAAAGAAAGTTTTTAGTGGCGGAGGCCAAAAGAAAATAGAATTCGGTGTATTTTCTTGTCTGCAGATAAAAAGTATGTATAGAACGAGAATTAGGGTTTGGGAGAAAAAATCGGATCTGTTGAAATTTCGGGGGACAAAGCTTTTACCATTGCAAACTTTTTACCGTTGCAGAAAAAATAATCGGTGCAAAAAATAATTTTCCATAAAAAAAGGTTCGAAAACTGCAAAGTTTTATGGTTCGGGTCGAGTTGAGTCGGTCAGTCGGTCGTGCGTGTGTGATGTTCATGATGCATGGTCTCCCTCCTCACAACAAAGCATATATTGGGAGCCCAAGGCCCCAACATGATTTCTTAGAAACAAGTATAAATCCTTGCCTCTTCCATATAATCACATGATGTGGGACTATTCACACATAGGAGCCATTCATACACTTATTCAACATTTTTAATAATTCACTTAATGTTTGTAAAACATTTCCAACATTAGGTCAATAAAGCCTGACTGTTGCTGCTTTATTCCAAGATGTTGGATAAAAATAAGAAGCATGGACATGTTGTTGGTAATGTGCTCTTTTTACGATGTAGTAATCGAATGCGTAATTGTGTTCAATTAGCAATAGAACCAGACACTTGCTTACAATCTGTAATTTAACAGGAAGAAAGGCGTTTCAATAGTATATTTGTCATCAAAAAACATATGTGCACTAGGTATAAAAAAGATAATTCATAAAATGAGTAGAAAAATGAATATCTATAGAAGTATCTAGTTCAATCCAACATAGATTTTTAAAATAAAAGACCAAATGCTAATAGAAACCAAAATAAAATGATGTCTGAGTTGTGCAGTGCTATAAAAATGAATAAACTATGATATTTAACTTTAACTTGATTATTCAAACAAACAAAAAACTGTTATTTAGAGATCATTGACAAAACAATTTTGTGGGATCAACAAAGTCAAAGCACACATTTGTCTTCTTTGATCCCAAAATTATATCACTCATTTTTTGACTTCAAAGTAACATATCAGTATCATTGTGCATATATTATCATGTTACATTACAACTGTCAGGTAATAAATAAAGCAGTTAAGATTTTTAGCTTTCCAATTTGTCCGAAATTGTCAAAAAAGGATAAGAGAATAAGGAAATCATGAACAAATCAATATAGCTCCACGAAATTTAAAAAAACGGTGCTCAGTTCAATTTTACAAATCCCTGTTTTTGACTAAAGCCAACATCAAAATTTAGCGAAGCACTTCAAATAATAAAGTTGTAATTTGGATTCCCAGCTTTGCAGGATGTCCAGAATTATTGAATTTGGACAAAAAATCAAAAGTTATGATAACTATAGTTCAGCACTATTTGGAGGAATTCATAGTTCCTGAAAAGCTGTATAAGATCAATGCAAGGGAAAATGAACACTAACATACATCTCTCTCTCCCCCTCTCTCTTTTTCTAAGATAACGGAGAAAAAATCATGTGAGCATTAGTATGGGATGAAAGCTCCCAAAAAGAAACACGAAATTCAACATGCTAAAACCCATATAACAGGCACTAAAAAACAAAAAGATGCTGGAACATGGCATCCCGAAACCATAGTAACATGAAACAAGATATTCAGAACATCAAAACAAGTAGAGAATGACAGAACATAACCGAAATTTCAAAGAGAATGCATCATGAGAGCTAAGATGAATATTAGACAAAAGAAAAGCAACCAACCTTAAAGCCAGGATGAAGATCAACAAACATATCGATAAGCAGACCCTCGTTGCATGCAATCACCAAGGTCAGAAATAATGGTATATACCATCAAATTAATCGTCAAGGTCAGGAAATGAATTAGACCTATATAAAATTTCATGATTAATTATTGCACTAGTAACACTTTCAACCAAAAAAACAGTAATATTAGGAGTGTTATGCACATTTACTTTATAATATTATATGATTTCCATTTACATAAGTTTTGGTCACCATTATACATATTTTGGAAACAAAAGATGTAGCTAGCCTAGTAACAAATAATATAGCCAGAATGAAATAAATGATGTGTGTCACCTCATTTTTGAAAATATAACCATAAGGCATAAAGAAACCATACTTACATTCATCCCCATCCTCAATCTTCAAAACTTCTTATACATGGTGTTCATCCGTGTCTGTTTCATAATCAAGGAAGATTTCACTAGGCTCCTCCTGTATTATTCAGTCAGAATTTTATTCTTGTTATAAAAAAAATGACTCAATAACTATTCACAATTTCAGTAAGCAAAAAAAGTGCTTAATAATAAATAGTTATAATCAATTAAAAACAGGAAGTTCAAATATTAATTTTACATTAAGATTCTACTACTACATAAAAGTATATGTGAATTAAAATTTATATGATTAACTAATATAACATGAATATGAGTGCATGCTTTGACCAATTCCATTTAAACCTCTAAAGTAATCGTAAAGATCTAAAATTATCACTTATTTTAGGTATAGATAAGGTAATAAAATAATCAATTATATTAAAATTAAAAATGATTTTGAGACTGCTAAATTGCATGTTGGTGTTCGGAATCTAATAGTTTATCATCAAATGAAGAATATTAATTTGTTATAAATATTTATAGGACTAACAAATATTTGTTCATTACTTCATATTTAACTTTTCAGTCACCCTATACATATTTTATGATTTTACATTTTATCAAAGTTAACATACTTATCAAACTTCAGTGCAGAAGAAGCTCTAACTGGACCAACAAATAAATTCAAAAAAAATTCCTAACATGAAGTTTTAAACTTAAATTAAAATCATAACACACTCTGTAACGCACAACACACACAAAAAGCACACACGGAGGAGCATAGCTAAAACGGTAGGGCATGGATTTTCAAATTTGAAAATAAATAGTTTTTCAGAATGACTAAGATTTTAATATTTTACTAAATCAGAATTTTTTTATCATCAAGATATATTGCAATTGTATTTAAATAAAGAAAACAAATAGAAAAAAAATTATGCATAACTAAATTAGGGAAAACTTCAAATCTAAAGGATAAAAACGGAGCCATGAATTAACATCACGATAGTTGATTTCTAAATTACATATACCTGAATGCAATTACATGTGATAGGAAAGTTGTCGAGGCAATTTTCTGTAGAGGCGATTTTTTTTGTGCGGATGCAGATGTCATTATTTACTGTTCGTCTGTTGGAGGTGATTACTAGGTTTATTAGATGGAGAAATTTGGGAATAGATTCGAAAACTGGAGTTGGAAGACAAGATTTAAGGGTGATTTGTTAGATTATGAAATTCACAATCGTAGATCTGATAAAGGATGTTGAACAATCGAGTATTTTAAACAATCAGATTTTAAATAATCATAAGAATAACTTCCTATCTTAAAATAAAAATGGAATAGATTTACAAGAATAAAAACAAACTATTACCTGGATTGATGGATGTTAAACAAAATCATAGTTCTGATGAATCCGAGCGAGTTAGGTTTTGGGAGGAAGATCGTTCTGGGAAGGTTGGTTGATGAAAATACGGATCGTGAAGTATTTTCGAAGAGAAATAAAAATAGGTTACGGAGAAGAAATAGGTGACGAGAGGAAACAGGGTCACGGAGAAGAAACTGGAAGAAAAATGCAGTGCAAATATTTAAGTATAGGTAGAAAGAATTCATATTTGAGGAAAACACAGATTTGAGGAAGAAAGAAACGAGAAAGAAGATAACGACGGAGAAAATATTATTGTTGAGCGAAAATTATGCCTAACTTTATTGGCTTAGATAATCTGTTTTTGGCTCTTATAGTAGGGAAACCTCCCTAATGGTCGGTTTGAAAACTGAAAGTCCTTGAAACTAATGTAATTAATAGCTTTCTTTCTTGGTATACACTTACACATATAGAACTACTTTTTAAAATAAATTACTATAATTACTTTGAACTACAACTTTTAAAGATCTAAATATAAATAAAAAATAAAAAATACAACTCATTAATAGCTTATTCATTATGTTACTAGCTATGTAATTATAACTAAATTGCCTGAACACTTTTTTCCTTGAATGATATCCAGCTACATTAGATTTTAGCTGATTCTTTTTTTATGGTTACCAAAATTACACCAATGAAAACTAGTTTATATTTCATATATATACAAAACGAATATCCTTAGGAGGAAACAAGAAGCATTCTTGTATGTATCTTATTATTGTAATAGAGTTATTTATTTCGTAAAGCTTTAATTAATATCATCCCTTCTTCAAATTATGATTTGAGATGAATAGCCTGAACTCAATAAGAGATTTTAAACACCCATTCATGTTATATACTTGTCAAGCTCAATTCTTCATGATATAAAAGCCATGCTAATCATTTACGCACTTATTTATAAACTGCTAAAGCTCCATAAAAACATGTCAACTAGCTTGAAAATTTTATCAATGAAATATATTTATTTGGCAACAATTTTCCATGGAGACTTAAGCCCTCCCAAATATTCAGCAAAACTCTAAAATTAGCTGTAACATATCATGTAGTTTGGAATAATCTTCAACTAAAGCCTCATATTTTTACAAAATAGAAATTATTAAATGTTGAAGCCACTTAACAAAATACCTAACTTATTATATTTGAAGGTCGTGTCCTTTGAGCAACAATTATTTAACAAAATGTAAAATAACAAATATATGTTGGTTTCATAGGAAATAAGAACAGTTTACATATATAGATTGGTTATATTTGTGAATGTTGATAATAATATTTCTCTATTTTACATAAAAGGTTAGTTTTGATCACAAGAAACATAACATATATGTTCCTTAAAAAAAAGATAATATCCCACTTTGAATGATATTTTTACTTCATATTTTTGACATGATATTCTACCTTTATCACATATATGCAAGAATTTATCAGCAGCAAACTGAGACTAAGAAATATGTCATGTGATTGTCTTTAAAATATCGTCAACACCAACAAATTTGCAAGATTGACGTAAAATAAATAAATCATACCTCTAAGACACCCCAAACACAGTAAGCTTCTTTTCTCGTCGTATTAATTTTTAAAAGATCTCCTATTTCAAAAGATGTTGATGATGGTTTCATGTAAGGCTGTTTTGAGATCTAAATTAATATTAAGTTCCCTTTATACAAAACAAATTGAAAATATATCAATGTAAAGAATAGAAAAATGCATCATATGAGATTGGAAATGACGAACACTCAAATTCACATAAATAGCAATTATAAATGAAGAACTTGCCGCAAGACAAAAAAACATTTAACTACAGTTCAATAATATAGAGATGGCACAAGTATTACAATCAATAACCAATGTGTACTGGTAATTGGTATCATGATGTGCAAGTTTTACATAGCATCAGTCACAAGTTTTACAAAGCAGTTATTTTTTTGTGAAAACATAAATCTTTTCAAATTCATTACTCTATGTTTAAAATATATTCAGAAAATAACCAATTAAATTTTATAAACTACACTGCAGTTTCATATTCAAGTTGGCTTTCGCCAAAATTACAGATTGATAATTTCTGATAGTAAAGAAGAAAAATGCAACTTAGTATGCCAAAAGTACCAGGCATTGAACATTGAAGTGTGGATCTAAATATTTTTGGTAAAATCAGTGAAAATCAACGACAATCTTTTTTCCTTCTTTGGTCTAAATTCATTTCTACGGCCACGAGTGCAATAATATAAAAAGTATGGATTGGCGGCACGTACATATATGAAGGGTTACAATTCATATGTGCCATAGCATAGTAATAATAAATTCAGTCCAAACACAACATAAGCATCCTTTTCATTTTTTTTTCCAATGCAAACTATTCTCGTTCTAAAGAATAATAGTGTTACGTTTTCACAGACCTCATAACGATGTTTTGGTATAAAATCTAAACTTAAAGTCCCTTTATTAATCCTGTTCCCTTTCATTATAAAAGATGACTCATTTGTTATGTAGAATCCTTCTGATTTTTAGCATTTTCTTTTGACTGGACTAGCATATTAGAATTTATCCCCTTAATATAGTAAATCAGTCTCCAAACTTCATTTTCACATATTATGATTAATTATAAATATAATATACTTTTATTTTCCTGCATATATATATTCATCTAGAAAATAATAATGATGCATGAGTTGCACTACACAAATGAGATTTAAAGAAAGGGTTAACTTATAAATTAGGTGGCTGGTGGATGTTATAATGTATTACAAAATTGTAGCTTACTATAGCCATTACAATACTAGTCCATTGTAGCAATTAGGCCACTACAGTCAGTTTTGTGGTTGGCTATTGATGTCAGTCTATTAAGCTAAAGAATAGTATTAAGCTAATTCTTTTTTTATAGTTACCAAAATTACACCAATGAAAACTAGTTTATATTTCATATATATACAGAACGAATATCCTTAGGAGGAAACAAGAAGCATTCTTGTATGTATCTTATTATTGTAACAGAGTTATTTAGTTCATGAAGCTTTGATTGATATCATCCCTTCTTCAAATTATGATTTGAGATGAATAGCCAGAACTATAAGAGATTTTAAACACACATTCATGTTATATTCTTGTTAAGCTCAATTCTTCATGATATAAAAGCCATGTTAATGATTCATGCACTTATTCATGATATAAAATTCATGCACTTATTTTTAGTCCATCCCGCCTCCTGCCACATCCACTTCCGCCTTTTTCAAATATGCAAAAAAAAAGCGCTCATGCATAAAAAAAAAAAAAAAAAATTCTAAAATCTGGAAATAATCCCAGGAGTCCACGCAAATTAAAAAAAAAAGTTGCATACTTCTGTGCAACTATTGCTTATAGTAGCATACATGTATGCATATATTTATATAGTGTATTTATGTTGAAAATCTGGACCAATATACGCATACATGTATGCAACTATTAGCAAATAACTGCATACATTTATGCATACAAAGTTGAACTGAGATTCACGTGTAACGAAAAGTTGCATACATGAATGCAACTATTCTGTATATATGCATGCATGTGTGCAACAAATTTAAAAGGGACGACGGCTTGCGAATATACGCATGAATGCATGCATTTATTCTGTACATGAGCATAAATGTGTGCAACAATGTCTGAAAACGGCGAATGCTTGAAAAAACAGACCAAATTTGAATATATGCATAAAAGGATGCATATAATGCAGTTTATCTGCATACATGTATGCATTTATACTGCAGTTTGGGCGCAACACTGAAATATAAGCATGAATGTATGCAACTATTTATGAATAGGTGCATCTTTTGATGCAAAAACCTGCTGTTTTTCTGATTTTGTGTTATTTTGGGTTTTGACGTGGTTTTTGATTGATTTTCCACCTAAATTTTTTGGCGTGAACGTGTTTTATTTAATAATGAATTTATGTGATTTTTTTATATATTTTTTATATGTTTTTGAAAAATAGGGACCCAATTTACAATAAGTTTAGGACCGGATGTGAGCCTAATTTTGAAACTTAATAGGGACCTGTGACAAACGGACCCAATAGCGAAAATTTTGGGCGGCAGCTAAAAATAGGGACCGGAAATGCATGGTAACTTTGATTGGATGTGGTGTTAATTTTGAACATTTTTAGGGATGTGAGCCTAATTTTCACTATTTATAAACTGTTAAAACTCCATAAAAAAAATGTCAACTAGCTTGAAAATTTTACTAATGAAATATATTCATTTGGCAACAATTTTCCATGGAGACTCAAGCCCTCCTAAGTATTCAGCATAACTCTAAAATTAGCTATAACATATCATGTAGTTTGGAACAATCTTCAATTCACCCCTCATATTTTTACAAACAGTAGAAACTTATTAAACGCTGAAGCTACTTAACAAACTATACCTAAATTATTATATTTTGAAGGTCTTGTCCTTTGAACAACAATTATTTAACAATATGTAAAAAAAACAAAAATATGTTGGTTTCGTAGGAAATAAGAACAGTTTACATATATGTTCCTTAAAATAAAATAGATAATACTCCATTAATTTGAACAATAGGTTTACTTCATATTTTTTACATGATATTCTACCTTTACCACATATATGTAAGAATTTATCAGCAGCAAACTGAAACTAAGAAATATCAAATGATTGTCTTTAAAATATCATCAATACCAACAAATTTGCAAGATTTGCGTAAAATAAATAATCATACCTCTAAAACACCCCAAACACGGTAAGCTTCTTTTCTCATCATCTTAATTTTTAAAAGATCTCCCATTTGAAAGATGTTGAAGATGGCTTCATTTAAGGCTGTTTTGAGATCTACATTAATATGAAGTTCCCTTTATACAAAACAAATTGAAAATATATCAATGTAAAGAATAGAACAGTGTATCATATGAGACTGGAAATGATGGACACTTGAATTCACCTAAGTAGCTGCTATGAATGAAGAACTTGCCGCAAGACCAAAAACAGAAAGAATAAAGCTATATTGCATTGCTTAAGGATCAATACACACTTATTTAAATATTTTAAAACTGATTTAGGTCTACGAAGGGTTGAGGTTATTTTGGAAAGGAAATGAATTCGTTCTTTTCATATGCTCCTTTTCAAATGCATTTGAGTCAATTTTATTTAGAAAATTCTTGAACCCATATGCATGCAACTCATTAAATTAGTATATTTGTTAGTTCAAGCGATACCACATAATTTACCGTCCCAAACAGATTAGACAACAGAACTATAAAATGAGAATGCATAATTACAATCACCAAACTATATCGTACAAAAAGCAAATTAAGACCATACCTTGACCACAAAAGAACCGATTCCGACCAGAGAAAGCGAAACGAGGATTAAATAAAAGACGAGATCCAGCCGTCGAGTTGGGAGAACAAAAACCTAATCGCATTCTCCAATTACTGAAAAGGGTTTGTATGATTTGGTCCGTATAATTTGCAAGCGTGATAAACGCGAGAACAAGAAATGACTATTTTGCCCAGGGTAGTTAAGTTGGACCACGGAATTAACCGTGAGGATACTGGATAATGGTAATAACCGTGGGGACTTTGTCGCAATAATAACCATGATAATTAATAAAGAAATAAGTGTGACAAACGAGTCTGTTTGGTGTAGTGAAGGTAAGTCAATAATACGTGAAAATGATGGCAACCGTGCACTTTCTTGTGGTTGAAGAATGACAAAAAATCCAAAGCATTCCCAGCATTGGAACAATCAAAAGACATTTCAAAAGTTTATAGAAATGCATATGGAATGTGAGAGAGAACACATCTAAGAAATGTAATTTTCGTTCGTTATTCCTACTAGGACGGTTCCTGTTGTTCAACCAACAACAGTAGGAAGTTTTATTAGTTGCTTTCTAGATTGTTGATGGATATTATTGACAGTGATTCAGCCATCTCCTTGATAATTTCCAGGAACTAATAAGCTTATTTGCATGAAACAAGAAAATCATATGAATGCATTTTTATTTTCAAATATCGCTTTGATGTTCTAAAGAGTATAGCTTGTAATCCGAGCGCAAGGGTACCAAGGTTTTCGAACCAAGAGTGGAAAGTTCAAAAATTAAATTGAAACTGTGTTTAAATGTAAATCATAAAGGGATTTGAGTTTATTATAGTGTACATGCTTATGCTAAATTTTTTGCTTCATACAAATCGACATGTGAGCATGAATAATCATTGATTCTTCTTTCCACAGAAATAAATAAATACAAATAAATCAAGTTGATTTTGATGCTTTGTACATTGAAGTCTGAAAACTTGACCTTCTCCTTTATTTTGTCTTCATTCCTTATAGAAATCAGTTAAATTTGAATTGTAGATTCAAGTAAATATCTTAATATTTTATATTTCAATATAGGTTATTGGATTGAATTATTTATATCAACAACGGTTTTGATCTAATTTAGATTGAAACTTGAAAATCAAATTTTATTTGAGAACTCCTATTTGCATGGCAATCAAAATTATAAGATTTTCACCAAATTGATGTAAAAATTGATTTTTAAATGTATTGTATGAAAAATATAGGAAAATACCGTGGAGGACAAGATTCATCAATTTTTTAGCCTTAAGGACATGCTCTCAATTTTTTTAGTGAAAATGACAAACTTTTCGATTAAATAAATCATAAGGACAAAAACTTGGTGAGAAGGACATTGTGCATGGTATCAATTTTGCATAACATTTTCATATAATGAAAATGTATAATTTTATTTTTATACATATTGTCCTTATAACTAAATTTTGAAGAGTTTGTTCATGAGATTAAAAAAGTTAGAAATTTTGTCCTTTAATATAAAAGAGGATTTTTTTTTTAAAGGACAAACTTTGCAAAAAACTTGGTGAAAAGTATGGAAAGTTTCAAAATTAGGGAGAAAGACACATTTACACTAAAAGTGGAATTCACGGGGCCCACTATGCTTTTCCCATTTATAGTAACACTTGTCATTCTCACTAAATTCTAAACTTCCCATACTTTTCACCAAATTTTTTGTTAAGTTTGTCCTTCTCCCTATTTTCCACAATATAAAATCCCCAGCAGTCTATGTTTACTGATATGTTTTGCTGGTAAGCAAGAATCAGATTAATTTAGTAAATAGTGTTAGAAAACTGCTTTTAAAAAATGTCAATTTATTTTTTTGATTTTCCAATTTTTAGGATTTCTATTGCACTGAGACATCTTATATTTTGTGCGATGCTACGGGCATTAGACTGAATGCTAAGGGCTAGTGGTGGTCAACCGTCGACCAAACATGTGTTTGGACGATGATTGTCTTCTGATATAAGCAATTATTTTTCTTTTGGTCAGTCTTTAATGGCAAACCATGGTAACCCGAAGCACAATATGGCAATGCCCTTATAATCATTATATATTGTTCTTTTAGTTTCTAATAGGCCTGCTTCTGATATAAACATTTGAGGTTTAGATGGATGATGTCCCAGACAAAAAGAAAATAAGCTTATGCCTGCAACTATATTAGTATAAAGCTACCAAGTTTTATTTTTTGTTGTATGTGCAGGTGGGAAAACTCAATATGATCATGGAGGTGAAGAAGCTACTTACCTTCAACTTTAGGATTCATATGTTTTTTATGACTAATGCATTTGGTTTACATTCACATTGCTATATTTTTAGTTTACTTTTAAAATATTTATTGCAACATTGACTTATATGGTGTATCATGTTATTCGTGTATATTTCCTGAATACATTTCATGACTTATTTCTGTTACGATTTTTATTCAGTGAACAGGATGAGTTGATATGTATTTATGCTATGTTCATGTTAGGAAAACTGCGCCTTTGCGGAAGCAAGCAGGATCTTATTCACCCAATTACTTAAAGATGATTCAATGGAAAAACAACAAAGATATGAAATTACACGCACAAACACAAGATATATTTCACCTAACTACCCTCTTTATTGATTTAACAAAATCAAATTTTGTTTACACTCAATGGATTACAACCAAAAGTAAACAAACGACAACGAATCAATAAACTTATTGAGATAGACAAAGAATATCTAGATGACTACAACTATTGTTAGAGAAGAAAAACAGTGAAGAACGATGACAAAACTTTGGATAGTCTGGAGGAACCAACAGGAATAACTTTTATCAGCCTAATTCATAATCTTCCTCTCCAGGGCACAAGCCTTGGAGGCACACAGCCTCTCAATCTCTCAACTCAATTCGGCCATGCCCTAATCCAATCCTGAAAGCACTTTATATAGGAGAGTAGAAAGCTTAGGCAAAATATCCAATTTTTCCCTTAGAATATATTTTAAGAATATATTGCTAAAATAACCTATCAAAAACACGAAATCTGCCTCTTCCTCAGTATTCACAAAATAACTGATCAAAAACAGGAAACCGGTCTCTTCCTCTGAACTCCAGTTCACACACCGTCTTCTCCCCAACAAAGTACACATCAAAACACGTCGTCTTCAACATACATGTAATTTAATATAACAAATCACAACACTCCATCTTGATAAGAAATCACATCAACAAACAAGTCATTCAACTACCATGGACATTTGATATCACAAATCTCAAATCTCAAATTACTCTATCTTAATATGAGATCACATCAACACTTAAACAATCACCAAACAAGTCAACCTAGCTCTTTCAACGACCACCTACTCTCAATTAATATAACCCTTGATTTCAACGCCACGAGACACATCCCACATGTTCCCGGAGTACGGGAACTCAATTGATTTCAGGGAAACAATCGCACGCAGTCGATTTGAACGGGCTACGACCACACCTACTCAATTGCAAACACAACCCATCGCATGTAAAAGATGAATTTTCCACCATGAGCTGATCCATATGGAAACCAATGGTCTAAAAGTGCTTGCAACACCACAAGATCTCTGACTTGTGGATTTTCCACATCGACACTTGTCTACTACTTGATCAGAGATCCTTGCTTGATCTCCATTGATCCCTCAAGCGCTATCAATGTTAAGACCTAAGTCGAAAACATGAACCGAATCATCAAGGTATAGGCAAATCAAACCAATTGCCTTCTTCTTCGTTTTCTTTATCTTCCCTCATCCACATCGGCTTTTTCCAATTTCCATCAACAAAATCATTGAGGTATGAAGCATCCACCATATAGGCCTTCAAAATCCCTCAATAAAAGAATATTCATCTTCGGAAATACCATCGTATCCGACATCAAAAATCAAATTTTTCAATCCAAAATCACTATAAGCTTTGCGATGATCTAGCCCTGATACCAACTATTAGGAAAACTGTGTCTCTGTGGAAGCGAGTAGGATCTTATTTACCTAATTACTTAAAGATGATTCAATGGAAAGACAACACAAATATAAATTACATGCACAAACACAAAATATTCCACCCAACCACCATCGTTATTGATTCAGCAAAAACAATTTTTTTTACACTCAATGGATTACAACCAAAAGTAAACAAACTACAATGAATCAATAACCTTATTGAGATAGGAAAAGAATATCTAGATGATTATAACTATTGTTAGAGAAGGAGAATGGTGAAGAACGACGACAAATCCTTAAACAATCTTGAGGAACCAATAGGAAAAGCTTCTCTCATCCCTAATTCCTAATATTCCTTTCCAGGGTACAAGCCCTCGAGGCACACAACCTATCAATCTCTCAACTCAATTCGGCTATGCCCTAATCCAACCCTAAAAGCTCTTTATATAAGAGAATAGAAGGCCTAGGCAAAATATCCATTTATCCCCCTCAGAATATATTCTAGGAATATATTCCTAAAATAACCGGTCAAAAGCTGGAAACCTGCCTCTTCCTCAATATTCCTAAAATAACCAGTCAAAAACAGGAAACCTGCCTCTTCCTCCGAACATTAGTTCACACACCGTCTTCTCCACTATAAATCACTCATCAAAACGCATCATCTTCAACATCCATGTGATTTAATATCACAAATCACAATGGTTCAATCTTTCCACTTTCCACGCTATATACATACTTTCAGTTTTGTTTATTCAATGACTATTTTCTTTGTTGTATATTATTTAAATACTTTTAGTTTTGTTTCTAGTACTGCAGATAGCTTTTGTTTGAAAAATAAATTATTATTATTATTATAGTCATGTGTAAGTGAAATTAATTAATAATTACAACATTTCTTTTTATTATGTAAATGAATGGTCAGTTCTTGAATATTGAGTGGCTGTGTTGGTAGATGACTGTTCCACAAGTAACAATGAATGACGTACATAATTTCTTTGGTCTCTTGCTAATTAAGATATAGTTATGTAAAATGCATTATATGGGTAGTTGTTGCATGATTACGAACTAGTATGTTTTTGTAACAAATCTAATATTGGTAATTATCATTTCCATGAGTCTGGTACTTGAATTTATTCAGGGCCGGCCCTGAGTATTGTGAGGCCCTAGGCCAAAAAATAAACAATGAAGGAAGAATTTTATTTTTACTGAAGCACAAAAATGTGACAACCAAGCATCGAACCCGACACCATCCAGCAAGAAGCCTTCTTTCTTTCCCACTTGGCTACATTATTTACTGTTAATAAGATATAATCATATATTACAAACACAGTTTCTGCATGTTGAGGCCCTCCTCCAACCTCCTCTAGCCCGAGGCCGTAGGCGGCCGCCTAGTTGGCCTATGCCTAGGGGCCTGTATTTATTGCTTTAATTTTATATCACTATTTCAAGATATTTATACAATTTTTCATATGTATTACAAATGGATATGATAACTAAAAATCATTCTATTGTGTTGGACGTAGGCTTTGATAATTATATAAGGAAAGATATAAAGCTACCTTGAACTAATTAAATTTAAAGAAATTCAAGGGAAATGCTACAAAATTGTGAGTGATAAAATAAGAATTTTGATTTTTTTTCATAAGAATGATTATAGTTTATTTTTATTTATCTTTATAGTTTAATATATGATGCAAGCTACAAATTTTGTGTGTTGATCCAAGCAAGACTACCTTTTTTCCATGTACTCTTAAGCGCAAGGTGGATTGTCATAATTTCCTGAAATGTAAAATAGCATGCAGGCTTGGATTATTCCCAATAGGGGATTGACGATAGGAATCAATGGTTAATTCCACGGAGGTCGATCAACCTGATGTTAACTTGATGTTGGTCCAGAAAAGAAATTTTATGTTATCGGGCATTTATAATATCAAATAATATGACAGCGAATGAGGCTATCCTGCATGCCAATCTGTATAGTGGAATTGACAAAATCTTGATCAAACCATTAGTTTATCCAACATTTATAATGTCGGGTAAACAAATATTACATTGCATGCTCCTTCTTCAGCTGGCTATGTTTATTCATTTTAAACAACTCAAAACCATTTTTCAATCGAAAATCAACTCGAGAATACCAAACTTCAGCCTATTTTAAACTATATTCTTCAAAACAGTTATCTAAAAATTGGTGAGTTTTGCGTATTGTTTGTGGTAGCGACAGATTTTTCACGAAATTACATGGACGACGAAGATGATGGTGGAGAATGCACTAGCTCTTCGAGAGCACGCCGAGGAAGGAACAAGGGTGTCAAGATGGTGATGGATGAAGGTTGTTTTTGGGGACTCAACTTTGTTTTCAAATATCGATCCAAACTTAGGATCGAAAAAGGGGTTGATCAATTTTCGTGTGTTTCTCATGAATAAGTGCACATTTCTACACGTGTCGACATCACTATAAGTACCATTTTGAATTCAAATACAATGCCAAGTATTAGAATCACTTATATATGGTTTTTGCCTATATCGAAAGATCGTAGAAGTTGATGTCGATCGACGTATCATTGTTTTTTTGGAATTATATGAGATTTCAGGATTTTTGGTTTGTTTTTCAACCATAAATACTTTTTGTGAAACCGCATTAAGTTTATCCTAGCAAAACATATTCCTTATTTTATAAACGCATTTGGCTTAACACGTTCCTTTGTGTAATAACTTCTTTTTAGTGGAAGACCATCCATAAATTTTTCTTTGCTCTCGGAGAGAGGAACTTTAGTCCTTTAGGTTTTATTTTGCTTATCGAATTTCAGTTGGATTTCAACTCATGTTATCTTACGATGAACAGTACTAAAGACATGTTAATATTTTACCACTACACGATAACATGGTTATTCCAACGGTTCCAAGCCATTGGCAGCCGTCGGCATAGAGTTACCGAATTCTTATGGTTTCCAACGAAAGTGCAACGAACCGTCATTTTCCCAATCCTGATTATCGATGCAAATACCATACTGACTAACCAAACATCAGAAATTACCGTATCATTAATAGAAAGAAGTTAGAGGATGACAAATCGAAAGAAAGAAAAATATAATTAAAGAAAATGGAGAGGAGAAAAAAAATAGAAATAACAACACAGAATCTCACATCGCAGCGGAATAAAATATAATATATGTATAACAACTTTTGTGATAAAAAATTTAACTGTATATACATATCATCACCAGAGTACAACATTTGTTCATCACATATACAACATAGTAGAATAAACTCTATATATATCTAATATTGAAGCCTCCTTCTCCAAGCTCCTCCAAGGATATCTGAAAATACTTAAACTACTTGCCTGCCCGAACAAATTTGGATACCCAAGAGTTTAGGGTAAAACAAAATAAACTCTGGGTCAGTCATGGGACTGGTGTGAGTAAACTCCAACCATTGGTTTAACTTTTAAAATTTGTTTTGAAAGAAAAGGTAATCGTAAGACCGATTCATACATAAACAAGGATGGTTTTTTACCTTACGATAATCCAAAACATTCTTTTAAATCAATACTATTCGATCTAATATTATAATAGTGCCTACAACAAGTAAATAACAGTCTAACAGAACGCTTGCATCTCATGCTCTACATATAGAGTATACAACAAAAACCGCAGACATTTATTGGAGAATGGATTCCAACTGGCAAGGTATTGGACCACCTTCCGACCGTGTATCTCTAGAGAGGAATACACAGGGTTCAACAAAACATCTTGCAACCTAGGATAAACATGACATACCACTCACTTCGCTTGAGAGTACCGAATGTATTATCACCAACGGTTGGGATCAACAACTGTTTTCCGAAAGGGACGGAATCGAAAGATTAAAAAGCAAATGGAATTTCTGTTGATTAGGTGACAATACACCCTACTTGGGTGCGATCTTATTAGCCATGCGACCTACCCGATTTTATACCATTTCCCGGTTGCGAGGCTTGAGGTTACTGTTACTTACCTTTCATTGATAGCCCATTCGCTTTGAATGCTACATTGACAGATCCGTTAATCACTAACTGATTTGCACAAAGATATTTTGGATATTATGCTAAGAGAATAAACTCTCCTCCACCAGATGTATATTGTACAGACCAACATATGCGATCATTGGAAATACTCTGTCAGACATTCGTCCATACATGTTCATTCTGGGATTGAACGAAATCGAAAACACAATTTCCATTAATCTATCTTAGGTAGTTTCTACATAGGATTAACAGAAAAAGCCCTTGCACTTTACTCCGTCTTCGATTGTCTTTATATAATCATACTCACAACGTTACTACCAATAGGGAATGGTTATTGGATAATAATCCAACCGGTCTCTCCATGTTGACACAATGTTGGCCAATACTTTGATAGTTGGTTATTTAACTATCGAAGAAAAACAATCATTCATCCAAATCATCAAACAATCACTAGTCCCCTTAATTAATCATTCATTAATTAAATCACTTCTCCATTTCCTTATTAATACTTGTTAACCTGATATTTTCAATAGTCATCTTGGCCTCTTATGCTATTTGGAAAACATATTCATATATCGCCTTCTTTTATTTTCTATAAATAGAAAATGTCTACTGTTTATAATTGGAAAACATTCCTATTACTTCTCCCTTTCATGACCATTCATTTTTATACTCAGGAAATATTTATTATTATATTTCCAAAATTCCACTTACTTAGGTTAAAACGACTATCGTGTAAAATACCATTACAAACAACCCAAATATTGCATTCAACTAAATCTCCTTAAACATTGATCTTCGAGACTGAATCTTCCTATTTATCAGTTAATAATGAAATCAATCAAGTTGGGGTATAATTAACTCTCAGACCTTGACTGAATAACATGTTTAACTACAAAATAGATAAACCACTTATCTCGAATAATCAACAGCATAAAAACCAATTATTCATTTTTAAAACGCGTATAGGTTTCTATTTCTACCAGATTTAATTATAAATTTCCCTTTTAAAATTAACACTTATATTTACATTTCCTGAATTATCCAATGATAATTGATTTGACTTCATTTATAAACATCATTTTTAAATGAACTGATTGTTTTTTATTATTCAAAGCAAGGGAATATTTCTAGTCCATTCGAAATTCAAATTCTATTTAGGAAAAATATATTTTTCCATTTAAAAGTAAAAATTCCTTTTCATGATACTTTCATATATCCATATTTAGGGCCAGTGATATTTAAACAATCAAAACACCTATTTATCAATAATAGGTTTTCTAACACATCATATATGATAATATATATGGAAACAAACAAATAATAAATTTTGAGGAATCCAGTTGGATCCCTCTAACATGTTTTCCTGTATCCACAGATGTTAGCCAAAATAAATAATACCTATCCGGCTTTGAGGCAGGATATTGCGGTATAAAAGGTCATCCACTATCATATTATGGGGCGCATAGAGTCATCCGCTAATGACACTGCGTGAATCCCCTAATGGTACTGTGGGAAATATCCAACCACCAATATATATATATATATATAATAACCACAACCAATATATATATATATATATATATATATATATATATATATATATACGCACACATATAATAGTCACATTTAAATGCATCCAAACAACCAACAAACAACATGTACCATTAAACTAAATAAAAATTCGCTATAATAAATTATAACAAATCCAGAGAGTGAGTTTACTCAACGTGATATTATTTTCGTTTCATTCCGATTTCAATTTCAATTCCATCTTAAGTAGTTCGCAGCTATGCATTGCTCGACAGACTCCATCCGACAAAATCTTGTACATATTTTAGTTACATTCATTATTTATTGAACATTTTAAATGGAAAATAAAATTTAATTAGTGAATTAAAAATAATTACCTTAATTACCATTTTAAAACCTGCTTCTCTATTGTGATAAAATTCGAACCCTTCTTTACGGTAATAAATTCGAACCCCTTCTCACTGAAAATCTCGATTTCAAACAAAACAAACTCGACTTTATTCAGGCCACTAACGACCAAAGCTACATCTCGTTGTCACATACCCGACCTCCTTCCTAGTCGCAATGCAAGAAAATCGCTCTTTACAAACTCCTTAGCTGGAAATTCAACCTGTTGCAAGTCGCAACCTGGGCTTGTTAGTCGAAAATGAAGCGTCCTTATTTTCCTTCGATCCCTTCCAAGATCTATCAACCCGTGCACCATACCTCCACAAACACCACATCGAACTCCTTTAAATCCACCTTTGGCTTATTCTAAATCGATGCCCAACATTGGGTTGCGATGAAACCATTGGTCGTTGTCCATAAATCACGCACCAGGGATTGAAATCGCACCTTACTTGTGTCGAGATTTACATGGTTTTAATCACGATTCTTTTTTTTCTTTTAAATCAAACGAGATGATTTAATAAGGAAGAGAAAGAGAAATCTGATTTTAGATTTCGAATTTCTGGAACGAAGGAACGGGAAAATAGAATATAAGGGGAAACAATCCATATATTTATAAAAGCAGTTGTGTGTTCAAGAAACCAGTGTATTGTGTCAAAGAAGCAAAACAATTTATTATTTTATTATTCTCGCGAAACTTTCACTTGAAGTTTCTTTCTTAAATGACCTCACACGAGCTCCAATCGCAATGAAAATCGAGACACTGCAATGGTTTGACCTCTTGGACTCAATAAAATTAGTTTCATTGAAAACATAGCTCGTTTATGAATTGATTATTCTTGATTTCTAATTTAAATCGATATAATATAAATTAAATTCAAAATAATCAATTACTCATAATAAATTATTATTATCCTTCTAATTCCAATAGAATTTTTTATTGAGATTCTAAATCATTTTGATTCAGTTTTATCTTCGAATTCAATTATCAGTTGTCTTCAGTATTATGATAATTCAATATACTTGAAATTAAATTGAAATCGATTATTAATCGATAACTCAATATAAAAATCCATTTATATGATCAGCTCAATGTTTAAAATAAATATTAAATGTTTAAAATTAGTCGATCAAAAATGCAGGTCATTACATTCTTCCTCCCTTAAAAGAATTCCGTCCTCGAAATTACTAAGGTAGAAAAAAAGCTACAAATCCATTGACTTTTGAAAATCTATCTATATTGAATCTCAACTCTTTATATTTCAACAAATTTTAGTTCCTACAAAGCTTCTGGTTTCATTCATATTACCCATAAAAAATGCTTACATTCATTTAATGTGAATAATTTGTAATTAATATATTCACGCCCAATTCATATTCCATTCATATATATATTCAAATTGATTTTGATCAACTTATTCACTTCGATACATTTAACTTGCTAAAATTAAATTTTAATTCCAAGATTCAAATTCCCGGGTTTTCATTTCAAATCGTTTTGAAATCACACACACACACACACACACACACACACATATATTTATATAACCATCTCAAATTCAAAACATTTGAATTTTTTTCCAAAAAAACTAGTTTTCTTTCAAATAATTTCCATCAACTTTTCTAAGGCAGCAACTTGTCGCTTAGAAACTTGAAAATGAACACTGATGATGCTGCAGTCATCATCAGAATTAATTTCCAGCGACTGAAGTATGTTTAGTGCTTTAACAATCCCAAAAATCCATCTGAAGTGATTTCTATTCAAAAACCTTCCAAAACAAAATTATATTATTTCAATATACTTCAGAAAATATTTTTCCAATCTCCCAGGCTTTAAATTCCAAATTCTGGTTTTAATCCAATTTCAGTTCGTCTTATTATTCATATACAAATCCCATTTGGTTATATATAACCATTCCAATTTTATAATCTCATTTGATTATAATAATATTAATCAACACATCCATATAATTCAATAATTCCAGAAAATTATTCCTTTTATATCAAAATATAACTTTGGGTATAATTATTTCATTTACCCACTTTAAACCAATATTGTGGTCAAATTGCTCTGCTCAAGTATTTAGAAATTCCTATCAACTTCGTGGCATCCCACGATTCGACTAGAATTCATAAGCCACTCAGCAAACAAGTCACACGATACAATGCAATTTTTATATCAATTAATCAAATACGCTCTCTCATATATATATATACGCTTAACTCATTCTAGGGTACTACTGATCCTATCTCTAATGAGTAAACCCCCACCAAAGCCTAGGTGTTCGCTCAACCTAAGATCTGATACCATTGTAATGAACCAAAAATTTTCGATCCAGATTATCGATACAAATACCATATCGACTAACCAAACACCAGAAATTACCGGATCATTAATAGAAGTAAGTTAGAGGAGGAGAAGTCGAAAGAAAGAAAATTAGAATATAAGAAAACGGATAGGAGAAAAAATGAAATAACAACAAAGAATCTCACATCGTAGCGGAGTAAAATATAATATATATAACAAATTTTGGGATACAAAATTTTAACTTTATATACATATCATCATCAACATACAACATTTGTTCATCACATATACAACATAGCAGAATAAACTCTCTCTCTCTCTCTCTCTCTATATATATATATATATATATATATATATATATATATATATATATATCAAAAATTGAATCCTCCTGCTCTAAGCTCCTAAAAGGATATCTGAAAATACTTAACTGCTTGACTGTCCGAACGAATTTGGGCACCCTAGAGTTAAGGGTAAAACAAAATAAACTCTGGGTCAATCATGGGAACGGTGTTAGTAAACTCCAACCATTGGTTTAACTTTTAAAAATTCTTTTTAAAAGAAAAGATAATCATAAGACCGATCCACATATAAACACAGATGGTTTTTACCTTACGATAACCCAAAACATTCTTTGAAATCAATACTATTATGATATTATAATATTGTCTAAAATAAGTAAATAACAGTCTAGTAGAACGCTTGCATCCACACTCTACATATATAATATACAATCAAAACTGCGGGCACTCATGGGAAAATGAATTCCAACTGGAAAGGTATGGGACCACCTTCCGATAGTGTATCTCAAGAGCGGAATACACCGGGTTCAACAAGAACTTCTTGCAACCCGGATTAAACATGACTGGCCCCTCACTTCGCCTGAGAGTACCGAATGTACTGCCGCCAACGGCTGGGATCAGCAACCGTTTCCCGAAAGGGGCAAGATCGAAAAATTAAAGAAACAAATGGAATTTCTTTAGATCAGGTGACAATACACCCTTCTTGGGTGCAACCCACTTAGCCATGCGACCTACCATTTCCTGGTTGCGAGGTTTGAGGTTACGATTACTTACCTTTTATTTATAGCCCAATCACTTCGAATGCCATATTGTCAGATTCATTAATCACTAACCGATTTGCACAAAGATATTATGGATATTATGCTACGAGAATAAATTCTCCTCCACCAGATGTATATTTGTACAGACCAACATATGTGATCATTGGATATACTTTGTCAGACATTCGTCCATACACGTTAGTTTCAGGACTGAACGAAACCGAAGGCACAATTTCCACTAATCCGTGGGCAATTTCTACCTAGGATAAACAAAAAAAAACCTTGCACTTTACTCCATCTTTGATGGTCTTTATATAATCGTATTCGCAACGTTACTACCAATACGGAGTGGTTATCGGATAATAATCCAACCGATTTCTCCATATTGACACAATGTTGGCCAATATTTCGATAGTTGGTTATTTAACTATCGAAGAAAAACAAACATTCATCCAAATCATTAAACAATCACCAGGCCCCTTAATTAACCTTATCAATATTTGTTAATCCGATATTTTTAATAATCATCTTGGCCTCTTATGCTAATTAGAAAACATATTCATATATTAACTTCTTTCATTTTCTGTAGTTAGAATATATCTTCTATTTATAATTCGAAAACATTCCAGTTGCTTCTCCCTTTCATGACCATTCATTTTTATACTCAGGATATACTTATTATTATATTTCCAAAATTCCACTTACTTGGGTTAAAACGATTGTTTTGTAAAATACCGTTACAAACAACCCAAAACATTACATTTAACTAAATCTCTTTAAACATTGATCTTCAAGGCTGAATCTTCCTATTTATCTGTTAATAATGAAATCAATCAAGTTGCGTATAATTACCTCTCAGACCTTGACTGGATAACATTCTTAACTTCAAAACAAATAAGACCACTTATCTCGAATAATCAACACCATAAAAACCAATTATTCATTTTCTAAACATGTATAGATTTCTCATTCTATTTCTACCAGATTTAATTATAATTTTTCCCTTTTTAAATTCACACTTGTATTTACATTTCCTGAATTATCCAATGATAATTCATTTCACTTCATTTATATACATCGTTTATAAATGAACTGGTTGTTTTTATTATTCAAAATAAGTTAATATTTCTAGTCCTTTCGAAATTCAAATTCTATTTTGGAAAAATAGATTTATCCTTTTAAAACAAAAAATTCTTTTTCATGATATTTTTACATATCCATATTTCAGGCTATGATATTTAATTAATCAAAACACCCAATTATCAATAACATGTTTCATGTATGATAATATATATGGAAACAAACAAATAATAAATTTTGAGGAATCCAGTTGGATCCCTCCAACATGTTTTCTTGCATCCACAGATGTTAGCCAACATAAATAATACCCATCCTGCTTCAAGGCAGGATATCGCAGTATAAAAGGTCATCCGCTATCACATTGTGGGGCGCATAGGGTCATCCACTAATTATACTATGGACATCCGCTAATGGCGCTGTGGGAAATATCCAACCGCCAATATATATATATATATATATATATATATAATAACCACTAGTGTTTCAGATATCGCAAATATCGCCCGAGATCTCCTCCATGATCTCGTTTTGGGCTCCTTCTGAAACGAAACAACAAATATCACTCTAAATCTCCTTTCGAATATATCGCCCGAGATATTGCAATATCGAACGATATATCGACCGAGACGAAATACTGGAATATCACCCGAGATCTTAGGTTTTTTGGTTAAAATTTAAATTCGTGCCTTAATTAGAACTATAAATAAAAAAACTCAAATCTAGCCATATCAATCTTTTGTTATTTTGCATTTTTCATGTTAAATGACTATGTTGTATGTTGTACGGGATGACTATGTTGTATGGGATGAAGTTGAACCCCTTGAAGTGCTCTTTTGGCGTGGCATCAAGCAAGTTCCTTGGCTTTATTGTGAGTTCCAGAGGAATTGAAATCAATCCGGACCAAATAGCAGCAATTCGGAATATAGAGGAGCCCCGAAAGATTAGGGATGTTCAAAGCTTAGCTGGGAAGGTCGCAGCATTGGGCAGGTTCATCTCCAAAGCAACAGACAAGTGTGTACCTTTCTTCGATCTCATAAAACGGGGAAAGCGAAATTTTGAATGGACTCCCGACTGTGTGGAGGCGTTCCGAAATCTATTAGACTTCTTAGAAAAGCCTCCAATATTATCAAAGCCTGTGGAACATGAGGATTTGTTCATCTATTTGGCCGTATCATCTCATGCCGTTAGCGCGACATTAGTACGTGAAGAGGATAAAATCCAGAAACCTGTGTATTAAGTAAGCAAAAAACTGGCTACCGCGGAACGTAACTATCCGAAGATAGAGAAGCTTGCTTGTAGCCTCCTGATTGCTTCTCGCAAGCTTCGCCACTATTTTCAGGCACACCCGATAATTGTATATACTGATCAACCTTTGAGACAAGTGCTGCAGAAACCCGAAGCATCGGGGTGATTACTTAAATGGAATATCGAGCTGAGTCAGTTTGATGTGAACTTTCAGCCACGAAGATCAGTAAGGGGACAGGCCTTGGCTGACTTTATAGCCGAATTTACAATTCCTGAAAAGGAAACGGTGGGTGACAAGGTAGTTGCTTTGGATCGAGAATTAGAGCTTAGTCCGTGGAAATTATATACGGACGGAGCCAAGAATGATAGAAAGTCCAGCGCCGGAGTTGTTTTGATAACTCCTGAAGGACGATCTATCTACTATGCATTACGGTTAGAGTTTGCTGCTACTAACAACGATTCCGAGTATAAAGCTCTGATTGTCAGGCTGAAACTCGCCAAAGATTTGGGAGTGAGGACACTAGATATATATTGCGATTCCAAGATAGTTGTATGTCAAGTTCGGGAAGAATTTGCTGCTAAAGGACCTCGACTTATCACTTATCTCAAAAAGGTAAAGGAGTTATTGGAAGGTTTGGATCATTATAGCATAACACACATTCCGAGAGCGGAAAATCAAAAATAGACTGACTGGTGAAGCTAGCAAGTTCTGATAATCTTAAAGAAACCGAAATGGTCCTGATAGAGGTGTTGGATTCACCAAGTTTTGACCTAATGGAAACAGAGCTAGCCTTGGAAGTCTAACCAGAAGAGGATCCTAGATGACATCAATTAAGAATTTTCTCAAAAATGGAACCCTCCCATTGAAAAAGAGCAAAAGACGAGCTGTAAGACGTAAGGCCACAAGATACGTTTTACAGGACGATGTCCTTTATCGTCAAGGGTTTTCAATGCCCCTGCTACGGTGTATCGCACACGACGACATCAAACGTGTACTGCAAGAGGTGCATGAAGGTGAGTGTGGAGATCACACTGGGGGCCAAACCCTAGCAAAGAAAGTGTTACGATACGGATATTTCTGGCCTACTGTGAACAAAGATGCGGCTGATTATTCACGACACTGCGATAGATGTCAAAGGTATGCCAAAGTTCCCAGAGCACCTCCGACTCAGCTCAAGTCAATGGTAAATCCATGGCCGTTTGCCATGTGGTGAATTGATATTATTGGAGTGCTACCTATTGCCAGAGGTGGAGCTAAGTACGCGATCGTTGTCGTGGACTACTTCACAAAATGGGTGGAAGCTGAACCTCTAACGACCATTACGGCAAGGAAAGTGATCAGTTTTATGGTCAGAAACATCATTTATCGATTTGGGATTGCGAAGACCATCATAACCGATAATGGGACGCAATTTGACAGCATCGAGTTCAAAAACTTCTGCCAGAAATATAATATTGATAAACGATACACTGCAGTGGCTCACCCGCAGTCAAATGGCCAGGTCGAAGCCGTAAATAAAGTCATTAAATCAATTCTAAAGAAGCGGTTGGAGCAGGCCAAAGCTAGATGGGTAAATGAGTTGCCATTAGCTATATGGGCCTACAGGACGACCTTTAAGACGGCTACCGGCCATACTCCTTATTCAATTCCTTTGGCTCAGAAGCAGTGATCCCAGTAGAATTGGAAGTCCCTTCTCATCGAGTTACGTACTATGACCCGATGACGAATAAAGCACTCCTCCTAGAATCTCTTGATATGATTAAAGAAAAAAGAGATAAAGCCGACATGCGTGCCTCAAGGCATCGACATCAAGTAGCACGTTATTATGACCAGAAGGTTCGCCTCAAAATCTTTGATCCAGGAGACCTAGTACTGAAACGAGTCTTCCCGCCTTCAAACCAATTGGGTCCAAAATGGGAAGGGCCATAGACCATCAACGGAAGCTTGATACAGGAGCATTCAAGCTAACGACCGTGGACGGTGAGGAGATTCCCAGAGCCTGGAACGCTCAGCACCTACGACGATATCTGAGCTAAATATGAAATGTCATTTCTTTTGTTTTCATAAGCTATGTAAAAAGGCACGACATGCCTTAAAAAGTCTGTTTATGTGAACAAAGGATTATAAAGTGGATGTAGGCTACGACTTAGCCGAACCACTATAAAAATATCGTGTGTCATTTACTTACCTGCATTATTTATATCTTCAACAATTATTCTACTATGACTGTGAAGCACGAAATGTTAAATTAAATTTGGAAAGTTAGAGATGACCTATATGCAGGAACAAACGAAACGACTGTTTGTACGATAAGATGTAGAAGAATGGGAAGACGACATTCTTAACTCTAACTCTCAAGAATCGAGAGAGAGTATAAAGGATGGGAAGACGACGTCCTCTGAGGCGTGAAGGTGCACCCAGATGAGAGACCGCCTCAATGAAAACTCTAACCTGGATATGAGATAGGAGAGTATAAAGATGCCAGAAAGAACAGGCATCAATGACGAAAGGAATATGGACCCGTCAGAGAATCGGGGACACTTGGATTTTTTAATTTAATTTAATTTAATCTTGAATAGTTCTTGCCTAGTTGTCCAAGACTGACTGTGGGCATACATGTGCACACATATTCCCCTCAACCATGACTTCATTACATAACTTTAGTATGACATACTTTTGTATTTTCACTTAAGTGCTGAACTAACAACTATTAGGCATTGTAGGAAATAAACTATTTTTATTTACAAACGTGTGAGTTTGTACAAGGAAACAAGCAAAAAAGAAGATGCGAGGGTTGCACTCGCTGCAACAATTGCGAACCAACTAAATGCCAAAATAAAACAAAGCACTTCATCATTTGGGCTTTGGATCGGGCTTGGATTTTTTGGAAGCTTTCTGAGCAGCCTTAGCTTCCTTTTCAGCATCGATCATAATGCGTTTCAACTTTTTCTTTCCTGTAGCCAAAGTGCTAGAATCAGTTGATTTTTTCCCAGGAGTAGAAAGCTTAACGACTAACCTTGATCCAGGATCCATCACTGCAAGAGGCTTAAGGCTTTCAGGGTTCAGGTCTTTAACTTTTAGCTGCATACATTTATCTTGTTCGGCTTTTATTTCAGCTAAAGTGATCTCATCAGCGCTTTTTGAATCCCCGACTATAGCCATATCAGGATCTTCCTCATGTCCCTCGCCACCGCCATCGTCCTTCAAGGCATCTATCATCTCGTCATCATGAGGAGCACTAGCCTTGGACAATTCAGTTCCCCCTCCTGACTCTGCTGAGGCAACCTTATCCTTTTCTCCTTGAGCCTTCTCCACGGATTTTGCTCCGTTGGTGGTTCCTTGAGGCACATCTGTCTTCTCGGTCGGTTCAACACCTACAGAATGAGAAGCAACAATTATCAACTCAGGAGAAAATAAAGGATCCTTCATCGATTGCCCGATTATGTGATGAAAGGTGGAGATAGCTTTGACGAATTGGGGTGAAAAGGTAGAAGTACCTTCCGATGATTTCTTAGTTGGAGTGACTGCCGTCTCTGACGCCGTCTCGGGTATGGGGGATAAAAGAGATGCCTGAGGGATCCCCGGGTTTTCAGGGTCATATCCCTCAACTTCAGAAGTTTCAGCGGCAGTAGAAGAAGAACCAGCCTCAGAGATATTCTTTTGTTTGGCCATCCGCTTCTCCTCCTCCATAGCAGCAGCGATGAGGCGACGCCCCTCGGCCAGACGTGCCGGCTCATCATCTCTTAGATATTTTTCCATAAGCTTGTCTTCGTCGACGGAATCTACCTTGAGTTCCTCTTTCTCCCATTCGATAATTTGGCTCCATACGTGAACCAAGGTAGTCGGATAATCTTCAATCCAAGAGATGTTTCGGCGACGAATTATATGCACGAAGAATTCGATCAGTAATTCGTCGAAACCATGCACTTCCTCCTGGGCCTCTAACAGCTGCTTGCGGGTCTCTTTGGTGGACTTAATAACACTTTCCATGTTACCCTCCGCTAGGGCAGCCCTATTCTCGGCCTCCATCAACTTGGAAGCCAAGTCAGCATTTCTCTTCTCCAATTCAGCGTTCTTTCTCGCTAACTCGGCTTTTTCTCGCTCAAGAGCATTGTAAGCAAGTTGCATTTTGGCGTTATCTGACTTAGCATCTTCTGCTTGCTTTTTCAACTCTAAGTGCTCTTGGCTATGAGATTCTAGCAAGTCATGATAACGCTTCTGTAACTCTTCAAATTGCTGTTTAAAGTTGGTAGCATCTCATTGAGCGATTACAAGTTGGGCCTGTGTGTCCTCGAGGTCCTTCTCCAAATTTTTCAAGGCCTTTATGTCAGCACCTGCAGTCTTTTTCATTGATTCAATATTCGTAATTAAAGTTCGAATGATTCTGGAGAGGTTACGTGAATACTTGAACATCTCCGAATATTGTTTTTCGACTGCGTTAATCTTTGCTTTGGCCTCGTCTGCCCACCTCGAGGAAATAGGCTCGAGAGCAGGTAAGAAAGTCAGATTTTCAAAATAGTGGTCGGGGAATTGCTTCTCCAGATATGCCCGCTTAACTTTAGCTTCAGCATCCAATGGTGGAGATGCGCAGTATGTTAGCTCAGTATCCTTATGTTTAGTGGGCACGATGACCGCATCACCCTTCCTAGGTCGCTTATTAGAAACCTTATGCTTGCCTCGTGAGTCGGTATCTTTCGGCGGGCTCCTTACTCGACTGCGTTTATCTTGAGGAGAAGTTTGGTCTTTGGGCTGCGATGTGTCTTCTCCTCGACGACCCTGGTAGCTTTTGTATCGGTCCAGATCCGACCGGATGGGGGAGTGAGAGCGCGAGGTGTGCGACTGATAAGAATCATGAGGCCTTCTGTCCTCCCAACCCCGGCTTTCGCGGCGATCATGCTCGACATCGGAAGGGGGTCTAGTCATGCTGCGACGTATATTCCTGATGTCATAGTAAGGGCGAGACATTGTACCTACGCAACATTTTAAGTGAAATTCAGAATCAGTATTCTCATGAGAAGTAAGTGTTGTGAAGTGTGGTGCTGTTGTGTTAAGTGCATCCTAAGTGGTGTTCCCCCCCCCCCCCCCGACAAACCCGAGTCTGAAGCCAAGCCAGCGCGAGTGGGCTCTTTGGCCTTAACAGAAGTAGTCTCCTCTGAAGAAGTAAAAACTAAAGGATTTGTGCCAAAATCCTCTGAAGTATAGATAGTTTCAGGTAGGGGGAGATCTCCTAAGCCCTGAAATGTAGGATCATCAGTAGTAGGGGCATCTCCTTGGGAAGCGTCTGTTGGCAGTTCTTCAGGAGATAGTGATTTCTCAGGAGAAATAGCATCCCAAGGGACGATGTACCCTTCTCGGTGCTTTTCGGCTATGTTGGCTAGCTCATCGTCTTGAGTTGAAGATGGAGAAAGTGAAGTCCGAAGAGGTATTCTTGGACTTTTCGAGCCCTCGCCCATTTCAAGAATTATGCCCACTGGGGGGATGTATACATATGGACCCGACTCGTGACCTATGCTACGAGTAATGGATAATAGCCCATGATGATGGAGGTATTCATCCTTAAGGACTTCATTGATGGTAAGAAATTTTTGATCACCATTGAGGAGCCGATGCATCCGATCAAAGTACACTTGACCCGATATTTGTTTTGGGTTATCAACTGCAAACATAATAGAAAGCAAGTTAGTGTATTGGCATGAACATTCAAAATTGAGATCTAGAAAATCAATGCTTTACTTGATTTTGTCCATCTCCTGGCGCACCCCGGCTGTTGCCTTATATAAAACCATTCTAGCTTGGAATCGCCGGCCTTGCTGCTGAATGGTGCTGAAATAATTTTCCTTTTTGGGACTGATTCGAAATAAGAGAAGGAAGGAGTTTCTCGAGTCCAATGCTTGAAGTTATAAAAAAAGTGAACGTCGTCGAAAGTGAGCTCCGTACCTAAAATCTCTCGGTATGCTATATATAAGGTATATAAGTAAGCATAGGAGTTGGGATGTAGCTGCATGGGGGCAATCCGCATCAGTCTTAGAAATTCGACAACAAAAGGCAGAAATGGTGGAATAGCCCCAACCATACACATCAATCGGGGAATTTCCATAAATCCTTCTGGGGGATTGTGAGGACGGTCAATTTTTGATGGCACTAGGTTATCCCTTTTTAGTATTCCGTGCTTTAAACATATGCGGATAAGTATATCATCGTCAATCGTTGATTCAACAGAGTCTATGGGTGATTCCAAGATAATGGCAGACTCAAATTCGTCAGGAGCTCGATTATCTCCAATCCCTCCTTCCTCCTCATATACTAGAGAAACTTCGTTATCGAAAGGCGTTTCATTGTTATGCACTCCTACTTCATAATCTGGGTCCTCGTCATCCCATTCAGGGTCTGAAGAAGAAGATATGTCATCAATGGTAACTTTTTTAGAATTTTCCACAACTTCCATCTTCTTTGCCAATCTAGATGAACGTCTTTTGGCCATGATCACTAGACTATCGAAGAAACAATAGCAAGAATTAGAGTAAAGTTTCCCGTGTCCCCCGTGTGTGTATGTGAACTAAAGTGTGTGCTACGTGTAACAAAAATGCAGACAAACATATGAAAGCGTGATATGAAGATTCAAAGAAGTAATAATGTTCAGAACAATTCTTGATATTTGTTTATGTTCGCAAGGCACTATCCTAACTGTCCATTAAGTTGAAGATTATATCAAGAATTGGTTTGACCAGCTAAGCAAGGTCTTATGTACAATCTTGGGCTGTTTTTCGGTTCGGTTCGAATACATGCATTAGGGTCGGATCGGGTAGAAAGCCTTGTGCTAGCCTGGGACAAAAGTTGATGCCCAGTGATTTAAAGTCGGGTCGGTCCGGAGGTGAGTATTTGGACGGTCCGGATCGAATTGAGCAACCATGCGTCTCCCCTCCTTTGTTTCACATTCCGATCTGATCCGGTCAAGTAAGCCTTGTTCTTCTCTTGGCTTGCAAGTCCGACCCAATCCGGTCAGTTGAGCCCCATTTTCGTCTCCATCTTGTCACCCGAACCGATCCCCTGTATTTCTCCTCTCCCTTTTCCTCCTCTTTGGGGTAAAGCTCGATCCTATGTCGAAAGTCCCAACTGAAATCGAGTACCGATGCATTCAAATGCTCAATGAAGGATCTTAACCCCCTTCACCATCGCCTCGAGATGGAGTTAACGCCATTAATGGCGATGGCGGAGTGGAGGAGGTCATGGCGACAAAATCCATTAAATACCTCGCTGGAATTGTTCAAGGTAACCGTGAATCTAAGATAAAAGCAATTATAAAGATGAGATTCAAGATTATAAAACTACCTATGTGTTTGATTCGGGGATTAAAACGAGAATTTCGAAGTTTTTGAGAGCTAGGGTTTTGATGTACGAGCCAGAGAATGAGAACAGTAAAAGGAAGAGAAATGGAAGAAGAGGAGTAGTGAATTTATATAGATTCAAGATGGCCCTTTGTATTCCAGGCCCTTGATTTCGCTCAGACCAGAATAAAAGCCCGCGTTGATTGACATGGCCCGTCCATTTGTTAACAATGGGTAAAAGAAAAACTGTTCGAACCGGTGGTGCTTACCCTCTTTGTTTTTTGCCCTGTTCGTACCGGAAATTAAGATTATGAAAATATTCTTGCATCATTAATCCAATGTGAAGCAATACAGGAGAAAAGTCCATTTGGATCAGGTCCAAACTAAATGGGATTGAACACATCAACTTGGCATTCGAGTTAAACTCAAAGAAAAGAAAAGAAAAAGCTTACCTAGAGGAATCACTGGACATTAAATAAAAGCTCTCAAAGTTGTTTGAAAATGAAGAAAGTAATTCATATGGATTATGGATATATATAAGCAGCAAAAGCCACGATTTTATGAAGCGACACGACAATACAAGAAGTTGGAGGTGACCATTCAATGGTTCTAATCAAAAGGATGTTTTGTAAACTACTTCGAAGCACACTTTATCTTAAATAAGAGTGTACTCCGAGGGGGCAAAATGTTAGCCTACTTTATGAACTAGGCTACACAAAGAGCAAACAGTGAGAAAGCAACCAATCGGTTCGAATCGGAAGGAGGTAGCGCAAGAAAAAAGTAGAGATCAAAGACACAGAAATCATATCGATTCGGATCGGTGATACGTCAGCAACATTAGATTGCGAGTGGCCTCATCGGTTCGGATCGGAGAGATGCGTCCACAACATTAGATAGCGAGTGGCCTCATCGGTTCGGATCAGAAAGATACGTCAGCAACATCAAAAAGTAACAAATGGGCTCATCGGATCGGAACAGAGGAGTATGGCAGCAACATCATAAAGCAGGTGGCTTCATCGGATCAGATCGGAGGCAGTCGATCCGAACCCTTTTCTCTGAGCTTGTGACCATTGTTGCACACACTTCCTGAAGACTTGGACCAAGCATGACCATTTCTCCCACAATCTCCTACCAAATCAATGCGCTGTCACCATCTGGAAGCCTCCGAACCCGACTCTTATGGGATGGGTGCCACGCAATTCCGAACCGAATCCACTTCGAAGAGATTTTTCACCAATAAATACACCATCTAAAGGCATTTGAAAGGATCTTTTGGCAAATTCTCAGTTCTAACTTCCTCCATTGCCGAATTTCATAGCTACATTCAGATCAAAATCGTCTCTTAAAGTCTATTTTTGAGAGATTTGAGTGAGTTTATGCATTGTAATTGTGAAGTTGAGTGAGAATCATTACTGCATTTGTATTAAAATCATCAATTAAAAGAAAACAAAGTGGACATAGGCTCGTTAATGCCGAACCACTATAAATCACGTGTTCTTTGTTGCTTTTTGATTCTATTTCATTGAAATCATAATTAATTTGGGTGTTAGAACCAATTTTTGGTCTAACAGTTCTCAATCTGCAGCAAAGGTCATGAGCTACCAGAGGCAACTACAGAACATCAAGAAAGGGAGCAAGTCAATTAGAGAGTACACAGTAAAGGTTAAAACATTATGTGACCAACTTGCCACATTTGGACATAAAGTCACATATTATGAGCACATAATGTTTCTGTTAAATGGGATAAATGATGATTATGAAGTCATTTTAGATGTTCTATCTACCACTGAGAATTTCTCATTCTACAGCTTGTCCAATCAAATTTATTATCACATGAAGCAAGGTTTGAGCATAAGAGAGAAACTACTGATTACTCAGCAAATTATATTGCAAACAATAGAAAACCAAATCAAGAAAGGAACAACAACTACATAAATCAGCTAGATGGCAGTCAAAGAGGTGGTTTCAGAACGAGAGAAAGAGGGGGTAAATGGAACAGTAACAATAACAGACCCGAATGCTATATTTGTGAAAGAATTGTCCACACAACAAATAAGTGTTACTTTAGGTTTGACATCATTTACACTCCATCCCAACATAATAACAATTCAAGAAACCCAAGTCTAAATGTGGTGGAAATTCAATCAGACAACATAAATTAGTCAGAAAAAAGAAATAATAAAGATACTAAAGCAGAAGACATGCTTGATGAAAGTCGTACCCTGATTCTGGAGCAACGAACCATGTAACTAACAATCTGAATAACCTGAATCTTCACAACAAAGAGTACAAAGGTAATTAAACTCTAACTGTTGGGATAACTCTTGTTCGTAATGCAACTATTAATGGTGCTAGACAACATTATCTCAACAACTTACTTAGAGTACCATAATAAAAACAAGTTAATGAGTGTGTCTCAGTTTTTCTAGAGACAATAGAGTATACTTTGAATTTTACCCAAAAATCTGCTTGGTAAAAGATATACTAACAAAAAATACTATGTTGCAGGGTAAAGAGTTTAGGGGACTTTACAGATTTGATGTTGCAAATACAAGAAGTACAAGACCTAGAGATAATCACAATAGTTTGTTGCAAGTAAACCAAATTGAAAACTATAAGTATTTTATTGTTTGGCATTGTAAAATGGGTCACCCTGGTATGAATACTATTAAGAGAGTATTGAGTAGCAATAATATTGATATTGATGAAATTCCATCTACTCATATGTGTTCTTATTATCGGATTGGCAAGAGACAGAAACTTGCTTTTCCTAATTCAGAAAGTAAGTACTCAAAACCCTTAGAATTAATAGCCAGTGACTTATGGAGATCAACCCCAAACAATACTGATTATGGATATAAATACTATATCTCATTTATTGAATCTTACTCTAGACATGTATGGATATATTTATTGAAAGCAAAGTCTGAAACATATAATGCTGCAACACATTTTGTTCGAAGTGTTGAATGACAAACCAACTGTTGATTCAAAGCAATACAAACTAATGGTGGCAAAGAGTTTTCACCACTTAAACAATTCTTTTAGAATAAGGAATATTACAGAGAATAACATGTCCGTACACATCAGAACAAAATGGTCTTTTAGAGAGAAAATATAGACATATAGTTGAAACAGGTTTGACACTTCTTGCACAGTCATCTATGCCACTTAAATTCTGGCCAAATGCCTTTACAACTTGTTATAACCACTAAAATTAACACCGAGACAGACTGATAGTGAAGGGGTACTGGACTAACATGACCATAAGAGAGTAACCTGGAAATAAAGATCCAGTACAGGACAAGGCCAAAAGCATAAAGGAAGCATTCAGAAAAGCAAGCAACCGACACCATCATCAAAGAGGAGACCTTATATCTGATGTAAAGAAAGAGTACTGACAGGGTAGCTCCGGTACTAAAGGTAGCTAACGAGAGGAAGGCAAGTCACCTAAAACTGGAAGCAGATGAAGAGAAAGAACAAAAGCCTACCACTACAGACCACGAAGGGCGAAAGGGGTATAAGCATTAACTTGCTTAATGCCGATACAAAAAGTGACGAAAGCATCAAAAGCACAACAATTCAAGACATAAGGAGGACAATCTAAAAGCCAGCTATCAGGACCAAAAAGCTTGATAATCAACAAGAGGCGATTTTAGCAGTCAATCAGTAAAGCACCGTAAGTATCCTTCCAAAAGAACCGAAACCCACTCTGGAGGTCTACTGAAAGCAAGTTAAAGATTCTAAAGAGAAAGGCTAACCACACTAACTTGCTTAGTGTCGATACCGGAATGGGTGACCACTCCCGAAACTTATGTATCTGAAGTATGAAGGCAAATATCATAAAGACCTAAAAACAGGACCAGAAGCTTATGACCGAAAGCCGAAAATCTTTCTCAGAGCTATCCATACCGATAGGCTTGGTATCAATATGAAAGGAAGAAACAACATTAAAGGAAAACTCTTGAGACTAAGACCATCCTTTAGAGAACCGAGACCGTCCCCTAAGAACAATACAACATCCATCAAAAAGGCCAAGGAGGCGGCCGAGAGCCAAGGCAACCTGAATCAAAAGGGAAAAGCGGCTGACACATAGCTATTACACACAGAAAAAGGCTTCTATTGGCCCAGTGACAAAATATATCCCGATTTGTCTATAAATAAGACCCTAGGGGTCTCATTTTGGAGGCCGAATTCTCATTTCTCAATCTTGTACGCTTTTCTTCTAGAATATACCCTGATTTCTAATCCAGTGTGGGGATTTCCTTTGTTGACCCTCATGTAATTCGAATCAATAAGCAATGAAGAGTGGATCAACACTTAGCGTATTTCTTATGAATTTTCTTAGTCGTTTTCTTTACAAAATACCTTGTTCTTTCTACATGATAAAGGTTTCTTATACAGGTTTAAACCCTTCCTCAAGAATATTGCAAAACCGTTTCCTGCAAGCCATTTAGCTTCCTATCTTGTTTTGTGCTTAGGGAACCCTTATCCTAAGGTAACTGTTGGTCCTTGAGTTGCATAAGTGTGCCATCCTTGAGGTAAGAGTAGCTAATCTTTCAGACTTTAGACCTTGATACCTAGGAAATGGAGAACTAACTCAAGCTTGTAGGAATTAAATAACCCCATTTTCCCCTTAGGTCCACAGCCGTAGACCTGTCTCCAGTGTTAACCAAAAATATCGTTAACATTTTTGCACTAGAAGAAAGGCTTGAACCTCTGACCTTGTAGTACAGCCACATAACTATGATGTTCCGTCCCGAATTGGACTAAGCTTTGAAGAAGCAAGATTATGGGAAAAAGGACCAACACGAATCTTCCGGTTCTCAAATTTTATGCTAGGTACTACTGACCCAAGAGCGATGGAAGAATAAAGGTTGAGGATGGAAGCCTTGCGGATGATCAAGTGGAAAAAGGAAGTGGAACAATACGATCCTAATTGTTGGGACGACAACCATTCCTACATAGGACAAGCACCAATCTTTACTCTAAATGATTCTACATCAGAAGAGTATAAACCCTTCTCTCATATAAAAAGGTTATCCATGAGGAAATCCAAGGAATGATATTCGAACAAAGAATAATAAAGGATTTCAACAATTTTTCCTCCAAGTGAACTAAAAGGATAGCACTCCAACCTCAACATACCTTGAAAAGGAGAAGCGAGGATATGGATGAAGCGACAAGGTTAAGTAACAAAAGGGATAAATTCCAATGCCAAGGAAAGGACTTCATACTGAGGCTGCCGGGTGAGCACCACCTTACAACCTCAATGGAAAACATCTATTTCCTAACCAGACATAAACCCAATTATTGGCCATCCACAAAGAAGAAGCACAAGTATGAAAGGAAATTGGGAGGGCCTTACTGTCACTATTATATGATGAATGGACATGAAACCAATCACCGTAGAATTCTCGAAGGGATGATCATAAATTTCCTTAATCAAGGTCAATTACAAGACTTTGTAAAAGGATCAAACTAAGTCTAATAAAAATTCTTAGAAAAAGGATTATCTACATAACTAAGGGTATGGAAACCCTCCCAGAACTCGAAATAACCTAAGGTGGGTCGAATTACAAATGGATAAAAACTCTTGTCACCGCCAAGTTGGCCAGGGCAAGGCACCCCTGGAGGAGAGTGATGTATAGGCCTTTCTTTGCGCCCAAATCATAAAGGGCCATGTTAAAGCTTCGAAAGCGTAAGCCTCCGATCCACACCAGAAATGGTCAGGATGGAGAATCTAATTAGCATGCCCTGCCTCTGCTCGTAGAAAGTACGCCCTGCCTCTACTATGAACTAAGCATATCCTAGCTCTGGTCGCAGAAGAGCATGTCCTATCTCTTCTTATGTTCCGTGTTACCCATAGAAGGGAGCGAAAATGCTTATCATCGCCTACAATGGCTAGGATAAGGCACCCCTTGGAGGGGTGGAGTGTAAGCCTCTATCATCGCCTACGATGGCCAGGGTAGAGCATCGAAAGAGTAAGCCTTAATTACGCGTCTACTATGGCCCGGTTTGAGCATCTAAGACCTTACCATCGCCCACGATGGTCATGATAAGGCGCCTCCTGGGGGAGGTCGGGTAAGTCCTTGGGCCCTACTTGTTGATATGCTAGCCAAGCGCACCGGATACACAGGTCCAAAGAGTAGCCAACAAAGCACGTACATCCTCTGCTTTGACAATAAAAAGCCTAGAGAGTGGCTGAAGAAGCATGTACATCCTCTGCTTCACAAATCAAACCCAAAGGGGGGTAACAAAACTAATGTCGACAAGTGAATTTATAGTCTTATTCTAAATACCTGAATCTAGGCTGGTTCGGGATCTCAATTATGGCCAAAAGTGGATTTCTGGTCTTCTACTCTAAATACCCTGATCTGGGTTGGTTCGAGGCTTCTATAATGCCAGAAGCGATTTCTGGTCTTCTATCCTAAATACCCGGATCTGGGTCGGTTCGGGACTTCTATTATTGCTAGAAAGGGACTCCTGACCTTTGATTCGTATTACCTGAATCAGGGTTGGTTCAGGGCTTTTGTCATGATGAAAGGTGAATCCCTGGGCTTATTTCAAACACCCTAATCCAGAATATGGATCAAAGCTCTATGATTACCATAAGGGAATTTCTGGAACTCTCACTTTAATACCCTAATCCAAGTCATAATATACTAATTCTTATCCATGAGGAAGGAATCTATAGTCAACACTCAAGGAAATGGCTTGAGCCTACCATATAAGAGCCTTCAAACAAAGATTTTATTTTCCTTCTTGCTTAGGGAGATTTCCTTAACTCGTATACGCGTCAAGTTACTGTTCAAACAAATATGTGATGCGAATAACCACATTACACTAGAACATAATCCCAAGGGAAAGCTCAAGCAAGTACCTTAAGTTTTCTTAATAAAATCTTACAACAAGGGTTGCCCTTTTCCAATAACTCATGAAGGGAAAAGCCTTAAGAATTTCTGCTGAATAGGGTTGTCTTCTCTACACATAAAATATGGATAAGACCATTATCTCATCATGCATCCATCTATGACATAAACACAATCTCACGAAAAACAAAGAAACCATCATGCATATCCTAAGGATTAACATCAAATCGTATGTGTTACATTTGCATAGAATTACATAATAGGGCTCTTGAAAGAGAACATCTTCGTCACAAGCTATGACTACACATCAGGTGACACCTCTACAAGTCATAACTTCGTTTATAGCACTATTACTGCAGATTATCACATATGAACTATAATACATCAAGTACTTTGCATTCTACTTAATTACTTACAAAAGGGTTTTAAAACAAGTACTTCTCCAATGAGAGAAACATCTCTGCTCTAATATCATGGCTTATATGTAAACATAATCTTGTTCTCAAAAGCACTATTATAGGTGGTTAGTATAATTTTCAGGGCAAGAAGCGATCCTCTTAAACCTGTTCAAGGTGTTAGCAGAAAGATTACGCAAGGAATCAAATGGAATTCCAAACCCCTTAGGTGTGTAAACCGTGGGACACTTTCGATATTCCCATTCTCAGGTGGGTGGACTATTATAACCGCGAGTCAGCTTCAACCAATATGTGCAGTTTCTCTTAAGAATTAATCCTTTTCTTCACCGAGAAAATCAAGGCAGATCCGAGGATATTGAGTGTAAACTTTCTCAAGGTCCCTTAGGATGCAATACTGTGCCGATAAGGAAGACTTAATAAGAAAGGACTTCTCCCGGTATTCTCTTTTCAACTTGACGTAATCTCATAAGAAATCCATAGAAAGAAAACTTAAAGTAGAGGACATACTCTGAAGAAAATATTAAAGGAATTAGAAGAAAGACATTTCATTACATTATAAATTGAGAAAATACATTCGTTACAGACAGTCCTCATGCTCATACAAGATGGATTTTGTAACACCCTGCAGTTTATGACAATTAAATAATTAATAATGCATGTGTGTATATATATATATATATATATATATATGCATAGACATAATTATATAAAAAAGGAATAAAATAATGGTAATAAATGATTGCATGTAATGAATACATGCATTGAAAAAGAAGAAAAGATTAATGCAAATAAAAATGCAACACATACGTTAAAAAGAAGAAGAAATTGGTTGCATGCAATATAAATATGTTGCATGTAATGATTTACAAACATTATGTATTAAAAATAAGAGAGAAATGAAATAAAAAGAGGCATGCAAAATGATAAGATTGCATGCAATGGTTTGAATAAATGATTACAATAAACATGAAAAAGAGGAATAAGAAAAGAACAATGACCACCAATGTTCTAAGCCTTGTTAGCAATAGCCTAAGTAGTCCAGTTGATTAGGGCTTGTGGCTTTCATGTAAGAGGTACAGAGTTCCGCCGGCGCCATATTTTTGTTTTAAGGGAATGACTAACATGTTCTAAAGAGAAAATATGTATAAACGTACATATAAAGAAAAGCATACATATAAGGAAGTGTAGAAAAATATATGTATATATGTATATGAAAATATATATGTATATATGTGCAAAAATAAGTATATACACAAGAAAAATTCAAGATAAGGCTGCAATCAAAGTAATATGTTAAAATGTTAATATGTTGGAATATTCATATGTTGAAACATTAATATGTTGAAATGTAAATTTGTTGAAATGTAAACTTGTTAAAAATGTGGAAACAATTATTGTTGTATACATGCATGTTTTAATTACATGTTTAACCTGTGACATATTATGTGCTTGGACCCTTAACTGTAGAAATTGGGATAATTACATGTTAAATTGTTATATTAGAATAATTACATGATTGATAGTTACATGTTATTATGTTAGAATAGAGTTAATTACATGTTAAAATGGAATTAACATGATATTAAGTGTGATATGTAAAAATAAAATTACAGTAAAAATTGGGAAGAATGGACACACCTAAATTATATGGAAAATTTACGTAAATTAGAAAACTGTAACGCACACAGACAAGAGGTTAAATTTAACTTGTGGTAGAAGTCTGCTCGGAACCGCCCGACAAATCCAGCATCCACATGTTGTTAATTTAATGTGAGGGGTCTAGTGCGTAAATATACATGTAACGGTGCTAAGACACGAGGTTAAGTCCAACTTGAGATAGAAGTCTGCCCAGAACCGTCCGGCAAATCCAATATCCACAAGTGGTCGGCTTAGTGTGAGAGTTCTAGTGCATAAACATATATAAAAATATATGTATATAAAAGAATAGAAATAAATGGCACTAATCGTGATGAATGGAAATGAATAGGAAATGAATGAAAGTTATAACAGTAAAAGAAGTGGAATGAACGGGGAATGATAATAACGTATTATAAATAAATTACATTAATGATAATGTTATATAATAGGTAGGCTTGTCCTAGGGACAAGTGGAAATTATAACTTAGGTTATAATAAACGAGAAAGAAAACGGAATAACTTATGTAATGAGATAAGTTGTACTTAATTGTAAATTAAGTTATCTGTGAGGACGAGAATCTGAAATCTACTGATAAGGACAACATAAGTTATATTTATGGAAATGAAACTTATTAGTAAACCTTAGTTAAGAGAGCTAAGTTAATACGTAAACAACGATAAATTGTAGTGACAGTGTAAGATGAAATTATGATTAAATAAGAAAGAATGAGGCGAACTTATGAATTGAAATATATTACATTTAATCATAAATAATAAGTGACATGTTAAATAGAAAACATGTGAATTGAGATATACTTAATTACATATTAAGTAGAACATGTTATTGCAACTACGGAATCAGACAGTGAATAATATGAAGAGATTGTAGTTTACAGACCTTGAGTTACAATCTAGAGAATAACATGTTATGGGTTTATTAATAAACTTAAATGGGTAAAGTTATATGACTGAAATTAATAAGCATGAGAGGTCCATTCCTTAGAGATATAAGGGGCACGGAAAGAACTTGGTAACCTGGATAAGAAGTTAATATGATTTGAGATAACCAAGTTAAACTGGAAACTTGATGAGGTAGAGCAAGCACATAATTGAATGTTTAGACATAGGGTCTACTAACACATTGAAATGTTAATATGTTGAAATGTAAACTTGTTAAAAACGTGGAAACAATTACTGTTGTATACATGCATGTTTTAATTACATGTTAACCTGTGACATATTATGTGCTTGGGCCCTTAACCGTAGAAATTGGGACAATTACATGTTAAATTGTTAGATTAGAATAATTACTTAATTGATAGTTACATGTTATTATTTTAGAATAGAGTTAATTACATGTTATAAAGAACAAGCGACATGATTATAAGTTAAAATGGAATTAACATGATATTAAATGTGACATGTAAAAATAGAATTGCAGTAAAAACTGGGAAGTATGGACACGCCTAAATTATATGGAAATTTTACAGAAATTAGAAAATTGTAACGCACTTAGACATGATGTTAAATTCAACTTGTGGTAGAGGTCTGCCCGGAACCGCCCGGCAAATCCTACATCCACAAGTTGTTAATTTAACGCAAGGGGTCTAGTGCGTAAATATACATGTAACGGTGCTAAGACACGAGGTTAAGTCCAACTTGAGGTAGAAGTCTACCTGAAATCGCCCGACAAATCCAGCATCCACATGTGGCCGGCTTAATGTGAGAGGTCTGGTGCATAAAAATATATAAAAATATATGTACATAAAAGGACAGAAATAAATGGCACTAGTTGTGATTAATGGAAATGAATAGGAAATGAATGAAAGTTACAACAGTAAAAGAAGTGGAATGAACGGGGAATGATAATAACCTATTATAAATAAATTACATTAATGAGAATGTTATATAATAGGTAGGCTTGTCCGAGGGACAAGTGATAATTATAACTTAGCTTATAATAAATGAGAAAAAAATGGAATAAGTTATGTAATGAGATAAGTTGTACTTAATTGTAAATTAAGTTATTTGTGAGAACGAAAATCTGAAATCTACTAATAAGGACAACGTAAGTTATATTTATGGCATGGAAACTTATTAGTAAACCTTAGTTAAGAGAACTAAGTTAATAAATAAACAACGATAAGTTATAGTGACAGCGTAAGATGAAATTATGATTAAATAAGAAAGAATGAGGCAAACTTATGAATTAAAATAAGTTACATTTAATCATAAATAATAAGTGACATGTTAAACAGAAAACACGTGAATCGAGGTATACTTAATTACATATTAAGTAGAACATGTTACTACAACTATGGAATCATACAGTGAATAATATGAAGAGATTGTAGTTTACAGACCTTGAGTTATAATCTAGAGAATAACATGTTATAGGCTTATTCATAAACTTAAATGGGTTAAGTCATATGACTGAAATTAATAAGCAAGATAGGTCCATTCTTTAGAGATATAAGGGGCTCGGAAAGAACTTGGTAACCTGGATAAGAAGTTAATATGATTTGAGATAACCAAGTTAAACTGGAAACCTGATGAGGTAGAGCAAGCGCATAATTGAATGTTTAGACATAAGGCCTACTAACATATTAAAATGAGGCGTTTGGACCAGTCCGTACATTTGAGGATGAATAACCCAACAGGGTAGATCATCGTGGTGTCATGAGGCACGAGGGGAGCACACGTCCATCAGTTTATTCTCTTATTCTGTCGATATTCTGCTGGCTCCGAAGGATTGGTAGCCCTCTGTGTTGTGACAACGTTCTACTGTGCTCACAGAGGTTAGGTCTGCGCGTTTCTACCTGGCGAGTATGCCTTGATTGCCACGATAGTGGGCAATCAGAAGACTGTAGGGTGGCACAGGAGATTTGACGATCCCGTTTCCTGACTTGACTAGGTTACGACCACTCTTGTGTTCTGACAGTTCTAACCATTACGTAGCAGAGTCATCGGGTACCTACCATTGATAGTCAGCTTGATACGTGATGCGCGATGCGGAAAGGCTGAGAGCTAAACCAACAAACCATAGACCTTTTGCCATCAATGCTATGGGTGAGGGACATGCCAATTAGGATTTGTTGTTTGTTGTTTGCTCTTTAGCCAGGTCATTAGTTCTCAATCTTTTTCTTCTTTCATTGGTTGAGGGAGGGGTTATGTGGAACAATAGCCATTGAAAATGCAGACCTTAGCATCTGTGTAAACATATATCTAAAAAGCTCCCGACCGAGTTCCGTGTTTCTTGTACAGCCCTATCATTGGACTCGGTGCACAGTAAAGGATATGTGCGGTTAAGGCATTGAATACGATTGACGATACGTACGTGGGAAAATCTAGATACATGCATGTCTTCTCTGGGTGGTGTATCATAGACTCATAGGGCATTACTCTGTGATCTGATTCGATTAAAGGTGGCAGTCTGTACGTTTACATAGCATTGCGATGGCAGATATATGTGGAACGTAGCATTGTTATATGAAGATCCGTACATCACTCCGGCGTAGGATGCGGGACTGCGTATATTTTAGAGGCGTTACAGTGAAGATCGTGCGAGTGGGGTACTATGGGGTGTACCTTAATATTGGGGGTAACTACATATATACTATATTAGGTTAATCCATTAGGAAGTTGATGGGTACGACGTGTGTGTAAACCTTGAGTGCTGTTAACCCAAGTAACCTAATAAATAAGAAAATGTAACTGAATGGTATATGTAGGATTATCCAAGATGCGTAGTTTAAATCCAGTCACTAGGACTTGTGTTCTGACCCCCTCCTCATAACATAGTCGCAGGTTAGATTTGTGGTAGAGATATGATAGCTTTGGATACTGGTTAGGCAGTATTATTACTACGATAAGGCTATATTTTGGTTATATTATATTTTATCCATTCCGCTGTGAGATATTTTTTGAGCCCTGATATATTTTATATCTCTGTCTTTTCTGCAGGATACCATAGCAACCAACACGAGTTTCGATGGATTTGAATTTTGAAAAAAAATCGGTCTGTCGGAGTTTGGGTTGTTACAGATCTCTTAAAGGTCTCAGATACAAATCGATGCTTATTAAACTTAATTTTGTCTAAAGGTAACTCTCTGGGAATAGATGTAACTTGTAGGAGGTTCCAGCATTCACCCGGGTGGAGGTCCATACCACGTTCATATAGGCAACTTTTATGGAGTTGCCTAAGCAAGGCTGCGCTATGATCAACCAAAAAGGAAAATTCCACTATTTCATGTCTACTGTAAATTTGGTACAAAAAGTTTACTAATGTGTCCCTGTCTTCAAGCAACATCTGGAACAAAGTCATGAGCACAAAATTCTCTTTCAAAAGCCTTTTGCACCGTAGTCGAGCAGTTTCTAACTTAGGGGCAACTTCTCTCTCTTTGAAAAGCAATAGTTTTGCAACACTTTTACCATGAAGATGGTATCTATTAGACAAGATGTTATATTGGTTCGTTTGTTTGTTCATCTCTCTGGTAAGATGAATCACGTCCGACTGAGCCTTTTTAAGGATGGAACACCTAAAGCTTGTCTTCTCCTTTTCGTCTATGCGAAAAGGAATATAGAAAAATTATTGAAAGTAAAAATGAAAAAGATATCATAAAAGTCATTATACCTCAGAAACAGTTGCAGAAACTTGTAAAGTTCAACAGAAGAAGTGCTCTTGCAACTCAGATCTTTCCTCATCTTTTGTGCTCTAGGAAGTTTGGGAGGCTCAATCAGAAACGGACCACCTCCGGAGAATTCAAAATCTTTGTCACACGCTTCATCTCGACCATCAAAGGCCAAGGAGGTGCAACCAACATCAACAAAACCACCACTATGTTTTTATTTGCCTTCAGTAACGTTTATGGACTTGAGATTATCATCATTAGTAAAAATAACCTTTGGCACCCGAATGAGGCCTCTTTATTCGTCAGAATGTGGTTCTTCAAAAAAGATATCCTCAATAAACAAAAGTTCATCCATATCAGTTTCCTTCCTCTTAGGAACTCCTTTTCCCTTTCTCATACAAGTTATCTTGTACATAAATCTTTCCACTAAAGATGGGTCGAGAGAAGAAAAATTCAAATCTGAGCATCTGTTCACATTGTCTGCATAAAGAATAAGGAAAGCATCCTCAAAAGAGTTAACCATAATTTCATCCAAGGTGGTCTGAAAGAAACAAAATACCCTCTGCTTAGCATCATTTACCACTTCAGCAGCCTTGATCAATAGGATCTCCTTCCTACTAAGCTCGGTCCTGAGAGAATCATTCTCTTTTTCCAAAAGAAAATTTTGTTTCTGTAAAGAAGAACATCGAGAATTGAGCATGGAAATATCTTCTTTGGACTTCTCCAAGGTCCCCTTTAAAACTTGAAATTCTTCATCCAAGACCAGATGGGACTCTTTTTCTATGATAATTGAGTTTTTCGCTTCTGGATGAGCGAGCTCCAGTTTATTTCGCTCCATAACCGCACTTTCTTCAACATGGATAAGAGCGTTTTTTCCTTCCTCAAAGACATATTATCTTCTTTAAGTCTCAACAACTCAAAAGAAGGTTTGGATGAATCATCTGCATTAAAAACCACCACTTGATAGCCTACAAGAAACACAATGGTTACATACAAGACAATTGAAAGAGGTTTAAGAAAACGAGAGGGGTAATAACTTATACCAAAAAGTAGTTGTTCGACTAGAGCTTAACAACAACTGGGTGAGTCAAATGAAAAATCAACATTGGAAAAGTTAGAAAAAGAGATAATTTGTCTGACTAATTCATTGAAGCTATCACCATTAGGAGGGTTAGTAAAGTCCTGAGGGACGAGGTCCTCGGAAGAGGAGGAAAATCCCATCGCATGATGTAATTCATTGGAAACTTCGGAAGACCCAACAAGATGAATGTTTGAGCAAGGAGACTCCTTTGGGGAAACAGCCACAAGAACGTTAGTAACCACATCAGGACAGGGGACCAGACCCACCACATCCTTAGACCTTTTTGACATAGGTTCTTCCAAGCTGATATCCATAACCTTCCTTTTTTACATTTTCCCTAGACTTGAACAAAGCATCCTTAAGGGAAGAAACTCCAGCTCCAGAATTTAAGGAAGTTGAATCGATTTTACAAGGTTCAGTGCAGACAGCTCCTAACATATGATGAAAGAAAGCTAAATGAAAATTTAATTCCTACTCCAATTTTAGTTATCATGCAAAGAACATACCTGGATTATCAAGAAACGAAGGAGAGTTTGGGGGGAGGGAGGAGCATTTCTTCCTAGTGACAAGGAAAGAGTTCCTTTACTAAGTAAAAACAGAGGTGGCTGCCCAATGATGGATTCACTGGTTGGCAAAAGGGAATGCCTTCAAAGGATAGCAGAGATAAGCAACAAGGACCTATTGACCAATTTTTCAGAAGCATCGCCAAGATGGTCTATTATCTCCTTATCCAAGAAGCCCGATAGTTTGGGGGCAGTATCTGCAATAAAAACAAATACAAGGAGAAAGATAACCCTCTATAATAAAAACTAGAAAAGAATGTATTCAGGATAATACTTGGGGTTTGGAAGCTACCAGAAATGCTAGAGGGACATCGGACAAAGAAAAATTGAGTTTCCAAGTCTTCGAATCTCATCGTTCCGTCATATAACAATTTCTTTGTGGGATTTGCACGAAAATTTGAAGGTTCACATCACTAAGGTTGGAAGGATGAAATAATTAATCAAGAGTGGATGGGCTTAAAGAGGGATTACCAGACTCCTGGGATAAGAGTAACCCAATGTAGGTGTAAGTGTTTGGAGAAAGTTGGATGGGAGCAATTTCTAAATGCTGCAAAAATCAGGAAATGAAATCAGGGAAAGGGGTAAAATCCCCATGCCATATGTGAATAGAAGTAAGCAAAGTAGCCTCCCCTAGGAGAGAAAATGGTGTCCATTTCATGTGAAGGAATGACTTCAATGCTAGAAACATTAAAATCCTGAAGGATAACATCAACTTGCTCTTGCGATGAAATCAGAGAATGCTTTTCGACAACACTGACTCTCTTCAAAGCAGAAAGGTCTCTCGGCTACGGAAAATTCCTATCAGGTTTGAAGGCAGTATGTTTCTTTCCCATACTGTCAGGTATAATCTGTATAATTCATAAAACAAGGTAAAAACTTTGCTTGAAATAATACAATCTCTATTCTCCTAGAAGTGTCTTGACAATAACAAGAGACTATCCCTCGAACATCTTCAGGACAATAGAAGCAAATGAAAATGCTAGTTTAAGTTGCTAAGTAAATTTGGAATTCGTTGCCGAGAATTGATAGTAAATGGAAAACCAAAATAAGTTTATGGAAAACAAATCTGATAGTTACTTAAGCTCAGCTTAAACTAACAAATACTTCAATTGTAAAATTAAATATAAATGGCTTGTAAAGGATGCTTACTTGAAAACAACCGATGCTTTTCCGAGATGAACTTCAAATTCAGAAAATAATGGAGAAAACGAAGGAGTTGATAAAACGAAATAAAAAGGGTATATATAAGAGGAAAGAAGCGATTAATTTATCCAAAGGTTGACTTGAAAAGTCGAAATTACCCCTTCAAGAGGGGGAACGTTACTACCAAAATTAACACTGAGACAGGCTGATAGTGAAGGGGTATCGGACCATCATAAGCATAAGAGAGCAACACGGAAACAAAGACCCGGTACAGGACAAGACCGAAAGCATAAAGGAAGCATTCAGAATAGCAAGCGACCGACACCATCATCAAAGAGGAGAACTTAGATCCGATGTAAAAAAAGAGTACTGGCAAGGTAGTTCCGGTACAATAGGTAGCTAACGAGAGGACATTTCCGAAGGCAAGTCACCTAAAACTGGAAGCAGATGAAGAGAAAGAACAAAAGCCTATCACCCGTGACTAAGAAGGATGAAAGGGCTATCGGCATTAAATTTATTAATGCTGATACATAAAGAGATGAAAGCATCAAAAACACAAGGATCCGAGACATAAGAAGAACCATCTGAAAGCCAGCTATCAGGACCAAAAAGCTTGATAATCAACAAGAGGCGATTGTGGAAGTCAATCGGTAAAACACCGGAAGTATACTTCCAGAAGAACCGAAACCCACTTTGGAGGTCTACTGAAAGAAAGTTAAAGATTCTAAATAGAAAGGCTATCAACACTAACTTGATTTTTGTCGATACCGAAATGGGTGACAGCTCCCGAAACTTAAGTATCCGAAGTATGAAGGAAAATATCATAAAGACCTAAAGGCAGGACCAGAAGCTTATGACCGAAAGCCGAAAACCTTTCTCAGAGCTATCCATACCGACAGGCTTAGTATTGATACGGAAGGAAGAAACAATGTTAAAGGAAAACTCTTGAGACCGAGACCATCCTTCCGAGAACCAAGATCGGCACCTTAAAAACAAAATTGCATCCATTAACAAGGCCAAGGAAGCAACCGGAAGCGAAAGGGTAAAGCGGCCAACACATAGCTGTTGCACCCGGAAAAAGGCTTTTGCTGGCCTAATGACAAATGAGGTCCCTATTTGTCTATAACTAAGACCCTAGGGGTATCATTTTGGAGGCTGAATATTCATTTTTCAATCTCGTACTCTTTTCTTCTAGAGTATACCCTAATTTCTAAATCAATTTGGGGATTCCCTTTGTAGACCCTTATCTAATCCGAATCAATTAGCAATAAAGAGTGGATCAACACTAGCGTATTTCTTATGAATTTTCTTAGTCGTTTCCTTTACAAAGTACTATGTGCTTTATACATGATAAAGGTTTCTTACACGGGTTTAAACCCTTCCTCGAGATCATTACAAATCCCTTTCCTGCAAGTGTAACACCCCACATTTTTAATTAAATAATAAAATGAAATTTGAAGAGATTCCAGAATTTGGTCACTTGATTAGCGTCATTTGATCCACGACAATTTTTGGTTAATTTAGACCTATGGATTGCAGAAAACAGATTTAAGATGAAATAGATACCTTTAAATGAAATATTACAACAAGTATGAAAAGGAGGAATATGAAAAGAACAATGACCACCATTTTTTTAAGCCTTGTTAACAAAAGCCTATGTAGTCCAGTTGGTAAAATCATGTGAGTTTCAAGAGAGCGCTGGAGTTCGATTCCCACCGGCACCATATTTTTGTTTTAGGGGAACGTTTAAAATAATACATGTTCTACGAAGAAAATAGGTATATATGCACATATAAGGAAAATTATACATATAAGGAAGAACAAAAATATATGTATACATGGATATGTAAGTATATGCATACATATATATATGTGAAATATATATATATATATATATACATACACACACATATATATACAAGAGAGAAGTTCAAAATAAGGTTGCAATCAAAGAAATCTGGTAAGAATTAAATAACGGCATAACACTGTTTGAATTTTGAAAATGAAACAAAAGTTGCGCGTATATATATGTGTAAAATGGGCATTAGAAGTTTGTATATATATAAGGAGTTTATATGTAAATACGTAAATAAATAAAGAGAAGTAAAACCAGAAAGTGACCAACATTTAGAACAAAAACATTAACGAATAAGTATCTGCTCCCCGCTGGACCCAAATGGGTCGACCCAAGGGGGGCTGGGTCGACCCAGTGGGTATGTGGGTCGATCCACCCTGATTCGGGCGGATTCATTTAATGAATCTGGACTGTTTTTCCAACCACATTCGTTGCTGACTCAACGCTGCTTTAGCAGAGCTTAGCCTAAATCTCATATTTTCTGAGAGGATGTCTAAACTTTGTCATTCTTCTTCCTCTTCAAATCTCCTCAGAAAATAGAATTATTAGTCTAAGGAAATTCTAATTCGAAGATCTAGAGGAAAAGGAATGTATATCTACAAATGGGTGTTCAGAATTCTGATCGAAGATAGATAAATCTTAGATCTGGTCAATTTAAATTTCTCCTCCTTCTTCCCTTTTTCTTTTAGTTGAGAATTGTGGATCCATGGTTATTTAAGTTCTAGATTCAGAATGAAGCGATGGAGTGCTAGGTCTGGACCAAATTCATGAATTGGAAAGCTATTAGTTGAGTGGATTTAATTTATGCCTTTTTGATAATGGTATACTTATCGTTTGGCATTCTCCGTTAATATGTATAAACCAGCTGAAATGTATAAACTTGTTAAACTATGTGCAAAGGATTACTGTTGTATATAGACCTATTCTAATAACTTGTTAATTGGATACTGCAAGTTAAGTTATAGTAAAATTGGAAATAATTGTATTGTTGTATAAGACCCGTTTTCCGTTAATCTTCTTTCTGAGTTAATGATCATGATGATCGAAAATCTACAAGTGGGTACCATGTTTTTCTAAGTGACTTAAAAATAAGCAGCAGTGGCACAACTACTATATGGTGTGATAACGTGAGTACAATAACACTTACAGAAAATCCACTACTTCATTCCAAAGCTAAATTTTTGGAACTGGATGTGTACTGAGTTAGATAACAAGTCAACAAAGGAAAATTAAATGTAAATCATATACCTTCATCCCATCAAGTTGCAGATATACTCTAAAAACCCTTGTTGAAACTTAACTTCAATCGATTAAGGGATAAACTCTACATCAATGAAGTCAACAAAGAAGAAGATGATTTAACAAAAAAGAACCAAGCCAAGACCATCAGAAAGCATCAAATCGATGTCAAATCACTAATACATAGCCAGGCTTATAAAATATGAAACAAACCCTACCGTATTGCTACAATTTTCTCTAATTCAAGCCTATTTAACATCTCTCAATGCATTACAAGCAACCTCAAGCAAAATCTACTCAAGGCTGCCTGGATCTGTCTATTGTGGAGGACTGAGATCTTCCATCAGAAGTTTTTCATGGCGGGGGGCAATACTTTTCTCATACGATGCAAACCCTAATCGGTTGCTAGAGTTTGAGGGGGAGTATCGAGAATTACTTTGTTATAGATCCAGTTAGTCTAGCTTCATCTCTGTAAAGTAGTATAGTTCCAGTGGTCAGTCCACAATAAAAACTATTATGGTGAACGGTCCACCTTAAAAAAACGGTTGTAGTAGATTGACTTTCTACTAATCTCCTATACTTATTGTGATTATTATTTATTATAATAATAAGTGTGACAGATCACTTCAAAAACCAGTCGTCTTTGCCCAAAAAACTATTTATATCATAAAATATTTGGTTAAAAAGGAAACAATTTCATTCAAAAGAATATGATGAATACAAGAACTCAAATTATATAATGATCCAAAGTTTAGAATAAGCGTACACTTAATTTAAAAAACTAATACTGCAAAAAATAAAAACTAATACAAAAAAACAGAAATAAAAAAATTAAACACAGTAATAAAATTTCATTGAATTTAATGTAAATAATGTAACTAATTGAAAAAAATCTAAACAATATTCGAATTAAAGATTAAAAGAAACACTTCTTCATCACTAACAAAAAATTAAATTTCGAAATATTAGTGTATTGTCCATAAGAATAAATTTTTGATGGGCTGTCATTGGGCTTGAAAAAGTTATGAAGTTTGTCCTTCATAGTAAAATCCCCATTCATATTTCTCCTTATAATTCTTCCACTTTTAACCAAAACTTCCAACATGAAAGTTGTCCATATGATCAATACAAACTCAACCATAACTGTGATGACCAGAAAATTCATACCGTTTGAATCAAGTATAAACCACACAACTCCGATCCAAATGGATAAAAACTATCAAGTGTCCATTAGCGACCCAGATTTTTGACCTTCAAACGTTGACAATTATATTATCCGATGATAATCACTATCATAAGTCCAAATGTAAGAATACTATCCGTCAATGTTTCTGGGTAATAACACATCTGAATACAAGTAAGAGCACAGCGGAAAATAAACTTCTCACAATATTACAATAAGTTGAAAAATACAATAGAGTCATACAAGAGAAGTGCACGAACTGATACATGAAATATTTTATAATAACATATATTCAAAAAAATGATACACGAACTTAACTTACTACATAAGCAACAGGAAGGCAAAAGACTAGGATCTTTAAAAGATAAGTCCATATGATCGACAACTCCATGATAAGCACATATCCAGATTCCTAACTCCAACAGCTAATTGAAACCCCCAAAATACTAGGTTGCCCATGCAGAAAATATGGGCACCTAGAGTTTTAGTGAGGGAAATAATTAACTTCGAATCAGTCATGAGAATGTTATGAGGAAAACAAAGAGTTTGAATCATTTTCAAGTTAGGCAATTCATAGGATCACGCCGTATAACGCAAAACGGGTTTTCCCCATATGAATACTAGTGTAGAAAACTCACAGTGCCCTTTGGAAAATGAAGATACCATAAGCTCTCATGCCACACACAATACAAACGCACACTTGGGCGAGGTTTCACTTATGATAACCAAAATATGTTTGACACGTGAAATTTTCTATTATACAATTATTAATGCATGGTGTTAAAATCACTTTTGCAAATAAACATATCAATCTTAGCCGACATAGGTACCATTGTATTATGCCGACCTCCTACGCATTTTACGCAGGATCTATAATAGAAAATCGTATGGATTCGTAGCTAATAAGTTTGGATATCCAACAAATGACCATGGCTAAGGAACTACCTTATCGAACGGGCATGCCTTTAGCAAACGTCCCGAGAAGTAGATACTTCTCTGCTAACACAAGGCGTCAGTGCTCTTCAAGCCATGCCGCACGAGTATGCCATTTCCCGGTCGTTACCAACCTTTCCTACGGGATACTGAATTTCCAACAAAAAACACAATAGTAAAATGTCAGGGCTCTATACCATAGCACTACCTCATAAAAGCCATATAGCAAACACCTGGGCTTTATACCATAGTGTTGCTTCAAAAATCTAGAAGGAAATGGTCATACCCTAAAGGTCGTGAACCTTATAAACTTGTTACATCTTTTCTAGTTTTCAGTCATTCCGGGATGCGAGGTTGTCAAAGTCTCATTACACAAAGCTACACTTCAATAAGCCATGCTTTGATTATTATAGCACATCATTTAGCATGCCACATTGTCCATTCACAACATAGAACTAATGTCTATCAATATATAACCTCTAAGCTCATATGTCTCAGAGAAAGGTGTTAAGCTAAGAGAAACAGATTCTCCACTACCAACAGATATATATTTAACAAAGATCAATTTATATGCAGTAAATTACAATGTCAGGCACACAATCCATTTATAAGTCCATTCTGCGTCTGAATGAAACCAAAGGCATCTTGTTCCTCGTCCAACAAATGGAGGCACTTGCAAATTCGGAATCCTTCAAATACATCTGGACTATTGCCACTTATATGATATAAATTCTATCTTCAAATGGGAGCTAACCATTTGAGATATCCAGCAGTAGTCCTTTCAATGTGAAGGTTCCCGGTCCTCACCATCGTCTTCAGTAGCATTTGATCTGCTCCAACATGTCGTTTTATTATTTGGAATGGTTTATGAATCAGAACACAGTTCCTGGTCTTTTCGAATAATAAGCACAAGCTTAAAACGAATTTATATGGAACACATATATGCCTAAGTCTATTTCTTTCAAATGTAAAAATATTATTCACTTAACTTTTAGATTAATTCTATAAGTTTCCCAAATTCTTAAATAAAATTTTAACTTTCCAACTCAAATCAATTTCAAATGATTTTACAATATTTTTTCATATTCTTAAACAATTTTATTTGACCATTTTCTGAAAAATCTGATTTTGACCTGTAAACCGTGAATTCAGGATTTTTATTGAAAACTGATCTTGACTTATTTCAAAATCTAACCGTTGGATCTTAAATTTCTTTTTTGCAGTTGAAATCTTTTAGATTTGGACGAAAATCCGACGGTCGGATCTCCCAGTATGTCAATTTAAAGTTAACGGTCGAAATTCGCGAACTACCGCTGCGCGACTAGTCCTATTCTAACCGTTTTGTGGCTTGGACTCAAAATTCATCTGATTCACTTCTAGTTGGTCTATATTTGATTTAAAAATACATATATGACCTTTTGAAAACTATTTTTCAAATTTTCAAACTTAAAGTCAAATATTCAATTTTATGAATAAAATATTATTATTTTTCAAATAAAATAAAATTACAAATCATTTTTCAAAATAAAATTTTATAATATAAATAGATTTCAAAATAATTTTCAAATTTAAATTATTTTAAAATTCAGATTAATTTAAATTTAAATTTATAATTGGTCATCTCGTTCGTTGGATCAGTTAGGGATAGTCAAGGAGAGCAGAAAATTAGATTTTCCAAACCTAAGCCTAGGCATTATCCTCTCTGTTGTCCTAGAATGTTCTGGTATTTTTTGAAAGAGACTTCCTACATATATATATATATATATGTGTGTGTGTGTGTGTGTGTGTGTGTGTGTGTCCATACACGTATCATTCACTTAAATGTTAATAAAAATTAACATTTAATTATCCAATGGATATTATTTCATATAAGTGTTAATAGACCTTAACACTTTAAAGTTATAACCCAATAACATATTCAGAAACCCAATTAACATCCAGTAACCACATTGGGTGTCATTAACTTAATAATTCACACTATTAACACATGGTTAACATATGAAAGTAATGTCTTTAACACTTTAAACTAGTGTACACATGGTTAACATATGAAAGTGATGTCTTTAACACTTTAAACTAAGTGTCCACATAGTTAACATATGAAAGTGATGTCTTTAACACTTTAAAATAAGTGTGTACATAATCAACACATAAAGGCAACATTTTTAACACTTTAATCTAAGTGTTTACATTTCTAACATACCAAAGTGATATTTTTATCAATTTAAAGTTAGTGTTTTCACTTTAAACAAACAAAGATGATGTCTTTAACCTCTTACACTAAGTGTTCTTGCTTACAATAAAAAAAGTGACATTTTTCACTTCTTACACTAAGTGTCCTTGCTTTTCACACATAGTTACAACCAAACATACTCAAATCAAGCCATTCATCATCATATTCAACCAAAACATAACCAGTCATACGTATACTATTTTTAACACATAAAGGTTAAAATTTGCTCACTGAGAGTTCCAATCCTTCACTCTTTAAATGCTAGAAATTTAGCTTTGAAAACCAGCACAAAATTGAAATCTTTTGAGTTTAAAACTTGTAAAAGTTGGATTTTTAGGAGGTAGGATCTTAGATCTATGCATGAGAGAAGTATGTAAGTAATTTAAAGGGTAGAAGAGGTGTTTTGGGGTGGAATAGGCTGTGGAGGTCACAACCTAGGGTGGTTTTGGGAGTGTTTGGGCTTGAATCCTGTGATTGAGGGAAGGGGTTGCTATTAAGAAGAAGTCGAAAAGAAAGGAGGTGGTTTGGAGTTAGAAAGGGGAGAAGGAAGTTGGGCCGTGAGTTGCATGAAGCGAGGAAGTCATTTTTTTGAGTTTTGGAAAGAAGAATGTGAAGTTGAAAACGAAATGAAAGAAAGGAGATGTGTTGTATTCTTAAGAGAAGAGAAGGGAAATTTTTATGACAACTCAAAAGTGAAAATTAGAAAGAGGAGGACACCTCAAAAGGAGGGGAAATAATTTAGTTCTATGCCTTAAAAAATGGGGATGATGTGTTGATTTGAAAGGAAAGGAACAGGAAGAGATGACACCTCAAAAGGAAGAGAGAGAGAGAGAGAGAGTGCATATAGAGATGTTTTGAAAGTGGGAAATGACGTGGCATATAATGATAAAAGTGGTATTATTTAGTTAATTTACTTATGGTATAGTTAGTTTGACCTAAAAGTTTCATTCTTAGGCTAATTATGTTAACTAAAACACTTAACCAATTACTACAACAAAGTTATAAATCAACTATTGATTCTTCAAACAATATTTAATCCATTATTTAATTAAACTGAAATAAAATAATATACTTTAAATTCATAATTTAAGGTGACTAAAATTACGGATCATTACAATCGCCCATGCTTAAAAGAATTTTGTCCTCGAAATTGGATGAAGCTAAAGATAACCCAAAAGAGAAAAGATATAGAAAAATAAGCTTACCCGGTAAGAGTGAGGGATGGATATCTATCCTATACCTAGGATCAGATTTCCACATGCTTTCTTTTAATTCTCAATTGCAGTCCTTCGGATCTCTGCTCCACTGGACTTTAACCAATTTGATGACTTTGTTTTGGAGCTTTCGCTCTTCTTGTTCAATAATCTTAATCGGTTATCGCCTTACTGCCAAATTTAGACTAATCTCCATTTCTTGCTGAGCTGCTTCCTCAATAATCTGATCTGGATCGTGAATGTACTTTCTCAAGTGGGATAGCTAAAAAATATCGTGCACGTTGGACAACCATTCCGGGAGTTGAAGATGATAAGCTAAGGGACCAACTCTCTTTAAGATAGGGAAAGGTCCGATAAATTAAAGTGCTAATTTTCTTGTCTTCCCAAATCTAATGACTCCATGCATTGAAGATGTCTTCAAGAATACTGAATCACCAATGACGAATTCCAAATATTGCCTTCTCTTGTCGGCGTAACTTTTTTGTCAACTTTGCGTGGTTTTCATCCGCATATCGGGGCCAAGAACTAACTGATCTCCTTTTTCTATGCAACACGTTGGAGATTTGCATGTGTGACCATATAGTGCTTCAAATGGAGCCATTCTAATGCTAACCTGATAATTGTTATTGTTATAAAATTCATCTAAAGCCATATGGTCTTCTTAAGAACTACCAATATCAAGAACACAGGCTCGCAACAAATCCTCTAAGATTAGATCTAATCGCTTAGTTTTCCCATCTGTCTGCGGATGGTATGCAATGCTGAATTGAGCTTGGTCCCCAACTCCTTCTTAAAAGATTCCAAAAAATGTAAAGTGAAGATCGGATCTCGATCACTCACTATACTACTCGATATGCCGTGGAGTCGAACAATTTCTTTAATATATAGCTCTGCCAAACTTGCTACTATTCGGGTTGGCTTGACTGGAATAAAATGAGTTGTCTTAGTAAGATGATCCACAATCACCCAAATTACTTTATTTCCTTTTTAGATTGTGCCAACCTATCGGTAAAATCCATTGAAACTTGGTCTCATATCCATTCTAGAACTTCTAGGGGTTGAAGTAATCATGCCGCCTTTTTCTGATCACTCTTAATCTATTGGCAGGTAGCACATTTGCTAACACAGCTAGAGATATATCTCTTCATTGTTCTCCACCAAAACGTACACTTCAAGTCACTATACATTTTATTTACTCTAGGGTGGATAGCATATTTTGAATTATGGCATTCTTCCAGTACTTCTTTCTTATGTTCTTTGATGTCTGGAACACAAATTCTTCCTTTTAATCTTAGAACCCTTTTATTGTCGATTTCAAAACTTGATCTTTTATTTCGTTGTATATCCTCAAAGATCTTTTGAAGGAAATCATCTTCCTTTTGCTTACTAAAAATCTTTCCAATCAGAGTAGGAGTGACAACAAGATATCCGAGGAAAGTACGTTTCCAGCTTAAAGCATCAGCTACCACATTGGCTTTTCTAGGCGTATACTAAATATATAGGTTGTAAGACGTCAGAATTTCTAACCACCTTCGTTGCCTCGGGTATAGATCCTTCTGGGTGTAGAGATACTTCAAAGATTTATGGTCGGTGAATAGTTCAAACTTCTCACCCAATAGATAATGCCTCCATATCTTTAAGGTGAATACTATCGCTAGTAACTTTAGATCATGGGAGGGATAGTTCTTCACATGTGGTCGTAATTATCTACTTGCGTAGGCAATCACTCTATCATTCTGCATTAGAACCGTACCAACACCATCGCCACTCGCATCTGTATACATGGTCAGTCCTTGATTTTCGTATATAATGCCTAACACTGGAGCAATTGTCAGCCTTTTCTTTAACTCTTGGAGTGTTGCCTCGCATTTGGGAGTCCAATTAAACATTGCATTCTTCATAGTCAGCTTCGTTAGAGGATTATCTAACACAGAAAAATCTTCCACAAACTTATGGTAATACCTGACCAATCCTAGAAAACTTCAAATCTCATTTTGTGCTCGGGGTTGCTTCCACTCCAAAATTGCAGAAATCTAACATGGTTCCACAACAATTCCTTCTTTTGACACTACATGGCCAAGGAACTTTACCTTTTCATCATAAAAGTGGCATTTTGACGGTTTTGCAAACAAGACGTTCCTCCATAATATTTCTAACACAACACTCAAATGTTCAACATGCTCTTCTTCTGTCTTTGAGTATATCAGAATGTCATCAATGAACACTATTTCAAACTTATTCAACACTTCCCAAAATACCCTCGTCGTCAGGACTATGATGTAGGCAGGGCGTTGGTTAGTCCAAAAGGCATAACTAACCATTCATAGAAGATATCAGACTCTCAGAAAGCTGTGAAATGAATACAATCCTCAGCGATCCTCTGCTGATGATACCCTTAGGCTAAGTTTATCTTGGAAAAGTACTTGGCACCATGCAGTTGATCAAATAAATCATCAATTCTGGGCAGTGTAAATTTATTCTTAAAGGTCTGCCTATTTAGGTTTCAGTAATCCATGACCAATCTTAGTAATCCATCAGACTTTGCAGAGAATACAACAGCTGCTCCCCAGTTTGAATAATTGAGTCTAATGAAACCTTTTACCAAAAGCTCCTGGGTTTACTTATCTAGCTCTTGCCTTTCCTATGGAGACATACGCCGACTAGCATGCACAACAGGCCTTGCATTTGGCATATGATCAATTCTGAACTCGATTTCTCGATGTGGAGGTAAAGATTTCACTTTTTCGAAAAAATCAGGAATTTCCTTTACAACAGGAATGGTGTACAAATCAGTACTAGGGCATCCTAGGGTGTACATCAAACTATCCCTTTTCGAACTTGGATCATCATAGTGGATCTCAATATGACATCCAACTTTTGTTTCAACTAATGCAATCCTTTCCACATAATCCAAGTTAACATCATATTCATGCAACCAATCCATTCCAAGAAAAACCTGAAATTCTTTAAATTTGAGGACAAAATGATCGATAGGAAATTTGTGAGGAGGATAAGAAATTGGAACTTGATTACAAACTAAACAAAGAGCCATGGGTACTCCCACGGGATTTGTGACATAAATGGAATCCTCAACAAATCTAACGTCTAGTTTTAATTCCTCTACCGTATGTTGAGAAATAAAATTGTGATGTCGGCTTTTCTTCTGCTTTGTCAGACTTTCCTTCTTTCTTCGGCTTCTTACATGTATTTTCATAGTGGACTCTTTTCATGGCAATTGTAGCAAGTCATGTCCTTCAGCTTTTCTTCTGAAACTTTCTTCTTGTTTTTCTTGGGCCAGGGCTTCTTGCCTTCGAACTTCCTTTTCTTTCCATCCTGGTTGTTATTCTTCTCTTCCACAGACTCTTGCTGATCCAAGGTATCGTATCTATATCCCATGTCAACCATGTCCACAAAGGATTTCTTTACATGTGCCATGATTTCTCTTCTACAATGCTTATTCACCCCCTTGATAAACTTCTCATTCTTCTTGATAGGTGTACTTACCAACTCTGAGCCGAAACGAGAAAGTTCATTTAACCGATTTAGATATTATTCAAAGCTCATATCTCCACGTTTTAAATCAAAAAACTTTTTGTATATACTGGAGATTCCTGTCGATGGCATATATCGCTCTTCAAAGACCTCTTTGAATCTTTCCTATGTAACATCATCTTCTGGTTTCCCTTGTGTGATGGTTTTCCACCAAACCAAAGATCCATCCTCAAGCTGCCATGTAGCTATAACCCTTTTCTGTTCATTACTTAGGTGCAAACCCCTGAAAATTCTTTCTTAAGATTTCATCCAAGCTTTTTCTTTAATAACTGACTCAGATCCTACGAATGCTTTTCCTCTAAGTTTGGCGAAGTTCTTATAGAGATCTGGAAAGTCAATTTGAATTTGTACTCGCCCCTGAACTTCATTTGCAATAGTTGAGCCACGCCCGTTGGTAGTGGTATTCCTTTGTACCCTATATCGTCCCCCGTAGCTGCTCATTTATTACAAATCTGTTATAGTAAGAAAGCTCAAATTAGGTACATGGACGAGATATCTCAGGGAAAAGCAATAAATATAGACAAGAAATAAAGGTGTGTGGGGTTCTCTCTCTCACATGTCTGCACTCATTTTAGGGTATTACTAACCCTATCTCTAATGAGTTATCCATTGGTTATACCCTCATAGCTAACCTTCAACTCCGATACCAAGATGCGACGACCAGAAAATTCATACCGTTTGAATCGAGTATAAAACACGCAACTCCGATCCAAATGGATAAGAACTCTCGACCGTCCACTAGCGACCCGGATTTTCGACCTTCGAACATCGACAATTAATGTATCCGAAGATAAATCACTGTTGTAAGTCAAAATGTATGAATCCTAATAGTTAGTGTTTTTAGGTAATAACACATCAGAACACAGGTAAGAACATGACAGAAAATAAACTTCTTATAATATTACAACAAGTTCAAAATACAACAGAGTCATACAAGAGAAGTACATGTACATGAATATTTTACAATGACATATATCCGACAAAATATTACATGAACTTAATTTACTACATAAGCAATAGGAAAGCAAAAGATTAGGGTCTTAGAAAGATAATTCCAAAATATCAGCAACTCCATGATAAGCATATATCCATATTCCTAGCTCCAGCAGTTAACTGAAAAACCCAAAACACTAGGTTTCCCGTGTAGAAAATATGGGCATCTAAAGTTTAGGTGAGGGAAACAATAAACTCTGGATCAGTGACGAGACTGGTGTGAGGAAAACAAAATAGGTTAAATCATTTTCAAGTTAGGTAATTCATAGGACCACGCCGTATAACATGGAACGGATTTTCCGCTTATTAATACTAATGTATAAATGTAACACCACAAAAATTTAATACATTGTAGCCATACATTAAGATGATAATCTGGGTACAACTTAATTAAATATTCAAAATTAAGTAAAACCGGTATTACCGTTGTGTTCATCTCGGAATTCTAGTTCAAATAGATCCCAAGTTTGCATAAAACGGATAATGTATGAAGAAGTTATGAGCCTTAGAAGTTTACATATATATATATATATATATATATATATATATATATAAGGAGCTTATATATAAATATAACATAAAATAAAATCTAGAAGAATCAAATGAATGAAGCACGGAAAACGAGCAGGAAACCGTCCCATTGTGGGCCAACCCACGCTTAGCTCAGGTCGACTCATATGTCAACCCAAGGAGGGCTGGGTCGACCCTGGAATCGACCTAGGGGTCGACACACAATAGATCTGGCAGATTCGTCCACTGAACCTGGACTATTTTGTGGCTTTATTTATTGCTGACTCAACACTGAGTGTATGAACTAGATTAAAACCCTAAAATCTAACGATGACGGATTGTCCTAGGTAGTCTATATAAAGGCATGTAACCACATTTATTCGACACTACACAAAATCATTTCTTCCTCTAAATCTTTTCTAAGATAAATATGTGCATAGAACTTTCGAGGTGCTGCCTAAACATATATTAATAAGGACAAACAGGATTGCTCTACACTAATGCAAGATTAAAGTGGACATTTTCTCTAGTAGTATATTCGGATTCTTCACCAAGTCCCACTGTGAGTTCTATGTGATTTTTAGATTTGATTATTTAAAAAGGTATTGGACAGTAAATAAGATTGGATCTGATATAAACAGTGCCTAAAATTATCCCCATATATATTTATACATGTTTTTCTATTCAGATCTACGGTTATATTATGAACCTTAATCTTCCTTGTCCCTATTATGGTTTTCATTTATTTACAGTCTTTCTATTGTGCCTATTTACTCAGTCTCAGATTTGTTTCTCCTTTTTTTCCTTTTTATTCCACGCAAAACCTATGCTACTCAAGCCTAAGCTATTACGTCAATTGAGTATAAAGGACATAAATTGGAATAATTGGATAATGACATATAAAAGGGGGAAATTGGGCATATTATGTACTAGAACATTGACTGTAAGAATTAGGATAATTACATGTTAACCTATTAGATTTGGATAATTACATGTTAATCTATTTGGGATATTTACATGTTATTCTTTTAAAGTTGGATTAATTACATGTTAGGAAGAATATGCGACATGATAATCAGTTAAATTGGACTAATGTGATACTTAAGAATAGAATAGTACCAGATGTGGAAACTAATAAATTACTGTAAATTTAGTTCTACATTTGGGCGCATGCTTGTTAGGAAAAAGGTTGTACACTAATAACATTTAGATAAATGTAATTTTACAACCGGACTTATTATTGAACTTAAACCTGCTAAGTTACACCTGTTAAATAATAAGCTAAAGAGATCCCAAGTCTAGTTGTTGTATCAAGTTATCGGGACTCTTAAATCCTAGGTACACAGGCACACAAGCCTAGGGTTGGCTTGTGTCAAGTTCTGTGGAACCCATATCAGTCAGTTGGTATCTTGGTAGGGACACCGGACTATGTGAGGGTTAGGGCACGCTTTACTGAACTTGATTATAAGAGGTTCAAGGTTTAGGGGATGTACAATGCGCATTCTAGCGGATTCATGAGCGTGCATGGGTCCGACTATAGGAAACTAAGCCACAAGTAACACCTACGGATATGGCTATGTTCTATAAGTTTTTGTGATAAGGACTGATACACCCTACTGCCGGGGATAACATAGAATATTCGGGTAATAGGGAGCCGATCGCATGGGTAGTAATTAGAGTAACACCTAATCTTGTTAATACTAAGTTAGTGTAGTTAATTTGACTCTTGGGATACGAATGAGAAATTTTATCTACCTTTACCTTGTTTGGCATCTTGTTTGCCTCTTGCACAAATACATGTTTTACTGTTTTTTCTCTTCTAGTAGTATTGATCTGTCTTGACACCTTTTCATATACATATGCTAGAAATTATTAGAATTTGCCAAACTTTATGTATGACCTTTTTTGTTTTCCTTCTCTCCCTTCCTTTTCTCTCCCCAAGTTCTCAGAGTGGGAGTGGTCAATAGTTGAGATCGTGATTCTGCTTGGACTTGGATAGCTCTCATTTTTCAAGTATTTTCTTCAGTTTATTCATGCGTATTGTAATAACACTTAAGGGATATTGTTATGGTTTTTGTAACCTGATTATGAGATAGATTTCTTTTGATTATTTGAGAAAAACAAGATGTTGTAACTTTGACTTTGAAATGTTGCTTTTCTTGATTAATAGAAGTTCTAAGTTTTATTTTCAGCTGCATTATTTATATCCGTCTTATACATTTAGTTATTGTTTACCTATTGCGCTTCATGAACCTTAATGCATTCTCATTAGAGTGACATTAACGGACATGGGGTGTCAAAATAAAACTCACAATACTCTTCGGAGAATGAAGCTACCATAAGCTCTCGTGCCACATACACAATGCAAACACACACTTGGGCGAGGTTTCACTTATGATAACCAAAATATGATTGATACGTGAAAAATTCTCTTATATTATTATTTGTGCATAGTGTGAAAATCACTTTTGCAAATAAACATATCAATCTTAGCCGACATAGATACCATAATATTATGTCGACCTCCTACTCGTTTTACATAGGATCTACAATAGAAAATCGTATAGGTTCATAACTGATAAGTTTGGATTTCCAATAAATGACCCACGGCTAAGGAACTTCCTTACCGAATGGGTACGCCTCTAGCAAACGTCTCGAAAAGTAAATAATTCTCTACCAACACAAGGCCGTCGGTGCTCTTCAAGCCATGCAGCACGAATATGCCATTTCCCGGTCATTTCAAACCTTTTCTATGAGAACGTGAATTTCCAACACAAACCACAATAGTAAAATGTCAGGGCTCCATACCATAGCACTATCTTAAAAAAGCCACATAGTAAACAAATGGTGTAACAACCAGGATTCCAAAAGACTGATTTTTTTCTTCTTCATAAAGACCCAATCCATCGAAACCCGAGTTAAGTGCTCTGGTATCCTGCAGAAAAGACAGAGACATAAAAACATATCAGAGTTCGGAAAACAACTCATAGCGGAAAGAACAAAATATAATATAATCAAAACATAACTTTACCTTAATAATGATACTGCTAAACAAGTATCCAAAGCTATACCATCTCTGTCCTGAACCTAACCTGCGAATGTTATGAGGAGGGGGTCAGAACATAAGTTCTGTGTGATTGGACTTAAAATAACCTTCTAGATAATCCTACATATACCATTCCGTTACATTTTCTTATTTATTAGGTTCTTTGCAATGCTAGCTCTCTAGACTTACTCACACGTCATGTCCATCTACCACTAGTAGATTAACCTAATATAGCTTATATGTAGCTACCCCCAAATAAGATGTACTCTTCTCGTATGGACTCCATAGTATGCACGCAGTCCCTTACTAAATGCCACATGTCCTATAAATTTCTGTGTATATATATATATCAACTCTACGTCCGCATGAAACTATCATCACTGTGTTATGTAAACGTTTGGACTGCCATTCTAGATCCTACTAGGTTCTATCATCGAATAATGCCCTCTAGTCTTATGATACACCAACTAGAGCAACATGAGTGTACCTAGACTTTCCCAAGTCCCGTGGCAGGGCTAAATCTAGAAACACGAAACTCGGTCGAGAGCTTTCAGATGTCTGCTGATTGCAGATGTTAAGGTCCGCTTTACAGTGGCTATGGTCCCACTAGACCCCTCCCTCAACTAATGAAAAGCACCTAAGTATATCAAGAATGAGAACTTAACACCGACCCCCTATGCCCATCAGACCTATTGGCCAACCTCACCCATAACTAGATAGCAAAGTACGTGGTCTTTTGGTGTTCTCCGCCTTTCCGCTTTACGTACTGTCTAAAGATGGTAGGTAGATGACGATTTGCTAACACAGGGCACTAATCGGTATCGCCGAATCACGTTGGTTCATCTTAGTCTTTTGATTGCCCCTTATTATTGCATTCAAGGCATAACCATTGGTTCACCCATGCAGACCTAACCTTTGTGAGCACAAGCGTATCATCTGCAACTCACAGAGGAATACCAAGAGTACCCTCCACGTTCCCGAAAGCCGTGTGCTTCTTAACCCAGTCCGTTGGAGCCTACTAGGATATCTAGATAGACATGCGCTCCCCTTTGTGTCTTTCGACATCCGATGATCTACCCCTAATGGTTATTCATCTTCTAATATATGGACTGGTCCAAGTGCCTCATTCTTACCTATTATTAGAACTATGTCTAATTATTCAATTATGCACTAGTTGTGCCTCATCAGGTTTCTTTATAACATGGTTATCCTATGTTGACTTTTTTATGTTTTCAATTACCAAGTTTCCTCTGAATATTAATCATTCCTTATATCCTAGCTCATTAACGAGTTTTCAACATGTTAACACATTTCGTTCATAAGTATTTCCTCATATCTTACTTAGTTTTCTTAACTAAGGTTTTCTAGCTAGTTCATATACTTATGACATTTTTATCAACAGACTACACATTGTCGCTTTACCATTTATGTTTAACTGATAAGTTGTCCCGTTTTGCTATTCCGTTCTCATTTTTCCCTGTCCCTAGGGAAAGTATACTTATCATACAATCTTTATACTATCCCCATGTTGTTTACAACAAGTTGCTATCATTCCCCAATCTTCTTTTTCTCCAGTGTTGTTGTATTGGTTAAATTTGTCTATACGCCCCAGTTTACTTAACCTTAGCACACTTAACATGTTTGTTTCATAGCATTAATCTTTTTATTAATGCACTCAACCTCTCACATTAGATATGTTGCTTGCGGTTGCTGGATATGCCGGGCGGTTCCGGGCAGACTTCTACTGCAAACTCATCCGAACCTCGGGTTTTGGGCTTAATGCGCTAACCTCTCACATTAGACCTGTTGTTGTGGTTGCTGGATGTGTCGGGCGGTTCTGGGCAGACTTACACCACAACTCGATCTAACCTCGAGTTAGGCATGTTCATCTTTTAACTGACTTATACAATTTCAATCTAGGCTTTATATGCCTATTTATCCCAATCCAATAATTCATGTTCATGCTTCTAAGCCCAACTTCATGTTTATGGTTCCAATTTGATTTGGATACATAAATTCTACCATGATTACATAATCACATACATAGTTATGCCAATACTCCTTATTATATGTCATGTTATACTTAATTATACCCAAATTAATTGTTTTTTTTAAATTATCAATAACTCATGTCAACGCTCATTCTTATTGCTTAGAACAATTAATTCATGCCCACCCTCATTCTTATTGCGTGCATATATATATTCCAAGCTATTCACAATCATCCCAACATTATTCACAAGTCTCAACGTATCATATTTAGGCTCGAAGTTAGTCTAATTTTAAAAGTAAAAAAGGAAGAAGAAGGGAAGAAAGTCAGAATATTACAATTGTCATGAATACATAGACAAACATGTGAAGTGAATAACAGTAAAATAGGTTAGACAGATACATATGTTATATTTAGGGTCCAATCCCATCATAATTACCATTCAATTTATTAGTACGTTCATTAAGTGTGTATGAATGGGGAATGGCGAAAGATAGATCCATTATTATACAAAAATGTATTTTAAATCCACTCACCTTGATTGGATTAGAAGAAGAAGAGGATTAGGCTTCGTTATTGCAGATCTATGTTTTTCTCAATTCCTTGTTTTGATTAGTTTTGGGAGGAGGTTGTATTTCTTGAGTCATTGATCTTTGATTTCATCTAATCATTTGTTTAAGAAAAAGGTTTGGCGAGGAAGGAAAGAAACAGGCTGATAGTCATTGTTTTACTTGAGGAAGAAGAAGAGAAGAGCTTCGACGTCGCCTTAGAAGATATAGGGGTTAGGGTTAGGTCTAGGGGTTATTTATATGTGTATTGGAGAAACCAAGACCCTTAGATTGAATTAAAGCACATCAGAATCGTCAGAAACCGAACAAAACGATTTCCCAGATCTAGCCGAGGGTGTCAACACCCCTATAGGGGGTCGATACCCCTATCGACACCCCCTAGAGGGGGTCGACACCTATATCGACACCCTCAGGGAGGTGTCGACCCCTTTGAGTGGGAATTTTCCTGCTCATCCCAAATCTGGTCGGTTTGAACGGTTTTGAATTTCTAAAGCGGCTATATGCATACATATATTTTCCTGTGCGTATACAAACTTCTATGGCTTGTAACTTCTTCATACGTTATCCGTTTTACGCAAACTTGGTGTCCATCTGAACCAGAATTCCGAGACGGACGACGGTGATGTCTGTTTTTCTTAGTTCCTAATATATAAATTAAGTATCTTTATTTTCTTACCTTTAACGTATGTATTAGTTAAACTATACGTCACCATCATTTGTATAACCATATTTTTCATTTTTAATTATATTAAAAATGCGGGGTGTTACATTCTCCCACCCTTAAGAAATTTCGTCCCCGAAAATTGGTAAGGGTAAAATCAAATAATCCCTCGTCTAATATACATCCACTATGTGTGCATCCAATTTCGCAAACATAGTGCACATGTGCATAGTGCACTACATCAAAATAATACATGTATGCCTAGGTGTTACCTCCTATATGTATGCAGATTTTCAAAGATCCTTTTAAAATATGATGCTCACATCCTAAATATACTTGCAGTTCTATATGATTGCAATATTCTTGAAAATTCAAAATATTTTTCACCCAAATTTTCCCACACCCCTATAAAATAAGAGTGTAGTTCACCCAATGTTTCACCCAAAACCTTATCAACCGTCATTAAATTTCAAAATTTTGGAAAAACTAATTCTCCAAATTTTAATGTCTTATGTTCTTTAACGGAAAAATTCACCATTTCCAGTTTCTTCTGCTAATTTTGTCTTGGGAAAATTTTCATCGTTTTTCTTTTCTTTCTTTGTTTGTTGCTTTTGTCGTTTTATTGTTCTTATTAGTCGCAATGATTTTAAGTATGAAAAATTCACACAGCAGAAGAAAACAAACTTACAAATTCTACTACACCAAAACAAGTTTTTTTTACTTAGTACATCATTACTACAACTAGATAAATAAAAGCAAGATAGTCAGGCACTACATCATGAGACTTCTGATATCATTCTACCATAATGATCATATAATGGAGGTCAGTACTCTATCCAAACAAACCACGGATGAGGGCCTCCAGTCCATCAATCTTGCCCTTAACCCTATCTAGATGCTCCTCCTACCGTCTGGACCCGTCTCTAACCTCCAACTGTAAATCCTGCATCCCAGCCTCTATTTGAAAAAAACGCTGCTGGGAGGTGCTCATTTCCTGTAGGATCTGCTGATGTGTCTGGCCAAACTCAACCTGTGTCCTAAGAATTTCTTGTTATTCCCTCAAAATATTATGATGCTCCTGAGACAGCTGAGCCTGCTGCCTAGAGAATGCCCCACAGTCCTGCTCTTTAGAAGCCCAACTATCCCATCCAACTATACCTACCCTGAAGCTTGGGAAGTCCAAGCGCCTCCCCAAGCCTGCTTATCTGCTGGTATGGGTCTGATCCTCCCGGCTGTGCATACCAGGGTTCCTCCTCATGCGCGAACTGATAACCCTGTGTATCCTCCTCATCCTGTGCTTCCTCCTCCTCATCCTCTTCACCTTCTCCTTCGTGTTCCATGGGTTGGGTCTAACTCTACTAATTCCTGTATCTCAATGTGCATCCTAACCAGTGCACCCGAATCTATAACGTGGGAAGGGTGAGAGGAAGGTGATATGTAACTCTCTCTGAGCAGAGGAATGTGAAACCGAGTAAACACTACCGTCCACAGATTTCCAAAAGCAAAATTGGTCTTCCTCGACTCTCTAGTATCATCGTAATACTGTAAAATGGTGCGGTCCCAGTTTACTTGAATTCCCGCAAAAATGGAATATGTAGCAAGCTTAACCGTTTGTGAAATCTTGTTGTATCCTCCAGTCTTAGCAACAAGATTGTACTGTAAAACATGTATGACTAATCTAGCTATAGGGAGCAAATGACCCATGTCCCACTCCCGCTGATACTCATCCAAGAAAATCCTACGTCAAACAGCCATATCAGTTGGCTCTATGTCTCCCAAATTGTATCCCGCCCCATGAATACCAAGCATGTCTCCAAATTGTACTTCATTAAATTTAATAATGGTCCCCTTAACATCGGACTCATAAGTAACCATACCATTATCTTCCCCAACTATCAAATTAGCGTCAAAAAGACGAACTAACCTTTTGTAGCCTCTTTGCTCTACCGTGTTGACATCCAAAATCGTGGTCAAATCCACCCCTGTAAACAATGCTTCCAAAGGGGTTCTGACAAAATCCACAAACTTGACCAGTTGCCCTAGCAAAAGATTCAACTTCGCGGTCTTTTCGTATGCTTCGACTACTTCCCTTCGATTGTTGCACCATGCGATCTCTTGAGGTGTTAGATGGGGAAAAGAGGCAATGAGTTCCATGGCGATTTTAGCTCGAATTGAGAGGGGGTTTGGGTAGATCCGGGTAGAGGACATCGCCAGCTTCGATTTGATAGCAATCTTTCGCGAAATGGTGGTGTTTTGAGGTGGTTGCGGGCTTGGAAAGGGGCAACGGAATTGGGTTTTCGGGTGGAAGGAGGGTGCTGGAAGATGAAGTGGGGACTGAAGGCTTTCGGCCTTCGTTTATATTTTTTTTTCGATCTGGACGGGGGATGTTATGATGAACTGCTAAACCAGTATCCAAAGCTATACCATCTCTGTCATGAACCTAACCTGCGAATGTTATGAGGAGGGGGTCAGAGCATAAGTTCTGTGTGACTGGACTTAAAATAAACTTCTGGATAATCCTACATATACCGTTCCATTACATTTTCTTATTTATTAGGTTCTTTGCAATGCTAGCTCTCTAGACTTACTCATACGTCATGTCCATCTACCACTAGTAGATTAACCTAATATAGTGTATATGTAGCTACCCCCAAATAAGATATACTCTTCTCGTATGGACTCCATTGTATGTACGTAGTCACTTACTATATGCCACATGTCTTACAAATTTAATAAAGACTCTCATTTGTCTATTGGATGATGAAAAGAGAAAATGAAAAAGGGTTGGCTTTTACTCTTATATTGTTTAGTATTTTCTACTAATTTCTAGGAACTGCTATTTAGGATTTTCTACTAGGGTTTGTTGCTGTGGTTTCAATAATTGCCAGTTAAATTACTACTCATAAAATCAAGGACAAACTAGGGTTCAACAACAAGGAAAAAATTATAGTTAGTTATATTTTAGTATTTATTTCTATCACAATTGTAAAAATTAAGCGCACAATTTGTTATAGGATATTGACAGCATTGATATTGTGGAGCTAAATCGGTGAAGTCTGGAAATAGAGATTAAATTGTTTCTGTGGGTCGCGCAAAAGTGGATGTTCACTTTATCCTGGTATAATTCGAAGGAAAAAGAGAACCAAGAAGTATAATCTCATGTAACTGTAAATTAGCTGAATTAAAATGCAGGTTGGTTGAATGATAAAGGCTTACACAAGAATGAAGTTTCTTTTTTGTGTTATGTGCTCAAATAGAAATACTGAAATAGGAGAAACTTAGAATGTATCATTGATACACTTGATTGTAATGTGGGTGTGACTAACATGAGTTTTCTATGTACTTCTCTTGAACTATATACTTAGTCTGCGTTTGTTTTTTCTTTAAAGTTCTGAATGCAAGTTCTAATTTATAAATCATAACCTTTTAAGTTGTTTGATTTTTGTCTTTGTTCCGAATAAAACCATCTATTCAGACAAAATAATTCAGAACAATTTTAGTTCTTATTTTTTATTCTGAATGCTGAATATTAATTTTTGTTCTGAATGCTAAATGTAGACAAACAAGTAAGGGATAATTCAGAATTCATAATTTAGCATATTAAATAAACGGAGCCTTAGGCTTGTCCTATTTACCCTGTCTGATTAAACATACTACTCGTCCTTATCACAACTCACAAGAACACTATAAAATTAAGATTTTAACTATGTTGTGATTTTTCATGGTTTTCACTATTGGTTGTTTATAATGATCAAATTGCAAGAGAATATAAAGAGCGCGCTCATATATGGTTTTTTTTCCTGAAGGATGTTTATCTTTCATTAACAGAGAGCAAATCCTCTATACCCAAATTCCTCTACCCTCCTATACTCAACCAATCAGGACCCCTTGTTTTCACCTTTTTGCAATTAAATCGACGAGAGAAAGATGAATTAATTGCAAAAAGGTGAAAATCAAAGGGTCTTTATTGGTTGGGTACAGAGAGATAGGGGAATTGATTCCTTGTTAACAATGGTACATTCCAGTTTCTCGTGAAAAACGACTGAATAGTCGCACATTGTGGGAAGACAATTTTAATGGACATGTTGTTGTGGCAGATACATATTATAATTGTTACATATGAAAAGAAGAGGGAGAGGCATATAAAGTTTACATATACAAGGGTAAATGAGCATGCATGAGAGGAAGATTTCAATCAAGGCAATGTCAATGGCTCTTATTTTGGAAAATGAGAATGCGAAGAGTTATCTTTGGATACTCCTAAGCAAGTTAATTTCTCGGATGATATGTCTGTTGCAATTAGGTTTGCTGATGGGGTTGTTTTGCTGCTAATGCTGCTGAAGGAGTCATGGTAATTGTTTTGTCATGCTCAATATTTTTGGTTGTTGATGTAAAATATGGTATGCACAATCTGGGTGCAACTCACCTGGATGAGGGGCTCTCTGTTCTCTTGGTCCGCACCAATCAAATTGCTCCATTTTGGAATAATTTGCAGTTTGCTCTCTGTACTTTGATTTATACAGAGGGGGCAAACTGCAAATTACTCCAAAATAGGGCAATTTGATTGGTGAAGACCAGGGAAACAGCCGAACAATACAGTTTATCATCATTTCATTTGGCTATGACTGACAAAATAAGTGTAGGCCAGGCTAGGCATTATAGATATTTAGTTAAAAATTCATTAGTGTGTATTGTCGCCATTTAAAGAAATTCATTTGTTTCTTTTTTCGCTTCTATATCTTACGGGAAATGGTGATTGGCCAACCGTGGGTGACAATATATTCAGTACACTCAAGTTCTGGTGACTAGATTTAAACTATACACTTTGGATAATATTACATATACCATTCAATCATATTTTCTTATTTATTAGTTTACTTGGGTTAACAGCACTTAAGGCTTACACACACATCGTACCCATTTACTTCCCAGTGAATTAACCTAATACAGTATATGTAGCTATCTCTCAATATTGAGATACATCCCATGGTACCCCTTCTCGCACGGTCTCCACCGTATCATCGCATGAATATAGCAGTCCCTAATCCTACGCCCGAACGTCGTACGGATTTCTATATATATGTCAATGCCACGTCTGCAAAGAACCACTACTTCTGTATAACGTAAGCGTTCAGACTGCCATCTTTGGACCATTCGATCGAATTAGGTTCCATCTGTTGGATCTAGAATAACCCTAGAGGGGGGGGGGTGAATAGGGTTAATCACAGTTTTTAACTGAATTGAAAAAACTGACCGGATATTAAAATAATAAACAGATCACAGAATGTAACAGAAACAGAAATGCAGAAAATAAATCACACACAGATATACCCAGCTTCGGCAAAACCCTGCCTGCTGCTGCATTTCTAAGGTTTCTACTAGGTGATAGAACAGATCCCGCATACAAGACCATGTACACTCGCAAACCCTGCTCCTATTCTAACCCTACGCTCAAAACCGTAGACTGATCTAAACCCCTAGATCAGATTTCCCGAATTACAAACCCTGTAACTCGTAACCCAGATTTTACAAACTCTGAAACTGACAGTCAACACCCTGACTGATTCACTCTAGATTTTACAGACCTAGAAATGTTCTGTCGGTTTACAAAAGAAACAAAGATTAAAACAAAAAAAGAATAAGAAAAAGAAAATGCAACTAAAAACCCTAGGAATTAAAATATAAGGGTCATCCCCTTATCCTTTAGAACCATAGCCGGCCCATTTGTAAAGTGTTGCACCCCTCATTTGTTTTGCCCGATCACTTTGCTTCTGAGGAAATAAAAATGGCGGCAACACTAGGGTTTTCTCTGAGAATCCTCCAAAATTGATTTGCGATTAAAAGGATGTTCTGGAAATTCTCTTGCGGATCGAATTAGTTGATTCTCCTTCTTCGATTACACTGACTTGGGGTTGCGATCGAAAACTCCTGAGATTTGTGAGTGCTCCTGAATTTTTATTTATGTTCTTTGAATTGTAGCTTGTATTTTCGATAGCCCTTGCCAATGATGAAGTAGGTGATGTTTATAGGATTTTAAAATCCTAATTAGCTCTGATTTCCTCGTATGTGACTTGAGATGATTTGGCTGATTAATTTGCGGTTTCCCCTTTTGACTTTTGCGTGATAAAATCAGTTTGAATGAAATTGTGGTCTTGAATGATTTTTCTTTGCTCGGTTTCCCCTTTTGGTCTAAAAAAAAATCTTCTTTGATTGAGTTGTTGCGTGAGTATGAATTGATGAATAAGTTGCCGAGATAATTTCTTGCCTAAACTTGATTTTCTGCAAACTGGAAATAATTCACTTTCCCCTTTTAACACAATCTGATTTCTGAAAGTATATAATTCGAACTCTGGTCTTCCATGTCATTTGTGATTCAACCTATAATCACTTGCCAAATTTGAAAGAATTTCTGAAAATTTCTTGCTGAAATTTTCCATGATTAAAAAACTTTCCAGAAAAAAAATGTTGGTGTTATCTGGAATGAATTGAATAAAAAAAATAAGTTGTTGCCAAATATTTCTTGATTGATTTCAACCCAATAAGAACTTGCCAAAAATTACTAGTTCAAAACCAGAATATTTTGAAACTTTGCTTGATTTGAAAAAACTGCCTTGAATTGAGTTCACATCATTTTCTGCTTGATACTTGACTTGCCTTGTGCTTGACTGTTTTCACATATGCACCATATTTGTGTTATCACCATTGACATGAACTTGTGTCACTTTGAACCATGTATAACAGCTGTTTTGATGATCATTGACTTTTCAATGCTGTTACATTTGAAATTGCATTTACCATTGTTTGTTGTGATATTGTGAATGATATTCATGCCATGAAATTGCCAACCTGACTTGCTGAACCATTTAGACATGAATAAGTCCACTGTTTTGCCTAGTGTTGAGTCTATATTGCCAGGGTAAATCCAACTGATCTTTGATTGGTCTACCAACATATTTTGGGCTGATCTGAAACTCCTTTTGTAGCTGATCTTATATATATATATATATATATATATATATATATATATATATATATATATATATATATATATGCTGCTTGTTGTGTTGATCTTCCATACCTTACCACTGCTTCAATTGCTAATCTGCCTTGACCATTCATGTATAAGCTCCATGCGTTGTCTCAACATGCTGTTGTTTTCGACATGTCGTGTGTCTCCTTGTCTGAACTGCATTCATATGTGTGCCATCATACTTGTGCTTGAAAACTGTCTTGTTGCTGATCTGCCATGATTGTTTGTCCACTAGTTTTACCTGAACTGATTTGAATGTGATCTGGGAATAATTGAATGGTTGTTGCTGTGTCATCATACATCTGAAGTTCCTCACACACATCAATCTGTTTTCACCTTGAGCATGCTGCTACCTTGCATGAACTTTTGTTGCACTGTTGTATTTGTACATGGTCATACTGTTGCACCATCATTTGTTGCCTGCTTTGACTTGCTCTCTGAACCATGTCTCGACCATTTGTACACCTTGTAAGTTCTTGTGACCTTGCTGTTCACTTTGACTTTTGCTTGGCTACCTTTCTTTTTGTATTGGCACCATCAATTATATTTTTGCCTCTTTGCTGATTTTATATGCATATTTGATTTCCATTTCTCCTTTAACCTGTCTTGTGTTGATTTTGACATTTGTGTTTATATGTATATCAGTAGACTAGTCACACTATGTTGAGGCTGATCAAAAATCAGCAAACTAGTGTGATTATGTCGAGGCTGATCAAATCAGATCGAGTCAGAAAAATGATGAGAAACACACCGAAATTCTGAGGCAAATAATTTTTCAAAAATAAAAATTGTATTTGCATGAATTCTATTTCATTTCTATTGCAGTGTACTGTGTGTATGTTTCTATATATGACAGGTATGAAGACTGGACTGACTGTCAAGCTTATAGAAGACAGAAGACAATGAAACTGAAGAACAAAGAGACAGTGTATATGAGTGACTGTGTGACTGTAATTGAGTGTGAGAATTGCAGTGAAGAGCAGTGTATGAATATGTGAATTGTACTGAATATTGTAATAAACCAGTTTGATCGAAATAAAATATTATTTTATTGTGTTCAAATAAACTTGTCTATTAAATTCTGTTTATTTACAAGTACAATGTTCTGTGAATGTATATCAGTGATGTATTCAAATAGTGGAGTTATAAAAGATTGTATTGTTTGAAAGTTGAAATAGAATATTCAATTTAAATAAAATACTGTATAAATATATGAATGTGTATACAGTCGTATTCTATTTAAATATAAATATTATATTACAGCCTGTGTTGTAATGAACAGTACAATAACAAACACATTTGTATAAATATATATTTGGTTGTTATCATCAAACAAAAATCATAAAATTGTGTATACAACACCGTTATATACAACAATCTCCCCCTTTTGATGATGACAAACAAATAAAAGATTTTGTATATAATAAATGTGTTTGTTCGTGAATATTTGAACTCCCCCTATTTAAATGCTCCCCCTACAACAGAAACTCTCCCTATAACTGTGCATGAATGAAATGTATGAATAAATTTTCAAAATTAAAGATATTTATAAAATATTCACTCATAAAACAAAATTAAAATCTCAACCCATTCTCCCCCTTTTGTTATCATCAAAAGGATACAGAAATTAAAATACAGATGAAAAATGACTAAAATATAATTTCAGCTTAAGAGGAAGAACGATCATCATAAATCTCAATTAGTCAAACAAAAATCATAATAGACTGAGAACAGGTGGCATATTTCACATTGTAGAGAATGACAGAATTATGATGAATTTTATATAAAATGGGGAGAGTTAAAAAATGAGTTCCAATTATTTTCCAAAGAATTTTTATAAAAAAGAATTTAAAAACAGAGATGGAATTTGAACTATAATTAATAATTCAATTTAAGTGACAAAATCGAATATTCTCAAATCCCAATAACTATCAATCAACAAATCATGATACGTCATAAGATTTCAATACATTTCACAGATTAGAATATGAATTGATGGGCTGGTTTTTAAATACCAAGGAGAATTTCAGATTAAATTCAATTTATAGCACAATATTTCCTTTTTCTTTTTATTTTATTTAAGAGCACACTGACCACGCATAACCAGAGCTTGGATTTTTAAATGAGGTCAGTCGCAGCTTAAATTATAAGTTGTCTCTTAACCATGCATGACCAGATCTTGGATTTTTAAATGAGGTTAGAGACATACTTATATACCAATTATATTTATTATTTTCAGCTTTGAATAGAAAAACTCCTCGGTATATACAACCAATATGAATGATAGAAATGTGGTAGGTACAGAAATGGACTGTGAAATAAATTTCTAAATTAATTATATTATGAAATATGACCAACTGTATCGGGATCATTGGAAAATTTCAATTGTCACTAATTCTGACTAATAACATAACCACAATTCCATCACAAATATTTTCACTGTTTATTCAAAAGGATTTTTCTTAAAAAATATTAACTCTCCACATTCATATAAGATTATCATGGATGGCAGACGGGTGATAGATAAAGGAGATGGTCCTGAAATATTTGCCAGTTCAAAGATATTATAATTAATATTCAACCATCATGAAAATCCAAATGAAATCTCCTCTTGTTGTGAAATACACTGCAGTCACAATTCATCATAATTTCAAAAACTGATAATAATTTTGATTAATTATAAACACAGCACAAATTGGATATTGATTTCAATTTCCGAATGAATAAAAAATAAATAATTTTAAAATTGAAAAAACAATTACAAGAAGAAATTAAACAGAAAAAAAATTGAATCTATACAGGGGTGATAATTCAAAAAACAGATAAGTGAAAAAGGCTGATACCAAATGTTCTCGCTTACCGAGGAATTTAATTACACCCTAATGGACTATCATGGACATCTCAGGCTAAAGAAATTTAAACACAGACCCAGCCAGACAAATTTAGCACATTTATTTGTATAAGGAAAAAAATGTATGGATCTATACAAGGTGAAAATTTTGAATCTTAGTACAGATGGGTGAAACAAATATAAGGCGCTTCTGATACCACTTGGTGTCTCTATTTACGAGGAATTTTAACATGATAGTGAACAAGAATGTCATAGACAAAAGAATTATTAAGTACCAAGCCCAAACAGACAGATAATAGATTATGCACATGTATCAGAGCAGCAAGCATGTGATTCCAGAACAAACATTTTTCAAAACAGTATCAGAGCAACACAGAACATAGTTTCAAATCATACTTGTCAAGATGATGGCCACATATGATGATTCATGATCTAATGATTAAAATACTGTTTACTTGAAATCATTTGAGGAATATGAAAATATCAGAATTTAATGAATCAATCACACCAGATTATAAATTTTTGATTTGAGATATGTGTGAGATTCAATAAATCAATAATTTCAAATGATTTTAATCAAACAAATAATTAGATCAAATAATCATGAAATAACAGAGAATTTTAAGACCAATTTTACAAAAGAAATTTTCACAAGTATCTGACAAGTGTGGGGTTAAATTCAGATCATTTACATCAAATTTGAGAGGTATTCATGAATTAGAAAATTAAAGTAATTTATTTGAAATCACTTGAATCAACGTCAAGTTCTAGGATATAATGAATCAGTCACACAAGATTGATAATTTCAAATTTAGGAGGTATGTGAGATTCAAAATATCAGGAATTTCAGATGATTTCAAACAAACTAATTTCAACTGTACTAATCATGAATTAAAATGAATTTTAAGATGTATCACTGAGACAAGACATTTTAAAAGAAATATTCGAGCCATTCTGAAAATTACTGGAATTGTCACAGCTGGTAAATAATAGTGTGCTGTAATGAGTATAATATTTTGAGCTTTTCTAAAATGAATTAGAATAAACTTAGAACAGCAAAGGTGTGTGAATTTCCATATAATTTTCAGATCTTCAAAACAATTTAGATTTCAGATTAACAGTGTTCAAGATATAACAAGAATACGTCAACACCGTTAGGAATTCAGAAAACAGAAAATGAACTTCAAAACAATTGCAGATATATACAAGTTTAAATTTAAGATCTGGAAAAGATTAACAATATCATACTTTCAGTAAAGCAAATTTCCAGACAGTCACGAGTTCTGCAACAAGACGTTAAGGAATCCCAAGAGAAAGGATATATGGCAGTGGCAAGTTAAACCAAAAAAATAAAAAAAATAGAAGAGATAGAAGAAGAAATAAACAAGAAAATTAAAAAGATATTTACAAAGATGAGTTCAGAGATCATACCTGAGATCAGTGTAAACCAGAATCTCTGACTCAACTAGTTGGGCTAAAGGAACTGAAAGTGATTCAATGATATGAAGCAGTTTGAAGCCAGTTTCTCTTTCTGCACAGCAGTTCCTCAGCCTCCTTCGGTACCTAACAGTTTATAGGATCGAGTGGTCTAACAAAGTTTGTAAAACCACTTACAGTTGTATTCATATGTTTTGGTACCCATACCTGTTTGTATAACAAACCCTCTGAATTTACTTTTGTACCCTTTGGAACCCAAATCTGTTTGAATTTCACGAAGTTTGGTTTATTTCTTTTTGGGATCCAGGATTGTTTAGAAGGATTATTATAAAACAATTTCTCATTTTGATTTTGACTCAAAAAACCTTTGAAATTATAAGAGTTCAAATTTTCAAATCGATTCTTTTCAAAGTTGTTTGAAGGATTTTTCAAATCATTCGAAATTCGTCTTTCAAAAACATTATTTTTCCCAAACCCAAGTCCACGTTTATTTTGAACAGAAAATTGGTTTTTCAACAACATATTCAAAGATTTTTCACCGTTTGAAAAATTAGACAAGATTGTTTCTAGTTGTTGAATTTCAGTTTTAAGATCACCATTTTCTTTCAATTAATTTGAACAACGATTTTTAGTGATCTCACATCTTTCAAAATCAGATTTCAAATCCAAATTTTCATCATTGAGTAACTTTATTTTGGTTTGGGACTCAGCAATCTCAGACTCAAAATGTTTTCGATTTTCAGATTCAACTTTCTTGAGTTTTTCAATCTCAATTTCTAACTCATTCAAAATAGACCTAGTTTTCAACAAATTTTCATTTTCAGCAATTTCTAGTTTGGAATGTATATCAATTTTAAAATTTTCAAATTCCTTTTGTAAAAAGTTATTCAAACTTGATAACTCAATCTTGTTTTCTTTTAAGATCAGAATTTCCTTTTCAAACTCTTGAATATTTTTATTGAGATGAACAAGATTGGTTTTCAATTTTAAACAATTTTTGCAATCTGAATTTGAAGAATTTTTAAAATATTCAAGCTGTGATTCCAAATCATTAATTTTGCTGGTCAACTCAGAATTCCTAGATTTTAGAGATTTGTTTTTAGATTTGAGTTTATCAACAGATTTAGTTAAATCAACACACATATAAACCAAATCTTCGTATGAGAAATTTTCAACTTCAGCATCTGTTGATTCTCCATCATCTGATCCATCTGAATTTTCATCTGTAGGACTAGTTAAGCATAGATCTGAAGCTGAGTTGACTTTCTGGGGTTTTGAGCTGCAGTTGTCAATTTGTCCATACTTCGTATTGAGAGCTGTCTAGATTTCCTGCGTAGTCAAACAATGGGAGATAAGGCAGTATCGATCATCATCAAGATGCGAGTATAAAATATGCGTAGCACGATTATTAAAACAGATATCTATCTTATCAAATCCATTAACAATAACATTCCAACATTTAAGATTGACAGATTTCAAATAGGATTCCATTTCAGATTTCCAATTCAAAAAATCCGTACCATTAAAAATAGTTGGAATACAACTGGACTGACTTTCTAAGAACTAACAACTAGGGTTACCCATGACTCTAGAGTTAACAGAAAACCTGCTCTGATACCAATTGTTGGATCTAGAATAACACTAGAGGGGGGGGTGAATAGGGTTAATCAAAGTTTTTAACTGAATTGAAAAAACTGACTGGATATTAAAATAATAAATAGATCACAGAATGTAACAGAAACAGAAATGCAGAAAATAAATCACACACAGATATACCCAGCTTCGGCAAAACCCTGCCTACTGCTGCATTTCTAAGGTTTCTACTAGGTGATAGAACAGATCCCGCATACAAGACCATGTACACTCGCAAACCCTGCTCCTATTCTAACCCTATGCTCAAAACCGTAGACTGATCTAAACCCCTAGATCAGATTTCCCGAATTACAAACCCTGTAACTCGTAACCCAGATTTTACAAACTCTGAAACTGACAGTCAACACCCTGACTGATTCACTCTAGATTTTACAGACCTAGAACTGTTCTGTCGGTTTACAAAAGAAACAAAGATTAAAACAAAAAAAGAATAAGAAAAAGAAAATACAACTAAAAACCCTAGGAATTAAAATATAAGGGTCATCCCCTTATCCTTTAGAACCATAGCCGGCCCATTTTTAAAGTGTTGCACCCCTCATTTGTTTTGCCCGATCACTTTGCTTCTGAGGAAATAAAAATGGTGGCAGCACTAGGGTTTTCTATGAGAATCCCCCAAAATTGATTTGCGATTAAAAGGATGTTCTGGAAATTCTCTTGCGGATCGAATTAGTTGATTCTCCTTCTTCGATTACACTGACTTGGGGTTGCGATCGAAAACTCCTGAGATTTGTGAGTGCTCCTGAATTTTTATTTATGTTCTTTGAATTGTAGCTTGTATTTTCGATAGCCCTTGCTAATGATGAAGTAGGTGATGTTTATAGGATTTTAAAATCCTAATTAGCTCTGATTTCCTCGTATGTGACTTCAGATGATTTGGATGATTAATTTGCGGTTTCCCCTTTTGACTTTTGCGTGATAAAATCAGTTTGAATGAAATTGTGGTCTTGACTGATTTTTCTTTGCTCGGTTTCCCCTTTTGGTCTAAAAAAAAATCTGCTTTGATTGAGTTGTTGCGTGAGTATGAATTGATGAATAAGTTGTCGAGATAATTTCTTGCCTAAACTTGATTTTCTGCAAACTGGAAATAATTCACTTTCCCCTTTTAACACAATCTGATTTCTGAAAGTATATAATTCGAAATCTGGTCTTCCATGTCATTTGTGATTCAACCTATAATCACTTGCCAAATTTGAAAGAATTTCTGAAAATTTCTTGCTGAAATTTTCCATGATTAAAAAACTTTCCAGAAAAAAATTGTTGGTGTTATCTAGAATGAATTGAATAAAAAAAATAAGCTGTTGCCAAATATTTCTTGATTGATTTCAGCCCAATAAGAACTTGCCAAAAATTACTAGTTCAAAACCAGAATATTTTGAAACTTTGCTTGATTTGAAAAAACTGCCTTGAATTGAGTTCACATCATTTTCTGCTTGATACTTGACTTTCCATGTGCTTGACTGTTTTCACATATGCACCATATTTGTGTTATCACCATTGACATGAACTTGTGTCACTTTGAACCATGTATAACAGCTGTTTTGATGATCATTGACTTTTCAATGCTATTACATTTGAAATTGCATTTACCATTGTTTGCTGTGATATTGTGAATGATATTCATGCCATGAAATTGCCAACTTGACTTGCTGAACCATTTAGACATGAATAAGTCCACTGTTTGACCTAGTGTTGAGTCTGTATTGCCAGGGTAAATCCAACTGATCTTTGATTGGTCTACCAACATATTTTGGGCTGATCTGAAACTCCTTTTGTATGCTGATCTTATATATATATATATATATATATATATATGCTGCTTGTTGTGTTGATCTGCCATACCTTACCACTGCTTCATTTACTAATCTACCTTGACCATTCATGTATAAGCTCCATGCATTGTCTCACCATGCTGCTGTTTTCGAAATGTCGTGTGTCTCCTTGTCTGAACTGCATTCATATGTGTGCCATCATACTTGTGCTTGTAAACTGTCTTGTTGCTGATCTGCCATGATTGTTTGTCCACTAGTGTGACAACCCGCTCCGCACCAGCCTGCATTTCCTCCGGAAGTGCGCTATACACATGTCCCGACTAGCACGGAACGGTCGCCAAAGAAAGGAAAGAAGGGAATGAACTAATCAAGGAACCTGTAGAATGTCTCACAGCGCATGGAATAAAATATAATAATAACATACTTGACATAAAACAGGTGAGACAGTGCATAAGCTGATAACTAAAATCAACATCAATCATCAGAGCAGCGGAAATTCAAATACAGCTTATTACAATTTTCCAAATTTACCGTCTCTAAACAAAAGAAAGCTAAAGTAGAAGATTCACCACCAATGCCCAAGCAGTGATCTTCAACAACACAGGGAGAATATTATGTATATATTACGTGGAAGCCTCCTGCTCGTCTCCGGATCATCTACCCGTGCATCACCAGCTAACCTGTCTCTAGTCTGCTCGTGTGAGCACCCAGAGTAATAAGAGGAAACATAAAACTCTGGGTCAGACATAAAGCCTGGTATGAGCGATAAGCATCTAAACAGAATGATAACAGGTATACTAAACCATACCTGAACCTGGACCTGCAACCAAAGAGTTAGTACCACATACCGTACAATACTCTAAGGTGCCATAATAAATAGTGTAAGAATACGGGGGTGGGGTGTACATGTCACAATGATAGCAAACAAATCATCCATAGCAACCATCCTCACATCTCTCACTCAGTGCGTAAAGCATACGATATCTACCACTTTGGGACACTAGACGACTTGAGGTAACGACGAATCCCGACTTGTAGAAACCCTGCTGTGACCAAGCTAAACACATGGAGTCATGACCAAACATTTCAATGACCCACTTCATTGGTCGTAGCCCTTGGTTCTACCGATGCCATAATGGCCCTGAATCCGCCGTCATACCTCCTACCATAGTGGTCCAAAGCTATAGACGTCGATAACCCCTTGGCACGCGTCCCGCAGCAAAGCCCAACCATGAAGCGAACTCGTTGATTCCCATCTGAATCTTGAGCTCTAACTTCTCATTTGGACTTCCTTTGCATCTCGGGTTTTGTAACACCCCACCTCCACTAGGATCACTCCTTAGAATGTACTAGCTTTGGAGGGGCGTTATTGTGAAGGTAAACATGCACAGAGATATAGCAAGACAGAGTATATAAAAATAAATATAAGTAAAGCAGCGGTAGCAGATAAAAACCCATCATCATCATAGAAAAACCCACATAGTCAAGTACATAATATCAAAATGTCATGATCCAAAATACAACTCCAGTCTAGATACATGATAACAAAATACATAGTAAACATCAGTACTAATCCCCAGAAATAAAAGATAAGCCACAGCTAGCTCAGATCCATACATGAGCTATCCAACAAGCAAGTCAAAGATCCACTAAGCAGATGTAGTCCCTCCCTGAGAACCTGTGGGGGGGGGGGAACGGAAGAAAAGAAGCGAAAGAAAACAGGTCAGTCAAAAAGACTGGTAAGCCCTACTACGATCAATCTATAAACTAATAAAGTTAACAGTATGATGGAAACTGAGAGGAACATTCTGGCAACAGATAAAGGTGACATCACATAGACGAGATTAATCTTTGCACCATAGTGTACTAGCAAACCCACAAAACAAATCTCGATCCCTTAGCCCAAACTTTGGCCCAATAACATGAAGTGACCTTAGTATAAGGCCCAGCCCAACGGTCTAGTCGATCGGCTCCCTATAAACCTAACACGTCGAGTGTTGGTGTCCATACGGCCCACATGGATGTAGTCAGACTGCGCTGGGTCCACCCTTGGGTGTATCAAGCCCTCGGGTGTCAACCCCAGACACCTAAGCAATAATGCACAGTCTAAGCCTACTGGTACCCGTGCCTCGAGTTTGTCCAACATCGGACTACGTGCACGTCCGTAGCCCGCCGGACCCGCACCGCTGTACCACTCAGCCGTCGCTTTTGGCCGCTTACATCAGTCCAGTAATCGTGCCCCGCCCTAACCTAGCTATAGGGTTGTAGTGATACCAAACTGGGATTACTGCTGGAACAGACCACGTTGCTAGGGTTTCTAAGGGGGTTAAGTGTGGTTTTAACCCCTCACTAAACCTGGATTAGATTAGCTAAGTGTAACCACTTACCCCCATCTAATCCTCGCATCCCCATTATTGGTTAAGTATTAGTGGGCCATGACTTAACCCTAATCATGAGGCATTAATTACTTAACGCACCCAACCTCTCACATTAGACATCCGTGGTTACCTGGGAAGATTTACACCACGTCTAGGTCCAACCTCGGGTCTTATGGTGCAACATGACCAACTACCCACATTAGACCCCACGTTGTGGTTACCTGGGAAGATTTACACCACAACTAGGTCTAACCTCGAGTTGGCCATATCATGTTATCTAATGTCATGTCCACTTCAAAACATATTTACAAGTTAACATATACTTGGGTAGACCTAACTTAATAGGTAAATTCCCAAGGGGTAGACCTAACTTAATAGGTAAATTCCCAATCTTTTAGTTTCATGTATTTTTTAAGTTTACCCAAACCCTCCCAACGTCATTATCTCGCTTACATATTCGTCATAACGTATAAGGGTATAAAAGGTAACTTGGCATAACATACATGGTGAACTTCACATGTCATAATAAACATGCATACATGTTAAACTTGTAAATCATGTCATGGTGAATTCGCATAAACATGCATAGCTTATTAATTATGCATAACATGGTAAGGTGAACATGCATAATCCATTAAACTTGCATAACATGGCAAAATGAACATGCATAATCCATTAAACTTGCATAACATGGTAAGATGATCTTGCATAAACATGCATAACCCATGAAACATGTAGAACATGACATAATAAGCTCGCATAAGCATGCATAACTTGTGAAACATGTAAAACATGGCATAGAAATCTCGCATATGCATGCATAACTTATGAATCACATAAAACATGACATAGTGAGTTCGCATAAGCATGCATAACTTATGAATCATATAAAACATGACATAGTGAGTTCGCATAAGCATGCATAATCAACTAAACTCACATAAATCTCAACTTTCACCAAACATTAACTTTAAAGTTTGTAAAGTGAAGGTAAGAGGGCTTACCAATATAAACAAGCCACAAATCCACCAAATAAGATGAAGAAGCCCTTTTAAAAACCAAAACAAAGCCTCAAACAAGAAAACCCTTTTGCAAAATCCCAAAAACACAAACTTTAGCAAATCAAACTTGCATCTTAATGAAGTATGCAAGTTATTAAGCATTCATACAACATAGAAAAGGTTGTATGATCATCATATCATCATAGGATTAAACTTTGAGGAAGGTGGAGGCTAGGGATTTTAGATGGAGGCCATTTGAGGTTTCAATTTGGCATAGTTTAGTTGCAAGATTGATTAATGAGGCTTTAGGGTAGGATTAGGGGTATATTTATAGAGAATTAGAGTGTTTTAGGCCCTAGGATTAACCCTAGATTAGGTTTGGCCCGTCAGATCTTAGAATTCTCCAGAACCAAGCCACTTGACCCAACCCCAATTAGAAATGGTGCACCAGGCTGGGTTGCCTGGGCACCCCCTGTCGACAGGGCTGTCGACAGGGCAGTCGACACCCTGGGTGCCCTGTCGACATGCCTGTCGACATGGGCCCCCTGGCGGGAATTTTCCCGCCTGACCCAGATTAGCCCTAATCCCTGTTTTTAACTTGAAATTTAAATCTGTTTTTAGCATAGAAGTTTCTGAAAACTTCAATGGGCCTTAACCGGGTCATACGGACTCCGATTTTCGAAAACTCGGACTCTATTTCGCGTATTTTTCCGAGACGAACGCAATGGCATAGCCCGTTTCCCCTGATTCTAATTTTTGAATTAAATTCTGCCTCAATTTATGTTATAACAGTTTATTGGAAATACGGGTTGTTATATTCTCCCCTCCTTAAAGGATTTCGTCCCCGAAATCTTCAAGTTAGGAAGAACATATCCTACCATCCAACATCCATCTACTCAAAACATCATCCACGAGCAACCATTTTCCTTAAAGGATTTTAAATGCTGTATGAACATATGCAAAAGTGTGTGTATATGTACCTATCTAATGCAATGATCAATGCAAAATATGTTAGTGAAATGTATCCATATGTATGCAAATCCCTATAATGTATAATGTCTATATGCGTGCTCAACCATACACCCATATGCAACATCCATGTGATTGCATACAAAGTTCATCCAAGAATAAGCATAAACACTCATGCACATGCAATATGAGGAGTGTGTGAGCCGATCTAGTGCCTAATGTGTATCATGCATCCACGAGTAACCACCTGCAAACACTTGCAACCACTTGCAACCATCAACCATAACATGCTTCAAACACATGTTTCATCCAAAGGGTTTCTATCTAAGGTTCTCATGACAAGCTTAGCACGATGGCTAGATAAATATGGATTGCAAAGAGAAAGATATACTAACAAAGGGAAGAGATTGAGAGTGTACCCTCAAACAGAAATGGATAAAGCCCACGCATCTTCTCCTCGGTTTCCCAAGTTGCGTCCTCTTCGGCTTCACCCCATTGCACCTTCACCAATCTGACCTCACGATTCCTTAGCTTCTTGGTCTCTGTCCCCAAGATACGAATCGGAGCTTCCCTTAAAGTTGCTTCTTTCTCTACCTCCACGTCTTCAAGCATGCTAGGCTCAACCACCTCAGCGGACTCATGCAGGCATTTTCGGAGATGCGAGACATGAAAGACATTATGCACTCCGGACAACTTCTCGGGCAATTGCACTCTATAAGCCATCTTCCCAATTCTCTCAATGATGGGGAAGGGTCCAACAAATCTCGGTGCTAGCTTCCCAACAGCTCCAAATCGGACCACATTCCGCAAAGGAGAAACCTTCACGAAAACCTTGTCCCCAACCTCAAACTCCAACTCGGACCTTCGCCTGTCAGCATAGGATTTCTGCCGGTCTTGGGCCGCTTTCATCCGTCTTCTAATCAACTCAACTTTCTCGGATGTATCCCTAATCATGTCGGGTCCAAGTATAAGCTTATCCGTGGATTCCCACCAACATGTAGGTGACTTGCACGGCCTCCCATATAAAGCCTCAAAGGGTGCCATCCCTATGCTCGCCTGATAACTGTTGTTGTATGCAAACTCGACAAGAGGGAGATGGTCTTCCCAAGCACCACCAAAATCTAGAATGCAAAGCCTCAACAAGTCCTCAAGTACCCTATTCACCCTTTCTGTCTGGCCGTCTGTTTGTGGGTGATAGGCCGTACTCAGGTTCAACTTCGTGCCCATAGCCTCCTACAAGCTGTTCCAGAATTGACTAGTAAAGATGGGGTCTCGGTCACTGACTATGCTGGAAGGGACCCCATGTAGTCGCACTATCTCACGAAGATATACTGATGCTAGTCCAGATGCGGTCCTTTTGCTCTTTACTGGAATAAAGTGAGCACTCTTCGTGAGCCTATCCACAATAACCCATATGCTCGTGTTCCCCTTCCTGGACCTTGGAAGCCCATCAATAAAGTCCATAGAAATGCTCTCCCACTTCCATAGCGGGACCTCTAGCGGATGTAATAGCCCACCGGGCTTCTTCGACTCAGCTTTTACTCTTTGACAAATAACACATCTCGAGACAAACTCCGCCACATCCTTTTTCATTCCGGGCCAGAAGAAAACGCGCTTCATGTCCTTATACATCTTATCACCCCCCGGATGTATGGTCATCTTGGAGCGATGTGCTTCCTCGAGGACTTTCCTCACCAAGTCTTCTACCATCGGGACACAAAGCCTTCCATCTCTCCTCAGCCAACCCCTATCGTCTATAGAATATCGAGCAAGGTGACTAGATGTCTCCCCTCGAACCAGCTTATCCACGATCTCAGTTATCTGAGGGTCTTCCTTTTGCGAAGCCCCAACTTGATCTAGGAGGGTAGGCCTGAGCTCTAAAGATGCCAAGGAACCGGTCACCGACTCCATTGCCAAAGAGAAATCAAAGGTCGCTAAGAACTCTAAATTCTTCATCTCAACAAACAGAGGACTTAGTGTCAACCTTTTCCTACTCAACGCATCCGCTACAACATTCCCCTTGCCAGGGGTATATGATATCTCAAAATCATAGGAAGCCAAAAATTCCATCCATCTCTGCTGTCTTAAGTTCAGATCTTTCTGCGAAAAGAGATACTTCAAAGACTTATGATCGGTATATAGCTCGAACCTCTCTCCCAGAAGATAATGACGCCATGCTTTGAGAGCATATACAATCGCTGCCAGCTCTAGATCATGAGTGGGATAGTTCCTCTCATGCACCTTCAGTTGCCTCCCACCAAAGCATATAACTCTGCCCTCTTGCATCAGAACGGCACCCAATCCCGTGCCACAAGCATCAGTGTACACGGTAAATATCTTACCACCATCGGGTAAGGCTAGAACTGGTGCAGAGGTAAGGGCTCTTTTGAGTCTCTGAAAAGCAAGCTCACAATCCATATCCCAAGCAAAGACTAAGTTCTTCTTCGTCAACTTAGTAAGAGGAGCGGATATCTTTGCGAAGTCTTTAATGAACTTCCGATAGAAACCCGCAAGACCCAGAAAGCTTCTCACCTCGGTTGCATTCCTTGGAGTCTTCCAATCCTGAACTGCAACCACCTTAGCGGGATCTACCGCCAAGCCTTGCTTGGATACGATATGCCCAAGAAATCTGACTTCCCTTCTCCAGAAGTGGCACTTGGAGAACTTGGCTTTTAACTGGTGTGCTCTGAGTGTATCCATCACCTCTACTAGGTGCCTCGCATGCTCTTCCTCATCCTTGGAGAAGACCAGAATATCATCAACAAAGACTACGACAAACTTATTCAAAAACTCCCGAAACACCCTACTCATCAAATCCACAAAATATGCGGGTGCATTCGTCAAACCGAACGGCATAACAAGCCATTCAAAGAATCCGTCTGGAGTTCTGAATGCAGTCTTGTCTATACTGTCTTCAGCCACTCTGAGCTGATGGAAACCCGTAGCCAGGTCAAGCTGAGAGAAAACAGAAGCACCAACAAGTTGATCAAAGAGATCATCGATTCTTGGTAACGGGTGTCGGTTCTTCTTAGTTAGCTTATTCAACTCTCTATAATCCACACAGAGTCGGAGAGAGCCATCTGCCTTAGTTGCAAACACCACAGGCGCTCCCCATTCGGATATACTCCTTCTGATGAAGCCCTTCTCAAGCAATTCCTTCACTTGTTTGCTCAACTCCCGTCTCTCACGCGGAGCCATATGCCGAACGGGCAAAGAAACAGGCTTAGCATTATCTACCAGGTAGATGCGAAAGTCAATCTCTCGTTTAGGGGGCAACCCCTTAACTTCTTCAAACACATCTGGATAATCTCGGACCACCCTTACAGACTGAAGGGCCTCCTCTGATGAGTCGAGAGATTCTAGATAGCATAACATGACGGGATTCTTCGGATTGCATGAAATCTCTAAGGTGTTGCCCAGGCGAGTCACAAGCCTTACAACCCTATGCTCACAATCCAGAATGGCTCCATATCTAGACAGCCAATCCATGCCCAAGATTAATCCGTATCCCCTGAAACCTAGAACATACGCACTACACAAGAACTCAACGCTGAGTATAGAGATCCTTAGATCCTCACATACCATGGATAGATGAGCAGAACCCCCAATGGGATTCGAAACACAAACGGGATCATCCACTAAGCTAGTACTGAGGTGCAAACTATCAACAAGATCAGATGAAATAAAGCTATGTGATGCACCGGAATCAAACAAGGTACGTACCGGAAGGTCAGAGATATAAACAAGGTTCTCAACAGAAACACTACCTCTCTCGGGAACTGAAGCGGCATTGAGAGCATGAACTTGCCCTCCTGAAGATCCAGCCTGTCCTTTCTTCTTTGGGCAGTCTTTGCTGAAGTGCCCAGCCTCTCCACAAGAAAAGCATCCACCATTAAGCTTCCTTTTCTTCTTCCTGCAATCTTTAGCAAAATGCCCAGCTATGCCACAGTAATTGCACTTCCCCTTGCCTTTGTTGTTGCCCTTCTTGTTCTTATTCTGATTTCCTTGACTGCTTTGACCTAGGTTGCCTTTGCCTTGAGAGTCAGCCTTCTTTGCCTGAGCATCGCCCGACTTGACTTCCTTCTTTCCCTCTCCCTGAAGCAGAGCCATATTAACCAAACTCTCGAAAGTGGCTCCATGCGGAATATGTGACATTGCCAAGCCCTGTAGCGGCTCATTCAATCCTCTGGCAAATCGAAGAGCCTTCTTTTCCGGGGTGTTTACTAGATCCAAACCAAAGCGGGCCAGCTGATTGAACTTGTTCACATACTCCTTGACAGACATATCCCCTTGCTTTAGTGAAATGAACTTCTCCATTTGTATATTTGCTTCAGCTGAAGATAGAAACTTGGTTACAAATCTAGCCCTTAAATCGGCCCAAGTCTCAACGGGCCTCGTCCCATTGGTGACCTCCCACCAATAGGCCGCCTCATCCTTCAGAAGCCATACGGTCAACAAGATCTTCCTCTCGTCATCTATCCCAAAGATGGCAAATAAGTCCTCCGTGTCCTTCAGCCAATTCCTAGCTTCAACGAAAGATTCTGTGCCCAGAAAATTCTTGCCCCCCATTGCCTTAAAGTCTTTACACACCTTTGTAAACTCAATCTGAGGATGCTGAGGGGGAGGAGGGGGAAGAGGAGCCTCAGCAACGGGAGGAGGAGGAACATTAGCAACGGGAGGGGGAATATTAGCTGCTGGAGGAGGGGGAGCAGGGACCACCGGAGGAGGGATATTACGGGTAGGATTCTCAACCACAGGAGGAGGAGTGGGAGTAGGGTTGGCGGGACCAGCTGCCGCCCTAGCTTCTAGGAGTCTCCTATACCAGAGTGGTACGTTCACTCCATCTGGGATGTCAAGATTCTCAGCCATACTGAAACAAGAGATAAGATAAGATTAGGTCAAGGGAACGAAGGATGACGCTGATGGCTTTTTGGGGATTAGCCTTAAAATAATCTAGACTTTATTTTGGAAAATACTTAGTAGGTTTTTGAAAATAGTTTTTCAAAAAGGGTTTTTTTTTTTCAAAAGTTTTTGTTCAATCTTGTTAACCTTGCGCTCTGATACCAAATGTAACACCCCACCTCCACTAGGATCACTCCTTAGAATGTACTAGCTTTGGAGGGGCGTTATTGTGAAGGTAAACATGCACAGAGATATAGCAAGACAGAGTATATAAAAATAAATATAAGTAAAGCAGCGGTAGCAGATAAAAACCCATCATCATCATAGAAAAACCCACATAGTCAAGTACATAATATCAAAATGTCATGATCCAAAATACAACTCCAGTCTAGATACGTGATAACAAAATACATAGTAAACATCAGTACTAATCCCCAGAAATAAAAGATAAGCCACAGCTAGCTCAGATCCATACATGAGCTATCCAACAAGCAAGTCAAAGATCCACTAAGCAGATGTAGTCCCTCCCTGAGAACCTGTGGGGGGGGGGGGAAACGGAAGAAAAGAAGCGAAAGAAAACAGGTCAGTCAAAAAGACTGGTAAGCCCTACTACGATCAATCTATAAACTAATAAAGTTAACAGTATGATGGAAACTGAGAGGAACATTCTGGCAACAGATAAAGGTGACATCACATAGACGAGATTAATCTTTGCACCATAGTGTACTAGCAAACCCACAAAACAAATCTCGATCCCTTAGCCCAAACTTTGGCCCAATAACATGAAGTGACCTTAGTATAAGGCCCAGCCCAACGGTCTAGTCGATCGGCTCCCTATAAACCTAACACGTCGAGTGTTGGTGTCCATACGGCCCACATGGATGTAGTCAGACTGCGCTGGGTCCACCCTTGGGTGTATCAAGCCCTCGGGTGTCAACCCCAGACACCTAAGCAATAATGCACAGTCTAAGCCTACTGGTACCCGTGCCTCGAGTTTGTCCAACATCGGACTACGTGCACGTCCGTAGCCCGCCGGACCCGCACCGCTGTACCACTCAGCCGTCGCTTTTGGCCGCTTACATCAGTCCAGTAATCGTGCCCCGCCCTAACCTAGCTATAGGGTTGTAGTGATACCAAACTGGGATTACTGCTGGAACAGACCACGTTGCTAGGGTTTCTAAGGGGGTTAAGTGTGGTTTTAACCCCTCACTAAACCTGGATTAGATTAGCTAAGTGTAACCACTTACCCCCATCTAATCCTCGCATCCCCATTATTGGTTAAGTATTAGTGGGCCATGACTTAACCCTAATCATGAGGCATTAATTACTTAACGCACCCAACCTCTCACATTAGACATCCGTGGTTACCTGGGAAGATTTACACCACGTCTAGGTACAACCTCGGGTCTTATGGTGCAACATGACCAACTACCCACATTAGACCCCACGTTGTGGTTACCTGGGAAGATTTACACCACAACTAGGTCTAACCTCGAGTTGGCCATATCATGTTATCTAATGTCATGTCCACTTCAAAACATATTTACAAGTTAACATATACTTGGGTAGACCTAACTTAATAGGTAAATTCCCAAGGGGTAGACCTAACTTAATAGGTAAATTCCCAATCTTTTAGTTTCATGTATTTTTTAAGTTTACCCAAACCCTCCCAACGTCATTATCTCGCTTACATATTCGTCATAACGTATAAGGGTATAAAAGGTAACTTGGCATAACATACATGGTGAACTTCACATGTCATAATAAACATGCATACATGTTAAACTTGTAAATCATGTCATGGTGAATTCGCATAAACATGCATAGCTTATTAATTATGCATAACATGGTAAGGTGAACATGCATAATCCATTAAACTTGCATAACATGGCAAAATGAACATGCATAATCCATTAAACTTGCATAACATGGTAAGATGATCTTGCATAAACATGCATAACCCATGAAACATGTAGAACATGACATAATAAGCTCGCATAAGCATGCATAACTTGTGAAACATGTAAAACATGGCATAGAAATCTCGCATATGCATGCATAACTTATGAATCACATAAAACATGACATAGTGAGTTCGCATAAGCATGCATAACTTATGAATCATATAAAACATGACATAGTGAGTTCGCATAAGCATGCATAATCAACTAAACTCACATAAATCTCAACTTTCACCAAACATTAACTTTAAAGTTTGTAAAGTGAAGGTAAGAGGGCTTACCAATATAAACAAGCCACAAATCCACCAAATAAGATGAAGAAGCCCTTTTAAAAACCAAAACAAAGCCTCAAACAAGAAAACCCTTTTGCAAAATCCCAAAAACACAAACTTTAGCAAATCAAACTTGCATCTTAATGAAGTATGCAAGTTATTAAGCATTCATACAACATAGAAAAGGTTGTATGATCATCATATCATCATAGGATTAAACTTTGAGGAAGGTGGAGGCTAGGGATTTTAGATGGAGGCCATTTGAGGTTTCAATTTGGCATAGTTTAGTTGCAAGATTGATTAATGAGGCTTTAGGGTAGGATTAGGGGTATATTTATAGAGAATTAGAGTGTTTTAGGCCCTAGGATTAACCCTAGATTAGGTTTGGCCCGTCAGATCTTAGAATTCTCCAGAACCAAGCCACTTGACCCAACCCCAATTAGAAATGGTGCACCAGGCTGGGTTGCCTGGGCACCCCCTGTCGACAGGGCTGTCGACAGGGCAGTCGACACCCTGGGTGCCCTGTCGACATGCCTGTCGACATGGGCCCCCTGGCGGGAATTTTCCCGCCTGACCCAGATTAGCCCTAATCCCTGTTTTTAACTTGAAATTTAAATCTGTTTTTAGCAAAGAAGTTTCTGAAAACTTCAATGGGCCTTAACCGGGTCATACGGACTCCGATTTTCGAAAACTCGGACTCTATTTCGCGTATTTTTCCGAGACGAACGCAATGGCATAGCCCGTTTCCCCTGATTCTAATTTTTGAATTAAATTCTGCCTCGATTTATGTTATAACAGTTTATTGGAAATACGGGTTGTTATAGGTTTGGTCGAATTGGAGTGGGTCTTCAGAAGAGTTGTCGCGCATTAACAGTCCTAGAATTCGGTTCGGTTCGGTAGTCATCACCTTCGTCGGTTCGGTTCGGTAGTCATCACCTTCGTCGGTTCGGTGCTCCTTCGGTTCGGGCTCTCCACTCGGTTCGGTTCGGAAGTGTAGTGCCTATTCTCTGCTTGGTTCGGTGGTTACTCCCTTCTAAGTTCCTGGATCCGATCCTGTCCTTCTCCATTTGTCTGATCCGCTCTCACTCGCTTGTTTGCTCCGATCCGCTCCGCTCCCTAGCTTACTCCGACCCGATACGCCCTCTAGCTTACTCCGATCCGATCCGATCCGCTCTCTAGCTTACTCCGATCCGATCCGCTCTCTAGTCTACTCCGATCCGATCCTGCTCCATAGCTCCGATCCGATCCTCTGCCCAACTCCAACTCTAAGTAAACGGCCTTCCTTCTCGCCAATCCTCCTCCAGTGATAAGTTCCAATCCGGTTCGAATTCCCTTGGTCAGTTTACAAATCCGATCTGACCCCTACTCCGATCCGATCCGGTTCGGAACCTGCACATTTCCGCAACTTTCCAGCGAGCTTTCTACGCCATTCGACGGCGTTTTCGACTAATCTAACTATTCTAATCAATCATAAAACATACCATAGAGTCATATCAACATGAAAGAGCAACCACAAATAGCAAACAATGATTCAAATGAATCAAAATGGATCAAAAGTGACTAAAACTTCATATTTTCCCATAATCCCTCTTAATCATGTTTAAGCGCATACATAGTAAAACTTAATCAAATCGTCTAAATTTTCTAACAGAGGTATGAAATATTATTTAAGAATTTCTAAACATTTTTCCAGAATTTATTAGTGTATAAATTCGCTAACCTTCACTAATTACCCTTAATTACCGTAATTAGTGCAAAAACTATGCAAATCACTCACCTTGGCCACAAAATAAAACACCAAATCTGAAATACTCTCTGTTTGGGTCGAATTCCTATGTATAGCAGCAGCTCCAACCTTGCTTTGATGTAGTTTAGGCTTAATCTTCACTAAAAATGTGTTTTGGAGTGGTTTTAGAGGATGGAAGCCATTACTAAGGTCTCAAGAAGGTTCGTGGCGGCTCAAAACTGAAATGAAAGTGATTTCCTAACCCTAATCAGTCCTCCTATACCTCTAAACCCGAAATTTCCCTCTGGGCCTAGCTGCTAATCACCCGGTTAAGCCCAATTAAGCTGTTTTTCACCATCTGAAACTTGTTTCAGTCATATCTCCCAAACGGTGAGTTCGTTTGGCTAATGTGACCACTCACGGAAAGAGAAACCATCGTCCGGAGCTAATGGAAGTGGTTTCAAGTCAAAATTCCTTTCCAGTCAAAAGTTATGGCCAAAACAGTGCCAACTAGGGGTAAAATGGTCATTTAAAAATCGGGAAAAATCATGAACATGGGAAATGACCCCAATAGTCGTCTCCCAAAGTTACATGACCATACAACTTCATATGTGAAAGAAATAAATATTCTACGATCCTATGATGCGTAGAATGTGGGTCGTTACACTCTCCCCCCCTTAAGAAATTTCGTCCCCGAAATTCCTTAACCCAAAACATACAAAAGATCCCGCATGCCTAACAGCCATATACAACAATCAAACATGCAAAACAAGCAAACAAGCCTATCCTAGCATGCGGAAAACTAAATCGAAGTCAAAATCTTACCAGGCAAAGAGTTCTGGGTATGTCTTCCTAATGTTCTCCTCTGTCTCCCAAGTACAATCATTCTCGTCCTCGCTCCACTGAACCTTGACCAACTTCACCGCCTTCCTTCGAAGTTGCTTCATGTCGTGCTCGATAATACGGGCCGGGTTGTGGTTCCCAACCGCCTCGGGTTTTACTTCGAAGTCCTCTAACTGATCAGGTGAAATAGTCATATCTGAGTCGTGAACGAACTTCCTTAGTTGGGAAACATGAAATACGTCGTGAACTCCCGCCATCTTCTCCGGTAAGTCAATTCTGTATGACAAATTCCCGACTAGTTCAAGAACAGGGAATGGGCCAACGAATCTTGGTGCCAACTTGCCTCTCCTGCCAAATCGTATTATGCTCTTCAACGGAGAAATCTTGACAAACACCAAGTCACCAACGGAGAATTTTAAGTCTCTTCTTCTCTTATCAGCATAACTCTTCTGCCTATCTTGGGCTGCCTTCATTCGTTGTTGAATGATCTTGATCTTATCTGAAGTTTCCCTCACCACATCTGGCCCAAGCATAAACTTCTCGCCAGTCTCTATCCAACATGATGGTGAGTTACACGGTCTTCCGTACAAAGCTTCAAACGGAGCCATACCGATACTGGATTGGTAGTTATTATTATATGCAAACTCTACTAGATGCAAATGGTCATCCCATGATCCACCAAAATCCAATATACATGCTCTCAAGAGATCTTCCAAAATACGATTCACCCTCTCCGTCTGACCGTCGGTCTGAGGATGATATGCGGTACTGAGATGTAACTCTGACCCTAGAGCCTCTTGTAAGCTCTTCCAAAACCCACTAGTGAACAATGGGTCTCGGTCGCTCACATGCCTTTAGGTACTCCATGAAATCTCACTACCCACTTCATATACAATTCTGCTAACTTAGCTGCCGTTCTGGTCGATTTGACTGGTATAAACCTTGCACTTTTAGTCAGTCGATCCACAACTACCCAAATGCTATCGTGTCCCGATCTAGTCCTTGGTAAACCATCAATAAAATCCATCGAGACTTGCTCCCATTTCCATTCGGGAATTTCTAAGGGCTGTAACAACCCACTAGGCTTCTTTTGCTCGGCTTTAACTAGCTGGCAATTCATGCACTTGGATATAAACTTCCCAATGTCTCTTTTCATCCCTTCCCAATAGTAGGTCTGCTTCATGTCTCGATACATCTTATTACCACCGGGGTGTATAGTCAGTTTTGAGTGATGACATTCTCTAAGCACTTCATCTCTCAATCCATTGACATTGGGTACAACAAGCTTTCCATTCTTTCTAAGCCATCCATCTCGATCAAGCCCATATTTGTTCATCTTCTCATCGACACACATCCCTAACTTGGAGATGATTTCCAATAGGTTAGGATCGTCCCTCTGACTAGAGCCGATCCGCTCAATTAAAGTGGGTCTGATCGTCAAACTTGATAACATTTCTGGATCCAATTCGCACTTTGGTCTGAAATCAAACCCCGCGATATACTCCAGTTGCTTCCATTCAAGGAACATAGCCCCTAAATTGGCCTGTCATCTACTCAATGCATCAGCCACTGCATTGCCCTTTCCCGGTGTGTATGCGATGTCAAAATCATAGGAAGCTAAGAACTCTAACCATCTCTACTGACGGAGATTCAGATCTTTCTGAGAGAAGAGGTACTTTAACGACTTATGATCTGTAAACAGCTCAAATCTTTCTCCCAAGAGATAGTGTCTCCACATCTTTAACGCGAACACGATTGCTGCCAATTCTAAATCATGGGTAGGGTATCTTCTCTCGTGCGGTTTCAATTGCCGACTTGCGTAAGCTACAACCCTACCGCCATGCATCAATACAGCACCCAGTCCGGTACCACAGGCATCCGTGTATACCGTCATCTCTTCATCCCCCTTAGGAATGACTAACACTGGTGCGCTTGTCAACTTGTCCTTTAGACTTTTGAACGCATTCTCGCACCTTTCATCCCAGACAAAAACTTGATTCTTCTTGGTCAACTGGATCAATGGTGCTGCTATCTTGGAGAAACCTTGGATAAACTTACGATAATATCCGGCTAATCCCAAGAAACTTCTTACATCTGTTGCATTCTTGGGCGTAGGCCAATCTTGTACCGTAGCCACCTTCGCCGGGTCCACGGCAATACCATTCTCTGATACAACATGGCCCAAGAACCTCACTTCCCTCTTCCAGAAGTGACACTTAGAAAACTTTGCTTTCAATTGGTGTTTTCTCAACACCTCCATCACTACTCTTAAATGTTCCTTGTCTCCTTCCTCTGTCCTCGAATAGACCAAAATATCATCAACGAACACAAGGACAAACTTATTCAACTGATCTCTGAATACCCTATTCATAAGATCCACAAAATATGCTGGGGCATTGGTCAGCCCGAATGGCATGACCAACCACTCATAAAATCCGGACGGCGTTCGAAATGCCGTTTTAGCTATACTCTCAGCTTCCACTCTAAGCTAATGAAAACCTGTCGCGAGATCCAATTGAGAAAATACTCTCACGCCACTCAACTAATCGAACAAATCATCTATCCGCGGTAGAGGATACTTGTTCTTCCTCGTCACTTTATTCAACTCGCGGTAGTCTACACACAAACGAAGGGAACCATCCGCCTTGGTAGCAAACACAACTGGTGCTCCCCATTCAGAAACACTCCTTCTGATAAATCCCTTCTTCAAAAGATCGCTGACTTGCACCTCGAGCTCTCGCTGCTCTCTTGGTGCCATACGACGAAGTGGCATCACTATAGGCCTGGCATCCTTTACTAAATCAATACGAAACTCAATCTCTCGGTGTGGTGGAAGTCCGGTCACTTCTTCGAAAACATCCGGATACTGGCCAACCACGGGCAAACCTGACAACTCACTATGCGGAATGTCGAGGGAGTTTAGAAAACTAGCCAATACCCCCTTACTGGGTAGACCACCAAACACTATCCTCCGCCCATCATCCGCTCTAGCTGTCACTAAAAAGCCCTCACAGTCTACCACCACCCCGTATCTTTGGAGCCAATCTACTCCCAAAATAATGCCAAACCCAGTAAAGCCCAAAACAAAGCAATCACAAACAAACATGCATCCATGACTCAATAAGACCACATTACGACAAATCATGCTAAGGCTAGTCGAACCCCCAATCGGGTTCGTCACTACTAAAGGTCTATCGACAATCTCGGGCTCCAATCCCAATCTATCTACCATGTCACTAGATATGAAAGAACTGGAAGCTCCGGTATCAAACAAAACTCTAACAGGAACATCATAAACAGAAAGCATACCTTGAATGACGACATTCTTTCCTTTTTCCGCCGCTGTTGGGGCATTCGACGAAGAAGGAATAGCATTAAGGGCGTAGGCTTTCATTATTTGCTTTTCTTTGGGGGGTTGCGGACACTTGTCCTTGTGATGTCCCATTTGGCCACAGTTGAAGCACTTCCTATCCGCTGGCTTGGCCCGACAATTACTAGCATAATGGCCCTTCTTACCACAGCTGAAGCACTCAACGTCTTGCTTATTCTTTTTCTTCTGGCCATCCTTAGTCTGACTCTGCTTTCTCTTATTCTGGGAACCACCCTTGCCTCCACCACTTGCTTGTGGCTTTGGCTCATCTACGGATGCAACCTCAGTCTTCGGCTTAGGGTAGAGACTTTCTGATCTTAATGCTTTCCCCACAATCGATTCAAACGTCTCATCGATGTGGTTAATAAGTTTTTCCCCCAAGTACTGATCCAAACCAGTTATGAATTTCTCATTCTTTTTCTCGGCAGTATCAATAAGAGATAACCCATATTTCGACAAAGTGTCAAATTCAGCAATATACTCCGAGACAGCTCTGCCATTCTGCTTGAGCTCTAAGAATTTCTTAAACAGCACTGACTTCTGAGCAGCTGGAATGAACTTCTCGCTAAAGCGAGCCTTAAACTGCTCCCAAGTAATCTGATCTTCGGGAGTAGCTGCCTTTGTAGCATTCCACCAATTCATTGCCCGCCCTTGCAGCTGACGGGACGCTAGCTTTCTCTTCATCGAATCCTCGATACCCAAATCCTCGAAGATACGTTTGCAACTATCCAACCAATCCTGAACATCCGTGGCCGACTCCGTTCCGTGGAACGGCTTCCCACCAAGGCTAGTATAATCCTTATTCAGCTTGGCGAAGTCGACTCTTGACGCCTGCACTATTGGACCACCACCATTTCCACCATTGGGAGTTGCCCTCTGTACATCTCTAAGCATCTCTCTCATGAGGTCAGTATACATCGTCCTCATGTCATCAGCATTCCCATTATTGGCTACCCTACCAGCACCTCTAGTATATCGGCTCATCGTCAATCTGAAAAAGGAAACGATTAACGACTCCATAGTGGTGCTAGTGCAGTACGACTTCATCCTTATACTAGTAACAGTATATATATATATATATATAGCTTTTAAAAATCAAAGTAATCACAAATACGCTCTCTCGTATACGTATATTATCTCTCCCTGATAATTTCCTAGGTTAACTACGCAACCTAGAGCTCTGATACCAAGTGTGACAGCCCGCTCCGCACCAGCCTGCATTTCCTCCGGAAGTGCGCTGTACACATGTCCCGACTAGCACGGAACGGTCGCCAAAGAAAGGAAAGAAGGGAAATGAACTAATCAAGGAACCTGTAGAATGTCTCACAGCGCATGGAATAAAATATAATAATAACATACTTGACATAAAATAGGTGAGACAGTGCATAAGCTGATAACTAAAATCAACATCAATCATCAGAGCAGTGGAAATTCAAATACAGCTTATTACAATTTTCCAAATTTACTGTCTCTAAGCAAAAGAAAGCTAAAGTAGAAGATGCACCACCAATGCCCAAGAAGTGATCTTCAACAACACAGGGAGAATATTATGTATATATTACGTGGAAGCCTCCTGCTCGTCTCCGGATCATCTATCCGTGCATCACCAGCTAACCTGTCTCTAGTCTGCTCGTGTGAGCACCCAGAGTAATAAGAGGAAACATAAAACTCTAGGTCAGACATAAAGCCTGGTATGAGCGATAAGCATCTAAACAGAATGATAACAGGTATACTAAACCATACCTGAACCTGGACCTGCAACCAAAGAGTTAGTACCACATACCGTACAATACTCTAAGGTGCCATAATAAATAGTGTAAGAATACGAGGGTGGGGTGTACATGTCACAATGATAGCAAACAAATCATCCATATCAACCATCCTCACATCTCTCACTCAGTGCGTAAAGCATACGATATCTACCACTTTGGGACACTAGACGACTTGAGGTAACGACGAATCCCGACTTGTAGAAACCCTGCTGTGACCAAGCTAAACACATGGAGTCATGACCAAACATTTCAATGACCCACTTCATTGGTCGTAGCCCTTGGTTCTACCGATGCCATAATGGCCATGAATCCGCCTTCATACCTCCTACCATAGTGGTCCAAAGCTATAGACGTCGATAACCCCTTGGCACGCGTCCCGCAGCAAAGCCCAACCATGAAGCGAGCTCGTTGATTTCCATCTGAATCTTGAGCTCTAACTTCTCATTTGGACTTCCTTTGCATCTCGGGTTTGGTCGAATTGGAGTGGGTCTTCAGAAGAGTTGTCGCGCATTAACAGTCCTAGAATTCGGTTCGGTTCGGTAGTCATCACCTTCGTCGGTTCAGTTCGGTAGTCATCACCTTCGTCGGTTCGGTGCTCCTTCGGTTCGGGCTCTCCACTCGGTTCGGTTCGGAAGTGTAGTGCCTATTCTCTGCTTGGTTCGGTGGTTACTCCCTTCTAAGTTCCTAGATCCGATCCTGTCCTTCTCCATTTTCCCGATCCGCTCTCACTCGCTTGTTTGCTCCGATCCGCTCCGCTCCCTAGCTTACTCCGACCCGATCCGCCCTCTAGCTTACTCCGATCTGATCCGCTCTCTAGCTTACTCCGATCCGATCCGCTCTCTAGTCTACTCCGATCCGATCCTGCTCCATGGCTCCGATCCGATCCTCTGCCCAACTCCAACTCTAAGTAAACGGCCTTCCTTCTCGCCAATCCTCCTCCAGTGATAAGTTCCAATCCGGTTCGAATTCCCTTGGTCAGTTCACAAATCCGATCCGACCCCTACTCCGATCCGATCCGGTTTGGAACCTGCACATTTCTGCAACTTTCCAGCGAGCTTTCTACGCCATTCGACGGCGTTTTCGACTAATCTAACTATTCTAATCAATCATAAAACATACCATAGAGTCATATCAACATGTAAGAGCAACCACAAACAGCAAACAACGATTCAAATGAATCAAAATGGATCAAAAGTGACTAAAACTTCATATTTTCCCATAATCCCTCTTAATCATGCTTAAGCGCATACTTAGTAAAACTTAATCAAATCGTCTAAATTTTCTAACAGAGGTATGAAATATTATTTAAGAATTTCTAAACATTTTTCCAGAATTTATTAGTGTATAAATTCGCTAACCTTCACTAATTACCCTTAATTACCGTAATTAGTGCAAAAACTATGCAAATCACTCACCTTGGCCACAAAATAAAACATCAAATCTGAAATACTCTCTGTTTGGGTCGAATTCCTATGTATAATAGCAGCTCCAACCTTGCTTTGTTGCTATTTGGCCTTGCTTTGATGTAGTTTAGGCTTAATCTTCACTAAAAATGTGTTTTGGAGTGGTTTTAGAGGATGGAAGCCATTACTAAGGTCTCAAGAAGGTTTGTGGCGGCTCAAAACTGAAATGAAGGTGATTTCCTAACCCTAATCAGTCCTCCTATACCTCTAAACCCGAAATTCCCCTCTGGGCCTAGCTGCTAATCACCCGGTTAAGCCCAATTAAGCTGTTTTTCACCATATGAAACTTGTTTCAATCATATCTCCCAAACGGTGAGTCCGTTTGGCTAATGTGACCACTCTACGGAAAGAGAAACCATCGTCCGGAGCTAATGGAAGTGGTTTTAGGTCAAAATTCCTTTCCAGTCAAAAGTTATGGTCAAAACAGTGCCAACTACGGGTAAAATGGTCATTTAAAAATCGGGAAAAATCATGAACATGGGAAATGACCCCAATAGTCGTCTCCCAAAGTTACATGACCACACAACTTCATATGTGAAAGAAATAAATATTCTACGATCCTATGATGCGTAGAATGCGGGTCGTTACAACTAGTTTTACCTGAACTGATTTGAATGTGATCTGGGAATAATTGAATGGTTGTTGCTGTGTCATCATACATCTGAAGTTCCTCACACACATCAATCTGTTTTCACCTTGAGCATGCTGCTACCTTGCATGAACTTTTGTTGCACTATTGTATTTGTACATGGTCATACTGTTGCACCATCATTTGTTTCCTGCTTTGACTTGCTCTCTGAACCATGTCTCGACCATTTGTACACCTTGTAAGTTCTTGTGACCTTGCTGTTCACTTTGACTTTTGCTTGGCTACCTTTCTTTTTGTATTGGCACCATCAATTATATTTTTGCCTCTTTGCTGATTTTATATGCATATTTGATTTCCATTTCTCCTTTAACCTGTCTTGTGTTGATTTTGACATTTGTGTTTATATGTATATCAGCAGACTAGTCACACTATGTTGAGGCTGATCAAAAATCAGCAAACTAGTATGATTATGTCGAGGCTGATCAAATCAGTTCGAGTCAGAAAAATGATGAGAAACACACCGAAATTATGAGGCAAATAATTTTTCAAAAATAAAAATTGTATTTGCATGAATTCTATTTCATTTCTATTGCAGTGTACTGTGTGTATGTTTCTATATATGACAGGTATGAAGACTGGACTGAATGTCAAGCTTATAGAAGACAGAAGACAATGAAACTGAAGAACAAAGAGACAGTGTATATGAGTGACTGTGTGACTGTAATTGAGTGTGAGAATTGCAGTAAAGAGCAGTGTATGAATATGTGAATTGTACTGAATATTGTAATAAACCAGTTTGATCGAAATAAAATATTATTTTATTGTGTTCAAATAAACTTGTCTATTAAATTCTGTTTATTTACAAGTACAATGTTCTGTGAATGTATATCAGTGATGTATTCAAATAGTGGAGTTATAAAAGATTGTATTGTTTGAAAGTTGAAATAGAATATTCAATTTAAATAAAATACTGTATAAATATATGAATGTGTATACAGTCGTATTCTATTTAAATATAAATATTATATTACAGCCTGTGTTGTAATGAACAGTACAATAACAAACACATCTGTATAAATATATATTTGGTTGTTATCATCAAACAAAAATCATAAAATTGTGTATACAACACCGTTATATACAACAATCTCCCCCTTTTGATGATGACAAACAAATAAAAGATTTTGAATATAATAAATGTGTTTGTTCGTGAATATTTGAACTCCCCCTATTTAAATGCTCCCCCTACAACAGAAACTCTCCCTATAACTGTGCATGAATGAAATGTATGAATAAATTTTCCAAATTAAAGATATTTATAAAATATTCACTCATAAATCAAAATTAAAATCTCAACCCATTCTCCCCCTTTTGTTATCATCAAAAGGATACAGAAATTAAAATACAGATGAAAAATGACTAAAATATAATTTTAGCTTAAGAGGAAGAACGATCATCATAAATCTCAATTAGTCAAACAAAAATCATAATAGACTGAGAACAGGTGGCATATTTCACATTGTAGAGAATGATGGATTTACGATGAATTTTATATAAAATGGGGAGAGTTAATAAATGAGTTCCAATTATTTTCCAAAGAATTTTTATAAAAAAGAGGTTTAAAAACAGAGATGGAATTTGAACTATAATTAATATTTCAATTTAAGTGACAAAATCGAATATTCTTAAATCCCAATAACTATCAATCAACAAATCATGATACGTCATAAGATTTCAATACATTTCACAGATTAGAATATGAATTGATAGGCTGGTTTTTAAATACCAAGGAGAATTTCAGATTAAATTCAATTTATAGCACAATATTTCCTTTTTCTTTTTATTTTATTTAAGAGCACACTGACCACGCATAACCAGAGCTTGGATTTTTAAATGAGGTCAGTCGCAGCTTAAATTATAAGTTGTCTCTTAACCATGCATGACTAGAGCTTGGATTTTTAAATGAGGTTAGAGACACACTTATATACTTATTATATTTATTATTTTCAGCTTTGAATAGAAAAACTCCTCGGTATATACAACCAATATGAATGATAGAAATGTGGTAGGTACAGAAATGGACTGTGAAATAAATTTCTAAATTAATTATATTATGAAATATGACCAACTGTATCGGGATCATTGGAAAATTTCAATTGTCACTAATTCTGACTAATAACATAACCACAATTCCATCACAAATATTTTCACTGTTTATTCAAAAGGATTTTTCTTAAAAAATATTAACTCTCCACATTCATATAAGATTATCATGGATGGCAGACGGGTGATAGATAAAGGAGATGGTCGTGAAATATTTGCCAGTTCAAAGATATTATAATTAATATTCAACCATCATGAAAATCCAAATGAAATCTCCTCTTGTTGTGAAATACACTGCAGTCACAATTCATCATAATTTCAAAAACTGATAATAATTTTGATTAATTATAAACACAGCACAAATTGGATATTGATTTCAATTTCCGAATGAATAAAAAATAAATAATTTTAAAATTGAAAAAACAATTACAAGAAGAAATTAAACAGAAAAAAAATTGAATCTATACAGGGGTGATAATTCAAAAAATAGATAAGTGAAAAAGGATGATACCAAATGTTCTCGCTTATCGAGGAATTTAATTACACCCTGATGGACTATCATGGACATCTCAGGCTAAAGAAATTTAAACACAGACCCAGCCAGACAAATTTAGCACATTTATTTGTATAAGGAAAAAAATGTATGGATCTATACAAGGTGAAAATTTTGAATCTTAGTACAGATGGGTGAAACAAATATAAGGCGCTTCTGATACCACTTGGTGTCTCTATTTACGAGGAATTTTAACATGATAGTGAACAAGAATGTCATAGACAAAAGAATTATTAAGTACCAAGCCCAAACAGACAGATAATAGATTATGCACATGTATCAGAGCAGCAAGCATGTGATTCCAGAACAAACATTTTTGAAAACAGTATCAGAGCAACACAGAACATAGTTTCAAATCATACTTGTCAAGATGATGGCCACATATGATGATTCATGATCTAATGATTAAAATACTGTTTGCTTGAAATCATTTGAGGAATATGAAAATATCAGAATTTAATGAATCAATCACACCAGATTATAAATTTTTGATTTGAGATATGTGTGAGATTCAATAAATCAATAATTTCAAATGATTTTAATCAAACAAATAATTAGATCAAATAATCATGAAATAACAGAGAATTTTAAGACCAATTTTACAAAAGAAATTTTCACAAGTATCTGACAAGTGTGGGGTTAAATTCAGATCATTTACATCAAATTTGAGAGGTATTCATGAATTAGAAAATTAAAGTAATTTATTTGAAATCACTTGAATCAACGTCAAGTTCTAGGATATAATGAATCAGTCACACAAGATTGATAATTTCAAATTTAGGAGGTATGTGAGATTCAAAATATCAGGAATTTCAGATGATTTCAAACAAACTAATTTCAACTGTACTAATCATGAATTAAAATGAATTTTAAGATGTATCACTGAGACAAGACATTTTAAAAGAAATATTCGAGCCATTCTGAAAATTACTGGAATTGTCACAACTGGTAAATAATAGTGTGCTGTAATGAGTATAATATCTTGAGCTTTTCTAAAATGAATTAGAATAAACTTAGAACAGCAAAGGTGTGTGAATTTCCATATAATTTTCAGATCTTCAAAACAATTTAGAATTCAGATTAACAGTGTTCAAGATATAACAAGAATACGTCAACACCGTTAGGAATTCAGAAAACAGAAAATGAACTTCAAAACAATTATGCAACCACCCATATAATGGTTTACAAGTTTAAATTTAAGATCTGGAAAAGATTAACAATATCATACTTTCAGTAAAGCAAATTTCCAGACAGTCACGAGTTCTGCAACAAGACGTTAAGGAATCCCAAGAGAAAGGATATATGGCAGTGACAAGTTAAACCAAAAAAATAAAAAAAATAGAAGAGATAGAAGGAGATAGAAGAAGAAATAAACAAGAAAATTAAAAAGATATTTACATAGATGAGTTCAGAGATCATACCTAAGATCAGTGTAAAGCAGAATCTCTGACTCAACTAGTTGGGCTAAAGGAACTGAAAGTGATTCAATGATATAAAGCAGTTTGAAGCCAGTTTCTCTTTCTGCACAGCAGTTCCTCAGCCTCCTTCGGTACCTAACAGTTTATAGGATCGAGTGGTCTAACAAAGTTTGTAAAACCACTTACAGTTGTATTCATATGTTTTGGTACCCATACCTGTTTGTATAACAAACCCTCTGAATTTACTTTTGTACCCTTTGGAACCAAAATCTGTTTGAATTTCACGAAGTTTGGTTTATTTCTTTTTGGGATCCAGGATTGTTTAGAAGGATTATTATAAAACAATTTCTCATTTTGATTTTGACTCTAAAAACATTTGAAATTATAAGAGTTCAAATTTTCAAATCGATTCTTTTCAAAGTTGTTTGAAGGATTTTTCAAATCATTCGAAATTCGTCTTTCAAAAACATTGTACTGAATATTGTAATAAACCAGTTTGATCGAAATAAAATATTATTTTATTGTTTTCAAATAAACTTGTTTATTAAATTCTGTTTATTTACAAGTACAATGTTCTGTGAATGTATATTAGTGATTTATTTAAATAGCGGAGTTATAAAAGATTGTATTGTTTGAAAGTTGAAATAGAATATTCAATTTACATAAAATACTGTATAAATATATGAATGTGTATACAGTCGTATTCTATTTAAATATAAATATTATGTTACAGTCTGTGTTGTAATGAACAGTACAATAACAAACACATTTATATAAATATATATTTGGTTGTTATCATCAAACAAAAATCATAAAATTGTGTATACAACACCGTTATATACAACACCATCCTCAAATAATGCCCTCTAGTCTTATGATACACCACCTAGAGCGACATGAGTGTACCAAGACTTTCCCACGTACGTATCGTCAATCATTCTCGATGTCTATTGCACATGCTCTCTATATGTGCGCCCGAGTCCCGTGGCAGGGCTAATCAAGAAACACAGAACTCGGTCGGTAGCTTTCAAATATCTGCCGATTGCAGATGCTAAGGTCTGCTTTTACAGTGGCTATGGTCCCACTAGACCCCTCCCTCTACTAATGAAAGACACCCAAGAATATCAAGAATGAGAACTTAACCCTGGCCCCCTATGCCCTTCAAACCTATTGGCAAACCTCACCCACAACTAGATAGCAAAGTATATGGTCTTTTGGAATTCTCCACCTTTTCGCTTTACGTACTGACTAAAGATGGTAGGTAGACGACGAGTTGCTTTCACAGGGCACTAACTGGTCTAGCCGAATCAAGCTGGTCCATCTTAGTCTTTTGATTGCCCCTTATTATTGCAATCAAAGGATACTCGTTGGTTCACCTACGCAGACCTAACCTCTGTGAGTACAGGCGGATCATCTGCCACTCACAGAGGAATACCCAAGAGTACCCTACGTCCCCGGAAGCTGCATGCTTCCCCTTTCAGTCCTTTGGAGCCGTCAAACAATCAGATGAATGTGAGCTCCCCTCGTGCCTTATAACACCTCGATGATCTACCATGTTGGGTTATTCACCCTCAACCGTACGGACTGGTCTAAGCGCCTTACTTTAGCATGTTGTTAGACCCTATGTCTAAACATTCTTTTACGCGCTTGTCTCACCTCACCGGGTTTCCAGTTAACTTGGTTATTCCAATTCATATTGAATTCTTATTCAAATTACAAAGTTTCTCTTTCTTATTAATTTCAGTCATACAACTTAATTCATTTAAGTTCATTAATAAGCTTATAACATGTTATTCTCTAGATTGTGGCCCAAGGTCTATGATTCACAATCCCTTTTATATTCTTGTTTGATTTGAATAATATATTTTACTTAATATGTAATTAAGTATATCTAATTCACATGTTTCCAATTAACATGTCACTTACCCTTTATGTTTAAATATAACTTATTTTATTTCATAAGTTTTCCTCATCCTTTCTCATTTAATCATAATTCCACTTTACGTCGTCAATACGACTTACCGTTGTTTACTTATTAACTTAGTTCTATTAACTAAGGCCCATTAATAAGTTTCTCTACCCATTTATTATAACCTATGTTATAATTTCCCCTTGTCCCTAGTACAAGTCTAAACATGTTATTACCAACGGGTTTTAGACTCCCAGACTACTTAATTTATAATTAAGCACAATATATTTTCACCCCTTTTATTAACTGGTTTTAGGTTTTTCCCTTTTCTGATTACTTAATTTACAATTAAGTGTCACTTCACTTAATTCACCAGTTATCCCATTCTCTTACTAGTTTATTATAACCTAAGTTATAATATTCACTTGTCCCTAGGACAAGTCTACCTATTATACAACATTTTCATTAATGTTATTTATTTATAATAAGCTAATATCATTCCCCTTTTAAACCGTTTACTGTTGTAAACCATTATTCTTCATTCTCTGTAATATATGTTCCTTATTATATTAAGGAAAACACTTCACGCACCTTATCAGTTTGATAGAAGGAATCAATGATTTATTTTCATAACATTTTCCCATCTAAATCTGCGGTAGCAAGTAATTTCTTTACTTTTCTATATTTATTGTGGCTTACTTGCAACAACGTTTTCAGAAATAAGTCATTTAGGGAAATACATCACTTTTCCCTCTTATCACAATAACTCAGTTCGTTACATTCCTTCCTTTCTTATTTTCTGAGTTAGACATTTAATTATCATCCTTGCCATTTATTCATATCTTGTTATATACATATATTTATTTATATTTATATAAGCACTAGACCTCTCACATTAAGCCTACACTTGTGGACGCTGGATTTGTCGGGCGGGTCCGGGCAGACTTCTACCACAAGCTGACTTAACCTCATATCTTAGCACATGTTGTTAATTCTTGCACTTAGGCCTCTCACATTAGGTTCAACATTAGTGGTTGCTGGATATGCCGGACTATGTGGGGGTTAGGGCACGCTTTACTGAACTTGATTATAAGAGGTTCAAGGTTTAGGGGGTGTACAATGCGCGTTCTAGCGGAGTTATGAGCGTGCATGGATCCGACTATAGGAAACTAAGCCGCAAGTAACACCTATGGATATGGCTGTGTTCTATAAGTTGTTGTGATAAGGACTGATACACCCTACTGTCGGGGATAACATAGAATATTCGGGTAATAGGGAGCCGATCGCATGGGTAGTAATTAGAGTAACACCTAATCTTGTTAATAACCTAATCTTGTTAATACTAAGTTAGTGTAGTTAGTTTGACTCTTGGGATACGAATAAGAAATTTTATCTACCTTTACCTTGTTTGCCTCTTGCACATATACATGTTTTACTGTTCTTTCTCTTCTAGTAGTATTGATCTGTCTTGACACCTATTCATATACATATGCTAGAAATTATTAGAACTCGCCAAACTTTATGTATGACCTTTTTTGTTTTCCTTCTCTCCCTTCCTTTTCTCTCCCCAAGTTCTCAGAGTGGGAGTGGTCAATAGTTGAGATCGTGATTCTGCTTGGACTTGGATAGCTCTCATTTTTCAAGTATTTTCTTCAGTTTATTCATGCGTATTGTAATAACACTTAAGGGATGTTGTTATGGTTTTTGTAACCTGATTATGAGATAGATTTATTTTGAATATTTGAGAAAAACATGATGTTGTAACTTTGACTTTGAAATGTTGCTTTTCTTGATTAATAGAAGTTCTAAGTTTTATTTTCCGCTGCATTATTTATATCTGTCTTATACATTTAGTTATTGTTTACCTATTGTGCTTCATGAACCTCAATGCATTCTCATTAGAGTGACATTAACAGACATGTGGTGTCAAAATAAAACTCAAATACTCTTTGGAAAACGAAGCTACCATAAGTTCTCGTGCCACATACACAATGCAAACACACACTTGGGCGAGGTTTCACTTATGATAACCAAAATATGATTGATATGTGAAAAATTCTCTTATATTATTATTAGTGCATAGTGTGAAAATCACTTTTTCAAATAAACATATCAATCTTAGCCAACATAGATACCATAATATTATGTCGACCTCCTACTCGTTTTACATAGGATCTACAATAGAAAATCATATAGGTTCGTAGCTGATAAGTTTGGATTTCCAATAAATGACCCACGGCTAAGGAACTTCCTTACTGAATGGGTACGCCTCTAGCAAACGTCTCGAAAAGTAAATAATTCTCTGCCAACACAAGGCCGTCGGTGCTCTTCAAGCCATGCTGCACGAGTATGCCATTTCCCGGTCGTTACAAACCTTTTCTATGAGAACGTGAATTTCCAACACAAACCATAATAGTAAAATGTCAGGGCTCCATATCATAGCACTATCTTAAAAAAGCCACATAGTAAACAAATGGTGTAACAACCCGGATTCCAACAGACTGATTTTTTTTTGTTCAAAATAACCCAATCCATCGAAACCCAAGTTAGGTGCTCTGGTATCCTGCAGAAAAGACAGAGACATAAAAACATATCAGAGTTCGGAAAACAACTCGTAGCGGAAGGAACAAAATATAATATAATCAAAACATAACTTTACCTTAATAATGATACTGCTAAACAAGTATCTAAAGCTGTACCATCTCTGTCCTGAACCTAACCTGCGAATGTTATGAGGAGGGGGTCAGAACATAAGTTCTGTGTGATTGGACTTAAAATAAACTTCTAGATAATCCTACATATACCGTTCCGTTTCATTTTCTTATTTATTAGGTTCTTTGCAATGCTAGCTCTCTAGACTTACTCATACATCATGTCCATCTACCACTAGTAGATTAACCTAATATAGTGTATATGTAGCTACCCCCAAATAAGATATACTCTTCTCGTATAGACTCCATAGTATGCACGCAGTCCCTTACTAAATGCCACATGTCCTATAAATTTCTATGTGTATATATATATATATCAACTCTACGTCCGCATGAAACTATCATCACTGTGTTACGTAAACGTTTGGACTGCCATTCTAGATCCTACTAGGTTCTATCATCGAATAATGCCCTCTAGTCTTATGATACACCACCTAGAGCAACATGAGTGTACCTAGACTTTCCCACGTACGTATTGTCAATCGTTCTCGATGTCTATTGCACGTGTTCTCTATATGTGCACCCAAGTCCCGTGGCAGGGCTAAATCAAGAAACACGAAACTCGGTCGAGAGCTTTCAGATATCTGCCGATTGCAGATGCTAAGGTCCGCTTTACAGTGGCTATGATCCCACTAGACCCCTCCCTCAACTAATGAAAGGCACCTAAGTATATCAAGAATGAGAACTTAACCCCAGCCCCCTATGCCCATCAGACCGATTGACCAACCTCACCCATAACTAAATAGCAAAGTATGTGGTCTTTTGGTGTTCTCCGCCTTTCCGCTTTACGTACTGACTAAAGATGGTAGGTAGATGATGAGTTGCTAACATAGGGCACTAATCGATCTCGCTGAATCACGCTGGTTCATCTTAGTCTTTTGATTGCCCCTTATTATTGCAATCAAGGCATACTCATTGGTTCACCCATGCAGACCTAACCTTTGTGAGCACAGGCGTATCATCTGCAACTCACAGAGGAATACCAAGAGTACCCTCCACGTTCTCGAAAGCCGTGTGCTTCTTAACCCAGTCCGTTGGAGCCTACTAGGATATCTAGATAGACATGCGCTCCCCTTTGTGTCTTTCGACATCCGATGATCTACCCCTAATGGTTATTCATCTTCTAATATATGGACTGGTCCAAGTGCCTCATTCTTACCTATTATTAGAACTATGTCTAATTATTCAATTATGCACTAGTTGTGCCTCATCAGGTTTATTTATAACATGGTTATCCTATGTTGACTTCTTTATGTTTCCAATTACCAAGTTTCCTCTGCATATTAATCTTTCCTTATATCCTAGCTCATTAATGAGTTTTCAACATGTTAACACATTTCGTTCATAAGTATTTCCTCATATCTTCGTTTCAATTATATTCCCATTTGGTGATGTCGCCATAATTCATCATTATTTACTTTGTTTTCTTAACTAAGGTTTTCTAGCTAGTTCATATACTTATGACATTTTTATCAATAGACTACACATTGTCGCTTTACCGTTTATGTTTAACTGATAAGTTGTCCCGTTTTTCTAGTCCGTTCTCATTTTTCCCTGTCCCTAGGGAAAGTATACTTATCATACAATCTTTATACTATCCCCATGTTTGTTTACAACAAGTTGATATCATTCCCCAATCTTCTTTTTCTCCAATGTTGTTATATTAGTTAAATTTGTCTATACGCCCCAGTTTACTTAACCTTAGCACACTTAACATGTTTATTTCATAGCATTAATCTTTTTATTAATGCACTCAACCTCTCACATTAGATATGTTGCTTGCGGTTGCTGGATATGCCGGGCGGTTCCGGGCAGACTTCTACTGCAAACTCATCCTAACCTCGGGTTTTGGGCTTAATGCGCTAACCTCTCACATTAGACCTGTTGTTGTGGTTGCTGGATGTGTCGGGCGGTTCCGAGCAGACTTACACCACAACTCGATCTAACCTCGAGTTAGGCATGTTCATCTTTTAACCGACTTATACAATTTCAATTTAGGTTTTATATGCCTATTTATCCCAATCCAATAATTCATGTTCATGCTTCTAAGCCCAACTTCATGTTTATGGTTCCAATTTGATTTGGATACATAAATTCTACCATGATTACATAATCACATACATAGTTATGCCAATAATCCTTATTATATGTCATGTTATACTTAATTATACCCAAATTAATTGTTTTTTTAAATTATCAATAATTCATGTCAACCCTCATTCTTATTGCTTAAAACAATTAATTCATGCCCACTCTCATTCTTATTACGTTCATATATATATATATTCCAAACTATTCCCAATCATCCCAACATTATTCACAAGTCTCAACGTATCATATTTAGGCTCGAAGTTAGCCTAATTTTAAAAGTAAAAGGAAGAAGAAGGGAAGAAAGTAAGAATATTGCAATTGTCATGAATACATAGACAAACATGTGAAGTGAATAACAGTAAAATAGGTTAGACAGATACATATGTTAGATTTAGGTTCCAATCCCATCAAAATTACCATTCAATTTATTAGTACGTTTATTAAGTGCGTGTGTGAATGGGGAATGGCGAAAGATAGATCCATTATTATACAAAAATGTATTTTAAATCCACTCACCTTGATTGGATTAGAAGAAGAAGAGGATTAGGCTTCGTTGTTGCAGATCTATGTTTTTCTCAATTACTTGTTTTGATTAGTTTTGAAAGGAGGTTGTATTTCTTGAATCATTGATCTTTGATTTCATCTAATCATTTGTTTAAGAAAAAGGTTTGGCGAGGAAGGAGAGAAACAGGCTGATAGTCATTGTTTTACTTGAGGAAGAAGTAGAAGGAGAAGAGCAGAGCTCCGACGTCGCCTTAGAAGATATAGGGGTTAGGGTTAGGTCTAGGGGTTATTTATATGTGTATTGGAGAAACCAAGACTCTTAGATTTAATTAAAGCACATCAGAATCGTCAGAAACCGAACAAAACGTTTTCCCAGATCTGGCCGAGGGTGTCAACACCCCGGGGGTCGATACCCCTATCAACACCCCCTAGTGGGGGTCGACACCTATATCGACACCGCCAGGGGGGTGTCGACCCCTTTGATCCGGAATTTTCCTGCTCATCCCAAATCTAGTCGGTTTGAACGGTTTTGAATTTCTAAAGCGGCTATATGCATACATATATTTTCCTGTGCGTATACAAACTTCTATGGCTTGTAACTTCTTCATACGTTATCCGTTTTATGCAAACTTGGTGTCCATCTGAACCAGAATTCCGAGACGGACGATGGTGATGTCTGTTTTTCTTAGTTCCTGATATATAAATTAAGTATCTTTATTTTCTTACCTTTAACGTATGTATTAGTTAAACTATACGTCACCATCTTTTGTATAACCATATTTTTCATTTTTAATTATATTGAAAATGCGGGGTGTTACATTCTCCCACCCTTAAGAAATTTCGTCCCCGAAATTTGGTAAGGGTAAAATCAAATAATCCCTCGTCTAATATACATCCACTATGTGTGCATCCAATTTCGCAAACATAGTGCACATGTGCATAGTGCACTACATCAAAATAATACATGTATGCCTAGGTGGTACCTCCTATATGTATGCAGATTTTCAAAGATCCTTTTAAAATATGATGCTCACATCCTAAATATACTTGCAGTTCTATATATTTGCAATATTTTTGAAAATTCAAAATATTTTTCACCCAAATTTTCCCACACCCCTATAAAATAAGAGTGTAGTTCACCCAATGTTTCACCCAAAACCTTATTAACCGTCATTAAATTTCAAAATTTTAGAAAAACTAATTCGCCAAATTTTAATTTCTTATGTTCTTTAAAGGAAAAATTCACCATTTCCAGTTTCTTCTGCTAATTTTGTCTCGGGAAAATTTTCATCGTTTTTCTTTTCTTTCTTTGTTTATTGCCTTTGTCGTTTTATTGTTCTTATTTAGTTGTAATGGTTTTAAGTATGAAAAATTCATACAGCAGAAGAAAACAAACTTACAAATTCTACTACACCAAAACAAGTTTTTTTTTACTTAGTACATCATTACTACAACTAGATAAATAAAAGCAAGATAGTCAGGCACTACATCATGGGACTTCTGATATCATGCTACCATAATGATCATACAATGGAGGTCAGGACTCTATCCAAACAAACCACGGATGAGGGCCTCCAGTCCATCAATCTTGCCCTCAACCCTATCTAGATGCTCCTCCTGCCGTCTGGACCCGTCTCTAACCTCCAACTGTAAATCCTGCATCCCAGCCTCTATTTAAACAAAACGTTGGTGGGAGGTGCTCATTTCCTGTAGGATCTGCTGATGTGTCTGGCCAAACTCAACCTGTGTCCTAAGAATTTCTTGTTATTCCCTCAAAATATTATGATGCTCCTTAGACAGTTGAGCCTGCTGCCTAGAGAATGCCCCACAGTCCTGCTCTCTAGAAGCCCAACTATCCCATCCAACTGTACCCCACCCTGAGGCTTGGGAAGTCCAAGCGCCTCCCCAAGCCTGCTTTATCTCCTGGTATGGGTCTGATCCTCCTGGCTGTGCATACCAGGGTTCCCCCTCATGTGCGAACTGATAACCCTGTGTATCCTCCTCATCCTGTGCTTCCTCCTCTTCTTCTCTTCCTCTTCCTCTTCACCTTCTCCCTCGTGTTCCATGGGCTGAGGGTCTAATTCTACTAATTCCTGTAGCTCAATGTGCATCCTAACTAGTGCACCCAAATCTATGACGTGGGAGGGGTGAGAGGAAGGTGATATCTAACGCTCTCTGAGCAGAGGAACATGAAACCGAGTAAACACTACCGTCCACAGATTTCCAAAAGCAATATTGGTCTTCCTCGACTCTCTAGTAGCATCGTAATACTGTAAAATGGTGCGGTCCTAGTTTACTTGAATTCCCGCAAAAATGGCCTATGTAGCAAGCTTAACCGTGTGTGAAATCTTGTTGTATCCTCCAGCCTTAGCAACAAGATTGTACTGTAAAATATGTATGACTAATCTAGATATAGGGAGCAAATGACCCATATCCCATTCCCGCTGATACTCATCCAAGAAAATCCTACGTCAAACAGTCGTATCAGTTGGCTCTATGTCTCCCAAATTGTATCCCGCCCCACGAATACCAAGCATGTCTCCAAATTGTACTTCATTAAATTTAATAATGGTCCCCTTAACATCGGACTCATAAGTAACCATACCATTATCTTCCCCAACTATCAAATTAGCGTCAAAAAGACGAACTAACCTTTTGTAGCCTCTTTGCTCTACCGTGTTGACATCCAAAATTGCGTTCAAACCCGCCCCTATAAACAATGCTTCCAAAGGGGTTCTGACAAAACCCACAAACTTGACCGGTCGCCCTAGCAAAAGATTCAACTTCGCGGTCTTTTCGTATGCTTCGACTACTTCCCTTCGATTGTTGCACCATGCGATCTCTTGAGGTGTTAGATGGGGAAAAGAGGCAATGAGTTCCATGGAGATTTTAGCTCGAATTGAGAGGGGGTTTGGGTAGATCCGGGTAAAGGACGTTGCCAGCTTCGATTTGATAGCAATCTTTCGCAAAATGGTGGTGTTTTGAGGTGGTGGCAGGCTTGGAAAAGGGCGATGGAATTGGGTTTTCGGGTGGAAGGAGGGTGCTGGAAGATGGAGTGGGGACTGAAGGCTTTCTGCCTTTGTTTATATATATTTTTTCGATCTAGACGGGGGATGTCGACACCTCAGTCGACCCCTATGAAGGGGTGTCGACACCTATGTCGACCCCCCTTTAGGGGTGTCGACTCCCTTTATCTTATTTTATTTTCATTCAATAATCTTTCTTCTTGACGATTCATCTCCATTTTCTGTGGCAAACTCTAAATTCTGACGTGCTTACTAAGGATCGCTTGTCCGTATCTTGTATCCATTCTAATTCCATAATTAAAATATAACTGTCTCTCATGGGATAGGCAATTTGTAATGTCCATTATTTTGTACACTTTTATTTCTTCTTAAAGATTTCCTTGTTCTCCATTTTAGTGTACAAAGGAATTATCCCATTTTTTTCCAAAGAAAATCTTTTTCTCTTTTGCCAGCGAGTTCCTCGACTAAACAAAGTATACATATATATTTATTTATATTTCTAAAAAAAAATACAAATACGTTCACTCATTATCTATATAGGAACTCTAAACCTAGGCTCTGATACCAGATGTAACAACCTGGATTCCGACAGACCGATTTTTTTTCAAAAAAACCCAATCCATTGAAACCCAAGTTGGGTGCTCTGGTATCCTGCAGAAAAGACAAGGACATAAAAACAAATCAGAGTTCGGAAAACAAATCAGAGCGGAAGGAACAAAATATAATATAATCAAAACATAACTTTACCTTAATAATTAACTGCTAAACCAGTATCCAAAGCTATACCATCTCTGTCGTGAATCTAACCTGCGAATATTATGAGGAGGGGGCCAGAGCATAAGTTCTGTGTGACTGGACTTAAAATAAACTTCTGGATAATCCTACATATACTGTTCCATTACATTTTCTTATTTATTTGGTTCTTTACAATGCAAGCTCTCTGGACTTACTCATACATCATGTCCATCTACCACTAGTAGATTAACCTAATATAGTGTATATGTAGCTACCCCCAAATAAGATATACTCTTCTCGTATGGACTCCATCGTATGTACGCAGTCACTTACTAAATGCCACATGTCTTACAAATTTAATAAAGACTCTCATTTGTCTATTGGAAGATGAAAAGAGAAAATGAAAAAGGGTTGGCTTTTACTCTTATATTGCTTAGTTTTTTCTACTAATTTCTAGGAACTGCTATTTAGGATTTTCTACTAGGGTTTGTTGCTGTGGTTTCAATAATTGCCAGTTAAATTACTACTCATAAAATCAAGGGCAAACTAGGGTTCAACAACAAGGAAAAAAAATTAACTTAGTAAACTGAAACGTGGACACTGATTTTATGTTTAGTTGAGAAATATGGTTTGATTTTTCCATGCAGACATTGATTTTATGACAATCGATGTTGATTTAGAGTTTCACGAAAAAGAAAGAGGAGTGTTAATGAGACTCTAATTTTGATTAAGGGGGTTATAAATTTAATTTTTTTTAAAATTGTTATGATAGGGACAACATAATTTAGCTTCCCCTTAAAACGGTAAATAAAATTTCCAATAATAACCTTATAATTCCATAATTTTTTCATTAGTATACACTGAAACCCTCCACTGTTTTCCTCTTCTTCACCAAAACTGTCGATTAAAAACAACGATTAAACAAACTTTTCAAATTTTGTGTCATTACATTGGGATCTGATTGCTTTATTTTCATCATCTTCGTTCGAACCATGGCGGAGGAAATAACGTTAGGTATGCGATTTAGTTTGGCTTTTAAAGCAGCGTGCTTTTTTGTCAATCAATTTTTGAAGAATTAAAAAGTTAGGGTTAGCAGCACGTGATATGCATGGAAATGATAGTTTAGTCTCTTATTTTTTTATTTTTTTTATATGCAATCTTCCTCTTAACAAATATAAGGAGTCCCCTTAAAAAGTTTCTTCTTTTCATGAAAATTGGAGTTCTTTTAACAATTCCAAAAGAAAATAGCAACATGCTGCTTCTTATGCTTGCGTATGCTATCTAAAAAAAGTTTAAGCGTTATAAAGTTAAGAAAAGTAGCCAAAAAAGTGACGTTTAGAGCATTCCCAACCAAAGGTTGGGTTGGGAACCAACCGACTCCCAAATAGAGGTTGGGTTGCCTAACAACCTATGCCTTAGCCAACTTTTATAAAACCGATTAAGGATTTACGGTGTTGATCGCAATCCACACCATGGTGTGGATTATGATCCAATGGTGTGGATCGTAATCCACACCGTTTCCCTTAGCCGGCTAAAAATGCATGGCATCCCCCTATTGGGGTTGCTGTATTTTCGCTGATTGAGGGTGGGTGGACGGTCAACCAATTTGGATGGAACCATCAACCCAACACCCTGTTGGGAATGGTCTTAGAGTTGGCCTGAAATCTCTAATAGCATGCTAAAATAAAAAAAAATAGCATCGGAGAGGCAGCTTTATTAATACGCAACGTTAATTGCTAAGGTGCCCTTCAAGTTACATTTAATTTACAATCCACGCAAGATGCTCTTATATTCCCAGTTCAACCTCGACGCCATTGTTAAGAGAGTGATGGGCAAAACCCTAAGCTTGCCTACTTCCACTTCTTCGCACAGTCTCAGACTCTCACTTAATCAGCCTCGGTGTAGGGTTTTTTTTGTGTGGTTCCCTTTATGTTTCAATTACACCACATTAGGTGTTGTTTCTTAAGTAGTTTACTTAATTTGATATTATTTTTGAACATTCCGTTCAATTTTGTTGATTGTATCGGCATGGTCGAGGAACATAGTATCCGCCGATCCCTTTAATTTTCTCAGTAACAGCACAACTAACAATGACTTGTTCAGTTACTAAACAAGCCATGGAGCAACCAGGTATGGCTTGTTCAGTCACCCGTGGCTAGTTTTGTACGAGTTCGTGGCTGGTTGACTGAACAAGAGTTGGAGGTTATAACGGCGAAGTCTTTGATGTTATAAGTTTAAAACGGCAAAGACTTTGCCGTTATAAACTTTTAATAATAAAAAAAACCATGCAAACGGTGTTTGGTGCGGTGAAAAGAGATATATTGGATGAAAGAGGTGTTTGGTGTTTTGTACTATTTGTATTATATAATTTTTTAAGTGGTTTGTGGCTGGTTGTGGCTCGTTTTGTATTGCAGGGGGCGTTGTGGCTTGTTTGGATGAAAGAGAAGAAGTGAACAGAACAGATTGTTGGTTATGGTCTAAGAGTTGTCCTAAATGTGCAGTGGCAAGCCCGTCTAGCTCAGTTGGTAGAGCGCAAGGCTCTTAACCTTGTGGTCGTGGGTTTCGAGCCCTACGGTGGGCGTCTAATTTTTGCCCAATCGACAGCAACTCTTTCCTGATTCTTATGCACTAAGCTTTCAGTGTTTTTCGGATATGGGTTTTGGGGGTTGACAACGAAGTGACTTTTGTAGAAATTATGAATAGTTAAGGAATTTTGACAATTTTTTTCCGCAAGTGCTGCATGTGTACTGATAATGTTTGCTCGATCCGGTCGAACTATTTATTCATCAGATGTTTAAGAGTGACCTTAAGATTTATAGGTTTAAGGTTCAAACTTTACCCAGGCTTAACAAGCTCACGATATAATCTGTGATTTACAAATTATCACAAACTTACAGTATCCATTATCCAAGTGAAAAGACCTTTTATGTACACACTTGATCCAACACTTACAGAACCAGTATATACTACATCACAATCAACCAGATTGGTATTTTGGATTATTAACGTGGCATGGTATTCATAAACTTAATAACAAAGTGCATAATTATATGAACATCTCCATCTTTGGAGACTGCTACATATACTCAACCTCTTGCTAAGAACCATACTATACAGCAGCCTAGCTAATTTTGTTAATATCATCCATTCAAAACCCTACTTATTTTTTTCTTCACTAAGGTTCACTTTATCAACCTCGTCAACGGTACAACTCTCACTACAAAAAAATATCGAATTAAAGAGTGACAATTACAGTCTTTAAACTAGCATTTCAGTCTTTAAATAATACTTATAGACTGTTCAAAGACTGAAATTTCAGTCTTTGAATTTCTAGTCGCAAAAAATATATTAAGACTGACGTTTCAGTCTCAAAATGTAAAGACTGATATTTCAGTCTTAAATATACTTGAAACTGAATTTTAAAGACAGAAATTTTGTCTTTTATCAGTCTTAAATTTACATAAGTGAAACGCAAATAGTAAAATATGAATCATCGTAACACAATTAATATATCAACATCACAATTTCATAAGCCTAAAAATACATTCAATATTATATAAAAATTGCAGAATACCTAACAACAATATACAAATGAAAAATTAATCAATATACAATATCATAAACATTCAGGAAGATGTGTGTATGTACACATCTACAAGAAAGTTAAATAACAAGTCCGAAACAGATTTAATTAAACAAGAATATAACTTTTATTTATTTTTACTAATAATCTATAACATATATGTAACAAAAGATACATCCATGTACATGATAAACCATATAGTTCTATGAATTCTTCTTAGAATTTTTCATGTTATCCCAACAAGAAAAGAGTAATCTTAGCATAGAGTAAAACACAGCTGACTTGCAGGTGGTGATGAAATTCCAACACGAGGAAGGCCAGTACCAAGGATAGAGCATACGGAAAAGGAGGCTTACCATACGTCGTAGGTGACATCCAACAGGAAAGAGAGAGTCTAGCGTATCCCAGGCTGCATGACGAACAACTCTAGTTGGATACATGGGACCTCCTCGAGATGTAAAGCTGTACAGACGAATCTTTGGTCTTATGCTTGTTGTCATCCTCGGCTCCCATCCTTGAAGGACTCGCATAAGAGAGAGATAATGTAGCAGTACTGGTTCTACTACTGGTTCTATTTTTAGCTTTTGTAGGTGATCAGTAAGCTCAATCACAAAGAAATCTGTTGCACCACCAACCAAGAAAGCATTGTTAAGAATAGGATAATGTTCAAGGAAAATTTCAGTTCAAGCATGTGATCTAAATTGTAGAAGAAGACGAACCTGGAAAGAACAGAAAAGAGGGCACGGCTTGTCTGTAAAGTAGTATTATTCAGGCGCTTAGGAACAATGGCCACTTACTGGAGTAGATAACTGAACATGGATAAAAAAAGCCTTGTATTTGTCTGGGTATCAATCCAGAATACATTTGTTGTGCCTTTGAATAAAAAAATCGATATCTTGAAGCAGCTTTAGTGTTTTCAAGAGGGATTTCAAATAAACACTTGTGAAAAAGAAGAGCAAATACATGTGATGCAAACAGCAGGCTTCAAAGCTGGACAATCAAATCAAGGATGCACTTCCCATTTTCCGGTACTTTAACATAGTGATTAGAAATAACATCATAGAAGCACATGCTATTTTCAATTTTGTCGCATGTTACTTTGACATCATTTTCGTCGCTACTCAGAAGTATCTCGCGAGCTCGATCATCAATCTCCAAAGCAATATCAGCGACCAACTGTTGCAAAATATCAAATCATTGTGACTTCAAAGCCAATGCCTTTTGCAGCTTCTGCTCGATTTCTTGGGTAAGGGCGGTCATATAAGCTGATCTGTGCAGCAATGAAGCTACATGCATCCTCTAATTGCATTTGAGTGTAACTACAATCTGAACAAAAAGATAATTCAACATGTTCATTACGTATGTTACTTCTAAAAGAAAAAGGGTTGTTACTAGAAATCACATAAGTTACATCGTCACTGTTATCGTTGTTGTTACTATTATTAGTATTTCAACATAAGTTACATTAACTTTTAATGTTGTCCGCATATGCCTATATAACTTATGTTGTTACTAGATCTTACATTCGCTACTCAGAAGAAAAAAGGGCTGTTACTAACACAAGAAACTTAATTCGTTATGTTCAACATGTACTTCATGTATATTCGTACTAACACAAAATCACTTACAATGCAACCCTTTCTGATATTTCATACAATTTCTTGGAAGTTTCCACAAATTTCAAGGAAAATACAGATAGTTTTTATTATATTAGAACCTGAGACCTATGCACTTGAACCACATGCAAAAGACCTTAGCACTTTCCTAGTGAACTTCATGATCTACAAATAGATTATCAGGTTCTGCATGATGCCTTTTTAAAATATCAAACTAAACCGAAGCTTACAACACATGGTGATTTTTGCAATTAATCAGTGGATACGAGGAAACTGTAACTATTAGATCTTACCAATTGATTCATGCCAGAGAACTGTCCCATGGTAAATGCATTTAGATCGATGCTGCATGACGATATGATGATTGGCACATTCTCTCATTCAACAGCTGTTGGGAAGTTACAAGAAGATTTGCCTGATGTTCCTAAGAATGGATATGTCATGTTTCCTCGATATACCATGAATGAAACTGCCACCGTCGCCCACTAGGCAAAAGCAGATAAGAGAGGAGATTTTTTTTTCAAAAGATAAATGGAAGAAGATATATTACCTGTCTAATGGAAATGGATCAGAAATGAGGTGGTTGTCTCCCTTTATATGATCCATGGTAGAACATGCCTTTTCACAGGCTCTTCTACTCACCTTAAAGACTTAAAATACAATGATTCAAACAAAATGGCTTGAAGGATTTGGCCCGTTATTTATTCTTGAATTGTCTGGAAATACTAAGGTGCATTGTGTCTTCATTCATGTAACATGTTTTTTCTTTTCATAGATGTTCATTCTTTTGTCCTAGATTCACATCACTGCAGGCGATATGACAGGAGGAAGATGTTACACCAGTGCACTGAATTAGAATGATGAATAAAATTTTGATGTCTTGGGCCAAAAAAAATACATACCATATATACAGCTAATGTCTAACCTATAAGCAGCAACATTACATCTATGCTACATGGACTAGAGTTCATGTTTGGAGCTCATAACAGATGAATATAAATTTCAGCGATAGACAATATAATAAATGTTCATAAGCCACTAAAAGAATATAATGTATAGTACCAAGTCATTTCTAAAGATATAATAATGTGGTATAAATTAGCTAACAAATCAAAATGACAGGAAAAACAGAATAAATAAATTAAAAATATTATATAGCTCATCCTGATAGAAGTAAACGTGAATTTATATTATTTTCCTCAAAATTTATTACATTTGCTATGACATTATCCTGTTCTAAAAAAAGGGAAAGGATATCAAGCATAATATTTGAACCAACTATCTATACAAACTAGTTAAGTGCTTCAAACTTTGTTTAAAACTGAAAATGTCAAGAAACAAGTAGGTTTGATATTTGATTTTCCATAATCTCATGACTGAGCAATAAAATACCAGACAAAAGCAAGAAAATAATGTTAATAGAAAACTAAATATATCAGACACTATGATTTTGATTACTCAAAATATATTGGGGTCGTCATATCTAATAAAGATTAAAACATGCAATTCGTTAGTTGGTCCAGCTACTAGTCATCTTTCCGCGAGATGGATATTATTAGGATTGTATATAACATAACTATATAGAATAATTCATATCAGTAGATATATGGAACACCTACTCATGCTATATACTTTATTAGAATAAGAATATCAAAATGTTGATAAACAGTATCTATGCCCAAGATTAGTAGACAATAAATTTTTATTTTTACGAGTCAGACAACCATGTGCATCAACTAGCTGTCAACTTGGATCTCGACGAACATTTAGAAAGATACGTAATTCTGATCTTCTCCTGTTGCTTTGAAAAGGTTAGCTCAATAAATTAGAATAACCATCGTTAATCAGGATACAATTTTTCCATGCAAGATGCTATATTATGCACCTATATGTAGTTTACCAACAAAATTAATTCGGCCAATTGGTAATTCATATACACCATACATAAGCATTTTGGTAAGTCTACAAATTAGTACATGATGACAATATATCATTATACTATTCTCTTTCGTTGTATTTTAGAGAACAAGTTAATAAGGAAATTGGGGAGTGCATGGTAAAAAATAACAAATTAATAACCTCCACTACAAGTCTATAAATATTATCATTTGGTCTAGTTACAAGCTTTTGCAATGAGAAATTATACTATGATTAATTAGCATCGATTATATTAACACAAATATCAGAGAAATAGATTAAAAAAATAAGTAATAGACAATCACTGCATATATGTGATAATATTTATTGCTTTTTCCCATCCCTAACATTTATCAGTATCCATGCTACTTCAATCTACAAAAGCAGATTGATCCAAAACAATCCCCAAAATAATATGGACTTATAATTGTCAAAGTTTTTCAAGCTAACATGCGTTACAGATCTAAAGTCCGATGATGTTACACATCTAAAGGCTGATGATGTTAAGAAGAGAGACTATCAATGTCAATCGCTCTCCTATGTGGCACCAATTTTGACACAATGAACCATTTACAATCCTTGGGTTCTTATATGAAAGACATAACAACCTCAAGAAGGCAGATTGTAACTTCTCTAGTCTCACTTAACATCAAACGATTACCATCAATACACTTGTTGACATTCTGCTTAAATGACCACAGTCAATTTTTAATACCCATTTGTATTTTCTTTAGTCACAATTTTCTTTCTCTAGTTGCATCTTTTACTTGGTTATTTGATGATGTTTCAGCCAACATTCATGAATGCTACAATACATTGGCAACATTGATGGATAGATCAAGATCTTCTCCTACACATTTCTTATGATGAGATAAGAGGGAACTTGCTGATTTATTGGCAAATGAATACTCTTTTGCTAAATCATAATCCATTCGATATTAGTTGCGAAGTCATAGCAGATTTTGATGAAACCAGAAAGTTCTTAAAGAAGTTTTGTTCTTTGATTTTTAGAGCAAATGGTGTTGACTGGAAGGAAAACTAATTGAACGGGTATGGAAAGATATTTTTCAATTTAAATGCTGAATACTTGGTAACGGTAGGAACTATGACATACCTACATATATGGATGTGGACTGAAGACAAACAGGGGGACATAGAGAATATTGGCAGATTACCTCTTATGTCAACACTTCAATTTTTAATAACATTCAGGGTTTGAATAGCTGCTTCGTATAAACATAGCAAAAATATTGGAAACAAGAACATCCACATGGTGGTTGTTAGTTAATAGCATTTCATAATATTGAATGGGTGAAATTAATTAATAGAAAATTCTGTTCATACACCGAAAATTACCTAACATACACCACTATTTTGCTAAAAAATATATTACTAAACCGCCCTTCTTCTTTATTGCATTCTTACCTTTTTAATTATAACCCATCAAACTAAAACATTGTAATTAATGATATTAACCAAATCTATGTAAAAAATTTTTGAAGAACTTAACATGTTTTTAAACATGAAACCTAAAATTAGAATTAAGGGAGCTTCTGCAAGAATGTGGAATACTACATTATATCTATGTTGTGTGGAGTAGACTACATGTTTTGAACTAGTAAGAAATGGCTATAAATCTAGCATTCATCAACAAGAGACAACTCTTGGTTCATATTTATAAGCCACCAAAAGAATATTGTATTTTAGTAGCCATTTCTAGCTATATGTTGATGTGGAATAAAATAGCTATCAAGTCATAATGACTGGAAAAGAAACAAAATAAAAATATTATATAGCTCATCCTTGTTAAAGTATTCCTGAAGTGATATTATTTCCATCAATTAGTGATCAAATTTATCATGTCTGCATAATATTATCTAGTCCGAAGAAGCTGTGAGGGATATACAGCAAAAAAATTATGAACCAATTATAAACTAAGTGCAAACAAAAAACTCAACAAATCAATCTAACTCAACTCAAACATCAGAATGAAACTATTTGATTTCAGGTTACCTGCTGAGAGATGCAGACGTTAAATGGAGGCCCAAGTCGGAGCTTAAGGGTTGATCAAGGAACTAGGGTTTTGAGGCAAAAGTGAAGTGAACTCTACAGAAATTACAAACGGTAATAAGACATTAACCAAGATCAACATCACTGCTACTCTTTTATGAATCAAAAACCCTACACAAAAAAGCAAATTTTCGAAAACACAGAAAAAATTACCTCTTGCTTTTAATTTGGAGATATGAGCGATGTTGGCTGCATAATCGGCGATAACTGAGCCGAGTAAGAATCGTGGGAAGAAGGGGGGAGATTTTAGCGCGAAAGAAAAGGAAATCGTCATGGATTTTGCTTAGAGATCGGAATTGTGCGTTTAAGAAGGGGAATGAATGAGAAATGTTACGGCACTACCAAAGAAGGCAAATTCTATTTGAACACAGAGAAATGCTGAGTAGCCCCCCCATTTTTATAAAAAATATCAATGACAAAACTGCCCCTGTTCAGTTATATTTTTTTTCTAATTTTCGGTCTACCTCGTAGTGGATCTACGTGGAATTGTATGAAACCACGCAGGGCCACTACTAGGATACTAACCATACCCCGTAGAGCCTCTACGAGGTATGGTTAGTATCCTAGTAGTGGCCCTGCGTGGTTTCATACAATTCCACGTAGATCCACTACGAGGAAGGGTATTATTGGTTTTTTTAAAATTAAACGGGGGACTACTCAGCAAAATGATGGGTTTACTTGTTTTTACAGAATTTTAGGGGGCTACTTAGCAATTAGCTGTGTTCAAATAGAATTTGCCACCAAAGAATGAATGAGAAAGGTTATGGAATTATTAACTATCCATAAATGATAATAAAAAATTAGTTAGCATATTATTTCCCTAAATTTAGGGTAACAATAATGGTGTCATTTCCAAAATCAAACGCGGCAAAAACGAAAATGAATCATCAGATCTCAATTTCTCATTTAAATAATACTAAAGCATAAGGAATTTAATCTATCATTAATTTTAAGAGTTATCTCCATTCTTCTGAGTTCTCTCTAATTTCATATATTTTGTTTTTTAAATTTTAATATCTGTCATTTTACAAATATTTTTAATTAATCTCCTACACTATTTTACATTTAAATAGCCATTTCAAAAAAAAAATTTACAACTATTTACAAATGTTTTTCGATTTTTTCCCAATTATTTTGACATAGAGACCCACATATTTAAATTAATTAATTTATTCAAACTTTAAACTAATAGATAACACTAGTCAACTTATGTTCCAAAATTTCAATATGTATACCGCAGACACGTCAACAAGTTGGCTTAAAAATCATTTAGATACAAAAATATATATATATATATATATATATATATCGTATAACGCAAATTATATACATTGATAATAATAACAATTTTATTTTACAATAGTTCATTCACAAATTTATCATATATTAAAATGCAGAAACTCATTAGCTTCAACATCTTTTTTTTTTTACAATTATATTTTCCACTATATAGAAACAATCTCAGTCCTGTCTTAATACTTTACGCTCAAGTCCGTGTATCTAATTAATTGTGTAAATCTTAAATTTATTAAATATTTGATTAACTGTCATTCACTCATCTATCTAATAAATCCTAAAAATACCATATATAATTTCGATATATACAATTTCCTATACAATTAAAAATAATAACAAAATTATTTCTTTAGTCAAATGAATTAACATAAATGTATACTTAAATATAATATAGCTTTTAATTTCCAATTTATTTATCCTGAAAAAAGTTGTTGTTTACTACATTACGTAATTTTATTTTTAGCACCTTTTAAACACAAAGTTATATTTTACAACATTAATGTTAGGAAACCCATTCTACGGTTTCGATGACAAAACTATACAACGAAAATTTTGTGTGTGTGTATATATATATACATATATATATACACATAAATATATATACATATATATATACACACATATATATATATGCATTTATGCAGGATATCTACAAGATCGACCCAAATTAAGTCATGGCAGCAATGCTCAAGAATAAGCAAAGGAAATACAAGAAGTTACAAATCAATTAGAGCAACAAATAACATACACAAGACGGACAAACATTAGCTGATACATAGTATTTGTAATGACACAACTTTTTTGATGTTTTAAAATATGTAATCATTTTAGATTTATTATTGAAATTAATTTTTATTATTAAATTTATTTGGAATTTGAAATATAGACTATTTCTAATAGGATTAATTGTCAGGAATAATATGAAGTTTAACGTGTCTTCCCATAATAATCCGAAGTTTGGATTATTTCTAAATAATCTGAAGTTTGGGGTGCCTTCCCAAATTGATCCCACTGACCTAATAACTTGCTATCGCCGGTTTTAACTTTTTTACTTTATCAATAACTTTTTACATTCCCAATTCTTATGCGATTTCACATCTTTTTAATTTCACTAATCCACTTTCGAGTCTTCACGTTCCTTTGGCTCTCCCGATTCTGGTTGGTAAATTCAATCCTTTGTGCTATGTAATTGAATTCAATTTCAGTAGAGCTAGGTCACATCGATTTGTGCATTGATATGCTTTGATGAAAATAGATTTGGGTAATTATGGATGAAGTAGCTCTGAAATTTTGGCATGGAGGTTCGTTTCATTCAGGTCCATATGGTTTACAGTATGTAGGAGGGGAGGCTAAAACAATTAATGTCGACCCTGATTTGTTATGTTGGTTTTGGTTGAAAGAGTTAGCTGAAGAATGTGGGCAATATAGTACAATTGTCGAAGTACATTACTTATTGCCGGAGAATCCTTTGGAAGAGGGGCTTAAGAGGGTTTATGAAGACAATGAGGTGTTGCAAATGGCTGAAATTGCGATAAAGTATCATTGTATTGAGTTGTTTGTGGTGCATGGGATTGATATTCCTCCTAGCATTGATGTAGAACCCCCAAACATGAATGATACCGTACACGATATGCTGCAGGATTCTACTCAGAGTCCAACCGCCTCTCCACCGAAGATTAACGCAAGACGAAGGAAGAAGAGTACTCCTAAGAAGTAGGTTTCTCCTAAAAAAATTCAAACTAGATCATCTGCTAGAAAGAGTACGTAACCTTCCTCGTCAGCTAAAGAAAATCCATGTTTGGAAAGAAGAACATCGCTTAGAAATCGTAAGAAAACTTCCCCCTCAACCCAAACCAAAGTTCAAACACCTCAAACAGCTTCCTCTTTACTTGTAGATGAAAATGCATCAACTTAACAACATTCAACCCAACCAGTTTCCCCAGTACGTGTAGATGAAAATGCCTCAGCTCAACAACATTCAAACTAACCAGCTTTCCCATTACGTGTAGATGAAAATGCGTCAACTTAACAACATTCAGACGAAGATGAATACCCCATGGAATGTATGCAAAATGGAACTCTTACTTCAACACCATGTTCTTACAACTTAGAATAGATGATTAGTGAGATCATTGGTGAAGATCCTGGAACATCCAGTGAAGATGATCCAGTCTACGATCCTTGGATAGAGGATGAGGAGAGCGAGGAAACGAATTGAACTCGAAATAGAAGAAAGTGACTGTTTTTCATTGAATTCGAGAAAGAAATAAAGAATCGAAGAAACGAATTGCAGAAAGATTTGAAGTCGAGCAAGGAAGAAGATCGGTTAACAAAAAATGAATTTACATTAGAATTGGTAAAGTAAAAAAGTTAAAACCGGCTATAGCAAGTTATTAGGTCAGTGGAATCAATTTGGGAAGGCACCCCAAATTTCGGATTATTTAAAAGATAATCCAAACTTGAGATTAATATGGGAAGGCACGTTAAACTTGGGATTATTCCTATCAATTAATCCTTTCTAATATTGAGTTGAATAAGTTATAAGTATAATTTAAATTTAAATATTTGAATCTAAACAGTTTTGTTAATTTAAACATTATTAATATTTTAAAGCTATTTGATATGTGTTGTTTGAGTATTTTGATTTTAAATTTAACTTGAAGATTTATAATTTAGTTTATTTAGATTTGAATTCAGTTTTAAAAATTAATTTGAGCTTGTATTTGAAATGTATAAAATACACATGTATAAGTTGTATACTTAGAGTATACTGGAATTGCATACACATTTGTTAAAATAAGGTTTAATAAAATTTGCCACTTGTTAGGTATGCCGAAAATTGTTTGACACTGTACAAAGTTATCTGAATATTGAAAACATTTGGTTTCATTCCCTTTTATTTATTTCGTCTCCTTTCTTTTTTCATTTCATTCTTTTTCTCGACCAAAAATAAAATCCCCAAATTAATGAAATCATGGCCACAGTCTCGTTCCTCCCTCTATCCAAATGTCCTCGGCTTTATTTACACCCTCACCGTCGCTCCCACAACCCCAGCCTGCTTGCCGTCAAATTCGCATCCTCGTGCTTGTGCATTCCTCGTCATCACGCAACAGTCGCCATCACCACTCCAACAGCATTAACCAATTTAAATACATACATATATATATACATATATACATACATAGTACGTACATATATATATATATGTACATATATATATATGTACATATATATATTTCTCACATAACATAAATTATTACATCTGCATTATTAAGAAATTTACTTTATTTTTTCCCTTCTTTTAAGACATTAATAGCTAGAAATATATGTACTAGTTAACTACAATTGAATATCACTCTCTTACTACATATTAATTCTCTGAGCCAACTACATATTATAGCTTTTATTGATACAATTTGATATTACTTTTTTTCATCTTTTTTTTCAAAAGTAAGGTAAAATAATAAAGTATTTTGTCTCGTAATACCACAGACTATAAACTATGCTATCCTACTATTATACCATTTTCACTATTTATGATTTTCACTGGGCTTTTCTTTTAAAAAAAGTTGATGATGCGTTATGTAACGAACCGTAAATTTAGCGTTTAAAATTATATGAAATTTGATTTCTTTTAAGTCAATGAATTGGACTTTTAAATTTAAATTTCATATACGTTAGTTTATTTGAACTTAATAAATTGAAATGATCGCTTAATTTAGAATTTATTTGTTTTGAATTTAATGTGAAATCGATAAATAATAAATGTTAATATATTAATTTTAACGTATAAATATTTTCATACGAAAAGGATTTAAAAGAAAAACCAATGATATAAACATCGATGTTCATTTCATCGAATTTCGATCTCGCTGGCTCCATTTAAATTGGTTAATAAGATTGATTACGGTGGCGACAATCGATATTACGTAAATAACGAATTTTCATTCGAACATTTTGTTGTCTGATTTCAGTGTGTTACCACGATCATATCAACACACCGACCACGACCAGCCGAAAAGGATAAACTGGTAGAATCCTACCATGGGCATAGCCTGATTTGGCTTGTCATATTTATCCGTATACGAGCCCACCACGAGTTTGGTTTGCAAATTAAATGTGTTAAGGTGGATCAATGTAAAGACTTAATTCTATTTTGATATTTATTTTACTAATAGACATTATCTATAATAGTGAATATTATTATATGTAAATAGTTTAACGGATCCTTAGGAGATGATAAAATCCATAACTCTTGAGTTACTATGCATTTTGACTTATTGATTTACATGAGGATGTTAGTTCAGATCCGGGTGTTTATGCTTTTCCTCAAAATGTGCTCTGGTCACCTTGAGTATTACAGTTATGGATTGATTTTCTGGAGACAAAGGCATATTTGGAAGCTCTATTTTATTCTAATTATATTATCACAACAATTTAGTTATGTAGTTGTTAACTTATGTTATTTCCAATTATTCTACATCAAAGGAAGAAAAATCTAGTATATGAGTCACTTATGTATTATTTATTTTCGCTACGAGATTTTGAGTTGTAATTTTATTCTTTTGCCTGTATTTTGTGACTGATTCTATTATTATCATAATAACTATCTATCATTTTTAGCAAATTACGTTGTTTAAAATGGTGGATCGTTACACGATATATCTTATCTCCTTTACGTTTGAATAATCCATTGCAAGTGTTTCCATATTACAAGTAATAATGAATATGGTAAATATCAAGAGATATTATAGAATCTACAAATAAGGAGTATATTTGCATTTTATGGAGATCTGAATAAATAAATATGCATTTCCTCTGTACTTGCTTCTGTTCTTAGTTTATTTTATAACAACATACTCTATAAATTCAAATTTTAACAAATAAAATTATAAATACATTATTTTTCAATTGCATGAGTTACGTGCTAATTTTATAGTTCATGTTTCTTTCTTCTTTGCACTGTACAGCTACCATCTCTTTCTATGGTACTTAAACCTTCACTCTAATTCTCCAGTCCTCTAATTAGAAATTTATGAAAGAATCATCATCGTCAACTCCATCTTTATACCTATCTCTATCCTAATTTATATCACTTTTCAGCATTCATCCTACTAGTAGAAAAGATGATCAGGATGTTTTATCATTATTAAAGATTCAAACAATTTCTTTAAATGATGTATAAGATCTAATGTCTTAATTAAATGTCGAAAACATGGTACAAAATTATTATTACATAACTGAAATTTTGATTTTCGTTGTTACTTCATATGAAATAAAGAAATCGTTGTAGCTAGCGGTATGGTCGTTGAGATAACCGATGCTGGACATTAGTGAATGATGTCTTATTCCAGGGAGGTTAGTTTAAGTTTCCTTAACTGAAATTACAAAGGGTAAGATGGAAAGATAAATAACACTTGTATCTACTGAATATGTCTTATACTATTTCACCCAATATCCAATATACTTTAATTTTTGAATCAACTTGAAATGTAAATTTATGTACCCGCCACTTCTCAAATTACAAACATCCATATAGATGATTTTGAAATTGAGTTTTGGTCATATAAATAAACCCCTATTTGTGCTTATTAATAATGTGAAGAAAAAACTACTAGTTTTGGTCATACAAATTACAAACATCGATGCTGGACATGTAACTGTGTTTGTGTGTGTGTGCGCGCGCGCACGCTCATTTGCTATTAAAGAATTCGACATTTCCATTAAATACACCTTCAGGACGTAAGCCAGATCAGTATATAGTTTCCATGTCCATACTTATTTTGATCGCCTTTGTCTTATCGTTTACCTTGCAAGTTGCAAACCTTTACTGAAGGTAATCTGTATAATAATAACATGATTACAGAATTAAAATGGCCATTTGACGTGTCAATTCATGATCTGTATAATAATAACATGATTACAGAATTAACATGATTACAGAATTAACATGATATGAAATCAATTTTCTTTGGATTAGAATGAATGAATAGCGTATAAGAGATGATAATTTAGTATAAAGATATGTTTACATATTTGAAAATAAAATAGATTTTGGTTATAATTTCATAAATAACTTACATTGAGGTTGTTCTGTTCAAAAAAGCTTCACCTACTTAAATATATGCTTTATGTTTTACAGAAGTTTATTTATATTTCACATGTTTGTTTATCTGCTTTGGAAGTTATAGAAAACTAAATTGCAAAATTATTTCGCTACCTTTTTCGTGCTTTCAACCGTCAACACTTCTGCAACTCCATCGCCAACCATTTTTGTAGATTAATATGACTTCACTGATTTTTACATTACATATCGATATGCCTTGCTAAGGGTTTGAGCTAGGTTAAATTGAGTTGTCACCTTGACGTGGGTTGGTTTTTTATGCCATCTAGGGTTAGGTTCCAAGTATGTTTGATCAAACCTTGAAATGGTCAGCGGGTTGGGGTTTAACAGTTCATTAGAGGTTACGAGTGATCCTAGTGTTGTTTTGAAGCTTGTTAACTCGTAAATTATTGCTTTACTGGACAAAGTATAATTTGGATTATATGTATTAACTAAATAATTATGAATTAACATAGAGGGAGGTGGAAATGAAATTTTTATTGCAAACATCATCCAGAGGTTTTAAAGATTTTAACTCCATATCTATTGGTATACGTATTATGTGTTGTCGACTATGAAAAAAACATGATAAACAGGCTAGCAAAATATGACCTGAAAGGTAGGAGGCTGTAATGAAGACATTCACTCCGTATTCTTGGTATTTCAGATTGCTTGTCCAATGAGCTGATTCTAGAAAAAAAATTCAAAATTTGGCAAAATGCTTTCGTAGCTCAGTTGGTTAGAGCACCCGTTTAGTAAGCGGGAGGTCTTGATTTCAAATCTCAATGAAAGCAGTTTATCTTTTCATTGTTAACTGTTCCAGTTGTCCTATTATGTGCTGTTGTTTTTGATTTCTCTGCTTCGCGCAATCTGATAGCTCAGCTAGTTAGACTATTTCTGCTATTTACTTTGATTGCCTGTATAAAGGAGTTTTGACTGGTAATTTGGTTCTTCTCATAACATTGGTTATTGTAATTTACAGCCAAATATGAATTTTGACAAGCAATTTACTTTTTCTAATTTCAACTGTTATTGTTGTTGATTCCAAATGTTTTCCAATGTACAGTTTCATGTGTTTTTCGTGGATTTCAAAACTTTTTACACTATGGTAGCCAAATAGTTATTTCATGAGGCTTGATCTGGCTATTCCATAAAAGAAACAAATGAGACATCATACAAGAAAACTGTAATTTCGCGTCAGTCTCTCTATGTTTTTCCACCATATGAAGCTTTTATTCAAATTCTCTATTTGTTGACCATTTTTACTTTGGTATTTCAGGAAGTGCAGTGGTATACTTTCGTCGTTAGTTTCAAGTACTGCGAATAACTAACAGAAAAAAAAACATTTGTTCCTTTGCAGGAGATGATGGTAAACTTGCCCGTTTCTATGATTTATAATTTACTACAGATGTCTGCCCTGACGGAAGTGGAGAACCACCCTGCTAGCCATGATATCAATGTGATAGGCGACTGGGGCGGCCCTGGGGTAAAGCCACCAAGACGGTCGCCCGGGGCCTCCTACCTCATACTGCGTACACTTAGACATGTTCTGATAGCCTAGGGCTTCAGATATCTTGATTTTCCTAGGGTCTCTAATAGTTTTTTTGTGTTTTAGGGTCGACCCTGATAGATGATGTATTTTGGGTTGGACTTGGGTCGACCAGCTCAGGTTTTTCTAGACAACGTCCTTTTCTCTCTTATAGGAAGAAAGGAAGTAGCATGTTTGGTTTCATAACAGGTATTTTTTCATACAGATACAGTGTACTTCATGTAAGTTCTCATGTCATCCTGATGTGCAGGTAATTTAATGTCATTTTGTTATTAAATCATAATGAAGAGAACTCTTAGCTGGGAGTGGTGTATGACATTAGAATTAGCTGTATTTGTGAATCTTTGATGATCCTTAATTCAGCTCATATACAATCTGTCCCAACCCACATAAACCCAACCCAGTCCATCTTAGTTTAGACCGGATATGGGTTACAATTTGTAACTCATACTATATATGAGTCGGGTTTGATGTTTTATTCAACTCAACCTTATTTTAACCAAACTCAACCCTATATTAAAATACTAATTCAATATCTATCCACTTAAAATTAGAATAGTATAATCCTAGAATAATGTTCATGTATTCTATAGAAAATATATAAAAAAACATATTTCATGTCATTCAAACTAGGTAGAATTTGGAAAATATATTTTAAAGAGCATTTTAATGTATTTTAAAATGAAACATTTGTTCTACTACGTAGTAAATTAATTTTGTATGATGTGTTTTACAATGAAATTTTATAAAATACGTCTTATTATTTTAAATGCATTATGATAGCTAAAATATGATATATTATGCTGAATATTTTATTATTAATTTTACGAAAATTCGCTTGTTCCTCATTTTTTATTTTATTCAAGCAACCCAACTCAACCCTACTAAACCCGACCTACCTATGCGAGTCGAATGAAGTGTTTGGTGTAACATGACTCAACCCATACTTTGTGCAGCCCTACCTAGAATAAAGATAATTGTGTTGCTTCTTGTTATTGTTAAAAATGTATGTCATTATTACTGATTTGTGTCAATTAAATTAAATTACCCTCTATTTTAGTTATGGTACGATGTATTTGCAATGACTCGACAGTTCATAGTTTGATCTTTGTTTAATTTTGGATTACATTTATAATTTTAACATGACTTTTTGACTGCATTATCTCTCATCAGATATGAATTGCAAATATAAATAGTTCGCCTTGATTTCAAGTCTTGACTAGAATTTCTATTGATGGAAAGACCGATAAAAGCAATTCTTATTGGTACAAGAATTGACTATGCTAATGTGGTGTGCTTTCAACAATGGTCATGAAAACTATGGTAGCGTTTGACTAGTAAATGTTTATTTCTAACCAACTAACTTAATAATTTGTGATTATTAATTTATCATTAGTACTTGTCAGTGATAACTTATGTACTGCACTATCTATAATACATTATAATGAATGATTATCCATTAATAGTTTATAAGTACTAATTATTAACAATATCAAATAATTATTTTTATATATTAATTATGAGTTAATTATAATTAATATATAATAATTAATAAATATAATAATAATTAATAACTAATATTTAAAAATGTATGCTTACATTTATTACATAATTAATAAATAACATTTAATAATTATTAATTAAAAATTTAGTTTTTAGTAATTAATTATTAATAATCGTATAAAAATTAAGATCAATATCAATTAATACTTTATATGATAAAGTGATATTTAATATTTAATTTTGAATAATTATTAATTATTAAGTACTATTGCAAAATTAATAATTGGTAATAATCAATTATTACCATAAATACTTAATAATTCGTAATTAATAAACAATGTTAGTAATCAAGAAGTAATGTATTTATTTAAAATCAAAATTATACCTAGCATTAATAAAAATAAAAATTTTGAAATTTTCCAAAAAATACCTATGATGCAAAGTATGCTTTCATAAGCATTTAATACTTTTATTTAATTAATGATCATATTTAATATTTAATATATAAATAAGAAATAACATAACAAAACTAAATAATAAATAGTATCGATTATTTAATAATTAATAATTTCTGTTAAATTAATAACAATTCTGTTAAATTAACAACAGTTAATTACTAATATAATAATACTATTAAATGTTTAATAATTAATAATTATGTTAATGCTTAGTATTTAAAAAGTAATAATTAATATATAATATACAATTTTGAACAATTAATAATTGTAACTAATATTAAATAATTAAGTTGTAACAAGTAATACTTGAGACTAATGTTCATAATTGGTAATTTTGCACTGCTCTTTCGTCAAATTTACTTGTCCGTTTTTTTGTGTGCTAATATTAATACTCTGGTTTTCACTTTCGTCACCAGCCTCGTTCCGCCGTTCACCGCCAAAGAACATGAATATCGGTCAACCGTACACCCTCAAAAAACTTTGCTTGGTGACCAAGAGAGTTTTTCAGGGTACTCATACACTTTTATTATTTTTCCGTCTTTCAGTGTTTTCTTTCTTTATCATCCCACTCTCTTTTTTCATCTTTCCGCTTTCCTTTTTCATCATAGCATGTGACGAGCATCATTCTCAATAGGGATTATTAATGTGACTCCAATTTTGGTTAAGAGGGGAAAATTGTAAGAGGACGCCTTATTTATTATTTGTTAGGGGGGTTGGGTATAAAGAAATAAAAATAAAAAGAGACCACACCACAATCCCCTACATATCACATGCTAGTAACCGTGATTTTTTAACCCTCCAAAAATCGATCGACAGAAAACTGCGCTGCTTTGAAAACCAAATTAAAATGCATACCTAACCCTAGTTCCTCCACCACAGTTCGAACAAAGATGACGAAGAGAAAACAATCAGAACCCAATGTAATAACACATTTTGGAAATGTTATTTTAATCGTTTTTTTTAAATCGACTGTTTTGGTGAAGAAGATAAAAACGGTAAAAAGTTGCAGTATATGTTGATGAAAAAATGTTGGTGTAACACCCGTCTCGAAAAGCTAATACAAAGATCTTTTAGCACAACGGTTAGTGCGTGGTGTTGCTTTCCGAGAGGTCGGGGGTTTGAACCCCATGGGTGTCACATTTGGTATTAGAGCCTATACCCAGCCGGAATTGTGTGTGTAATGTTGCGGATGTCGGTCGGTGCAGTGGTACAGATGCGGGTTACATGCGTAATGCCTGGGTGGTGAGTGATATGAGCCAACGAGGAAGTTGGGCTCTTTAAGTAGGGTAGTCTGTAATACCCCTCTCGACACTACGCTATAGATGGCATATGCCAACCCCTGAGAAATGACGCAGTAGGTGCCAAATAGTGTTGCTGTAGGCAAAAAATGATCCGTGGCAACACTTTTTTGGGGTTGCCTTTTGTCGCGTTGCCTCAGAGTCAAAGGCAATACATTTTCGATCCTACGACAACATCAGCACAGGTGTTGCCGCATGTACTAAATTTACAAAAATGTAGGACCCACTATAATCTATAACCCGGGTTTACGGAATCGCCACTAAAATCTGTAGCCTGGGTTCAGAGAATCTAGTTGTGGGGCCCACATGCATAAATCTGTGGCCACAATTTTATCACCCAATGGCAACACTATATCATAGTTAGGCAACATTTAACATCACATACTGCAACATTATATCATATATATGACAACTTTACATAACATAACATCAAACTGAAATTAACAAAGAACTTTTTATTTCAAATTAACCAGCAAACACAAGTAGTACTTAGTCAACTACAAAATAACAAAATGTAGCCACTAAATTCAATTTTACAAACATTTCAATATCAAACACAGCAAGTCCTAAATTCATGTTTACATAAAACTAAAACATTTTCAAAATATAGTGCAAGCCTTTAATGCGTTCAATGCCTCTACTGCATCGTGTACCTCTAGTGCCTTCATTAACAAGTTCTTGAAAATCCTCATCACTGCCTCCTTCACCTGCATACATCAGTTGCATTTTAGCACAAAATAAGAGGTATGCATGCCTCAATTGCATTTCAGCACAAACTATGGTCAATGTATAACTGAGTTTCCTTTCAGCACAAACTGAGTTTCATAACTGAATTCCATTTGCATCAGTATAACATAGCATACCGATCTAAACAATGTGTATAAAAGTGTACTAATCTAAACAATGTGTGAGTTACATAACTGATCTAAACAATGTGTATACAAGTGTATACTGATCTAAACATAACCGAGTTTCATTTGCATTTGCGTTTCATTTACATAACTGGGTTACATAACAGAGGCACAATGTGGATACAAGTGTACTGATCTAAACATAACTGGATTACATAAATGATCTAAACAATGTGTATACTGATCTAAACAATGTGTATACAAGTGTATACTGATCTGCAAATGTGGCAAAAAATATCACTAATCTACAATGTGACAAAATTTAAAATTAAACCTGAAAAACTGCTCATGCATGTTATTTCATGTTACTTCACTGCTCTACATTGCCATAACAACACATAAAAGAACTCCAAACATGATCCAAGACATAGCTAAAGCTTTTGCAAATAATTTTTCTCTTGTCTCGTGTTTTCCACATTCAATGCGCATTAGGGCCAATTCTTCCTTCAAATCTGCTACAAATTCATTGGCTTTTGCCCTCTTTTGCTTTTGCTTCATCAGCTTTTCTTCAATTGTCTTCTTTTCCACGAGTAATTGCAATATAGTCTTTTCTTTTTCCATCAATTTAACAGTAGTATCATCCAATTCAGAATTGTTGTTGATTTCATACACTTCGTCCTGCCACATAGAATACCCGCAATCGCCAATCTACGCATATATTATATTCTTGAGTAAAACATCAATGAAAGATATGATAATCGACATGGAGCAACAAAAAAAACCTAATTTATACTTACCAGCCACATGGAGCAACTAAAAAACTTCTTCCCGGCATTCGACCCTACCTTCACAGTCCTCATCTTCGCTGGGATATTGTAGTGACAGTTCTTTCTTGTAGTCGTTGTTGACAAATTTGAAGTAGAAATCGATGTCCGCATCATGCAATATTCAGTGATGTCCGCAGTCCGAGACTAAGTCATGGTTTTCCTCCCAAAATCTATTAGCAGACATTCTTCATGAGTTTTTATCTCCAAAAATCAACATAAAACAAATTTGTGACAATGTGTAAGTACCAACAAAGATTCCATAATATTTATATCGAATAAACATAAACTATAGGATGAAACATCAATTACATTCCTAAAATTTGCATAAATGTGGATATGATAAATGCAGTGTGTACTATATGACATCTAACAAGGCTAAATAAACACACACTTACTGCATCGAAGGAGATCTCACTGGTTGAGAACTAAAGGTAGAAACCCCAAAAAAGAATAAGGGCGTTAAGCTCGACTTTAAAGAGCAATGATTATGATTCTGATCCGATCAAAACAAGGCTTCCTGGATCACCTAAATTTTTCTTTGCATCTTGCCCGAGCGAAAAAATTCACTTCTACATGGGCCTTGGAAGCGAAAGTGCCTCTCTGAATTTGGCATTGTCACATACTTCCTAGTGGAGAATTATCCAGAGAACTTTTGTACTCACAAGCATTGCCACATTCTACCTCCATTCTCCGGATAATGTCCCAGCAGGCACTATGGTGGACAACAAAATCTACCACCCAAAGAATTACGATTTTTTCTTATGCTCACAAGATGGAATGATAGGCACAACCCAAAGAAGTACTTCTGTGAAACAACATATTCAACGATGTAGGTTTGAGGAAAAAAAGTTCTAAATGGCTACACTACAAGAAAAACCGAGATTAGCGACATATTTTTAGCAGCGGAAAATTCCGTCGCTAATTAGCGGCGTATTTCCATGTAATCTGCAAGGGGTAGTTTTTTAAATTTTCAACTTTTTTTCTTTTATATATTACCGTCGTTTTCTGCCATCCCTCACTAAGCCGTTGCAAATTGCGTCAAATTACTGACAGAAAATTTCTGCCGCTATTTTCCGCTGCAAATCCAGGCAGATTACCGACGAATATTTATCGAAGCTATTTTGCAGCAGAATTCCAATAGATTTGCAAGAGATGTTTATATTATTTTTCTAAGATATACTTTAGTGTTATTTTTTAATAATTATTAACATGTTCAATAATTAATAATTAATTTGTTCTAATTAACGATTTATAAGTAATAATAAATATTAATTTACATTCTATAATAAATAGCTTATAATCATTGCTTATTAAAATTAACAAAATAATCTTTGCTCATAACCATTGTAATTACTAAATTCTTAATTAAGTTCTCTGCTTTCATCACAAATCTCAGTCAGTATTGGTTAATTAATAATTACTAAATAATTAAGAGATAATAATAATTAATAATATAGATCAATAAGTAATTTTCAATAATCAATGATTAATAAGTAATTTTTAATAACTAAGAAGTAAAATTTATTATCTAGTATCTAAAATTTAATAATTATAATTGATGTTTAATATGTATTAATTCAAAAAAAATCAAAACTTTCGTATTTTCTAAAATAAATATAAAGTTTAAATATAAACTTTTGAAGTTATAATAATACTTAACGAATTTAAAAAAATGTTTTAACTATTTAAATATACCATTAAGTTATAATATTTTTTTATAATAATACCATTTATACTAATCAAACTTGTAATAAATTACATGATAGTTTAAAATTTTAATGATATTTTAAATTTTACTAATTTTGATTTATCTCTATATAAGTTCAACAAGTTGGCTGGACAAAATATCTACAATGATCCGCATCAGCGTTAAATACTAAATATGGTATGTTGATTTTAAATCCAACCATGACCTGCCTTATGACATGGATTGCACTGTCCTCCCAAGTTTCCACCGCCCAAAATTTCGCTGAAACCGCTTAAACGAAAAATAATCCCAAATTTCCCCTTTCACGCCATCAATCTCCTTATCCTCGAATTGAGAAAATAAATTAAATGAAAATCGACAGATGGAAAAGAAATGGCTCGCGCTCCACTCTCTTCTTCACAAATTGATAAAGATTCGAATCGGGTTTGAGGCTTGAATCGGGTGCTGATGGATTTCGGTGGATCTCGATCTTGGTTTTGTGCTTTTTTTGGATTCGATTTGGGTATGCGGATTTGTATTACGTGAAGTGGTAGAAAGGTGTGAGCACTGTTTTTGGGAGGGGGTATGATTCTGGGCAGATGGAAGTGATGGAGTAGGTGAAGAACGGAGTTGTGGTTCGGGGCAGAAGGAGAGATGGTGAAGGGGGTTGAACGGTTGGATCTGTTGATGGGAGTTGCGTTTCTTCTTTTCTCACTCTCTCTGTAAAAAAACCTAGACGTCGTTCACCAGAGTTTTGGGAGTTGCAGCCCTAGACGTTTCTTCTTTTCTTCTTTCCACCATTAACTGTGTTGCCTTCATTGCACAAGCCTCCAAGGTAAAAGTTTCTCATTCTTCTATGTTCATTTAGTTTTGGGTTATGGTTGATATTTTAAGCTGTAGACTTTACTGTCTAAACATAATATATTATGCAGATCATAATCCAAAAAATACAATATATAGTTTTGTGATTCTCCTTGTTGTTGAAATATAATATATTCTGTCATATTTTTGTTGCATTGTTGTTAGTGTTTAGAAGGCTAAAATCATCATATTATAAATTTGCATTGAAATAAGATGATGAAGTAAATCTAATAATAAAACATATGACATTAAGGTAGATCATAGACAACATATCAATTTTGTTAAATGTCATTTGTGAGTTGCCAAAATTGATGGTGCATGGGTGATTATCAACTTTTTTACAACTTTTCTCGAAACTGAGGTATGCTCATCCACAGCATTACTTCATTTTGCTTCTCTTTTGTTAGTTTAAACTCATGGAAATGAAACCATAAGCTTAACATGGAAGCTACGTGGTAAATTTAACAAAGAGGCTAAGTACTGTTTTCATGGCACCTGTATATTACTATGACTATACTTGGAGCATGTGTATACAAATGTCTATGACTATACTTCTATGCTTCGAGAAGCTTTATACATACTTCTTTGGAATTTATTATTGAAGCTTTACACATGGTAGTATGTGTATTAATCTTGCAGCTAATTAACTTAAATTATTTTTCATAGTGTTTGAACACAATAGTCAGTACCGCAATGTGATGAAAGTGACGAAATCCAGCAAGTTGTGTAACCCATGTATAAGGAAAGAAAAGCTGGTCTGATAAGGTGTATTATTTCTAAGTGTTAAGAACAATAATAAATAGAAATTAAGATGAACAACAAAGAAGCTGTGCTAAGGAGGCATCTGAATGTATTTCTAAGTGTTAATTTTTTTGCTTAGTTCATTTGAGTTCAATTTTTGAAAGCCCAAAACAATATCAATTTATTTTATCCTTTGTTACTTTTTTGTTTGTTGCATGAAAATGATTTTAGATAATTTTCCTTTGTTCTGTAATGGATTTAAGATGAATTATTAGTTTCCTTCTGTACATGCTTCGACTAAATAGTATTTGCATCTTTTCTCCTACATGCTACATATCTGTCATAACTGTGACCTGTTTTTTTTTTTCTTCTTTTTTTTCTTTGGGCATATTTTTCATTTAGATGGGGATCTATGATTGTAGTTGAATATAATCCACTATGCTATATTAAAACAAGATTACTTAATGTAAAATTCTTTTGTAAGGCTTTTTATAGATAGGGATCTTATTTGTTACTGTTTGAAATAATTGTTGACACATAAAGCATTTAGAATCCATGCATGCATGCTAATAAAATATTTAAGAATACGATAAATTGCTACTTTGATTACTGCAGTGGAGTTATTAGATATATTTGAGTTATAAAGAATGGCATTACTCAAGGCACATTTATGAGATTAATTTAGTCCTTGGTTATTATTTGTGCAGGTATGCATCCACTTTACTGGTTTGTTGTTTTTCTGTTATTGTTTAATTTTTTTAATTGTGCTCTATTTTAGTTCTCAAGTGAAGATAGCAGGTATGGTATTTGCACATAGCGTAATATGAACCTTTTTTATGTTTTCTAATACTACATATATTATTTTAAGAATGACGTTTATTGCACTGAAAGATGATGTTATCTTCATGCTTACCTCAGATGTAGTGTGTCAGGTGTGTATTTAATGACAAGTCACACTGTTCAGTTGATTTTGCTTATTGAAAAGGGTTGAATTGAGTTGCGCTCATACGATATTTAAAATGAAATAATTAGATCATATTAATATGATATTAAAAATTAATTAGATCATTTTTGAATTAAGTTATTTAGATCATTTTAATATCAATAAACTGTGGATTTTTTTGAGTTATAACAAAGGAAACATAAAAATCCCAATCTATTTTCAATTCGGTTGGAACTGAAGTTTCATTGTTTGTGCTCCAGTCCCAACAGGTAAGATACTTTCGAACTTTGTAGCGGTTAACAAATTATGGTTTATAAAAAAATCTAAAATAAAATCATCTTATTTCTGTTAAATATTTATGCTGGTCTGTTTTATGGCCCTAGCTACAGTGTAACTACAGATTTTGTTACTGACGATGACGTAGGAATTATATTGATAAAATCATAAAACTGAGAATGATCATAATTTCCAAGAAAACCTTTTTGATAAAATTCAAAACCGTTTGCTGAAAGGTCATCAATACTCATTAGTTATATTTTATTAGTCTTTGATTTTTGTCCAATTACAGGACCCAACAAAAAGATTACAAATTTTAAAGAAAATAACTACTTATTTTGTTTTATAGTACTTAATTTAATGCCATGGATTTTTTTTAGCCGAAAGATCATCGTCACGACGATGGTTATGATGTTGCTTCCTCAGAAATGAATCCCATGCTACAACTGTGTAGCATTTTCCACAAACTTGAAGTAGCTGAAGTTCTTGTTCTTTTCAATTTTGTCTTGCATGCATATGCAGTTTTGTAGATTAACTAGAATTGGTGTATGGTCATTGGATGAAGGCAGTGTGTAAGAATTACTATTTGGAAATGGCTGCGACCATACATTGATTAAGACTTTGTCAGCTATCGATTCAAGATTGCCACATGTAAGTGAACACACTTATATTTAATTATATCAAGCCAATGGCATATAAACATGTAACACACATTATCAAAAATATTAGTAATGTCCATCCATCCATTAGGACCGTTAAAAGTTTAAAACTTGATAATCCAACATACAGTTGACTTGATTAATTTGTTTTGTTAGGTTGCTTTCCTGTTTGCACAAAGGAGGAAACTGACTTAACTTACCATCTACATAAATTTCCATACCCAGCCTTAGGTAAAACTACGCAAATTTCTCAAGAAGAAGAAAAGAGGAGAAAAGCAAGAGCTTTTAGGTTTATTCTATCTTATGTTATTAAAACTGGTTGGAAATATTCGTTTATTATTGCTTCATTAAGTTCCAATATTTTGCAGGTTTTCAAGGACGCCTAATTTTACATCTGGAACCAATGGCAAGGGAAATTTGTCCAGGTCATGTTTTTAAAGAGATATCAATGCTAGAAGCCATTAACTGCAGTGATATAGGTGTTATTTGTTACACTTCTAATTTTTTCACTTTCTCTTTCTCTTATACATTTACTTTTCCTCTCGGTTTGCAACTGAGTTGCAAACTCGGTTTGAGTTTGCAAACTCGGTTTGCACAACCGAGCTTGCAAACTCAGTCTAAGTTTGCAAACTCGGTTTGCACAACGAAGTTTGCAACAACTCAGTGGCAAATTTAGTTTGCATCTGAGTTGCAAATTCAACTTGGAACTGAGTTTACAAACTCGATTGCAAGCTGAGTTTGCAACTCAGTTTAGTTAGACCATTAGTAATTGTGGTTTGCTAGTTAGGCTTGATGAAATTGCTAGCTTTATGAGTTAGATCGTAATTAATTTTAGTCTCCAACATAGAAATCTTGTTGAGGTTGGGTTCAACAATAAGGTTTTGCAATTTTTATTGTTTGGCATAGAGATAAGCACCCATAATTTCATGATCTAATGTTGTCTATAAATTAATTATCCGTCGGTAAATAGTCGGTATATAAATTAAAATAAAATTTTATTTTTGTTATAAAATTAGCAAAATGATGGAAAAATGTCGGAAAACTCATGCTAAAATCCGTCGCAAAATCTGACACAAATACCGTCATGGTTTTTACCGACCAAACCGTTATGTAGGAAATCTGTCGCTAATGCCTGTTTAGCGATGGATTAGAAGCGGATTCTGTCGCTGCTATTTGCTGTTTTTCTTGTAGTGCTAGGGAAAACCTTCATGTTAAGCCTAAAACAGATTAGCCTAAAAAATGAATGTACAGATTGACGAAGTACAACACTATGGATCATGAAAAAAGGTAATTTGAGATCAAAAAATTCATTTATCGTACCTTAGGGTAATGAAAGCAGATCAATAGTGAAGCAATTTCGTGCAAAATCGGATCTTTATTTGGTAGCGAGCAACATAATTAGTGGTTGCCTCGTCGAATTTTGCTGCAGTGAGAATTAAAATGATAGGAGAAGGAAGAAGAGATTTTTTTGAGAGGAAGGAGAATTTAAGGAAGAAGAAGGGCAACAAGAATTGGGATTCCTTGCGATAAGAATTGGGAATTTAGTTTAGGGTTCGAACGATTTAGGGTTGAAAGTGGAAAAGTGAAAACAACGAGAATTATTTTATTATTTTTCAGTGGTAAAATGAAAATTTAGGGAAGAGAAAGTCGGTCATAATTTTCTCAAGTGAAAACAACGAGAATTATTTGTCAGCGGGAAAATGAAAATTTGGGTAAAAGATCGTTGCGGTGTTGAAAGAAATCAGATTGATGCGGATCACTAACCTGGACCGTTGAATCGTGTTGATGCGGATTGCTAATTTTATTCACGCGGCTACTGCAACACATGTTGATATCTATGCTAACACATTGAAGCGTGCATTGCAATAGACAAAAAACATCATAACAATGACAACATTGTAGCTAGCAACACCATGGGTTTTCGTTGCAATATGTCATCTATGGCGCAGTGCGAAAAACCTAACACAAAGATCTTTTAGCACAGTGGTTAGTGCGTAGTGTTGCTTTCCGGGAGGTCGGGGGCTCGAATCCGGTGGGTGCCACATTTGGTATCAGAGCCTATACCCAACCGGAATTGTGTGTGTAATGTTGCGGATGTCGGTCGGTGCAGTGGTATTGATGCGGGTTACATGCGCAATGCCTGGGTTGTGAGTGATATGAGCCAACGAGGACATTGAGCTCTTTACGGGGGTAGTCTGTAACCCCTCTCGAAAGGCTAACACAAAAATCTTTTAGCATAACGATTAGTGCGTGGTGTTGCTTTTCAGGAGGTCGTAGGTTCGAATCCCGTGGGTGTCACATTAGGATTATAAGGTTATTATTGGAATTTTATTTATTATTTTAAGGGAAGACTAATTTGTTTTGTCCCCCTATAATTTTTTTAAAATGAATTAAAATTGTAATTTGCCTTAACCAAAAGGGTGTGTCTATTAACATCCCGTTATTTGCTCTTTACCCCCTACTAGCTAGAAAATAAAATGTGGACCCCATCATTTTCTCTTCCCACCCCGTTTAATCCAAAAATGTCTTGCTGTAATTTCATTCTCAATACTTTTTTTCCTTCTTTTTCTAGTCTCCAACTTGCAATTTGTTTCTGCTGCTTTCTCCCTTTAAAATTTTGATTGAATTAATTAACATTTGTAGGCAACATCGTTCGTTGAAATAAATCGACGCACAACCCTGAAATGTTGGTTAGTGTAATTGACGTTCTACCTGAGCATTGATTTATTTGAACCAACACCATCTATGCTGATGATTTGTTTGCTAACTGTTTAGGTTTTTGCAAATTTTGTATATTAGTGATGTATTTGATCTTAAAACACATAATAATGCACATCGTTGATTGTACAGCTTTTAAAAATTTAATCATTGTTTTATTTTCCTGAAGGGTAAATTTGGGAACAAAATTTTAAAATTTTAATTGGGGGTGAAAAGTAATTAATGGAATACGAATAGCCAGACCCTAACCAAAATTGGAGTATGACAATCCCCTTCTCAAACGATTTCAAAGCTAAAACCAAAATCATTTCCTTTCTTCTCTAACCACAAAAGCACTAATTAATAATGAGTTTTTCTACAAGACCCGAAAAGGTGGTGTCAAAGATCAGGAAATTCCCGAAATTAAAGGAGGACAGTTGATTTTATTTGTTTTTATTTAATTCAGACTTTGGATTTGTTTTTGTCACGTTGCCGGCTAAAATCTTTGGCCTACTGGCTTTTTCGATTAATTATTTCTTCCCTACTCTCGTCACCCTCCTCCTTTTCCGTTCTTTCAATCTAGCTTCTTGCCCTCCCTAGTCGTCCATCTTCTTTCCAATTCACCTAACTTCTAACCAACACGCCTGAATCCGCTTTCTGAAAGTCCTCTATTCCCGCTCCGCCTATTTCCGAGCTTACCAAGAGAAACAAGTTGTACGAGCGTAAGAATAGTTAAGATATTGTTACATAGGCGCGCTAATAAGAATTACACAGATGTGCTTGCCGAGCCCTAGTACTCAAATTTCTTCAGGCTACCTACTGCATAGAGGCTATGCATTGATGAATTTCCATCTATTATGGTATGCTTCGTATATATATTATTATTATAGTTAGTTATATTTTAGTATTTGTTTCTATCACAATTGTAAAAATTAAGCGCACAATTTGTTATAGGATTTTGACAGCATTGATATTGTGGAGCTAAATCGGCGAAGTCTGGAAATAGAGATTAAATTGTTTTTGTGGGTCGCGCAAAAGTAGATGTTCACTTTAGCCTGGTATAATTCGAAGGCAAAAGAGAACCAAGAAGTATAATCTCAGGTAACTATAAATTAGCTGAATTAAAATGCAGGTTGGTTGAATGATAAAGGCTTACACGAGAAAGAAGTTTCTTTTTTGTGTTATGTGCTCAAATAGAAATGCTGAAATAGGAGAAACTTAGAATGTATCATTGATACACTTGATTGCAATGTGGGTGTGACAAGCATGAGTTGTCTATGTACTTCTCTTGAACTATATACTTAGGCTGCGTTTGTTTTTTCTTTAAAGTTCTGAATGCAAGTTCTAATTTATAAATCATAACCTTTTAAGTTGTTTGATTTTTGTCATTGTTCTGAATAAAACCATATATTCAGAAAAAATAATTCAGAACAATTTTAGTTCTTATTTTTTATTCTGAATGCTGAATATTGTTTTTTGTTCTGAATGCTAAATGCAGACAAACAAGTAAGGGATAATTCAGAATTCAGAATTCAGCATATTAAACAAACAGAACCTTAGGCTTGTCCTATTTACGCTGTCTGATTAAACATACTACTCATCCTTATCATAACTCACAAGAGCACAATAAAATTAAGATTTTAACTATATTGTGATTTTTCATGGTTTTCAGTATTGGTTGTTTATGATGATCAAATTGCAAGAGAATATAAAGAGCGCGCTCATATATGGTTTTTTTTGTTCCTGAAGGATGTTTATCCTTCATTAACAGAGAGCAAATCCTCTATACCCAAATTCCTCTACCCTCCTATACTCAACCAATCAGGACCCCTTATTTTCACCTTTTTGCAATTAAGTCGGCGAGAGAAAGATGACTTAATTGCAAAAAGGTGAAAATCAAAGGGTCTTTATTGGTTGGGTACAGAGAGATAGGGGATTTGATTCCTTATTAACAATGGTACGTTCCAGTTTCTCGTGAAAAACGACTGATTAATCGCACATTGTGGGAAGACAATTTTAATGGACATGTTATTGTGGCAGATACATATTATAATTGTTACATATGAAAAGAAGAGGGAGAGGCGTATAAAGTTTACATATACAAGGGTAGATGAGCATGCATGAGAGGAAGATTTCAATCAAGGCAATGTCAATGACTCTTATTTTGGAGAATGAGAATGCGAAGAGTTATCTTTGGATACTCCTGGGAAAGTTAATTTCTCGGATGATATGTCTGCTGCAATTAGGTTTGCTGATGGGGTTGTTTTGTTGCTAATGCTGCTGAAGGAGTCATGGTAATTGTTTTGTCATGCTCAATATTTTTCGTTGTTGATGTAAAATCTGGTATGCACAATCTGGGTGCAAATCACCTAGATTAGGGGCTTTCTGTTCTCTTGGTCTGCACCAATCAAATTGCTCCATTTTGGAATAATTTGCAGTTTGCTCTCTGTACTTCGATTTATACGGAGGGGGAAAACTGCAAATTACTCCAAAATGGGGCAATTTGATTGGTGAAGACCAGGGAAACAACCACACAATACAGTTTATCATCATTTCATTTGGCCATGACTGACAAAATAAGTGTAGGCCATGCTAGGCATTATAGACATTTAGTTAAAAATTCATTAGGGTGTATTGTCGCCATTTAAAGAAATTTATTTGTATCTTCTGTCGCTTCTGTATGGAAATGGTGATTGGCCAACCGTGGGTGACAATATATTCAGTACACTCAAGTTCTGGTGACTAGATTTAAACTATACACTTTGGATAATCTTACATATACCGTTCAATCATATTTTCTTATTTATTAGGTTACTTGGGTTAACAGCACTCAAGGCTTACACACACGTCGTACCCATTTACTTCCCAGTGAATTAACCTAATACAGTATATGTAGCTATCTCTCAATATTGAGATACATCCCATGGTACCCATCTCGCACGGTCTCCACCGTATCATCGCAGGAATATAGCAGTCCCTAATCCTACGCCCGAACATCGTATGGATTTCTATATATATGTCAACGCTACGTCTGCAAAGAACCACTACTTCTATATAACGTAAGCGTTCGGACTGCCATCTTTGAACCATTCGATCGAATTTGGTTCCATCCTCGAATAATGCCCTCTAGTCTTATGATACACCACCTAGAGCGACATGAGTGTACCAAGACTTTTCCACGTACGTATCGTCAATCGTTCTCGATGTCTATTGCACTTGTTCTCTATATTTGCGCCCGAGTCCCGTGGCAGGGCTAATCAAGAAACACGGAACTCGATCGGGAGCTTTCAAATATCTACCGAATGTAGATGCTAAGGTCTGCTTTTACAGTGGCTATGATCCCACTAGACCCCTCCCTCAACTAATGAAAGACACCCAAGAATATCAAGAATGAGAACTTAACCCCGGCCCCTATGCCTTTCAAACCTATTGGCCAACCTCACCCATAACTAGATAGCAAAGTATATGGTCTTTTGGAGTTCTCCACCTTTTCGCTTTACGTACTGACTAAAGATGGTAGGTAGACGACGAGTTGCTATCACAGGGCACTAACTGGTCTCGCCGAATCAAGCTGCTCCATCTTAGTCTTTTGATTTCCCCTTATTATTGCAATCAAAGCATACTCGTTAGCTCACCTACACAGACCTAACCTCTGTGAGTACAGGCAGATCATCTGCCACTCACAGAGGAATACCAAGAGTACCCTACGTCCCCGGAAGCTGCATGCTTCCCCTTCCAGTCCTTTGGAGCCGTCAAACAATCAGATGAATGTGCGCTCCCCTCGTGCCTTATAACACCTCGATGATCTACCATGTTGGGTTATTCACCCTCAACCGTATGGACTGGTCTAAGCGCCTTACTTTAGCATGTTGTTAGACCCTATGTCTAAACATTCTTTTACGTGCTTGTATCACCTCACTGGGTTTCCAGTTAACTTGGTTATTCCAATTCATATTGAATTCTTATTCAAATTACCAAGTTTCTCTTGCTTAATAATTTCAGTCATACAACTTAATTCATTTAAGTTCATTAACAAGCTTACAACATGTTATTCTCTAGATTGTGGCCCAAGGTCTGTGATTCACAATCCCTTTTATATTCTTGTTTGATTTGAATAACATATTTTACTTAATATGTAATTAAGTATATCTAATTCACATGTTTCCAATTAACATGTCACTTACGCTTTATGATTAAATATAACTTATTTTATTTCATAAGTTTTCCTCATCCTTTCTCATTTAATCATAATTCCACTTTACGTCGTCAGTACGACTTACCGTTGTTTACTTATTAACTTAGTTCTATTAACTAAGGCCCATTAATAAGTTTCTCTACCCATTTATTATAACCAATGTTATAATTTCCCCTATTCCCTAGTACAAGTCTAAACATGTTATTACCAACGGGTTTCAGACTCCCAGACTACTTAATTTATAATTAAGTACAATATGTTTTCACCCCTTTTCTTAACTGGTTTTAGGTTTTTCCCTTTTCTGATTACTTAATTTACAATTAAGTGTCACTTAACTTAATTCACCAGTTATCCCATTCTCTTACTAGTTTATTATAACCTAAGTTATAATATTCACTTGTCCCTAGGACAAGTCTACCTATTATACAACATTTTCATTAATATTATTTATTTATAATAGGCTAATATCATTCCCCTTTTAAACCATTTACTGTTGTAAACCATTATTCTTCATTCTCTGTAATATATGTTCCTTATTATATTAAGGAAAACACTTCATGCACCTTATCAGTTTGATAGAAGGAATCAATGATTTATTTTCATAACGTTTTCCCATCTAAATCTGTGGTAGCAAGTAATTTCTTTACTTTTCTATATTTATTGTGGCTTATTTGCAACAACGTTTTCAGAAATAAGTCATTTAGGGAAATACAACACTTTTCCCTCTTATCACACTAACTCAGTTCATTACTTCCCTTCCTTTCTTGTTTTCTGAGTTAGACATTTAATTATCATCCTTGCCATTTATTCATATCTTGTTATATAAATACATTTATATATATATAAGCACTAGATCTCTCACATTAAGCCTACACTTGTGGACGCTGGATTTGTCGGGCGGGTCCGGGCAGACTTCTACCACAAGCCGACTTAACCTCATATCTTAGCACATGTTGTTAATTCTTGCTCTTAGGCCTCTTACATTAGGTTCAACATTAGTGGCTGCTGGATATGCCGGTTGGGTCCGGGCAGACTTCCGCCACTAATGCGACCTAACCTTGTGCCATAAGTGTATTTACAATTTCTAATTGTAACCCTAGGCATATTCATTTTCATTCAATCACTTATGTTCATATCAAATTGCGCTTCCAAATTAAAATCTCAAAACATAATATATGTTATGTTCATTACATGAAAATTTTAGACATATTATCCTTTTTACTGTAATATAGTTTACAGTAATCTAATTTACATGTCGTCCAATTTTTGCCTATATTTTGTCGCATGTCATTTTAAACATATGTTTAATTTTACTAGGACATGTAAACATCCAATCGGGTAATTATTTTAACATGTTGTTCAATCAATAATGTGGCCCAAGTAAAGCATGTAATTACAATCACTGAATTGGCTATTCATATCCTAACAAGTTTATTTTCTCCAACATGTAAACATTCAATAACTTAGCCAATTCAACATAGGAATTTCCTAACATATTCATATCAACATTTCAATTCGTTACAACAACAATTTATAATTAAACTGGCCATTTCAAAATTTATTTAAAAGGGGAATGCTAAACGATAGTCATAACATTATCTAAAGGCTAGAGCTTAAACCCAGTCGTCTTTAAGCTTTTCCCAAATGTTGGATTTGATCCGTTCTATCATCCATAGTTTTCCTTTTCCCTTTTATTTGATTCACGACCTAACGACCATGAATTTATTATTTCATGAAAAGAGAAGGGAAAGAGAAATAATTTAAATAGATTGGTTCTTAGAGGTTTACCTTACTTTTATGATTCAATAGTCTTTTTTATTAACGTTGATTCCCTCTTCCAGATCTGAATTCATAATCCTCCTAGGCTAACATTTTAATTTCAGAATAGATTTGGGAAGAGAGAGAGAGAGAGTGGGAGCCATGACAGAGCTCTAACGCAGCCGCCGAATTATAATGTTTAGGGTTAGGTCTAGGGTCTTATTTATAGGTGCTCAAGACCTTATCGTATACGCAGCGCTGAGTCAGCATTGAACCCAGTTAAGAAAATAGTCCAGGTTCGCAAATGAATCTAGCCAAATCTTATCGTATACGCAGGGCTGAGTCAGCATTGGGTCCCGCAAGCTATTTTGGCGCAGAAATTTGAATTTTAAATGTTTGAATTGTTTTGACATAGAAATTTGATTTTCGAACTTTTGAATTTCTGGAATTTATTTAATTGTTTTATTCACACGAAATATTCTTATATGTATACAGTTACTCTACCGACCATTTTACGCGTATATATACGCATAATTTTTGTTTTATTTTCAAAATTCAAACGATGTTGCACCGTTATTTGATTCTTTCCATATTTCATTGACTGTAGCCTTATCTTGAATTTTATCTTTTGTATACATATATTTATACATACATATATATATATATATATATATTCTAATATATATATATATTTTCTTTATTACCTCATATATATGTTCTAATCCCTTCAAATTTTGAATTTGTATACGTACATATATTTGCATGTTCAGTTGGCCCTCTCTAAAACAAAGATAAAAATTACGTCGCCGCCAAAATTCGAACCCCCGACCTCCATGTTACAAATCCAATGCCTTAACCAACTGAGCTATGAAGTCTTTTGTTAATAAGTCTTAGAACAATGGTAATTATTGACCTCTCCTTACTTCTCTTTTTCATATTAATTACAATACTTAAATTAAACTATTGCATGAATCATTTTCTTTTAATGTTAATGCATTATGTTTGCAAACCAGTGCATGAAATATATTTACATTGCATGCAACCAATCCTTTCTTTCTTTCAATGCTTGCATTACATTTTTTTTAGTGCATGTATTTATTACATGGAATCCTTATTTTATTCTTTATTTTATATTTTAATTTGTTTGTGTGTGTATATATATATATTTCTCTTTTGCATATACAAACTTCTAGGCTCAATAACTTCTTTATATGATGTCCGTTTTACGCAAACCAGATGTCTATCTTGACCAGAATTCCGAGACGGACACAATGGGTAGTCCGTTTTACTTAATTCTCATTATTTAATTAAGTTATTCTTATTTTATTATCTTAAAAATATGGGGTGTTACAGCGAGTTTTCAAAACTCGCCTTTAGTGCAAACCTGCATACAAAACACCCCAACCCGAGACCCTTCTTCCATTTTCTCACTTCACTTCACCGTTCTTCCCCATTTAACTGCTGCGAAAAAAAAATCAAATCAACTTCATTTTCGTCCATTTTTCATCCAATCCATTCCTAAAAGACAACAATGACTAGCACATCCGGCGTACAACACGAAATCGGTAAAATTCTAAACCCTAATTTTCAATTGTGAAATTAGGTCATACATGTTTAAGAATTATTGGTTATGGGGGTTTTGGCACAAAGCAATGTTGTGTACATTGTTCGCATTGTTGTCATACATGTTCAATTTTGTGTACACAACATTGAAATTAGGTCATACATGTTCAATTTTCTGAACCCTAATTTGTACATTTTTTTGTACATTGTTCGCATTTATGATTTAGGGGCTTTGGTGTGTATATTGTTCACATTATTGAATTGAGTTTTTTGATTAAATGATGGGTATTGGATGTCATGTATTGGATATATTATGAATCGAGGTATTCGGGTTTTGTGTATGACGACGCGTGTAAGCTTTGTACTGTGATACTGTGTAGATTGGCAAAAAGAAGCACATGATATTGAACTTGTCCCCTATGCATGTAATTTAATGACTGTGAAAATCATTTATTAGTTTGGAACTGTCTGATATAGTTAATCTTGCATTTTTGTAGAGTATTTTGAGATGGAGCCCGGACCAGTAGATCCGAGCGTGTTATATATGCAGGCCCAACACAGGACATCAAATGCTAATCGGATGCTGGTAGCAATTTGTTACTATGTTCATATTTTGATGTTTAGTTTTTTAAACGTCAAACCCCAACTTTTGTTATGTATTAAATTTGCAGAGTGTCAGTACAAAGTTTGTCATTGACCACTCATCCTCCCTTTCGAAAGTGACATCTGAGGATCCTCGCGTCATCACCAAGATCGAGAGGGTTGGATTCAAACATATTTTTCGCTTAGGTTACATCCAGCTCGATCATATCCTTGTCGGTGCTTTACTGGATAGGTGGAGGCCTGAGACATCCACATTTCATCTACAAGTCGGTGAGACAACTATCACCTTGGCAGATGTTGCGGTTTTGCTAGGATTGCCTATTGATGGCAAAGCTATTGCGTTTGATGGTGCGCGACAAGATTATTTGCAGCTATGTCACGACCTACTAGGGCTGAATCCACCAGCCAATCAAGTAAGGGTTCAAAATTTGATTCATATCAGATGGTACCGTAATCAGTTAGCGGGTATTATTTCTGCAGATGCCACCCAGTTAGAGGTTGAGCAACGGGCTCATTGCATTTTACTACATATTATTTTCTACAGAATGATGGTCGATCATGCCAAGACCCGTATAGATTTGAGATGGCAACCGTTTTTAGCTGATCTCAGGCAGTGCACATCATATTCGTGGGGTGGTGCAGTGTTGGCCTATGCATATCAGGAATTGTCCAAGGTCGCGCTGCAACAGTATAACTATTTTGCCAGTTGCCCGACGCTACTTCAGGTATGAACCGAATGTCTATAATTTACTGTTATACAATGTGATGCATCATTCTCTTTCATTAATAGTATATTTTTGTGTACACAGCTTTGGTCCTGGACTTATCTTCCCGTTGGAAGATTAGCAGTGACTCCTGATCCCATCGACCCATCGATGCCGCTTAGAGCTAGGTATACTTATTTGATCGTTTATTTTATTAAACGAAGCACATAACATTTCCAATGTATGTACATTTTATTATCATGTAACAAGTGGGTTGGAAAAAAGGATATGCAATAAACACCACGACAAGAGTTGTACTTTTACCGCAATGAGTTAGACGTCCTTATAGACGAAAAGTTTACATGGTATCCGTACACTCCGAAGGTACTTGCCCCACTACCAATCACTTGCAGAGCTCATAGGTACCTTTGGACGACGAGAGTACCTATGATAGCATACACCTTCACCGCTTGGCACCTTCCCGATAGGGTTATGAGGCAGTTCGGCTTGAGGCAACATATACCGGATGATGCATCGCCTTACATTGAGGGCTACAATGCGCAAACTTTCACCTGCATCATGCTATGTGTGATGACCGTGATAACCATATTGAGTTCGAGAGGAAGCCCCCCATATCCGCGGCGCAGGACATGAGGTGGTACTGGAACATAACACGACGCTACATCCTTAATCCCGGAGTAGATATTGCGTTAGCACTGTATGTTCCAAGAGCACCACTAGAGAGGAGCGTGATAAGTTGATGTGTGTACTATTAAATACAATCAGTTTCATTTATTCATTCTATCTAATTTTCTTTTAAATTTGCAGGTTGTCGGTATCAACCATGCGTGGGAGGAGGCAGAAAAGCTTAGAGAGAGGCAGACTGACGACGAGGGACGAACATGTGCACAAACATACAGAAGATTTTAAATGTGATTCTATGCAGGAACAAGCTAGAACGGCCGAAACCACCATCTCCTCCACCTCCTCCTCCTCCTGTAGGTCCTCCTCCTCCTCCTACCGGTTCTCCTCCACCTCCAGTAGCGCACGAAGAATTGTGCATGGTCCATCTCAACCTGCACCTACATTACCACGTACCAGAAGTGCACGGCGCAATAGGAGCAGCAGCGGTAGTGGTTCGTCTTCAACTTCCACACCATTAGTCACCCAACCAAGGCGAAACTAGATAGTAGTCTTTTCTTGTTTTGTTCGATCTAGATTTCACATATACCTTGTTTTGTTTTATCGATCATGCGATGTAACCTTTTCTTGTTCGTTCTACGTACCAAATATGTAGTCTTTGTGTATTAATTTGCTATGTTTTGGTACATTTAATTATTTGTTACATTGTTATTTGTCATTCAGTTTTGTTATTAATTATCCTGGAATGATGGTTTTTGTTGACTGCAAATATGTGCAGGTTTGTGTATGCAGGTTTGGTTGTGTGCAGGGTTGCACTGAAGGCGAGTTTTGGAAACTTGCCTTATTTTATTGAGGGCGAGTTTCCAAAACTCGCCTTCAGTTTACCTGTACACCAAAACACGTCTAAGTTTGTAATTATGTTACAAACATGACTAAATCTGTTATACCTTTCAAAAACATGGCTAGACATGTGAATTACCCTTATTTAAATAATGAAAGCTGTCTCACGTAATAATATATTCTTTTTTGTAAGAATTCACAAATTGACTATTTTTACTGTGAACATTACCAAACTTGAGTATAAAAAAGACAAAGTGCTAGATAGTTTGGTTAAAGGCAGTCGAACAACTGCACGATTACTGTCTAATATTTATGATGTAAATATAAAAGAAAGTTCTTGAATTAGCAAAATTCACAAAACAAAACTGAAATGTTGAATTATTTTTTTGATGACCGAAATAAAAGCAGTGATTTTTTTTTCTTTGGTTCAAAATTCATCATATTATGATAAAAGCACATTTAAATTTGATTGTTGCATGCTATTTCTTGACTTTGGGAACCATAAGCTAACCGAAACAGTGTGTTGTACTATTACTGGTTGCTGGGTATAAAATTTGTTATTTACTCTGTTAACCTAGAAAATGAACAAACACTCAGATATCAGATGAAAGCATCGTTTAAGGTCAGATTAAATAAAGAAATAAAAGAAAAACAAGATCCGCAGATTATATAACATAAGTTCATTTTAATCTATTTTATTAGTTATTCTCTCTCTGGATTATAGGTACTTATCGTAGATCTATTCACAAACTAGCAGAGTGAAGATCCGCAGATTTCTTGGGAGAAGAGTAGAGTGAAGACCTAAATTTCACAAGTGAGAAGACCGCCTTGCCAAAATGATAATAACTCGGGATGGAGTTATTTCCCTTAATGCAAGTAAAACTCTTCCATTTGTTGACTTTCGCTACTTTCTTTTTGATTTATATATTCTATGTCTTTTTTGGCTTTTATTTTGTTTAAATGATCTTTCTGATAACTGCTTCCTTTTTGTCAATTCTTGAAATTTTTTGTCAGAATCATAGGAAAACTAATTGATCTTGAGCTGTTCATGTAGTATAAGAGGTTCATGGAGTTTAGAAAGTGGGAAATTGAGGAATAATAACTCAGTACCGATCTAAATGGCTTGGCACTGAGTTACAAACACTTGACCACATTTCGGTCCAAATTTTTAGGGCTTAATCCCTTAGTCTTTTTGATTGTATAATTTCTGAGTTATTCAATAATTTCATCATTTTTTGTTTTCTAAATCCAGTTAAAATCTTATTTGATTCAAAAGCGAGTTGTCACTCTTAATATTTGGCTAAAGCTATATGGATGTGCATGGGCTATTGGAGGATTATCGACATAAAATAAACAACGTTCACGATCCTTGATTTCTCTCTTCATAATCCGACTGTGTTGTTGCAGCCAATTAAATTCCAACCACTTGAGCCTGTCTCGTCTTGCCATAATCATATCATTCAAAATTTGATTGCACAAAATCATATAGGACGAACCATGGTTGTTACGACGATAAGATGACTTGAGTCAACAAAGGTTCAGCAAGTCGACTAGTCGTAGACTCGAAAATTATATTGCTGCCACCAAAAGATTGTCAAATCAAATATATTGCTGCGAACAAACATATGCGACTGAACAAAAAATTGTCAATTCAAATAACAATCGATCGACTTTCGATACTTCGACAAAAGCTAGGATTCGAATTTTTTTCTGTTCGATACTTGGTATCAATCTCTTTCAACTCGAATTTTTTCAATTCGGCTTTCGATTGATTTGTTTTTTATTCGATACTAGGTATCAATCTTTTTTTGTTCGTTTTTTCTTTTTTCGATGCAATAGGTATCAATAACTATATGCAATGTTTTCAAAATGAGATTAAAATCGTAAAATTCAAATTATAAATCAAAACGGGATTTAAATCGTAAATTGTACTCAAAAACATACATTTTAAGGTTTGTATACGATTTGAAATTTATTATGATATTTGAACTTTTATGTTTAAACCTAAAACTACATTTTCTTTTTTGCTCAGATTTATTTTGTTTGCGAAATGATTAGAATTGGAATTGCATATCCCAACTAGTATACCTAATACATCCATTTCGATTAGTTGATTTTTCTATTTTGTGATATTAGCTATGTTTGAATCGGTGTACAACTCAAATCGTAAAGTGGAAGTTTCGATTTGAAACGAGATTCAAATTATGGGATTTTAATATTTCTAACAACAATGATTGTAGGATTCGTTTTTTTTGTTCGATCTATATCGATAACTATAAGGTTTGAATTTTTTTTCTCATTTCTGGAATGGGCCAATGCCAAATCAGTCGACACCCATAAAGACCTAGTCAAGTCAACTAGTTGACAGATTTCGACCTAGACTCCCGAAATTCATACAAAAAGCAAGTCGAGGCTTTAAGTCAATGGTCGGATCACAACTAATCGAGCATCGTGATAACAATGATGTTAATAGAACTTTAGATTACGTTCTTTTATGATAATTGCTTTCCATGCAAGAAGAAATATGGGGAAAAACACGACATACACAAATTCCACAATAAGTAGATGAATTGGTAGTTTCTTCGAATCAAACCGTGAAAAGCACAACACCAGAAAGACCTGTTTGTCACCCTTATAACTGTTAGCAATTAGTTTGCTCACGGTTATAACAGTTGTCCCAACAGGCGTTGGTGATTTTTATCACGGTTATAACCGTGACAAATACCACGAAGAATCTAATGGTTATAAGCGTGGTTCTATTTTCAATTCTCACGGTTTTATGTGTGATAATATCTATCTTAGTAATGGTAATAAGCGCTGTAATATTTAAGTTTCTAACGGTTTAAATGTGGTTAATGCCATGATTATAACGGTTATAAGTGTGGCTTAAGAATTCTTTCCAATGGCTCCTGTCACATTTACCACACTTTTAACCATGAGAAACTATACGCTGCATACATAAAAACCTATATTCCATATCAAATATACATAAATATATATTCAGTACTAGTGGTGGCTACATTCACAGTAATAACATTTGAAAAACAAATAGCGTGTTGAACATACTAAATTCAATACTAGTTTAAAGTACCATGAGTTATACACTATCATTAACATACATAATAAGTGTTAAAACAAGATTCAACAAATTTCTTCTAAATTTAGTTTTAACATACATATCATCTACCAAATTAACTTCAATCCTACCACTAGTCCAGAAAGTAACCTGCTGCACAGTTTTAGTTGTACCTATAGAAAACCACAATAAAACATTAGAAATCAACAATAAATCTGGTAATACAAACGCAATAGAGAATTCTACATAACTTCACATATATGAACTCCCGTAATACTTCCCCTTGGCTCAAATACAGAACTCTAAATGAATATTTATAAACATTGATTCAAAGAACCAAGTCAGACAAGAGAAGTTTCAAGAAACTACTAGAAACATAGTGACACACGAATTAATGCTGCCATATATTATAAATAGTCAGGTGTGAATAAAAATCCACTATCTTGAACCAAATAGATATTCAGTGAGACATCCCGTTGAGCAGAATGAATTTTTCCCCTCTTTATATCATAATCAAAAATCTATTAACCATACAAAGTGTGATGCATCTACATCGCTTAGAAATATAGTAAATAATTTACTGCTAGCCCACAAACTACATAGGACCGCCCCTTCCAATCTAAACAAATACTTATCTTATAATTATGTGAACTATCATCCCATATATGGCAATATAAGGATTATTCATCCCTCTACTATATGTACTATCCATCCCTCATGTTTAACCTATTTTAATCATATGGACTATCTACCATCATGCACAACTAATTTGTCTAGAATTACAATGATCCCAACATTTAATATATAGAGACTTTTAATCTCCGGCACCATATGGATTATCTATCACATATTTTAGTCTTCTTAGAATGACGACAAATGTAGTTGGCTACAAATAGGAATGGGACCAATATTTATAAATAGGGACAATGCTGCCATATATTAATCACTGAGCCCATTTCTTGGTTTGTGTCCTTTATTCATTTCAGGATGGAGTTGCTCAATGTCTGGTCTATCCTTTTCATTCTTCCTTTAATTTTACTTAATCTACTTCTTAACCATGTCAATAATAACTTATAATCATTTTTTTGGTAAAATATAATCAAGAGATAAAACTCTCCATTATATATACTATCTACCAATAAGGTCTGCAGTAGCACAAAACCTATCATAAATGGTATAAAGTTGATTAGTCAATGAATAAAATGCACATGAATCACATTCAATTCATGTATGCCATTTATTTATGTCAGTCTCAACTATATCTACACACACAATAAACAATGAACTGAAGTTTCAGAGAAAAGAGTTGTAGATTCAAAAACACTATTACACGATTATAGCAACAGCTGAGAATGGCCACGATATTTTGTAAACTTTGCACCTATCTCTTCAAATTAATGATGCTTTGATTTCCACCAAAAAGTTGCAAAAAATCAATTCATTGCCTTAAAGGCTCTTCCACGCATGTCACACTTTTCAATATGTTTATTTTAAGAGCGAAGTTCCTAGGCTTAAATGGAAAAATTGGAGATTCAGAATTTATTTTTCACTACTGATAAACAAAGTACATTTTCTCTGTATTAAATCAATTATAGAATAGAATGCAGATCATATTGGAAGAAGCAAAATGAAATGGAAATGACTATAATTTGATAACTTCCCAGTCCAGTAACCCCTGAATTCATGAGTGGGAATCCACAGCCCTGAATTTAGAAGGGAAAACATCAACACCAAGATCAAATTTATCTATAACACACAACAAATTACATATAAACCAATAAAATTGTCCAAAGGAGATATAGAAATACAAGTCTAGATATCTGTAATGATTTTAATCCTAAGCTAATTTTCAGTGGCATATTCCACAATGCTTGATTCTTAAACTCTATGTCAAACGTAAAAAATATCTATAATGATTTGGATTCACATTAATATATATATATATATATATATATATATATAGAGAGAGAGAGAGAGAGAGATTTGATAAAAGTGACATTGTAAGAAAAAACAGTACAATCTTTATGTTTGCAAATGGTTGGTTTCAAATTAATGTCTATACATGTGATCAATATGTTTCAGTCTTGTAACATATAGACATGAGTGCCTTGTACAAAGATTTAAAGCACAATTTTGTTGGCAGTGTTACTGTTAAGTACGCCCATGATTGAGTATGCGTCTTTCAGATCAAAACTCTAACCAAAATATATGTGTACTGGTATCACGATGCGCAAGTTTTACATAGCATCAGTCATGAGACTTCTAGCAGTATTCATACCATAAGTGTTAGACTTCTGGAAATTTATTTTTGTTTCCCCTTTAAAGTAGCAACACATGCAAGATTCATTATCTAATATATATCAGAAGTGATAAACATAAACAATGGTTTTCAATTACTCCCATTAGGATGAAGCTGAAACGTAAATTAAGAGATTAAAAAACTAACTGTAGTGCAGCCTACCTGCCCCTGCCACTGCTTTTAAAATTACAGTACAACCTACAAATCAGAGAAAGAAAAAAATAAAAGAATTAAAAATTAAACAAATAACAAAATAATCATAAATAAAGAAACAAAAGCCAAAAAGGAATGGACATCAAATTCTGTCATTTTTAGAAAAGAGAAAAGATTCAAAATCCCATCTTAGATTAGCTCCTAAAAGGTGAAATAAATCAGGCATGATGATTGATTGAAATATAATTGGATTTTTAAAATATAATTAATGGAAATAAATAAATTTTTAATAATCAATTCCATAGATGTTTCTGATTGAACGGATTGACAGTGCACTAGACAATTAAAGCATAACTACTAGTATTACCGCGCAATGGTGGAAAAATCGACCGTTAATGTATTTAATATAAAATAATTTTTTTTTGCTAAAATATATTTCAAGTTAGATTTTATTTAAAAAATTATAAGGCATTTTAAGAGAAAATGAGAGTACTAAATAAAGTAGAAATTCAATAAAACCGAATGTTACATGTAAATCAACTTGAGAATAAGAATATGCTATAAATGTATTAATTTGAATTAGCCACAAACATATACATACATTTTTGTTATATATTAAGTTGAATCCATGTAACATTGATAATTCGTTATTTTGCAATTCAAGTCATAAATGGGTTGAAGAAATAAAAAAAGAAATCAAACATTTTAATGTAAGAGCTGATAAAAAGTTGAACATGCAAAGGGTCATAGACCAATCATATTATCTTCATTCTTTGATTAATAATAAAAATATTATCATCAAATGTCAAATATACTTCAATAAATATAATTATACATGCTTTTAGTTTTATTTTTTATTTTTCATGGATATCATTTCTCCAGATCTATCACTGTCGAACCTCAAAACGCCAGCAACAGTTTTCCTTCCCACCTCTAGTTGCCCACAAAACACCACTGGTATCCAGTGGCTTCCCTTTATCTACGCGTTGTAGTAGTCTTTATGTCAAATCAGATGGTGAGTTATGATAACCAAAAGACCAACATATTACAACATTTCAATAACTTGGCCTGCAACACAGCATCTTGAAGCATTCAAGTGCATCCATATTCTGGCCCATACTACATCACTTTTATTGCTGACATGTGCACCAATGTATCACTAATCTTTGCACTTGATTGGCTCCTTAGTTATAGACTTCACAGTTGCGCTTGACCTCTCATCACCCGCAAGTGTCCAAGCTATGAATAGCTTCTCAATTGCAGCTGTGACCTTGCTTCACAACTATTGTGCTTCGCATTAATCATGCGTTAAAAAAGAAGTTAGTTAACAGAGAGCACATGATTCAGTCATGAACATGATGCAAAATAAAGAAGAAATAAACAACATAGGCATACTCCATTAAAATAAAAAATAGACGCAAAATCCATAAATTTTGTGGGCTTTATTAATGAGCCTTAAATTATGGTATTTTTATGTAGTTACGTCATTTTGGAATGTAAATGTAACAGTAAGAGTTGCATACATACATATCTCCATTCAAAAAGATGGAAAAGTGTCTTATATCCAAAGTAAATGGAAACAATGCAATCGAAATGAACTTTAACTTTGCATAAGTAACCAAAGAGCCAAGCGTACATGCCAAAGCAAAAGCAGATCAAAAGATAGAATGATTTGGGTTGGTAGACATAAATGTTGTTAGATGCTAAAAGCAGAGGCAACTGAAGTCATCAAGCATCCAAACTTTAGTGTTTTTCATCGATTATTTGGTACAGGTGCGCCATGGCTACCTGCTGCTTTTTCGACATCATGTGAAGGTATTACGGAAATTTTTAGCATGCTTGTTGATGGCGTGATCCCACTGCCTCTAAAATTTGATAACCAAGTTTGATTAGTTAGCATATATAACATCACAAATGAAACCAGTATTTTTATTTTAAATAGCCATAGTTTAGGTGTTGAAAAACAATGGCCGAGTCGCGGACTAGGTCGCTTTCTTGAAGACGATTCGGCGATCTGGTCAGAGTTGCAAACCAGTTCATTCCTTCGCCACCGCCTCCAGGAAAAACAGCCTCTAAAAACGATAACCGATCTGCTTGCACAACAAATCAGTGCAGATTTGCACTTTCAAAAATAATATTGCTCGAAATTTCTAAAAGAAAGTTTTTAGTGGTGGAGGCCAGAAGAAAATAGAATTCGGTGTATTTTCTTGTCTGCAGATAAAAAGTATATATAGAACGAGAATTAGGGTTTGGAAGAAAAAATCGGATCTGCTAAAATTTCGGGGGACAAAGTTTTTACCGTTACAAACTTTTTACCGTTCCAGAAAAAATTATCGGTGCAGAAAATAATTTTCCATAAAAAAACGGTTCGAAAACTACAAAGTTTTATGGTCCAAAATTATAAGTATCTGCACCACAAACCCAAGCCCAAGCCCGAGCCCGGACCGGGCCGGGTCGGGTCGAGTCGGTCGGTCGGTCACGCGCGTGTGTGGTGTTCATGATGCATGGTCTCTCTTCTCACAACAAAGCATGTATTGGGAGCCCAAGGCCCTAACATGATTTCTTAGAAACGAGTATAAATCCTTGCCTCTTCCATATAATCCCATGATGTGGGACTATTCACACATAGGAGCCATTCATACACTTATTCATCATTTTTAATAATTCACTTAATGTTTGTAAAACATTTCCAACAATCCCCCACTTGAATTTTTAAAAATATTTTCGGGCAATTTCTAAAAACATAAGATTGTGCATAAACAAAGGTGTCATCCGACTTGAACCTTTGCATAGTGAGTAAGATTCGGTTTTTACTAGAGTGACATGTAGTCTTGAACTCTATTCCTGACATCAAACCACACACAACCTTTTCTATGGTGCAATCAAATAAGCCCGTGCATTTATGGCCATGCACGTCTATCCTAGTTTAGTGAATTCTCTAGAAGTCTTGCCTAAAAATCCATAGGAAATGGCCACATTTCCACATTCACAAAGGTGAGTCTATCAAGAGCACTCCTGAAGGTAGGTACTCCACTCCAAATAGAGTATAGATCTCATTAAAAGTTTCTATTAACTCATCCTCTAATCACTTTAGGAATACATGCTTCTTGGTTTATTAAATAGCATGCTCAACTCCTATCACTACACAACTTGTTTTTACCCATTGAACCTAGTTCTTGGGATCTCCAATCATTTAGATCGGGTTACCATTGTGCGTGACTCAATGATCTAAGGGCAGTAGTCCCATTCTTTTAGAAGAATTGTGGACTTTCTCTCTTGACAGTCCTTTCATCAAAGGATCTGCCAAATTTTCTTCACTACGTACGTTATCCACTCTAATGGTACCTGTGGAAAGCAGTTATCTAACCTGCTATGCTTATGACGTATTTGTCGTCTCTTACCGTTATAATAACAGTTCTGAACTTTTGCAATAGCTGCGGTACTATCGCAATGTATCAACACAGCCGGTATCGGTTTTTCCCATAAGGGAATCTCAGCTAGCAGGTTTCTCAAATACTCTGCCTCTTCACTAGCTGTAGCTAGTGCTATCATCTCGGACTCTATAGTAGACTGAGCCAAAATAGTCTGTTTCTTGGATTTCCAAGAAACAACTCCTCAAATGATGCTAAATATATAGCCACTGGTCGCTCCAGAATCATCAGATAAGGTATTCCAGTCTGCATCAGAATATCCTTCAAGTACAGCTGGAAACCTTTCATAATGTAATCCAAGGTTCATGGTTCGTTTAAAGTATCTCATCACCTTTTCAATAGCATGTCAGTGCTCTATACTAGGTCTATTGGTAAACCTGCACAATAATCCCACGACATAGGCAATGTCGGGTCTAGTACAATGAGTGGCATACCGAAGGCTGCCAATGATGCTTGCATAATCAGACTGTCTTACACCTTCACCAGTGTTCTTAAATAACTTTACACTATGATCATATGGTGTACTTGCAGGTTTACAATCAAAGTAATTATATTTCTTTAGGATCTTCTCAATATAATGAGATTGATCCAAAGAAATTCCCTTTTCTGACGTAGTAATTTTAATACCAAGGATTACACTCGCCTCACCTAGATCTTTCATATCAAAATTGGCACTTAATAAGGATTTGACTGAGTTTATGGCATGAATGTTTGACCCAAAAATGAGTAGGTCATCTACATAAAGGCATATAATAGTGCAAATGTCATTCTCAGATTTGTAATAAATGCATTTGTCACTTTCATTAACTTTAAAACCATGTGAAATGATTAAATTATCAATTTTTTCATGCCATTGTTTAGGTGCTTGTTTTAAACCATATAATGATTTATCTAATTTGCATACTTTATGTTCTTGACCATGTACCACAAAATCCTTTAGGCTGGTCCATATATATTTCTTCGTCTAATTCACCGTTCAAAAATACGGTTTTCACATCCATTTTGTAACACCCCGCCTCCGCTAGGGTCACTCGCAAAGGAATGCACTAGCTTTAGAGGGGCATTATTGGTGAACATGCACAGAAATATCACAAGACAGAACATATATAAATAGCGGAAGTAAAATCAAACTTTCATAACATGAATAAATAAGGTCTAAAGCCTTTTACATCAGAGTACATCAAAACCTGTCTTGCAATAGTAAAGAAGCATAAAGACTTTTTAATAAATTATTCCCCAAGTAAAACAGTAAAGTAGCCATAGCCAAGAGAAGTCCAAGCCATCCATGATGACCTTCAAGCAGAAGATGTCCGAACTAAACATCATTGTTTCCTCCCTGAAACCTGGGGGGCGGGAAACGAAAGAAAAGAGGCGAAACAAAACGGGTCAGTCAAAAAGACTGAGTAAGTCCTATCTACTTCCAGTATAAAAACAGGTAAAGGTAACATGACATGCATAAACTGAAAGTAAACATAAGGATAACTACAAGATAGATAAACCAGGTTAGCCGGTTGAACTACTGCGGCAAGGTAAACTAAGGTATCATGATAAACTACGGTGTTATGATAAGTCAAGGTATCACATCGTCAGATTCTATCGAGTACATTATCCCAAGGTATCTACCCCGTCTAACATCCCACGATATCTATTGTGTATATTCTTCCTAGTTCTAACATGTATATTTGCTCTGCACCTCTCGTACTAGTATCCCTACCCGCGTCATGTGTTGACCATGAATGTCCCTTGCTCAAAGTCGTGTAATGGTCCATGTCAACTTAATACATCGCATATATATAGGTTACTCAAATCATATGTTTCTTTCCATGTATATAAGTTCAGTCCTTTGCCGTACCTCGTACGGGCTTCCTCATGTCGTATTATCCTTGAAATCGTTTGGACTGTCACCCTTGTTCTAGCTAGGCTCTTCCATATGAATCATCGGTTGAACTACTAGGACTTACGCCACCTAGCACCACTAGGGATTACGCTTACCTATTGCACGCTTTCGTATTTCGGTTTGGGTTAAACCACCTAGGCCACTAGGGATTACGCTAACCCTCAACCGCGCCCTTTTTCCCACGCATTCATCGTGAATCGTTTTTCTATAACTGTATGCACGTGTATCACGTCGTGCCATCCGAGTCCTGTCACCGGGCAAAACAAGAAATACAGGACTCGGTCGGGAGCTTTAGATTTATCTGCCGATGCAGATACTAAGGTCTGCTTTTCTACACGTGGCTATGGTCCCACGAGACCCCTCCCTCAACTAGTGAATGGCAACACAAGAGAAAATCTTGCATGAGAACTACACTCCGGCCAGCCCACATCCTACGGCCTACCTCACCCATAATTAGATAGCAATTATGGTCTGTTGGGTGTTCCCTGCCTTTCCGTTCGTACACGCTTGACTCAAGATGGTAGAGGATCGACGAACTTGCTATCTCGGGCACCTTATGTATTCGTCGACTCACTGCTATCCACCCCAGTCTTTAGGTCGCTCGCATAGCAACCAAGGCATATTCTTGGTTCTTCTACCACAGACCTCAACCTCTCGTGAGCCTAGTATAATGACCTGACAGCTCACAGAGGGATCCCAAGAATATCCTCACGTTCCCCGAAGCCGCTGCTTCGTTACCCAGTTCGTTGGAGTCTTTATCTAAATCAGATAGTCTGCTCCTACACGCATACTTAAACGTTGACCTAACGTATCGGGTTACTAATCTATCTAAGAAATGGTCCAAATTTCCTTGACTAAGAATTATTACTTAGTTTCCCTTAACTAAGGTTTACCACTTAGCCTTATTTCCATAATCCTTGTTAATTATGGTTATTTACCTAATCCTCCGAATTAGGGTTTACCTAATGGGTTAAGTGTCACTTAAGTTCATAACTTAGCCCGTCTACAAACCATGTCAAAATTGGCTAAGTATACAAGTCCAAGACTTAACCCTACAAACCATGTGTCAAGTTGGTTAAGTATATCAAGGAATCCATGACTTAACCTCGTCTAATTATCATTTTAGATTGGTTAATTATATAATTTAACTTGACCTTGTCATCAAATCGGTTAAGCGTATTCAAGTGATTCGTGACTTAGCCTTATCATGTTTTCACGTTAGATTGGTTAAGTATAGATTAACTTAACCTCATCAAATTAACGAGTTAGATTGGTTAAGTATAGGTCACTTAACCTCATCAAATCATCGTGTTAAATTAGTTAAGTGTTTAACTTAACCCCATTAAATTACCAAGTTGGATTAATTAAGTCTAGGCTAACTTAACCCCATCCGATTACCATGTTTAGATTAGTTAAGCCTAATCTTAACCCCATCCATTAACTGTATTATACGGTTAAGTGTCATTAAGAAAATTTACTTAACCTTATCACGTTATCGTGTTGGATTGATTAAGTGTTGGTTAACTTATTCCCGTCCACTAGTCGTATAAAAATGGTCAAGTGTCATTAGGCAAATCAAGTTACTTAACCTACCCAAGCTTATCATGTTTTGTTAAGTATCATTAGCCTAATCAAATTACTTAACCCATTTGTCCATATCCTATTTGGTTAAGCCTCATTAATCAAATTAACTTAACCCTATTATGTGGCATTAATTTAATTAATGCACCCTCAACCTCTCACATTAGACCTTGTTGTGGTTACTAGTTAAGCCGGGCGGGTCCGGGTAGATTTACACCACAACCTAGTCTAACCTCGGGTCTTAAGCGCGACATGACCAACTTCTCACATTGGGTCCTATTGTTTGCAACTACTAGTTGGGCCGGTCGGTTCCGGGTAGTTTTACGTTGCAAACTCAACCCAACCTCGAGTTGGCCATACTTATATTATCTAAGTTCATCAAGTTTCCAAAACATGTTACAAGTTTTCAAGCATTTGGGTAGACCTAACTTAATAGGTAAATTCCCAAAGGGTAGACCTAACTTAATAGGTAAATTCCCAAGCTCATGTTTTTATGCATACTTACATGCCAACCTCCATGTTATCTTTCAAGTCATATTTTCAAGTATAAACACATGTCATATTCAAGTTAAGATTTTGCGACATGTTCATGTTTATCTAACTACCCAAAATCGTGTTTTCCCAACGCAAGCAAAGCGAGTCAACATAGTAAGGATACTATGTCACATATTGGTCTCAAAACATGCATGATGCCAAAAAGGGCTTGGCATCCACATGCATAACATCATAAAGGGATTGGCCATAAACATGCACAACTTAAAAGAGGGGATTGGCCACGAGCATGCATAATCTCATAAAGGTTTTGGCCACAAACTTGCATGTTAGCATAAGGGGTTTGAGTTCATAAACATGCATAAGCCCCAAAATCTTGTCTTAGCCAATGTTTCACAAGTAAAGTGGTTCCTAAAGGTTCATGCTAGCATTTCATGCATAAAGATCCAAACTTGCAAGATAAACTAGGTTATGCATAGCATGAGAGGCATGATTAAGTTACTCACATGGCCTAAAATCATAAACATGAACACAAGAGGCATGGTAAGGTTCATATAAGTTCGCATAATCATGTTTAGCCTCATTTTATCCCATGTCATTATCAAAACTACCGTTTCCATCTAAAAGTAGCTAGAACTTACTTAGTTAGGCCTAGGGAAAGGAGCATGAATCATCTTGGCTAAGAAAGGTGCCTCCTTTGTAGAAGAATCGTCATGGAACTCGCATAGCAATGTTGATTTGGCCTTGATTTGGTGTAGCAAGCTTGCACCTTTTGATTTGAACTTGATTTGAGTGCATAGGCTCTAGGGATTGGAGATGGAGGCCATGATCAAAATTGATTTTGGCAGCACTTAGTTGCTAGGTTTGATTTTTTGGGATTTAGGTTAGGTTTAGGGTCTTTTTATAGAGATTAGGATAGTTTTAGGCCCTTAGATTAACCCTAGGACCAACCTGAACCGTCAGATTTCAAACCAGGCCCAAAAACCTAGCCAAGATAGAAAATAGGTGCACCAGATCAAAATCAGCCGACAGGGCAAGTCGACAGCCCTGTCGACATGCCTGTCGACATGCCTGTCGACTTGTCTGGGCGGGAATTTTCCCGCCTGGCCCCCATTTCTGCATGTTTCGAAATTCAAATTTCCCGAAAACTTCTTTGGGCCTTAACCGGGTCATACGGACTCCGATTTTCGAAAACTCGGACTCTATTTCGCGTATTTTTCCGAGACGAACACAATGGAATAGCCCGTTTTACTTGATTCAGAATTTAAAATTAAATTCTGCCTTGATTCTCGTTTTAACATGTTATTGAAATACGGGTTGTTACATTCTCCCCACCTTTTAGGATTTCGTCCCCGAAATCTCTAAGTTAGGAAGAACATATCCTACCATCCATCATCCATCTACTCAAAACATCATCCACAAGCAACCATTGTCCTTAGATGATTTCTAATGCTGTATGAATACATGCAAAATGTGTGTGTACATGTTCCTTAGCTAATGCTAATGATCAGGCCTGGATAATCTTTCTAATGCAAAAATATGTATAGTGCCATGAATCCAACATGTATGCAAATAGTCCTAGCCATATAGATACTATATGCGTGCATAATCATTCATTCATATGCAACAACCGCATGATAACACATTCGATTTCATCCATAAACAAGTATAAATACTCGTGCATATGCAATATGAAATGTGACCGAGTCGAGCTAGTATCTAATGTTTATTCGCGCATCCACGAGCAACCACTTGCAACCATATCAACCATAACATGTTTCAAATACATGTTTACATCCATAGGGTTCTACCTAAGATTCCCTGAAACAGGGTCGAGAAGATAAGCAGGACAAACTCCTTACGGGGTTTGTAACAGAAAATAGGACCGAGAGGATGTCCACAAAAGATAGCCTACAAGTAAGCTCTACAGAAAACAGGGATCAAGGATATACTCCCAAAAAGAGATATCATGCGCGTATCTAGTCTTTGACCATCAAAGTCATACTTCCTTGAGCTCAATTTCCTTGTGCCTTGACCGTCTTTGCGATTTCGTAGCTTCTCATTTCCTGTTTCCATAACATGAGCTGGAACTCATTCCTTCGTCGCCTCTCGTTCCACTTGCACTTATCCTTTTTCTAAAATACTTGACGCAAACATGACTGCGTACTCATGATCTCATGCAAGCTTTCCAAAATTCACTAATGAATCTCGGACCTCGTACCACAAGGTATACCACATAGAAGAACTTTCTCTTGAAAGTAAACAGATGCCAACCAGGTTATCAAGCGCACTTACTAAGGTGATTTCTATAACCCATGCATAAGTGAAATAAACCATCCATCTTATCGGCGAACACCACTCGATTGGTGTAACAACCCGTAAAATGCGAGCCAGTTTGAAATTTTTATTTCGGCAATTTTAGCGAATTTTGAATATTCAAAATGAATTATTTTAAATAATATCGTCGAAAAATTTATTTTGAATAGAATTCGAACGAATATATTTATATACGTCGTCGTTAGAATATATAATAATTATATATAATTATAAAAGGAATTGAAAATGGCGCGGTAGTTCGAAAATTCGATTTCTAATTTCAAATGAATATACAGAATTCAATATAAGTCAGAATTGAACGAAACAAGAAATATTTGAATCTGTATAACTATATCTTTGTAACGAAGTTAACAAACTGTGATTTCATCTTAGAAATGATAAGATATGTCCAGTTTAAAATTAGAAATAGTCGCTGTGGAATTTATATATATTTTTATATATATAAGGCCCTTAAAAATAGCAATTTTGCAAACGACCTCGGATTTCGACGAAACCAGTTTTGTTGGGTCCGTGATGTTAAGTTATTGCTAGATTCCAAATTTCATAATTTTTCGAATCAATATGTGAGCGTGGCAAAGGAAAACGCGTTTGACCAGTTTCAGTTGATTTTAATCGACTGGAAATTGGCCATTTTTCAAACGGTCTAAGAATTCGACGAAACTAGTTTTGTTAGGACCATATCGTCAATACGAAGCTAGAAAATATTTTTCGAGAATTTTTAGAGTTAGTATGTGACCCCGGTAATTTGAAATGTACGTTTAAAATAGAATATATAGATTTATATTTTAAATGCAACTGAAACTGATCGTAACGGCCGAATCAGCTCACGATACAAGTCCCATTGCGTTCGGAATGGGTGTAATTAGGTAGGGGCGACAGTTGTTCAGTTCAAATTGGAGTTCGTGATAGTAAACAAGAATTAAACGAATTAAATAATTATATTTATATATACTCTATAAACCAAACCCTAGTCAAACATTAAACCCTTGGTCAAACATCACGCAAGCCGCCTCTGCCGTTTTCAAGGGCCGATATTTTCTTGTTTTAATTCGTAAAACATTTCAATTTGGCCAAGAATTAGTTCGGTATTTCTATACGAAATTGGAGGGGCGTTTCACGATCTTTCAATCCACACCAGTAAGATCGAATTTCATTGTGAGGATCGTCCAAAATCATGGCTCAAAAGCCGTCCGTTCGAACGCAATTTCAGAGAGGAGGTGGCAACCGAGCTCTTCCTCATTACAGGCGAAGGAGTCACTGGCGTAGGGGGTTGATTTGGCATCGTTAGATCGGGGAACAACGCCTCGAGGGATGAGCAAGGCGGAACCCTAACGTGGTGCGTTATGGGTTCAACTGAAAGCCTGGAGAACGAGGAAGAAAGGTTTAACATTTTTTTTTTCTTATTTTCTGTTTATTTTATTTATTTTACAGTTTAAATAAAATTCGATTTAAAATATATAATAGTATTTGTATAAAAAAAAATCAAAATCAGTTTTTATTAGAAAAATATAGCATTGTAGGAAAAAATCAGTATATAAAAAGAATTTAGCAGGGTTTTTGAAATAAAATTAGCAATGTTTTGAATTAGAAGATAGGAATTTACTTTGATTAAAAATAGAATTTTTATATATTGAACTTCGAAATAAAAATAGAATTTTTATATATTGAACTTCGAAATAAAAATAGAATTTTTATATATTGAACTTCGAATTAAAAATAGAATTTTTATATATTGAACTTCGAATTAAAAATAGAATTTTTATATATTGAACTTCGAATTAAAAATAGAATTTTTATATATTGAACTTCGAATTAAAAATAGAATTTTTATATATTGAACTTCGAAATAAAAATAGAATTTTTATATATTGAACTTCGAATTAAAAATAGAATTTTTATATATTGAACTTCGAAATAAAAATAGAATTTTTATATATTGAACTTCGAATTAAAAATAGAATTTTTATATATTGAACTTCGAATTAAAAATAGAATTTTTATATATTGAACTTCGAAATAAAAATAGAATTTTTATATATTGAACTTCGAAATAAAAATAGAATTTTTATATATTGAACTTCGAAATAAAAATAGAATTTTTATATACGGAACTTCGAAATAAAAATATGTTTTTTATATATATAGTGACTACGGGCACAAGAAGATGATAAAAAGGCGAGAAGAAGAGTCAAGATGATTGGATAGCTATCGGTGAGAACTTCTCACTCAAATTCTACTTTTCTAGTTATATATATATATATATATACACTAGGATGCAGACGGTGCTTATTAGAAGCACCCGACACCCGTCCACAGACCATGGACTTGTTTGATTGGTTGTGTAGTTGGTTAGATTATTTGATTTGGATTTGATTGTTTTGGTGAAATTGAAATTGATATTATTGATGTGTGAATGGCGTGGGCCTTCACTAGACCGGGGATAAGGCTAGGCCTCGTCCCGTTTCTAGTATCGTGCCGTTATGCCGCCGAAATTTTCTAAAATATGTTAGAAAAATAAAAATATCATTTTATTTGAAGAATGAACTGAATAGAAATTCATATGTTAAAATAAAATGTTTTATCGTTAAAAATATAATTTTTAACGTGAAGTGAATAAAATAAAATATTCATTTACAAACCGGACGGTTTGTTTATGTACACCTATTTGAATGATATTGATTGGGTCGATAAATTTTACACATCGCCCAATAGCACAAATAAAATCTGTGTTTGATTGTTTGAAACCCCACACGGGTGTTGGGATGAAATTTGAAGTTCACTCATCCTGATTGATTAAATATGTCAATCGATTGATTGACAGGCTGTTATAAGCGTTAGATATCTATATTTGATGCTTATACAGTGTAGTGCACTTTGGTTGATGGTTGATTATTTTTCAATGCTATGATATACATGTGTTGTATGAAATTCCATATAATTAACTTTATATGGTAATTGATTGGGCCTCATTCCAATTTGAAAAATAAAGAATATTATAAAATAAAAGTTCATGTGTTGACAGTACTCATCCACTGAGATTGGTCATGTGTTGAACGAAATATTTTAGTAATAAAATTTACATCTTTATCAATATAAAATAAAGGTTCATGTGTTGACAGTTTCATCCATTGAGATTGGTCATGTGTTGAACGAAATATTTTGATAATAACAACTATTTTGAAAAAGAAATATTTGAAATAGAATATTTGAAAATAGAAATTTATGAAGCCGTGCTGATTAGATTGACGCCATTTTGACGTGATCGATATTTATATCGATTTTATTCATTTTAAAATGAAAATTGAAAAGTGATTTCGAAAACGATTTCGAAATGAATTGAATTGAAAACGATTTCGAAATGAATTGAATTGAAAACGATTTCGAAATGAAATGAATTGAAAACGATTTCGAAATGAAATGAATTGAAAACGATTTCGAAATGAATTGAATTGAAAACGATTTCGAAATGAATTGAATTGAAAACGATTTCGAAATGAATTGAATTGAAAACGATTTCGAAATGAAATGAATTGAAAACGATTTCGAAATGAAATGAATTGAAAACGATTTCGAAATGAAATGAATTGAAAACGATTTCGAAATGAATTGAATTGAAAACGATTTCGAAATGAATTGAATTGAAAACGATTTCGAAATGAAATGAATTGAAAACGATTTCGAAATGAAATGAATTGAAAACGATTTCGAAATGAAATGAATTGAAAACGAGTTCAAATTGAATTGAAGCGAATTTAAATGAATTCAAATTGAATTGAAATTTGAATTGAATAGAAATGAATTTTAAAACGAATTTATAGAGAACAATTCAATTTTGATTTGAATTGAAACGGAAGTTGAAATTGCTTTTGAAACGAATTTAAAACTATTTATATAATTCGTTTTAAATAGAAATCGATGAAATATATTATATATATATTATATATATAATATAATGGCCTGAATAGAACGCGCCGCGCCGCGGCAGTTCGTGAATTTCGACCATTTATTTCAAATGGACATTGCGGGAGATCCGACCGTCGGATTCTCCTAAAACCGGAACCGTTGGGTTCGTATCGAAAAGAGCTTTCTAATGAATGTTAGAAATTTGAAATCTAACGGTTGGATTTGGAGATGCGTCCAAATCAAATTTGAAAAAGGTCGCTGTAAGTGCAGTTCGATGGCCATTGATGGAAATCGACTGTACGGGCCTTGATAAAATTATTAAAAATAGTAATAATTTGTGTAAAATCATAAGAAATGATTTAGAAAGAATTGTGATGAAAAACTCCATATTTGAAAAGATAAAAATAGATTTTTATCGAAATGAACTAGTTTTGAACTAGAGATATAATTCTATTTATTTTTAAATAAATAAATTGAATTTGAAATGGTTTTGAAAATAACCAAAATTTCCAAGGATTGCATTGGAATGGATTTGAATCGAAATTGTCTTCGGAATATTTCGATGTTGGATTTCGTGATTATACAAATGTTGTTATGGAAATTTGAAAGATATATATATATATCGTTATTTCCAATACGACATTTGTTAGTCGTAGAATTTGATATTGAATATAAGCCGATATATTTTCTATTCAGAGCCTTGTATTGAATATCAAATGTGATTTGGGTTTGTCGTGAATGGTGTCTTCACTAACACTGTTCTTGGACCCAGTTGAGAAAAGATTAAATCTTTTTATTTAGATTTAATGAAGTGTACCAATTAAAGAACATTTAATTAGAACTGAATCGATATTGATTTTTGGGTTTATCGTGAACAGTGTTTTAAATAACACTTGTTCTTTAACCCGATAATTAATGGAATGCGATTTTGGGTTTATCGTGAACCGTGTTTTAAATGACACTGATTCTTTAACCCAGTTAACGATTAAAACTAAGTGGAGTTTTAATGAATCTTTAATTAGATTGAAATAATCAAAATGGAGTATCACCAGTTTTGCTCCAGGCGATAGTTAAATCTTTAATTAGATTTGAACGTGAAATGGTAATTGAATTTACCAATAACACCGTGGTGTTAGATATGAAGTATAACCAGTTTTACTTCATGGGATGAATAGGTTGGGATTGGGAAATTAAAACAAATGATTACTTCGGTAAGGTTCGCTAATCCCGACTAGTTTGAATTGATATTCAAAAGTTGATTAAAGAATAAAATCAAGAATTTATCTTTGATAAAATTAATGGGAACCTTTCCCTATGAATGTGAAATTAGAAACTAACTGTCGGTTAGCTAAGTAGAATGGTTTTCTGGATATTGATCTGATGTTGGTTTCGGCCTTCGGGGTTAATATTTGGGGAATTATTCTCTTGATTAATTTACGGTTAGTGACTGATGGATTGGAATGAGGCGTATGTTGTGTTTGTGTAACACTTATTTAAAATATACGCGAGTTATTCGGGAAGACCGGGTTTATCCCATTCTGAATAACTGATACGACGATAAGTCGAAGATGAAGACGATGGTCGAAGACCGGAGGTCTTCACGTCGTTTGGGTAATTACTGATGATCTTGATTGGGATGTACACCCAAGAAGATGGAAACAGTTAGTGATCGTCCAGACGTACTTGGAGATCGATGGATATGCGGGGTACTAGGTGCCTCCGGTTTCGTTCAGACCCAGAACGGACTTGTAAATGGACTGTGTGTCTGACATTGGACTTTAGTCCGTGTGATTGATCTCTATTAAATATATATCTGTTTGGCGGCGGAGAATTTATTCTCTTGCTTAACGCCCTTCTCTGAGACGTACGAGCTCAGGGGTTATATATTGATGGATATCAATCGCATGGAGTGAATTGCCTGTGTGGCATGCCTAAGTGGCAAATGATCAAGGCTTCTGTTGAAAAGCAAAGTCTTGTGGTTGATGATCGAAGCACGGCCTTTGTGGCGTAGCTTTGTGTAACGTTGATTCGCGAGTATCACACCCGGTATGAATCAAAAACGGGAGACGGACCTCAGGGAGGGCCTACGTTTCCTCCTAGCTAAAAGTGGCGTCAGTGGTTTTACACGCCCTGACGAGTTTGACTTATGTTGTTGTTGCTGTGCGCCTCGGATTGATCGGTCGTTCTCGAACCGATGGAGTCATTTAGTTGGCTCGCTTACGCCCCAAAGGGCGGCGAAACGTAGTGCTCAGGTATAATAATCCACATCGGTGGACCGGCCCTGAGGATCCATGGGGCAGTTGCGGCTGTTCCTGAGACTCGGGCTAGGCAGTCTCGAATCATTGAGGATCTTGCCCCTAGCCTCGGTTCATACCATAAATGATAACCCAACTTCCAATACGACATTTGCGGTTTTGATTGTAAACTTATATATGGCGACATAGTGTTATGGGCCATTCATGCCGCCTATGATTGATACTTATGATTTGAAGTTGTTTTATACACTATGTACTTATAATAGTATCAAACGATTTGTTTTAAACGTATCAAGCATTCTTTGGCTGTTATAAGGGAAAACCCTATCCTCGGCTGCGTTGCATTGTGTGATAGGACCTGGGTCTTATAACAGCTTCATTTTTCTTTATTTAGCATTGCGCTGTTTGTTTTATGCACTGGTATTCTTGGGAGGAAACCCGTTCCGTGTTATACGGCGTGGTCCCTTGATTTACCAAACTTTGAAAATAAAGATTAATAACTGTTTTAGTTCTCACACCAGTCACATGACTGACCTGGAGTTTATTGTTTTAACCTAAACTCTGGGTGCCCTTATTTTGACACGGGCAGCTAGTAGTTTTGGTTTTGCAGATTTATATTCACAGGATCCTGGTTTACAGCTGGAACGATATCCGGAAAGCTTTGTATCCGTATATCTTCTTCTAGTTGTGTATTGTATTATTTTCCGCTGCTATGTATTTAAATGTAATTTAAATCTCTGATATTTCTGTGTAATATTCATTTATACTCTGTATATTCTTGTAATCTGATGCATTGTTGTAATATACAATGAAATGTTCTTCTGTTTGCGTTCTGTTGTGGTTTGTTCTCGAACTATCCGACGCTTTCCTTTACGGGGAAGTTACGGGTTTTCACAGTTGGTATCAGAGCTTTGGTTTACAAAGCTCAGAGAACAAGACACATTAGAACCATACGAAAGAATTCATCAGATATTTTATTAGCAATATCCAATGAGAGTGACTCGTTAGAGATGGGATCAGTAGTATCCTAGAACGAGTGTGAAGAGTATATTTTTCAAATGAAAACAAATTTTTGTTTTGAAAAATTTAAATCGTTTTAAACGTATTTGAATATTTATTTATTTTGAGTATGGACAATCTGATATATAAAGATTTTGCATATACGCGTCATGAACGTATATTCGAAGTTTTAATATACCAGGTAGATATAGAACCGCACTCTAGTAGCCTGACAATGTTCTGATGGTGGTTCGAAACATCATCAGCATTTATTTTCGAGTGACGAAGGTGTGATATCTATATATTTCCATTAGACTGGTGTGAGAACCAAAGCTTATATATATAAGATTTATTGTTGTGATTTGGCATCAAAAACATGATTTTTGTGTATGTATCAAAATTTATGGATTTGAAACTCTAATTCACTAATTGATTGCTGTTTGTGTTGTTTGTTTATTTGTTTGCTAATTTTGAACCATTTATGCCTAATTGAACCCAATATTGGATTGTATTGAAAATTTGTTGCATTTGCTTGCATATACATATATATCATTGAACAGGTCATAGCAAGGAGGCTAGAGCAGAGAATAAAATTTGTTTGCCCGACAAATAGGTACATGTTTACTACATAATTTCCTGTTTTGTTTGGGTGATGATGATTTTGTGAGCCTATTGGCTAGCCGCTTGGCTTTTTCTTTTTCTTTTTGAGATCTGAAGGACCGGGGAAGCTATTTGAAATTCCCCGATGCTCCCGGTGCAGGGGAGGTTATGGCGAAATTTTTCGAGAATTTAGGGTGTTAGCCAAATTTTTGAAAATTTTGAAAATTCTCAGAAACTGAAAAGTTAGAGAATGAAAGCCAAATCGAACATAGAGTTGAATAATCAAACCACTTTCGACTTTGTTCCTTTTCGGGGACGAAAAGTTTTAAGTGGGGGAGATTGTAACAACCCGTAAAATGCGAGCCAGTTTGAAATTTTTATTTCGGCAATTTTAGCGAATTTTGAATATTCAAAATGAATTATTTTAAATAATATCGTCGAAAAATTTATTTTGAATAGAATTCGAACGAATATATTTATATACGTCATTGTTAGAATATATAATAATTATATATAATTATAAAAGGAATTGAAAATGGCGCGGTAGTTCGAAAATTCGATTTCTAATTTCAAATGAATATACAGAATTCAATATAAGTCAGAATTGAACGAAACAAGAAATATTTGAATCTGTATAACTATATCTTTGTAACGAAGTTAACAAACTGTGATTTCATCTTAGAAATGATAAGATATGTCCAGTTTAAAATTAGAAATAGTCGCTGTGGAATTTATATATATATTTATATATATATAAGGCCCTTAAAAATAGTAATTTTGCAAACGACCTCGGATTTCGACGAAACCAGTTTTGTTGCGTCCGTGATGTTAAGTTATTGCTAGATTCCAAATTTCATAATTTTTCGAATCAATATGTGAGCGTGGCAAAGGAAAACGCGTTTGACCAGTTTCAGTTGATTTTAATCGACTGGAAATTGGCCATTTTTCAAACGGTCTCAGAATTCGACGAAACTAGTTTTGTTAGGACCGTATCGTCAATACGAAGCTAGAAAATATTTTTCGAGAATTTTTAGAGTTAGTATGTGACCCCGGTAATTTGAAATGTACGTTTAAAATAGAATATATAGATTTATATTTTAAATGCAATTGAAACTGATCGTAACGGCCGAATCAGCTCACGATACAAGTCCCATTGCGTTCGGAATGGGTGTAATTAGGTAGGGGCGACAGTTGTTCAGTTCAAATTGGAGTTCGTGATAGTAAACAAGAATTAAACGAATTAAATAATTATATTTATATATACTCTATAAACCAAACCCTAGTCAAACATTAAACCCTTGGTCAAACATCACGCAAGCCGCCTCTGCCGTTTTCAAGGGCCGATATTTTCTTGTTTTAATTCGTAAAACATTTCAATTTGGCCAAGAATTAGTTCGGTATTTCTATACGAAATTGGAGGGGCGTTTCACGATCTTTCAATCCACACCAGTAAGATCGAATTTCATTGTGAGGATCGTCCAAAATCATGGCTCAAAAGCCGTCCGTTCGAACGCAATTTCAGAGAGGAGGTGGAAACCGAGCTCTTCCTCATTACAGGCGAAGGAGTCACTGGCGTAGGGGGTTGATTTGGCATCGTTAGATCGGGGAACAACGCCTCGAGGGATGAGCAAGGCGGAACCCTAACGTGGTGCGTTATGGGTTCAACTGAAAGCCTGGAGAACGAGGAAGAAAGGTTTAACATTTTTTTTTTCTTATTTTCTGTTTATTTTATTTATTTTACAGTTTAAATAAAATTCAATTTAAAATATATAATAGTATTTGTATAAAAAAAAATCAAAATCAGTTTTTATTAGAAAAATATAGCATTGTAGGAAAAAATCAGTATATAAAAAGAATTTAGTAGGGTTTTTGAAATAAAATTAGCAATGTTTTGAATTAGAAGATAGGAATTTACTTTGATTAAAAATAGAATTTTTATATATTGAACTTCGAAATAAAAATAGAATTTTTATATATTGAACTTCGAAATAAAAATAGAATTTTTATATATTGAACTTCGAATTAAAAATAGAATTTTTATATATTGAACTTCGAATTAAAAATAGAATTTTTATATATTGAACTTCGAATTAAAAATAGAATTTTTATATATTGAACTTCGAATTAAAAATAGAATTTTTATATATTGAACTTCGAATTAAAAATATGTTTTTTATATATATAGTGACTACGGGCACAAGAAGATGATAAAAAGGCGAGAAGAAGAGTCAAGATGATTGGATAGCTATCGGTGAGAACTTCTCACTCAAATTCTACTTTTCTAGTTATATATATATATATACTAGGATGCAGACGGTGCTTATTAGAAGCACCCGACACCCGTCCACAGACCATGGACTTGTTTGATTGGTTGTGTAGTTGGTTAGATTATTTGATTTGGATTTGATTGTTTTGGTGAAATTGAAATTGATATTATTGATGTGTGAATGGCGTGGGCCTTCACTAGACCGGGGATAAGGCTAGGCCTCGTCCCGTTTCTAGTATCGTGCCGTTATGCCGCCGAAATTTTCTAAAATATGTTAGAAAAATAAAAATATCATTTTATTTGAAGAATGAACTGAATAGAAATTCATATGTTAAAATAAAATGTTTTATCATTAAAAATATAATTTTTAACGTGAAGTGAATAAAATAAAATATTCATTTACAAACCGGACGGTTTGTTTATGTACACCTATTTGAATGATATTGATTGGGTCGATAAATTTTACACATCGCCCAATAGCACAAATAAAATCTGTGTTTGATTGTTTGAAACCCCACACGGGTGTTGGGATGAAATTTGAAGTTCACTCATCCTGATTGATTAAATATGTCGATCGATTGTTTGACAGGCTGTTATAAGCGTTAGATATCTATATTTGATGCTTATACAGTGTAGTGCACTTTGGTTGATGGTTGATTATTTTTCAATGCTATGATATACATGTGTTGTATGAAAATCCATATAATTAACTTTATATGGTAATTGATTGGGCCTCATTCCAATTTGAAAAATAAAGAATATTATAAAATAAAAGTTCATGTGTTGACAGTACTCATCCACTGAGATTGGTCATGTGTTGAACGAAATATTTTAGTAATAAAATTTACATCTTTATCAATATAAAATAAAGGTTCATGTGTTGACAGTTTCATCCATTGAGATTGGTCATGTGTTGAACGAAATATTTTGATAATAACAACTATTTTGAAAAAGAAATATTTGAAATAGAATATTTGAAAATAGAAATTTATGAAGCCGTGCTGATTAGATTGACGCCATTTTGACGTGATCGATATTTATATCGATTTTATTCATTTTAAAATGAAAATTGAAAAGTGATTTCGAAAACGATTTCGAAATGAATTGAATTGAAAACGATTTCGAAATGAAATGAATTGAAAACGATTTCGAAATGAATTGAATTGAAAACGATTTCGAAATGAAATGAATTGAAAACGATTTCGAAATGAAATGAATTGAAAACGATTTCGAAATGAATTGAATTGAAAACGATTTCGAAATGAATTGAATTGAAAACGATTTCGAAATGAAATGAATTGAAAACGATTTCGAAATGAAATGAATTGAAAACGATTTCGAAATGAAATGAATTGAAAACGATTTCGAAATGAATTGAATTGAAAACGATTTCGAAATGAATTGAATTGAAAACGATTTCGAAATGAAATGAATTGAAAACGATTTCGAAATGAAATGAATTGAAAACGATTTCGAAATGAAATGAATTGAAAACGAGTTCAAATTGAATTGAAAGCGAATTTAAATGAATTCAAATTGAATTGAAATTTGAATTGAATAGAAATGAATTTTAAAACGAATTTATAGAGAAGAATTCAATTTTGATTTGAATTGAAACGGAAGTTGAAATTGCTTTTGAAACGAATTTAAAACTATTTATATAATTCGTTTTAAATAGAAATCGACGAAATATATTATATATATATTATATATATATAATATAATGGCCTGAATAGAACGCGCCGCGCCGCGGCAGTTCGTGAATTTCAACCATTTATTTCAAATGGACATTGCGGGAGATCCGACCGTCGGATTCTCCTAAAACCGGAACCGTTGGGTTCGTATCGAAAAGAGCTTTCTAATGAATGTTAGAAATTTGAAATCTAACGGTTGGATTTGGAGATACGTCCAAATCAAATTTGAAAAAGGTCGCTGTAAGTGCAGTTCGATGGCCATTGATGGAAATCGACTGTACGGGCCTTGATAAAATTATTAAAAATAGTAATAATTTGTGTAAAATCATAAGAAATGATTTAGAAAGAATTGGGATGAAAAACTCCATATTTGAGAAGATAAAAATAGATTTTTATCGAAATGAACTAGTTTTGAACTAGAGATATAATTCTATTTATTTTTAAATAAATAAATTGAATTTGAAATGGTTTTGAAAATAACTAAAATTTCCAAGGATTTCATTGGAATGGATTTGAATCGAAATTGTCTTCGGAATATTTCGATGTTGGATTTCGTGATTATACAAATGTTGTTATGGAAATTTGAAAGATATATATATCGTTATTTCCAATACGACATTTGTTAGTCGTAGAATTTGATATTGAATATAAGCCGATATATTTTCTATTCAGAGCCTTGTATTGAATATCAAATGTGATTTGGGTTTGTCGTGAATGGTGTCTTCACTAACACTGTTCTTGGACCCAGTTGAGAAAAGATTAAATCTTTTTATTTAGATTTAATGAAGTGTACCAATTAAAGAACATTTAATTGGAACTGAATCGATATTGATTTTTGGGTTTATCGTGAACAGTGTTTTAAATAACACTTGTTCTTTAACCCGATAATTAATGGAATGCGATTTTGGGTTTATCGTGAACCGTGTTTTAAATGACACTGATTCTTTAACCCAGTTAACGATTAAAACTAAGTGGAGTTTTAATGAATCTTTAATTAGATTGAAATAATCAAAATGGAGTATCACCAGTTTTGCTCCAGGCGATAGTTAAATCTTTAATTAGATTTGAACGTGAAATGGTAATTGAATTTACCAATAACACCGTGGTGTTAGATATGAAGTATAACCAGTTTTACTTCATGGGATGAATAGGTTGGGATTGGGAAATTAAAACAAATGATTACTTCGGTAAGGTTCGCTAATCCCGACTAGTTTGAATTGATATTCAAAAGTTGATTAAAGAATAAATTCAAGAATTTATCTTTGATAAAATTAATGGGAACCTTTCCCTATGAATGTGAAATTAGAAACTAACTGTCGGTTAGCTAAGTAGAATGGTTTTCTGGATATTGATCTGATGTTGGTTTCGGCCTTCGGGGTTAATATTTGGGGAATTATTCTCTTGATTAATTTACGGTTAGTGACTGATGGATTGGAATGAGGCGTATGTTGTGTTTGTGTAACACTTATTTAAAATATACGCGAGTTATTCGGGAAGACCGGGTTTATCCCATTCTGAATAACTGATACGACGATAAGTCGAAGATGAAGACGATGGTCGAAGACCGGAGGTCTTCACGTCGTTTGGGTAATTACTGATGATCTTGATTGGGCTGTACACCCAAGAAGATGGAAACAGTTAGTGATCGTCCAGACGTACTTGGAGATCGATGGATATGCGGGGTACTAGGTGCCTCCGGTTTCGTTCAGACCCAGAACGGACTTGTAAATGGACTGTGTGTCTAACATTGGACTTTAGTCCGTGTGATTGATCTCTATTAAATATATATCTGTTTGGCGGCGGAGAATTTATTCTCTTGCTTAACGCCCTTCTCTGAGACGTACGAGCTCAGGGGTTATATATTGATGGATATCAATCGCATGGAGTGAATTGCCTGTGTGGCATGCCTAAGTGGCAAATGATCAAGGCTTCTGTTGAAAAGCAAAGTCTTGTGGTTGATGATCGAAGCACGACCTTTGTGGCGTAGCTTCGTGTAACGTTGATTCGCGAGTATCACACCCGGTATGAATCAAAAACGGGAGACGGACCTCAGGGAGGGCCTACGTTTCCTCCTAGCTAAAAGTGGCGTCAGTGGTTTTACACGCCCTGACGAGTTTGACTTATGTTGTTGTTGCTGTTGCGAGGCGCCTCGGATTGATCGGTCGTTCTCGAACCGATGGAGTCATTTAGTTGGCTCGCTTACGCCCCAAAGGGCGGCGAAACGTAGTGCTCAGGTATAATAATCCACATCGGTGGACCGGCCCTGAGGATCCATGGGGCAGTTGCGGCTGTTCCTGAGACTCGGGCTAGGCAGTCTCGAATCATTGAGGATCTTGCCCCTAGCCTCGGTTCATACCATAAATGATAACCCAACTTCCAATACGACATTTGCGGTTTTGATTGTAAACTTATATATGGCGACATAGTGTTATGGGCCATTCATGCCGCCTATGATTGATACTTATGATTTGAAGTTGTTTTATACACTATGTACTTATAATAGTATCAAACGATTTGTTTTAAACGTATCAAGCATTCTTTGGCTGTTATAAGGGAAAACCCTATCCTCGGCTGCGTTGCATTGTGTGATAGGACCTGGGTCTTATAACAGCTTCATTTTTCTTTATTTAGCATTGCGCTGTTTGTTTTATGCACTGGTATTCTTGGGAGGAAACCCGTTCCGTGTTATACGGCGTGGTCCCTTGATTTACCAAACTTTGAAAATAAAGATTAATAACTGTTTTAGTTCTCACACCAGTCACATGACTGACCTGGAGTTTATTGTTTTAACCTAAACTCTGGGTGCCCTTATTTTGACACGGGCAGCTAGTAGTTTTGGTTTTGCAGATTTATATTCACAGGATCCTGGTTTACAGCTGGAACGATATCCGGAAAGCTTTGTATCCGTATATCTTCTTCTAGTTGTGTATTGTATTATTTTCCGCTGCTATGTATTTAAATGTAATTTAAATCTCTGATATTTCTGTGTAATATTCATTTATACTCTGTATATTCTTGTAATCTGATGCATTGTTGTAATATACAATGAAATGTTCTTCTGTTTGCGTTCTGTTGTGGTTTGTTCTCGAACTATCCGACGCTTTCCTTTACGGGGAAGTTACGGGTTTTCACAATTGGGCTTCCAATTTCCCATAAAGGCATCAAGGGATTCTAAGTAACTAACCATGACCGAACCCAAAAGGTTACACGAGACTTCGAGGGTATTACCAAGGCTAGTCAAGAGACTAACTACCCTCCTATCAAAACCGAGAGTGGCACCCCTTACTGGATAACCACTTCATCCTTAGAATCCATCCATAGCTTATAAACATAAGCATTATTTCCAAGCTCAATACTTGGCATAGACATTCTCAAATCCAAACAAGTCATGAATAAATGGACCGATCTTCCAATAGGACTTGGGACAAAAATGGGATTCTCTATTACGCTAGTACTTAAGGTGCAGAGACTCAACTATCGAAGCAGACTTAAATGATACAAACAACGAAGTCCTAACGGGATGATAGAGAAGAAAAGCTAAACCTCTAACAAGATCGTTACCCTCCTTCCGAGGTACTCTAGAAATGAGAGCATACTACTGCCCTCCCGATGATCTTGTCCTTGTCCCATAATACTTAACTATCCGCCCCGTTTTACCATGCCAAAGGTACTCTCTCGTCATGGGTTTCATTGTTCATCTTTCTCCCTCCTTTGAGGACTAAGTGTAACGACCCAGAAAATCTGAACCAATTTAAAATTTTTTAATTGGCTAAAATAATGGATTTTAAATATTTAAAATAAATATTTTAAATAATGGCGATGAAAACTGAGTTGAAATCGACAATAGAAAACGAATATAATTAATTATAATTATATATAGAATTGAAAATGGCGCGGTAGTTCGATAATTCGATTTCAAACTTCGATTGAATATACCGGGTGCAAAACAATCCGGATTTTAGTGAAACCAAAAACATTAGGATCTAATTGGTATTATCTTTCTAACGAATCCGACCAATCGAAATTTGATAGCGGGAATCAAAAGATATGTCCAGTTGAAAATACTGAATAGTCGCTATGGAATTCAGGCCCTTAAAAATGGACATTTTGCAGATGACCTCGGATTTCGACGAAACCACTTTTGTTGGATCCGCAGGGTCAGGTTATTGTTAGGTTTCAAATTTCATAATTTTTCGAATCAATATGTAAGCGTGGCAAAAGAAAACGCGTTTGACCAGTTTCAGTTGATTTTAATCGACTGGAAATTGGCCATTTTTCAAACGGTCTCAGAATTCGACGAAACTAGCTTTGTTAGGACCGTATCGTCAATACGAAGCTAGAAAATATTTTTCTGGAATTTTTCTAGTTAATATGTGATCCCGGTAATTTGAAAAGTACGTTTAAAATTCAATATAGTGATTTTAAGGAAAATTCAAAAGGAAACTGATTGTAACGATCAAATCAGCTTGCGATACATATCCCATTGTGTTCGGAATGGGGGTAAAACGCTATGGACGACAGGCGGTGGGCCTCGTTTCGAGGGCATATGTAAAAGTCAACCTTTTGCGAAATTAAATAATAAAATAATAAAATAATTAAATAATTTTGATTCCCTCCCTCCCCTTTATCTTCTTCTTGGCCCCCCCCCCCGTTAGTTATAATTCGTAACAGAAAGAAAAAAAGAAAAAAAACAAAACAAAACCCTAAAAACTATCGAGCCGCCGCCCCCCCCCCCCCCTCGTCTTGACGCCGACGAAGACCCCCCCCCCCCCTCCATCGCTCGAGCTCCGCTGAAGCCCCCCCCAATCGCTCGAGCTCTGCTGAAACCCCCCTCGCTCGTGAAGCTGAAGCCTAGACGCCGACGCCTCCGACCACCGCAGCCTGCCGCCGACGACATCTTCTCCCTCCCCTTCTTCGCAGTTCGGTGAGCGTTTCCCTTTTTTTATTATTATTTTATTTTCTTTTTTTTATTTTATTTTAATCTGTAAAACTGATTTGATTTTATAAAATAAAATAAAAACTGTTTTAAAAATAAAGTAAAAACTGTTTTAAAAATAAAGTAAAAACTGATTTATTAATAAAGATAAAAACTGATTTGGTTTTTAAAAATTAAAAACTGAATTTTTTTTTAAAAAAAAGTAAAAACTGAATTTTATAAAAAGATAAAAACTGAAACTGATTTTTTTAAAAAATATTTTAAAACTGGTTTCTTTAAAGAAAGTAAAAATAGAATTGTCATATTTTTATATGTTGAAAGCAAAAGAAAAAAAATCATATTTTTATATATTGAAAGCAAAAGTAAAAATCATATTTTTTTTATATGTGAAAGCAAAAGTAAAAATCATATTTTTTTTATATGTGAAAGCAAAAGTAAAAATCATATTTTTATTTAGTGAAAGTCGAAGTAAAAATCATATTTTTATTTAGTGAAAGTCGAAGTAAAAATCATATTTTTATTTAGAGAAAGTCGAAGTAAAAATCATATTTTTATTTAGAGAAAGTCGAAGTAAAAAATCATATTTTTATATATTGAATAGCATCGTAAAAATTCTATTTTTACATATGCAGAGAATACGGGTGAAAGCGAAAAATAGGCGAAGATTTCTATTAAGAAGAGTCTTGAAGTTGGATAGCTATTGGTGAGATTTCTGATTTAAAAATTATATATATATATATATGTGTTGAAATTGAATGTGAATAGCTATATATAAATTGCTATATATAAATATATATATATATATATATATATATATATATACGCCCCCTCGTCCACAAACCATGGACGATATTTATTGGTTGAAATTGTTGTGAAAATTGAATGATTGTTTGGGATTGTTTGTGATTGATATTGGTTGATTGTGGTTGAAAAATACCATTTGTGGTTGTGAAATATTTGGTTGAAACCACATAGGATTAGTTTGTGGAAATGAAATAAATATATACATGCCGCCTGCGTGCGAACTAGATGCATGATCCCCATTGTCAAAAACCGCGAGGTTTTAAGGTAGAGCGAGGAGCCGTACTAGGGACGGTGCCGGTGTAACTACCCTGCCGTTATGCTACCGAAATTTTGAATAATATTTGTGTGTTTGAACTATTTTCATATGCTTAAACTATATTTATTCATTGAATAGAAAACATTCATGTGTTGAATTGATATTCATTCGTTGTTTAGAAATTCATGTGTTGAATGGTATTCATATTTTGAAATAAATTGTTCGATAATAAAAATCACATTTTTATCTATATATAAAAACTATTGAAAACATTCATGTGTTGAATTGATATTCATTCGTTGTTTAGAAATTCATGTGTTGAATGGTATTCATATTTTGAAATAAATTGTTCGATAATAAAAATCACATTTTTATCTATATATAAAAACTATTGAAAACATTCATGTGTTGAATTGATATTCATTCGTTGTTTAGAAATTCATGTGTTGAATGGTATTCATATTTTGAAATAAATTGTTCAATAATAAAAATCGCATTTTTATCTATACATAGAAACTATAGAAAACATTCATGTGTTGAATTGATATTCATTCATTGTTTAGAAATTCATGTGTTGAATGGTATTCATATTTTGAAATAAATCGTTTGATAATAAAAATCACCTTTTATCGACTATATGAACTATATAGAAAAATAGTGTTTTGTAATGAATTGTTTTACAATAAAAATCACATTTTTTTTTGTTTTTGTATACATAAATCGTTGAAATGTGAAGTGTTAAAAATAGCCACTTGTTCAAAATAAACATATATGAGTTGAAATATTCATTAATTAGCTAATGAAATGATTTGCACCTATTTATGTAACATTAGAATGAATGGAGTTTTTAAACCAAATAGAAATCAAATATGAAGTCGAATAGAAATTGAAAAATGATATGAACTGTATATATATGTACATGCAATATTCATTGAACAGGTTATAGCAAAGGGGCTAGAGAAGAGGAATAAAATTTGTGCCCGACAAATAGGTACACATTTACTGATTTGTTTGGGTGATGATTTTGAGCCTGTTGGCTAGCCGCTTGGCTTTTTCTTTTTCTTTTTGAGATTAGAAGGACCGGGACGCTATTTGCGATTTCCCGACGCTCCCGGTGCAGGGGAGGTTATGGCGAAATTTTTCCAAAATTTAAGGTGTTAGAAAATTTTTTGAAGTGAAAACGATATTGAAATTGTTGAATGAACTATATTTATATAAATATATAAATATAAATAAAATTAAAACGAAACGAAGCCGTGCAGTTCGTATTTTGAAACCGTGATTTCAAACGACTAGTACGGGAAATCCGACCATTGGATTTTCCCGAAACCTCAACCGTCGGGTTCGCCTTGGAATAATCTTTCCAACGGCACCAACCTTGTAAAAATCCAACGGTTGGATTGTCTGGAATGTTTAATTCAAATATGAAGAAAAACAGCGCCAGAAACGATTATATTTATTTATATATATAAATATAATTATATTTAATCGAATAACGACGCTGCAGTTCGTATTTTGAAATCGAAATTTCAAACGAGTGTACCGGGAGATCCGACCGTCGGATTTTCCCGAAACTGGAACCGTTGGATTCGTTTTGAAAAGACCTTTCTAATGATGTAAATTTTGTGAAGATCCAACGGTTAGATTTTCAGATATGTGTAAATCAAATCTGAAGAAAAACAGCGCCACGGCCGCCTTATGGCCCGAAGCGTCGTTTTGAATAAAATGGCTATTTTAAAATAAATAAAAATAGCGATAAATAGTTATAAAATATCGTAAGCGATATGGAATGGAAATAAACTGAATTTGCTTGATTTATGTGATGTTTGATGGTTGAATGTGTTTGGTGTGAAAACTATATTAAAGAACACAATTGGTATTGTCGAATAATTTAACCATTGAAATAAGTCGATTTGAAATTCTAAATATACGTGAATTATTTGAAAAGGCCGAGTTAATTCTCATTTCGAATAATCGACCGACGATTGAAATTCGAAGATGAAGACGATGGTCGAAGACCGGAGATCTTCACCTCGTTTGGATGGTAACCGAGGTCCTGATTGGGAGGCATCCCGAAATATGGATAATGAGTGGTGATCGTTCAGACGTACGTGTTGATCGATGGGTTTGCGAGGTATTTAGTGCCTCCGGTTTCGTTCAGACCCAGAACGGACTTGTAAATGGACTGTGTGTCCGACATGGGAATTTGTTCTGTGTGATTGATAGCCATCAATTGCACGGTGTGAATTGCCTATGTGGCATGCTAAGATGTAGTGATCAGGGCTTCTGTTGAAAAGCAAAGTCTTGTGGTGATGATCAAAGCACCGCCTGTGTGGCGTAGCTTTGTGTATAACGTAAATTCGCGAGCCTCACACCCCGGTATGAGCCTAAAACGGGAGGAAGGACCTCAGGGAGGACATGCGTTTCTTTCTAGCTAGGGTGGTGTCAGTGACCTACCAGCCCTGACATTTATATACTTTTCACCTATGTGGTTGTTGCTGTTGCGAGGCGCCTCGGTTTGATCGGACGATCCGGGTCCGATGGAGTCATTCGTTGGCTCGTTTGCGCCCCAAAGGGCGGGGAGACGTATTGTTCAGGTATAATAATCCACATCGGTGGACCGGCCCTGACGATCCAGGGGGCAGTTGCTGCTGTTCCTGAGACATGGTAGGCTAGATTGTCTCGAATTCGGTAAGGACTATCTTTTGCCTTGGTTCATGACGGAAATCCAATTTCCAAATACGACATCGTGCGGTTTTGATTGTATACCTATATATGGCGACATAGTGGTATGGGGCATTAATGCTGTCTATGATTGACAGTTATGATTTGAAATTGTTTTCAAAACATATAAACACTAGCAATAATATCAAATGCCTTTGTTTTATTCGTATCAATCATATTTTGGCTGTTATAAGGTAAAAACTCTATCCTCCGGTTTGCGTTGCATTGTGTGATGGGAACTGAGTCTTATAACGGCTTCATTTTTATAAAAAGCATAGCGATGTTTAAAAGAAAGATTTGTCGTAAAGCACTGGCAATCCAATGGAGTAAACCCGTTCCACGAAAGTGGCGTGGTCCTGTGATTAGCCAATTATATATGTGTTGAGTAGATTTCTCATACCAGTCCCATGACTGACTCGTAGTTTGTTTCACTCTCAAACTCGGGTGCCCCTTTTTCTACACGGGCAGCCTTGTATTCAGGTTTAGCTGGTTCTTTCTGGATAGCTGGAGCTGAAGATGGATTCTATCATTTATTTCTTTTTATGCTGTTCAGCTCCTATTGTACATATTTTGTTTATTTCCGCTGTAGACATTTATGTATAGCTGAACTGTATTTGTACTAAGTAAGATCCTGTATACTGTGTAACTCTGATGATTATTTTATCCAGTATATTTTGTTGTTCATTATCTGGTGTATTTATTTAATTCTGTTCTGCTATTATATGTTTCTGTGTTATATTCCAAAGATAACCTTGTTTCCGTGAGAACGGGAAATCGGGTCGTCTCAACGTGGTATCAGAGCTTTGGTTAAGCTTAGTTCTGGAATATAACATTTGAACGAACTCGTCAGAAATAGAACCAGTAGTGTTCTAGGACGGGTGACTCTATACAGATAGGATCAGCAATATCCTAGTATGAGTAAAGCAGAATGAATACACTTCGATAGACACATTTACACCTCAAGTATTTGTCTCTATATTTTAAAATACCTTTTCTGTGACCTGACACTTGATCTGCTATTTGCAGAAGAACTAGAAAATGAGTGCCAGAAACAGAAGAAGTAATACTAACCCGGATATAGAAGCTCTATTCATGAAGTATAGAAATCTGGGAGGAAAGTCGTTCTCAGGCGAAGAATCTATTATGAGAACACAAGCTTGGATTCGTTCGGCTGAGAAAATCTTCGAAGCATTAAAGCTGAGGGATGACCAGAAAAGATTACTGGCCTCCTGGGCTCTCAAAGATGAAGCTTTGTTCTGGTGGGATTCAGTTATTAAGGATAATCCAGAAGGTGACATCACCTGGGATAGATTCAAAGTTATTTTCTTGGAAAGATTTACTCCTCCCGAAGCGACCGAGCGACTATGCGATGAATTTTCCTATCTAATTCAAGGCGATATGACCATCCCAGAATATCACAAGAAATTCAATGAACTTGCTCACTTTGCTCCCCATCTAATTCAAAATCCGAAGGGGAAAAATATGAGATTTATTCACGGGCTTCAAAGGAAATACCAGAATAAGGTATTGGGGCATGTGAAGCTTCCTTTTTCTGAAATGATATATATGGCCTATCAGTATGAAGATCTCCATAAGAAAGGAATGTTGCGAGACGAAGAAGAAATCAGCTCTAGCAGCAAAAGGAAATTTGAGGCTGATAGCCCAGAGACAAGTGAGCAGCCTGAGGCTAGTACGAAGGTTGAAGTCAAAAAGAGGCAGAAGATCAATCAGAAAAGGGTAAAGGCAGTCGTATGTCTAAAGTGCAATCAGCAAGGGCATTCGATGAGAAATTGTAGATCTTCGAACAGACGAAAGGGTGATGGGTCTAAATCCGGGATGAATCTTCAAGAAAATAGTAAATGCAATCTCTGCCATCAGGCTGGTCACGTAAAGCAAGATTGCTGGCAGTTGAAAAAGACTGAATTAGTTCAAGTGAATGAAGTGGCAGAAACTTCTGAGCCCTCAGCTATTCAGGAAAGGCCAGATGTTTTAGAAGGCACGCTAACTGTCAAAGACATCCCAGTTAAAGTACTGTTAGACACAGGCGCGTCACGAAGCTTCATTGCAAAGGATGCAGCTAGGAAACTGGATTTGAATTTGAAAAAGCTTAAGGAACCAATGACTGTCCAGAATCCGGTTGGGGGTTCTATTGATCTTAATTGGGTTTGCGGAGTGCCGGTTTCTTTCTCTCGTTATCGGTTTCCTACCATCGCAGTCGTCATGAATTTCAAAGAGTTGGATCTTATCTTGGGGTTAGACTGGTTGACCAAATATGAAGCTGAAGTCAAATGCGCCGAGAGAGTCGTAAAGGCAAAGATTAAATCAGGTGATTATATAACCATTCCCTGTGAAGGTCAGAATGCTAATAGAAAAGACTTCTGGGCAGCTTTGAATGTTTCTCCAGCCCAAATAGAAAATATCCCTGAAATCACTGAAAATATTCCTGACCTCATCAAAGATATTCCTGTCGTCAAGAATTATGCGGATGTGTTCGAGGAAGTTGTTCGCTTACCTCCGCAGAGAGAAATAGATTTCAGAATTGCTTTAATTCCAAATGCAAGGCCGGTAGTTCACGCTATTCGAAGAATGTCCTTGAAAGAGAAAGAGGAATTAGACAATCAAACAAGACAGCTAGTATGGAAAGGTCTGATCAGGCCTAGTTTCTCTGATTGGGGTGCAGCAGTGGTGTTTGTCCCAAAATCTGACGGTACTCTACGTCTATGTGTGGATTATCGTGATTTAAACAAGCAGACTATAAAGAACAAATATCCATTGCCGCGGATTGATGATTTGTTGGATCGATTAAATGGAGCACAAGTATTTTCACGAATGGACCTAGCTACAGGTTTCCATCAACTTCGAATTGCCGAAGAATGTGTTCCAATGACAGCGTTCAGAGGTCCCGACCTATTCTACGAGTGGTTAGTAATGCCATTCGGCTTATGTAACGCTCCAGCTTATTTCGTCGATCTGATGAACAGAGTATTCAGAGGAGTATTGAATAAATTTGTTCTGGTTTTTATTGATGATATTCTAATCTTCTCTAAATCAAAGGCCGATCATGAAAAGCATCTGGAACAAGTGTTAGAAATCCTCAGAAGGAATGTATTGAAAGCCAAGTTTTCCAAATGTATATTCTGGCAAGATGAAGTGAAATTTCTGGGCCATGTCGTATCGAAAGATGGAATCGCTGTGGATCCAAGCAAAATCACAGCTATTCAGAATTGGAAACAACCCAGTACTCCCACTAAAGTCCGCAGTTTTCTCGGATTGGCTAGCTATTACCGAAAGTTCGTTAAAGACTTTTCGAAGATATCTGGTCACTTAACGAAGCTTACAAAGAAGCATTCTAAGTTCAAGTGGACTCAGGAAAGTGAGGAGGCTTTCGAAGAGCTAAAGTTGAGACTAACAACAGCTCCAGTGTTAACCATCATTGATGGCAACCAGGATTTAAAAGTCTGGACTGATGCGTCTAGAGAAGGCCTTGGAGCAGTGTTAATGCAAAGAGGCCAAGTAAATGCTTATGCTAGCCGTCAACTGAAGCCGCACGAGAAAAACTATGTAACTCATGATCTTGAGTTATTGGCTATCATATTCTCTTTGAAAATCTGGAGACACTATCTTCTGGGCGAGAGATTTGAACTGTTTACAGATCACCAGTCGCTAAAGTATCTGTTCACTCAGAAGGACTTAAATCTGAGACAGCAACGTTGGCTGGAGTTTCTTGCAGCATATGACTTCGAAATTATATATACTCCAGGGAAAGCCAATGTCGTGGCCGATGCGCTGAGCAGAAAGAATGTGATGATTGCCAGCTTTATTATCACGACTTCCTTGATTGACAAAATATCTATTCTTCAGAAAGAGGATAACTTTATTAAGGATATGATCAAAAGGATCCAGAAAGGCGAACCCTCGTGTTTTCAAATAGATAACGACGAGACCTTGAGATTAAAAGGAAGGATTTGTGTTCCTGACATCCCAGAGTTAAAAAGGGAAGTGTTAGACGAGTGTCACAAGTCCAAGTTGAGTATCCACCCTGGCGTGGCCAAAATGTATAACGATCTCAAAAGAACATTCTGGTGGAAGGCTATGAAGAGAGACGTTTCTATATACGTTAGCCGATGCCCTACTTGCCAGCTAGTTAAAAGCGACCAACAGAAATTGGCTGGATTATTACAACCGCTAGAAGTTCCTGGCTGGAAGTGGGAACATATTTCTATGGATTTCATTGATGGTTTGCCCAGAACCAGAAAGGGAAATGACAGTATTTGGGTGATCGTAGATCGCTTCACGAAGACCGCCCATTTTATACCTGTCAAATCGAATAGAACCGCTCAGAGTCTGGCGCAGATATACTTCAGGGAAATAGTTAGACTACATGGAGTGCCACTCAGTATAGTCAGTGATAGGGATACAATATTCACTAGCAAATTCTGGGAAGCATTTCAAGTCGAGCTGGGAACGAAGTTAAACTTGAGCACCGCTTATCATCCTCAGACAGACGGTCAGACTGAGAGGGTGAATCGCATTCTAGAAGATCTATTGCGGGCTTGTGTTATAGATTTCGGTGGATCATGGGAAGACAATCTACATTTGGCTGAGTTCTCTTATAACAACAGCTACCAGGCGAGTCTGACAATGTCGCCATTCGAAGCATTGTATGGTAGACCGTGCCGATCTCCTGCTTGTTGGGTCGAGCCTGGAAATAGACTTGTGTTGGGTCCTGATATGATCCGAGAAGCTGTCGACAAAGTCGATTTTATTAAGAAGCGATTACTCGCCGCTCAAAGCCGACAAAAGAGCTATGCCGATAGAAGAAGAAGAGATATATCCTTTGAAGTTGGCGACTATGTATATTTGAAAGTATCGCCGATGAGAGGAGTTATCCGGTTCGGTAAAACTGGAAAGTTAGCGCCCAAATTCATTGGTCCGTTTCCTATTCTGGAACGGATTGGAACTCTCGCTTATAGGGTCAAACTGCCTGACTGGTTGCCTGGAGTTCATGATGTATTTCATATATCTCAACTTCGAAAGCACGTTCATGATCCAGACTTGATCGTGGAAGAAGCAGCTCAGCAGGATATTGAAATTACTCCAGAATTAGCTGTGAGGCGAGAGCCGCTAAAGATAATTGGCAAAGAAACCAAAGAGCTGAGGAACAAGAAGGTTCACTTAGTCAAAGTGCAATGGAGTGGAGATCCGCGAGATTGTACTTGGGAAACTGAGGAGAGCATTCAGAAAGCTTATCCTAGATGCCGAGTAGATATCTCTGATTGACTCTGGTGCAAGGTACATTTACCCTACTTTGCATTACCATTTAATTCTCTATTCTGTTGCTATTTTCTTCCCATGGATGTGCATTGTTTATTCTATACTCTGAATATTAGAAACAAATTGGTTGTTGTGTTGTGTGATCGTAGATTTATCAAACCACTTTCGACATTGTTCCTTTTCGGGGACGAAAAGTTTTAAGTGGGGGAGATTGTAACGACCCAGAAAATCTGAACCAATTTAAAATTTTTTAATTGGCTAAAATAATGGATTTTAAATATTTAAAATAAATATTTTAAATAATGGCGATGAAAACTGAGTTGAAATCGACAATTGAAAACGAATATAATTAATTATAATTATATATAGAATTGAAAATGGCGCGGTAGTTCGATAATTCGATTTCAAACTTCGATTGAATATACCGGGTGCAAAACAATCCGGATTTTAGTGAAACCAAAAACATTAGGATCTAATTGGTATTATCTTTCTAACGAATCCGACCAATCGAAATTTGATAGCGGGAATCAAAAGATATGTCCAGTTCAAAATACTGAATAGTCGCTATGGAATTCAGGCCCTTAAAAATGGACATTTTGCAGATGACCTCGGATTTCGACGAAACCACTTTTGTTGGATCCGCAGGGTCAGGTTATTGTTAGGTTTCAAATTTCATAATTTTTCGAATCAATATGTGAGCGTGGCAAAAGAAAACGCGTTTGACCAGTTTCAGTTGATTTTAATCGACTGGAAATTGGCCATTTTTCAAATGGTCTCAGAATTCGACGAAACTAGTTTTGTTAGGACCGTATCGTCAATACGAAGCTAGAAAATATTTTTCTGGAATTTTTCTAGTTAATATGTGATCCCGGTAATTTGAAAAGTACGTTTAAAATTCAATATAGTGATTTTAAGGAAAATTCAAAAGGAAACTGATTGTAACGATCAAATCAGCTTGCGATACATATCCCATTGTGTTCGGAATGGGGGTAAAACGCTATGGACGACAGGCGGTGGGCCTCGTTTCGAGGGCATATGTAAAAGTCAACCTTTTGCGAAATAAAATAATAAAATAATTAAATAATTTTGATTCCCTCCCTCCCCTTTATCTTCTTCTTGGCCCCCCCCGTTAGTTATAATTCGTAACAGAAAGAAAAAAAGAAAAAAAAAACCCTAAAAACTATCGAGCCGCCGCCCCCCCCCCCTCGTCTTGACGCCGACGAAGACCCCCCCCCCTCCATCGCTCGAGCTCCGCTGAAGCCCCCCCCAATCGCTCGAGCTCTGCTGAAACCCTCCCCCCCCTCGCTCGTGAAGCTGAAGCCTAGACGCCGACGCCTCCGACCACCGCAGCCTGCCGCCGACGACATCTTCTCCCTCCCCTTCTTCGCAGTTCGGTGAGCGTTTCCCTTTTTTTTATTATTTTATTTTCTTTTTTTTTATTTTATTTTAATCTGTAAAACTGATTTGATTTTATAAAATAAAATAAAAACTGTTTTAAAAATAAAGTAAAAACTGTTTTAAAAATAAAGTAAAAACTGATTTATTAATAAAGATAAAAACTGATTTGGTTTTTAAAAATTAAAAACTGAATTTTTTTTTTAAAAAAAAGTAAAAACTGAATTTTATAAAAAGATAAAAACTGAAACTGATTTTTTTTAAAAATATTTTAAAACTGGTTTCTTTAAAGAAAGTAAAAATAGAATTGTCATATTTTTATATGTTGAAAGCAAAAGAAAAAAATCATATTTTTATATGTTGAAAGCAAAAGTAAAAATCATATTTTTTTTATATGTGAAAGCAAAAGTAAAAATCATATTTTTTTTATATGTGAAAGCAAAAGTAAAAATCATATTTTTATTTAGTGAAAGTCGAAGTAAAAATCATATTTTTATTTAGTGAAAGTCGAAGTAAAAATCATATTTTTATTTAGAGAAAGTCGAAGTAAAAATCATATTTTTATTTAGAGAAAGTCGAAGTAAAAATCATATTTTTATATATTGAATAGCATCGTAAAAATTCTATTTTTACATATGCAGAGAATACGGGTGAAAGCGAAAAATAGGCGAAGATTTCTATTAAGAAGAGTCTTGAAGTTGGATAGCTATTGGTGAGATTTCTGATTTGAAAATTATATATATATATATATATATATATATGTATTGAAATTGAATGTGAATAGCTATATATAAATTGCTATATATAAATATATATATATATATATATATATATACGCCCCCTCGTCCACAAACAATGGACGATATTTATTGGTTGAAATTGTTGTGAAAATTGAATGATTGTTTGGGATTGTTTGTGATTGATATTGGTTGATTGTGGTTGAAAAATACCATTTGTGGTTGTGAAATATTTGGTTGAAACCACATAGGATTAGTTTGTGGAAATGAAATAAATATATACATGCCGCCTGCGTGCGAACTAGATGCATGATCCCCATTGTCAAAAACCGCGAGGTTTTAAGGTAGAGCGAGGAGCCGTACTAGGGACGGTGCCGGTGTAACTACCCTGCCGTTATGCTGCCGAAATTTTGAATAATATTTGTGTGTTTGAACTATTTTCATATGCTTAAACTATATTTATTCATTGAATAGAAAACATTCATGTGTTGAATTGATATTCATTCGTTGTTTAGAAATTCATGTGTTGAATGGTATTCATATTTTGAAATAAATTGTTCGATAATAAAAATCACATTTTTATCTATATATAAAAACTATTGAAAACATTCATGTGTTGAATTGATATTCATTCGTTGTTTAGAAATTCATGTGTTGAATGGTATTCATATTTTGAAATAAATTGTTCGATAATAAAAATCACATTTTTATCTATATATAAAAACTATTGAAAACATTCATGTGTTGAATTGATATTCATTCGTTGTTTAGAAATTCATGTGTTGAATGGTATTCATATTTTGAAATAAATTGTTCAATAATAAAAATCGCATTTTTATCTATACATAGAAACTATAGAAAACATTCATGTGTTGAATTGATATTCATTCGTTGTTTAGACATTCATGTGTTGAATGGTATTCATATTTTGAAATAAATCATTCGATAATAAAAATCACCTTTTATCGACTATATGAACTATATAGAAAAATAGTGTTTTGAAATGAATTGTTTTACAATAAAAATTACATTTTTTTTGGTTTTTGTATACATAAATCGTTGAAATGTGAAGTGTTAAAAATAGCCACTTGTTCAAAATAGACATATATGAGTTGAAATATTCATTAATTAGCTAATGAAATGATTTGCACCTATTTATGTAACATTAGAATGAATGGAGTTTTTAAACCAAATAGAAATCAAATATGAAGTCGAATAGAAATTGAAAAATGATATGAACTGTATATATATGTACATGCAATATTCATTGAACAGGTTATAGCAAAGGGGCCAGAGAAGAGGAATAAAATTTGTGCCCGACAAATAGGTACACATTTACTGATTTGTTTGGGTGATGATTTTGAACCTGTTGGCTAGCCGCTTGGCTTTTTCTTTTTCTTTTTGAGATTAGAAGGACCGGGACGCTATTTGCGATTTCCCGACGCTCCCGGTGCAGGGGAGGTTATGGCGAAATTTTTCCAAAATTTAAGGTGTTAGAAATTTTTTTGAAGTGAAAACGATATTGAAATTGTTGAATGAACTATATTTATATAAATATATAAATATAAATAAAATTAAAACGAAACGAAGCCGTGCAGTTCGTATTTTGAAACCGTGATTTCAAACGACTAGTACGGGAAATCCGACCATTGGATTTTCCCGAAACCTCAACCGTCGGGTTCGCCTTGGAATAATCTTTCCAACGGCACCAACCTTGTAAAAATCCAACGGTTGGATTGTCTGGAATGTTTAATTCAAATCTGAAGAAAAACAGCGCCAGAAACGATTATATTTATTTATATATATAAATATAATTATATTTAATCGAATAACGACGCTGCAGTTCGTATTTTGAAATCGAAATTTCAAACGAGTGTACCGGGAGATCTGACCGTCGGATTTTCCCGAAACTGGAACCGTTGGATTCGTTTTGAAAAGACCTTTCTAATGATGTAAATTTTGTGAAGATCCAACGGTTAGATTTTCAGATATGTGTAAATCAAATCTGAAGAAAAACAGCTCCACGGCCGCCTTATGGCCCGAAGCGTCGTTTTGAATAAAATGGCTATTTTAAAATAAATAAAAATAGCGATAAATAGTTATAAAATATCGTAAGCGATATGGAATGGAAATAAACTGAATTTGCTTGATTTATGTGATGTTTGATGGTTGAATGTGTTTGGTGTGAAAACTATATTAAAGAACACAATTGGTGTTGTCGAATAATTTAACCATTGAAATAAGTCGATTTGAAATTCTAAATATACGTGAATTATTTGAAAAGGCCGAGTTAATTCTCATTTCGAATAATCGACCGACGATTGAAATTCGAAGATGAAGACGATGGTCGAAGACCGGAGATCTTCACCTCGTTTGGATGGTAACCGAGGTCCTGATTGGGAGGCATCCCGAAATATGGATAATGAGTGGTGATCGTTCAGACGTACGTGTTGATCGATGGGTTTGCGAGGTATTTAGTGCCTCCGGTTTCGTTCAGACCCAGAACGGACTTGTAAATGGACTGTGTGTCCGACATGGGAATTTGTTCTGTGTGATTGATAGCCATCAATTGCACGGTGTGAATTGCCTGTGTGGCATGCTAAGATGTAGTGATCAGGGCTTCTGTTGAAAAGCAAAGTCTTGTGGTGATGATCAAAGCACCGCCTGTGTGGCGTAGCTTTGTGTATAACGTAAATTCGCGAGCCTCACACCCCGGTATGAGCCTAAAACGGGAGGAAGGACCTCAGGGAGGACATGCGTTTCTTTCTAGCTAGGGTGGTGTCAGTGACCTACCAGCCCTGACATTTATATACTTTTCACCTATGTGGTTGTTGCTGTTGCGAGGCGCCTCGGTTTGATCGGACGATCCGGGTCCGATGGAGTCATTCGTTGGCTCGTTTGCGCCCCCAAAGGGCGGGGAGACGTATTGTTCAGGTATAATAATCCACATCGGTGGACCGACCCTGACGATCCAGGGGGCAGTTGCGGCTGTTCCTGAGACATGGTAGGCTAGATTGTCTCGAATTCGGTAAGGACTATCTTTTGCCTTGGTTCATGACGGAAATCCAATTTCCAAATACGACATCGTGCGGTTTTGATTGTATACCTATATATGGCGACATAGTGGTATGGGGCATTAATGCCGTCTATGATTGATAGTTATGATTTGAAATTGTTTTTAAAACATATAAACACTAGCAATAATATCAAATGCCTTTGTTTTATTCGTATCAATCATATTTTGGCTGTTATAAGGTAAAAACTCTATCCTCCGGTTTGCGTTGCATTGTGTGATGGGAACTGAGTCTTATAACGGTTTCATTTTTATAAAAAGCATAGCGATGTTTAAAAGAAAGATTTGTCGTAAAGCACTGGCAATCCAATGGAGTAAACCCGTTCCACGAAAGTGGCGTGGTCCTGTGATTAGCCAATTATATATGTGTTGAGTAGATTTCTCATACCAGTCCCATGACTGACTCGTAGTTTGTTTCACTCTCAAACTCGGGTGCCCCTTTTTCTACACGGGCAGCCTTGTATTCAGGTTTAGCTGGTTCTTTCTGGATAGCTGGAGCTGAAGATGGATTCTATCATTTATTTCTTTTTATGCTGTTCGGCTCCTATTGTACATATTTTGTTTATTTCCGCTGTAGACATTTATGTATAGCTGAACTGTATTTGTACTAAGTAAGATCCTGTATACTGTGTAACTCTGATGATTATTTTATCCAGTATATTTTGTTGTTCATTATCTGGTGTATTTATTTAATTCTGTTCTGCTATTATATGTTTCTGTGTTATATTCCAAAGATAACCTTGTTTCCGTGAGAACGGGAAATCGGGTCGTCTCACTAAGCCATACCAACAAGTTGCTCATCCTTAAGCTCGTATCCTTTATCCTTCTTTCTCACGATCCTTTCTTATAACGCGGCCACTGGTCTCACGAGAACCACCTCCATCGTATGGAAAGCACTTTCGTAGGTAGAAAAGACTAGTCTCAGTTAAAACTACTGTGACTACGGATGGAGGAAAGAAAGGAAAAGAGACTCAATTAAGGAAACAAGGATAGTGCTAATGGCCTTTGGGGAATAGCCTTTTTCTTTTAAAAGAAAATTTTCTTGAAAAATGCTTCTTTGTAAACGGTTTTTTTTTCAAATAGTTTTCAAAAGGTCTTTAAAAACTTTTGCCCAGTCTGGTAACCTTCTGCTCTGATACCAAATGTAACACCCCGCCTCCGCTAGGGTCACTCGCAAAGGAATGCACTAGCTTTAGAGGGGCATTATTGGTGAACATGCACAGAAATATCACAAGACAGAACATATATAAATAGCGGAAGTAAAATCAAACTTTCATAACATGAATAAATAAGGTCTAAAGCCTTTTACATCAGAGTACATCAAAACCTGTCTTGCAATAGTAAAGAAGCATAAAGACTTTTTAATAAATTATTCCCCAAGTAAAACAGTAAAGTAGCCATAGCCAAGAGAAGTCCAAGCCATCCATGATGACCTTCAAGCAGAAGATGTCCGAACTAAACAGCATTGTTTCCTCCCTGAAACCTGGGGGGGGGGGAACGGAAGAAAAGAGGCGAAACAAAACGGGTCAGTCAAAAAGACTGAGTAAGTCCTATCTATTTCCAGTATAAAAATAGGTAAAGGTAACATGACATGCATAAACTGAAAGTAAACATAAGGATAACTACAAGATAGATAAACCAGGGTAGCCGGTTGAACTACTGCGGCAAGGTAAACTAAGGTATCATGATAAACTACGGTGTTATGATAAGTCAAGGTATCACATCGTCAGATTTCTATCGAGTACATTATCCCAAGGTATCTACCCCGTCTAACATCCCACGATATCTATTGTGTATATTCTTCCTAGTTCTAACATGTATATTTTCTCTGCACCTCTCGTACTAGTATCCCTACCCGCGTCATGTGTTGACCATGAATGTCCCTTGCTCAAAGTCGTGTAATGGTCCATGTCAACTTAATACATCGCATATATATAGGTTACTCAAATCATATGTTTCTTTCCATGTATATAAGTTCAGTCCTTTGCCGTACCTCGTACGGGCTTCCTCATGTCGTATTATCCTTGAAATCGTTTGGACTGTCACCCTTGTTCTAGCTAGGCTCTTCCATATGAATCATCGTTTGAACTACTAGGACTTACGCCACCTAGCACCACTAGGGATTACGCTTACCTATTGCACGCTTTCGTATTTCAATTTGGGTTAAACCACCTAGGCCACTAGGGATTACGCTAACCCTCAACCGCGCCCTTTTTCCCACGCATTCATCATGAATCGTTTTTCTATAACTGTATGCACGTGTATCACATCGTGCCATCCGAGTCCTGTCACCGGGCAAAACAAGAAATACAGGACTCGGTCGGGAGCTTTAGATTTATCTGCCGATGCAGATACTAAGGTCTGCTTTTCTACACGTGGCTATGGTCCCACGAGACCCCTCCCTCAACTAGTGAAAGGCAACACAAGAGAAAATCTTGCATGAGAACTACACTCCGGCCAGCCGACATCCTACGGCCTACCTCACCCATAATTAGATAGCAATTATGGTTTGTTGGGTGTTCCCTGCCTTTCCGTTCGTACACGCTTGACTCAAGATGGTAGATGATCGACGAACTTGCTATCTCGGGCACCTTATGTATTCGTCGACTCACTTCTATCCACCCCAGTCTTTAGGTCGCTCGCATAGCAACCAAGGCATATTCTTGGTTCTTCTACCGCGGACCTCAACCTCTCGTGAGCCTAGTATAATGACCTGGCAGCTCACAGAGGGATCCCAAGAATATCCTCATGTTCCCCGAAGCCGCTGCTTCGTTACCCAGTTCATTGGAGCCTTTATCTAAATCAGATAGTCTGCTCCTACACGCATACTTAAACGTTGACCTAACGTATCGGGTTACTAATCTATCTAAGAAATGGTCCAAATTTCCTTGACTAAGAATTATTACTTAGTTTCCCTTAACTAAGGTTTACCACTTAGCCTTATTTCCATAATCCTTGTTAATTATGGTTATTTACCTAATCCTCCGAATTAGGGTTTACCTAATGGGTTAAGTGTCACTTAAGTTCATAACTTAGCCCGTCTACAAACCATGTCAAAATTGGCTAAGTATACAAGTCCAAGACTTAACCCTACAAACCATGTGTCAAGTTGGTTAAGTATATCAAGGAATCCATGACTTAACCTCGTCTAATTATCATTTTAGATTGGTTAATTATATAATTTAACTTGACCTTGTCATCAAATCGGTCAAGCGTATTCAAGTGATTCGTGACTTAGCCTTATCATGTTTTCACGTTAGATTGGTTAAGTATAGATTAACTTAACCTCATCAAATTAACGAGTTAGATTGGTTAAGTATAGGTCACTTAACCTCATCAAATCATCGTGTTAAATTAGTTAAGTGTTTAACTTAACCCCATTAAATTACCAAGTTGGATTAATTAAGTCTAGGCTAACTTAACCCCATCCGATTACCATGTTTAGATTAGTTAAGCCTAATCTTAACCCCATCCATTAACTGTATTATACGGTTAAGTGTCATTAAGAAAATTTACTTAACCTTATCACGGTATCGTGTTGGATTGATTAAGTGTTGGTTAACTTAATCCCGTCCACTAGTCGTATAAAAATGGTCAAGTGTCATTAGGCAAATCAAGTTACTTAACCTACCCAAGCTTATCATGTTTTGTTAAGTATCATTAGCCTAATCAAATTACTTAACCCATTTGTCCATATCCTATTTGGTTAAGCCTCATTAATCAAATTAACTTAACCCTATTATGTGGCATTAATTTAATTAATGCACCCTCAACCTCTCACGTTAGACCTTGTTGTGGTTACTAGTTAAGCCGGGCGGGTCCGGGTAGATTTACACCACAACCTAGTCTAACCTCGGGTCTTAAGCGCGACATGACCAACTTCTCACATTGGGTCCTATTGTTTGCAACTACTAGTTAGGCCGGTCGGTTCCGGGTAGTTTTACGTTGCAAACTCAACCCAACCTCGAGTTGGCCATACTTATATTATCTAAGTTCATCATGTTTCCAAAACATGTTACAAGTTTTCAAGCATTTGGGTAGACCTAACTTAATAGGTAAATTCCCAAAGGGTAGACCTAACTTAATAGGTAAATTCCCAAGCTCATGTTTTTATGCATACTTACATGCCAACCTCCATGTTATCTTTCAAGTCATATTTTCAAGTATAAACACATGTCATATTCAAGTTAAGATTTTGCGACATGTTCATATTTATCTAACTACCCAAAATCGTGTTTTCCCAACGCAAGCAAAGCGAGTCAACATAGTAAGGATACTATGTCACGTATTGGTCTCAAAACATGCATGATGCCAAAAAGGGCTTGGCATCCACATGCATAACATCATAAAGGGATTGGCCATAAACATGCACAACTTAAAAGAGGGGATTGGCCACGAGCATGCATAATCTCATAAAGGATTTGGCCACAAACTTGCATGTTAGCATAAGGGGTTTGAGTTCATAAACATGCATAAGCCCCAAAATCTTGTCTTAGCCAATGTTTCACAAGTAAAGTGGTTCCTAAAGGTTCATGCTAGCATTTCATGCATAAAGATCCAAACTTGCAAGATAAACTAGGTTATGCATAGCATGAGAGGCATGATTAAGTTACTCACATGGCCTAAAATCATAAACATGAACACAAGAGGCATGGTAAGGTTCATATAAGTTCGCATAATCATGTTTAGCCTCATTTTATCCCATGTCATTATCAAAACTACCGTTTCCATCTAAAAGTAGCTAGAACTTACTTAGTTAGGCCTAGGGAAAGGAGCATGAATCATCTTGGCTAAGAAAGGTGCCTCCTTTGTAGAAGAATCGTCATGGAACTCGCATAGCAATGTTGATTTGGCCTTGATTTGGTGTAGCAAGCTTGCACCTTTTGATTTGAACTTGATTTGAGTGCATAGGCTCTAGGGATTGGAGATGGAGGCCATGATCAAAATTGATTTTGGCAGCACTTAGTTGCTAGGTTTGATTTTTAGGGATTTAGGTTAGGTTTAGGGTTTTTTTTATAGAGATTAGGTGTAAAAACCCGCAACTTCCCCGTAAAGGAAAGCGTCGGATAGTTCGAGAACAAACCACAACAGAACGCATACAGAAGAACATTTCACTATATATAACAACAGTGCATCAGATTACAAGAATATACAGAGTATAAATGAATATTACACAGAAATATCAGAGATTTAAATTACATTTAAATACATAGCAGCGGAAAATAATACAATACACAACTAGAATGAGATATACGGATACAAAGCTTTCCGGATATCGTTCCAGCTGTAAACCAGGATCCTGTGAATATAAATCTGCAAAACCGAAACTACTAGCTGCCCGTGTCAAAATAAGGGCACCCAGAGTTTAGGTTAAAACAATAAACTCCAGGTCAGTCATGTGACTGGTGTGAGAACTAAAACAGTTATTAATCTTTATTTTTAAATCATTAGGTAAATCAAGGGACCACGCCGTATAACACGGAACGGGTTTCCTCCCAAGAATACCAGTGCATAAAACAACAGCGCAATGCTAAGTAAAGAAGATGAAGCTGTTATAAGACCCAGGTCCTATCACACAATGCAACGCAAGCCGGGGGATAGGGTTTTCCCTTATAACAGCCAAAGAATGCTTGATACGTTTAAAACAAATCATTTGATACTATTATAAGTGCATAGTATATAAAACACTTCAAATCATAAGTATCAATCATAGGCGGCATGAGCGCCCCATCCCACTATGTCGCCATATATAGGATATACAATCAAAACCGCAAAGTCTCGTATTTGGAAATTGGATTTCCATCTATGAACCGAGGCAAAAGATAGTCCTCACCGACTTCGTGACTCTCTAGCCCGAGCCACAGGGTCAGAGCGCATCGACCCTTGGAGCGACAGGGCCGGTCCACCGATGTGGATTAAACTTAAACCCTGAACACTACGTTTCCCCACCCTATGGGGTGTAAGTCTGGTCCGTCAGCCGACCAGAAGCATCGGCCGAAACCGATATAACCGAGGCGCCTCGCAACAGCAACAACCACATAAGTCAAACTCGTCAGGGCGTGTAAAACCACTGACGCCACTTCTAACTAGAAAGAAACGCATGCCCTCCCTGAGGTCCGTCTCCCGTTTTTGATTCATACCGGGTGTGAAACTCGCGAATCAAACGTTACACGAAGCTACGCCACAAAGGCCGTGCTTCGATCATCAACCACAAGACTTTGCTTTTCAACAGAAGCCTTGATCATTTGCATCTTAGCATGCCACACAGGCAAACCATCCTATGCAACCGATATCAGTCACACAGAATGAAATCCGATGTCAGACACACAGTCCATTTACAAGTCCGTTCTGGGTCTGAACGAAACCGGAGGCACCTAGTACCCCGCATATCCATCGATCTCCAAGTACGTCTGGACGATCACTAACTGTTTCCATCTTCTTGGGTGTACAGCCCAATCAAGATCATCAGTTATCACCCAAACGACGTGAAGACCTCCGGTCTTCGACCATCGTCTTCATCTTCGACTTATCGTCGTATCAGTTATTCAGAATGGGATAAACCCGGTCTTTCCGAATAACTCGCGTATATTTAAATAAGTGTTACACAAACACAACATACGCCTCATTCCAATTCATTAGTCACTAACCGTAAATTAATCAAGAGAATAATTCCCCAAATATTAACCCCGAAGGCCGAAACCAACATCAGATCAATATCTAGAAAACCATTCTGTTTGGCTAACCGACAGTTAGTTTCTAAATTTCACGTTCAAATCTAATTAAAGATTTAACTATCGCCTGGAGCAAAACTGGTGATACTCCATTCTCGATCTTTTCAATCTAATTAAAGATTCATTAAAACTCCACTTAGTTTTAATCGTTAACTGGGTTAAAGAATCAGTGTCATCTAAAAACACGGTTCGCGATAAACCCAAAGTCACATTCCATTAATTATCGGGTTAAAGAACGAGTGTTATTTAGAAACACTGTTCACGATAAACCCAAAAATCAATATCAATTCAATTCCAATTAAATATTATTTAATTGGTACACTTCATTAAATCTAAATAAAAAGATTTAATCTTTTCTCAACTGGGTTCAAGAACAGTGTTAGTGAAGACACCATTCACGACAAACCCAAATCTCATTCGATAATTATCGGGCTAAAGAACAAGTGTTATTTAAAACACTGTTCACGATAAACCCAAAAATCAATATCAATTCAATTCCAATTAAATATCATTTAATTGGTACACTTCATTAAATCTAAATAAAAAGATTTAATCTTTTCTCAACTGGGTTCAAGAACAGTGTTAGTGAAGACACCATTCACGACAAACCCAAATCACATTTGATATTCAATACAAGGCTCTGAATAGAAAATATCCCGGCTTATATTCAATATCAAATCCTACGATTAACAAATGTCGTATTGGAAATAACGATATAAATATATATCTTTCAAATTTCCATAACAACACCTGTATAATCACGAATTCCAACATCGAAATATTCCGAAGACAATTTCGATTCAAATCCACTCCAATGCAATCATTGGAAATTTTGGTTATTTTTAAAACCCTTTTCAAATTCAATTTATTTATTCAAAAATAAATAGGATTATAATTCTAGTTCAAAACTAGTTCATTTCGATAAAAATCTATTTTTATCTTTTCAAATATGGAGTTTTTCATCCTAATTCTTTCTAAATCATTTCTTATGATTTTACATAAATTATTACTATTTTTAATAATTTTATCAAGGCCCGTACAGCCGATTTCCATCAATGGCCATCGAACTGCACTTACAGCGACCTTTTTCGAATTTGATTTGGACGTATCTCCAAATCCAACCGTTAGATTTCAAATTTCTAATATTCGTTAGAAAGCTCTTTTCGATACGAACCCAACGGTTCCGGTTTTAGGAGAATCCGACGGTCGGATCTCCCGTAATGTCCGTTTGAAATAAATGGTCGAAATTCGCGAACTGCCGCGGCGCGGCGCGTTCTATTCAGGCCCTTATATTATATATATAATATATATAATATATATTTCGTCGATTTTTATTTAAAACGAATTATATAAATAGTTTTGAATTCGTTTCAAAAATCCATTTCAACTTCCATTTCAATTCAAAGCAAAATTGAATTCTTCTTTATAGATTCGTTTCAAAACTCACTTCTATTCAATTCAAATTTCAATTCAATTTGAATTCATTTCAATTCACTTTCAATTCGATTCCAATTCGTTTTCAATTCAATTCATTTCGAAATCGTTTTCAATTCAATTCATTTCGAAATCGTTTTCAATTCAATTCATTTCGAAACCGTTTTCAATTCAATTCATTTCGAAATCGTTTTCAATTCAATTCATTTCGAAATCGTTTTCAATTCAATTCATTTCGAAATCGTTTTCAATTCAATTCATTTCGAAATCGTTTTCAATTCAATTCATTTCGAAATCGTTTTCAATTCAATTCATTTCGAAATCGTTTTCAATTCAATTCATTTCGAAATCGTTTTCAATTCAATTCATTTCGAAATCGTTTTCAATTCAATTCATTTCGAAATCGTTTTCAATTCAATTCATTTCGAAATCGTTTTCAATTCAATTCATTTCGAAATCGTTTTCAATTCAATTCATTTCGAAATCGTTTTCAATTCAATTCATTTCGAAATCGTTTTCAATTCAATTCATTTCGAAATCGTTTTCAATTCAATTCATTTCGAAATCGTTTTCAATTCAATTCATTTCGAAATCGTTTTCAATTCAATTCATTTCGAAATCGTTTTCAATTCAATTCATTTCGAAATCGTTTTCAATTCAATTCATTTCGAAATCGTTTTCAATTCAATTCATTTCGAAATCGTTTTCAATTCAATTCATTTCGAAATCGTTTTCAATTCAATTCATTTCGAAATCGTTTTCAATTCAATTCATTTCGAAATCGTTTTCAATTCAATTCATTTCGAAATCGTTTTCAATTCAATTCATTTCGAAATCGTTTTCAATTCAATTCATTTCGAAATCGTTTTCAATTCAATTCATTTCGAAATCGTTTTCAATTCAATTCATTTCGAAATCGTTTTCTAAAATCGATATAAATATCGTTCACGTCAAAATGGCGTCAATCTAATCAACACGGCTTCATATATTCCTTTATTTTCAAATATTCTATTTCGAATATTTCTTTTTCAAATATTTCTTTTTCAAAGCTGGAATGAGGCCCAATCAATTACCATATAAAATTAATTATATGGATTTTCATACAACACATGTATATAACAGCATTGAAAATAATCAACCATCAACCAAAGTGCACTACACTGTATAAGCATCAAATATAGATATTCAACGCTTATAACAGCCTGTCAATCAATCGATCGACATATTTAATCAATCAGGATGAGTGAACTTCAAATTTCATCCTAACACCCGTGTGGGGTTTCAAACAATCAAACACATATTTTATTTGTGCAGTTAGGCGATGTGTAAAATTTATCGACCCAATCAACGTCATTCAAATAGGTGTACATAAACAAACCGTCTGGTTTGTAAATGAATATTTATTTATTCACATTCACGTTAAAAATTATATTTTTAACGATAAAACATTTTATTCCAACATATGAATTTCAATTTAGTTCATTCTTTAAATAAAATGATATTTTTATTTTTCTAACTTATTTTAGAAAATTTCGGCGGCATAACGGCACGATACTAGAAACGGGACAAGGCCTAGCCTTATCCCCGGTCTAGTGAAGGCCCACGCCATTCACACATCAATCAAATTCACTTTCGTTATGCAAACCACAAAATTTGGAGTAAGGGTCTAACCTAGCCTTACTCCTTCGCCTTATAACGGCGCACGTCTAATCCTAACCAATTTATCGATTCGATTTTTTTTTTTCCACACCACAAACCACATTCAAACCAATATCACAATCAATCACCAAACAGTCAAACAAACAAGTCCATGGTCTGTGGACGGGTGTCGGGTGCTACTAAGCACCGTCTGCATCCTAGTATATATATAACTAGAAAAATAAATTGAAAGGTGAGAAATTCTCACATATAGCTATCCTAGCTCCACGGCACTTCATTTGCAGAAGTCTTCGTCGTTTCGCCCTTTTTGTTGCTTTCGTTGTCCGCTTTCACTACATATGTAAAAATCGAATTTTACTTCGTTATTCAATATATAAAAATCGAATTTTTATTTCGATGTTCAATATATAAAAATTCTATTATTCTATCGAAGTTCAATATATAAAAATTCTATTTTTCTATCGAAGTTCAATATATAAAATTCTATATTTTTATGTCGAAGTTCAATATATAAAAACCATATTTTTATGTCGAAGTTCAATATATAAAAATTGAATTTTTATTTCAAAGTTCAGTATATAAAAATCGAATTTTTATTTCACTTTAAACAAAATCAGTTTTTAAACATTAATTAAAATCAGTTTTTAAACAAAATGAAATTCAGATTTTAAACAAAATAAAATTCAGATTTCAACCTAAATAAAATTCAGATTTCAACCTAAACAAAATAAAATCAATTTTACTGTAATATAAAATAAGAATATAAAAAATCAGTTTTCTTTATTTTTCAAAATTCAGTTTTTACAACTTTAAAAATCAGGTTTCAAAATTCTTTTAAAAGGAATCAGTTTTATTTATTCCTTTTCAAATCAGTTTTTAACTTTGATAAAAAAAATCAGTTTTTAACTTTGATAAAAAAAATCAGTTTTTAACTTTGATAAAAAAAATCAGTTTTTAACTTTGATAAAAAAAATCAGTTTTTAACTTTGATAAAAAAAATCAGTTTTTAACTTTGATAAAAAAAATCAGTTTTTAACTTTGATAAAAAAAATCAGTTTTTAACTTTGATAAAAAAAATCAGTTTTTAACTTTGATAAAAAAAATCAGTTTTTAACTTTTGAAGTCAATTTTTATCACCTAACAAAATCAGTGTTTATTAACTAAAGAAATCAGTTTTTAAAGCTAATAAAAATCAGTGTTTATTAACTAAAGAAATCAGTTTTTAAAGCTAATAAAAATCAGTACAAGAACTCACCGGGTTATCGAAGAAAAAGAGGGGGTTTCATCATCGTCCCTGGGGACTGGAGGGGGTGGCGCGTCTTCTGGCGGCTGCGTGAGGGTTTTGAGGGGGTTCGGGTATGTGGAGGTGGGTGGTCTGAGGGGAGTACGGGGGGGGGGGGAAGAAAGGAGAGAGGAGAGAGAGCGTCGGAGATGGGGTCGAAGATGGAGGCGCGATAGGGAGAGGCGGCGGCCAGGCCTGGCGGCGATGGCGCCTCCGTCGCCATTTCGATTTCGTTCGGTTTTTTTTTTTTTTTTTTTCTCTTTTCTGTTTGAAATGATTTTAGTCGGGGGGGGGGCCTGGTAGTTAAGGGGAGAAGATATTTTTTTTTTTTTTTTTTTTTTTTTTATTATTTAATTATTAAAAGGTTGACTTTTTCATACGACCTCTAAACGAGGTCCACCGCCTGTCGTCCATAGCGTTTAACCCCCATTCCGAACACAATGGGATATGTATCGCTGGCTGATTCGATCGTTTGAATCAGTTTCCGTTGAATTTACATTTAAATCACTATATTGAATTTTAAACGTATATTTCAAATTACAGGGGTCACATACTAACTAGAAAAATTCCAGAAAAATATTTTCTAGCTTCGTATTGACGATACGGTCCTAACAAAACTAGTTTCATCGAATTCTGAGACCGTTTGAAATATGGCCATTTTCCAGTCGATTAAAATCAACTAAAACTGGTCAAACGCGTTTTCCTTTGCCACGCTCACATATTGATTCGAAAAATTATGAAATTTGAAACCTAGCAATAACTTAACATCACGGACCCAACAAAACTGGTTTCGTCGAAATCCGAGGTCGTTTGCAAAATTGCTATTTTTAAGGGCCTTATATTATATTAAAATATATATAAATTCCACAGCGACTATTTCTAAATTTCAACTGGACATATCTCATCATTTATAAAGTGAAATCTCAGTTTCTCAACTTCGTTGGAAAGATATTCACTATTAGATTCCATTATTTTTGGTTTCACTGAAATCCGGATTGTTTTGCACCCGGTACATTCAATTGAAGTTTGAAATCGAATTATCGAACTACCGCGCCATTTTCAATTCTATTTATAATTATATATAATTATTATATATTCTAACGACGACGTATATAATATATACGTTCGAATTCTATTCAAAATAAATTTCTCGTCGATTATATTTAAAATAATCTATTTTAAATATTCAAAATCCGCTATAATTGCCAAAATAAAATTTTCAAACTGGCTCGCATTTTACGGGTTGTTACAATCTCCCCCACTTAAAACTTTTCGTCCCCGAAAAGGAACAAAGTCGAAAGTGGTTTGATAAATCAACTCTACGATCGATCAGGCTTCCATTCTCCAACTCTTTAGTTTCTGAGAATTTTCAAAACTTCAAAAATTTGGCTAACACCCTAAATTTTTGAAAAATTTCGCCATAACCTCCCCTGCAATGGGAGCATCGGGGAATTTCAAATAGCTTCCCCGGTCCTTCAGATCTCAAAAAGAAAAAGAAAAAGCCAAGCGGCTAGCCAATAGGCTCACAAAATCATCATCACCCAAACAAAACAGGAAATTATGTAGTAAACATGTACCTATTTGTCGGGCAAACAAATTTTATTCTCTGGCTCTAGCCTCCTTGCTATGACCTGTTCAATGTAAGTATATGTATATGCAAGCAAATGCAACCAATTTTCAATACGATTCAATTATTTGTTTACTTAGGCATAAATGGTTAAAATTAGCAAACAATTAAACAAGCAACTCAAACATCAATCAATTAGTGGATTAGAATTTCAAATTCATAATTTTGATACATATACAAAAATCGGATTTTTGATGCCAAATCACAACAAATAAATCTAGCTATATAAGTTTTGGTTCTCACACCAGTCTAATGGAAATATATAGAAAATCACATCTTCGAAACTCGAATACCAATTCTGATGATGTCTAGACTATCATCAGAATCGTCTCCGGGCGACTAGAGTGTGGCTCTATATCTATCCAGTATATTAAAACTTCAAATACACGTGGATCAGACGCATACGCAAAGTCTATATATACTGGACTGTCCAAATTCAATATAAATAGATAATCAGATACGAATAATTGATTTAAATTTTCAAAACAAAAATTGTTTTCATTTGAAAAATATACTCTTCACACTCGTTCTAGGATACTACTGATCCTATCTCTAACGAGTCATTCCCATTGGATATTTCTAATCCAATATCTGATGAATTCTTTCGTATGGTTCTAATGTGTCTTGTTCTCTGCTTTGTAAACCAAAGCTCTGATACCAAATGTAAAAACCCGCAACTTCCCCGTAAAGGAAAGCGTCGGATAGTTCGAGAACAAACCACAACAGAACGCATACAGAAGAACATTTCACTATATATAACAACAGTGCATCAGATTACAAGAATATACAGAGTATAAATGAATATTACACAGAAATATCAGAGATTTAAATTACATTTAAATACATAGCAGCGGAAAATAATACAATACACAACTAGAATGAGATATACGGATACAAAGCTTTCCGGATATCGTTCCAGCTGTAAACCAGGATCCTGTGAATATAAATCTGCAAAACCGAAACTACTAGCTGCCCGTGTCAAAATAAGGGCACCCAGAGTTTAGGTTAAAACAATAAACTCCAGGTCAGTCATGTGACTGGTGTGAGAACTAAAACAGTTATTAATCTTTATTTTTAAATCATTAGGTAAATCAAGGGACCACGCCGTATAACACGGAACGGGTTTCCTCCCAAGAATACCAGTGCATAAAACAACAGCGCAATGCTAAGTAAAGAAGATGAAGCTGTTATAAGACCCAGGTCCTATCACACAATGCAACGCAAGCCGGGGGATAGGGTTTTCCCTTATAACAGCCAAAGAATGCTTGATACGTTTAAAACAAATCATTTGATACTATTATAAGTGCATAGTATATAAAACACTTCAAATCATAAGTATCAATCATAGGCGGCATGAGCGCCCCATCCCACTATGTCGCCATATATAGGATATACAATCAAAACCGCAAAGTCTCGTATTTGGAAATTGGATTTCCATCTATGAACCGAGGCAAAAGATAGTCCTCACCGACTTCGTGACTCTCTAGCCCGAGCCACAGGGTCAGAGCGCATCGACCCTTGGAGCGACAGGGCCGGTCCACCGATGTGGATTAAACTTAAACCCTGAACACTACGTTTCCCCACCCTATGGGGTGTAAGTCTGGTCCGTCAGCCGACCAGAAGCATCGGCCGAAACCGATATAACCGAGGCGCCTCGCAACAGCAACAACCACATAAGTCAAACTCGTCAGGGCGTGTAAAACCACTGACGCCACTTCTAACTAGAAAGAAACGCATGCCCTCCCTGAGGTCCGTCTCCCGTTTTTGATTCATACCGGGTGTGAAACTCGCGAATCAAACGTTACACGAAGCTACGCCACAAAGGCCGTGCTTCGATCATCAACCACAAGACTTTGCTTTTCAACAGAAGCCTTGATCATTTGCATCTTAGCATGCCACACAGGCAAACCATCCTATGCAACCGATATCAGTCACACAGAATGAAATCCGATGTCAGACACACAGTCCATTTACAAGTCCGTTCTGGGTCTGAACGAAACCGGAGGCACCTAGTACCCCGCATATCCATCGATCTCCAAGTACGTCTGGACGATCACTAACTGTTTCCATCTTCTTGGGTGTACAGCCCAATCAAGATCATCAGTTATCACCCAAACGACGTGAAGACCTCCGGTCTTCGACCATCGTCTTCATCTTCGACTTATCGTCGTATCAGTTATTCAGAATGGGATAAACCCGGTCTTTCCGAATAACTCGCGTATATTTAAATAAGTGTTACACAAACACAACATACGCCTCATTCCAATTCATTAGTCACTAACCGTAAATTAATCAAGAGAATAATTCCCCAAATATTAACCCCGAAGGCCGAAACCAACATCAGATCAATATCTAGAAAACCATTCTGTTTGGCTAACCGACAGTTAGTTTCTAAATTTCACGTTCAAATCTAATTAAAGATTTAACTATCGCCTGGAGCAAAACTGGTGATACTCCATTCTCGATCTTTTCAATCTAATTAAAGATTCATTAAAACTCCACTTAGTTTTAATCGTTAACTGGGTTAAAGAATCAGTGTCATCTAAAAACACGGTTCGCGATAAACCCAAAGTCACATTCCATTAATTATCGGGTTAAAGAACGAGTGTTATTTAGAAACACTGTTCACGATAAACCCAAAAATCAATATCAATTCAATTCCAATTAAATATTATTTAATTGGTACACTTCATTAAATCTAAATAAAAAGATTTAATCTTTTCTCAACTGGGTTCAAGAACAGTGTTAGTGAAGACACCATTCACGACAAACCCAAATCTCATTCGATAATTATCGGGCTAAAGAACAAGTGTTATTTAAAACACTGTTCACGATAAACCCAAAAATCAATATCAATTCAATTCCAATTAAATATCATTTAATTGGTACACTTCATTAAATCTAAATAAAAAGATTTAATCTTTTCTCAACTGGGTTCAAGAACAGTGTTAGTGAAGACACCATTCACGACAAACCCAAATCACATTTGATATTCAATACAAGGCTCTGAATAGAAAATATCCCGGCTTATATTCAATATCAAATCCTACGATTAACAAATGTCGTATTGGAAATAACGATATAAATATATATCTTTCAAATTTCCATAACAACACCTGTATAATCACGAATTCCAACATCGAAATATTCCGAAGACAATTTCGATTCAAATCCACTCCAATGCAATCATTGGAAATTTTGGTTATTTTTAAAACCCTTTTCAAATTCAATTTATTTATTCAAAAATAAATAGGATTATAATTCTAGTTCAAAACTAGTTCATTTCGATAAAAATCTATTTTTATCTTTTCAAATATGGAGTTTTTCATCCTAATTCTTTCTAAATCATTTCTTATGATTTTACATAAATTATTACTATTTTTAATAATTTTATCAAGGCCCGTACAGCCGATTTCCATCAATGGCCATCGAACTGCACTTACAGCGACCTTTTTCGAATTTGATTTGGACGTATCTCCAAATCCAACCGTTAGATTTCAAATTTCTAATATTCGTTAGAAAGCTCTTTTCGATACGAACCCAACGGTTCCGGTTTTAGGAGAATCCGACGGTCGGATCTCCCGTAATGTCCGTTTGAAATAAATGGTCGAAATTCGCGAACTGCCGCGGCGCGGCGCGTTCTATTCAGGCCCTTATATTATATATATAATATATATAATATATATTTCGTCGATTTTTATTTAAAACGAATTATATAAATAGTTTTGAATTCGTTTCAAAAATCCATTTCAACTTCCATTTCAATTCAAAGCAAAATTGAATTCTTCTTTATAGATTCGTTTCAAAACTCACTTCTATTCAATTCAAATTTCAATTCAATTTGAATTCATTTCAATTCACTTTCAATTCGATTCCAATTCGTTTTCAATTCAATTCATTTCGAAATCGTTTTCAATTCAATTCATTTCGAAATCGTTTTCAATTCAATTCATTTCGAAACCGTTTTCAATTCAATTCATTTCGAAATCGTTTTCAATTCAATTCATTTCGAAATCGTTTTCAATTCAATTCATTTCGAAATCGTTTTCAATTCAATTCATTTCGAAATCGTTTTCAATTCAATTCATTTCGAAATCGTTTTCAATTCAATTCATTTCGAAATCGTTTTCAATTCAATTCATTTCGAAATCGTTTTCAATTCAATTCATTTCGAAATCGTTTTCAATTCAATTCATTTCGAAATCGTTTTCAATTCAATTCATTTCGAAATCGTTTTCAATTCAATTCATTTCGAAATCGTTTTCAATTCAATTCATTTCGAAATCGTTTTCAATTCAATTCATTTCGAAATCGTTTTCAATTCAATTCATTTCGAAATCGTTTTCAATTCAATTCATTTCGAAATCGTTTTCAATTCAATTCATTTCGAAATCGTTTTCAATTCAATTCATTTCGAAATCGTTTTCAATTCAATTCATTTCGAAATCGTTTTCAATTCAATTCATTTCGAAATCGTTTTCAATTCAATTCATTTCGAAATCGTTTTCAATTCAATTCATTTCGAAATCGTTTTCAATTCAATTCATTTCGAAATCGTTTTCAATTCAATTCATTTCGAAATCGTTTTCAATTCAATTCATTTCGAAATCGTTTTCAATTCAATTCATTTCGAAATCGTTTTCAATTCAATTCATTTCGAAATCGTTTTCAATTCAATTCATTTCGAAATCGTTTTCAATTCAATTCATTTCGAAATCGTTTTCTAAAATCGATATAAATATCGTTCACGTCAAAATGGCGTCAATCTAATCAACACGGCTTCATATATTCCTTTATTTTCAAATATTCTATTTCGAATATTTCTTTTTCAAATATTTCTTTTTCAAAGCTGGAATGAGGCCCAATCAATTACCATATAAAATTAATTATATGGATTTTCATACAACACATGTATATAACAGCATTGAAAATAATCAACCATCAACCAAAGTGCACTACACTGTATAAGCATCAAATATAGATATTCAACGCTTATAACAGCCTGTCAATCAATCGATCGACATATTTAATCAATCAGGATGAGTGAACTTCAAATTTCATCCTAACACCCGTGTGGGGTTTCAAACAATCAAACACATATTTTATTTGTGCAGTTAGGCGATGTGTAAAATTTATCGACCCAATCAACGTCATTCAAATAGGTGTACATAAACAAACCGTCTGGTTTGTAAATGAATATTTATTTATTCACATTCACGTTAAAAATTATATTTTTAACGATAAAACATTTTATTCCAACATATGAATTTCAATTTAGTTCATTCTTTAAATAAAATGATATTTTTATTTTTCTAACTTATTTTAGAAAATTTCGGCGGCATAACGGCACGATACTAGAAACGGGACAAGGCCTAGCCTTATCCCCGGTCTAGTGAAGGCCCACGCCATTCACACATCAATCAAATTCACTTTCGTTATGCAAACCACAAAATTTGGAGTAAGGGTCTAACCTAGCCTTACTCCTTCGCCTTATAACGGCGCACGTCTAATCCTAACCAATTTATCGATTCGATTTTTTTTTTTCCACACCACAAACCACATTCAAACCAATATCACAATCAATCACCAAACAGTCAAACAAACAAGTCCATGGTCTGTGGACGGGTGTCGGGTGCTACTAAGCACCGTCTGCATCCTAGTATATATATAACTAGAAAAATAAATTGAAAGGTGAGAAATTCTCACATATAGCTATCCTAGCTCCACGGCACTTCATTTGCAGAAGTCTTCGTCGTTTCGCCCTTTTTGTTGCTTTCGTTGTCCGCTTTCACTACATATGTAAAAATCGAATTTTACTTCGTTATTCAATATATAAAAATCGAATTTTTATTTCGATGTTCAATATATAAAAATTCTATTATTCTATCGAAGTTCAATATATAAAAATTCTATTTTTCTATCGAAGTTCAATATATAAAATTCTATATTTTTATGTCGAAGTTCAATATATAAAAACCATATTTTTATGTCGAAGTTCAATATATAAAAATTGAATTTTTATTTCAAAGTTCAGTATATAAAAATCGAATTTTTATTTCACTTTAAACAAAATCAGTTTTTAAACATTAATTAAAATCAGTTTTTAAACAAAATGAAATTCAGATTTTAAACAAAATAAAATTCAGATTTCAACCTAAATAAAATTCAGATTTCAACCTAAACAAAATAAAATCAATTTTACTGTAATATAAAATAAGAATATAAAAAATCAGTTTTCTTTATTTTTCAAAATTCAGTTTTTACAACTTTAAAAATCAGGTTTCAAAATTCTTTTAAAAGGAATCAGTTTTATTTATTCCTTTTCAAATCAGTTTTTAACTTTGATAAAAAAAATCAGTTTTTAACTTTGATAAAAAAAATCAGTTTTTAACTTTGATAAAAAAAATCAGTTTTTAACTTTGATAAAAAAAATCAGTTTTTAACTTTGATAAAAAAAATCAGTTTTTAACTTTGATAAAAAAAATCAGTTTTTAACTTTGATAAAAAAAATCAGTTTTTAACTTTGATAAAAAAAATCAGTTTTTAACTTTGATAAAAAAAATCAGTTTTTAACTTTTGAAGTCAATTTTTATCACCTAACAAAATCAGTGTTTATTAACTAAAGAAATCAGTTTTTAAAGCTAATAAAAATCAGTGTTTATTAACTAAAGAAATCAGTTTTTAAAGCTAATAAAAATCAGTACAAGAACTCACCGGGTTATCGAAGAAAAAGAGGGGGTTTCATCATCGTCCCTGGGGACTGGAGGGGGTGGCGCGTCTTCTGGCGGCTGCGTGAGGGTTTTGAGGGGGTTCGGGTATGTGGAGGTGGGTGGTCTGAGGGGAGTACGGGGGGGGGGGAAGAAAGGAGAGAGGAGAGAGAGCGTCGGAGATGGGGTCGAAGATGGAGGCGCGATAGGGAGAGGCGGCGGCCAGGCCTGGCGGCGATGGCGCCTCCGTCGCCATTTCGATTTCGTTCGGTTTTTTTTTTTTTTTTTTTCTCTTTTCTGTTTGAAATGATTTTAGTCGGGGGGGGGGCCTGGTAGTTAAGGGGAGAAGATATTTTTTTTTTTTTTTTTTTTTTTTTTTATTATTTAATTATTAAAAGGTTGACTTTTTCATACGACCTCTAAACGAGGTCCACCGCCTGTCGTCCATAGCGTTTAACCCCCATTCCGAACACAATGGGATATGTATCGCTGGCTGATTCGATCGTTTGAATCAGTTTCCGTTGAATTTACATTTAAATCACTATATTGAATTTTAAACGTATATTTCAAATTACAGGGGTCACATACTAACTAGAAAAATTCCAGAAAAATATTTTCTAGCTTCGTATTGACGATACGGTCCTAACAAAACTAGTTTCATCGAATTCTGAGACCGTTTGAAATATGGCCATTTTCCAGTCGATTAAAATCAACTAAAACTGGTCAAACGCGTTTTCCTTTGCCACGCTCACATATTGATTCGAAAAATTATGAAATTTGAAACCTAGCAATAACTTAACATCACGGACCCAACAAAACTGGTTTCGTCGAAATCCGAGGTCGTTTGCAAAATTGCTATTTTTAAGGGCCTTATATTATATTAAAATATATATAAATTCCACAGCGACTATTTCTAAATTTCAACTGGACATATCTCATCATTTATAAAGTGAAATCTCAGTTTCTCAACTTCGTTGGAAAGATATTCACTATTAGATTCCATTATTTTTGGTTTCACTGAAATCCGGATTGTTTTGCACCCGGTACATTCAATTGAAGTTTGAAATCGAATTATCGAACTACCGCGCCATTTTCAATTCTATTTATAATTATATATAATTATTATATATTCTAACGACGACGTATATAATATATACGTTCGAATTCTATTCAAAATAAATTTCTCGTCGATTATATTTAAAATAATCTATTTTAAATATTCAAAATCCGCTATAATTGCCAAAATAAAATTTTCAAACTGGCTCGCATTTTACGGGTTGTTACATTAGGATAGTTTTAGGCCCTTAGATTAACCCTAGGACCAACCTGAACCGTCAGATTTCAAACCAGGCCCAAAAACCTAGCCAAGATAGAAAATAGGTGCACCAGATCAAAATCAGCCGACAGGGCAAGTCGACAGCCCTGTCGACATGCCTGTCGACATGCCTGTCGACTTGTCTGGGCGGGAATTTTCCCGCCTGGCCCCCATTTCTGCATGTTTCGAAATTCAAATTTCCCGAAAACTTCTTTGGGCCTTAACCGGGTCATACAGACTCCGATTTTCGAAAACTCGGACTCTATTTCGCGTATTTTTCCGAGATGAACGCAATGGCATAGCCCGTTTTACTTGATTCAGAATTTAAAATTAAATTCTGCCTTGATTCTCGTTTTAACATGTTATTGAAATACGGGTTGTTACACATTTGGTGTATTAACAAATTATGAATAGGGCAAGTGAGAATAATACCCGAATGGATGTGATTCTAGTAATATGTGAAAAGTGTCGAAGAAATATATGTTTTCTTTTTGTTTAAAACCTTTTACTACTAGTCGTGCTTTATATTTATCAATAGTACCATCAGGTTTTAATTTCTTTTTAAGTTCCCATTTACAGCCTATAGATTTACAACCGGGGGTAAATCTACCAAATGCCAAGTCTTATTGGATTCCAAAAAATCCATCTCATCATTTATAGCCTCTTGCCAAAAATCGGCATCTAAAGAAGATAAGGCCTCTTGGAGGTTCATGGGATCCTCCTCAATAGTAAAAGCATAGAAATCTGAACCAAAATCTTTTATGATTCTTGCTCTTTTACTTCTTCTAGGTTCAACTTCAGAATTTCATTAAGTTCTGTTCTAATAGGCATACTTGAAGTGCCCCCGCTATTCCTTAATTTAAAAGGAAATTTTGTTTCATAAAAGTCGACATCATTTGATTCAATTATATTATGTGCATTAAGGTCATAAAATCTGTGTGCTTTGCTATTAATAGCATAGCCTATAAATATACATTCATATGCTCTACTTGCCAATTTTATTCTCTTAGGGTCTGGAATGCGAACATATGCTAAACAACCCCAAGTTCTAAAGTATGAGACACTGGGTTTATGATTCTTTAAAATTTCATAAGGTGAAATTTTATTCTTAGATTTGGTGATCTTATTCAGAACATATCATACAGTCAATAGAATTTCCCCCCACCAATGTTTTGCTGCACCAGAATTTAGTAATATGGCAACTACAAGTTCGGTAAAGGTCTTATTTTTCCTTTCAGCTTTACCGTTCATCTCAGGAGAATAGGGTGCAGTTCTTGAACTATACCATGTTGTTTTTAGAATTCCAGAATTGAAGTGGATTCATATTATGTTCCTCTATCACTACGAAGTCTCTTAATTTTCCTATTTTCTTGATTCTCAATCTCAGTTTTGAATGTTTTAAACATGTCAAAAGCATCACTTTTATTTTTCATAAGGTATACATATGTGAAATCAGAATAGTCATCAATAAAAGTGATAAAATAACGATGTCCTTGTCTAGTCAAAGTACCATCAAGTTCACATATGTTAGAATGAATCAAGTCTAAGGGTTCAGAAATTCTATCAACAGATATATGAGGTTTCTTTGTGATTTTTGCTTGTGTACAGAATTCACATTTATCAAGTTCAGATTCTGTCAATTTAGGAATCATATCTAGAGTGCTCATGTTGCGAATTATTCGTTTATTAACATGAAATAATATAGAGTGCCAAATATTAAAATCACACAACATATAAGCAGAGTAGTCACTTTATTAGTTTCAACATTCAGTTTAAACATACCATCACAAGCATAACCCTTTCCCACAAAGGTTCCCTTATAAGTTAGAGTATACAAATCAGCCTCAATAACTTGAGTAAACCCAGCCTTATTAAGGAGAAAGCCAGACACCAGATTCTTCCTAATCTCTGGAGTATGCATAACATCTTTCAGAATTATAGTCTTTCCAGAGGTGAACTTAATTTCCACATTGCCAATCCCTGCAACTTTAGTGGTGTGAGAATCTCCCAATAACACTTTCTGATTTTCAGCAGCCATGTATGTAGAGAACAAGCCACGATCATAACAGACATGGCGAGAGGCACCAGTGTCTACCCACCAACCCTCTGATCCACCAACAAGGTGATTCTCAGTAATCATAGCCGTAAGAGGCTCTTCAGTAAGGTTAGCCTGCAGTGCAGTGCATGGCCTGTTCCGACACTTTCGTGCCATATGACCTGGTTTTCCACAGTTGTAGCAAAGAAACATCTGTCCAGAATTATTCTTTTGGGCTGGTTTCTACTGTCCTTTTGGGTTTCCTTACGGATTCCCATTCTGTTTGTTGCGCCTGTTCTGATTCTTAAAAGATTTCTGATTCGGTTTCAGAACAGCGGGTGTGGTCTTTTTAGTGTTGTTGTTATTGACAATCAACACCTCTTCTTTTTGGTCCTATTTGCGTGCCTCCTCCTCAATACGGAGGCGCATGATCAAGCTTTCTATGGAAAATTCCTTAGTCTTATAACTTAAAACATTTTAAAAATCTTTCCAGCCAGGGGGTAATTTGTAAATGATAACAGCAATTTGAAATTGTTCGTCCAATGCTATACCTTCGGAGATGATCTCATGAGCTATTTTCTATAACTCATGAGACTGCATCTCAATTGATCTGCCGCCCGTCATCTGGTACTTTAGGTAGCGGCTTACAGCATATTTCTTTTCCCCTGCCTCCTCTGTATTGTACTTCTTTTTGAGTGCTTCCCAGATCTGCTTTGTTGTCTTCTCATCTGAGTTATAGTAATCATACAGATCATCGCTCAGTCCATTCAGAATAAAGTTCTTGCATAGATAATCTTGTTCAGTCCAGGTCTGCAGTTGCTTTGACAGTTCAGTCCATGATGCCATCTTCGCTACATCAGCCTTGTCAGGTTTATCTGGTAGCTGCGGTTTGTCAGTAGTTAGCGCAACCACAACCTTTCTGATCGTGAGGAAGAACTCCATCTTCTGACGCCATTGCTTAAAATGCAAGCCTTCGAATCTGAATGGAGCAGCAGTCACGAGAGGGTTTTGGAAAGCAAAGGGTTGAGCAACATCGTATATGGTTGAGTTCGAAGCCATTGTTTCAGTTCGTCTTCAAGTTGTTGGAAAACAATGGCTGAGTCGCGGACTAGATCGCTTTCTTGAAGACGATTCGGCGATCTGGTTAGAGGTGCAAACCAGTTCGTTCCTTCGCCGCCGCCTCCAGAATAAAACAGCCTCTAAAAACGATAACCGATCTGCTTGCACAACAAATTAGTGCAGATTTGCACTTTCGAAAATAATATCGCTCGAAATTTCTGAAAGAAAGTTTTTAGTGGCGGAGGCCAGAAGAAAATAGTATTCGGTGTATTTTCTTGTATGCAGATAAAAAGTATATATAGAACGAGAATTAGGGTTTGGGAGAAAAAATCTGATTTGTTAAAATTTCGGGGGACAAAGTTTTTACCGTTGCAGAAAAAATTATCGGTGCAGAAAATAATTTTCCATAAAAAAAGGTTTGAAAATGGCAAATTTTTATGGTTCGGTTCGAGTTGAGTCGGTCAGTCGGTCGCGCGCGTGTGTTGTGTTCATGATGCATGGTCTCCCTCCTCACAACAAAGCATGTATTGGGAGCCCAAGTCCCCAACATGATTTCTTAGAAACAAGTATAAATCCTTGCCTCTTCTATATAATCACATGATGTGGGACTATTCACACATAGGAGCCATTCATACACTTATTCAACATTTTTAATAATTCACTTAATGTTTGTAAAACATTTCCAACATTAGGTCAATAAAGCATGATTGTTGCTGCTTTATTCCAAGATGTTGGATAAAAATAAGAAGCATGGACATGTTGTTGGTAATGTGCTCTTTTTACGATGTAGTAATAGAATGCGTAATTGTGTTCAATTAGCAATAGAACCACACAATTGCTTACAATCTGTAATTTAATAGGAAGAAAGGCGACTCAATAGTATATTTGTCATCAAAAAACATATGTGCACTGGGTATAAAAAAGATAATTCATAAAATGAATAGAAAAATGAATATCTATAGAAGTATCTAGTTCAATCCAACATAGATTTTTTAAATAAAAGACCAAATGCTAATAGAAACCAAAATAAAATGATGTGTGAGTTGTGCAGTGCTATAAAAATGAATAAACAATGATATTTAACTTTAACTTGATAATTCAAACAAACAAAAAACTGTTATTTAGAGATCATTGACAAAACATTTTTGTGGGATCAACAAAGTCAAAGCACACATTTGTCTTCTTTGATCCAAAAATTATATTACTCATTTTTTGACTTCAAAGTAACATATCAGTATCGTTGTACATATATTATCATGTTACATTACAACTGTCAGGTAATAAATAAAGCAGTTAAGATTTTTAGCTTTCCAATTTGTCTGAAATTGTCAAAAAAGGATAAGAGAATAAGGAAATCATGAACAAATCAATATAACTCCACGAAATTTAAAAAAACGGTGCTCAGTTCAATTTTACAAATCCCTGTTTTTGACTAAAGCCAACATCAAAATTTAGCGAAACACTTCAAATAATAAAGTTGTAATTTGGATTCCCAGCTTTGCAGGATGTCCAGAATTATTGAATTTGGACAAAAAATCAAAAGTTATGATAACTATAGTTCAGCACTGTTTGGAGGGATTCACAGTTCCTGAAAAGCTGTATAAAATCAATGCAAGGACAAATGAACACTAACATGCATATCTCTCTCTCCCCCCCCCCTCTTTTTCTAAGATAACGGAGAAAAAAACATGTGAGCATTAGTATGGGATGAAAGCTCCCAAAAAGAAACACGAAATTCAACATGCTAAAACCCATATAACAGGCACTAAAAAACAAAAAGATGCTGGAACATGGCATCCCGAAACCATAGTAACATGAAACAAGATATTCAGAACATCAAAACAAGTAAAGAATGACAGAACATAACCGAAATTTCAAAGAGAATGCATGACGAGAAGCTAACGTGAATATTAGACAAAAGAAAAGCAACCAATCTTAAAGCCAGGATGAAGATCAACAAACATATCCATAAGAAGACCCTCGTTGCATGCAATCACCAAGGTCAGAAATAATGGTATATACCATCAAATTAATCGTCAAGGTCAGGAAATGAATTAGACCTATATAAAATTTCATGATTAATTATTTCACTAGTAACACTTCAACCAAAAAAACAATAATATTAGGAGTGTTATGCACATTTACTTTATAATATCATATGATTTCCATTTACATAAGTTTTGGTCACCATTATACATATTTTGAAAACAAAAGATGTAGCTAGCCTAGTAACATATATTATAGCCAGAATGAAATAAATGATGTGTGTCACCTCATTTTTGAAAATATAACCATTAGGCATAAAGAAACCATACTTACATTCATCCCCATCCTCAATCTTCAAAACTTCTTGTACATGGTGTTCATCCGTGTCTGTTTCATAATCAAGGAAGATTTCACTAGGCTCCTCCTATATTATTCAGTCAGAATTTTATTCTTGTTATAGAAAAAAATGACTCAATAACTATTCACAATTTCAGTAAGCAAAAAAAGGTGCTTAATAATAAATAGTTATAATCAATTAAAAACAGGAAGTTCAAATATTAATTTTACATTAAGATTCTACTACTACATAAAAGTATATGTGATTTAAAATTTATATGATTAACTAATATAACATGAATATGAGTGCATGCTTTGACTAATTCCATTTAAACCTCTAAAGTAATCGTAAATATCTAAAATTATCACTTATTTTAGGTATAGATAAGGTAATAAAATAATCAATTATATTAAAATAAAAAATGATTTTGAGACTGCTAAATTGCATGTTAGTGTTCGGAATATAATAGTTTATCATCAAATGAAAAATAACATAAATGAAGAATATTAATTTGTTATAAATATTTATAGGACTAACAAATATTTGTTCATTACTTCATATTTAACTTTTCATTCACCCTATACATATTTTATGATTTTACATTTTATCAAAGTTAACATACTTATCAAACTTCAGTGCAGATGAAGCTCTAACTGGACCAACAAATAAATTCAAAAAAAAATTCCTAACACGAAGTTTTAAACTTAAATTAAAATCATAACACACTCTGTAACGCACAATGCACACAAAAAGCACACACGGAGGAGCATAGCTAAAACGGTAGGGCATGGATTTTCAAAGTTGAAAATAAATAGTTTTTCAGAATGACTAAGATTTTAATATTTTACTAAATCAGAATTTTTTTATCATCAAGATATATTGCAATTTTATTTAAATAAAGAAAACAAACAAAAAATTTTTATGCATAACTGAATTAGGGAAAACTTCAAATATAAAGGATAAAAACGGAGCCATGAATTAACATCACGATAGTTGATTTCTAAATTACATATACCTGAATGCAATTACATGTGATAGGAAAGTCGTCGAGGCAATTTTCTGTAGAGGCAATTTGATTTGTGTAGATGCATATGTCATTATTTACTGTTCGTCTGTTGGAGGTGATTAGTAGGTTTATTAGATGGAGAAATTTGGGAATAGATTCGAAAACTGGAGATTGAAAGACAAGATTTAAGGGTGATTTGTTAGATTATGAAATTCACAATCGTAGATCTAATAAAGGATGTTGAACAATCGAGTATTTTAAACAATCAGATTTTAAATAATCATAAGAATAACTTCCTATCTTAAAATAAAAATGGAATAGATGCACAAGAATAACAACAAACTATTACCTGGATTGAAGGATGTTAAACAAAATCATAGTTCTGATGAATCCAAGCGAGTTAGGTTTTGGGAGGATGGTCGTTCTGGGAAGGTTGGTTGATGAAAATACGGATCGTGAAGTATTTTCGAAGAGAAATAAAAATAGGTTACGGAGAAGAAATAGGTGACGAGAGGAAACAGGGTCACGGAGAAGAATCTGGAAGAAAAATGCAGTGCAAATTTTTAAGAATAGGTAGAAAGAATTCGTATTTGAGGAAAACACATATTTGAGGAAGAAAGAAATGAGAAAGAAGGAGACGACGGAGAAAATATTATTGTTGAGCGAAAATTATGCCTAAATTTATTGGCTTAGATAATCTGTTTTTAGCTCTTACAGTAGGGAAACCTCCCTAATTGTCGGTTTGAAAACTGAAAGTCTTTGAAACTAATGTAATTAATAGCTTTCTTTCTTGGTATACACTTACACATATAGAACTACTTTTTAAAATAAATTACTATAATTACTTTGAACTACAACTTTTAAAGATCTAAATATAAATAAAAAATAAAATATACAAGTCATTAATAGCTTATTCATTATGTTACTAGCTATGTAATTATAATTAAATTGCTTGAACACTTTTTTCCTTGAATGATATCCAGCTACATTAGATTCTAGCTGATTCCTTTTTTATGGTTACCAAAATTACACCAATGAAAACTAGTTTATATTTCATATATATATACAGAACGAATATCCTTAGGAGGAAACAAGAAGCATTCTTGTATGTATCTTATTATTGTAATAGAGTTATTTATTTCATAAAGCTTTAATTGATATCATCCCTTCTTCAAATTATGATTTGAGATGAATAGCCTGAACTCAATAAGAGATTTTAAACACCCATTCATGTTATATACTTGTCAAGCTCAATTCTTCATGATATAAAAGCCATGCTAATCATTTACGCACTTATTTATAAACTGCTAAAGCTCCATAAAAACATGTCAACTAGCTTGAAAATTTTATCAATGAAATATATTTATTTGGCAACAATTTTCCATGGAGACTTAAGCCCTCCCAAATATTCAGCAAAACTCTAAAATTAGCTGTAACATATCATGTAGTTTGGAATAATCTTCAACTCAAGCCTCATATTTTTACAAACAATAGGAACTTATTAAATGTTGAAGCCACTTAACAAAATACCTAACTTATTATATTTGAAGGTCTTGTCCTTTGAGCAACAATTATTTAACAAAATGTAAAATAACAAATATAAGTTGGTTTCATAGGAAATAAGAACAGTTTACATATATAGATTGGTTATATTTGTGAAGGTTGATAATAACATTTCTCTATTTTACATAAAAGGTTAGTTTTGATCACAAGAAACACAACATATATGTTCCTTAAAAAAAAGATAATATCCCACTTTGAATGATATTTTTACTTCATATTTTTGACATGATATTCTACCTTTATCACATATATCCAAGAATTTATCAGCAGCAAACTAAGACTGAGAAATATGTCATGTGATTGTCTTTAAAATATCGTCAACACCAACAAATTTGCAAGATTGACGTGAAATAAATAAATCATACCTCTAAGACACCCCAAACACAGTAAGCTTCTTTTCTCATCGTATTAATTTTTAAATGATCTCCCGTTTTAAAAGATGTTGATGATGGTTTCATGTAAGGCTGTTTTGAGATCTAAATTAATATTAAGCTCCCTTTATACAAAACAAATTGAAAATATATCAATGTAAAGAATAGAACAATGCATCATATGAGATTGGAAATGACGAACACTCAAATTCACATAAATAGAAATTATAAATAAAGAACTTGCCGCAAGACAAAAAAACATTTAACTACAGTTCAATAATATAGAGATGGCACAAGTATTACAATCAATAACCAATGTGTACTGGTAATTGGTATCATGATGTGCAAGTTTTACATAGCATCAGTCACAAGTTTTACAATGCAGTTATTTTTTTGTGAAAACATAAATCTTTTCAAAGTCATTACTCTATGTTTAAAATATATTCAGAAAATAACCAATTAAATTTTATAAACTACACTGCAGTTTCATATTCAAGTTGGCTTTCGCCAAAATTACAGATTGATAATTTCTGATAGTAAAGAAGAAAAAAGCAACTTAATATGCCAAAAGTACCAGGCTTTGAACATTGAAGTGTGGAACTAAATATTTTTGGTAAAATCAGTGAAAATCAACGACAATCTTTTTTCCTTCTTTGGTCTAAATTCATTTCTACGGCCACGAGTGCAATAATAGAAAAGTATGGATTGGTGGCACGTACATATATGAAGGGTTACGATTCATATGTGCCATAGCATAGTAATAATAAATTCAGTCCAAACACAACATAAGCATGCTTTTCATTTTTTTTCCAATGCAAACTATTCTCGTTCTAAAGAATAATAGTGTTACGTTTTCACAGACCTCATGACGATGTTTTGGTATAAAATCTAAACTTAAAGTCCCTTTATTCATCATGTTCCCTTTCATTATAAAAGATGACTCATTTGTTATGTAGAATCCTTTTGATTTTTAGCATTTTCTTTTGACTGGACTAGCATATTAGATTTTATCCCCTTAATATAGTAAATCAATCTCCAAACTTCATTTTCACATATTATGATTAATTATAAATATAATATACTTTTATTTTCCTGCATATATATTCATCTAGAAAATAATAATGATGCTTGAGTTGCACTACACAAATGAGATTTAAAGAAAGGGTTAACTTATAAATTAGGTGGCTGGTGGATGTTATAATGTATTACAAAATTGTAGCTTACGATAGCCATTACAATACTAGTCCATTGTAGCAATTAGGCCACTACAGTCAGTTTTGTGGTTGGCTATTGATGTCAGTCTATTAAGCTAAAGAATAGTATTGATCATGTGCTCGAGTTTGATTCTCTCGATAAAATTTGAAACACTTGCAACTTGCAAGATTGTTCCCTCAAAGAGATAAAAGGCCACTATAATTACTGAACTTTTACACGTGTAGAAACTGAACTTTTAAAATAAATTACTATAATTACTTTAAACTACAACTTTTAAAGATCTAAATATAAATAAAAATTAAAAATATACTGCTAATTAATAGCTTATTCACTATGTAATTATAATTAAATTGCCTGAACACTTGTTCCTTGAATGATATCTAGCTACATTACATTCTAGCTAATTCTTTTTTTATAGTTACCAAAATTACACCAATGAAAACTAGTTTATATTTCATATATATACAGAACGAATATCCTTAGGAGGAAACAAGAAGCATTCTTGTATGTATCTTATTATTGTAATAGAGTTATTTAGTTCATGAAGCTTTGATTGATATCGTCCCTTCTTCAAATTATGATTTGAGATAAATAGCCACAACTATAAGAGATTTTAAACACACATTCATGTTATATTCTTGTTAAGCTCAATTCTTCATGATATAAAAGCCATGTTAATCATTTACGCGCTTATTTATAAACTGTTAAAGCTCCATAAAAAAAATTCAACTAGCTTGAAAATTTTACTAATGAAATATATTTATTTGGCAACAATTTTCCATGGAGACTCAAGCCCTCCCAAATATTCAGCATAACTCTAAAATTAGCTATAACATATCATGTAGTTTGGAACAATCTTCAATTCACCCCTCATATTTTTACAAACAGTAGAAACTTATTAAACGCTGAAGCTACTTAACAAACTATACCTAAATTATTATATTTTGAAGGTCTTGTCCTTTGAACAACAATTATTTAACAATATGTAAAAAAACAAAAATATGTTGGTTTCGTAGGAAATAAGAACAGTTTACATATATGTTCCTTAAAATAAAATAGATAATACTCCATTAATTTGAACAATAGGTTTACTTCATATTTTTTACATGATATTCTACCTTTACCACATACATGTAAGAATTTATCAGCAGCAAACTGAAACTAAGAAATATCAAATGATTGTCTTAAAAATATCATCAATACCAACAAATTTGCAAGATTTGCGTAAAATAAATAATCATACCTCTAAAACACCCCAAACACGGTAAGCTTCTTTTCTCATCATCTTAATTTTTAAAAGATCTCCCGTTTGAAAGATGTTGAAGATGGCTTCATTTAAGGCTGTTTTGAGATCTACATTAATATGAAGTTCCCTTTATACAAAACAAATTGAAAATATATCAATGTAAAGAATAGAACAGTGTATCATATGAGACTGGAAATGATGGACACTTGAATTCACCTAAGTAGCTGCTATGAATGAAGAACTTGCCGCAAGACCAAAAACAGAAAGAATAAAGCTATATTGCATAGCTTAAGGATCAATACACACTTATTTAAATATTTTAAAACTGATTTAGGTCTACGAAGGGTTGAGGTTATTTTGGAAAGGAAATGAATTCGTTCTTTTCATATGCTCCTTTTCAAATGCATTTGAGTCAATTTTATTTAGAAAATTCTTGATCCCATATGCATGCAACTCATTAAATTAGTATATTTGTTAGTTCATATTTCAGCAGAGGAATATTAACACGTATTAATATGACATTAATGAATCGATACCACATAATTTACCGTCCCAAACAGATTAGACAACAGAACTATAAAATGAGAATGCATAATTACAATCACCAAACTATATCGTACAAAAAGCAAATTAAGACCATACCTTGACCACAAAAGAACCGATTCCGGCCAGATAAAGAGAAACGAGGATTAAATAAAAGACGAGATCCAGCCATCGAGTTGGGAGAACAAAAACCTAATCGCATTCTCCAATTACTGAAAAGGGTTTGTATGATTTGGTCCGTATAATTTGCAAGCGTGATAAACGCGAGAACAAGAAATGACTATTTTGCCCAGGGTAGTTAAGTTGGACCACGGAATTAACCGTGAGGATACTGGATAATGGTAATAACCGTGGGGAGTTTGTCACAATAATAACCATGATAATTAATAAAGAAATAAGTGTGACAAACGAGCCTGTTTGGTGTAGTGAAGGTAAGTCAATAATACGTGAAAATGATGGACACCGTGCACTTTCTTGTGGTTGAAGAATGACAAAAAATCCAAAGCATTCCCAGCATTGGAACAATCAAAAGATATTTCAAAAGTTTATAGAAATGCATATGGAATGTGAGAGAGAACACATCTAAGAAATGTAATTTTCGTTCGTTATTCCTACTAGGACGATTCCTCAACAGTAGGAAGTTTTATTAGTTGCTTTCTAGATTGTTGATGGATATTATTGATAGTGATTCAGCCATCTCCTTGATAATTTCCAGGAACTAACAAGCTTATTTGCATGAAACAAAAAATCATATGAATGCATTTTTGTTTTCAAATATCGCTTTGATGTTCTAAAGAGTATAGCTTGTAATCCGAGCACAAGGGTACCAAGGTTTTCGAAACAGGATTGGAAAGTTCAAAACTTAAATTGAAACTGTGTTTAAATGTAAATCATAAAGGGATTTGTGTTTATTATAGTGTACATGCTTATGCTAAATTTTTTGCTTCATACAAATCGACATCTGAGCATGAATAATCATTGATTCTTCTTTCCATAGAAATAAATAAATACAAATAAATCAAGTTGATTTTGATGCTTCGTACATTGAAGTCTGAAAACTTGACCTTCTCCTTTATTTTTCTTCATTCCTTATAGAAATCGATTAAATTTGAATTGTAGATTCAAGTAAATATCTTAATATTTTATATTTCAATATAGATTATTAGGTTGAATTATTTATATCAATAGCGGTTTTGATCTAATTTAGATTGAAACTTGAAAATCAAATTTTATTTGAGAACTCCTATTTGCAAGGCAATCAAAATTATAAGATTTTCACCAAATTGATGTAAAAATTGATTTTTAAATGTATTGTATGAAAAAACTATAGGAAAATACCGTGGAGGACAAGATTCATCAATTTTTTAGCCTTAAGGACATGCTCTCAATTTTTTAGTGAAAATGACAAACTTTTCGATTAAATAAATCATAAGGACAAAAACTTGGTGAGAAGGACATTGTGCATGGTATCAATTTTGCATAACATTTTCATATAATGAAAATGTATAATTTTATTTTTAACATATTGTCCTTATAACTAAATTTTGAAGAGTTTGTTCATGAGATTAAAAAAGTTAGAAATTTTGTCCTTCAATATAAAAGAGGATTTTCTTTTAAAGGACAAACTTTGCTAAAAACTTGGTGAAAAGTATGGAAAGTTTCAAAATTAGGGAGAAAGACACATTTACACTAAAAGTGGAATTCAGGGGGCCCACTATGCTTTTCCCATTTATACTAACACTTGTCCTTCTCACTAAATTCTAAACTTCCCATACTTTTCACCAAATTTTTTGTTAAGTTTGTCCTCCCTATTTTCACAATATAAAATCCCCAGCAGTCTGTGTTTACTGATATGTTTTGTTGGTAAGCAAGAATCGGATTAATTTAGTAAATAGTGTTAGAAAACAGCTTTTAAAAAATGTCAATTTATTTTTTAGATTTTCCAATTTTTAGGATTTCTATTGCACCGAGACATCTTATATTTTGTGCGATGCTACGGGCATTAGACTGAATGCTAAGGGCTAGTGGTGGTCAACCGCCGACCAAACATGTGTTTGGACGATGAATGTCTTCTGATATAAGCAATTATTTTTCTTTTGGCCAGCCTTTAATGGCAAACCATGGTAACCCGAAGCACAATATGGCAATGCCCTTATAATCATTATATATTGTTCTTTCAGTTTCTAATAGGCCTGCTTCTGATATAAACATTTGAGGTTTAGATGGATGATGTCCCAGACAAAAAGAAAATAACCTTATGCCTGCAACTATATTAGTATAAAGCTACAAGTTTTATTTTTTGTTGTATGTGCAGGTGGGAAAACTCAATAGGATCATGGAGGAGAAGAAGCTACTTACCTTCAACTTTAGGATTCATATGTTTTTTACGACTAATGCATTTGGTTTACATTCATATTGCTATATTTTTAGTTTACTTTTAAAATATTTATTGCAACATTGACTTATATGGTGTATCATGTTATTCGTGTATATTTCCTGAATACATTTCATGACTTATTTCTGTTACGATTTTTATTCAGTGAATAGGACGAGTTGATATGTATTTATGCTATGTTCATGTTAGGAAAACTTCGCCTTTGCGGAAGCAAGCAGGATCTTATTCACCCAATTACTTAAAGATGATTCAATGGAAAAACAAAAAAGATATGAAATTACACGCACAAACATATGATATATTTCACCCAACCACCCTCTTTATTGATTCAAAAAAATCAAATTTTGTTTACACTCAATGGATTACAACCAAAAGTAAACAAACGACAACGAATCAATAAACTTATTGAGATAGACAAAGAATATCTAGATGACTACAACTATTGTTGGAGAAGAAAAACTGTGAAGAACGATGACAAAACTTTGGATAGTCTGGAGGAACCAACAGGAATAACTTTTATTAGCCTAATTCATAATCTTCCTCTCCAGGGCACAAGCCTTGGAGCCACACAACCCTCAATCTCTCAACTCAATTCGGCCAAGCCCTAATCCAATCCTGAAAGCACTTTATATAGGAGAGTAGAAAGCTTAAGCAAAATATCCAATTTTTCCCTTAGAATATATTTTAAGAATATATTGCTAAAATAACCTATCAAAAACACAAAATCTGCCTCTTCCTCAGTATTCATAAAATAACCGACCAAAAACAGGAAACCTGCCTCTTCCTCTGAACTCCAGTTCACACACCGTCTTCTCCACAACAAAGTACTCATCAAAACACGTCGTCTTCAACATACATGTAATTTAATATAACAAATCACAACACTCCACCTTGGTAAGAAATCACATCAACAAATAAGTCATTCAACTACCATGGACATTTGATATCACAAATCTCAAATTACTCTATCTTAATATGAGATCACATCAACACTTAAACAATCACCAAACAAGTCAACCTAGCTCTTTCAACGACCACCTACTCTCAATTAATATAACCCTCGATTTCAAGGCCACGAGACACATCCCACATGTTCCCGGAGTACGGGAACTCAATTGATTTTAGGGAAACAATCGCACGCAGTCGATTTGAACGGGCTACGACCACACCTACTCAATTGCAAACACAACCCATCGCATGTAAAATATGCATTTTCCACCATGAGCTGATCCGTATGGAAACCAATGGTCTAAAAGTGCTTGCAACACCACAAGATCTCTGACTTGTGGATTTTCCACATCGACACTTGTCTACTACTTGATCAGAGATCTTTGCTTGATCTCCATTGATCCCTCAAGCGCTACCAATGTTAAGACCTAAGTCGAAAACATGAACCGAATCATCAAGGTATAGGCAAATCAAACCAATTGCCTTCTTCTTCGTTTTCTTCATCTTCCCTCATCCACATCGGCTTTTTCCAATTTCCATCAACAAAATCATTGAGGTATGAAGCATCCACCATATAGGCCTTCAAAATCCCTCAACAAAAAAATATTCATCTTCGGAAATACCATCGTATCCGACATCAAAAATCAAATTTTCCAATTCAAAATCACTATAAGCTATGCGATGATCTAGCCCTGATACCAACTATTAGGAAAACTGTGTCTCTGTGGAAGCGAGTAGGATCTTATTCACCTAATTACTTAAAGATGATTCAATGGAAAGACAACACAAATATAAAATTACATGCACAAACACAAAATATTCCACCCAACCACCATCTTTATTGATTCAGCAAAAACAAATTTTGTTTACACTCAATGGATTACAACCAAAAGTAAACAAACTATAATGAATCAATAACCTTATTGAGATAGGAAAAGAATATCTAGATGATTTTAACTATTGTTAGAGAAGGAGAACGGTGAAGAACGACGACAAATCCTTGAACAATCTTGAGGAACCAATAGGAAAAGCTTCTCTCATTCTTAATTCCTAATATTCCTTTCCAGGGTACAAGCCCTCGAGGCACACAACCTATCAATCTCTCAACTCAATTTGGATATGCCCTAATCCAATCCTAAAAGCTCTTTATATAAGAGAATAGAAGGCCTAGGAAAAATATCCATTTATCCCCCTCAGAATATATTCTAGGAATATATTCCTAAAATAACCGGTCAAAAGCTGGAAACCTGCCTCTTCCTCAATATTCCTAAAAAAACCGGTCAAAAATAGGAAACCTACCTCTTCCTCCGAACATTAGTTCACACACCGTCTTCTCCACTATAAATCACTCATCAAAACGCATCATCTTCAACATCCATGTGATTTAATATCACAAATCACAATGGTTCAATCTTTCCACTTTCCACGCTATATATATACTTTCAGTTTTGTTTATTCAATGACTTTTTTCTTTGTTGTATATTATTTAAATACTTTTAGTTTTGTTTCTAGTACTGCAGATAGCATTTGTTTGAAAAATAAATTATTATTATTATAGTCATGTGTAAGTGAAATTAATTAATAATTACAACATATTTTTTTATTATGTAAATGAATGGCCAGTTCTTGAATATTGAGTGGCTGTGTTGGTAGATGATTGTTCCACAAGTAACAATGAATGACGTACATAATTTCTTTGGTCTCTTGCTAATTAAGATATAGTTATGTAAAATGCATTATATGGGTAGTTGTTGCATGATTACGAACTAGTATGTTTTTGTAACAAATCTAATATTGGTAATTATCATTTCCATGAGTCTGGTACTTGAATTTATTCAGGGTCGGCCCTGAGTATTGTGAGGTCCTAGGCAAAAAAATAAACTGTGAAGGAAGAATTTTATTTTTACTGAAGCACAAAAATGTGACAACCAAGCATCGAACCCGACACCATCCAGCAAGAAGCCTTCTTTCTTTCCCACTTGGCTACATTATTTACTGTTAATAAGATATAATCATATATTACAAACACAGGTTCTGCATGTTGAGGCCCTCCTCCAACCTCCTCTAGCCCGAGGCCGTAGGCGGCCGCCTAGTTGGCCTATGCCTAGGGGCCTGTATTTATTGCTTTAATTTTATATCACTATTTCAAGATATTTATACCATTATTCATATGTATTACAAATGGATATGATAACTAAAAATCATTCTATTGTGTTGGACATAGGCTTTGATAATTATATAAGGAAAGACATAAAGCTACCTTGAACTAATCAAATTTAAAGAAATTCAAGGGAAATGCTACAAAATTTTGAGTGATAAAATAAGAATTTTGATTTTTTTTCCATAAGAATGATTATAGTTTATTTTTATTTATCTTTATAGTTTAATATATGATGCAAGCTACAAATTTTGTGTGTTGATCCAAGCAAGACTACCTTTTTTCCATGTACTCTTAAGCGCATGGTGGATTGTCATAATTTCCTGAAATGTAAAATAGCATGCAGGCTTGGATTATTCCCAATAGGGGATTGACGATAGGAATCAATGGTTAATTCCATGGAGGTCGATCAACCTGATGTTAACTTGATGTTGGTCCAGAAAAGAAATTTTATGTTATAGGGCATTTATAATATCAAATAATATGGCAGCGAATGAGGCTATCCTGCATGCCAATCTGTATAGTGGAATTGACAAAATCTTGATCAAACCATTAGTTTATCCAACATTTATAATGTCAGGTAAACAGATATTACATTACATGCTCCTTCTTCAGCTGGCTATGTTTATTCATTTTAAACAACTCAAAACCATTTTTCAATCGAAAATCAACTCGAGAATACCAAACTTCAGCCTATTTTAAACTATATTCTTCAAAATAGTTATCTAAAAATTGGTGAGTTTTGCGTGTTGTTTGTGGTAGCGACAGATTTTTCACGAAATTACATGGACGACGAAGATGATGTGGAGAATGCACTAGCTCTTCGAGAGCACGCCGAGGAAAAGGAACAAGGGTGTCAAGATGGTGACGGATGAAGGTTGTTTTTGGGGACTCAACTTTGTTTTCAAATATCGATCCAAACTTAGGATCGAAAAATGGGTTGATCAATTTTCGTGTGTTTCTCATGAATAAGTGCACATTTCTACATGTGTCGACATCACTGTAAGTACCATTTTGAATTCAAATACAATGCCAAGTATTAGAATCACTTATATATGGTTTTGCCTATATCGAAAGATCGTAGAAGTTGATGTCGATCGACGTATCATTGTTTTTTTGGAATTATATGAGATTTCAGGATTTTTGGTATGTTTTTCTACCATAAATACTTTTTGTGAAACCGCATTGAGTTTATCCTAGCAAAACATATTCCTTATTTTATAAACGCATTTGGCTTAACATGTTCCTTTGTGTAATAACTTCTTTTTAGTGGAAGACCATCCATTAATTTTTCTTTGCTCTCGGAGAGAGGAACATTAGTCCTTTAGGTTTTATTATGCTTATCGAATTTCAGTTGGATTTCGACTCATGTTATCTTACGATGAACAGTACTAAAGACATGTTAATATTTTACCACTACAAGATAACACGGTTATTCCAACGGTTCCAAGCCATTGGCAGCCGTCGGCATAGAGTTACCGAATTCTTGTGGTTTCCAACGAAAGTGTAACGAACCGTCATTTTCCCAATCCTGGTTATCGATGCAAATACCATACTGACTAACCAAACATCAGAAATTACTGTATCATTAATAGAAAGAAGTTAGAGGATGACAAATCGAAAGAAAGAAAATTATAATAAAAGAAAATAGAGAGGAGAGAAAAAACAGAAATAACATCACAGAATCTCACATCGCAGCGGAATAAAATATAATATATATAACAACTTTTGTGATAAAAAAATTAACTGTATATACATATCATCACCAGAGTACAACATTTATTCATCACATATACAACATAGCAGAATAAACTCTATATATATCTAATATTGAAGCCTCCTTCTCCGAGCTCCTCCAAGGATATCTGAAAATACTTAAACTACTTGCCTGCCCGAACAAATTTGGATACCCAAGAGTTTAGGGTAAAACAAAATAAACTCTGGGTCAGTCATGGGACTGGTGTGAGTAAACTCCAACCATTGGTTTAACTTTTAAAATTTATTTCGAAAGAAAAGGTAATCGTAAGACCGATTCATACATAAACAAGGATGGTTTTTTACCTTACGATAATTCAAAACATTCTTTTAAATCAATACTATTCGATCTGATATTATAATAGTGTATAAAACAAGTAAATAATAGTCTAACAGAACGCTTGCATCTCATGCTCTACATATAGAATATACAACAAAAACCGCAGACACCTATTGGAGAATGGATTCCAACTGGCAAGGTATTGGACAACCTTCCGACTGTGTATCTCTAGAGAGGAATACACAGGGTTCAACAAAACATCTTGCAACCTAGGATAAACATGACATACCACTCACTTCGCTTGAGAGTACCGAATGTATTATCACCAACGGTTGGGATCAACAACTGTTTTCCGAAAGGGACGGCATCGAAAGATTAAAAAGCAAATGAAATTTCTATTGATTAGGCGACAATGCACCCTACTTGGGTGCGATCTTATTAGCCATGCAACCTACCCGATTTTATGCCATTTCCCGGTTGCGAGGCTTGAGGTTACTGTTACTTACCTTTCATTGATAGCCCATTTGCTTTGAATGCTACATTGACAGATCCGTTAATCACTAACTGAATTGCACAAAGATATTTTGGATATTATGCTAAGAGAATAAATTCTCCTCCACTAGATGTATATTGTATAGACCAACATATGCGATCCTTGGAAATACTCTGTTAGACATTCGTCCATACACGTTCATTCTGGGATTGAACGAAATCGAAGACACAATTTCCATTAATCCATCTTAGGTAATTTCTACATAGGATTAACAGAAAAAGCCCTTGCACTTTACTCCATCCTCGATTGTCTTTATATAATCATACTCACAACGTTAATACCAATAGGGAATGGTTCTCGGATAATAATCCAACCGGTCTCTCCATGTTGACACAATGTTGGCCAATACTTCGATAGTTGGTTATTTAACTATCGAAGAAAAACAATCATTCATCCAAATCATCAAACAATCACTAGTCCCCTTAATTAATCATTCATTAATTAAATCACTTCTCCATTTCTTTATTAATACTTGTTAACCTGATGTTTTCAATAGTCATCTTGGACTCTTATGCTATTTGGAAAACATATTCATATATCGCCTTCTTTTATTTTCTATAAATAAAAAATGTCTACTATTTATAATTGGAAAACATTCCTATTACTTCTCCCTTTCATGACCATTCATTTTTATACTCAGGAAATATCTATTATTATATTTCCAAAATTCCACTTACTTAGGTTAAAACGACTGTCGTGTAAAATACCATTACAAACAACCCAAAATATTTCATTCAACTAAATCTCTTTAAACATTGATCTTCGAGACTGAATCTTCCTATTTATCGGTTAATAATGAAAACAATCAAGTTGGGCTATAATTAACTCTCAGACCTTGACTGAATAACATGTTTAACTACAAAATAGATAAACCACTTATCTCGAATAATCAACAACATAAAAACCAATTATTCATTTTTAAAACGCGTATAGGTTTCTATTTCTACCAGATTTAATTATAAATTTCCCTTTTTAAATTAACACTTATATTTACATTTCCTGAATTTTCCAATGATAATTGATTTGACTTCATTTATAAACATCATTTTTAAATGAACTGGTTGTTTTTTATTATTCAAAGCAAGGGAATATTTCTAGTCCATTCGAAATTCAAATTCTATTTAGGAAAAATATATTTTTCCATTTCAAAGTAAAAATTCCTTTTCATGATATTTTCATATATCCATATTTAGGGCCAGTGATATTTAAATAATCAAAACACCTATTTATCAATAATAGGTTTTCTAACACATCATATATGATAATATATATGGAAACAAACAAATAATAAATTTTGAGGAATCCAGTTGGATCCCTCTAACATGTTTTCCTGTATCCATAGATGTTAGCCAAAATAAATAATACCTATCCGACTTTAAGGAAGGATATTGCAGTATAAAAGGTCATCCACTATCATATTGTGGGGCGTATAGAGTCATCTGCTAATGACACTGAATGAATCCCCTAATGGTACTGCGGGAAATATCCAACCACCAATATATATATATATATATATATATATAATAACCACAACCAATATATATATATATACGCACACATATAATAGCCACATTTAAATGCATCCAAACAACCAACAAACAACATATACCATTAAACTAAATAAAAATTCGCTATAATAAATTATAACAAATCCAGAGAGTGAGTTTACTCAGCGTGATATTATTTTCGTTTCATTCCGATTTCAATTTCAATTCCAGCTTAAGTAGTTCACAACTATGCATTGCTCGACAGACTCCATCCGACAAAATCTTGTGCATATTTTAGTTACATTCATTATTTATTGAACATTTTAAATGGAAAATAAAATTTAATTAGTGAATTAAAAATAATTAACTTAATTACCATTTTAAACCCTGCTTCTCTATTGTGATAAAATTCGAACCCTTCTTTACTGTAATAAATTCGAACCCCTTCTCACTGAAAATCTCGATTTCAAACAAAACAAACTCGACTTTATTCAGGCCACTAACGACCAAAGCTACATCTCGTAGTCACCTACCCCGACCTCCTTCCTAATCGCAATGCAAGAAAATCGCTCTTTACAAACTCCTTAGCTGGAAATTCAACCTGTTGCAAGTCGCAACCTGGGCTTGTTAGTCGAAAATGAAGCGTCCTTATTTTCCTTCGATCCCATCCAAGATCTATCAACCCGCGCACTATACCTCCACAAACACCACATCGAACTCCTTTCAATCCACCTCTGCCTTATTCTAAATCGATGCCCAACTTTGGGTTGCGACGAAACCATTGGTCGTTGTCCCTAAATCACGCACCAGGGATTGAAATCGCACCTTACTTGTGTCGAGATTTACATGGTTTTAATCACGATTCTTTTTTTTCTTTTAAATCAAATGAGATGATTTAAAAAGGAGGAGAAAGAGAAATCTGATTTTAGATTTCGAATTTCTGGAACGAAGGAACGGGAAAATAGAATATAAGGGGAAACAATCCATATATTTATAAAAGCAGTTGTGTGTTCAAGAAACCAGTGTAGTGTGTCAAAGAAGCAAAACAATTTATTATTTTATTATTCTCGCGAAACTTACACTTGAAGTTTCTTTCTTAAATGACCTCACACGAGCTCCAATCGAAATGAAAATCGAGACACTGCAATGGTTTGACCTTCCGGAATCAATAAAATTAGTTTCATTGAAAACATAGCTCGTTTATGAATTGATTATTCTTGAGTTCTAATTTAAATCGATATAATATAAATTAAATTCAAAACAATCAATTACTCATAATAAATTATTATTATCCTTCTAATTCGAATAGAATTTTTTATTGAGATTCTAAATCATTTTGATTCAGTTTTATCTTCGAATTCAATTATCAGTTGTCTTCAGTATTATGATAATTCAATATACTTGAAATTAAATTGAAATCGATTATTAATCGATAACTCAATATAAAAATCCATTTATATGATCAGCTCAACGTTTAAAATAAATATTAAATGTTTAAAATTAGTTGATCAAAAATGCAGGTCATTACATTCTTCCTCCCTTAAAAGAATTTCGTCCTCGAAATTACTAAGGTAGAAAAAAAGCTACAAACCCTTTAACTTTTGAAAATCTATCTATATTGAATCTCAACTCTTCATATTTCAACAAATTTTAGTTCCTACAAAGCTTCTGGTTTCATTCATATTACCCATCAAAAATGCTTACATTCATTTAATGTGAATAATTTGTAATTAATATATTCACACCCAATTCATATTCCATTCATATATATATTCAAATTGATTTTGATCAACTTATTCACTTTGATCCATTTAACTTGCTAAAATTAAATTTTAATTCCAAGATTCAAATTCCCGGGTTTTCATTTCAAATCGTTTTGAAATCACACACACACGCACACACACACACACACACATATATATATATAAAACCATCTCAAATTCAAAACATTTGAATTTTTTTCCAAAAAAACTAGTTTTCTTTCAAATAATTTCCATTAACTTTTCTACGGTAGCAACTAGTCGCTTAGAAACTTGAAAATGAACACTGATGATGTTGTAGTCATCATCAGAATTAATTTCCAGCGACTGAAGTATGTTTAGTGCTTTAACAATTCCAAAAATCCATCTGAAGTGATTTCTATTTAAAAACCTTCCAAAAAAAAATTATATTATTTCAATATACTTTAGAAAATATTTTTCCAATCTCCCGGGCTTTAAATTCCAAATTCTGGTTTTAATCCAATTTCGGTTCGTCTTATTATTCATATACAAATTCCATTTGGTTATATATAACCATTCCAATTTTATAATCTCATTTGATTATAATAATATTAATCAACACATCCATATAATTCAATAATTCCAGAAAATTATTCCTTTCATATCAAAATATAACTTTGGGTATAATTATTTCATTTACCCACTTTAAACCAATATTGTGTCAAATTGCTCTGCTCAAGTATTTAGAAATTCCTATCAACTTCGTGGCATCCCACGATTCGACTAGAATTCATAAGCCACTCAGTAAACAAGCCACATGATACAATGCAATTTTTATATCAATTAATCAAATACGCTCTCTCATATATATATATATATATATATATATATATATATATATATATATACACACACGCTTAACTCATTCTAGGGCACTACTGATCCTATCTCTAATGAGTAAACCCCCACCAAAGCCTAGGTGTTCGCTCAACCTAAGATCTGATACCATTGTAATGAACCAAAATTTTCCGATCTAGATTATCGATACAATACCATATCGACTAACTAAACACCAGAAATTACAGCATCATTAATAGAAGTAACTTAGAGGAGGAGAAGTCGAAATAAAGAAAATTAGAATATAAGAAAATAGATAGGAGAAAAAATGAAATAACAACAAAGAATCTCACATCGTAGCGGAGTAAAATATAATATATATATATAACAAATTTTGGGATACAAAATTTTAACTTTATATACATATCATCATCAGCATACAACATTTGTTCATCACATATACAACATAGCAGAATAAACTCTCTCTCTCTCTCTCTCTCTCTCTCTCTATATATATATATATCAAAAATTGAAGCCTCCTGCTCTAAGCTCCTAAAAGGATATCTGAAAATACTGAACTGCTTGACTGTCCGAACGAATTTGGGCACCCTAGAGTTAAGGGTAAAACAAAATAAACTCTGCGTCAATCATGGGAACGGTGTTAGTAAACTCCAACCATTGGTTTAACTTTTAAAAATTCTTTTTAAAAGAAAAGATAATCATAAGACCGATCCACATATAAACACGGATGGTTTTTACCTTACGATAACCCAAAACATTCTTTGAAATCAATACTATTCTGATATTATAATATTGTCTAAAATAAGTAAATAACAATCTAGTAGAACGCTTGCATCCACACTCTACATATATAATATACAATCAAAACTGCGGGCACTCATGGGAGAATGAATTCCAACTGGAAAGGTATGGGACCACCTTCCGATAGTGTATCTCAAGAGAGGAATACACTGGGTTCAACAAGAACTTCTTGCAACCCGGATTAAACATGACCGGCCCCTCACTTCGCCTGAGAGTACCGAATGTACTTCCGCCAACGGCTGGGATCAGCAACCGTTTCCCGAAAGGGACAACATCGAAAGATTAAAGAAACAAATGGAATTTCTTTAGATCAGGTGACAATACACCCTTCTTGGGTGCGACCCACTTAGCCATGCGACCTACCATTTCCTGGTTGCGAGGCTTGAGGTTATGATTACTTACCTTTCATTTATAGCCCAATCACTTCGAATGCCACATTGTCAGATTCATTAATCACTAACCGATTTGCACAAAGATATTATAGATATTATGCTACGAGAATAAATTCTCCTCCACCAGATGTATATTTGTACAGACCAACATATGTGATCATTGGAAATACTTTGTCAGACATTCGTCCATACACGTTAGTTCCAGGACTGAACGAAACCGAAGGCACAATTTCCATTAATCCGTGGGCAATTTATACCTAGGATAAACAGAAAAAACCCTTGCACTTTACTCCATCTTCGATGGTCTTTATATAATCGTATTCGCAACGTTACTACCAATACGGAGTGGTTATCGGAAAATAATCCAACCGATTTCTCCATATTGACACAATGTTGGCCAATACTTCGATAGTCGGTTATTTAACTATCGAAGAAAAACAAACATTCATCCAAATCATTAAACAATCACCAGGCCCCTTAATTAACCTTATCAATATTTGTTAATCCGATATTTTTAATAATCATCTTGGCCTCTTATGCTAATTAGAAAACATATTCATATATCAACTTCTTTCATTTTCTATAGTTAGAATATATCTTCTATTTATAATTGGAAAACATTCCAGTTGCTTCTCCCTTTCATGATCATTCATTTTTATAGTCAAGATATACTTATTATTATATTTCCAAAATTCCACTTACTTGGGTTAAAATGATTGTTGGGTAAAATACCGTTACAAACAACCCAAAATATTACATTCAACTAAATCTCTTTAAACATTGATCTTCGAGACTTAATCTTCCTATTTATCTGTTAATAATGAAATCAATCAAGTTGGGGTATAATTACCTCTCAGACCTTGACTGGATAACATTCTTAACTTCAAAACAAATAAGACCACTTATCTCGAATAATCAACACCATAAAAACCAATTATTCATTTTTAAAAAGTGTATAGGTTTCTCATTCTATTTCTACCAGATTTAATTATAATTTTTCCCTTTTTAAATTCACACTTGTATTTACATTTCCTGAATTATCCAATGATAATTCATTTCACTTCATTTATATACATCGTTTATAAATGAACTGGTTGTTTTTATTAATCAAAATAAGTTAATATTTCTAGTCCATTCGAAATTCAAATTCTATTTTGGAAAAATAGATTTATCCTTTCAAAACAAAAAATTCTTTTTCATGATATTTTTACATATCCATATTTCAGGCTATGATATTTAATTAATCAAAACACCCAATTATCAATAACATGTTTCATGTATGATAATATATATGGAAACAAACAAATAATAAATTTTGAGGAATCCAGTTGGATCCCTCCAACATGTTTTCCTGCATCCACAGATGTTAGCCAACATAAATAATACCCATCCTGCTTCAAGGCAGGATATCGAAGTATAAAAGGTCATCCGCTATCACATTGTGGGGCGCATAGGGTCATCCACTAATTATACTACGGACATCCGCTAATGGCGCTGTGGGAAATATCCAACCACCAATATATATATATATATATATATATATATATATATATATATATATATATATATATAATAACCACTAGTGTTTCAGATATCGCAAATATCGCCAGAGATCTCCTCCATGATCTCGTTTTGGGCTCCTTCTGAAACGAAACAACAAATATCACTCTAAATCTCCTTTTGAATATATCGCCCGAGATATTGCAATATCGAACGATATATCGACCGAGACGAAATACTGGAATATCATCCGAGATCTTAGTTTTTTTGCTTAAAATTTAAATTCGTGCCTTAATTAGAACTATAAATAAAAAACTCAAATCTAGCCATATCAATCTTTTGTTATTTTGCATTTTTCATGTTAAATGACTATGTTGTATGTTGTATGGGATGACTATGTTGTATGGGATGAAGTTGAACCCCTTGAAGTGCTCTTTTGGCGTGGCATCAAGCAAGTTCCTTGGCTTTATTGTGAGTTCCAGAGGAATTGAAATCAATCCGGACCAAATAGCAGCAATTTGGAATATAGAGGAGCCGCGAAAGATTAGGGATGTTCAAAGCTTAGCTGGGAAGGTCGTAGCATTGGGCAGGTTCATCTCCAAAGCAACAGACAAGTGTGTACCTTTCTTCGATCTCATAAAACAGGGAAAGCGAAATTTTGAATGGACTCCCGACTGTGTGGAGGCGTTCTGGAATCTATTAGACTTCTTAGAAAAGCCTCCAATATTATCAAAGCATGTGGAACATGAGGATTTGTTCATCTATTTGGTCGTATCATCTCATGCCGTTAGCGCGACATTAGTACGTGAAGAGGATAAAATCCAGAAACCTGTGTATTATGTAAGCAAAAAACTGGTTGCCGCGGAACGTAACTATCCGAAGATAGAGAAGCTTGCTTATAGCCTCCTGATTGCTTCTTGCAAGCTTCGCCACTATTTTCAGGCACACCCGATAATTGTATATACCGATCAACCTTTGAGACAAGTGCTGCAGAAACCTGAAGCATCGGGGCGATTACTTAAATGGAATATCGAGCTGAGTCAGTTTGATGTGAACTTTCAGCCATGAAGATCTACAAGGGGACAGGCCTTGGCTAACTTTATAGCCGAATTTACAATTCCTGAAGAGGAAACGGTGGGTGACAAGGTAGTTGCTTTGGATAGAGAATTAGAGCTTAGTCCATGGAAATTATATACGGACGGAGCCAAGAATGATAGAAAGTCCGGCGCCGGAGTTGTTTTGATAACTCCTGAAGGACACTCTATCTACTATGCATTACGGTTAGAGTTTGCTGCTACTAACAACGATTCCGAGTATAAAGCTCTGATTGCCAGGCTGAAACTCGCCAAAGATTTGGGAGTGAGGACACTAGATATATATTGTGATTCCAAGATAGTTGTATGTCAAGTTCGGGAAGAATTTGCTGCTAAAGGACCTCGACTTATCACTTATCTCAAAAAGGTAAAGGAGTTATTGGAAGGTTTGGATCATTATAGCATAACACACATTCCGAGAGCGAAAAAACAAAAAGTAGACTGACTGGCGAAGCTAGCAAGTTCTGATAGTCTTAAAGAAACCGAAATGGTCCTGATAGAGGTGTTGGATTCACCAAGTTTCGACCAAATGGAAACAGAGCTAGCCTTGGAAGTCGAACCAGAAAGAGAATCCTAGATGACATCAATTAAGAATTTTCTCAAAAATGGAACCCTCCCGTTGAAAAAGAGCGAAAGACGAGCTATAAGACGTAAGGCCACAAGATACGTTTTACAGGACGACGTCCTTTATCGTCAAGGGTTTTCAATGCCCCTGCTACGGTGTATCGCACACGACGACATCAAACGTGTACTGCAAGAGGTGCATGAAGGTGAGTGTGGAGATCACACTGGGGGCTAAACTCTAGCAAAGAAAGTGTTACGGTACGGATATTTCTGGCCTACTGTAAACAAAGATGCGGCTGATTATTCACGACGCTGCGATAGATGTCAAAGATATGCCAAAGTTCCCAGAGCACCTTCGACACATCTCAAGTCAATGGTAAGTTCGTGGTCGTTTGCCATGTGGGGAATTGATATTATTGGAGTGCTACCTATTGCCAGAGGAGGAGCTAAGTACGCGATTGTTGTCGTGGACTACTTCACAAAATGGGTGGAAGCTGAACCTCTAACAACCACTACGGTAAGGAAAGTGATCAGTTTTGTGGTCAGAAACATCATTTGTCGATTTGGGATTCCGAAGACCATCATAACCGATAATGGGACGCAATTTGACAACATCGAGTTCAAAAACTTCTGCCAGAAATATAAGATTGATAAACGGTACACTGTAGTGGCTCACCCGCAGTCAAATGGCCAGGTCGAAGCCGTAAATAAAGTCATTAAATCAATTCTAAAGAAGCAGTTGGAGCAGGCCAAAGCTAGATGGGTAGATGAGTTGCCATTAGCTTTATGGGCCTACAGGACGTCCTTTAAGATGGCCACCGGCCATACTCCCTATTCACTTTCCTTTGGCTCAGAAGCAGTGATCCCAGTAGAATTGGAAGTCCCTTCTCATCGAGTTGCGTACTATGACCCGATGACGAATAAAGCACTCCTCCTAGAATCTCTTGATATGATTGAAGAAAAAAGAGATGAAGCCGACTTGCGTGCCTCAAGCATCGACATCAAGTAGCACGTTATTATGACCAGAAGGTTCGCCTCAAAACCTTTGATCCAGGAGACCTAGTACTGAAACGAGTCTTCCCGCCTTCAACCCAATTGGGTCCAAAATGGGAAGGGACATACACCATCCAACGGAAGCTTGATACAGGAGCATTCAAGCTAACGACCGTGGACGGTGAGGAGATTCCCAGAGCCTGGAAAGCTCAGCACCTACGACGATATATGAGCTAAATATGAAATGTCATTTCTTTTGTTTTCATAGGCTATGTAAAAAGGCACGACATGCCTTAAAAAGTCTGTTTATGTGAACAAAGGATTATAAAGTCGATGTAGGCTACGACTTAGCCGAACCACTATAAAAATATCGTGTGTCATTTACTTTCCTGCATTATTTATATCTTCAACAATTATTCTATTATGACTGTGAACCACGAAATGTTAAATTAAATTTGGAAAGTTAGAGATGACCTATATGCAGGAACAAACGAAACGACTGTTTGTACGATAAGATGTAGAAGAATGGGAAGACGACATTCTTAAATCTAACTCTCAAGAATCGAGAGAGAGTATAAAGGACGGGAAGACGACGTCCTCTGAGGTGTGAAGGTGCACCCAGATGAGAGACCGCCTCAATGAAAACTCTAACCTGGATATGAGATAGGAGAGTATAAAGATGCCAGAAAGAACAGGCATCAATGACGAAAGGAATATGGACCCGTCAGAGAATCGGGGACACTTGGATTTTTTAATTTAATTTAATTTAATCTTGAATAGTTCTTGCCCAGTTGTCCAAGACTGACTGGGCGCATACATGTGCACACATATTCCCCTCAACCATGACTTCATTACATAACTTTAGTATGACATATTTTTGTATTTTCACTTAAGTGTTGAACTAACAACTATCTGGCATTGCAGGAAATAAACTATTTTTATTTACAAACGTGTGAGTTTGTACAAGGAAAACAAGCTAAAAAGAAGATGCGAGGGCTGCACTCGCTGCAACAATTACGAACCAACTAAATGCCAAAATAAAACAAAGCACTTCATCATTTGGGCTTTGGATCGGGCTTGGATTTTTTGGAATCTTTCTGAGCAGCCTTAGCTTCCTTTTCAGCATCGATCATAACGCGTTTCAACTTTTTCTTCCCTGTAGCCAAAGTGCTAGAATTAGTTGGTTTTTCCCAGGATTCAGAACGCTGGAATCAAGAGAAGACTTTTTAGCAAGTTCTTCTGTAATAGATCTAGTTGAAAGCTTAACGACTAACCTTGATCCAGGATCCATCACTGCAAGAGGCTTAAGGCTTTCGGGGTTCAGGTCTTCAACTTTTAGCTGCATATGTTTATCTTGTTCGGCTTTTATTTCAGCTAAAGTGATGTCATCAGTGCTTTTTGAATCCCCGACTATAGCCACATCAGGATCTTCCTCATGTCCCTCGCCACCGCCATCGTCCTTCAAGGCGTCTATCATCTCGTCATCATGAGGAGCATCAGCCTTGGACAATTCAGTTCCCCCTCCTGACTCTGCTGAGGCAGCCTTATCCTTTTCTCCTTGAGCCTTCTCCACGGATTTTGCTCCGTTGGTGGTTCCTTGAGGCACGTCTGTCTTCTCGGTCGGTTCAACACCTACAGAATGATAAGCAACAGTTATCAACTCAGGAGAAAATAAAGGATCCTTCATCGATTGCCCGATTATGTGATGAAAGGTGGAGATAGCTCTGACGAATTGGGGTGAAAAGGTAGAAGTACCTTCCGATGATTTCTCAGCTGAAGTGACTGCCGTCTCTGACGCCGTCTCGGGTATGGGGGATAAAAGAGATGCCTGAGGGATCCCCGGGTTTTCAGGGTCGTATCCCTCAATTTCAGAAGTTTCAGTGGCAGTAGAAGAAGAACCAGCCTCTGAGATATTCTTTTGTTTGGCCATCCGCTTCTCCTCCTCCATAGCAGCACCGATGAGGCGACGCCCCTCGGCCAGACGTGCCGACTCATCATCTCTTAGATATTTTTCCATAAGCTTGTCTTCGTCGACGGAATCTACCTTGAGTTCCTCTTTCTCCCATTCGATAATTTGGCTCCATACGTGAACCAAGGTAGTCGGATAATCTTCAATCCAAGAGATGTTTCGGCGACGAATTATATGCGCGAAGAATTCGATCAGTAATTCGCCGAAACCATGCACTTCCTCCTGGTCCTCTGACAGCTGCTTGCGGGTCTCTTTGGTGGACTTAATAACACTTTCCATGTTACCCTCCATTAGGGAAGCCCTATTCTCGGCCTCCATCAACTTGGAAGCCAAGTCAGCGTTTCTCTTCTCTAATTCAGCGTTCTTTCTCGCTAACTCATCTTTTTCTCGCTCAAGAGCATTGTAAGCAAGTTGCATTTTGGCGTTATCCGACTTAACATCTTCTACTTGCTTTTTCAACTCTAAGCGCTCTTGGCTATGAGATTCTAGCAAGTCATGATAACGCTTCTGTAACTCTTCAAATTGCTATTTAAAGTTGGTAGCATCTCGTTGAGCGATTACAAGTTCGGCTTGTGTGTCCTCGAGGTCCTTCTCTAATTTTTTCAAGGCCTTTGCATCGGCACCTGCAGTCTTTTTCATTGATTCAATATTCGTAATTAAAGTTCGAATGATTCTGGAGGGGTTACGTGAATACTTGAACATCTCAGAATATTGTTTTTCGACTGCGTTAATCTTTACTTTGGCCTCGTCTTCCCACCTCGAGGAAATAGGCTCGAGAGCAGGTAAGAAAGTCAGATTTTCAAAATAGTGGTCGGGGAATTGCTTGTCGAGATATGCCCGCTTAACTTTAGCTTCAACATCCAATGGTGGAGATGCGTAGTATGTTAGCTCAGTATCCTTATGTTTAGTGGGCACGATGACCGCATCACCCTTCCTAGGCCGCTTATCAGAAACCTTATGCTTGCCTCGTGAGTCGATATCTTTCGGCGGGCTCCTTTCTAGACTGCGTTTGTCTTGAGGAGAAGTTTGGTCTTAGTGCCGCTATGTGTCTTCTCCTCGACGACCCTGGTAGCTTTTGTATCGGTCCGGATCCGACTAGACGGGGGAGTGAGAGCGCGAGGTGCGCGACTGATAAGAATCATGAGGCCTTCTGTCCTCCCTACTCCGGCTTTTGCGGCGATCATGCTCGACATCAAAAGGGGGTCTAGTCATGCTGCGACGTATTTTCCTGATGTCATAGTAAGGGCGAGACATTGTACCTACGCAACAATGTAAGTGAAATTCAGAATCAGTATACTCATGAGAAGTAAGTGTTGTGAAGTGTGGTGCTGTTGTGTTAAGTGCATCCTGAGTGGTGTCCCCCCCCTCCCCCCGATAAACCCGAGTCTGAAGCCAAGCCAGCGCGAGTGGGCTCTTTGGCCTTAACAGGAGTAGTCTCCTCTGAAGAAGTGAAAACTAAAGGATTTGTGCTAAAATCCTCTGAAGTATAGATAGTTTCAGGTAGGGGGAGATCTCCTAAGCCCTGAAATGTAGGATCATCGGTAGTAGGGGAATCTCCTTGGGAAGCGTCTGTTGGCAGTTCTTCAGGAGATAGTGATTTCTCAGGAGAAATGGCATCCCCAGGGACGATGTACCCTTCTCGGTGCTTTTCAGCTATGTTGGCCAACTCATCGTCTTGAGTTGAATATGGAGAAGGTGAAGTCCAAAGAGGTATTCTTGGACTTTTCGAGCCCTCGCCCATTTCAAGAATTATTCCCACTGGGGGGAGGTATGCACATGGACCCGACCCGTGACCTATGCTACGAGTAATGGATAATAGCCCGTGATGATGGAGGTATTCATCCTTAAGGACTTCATCGATGGTAAGAAATTTTTTACCACCATTGAGGAGCCGATGCATCCGATCAAAGTACACTTGACCCGATATTTGTTTTGGGTTATCAACTACAAACATAATAGAAAGCAAGTTAGTGTATTGGCATGAACATTCAAAACTGAGATCTAGAAAATCAATGCTTTACTTGATTTTGTCCATCTCCTGGCGCACCTCGGCTTTTGCCTTATATAAAACCATTCTAGCTTGGAATCGTCGGCCTTGCTGCTGAATGGTGCTGAAATAATTTTCCTTTTTGGGACTGATTCGAAGTAAGAGAAGGAAGGAGTTTCTCGAGTCCGATGCTTGAAATTATAAAAAAAGTGAACGTCGTCAAAAGTGAGCTCTGTACCTAAAATCTCTCGGTATGCTATATATAAGGTATATAAGTAAGCATAGGAGTTGGGATGTAGCTGCATAGGGGCAATCCGCATATGTCTTAGAAAGTCGACAACAAAAGGCGGAAATGGTGGAATAGCCCCAACCATACACATCAATCGGGTAATTGCCATAAATCCTTCTGGGGGATTGTGAGGACGGTCAGTTTTTGATGGCACCAGGTTATCCCTTTTTAGTATCCCGTGCTTTAAACATATGCGGATAAGTATATCATCGTCGATCGTTGATTCAACAGAGTCTATGGGTGATTCCAAGATAATGGCAGACTCAAATTCGTCAGGAGCTCGATTATCTCCAATCCCTCCTTGCTCCTCATAGCCCAGAGAAACTTCGCTATCGAAAGGCATTTCATTTTTATGTGCTCCTACTTCATAATCTAGGTCTTCGTCGTCCCGTTCAGGGTCTGAAGAAGAAGATATGTCATCAATGGTAACTTTTCAGAAGTTTCCACAACTTCCATCTTCTTTGCCAATCTAGATGAACGTCTTTCGGCCATGATCACTAGACTATCGAAGAAACAATAGCAAGAATTAGAGTAAAGTTGCCTGTGTCCCCCGTGTGTGTATGTGAACTAAAGTGTGTGCTACGTGTAACAAAAATGCAGAGCAAACATATGAAAGCGCGATATGAAGATTCAAAGAAGTAATAATGTTCATAACAATTCTTGATATTTGTTTATGTTCGCAAGGCACTATCCTAACTGTCCATTAAGTTGAAGATTATATCAAGAATTGGTTTGACCAGCTAAGCAAGGTCTTATGTACAATCTTGGGCTGTTTTTCGGTTCGGTTCGGATACACGCATTAGGGTCGGATCGGGGAGAAAGCCTTGTGCTTGCCTGGGACAAAAGTTGATGCCCAGTGATTAAAGTCGGGTCGGTTCGGAGGTGAGTATTTGGATGATCCGGATCGAATTGAGCAACCATGCTTCTCCCCTCCTTTGTTTCACAATCCGATCTGATCCGGTCAAGTAAGTCTTGTTCTTCTCTTGGATTGAAAGTCCGACCCGATCCGATCAGTTGAGCCCCATTTTCATCTCCATCTTGTCACCCGAACCGATCCCCTGTATTTCTCCTCTCCCTCTTCCTCCTCTTTGGGGTCAAGCTCGATCCTATGTCGAAAGTCCCAACTGAAATCGAGTACCGATGCATTCAAATGCTCAACGAAGGATCTTAACCCCCTTCACTGTCGCCTCGAGATGGAGTTAACGCCATTAATGGCGATGGCGGAGTGGAGGAGGTCATGGCGACAAAATCCATTAAATACCTCGCTGGAATTGTTCAAGGTAACCGTGAATCTAAGCTAAAAGCAATTATAAATATGAGATTCAAGATTATAAAACTACCTATGTGTTTGATTCGGGGATTAAAACGAGAATTTCGAAGTTTTTGAGAGCTAGGGTTTTGATGTACAAGCCAGAGAACGAGAACAGTAAAAGGAAGAGAAATGGAAGAAGAGGAGTAGTGAATTTATATAGATTCAAGATGGCCCTTTGTATTCCAGGCCCTTGATTCCGCTCAGACCAGAATAAAAGCCCGCGTTGATTGACATGGCCCGTCCATTTGTTAACAATGGGTAAAAGAAAAACTGTTCAAACCGGTGGTGCTTACCCTCTTTGTTTTTTGCCCTGTTCGTACTGGAAATTAAGATTATGAAAATATTCTTGCATCATTAATCCAATGTGAAGCAATGCAGGAGAAAAGTCCATTCGGACCGAGTCCCAACTAAATGGGATTGAACACAACAACTTGGCATTCGAGTTAAACTCAAAGAAAAGAAAAGAAAAGAAAAAGCTTACCTAGAGGAATCACTGGACATTAAATAAAAGCTCTCAAAGTTGTTTGAAAACGAAGAAAGTAATTCATATGGATTATGGATATATATAAGCAGCAAAAGCCACGATTTAATGAAGCGACACGACAATACAAGAAGTTGGAGGTGATCATTCAATGGTTCTAATCCAAAGGATGTTTTGTAAACTACTTCGAAGCACACTTTATCTTAAATAATAGTGTACTCCGAGGGGGCAAAATGTTAGCCTACTTTGTGAACTAGGCTACACAAAGAGCAAACAGTGAGAAAGCAACCAATCGGTTCGGATCGGAAGGAGGTAGCGTAAGAAAAAAGTAGAGATCAAAGATGCAGAAATCATATCGGTTCGGATCGGTGATACGTCAGCAACATTAGATAGTGAGTGGCCTCATTGGTTCGGATCGGAGGGATACGTCCGCAACATTAGATAGCGAGTGGCCTCATCGGTTCGGATCGGAAAGATACGTCAGCAACATCAGAAAGCAACAAATGGGCTCATCGGATCGGAACGGAGGAGTATGGCAGCAACATCATAAAGCAGGTGGCTTCATCGGATCGAATCGGAGGTAATCGATCCGAACCCTTTTCTCTGAGCTTGTGACCGTTGTCGCACACACTTCCTGAAGACTTGGACTAAGCATGACCATTTCTCGCACAATCTCCTACCAAATCAATGCGCTTTCACCATTTGGAAGCCTCCGAACCCGACTCTTATGGGATGGGTGCCACGCAATTCCGAACCGGATCCACTTCGAAGAGATTTTTCACCTATAAATACACTATCTAGAGGCATTTGAAAGGATCTTTTGGCAAATTCTCAGTTCTAACTTCCTCCGTTGCCGAATTTCATAGCTACATTCAGATCAAAATCGTCTCTTAAAGTCTATTTTTGAGAGATTTGAGTGAGTTTATGTGTTGTAATTGTGAAGTTGTGTGAGAATCATTGCTGCATTTGTATTAAAATCATCAATTAAAAGAAAACAAAGTGGACGTAGGCTCATTAATGCCAAACCACTATAAATCGCATGTTCTTTGTTGCTTTTTGATTCTATTTCATTGAAATCATAATTAATTTGGGTGTTAGAACAAATTTTTGGTCTAACAGTTCTCAATCTGCAGCAAAGGTCATGAGCTACAGGAGGCAACTACAGAACATCAAGAAAGGGAGCAAGTCAATTAGAGAGTACACAGTAAAGGTTAAAACATTATGTGACCAGCTTGCCACATTTGGACATAAAGTCACATATTATGAGCACATAATGTTTCTGTTAAATGGGATAAATGATGATTATGAAGTCATTTTAGATGTTCCATCTACCACTGAGAATTTCTCATTCTACAGCTTGTCCAATCAAATTTATTATCACATGAAGCAAGGTTTGAGCACAAGAGAGAAACTACTGATTACTCAGCAAATTATATTGCAAACAATAGAAAACCAAATCAAGAAAGGAAAAACAACTACATAAATCAGCTAGATGGCAGTCAAAAAGATGGTTTCGGAACGAGAGAAAGAGGGGGTAAATGGAACAGTAACAATAACAGACCCGAATGCTAAATTTGTGAAAGAATTGTCCACAAAACAAATAAGTGTTACTTTAGGTTTGACATCATTTACACTCCATCCCAACATAATAACAATTCAAGAAACCCAAGTCTAAATGTGGTGGAAATCCAATCAGACAACATAAATTAGTCAGAAAAAAGAAATAATAAAGCTACTAAAGCAGAAGACATGCTTGATGAAAGCCGTACCCTGATTCTGGAGCAACGAACCATGTAACTAACAATCTAAATAACCTGAATCTTCACAACAAAGAGTACAAAGGTAATTAAACTCTAACTGTTGGGATAACTCTTGTTCGTAATGCAACTATTAATGGTGCTAGACAACATTATCTCAACAACTTACTTAGAGTACCATAATAAAAAAGTTAATGAGTGTGTCTCAGATTTTCTAGAGACAATAGAGTATACTATGAATTTTACCCAAAAATCTGCTTGGTAAAAGATATACTAACAAAAAATACTATTTTGCAGGGTAAAGAGTTTAGGGGATTTTACAGATTTGATGTTGCAAATACAAGAAGTACAAGACCTAGAGATAATCACAATACTTTGTTGCAAGTAAACCAAACTGAAAACTATAAGTATTTAATGTTTGGCATTGTAAAATGGGTCACCCTGGTATGAATACTATTAAGAGAGTATCGAGTAGCAATAATATTGATATTGATGAAATTCCATCTACTCATATGTGTTCTTATTATCGGATTGGCAAGAGTCAGAAACTTGCTTTTCCTAATTCAGAAAGTAAGTACTCAAAACCCTTAAAATTAATAGCCACTGACTTATGGAGACCAACCCCAAACAATACTGATTATGGATATAAATACTATATCTCATTTATTGAATCTTACTCTAGACATGTGTGGATATATTTACTGAAAGCAAAGTCTGAAACATATAATGCTGCAACACATTTTGTTCGAAGTGTTGAATGACAAACCAACTATTTATTCAAAGCAATACAAACTAATGGTGGCAAATAGTTTTCACCACTGAAACAATTCTTTTAGAATAAGGCATATTACAGAGAATAACTTGTACATACACATCAGAACAAAATGGTCTTTTAGAGAGAAAATACAGACATATAGTTGAAACAGGTTTGACACTTCTTGCACAGTCATCTATGCCACTTAAATTCTGGCCAAATGCCTTTACAACTTGTTATAACTACTAAAATTAACACCGAGACAGACTGATAGTGAAGGGGTACCAGACTAACATGACCATAAGAGAGCAACCTGGAAATAAAGATCCAATACAGGACAAGGCCAAAAGCATAAAGGAAGCATTCAGAACAGCAAGCAACCGACACCATCATCAAAGAGAAGACCTTATATCTGATGTAAAGAAAGAGTACTGACAGGGTAGTTCCGGTACTAAAGGTAGCTAACGAGAGGAAGGCAAGTCACCTAAAACTGGAAGCAGATGAAGAGAAAGAACAAAATCCTACCACTACAGACCAAGAAGGGCGAAAGGGGTATAAGCATTAACTTGCTTAATGCCGATACAAAAAGAGACGAAAGCATCAAAAGCACAGCGATTCGAGACATAAGGAGAACCATCTAAAAGCCAGCTATCAGGACCAAAATGCTTGATGATCAACAAGAGGCGATTTTAGCAGTTAATTAGTAAAGCACTGTATGTATCCTTCCAGAAGAACCGAAACCCACTCTGGAGGTCTACTGAAAGCAAGTTAAAGATTCTAAAGAGAAAGGCTAACCACACTAACTTGCTTAGTGTCGATACCGGAATGGGTGACCACTCCCGAAACTTATGTATCTGAAGTATGAAGGCAAATATCATAAAAAACCTAAAGACAGGACCAGAAGCTTATGACCGAAAGCCGAAAATCTTTCTCAGAGCTATCCATACCGATAGGCTTGGTATCAATATGAAAGGAAGAAACAGCATTAAAGGAAAACTCTTGAAACTAAGACCATCCTTTAGAGAACCGAGACCGTCCCCTAAGAACAATACTGCATCCATCAAAAAGGCCAAGGAGGCGGCAAGAGCCAAGGCAACCTGAATCAAAAGGGAAAAGCGGCCAACACATAGCTATTACACCCAGAAAAACGCTTCTATTGGCCCAGTGACAAAATAGATCCCGATTTGTCTATAAATAAGACCCTAGGGGTCTCATTTTGGAGGCCGAATTCTCATTTCTCAATCTTGTACTCTTTTCTTCTATAATATACACTAATTTCTAATCCAGTGTGGGGATTTCCTTTGTTGACCCTCATGTAATTCGAATCAATAAGCAATAAAGAGTGGATCAACACTTAGCGTATTTCTTATGAATTTTCTTAGTCGTTTCCTTTACAAAGTACCTTGTTCTTTCTGCATGATAAAGGTTTCTTATACAGGTTTAAACCCTTCCTCAAGAACATTGCAAAACCCTTTCATTTAGCTTCCTATCTTGTTTTGTGCTTAGGGAACCCTTATCCTAAGGTAACTGTTGGTCCTTGAGTTGCATAAGTGTGCCATCCTTGAGGTAAGAGTAGCTAATCTTTCAGACTTTAGACCTTGATACCTAGGAAATGGAGAACTAACTCAAGCTTGTAGGAATTAAATAACCCCATTTTCCCCTTAGGTCCACAGCCGTAGACCTGTCTCCAGTGTTAACGAAAAATATCATTAACATTTTTGCACTGGAAGAAAGGCTTGAACCTCTGACCTTGTAGTACAACCACATAACTAACTATGATGTTCCGTCCCGAATTGGACTAAGCTTTGAAGAAGCAAGATTATGGGAAAAAGGTCCAACACGAATCTTCCGGTTCTCAAATGTTATGCTAGGTACTACTGACCCAAGAGCGATGGAAGAATAAAGGTTGAGGATGGAAGCCTTGCGGATGATCAAGTGGAAAAAGGAAGTGGAACAGTATGATCCTAATTGTTGGGACGACAACCATTCCTACACAGGACAAGCACCAATCTTTACTCTAAATGATTCTACATCAGAAGAGTATAAATCCTTCTCTCATATAAGAAAGGTTATCCATGAGGAAACCAAAGGAATGATATTCGAAAAAAGAATAATGAAGGATTTCAACCATTTTTCCTCCAAGTGAACTAAAAGGATAGCACTCCAACCTCAACATACCTTGAAAAGGAGAAGCGATGATATGGATGAAGCGACAAGGTTAAGTAACAAAAGGGATAAATTCCAATGCCAAGGAAAGGACTTCATACTGAGGCTGCCTGGTGAGCACCACCTTACCACCTCAATGGAAAACATATATTTCCTAACCAGACATAAACCCAATAATTGGCCATCCACAAAGAAGAAGCCCAAGTATGAAAGGAAATTGGGAGGGACTTACTGTCACTATTATATGATGAATGGACATGAAACCAATCACCGTAGAATTCTCGAAGGGATGATCATAAATTTCCTTAATCAAGGTCAATTAAAAGACTTTGTAAAAGGATCAAACTAAGTCCAATAAAAATTCTTAGAAAAAGGATTATCTACATAACTAAGGGTATGGAAACCCTCCCAGAACTCGAAATAACCTATGGTGGGTCGAATTACAAATGGATAAAAACTCTTGTCACCGCCAAGTTGGCCATGGCAAGGCACCCCCTGGTGGAGAGTGATGTATAGGCCTTTCTTTGCGCCCAAATCATAAAGGGCCATGTTAAAGCTTTGAAAGCGTAAGCCTCCGATCCACACCAGAAATGGTCAGGATGGAGAATCTAATTAGCATGCCCTGCCTCTGCTCGTAGAAAGTACGCCCTGCCTCTACTATGAACTAAGCATATCCTAGCTCTGGTCGCAGAAGAGCATGTCCTATCTCTTCTTATGTTCCGTGTTACCCATAGAAGGGAGCGAAAACGCTTATCATCGCCTATGATGGCTGGGATAAGGCACCCCTTGGAGGGGTGGAGTGTAAGCCTCTATCACCGCCTACGATGGCCAGGGTAGAGCATCGAAAGAGTAAGCCTGAATTCCGCGTCTACTATGGCCCAGTTTGAGCATCTAAGACCTTACCATCGCCTACGATGGTCATGATAAGGCACCTCCTGGGGGGAGGTTGGGTAAGTCCTTGGGCCCTACTTGTTGATATGCTTGCCAAGCGCACCGGACACACAGGTCCAGAGAATAGCCAACAAAGCACGTACATCCTCTGCTTTGACAATAAAAAGCCTAGAGAGTGGCTGAAGAAGCATGTACATCCTATGCTTCACAAATCAAACCCAAAGGGGGGGGTAACAAAACTAATATCGACAAGTGAATTTCTAGTCTTATTCTAAATACCTGAATCTGGGCTGGTTCGGGATCTATATTATGGCCAGAAGTGGATTTTTGGTCTTCTACTCTAAATACCCAGATCCGGGTTGGTTCGAGGCTTCTATAATGCCAGAAGCGATTTCTGGTCTCCTATCCTAAATACACGGATCTGGGTCGGTTTGGGACTTCTATTATTGCTAGAAAAGGACTCCTGACCTTTGATTCGTATTACCTGAATCAGGGTTGGTTCAGGGCTTTTGTCATGATGAAAGGTGAATCCCTGGGCTTATTTCAAACACCCTAATCCAGAATATGGATCAAAGCTCTATGATTACCAGAAGGGAATATCTGGAACTCTCACTTTAATACCCTAATCCAAGTCACAATATACTAATTCTTATCCATGAGGAAGGAATCTATAGTCAACACTCAAGGAAATGGCTTGAGCCTACCATATAAGAGCCTTCAAACGAAGATTTTATTTTCTTTCTTGCTCAGGGAGATTTCCTTAACTCGTATACGCGTCAAGTTATTTTCAAACAAATATGTGATGCGAATAACCACATTACACTAGAACATAATCCCAAAGGAAAGCTCAAGCAAGTACCTTAAGTTTTCTTAATAAAACCTTACAACAAGGGTTGCCCTTTTCCAATAACTCATGAAGGGAAAACCCTTAAGAATTTCCGCTAAATAAGGTTGTCTTCTCTACACATAAAATATGGATAAGACCATTATCTCATCATGCATCCATCTATGACATAAACACAATCTCACGAAAAACAGAGAAGCCATCATGCATATCCTAAGGATTAACATCAAACCGTATGTGTTACATTTGCATAGAATTACATAATAGGGCTCTTGAAAGAGAACATCTTCGTCACAAGCTATGACTACACATCAGGTGACACCTCTACAAGTCATAACTTCGTTTATAGCACTATTACTGCAGATTATCACATATGAAGTATAATACATCAAGTACTTTGCATTCTACTTAATTACTTACAAAAGGGTTTGAAAACAAGTACTTCTCCAATGAGAGAAACATCTCAGATCTAATATCATGGCTTATATGTAAACATAATCTTGTTCTCAAAAGCACTATTATAGGAGGTTAGTATAATTTTCAGGGCAAGAAGCGAGCCTCTTAACCCTGTTCAAGGTGTTAGCAGAAAGATTACCCAAGGAATCAAATGGAATTCCAAACCCCTTAGGTGTGTAAACCGTGGGACACTTTCGATATTCCCATTCTCAGGTGGGTGGACTATTATAACCGCGAGTCAGCTTCAACCGATATGTGCAGTTTCTCTTAAGAATTGATCCTTTTCTTCACCGAGAAAATCAAGGCGGATCCGAGGATATTGAATGTAAACTTTATCAAGGTCCCTTAGGATGCAATACTGTGCCGATGAGGAAGACTTAATAAGAAAGGACTTCTCCCGGTATTCTCTTTTCAACTTGACATAATCTCCTAAGAAATCCTTAGAAAGAAAACTTAAAGTAGAGGACATACTCTGAAGAAAATATTAAAGGAATTAGAAGAAAGACATTTCATTACATTATAAATTGAGAAAATACATTCGTTACAGACAGTCCTCATGCTCATACAAGATGGATTTTGTAACACCCTGCATTTTATGACAATTAAATAATTAATAATGCATGTGTGTATATATATATATGCATAGACATAATTATATAAAAAAAGAATAAAATAATGGTAATAAATGATTGCATGTAATGAATACATGCATTGAAAAAGAAGAAAAGATTAATGCAAATAAAAATGTAACACATACGTTGAAAAGAAGAAGAAATTGGTTGCATGCAATATAAATATGTTGCATGTAATGATTTACAAACATTATGCATTAATAATAAGAGAGAAATGAAATAAAAAGAGGCATGCAAAATGATAAGATTGCATGCAATGGTTTGAATAAATTATTACAACAAACATGAAAAAGAGGAATAAGAAAAGGACAATGACCACCATTGTTCTAAGCCTTGTTAGCAATAGCGTAAGTAGTCCAGTTGATTAGGGCTTGTGGCTTTCATGTAAGAGGTACAAAGTTCCGCCGGCGCCATATTTTTGTTTTAAGGGACATGTTAAATAGAAAACATGTGAATTGAGATATACTTAATTATATATTAAGTAGAACATGTTATTGCAACTATGGAATCAGACAGTGAATAATATGAAGAGATTGTAGTTTACAGACCTTGAGTTACAATCTAGAGAATAACATGTTATGGGTTTATTAATAAACTTAAATGGGTAAAGTTATATGACTGAAATTAATAAGCATGAGAGGTCCATTCCTTAGAGATATAAGGGGCTCGGAAAGAACTTGGTAACCTGGATAAGAAGTTAATATGATTTGAGATAACCAAGTTAAACTGGAAACTTGATGAGGTAGAGCAAGCACATAATTGAATGTTTAGACATAGGGTCTACTAACACATTGAAATGTTAATATGTTGAAATGTAAACTTGTTAAAAACGTGGAAACAATTACTGTTGTATACATGCGTGTTTTAATTACATGTTAACCTGTGATATATTATGTGCTTGGGCCCTTTACTGTAGAAATTGGGACAATTACATGTTAAATTGTTAGATTAGAATAATTACTTAATTGATAGTTACATGTTATTATTTTAGAATAGAGTTAATTACATGTTATAAAGAACATGCGACATGATTATAAGTTAAAATGGAATTAACATGATATTAAATGTGACATGTAAAAATAGAATTGCAGTAAAAACTGGGAAGTATGGACATGCCTAAATTATATGGAAATTTTACAGAAATAAGAAAATTGTTACGCACTTAGACATGATGTTAAATTCAACTTGTGGTAGAGGTCTGCCCGGAACCGCCTGGCAAATCCTACATCCACAAGTTGTTAATTTAACGCAAGGGGTATAGTGCATAAATATAAATGTAACGGTGCTAAGACACGAGGTTAAGTCCAACTTGAGGTAGAAATCTACCTAAAATCGCCCGACAAATCCAGCATCCACAAGTGGTTGGCTTAATGTGAGAGGTCTGGTGCATAAAAATATATGTACATAAAAGGACAGAAATAAATGGCACTAATTGTGATTAATGGAAATGAATGAAAGTTACAACAGTAAAAGAAGTGGAATGAACGGGGAATGATAATAACCTATTATAAATAAATTACATTAATGAGAATGTTATATAATAGGTAGGCTTGTCCAAGGGACAAGTGAAAATTATAACTTAGCTTATAATAAACGAGAAAAAAATGGAGTAAGTTATGTAATGAGATAAGTTGTACTTAATTGTAAATTAAGTTATTTGTGAGAACGAGAATCTGAAATCTACTAATAAGGACAACGTAAGTTATATTTATGGCATGGAAACTTATTAGTAAACCTTAGTTAAGAGAACTAAGTTAATAAATAAACAACGATAAGTTGTAGTGACAGTGTAAGATGAAATTATGATTAAATAAGAAAGAATGAGGCAAACTTATGAATTAAAATAAGTTACATTTAATCATAAATAATAAGTGACATGTTAAACAGAAAACACGTGAATCGAGGTATACTTAATTACATATTAAGTAGAACATGTTACTACAACTATGGAATCATACAATGAATAATATGAAGAGATTGTAGTTTACAGACCTTGAGTTATAATCTAGAGAATAACATGTTATAGGCTTATTAATAAACTTAAATGGGTTAAGTCATATGACTGAAATTAATAAGCAAGATAGGTCCATTCTTTAGAGATACAAAGGGCTCGGAAAGAACTTGGTAACCTGGATAAGAAGTTAATATGATTTGAGATAACCAAGTTAAATTGGAAACCTGATGAGGTAGAGCAAGCGCGTAATTGAATGTTTAGACATAGGGTCTACTAACACATTAAAATGAGCGTTTGGACTAGTTCGTACGTTTGAGGATGAATAACCCAACAGGGTAGATCATCATGGTGTCATGAGTCACGAGGGGAGCGCATGTCCATCAGTTTATTCTCTTATTCTGTCGATATTCTACTGGCTTCGAAGGACTGGTAGCCCTCTGTGCTGTGACAACGATCTACTGTGCTCACAGAGGTTAGGTCTGCGTGTTTCTACCTGGCGCGTATGCCATGATTGCCATGATAGTGGGCAATCAGAAGACTGTAGGGTGGCACAGGCGATTTGACGATCCCGTTTCCTGACTTGACCAGGTTTTGACCACTCTTGTGTTCTGACAGTTCTAACCAATACGTAGCAGATTCATCGGGTACGTACCATTGATAGTCAGCTTGATACGTGATGCGCGATGCAGAAAGGATGAGAGCTAAACCAACAAACCATAGACCTTTTGCTTTCAATGCTATGGATGAGGGACATGCCAATTAGGATTTGTTGTTTGTTGTTTGCTCTTGGGCCAGGTCATTAGTACTCAATCTTTTTCTTCTTTCATTGGTTGAGGGAGGGGTTATGTGGAACAATAGCCATTGAAAATGCAGACCTTAGCATCTGTGTAAACATATATCTAAAAAGCTCCCGACCGAGTTCCGTGTTTCTTGCACAGCCCTACCACATGACTCGGTGCACAGTAGAGGATATATGCGGTTAAGGCATTGAGTACGATTGACGATACGTACGTGGGAAAGTCTACATACATGCATGTCTTCTCTGGGTGGTGTATCGTAGACTCATAGGGCATTACTCTGTGATCTGATTCGATTAAAGGTGGCAGTCTGTACGTTTACATAGCATTGCGATGGCAGATATATGTGGAACGTAGCATTGTTATATAAAGATCCGTACATCACTCCGGTGTAGGATGCAGGACTGCATATATTTTAGAGGCGTTACGATGAAGATCGTGCGAGTGGGGTACTATGGGGTGTACTTTAATATTTGGGGGTAACTACATATATACTATATTAGGTTAACCCATTACGAAGTTGATGGGTACGACATGTGTGTAAACCTTGAGTGATGTTAACCCAAGTAACCTAATAAATAAGAAAATGTAACTGAATGGTATATGTAGGATTATCCAAGATGCGTAGTTTAAATCCAGTCACTAGGATTTGTGCTCTGACCCCCTCCTCATAACATAGTCGCAGGTTAGATTTGTGGCAGAGATATGATAGCTTTGGATACTGGTTAGGCAGTATTATTACTACGATAAGGCTATATTTTGGTTATATTATATTTTATCCATTCCGCTGTGAGATATTTTCTGAGCCCTGATATATTTTATATCTCTGTCTTTTCTACAGGATACCAAAGCAACCAACACGAGTTTCGATGGATTTGAATTTTGAAAAAAAATCGGTCTGTCGGAGTTTGGGTTGTTACAGATCTCTTAAAGGTCTCAGATACTAATCGATGCTTATTAAACTTAAGTTTGTCTAAAGGTAACTCTCTTGGAATAGATGTAACTTGTAGGAGGTTCCAGCATTCACCCGGGTGGAGGTCCATACCACGTTCATCTAGGCAACTTTTATAGAATCGCCTAAGCAAGGCCGCACTATGATCAACCAAAGAGGAAAATTCCACTATTTCATGTCTACTGTAAATTTGGTACAAAAAGTTTACTAATGTGTCCCTGTCTTCAATCAACATCTGGAACAAAGTCATGGGCACAAAATTCTCTTTCAAAAGCCTTTTGCACCGTAGTCGAGCAGTTCCAAACTTAGGGGCAACTTCTCTCTCTTTGAAAAGCAATAGTTTTGCAACATTTTTACCATGAAGATGGTATCTATTAGACAAGATGTTATATTTGTTCGTTTGTTTGTTCATCTCTCTGGTAAGATGAATCACGTCCGATTGAGCCTTTTTAAGGATGGAACACCTAAAACCTTGTCTTCTCCTTTTCGTCTATGCGAAAAGGAATATAGAAAAATTATTGAAAGTAAAAATGAAAAAGATATCATAGAAGTCATTATACCTCAGAAACAGTTGCAGAAACTTGTAAAGTTCAACAGAAGAAGTGCTCTTGCAACTCAGATCTTTCCTCATCTTTTGTGCTCTAGGAAGTTTGGGAGGCTCAATCAGAACCGGACCACCTTCGGAGAATTCAGAATCTTTGTCACACGCTTCATCTCGACCATCAAAGGCCAAAGAGGTGCAACCAACATCAACAAAACCACCAATATGTTTTTATCTGCCTTCAGTAACGTTTATGGACTTGAGATTATCATCATTAGTACAAATAACCTTTGGCACCCGAATGAGGCCTGTTTCTTCGTCAGAATGTGGTTCTTCAAAAAAGATATCCTCAATAAACAAAAGTTCATTCATATCAGTTTCCTTCCTCTTAGGAACTTCTTTTCCCTTTCTCATGCAAGTTATCTTGTACATAAATCTTTCCACTAAAGATGGGTCGAGAGAAGAAAAATTCAAATCTGAGCATCTGTTCATATTGTCTGCATAAAGAATAAGGAAAGCATCCTCAAAAGAGTTAACCATAATTTCATCCAAGGTGGTCTGAAAGAAACAAAAGACCCTCTGCTTAGCATCATTTACCACTTCAGCAGCCTTGATCAATAGGATCTCCTTCCTACTAAGCTCGGTCCTGAGAGAATCGTTCTCTTTTTCCAAAAGAAAATTTTGTTTCTGTAAAGAAGAACATTGAGAATTGAGCATGGAAATATCTTCTTTGGACTTCTCCAAGGTCCCCTTTAAAACTCGAACTTCTTCATCCAAGACCAGATAGGACTCTTTTTCTATGATAATTGAGTTTTTCGCTTCTGGAAGAGCGAGCTCCAGTTTATTTCGCTCCATAACCACACTTTCTTCAACATGGATAAGAGCGTCTTTTTCCTTCCTCAAAGACATGTTTTCTTCTTTAAGTCTCAACAACTCAAAAGAAGGTTTGGATGAATCATCTACATTAAAACCCACCACTTGATAGCCTATAAGAAACACAATGGTTACATACAAGACAATTGAAAGAGGTTTAAGAAAACGAGAGGGGTAATAACTTATACCAAAAATAGTTGTTCGACCAGAGCTTAACAAAAAATGGGTGAGTCAAATGAAAAATCAACATTGGAAAAGTTAGAAAAAGAGATAATTTTTCTGACTAATTCATTGAAGCTATCACCATTAAGAGGGTTGGTAAAGTCCTGAGGGACGAGGTCCTCGGAAGAGGAGGAAAATCCCATCGAATGATGTAATTCGTCGGAAACTTCGGAAGACCCAACAAGATGAATGTTTGAGCAAGGAGACTCCTTTGGGAAACAGTCACAAGAACGTTAGTAACCACATCAGGACAAGGGACCAGACCCGCCACATCCTTAGACCTTTTTGACATAGTTTCTTCTAAGCTGATATCCATAACCTTCCTTTTTTACATTTTCCCTAGACTTGAACAAAGCATCCTTAAGGGAAGAAACTCCAGCTCCAGAATTTAAGGAAGTTGAATCGGTTTTACAAGATTCAGTGCAGACAGCTCCTAACATATGATGAAAGAAAGCTAAATTAAAATTTAATTCCTACTCCAATTTTAGTTATCATGCAAAGAACATACCTGGATTATCAAGAAACGAAGGAGAGTTTTGGGGGGGGGGGAGGAGCATTTCTTCCTAGTGACAAGGAAAGAGTTCCTTTACTAAGTAAAAACGGAGGTGGTTGCCCAATGATGGATTCACTGGTTGGCAAAAGGGAATGCCTTCAAAGGATAGCAGAGATAAGCAACAAAGACCTATTGACCAATTTTTCAGAAGCATCGCCAAGATGGTCTATTATCTCCTTATCCAAGAAGCCCGATAGTTTGGGGGCAGTATTTGCAATAAAAACAAATACAAGGAGAAAGATAACCCTCTATAATAAAAACTAGAAAAGAATGTATTCAAGATAATACTTGGGGTATGGAAGCTACCATAAATGCTAGAGGGACATCGGACAAAGAAAAACTGAGTTTCCAAGTCTTCGAGTCTCATTGTTCCTTCATATAACAATTTCTTTATGGGGTTTGCACGAAAATTTGAAGGTTCACATCACTAAGGTTGGAAGGATGAAATAATTAATCAAGAGTGGATGGGCTTAAAGAGGGATTACCAGACTCCTGGGATAAGAGTAACCCAATGTAGGTGTAAGTGTTTGGAGAAAGTTGGATGGGAGCAATTCCTAAATGCTGCAAAAATCAGGAAATGAAATCAGGGAAAGGGGTAAAATCCCCATGCCAGATGTGAATAGAAGTAAGCAAAGTAGCCTCCTGGAGGAGAGAAAATGGTGTCCATTTCATGTGAAGGAATGACTTCAATGCTAGAAACATTAAAATCCTGAAGGATAACATCAACTTGCTCTTGCGATGAAATCAGAGAATGCTTTTCGACAACACTGACTCTCTTCAAAGCAGAAAGATCTCTCGGCTAAGGAAAATTCCTATCAGGTTTGAAGGCAGTATGTTTCTTTCCCATACTGTCAGGTATAATCTGTATAATTCATAAAACAAGGTAAAAACTTTGCTTGAAAGAATACAATCTCTATTCTCCTAGAAGTGTCTTGTAAATAACAAGAGATTATCCCTCGAACATCTTCAGGAGAATAGAAGCAAATGAAAATGCTAGTTTAAGCTGCTAAGTAAATTTGGAATTCGTTGCCGAGAATTGATAGTAAATGGAAAACCAAAATAAGTTTATGGAAAACAAATATGATAGTTACTTAAGCTCAGCTTAAACTAACAAATATTTCAATTGTAAAATTAAGTATAAATGGCTTGTAAAGGATGCTTACTTGAAAACTACCGATGCTTTTCGAGATGAACTTCAAATTCAGAAAATGATGGAGAAAACGAAGGAGCTAATAAAACGAAATAAAAAAGGTATATATGAGAGGAAAGAAGCGATTAATTTATCCAAAGGTTGACTTGAAAAGTTGAAATTACCCCTTCACGAGGGGGAATGTTACTACCAAAATTAACACCGAGACAGGCTGATAGTGAAGGGGTATCAGACCATCATAAGCATAAGAGAGCAACACGGAAACAAAGACCCGGTACAGGACAAGACCGAAAGCATAAAGGAAGCATTCAGAATAGCAAGCAACCGACACCATCATCAAAGAGGAGACCTTAGATCTGATGTAAAAAAAGAGTACTGGCAAGGTAGTTCCGGTACAATAGGTAGCTAACAAGAGGACATTTCTGAAGGCAAGTCACCTAAAACTGGAAGCAGATGAAGAGAAAGAACAAAAGCCTATCACCCATGACTAAGAAGGATGAAAGGGCTATCGGCATTAAATTTATTAATGCCGATACTTAAAGAGATGAAAGCATCAAAAACACAAGGATACGAGACATAAGAAGAACCATCTGAAAGCCAGCTATCGGGACCAAAAAGCTTGATAATCAACAAGAGGCGATTGTGGAAGTCAATCGGTAAAACACCGGAAGTATACTTCCAGAAGAACCGAAACCCACTTTGGAGGTCTACTGAAAGCAAGTTAAAGATTCTAAATAGAAAGGCTGTCAACACTAATTGCTTTTTGTCAATACCGAAATGGGTGATAGCTCCTGAAACTTAAGTATCCGAAGTATGAAGGAAAATATCATAAAGACCTAAAGGCAGGACCAGAAGCTTATGACCGAAAGCCGAAAACCTTTCTCAGAGCTATCCATACCGACAGGCTTAGTATCGATACGAAAGGAAGAAACAATGTTAAAGGAAAATCTTGAGACCGAGACCATCCTTCCAAGAACCAAGATCGGCACCTTAAAAACAAAATTGCATCCATTAACAAGGCCAAGGAAGCAACCGGAAGCGAAAGGGAAAAGCGGCCAACACATAGCTGTTGCACCCGGAAAAAGGCTTTTGCTGGCCTAATGACAAATGAGGTCCCTATTTGTCTATAACTAAGACCCTAGGGGTATCATTTTGGAGGTTGAATTGTCATTTTTCAATCTTGTACTCTTTTCTTCTAGAGTATACCCTAATTTCTAAATCAATTTGGGGATTCCCTTTGTAGACCCTTATGTAATCCGAATCAATTAGCAATAAAGAGTTGATCAACACTAGCGTATTTCTTATGAATTTTCTTAGTCGTTTCCTTTACAAAGTACTATGTACTTTATAAATGATAAAGGTTTCTTACACGGGTTTAAACCATTCCTCAAGATCATTACGAAACCCTTTCCTGCAAGTGTAACACCACGCATTTTTAATTAAATAATAAAATTTGAAGAGATTCCAGAATTTGGTCACTTGATTAGCATCATTGCATCCATGATGATTTTTGGTTAATTTAGACCTATGGATTGCAGAAAACAGATTTAAGATGAAATAGATACCTTTAAATGAAATATTACAACAAGTATGAAAAAGAGGAATACGAAAAGAACAATGACCACCATTGTTTTAAGCCTTGTTAACAAAAGCATATGTTGTCCAGTTGGTAAAATCATGTGAGTTTCAAGAGAGTGTTGCGAGTTCGATTCCCGCCGGCACCATATTTTTGTTTTAGGGGAACGGTAAAAATAATACATGTTCTACGAAGAAAATAGGTATATATGCACATATAAGGAAAATTATACATATAAGGAAGAACAAAAATATATGTATACATGGATATGTAAGTATATGCATATATATATATGTGTGTGTGTGTGAAATGTATATATATAAATATATATATACATACACACATATATATACAAGAGAGAAGTTCAAAATAAGGTTGCAATCAAAGAAATCTGGTAAGAATTAAATAACGGCATAACACTGTTTGAATTTTGAAAATGAAACAAAAGTTGCGCATATATATATGTGTGTAAAATGGGCATTAGAAGTTTGTATATATATAAGGAGTTTATATGTAAATACATAAATAAATAAAGAGAAGTAAAACCAGAAAGTGACCAATATTTAGAATAAAAACGTTAACGAATAAGTATCTGCTCCCCGCTGGACCCAAATGGGTCGACCCAAGGGGGACTGGGTCGACCCAGTGGGTATGTGGGTCGACCCACCCCTGATTCGGGCAGATTCATTTAATGAATCTGGATTGTTTTTCCAACCACATTCGTTGCTGGCTCAATGCTGCTTTAGTAGAGCTTAGCCTAAATCTCATATTTTCTGAGAGGATGTCTAAACTTTATCATTCTTCTTCCTCTTCAAATCTCCTCAGAAAATAGAATTATTAGTCTAAGGAAATTCTAATTCGAAGATCTAGAGGAAAAGGAATGTATATCTACAAATGGGTGTTCAGAATTTTGATCGAAGATAGATAAATCTTAGATCTGGTCAATTTAAATTTCTCCTCCTTCTTCCCTTTTTCTTTTAGTTGAGAATTGTGGATCCATGGTTTTTTAGGTTCTAGACTCAGAGGTAAGCCATGGAGTACCAGGTCTGGACCAAATTCATAAATTGGAAAGCTATTAGTTGAGTGGATTTAATTTATGCCTTTTTGATAATGGTATATTTATCGTTTGGCATTCTCCGTTAATATGTATAAACCAGCTGAAATGTATAAACTTGTTAAACTATGTGCAAAGGATTACTGTTGTATATAGACCTATTCTAATAACTTGTTAATTAGATACTGCAAGTTAAGTTATAGTAAAATTGGAAATAATTGTAATGTTGTATAAGACCCGTTTTCCGTTAATCTTCTTTCTGAGTTAATGATCATGATGATCGAAAATCTACAAGTGGGTACCGTGTTTTTCTAAGTGACTTAAAAATAAGCAGCAGTGGCACAACTACTATATGGTGTGATAACGTGAGTACAATAACACTTACAGAAAATTCACTACTTCATTCCAAAGCTAAATTTTTGGAACTGGATGTGTACCGAGTTAGATAACAAGTCAACAAAGGAAAATTAAATGTAAATCATATACCTTCATCCCATCAAGTTGCAGATATACTCTAAAAACCCTTGTTGAAACTTAACTTCAATCGATTAAGGGATAAACTCTACATCAATGAAGTCAACAGAGAAGAAGATGATTTAATAAAAAAGAACCAAGCCAAGACCATTAGAAAGCATCAAATCGATGTCAAATCACTAATACATAGCCAGGCTTATCAAATATGACACAAACCTTACCGTATTGCTACAATTTTCTCTAATTCAAGCCTATTTAACATCTCTCAATGCATCACAAGCAACCTTAAGCAAAATCTACTCAAGGCTGCCTGGATCTGTCTATCGTGGAGGACTGAGATCTTCCATCAGAAGTTTTTCATGGCAGGGGCAATACTTTTCTCAGAGGATGCAAACCCTAATCGGTTGCTAGAGTTTGAGGGGGATTATCGAGAATTACTTTGTTATAGATCTAGTTAGTCTAGCTTCATCTCTGTAAAGTAGTATAGTTCCAGTGGTCAGTCCATAATAAAAACTATTATAGTGAACGGTCCACCTTAAAAAAAGGGTTGTAGTAGATTGACTTTCTACTAATCTCCTATACATATTGTGACTATTATTTGTTATAATAATAAGTGTGACAGATAAATTTAAAAACCAGTCGTCTTTGCCCAAAAAACTATTTATATCATAAAATATTTGGTTAAAAAGGAAACAATTTCATTCAAAAGAATATGATGAATACAAGAACACAAATTATATAATGATCCAAAGTTTAGAATAAGCATACACTTAATTTAAAAAACTAATACTTCAAAAAACAAAAACTAATACAAAAAACAGAAATAAAAAAATTAAACACAGTAATAAAATTTCATTGAATTTAATGTAAATAATGTAACTAATTAAAAAAAATCTAAACAATATTCGAATTAAAGATTAAAACAAACACTTCTTCATCACTAAAAAAAAAATTAAATTTCGAAATATTAGTGTATTGTCCATAAGAATAAATTTTTGATGGGCTGTCATTGGGCTTGAAAAAGTTATGAAGTTTGTCCTTCACAATAAAATCCCCATTCATATTTCTCCTTATAATTCTTCCACTTTTAACCAAAACTTCCAACATGAAAGTTGTCCATATGATCAATACAAACTCAACCATAACTGTGATGACCAGAAAATTCATACCGTTTGAATCAAGTATAAACCACACAACTCCGATCCAAATGGATAAAAACTATCGAGTGTCCATTAGCGACCCAGATTTTTGACCTTCAAACATTGACAATTATATTATCCGATGATAATCACTATCGTAAGTCCAAATGTAAGAATACTAACCGTCAATGTTTTTGGGTAATAACACATCCGAATACAGGTAAGTGCACAGCAGAAAATAAACGTCTCACAATATTACAATAAGTTGAAAATACAACAGAGTCATACAAGAGAAGTGCACGAACTGATACATGAAATATTTTACAATAACATATATTCAAAAAAATGATACACGAACTTAACTTACTACATAAGCAACAGGAAGGCAAAAGACTAGGATCTTTAAAAGTTAAGTCCATATGATCGACAACTCCATGATAAGCATATATCCAGATTCCTAGCTCCAGCAGCTAGTTGAAAACCCCGAAACACTAGGTTGCCCGTGCAGAAAATATGGGCACCTAGAGTTTCAGTGAGGGAAATAATTAACTTCGAATTAGTCATGAGAATGGTATGAGGAAAACAAAGAGTTTGAATCATTTTCAAGTTAAGCAATTCATAGGATCATGCTGTATAACGCGAAACGGGTTTTCCCCATATGAATACTAGTGTAGAAAACTCACAGTGCCCTTTGGAAAATGAAGATACCATAAGCTCTCGTGCCACTCACAATACAAACGCACACTTGGGCGAGGTTTCACTTATGATAACCAAAATATGTTTGACACGTGAAATTTTCTATTATACAATTATTAATGCATGGTGTTAAAATCACTTTCGCAAATAAACATATCAATCTTACCCGACATAGGTACCATTGTATTATGCCGACCTCCTACGCATTTTACGTAGGATCTACAATAGAAAATCGTATGGATTTGTAGCTGATAATTTTGGATATCCAACAAATGACCATGGCTAAGGAACTACCTTATCGAACGGGCATGCCTTTAGCAAACGTCCCGAGAAGTAGATACTTCTCTGCTAACACAAGGCATCAGTGCTCTTCAAGCCATGCCGCACAAGTATGCCATTTCCCGGTAGTTACCAACCTTTCCTACGGGATATCGAATTTCCAACAAAAACCACAATAGTAAAATGCCAGGGCTCTATACCATAGCACTACCTCATAAAAGCCATATAGCAAACGCCTGGGCTCTATACCATAGTGTTGCTTCAAAAATCTAGAAGGAAATGGTCATACCCTAAAGGTCGCGAACCCTATAAACTTGTTACATCTTTTCCAGATTTCAGTCATTTTCGGGATGCGAGGTTGTCAAAGTCTCATTACACAAAGCTACACTTCAATAAGCCATGCTTTGATTATTATAGCACATTATTTAGCATGCCACATTGTCCATTCACAACATAGAACTAATGTCTATCAATATATAACCTCTAAGCTCATATGTCTCAAAGAAAGGTGTTAAGCTAAGAGAAACAGATTCTCCACTACCAACAGATATATATTTAACAAAGATCAATTTATATGCAGTAAATTACAATGTTAGGTACACAATCCATTTATGAGTCCGTTCTGGGTCTGAATGAAACCAAAGGCATCTTGTTCCTCGTCCAACAAATGGAGGCACTTGCAAATTCGGAATCCTTCAAATACATCCAGACTATTGCCACTTATCTGGTATAAATTCTATCTTCAAATGGGAGCTAACCATTTGAGATATCCAGCAGTAGTCCTTTCAATGTGAAGGTTCCCGGTCCTCACCATCGTCTTCAGTAGCATTTGATCTGCTCCAACATGTCGTTTTATTATTTGGAATGGTTTACGAATCAGAACACAGTTCCTGGTCTTTTCGAATAATAAGCACAAGCTTAAAACGAATTAATATGGAACACATATATGCCTAAGTCTATTTCTTTCAAATTTAAAAATATTATTCACTTAACTTTTAGATTAATTCTATAAGTTTCCCAAATTCTTAAATAAAATTTTAACTTTCCAACTCAAATCAATTTCAAATGATTTTACAATATTTTTTCATATTCTTAAACAATTTTATTTGACCTTTTTCTGAAAAATCTGATTTTGACCTGTAAACCGTGAATTCAGGATTTTTATTGAAAACTGATCTTGACTTATTTCAAAATCTAACCATTGGATCTTAAATTTCTTTTTTGCATTTGAAATCTTTTAGATTTGGACGAAAATCTGACGGTCGGATCTCCCAGTATGTCATTTTAAAGTTAACGGTCGAAATTCGCGTACTACCGCTGCGCGACTAGTCCTATTCTAACCGTTTTGTGGCTTGGACTCAAAATTCATCTGATTCAGTACTAGTTGGTATATATTTGATTTAAAAATACATATATGACCTTTTGAAAACTATTTTTCAATTTTTCAAACTTATAGTCAAATATTCAATTTTATGAATAAAATATTATTATTTTTCAAATAAAATAAAATTACAAATCATTTTTCAAAATAAAATTTATAATTTAAATAGATTTCAAAATAATTTTCAAATTTAAATTATTTTAAAATCCAAATTAATTTAAATTTAAATTTATAATTGGTCATCTCGTTCGTTGGATCAGTTAGGGATAGTCAAGGAGAGCAGAAAATTAGATTTTCCAAACCTAAGCCTAGGCATTATCCTCTCTGTCGTCCTAGAATGTTCCGGTATTTTTTGAAAGAGACCTCCTACATATATATATATATATATATGTGTGTGTGTGTGTGTGTGTGTGTCCATACACGTATCATTCACTTAAATGTTAATAAAAATTAACATTTAATTATCCAATGGATATTATTTCACATAAGTGACCTTAACACTTTAAATTTATAACCCAATAACATATTCAGAAACCCAATTAACATCCAATAACCACATTGGGTGTCATTAACTTAATAATTCACACTATTAACACATGGTTAACATATGAAAGTAATGTCTTTAACACTTTAAACTAGTGTATACATGGTTAACATATGAAGGTGATGTCTTTAACACTTTAAACTAAGTGTCCACATAGTTAACATATGAAAGTGATGTCTTTAACACTTTAAAATAAGTGTGTACATAATCAACACATAAAGGCAACATTTTTAACACTTTAATCTAAGTGTTTACATTTCTAACATACCAAAGTGATATTTTTATCACTTTAAAGTTAGTGTTTTCACTTTAAACAAACAAAGATGATGTCTTTAACCTCTTACACTAAGTGTTCTTGCTTACAATAAAAAAGTGACATTTTTCACTTCTTACACCAAGTGTCCTTGCTTTTCACACATAGTTACAACCAAACATACTCAAGTCAAGCCATTCATCATCATATTCAACCGAAACATAACCAGTCATATGTATACTATTTTTAACGCATAAAGGTTAAAATTTTCTCACTTCACTCTTTAAATGCTAGAACTTTAGCTTTGAAAACCAGCACAAAGTTGAAATCTTGTGAGTTTAAAACTTGTGAAAGTTGGATTTTTAGGAGGTAGGATCTTAGATCTATGCATGAGAGAAGTATGTAAGTAATTTAAAGGGTAGAAGAGGTGTTTTTGGGTTGAATAGTCTGTGGAGGTCACAACTTAGGGTGGTTTTGGGAGTGTTTGGGCTTGAATCTTGCAATTGAGGGAAGGGGTTGCTATTAAGGAGAAGTCGAAAAGAAAGGAGGTGGTTTGGAGTTATAAAGGGGAGAAGGAAGTTGGGCCGTGAGTTGCATGAAGGGAGGAAGCCATTTTTTGGAGTTTTGGAAAGAAGAATGTGAAGTTGAAAACGAAATGAAAGAAAGGAGGTGTGTTGTCTTCTTAAGAGAAGAGAAGGGAAAATTTTATGACAACTCAAAAGTGAAAATTAGAAAGAGGAGGACATCTCAAAAGGAGGGGAAATAATTTAGTTCTATGGCTTAAAAATGGGGATGATGTGTTGATTTGAAAGGAAAGGAAGAGGAAGAGATGACACCTCAAAAGGAAGAGAGAGAGAGAGAGTGCACATAGAGATGTTTTGAAAGTGGGAAATGACGTGGCATATAATGATAAAAGTGGTATTATTTAGTTAATTTACTTATGGTATAGTTAGTTTAACCTAAATGTTTCATTCTTAGGCTAATTATGTTAACTAAAACACTTAACCAATTACTACAACAAAGTTATAAATCAACTATTTATTCTTCAAACAATATTTAATCCATTATTTAATTAAACTGAAATAAAATAATATACTTTAAATTCATAATTTAAGGTGACTAAAATTACGGATCATTACAATCGCCCATGCTTAAAAGAATTTTGTCCTCGAAATTGGATGAAGCTAAAGATAACCCAAAAGAGAAAAGATATCGAAAAATAAGCTTACCCGGTAAGAGTGAGGGATGGATATCTATCCTATACCTAGGATAAGATTTCCACATGCTTTCTTTTAATTCTCAATTGCAGTCCTTCGGATCTCTGCTCCACTGGACTTTAACCAATTTGATGACTTTGTTTTGGAGCTTTCGCTCTTCTTGTTCAATAATCTTAATCGGTTCTCGCCTTACTGCCAAATTTAGACTAATCTCCATATCTTGCTGAGCTGCTTCCTCAATAATCTGATCTGGATCGTGAATGTACTTTCTCAAGTGGGATAGCTAAAAAATATCATGCACGCTGGACAACCATTCCGGGAGTTGAAGACGATAAGCTAAAGGACCAACTCTCTTTAAGATAGGGAAAGGTCCGATAAATTAAAGTGCTAATTTTCTTGTCTTCCCAAATCTAATGACACCATGCATTGAAGATGTCTTCAAGAATACTGAATCACCAATGACGAATTCCAAATATTGCCTTCTCTTGTCGGCATAACTTTTTTGTCAACTTTGCGTGGTTTTCATCCTTTTCCTAATAAGATCAACTTCCCTAAAGCTTTAATTATCATATCGGGGCCAAGATCTAACTGATCTCCTTTTTCTATGCAACACATCGGAGATTTGCACGGTTGACCATATAATGCTTCAAATGGAGCCATTCTAATGCTAACCTGATAATTGTTATTGTTATAAAATTCATCTAAAGCCAGATGGTCTTCTTAAAAACTACCAATATCAAGAACACAGGCTCGCAACAAATCCTCTAAGATTAGATTTAATCGCTTAGTTTTCCCATCTGTCTGCGGATGGTATGTAGTGCTGAATTGAGCTTGGTCCCCAACTCCTTCTTAAAATATTCCAAAAAATGTAAAGTGAAGATCGGATCTCGATCACTCACTATACTACTCGATATGCCGTGGAGTCAAACAATTTCTTTAATATATAGCTCTGCCAAACTTGCTACTATTCGGGTTGGCTTGACTGGAATAAAATGAGTTGTCTTAGTAAGACGATCCGCAATCACCCAAATTACTTTATTTCCTTTTTAGATTGTGCCAACCTATCGATAAAATCCATTGAAACTTGGTCTCATATCCATTCGGGAACTTCTAGGGGTTGAAGTAATCATGCCGCCTTTTTCTGATCACTCTTAATCTATTGGCAGGTAGCACATTTTCTAACACAGCTAGAGATATATCTCTTCATTGTTCTCCACCAAAACGTACACTTCAAGTCACTATACATTTTATTTACTTTAGGGTGGATAGCATATTTTGAATTATGGCATTCTTCCAGTACTTCTTATGTTCTTTGATGTCTGGAACACAAATTCTTCCTTTTAATCTTAGAACCCTTTTATTTCGATTTCAAAACTTGATCTTTTATTTCGTTGTATATCCTCAAAGATCTTTCGAAGGAAATCATCTTCCTTTTGCTTACTAAAAATATTTCCAATCAGAGTAGGAGTGACAACATGATATCCCAGGAAAGTACGTTTCCGGCTTAAAGCATCAGCTACCACATTATCTTTTCTAGGCGTATACTGAATATATAGGTTGTAAGACGTCAGAATTTCTAACCACCTTCGTTGCCTCACGTATAGATTCTTCTGGATGTAGAGATACTTCAAAGATTTATGGTCGGTGAATAGTTCAAACTTCTCACCCAATAGATAATGCCTCTATATCTTTAAGGTGAATACTATCGCTAGTAACTTTAGATCATGGGAGGGATAGTTCTTCATATGTGGTCGTAATTATCTACTTGCGTAGGCAATCACTCTATCATTCTGCATTAGAACCGTACCAACACCATCGCCACTCGCATCTGTATACATGGTCAGTCCTTGATTTTCGTATATAATGCCTAACACTGGAGCAATGGTCAGCCTTTTCTTTAACTCTTGGAGTGTTGCCTCGCATTTGGGAGTCCAATTAAACATTGCATTCTTCATAGTCAGCTTCGTTAGAGGATTATCTAACACAGAAAAATCTTCCACAAACTTATGGTAATACCTGACCAATCCTAGAAAGCTTCAAATCTCAGTTTGTGTTCGGGGTTGCTTCCACTCCAAAATTGCAGAAATCTCACATGGTTCCACAACAATTCCTTCTTTTGACACTACATGGCCAAGGAACTTTACCTTTTCATCCTAAAAATGGCATTTTGACGTTTTTGCAAACAAGACGTTCCTCCATAATATTTCTAACACTCAAATGTTCAACATGCTCTTCTTCTGTCTTTGAGTATATCAGAATGTCGTCAGTAAACACTATTTCAAACTTATTCAACACTTCCCAAAATACCCTCGTCGTCAGGACTATGATGTAGGCAGGTTGTTGGTTAGTCCAAAAGGCATAACTAACCATTCATAGAAGATATCAGACTCTCAGAAAGCTGTGAAATGAATACAATCCTCAGCGATCCTCAGCTGATGATACCCTTAGGCTAAGTTTATCTTGGAAAAGTACTTGGCACCATGCAGTTGATCAAATAAATCATCAATTCTGGGCAGTGTAAATTTATTCTTAAAGGTCTGCCTATTTAGGTTTCAGTAATCCACGACCAATCTTAGTGATCCATCAGACTTTGCGGAGAATACTACAACTGCTCCCCAGTTTGAATAATTGGGTCTAATGAAACCTTTTACCAAAAGCTCCTGGGTTTGCTTATCTAGCTCTTGCCTTTCCTATGGAGACATACGCCAACTAGCATGCACAACAGGCCTTGTATTTGGCATATGATCAATTCTGAACTCGATTTCTTGATGTGGAGGTAAAGATTTCACTTTTTCGAAAAAATCAGGAATTTCCTTTACAACAGGAACGGTGTACAAATCAGTACTAGGGAATCCTAGGATGTACATCAAACTATCCCTTTTCGGACTTGGATCATCATAGTGGATCTCAATATGACATCCAACTTTTGTTTCAACTGATGCAATCCTTTCCATATAATCCAAGTTAACATCATATTCATGCAACCAATCCATTCCAAGAAAAACCTCAAATTCTTTAAAATTGAGGACAAAAAAATCGATAGGAAATTTGTGAGGAGGATAAGAAATTGGAACTTGATTACAAACTAAACAAAGAGCCGTGGGTACTCCCATGGGATTTGTGACATAAATGGAATCCTCAACAAATCTAACGTCTAGTTTTAATTCCTCTACCGTATGTTGAGAAATAAAATTGTGATGCCGGCTTTTCTTCTGCTTTGTCAGACTTTCCTTCTTTCTTCGGCTTCTTACATGTATTTGCATAGTGGACTCTTTTCATGGCAATTGTAGCAAGTCATGTCCTTCAGCTTTTCTTCTGAAACTTTCTTCTTGTTTTTCTTAGGCCAGGGCTTCTTGCCTTCGAACTTCCTTTTCTTTCCATCCTGGTTGTTATTCTTCTCTTCCACATACTCTTGTTGATCCAAGGTATCGTATATATATCCCATGTCAACCATGTCCACAAAGGATTTCTTTACATGTGCCATGATTTCTCTTCTACAATGCTTATTCACCCCGTTGATAAACTTCTCATTCTTCTTGATAGGTTTACTTACCAACTCTGAGCCGAAACGAGAAAGTTCATTGAACTGATTTAGATATTATTCAAAGCTCATATCTCCACGTTTTAAATCGAAAAACTTTTCGTATATACTGGAGATTCCTGTCGATGGCATATATCGCTCTTCAAAGACCTCTTTGAATCTTTCCTATGTAACATCATCTTCTGGTTCCCCTTGTGTGATGGTTTTCCACCAAACCAAAGATCCATCCTCAAGCTGCCATGTAGCTATAACCCTTTTCTGTTCATTACTTAGGTGCAAACCCCTGAAAATTCTTTCTTAAGATTTCATCCAAGCTTTTTCTTTAATAACTGACTCAGATCCTACGAATGCTTTTCCTCTAAGTTTGGCGAAGTTCTTATAGAGATCTGGAAAGTCATTTTGAATTTATACTCGCCCCTGAACTTCATTTGCAATAGTTGAGCCACGCCCGTTGTTAGTGGTATTCCTTTGTACCCTACATCGTCCCCCGTAACTGCTCATTTATTACAAATATGTTATAGTAAGAAAGCTCAAATTAAGTACATGGACGAGATATCTTAGGGAAAAGCAATAAATATAGACAGGAAATAAAGGTGTGTGGGTTCTCTCTCTCACATGTCTGCACTCATTTTAGGGTATTACTAACCCCATCTCTAATGAGTTATCCAATGGTTATACCCTCAGAGCTAACCTTCAACTCCGATACCAAGATGCAACGACCAGAAAATTCATACCGTTTGAATCGAGTATAAAACACGCAACTCCGAACCAAATGGATAAGAACTCTCGACCGTCCACTAGCGACCCGGATTTTCGACCTTCGAACATCGACAATTAATGTATCCGAAGATAAATCACTGTTGTAAGTCAACATGTATGAATCCTAATAGTTAGTGTTTTTAGGTAATAACACATCAGAATACAGGTAAGAACATGACAGAAAATAAACTTCTTATAATATTACAACAAGTTCAAAATACAACAGAGTCATACAAGAGAAGTACATGTACATGAATATTTTACAATGACATATATCCGACAAAATGTTACATGAACTTAATTTACTACATAAGCAATAGGAAAGCAAAAGATTAGGGTCTTAGAAAGATAAGTCCAAAATATCAGCAACTCCATGATAAGCATATATCCAGATTCCTAGCTCCAGCAACTAACTGAAAAACCCAAAACACTAGGTTTCCCATGTAGAAAATATGGGCATCTAAAGTTTAGGTGAGGGAAACAATAAACTCTGGATCAGTGACGAGACTGGTGTGAGGAAAACAAAATAGTTTAAATCATTTTCAAGTTAGGTAATTCATAGGACCACGTCGTATAACATGGAACGGATTTTCCGCTTATTAATACTAATGTATAAATGTAACACCACAAAAATTTAATACATTGTAGCCATACATTAAGATGATAATTTGGGTACAACTTAATTAAATATTCAAAATTAAGTAAAACCGATATTACCGTTGTGTTCGTCTCGGAATTCTAGTTCAAATAGATCACAAGTTTGCATAAAACGGATAATGTATGAAGAAGTTATGAGCCTTAGAAGTTTACATATATATATATAAGGAGCTTATATATAAATATAGCATAAAATAAAATCTAGAAGAATCAAATGAATGAAGCACGGAAAACGAGCAGGAAACCGTCCCATTGTGGGCCAACCCACGCTCAGCTCAGGTCGACTCATATGTCAACCCAAGGAGGGCTGGGTCGACCCACAATAGATCTGGCAGATTCGTCCGCTGAACCTGGACTATTTTGTGGCTTTATTCATTGCTGACTCAACACTGAGTGTATGAACTAGATTAAAACCCTAAAATCTAACGATGACGGATTGTCCTAGGTAGTCTATATAAAGGCATGTAACCACATTTATTCCACACTACACAAAACCATTTCTTCCTCCAAATCTTTTCTAAGATAAATATGTGCATAGAACTTTCGAGGTGCTGCCTAAACATATATTAATAAGGACAAACAGGATTGCTGTACACTAATGCAAGATTAAAGTGGACATTTTCTCTAGTAGTATATTCGGATTCTTCACCAAGTCCCACTGTGAGTTCTATGCGATTTTTAGATTTGATTATTTAAAAAGGTATTGGACAGTAAATAAGATTGGATCTGATATAAACAGTGCCTAAAATTATCCCCATATATATTTATACATGTTTTTCTATTCAGATCTACGGTTATATTATGAACCTTAATCTTCCTTGTCCCTATTATGGTTTTCATTTATTTACAGTCTTTCTATTGTGCCTATTTACTCAGTCTCAGATTTGTTTCTCCTTTTTTTCCTTTTTATTCCACCCAAAACCTACACTACTCAAGCCTAGGCTATTACGTTAATTGAGTATAAAGGACATAAATTGGAATAATTGGATAATGACACATAAAAGGGGGAAATTGGGCATATTATGTACTAGAACATTGACTGTAAGAATTGGGATAATTACATGTTAACCTATTAGATTTGGATAATTATATGTTAATCTATTTGGGATACTTACATGTTATTCTTTTAAAGTTGGATTAATTACATGTTAGGAAGAATATGCGACATGATAATCAGTTAAATTGGACTAATGTGATACTTAAGAATAGAATAGTACCAGATGTGGAAACTAATAAATTACTATAAATTTAGTTCTACATTTGGGCGGATGCTTGTTAGGAAAAAGGGTTGTACACTAATAACATTTAGATAAATGTAATTTTACAACCGGGCATATTATTGAACTTAAACCTGCTAAGTTACACCTGTTAAATAATAAGCTAAAGAGATCCCAAGTCTAGTTGTTGTATCAAGTTATCGGGACTCTTAAATCCTAGTTACATGGGCACACAAGCCTAGGGTTGGCTTGTGTCAAGTTGTGTGGAACCCATATCAGTCAGTTGGTATCTCGGTAGGGACACCGGACTATGTGGGAGTTAGGGCACGCTTTACTGAACTTGATTATAAGAGGTTCAAGGTTTAGGGGGTGTACAATGCGCATTCTAGCGGAGTCATGAGTGTGCATGGGTCTGACTATTGGAAACTAAGCCGCAAGTAACACCTACGGATATGGCTATGTTCTATAAGTTGTTGTGATAAGGACTGATACACCCTACTGCCGGGGATAACATAGAATATTCGGGTAATAGGGAGCCGATCGCATGTGTAGTAATTAGAGTAACACCTAATCTTGTTAATACTAAGTTAGTGTAGTTAATTTGACTCTTGGGATACGAATGAGAAATTTTATCTACCATTACCTTGTTTGGCATCTTGTTTGCCTCTTGCACATATACATGTTTTACTGTTTTTTCTCTTCTAGTAGTATTGATCTGTCTTGACACCTTTTCATATACATATGCTAGAAATTATTAGAACTCGCCAAACTTTATGTATGACCTTTATTGTTTTCCTTCTCTCCCTTCCTTTCTCTCCCCAAGTTCTCAGAGTGGGAGTGGTCAATAGTTGAGATCGTGATTCTGCTTGGACTTGGATAGCTCTCATTTTTCAAGTATTTTCTTCAGTTTATTCATGCGTATTGTAATAACAATTAAGGGATATTGTTATGGTTTTTGTAACCAGATTATGAGATAGATTTCTTTTGATTATTTGAGAAAAACATGATGTTGTAACTTTGACTTTGAAATGTTGCTTTTCTTGATTAATAGAAGTTCTAAGTTTTATTTTCCACTGCATTATTTATATCCGTCTTATACATTTAGTTATTGTTTACCTATTGCGCTTCATGAACCTGAATGCATTCTCATTAGAGTGACATTAACGGACATGGGGTGTCAAAATAAAACTCACAATACTCTTTGGAAAATGAAGTTACCATAAGCTCTCGTGCCACACACACAATGCAAACACACACTTGGGCGAGGTTTCACTTATGATAACCAAAATATGATTGATACGTGAAAAATTCTCTTATATTATTATTTGTGCATAGTGTGAAAATCACTTTTGCAAATAAACATATCAATCTTAGCCGACATAGATACCATAATATTATGTCGACCTCCTACTCGTTTTACATAGGACCTACAATAGAAAATCGTATAGGTTCGTAGCTGATAAGTTTGGATTTCCAATAAATGACCCACGGCTAAGGAACTTCCTTACCGAATGGGCACGCCTCTAGCAAACATCTCGAAAAGTAAATAATTCTCTGCCAACACAAGGCCGTCGGTGCTCTTCAATCCATGCCGCATGAGTATGCCATTTCCCGGTCATTACAAACCTTTTCTATGAGAACGTGAATTTCCAACACAAACCACAATAGTAAAATGTCAGGGCTCCATACCATAGCACTATCTTAAAAAATCCACATAGTAAACAAATGGTGTAACAACCCGGATTCCAAAAGACTGATTTTTTCTTCTTCATAAGGACCCAATCCATCGAAACCCAAGTTAGGTGCTCTGGTATCCTACAGAAAAGACAGAGACATAAAAACATATCAGAGTTCGGAAAACATCTCATAGCGGAAGGAACAAAATATAATATAATCAAAACATAACTTTACCTTAATAATGATACTGCTAAACAAGTATCCAAAGCTATACCATCTCTGTCCTGAACCTAACCTGCGAATGTTACGAGGAGGGGGTCAGAACATAAGCTCTGTGTGATTGGACTTAAAATAAACTTCTAGATAATCCTACATATACCCTTCCGTTACATTTTCTTATTTATTAGGTTCTTTGCAATGCTAGCTCTCTAGACTTACTCACACGTCATGTCCATCTACCACTAGTAGATTAACCTAATATAGCTTATATGTAGCTACCCCCAAATAAGATATACTCTTCTCATATGGACTCCATAGTATGCACACATTCCCTTACTAAATGCCACATGTCCTATAAATTGCTATGTGTATATATATATATATATATATATATATCAACTCTACGTCCGCATGAAACTATCATCACTGTGTTACGTAAACGTTTGGACTGCCATTCTAGATCCTACTAGGTTCTATCATCGAATAATGCCCTCTAGTCTTATGATACACCACCTAGAGCAACATGAGTGTACCTAGACTTTCCCACGTACGTATTGTCAATCGTTCTTGATGTCTATTGCACGTGTTCTCTATATGTGCACCCAAGTCCCGTGGTAGGGCTAAATCAAGAAACACGAAACTCGGTCGAGAGCTTTCAGATGTCTGCTGATTGCAGATGTTGAGGTCCGCTTTACAGTGGCTATGGTCCCACTAGACCCCTCTCTCAACTAATGAAAGGCACCTAAGTATATCAAGAATGAGAACTTAACCCCGGCCCCCTATGCCCATCAGACCTATTGGCCAACCTCACCCATAAATAGAAAGCAAAGTACATGGTCTTTTGGTGTTCCCCGCCTTTCCGCTTTACGTACTGTCTAAAGATGGTAGGTAGATGACGATTTGCTAACACAGGGCACTAAACGGTCTCGCCGAATCACGTTGGTTCATCTTAGTCTTTTGATTGCCCCTTATTATTGCAATCAAGGCATACTCATTGGTTTACCCATGCAGACCTAACCTTTGTGAGCACAAGCGTATCATCTGCAACTCATAGAGGAATACCAAGAGTACCCTCCACGTTCCCGAAAGCCGCGTGCTTCTTAACCCAGTCCGTTGGAGCCTACTAGGATATCTAGATAGACATGCACCCCCCTTTGTGTCTTTCGACATCCGATTATCTACCCCTAATGGTTATTCATCTTTTAATATATGGACTGGTCCAAGCGCCTCAATCTTACCTATTATTAGAACTATGTCTAATTATTCAATTATGCACTAGTTGTGCCTCATCAGGTTTCTTTATAACATGGTTATCCTATGTTGACTTTTTTATGTTTCCAATTACCATGTTTCCTCTGCATATTAATCTTTCCTTATATCCTAGCTCTTTAATGAGTTTTCAACATGTTAACACATTTCGTTCATAAGTATTTCCTCATATCTTCGTATTCAATTATATTCCCATTTGTTGATGTCGCCACAATTCATCATTATTTACTTAGTTTTCTTAACTAAGGTTTTCTAGCTAGTTCATATACTTATGACATTTTTATCAACAGACTACACATTGTCGCTTTACCGTTTATGTTTAACTGATAAGTTGTCCTGTTTTTCTATTTCATTCTCATTTGTCCCTGTCCCTAGGGAAAGTATACTTATCATACAATCTTTATACTATCCCCATGTTTGTTTACAACAAGTTGCTATCATTCTCCAATCTTCTTTTTCTCCAATGTTGTTATATTGGTTAAATTTGTCTATATGCCCCAGTTTACTTAACCTTAGCACACTTAACATGTTTGTTTCATAGCATTAATCTTTTTATTAATGCACTCAACCTCTCACATTAGATATGTTGCTTGCGGTTGCTGGATATGCCGGGCGGTTCCGGGCAGACTTCTACTGCAAACTCATCCGAACCTCGGGTTTTGGGCTTAATGCGCTAACCTCTCACATTAGACCTGTTGTTGTGGTTGCTGGATGTGTCGGGCGGTTCCGAGCAGACTTACACCACAACTCGATCTAACCTCGAGTTAGGCATGTTCATCTTTTAACCGACTTATACAATTTCAATCTAGGTTTTATATGCCTATTTATCCCAATCCAATAATTCATGTTCATGCTTCTAAGCCCAACTTCATGTTTATGGTTCCAATTTGATTTGGATACATAAATTCTACCATGATTACATAATCACATACATAGTTATGCCAATACTCCTTATTATATGTCATGTTATACTTAATTATACCCAAATTAATTGTTTTTTTAAATTATCAATAAGTCATTTCAACGCTCATTCTTATTGCTTAGAACAATTAATTCGTCCCCACCCTCATTCTTATTGCGTGCATATATATATATATATATATATATATATATATATATATATTCCAAACTATTCCCAATCATCCCAACATTATTCACAAGTCTCAACGTATCATATTTAGGCTCGAAGTTAGCCTAATTTTAAAAGTAAAAAGGAAGAAGAAGGGACGAAAGTCAGAATATTGCAATTGTCATGAATACATAGACAAACATGTGAAGTGAATAACAGTAAAATAGGTTAGACAGATACATATGTTAGATTTAGGTTCCAATCCCATCATAATTACCATTCAATTTATTAGTACGTTCATTAAGTTTGTGTGAATGGGGAATGGTGAAAGATAGATCCATTATTATACAAAAATGTATTTTAAATCCACTCACCTTGATTGGATTAGAAGAAGAGGATTAGGCTTCGTTATTGCAGATCTATGTTTTTCTCAATTCGTTGTTTTGATTAGTTTTGAGAGGAGGTTGTATTTCTTGAATCATTGATCTTTGATTCCATCTAATCATTTGTTTAAGAAAAAGGTTTGGCGAGGAAGGAGAGGAACAGGCTGATAGTCATTGTTTTACTTGAGGAAGAAGAAGAAGGAGAAGAGCAGAGCTTCGACGTCGCCTTAGAAGATATAGGGGTTAGGGTTAGGTCTAGGGGTTATTTATATGTGTATTGGAGAAACCAAGACCCTTAGATTGAATTAAAGCACATCAGAATTGTCAGAAATCGAACAAAACGTTTTCCCAGATCTAACCGAGGGTGTCAACACCCCTATAGGGGGTCGATACCCCTATCGACACCCCCTAGTGGGGGTCGACACCTATATCGACACCCTCAGGGAGGTGTCGACCCCTTTGAGCGGGAATTTTCCTGCTCATCCCAAATCTGGTCGGTTTGAACGGTTTTGAATTTCTAAAGCGGCTATATGCATACATATATTTTCTTGTGCGTATACAAACTTCTATGGCTTGTAACTTCTTCATACGTTATCCGTTTTACGCAATCTTGGTGTCCATCTGAACCAGAATTCTGAGACGGACGACGGTGATGTCTGTTTTTCTTAGTTCCTGATATATAAATTAAGTATCTTTATTTTCTTACCCTTAACGTATGTATTAGTTAAACTATACGTCACCATCATTTGTATAACCATATTTTTCATTTTAAATTATATTAAAATTGCGGGGTGTTACATTCTCCCACCCTTAAGAAATTTCGTCCCCGAAATTTGGTAAGGGTAAAATCAAATAATCCCTCGTCTAATATACATCCACTATGTGTGCATCCAATTTCGCAAACATAGTGCACATGTGCATAGTGCACTACATCAAGATAATACATGTATGCCTAGGTGGTACCTCCTATATGTATGCAGAGTTTCAAAGATCCTTTTAAAATATGATTTTCAATCGACCCCTATGAAGGGGTGTCGACACCTATGTCGACCCCCCTTTGGGGGTGTCGACTCCCTTTATTTTATTTTATTTTCGTTCAACAATCTTTCTTCTTGACGATTCATCTCCATTTTCTGTGTCAAACTCTAAATTCTAACGTGCTTACTAGGGGTCGCTTGTCCCTACCTTGTATCCGTTCTAATTCCATAATTAAAATATAACTATCTCTCATGGGATAGGCAATTTGTAATGTCCATTATTCTGTACACTTTTATTTCTTCATAAAGATTTCCTTTTTCTCCATTTTAGTGTACAAAGGAATTATCCCATTTTTTTCCAAAGAAAATCTTTTTCCCTTTTGCCAGCGAGTTCCTCGACTAAACTAAGTATACATATATATATTTATTTATATTTCTAAAAAAATACAAATACGTTCACTCACTATCTATATAGGAATTCTAAACCTAGGCTTTGATACCAGATGTAACAACCTGGATTCCGACAGACCGATTTTTTTTCAAAAAAACCCAATCCATTGAAACCCAAGTTGGGTGCCCTGGTATCCTGCAGAAAAGACATGGACATAAAAACATATCAGAGTTCGGAAAACAAATCAAAGCGGAAGTAACAAAATATAATATAATCAAAACATAACTTTACCTTAATAATGAACTGCTAAACCAGTATCCAAAGCTATACCATCTCTGTCGTGAACCTAACCTGCGAATGTTATGAGGAGGGGGTTAGAGCATAAGTTCTGTGTGACTGGACTTAAAATAAACTTTTGGATAATCCTACATATACCGTTCCATTACATTTTCTTATTTATTAGGTTCTTTGCAATGCTAGCTCTCTAGACTTACTCATACGTCATGTCCATCTACCACTAGTAGATTAACCTAATATAGTGTATATGTAGCTACCCCCAAATAAGATATACTCTTCTCGTATGGACTCGATCGTATGTACGTAGTCACTTACTAAATGCCACATGTCTTACAAATTTAATAAAGATTCTCATTTGTTTATTGGATGATGAAAAGAGAAAATGAAAAAGGGTTGGCTTTTACTCTTATATTGCTTAGTTTTTTCTACTAATTTCTAGGAACTGCTATTTAGGATTTTCTACTAGGGTTTGTTGCTGTGGTTTCAATAATTGCCAGTTAAATTACTACTCATAAAATCAAGGGCAAACTAGGGTTCAACAACAAGGAAAAAATTTTAACTTAGTAGACTGAAACGTGGACATTGATTTTATGTTTAGTTGAGAAGTATGGTTTGCTTTTTCCATGCGGACATTGATTTTATGACAATCGATGTTGATTTAGAGTTTCACGAAAAAGAAAGAGGAGTGTTAATGAGACTCTAATTTTGATTAAGGGGGTTATAAATTTAATTTATTTTAAAATTGTTATGATAGGGACAACATAAATTAGCTTCCCCTTAAAATAGTAAATAAAAATTCCAAAAATAACCTTATAATTCCATAATTTTTTCATTAGTATACACTGAAACCCTCCACTGTTTTCCTCTTCTTCACCAAAACAGCCGATTTAAAAAAAACGATTAAACAAACTTTCCAAATTTTGCGTCATTACATTGGGATCTGATTGCTTTATTTTCATCATCTTCGTTCGAACCATGGCGGAGGAAATAGAGTTAGGTATGCGATTTAGTTTGGCTTTTAAAGCAGCGTGCTTTTCTGTCAATCAATTTTTGAAGAATTAAAAAGTTAGGGTTAGCAGCACGTGATATGCATGGAAATGATAGTTTAGTCTCTTATTTTTTTATATGCAATCTTCCTCTTAACAAATATAAGGAATCCCCTTAAAAAGTTTCTTCTTTTCATGAAAATTGGAGTTCTTTTAACAATTGGAGTTCTTTTCATGAAAATTGGAGTTCCAAGTATGTTTGATCAAACCTTGAAATGGTCAGCGGGTTGGGGTTTAACAGTTCATTAGAGGTTACGAGTGATCCTAGTGTTGTTTTGAAGCTTGTTAACTCGTAAATTATTGCTTTACTGGGCAAAGTATAATTTGGATTATATGTATTAACTAAATAATTATGAATTAACATAGAGGGAGGTGGAAATGAAATTTTTATTGCAAACATCATCCAGAGGTTTTAAAGATTTTAACTCCATATCTATTGGTATACGTATTATGTGTTGTCGACTATGAAAAAAACATGATAAACAGGCTAGCAAAATATGACCTGAAAGGTAGGAGGCTGTAATGAAGACATTCACTCCGTATTCTTGGTATTTCAGATTGCTTGTCCAATGAGCTGATTCTAGAAAAAAAAATTCAAAATTTGGCAAAATGCTTTCGTAGCTCAGTTGGTTAGAGCACCCGTTTAGTAAGCGGGAGGTCTTGAGTTCAAATCTCAATGAAAGCAGTTTATCTTTTCATTGTTAACTGTTCCAGTTGTCCTATTATGTGCTGTTGTTTTTGATTTCTCTGCTTCGCACAATCTGATAGCTCAGCTGGTTAGACTATTTCTGCTATTTACTTTGATTGCCTGTATAAAGGAGTTTTGACTGGTAATTTGGTTCTTCTCATAACATCGGTTATTGTAATTTACAGCCAAATATGAATTTTGACAAGCAATTTACTTTTTCTAATTTCAAATGTTATTGTTGTTGATTCCAAATGTTTTCCAATGTACAGTTTCATGTGTTTTTCGTGGATTTCAAAACTTTTTACACTATGGTAGCCAAATAGTTATTTCATGAGGCTTGATCTGGCTATTCCATAAAAGAAACAAATGAGACAGCATACAAGAAAACTGTAATTTCACGTCAGTCTCTCTATGTTTTTCCACCATATGAAGCTTTTATTCAAATTCTCTATTTGTTGACCATTTTTACTTTGGTATTTCAGGAAGTGCAGTGGTATACTTTCGTCGTTAGTTTCAAGTACTGCGAATAACTAACAGAAAAAAAAAACATTTGTTCCTTTGCAGGAGATGATGGTAAACTTGCCCGTTTCTATGATTTATAATTTACTACAGATGTCTGCCCTGACGGAAGTGGAGAACCACCCTGCTAGCCATGATATCAATGTGATAGGCGACTGGGGCGGCCCTGGGGTAAAGCCACCAAGACGGTCGCCCGGGGCCTCCTACCTCATACTGCGTACACTTAGACATGTTCTGATAGCCTAGGGCTTCAGATATCTTGATTTTCCTAGGGTCTCTAATAGTTTTTTGTGTTTTAGGGCCGACCCTGATAGATGATGTATTTTGGGTTGGACTTGGGTCGACCAGCTCAGGTTTTTCTAGACAACGTCCTTTTCTCTCTTATAGGAAGAAAGGAAGTAGCATGTTTGGTTTCATAACAGGTAATTTTTCATACAGATACAGTGTACTTCATGTAAGTTCTCATGTCATCCTGATGTGCAGGTAATTTAATGTCATTTTGTTATTAAAGCATAATGAAGAGAACTCTTAGCTGGGAATGGTGTATGACATTAGAATTAGCTGTATTTGTGAATCTTTGATGATCCTTAATTCAGCTCATATACAATCTGTCCCAACCCACATATACCCAACCCAGTCCATCTTAGTTTAGACCGGATATGGCTTACAATTTGTAACTCATACTATATATGAGTCGGGTTTGATGTTTTATTCAACTCAACCTTATTTTAACCAAACTCAACCCTATATTAAAATACTAATTCAATATCTATCCACTTAAAATTAGAATAGTATAATCCTAGAATAATGTTCATGTATTCTATAGAAAATATATAAAAAAACATATTTCGTGTCATTCAAACTAGATAGAATTTGGAAAATATATTTTAAAGAGCATTTTAATGTATTTTAAAATGAAACATTTGTTCTACTACGTAGTAAATTAATTTTGTATGATGTGTTTTACAATGAAATTTTATAAAATACGTCTTATTATTTTAAATGCATTATGATAGCTAAAATATGATATATTATGCTGAATATTTTATTATTAATTTTACGAAAATTCGCTTGTATCCTCATTTTTTATTTTATTCAAGCAACCCAACTCAACCCTACTAAACCCGACCCAACCCATACTTCAACCCAACCCATATCCAACCTCATATAGGGTCAGATAAGGGTTGAATTATCTTAAACTCATACCTATGCGAGTCGAATGAAGTGTTTGGTGTAACATGACTCAACCCATACTTTGTGCAGCTCTACCTAGAATAAAGATAATTGTGTTGCTTCTTGTTATTGTTAAAAATGTATGTCATTATTACTGATTTGTGTCAATTAAATTAAATTACCCTCTATTTTAGTTATGGTACGATGTATTTGCAATGACTCGACAGTTCATAGTTTGATCTTTGTTTAATTTTGGATTACATTTATAATTTTAACATGACTTTTTGACTGCATTATCTCTCATCAGATATGAATTGCAAATATAAATAGTTCGCCTTGATTTCAAGTCTTGACTAGAATTTCTATTGATGGAAAGACCGATAAAAGCAATTCTTATTGGTACGAGAATTGACTATGCTAATGTGGTGTGCTTTCAACAATGGTCATGAAAACTATGGTAGCGTTTGACTAGTAAATGTTTATTTCTAACCAACTAACTTAATAATTTGTGATTATTAATTTATCATTAGTACTTGTCTGTGATAACTTATGTACTGCACTATCTATAATACATTATAATGAATGATTATCCATTAATAGTTTATAAGTACTAATTATTAACATTATCAAATAATTATTTTTATATTTAATATTTTTTTATACTAAATTATTAATTATGAGTTAATTATAATTAATATATAATAATTAATAAATATAATAATAATTAATAACTAATATTTAAAAATGTATGCTTACATTTATTACATAATTAATAAATAACATTTAATAATTATTAATTAAAATTTTAGTTTTATTAATTAATTATTAATAATCGTATAAAAATTAAGATCGATATCAATTAATACTTTATATGATAAAGTGATATTTAATATTTAATTTTGAATAATTATTAATTAATAAGTACTATTGCAAAATTAATAATTGGTAATAATCAATTATTAACATAAATACTTAATAATTCGTAATTAATAAACAATGTTAGTAATCAAGAAGTAATGTATTTATTTAAAATCAAAATTATACCTAGCATTAATAAAAATTAAAATTTTGAAATTTTCCAAAAAAATACCTATGATGCAAAGTATGCTTTCATAAGCATTTAATACTTTTATTTAATTAATGATCATATTTAATATTTAATATATAAATAAGAAATAACATAACAAAACTAAATAATAAATAGTATCGATTATTTAATAATTAATAATTTCTGTTAAATTAATAACAATTCTGTTAAATTAACCACAGTTAATTACTAATATAATAATACTATTAAATGTTTAATAATTAATAATTATGTTAATGCTTAGTATTTAAAAAGTAATAATTAATATATAATATACAATTTTGAACAATTAATAATTGTAACTAATATTAAATAATTAAGTTGTAACAAGTAATACTTGAGACTAATGTTCATAATTGGTAATTTTGCACTGCTCTTTCGTCAAATTTACTTGTCCGTTTTTTTGTGTGCTAATATTAATACTCTGGTTTCCACTTTCGTCACCAGCCTCGTTCCGCCGTTCACCGCCAAAGAACATGAATATCGGTCAACCGTACACCCTCAAAAAACATTGCATGGTGACCAAAAGAGTTTTTCAGGGTACTCATACACTTTTATTATTTTTCCATCTTTCAGTTTTTTCTTTCTTTATCATCCCACTCTTTTTTTTCATCTTTCCGCTTTCCTTTTTCATCATAGCATCTGACGAGCATCATTCTCAATAGGGATTATTAATGTGACTCCAATTTTGGTTAAGAGGGGAAAATTGTAAGAGGACGCCTTATTTATTATTTGTTAGGGGGGTTGGGTATAAAGAAATAAAAATAAAACGAGACCACACCACAATCCCCTGCATATCACATGCTAGTAACCGTGATTTTTTAACCCTCCAAAAATCGATCGACAGAAAACTGCGCTGCTTTGAAAACCAAATTAAAATGCATACCTAACCCTAGTTCCTCCACCATAGTTCGAACAAAGATGACGAAGAGAAAACAATCAGAACCCAATGTAATAACACATTTTGGAAATGTTATTTTAATCGTTTTTTAAATCGACTGTTTTGGTGAAGAAGAGAAAAACGGTAAAAGGTTGCAGTATATATTGATGAAAAAATGTTGGTGTAACACCCGTCTCGAAAAGCTAATACAAAGATCTTTTAGCACAACGGTTAGTGCGTGGTGTTGCTTTCCGAGAGGTCGGGGGTTTGAACCCCATGGGTGTCACATTTGGTATTAGAGCCTATACCCAGCCGGAATTGTGTGTGTAATGTTGCGGATGTCGGTCGGTGCAGTGGTACAGATGCGGGTTACATGCGTAATGCCTGGGTGGTGAGTGATATGAGCCAACGAGGACGTTGGGCTCTTTAAGTAGGGTAGTCTGTAATACCCCTCTCGACACTACGCTATAGATGGCATATGCCAACCCCAGAGAAATGACGCAGTAGGTGCCAAATAGTGTTGCTGTAGGCAAAAAATGATTTGTGGCAACACTTTTTTGGGGTTGCCTTTTGTCGCGTTGCCTCAGAGTCAAAGGCAATACATTTTCGATCCTACGACAACATCAGCACAGGTGTTGCCGCATGTACTAAATTTACAAAAATGTGGGACCCACTATAATCAGTAACCCGGGTTTACGGAATCGCCACTAAAATCTGTAGCTTGGGTTCACAGAATCTAGTTGTGGGGCCCACATGCATAAATCTATGGCCACAATTTTATCACCCAATGGCAACACTATATCATAGTTAGGCAACATTTAACATCACATACTGCAACATTATATCATATATATGACAACTTTACATAACATAACATCAAACTGAAATTAACAAAGAACTTTTTATTTCAAATTAACCAGCAAACACAAGTAGTACTTTGTCAACTACAAAATAACAAAATGTAGCCACTAAATTCAATTTTACAAACATTTCAATATCAAACACAGCAAGTCCTAAATTCATGTTTACATAAAACTAAAACATTTTAAAAAAATAGTGCAAGCCTTCAATGCGTTCAATGCCTCTACTGCATCGTGTACCTCTAGTGCCTTCATTAACAAGTTCTTGAAAATCCTCATCACTGCCTCCTTCACTTGCATACATCAGTTGCATTTTAGCACAAAATAAGAGGTATGCATGCCTCAATTGTATTTCAGCACAAACTATGGTCAAAGTATAACTGAGTTTCCTTTCAGCACAAACTGAGTTTCATAACTGAATTTCATTTGCATCAGTATAACATAGCATACTGATCTAAACAATGTGTATAAAAGTGTACTAATCTAAACAATGTGTGAGTTACATAACTGATCTAAACAATGTGTATACAAGTGTATACTGATCTAAACATAACCGAGTTTCATTTGCATTTGCGTTTCAATTACATAACTGGGTTACATAACAGAGGCACAATGTGGATACAAGTGTACTGATCTAAACATAACTGAATTACATAACTGATCTAAACAATGTGTATACGGATCTAAACAATGTGTATACAAGTGTATACTGATCTGCAAATGTGGCAAAAAATATCACTAATCTACAATGTGACAAAATTTAAAATTATACCTGAAAAACTGCTCATGCATGTTATTTCATGTTACTTCACTGTTCTATATTGCCATAACAACACATAAAAGAACTCCAAACATGATCCAAGACATAGCTAAAGCTTTTGCAAATAATTTTTCTCTTGTCTCGTGTTTTCCACATTCAATGCGCATTAGGGCCAATTCTTCCTTCAAATCTGCTATAAATTCATTGGCTTTTGCCCTCTTTTGCTTTTGCTTCATCAGCTTTTCTTCAATTGTCTTCTTTTCCACGAGTAATTGCAATATAGTCTTTTCTTTTTCCATCAATTTAACAGTAGTATCATCCAATTCAGAATTGTTGTTGATTTCATACACTTCGTCCTGCCACATAGAATACCCGCAATCGCCAATCTACGCATATATTATATTCTCGAGTAAAACATCAATGAAAGATATGATAATCGACATGGAGCAACCAAAAAAAACCTAATTTATACTTACCAGCCATATGGAGCAACTAAAAAACTTCTTCCCGGCATTCGACCCTACCTTCACAGTCCTCATCTTTGCTGGGATATTGTGGTGACAGTTCTTTCTCGTAGCCGTTGTTGACAAATTTGAAGTAGAAATCGATTTCCGCATCATGCAATATTCAATGATGTCCGCAGTCCGAGACTAAGTCATGGTTTTCCTCCCAAAATCTATTAGCAGACATTCTTCATGAGTTTTTATCTCCAAAAATCAACATAAAACAAATTTGTGACAATGTGTAAGTACCAACAAAGATTCCATAATATTTATATCGAATAAACATAAACTATAGGATGAAACATCAATTACATTCCTAAAATTTGCATAAATGTGGATATGATAAATGCAGTGTGTACTATATGACATCTAACAAGGCTAAATAAACACACACTTACTGCATCGAAGGAGATCTCACTGGTTGAGAACTAAAGGCAGAAACCCCAAAAAAGAATAAGGGCGTTAAGCTCGACTTTAAAGAGCAATGATTATGATTCTGATCCGATCAAAACAAGGCTTCTTGGATCACCTAAATTTTGCTTTGCATCTTGCCCGAGCGAAAAAATTCACTTCTACATGGGCCTTGGAAGCGAAAGTGCCTCTCTGAATTTGGCATTGTCACATACTTCCTAGTGGAGAATTATCCAGAGAACTTTTGTACTCACAAGCATTGCCACATTCTACCTCCATTCTCCGGATAATGTCCCAGCAGGCACTATGGTGGACAACAAAATCTACCACCCAAAGAATTACGATTTCTTCTTATGCTCACAAGATGGAATGATAGGCACAACCCAAAGAAGTACTTCTGTGAAACAACATATTTAACGATGTAGGTTTGAGGAAAAAAAGTCCTAAATGGCTACACTACAAGAAAAACCGAGATTAGCGACATATTTTTAGCAGCGGAAAATTCCGTCGCTAATTAGCGGCGGATTTCCATGTAATCTGCAAGGGGTAGTTTTTTAAATTTTCAACTTTTTTTCTTTTATATATTACCGTCGTTTTCTGCCGTCCCTCACTAAGCCGTTGCAAATTGCGTCAAATTACTGACAGAAAATTTCTGCCGCTATTTTCCGCTGCAAATCCAGGCAGATTACCGACGAATATTTATCGAAGCTATTTTGCAGCAGAATTCCAACAGATTTGCAAGAGATGTTTATATTATTTTTCTAAGATATACTTTAGTGTTATTTTTTAATAATTATTAACATGTTCAATAATTAATAATTAATTTGTTTTAATTAACGATTTATAAGTAATAATAAATATTAATTTACATTCTATAATAAATAGCTTATAATCATTGCTTATTAAAATTAACAAAATAATCTTTGCTCATAACTATTGTAATTACTAAATTCTTAATTAAGTTCTCTGCTTTCATCACAAATCTCAGTCAGTATTGGTTAATTAATAATTACTAAATAATTAAGAGATAATAATAATTAATAATATAGATCAATAAGTAATTTTCAATAATCAATGATTAATAAGTAATTTTTAATAACTAAGAAGTAAAATTTATTATCTAGTATCTAAAATTTAATAATTATAATTGATGTTTAATATGTATTAATTCAAAAAATCAAAACTTTCGTATTTTCTAAAATAAATATAAAGTTTAAATATAAACTTTTGAAGTTATAATAATACTTAACGAATTTAAAAAAATGTTTTAACTATTTAAATATACCATTAAGTTATAATATTTTTTTATAATAATACCATTTATACTAATCAAACTTGTAATAAATTACATGATAGTTTAAAATTTTAATGATATTTTAAATTTTACTTATTTTGATTTATCTCTATATAAGTTCAACAAGTTGGCTGGACAAAATATCTGCAATGATCCGCATCAGCGTTAAATACTAAATATGGTACGTTGATTTTAAATCCAACCATGACCTGCCTTATGACATGGATTGCACTGTCCTCCTAAGTTTCCACCACCCAAAATTTCGCTGAAACCGCCTAAACGAAAAATAATCCCAAATTTCCCCTTTCACGCCATCAATCTCCTTATCCTCGAATTGAGAAAATAAATTAAATGAAAATCGACAGATGGAAAAGAAATGGCTCGCGCTCCACTCTCTTCTTCACAAATTGATAAAGATTCGAATCGGGTTTGAGGCTTGAATCGGGTGCTGATGGATTTCGGTGGATCTCGATCTTGGTTTTGTGCTTTTTTTGGATTCGATTTGGGTATGCGGATTTGTATTACGTGAAGTGGTAGAAAGGTGTGAGCACTGTTTTTGGGAGGGGTATGATTCTGGGCAGATGGAAGTGATGGAGTAGGTGAAGAACGGAGTTGTGGTTTGGGGCAGAAGGAGAGATGGTGAAGGGGGTTGAACGGTTGGATCTGTTGATGGGAGTTGCGTTTCTTCTTTTCTCACTCTCTCTGTAAAAAACCCTAGACGTCGTTCACCAGAGTTTTGGGAGTTGCAACCCTAGACGTTTCTTCTTTTCTTCTTTCCACCATTAACTGTGTTGCCTTCATTGCACAAGCCTCCAAGGTAAAAGTTTCTCATTCTTCTATGTTCATTTAGTTTTGGGTTATGGTTGATATTTTAAGCTGTTGACTTTACTGTCTAAACATGATGTATTATGCAGATCATAATCCAAAAAATACAATATATAGTTTTGTGATTCTCCTTGTTGTTGAAATATAATATATTCTATCATATTTTTGTTGCATTGTTGTTAGTGTTTAGAAGGCTAAAATCATCATATTATAAATTTGCATTGAAATAAGATGATGAAGTAAATCTAATAATAAAACATATGACATTAAGGTAGATCATAGACAACATATACATTTTGTTAAATGTCATTTGTGGGTTGCCAAAATTGATGGTGCATGGGTGATTATCAACATTTTTACAACTTTTCTCGAAACTGAGGTATGCTCATCCACAGCATTACTTCATTTTGCTTCTCTTTTGTTAGTTTAAACTCATGGAAATGAAACCATAAGCTTAACATGGAAGCTACGTGGTAAATTTAACAAAGAGGCTAAGTACTGTTTTCATGGCACCTGTATATTACTATGACTATACTTGGAGCATGTGTATACAAATGTCTATGACTATACTTCTATGCTTCGAGAAGCTTTATACATACTTCTTTGGAATTTATTATTGAAGCTTTACACATGGTAGTATATGTATTAATCTTGCAGCTAATTAACTTAAATTATTTTTCATAGTGTTTGAACACAATAGTCAGTACCGCAATGTGATGAAAGTGACGAAATCCAGCAAGTTGTGTAACCCATGTATAAGGAAAGAAAAGCTGGTCTGATAAGGTGTATTATTTCTAAGTGTTAAGAACAATAATAAATAGAAATTTAGATGAACAACAAAGAAGCTGTGCTAAGGAGGCATCTGAATGTATTTCTAAGTGTTAATTTTTTTGCTTAGTTCATTTGAGTTCAATATTTGAAAGCCCAAAACAAAATCAATTTATTTTATCCTTTGTTACTTTTTTGTTTGTTGCATGAAAATGATTTTAGATAATTTTCCTTTGTTCTGTAATGGATTTAAGATGAATTATTAGTTTCCTTCTGTACATGCTTCGACTAAATAGTTTTTGCATCTTTTCTCCTACATGCTACCTATCTGTCATAACTATGACCTGTTTTTTTTTTTCTTTTTTTTCTTTGGGCATATTTTTCATTTAGATGGGGATCTATGATTGTAGTTGAATATAATCCACTATGCTATATTAAAACAAGATTACTTAATGTAAAATTCTTTTGTAGGGCTTTGTATAGATAGGTATCTTATTTGTTACTGTTTGAAATAATTGTTGACACATAAAGCATTTAGAATCCATGCATGCATGCTAATAAAATATTTAAGAATACGTTAATTTGCTACTTTGATTACTGCAGTGGAGTTATTAGATATATTTGAGTTATAAAGAATGGCATTACTCAAGGCACATTTATGAGATTAATTTAGTCCTTGGTTATTATTTGTGCAGGTATGCATCCACTTTACTGGTTTGTTGTTTTTCTGTTATTGTTTAATTTTTTTAATTGTGCTCTATTTTAGTCCTCAAGTGAAGATAACAGGTATGGTATTTTCACATAGCGTAATATGAACCTTTTTAATGTTTTCTAATACTACATATATTATTTTAAGAATGACGGCTATTGCACTGAAAGATGATGTTATCTTCATGCTTACCTCAGATGTAGTGTGTCAGGTGTGTATTTAATGACTATTCACACTGTTCAGTTGATTTTTCTTATTGAAAAGGGTTGAATTGAGTTGCGCTCATACGATATTTAAAATGAAATAATTAGATCATATTAATATGATATTAAAAATTAATTAGATCATTTTTGAATTAAGTTATTTAGATCATTTTAATATCAATAAACTGTGGATTTTTTTTGAGTTATAACAAAGGAAACATAAAAATCCCAATCTATTTTCAATTCGGTTGGAACTGAAGTTTCATTGTTTGTGCTCCGGTCCCAACAGGTAAGATACTTTCGAACTTTGTAGCGGTTAACAAATTATGGTTTATAAAAAAAATCTAAAATAAAATCATCTTATTTCTGTTAAATATTTATGCTGGTCTGTTTTATGGCCCTAGCTACAGTGTAACTACAGATTTTATTACTGACGATGACGTAGGAATTATATTGATAAAATCATAAAACTGAGAATGATCATAATTTCCAAGAAAACCTTTTTGATAAAATTCAAAACCGTTTGCTGAAAGGTCATCAATACTCATTAGTTATATTTTATTAGTCTTTGATTTTTGTCCAATTACAGGACCCAACAAAAAGATTACTAATTTTAAAGAAAATAACTACTTATTTTGTTTTATAGTACTTAATTTAATGCCATGGATTTTTTTAGCCGAAAGATCATCGTTACGACGATGGTTATGATGTTGCTTCCTCAGAAATGAATCCCATGCTACAACTGTGTAGCATTTTCCACAAACTTGAAGTAGCTGAAGTTCTTGTTCTTTTCAATTTTGTCTTGCATGCATATGCAGTTTTGTAGATTAACTAGAATTGGTGTATGGTCATTGGATGAAGGCAGTGTGTAAGAATTACTATTTGGAAATGGCTGCGACCATACATTGATTAAGACTTTGTCAGCTATCGATTCAAGATTGCCACATGTAAGTGAACACACTTATATTTAATTATATCAAGCCAATGGCATATAAACATGTAACACACATTATCAAAAATATTAGTAATGTCCATCCATCCATTAGGACCGTTAAAAGTTTGAAACTTGATAATCCAACATACAATTGACTTGATTAATTTGTTTTGTTAGGTTGCTTTCCTGTTTGCACAAAGGAGGAAACTGACTTAACTTACCATCTACATAAATTTCCATACCCAGCCTTAGGTAAAACTACGCAAATTTCTCAAGAAGAAGAAAAGAGGAGAAAAGCAAGAGCTTTTAGGTTTATTCTATCTTATGTTATTAAAACTGGTTGGAAATATTCGTTTATTATTGCTTCATTAAGTTCCAATATTTTGCAGGTTTTCAAGGACGCCTAATTTTACATCTGGAACCAATGGCAAGGGAAATTTGTCCAGGTCATGTTTTTAAAGAGATATCAATGCTAGAAGCCATTAACTGCAGTGATATAGGTGTTATTTGTTACACTTCTAATTTTTTCACTTTCTCTTTCTCTTATACATTTACTTTTCCTCTTGGTTTGCAACTGAGTTGCAAACTCGGTTTGAGTTTGCAAACTAAGTTTTCACAACCGAGCTTGCAAACTCAGTCTAAGTTTGCAAACTCGGTTTGCACAACGAAGTTTGCAACAACTCAGTGGCAAATTTAGTTTGCATCTGAGTTGCAAATTCAACTTGGAACTGAGTTTACAAACTCGGTTGCAAGCTGAGTTTGCAACTCAGTTTAGTTAGACCATTAGTAATTGTGGTTTGCTAGTTAGGCTTGATGAAATTGCTAGCTTTATGAGTTAGATCATAATTAATTTTAGTCTCCAACATAGAAATCTTGTTGAGGTTGGGTTAAACAATAAGGTTTTGCAATTTTTATTGTTTGGCATAGAGATAAGCACCCATAATTTCATGATCTAATGTTGTCTATCAATAAATTGTGATTTTCTAGTAGATTGACTAAATCAAGTCTTCCTAGCTTAGTGGATGGCAGATTTATCTTTTGCACTTCGTTTGTCACTATTAGAATATGTATTGGTTAATACTGACTTTTCATCTTTTCGTTCTTAAGTTTCTTTTTTTTGAGTTGCCTTTTTAAGAATATCATGGGTATATTCTGTAACGATATTGGACATATCTAAATGAGTTGGACATTCAAATATAGTTTATTTTGGTTATGGTTTGTTTAACAATTTTGATTGTGCGAATCAATTTCTAAAGTTACCATTATTTCTTAGCGGTAGGACCTGCATGGTGCAACACTAACAATGGAGGCTGTTATCTAATTCTTAGCTTTCTCTTTACTGGTTGGTCTTGTTCCAATGGGACCATGCAAAAAAAAAAAGTTGTTGTACTTCGCCTTAAGCTTACAACTAGTGCAGTTCAGCTGCCGATTGTTTGAACTTAAAAGTCAGCACTTGGTTAAGATATTGTAAGTTTCACTGAGCTTTTAGTATTATTATTTTTAACCTTAGATTACATTTGTATTATCCATTACCTTATATATGTCTAGAGTCTGAAGCCTATGTGTCATTGTTATTAATGGCATGGATGGCAAGTAATGAGTTTGAGGTGAAGGAAGGTTGTGAATAGTGAAGTAGTAGATTTGTTTTGATGAATTGATGATATTGATTTTCTTGTAATAACATATGTAAATTAACGACAGTAGAATAAGATTAGAAAATATTTTATTTGAAAAAAATGTAATTATGAATGTTGAATATGAGATGAGTGATTAATATAATACATTGATTATGAGATGTGTGTGTTCATATTAATTGTGCTGTATGTACATTAGGATTGTGTATTGAATGAAACACAAATTATGTGTGTGATGATATATATATATATATATATATATATATATATATATATATATATATATCAAAAGGGGAATAGCAGCGGATTACCAACAAAAAAGGGAGGTTAAGTTTACCTTAATTTAATTTTCGTCGCTAATTCCTTGGTAATTAGTAAGGATTTACCAACGTCTTTTATAAATAATATTTTATTATAAATTAATTATCCGTCGGTAAATAGTCGGTATATAAATTAAAATAAAATTTTATTTTTGTTATAAAATTAGCAAAATGATGGAAAAATGTTGGAAAAATCATGCTAAAATCCGTCGCAAAATCTGACACAAATACCGTCATGGTTTTTACCGACCAAACAGTTATGTAGGAAATCCGTCGCTAATGCCTGTTTAGCGACGGATTAGAAGCGGATTCTGTCGCTGCTATTTGCTGTTTTTCTTGTAGTGCTAGGGAATACCTTCATGTTAAGCCTAAAACAGATTAGCCTAAAAAATGAATGTACAGACTGACGATGTACAACACTATGGATCATCAAAAAAAGGTAATTTGAGATCAAAAAATTCATTTACCGTACCTTAGAGTAATGAAAGCAGATCAATAGCGAAGCAATTTCGTGCAAAATTGGATCTTTATTTGGTAGCGAGCAACATAATTAGTGGTTGCCTCGTCGAATTTTGCTGCAGTGAGAATTAAAATGATAGGAGAAGGAAGAAGAGATTTTTTTGAGAGAAAGGAGAATTTAAGGAAGAAAAAGGGCAACAAGAATTGGGATTCCTTGCGATATGAATTGGGAATTTAGTTTAGGGTTCGAACGATTTAGGGTTGAAAGTGGAAAAGTGAAAACAACGAGAATTATTTTATTATTTTTCAGTGGTAAAATGAAAATTTAGGGAAGAGAAAGTCGGTCATAATTTTCTCAAGTGAAAACAACGAGAATTATTTGTCAGCGGGAATGAAAATTTGGGTAAAAGACGTTGCGGTGTTGAAAGAAATCAGATTGATGCGGATCACTAACCTGGACCGTTGATGCGGATTGCTAATTTTATTCACGCGGCTACTGCAACACATGTTGATATCTATGCTAACACATTGAAGCGTGCATTGCAATAGACAAAAAACATCATAGCAATGACAACATTGTAGCTAGCAACACCATGGGTTTTCGTTGCAATATGTCATCTATGGCGCAGTTCGAAAACCTAAAACAAAGATCTTTTAGCACAGTGGTTAGTGCGTAGTGTTGCTTTCCGGGAGGTCGGGGGCTCGAATCCGGTGGGTGCCACATTTGGTATCAGAGCCTATACCCAACCGGTGTAATGTTGCGGATGTCGGTCGGTGCAGTGGTACTGATGCGGGTTACATGGGCAATGCCTGGGTTGTGAGTGATATGAGCCAACGAGGACATTGAGCTCTTTACGGGGGTAGTCTGTAACCCCTCTCGAAAGGCTAACACAAAAATCTTTTAGCATAACGATTAGTGCGTGGTGTTGCTTTTCAGGAGGTCGTAGGTTCGAATCCCGTGGGTGTCACATTAGGATTATAAGGTTATTATTGGAATTTTATTTATTATTTTAAGGGAAGACTAATTTGTTTTGTCCCCCTATAATTTTTTTAAAATGAATTAAAATTGTAATTTGCCTTAACCAAAAGGGTGTGTCTATTAACATCCCGTTATTTGCTCTTTACCCCCCACTAGAAAGAAAATAAAATGTGGACCCCATCATTTTCTCTTCCCACCCCGTTTAATCCAAAAATGTCTTGCTGTAATTTCATTCTCAATACTTTTTTTCCTTCTTTTCCTAGTCTCCAACTTGCAATTTGTTTCTTCTGCTTTCTCCCTTTAAAATTTTGATTGAATTAATTAACATTTGTAGGCAGCATCGTTCGTTGAAATAAATCGACGCACAACCCTAAAATGTTGGTTAGTGTAATTGACTTTCTACCTGAGCATTGACTTATTTGAACCAACACCATCTATGCTGATGATTTGTTTGCTAACTGTTTAGGTTTTTGCAATTTTTGTATATTAGTGATGTATTTGATCTTAAAACACATAATAATGCACATTGTTGATTGTACAGCTTTTAAAAATTTAATCATTGTTTTATTTTTCTGAAGGGTAAATTTGGAAACAAAATTTTAAAATATTAATTGGGGGTGAAAAGTAATTAATGGAATACGAATAGCCAGACCCTAACCAAAATTGGAGTATGACAATCCCCTTCTCAAACGATTTCAAAGCTAAAACCAAAATCATTTCCTTTCTTCTCTAAACACAAAAGCACTAATTAATAATGAGTTTTGCTACAAGACCCGAAAAGGTGGTGTCAAAGATCAGGAAATTCCCGAAATTAAAGGAGGACAGTTGATTTTATTTGTTTCTATTTAATTCAGACTTTGGATTTGTTTTTGTCACGTTGCCGGCTAAAATCTTTGGCCTACTGGCTTTTTCGATTAATTATTTCTTCCCTACTCTCGTCACCCTCCTCCTTTTCCGTTCTTTCAATCTAGCTTCTTGCCCTCCCTAGTCGTTCATCTTCTTTCCAATTCACCTAACTTCTAACCAACACGCCTGAATCCGCTTTCTGAAAGTCCTCTATTCCCGCTCCGCCTATTTCCGAGCTTACCAAGAGAAACAAGTTGTACGAGCGTAAGAATAGTTAAGATATTGTTACATAGGCGCGCTAATAAGAATTACACAGATGTGCTTGCCGAGCCCTAGTACTCAAATTTCTTCAGGCTACCTACTGCATAGAGGCTATGCTTTGATGAATTTCCATCTATTATGGTATGCTTCGTATATATATTATTATTATAGTTAGTTATATTTTAGTATTTGTTTCTATCACAATTGTAAAAATTAAGCGCACAATTTGTTATAGGATTTTGACAGCATTGATATTGTGGAGCTAAATCGGCGAAGTCTGGAAATAGAGATTAAATTGTTTTTGTGGGTCGCGCAAAAGTAGATGTTCACTTTAGCCTGGTATAATTCGAAGGCAAAAGAGAACCAAGAAGTATAATCTCAAGTAACTATAAATTAGCTGAATTAAAATGCAGGTTGGTTGAATGATAAAGGCTTACACGAGAAAGAAGTTTCTTTTTTGTGTTATGTGCTCAAATAGAAATGCTGAAATAGGAGAAACTTAGAATGTATCATTGATACACTTGATTGCAATGTGGGTGTGACAAGCATGAGTTGTCTATGTACTTCTCTTGAACTATATATTTAGGCTGCGTTTGTTTTTTCTTTAAAGTTATGAATGCAAGTTCTAATTTATAAATCATAACCTTTTAAGTTGTTTGATTTTTGTCATTGTTCTGAATAAAACCATATATTCAGAAAAAATAATTCAGAACAATTTTAGTTCTTATTTTTTATTCTGAATGCAGAATATTGTTTTTTGTTCTGAATGCTAAATGCAGACAAACAAGTAAGGGATAATTCAGAATTCAGAATTCAGCATATTAAACAAACGGAACCTTAGGCTTGTCCTATTTACGCTGTCTGATTAAACATACTACTCATCCTTGTCATAACTCACAAGAGCACTATAAAATTAAGATTTTAACTATATTGTGATTTTTCATGGTTTTCATTATTGGTTGTTTATGATGATCAAATTGCAAGAGAATATAAAGAGCGTGCTCATATATGGTTTTTTTGTTCCTGAAGGATGTTTATCCTTCATTAACAGAGAGCAAATCCTCTATACCCAAATTCCTCTACCCTCCTATACTCAACCAATCAAGACCCCTTATTTTCACCTTTTTGCAATTAAGTCGGCGAGAGAAAGATGACTTAATTGCAAAAAGGTGAAAATCAAAGGGTCTTTATTGGTTGGGTACAGAGAGATAGGGGATTTGATTCCTTATTAACAATGGTACGTTCCAGTTTCTCGTGAAAAACGATTGATTAATCGCACACTGTGGGAAGACAATTTTAATGGACATGTTGTTGTGGCAGATACATATTATAATTGTTACATATGAAAAGAAGAGGGAGAGGCATATAAAGTTTACATATACAAGGGTAGATGAGCATGCATGAGAGGAAGATTTCAATCAAGGCAATGTCAATGACTCTTATTTTGGAGAATGAGAATGCGAAGAGTTATCTTTGGATACTCCTGGGCAAGTTAATTTCTCGGATGATATGTCTGCTGCAATTAGGTTTGCTGATGGGATTGTTTTGTTTCTAATGCTGCTGAAGGAGTCATGGTAATTGTTTTGTCATGCTCAATATTTTTCGTTGTTGATGTAAAATCTAGTATACACAATCTGGGTGCAAATCACCTGGATTAGGGGCTTTCTGTTCTCTTGGTCTGCACCAATCAAATTGCTCCATTTTGGAATAATTTGCAGTTTGCTCTCTGTACTTCGATTTATACGGAGGGGGAAAACTGCAAATTACTCCAAAATGGTGCAATTTGATTGGTGAAGAACAGGGAAACAACCACACAATACAGTTTATCATCATTTCATTTGGCCATGACTGACAAAATAAGTATAGGCCAGGCTAGGCATTATAGACATTTAGTTAAAAATTCATTAGGGTGTATTGTCGCCATTTAAAGAAATTTATTTGTTTCTTCTGTCGCTTCTATATGGAAATGGTGATTGGCCAACCGTGGGTGACAATATATTCAGTACACTCAAGTTCTGGTGACTAGATTTAAACTATACACTTTGGATAATCTTACATATACCGTTCAATCATATTTTCTTATTTATTAGGTTACTTGGGTTAACAGCACTCAACGCTTACACACACGCCGTACCCATTTACTTCCCAGTGAATTAACCTAATACAGTATATGTAGCTATCTCTCAATATTGAGATACATCCTATGGTACCCATCTCGCACGGTCTCCAAGGTATCATCGCAGGAATATAGCAGTCCCTAATCCTACGCCCGAACATCGTATGGATTTCTATATATATGTCAACGCTACGTCTGCAAAGAACCACTACTTCTATATAACGTAAGCGTTCGGACTGCCATCTTTGAACCATTCGATCGAATTAGGTTCCATCCTCGAATAATGCCCTCTAGTCTTATGATACACCACCTAGAGCGACATGAGTGTACCAAGACTTTTCCACGTACGTATCGTCAATCGTTCTCGATGTCTATTGCACATGTTCTCTATATTTGCGCCTGAGTCCCGTGGTAGAGCTAATCAAGAAACACGGAACTCGGTCGGGAGCTTTCAAATATCTACCGAATGCAGATGCTAAGGTCTGCTTTTACAGTGGCTATGATCCCACTAGACCCCTCCCTCAACTAATGAAAGACACCGAAGAATATCAAGAATAAGAACTTAACCCCGGCCCCTATGCCTTTCAAACCTATTGGCCAACCTCACCCATAACTAGATAGCAAAGTATATGGTCTTTTGGAGTTCTCCACCTTTTCGCTTTACGTACTGACAAAAGATGGTAGGTAGACGACGAGTTGCTATCACAGGGCACTAACTGGTCTCGCCGAATCAAGCTGCTCCATCTTAGTCTTTTGATTTCCCCTTATTATTGCAATCAAAGCATACTCGTTAGTTCACCTACACAGACCTAACCTCTGTGAGTACAGGCGGATCATCTGCCACTCACAGAGGAATACCAAGAGTACCCTACGTCCCCGGAAGCTGCATGCTTCCCCTTCCAGTCCTTTGGAGCCGTCAAACAATCAGATGAATGTGCGCTCCCCTCGTGCCTTATAACACCTCGATGATCTACCATGTTGGGTTATTCACCCTCAACCGTATGGACTGGTCTAAGCGCCTTACTTTAGCATGTTGTTAGACCCTATGTCTAAACATTCTTTTACGTGCTTGTATCACCTCACTGGGTTTCCAGTTAACTTGGTTATTCCAATTCATATTGAATTCTTATTCAAATTACCAAGTTTCTCTTGCTTAATAATTTCAGTCATACAACTTAATTCATTTAAGTTCATTAACAAGCTTACAACATGTTATTCTCTAGATTGTGGCCCAAGGTCTGTGATTCACAATCCCTTTTATATTCTTGTTTGATTTGAATAACATATTTTACTTAATATGTAATTAAGTATATCTAATTCACATGTTTCCAATTAACATGTCACTTACGCTTTATGATTAAATATAACTTATTTTATTTCACAAGTTTTCCTCATCCTTTTTCATTTAATCATAATTCCACTTTACGTCGTCAATACGACTTACCGTTGTTTACTTATTAACTTAGTTCTATTAACTAAGGCCCATTAATAAGTTTCTCTACCCATTTATTATAACCTAAGTTATAATTTCCCCTATTCCCTAGTACAAGTCTAAACATGTTATTACCAACGGGTTTCAGACTCCCAGACTACTTAATTTATAATTAAGTACAATATGTTTTCACCCCTTTTCTTAACTGGTTTTAGGTTTTTCCCTTTTCTGATTACTTAATTTACAATTAAGTGTCACTTAACTTAATTCACCAGTTATCCCATTCTCTTACTAGTTTATTATAACCTAAGTTATAATATTCACTTGTCCCTAGGACAAGTCTACCTATTATACAACATTTTCATTAATATTATTTATTTATAATAGGCTAATATCATTCCCCTTTTAAACCATTTACTGTTGTAAACCATTATTCTTCATTCTCTGTAATATATGTTCCTTATTATATTAAGGAAAACACTTCATGCACCTTATCAGTTTGATAGAAGGAATCAATGATTTATTTTCATAACGTTTTCCCATCTAAATCCGTGGTAGCAAGTAATTTCTTTACTTTTCTATATTTATTGTGGCTTATTTGCAACAACGTTTTCAGAAATAAGTCATTTAGGGAAATACAACACTTTTCCCTCTTATCACACTAACTCAGTTCATTACTTCCCTTCCTTTCTGGTTTTCTGAGTTAGACATTTAATTATCATCCTTGCCATTTATTCATATCTTGTTATATAAATACATTTATTTATATATATATAAGCAGTAGATCTCTCACATTAAGCCTGCACTTGTGGACGCTGGATTTGTCGGGCGGGTCCGGGCAGACTTCTACCACAAGCTGACTTAACCTCATATCTTAGCACATGTTGTTAATTCTTGCTCTTAGGCCTCTCAAATTAGGTTCAACATTAGTGGCTGCTGGATATGCCGGTTGGGTCCGGGCAGACTTCCGCCACTAATGCGACCTAACCTTGTGCCATAAGTGTATTTACAATTTCTAATTGTAACCCTAGGAATATTCATTTTCATTCAATCACTTATGTTCATATCAAATTGCGCTTCCAAATTAAAATCTTAAAACATAATATATGTTATGTTCATTACATGAAAATTTTAGACATATTATCCTTTTTACTGTAATATAGTTTCTAGTAATCTAATTTACATGTCATCCAATTTTTGCCTATATTTTGTCGCATGTCATTTTAAACATATGTTTAATTTTACTAGGACATGTAAACATCCAATCGAGTAATTATTTTAACATGTTGTTCAATCAATAATGTGTCCCAAGTAAAGCATGTAATTACAATCACTGAATTGGCTATTCATATCCTAACAAGTTTATTTTCTCCAACATGTAAACATTCAATAACTTAGCCAATTCAACATAGGAATTTCCTAACATATTCATATCAACATTTCAATTCGTTACAACAACAATTTATAATTAAACTGGCCATTTCAAAATTTATTTAAAAGGGGAATGCTAAACGATAGTCATAACATTATCTAAAGGATAGAGCTTAAACCCAGTCGTCTTTAAGCTTTTGCCAAATGTTGGATTTGATCCGTTCTATCATCCATAGTTTTCCTTTTCCCTTTTATTTGATTCACGACCTAACGACCATGAATTTATTATTTCATGAAAAGAGAAGGGAAAGAGAAATAATTTAAATAGATTGGTTCTTAGAGGTTTACCTTACTTTTATGATTCAATAATCTTTTTTATTAACGTTGATTCCCTCTTCCAGATCTGAATTCATAATCCTCCTAGGCTAACATTTTAATTTCAGAATAGATTTGGGAAGAGAGAGAGAGAGAGAGAGGGAGCCATGGCAGAGCTCTAGCGCAGCCGCCGAATTATAATGTTTAGGGTTTGATCTAGGGTCTTATTTATAGGTGCTCAAGACCTTATCGTATACGCAGCGCTGAGTCAGCATTGAACCCAGTTAAGAAAATAGTCCAGGTTCGCAAATGAATCTAGCCAAATCTTATCGTATACGCAGGGCTGAGTCAGCATTGGGTCCCGCAAGCTATTTTGGCGCAGAAATTTGAATTTTAAATGTTTGAATTGTTTTGACATAGAAATTTGATTTTCGAACTTTTGAATTTCTGGAATTTATTTAATTGTTTTATTCACACGAAATATTCTTATATGTATACAGTTACTCTACCGACTATTTTACGCGTATATATACGCATAATTTTTGTTTTATTTTCAAAATTCAAACGATGTTGCACCGTTATTTGATTCTTTCCATATTTCATTGACTGTAGCCTTATCTTGGATTTTATCTTTTGTATACATATATTTATACATATATATATTCTAATATATATATATATTCGAATATATATATATATATATATATATATATTCTTTATTTCCTCATATATATGTTCTAATCCCTTCAAATTTTGAATTTGTATACGTACATATATTTGCATGTTCAGTTGGCCCTCTCTAAAACAAAGATAAAAATTACGTCGCCGCCAGAATTCGAACCCCCGACCTCCATGTTACAAATCCAATGCCTTAACCAACTGAGCTATGAAGTCTTTTGTTAATAAGTCTTAGAACAATGGTAATTATTGACCTCTCCTTACTTCTCTTTTTCATATTAATTACAATACTTAAATTAAACTATTGCATGAATCTTTTTCTTTTAATGTTAATGCATTATGTTTGCAAACCAGTGCATGAAATATATTTACATTGCATGCAACCAATCCTTTCTTTCTTTCAATGCTTGCATTACATTTTTTTAGTGCATGTATTTATTACATGGAATCCTTATTTTATTCTTTATTTTATATTTTAATTTGTTTGTGTGTGTATATATATATATATTTCTCTTTTGCATATACAAACTTCTAGGCTCAATAACTTCTTTATATGATGTCCGTTTTACGCAAACCAGATGTCTACCTTGACCAGAATTCCGAGACGGACACAATGGGTAGTCCGTTTTACTTAATTCTCATTATTTAATTAAGTTATTCTTATTTTATTATCTTAAAAATATGGGGTGTTACAGCGAGTTTTCAAAACTCGCCTTTAGTGCAAACCTGCATACAAAACACCCCAACCCGAGACCCTTCTTCCATTTTCTCACTTCACTTCACCGTTCTTCCCCATTTAACTGCTGCAAAAAAAAAAATCAAATCAACTTCATTTTCGTCCATTTTTCATCCAATCCATTCCAAAAAGACAACAATGACTAGCACATCCGGCGTACAACACGAAATCGGTAAAATTCTAAACCCTAATTTTCAATTGTGAAATTAGGTCATACATGTTTAAGAATTATTGGTTATGGGGGTTTTGGCACAAAGCAATGTTGTGTACATTGTTCGCATTGTTGTCATACATGTTCAATTTTGTGTACACAACATTGAAATTAGGTCATACATGTTCAATTTTCTGAACCCTAATTTGTACATTTTTTTGTACATTGTTCACATTTACGATTTAGGGGCTTTGGTGTGTATATTGTTCACATTATTGAATTGAGTTTTTTGATTAAACGATGGGTATTGGATGTCATGTATTGGATATATTATGAATCGAGGTATTCGGGTTTTGTGTATGACGACGCGTGTAAGCTTTGTACTGTGATACTGTGTAGATTGGCAAAAAGAAGCACATGATATTGAACTTGTCCCCTATGCATGTAATTTAATGACTGTGAAAATCATTTATTAGTTTGGAACTGTCTGATAAAGTTAATCCTGCATTTTTGCAGAGTATTTTGAGATGGAGCCCGGACCAGTAGATCCGAGCGTGTTATATATGCAGGCCTAACACAGGACATCAAATGCTAATCGGATGCAGGTAGCAATTTGTTACTATTTTCATATTTTGATGTTTAGTTTTTTAGACGTCAAACCCCAACTTTTGTTATGTATTAAATTTGCAGAGTGTCAGTACAGAGTTTGTCATTGACCACTCATCCTCCCTTTCGAAAGTGACATCTGAGGATCCTCGCGTCATCACCGAGATCGAGAGGGTTGGATTCATACATATTTTTCACTTAGGTTACATCCAGCTCGATCATAGCCTTGTCGGTGCTTTACTGGATAGGTGGAGGCCTGAGACTTCCACATTTCATCTACAAGTCGGTGAGACAACTATCACATTGGCAGATGTTGCGGTTTTGCTAGGATTGCCTATTGATGGAAAAGCTATTGCGTTTGATGGTGCGCGACAAGATTATTTGCAGCTATGTCACGACCTACTAGGGCTGAATCCACCAGCCAATCAAGTAAGGGTTCAAAATTTGATTCATATCAGATGGTACCGTAATCAGTTAGCGGGTATTATTTCTGCAGATGCCACCCAGTTAGAGATTGAGCAACGGGCTCATTGCATTTTACTACATGTTATTTTCTACAGAGTGATGGTCGATCATGCCAAGACCCGTATATATTTGAGATGGCAACCGTTTTTAGCTGATCTTAGGCAGTGCACATCATATTCGTGGGGTGGTGCAGTGTTGGCCTATGCATATCAGGAATTGTCCAAGGTCGCGCTGCAACAGTATAACTATTTTGCCAGTTGCCCGACGCTACTTCAGGTATGAACCGAATGTCTATAATTTACTGTTATACAATGTGATGCATCATTCTCTTTCATTAATAGTATATTTTTGTGTACACAGCTTTGTTCCTGGACTTATCTTCCCGTTGGAAGATTAGCAGTGACTCCTGATCCCATCGACCCATCGATGCCGCTTAGAGCTAAGTATACTTATTTGATCATTTATTTTATTAAACGAAGCACATAACATTTCCAATGTATGTACATTTTATTATCATGTAACAAGTGGGTTGGAAAAAAGGATATGCGATAAACACCACGACAAGAGTTGTACTTTTACCGCAATGAGTTAGACGTCCTTATAGACGAAAAGGTTACATGGTATCCGTACACTCCGGAGGTACTTGCCCCACTACCAATCACTTGCAGAGCTCATAGGTACCTTTGGACGACGAGAGTACCTATGATAGCCTACACCTTCACCGCTTGGCACCTTCCCGATAGGGTTATGAGGCAGTTCGGCTTGAGGCAACATATACCGGATGATGCATCGCCTTACATTGAGGGCTACAATGCGCAGACTTTCACCTGCATCATGCTATGTGGGATGACCGTGATAACCATATTGAGTTCGAGAGGAAGCCCCCCCTATCCGCGGCGCAGGACATGAGGTGGTACTGGAACATAACACGACGCTACATCCTTAATCCCGGAGTAGATATTGCGTTAGCACTGTATGTTCCAAGAGCACCACTAGAGAGGAGCGTGATAAGTTGATGTGTGTACTATTAAATACAATCAGTTTCATTTATTCATTCTATCTAATTTTCTTTTAAATTTGCAGGTTGTCGGTATCAACCATGCGTGGGAGGAGGCAGAAAAGCTTAGAGAGAGGCAGACTGACGACGAGGGACGAACATGTGCACAAACATACAGAAGATTTTAAATGTGATTCTATGCAGGAACAAGCTAGAACGACCGAAACCACCATCTCCTCCACCTCCTCCTCCTCCTGTAGGTCCTCCCCCTCCGCCTGCCGGTTCTCCTCCACCTCCAGTAGCGCACGAAGAATTGTGCATGGTCCATCTCAACCTGCACCTACATTACCACGTACCAGAAGTGCACGGCGCAATAGGAGCAGCAGCGGTAGTGGTTCGTCTTCAACTTCCACACCATTAGTCACCCGACCAAGGCGAAACTAGATAGTAGTCTTTTCTTGTTTTGTTCGATCTAGATTTCACATATACCTTGTTTTGTTTTATCGATCATGCGATGTAACCTTTTCTTGTTCGTTCTACGTACCAAATATGTAGTCTTTGTTTATTAATTTGCTATGTTTTGGTACATTTAATTATTTGTCACATTGTTATTTGTCATTCAGTTTTGTTAATAATTATCCTGGAATGATGGTTTTTGTTGACTGCAAATATGTGCAGGTTTGTGTATGCAGGTTTTGTTGTGTGCAGGGTTGCACTGAAGGCGAGTTTTGGAAACTTGCCTTATTTTATTGAGGGCGAGTTTCCAAAACTCGCCTTCAGTTTACCTGTACACCAAAACACGTCTAAGTTTGTAATTATGTTACAAACATGGCTAAATCTGTTATACCTTTCAAAAACATGGCTAGACATGTGAATTACCCTTATTTAAATAATGAAAGCTGTCTCACGTAATAATATATTCTTTTTTGTAAGAATTCACAAATTGACTATTTTTACTGTGAACATTAACAGACTTGAGTATAAAAAAAGACAAAGTGCTAGATAGTTTGGTTAAAGGCAGTCGTACAACTGCACGATTACTATCTAATATTTATGATGTAAATATAAAAGAAAGTGCTTGAATTAGCAAAATTCACAAAACAAAACTGAAATGTTGAATTATTTTTTTGATGACCGAAATAAAAGCAATGATTTTTTTTTCTTTGGTTCAAAATTCATCATATTATGATAAAAGCACATTTAAATTTGATTGTTGCATGCTATTTCTTGACTTTGGGAACCATAAGCTAACCGAAACAGTGTGTTGTACTATTACTGGTTGCTGGGTATAAAATTTGTTATTTACTCTGTTAACCTAGAAAATGAACCAACACTACGATATCAGATGAAAGCATCGTTTAAGGTCAGATTAAATAAAAAAATAAAAGAAAAACAAGATCCGCAGATTATATAACATAAGTCCATTTTAATCTATTTTATTAGTTATTCTCGCTCTGGATTATAGGTACTTATCGTAGATCTATTCACAAACTAGCAGAGTGAAGATCCGCAGATTTCTTGGGAGAAGAGTAGAGTGAAGACCTAAATTTCACAAGTGAGAAGACCGCCTTGCCAAAATGATAATAACTCGGGATGGAGTTATTTCCCTTAATGCAAGTAAAACTCTTCCATTTGTTGATTTTCGCTACTTTCTTTTTGATTTATATATTCTATGTCTTTTTTGGCTTTTATTTTGTTTAAATGATCTTTCTGATAACTGCTTCCTTTTTGTCAATTCTTGAAATTTTTTGTCAGAATCATAGGAAAACTAATTGATCTTGAGCTGTTCATGTAGTATAAGAGGTTCATGGAGTTTAGAAAGTGGGAAATTGAGGAATAATAACTCAGTACCGATCTAAATGGCTTGGCACTGAGTTAAAAACACTTGACCACATTTCGGTCCAAATTTTTAGGGCTTAATCCCTTAGTCTTTTTGATTGTATAATTTCTGAGTTAGTCAATAATTTCATCATTTTTTGTTTTCTAAATCCAGTTAAAATCTTGTTTGATTCAAAAGCGAGTTGTCACTCTTAATATTTGGCTAAAGCTATATGGATGTGCATGGGCTATTGGAGGATTATCGACATAAAATAAACAACATTCACCATCCTTGATTTCTCTCTTCATAATCCGACTGTGTTGTTGCAGCCAATTAAATTCCAACCACTTGAGCCTGTCTCGTCTTGCCATAATCATATCATTCAAAATTTGATTGCACAAAATCATATAGGACGAACCATGGTTGTTACGACGATAAGATGACTTGAGTCAACAAAGGTTCAGCAAGTCGACTAGTCGATTAGTCGTAGACTCGAAAATTATAATGCTGCCACCAAAAGATTGTCAAATCAAATATATTGCTGCGAACAAACATATGCGACTGAACAAAAAATTGTGAATTCAAATAACAATCGATCGACTTTCGATACTTCGACAAAAGCTAGGATTCGAATTTTTTTCTGTTCGATACTTGGTATCGATCTCTTTCAACTCGATTTTTTTCAATTCGGCTTTCGATTAATTTGTTTTTTATTCGATACTAGGTATCAATCTTTTTTTGTTCGTTTTTTTCTTTTTTCGATGCAATAGGTATCAATAACTATGTGCAATGTTTTCAAAATGAGATTAAAATCGTAAAATTCAAATTATAAATCAAAACGGGATTTAAATCGTAAATTGTACTCAAAAACATACATTTTAAGGTTTGTATACGATTTGAAATTTATTATGATGTTTGAACTTTTATGTTTAAACCTAAAACTACATTTTCTTTTTTGCTCAGATTTATTTTGTTTGCGAAATGATTAGAATTGGAATTGCATATCCCAACTAGTATACCTAATACATCCATTTCGATTAATTGATTTTTCTATTTTGTGATATTAGCTATGTTTGAATCGGTGTACAACTCAAATCGTAAAGTGGAAGTTTCGATTTGAAACGAGATTCAAATTATGGGATTTTAATATTTTTGACAACAATGATTGTAGGATTCGTTTTTTTTGTTCGATCTATATCGATAACTGTAAGGTTTGAATTTTTTTTCTCATTTCTGGAATGGGCCAATGCCAAATCAGTCGACACCCATAAAGACCTAGTCAAGTCAACTAGTCGACAGATTTCGACCTAGACTCCCGAAATTCATACAAAAAGCAAGTCGAGGCTTTAAGTCAATGGTCGGATCACAACTAATCGAGCATCGTGATAACAGTGATGTTAATAGAACTTTAGATTACGTTCTTTTATGATAATTGCTTTCCATGCAAGAAGAAATATGGGGAAAAACACGATACACACAAATTCCACAATAAGTAGATGAATTGGTAGTTTCTTCGAATCAAACCGTGAAAAGCACAACACCAGAAATACCTGTTTGTCACCCTTATAACTGTTAGCAATTAGTTTGCTCACGGTTATAACAGTTGTCCCAACAGGCGTTGGTGATTTTTATCACGGTTATAACCGTGACAAATACCACGAAGAATCTAATGGTTATAAGCGTGGTTCTATTTTCAATTCTCACGGTTTTATGTGTGATAATATCTATCTTAGTAATGGTAATAAGCGTTGTAATATTTAAGTTTCTAACGGTTTAAATGTGGTTAATGTCATGATTATAACGGTTATAAGTGTGGCTTAAGAATTCTTTCCAAAGGCTCCTGTCACATTTACCACACTTTTAACCATGAGAAACTATACGCTGCATACATAAAAACCTATATTCCATATCAAATATACATAAATATATATTCAGTACTAGTGGTGGCTACATTCACAGTAATAACATTTGAAAAACAAATAGCGTGTTGAACATACTAAATTCAATACTAGTTTAAAGTACCATGAGTTATACACTATCATTAACATACATAATAAGTGTTAAAACAAGATTCAACAAATTTCTTCTAAATTCAGTTTTAACATACATATCATCTACCAAATTAACTTCAATCCTACCACTAGTCCAGAAAGTAACCTGCTGCACAGTTTTAGTTGTACCTATAGAAAACCACAATAAAACATTAGAAATCAACAATAAATCTGGTAATACAAACGCAATAGAGAATTCTACATAACTTCACATATATGAACTCCCGTAATACTTCCCCTTGGCTCAAATACAGAACTCTAAATGAATATTTATAAACATTGATTCAAAGAACCAAGTTAGACAAGAGAAGTTTCAAGAAACTGCTAGAAACATAGTGACACACGAATTAATGCTGCCATATATTATAAATAGTCAGATGTGAATAAAAATCCACTATCTTGAACCAAATAGATATTCAGTGAGACATCCCGTTGAGCAGAATGAATTTTTCCCCTCTTTATATCATAATCAAAAATCTATTAACCATACAAAGTGTGATGCATCTACAATGCTTAGAAATATAGTAAATAATTTACTGCTAGCTGATCGACGCTTTCCTATGAATTAGAAAAGCGCGATATTTGTAATAAAATTCTGCAAGCGTACATGTGTGTAGCATACAGGTCGAACACAGGGAGGTAAATTAAAATTAAATTATTTATCTAATCTCTTGGGCGAGTTAGACGAAGCCTGGAGATTTTGTTGAATAACAGAACAATTAAAATTGCAACAATTAGGATTATCGTTGAATCTAATTAAACGATTAATCCTAATGAAAGTAAATAGCAAAACAGGAATAAAATGCAGAAAAAATGCAGAATAAGAAGAACAACAAAAAGTAAAATTAGGATTGTCGTTGAAACTAATCAAACGACTAATCACTATAAAAAAGTGTAAAATACAATTGGTGTTCTTCCAAAACTAATTGTGAAGACAACACCGATTGCTAAGAAATAGAAAAATGCAGAAATAGAAAAATGCAGAAAAAGAAAAATGAGTTTTATTAATGGAGAAGAGAATAGAATAAGATAGGATGGTGGCTACAATGACATTACAAGGGTATTTATAGGATAGAAAGCCAAACCCTAACCATAATATAATGATAGATGGGCCTTAGGAAATTCACAAAAGAGTTTACAATGAGAGTCACAAATGGGCCTTAGTTAAATCTATTAAATTTTTGGCCTTTCTTCTTTTCCTCTTGGTTCTTAGACAAGCCTCCCTTGATTTGAGATGTGCATGGCCTTTTTATCAATCATTTTCTTGTCCAACAGCAACTAGATGTGGAATCTTCATCTACAATTCTTCAAAATGTAAATATTTAGCAATCTGATCTCCATTTCTCTACTTTTCTGGTTGCATGCGGGCTGGGTTTGAATATCTATAAAAGTAACAAAACAATACCCAAGTAATATTTATTTATATACAAAAGATAAGATATAAGAGCATAAAATAAACACATTTCTATGTCAATCAAATACCCCCACACTTATCTTTTACTCGTCCTCGAGTAAAACAAAAATTAAAAACTAACTAGATAGGTCGCACTTTCGTAGGAAACACGATTGCATTGAGCGTATGCAACAAGCCGTTAAACCTCTAGGTGTCCCTAGTAGGACGAGTGGTGTCTCGTGAGGGTTTTCAGTGGATACTACCAACAAAATCCAAATGCAGTATGCTATGATTCTAATGAAACTACATGAATGCAATGGACATATGCAAAATAAAAGCAAAAATGAAAACAAGACTTGTTTCTGAAGTGGTACAACAATTTAAATTAACAATTTCTAGTCAGTTGATTTTATTTTAGATACCTCAACTTGTCACAAATTTTCAATATGAATCAAGTTTTCAAATGTTAAATCCCAGTTTGGCCAGTTGGTTCGGTCGATAACATAGTGCAGCCATGAAATAAATTCTTAGTTTGCTTGGCACAGTTTGCAAAGTGGTATTATTATTTTCTCATGTATGGCTAGTCAAATCAATAAGGTCAAGAAGTGTTTGGGCATCATCGATTATTCTTTATTCTATAAAATTTTAAAATTTATGATTAAGTACATACACCTAACTTAGAAGACCAAGGTTTACCACCCATGCACTGCCTCGCGGACTAACGGAGAGTGGGTAAAGAGCTTGGCGGATTGTGCAGGCCGACTTTGACTTTGTCAACAACGTGTCGGTAATCCTTAGGTGTCCAATCTCATAAAATGAGACCAAAATATTCCAACGCTGACTTTGTCAACAACGTGTCGGATAGAGCTTGGCGGGTTTGCACACCAACGCTTGATATACAAGCAATGTTGGATACCCTTGGATTACTGTTATTATTATTGAAAATATAAGCACAAAAGAGAGTTACGCGAATTCAACTTAACACAACTTAGTTTTAAAGATTTGAAAAGCCAATATAAGTATTTTAAGTCCTCCACTTATTTAAACAAAGTCTACAATATAGAATAGATTTCATGGCCATCACCTGAGAATCTCCCTATGTACCGGTTACACTATTATCCCTCAAAATTAAACTTTTCATTATATTTCAAATTCGAATTTAGCTGAGAGAGAAAAATACTATCAACTGGCTAAAAATTGTAAACTTATTTTGTTGTATCAATTGAAAATGAGTCATATTTCAAAAAAAAAAATATGGCATGTTATTACAGTCTAAAATGCATGATGGTCCTATTTAAATGATGAAAATGAAAAGAAAGAAAAAAAAAGCGAAAATGAGTGAAATGCAGACTCCCCCCACACTTGGACAAAACAGTGTCCACACTGTAAACGTTTCCTAAATTTGAAAGATCTTACCCAAAGTTGAATGAGATGCAAAATTATTTGTAGAACGAAATGCAATCTAACTATATGTAAGAATGGATCATATGTACAATGATATATGTGTTTGCGATGTATGCGATGCAAAGAATTCCACCAACTTTTTCCCCCACACTTGGTTCTAGCCCTATGAGTCTCATTCCCATTATGTCTAGGCGTGTTTTCTAATAAGCAAAGGTTTTTGAAAACCATCTCATCTTTAAACCTAGATTTATAGTCCAGTAAATGAATGTTCAAGGTCCTCCTAACATGAAGTTTTTCAATCAAACTAACATTCCAAAAATAGTTCATGTGTTCAACAAATTTATCAGTGTAATTTTTCAAAAAATTGTGATCGTATATAAATTCAGTGAAATTTGAAATCTGAGTGTTGTTCAAGACTATGTGATCACATTTCTCATCATTAACTGACAATGTATTTTCGAAACTGACAATTTCAAGTTCATTTGAAATCTCAAAATTTTCAAACTTGGATTCGTGGCCTAATTCTATTTCATCCTCATTCGGCAACTCCTCTTCATTCAATCCAACAAATTCATGTTCATTGAAATTCTTCTCCAACTCTGAGTTTTTGAAAAATTCAACATTTTCATTTTGTTCAACTTCTAGAATTTCAAGTTTTTCACAGCCTGAAAGAGGAAGGTCAAAATCTAAGCTTAAATCTTTTTTCTGAAAAGGGTTGAAGTCCAAATCATTTGTTGAATTTTGAAAATCTTCATCAAGATGATTATTCTCAATTTCCAAAGTCGTTATTTGAAAATTTTCAATGTCAGTAGAAATTAGATTATTTTCTGATTCAATGCTCATTTGATTTTGTTGCTCTTGTTGTTCTTTAAAAGATTTCATTAAGCAAAGAAGTTCATCAAGCTTTCTATCTTTTTCATCAAGCTGTCTATCTTGGTTTTCTACCCTCTCTCTAAGAATGTTAAGATGATATTCTTCAGAATCGTTGATTTGAAAGCACTCGTTTTGGATTTCTTGATTCTCAAAATTATAGTCCACATCAATTTCACGATCAATATCATTCCCAATGTGGTGGTTGTTTGAATCTTCAGAAAAATGACAATGATATTGGAAAACATTTTGATTTTGAAAATTAGGGTCATAACCAAAACTGTTGAAATTCGATGGAAAATTGAAATTTTGGTTATTTTCAAGATGTTGATATGGGTTGTAATTTTCAAAATTTTGATCGATTTGAAAATCATTTTCATATTCAAAATTATTTTCGAATTGGTTTCCAACCCTGTGTTGATGTTGATCAAAAGTATATTGGGATTCAAAGCTATTTTGATATGAATGGGGCCCATAATCGAATTTATTGAAATTTGAATTGAAGTAGCCATTTTGATCATAACTTTGAAAATATTGGTCATTTTGAAAATTGTTGACATTTGGCTCGCGAAATTTTGGAAAATCTTGCTTCATGAGTTGTAATTCAAAATCATACTCTTGAAGGGAACGTCTACTTCGGTTATTATCCCACGATTCTCTCAAGGATTTCTTGGAATCAGACATTTGAATGCAATCAACAGAAGATAGAAATTATTCTTAGTTCAAAATAGTATAAAAGAATGAATTATGCTCTATTAATTAACTGACTCAATTAGAAGGGGGAAGAGGGTCTTATGGCCGTTCACGTATAGTATAAATACTAAGGGATACGACCAATGTTTTACGGGTAGTATGCAACCTCTTTTGCTAATAGTTCAATAAATTGAACTACTATATATCCGCGATCCAATTATACGAGACAATCAACTTCACAAAGCACCACTTTTAAATTATATTATTTTGAAAAATCAAAATTTTATTGTTGAAAAACGATGAGAGTGATGGCTGTAATTATAGAAATTCGTTCCTCACCAAATGTATTCGGAAATTTCAGTCATTAAACAATCACAGAATAATAACAGAAAATTAAAATATTGTACAAGCAAGCCGCTACCCCTGTAGAAGATTTTTACAAGCAATTTCTATATTTTTCAAAGCAGCAGAGCACCTGTAGAGTTCAGAAATTATTACAGTGGGGCATGGCTGTCCATCCAGAAAAAATGAGTAGCGTCAATGATTGAAATCTCACTATTTGCAATTTCTTTTGATTTCTGAAATCTTGATTTGTTGCTTGAACTCCAGTCACCTTGTCCTTAGTTCGAAACTCCTTTTTTTTGGTTTTTTTTTGAATGAATTGAATAACAAAGAAAGCACAAGAAAAAGAAAAAGGAATTAACAAAAAAAAAAAACTAACTTTTTGGAAAAGATGGTGCTGAAGTGTGGATTGAAAAAAAAACTGTGGTGAAATGAGATTATGTGAGAGGGAGAGGTATTTGATCAGAGGGAAGAAATGAAGCAGGGAAAAATAATTGAAAAAAAAAGAATCTTTTTATGACCTCCCTTTTTTTTATTATTGTTGAAAAAGTGGACAAATAGGAAAGAAACAAATGACCAAAAAAAAATGGGAAGAGAGATTTCAGGAAAGAAAGAGAATTGTAAAGGAAGAAAGGAAAGTAATTGTAAAAGATTTGGAAAAGAAATTGAGAAGGAAAAGCAAAAAAAAAAAAAAGAGAAGACAAAAACAGAAAGAATTTTTTTTCTTTCGTTTATTGTTGTAAAATTAGAAGAGACAGAAAAAAACGAAAAAGGAAAAACTTGAAAAGGGAAAGAAATAAATGGAGAAAGGAAAGAAAATTAATTACAGGGCAGAGAAGAGAAATTTATATAAGGAATTTTTTTCTTCAGCAAACTGTAAAAGAAGAAAGGATGCTAGATATTAGTAAGAGGGGAAACAAACGAAAGAAAGGAGAAAGAAGTTGAAAACAGGGAAGAAAAATGGCAAGATTTTTTTTTTGAACTTGTAAAAGAAGAATGAGAAGTAATTGTATTGAAAATTGGAAAGGAGGAATAAAGAGGAGAGAAATCAAAAGTGGATTTTTTTTTTTTTTGAAAAGAAAGGAAATTTGTAAGAGAAGAAAAGAAATCAAATGTATTGAGAACAAGAAAGACAAAAGAAGAAAGAAAAAAAAATGCAAAAGAGGAATCTTTTTTTTTGAAATTTGTAAAAAGAAAAAGAATGTAGATGATTGGAAAGAAAGTGGAAAGATGGAAAGAATAAAGGAAAATTGAAAGTTGTTTTTTTTAATGAAGGAGAGAGCCGGAAAGAAATAAATGAAAAAATGGAAAGAGAGATTGTAGGAGGTGAATGAGAAATGCAATTGGAAAGAAAGAAATAAATAAATAAAATGCAAGTTTTTTTATATGAAAATTTGAACAAGAAGAAAGGGAAAGAAATGAATGGGAAAAACCAAAACAAAAGAGGAAAAAAAATTAAAAGAGGAAGGAAATAAGAGAAAAAAAGCAAGGTTTTTTGAGTAGAGAGGAAGGGTAGAAGGAATTGAGGAAAGAAATAAAAGCAGACAAAAACAAGAAAGAAATCAAAGTAGACAGAGAAGAAATTGGAAAAGTTTTTTTTTTTTTTTAGAAAGTTGTAGACAAAAGATGGAAACAAATAAAAAGAAAAGGAAAGGGAAAAGAAAAATGTGAAAATCAGCGAGGTGATAGAAAGATGGAAAGAAATTGAAGAAAAATTAGCAAGTTTATTTTTTTGTATATATATATTTTTCTTTTTGAAGAAGGAATTAGATTGGAAGAAATGCGAACAAAAAAAAAGAAAGAAATAAATGAAAATAAAATGAAGGAAAATTAAAAGAAAAAGGGGCAAGATTTTTTTTCCTTGTCTTAGAGATTATAATATCAATATGTGATACACAATCAACTAATCAAGGTTTTTATCTATATATATGTACAAGAAAACAATAGGAAAATAAAAAGAAATAAAAGAAATTTTGGCAAGTTTTTTTTTTTTAGCAAAATCAAATAAAAAGGAAAAAAACTAACACGAATCATAAATTAAATAAATAATAAAATTCAATTGTTACCTCCCCGGCAACGGCGCCAAAAACTTGATCGACGCTTTCCTATGAATTAGAAAAGCGCGATATTTGTAATAAAATTCTGCAAGCGTACAGGTGTGTAGCATACAGGTCGAACACAGGGAGGTAAATTAAAATTAAATTATTTATCTAATCTCTTGGGCGAGTTAGACGAAGCCTGGAGATTTTGTTGAATAACAGAACAATTAAAATTGCAACAATTAGGATTATCGTTGAATCTAATCAAACGATTAATCCTAATGAAAGTAAATAGCAAAACAGGAATAAAATGCAGAATAAGAAGAACAACAAAAAGTAAAATTAGGATTGTCGTTGAAACTAATCAAACGACTAATCACTATAAAAAAGTGTAAAATACAATTGGTGTTCTTCCAAAACTAATTGTGAAGACAACACCGATTGCTAAGAAATAGAAAAATGCAGAAATAGAAAAATGCAGAAAAAGAAAAAATGAGTTTTATTAATGGAGAAGAGAATAGAATAAGATAGGATGGTGGCTACAATGACATTACAAGGGTATTTATAGGATAGAAAGCCAAACCCTAACCCTAACCCTAATATAATGATAGATGGGCCTTAGGGAATTCACAAAAGAGTTTACAATGAGAGTCTCAAATGGGCCTTAGTTAAGCTATTAAATTTTTGGCCTTTCTTCTTTTCCTCTTGGTTCTTAGACAAGCCTCCCTTGATTTGAGATGTGCATGGCCTTTTTATCAATCATTTTCTTGTCCAACAACAACTAGATGTGGAATCTTCATCTACAATTCTTCAAAATGTAAATATTTAGTAATCTGATCTCCATTTCTCTACTTGTCTGGTTGCATGCGGGCTGGGTTTGAATATCTATAAAAGTAACAAAACAATACCCAAGTAATATTTATTTATATACAAAAGATAAGATATAAGAGCATAAAATAAACACATTTCTATGTCAATCACTAGCACACAAACTACATAGGACCGCCCCTTCCAATCTAAACAAATACTTATCTTATAATTATGTGAACTATCATCCCATATATGGCAATATAAGGATTATTCATCCCTCTACTATATGTACTATCCATCCCTCATGTTTAACCTATTTTAATCATATGGACTATCTACCATCATGCACAACTAATTTGTCTAGAATTACAATGATCCCAACATTTAATATATAGAGACTTTTAATCTCCGACACCATATGGATTATCTATCACATATTTTAGTCTTCTTAGAATGACAACAAATGTAGCTGGCTACAAATAGGAATGGGACCAATATTTATAAATAGGGACAATGCTGCCATATATTAATCACTGAGCCCATTTCTTGGTTTGTGTCCTTTATTCATTTCAGGATGGAGTTGCTCAATGTCTGGTCTATCCTTTTCATTCTTCCTTTAATTTTACTTAATCTACTTCTTAACCATGACAATAATAACTTATAATCATTTTTTTTGGTAAAATATAATCAAGAGATAAAACTCTCCATTATATATACTATCTACCAATAAGGTCTGCAGTAGCATAAAACCTATCATAAATGGTATAAAGTTGATTAGTCAATGAATAAAATGCACATGAATCACATTCAATTCACGTATGCCATTTATTTATGTCAGTCTCAACTATATCTACACACACAATAAACAATGCAACTGAAGTTTCAGAGAAAAGAGTTGTAGATTCAAAAACACTATTACACGATTATAGCAACAGCTGAGAATGGCCACGATATTTTGTAAACTTTGCACCTATCTCTTCAATTAATGATGCTTTGATTTCCACCAAAAAGTTGCAAAAAATCAATTCATTGCCTTAAAGGCTCTTCCACGCATGTCACACTTTTCAATATGTTTATTTTAAGAGCGAAGTTCCTAGGCTTAAATGGAAAAATTGGAGATTCAGAATTTATTTTTCACTACTGATAAACAAAGTACATTTTCTCTGTATTAAATCAATTATAGAATAGAATGCAGATCATATTGGAAGAAGCAGAATGAAATGGAAATGACTATAATTTGATAACTTCCCAGTCCAGTAACCCCTGAATTCATGAGTGGGAATTCGCAGCCCTGAATTTAGAAGGGAAAACATCAACACCAAGATCAAATTTATCTATAACACACAACAAATTACATATAAACCAATAAAATTGTCCAAAGGAGATATAGAAATACAAGTCTAGATATCTGTAATGATTTGAATCCTAAGCTAATTTTCAGTGGCATATTCCACAATGCTTGATTCTTAAACTCTATGTCAAACGTAAAAAATATCTAAAATGATTTAGATTCACATTAATATATATATATATATATATATATAGAGAGAGAGAGAGAGAGAGAGATTTGATAAAAGTGACATTGTAAGAAAAAACAGTACAATCTTTATGTTTGCAAATGGTTGGTTTCAAATTAATGTCTATACATGTGATCAATATGTTTCAGTCTTGCAACATATAGACATGAGTGCCTTGTACCAAGATTTAAAGCACAATTTTGTCGGCACTGTTACTATTAAGTACGCCCATGATTGAGTATGCGTCTTTCAGATCAAAACTCTAACCAAAATATATGTGTACTGGTATCATGATGCGCAAGTTTTACATAGCATCAGTCATGAGACTTCTAGCAGTATTCATACCATAAGTGTTAGACTTCTGGAAATTTATTTTTGTTTCCCCTTTAAAGTAGCAACACATGCAAGATTCATTATCTAATATATATCAGAAGTGATAAACATAAACAATGGTTTTCAATTTCTCCCATTAGGATGAAGCTGAAACGTAAATTAAGAGATTAAAAAAACTAACTGTAGTGCAACCTACCTGCCACTGCTTTTAAAATTACAGTACAACCTGCAAATCAGAGAAAGAAAAAAAATAAAAGAATTAAAAATTAAACAAATAACAAAATAATCATAAATAAAGAAACAAAAGCCAAAAAGGAATGGACATCAAATTCTGTCATTTTTAGAAAAGAGAAAAGATTCAAAATCCCATCTTAGATTAGCTCCTAAAAGGTGAAATAAATCAGGCATGATGATTGATTGAAATATAATTGGATTTTTAAAATATAATTAATGGAAATAAATAAATTTTTAATAATCAATTCCACAGATGTTTCTGATTGAACGGATTGACAGTGCACTAGACAATTAAAGCATAACTACTAGTATTACCGCACAATGATGGAAAAATCGACCGTTAATGTATTTAATATAAAATAATTTTTTTTTGCTAAAATATATTTCAAGTTAGATTTTATTTAAAAAATTATAAGGCATTTTAAGAGAAAATGAGAGTACTAAATAAAGTAGAAATTCAATAAAACCGAATGTTACATGTAAATCAACTTGAGAATAAGAATATGCTATAAATGTATTAATTTGAATTAGCCCCAAACATATACATACATTTTTGTTATATATTAAGTTGAATCCATGTAACATTGATAATTCGTTATTTTGCAATTCAAGTCATAAATGGGTTGAAGAAATAAAAAAAGAAATCAAACATTTTAATGTAAGAGCTGATAAAAAGTTAAACATGCAAAGGGTCATAGACCAATCATATTATCTTCATTCTTTGATTAATAATAAAAATATTATCATCAAATGTCAAATATACTTCAATAAATATAATTATACATGCTTTTAGTTTTATTTTTTATTTTTCATGGATATCATTTCTCCAGATCTATCACCGTCGAACCTCAAAACGCCAGCAACAGTTTTCCTTCCCACCTCTAGTTGCCCACAAAACACCACTGGTATCCAGTGGCTTCCCTTTATCTACGCGTTGTAGTAGTCTTTATGTCAAATCATATGGTGAGTTATGATAACCAAAAGACCAACATATTACAACATTTCAATAACTTGGCCTGCAACACAGCATCTTGAAGCATTCAAGTGCATCCATATTCTGGCCCATACTACATCACTTTTATTGCTGACATGTGCACCAATGTATCACTAATCTTTGCACTTGATTGGCTCCTTAGTTATAGACTTCACAGTTGCGCTTGACCTCTCATCACCCGCAAGTGTCCAAGCTATGAATAGCTTCTCAATTGCAGCTGTGACCTTGCTTCACAACTATTGTGCTTCGCATTAATCATGCGTTAAAAAAGAAGTTAGTTAACAGAGAGCACATGATTCAGTCATGAACATGATGCAAAATAAAGAAGAAATAAACAACATAGGCATACTCCATTAAAATAAAAAATAGACGCAAAATCCATAAAATTTGTGGGCTTTATTAATGAGCCTTAAATTATGGTATTTTTATGTAGTTACGTCATTTTGGAATGTAAATGTAACAGTAAGAGTTGCATACATACATATCTCCATTCAAAAAGACGGAAAAATGTCTTATATCCAAAGTAAATGGAAACAATGCAATCGAAATGAAATTTAACTTTGCATAAGTAACCAAAGAGCCAAGCGTACATGCCAAAGCAAAAGCAGATCAAAAGATAGAATGATTTGGGTTGGTAGACATAGATGTTGTTAGATGCTAATAGCAGAGGCAACTGAAGTCATCAAGCATCCAATCTTTAGTGTTTTTCATCGATTATTTGGTACAGGTGCGCCATGGCTACCTGCTGCTTTTTCGACATCATGTGAAGGTATTACGGTAATTTTTAGCATGCTTGTTGATGGCGTGATCCCACTGCCTCTAAAATTTGATAACCAAGTTTGATTAGTTAGCATATATAACATCACAAATGAAACCAGTATTTTTATTATAAATAGCCATAGTTTAGGTGTTGAAAAACAATGGCCGAGTCGCGGACTAGGTCGCTTTCTTGAAGACGATTCGGCGATCTGGTCAGAGGTGCAAACCAGTTCATTCCTTCGCCACCGCCTCCAGGAAAAACAGCCTCTAAAAACGATAACCGATCTGCTTGCACAACAAATCAGTGCAGATTTGCAATTTCGAAAATAATATTGCTCGAAATTTCTAAAAGAAAGTTTTTAGTGGTGGAGGCCAGAAGAAAATAGAATTCGGTGTATTTTCTTGTCTGCAGATAAAAAGTATATATAGAACGAGAATTAGGGTTTGGAAGAAAAAATCGGATCTGCTAAAATTTCGGGGGACAAAGTTTTTACCGTTACAAACTTTTTACCATTGCAGAAAAAATTATCGGTGCAGAAAATAATTTTCCATAAAAAAACGGTTCGAAAACTACAAAGATTTATGGTCCAAAAATATAAGTATCTGCACCACAAAGCCCAAGCCCAAGCCCGAGCCCGAACCGGACCGGGCCGGGTCGGGTCGAGTCGGTCGGTCGGTCACACGTGTGTGTGGTGTTCATGATGCATGGTCTCCCTTCTCACAACAAAGCATGAATTGGGAGCCCAAGGCCCTAACATGATTTCTTAGAAACGAGTATAAATCCTTGCCTCTTCCATATAATCCCATGATGTGGGACTATTCACACATAGGAGCCATTCATACACTTATTCATCATTTTTAATAATTCACTTAATGTTTGTAAAACATTTCCAACAATCCCCCACTTGAATTTTTAAAAATATTTTCGGGCAATTTCTAAAAACATAAGATTGTGCATAAACAAAGGTGTCATACGACTTGAACCTTTGCATAGTGAGTAAGATTCGGTTTTTACTAGAGTGACACGTAGTCTTGAACTCTATTCCTGACATCAAACCACACACAACCTTTTCTATAGTGCAATCAAATAAGCCCGTGCATTTATGGCCATGCACGTTTATCCTAGTTTAGTGAATGCTCTAGAAGTCTTGCCCAAAAATCCATAGGAAACGGCCACATTTCCACATTCACAAAGGTGAGTCTATCAAGAGCACTCCTGAAGGTAGGTACTCCACTCCAAATAGAGTATAGATCTCATTAAAAGTTTCTATTAACTCATCCTCTAATCACTTTAGGAATACATGCTTCTTGGTTTATTAAATAGCATGCTCAACTCCTATCACTACACAACTTGTTTTTACCCATTGAACCTAGTTCTTGGGATCTCCAATCATTTAGATCGGGTTACCATTGTGCATGACTCAATGATCTAAGGGCAGTAGTCCCATTCTTTTAGAAGAATTGTGGACTTTCTCTCTTGACAGTCCTTTCGTCAAAGGATCTGCCAAATTTTCTTCACTACGTACGTAATCCACTCTAACGGTACCTGTGGAAAGCAGTTATCTAACCTGCTATGCTTATGACGTATTTGTCGTCTCTTACCGTTATAATAACAGTTCTGAACTTTTGCAATAGCTGCGGTACTATCGCAATGTATCAACACAGCCGGTATCGGTTTTTCCCATAAGGGAATCTCAGCTAGTAGGTTTCTCAAATACTCTGCCTCTTCACTAGCTGTAGATAGTGCTATCATCTCGGACTCTATAGTAGACTGAGCTAAAATAGTCTGTTTCTTGGATTTCCAAGAAACAACTCCTCCAATGATGCTAAATATATAGCCACTGGTCGCTCCAGAATCATCAGATAAGGTATTCCAGTCTGCATCAGAATATCCTTCAAGTACAGTTGGAAACCTTTCATAATGTAATCCAAGGTTCATGGTTCGTTTAAAGTATCTCATCACCTTTTCAATAGCATGCCAGTGCTCTATACTAGGTCTATTGGTAAACCTGCACAATAATCCCACGACATAGGCAATGTCGGGTCTAGTACAATAAGTGGCATACCGAAGGCTGCCAATGATGCTTGCATAATCAGACTGTCTTACACCTTCACCAGTGTTCTTAAATAACTTTACACTATGATCATATGGTGTACTTGCAGGTTTACAATCAAAGTAATTATATTTCTTTAGGATCTTCTCAATATAATGAGATTGATCCAAAGAAATTCCCTTTTTTGACCTAGTAATTTTAATACCAAGGATTACACTCGCCTCACCTAGATCTTTCATATCAAAATTGGCACTTAATAAGGATTTGACTGAGTTTATGGCATGAATGTTTGACCCAAAAATGAGTAGGTCATCTACATAAAGGCATATAATAGTGCAAATGTCATTCTCAGATTTGTAATAAATGCATTTTTCACTTTCATTAACTTTAAAACCATGTGAAATGATTAAATTATCAATTTTTTCATGCCATTGTTTAGGTGCTTGTTTTAAACCATATAATGATTTATCTAATTTGCATACTTTATGTTCTTGACCATGTACCACAAAATCCTTCAGGCTGGTCCATATATATTTCTTCGTCTAATTCACCATTCAAAAATATGGTTTTCACATCCATTTGGTGTATTAACAAATTATGAATAGGGAAAGTGAGAATAATACCCGAATGGATGTGATTCTAGTAATATGTGAAAAGTGTCGAAGAAATATATGTTTTCTTTTTGTTTAAAACCTTTTACTACTAGTCGTGCTTTATATTTATCAATAGTACCATCAGGTTTTAATTTCTTTTTAAGTTCCTATTTACAGCCTATAGATTTACAACCGGGGGTAAATCTACCAAATGCCAAGTCTTATTGGATTCCAAAAAATCCATCTCATCATTTATAGCCTCTTGCCAAAAATCGGCATCTAAAGAAGATAACGCCTCTTGGAAGTTCATGGGATCATCCTCAATAGTAAAAGCACAGAAATCTGAACCAAAATCTTTTATGATTCTTGCTCTTTTACTTTTTCTAGGTTCAGCTTCAGAATTTCATTAAGTTCTGTTCTAATAGGCATACTTGAAGTGCCCCCGCTATTCCTTAGTTTAAAAGGAAATTTTGTTTCATAAAAGTCGGCATCATTTGATTCAATTATATTATGTGCATTAAGGTCATAAAATCTGTGTGCTTTGCTATTAATAGCATAGCCTATAAATATACATTCATATGCTCTACTTGCCAATTTTATTCTCTTAGGGTCTGGAATGCGAACATATGCTAAACAACCCCAAGTTCTAAAGTATGAGACACTGGGTTTATGATTCTTTAAAATTTCATAAGGTGAAATTTTATTCTTAGATTTGGTGATCTTATTCAGAACATATCATACAGTCAATAGAATTTCCCCCCACCAATGTTTTGCTGCACCAGCATTTAGTAATATGGCAACTACAAGTTCGGTAAAGGTCTTATTTTTCCTTTCATCTTTACCGTTCATCTCAGGAGAATAGGGTGCATTTCTTGAACTATACCATGTTGTTTTTAGAATTCCAGAATTGAAGTGGATTCATATTATGTTCCTCTATCACTACGAAGTCTCTTAATTTTCCTATTTTCTTGATTCTCAATTTCAGTTTTGAATGTTTTAAACATGTCAAAAGCATCACTTTTATTTTTCATAAGGTATACATATGTGAAATCAGAATAGTCATCAATAAAAGTGATAAAATAACGATGTCCTTGTCTAGTCAAAGTACCATCAAGTTCACATATGTTAGAATGAATCAAGTCTAAGGGTTCAGAAATTCTATCAACAGATATATGAGGTTTCTTTGTGATTTTTGCTTGTGTACAGAATTCACATTTATCAAGTTCAGATTCTGTCAATTTAGGAATCATATCTAGAGTGCTCATGTTGCGAATTATTCGTTTATTAACATGAAATAATCTAGAGTGCCAAATATTAAAATCACACAACATATAAGCAGAGTAGTCACTTTATTAGTTTCAACATTAAGTTTAAACATACCATCACAAGCATAACCCTTTCCCACAAAGGTTCCCTTATAAGTTAGAGTATACAAATCAGCCTCAATAACTTGAGTAAACCCAGCCTTATTAAGGAGAAAGCCAGACACCAGATTCTTCCTAATCTCTGGAGTATGCATAACATCTTTCAGAATTATAGTCTTTCCAGAGGTGAACTTAATTTCCACGTTGCCAATCCCTGCAACTTTAGTGGTGTGAGAATCTCCCAATAACACTTTCTGATTTTCAACAGCCATGTATGTAGAGAACAAGCCACGATCATAACAGACATGGCGAGAGGCACCAGTGTCTACCAACCAACCCTCTGATCCACCAACAAGGTGATTCTCAGTAATCATAGCCGTAAGAGGCTCTTCAGTAAGGTTAGCCTGCAGTGCAGAGCTTGGCCTGTTTCGACACTTTCGTGCCATATGACCTGGTTTTCCACAGTTGTAGCAAAGAAACATCTGTCCAGAATCATTCTTTTGGGCTGGTTTCTACTGTCCTTTTGGGTTTCCTTACAGATTCCCATTCTGTTTGTTGCGCCTGTTCTGATTCTTAAAAGATTTCTGATTCGGTTTCAAAACAGCGGGTGTGGTCTTTTTAGTGTTGTTGTTATTGACAATCAACACCTCTTCTTTTTGGTCCTGTTTGCGTGCCTCCTCCTCAATACGGAGGCGCATGATCAAGCTTTCTATGGAAAATTCCTTAGTCTTATAACATAAAACATTTTAAAAATCTTTCCAGCCAGGGGGTAATTTGTAAATGATAACAGCAATTTGAAATTGTTCGTCCAATGCCATACCTTCGGAGATGATCTCATGAGCTATTTTCTATAACTCATGAGACTGCATCTCAATTGATCTGTCGCCCGTCATCTGGTACTTTAGGTAGTGGCTTACAGCATATTTCTTTTCCCCTGCCTCCTCTGTATTGTACTTCTTTTTGAGTGCTTCCCAGATCTGCTTTGCTGTCTTCTCATCTGAGTTATAGTAATCATACAGATCATCGCTCAGTCCATTCAGAATAAAGTTCTTGCATAGATAATCATGTTCAGTCCAGGTCTGCAGTTGCTTTGACTGTTCAGTCCATGATGCCATCTTCGCTACATCAGCCTTGTCAGGTTTATCTGGTAGCTGCGGTTTGTCAGCAGTCAGCGCAACCACAACCTTTCTGATCGTGAGGAAGAACTCCATCTTCTGACGCCATTGCTTAAAATGCAAGCCTTCGAATCTGAATAGAGCAGCAGTCACGAGAGGGTTTTGGAAAGCAGAGGGTGGAGCAACATCGTATATGGTTGAGTTCGAAGCCATTGTTTCAGTTCGTCTTCAAGTTGTTGGAAAACAATGGCTGAGTCGCGGACTAGATCGCTTTCTTGAAGACGATTCGGCAATCTGGTTAGAGGTGCAAACCTGTTCTTTCCTTCGCCGCCGCCTCCAGAATAAAACAGCCTCTAAAAACGATAACCGATCTGCTTGCACAACAAATCAGTGCAGATTTGCACTTTCGAAAATAATATCGCTCGAAATTTCTGAAAGAAAGTTTTTAGTGGCGGAGGCCAGAAGAAAATAGTATTCGGTGTATTTTCTTGTATGCAGATAAAAAGTATATATAGAACGAGAATTAGGGTTTGGGAGAAAAAGTCTGATTTGTTAAAATTTCGGGGGACAAAGTTTTTACCGTTGCAGAAAAAATTATCGGTGCAGAAAATAATTTTCCAAAAAAAAAGGTTTGAAAACAGCAAATTTTTATGGTTCGGTTCGAGTTGAGTCGGTCAGTCGGTCGCGCGCATGTGCTGTGTTCATGATGCATGGTCTCCCTCCTCACAACAAAGCATGTATTGGGAGCCCAAGGCCCCAACATGATTTCTTAGAAACAAGTATAAATCCTTGCCTCTTCTATATAATCACATGATGTGGGACTATTCACACATAGGAGCCATTCATACACTTATTCAACATTTTTAATAATTCACTTAATGTTTGTAAAACATTTCCAACATTAGGTCAATAAAGCATGACTGTTGCTGCTTTATTCCAAGATGTTGGATAAAAATAAGAAGCATGGACATGTTGTTGGTAATGTGCTCTTTTTACGATGTAGTAATAGAATGCGTAATTGTGTTCAATTAGCAATAGAACCAGACAATTGCTTACAATCTGTAATTTAATAGGAAGAAAGGCGACTCAATAGTATATTTGTCATCAAAAAACATATGTGCACTGGGTATAAAAAAGATAATTCATAAAATGAATAGAAAAATGAATATTTATAGAAGTATCTATTTCAATCCAACATAGATTTTTTAAATAAAAGACCAAATGCTACTAGAAACCAAAATAAAATGATGTGTGAGTTGTGCAGTGCTATAAAAATGAATAAACAATGATATTTAACTTTAACTTGATTATTCAAACAAACAAAAAACTGTTATTTAGAGATCATTGACAAAACATTTTTGTGGGATCAACAAAGTCAAAGCACACATTTGTCTTCTTTGATCCAAAAATTATATCACTCATTTTTTGACTTCAAAGTAACATATCAGTATCGTTGTGCATATATTATCATGTTACATTACAACTGTCAGGTAATAAATAAAGCAGTTAAGATTTTTAGCTTTCCAATTTGTCCGAAATTGTCAAAAAAGGATAAGAGAATAAGGAAATCATGAACAAATCAATATAACTCCACGAAATTTAAAAAAACGGTGCTCAGTTCAATTTTACAAATCCCTGTTTTTGACTAAAGCCAACTTCAAAATTTAGCGAAACACTTCAAATAATAAAGTTGTAATTTGGATTCCCAGCTTTGCAGGATGTCCAGAATTATTGAATTTGGACAAAAAATCAAAAGTTATGATAACTATAGTTCAGCACTGTTTGGAGGGATTCACAGTTCCTGAAAAGCTGTATAAGATCAATGCAAGGACAAATGAACACTAACATACATATCTCTCTCCCCCCCCCCCTCTTTTTCTAAGATAACGGAGAAAAAAACATGTGAGCATTAGTATGGGATGAAAGCTCCCAAAAAGAAACACGAAATTCAACATGCTAAAACCCATATAACAGGCACTAAAAAACAAAAAGATGCTGGAACATGGCATCCTGAAACCATAGTAACATGAAACAAGATATTCAGAACATCAAAACAAGTAAAGAATGACAGAACATAACTGAAATTTCAAAGAGAATGCATGACGAGAAGCTAACGTGAATATTAGACAAAAGAAAAGCAACCAATCTTAAAGCCAGGATGAAGATCAACAAACATATCCATAAGAAGACCCTCGTTGCATGCAATCACCAAGGTCAGAAATAATGGTATATACCATCAAATTAATCGTCAAGGTCAGGAAATGAATTAGACCTATATAAAATTTCATGATTAATTATTTCACTAGTAACACTTCAACCAAAAAAACAATAATATTAGGAGTGTTATGCACATTTACTTTATAATATCATATGATTTCCATTTACATAAGTTTTGGTCACCATTATACATATTTTGAAAACAAAAGATGTAGCTAGCCTAGTAACATATATTATAGCCAGAATGAAATAAATGATGTGTGTCACCTCATTTTTGAAAATATAACCATTAGGCATAAAGAAACCATACTTACATTCATCCCCATCCTCAATCTTCAAAACTTCTTGTACATGGTGTTCATCCGTGTCTGTTACATAATCAAGGAAGATTTCACTAGGCTCCTCCTATATTATTCGGTCAGAATTTTATTCTTGTTATAGAAAAAAAATGGCTCAATAACTATTCACAATTTCAGTAAGCAAAAAAAGGTGCTTAATAATAAATAGTTATAATCAATTAAAAACAGGAAGTTCAAATATTAATTTTACATTAAGATTCTAATACTACATAAAAGTATATGTGATTTAAAATTTATATGATTAACTAATATAACATGAATATGAGTGCATGCTTTGACTAATTCCATTTAAACCTCCAAAGTAATCGTAAATATCTAAAATTATCACTTATTTTAGGTATAGATAAGGTAATAAAATAATCAATTATATTAAAATAAAAAATGATTTTGAGACTGCTAAATTGCATGTTAGTGTTCGGAATATAATAGTTTATCATCAAATGAAAAATAACATAAATGAAGAATATTAATTTGTTATAAATATTTATAGGACTAACAAATATTTGTTCATTACTTCATATTTAACTTTTCATTCACCCTATACATATTTTATGATTTTACATTTTATCAAAGTTAACATACTTATCAAACTTCAGTGCAGAAGAAGCTTTAACTGGACCAACAAATAAATTCAAAAAAAAAAAAATCCTAACACGAAGTTTTAAACTTAAATTAAAATCAAAACACACTCTGTAACGCACAACGCACACAAAAAGCACACACGGAGGAGCATAGCTAAAACGGTAGGGCATGGATTTTCAGAGTTGAAAATAAGTAGTTTTTCAGAATGACTAAGATTTTAATATTTTACTAAATCAGAATTTTTTTATCATCAAGATATATTGCAATTGTATTTAAATAAAGAAAACAAACAAAAAAAAATTATGCATAACTGAATTAGGGAAAACTTCAAATATAAAGGATAAAAATGGAGCCATGAATTAACATCACGATAGTTGATTTCTAAATTACATATGCCTGAATGCAATTACATGTGATAGGAAAGTCGTCGAGGCAATTTTCTGTAGAGGCGATTTGTTTTGTGTAGATGCATATGTCATTATTTACTGTTCGTCTGTTGGAGGTGATTAGTAGGTTTATTAGATGGAGAAATTTGGGAATAGATTCGAAAACTGGAGATTGAAAGACAACATTTAAGGGTGATTTGTTAGATTATGAAATTCACAATCGTAGATCTAATAAAGGATGTTGAACAATCGAGTATTTTAAACAATCAGATTTTAAATAATCATAAGAATAACTTCCTATCTTAAAATAAAAATGGAATAGATGCACAAGAATAACAACAAACTATTACCTGGATTGAAGGATGTTAAACAAAATCATAGTTCTGATGAATCCAAGCGAGTTAGGTTTTGGGAGGATGGTCGTTCTGGGAAGGTTGGTTGATGAAAATACGGATCGTGAAGTATTTTCGAAGAGAAATAAAAATAGGTTACGGAGAAGAAATAGGTGACGAGAGGAAACAAGGTCACGGAGAAGAAACTGGAAGAAAAATGCAGTGCAAATATTTAAGAATAGGTAGAAAGAATTCGTATTTGAGGAAAACACATATTTGAGGAAGAAAGAAATGAGAAAGAAGGAGACGACGGAGAAAATATTATTGTTGAGCGAAAATTATGCCTAAATTTATTGGCTTAGATAATCTGTTTTTAGCTCTTACAGTAGGGAAACCTCCCTAATGGTCGGTTTGAAAACTGAAAGTCTTTGAAACTAATGTAATTAATAGCTTTCTTTCTTGGTATACACTTACACATATAGAACTACTTTTTAAAATAAATTACTATAATTACTTTGAACTACAACTTTTAAAGATCTAAATATAAATAAAAAATAAAATATACAACTCATTAATAGCTTATTCATTATGTTACTAGCTATGTAATTATAATTAAATTGCTTGAACACTTTTTTCCTTGAATGATATCCAGCTACATTAGATTCTAGCTGATTCTTTTTTTATGGTTACCAAAATTACACCAATGAAAACTAGTTTATATTTCATATATATACAGAACGAATATCCTTAGGAGGAAACAAGAAGCATTCTTGTATGTATCTTATTATTGTAATAGAGTTATTTATTTCATAAAGCTTTAATTGATATCATCCCTTCTTCAAATTATGATTTGAGATGAATAGCCTGAACTCAATAAGAGATTTTAAACACCCATTCATGTTATATACTTGTCAAGCTCAATTCTTCATGATATAAAAGCCATGCTAATCATTTACGCACTTATTTATAAACTGCTAAAGCTCCATAAAAACATGTCAACTAGCTTGAAAATTTTATCAACGAAATATATTTATTTGGCAACAATTTTCCATGGAGACTTAAGCCCTCCCAAATATTCAGCAAAACTCTAAAATTAGCTGTAACATATCATGTAGTTTGGAATAATCTTCAACTCAAGCCTCATATTTTTACAAACAATAGAAACTTATTAAATGTTGAAGCCACTTAACAAAATACCTAACTTATTATATTTGAAGGTCTTGTCCTTTGAGCAACAATTATTTAACAAAATGTAAAATAACAAATATAAGTTGGTTTCATAGGAAATAAGAACAGTTTACATATATAGATTGGTTATATTTGTGAAGGTTGATAATAACATTTCTCTATTTTACATAAAAGGTTAGTTTTGATCACAAGAGACATAACATATATGTTCCTTAAAAAAAGATAATATCCCACTTTGAATGATATTTTTACTTCATATTTTTGACATGATATTCTACCTTTATCACATATATCCAAAAATTTATCAACAGCAAACTGAGACTAAGAAATATGTCATGTGATTGTCTTTAAAATATCGTCAACACCAACAAATTTGCAAGATTGACGTGAAATAAATAAATCATACCTCTAAGACACCCCAAACACAGTAAGCTTCTTTTCTCATCGTATTAATTTTTAAATGATCTCCCGTTTTAAAAGATGTTGATGATGGTTTCATGTAAGGCTGTTTTGAGATCTAAATTAATATTAAGCTCCCTTTATACAAAACAAATTGAAAATATATCAATGTAAAGAATATAACAATGCATCATATGAGATTGGAAATGACGAACACTCAAATTCACATAAATAGCAATTAAAAATAAAGAACTTGCCGCAAGACAAAAAAACATTTAACTACAGTTCAATAATATAGAGATGGCACAAGTATTACAATCAATAACCAATGTGTACTGGTAATTGGTATCATGATGTGCAAGTTTTACATAGCATCAGTCACAAGTTTTACAAAGCAGTTATTTTTTTGTGAAAACATAAATCTTTTCAAATTCATTACTCTATGTTTAAAATATATTCAGAAAATAACCAATTAAATTTTATAAACTACACTGCAGTTTCATATTCAAGTTGGCTTTCGCCAAAATTACAGATTGATAATTTCTGATAGTAAAGAAGAAAAAAGCAACTTAATATGCTAAAAGTACCAGGCTTTGAACATTGAAGTGTGGAACTAAATATTTTTGGTAAAATCACTGAAAATCAACGACAATCTTTTTTCCTTCTTTGGTCTAAATTCATTTCTACGGCCATGAGTGCAATAATAGAAAAGTATGGATTGGTGGCACGTACATATATGAAGGGATATGTGCCATAGCATAGTAATAATAAATTCAGTCCAAACACAACATAAGCATGCTTTTCATTTTTTTTCCAATGCAAACTATTCTCGTTCTAAAGAATAATAGTGTTATGTTTTCACAGACCTCATGACGATGTTTTGGTATAAAATCTAAACTTAAAGTCCCTTTATTCATCCTGTTCCCTTTCATTATAAAAGATGACTCATTTGTTATGTAGAATCCTTTTTATTTTTAGCATTTTCTTTTGACTGGACTAGTGTATTAGATTTTATCCCCTTAATATAGTAAATCAATCTCCAAACTTCATTTTCACATATTATGATTAATTATAAATATAATATACTTTTATTTTCCTGCATATATATTCATCTAGAAAATAATAATGATGCTTGAGTTCCACTACACAAATGAGATTTAAAGAAAGGGTTAACTTATAAATTAGGTGGCTGGTGGATGTTATAATGTATTACAAAATTGTAGCTTACGATAGCCATTACAATACTAGTCCATTGTAGTAATTAGGCCACTACAGTCAGTTTTGTGGTTGGCTATTGATGTCAGTCTATTAAGCTAAAGAATAGTATTGATCATGTGCTCGAGTTTGATTCTCTCGATAAAATTTGAAACACTTGCAACTTGCAAGATTGTTCCCTCAAAGAGATAAACGGCCACTATAATTACTGGACTTTACAAGTGTAGAAACTGAACTTTTAAAATAAATTACTATAATTACTTTAAACTACAACTTTTAAAGATCTAAATATAAATAAAAATTAAAAATATACTGCTAATTAATAGCTTATTCACTATGTAATTATAATTAAATTGCCTGAACACTTGTTCCTTGAATGATATCTAGCTACATTACATTCTAGCTAATTCTTTTTTTATAGTTACCAAAATTACACCAATGAAAACTAGTTTATATTTCATATATATACAGAACGAATATCCTTAGGAGGAAACAAGAAGCATTCTTGTATGTATCTTATTATTGTAATAGAGTTATTTAGTTCATGAAGCTTTGATTGATATCGTCCCTTCTTCAAATTATGATTTGAGATGAATAGCCACAACTATAAGAGATTTTAAACACACATTCATGTTATATTCTTGTTAAGCTCAATTCTTCATGATATAAAAGCCATGTTAATCATTTACGCACTTATTTATGAACTGTTAAAGCTCCATAAAAAAATTTCAACTAGCTTGAAAATTTTACTAATGAAATATATTTATTTGGCAACAATTTTCCATGGAGACTCAAGCCCTCCCAAATATTCAGCATAACTCTAAAATTAGCTATAACATATCATGTAGTTTGGAACAATCTTCAATTCACCCCTCATATTTTTACAAATAGTAGAAACTTATTAAACGCTGAAGCTACTTAACAAACTATACCTAAATTATTATATTTTGAAGGTCTTGTCCTTTGAACAACAATTATTTAACAATATGTTAAAAAACAAAAATATGTTGGTTTCATAGGAAATAAGAACAGTTTACATATATGTTCCTTAAAATAAAATAGATAATACTCCATTAATTTGAACAATAGGTTTACTTCATATTTTTTGCATGATATTCTACCTTTACCACATACATGTAAGAATTTATCAGCAGCAAACTGAAACTAAGAAATATCAAATGATTGTCTTTAAAATATCATCAATACCAACAAATTTGCAAGATTTGCGTAAAATAAATAATCATACCTCTAAAACACCGCAAACACGGTAAGCTTCTTTTCTCATCATCTTAATTTTTAAAAGATCTCCCGTTTGAAAGATGTTGAAGATGGCTTCATTTAAGGCTATTTTGAGATCTACATTAATATGAAGTTCCCTTTATACAAAACAAATTGAAAATATATCAATGTAAAGAATAGAACAGTGTATCATATGAGACTGGAAATGATGGACACTTGAATTCACCTAAGTAGCTGCTATGAATGAAGAACTTGCCGCAAGACCAAAAACAGAAAGAATAAAGCTATATTGCATTGCTTAAGGATCAATACACACTTATTTAAATATTTTAAAACTGATTTAGGTCCACGAAGGGTTGAGGTTATTTTGGAAAGGAAATGAATTCGTTCTTTTCATATGCTCCTTTTCAAATGCATTTGAGTCAATTTTATTTAGAAAATTCTTGATCCCATATGCATGCAACTCATTAAATTAGTATATTTGTTAGTTCATATTTCAGCAGAGGAATATTAACACGTATTTATATGACATTAATGAATCGATACCACATAATTTACCGTCCCAAACAGATTAGACAACAGAACTATAAAATGAGAATGCATAATTACAATCACCAAACTATATTGTACAAAAACCAAATTAAGACCATACCTTGAAAACAAAAGAACCGATTCCGGCCAGATAAAGCGAAACGAGGATTAAATAAAAGACGAGATCCAGCCATCGAGTTGGGAGAACAAAAACCTAATCGCATTCTCCAATTACTGAAAAGGGTTTGTATGATTTGGTCCGTATAATTTGCAAGCGTGATAAACGCGAGAAAAAGAAATGACTATTTTGCCCAGGGTAGTTAAGTTGGACCACGGTATTAACCGTGAGGATACTGGATAATGGTAATAACCGTGGGGACTTTGTCACAATAATAACCATGATAATTAATAAAGAAATAAGTGTGACAAACGAGCCTGTTTGGTGTAGTGAAGGTAAGTCAATAATACGTGAAAATGATGGCAACCGTGCACTTTCTTGTGGTTGAAGAATGACAAAAAATCCAAAGCATTCCCAGCATTGGAACAATCAAAAGATATTTCAAAAGTTTATAGAAATGCATATGGAATGTGAGAGAGAACACATCTAAGAAATGTAATTTTCGTTCGTTATTCCTACTAGGACGGTTCCTATTGTTCAACCAACAACAGTAGGAAGTTTTATTAGTTGCTTTCTAGGTTGTTGATGGATATTATTGATAGTGATTCAGCCATCTCCTTGATAATTTCCAGGAACTAACAAGCTTATTTGCATGAAACAAAAAATTCATATGAATGCATTTTTGTTTTCAAATATCGCTTTGATGTTCTAAAGAGTATAGCTTGTAATCCGAGCACAATGGTACCAAGGTTTTCGAAACAGGATTGGAAAGTTCAAAACTTAAACTGAAACTGTGTTTAAATGTAAATCATAAAGGGATTTGTGTTTATTATAGTGTACATGCTTATGCTAAATTTTTTGCTTCATACAAATCGACATCTGAGCATGAATAATCATTGATTCTTCTTTCCGCAGAAATAAATAAATACAAATAAATCAAGTTGATTTTGATGCTTCGTACATTGAAGTCTGAAAACTTGACCTTCTCCTTTATTTTTCTTCATTCCTTATAGAAATCGATTAAATTTGAATTGTAGATTCAAGTAAATATCTTAATATTTTATATTTCAATATAGATTATTAGGTTGAATTATTTATATCAATAGCGGTTTTGATCTAATTTAGATTGAAACTTGAAAATCAAATTTTATTTGAGAACTCCTATTTGCAAGGCAATCAAAATTATAAGATTTTCACCAAACTGATGTAAAAATTGATTTTTAAATGTATTGTATGAAAAAAATATAGGAAACTACCGTGGAGGACAAGATTCATCAATTTTTTAGCCTTAAGGACATGCTCTCAATTTTTTAGTGAAAATGACAAACTTTTCGATTAAATATATCATAAGGACAAAAACTTGGTGAGAAGGACATTGTGCATGGTATCAATTTTGCATAACATTTTCATATAATGAAAATGTATAATTTTATTTTTATACATATTGTCCTTATAACTAAATTTTGAAGAGTTTGTTCATGAGATTAAAAAAGTTAGAAATTTTGTCCTTCAATATAAAAGAGGATTTTCTTTTAAAGGACAAACTTTGCTAAAAACTTGGTGAAAAGTATGGAAAGTTTCAAAATTAAGGAGAAAGACACATTTACACTAAAAGTGGAATTCAGGGGGCCCACTATGCTTTTCCCATTTATACTAACACTTGTCCTTCTCACTAAATTCTAAACTTCCCATACTTTTCACCAAATTTTTTGTTAAGTTTGTCCTTCTCCCTATCTTCCACAATATAAAATCCCCAGCAGTCTGTGTTTACTGATATGTTTTGCTGGTAAGCAAGAATCAGATTAATTTAGTAAATAGTGTTAGAAAACAACTTTTAAAAAATGTCAATTTATTTTTTAGATTTTCCAATTTTTAGGATTTCTATTGCACTGAGACATCTTATATTTTGTGCGATGCTACGGGCATTAGACTGAATGCTAAGGGCTAGTGGTGGTCAACCGTCGACCAAACATGTGTTTGGACGATGATTGTCTTCTGATATAAGCAATTATTTTTCTTTTGGCCAGCCTTTAATGGCAAACCATGGTAACCCGAAGCACAATATGGCAATGCCCTTATAATCATTATATATTGTTCTTTCAGTTTCTAATAGGCCTGCTTCTGATATAAACATTTGAGGTTTAGATGGATGATGTCCCAGACAAAAAGAAAATAACCTTATGCCTGCAACTATATTAGTATAAAGCTACAAGTTTTATTTTTTGTTGTATGTGCAGGTGGGAAAACTCAATATGGTCATGGAGGAGAAGAAGCTACTTACCTTCAACTTTAGGATTCATATGTTTTTTATGACTAATGCATTTGGTTTACATTCATATTGCTATATTTTTAGTTTACTTTTAAAATATTTATTGCAACATTGACTTATATGGTGTATCATGTTATTCGTGTATATTTCCTGAATACATTTCATGACTTATTTCTGTTACGATTTTTATTCAGTGAATAGGACGAGTTGATATGTATTTATGCTATGTTCATGTTAGGAAAACTGCGCCTTTGCGGAAGCAAGCAGGATCTTATTCACCCAATTACTTAAAGATGATTCAATGAAAAAACAAAAAAGATATGAAATTACACGCACAAACACAAGATATATTTCACCCAACCACCCTCTTTATTGATTCAAAAAAATCAAATTTTGTTTACACTCAATGGATTACAACCAAAAGTAAACAAACGACAACGAATCAATAAACTTATTGAGATAGACAAAGAATATCTAGATGACTACAACTATTGTTGGAGAAGAAAAACAGTGAAGAACGATGACAAAACTTTGGATAGTCTGGAGGAACCAACAGGAATAACTTTTATTAGCCTAATTCATAATCTTCCTCTCCAGGGCACAAGCCTTGGAGGCACACAACCTCTCAATCTCTCATCTCAATTCGGCCAAGCCCTAATCCAATCCTGAAAGCACTTTATATATGAGAGTAGAAAGCTTAAGCAAAATATCCAATTTTTCCCTTAGAATATATTGCTAAAATAACCTATCAAAAACACGAAATCTGCCTCTTCCTCAGTATTCATAAAATAACCAACCAAAAACAGGAAACCTGCCTCTTCCTCTGAACTCCAGTTCACACACCGTCTTCTCCACAACAAAGTACTCATCAAAACACGTCGTCTTCAACATACATGTAATTTAATATAACAAATCACAACACTCCACCTTGGTAAGAAATCACATCAACAAACAAGTCATTCAACTACCATGGACATTTGATATCACAAATCTCAAATTACTCTATCTTAATATGAGATCACATCAACACTTAAACAATCACCAAACAAGTCAACCTAGCTCTTTCAACGACCACCTACTCTCAATTAATATAACCCTCGATTTCAAGGCCACGAGACACATCCCACATGTTCCTGGAGTACGGGAACTCAATTGATTTTAGGGAAACAATCGCACGCAGTCGATTTGAACGGGCTACGACCACACCTACTCAATTGCAAACACAACCCATCGTATGTAAAATATGCATTTTCCACCATGAGCTGATCCATATGGAAACCAATGGTCTAAAAGTGCTTGCAACGCCACAAGATCTCTGACTTGTGGATTTTCCACATCGACACTTGTCTACTACTTGATCAGAGATCCTTGCTTGATCTCCACTGATCCCTCAAGCGCTGTCAATGTTAAGACCTAAGTCGAAAACATGAACCGAATCATCAAGGTATAGGCAAATCAAACCAATTGCCTTCTTCTTCGTTTTCTTCATCTTCCCTCATCCACATCGGCTTTTTCCAATTTCCATCAACAAAATCATTGAGGTATGAAGCATCCACCATATAGGCCTTCAAAATCCCTCAACAAAAAAATATTCATCTTCGGAAATACCATCGTATCCGACATCAAAAATCAAATTTTCCAATTCAAAATCACTATAAGCTTTGCGATGATCTAGCCCTGATACCAACTATTAGGAAAACTGTGTCTCTGTGGAAGCGAGTAGGATCTTATTCACCTAATTACTTAAAGATGATTCAATGGAAAGACAACACAAATATAAAATTACATGCACAAACACAAAATATTCCACCCAACCACCATCTTTATTGATTCAGCAAAAACAAATTTTGTTTACACTCAATGGATTACAACCAAAAGTAAACAAACTATAATGAATCAATAACCTTATTGAGATAGGAAAAGAATATCTAGATGATTTTAACTATTGTTAGAGAAGGAGAACGGTGAAGAACGACGATAAATCCTTGAACAATCTTGAGGAACCAATAGGAAAAGCTTCTCTCATCCCTAATTCCTAATATTCCTTTCCAGGGTACAAGCCCTCGAGGCACACAACCTATCAATCTCTCAACTCAATTTGGCTATGCCCTAATCCAATCCTAAAAGCTCTTTATATAAGAGAATAGAAGGCCTAGGCAAAATATCCATTTATCCCCCTCAGAATATATTCTAGGAATATATTCCTAAAATAACCGGTCAAAAGCTGGAAACCTGCCTCTTCCTCAATATTCCTAAAAAAACCGGTCAAAAACAGGAAACCTGCCTCTTCCTCCGAACATTAGTTCACATTAGGGCTGCACACAACCCATATTCAACCCAATCCAACCCACCAATCCGACCCAACCCACATAAACTCAACCCAACCCATCCTAGTTCGGGTCGGATATGGATTACAATTTGTAACCCATACTATATACGGGTTGGGTTTGATATTTTGTTCAACCCAACCTTACTTTAACCCAATCCAACCCTATATTAAAAAACTAATTTAATATCCATCCTCTTGAAATTAGAATAGTATAATCCTAAAATAATGTTTATGTATTCTATAGTAAATATATAGAAAAGCATATTTCATGTCAATCCAAACTAGATAGAATTAGGCAAATATATTTTAAAGAGCATTTTAATGTACATTAAAATGAAACACTTGTTTAATTATGCTGTAAATTAATTTCATATGATGTATTTTACAATGGAAATTTAATTCTCATAATAAATAAGTTATTTTAAATGTATTATGCTAGCTAAAATCTGATATATTATGCTGAATATTTTAATATTATTTAAAAAAAAATCCCTTATATTCTCACTTTTTATTTTATTCAAGCAACTCAACCCAACCCTACTAAACCCGACCCAACCCATACTTCAACCCAACCCATATCCTACCTCATATAGGGTCGGATACGGGTTGAACTACCTTAAACCCATACCTATGCGGGTCGGATGAAGTATTTGGTCCAACCCGACCCAACCCATACTTTGTGCAGCCCTAGTTCACATACCGTCTTCTCCACTATAAATCACTCATCAAAACGCATCATCTTCAACATCCATGTGATTTAATATCACAAATCACAATGGTTCAATCTTTCCACTTTCCACGCTATATATATACTTTCAGTTTTGTTTATTCAATGACTTTTTTCTTTGTTGTATATTATTTAAATACTTTTAGTTTTGTTTCTAGTACTGCAGATAGCATTTGTTTGAAAAATAAATTATTATTATTATAGTCATGTGTAAGTGAAATTAATTAATAATTACAACATTTCTTTTTATTATGTAAATGAATGGCCAGTTCTTGAATATTGAGTGGTTGTGTTGGTAGATGATTGTTCCACAAGTAACAATGAATGACGTACATAATTTCTTTGGTCTCTTGCTAATTAAGATATAGTTATGTAAAATGCATTATATGGGTAGTTGTTGCATGATTACGAACTAGTATGTTTTTGTAACAAATCTAATATTGGTAATTATCATTTCCATGAGTCTGGTACTTGAATTTATTCAGGGCCGGCCCTGAGTATTGTGAGGCCCTAGGCAAAAAAATAAACTGTGAAGGAAGAATTTTATTTTTACTGAAGCACAAAAATGTGACAACCAAGCATCGAACCCGGCACCATCCAGCAAGAAGCCTTCTTTCTTTCCCACTTGGCTACATTATTTACTGTTAATAAGATATAATCATATATTACAAACACAGTTTCTGCATGTTGAGGCCCTCCTCCAACCTCCTCTAGCCCGAGGCCGTAGGCGGCCGCCTAGTTGGCCTATGCCTAGGGGCCTGTATTTATTGCTTTAATTTTATATCACTATTTCAAGATATTTATACCATTATTCATATGTATTACAAATGGATATGATAACTAAAAATCATTCTATTGTGTTGGACATAGGCTTTGATAATTATATAAGGAAAGACATAAAGCTACCTTGAACTAATCAAATTTAAAGAAATTCAAGGGAAATGCTACAAAATTGTGAGTGATAAAATAAGAATTTTGAATTTTTTTCCATAAGAATGATTATAGTTTATTTTTATTTATCTTTATAGTTTAATATATGATGCAAGCTATAAATTTTGTGTGTTGATCCAAGCAAGACTACCTTTTTTCCATGTACTCTTAAGCGCATGGTGGATTGTCATAATTTCCTGAAATGTAAAATAGCATGCAGGCTTGGATTATTCCCAATAGGGGATTGACGATAGGAATCAATGGTTAATTCCATGGAGGTCGATCAACCTGATGTTAACTTGATGTTGGTCCAGAAAAGAAATTTTATGTTATAGGGCATTTATAATATCAAATAATATGGCAGCGAATGAGGCTATCCTGCATGCCAATCTGTATAGTGGAATTGACAAAATCTTGATCAAACCATTAGTTTATCCAACATTTATAATGTCGGGTAAACAAATATTACATTGCATGCTCCTTCTTCAGCTGGCTATGTTTATTCATTTTAAACAACTCAAAACCATTTTTCAATCGAAAATCAACTCGAGAATACCAAACTTCAGCCTATTTTAAACTATATTCTTCAAAATAGTTATCTAAAAATTGGTGAGTTTTGCGTGTTGTTTGTGATAGCGACAGATTTTTCACGAAATTACATGGACGAAGAAGATGATGGTGGAGAATGCACTAGCTCTTCGAGAGCACGCCGAGGAAAAGGAACAAGGGTGTCAAGATGGTGACGGATGAAGGTTGTTTTTGGGGACTCAACTTTGTTTTCAAATATCGATCCAAACTTAGGATCGAAAAATGGGTTGATCAATTTTCGTGTGTTTCTCATGAATAAGTGCACATTTCTACACGTGTCGACATCACTGTAAGTACCATTTTGAATTCAAATACAATGCCAAGTATTAGAATCACTTATATATGGTTTTGCCTATATCGAAAGATCGTAGAAGTTGATGTCGATCGACGTATCATTGTTTTTTTGGAATTATATGAGATTTCAGGATTTTTGGTATGTTTTTCTACCATAAATACTTTTTGTGAAACCGCATTGAGTTTATCCTAGCAAAACATATTCCTTATTTTATAAATGCATTTGGCTTAACATGTTTCTTTGTGTAATAACTTCTTTTTAGTGGAAGACCATCCATAAATTTTTCTTTGCTCTCGGAGAGAGGAACATTAGTCCTTTAGGTTTTATTATGCTTATCGAATTTCAGTTGGATTTCAACTCATGTTATCTTACGATGAACAGTACTAAAGACATGTTAATATTTTACCACTACAAGATAACACAGTTATTCCAACGGTTCCAAGCCATTGGCAGCCGTCGGCATAGAGTTACCGAATTCTTGTGGTTTCCAACGAAAGTGTAACGAACCGTCATTTTCCCAATCCTGATTATCGATGCAAATACCATACTGACTAACCAAACATCAGAAATTACTGTATCATTAATAGAAAGAAGTTAGAGGATGTCAAATCGAAAGAAAGAAAATTATAATAAAAGAAAATAGAGAGGAGAGAAAAAATAGAAATAACAACACAGAATCTCACATCGCAGCGGAATAAAATATAATATATATAACAACTTTTGTGATAAAAAAATTAACTGTATATACATATCATCACCAGAGTACAACATTTATTCATCACATATACAACATAGCAGAATAAACTCTATATATATCTAATATTGAAGCCTCCTTCTCCGAGCTCCTCCAAGGATATCTGAAAATACTTAAACTACTTGCCTGCCCGAACAAATTTGGATACCCAAGAGTTTAGGGTAAAACAAAATAAACTCTGGGTCAGTCATGGGACTGGTGTGAGTAAACTCCAACCATTGGTTTAACTTTTAAAATTTATTTCGAAAGAAAAGGTAATCGTAAGACCGATTCATACATAAACAAGGATGGTTTTTTACCTTACGATAATTCAAAACATTCTTTTAAATCAATACTATTTGATCTGATATTATAATAGTGTCTAAAACAAGTAAATAACAGTCTAACAGAACGCTTGCATCTCATGCTCTACATATAGAATATACAACAAAAACCGCATACACTTATTGGAGAATGGATTCCAACTGGCAAGGTATTGGACCACCTTCCGACTGTGTATCTCTAGAGAGGAATACACAGGGTTCAACAAAACATCTTGCAACCTAGGATAAACATGACATACCACTCACTTCGCTTGAGAGTACCGAATGTATTATCACCAACGGTTGGGATCAACAACTGTTTTCCGAAAGGGACGGCATCGAAAGATTAAAAAGCAAATGAAATTTCTATTGATTAGGCGACAATACACCCTACTTGGGTGCGATCTTATTAGCCATACAACCTACCCGATTTTATGCCATTTCCCGGTTGCGAGGCTTGAGGTTACTGTTACTTACCTTTCATTGATAGCCCATTTGCTTTGAATGCTACATTGACAGATCCGTTAATCACTAACTGAATTGCACAAAGATATTTTGGATATTATGCTAAGAGAATAAATTCTCCTCCACTAGATGTATATTGTACAGACCAACATATGCGATCCTTGGAAATACTCTGTCAGACATTCGTCCATACACGTTCATTCTGGGATTGAACGAAATCGAAGACACAATTTCCATTAATCCATCTTAGGTAATTTCTACATAGGATTAACAGAAAAAGCCCTTGCACTTTACTCCATCCTCGATTGTCTTTATATAATCATACTCAAAACGTTAATACCAATAGGGAATGGTTCTCGGATAATAATCCAACCGGTCTCTCCATGTTGACACAATGTTGGCCAATACTTCGATAGTTGGTTATTTAACTATCGAAGAAAAACAATCATTCATCCAAATCATCAAACAATCACTAGTCCCCTTAATTAATCATTCATTAATTAAATCACTTCTCCATTTCCTTATTAATACTTGTTAACCTGATATTTTCAATAGTCATCTTGGACTCTTATGCTATTTGGAAAACATATTCGTATATCGCCTTCTTTTATTTTCTATAAATAAAAAATGTCTACTATTTATAATTGGAAAACATTCCTATTGCTTCTCCCTTTCATGACCATTCATTTTTATACTCAGGAAATATTTATTATTATATTTCCAAAATTCCACTTACTTAGGTTAAAACGACTGTCGTGTAAAATACCATTACAAACAACCCAAAATATTGCATTCAACTAAATCTCTTTAAACATTGATCTTCAAGACTGAATCTTCCTATTTATCGGTTAATAATGAAAACAATCAAGTTGGGCTATAATTAACTCTCAGACCTTGACTGAATAACATGTTTAACTACAAAATAGATAAACCACTTATCTCGAATAATCAACAGCATAAAAAGCAATTATTCATTTTTAAAACGCGTATAGGTTTCTATTTCTACCAGATTTAATTATAAATTTCCCTTTTTAAATTAACACATATATTTACATTTCCTGAATTATCCAATGATAATTGATTTGACTTCATTTATAAACATCATTTTTAAATGAACTGGTTGCTTTTTATTATTCAAAGCAAGGGAATATTTCTAGTCCATTCGAAATTCAAATTCTATTTAGGAAAAATATATTTTTCCATTTCAAAGTAAAAATTCCTTTTCATGATATTTTCATATATCCATATTTAGGGCCAGTGATATTTAAATAATCAAAACACCTATTTATCAATAATAGGTTTTCTAACACATCATATATGATAATATATATGGAAACAAACAAATAATAAATTTTGAGGAATCCAGTTGGATCCCTCTAACATTTTTTCCTGTATCCATAGATGTGAGCCAAAATAAATAATACCTATCCGTCTTTAAGGAAGGATATTGCAGTATAAAAGGTCATCCACTATCATATTGTGGGGCGCATAGAGTCATCCGCTAATGACACTGAATGAATCCCTTAATGGTACTGCGGGAAATATCCAACCACCAATATATATATATATATATATATATATATATATATATAATAACCACAACCAATATATATATATACGCACACATATAATAGCCACATTTAAATGCATCCAAACAACCAACAAACAACATATACCATTAAACTAAATAAAAATTCGCTATAATAAATTATAACAAATCCAGAGAGTGAGTTTACTCAGCATGATATTATTTTCGTTTCATTCCGATTTCAATTTCAATTCCAACTTAAGTAGTTCGCAGCTATGCATTGCTCGACAGACTCCATCCGACAAAATCTTGTACATATTTTAGTTACATTCATTATATATTGAACATTTTAAATGGAAAATAAAATTTAATTAGTGAATTAAAAATAATTACCTTAATTACCATTTTAAACCCTGCTTCTCTATTGTGATAAAATTCGAACCCTTCTTTACTGTAATAAATTCGAACCCCTTCTCACTGAAAATCTCGATTTCAAACAAAAATCTCTACTTTATTCAGGCCACTAACGACCAAAGCTACATCTTGTTGTCACCTACCCCGACCTCCTTCCTAATCGCAATGCAAGAAAATCGCTCTTTACAAACTCCTTAGATGGAAATTCAACCTGTTGCAAGTCGCAACCTGGGCTTGTTAGTCGAAAATGAAGCGTCCTTATTTTCCTTCGATCCCTTCCAAGATCTATCAACCCGCGCACCATACCTCCACAAACACCACATCGAACTCCTTTCAATCCACCTCTGCCTTATTCTAAATTGATGCCCAACTTTGGGTTGCGACGAAACCATTGGTCGTTGTCCCTAAATCACGCACCAGGGATTGAAATCGCACCTTACTTGTGTCGAGATTTACATGGTTTTAATCACGATTCTTTTTTTCTTTTAAATCGAATGAGATGATTTAAAAAGGAGGAGAAAGAGAAATCTGATTTTAGATTTCGAATTTCTGGAACGAAGGAACGGGAAAATAGAATATAAGGGGAAACAATCCATATATTTATAAAAGCAGTTGTGTGTTCAAGAAACCAGTGTAGTGTGTCAAAGAAGCAAAACAATTTATTATTTTATTATTCTCGCGAAACTTACACTTGAAGTTTCTTTCTTAAATGACCTCACACGAGCTCCAATCGAAATGAAAATCGAGACACTGCAATGGTTTGACCTTCCGGAATCAATAAAATTAGTTTCATTGAAAACATAGCTCGTTTATGAATTGATTATTCTTGAGTTCTAATTTAAATCGATATAATATAAATTAAATTCAAAACAATCAATTACTCATAATAAATTATTATTATCCTTCTAATTCGAATAGAATTTTTTATTGAGATTCTAAATCATTTTGATTCAGTTTTATCTTCGAATTCAATTATCAGTTGTCTTCAGTATTATGATAATTCAATATACTTGAAATCAAATTGAAATCGATTATTAATCGATAACTCAATATAAAAATCCATTTATATGATCAACTCAACGTTTAAAATAAATATTAAATGTTTAAAATTAGTCGATCAAAAATGCAGGTCATTACATTCTTCCTCCCTTAAAAGAATTTCGTCCTCGAAATTACTAAGGTAGAAAAAAAGCTACAAACCCTTTAACTTTTGAAAATCTATCTATATTGAATCTCAACTCTTCATATTTCAACAAATTTTAGTTCCTACAAAGCTTCTGGTTTCATTCATATTACCCATCAAAAATGCTTACATTCATTTAATGTGAATAATTTGTAATTAATATATTCACACCCAATTCATATTCCATTCATATATATATTCAAATTGATTTTGATCAACTTATTCACTTTGATCCATTTAACTTGCTAAAATTAAATTTTAATTCCAAGATTCAAATTCCCGGGTTTTCATTTCAAATCGTTTTGAAATCACACACACAAACACATACACACACACACACACACACATATATATATATATATATATATATATATATATATATATATATATATATATATATATAACCATCTCAAATTCAAAACATTTGAATTTTTTTTCCAAAAAAACTAGTTTTCTTTCAAATAATTTCCATTAACTTTTCTAAGGTAGCAACTAGTCGCTTAGAAACTTGAAAATGAACACTGATGATTTTGTAGTCATCATCAGAATTAATTTCCAGCGACTGAAGTATGTTTAGTGCTTTAACAATTCCAAAAATCCATCTGAAGTGATTTCTATTCAAAAACCTTCCAAAACAAAATTATATTATTTCAATATACTTCAGAAAATATTTTTCCAATCTCCCGGACTTTAAATTCCAAATTCTGGTTTTAATCCAATTTCAGTTCGTCTTATTATTCATATACAAATTCCATTTGGTTATATATAACCATTCCAATTTTATAATCTCATTTGATTATAAAAATATTAATCAACACATCCATATAATTCAATAATTCCAGAAAATTATTCCTTTCATATCAAAATATAACTTTGGGTATAATTATTTCATTTACCCACTTTAAACCAATATTGTGTCAAATTGCTCTGCTCAAGTATTTAGAAATTCCTATCAACTTCGTGGCATCCCACGATTCGACTAGAACTCATAAGCCACTCAACAAACAAGCCACACGATACAATGCAATTTTTATATCAATTAATCAAATACGCTCTCTCATATATATATATATATATACATATATACGCTTAACTCATTCTAGGGTACTACTGATCCTATCTCTAATGAGTAAACCCCCACCAAAGCCTAGGTGTTCGCTCAACCTAAGATCTGATACCATTGTAATGAACCAAAATTTTCCGATCTAGATTATCGATACAATACCATATCGACTAACTAAACACCAGAAATTACCGGATCATTAATAGAAGTAAGTTAGAGGAGGAGAAGTCGAAATAAAGAAAATTAGAATATAAGAAAATAGATAGGAGAAAAAAATGAAATAACAACAAAGAATCTCACATCGTAGCGGAGTAAAATATAATATATATAACAAATTTTAGGATACAAAATTTTAACTTTATATACATATCATCATCAGCATACAACATTTGTTCATCACATATACAACATAGCAAAATAAACTCTCTCTCTCTCTCTCTCTCTCTATATATATATATATATATATATATATATCAAAAATTGAAGCCTCCTGCTCTAAGCTCCTAAAAGGATATCTGAAAATACTGAACTGCTTGACTGTCCGAACGAATTTGGGCACCCTAGAGTTAAGGGTAAAACAAAATAAACTCTGGGTCAATCATGGGAACGGTGTTAGTAAACTCCAACCATTGGTTTAACTTTTAAAAATTCTTTTTAAAAGAAAAAATAATCATAAGACCGATCCACATATAAACACGGATGGTTTTTACCTTATGATAACCCAAAACATTCTTTGAAATCAATACTATTCTGATATTATAATATTGTCTAAAATAAGTAAATAACAATCTTGTAGAACGCTTGCATCCACACTCTACATATATAATATACAATCAAAACTGTGGGCACTCATGGGAGAATGAATTCCAACTGGAAAGGTATGGGACCACCTTCCGATAGTGTATCTCAAGAGAGGAATACACTGGGTTCAACAAGAACTTCTTGCAACCCGGATTAAACATGACCGGCCCCTCACTTCGCCTGAGAGTACCGAATGTACTTCCGCCAACGGCTGGGATCAGCAACCATTTCCCAAAAGGGACAACATCGAAAGATTAAAGAAACAAATGGAATTTCTTTAGATCAGGTGACAATACACCCTTCTTGGGTGCGACCCACTTAGCCATGCGACCTACCATTTCCTGGTTGCGAGGCTTGAGGTTATGATTACTTACCTTTCATTTATAGCCCAATCACTTCGAATGCCACATTGTCATATTCATTAATCACTAACCGATTTGCACAAAGATATTATGGATATTATGCTACGAGAATAAATTCTCCTCCACCAGATGTATATTTGTACAGACCAACATATGTGATCATTGGAAATACTTTGTCAGACATTCTTCCATACACGTTAGTTCCAGGACTGAACGAAACCGAAGGCACAATTTCCATTAATCCGTGGTCAATTTCTACCTAGGATAAACAGAAAAAACCCTTGCACTTTACTCCATCTTCGATGGTCTTTATATAATCGTATTCGCAACGTTACTACCAATACGGAGTGGTTATCGGAAAATAATCCAACCGATTTCTCCATATTGACACAATGTTGGCCAATACTTCAATAGTCGGTTATTTAACTATCGAAGAAAAAAAACATTCATCCAAATCATTAAACAATTGTAACACCCCACACCCGCTACGGTCACTCACTAAGGGAATGCCATAACATCGGTGGAGTATTTTAAGTGAATATAGAACAGAAAAATTACAACAAGACAGATATAAGTAATACTTGAGAATTTAAAACATCATTTCATTGCAGCAGAAAGTAAAACATGTTTCGTTACACCAAAACCATAAACAAGAGTCAAGTACATAATATCCATCCTGATAAAACAAAAGTACATAATCCCACTACATAACTTAATAGCCATAATAGAAAAGATAAACTGAGCTTTACATCCACGGTCCAAGCTCCAAAAGATAGATAAAGCAGTCTGATCAAAGCCCAATAGTGCTAGGCCCACTCTGATAACCTGAGGGTTGGGAAAAAGATAAAAACAACGGGGTTAGACATAAGTCTGAACGAGTCCTATAACCTTAACAATACAATCATTAAAGTAATTAGGGTATGATATAAACAAGGTACGGTACCTCTGGGGATAATGACTACACTAAGTAGCCAACTAAACACAGGATATACTAAGGTAACCGAAAAGACGCATTTACCCACCCAAGGATAATTACTACACTGCACCATCCCAGATCTACCCACCCAAGGGTAATTCCTACACTGCACCACACCAGTTCTACCCACCCAAGGGTAATTCCTACTTAAGGTTGATCCCACTAAGTGTACTTAGTAATTTTTAATAGTAGTTTCGTGTACCCCTAGCTGACTACATAGGTGTCGTCTGCCCCTATCTCCACTAGGTGTACCCACTACTCCCCAAGCGATCGGCTCCCTAACGTAGATACCGTGCTGGCCCCACAGTGGGGTGTATCATTCCCCAAAGTGGCAACCTGATAATATCAACGGTGCACGACTTATACCTACACGATGCAACAACGTCTTACTTACCAGCCCGGGTCCACACACGCATATGAAACCCGTTGGACTTGCGTTGCCACCGCTACCCCGTTTTGGCCTCTTACAGTCAAGCCCAATATGCGTGTCCCGTCCTCGACTTGGGTCGAGCCCACAAAGATACGTTTGGGATATTGGTTGAAATGGGCCCCCACAAGCTACTACTTAAGCTTGTCATTTTATCTAGTGCATCCCACTTAACCCCTTTTTAAAATCATGCCCACTTACATGTTAAGGTTTGGTTAAGTCATCTAATCATATTTCAATTGCCACTCAAGGCCCCCACAAGCTACTACTTAAGCTTGTCATTTAATCATATTTCAATTGCCACTTAAGGCCCCCACAAGCTACTACTTAAGCTTGTCATTTAATCATATTTCAATTGCCACTTAAGGCCCCCACAAGCTACTACTTAAGCTTGTCATTTAATCATATTTCAATTGCCACTTAAGGCACCCACTAGATTTCCACATGCCACCCAAGGCACTTACTTGATTCCCACATGCCACCCAAGGCACTTACTTAATTCCCACATGCCACCCAAGGCACTTACTTAACCCTTTAATCATGTTTAATTACATGTTCCACTTTGGTTAAGTATTCTAATCGTATTTTCTATTGCCACCCAAGGCAACCCACTAGTTTCCTTATGCCACCCAAGGCACCCCCACTAGTTACTACATGCCACCCAAGGCACCCACTTAACCCCTCATGCCTCACTACATGCTAATTTGGTTAAGTGTTTCTTAATTAATTAAGATCGTAACCTTTGTAAAGACCTCTCACATTAGACTGTCTTTTATGGCAGCTGGATATGCCGGTTGGTTCCGGACAGCCTTACACCATAACAGAGTCTAACCTCGTGTCTTTACACTTGTCACGTATTTAGTTTATGACTAAGACCTCTCACATTGGGCCAATCATTTGTAGCCGCTGGATTTGCCGGTCGGTTCCGGGCAGTCTTATGCTACAAAAGGGTCCAACCTCGTGTCTTAGTCGATTAATTACACCTAATTAATCACCCCCATAATTTGTATTAATTATCCCTAATTAATTACAAATTTCAAGAATATGGGTAGACCTAACTCAATAGGTAAATTCCCAATTCCATAATATGGGTAGACCTAACTTAATAGGTAAATTCCCAATTATGTCCATTCACTTTATGTTATGCTTAAGCATACCCATTTCACACCATTTTATTAACATGCATATTAACCCCATCGTTCCCCACGTAATTCGTTCTCATAACATGACATAATAAAGGGAAGATTCATCACAAATGTCATGGGTTTAACCAACATAGCATATAACTTTATCATGGGTTTAAAAGGTGTCAACTTGCATATATGAGCATACATTAAACCCAACTAGCATTTAACCCAAACTTGCATGAAGCACATATGTCACAAAGGGGGTAACTTGCATATGATTCTTATGTCATACAAAGGTGTGAACTTGCATAGCATGTCACATGTTAACTTGCATATAACCAAACACATAACTTGCATAACATGTTACATATGAACTTGCATATAATCATGCACATAACTTGCATATAACCAAACACATAACTTGCATAACATGTTACATATGAACTTGCATATAATCATGCACATAACTTGCATATAACCAAACACATAACTTGCATAACATGTTACATATGAACTTGCATATAATCATGCACATAACTTGCATATAACCAAACACATAACTTGCATAACATGTTACATATGATCTTGCATATAATCATGCACATAACTTGCATTACATGTTACATATGAATTTGCATATAATCTCACATATAGCTTGCATAACATGTTACATATGAACTTGCATATAACCTCACATATAGCTTGCATAACATGTTACATATGAATCAATGTTCAACATAGTGTTTTGCATAATGAGCATCATAAAACATAGCATTATACTTGCATAACATATAGAATAAAACTCGCAAAACACACAACATACACTATACTAAACTTGCATAAACACATTGATCCACAAACATAGCCATATCTTATCATATCCTATCATAATCAATTTAACAATTGATTATTAAGGCTATAGAAACTCACCACTAAACTCCAATAAGCAAACCCTTGCCAAAAATCACCCAAAAACTCTAGCCTTGAAAATAAAGCTTGCAACTTGATGATGAATGCAAGCTAATGATCACTCATACAACTTAAAAATGCTTGTATGAACATGAAAGCCTTCATAGAAATAGTTTAGAAAGAGGATGGAGGCTAGGGTTTTGAGTGGAGGCCATGATCATAGAAAATTTTGGCATAGTTTAGTTAGAGGATAGGATTATGATCATTTAGGGCTATCTTAGGGTCTTATTTATAGGATTAGGATGTCTTTTAGACCCTTAGATTAACCCTAGGTTAGTTTAGGTCCGTCAGATTTCGTCCCAAGCCCTCCAACCCAGCCCAAAACTCAACCAGGTGCACCCAGGCCAGAATCAGCCGACAGGGCAAGTCGACAGCCCTGTCGACTGCCAAGTCGACAGGCATGTCGACAGGCAAGTCGACAGCCCTGTCGACAGCCAAGTCGACTTAGCTGGGCGGGAGTTTTCCCGCCTGGCCCCCATTTCTGCATGTTTCGAAATTCAAATTTCCCGAAAACTTCTTTGGGCCTTAACCGGGTCATACAGACTCCGATTTACAAAATTTCGGACTCTATTTCGCGTATTTTTCCGAGAAGAACACAATGACGTAACCCGTTTCCCCTGATTCTCACATCTGAGATTATTAATTCTGTAATTAGTGAATATCAGTGTTAACTGAAATTCGGGGTGTTACAACAATCACCAGGCCCCTTAATTAACCTTATCAATATTTGTTAATCCGATATTTTTAATAATCATCTTGGCCTCTTATGCTAATTAAAAACATATTCATATATCAACTTCTTTCATTTTCTATAGTTAGAATATATCTTCTATTTATAATTGGAAAACATTCCTGTTGCTTCTCCCTTTCATGACCATTCATTTTTATAGTCAAGATATAATTATTATTATATTTCCAAAATTCCACTTACTTGGGTTAAAACGATTGTTGGGTAAAATACCGTTAGAAACAACCCAAAATATTACATTCAACTAAATCTCTTTAAACATTGATCTTTGAGACTGAATCTTCCTATTTATCTGTTAATAATGAAATCAATCAAGTTGGGGTATAATTACCTTTCAGACCTTGACTGGATAACATTCTTAACTTCAAAACAAATAAGACCACTTATCTCGAATAATCAACACCATAAAAACCAATTATTCATTTTTAAAAAGTGTATAGGTTTCTCATTCTATTTCTACCAGATTTAATTATAATTTTCCCTTTTTAAATTCACACTTGTATTTACATTTCCTGAATTATCCAATGATAATTCATTTCACTTCATTTATATACATCGTTTATAAATGAACTGGTTGTTTTTATTATTCAAAATAATTTAATATTTCTAGTCCATTCGAAATTCAAATTCTATTTTGGAAAATTAGATTTATCCTTTCAAAACAAAAAATTCTTTTTCATGATATTTTTACATATCCATATTTCAGGCTATGATATTTAATTAATCAAAACACCCAATTATCAATAACATGTTTCATGTATGATAATATATATATGGAAACAAACAAATAATAAATTTTGAGGAATCCAGTTGGATCCCTCCAACATGTTTTCCTGCATCCACAGATGTTAGCCAACATAAATAATACCCATCCTGCTTCAAGGCAGGATATCGCAGTATAAAAGGTCATCCGCTATCACATTGTGGGGCGCATAGGATCATCCACTAATTATACTACGGACATCCGCTAATGGCGCTGTGGGAAATATCCAACCACCAATATATATATATATATATATATATATATATATATATAATAACCACTAGTGTTTCAAATATCGCCAGAGATCTCCTCCATGATCTCGTTTTGGGCTCCTTCTGAAACGAAACAACAAATATCACTCTAAATCTCCTTTTGAATATATCGCCCGAGATATTGCAATATCGAACGATATATCGACCGAGACGAAATACTGGAATATCATCCGAGATCTTAGGTTTTTTGCTTGAAATTTAAATTCGTGCCTTAATTAGAACTATAAATAAAAAACTCAAATCTAGCCATATCAATCTTTTGTTATTTTGCATTTTTCATGTTAAATGACTATGTTGTATGTTGTATGGGATGACTATGTTGTATGGGATGAAGTTGAACCCCTTGAAGTGCTCTTTTGGCGTGGCATCAAGCAAGTTCCTTGGCTTTATTGTGAGTTCCAGAGGAATTGAAATCAATCCGGACCAAATAGCAGCAATTTGGAATATAGAGGAGCCGCGGAAGATTAGGGATGTTCAAAGCTTAGCTGGGAAGGTCGTAGCATTGGGCAGGTTCATCTCCAAAGCAACAGACAAGTGTGTACCTTTCTTCGATCTCATAAAACAGGGAAAGCGAAATTTTGAATGGACTCCCGACTGTGTGGAGGCGTTCCGGAATCTATTAGACTTCTTAGAAAAGCCTCCAATATTATCAAAGCATGTGGAACATGAGGATTTGTTCATCTATTTGGCCATATCATCTCATGCCGTTTGCGCGACATTAGTACGTGAAGAGGATAAAATCCAGAAACCTGTGTATTATGTAAGCAAAAAACTGGTTGCCGCGGAACGTAACTATCCGAAGATAGAGAAGCTTGCTTATAGCCTCCTGATTGCTTCTTGCAAGCTTCGCCACTATTTTCAGGCACACCCGATAATTGTATATACCGATCAACCTTTGAGACAAGTGTTGCAGAAACCTGAAGCATCGGGGCGATTACTTAATTGGAATATCGAGCTGAGTCAGTTTGATGTGAACTTTCAGCCACGAAGATCTATAAGGGGACAGGCCTTGGCTAACTTTATAGCCGAATTTACAATTCCTGAAGAGGAAACGGTGGGTGACAAGGTAGTTGCTTTGGATCGAGAATTAGAGCTTAGTCCATGGGAATTATATACGGACGGAGCCAAGAATGATAGAAAGTCCGGCGCCGGAGTTGTTTTGATAACTCCTGAAGGACAATCTATCTACTATGCATTACGGTTAGAGTTTGCTGCTACTAACAACGATTCCGAGTATAAAGCTCTGATTGCCAGGCTGAAACTCGCCAAAGATTTGGGAGTGAGGACACTAGATATATATTGCGATTCCAAGATAGTTGTATGTCAAGTTCGGGAAGAATTTGCTGCTAAAGGACCTCGACATATCACTTATCTCAAATAGGTAAAGGAGTTATTGGAAGGTTCGGATCATTATAGCATAACACACATTCCGAGAGCGGAAAAACAAAAAGTAGACTGACTGGCGAAGCTAGCAAGTTCTGATAGTCTTAAAGAAACCGAAATGGTCCTGATAGAGGTGTTGGATTCACCAAGTTTCGACCAAATGGAAACAGAACTAGCCTTGGAAGTCGAACCATAAAGAGAATCCTAGATGACATCAATTAAGAATTTTCTAAAAAATGGAACCCTCCCGTTGAAAAAGAGCGAAAGACGAGCTATAAGACGTAAGGCCACAAGATACGTTTTACAGGACGACGTCCTTTATCGTCAAGGGTTTTCAATGCCCCTGCTACGGTGTATCGCACACGACGACATCAAACGTGTACTGCAAGAGGTGCATGAAGGTGAGTGTGGAGATCACACTGGGGGCTAAACTCTAGCAAAGAAAGTGCTACGGTACGGATATTTCTGGCCTACTGTAAACAAAGATGCGGCTGATTATTCACGACGCTGCGATAGATGTCAAAGATATGCCAAAGTTCCCAGAGCACCTCCGACTCAGCTCAAGTCAATGGTAAGTCCGTGGTCGTTTGCCATGTGGAGAATTGATATTATTGGAGTGCTACCTATTGCCAGAGGAGGAGCTGAGTACGCGATTGTTGCCGTGGACTACTTCACAAAATGGGTGGAAGCTGAACCTCTAACAACCATTACGGCAAGGAAAGTGATCAGTTTTGTGGTCAGAAACATCATTTGTCGATTTGGGATTCCGAAGACCATCATAACAGATAATGGGACGCAATTTGACAACATCGAGTTCAAAAACTTCTGCCAGAAATATAAGATTGATAAACGGTACACTGCAGTGGCTCACCCGCAGTCAAATGGCCAGGTCGAAGCCGTAAAATAAAGTCATTAAATCAATTCTAAAGAAGCGGTTGGAGCAGGCCAAAGCTAGATGGGTAGATGAGTTGCCATTAGCTTTATGGGCCTACAGGACGACCTTTAAGATGGCTACCGGCCATACTCCCTATTCACTTTCCTTTGGCTCAGAAGCAGTGATCCCAGTAGAATTGGAAGTCCCTTCTCATCGAGTTGCGTACTATGACCCGATGATGAATAAAGCACTCCTTCTAGAATCTCTTGATATAATTGAAGAAAAAAGAGATGAAGCCGACTTGCGTGCCTCAAGCATCGACATCAAGTAGCACGTTATTATGACCAGAAGGTTCGCCTCAAAACCTTTGATCCAGGAGACCTAGTACTGAAACGAGTCTTCCCGCCTTCAACCCAATTGGGTCCAAAATGGGAAGGGCCATACACCATCCAACGAAAGCTTGATACAGGAGCATTCAAGCTAACGACCGTGGACGGTGAGGAGATTCCCAGAGCCTGGAACGCTCCGCACCTAGGACAATATCTAAGCTAAATATGAAATGTCATTTCTTTTGTTTTCATAGGCTATGTAAAAAGGCACGACATGCCTTAAAAAGTCTGTTTATGTGAACAAAGGTGTAACACCCCGCCTCCGCTAGGGTCACTCGCAAAGGAATGCACTAGCTTTAGAGGGGCATTATTGGTAAACATGCACAGAAATATCACAAGACAGAACATATATATAAATAGCGGAAGTAAAATAAAACTTTCATAACATGAATAAATAAGGTCTAAAGCCTTTTACATCAGAGTACATCAAAACCTGTCTTGCAATAGTAAAGAAGCATAAAGACTTTTTCATAAATTATTCCCCAAGTAAAACAGTAAAGTAGCCATAGCCAAGAGAAGTCCAAGCCGTCCATGATGACCTTCAAGCAGAAGAAGTCCGAACTAAACAGCATTGTTTCCTCCCTGAAACCTGGGGGGGAAACGGAAGAAAAGAGGCGAAACAAAACGGGTCAGTCAAAAGACTGAGTAAGTCCTATCTACTTCCAGTATAAAAACAGGTAAAGGTAACATGACATGCATAAACTGAAAGTAAACATAAGGATAACTACAAGATAGATAAACCAGAGTAGCCGGTTAAACTACTGCGGCAAGGTAAACTAAGGTATCATGAAAAGCTACGGTGTTATGATAAGTCAAGGTATCACATCGTCAGATTTCTATCGAGTACATTATCCCAAGGTATCTACCCCGTCTAACATCCCACGGTATCTATTATGTATATTCTTCCTAGTTCTAACATGTATATTTGCTCTGCACCTCTCGTACTAGTATCCCTACCCGCGTCATGTGTTAACCATGAATGTCCCTTGCTCAAGGTCGTGTAATGGTCCATGTCAACCTAATATATCGCATATATAGGTTACTCAAATCATATGTTTCTTTCCATGTATATAAGTTCAGTCCTTTGCCGTACCTCGTACGGGCTTCCTCATGTCGTATTATCCTTGAAATCGTTTGGACTGTCACCCTTGTTCTAGCTAGGCTCTTCCATATGGATCATCGTTTGAACTACTAGGACTTACGCCACCTAGCACCACTAGGGATTACGCTTACCTATTGCACGTTTTCGTATTTCGGTTTGGGTTAAACCACCTAGGCCACTAGGGATTACGCTAACCCTCAACCGCGCTCTTTTTCCCATGCATTCATCGTGAATCGTTTTTCTATAACTGTATGCACATGTATCACATCGTGCCATCCGAGTCCTGTCCAAGGGCTAAACAAGGAATACAGGACTCGGTCGGGAGCTTTAGATTTATCTGCCGATGCAAATACTAAGGTCTGCTTTTCTACACATGGCTATGGTCCCACGAGACCCCTCCCTCAACTAGTGAAAGGCAACACAAGAGAAAATCTCGCATGAGAACTACACTCCGGCCAGCCCACATCCTACGGCCTACCTCACCCATAATTAAATAGCAAATCATGGTCTGTTGGGTGTTCCCTGCCTTTCCGTACGTACACGCTTGACTCAAGATGGTAGATGATCGACGAACTTGCTATCTCGGGCACCTTATGTATTCGTCGACTCACTGCTATCCACCCCAGTCTTTAGGTCGCTCGCATAGCAACCAAGGCATATTCTTGGTTCTTCTACCGCAGACCTCAACCTCTCGTGAGCCTAGTATAATGACCTGGCAGCTCACAGAGGGATCCCAAGAATATCCTCACGTTCCCCGAAGCCGCTGCTTCGTTACCCAGTTCGTTGGAGCCTTTATCTAAATCAGATAGCCTGCTCCTTCACGCATACTTAAACGTTGACCTAACGTATCGGGTTACTAATCTATCTAAGAAATGGTCCAAATTTCCTTGACTAAGAATTATTACTTAGTTTCCCTTAACTAAGGTTTACCACTTAGCCTTATTTCCATAATCCTTGTTAACTATGGTTATTTACCTAATCCTCCGAATTAGGGTTTATCTAATGGGTTAAGTGTCACTTAAGTTCATAACTTAGCCCGTCTACAAACCCTGCCAAAATTGGCTAAGTATCCAAGTCCAAGACTTAACCTTACAAACCATGTGTCAAGTTGGCTAAGTATATTAAGCAATCCATAACTTAACCTCGTCTAATTATCATTTTAGATTGGTTAATTATATAAATTAACTCGACCTTGTCAAATTACCGAGTCAAATCGGTCAAGCGTATTCAAGTGATTCGTGACTTAGCCTTATCATGTTTTCACGTTAGATTGGTTAAGTATAGGTCACTTAACCACATCGAATTAACAAGTTAGATTGGTTAAGTTTAGGTCACTTAACCACATCAAAACTTTATGTATAATTGGTTAAGTATAAGTTGCTTAACCCCATTAAATTATCACGTTAAGTTGGTTAAGTATTGGTTACTTAACCTCATTGAATTACCAAGTTTAAATTGATTAAGTGTTTAACTTAACCCCATCGAATTACCGTGTTTAGATTAGTTAAGTGTGGATTACTTAACCCCATCTAATTACCGTGGTTAGGTTAGTTAAGTCTTAATTACTTAACCTCATCTAATTACCCCGTCGGATTAGTTAAGTGTAAATTACTTAACCCCATCTCCTAATCATCTTGCATGGTTAAGTGTCATTAAGGAAATCAAGCCCGGTCCCACTTAACCTACCCATTCGTGTCATATCGGTTAAGTGTCATTAGTCAAATTTACTTAACCTTATCATGTGGCATTAATTTAATTAATGCACTCTTAACCTCTCACATTAGACCTTGTTGTGGTTAGTAGTTAAGTCGGGCGGGTCCGGGTAGATTTACACCACAACCTAGTCTAACCTCGGGTCTTAAGCGCGACATGACCAACTTCTCACATTGGGTCCTATTGTTTGCAACTACTAGTTAGGCCGGTCGGTTCCGGGTAGTTTTACGTTGCAAACTCAACCCAACCTCGAGTTGGCCACACTTATATTATCTAAGTTCATCATGTTTCCAAAACATGTTACAAGTTTTTCAAGCATTTGGGTAGACCTAACTTAATAGGTAAATTCCCAAAGGGTAGACCTAACTTAATAGGTAAATTCCCAAGCTCGTGTTTTTATGCATACTTACATGTCAACTTCCATGTCATCTTTCAAGTCATATTTTCAAGTATAAACGCATGTTCATGTTTATCTAACTACCCAAAATCGTGTTTTCCCAACGCAAGCAAAGCGAGTCAACATAGTAAGGATACTATGTCACATATTGGTCTCAAAACATGCATGATGCCAAAAAGGGCTTGGCTTCCACATGCATAACATCATAAAGGGATTGGCCATAAACATGCATAGTGTCATAAGGTAATTTGGCCACATACATGCATATTATCAAAAAGGGTTTGGCCATAAACATGCACAACTTAAAAGAGGGGATTGGCCACGAGCATGCATAATCTCATAAAGGATTCGGCCACAAACTTGCATGTTAGCATAAGGGGTTTGGGTTCGTAAACATGCATAAGCCCCAAAATCTTGTCTTAGCCAATGTTTCACAAGTAAAGTGGTTCCTAAAGGTTCATGCTAGCATTTCATGCATAAAGATCCAAACTTGCAAGTTAAACTAGGTTATGCATAGCATGAGAGGCATGATTAAGTCACTCACATGGCCTAAAATCATAAACATGAACACAAGAGGCAAGGTAAGGTTCATATAGGTTTGCATAATCATGTTTAGCCTCATTTTATCCCATGTCATTATCAAAACTACCGTTTCCATCTAAAAGTAGCTAGAACTTACATAGTTAGGCCTAGGGAAAGAAGCATGAATCATCCTGGCTAAGAAAGGTGCCTCCTTTGTTGAAGAGCCTTCATGAAACTCGCATAGCAATGTTGATTTGGCCTCTATTTGGTGTAGCAAGATTGCACCTTTTGATTTGAACCCGATTTGAATGCATAGGCTTTAGGAAAGGGGGATGGAGGCCATGATCACTTGGCATTTGGGCAGCACTTCGTGGAGAGGGTGAGTTATGAGGGTTTAGGGGGGGCTTAGGGGTGTTTTTATAGAGATTAGGAGTGTTTTAGGCCATAGGATTAGATCTAGGATAGATTAGGACCATCAGATCTCGGAAGTTTCCAGAATCAGCCCAAGAACAAGACCAGGTGAGCCAAACAGGTGCGCCAGGCAACTTGCCCCGGCCACCCCCTGTCGACAGGCAAGTCGACAGGGCTGTCGACTTGGTCTTGGCCCAAGTCGACAGGCCTGTCGACAGCCCTGTCGACATGGCCTAGGCGGGGAAACTTCCCGCCTAGCCCCAGATCTGATTTCCAAAACTGTTTTTCTCGAAATTCAAATTCCTAGAAATCTTCTTTGGGCCTTTAACGGGTCATACGGACTCCGATTCTCGAAAATTCGGACTCTATTTCGCGTATTTTTCCGAGACGAACGCAATGGCATAGACCGTTTCACTTGATTCAGAATTTATAATTTAATTCTGTCTTGATTCTTGATTTAACGTGTTGTACAAATTCGGGTTGTTACATTCTCCCCTTCTTAAAGGATTTCGTCCCCGAAATCTCAAAGTTAGGAAGAACATATCCTACCATCCATCATCCATCTACTCAAACCATCATCCACAAGCAACCATTGTCCTTAGACGACTCCTAATGCTTTATGAATGTATGCAAAACGTGTGTGTACATGTTCCTTAGCTAATGCTAATGATCAGGCCTGAAAAATCTTTTGAATGCAAAAATATGTTTAGTGCTATGAATCCATCATGTATGCAAATAGTCCTAATCATATACACTATATGCGTGCACAAACATTCAACCATATGCAACATCCTCATGATAACACATTCAATTTCATCCATAAACAAGTATAAATACTCGTGCATATGCAATATGAAATGTGACCGAGTCGAGCTAATATCTAATGTAAATTCGTGCATCCACGAGCAACCACTTGCAACCATTTGCAACCATAACATGTTTCAAATACATGTTTACATCCATAGGGTTCTACCTAAGATTCCCTGAAACAGGGTCGAGAAGATAAACAAAACAAACTCCTTACGGGGTTTGTAACAGAAATATGGCCGAGAGGATATCCATAAAAGATAGCCTACAAGCAAGCTCAACCGAAAAACAGGGATCGAGGATATATTCCCCAAAAGAGATATCATGCACGTATTTAGTCTTCAGTCTCCTGAGTCGCATTACCTTGAGCTTAGTTCCATCGTGCCTTGACTGCCTTTGACTTCATGATTTCGTAGCTCCTTGATTCCTATTTCCAAGGTGCGAGTGAAACTCATTTCACTGTCGCCTCTCGTTTCACTTTCACTTATTCTTTCCCTAGTATACTTGGCTCAACCATATCTACGTACTCAAGCCAGCTCCCCAAAATTCACTAGTGAATTCTGGATCTCGTTTTCCGATGCCAATCCAAATTGCCAAGAGTCCTTACTAGGGTGATTCCCATAACTCATGCATAATCGAAACGAACCATCCGCCTTAACAGCGAATTCTATTCAAACAGATTACCAACAACTGCGTCCTGGGATTCTAGGTAACGAGCCATGACAGAACCCAAAAGGTTACACGAGATTTCGAGGGTATCACCAAGATGAGTCGAGAATCTAACTACCCTCTTTCCAAAACCGAGAATGGCACCCCTTGCTGGATAACCACTTCATCCCTAGAATCCATCCATAGCTTACAAACATAAGCATTATTTCCAAGCTCACTACTTGGCATAGACATTCTCAAATCCAAACAAGTCATGAATAAATGGACTGATCTTCCAATAGGACTTGAGACAGAAACGGGATCCTCTATTATACTAGTACTAAGGTGCAGAGACTCAACTATCGAAGCGGACTTAAAAAGATGCGGTGATCAAAACAAAGTCCCGACGGGATGATAGAGAAGAAAAACTAAACCTTTAACAAGATCGTTACCCTCCTTCTGAGGTACCCTAGAAATGAGAGCATACTATTGCCCTCCGAATGATCTTGTCCCTGTTCCATGATACTTAACTATCCGTCCCGTTTCACCATGCCAAAGGTACTCTCTCGTCATGGGTTTCATTGTTCATCTTTCTTCCTCCTTTTAGGACTCAGTCATACCAACATGTTGCTTATCCCTGAGCTCGTATCCTTTATCCTTGTTCTTACTATCCTTTCATGCATAACTCTGCAACGGTCTCTCGAGAACCACCTCCATCGTACGGGAAACACTTACGCAGCTAGAAAGACTAGTCGCAGTCAAAACCACTGTGACTACAGATGGAGGAAAGGAAGGAAAAGAGATTCAATAAAGGAAACAAGGATAATGCTAATGGCCTTTGGGGAATAGCCTTTTTCTTTTTAAAAGAAAATTTTCTTGAAAAATGCTTCTTTGTAAACGGTTTTTCAAAAAAATTTCAGAAGGTCTTTAAAAACTTTTGCCCAGCCTGGTAACCTTCTGCTCTGATACCAAATGTAACACCCCGCCTCCGCTAGGGTCACTCGCAAAGGAATGCACTAGCTTTAGAGGGGCATTATTGGTAAACATGCACAGAAATATCACAAGACAGAACATATATATAAATAGCGGAAGTAAAATCAAACTTTCATAACATGAATAAATATGGTCTAAAGCCTTTTACATCAGAGTACATCAAAACCTGTCTTGCAATAGTAAAGAAGCATAAAGACTTTTTCATAAATTATTCCCCAAGTAAAACAGTAAAGTAGCCATAGCCAAGAGAAGTCCAAGCCATCCATGATGACCTTCAAGAAGAAGAAGTCCGAACTAAACAGCATTGTTTCCTCCCTGAAACCTGGGGGGGAAACGGAAGAAAAGAGGCGAAACAAAACGGGTCAGTCAAAAGACTAAGTAAGTCCTATCTACTTCCAGTATAAAAACAGGTAAAGGTAACATGACATGCATAAACTGAAAGTAAACATAAGGATAACTACAAGATAGATAAACCAGAGTAGCCGGTTAAACTACTGCGGCAAGGTAAACTAAGGTATCATGAAAAGCTACGGTGTTATGATAAGTCAAGGTATCACATCGTCAGATTTCTATCGAGTACATTATCCCAAGGTATCTACCCCGTCTAACATCCCACGGTATCTATTATGTATATTCTTCCTAGTTCTAACATGTATATTTGCTCTGCACCTCTCGTACTAGTATCCCTACCCGCGTCATGTGTTAACCATGAATGTCCCTTGCTCAAGGTCGTGTAATGGTCCATGTCAACCTAATATATCGCATATATAGGTTACTCAAATCATATGTTTCTTTCCATGTATATAAGTTCAGTCCTTTGCCGTACCTCGTACGGGCTTCCTCATGTCGTATTATCCTTGAAATCATTTGGACTGTCACCCTTGTTCTAGCTAGGCTCTTCCATATGGATCATCGTTTGAACTACTAGGACTTACGCCACCTAGCACCACTAGGGATTACGCTTACCTATTGCACGTTTTCGTATTTCGGTTTGGGTTAAACCACCTAGGCCACTAGGGATTACGCTAACCCTCAACCGCGCCCTTTTTCCCACGCATTCATCGTGAATCGTTTCTCTATAACTGTATGCACATGTATCACATCGTGCCATCCGAGTCCTGTCCCAGGGCTAAACAAGGAATACAGGACTCGGTCGGGAGCTTTAGATTTATCTACCGATGCAAATACTAAGGTCTGCTTTTCTACACGTGGCTATGGTCCCACGAGACCCCTCCCTCAACTAGTGAAAGACAACACAAGAGAAAATCTCGCATGAGAACTTCACTCCGGCCAGCCCACATCCTACGGCCTACCTCACCCATAATTAGATAGCAAATCATGGTCTATTGGGTGTTCCCTGCCTTTCCGTACGTACACGCTTGACTCAAGATGGTAGATGATCGACGAACTTGCTATCTCGGGCACCTTATGTATTCGTCGACTCACTGCTATCCACCCCAGTCTTTAGGTCGCTCGCATAGCAACCAAGGCATATTCTTGGTTCTTCTACCGCATACCTCAACCTCTCGTGAGCCTAGTATAATGACCTGGCAGCTCACAGAGGGATCCCAAGAATATCCTCACGTTCCCCGAAGCCGCTGCTTCGTTACCCAGTTCGTTGGAGCCTTTATCTAAATCAGATAGCCTGCTCCTTCACGCATACTTAAACGTTGACCTAACGTATCGGGTTACTAATCTATCTAAGAAATGGTCCAAATTTCCTTGACTAAGAATTATTACTTAGTTTCCCTTAACTAAGGTTTACCACTTAGCCTTATTTCCATAATCCTTGTTAACTATGGTTATTTACCTAATCCTCCGAATTAGGGTTTATCTAATGGGTTAAGTGTCACTTAAGTTCATAACTTAGCCCGTCTACAAACCCTGCCAAAATTGGCTAAGTATCCAAGTCCAAGACTTAACCTTACAAACCATGTGTCAAGTTGGCTAAGTATATTAAGCAATCCATAACTTAACCTCGTCTAATTATCATTTTAGATTGGTTAATTATATAAATTAACTCGACCTTGTCAAATTACCGAGTCAAATCGGTCAAGCGTATTCAAGTGATTCGTGACTTAGCCTTATCATGTTTTCACGTTAGATTGGTTAAGTATAGGTCACTTAACCACATCCAATTAACAAGTTAGATTGGTTAAGTTTAGGTCACTTAACCACATCAAAACTTTATGTATAATTGGTTAAGTATAAGTTGCTTAACCCCATTAAATTATCACGTTAAGTTGGTTAAGTATTGGTTACTTAACCTCATTGAATTACCAAGTTTAAATTGATTAAGTGTTTAACTTAACCCCATCGAATTACCGTGTTTAGATTAGTTAAGTGTGGATTACTTAACCCCATCTAATTACCGTGGTTAGGTTAGTTAAGTCTTAATTACTTAACCTCATCTAATTACCCCGTCGGATTAGTTAAGTGTAAATTACTTAACCCCATCTCCTAATCATCTTGCATGGTTAAGTGTCATTAAGGAAATCAAGCCCGGTCCCACTTAACCTACCCATTCGTGTCATATCGGTTAAGTGTCATTAGTCAAATTTACTTAACCTTATCATGTGGCATTAATTTAATTAATGCACTCTTAACCTCTCACATTAGACCTTGTTGTGGTTAGTAGTTAAGTCGGGCGGGTCCGGGTAGATTTACACCACAACCTAGTCTAACCTCGGGTCTTAAGCGCGACATGACCAACTTCTCACATTGGGTCCTATTGTTTGCAACTACTAGTTAGGCCGGTCGGTTCCGGGTAGTTTTACGTTGCAAACTCAACCCAACCTCGAGTTGGCCACACTTATATTATCTAAGTTCATCATGTTTCCAAAACATGTTACAAGTTTTTCAAGCATTTGGGTAGACCTAACTTAATAGGTAAATTCCCAAAGGGTAGACCTAACTTAATAGGTAAATTCCCAAGCTCGTGTTTTTATGCATACTTACATGTCAACTTCCATGTCATCTTTCAAGTCATATTTTCAAGTATAAACGCATGTTCATGTTTATCTAACTACCCAAAATCGTGTTTTCCCAACGCAAGCAAAGCGAGTCAACATAGTAAGGATACTATGTCACATATTGGTCTCAAAACATGCATGATGCCAAAAAGGGCTTGGCTTCCACATGCATAACATCATAAAGGGATTGGCCATAAACATGCATAGTGTCATAAGGTAATTTGGCCACATACATGCATATTATCAAAAAGGGTTTGGCCATAAACATGCACAACTTAAAAGAGGGGATTGGCCACGAGCATGCATAATCTCATAAAGGATTCGGCCACAAACTTGCATGTTAGCATAAGGGGTTTGGGTTCGTAAACATGCATAAGCCCCAAAATCTTGTCTTAGCCAATGTTTCACAAGTAAAGTGGTTCCTAAAGGTTCATGCTAGCATTTCATGCATAAAGATCCAAACTTGCAAGTTAAACTAGGTTATGCATAGCATGAGAGGCATGATTAAGTCACTCACATGGCCTAAAATCATAAACATGAACACAAGAGGCAAGGTAAGGTTCATATAGGTTTGCATAATCATGTTTAGCCTCATTTTATCCCATGTCATTATCAAAACTACCGTTTCCATCTAAAAGTAGCTAGAACTTACATAGTTAGGCCTAGGGAAAGAAGCATGAATCATCCTGGCTAAGAAAGGTGCCTCCTTTGTTGAAGAGCCTTCATGAAACTCGCATAGCAATGTTGATTTGGCCTCTATTTGGTGTAGCAAGATTGCACCTTTTGATTTGAACCCGATTTGAATGCATAGGCTTTAGGAAAGGGGGATGGAGGCCATGATCACTTGGCATTTGGGCAGCACTTCGTGGAGAGGGTGAGTTATGAGGGTTTAGGGGGGGCTTAGGGGTGTTTTTATAGAGATTAGGAGTGTTTTAGGCCATAGGATTAGATCTAGGATAGATTAGGACCATCAGATCTCGGAAGTTTCCAGAATCAGCCCAAGAACAAGACCAGGTGAGCCAAACAGGTGCGCCAGGCAACTTGCCCCGGCCACCCCCTGTCGACAGGCAAGTCGACAGGGCTGTCGACTTGGTCTTGGCCCAAGTCGACAGGCCTGTCGACAGCCCTGTCGACATGGCCTAGGCGGGGAAACTTCCCGCCTAGCCCCAGATCTGATTTCCAAAACTGTTTTTCTCGAAATTCAAATTCCTAGAAATCTTCTTTGGGCCTTTAACGGGTCATACGGACTCCGATTCTCGAAAATTCGGACTCTATTTCGCGTATTTTTCCGAGACGAACGCAATGGCATAGACCGTTTCACTTGATTCAGAATTTATAATTTAATTCTGTCTTGATTCTTGATTTAACGTGTTGTACAAATTCGGGTTGTTACATTCTCCCCTTCTTAAAGGATTTCGTCCCCGAAATCTCAAAGTTAGGAAGAACATATCCTACCATCCATCATCCATCTACTCAAACCATCATCCACAAGCAACCATTGTCCTTAGACGACTCCTAATGCTTTATGAATGTATGCAAAACGTGTGTGTACATGTTCCTTAGCTAATGCTAATGATCAGGCCTGAAAAATCTTTTGAATGCAAAAATATGTTTAGTGCTATGAATCCATCATGTATGCAAATAGTCCTAATCATATACACTATATGCGTGCACAAACATTCAACCATATGCAACATCCTCATGATAACACATTCAATTTCATCCATAAACAAGTATAAATACTCGTGCATATGCAATATGAAATGTGACCGAGTCGAGCTAATATCTAATGTAAATTCGTGCATCCACGAGCAACCACTTGCAACCATTTGCAACCATATCAACCATAACATGTTTCAAATACATGTTTACATCCATAGGGTTCTACCTAAGATTCCCTGAAACAGGGTCGAGAAGATAAACAAAACAAACTCCTTACGGGGTTTGTAACAGAAATATGGCCGAGAGGATATCCATAAAAGATAGCCTACAAGCAAGCTCAACCGAAAAACAGGGATCGAGGATATATTCCCCAAAAGAGATATCATGCACGTATTTAGTCTTCAGTCTCCTGAGTCACATTACCTTGAGCTTAGTTCCATCGTGCCTTGACTGCCTTTGACTTCATGATTTCGTAGCTCCTTGATTCCTATTTCCAAGGTGCGAGTGAAACTCATTTCACTGTCGCCTCTCGTTTCACTTTCACTTATTCTTTCCCTAGTATACTTGGCTCAACCATATCTACGTACTCAAGCCAGCTCCCCAAAATTCACTAGTGAATTCTGGATCTCGTTTTCCGATGCCAATCCAAATTGCCAAGAGTCCTTACTAGGGTGATTCCCATAACTCATGCATAATCGAAACGAACCATCCGCCTTAACAGCGAATTCTATTCAAACAGATTACCAACAACTGCGTCCTGGGATTCTAGGTAACGAGCCATGACAGAACCCAAAAGGTTACACGAGATTTCGAGGGTATCACCAAGATGAGTCGAGAATCTAACTACCCTCTTTCCAAAACCGAGAATGGCACCCCTTGCTGGATAACCACTTCATCCCTAGAATCCATCCATAGCTTACAAACATAAGCATTATTTCCAAGCTCACTACTTGGCATAGACATTCTCAAATCCAAACAAGTCATGAATAAATGGACTGATCTTCCAATAGGACTTGAGACAGAAACGGGATCCTCTATTATACTAGTACTAAGGTGCAGAGACTCAACTATCGAAGCGGACTTAAAAAGATGCGGTGATCAAAACAAAGTCCCGACGGGATGATAGAGAAGAAAAACTAAACCTTTAACAAGATCGTTACCCTCCTTCTGAGGTACCCTAGAAATGAGAGCATACTATTGCCCTCCGAATGATCTTGTCCCTGTTCCATGATACTTAACTATCCGTCCCGTTTCACCATGCCAAAGGTACTCTCTCGTCATGGGTTTCATTGTTCATCTTTCTTCCTCCTTTTAGGACTCAGTCATACCAACATGTTGCTTATCCCTGAGCTCGTATCCTTTATCCTTGTTCTTACTATCCTTTCATGCATAACTCTGCAACGGTCTCTCGAGAACCACCTCCATCGTACGGGAAACACTTACGCAGCTAGAAAGACTAGTCGCAGTCAAAACCACTGTGACTACAGATGGAGGAAAGGAAGGAAAAGAGATTCAATAAAGGAAACAAGGATAATGCTAATGGCCTTTGGGGAATAGCCTTTTTCTTTTTAAAAGAAAATTTTCTTGAAAAATGCTTCTTTGTAAACGGTTTTTCAAAAAAATTTCAGAAGGTCTTTAAAAACTTTTGCCCAGCCTGGTAACCTTCTGCTCTGATACCAAATGTAACACCCCGCCTCCGCTAGGGTCACTCGCAAAGGAATGCACTAGCTTTAGAGGGGCATTATTGGTAAACATGCACAGAAATATCACAAGACAGAACATATATATAAATAGCGGAAGTAAAATCAAACTTTCATAACATGAATAAATATGGTCTAAAGCCTTTTACATCAGAGTACATCAAAACCTGTCTTGCAATAGTAAAGAAGCATAAAGACTTTTTCATAAATTATTCCCCAAGTAAAACAGTAAAGTAGCCATAGCCAAGAGAAGTCCAAGCCATCCATGATGACCTTCAAGAAGAAGAAGTCCGAACTAAACAGCATTGTTTCCTCCCTGAAACCTGGGGGGGAAACGGAAGAAAAGAGGCGAAACAAAACGGGTCAGTCAAAAGACTAAGTAAGTCCTATCTACTTCCAGTATAAAAACAGGTAAAGGTAACATGACATGCATAAACTGAAAGTAAACATAAGGATAACTACAAGATAGATAAACCAGAGTAGCCGGTTAAACTACTGCGGCAAGGTAAACTAAGGTATCATGAAAAGCTACGGTGTTATGATAAGTCAAGGTATCACATCGTCAGATTTCTATCGAGTACATTATCCCAAGGTATCTACCCCGTCTAACATCCCACGGTATCTATTATGTATATTCTTCCTAGTTCTAACATGTATATTTGCTCTGCACCTCTCGTACTAGTATCCCTACCCGCGTCATGTGTTAACCATGAATGTCCCTTGCTCAAGGTCGTGTAATGGTCCATGTCAACCTAATATATCGCATATATAGGTTACTCAAATCATATGTTTCTTTCCATGTATATAAGTTCAGTCCTTTGCCGTACCTCGTACGGGCTTCCTCATGTCGTATTATCCTTGAAATCGTTTGGACTGTCACCCTTGTTCTAGCTAGGCTCTTCCATATGGATCATCGTTTGAACTACTAGGACTTACGCCACCTAGCACCACTAGGGATTACGCTTACCTATTGCACGTTTTCGTATTTCGGTTTGGGTTAAACCACCTAGGCCACTAGGGATTACGCTAACCCTCAACCGCGCCCTTTTTCCCACGCATTCATCGTGAATCGTTTCTCTATAACTGTATGCACATGTATCACATCGTGCCATCCGAGTCCTGTCCCAGGGCTAAACAAGGAATACAGGACTCGGTCGGGAGCTTTAGATTTATCTACCGATGCAAATACTAAGGTCTGCTTTTCTACACGTGGCTATGGTCCCACGAGACCCCTCCCTCAACTAGTGAAAGACAACACAAGAGAAAATCTCGCATGAGAACTTCACTCCGGCCAGCCCACATCCTACGGCCTACCTCACCCATAATTAGATAGCAAATCATGGTCTGTTGGGTGTTCCCTGCCTTTCCGTACGTACACGCTTGACTCAAGATGGTAGATGATCGACGAACTTGCTATCTCGGGCACCTTATGTATTCGTCGACTCACTGCTATCCACCCCAGTCTTTAGGTCGCTCGCATAGCAACCAAGGCATATTCTTGGTTCTTCTACCGCATACCTCAACCTCTCGTGAGCCTAGTATAATGACCTGGCAGCTCACAGAGGGATCCCAAGAATATCCTCACGTTCCCCGAAGCCGCTGCTTCGTTACCCAGTTCGTTGGAGCCTTTATCTAAATCAGATAGCCTGCTCCTTCACGCATACTTAAACGTTGACCTAACGTATCGGGTTACTAATCTATCTAAGAAATGGTCCAAATTTCCTTGACTAAGAATTATTACTTAGTTTCCCTTAACTAAGGTTTACCACTTAGCCTTATTTCCATAATCCTTGTTAACTATGGTTATTTACCTAATCCTCCGAATTAGGGTTTATCTAATGGGTTAAGTGTCACTTAAGTTCATAACTTAGCCCGTCTACAAACCCTGCCAAAATTGGCTAAGTATCCAAGTCCAAGACTTAACCTTACAAACCATGTGTCAAGTTGGCTAAGTATATTAAGCAATCCATAACTTAACCTCGTCTAATTATCATTTTAGATTGGTTAATTATATAAATTAACTCGACCTTGTCAAATTACCGAGTCAAATCGGTCAAGCGTATTCAAGTGATTCGTGACTTAGCCTTATCATGTTTTCACGTTAGATTGGTTAAGTATAGGTCACTTAACCACATCCAATTAACAAGTTAGATTGGTTAAGTTTAGGTCACTTAACCACATCAAAACTTTATGTATAATTGGTTAAGTATAAGTTGCTTAACCCCATTAAATTATCACGTTAAGTTGGTTAAGTATTGGTTACTTAACCTCATTGAATTACCAAGTTTAAATTGATTAAGTGTTTAACTTAACCCCATCGAATTACCGTGTTTAGATTAGTTAAGTGTGGATTACTTAACCCCATCTAATTACCGTGGTTAGGTTAGTTAAGTCTTAATTACTTAACCTCATCTAATTACCCCATCGGATTAGTTAAGTGTAAATTACTTAACCCCATCTCCTAATCATCTTGCATGGTTAAGTGTCATTAAGGAAATCAAGCCCGGTCCCACTTAACCTACCCATTCGTGTCATATCGGTTAAGTGTCATTAGTCAAATTTACTTAACCTTATCATGTGGCATTAATTTAATTAATGCACTCTTAACCTCTCACATTAGACCTTGTTGTGGTTACTAGTTAAGCCGGGCGGGTCCGGGTAGATTTACACCACAACCTAGTCTAACCTCGGGTCTTAAGCGCGACATGACCAACTTCTCACATTGGGTCCTATTGTTTGCAACTACTAGTTAGGCCGGTCGGTTCCGGGTAGTTTTACGTTGCAAACTCAACCCAACCTCGAGTTGGCCACACTTATATTATCTAAGTTCATCATGTTTCCAAAACATGTTACAAGTTTTTCAAGCATTTGGGTAGACCTAACTTAATAGGTAAATTCCCAAAGGGTAGACCTAACTTAATAGGTAAATTCCCAAGCTCGTGTTTTTATGCATACTTACATGTCAACTTCCATGTCATCTTTCAAGTCATATTTTCAAGTATAAACGCATGTTCATGTTTATCTAACTACCCAAAATCGTGTTTTCCCAACGCAAGCAAAGCGAGTCAACATAGTAAGGATACTATGTCACATATTGGTCTCAAAACATGCATGATGCCAAAAAGGGCTTGGCTTCCACATGCATAACATCATAAAGGGATTGGCCATAAACATGCATAGTGTCATAAGGTAATTTGGCCACATACATGCATATTATCAAAAAGGGTTTGGCCATAAACATGCACAACTTAAAAGAGGGGATTGGCCACGAGCATGCATAATCTCATAAAGGATTCGGCCACAAACTTGCATGTTAGCATAAGGGGTTTGGGTTCGTAAACATGCATAAGCCCCAAAATCTTGTCTTAGCCAATGTTTCACAAGTAAAGTGGTTCCTAAAGGTTCATGCTAGCATTTCATGCATAAAGATCCAAACTTGCAAGTTAAACTAGGTTATGCATAGCATGAGAGGCATGATTAAGTCACTCACATGGCCTAAAATCATAAACATGAACACAAGAGGCAAGGTAAGGTTCATATAGGTTTGCATAATCATGTTTAGCCTCATTTTATCCCATGTCATTATCAAAACTACCGTTTCCATCTAAAAGTAGCTAGAACTTACATAGTTAGGCCTAGGGAAAGAAGCATGAATCATCTTGGCTAAGAAAGGTGCCTCCTTTGTTGAAGAGCCTTCATGAAACTCGCATAGCAATGTTGATTTGGCCTCTATTTGGTGTAGCAAGCTTGCACCTTTTGATTTGAACCCGATTTGAATGCATAGGCTTTAGGAAAGGGGGATGGAGGCCATGATCACTTGGCATTTGGGCAGCACTTCGTGGAGAGGGTGAGTTATGAGGGTTTAGGGGGGGCTTAGGGGTGTTTTTATAGAGATTAGGAGTGTTTTAGGCCATAGGATTAGATCTAGGATAGATTAGGACCATCAGATCTCGGAAGTTTCCAGAATCAGCCCAAGAACAAGACCAGGTGAGCCAAACAGGTGCGCCAGGCAACTTGCCCCGGCCACCCCCTGTCGACAGGCAAGTCGACAGGGCTGTCGACTTGGTCTTGGCCCAAGTCGACAGGCCTGTCGACAGCCCTGTCGACATGGCCTAGGCGGGGAAACTTCCCGCCTAGCCCCAGATCTGATTTCCAAAACTGTTTTTCCCGAAATTCAAATTCCTAGAAATCTTCTTTGGGCCTTTAACGGGTCATACGGACTCCGATTCTCGAAAACTCGGACTCTATTTCGCGTATTTTTCCGAGACGAACGCAATGGCATAGACCGTTTCACTTGATTCAGAATTTATAATTTAATTCTGTCTTGATTCTTGATTTAACGTGTTGTACAAATTCGGGTTGTTACAAAAGGATTATAAAGTGGATGTAGGCTACGACTTAGCCGAACCACTATAAAAATATCGTGTGTCATTTACTTTCCTGCATTATTTATATCTTCCACAATTATTCTATTATGACTGTGAACCACGAAATGTTAAATTAAATTTGGAAAGTTAGAGATGACCTATATGCAGGAACAAACGAAACGACTGTTTGTACGATAAGATGTAGAAGAATGGGAAGACAACATTCTTAAATCTAACTCTCAAGAATCGATAGAGAGTATAAAGGACGGGAAGACGACGTCCTCTGAGGTGTGAAGGTGCACCCAGATGAGAGACCGCCTCAATGAAAACTCTAACCTGGATATGAGATAGGAGAGTATAAAGATGCCAGAAAGAACAGGCATCAATGACGAAAGGAATATGGACTCGTCAGAGAATCGGGGACACTTGGATTTTTTAATTTAATTTAATTTAATCTTGAATAGTTCTTGCCCAGTTGTCCAAGACTGACTGGGCGCATACATGTGCACACATATTCCCCTCAACCATGACTTCATTACATAACTTTAGTATGACATACTTTTCTATTTTCACTTAAGTGTTGAACTAACAACTATCAGGCATTGCAGGAATAAACTATTTTTTATTTACAAACGTGTGAGTTTGTACAAGGAAAACAAGCTAAAAAGAAGATGCGAGGGCTGCACTCGCTGCAACAATTACGAACCAACTAAATGCCAAAATAAAACAAAGCACTTCATCATTTGGGCTTTGGATCGGGCTTGGATTTTTTGGCATCTTTCTGAGCAGCCTTAGCTTCCTTTTCAGCATCGATCATAACGCGTTTCAACTTTTTCTTCCCTGTAGCCAAAGTGCTAGAATTAGTTGGTTTTTCCCAGGATTCGGAACGCTGGAATCAAGAGAAGACTTTTTAGCAAGTTCTTCTGTAATAGATCTAGTTGAAAGCTTAACGACTAACCTTGATCCAGGATCCATCACTGCAAGAGGCTTAAGGCTTTCGGGGTTCAGGTCTTCAACTTTTTGCTGCATATGTTTATCTTGTTCGGCTTTTATTTCAGCTAAAGTGATGTCATCAATGCTTTTTGAATCCCCGACTATAGCCACATCAGGATCTTCCTCATGTCCCTCGCCACCGCCATCGTCCTTCAAGGCGTCTATCATCTCGTCATCATGAGAAGCATCAGCCTTGGACAATTCAGTTCCCCCTCCTGACTCTGCTGAGGCAGCCTTATCCTTTTCTCCTTGAGCCTTCTCCACGGATTTTGCTCCGTTGGTGGTTCCTTGAGGCACGTCTGTCTTCTCGGTCGGTTCAACACCTACAGAATGAGAAGCAACAGTTATCAACTCAGGAGAAAATAAAGGATCCTTCATCGATTGCCCGATTATGTGATGAAAGGTGGAGATAGCTTTGACGAATTGGGGTGAAAAGGTAGAAGTACCTTCCGATGATTTCTCAGCTGGAGTGACTGCCGTCTCTGACGCCGTCTCGGGTATGGGGGATAAAAGAGATGCCTGAGGGATCCCCGGGTTTTCAGGGTCGTATCCCTCAATTTCAGAAGTTTCAGTGGTAGTAGAAGAAGAACCAGCCTCAGAGATATTCTTTTGTTTGGCCATCCGCTTCTCCTCCTCTATAGCAGCAGCGATGAGGCGACGCCCCTCGGCCAGACGTGCCGGCTCATCATCTCTTAGATATTTTTCCATAAGCTTGTCTTCGTCGACGGAATCTACCTTGAGTTCCTCTTTCTCCCATTCGATAATTTGGCTCCATACGTGAACCAAGGTAGTCGGATAATCTTCAATCCAAGAGATGTTTCGGCGACGAATTATATGCGCGAAGAATTCGATCAATAATTCGCCGAAACCATGCACTTCCTCCTGGTCCTCTGACAGCTGCTTGCGGGTCTCTTTGGTGGACTTAATAACACTTTCCATGTTACCCTATACTAGGGAAGCCCTATTCTCGGCCTCCATCAACTTGGAAGCCAAGTCAGCGTTTCGCTTCTCTAATTCAGCGTTCTTTCTCGCCAACTCAGCTTTTTCTCGCTCAAGAGCATTGTAAGCAAGTTGCATTTTGGCGTTATCCGACTTAACATCTTCTACTTGCTTTTTCAAATCTAAGCGCTCTTGGCTATGAGATTCCAGCAAGTCATGATAACGCTTCTGTAACTCTTCAAATTGCTATTTAAAGTTGGTAGCATCTCGTTGAGCGATTACAAGTTCGGCCTGTGTGTCCTCGAGGTCCTTCTCTAATTTTTACAAGGCCTTTGCATCGGCACCTGCAGTCTTTTTCATTGATTCAATATTCGTAATTAAAGTTCGAATGATTCTGGAGGGGTTACGTGAATACTTGAACATCTCAGAATATTGTTTTTCGACTGCGATAATCTTTGCTTTGGCCTCGTCTTCCCACCTCGAGGAAATAGGCTCGAGAGCAGGTAAGAAAGTCAGATTTTCAAAATAGTGGTCGGGGAATTGCTTCTCGAGATATGCCCTCTTAACTTTAGCTTCAGCATCCAATGGTGGAGATGCGCAGTATGTTAGCTCAGTATCCTTATGTTTAGTGGGCACGATGACCGCATCACCCTTCCTAGGCCGCTTATCAGAAACCTTATGCTTGCCTCGTGAGTCGATATCTTTCGGCGGGCTCCTTTCTGGATTGCGTTTGTCTTGAGGAGAAGTTTGGTCTTAGGGCCGCGATGTGTCTTCTCCTCGACGACCCTGGTAGCTTTTGTATCGGTCCGGATCCGACCGGATGGGGGAGTGAGAGCGCGAGGTGCGCGACTGATAAGAATCATGAGGCCTTCTGTCCTCCCTACTCCGGCTTTTGCGGCGATCATGCTCGACATCGAAAGGGGGTCTAGTCATGCTGCGACGTATTTTCCTGATGTCATAGTAAGGGCGAGACATTGTACCTACGCAACAATGTAAGTGAAATTCAGAATCAGTATTCTCATGAGAAGTAAGTGTTGTGAAGTGTGGTGTTGTTGTGTTAAGTGCATCCTGAGTGGTGCCCCCCCCCCCCCCCCGACAAACCCGAGTCTGAAGCCAAGCCAGCGCGAGTGGGCTCTTTGGCCTTAACAGGAGTAGTCTCCTCTGAAGAAGTGAAAACTAAAGGATTTGTGCTAAAATCCTCTGAAGTATAGATAGTTTCAGGTAGGGGGAGATCTCCTAAGCCCTGAAATGTATGATCATCGGTAGTAGGGGCATCTCCTTGGGAAGCGTCTGTTGGCAGTTCTTCAGGAGATAGTGATTTCTCAGGAGAAATGGCATCCCCAGGGACGATGTACCCTTCTCGGTGCTTTTCAGCTATGTTGGCCAACTCATCGTCTTGAGTTGAAGATGGAGAAGGTGAAGTCGAAAGAGGTATTCTTGGACTTTTCGAGCCCTCGCCCATTTCAAGAATTATTCCCACTGGGGGGATGTATGCACATGGACCCGACCCGTGACCTATGCTACGAGTAATGGATAATAGCTCGTGATGATGGAGGTATTCATCCTTAAGGACTTCATCGATGGTAAGAAATTTTTGATCACCATTGAGGAGACGATGCATCCGATCAAAGTACACTTGACCCGATATTTGTTTTGGGTTATCAACTGCAAACATAATAGAAAGCAAGTTAGTGTATTGGCATGAACATTCAAAACTGAGATCTAGAAAATCAATGCTTTACTTGATTTTGTCCATCTCCTGGCGCACCTCGGCTTTTGCCTTATATAAAACCATTCTAGCTTGGAATCATCGGCCTTGCTGCTGAAATAATTTTCCTTTTTGGGATTGATCCGAAGTAAGAGAAGGAAGGAGTTTCTCGAGTCTAATGCTTGAAGTTATAAAAAAAATGAACGTTGTCAAAAGTGAGCTCTGTACCTAAAATCTCTCGGTATGCTATATATAAGGTATATAAGTAAGCATAGGAGTTGGGATGTAGCTGCATAGGGGAAATCCGCATCTGTCTTAGAAAGTCGACAACAAAAGGTGGAAATGGTGGAATAGCCCCAACCATACACATCAATCGGGTAATTGCCATAAATCCTTCTGGGAAATTGTGAGGACGGTCAGTTTTTGATGGCACCAGGTTATCCCTTTTTAGTATCCCGTGCTTTAAACATATGTGGATAAGTATATCATCATCGATCGTTGATTCAACAGAGTCTATGGGTGATTCCAAGATAATGGCAGACTCAAATTCGTCAGGAGCTCGATTATCTCCAATCCCTCCTTGCTCCTCATAGCCCAGAGAAACTTCGCTATCGAAAGGCGTTTCATTTTTATGTGCTCCTACTTCATAATCTGGGTCTTCGTCGTCCCGTTCAGGGTCTGAAGAAGAAGATATGTCATCAATGGTAACTTTTCAGAAGTTTCCACAACTTCCATCTTCTTTGCCAATCTAGATGAACGTCTTTCGGCCATGATCACTAGACTATCGAAGAAACAATAGCAAGAATTAGAGTAAAGTTGCCTGTGTCCCCCGTGTGTGTATGTGAACTAGAGTGTGTGCTACGTGTAACAAAAATGCAGAGCAAACATATGAAAGCGTGATATGAAGATTCAAAGAAGTAATAATGTTCATAACAATTCTTGATATTTGTTTATGTTCGCAAGGCACTATCCTAATTGTCCATTAAGTTGAAGATTATATCAAGAATTGGTTTGACCAGCTAAGCAAGGTCTTATGTACAATCTTGGGCTGTTATTCGGTTCGGTTCGGATACACGCATTAGGGTCGGATCGGGGAGAAAGCCTTGTGCTTGCCTGGGACAAAAGTTGATGCCCAGTGATTAAAGTCGGGTCGGTTCGGAGGTGAGTATTTGGATGATCCGGATCGAATTGAGCAACCATGCTTCTCCCCTCCTTTGTTTCACATTCCGATCTGATCCGGTCAAGTAATTCTTGTTCTTCTCTTGGCTTGCAAGTCCGACCCGATCCGATCAGTTGAGCCCCATTTTCATCTCCATCTTGTCACCCGAACCGATCCCCTGTATTTCTCCTCTCCCTCTTCCTCCTCTTTGGGGTCAAGCTCGATCCTATGTCGAAAGTCCCAACTGAAATCGAGTACCGATGCATTCAAATGCTCAACGAAGGATCTTAACCCCCTTCACCGTCGCCTCGAGATGGAGTTAACGCCATTAATGGCGATGGCGGAGTGGAGGAGGTCATGGCGACAAAATCCATTAAATACCTCGTTGGAATTGTTCAAGGTAACCGTGAATCTAAGCTAAAAGCAATTATAAATATGAGATTCAAGATTATAAAACTACCTATGTGTTTGATTCGGGGATTAAAACGAGAATTTCGAAGTTTTTGAGAGCTAGGGTTTTGATGTACGAGCCAGAGAACGAGAACAGTAAAAGGAAGAGAAATGGAAGAAGCGGAGTAGTGAATTTATATAGATTCAAGATGGCCCTTTGTATTCCAGGCCCTTGATTCCGCTCAGACCAGAATAAAAGCCCGCGTTGATTGACATGGCCCGTCCATTTGTTAATAATGGGTAAAAGAAAAACTGTTCGAACCGGTGGTGCTTACCCTCTTTGTTTTTTGCCCTTTTCGTACTTGAAATTAAGATTATGAAAATATTCTTGCATCATTAATCCAATGTGAAGCAATGCAGGAGAAAAGTCCATTCGGATCGAGTCCCAACTAAATGGGATTGAACACAACAACTTGGCATTCGAGTTAAACTCAAAGAAAAGAAAAGAAAAAGCTTACCTAGAGGAATCACTGGACATTAAATAAAAGCTCTCAAAGTTGTTTGAAAACGAAGAAAGTAATTCATATGGATTATGGATATATATAAGCAGCAAAAGCCACGATTTAATGAAGCGACACGACAATACAAGAAGTTGGAGGTGATCATTCAATGGTTCTAATCCAAAGGATGTTTTGTAAACTACTTCGAAGCACACTTTATCTTAAATAATAGTGTACTCCGAGGGGGAAAACTGTTAGCCTACTTTGTGAACTAGGCTACACAAAGAGCAAACAGTGAGAAAGCAACCAATCGGTTCGGATCGGAAGGAGGTAGCGTAAGAAAAAAGTAGAGATCAAAGATGCAGAAATCATATCGGTTCGGATCGGTGATACGTCAGCAACATTAGATAGCGAGTGGCCTCATCGGTTCGGATCGGAGAGATACGTCCGCAACATTAGATAGCGAGTGGCCTCATCGGTTCGGATCGGAAAGATACGTCAGCAACATCAGAAAGCAACAAATGGGCTCATCGGATCGGAACGGAGGAGTATGGCAGCAACATCATAAAGCAGGTGGCTTCATCGGATCGAATCGGAGGTAGTCGATCCGAACCCTTTTCTCTGAGCTTGTGACCGTTGTCGCACACACTTCCTGAAGACTTGGACTAAGCATGACCATTTCTCGCACAATCTCCTACCAAATCAATGCGCTTTCACCATCTGGAAGCCTCCGAACCCGACTCTTATGGGATGGGTGCCACGCAATTCCGAACCGGATCCACTTCGAAGAGATTTTTCACCTATAAATACACCATCTAGAGGCATTTGAAAGGATCTTTTGGCAAATTCTCAGTTCTAACTTCCTCCGTTGCCGAATTTCATAGCTACATTCAGATCAAAATCGTCTCTTAAAGTCTATTTTTGAGAGATTTGAGTGAGTTTATGCGTTGTAATTGTGAAGTTGAGTGATAATCATTGCTGCATTTGTATTAAAATCATCAATTAAAAGAAAACAAAGTGGACGTAGGCTCGTTAATGCCAAACCACTATAAATCGCATGTTCTTTGTTGCTTTTTGATTCTATTTCATTGAAATCATAATTAATTTGGGTGTTAGAACAAATTTTTGGTCTAACAGTTCTCAATCTGCAGCAAAGGTCATGAGCTACAGGAGGCAACTACAGAACATCAAGAAAGGGAGCAAGTCAATTAGAGAGTACACAGTAAAGGTTAAAACATTATGTGACCAGCTTGCCACATTTGGACATAAAGTCACATATTATGGGCACATAATGTTTCTGTTAAATGGGATAAATGATGATTATGAAGTCATTTTAGATGTTCCATCTACCACTGAGAATTTCTCATTCTACAGCTTGTCTAATCAAATTTATTATCACATGAAGCAAGGTTTGAGCACAAGGGAGAAACTACTGATTACTCAGCAAATTATATTGCAAACAATAGAAAACCAAATCAAGAAAGGAACAACAACTACATAAATCAGCTAGATGGCAGTCAAAAAGGTGGTTTCGGAACGAGAGAAAGAGGGCGTAAATGGAACAATAACAATAACAGACCCGAATGCTAAATTTGTGAAAGAATTGTCCACAAAACAAATAAGTGTTACTTTAGGTTTGACATCATTTACACTCCATCCCAACATAATAACAATTCAAGAAACCCAAGTCTAAATGTGGTGGAAATCCAATCAGACAACATAAATTAGTCAGAAAAAAGAAATAATAAAGCTACTAAAGCAGAAGACATGCTTAATGAAAGTTGTACCCTGGTTCTGGAGCAACGAACCATGTAACTAACAATCTAAATAACCTGAATCTTCACAACAAAGAGTACAAAGGTAATTGAACTCTAACTGTTGGGATAACTCTTGTTCATAATGCAACTATTAATGGTGCTAGACAACATTATCTCAACAACTTACTTAGAGTACCATAATAAAAAAGTTAATGAGTGTGTCTCAGATTTTCTAGAGACAATAGAGTATACTATGAATTTTACCCAAAAATCTGCTTGGTAAAAGATATACTAACAAAAAATACTATGTTGCAGGGTAAAGAGTTTAGGGGATTTTACAGATTTGATGTTGCAAATACAAGAAGTACAAGACCTAGAGATAATCACAATAGTTTGTTGCAAGTAAACCAAACTGAAAACTATAAGTATTTAATGTTTGGCATTTTAAAATGGGTCACCCTGGTATGAATACTATTAAGAGAGTATCGAGTAGCAATAATATTGATATTGATGAAATTCCATCTACTCATATGTGTTCTTATTATCGGATTGGCAAGAGTCAGAAACTTGCTTTTCCTAATTCAGAAAGTAAGTACTCAAAACCCTTAGAATTAATAGCCACTGACTTATGGAGACCAACCCCAAACAATACTGATTATGGATATAAATACTATATCTCATTTATTGAATCTTACTCTAGACATGTGTGGATATATTTACTGAAAGCAAAGTCTGAAACATATAATGCTGCAACACATTTTGTTCGAAGTGTTGAATGACAAACCAACTATTTATTCAAAGTAATACAAACTAATGGTGGCAAATAGTTTTCACCACTTAAACAATTCTTTTAGAATAAGGCATATTACAGAGAATAACTTGTACATACACATCAGAACAAAATGGTCTTTTAGAGAGAAAATATAGACATATAGTTGAAACAGGTTTGACACTTCTTGCACAGTCATCTATGCCACTTAAATTTTGGCCAAATGCCTTTACAACTTGTTATAACTACTAAAATTAACACCGAGACAGACTGATAGTGAAGGGGTACCGGACTAACATGACCATAAGAGAGCAACCTGGAAATAAAGATCCAGTACAGGACAAGGCCAAAAGCATAAAGGAAGCATTCAGAACAGCAAGCAACCGACACCATCATCAAAGAGAAGACCTTATATCTGATGTAAAGAAAGAGTACTGACAGGGTAGTTCCGGTACTAAAGGTAGCTAACGAGAGGAAGGCAAGTCACCTAAAACTGGAAGCAGATGAAGAGAAAGAACAAAATCCTACCACTACAGACCAAGAAGGGCGAAAGGGGTATAAGCATTAACTTGCTTAATGCCGATACAAAAAGAGATGAAAGCATCAAAAGCACAGTGATTCGAGACATAAGGAGAACCATCTAAAAGCCAGCTATCATGACCAAAAAGCTTGATGATCAACAAGAGGCGATTTTAGCAGTTAATTAGTAAAGCACTGTACGTATCCTTCCAGAAGAACCGAAACCCACTCTGGAGGTCTACTGAAAGCAAGTTAAAGATTCTAAAGAGAAAGGCTAACCACACTAACTTGCTTAGTGTCGATACCGGAATGGGTGACCACTCCCGAAACTTATGTATCTGAAGTATGAAGGCAAATATCATAAAAAACCTAAAGACAGGACCAGAAGCTTATGACCGAAAGCCGAAAATTTTTCTCAGAGCTATCCATACCGATAGGCTTGGTATCAATATGAAAGGAAGAAACAACATTAAAGGAAAACTCTTGAAACTAAGACCATCCTTTAGAGAACCGAGACCGTCCCCTAAGAACAATACTGCATCCATCAAAAAGGCCAAGGAGGCGGCCGGAGCCAAGGCAACCTGAATCAAAAGGGAAAAGCGGCCGACACATAGCTATTACACCCAGAAAAAGGCTTCTATTGGCCCAGTGACAAAATAGATCCCGATTTGTCTATAAATAAGACCCTAGGGGTCTCATTTTGGAGGCCGAATTCTCATTTCTCAATCTTGTACTCTTTTCTTCTATAATATACCCTAATTTCTAATCCAGTGTGGGGATTTCCTTTGTTGACCCTCATGTAATTCGAATCAATAAGCAATAAAGAGTGGATCAATACTTAGCGTATTTCTTATGAATTTTCTTAGTCCTTTCCTTTACAAAGTACCTTGTTCTTTCTGCATGATAAAGGTTTCTTATACAGGTTTAAACCCTTCCTCAAGAACATTGCAAAACCCTTTCTTGTAAGCCATTTAGCTTCCTATCTTGTTTTGTGCTTAGGGAACCCTTATCCTAAGGTAACTGTTGGTCCTTGAGTTGCATAAGTGTGCCATCCTTGAGGTAAGAGTAGCTAATCTTTCAGACTTTGGACCTTGATACCTAGGAAATGGAGAACTAACTCAAGCTTGTAGGAATTAAATAACCCCATTTTCCCCTTAGGTCCACAGCCGTAGACCTGTCTCCAGTGTTAACGAAAAATATCGTTAACATTTTTGCACTGGAAGAAAGGCTTGAACCTCTGACCTTGTAGTACAACCACATAACTAACTATGATGTTCCGTCCCGAATTGGACTAAGCTTTGAAGAAGCAAGATTATGGGAAAAAGGTCCAACACGAATCTTCCGGTTCTCAAATGTTATGCTAGGTACTACTGACCCAAGAGCGATGGAAGAATAAAGGTTGAGGATGGAAGCCTTGCGGATGATCAAGTGGAAAAAGGAAGTGGAACAATATGATCCTAATTGTTGGGACGACAACCATTCCTACACAGGACAAGCACCAATCTTTACTCTAAATGATTCTACATCAGAAGAGTATAAATCCTTCTCTCATATAAGAAAGGTTATCCATGAGGAAACCAAAGGAATGATATTCGAAAAAAGAATAATGAAGGATTTCAACCATTTTTCCTCCAAGTGAACTAAATGGATAGCACTCCAACCTCAACATACCTTGAAAAGGAGAAGCGAGGATATGGATGAAGCGACAAGGTTAAGTAACAAAAGGGATAAATTCCAATGCCAAGGAAAGGACTTCATACTGAGGCTGCCTGGTGAGCACCACCTTACCACCTCAATGGAAAACATATATTTCCTAAGCAGACATAAACCCAATTATTGGCCATCCACAAAGAAGAAGCCCAAGTATGAAAGGAAATTGGGAGGGACTTACTGTCACTATTATATGATGAATGGACATGAAACCAATCACCGTAGAATTCTCGAAGGGATGATCATAAATTTCCTTAATCAAGGTCAATTATAAGACTTTGTAAAAGGATCAAACTAAGTCCAATAAAAATTCTTAGAAAAAGGATTATCTACATAACTAAGGGTATGGAAACCCTCCCAGAACTCGAAATAACCTATGGTGGGTCGAATTACAAATGGATAAAAACTCTTATCACCGCCAAGTTGGCCTTGGCAAGGCACCCCCTGGTGGAGAGTGATGTATAGGCCTTTCTTTGCGCCCAAATCATAAAGGGCCATGTTAAAGCTTCGAAAGCGTAAGCCTCCGATCCACACCAGAAATGGTCAGGATGGAGAATCTAATTAGCATGCCCTGCCTCTGCTCGTAGAAAGTACGCCTTGCCTCTGCTCGTAGAAAGTACGCCCTGCCTCTACTATGAACTAAGCATATCCTAGCTCTGGTCGCAGAAGAGCATGTCCTATCTCTTCTTATGTTCCGTGTTACCCATAGAAGGGAGCGAAAATGCTTATCATCGCCTACGATGGCTGGGATGTGGCACCCCTTGGAGGGGTGGAGTGTAAGCCTCTATCACCGCCTACGATGGCCAGGGTAGAGCATCGAAAGAGTAAGCCTGAATTCCGCGTCTACTATGGTCCAGTTTGAGCAACTAAGACCTTACCATCGCCTACGATGGTCATGATAAGGCGCCTCCTGGGGGGAGGTCGGGTAAGTCCTTGGGCCCTACTTGTTGATATGCTTGCCAAGCGCACCGGACACACAGGTCCAGAGAATAGCCAACAAAGCACGTACATCCTCTGCTTTGACAATAAAAAGCCTAGAGAGTGGCTGAAGAAGCATGTACATCCTATGCTTCACAAATCAAACCCAAAGGGGGGTAACAAAACTAATGTCGACAAGTGAATTTCTAGTCTTATTCTAAATACCTGAATCTGGGCTGGTTCGGGATCTCAATTATGGCCAGAAGTGGATTTTTGGTCTTCTACTCTAAATACCCAGATCTGGGTTGGTTCGAGGCTTCTATAATGCCAAAAGCGATTTCTGGTCTCCTATCCTAAATACCCGGATCTGGGTCAGTTTGGGACTTCTATTATTGCTAGAAAAGGACTCCTGACCTTTGATTCGTATTACCTGAATCAGGGTTGGTTCAGGGCTTTTGTCATGATGAAAGGTGAATCCCTGGGCTTATTTCAAACACCCTAATCCAGAATATGGATCAAAGCTCTATGATTACCAGAAGGGAATATCTGGAACTCTCACTTTAATACCCTAATCCAAGTCACAATATACTAATTCTTATCCATGAGGAAGGAATCTATAGTCAACACTCAAGGAAATGGCTTGAGCCTACCATATAAGAGCCTTCAAACGAAGATTTTATTTTCTTTCTTGCTCAGGAAAATTTCCTTAACTCGTATACGCGTCAAGTTACTTTTCAAACAAATATGTGATGCGAATAACCACATTACACTAGAACATAATCCCAAGGGAAAGCTCAAGCAAGTACCTTAAGTTTTCCTAATAAAACCTTACAACAAGGGTTGCCCTTTTCCAATAACTCATGAAGGGAAAACCCTTAAGAATTTCCGCTAAATAAGGTTGTCTTCTCTACACATAAAATATGGATAAGACCATTATCTCATCATGCATCCATCAATGACATAAACACAATCTCACGAAAAACAGAGAAGCCATCATGCATATCCTAAGGATTAACATCAAACCGTATGTGTTACATTTGCATAGAATTACATAATAGGGCTCTTGAAAGAGAACATCTTCGTCACAAGCTATGACTACACATCAGGTGACACCTCTACAAGTCATAACTTCGTTTATAGCACTATTACTGCAGATTATCACATATGAAGTATAATACATCAAGTACTTTGCATTCTACTTAATTACTTACAAAAGGGTTTGAAAACAAGTACTTCTCCAATGAGAGAAACATCTCAGATCTAATATCATGGCTTATATGTAAACATAATCTTGTTCTCAAAAGCACTATTATAGGAGGTTAGTATAATTTTCAGGGCAAGAAGCGAGCCTCTTAACCCTGTTCAAGGTGTTAGCAGAAAGATTACCCAAGGAATCAAATGGAATTCCAAACCCCTTAGGAGTGTAAACCGTGGGACACTTTCGATATTCCCATTCTCAGGTGGGTGGACTATTATAACCGCGAGTCAGCTTCAACCGATATGTGCAGTTTCTCTTAAGAATTGATCCTTTTCTTCACCGAGAAAATCAAGGCGGATCCGAGGATATTGAATGTCAACTTTCTCAAGGTCCCTTAGGATGCAATACTGTGCCGATGAGGAAGACTTAATAAGAAAGGAATTCTCCCGGTATTCTCTTTTCAACTTGACATAATCTCCTAAGAAATCCTTAGAAAGAAAACTTAAAGTAGAGGACATACTCTGAAGAAAATATTAAAGAAATTAGAAGAAAGACATTTCATTACATTATAAATTGAGAAAATACATTCGTTACAGACAGTCCTCATGCTCATACAAGATGGATTTTGTAACACCCTGCATTTTATGACAATTAAATAATTAATAATGCATGTGTGTATATATATATATATGCATAGACATAATTATATAAAAAAAGAATAAAATAATGGTAATAAATGATTGCATGTAATGAATACATGCATTGAAAAAGAAGAAAAGATTAATGCAAATAAAAATGTAACACATACGTTGAAAAGAAGAAGAAATTGGTTGCATGCAATATAAATATGTTGCATGTACTGATTTACAAACATTATGCATTAATAATAAGAGAGAAATGAAATAAAAAGAGGCATGCAAAATGATAAGATTACATGCAATGGTTTGAATAAATGATTACAAAAAACATGAAAAAGAGGAATAAGAAAAGGACAATGACCACCATTGTTCTAAGCCTTGTTAGCAATAGCCTAAGTAGTCCAGTTGATTAGGGCTTGTGGCTTTCATGTAAGAGGTACAAAGTTCCGCCGGCGCCATATTTTTGTTTTAAGGGAATGACTAACATGTTCTAAAGAGAAAATATGTATAAACATACATATAAAGAAAAGCATACATATAAGGAAGTGTAGAAAAATATATGTATATATGTATATGAGAATATATATATTTATATATGTGCAAAAATAATTATATACACAAAAGAAAAATTCAAGATAAGGCTGCAATCAAAGAAATATGGTAAGCATTAATAATGACATAAGACCGTTTGAATTTTGAAATAGAAATAAAAGTTGTGTGTGTATATTCGCATAAAATAGGCATGGAAGTTTTGGAGATTATATGTAAATATAATATTCAAATAAATTCCAAAAATTCAAACGTTTAAAACAAAGTTAGCAAATAAACTTTTGTGCCAAAACAGCTCGCGGGACCAATAGGGGGTCGGTCGACCTAGGGGTCGACTCACCCATGGGGGGTCGACCCAGGGGTCAACACACCTATAGGGGGTCCACCCACCTCAGATCCAGCTAGATTCATTAATGAATCTGAACTGTTTTCTTAACCAAATTCGTTGCTGACTCAGTGCTGCATGTACGATAAGACCCTGAACGCCTATAAATAGGCTAGCAGATCCTAGCCTAAATCTCACATTTTCAGAGAAGGTCCTAAGCTATGTCATTCTTCTTCCTCCTCAAATCTCTTTAGAAAAAATAGAATAATAAGTTTCGGAAAAATCCGATTCAAGGTCTGGAGGAAAAAAATGAATATTAATAAAGAAGGTGTTTAGAATCCTATTCGAAGTAAGGTAAATTCTTGGATCTGGTCAACTTAATTTTCTTCTCTTTCTTCCCTTTTTCTTTTAGTTGAGAATTGTGGATCCATGTTTGTTTAGGTTCTAAATTCAGTTAGGAAAACCATGGAATGCTAGATCTGGACCAGATTCAGGATTTGGAAAGCAACTAGGTGAGTGGATTTTTTTTTTTTTACATAATGGTATATTTTTCGTTTGACATTCCCCGTTACTATGCAATGTAAATATGCTAGAATGATTAAAGAGCTGAAATGTTAATATGACATGATGAAACATTGATATGTTAAAATGTTAATATGTTGGAATATTCATATGTTGAAACGTTAATATGTTGAAATGTAAATATGTTGAAATGTAAACTTGTTAAAAACGTGGAAACAATTATTGTTGTATACATGCATGTTTTAATTACATGTTTAACCTGTGACATATTATGTGCTTGGACCCTTAACTGTAGAAAATGGGATAATTACATGTTAAATTGTTATATTAGAATAATTACATGATTGATAGTTACATGTTATTATGTTAGAATAGAGTTATTTACATGCTAAAATGGAATTAACATGATATTAAGTGTGATATGTAAAAATAAAATTACAGTAAAAATTGGGAAGAATGGACACACCTAAATTATATGGAAAATTTACGTAAATTAGAAAACTATAATGCACTCAGACACGAGGTTAAATTTAACTTGTGGTAGAAGTCTGCCCGGAACCGCCCGACAAATCCAGCATCCACATGTTGTTAATTTAATGTGAGGGGTCTAGTGCGTAAATATACATGTAACAGTGCTAAGACACGAGGTTAAGTCCAACTTGAGATAGAAGTCTGCCCAGAACCGTCCGGCAAATCCAGTATCCACAAATGGTCGGCTTAGTGTGAGAGTTCTAGTGCATAAACATATATAAAAATATATGTATATAAAAGAATAGAAATAAATGGCACTAATCGTGATGAACGGAAATGAATGAAAGTTATAACAGTAAAAGAAGTGGAATGAACGGGGAATGATAATAACGTATTATAAATAAATTACATTAATGATAATGTTATATAATAGGTAGGCTTGTCCTAGGGACAAGTGGAAATTATAACTTAGGTTATAATAAACGAGAAAGAAAACGGAATAACTAATGTAATGAGATAAGTTGTACTTAATTGTAAATTGAGTTATCTGTGAGAACGAGAATCTGAAATCTACTGATAAGGACAACATAAGGTATATTTATGGAAATTAAACTTATTAGTAAACCTTAGTTGAGAGAACTAAGTTAATACGTAAACAATGATAATTTGTAGTGACAGTGTAAGATGAAATTATGATTAGATAAGAAAGAATGAGGCAAACTTATGAATTGAAATATATTACATTTAATCATAAATAATAAGTGACATGTTAAATAGAAAACATGTGAATTGAGATATACTTAATTATATATTAAGTAGAACATGTTATTGCAACTATGGAATTAGACAGTGAATAATATGAAGAGATTGTAGTTTACAGACCTTGAGTTACAATCTAGAGAATAACATGTTATGGGTTTATTAATAAACTTAAATGGGTAAAGTTATATGACTGAAATTAATAAGCATGAGAGGTCCATTCCTTAGAGATATAAGGGGCTCGGAAAGAACTTGGTAACCTGGATAAGAAGTTAATATGATTTGAGATAACCAAGTTAAACTAGAAACTTGATGAGGTAGAGCAAGCACATAATTGAATGTTTAGACATAGGGTCTACTAACACATTGAAATGTTAATATGTTGAAATGTAAACTTGTTAAAAACGTGGAAACAATTATTGTTGTATACATGCATGTTTTAATTACATGTTAACCTGTGATATATTATGTGCTTGGGCCCTTAACTGTAGAAATTGGGACAATTACATGTTAAATTGTTAGATTAGAATAATTACTTAATTGATAGTTACATGTTATTATTTTAGAATAGAGTTAATTACATGTTATAAAGAACATGCGACATGATTATAAGTTAAAATGGAATTAACATGATATTAAATGTGACATGTAAAAATAGAATTGCAGTAAAAACTGGGAAGTATGGACATGCCTAAATTATATGGAAATTTTACAGAAATTAGAAAATTGTTACGCACTTAGACATGATGTTAAATTCAACTTGTGGTAGAGGTCTGCCCGGAACCGCCTGGCAAATCCTACATCCACAAGTTGTTAATTTAACGCAAGGGGTATAGTGCATAAATATAAATGTAACGGTGCTAAGACACGAGGTTAAGTCCAACTTGAGGTAGAAGTCTACCTAAAATCGCCCGACAAATCCAGCATCCACAAGTGGTCGGCTTAATGTGAGAGGTCTAGTGCATAAAAATATATGTACATAAAAGGACAGAAATAAATGGCACTAATTGTGATTAATGGAAATGAATGAAAGTTACAACAGTAAAAGAAGTGGAATGAACGGGGAATGATAATAACATATTATAAATAAATTACATTAATGAGAATGTTATATAATAGGTAGGCTTGTCCAAGGGACAAGTGAAAATTATAACTTAGCTTATAATAAACGAGAAAAAAATGGAATAAGTTATGTAATGAGATAAGTTGTACTTAATTGTAAATTAAGTTATTTGTGAGAACGAGAATCTGAAATCTACTAATAAGGACAACGTAAGTTATATTTATGGCATGGAAACTTATTAGTAAACCTTAGTTAAGAGAACTAAGTTAATAAATAAACAACGATAAGTTGTAGTGACAGTGTAAGATGAAATTATGATTAAATAAGAAAGAATGAGGCAAACTTATGAATTAAAATAAGTAACATTTAATCATAAATAATAAGTGACATGTTAAACAGAAAACACGTGAATCGAGGTATACTTAATTACATATTAAGTAGAATATGTTATTACAACTATGGAATCATACAGTGAATAATATGAAGAGATTGTAGTTTACAGACCTTGAGTTATAATCTAGAGAATAACATGTTATAGGCTTATTAATAAACTTAAATGGGTTAAGTCATATGACTGAAATTAATAAGCAAGATAGGTCCATTCTTTAGAGATATAAAGGGCTCAGAAAGAACTTGGTAACCTGGATAAGAAGTTAATATGATTTGAGATAACCAAGTTAAACTGGAAACCTGATGAGGTAGAGCAAGCGCATAATTGAATGTTCAGACATAGGGTCTACTAACACATTAAAATGAGGCGTTTGGAATAGTTCGTACGTTTGAGGATGAATAACCCAACAGGGTAGATCATCATGGTGTCATGAGGCACGAGGGGAGCGCATGTCCATCAGTTTATTCTCTTATTCTGTCGATATTCTACTGGCTCCGAAGGACTGGTAGCCCTCTGTGCTGTGACAACGATCTACTGTGCTCACAGAGGTTAGGTCTGCGTGTTTCTACCTGGCGCGTATGCCTTGATTGCCACGATAGTGGGCAATCAGAAGACTGTAGGGTGGCACAGGCAATTTGACGATCCCGTTTCCTGACTTGACCAGGTTACGACCACTCTTGTGTTCTGACAGTTCTAACCATTACGTAGCAGATTCATCGGGTACGTACCATTGATAGTCAGCTTGATACGTGATGCACGATGCAGAAAGGATGAGAGCTAAACCAACAAACCATAGACCTTTTGCTATCAATGTTATGGATGAGGGACATGGCAATTAGGATTTGTTGTTTGTTGTTTGCTCTTGGGCCAGGTCATTAGTACTCAATCTTTTTCTTCTTTCATTGGTTGAGGGAGGGGTTATGTGGAACAATAGCCATTGAAAATGCAGACCTTAGCATATGTGTAAACATATATCTAAAAGCTCCCGACCGAGTTCCGTGTTTCTTGTACAGCCCTACCACAGGACTCGGTGCACAGTATAGGATATATGCGGTTAAGGCATTGAGTACGATTGACGATACGTACGTGGGAAAGTCTACATACATGCATGTCTTCTCTGGGTGGTGTATCGTAGACTCATAGGGCATTACTCTGTGATCTGATTCGATTAAAGGTGGCAGTCTGTACGTTTACATAGCATTGCGATGGCAGATATATGTGGAACGTAGCATTGTTTTATAAAGATCCGTACATCACTCCGGCGTAGGATGCAGGACTGCATATATTTTAGAGGCGTTACGATGAAGATCGTGCGAGTGGGGTACTATGGGGTGTACCTTAATATTGGGGGTAACTACATATATACTATATTAGGTTAACCCATTAGGAAGTTGATGGGTACGACATGTGTGTAAACTTTGAGTGATGTTAACCCAAGTAACCTAATAAATAAGAAAATGTAACTGAATGGTATATGTAGGATTATCCAAGATGCATAGTTTAAATCCAGTCACTAGGATATGTGTTCTGACCCCCTCCTCATAACATAGTCGCAGGTTAGATTTGTCGCAGAGATATGATAGCTTTGGATACTGGTTAGGCAGTATTATTACTACGATAAGGCTATATTTTGGTTATATTATATTTTATCCATTCCGCTGTGAGATATTTTCTGAGCCCTGATATATTTTATATCTCTGTCTTTTCTACAGGATACCAAAGCAACCAACACGAGTTTCGATGGATTTGAATTTTGAAAAAAAATCGGTTTGTCGGAGTTTGAGTTGTTACAGATCTCTTAAAGGTCTCAGATACTAATTGATGCTTATTAAACTTAAGTTTGTCTAAAGGTAACTCTCTGGGAATAGATGTAACTTGTAGGAGGTTCCAGCATTCACCCGGGTGGAGGTCCATACCACGTTCATCTAGGCAACTTTTATAGAATCGCCTAAGCAAGGCCGCACTATGATCAACCAAAAAGGAAAATTCCACTATTTCATGTCTACTGTAAATTTGGTACAAAAAGTTTACTAATGTGTCCCTGTCTTCAATCAACATCTGGAACAAAGTCATGGGCACAAAATTCTCTTTCAAAAGCCTTTTGCACCGTAGTCGAGCAGTTCCAAACTTAGGGGCAACTTCTCTCTCTTTGAAAAGCAATAGTTTTGCAACATTTTTACCATGAAGATGGTATCTTTTAGACAAGATGTTATATTGGTTCGTTTGTTTGTTCATCTCTCTGGTAAGATGAATCACGTCCGATTGAGCCTTTTTAAGGATGGAACACCTAAAACCTTGTCTTCTCCTTTTCGTCTATGCGAAAAGGAATATAGAAAAATTATTGAAAGTAAAAATGAAAAAGATATCATAGAAGTCATTATACCTCAGGAACAGTTGCAGAAACTTGTAAAGTTCAACAGAAGAAGTGCTCTTGCAACTCAGATCTTTCCTCATCTTTTGTGCTCTAGGAAGTTTGGTAGGCTCAATCAGAACTGGACCACCTTCGGAGAATTCAGAATCTTTGTCACACGCTTCATCTCGACCATCAAAGGCCAAAGAGGTGCAACCAACATCAACAAAACCACCAATATGTTTTTATCTGCCTTTAGTAACGTTTATGGACTTGAGATTATCATCATTAGTACAAATAACCTTTGGCACCCGAATGAGGCCTCTTTCTTCGTCAGAATGTGGTTCTTCAAAAAAGATATCCTCAATAAACAAAAGTTCATTCATATCAGTTTCCTTCCTCTTAGGAACTTCTTTTCCCTTTCTCATACAAGTTATCTTGTACATAAATCTTTCCACTAAAGATGGGTCGAGAGAAGAAAAATTCAAATCTGAGCATCTGTTCATATTGTCTGCATAAAGAATAAGGAAAGCATCCTCAAAAGAGTTGACCATAATTTCATCCAAGGTGGTCTGAAAGAAACAAAAGACCCTCTGCTTAGCATCATTTACCACTTCAGCAGCCTTGATCAATAGGATCTCCTTCCTACTAAGCTCGGTCCTGAGAGAATCGTTCTCTTTTTCCAAAAGAAAATTTTGTTTCTGTAAAGAAGAACATCGAGAATTGAGCATGGAAATATCTTCTTTGGACTTCTCCAAGGCCCCTTTAAAACTCGAACTTCTTCATCCAAGACCAGATGGGACTCTTTTTCTATGATAATTGAGTTTTTCGCTTCTGGAAGAGCGAGCTCCAGTTTATTTCACTCCATAACCGCACTTTCTTCAACATGGATAAGAGCGTCTTTTTCCTTCCTCAAAGACATGTTTTCTTCTTTAAGTCTCAACAACTCAAAAGAAGGTTTGGATGAATCATCCGCATTAAAACCCACCACTTGATAGCCTACAAGAAACACAATGGTTACATACAAGACAATTGAAAGAGGTTTAAGAAAACGAGAGGGGTAATAACTTATACCAAAAATAGTTTTTCGACCAGAGCTTAACAAAAAATGGGTGAGTCAAATGAAAAATCAACATTGGAAAAGTTAGAAAAAGAGATAATTTTTCTGACTAATTCATTGAAGCTATCACCATTAAGAGGGTTGGTAAAGTCTTGAGGGACGAGGTCCTCGGAAGAGGAGGAAAATCCCATCGCATGATGTAATTCGTCGGAAACTTCGGAAGACCCAACAAGATGAATGTTTGAGCAAGGAGACTCCTTTGGGGAAACAGTCACAAGAACATTAGTAACCACATCAGGACAAGGGACCAGACCGGCCACATCCTTAGACCTTTTTGACATAGTTTCTTCTAAGCTGATATCCATAACCTTCCTTTTTTACATTTTCCCTAGACTTGAACAAAGCATCCTTAAGGGAAGAAACTCCAGCTCTAGAATTTAAGGAAGTTGAATCGGTTTTACAAGATTCAGTGCAGACAGCTCCTAACATATGATGAAAGAAAGCTAAATGAAAATTTAATTCCTACTCCAATTTTAGTTATCATGCAAAGAACATACCTGGATTATCAAGAAACGAAGGAGAGTTTGGGGGGGAGGAGAATTTCTTCCTAGTGACAAGGAAAGAGTTCCTTTACTAAGTAAAAACGGAGGTGGCTGCCCAATGATGGATTCACTGGTTGGCAAAAGGGAATGCCTTCAAAGGATAGCAGAGATAAGCAACAAAGACCTATTGACCATTTTTTCAGAAGCATCGCCAAGATGGTCTATTATCTCCTTATCCAAGAAGCCCGATAGTTTGGGGGAAGTATTTGCAATAAAAACAAATACAAGGAGAAAGATAACCCTCTATAATAAAAACTAGAAAAGAATGTATTCAAGATAATACTTGGGGTATGGAAGCTACCAGAAATGCTAGAGGGACATCGGACAAAGAAAAACTGAGTTTCCAAGTCTTCGAATCTCATTGTTCCTTCATATAACAATTTCTTTATGGGGTTTGCACGAAAATTTTAAGGTTCACATCACTAAGGTTGGAAGGATGAAATAATTAATCACGAGTGGATGGGCTTAAAGAGGGATTACCAGACTCCTGGGATAAGAGTAACCCAATGTAGGTGTAAGTGTTTGGAGAAAGTTGGATGGGAGCAATTCCTAAATGCTGCAAAAATCAGGAAATGAAATCAGGGAAAGGGGTAAAATCCCCATGCCAGATGTGAATAGAAGTAAGCAAAGTAGCCTCCTGGAGGAGAGAAAATGGTGTCCATTTCATGTGAAGGAATGACTTCAATGCTAGAAACATTAAAATCCTGAAGGATAACATCAACTTGCTCTTGCGATGAAATCAGAGAATGCTTTTCGACAACACTGACTCTCTTCAAAGCAGAAAGGTCTCTCGGCTAAGGAAAAGTCCTATCAGGTTTGAAGGCAGTATGTTTCTTTCCCATACTGTCAGGTATAATCTGTATAATTCATAAAACAAGGTAAAAACTTTGCTTAAAAGAATACAATCTCTATTCTCCTAGAAGTGTCTTGTAAATAACAAGAGACTATCCCTCGAACATCTTCAGGAGAATAGAAGCAAATGAAAATGCTAGTTTAAGCTGCTAAGTAAATTTGGAATTCGTTGCCGAGAATTGATAGTAAATGGAAAACCAAAATAAGTTTATGGAAAACAAATCTGATAGTTACTTAAGCTCAGCTTAAACTAACAAATATTTCAATTGTAAAATTAAGTATAAATGGCTTGTAAAGGATGCTTACTTGAAAACTACCGATGCTTTTCGAGATGAACTTCAAATTCAGAAAATGATGGAGAAAACGAAGGAGCTAATAAAACGAAATAAAAAAGGTATATATGAGAGGAAAGAAGCGATTAATTTATCCAAAGGTTGACTTGAAAAGTCGAAATTACCCCTTCACGAGGGGGAATGTTACTACCAAAATTAACACCGAGACAGGCTGATAGTGAAGGGGTATCGGACCATCATAAGCATAAGTGAGCAACACGGAAACAAAGACCCGGTACAGGACAAGACCGAAAGCATAAAGGAAGCATTCAGAATAGCAAGCAACCGACACCATCATCAAAGAGGAGACCTTAGATCCGATGTAAAAAAAGAGTACTGGCAAGGTAGTTCCGGTACAATAGGTAGCTAACAAGAGGACATTTCCGAAGGCAAGTCACCTAAAACTGGAAGCAGATGAAGAAAAAGAACAAAAGCCTATCACCCATGACTAAGAAGGATGAAAGGGCTATCGGCATTAAATTTATAAATGCCGATACTTAAAGAGATGAAAGCATCAAAAACACAAGGATCCGAGACATAAGAAGAACCATCTGAAAGCCAGCTATCGGGACCAAAAAGCTTGATAATCAACAAGAGGCGATTGTGGAAGTCAATCGGTAAAACACCGGAAGTATACTTCCAGAAGAACCGAAACCCACTTTGGAGGTCTACTGAAAGCAAGTTAAAGATTCTAAATAGAAAGGCTATCAACACTAACTTGCTTTTTGTCAATACCGAAATGGGTGACAGCTCCTGAAACTTAAGTATCCGAAGTATGAAGGAAAATATCATAAAGACCTAAAGGCAGGACCAGAAGCTTATGACCGAAAGCCGAAAACCTTTCTCAGAGCTATCCATACCGACAGGCTTAGTATCGATACGAAAGGAAGAAACAATGTTAAAGGAAAACTCTTGAGACCGAGACCATCCTTCCGAGAACCAAGATCGGCACCTTAAAAACAAAATTGCATCCATTAACAAGGCGAAGGAAGCAACCGGAAGCGAAAGGGAAAAGCGGCCAACACATAGCTGTTGCACCCGGAAAAAGGCTTTTTCTGGCCTAATGACAAATGAGGTCCCTATTTGTCTATAACTAAGACCCTAGGGGTATCATTTTGGAGGTTGAATTGTCATTTTTCAATCTTGTACTCTTTTCTTCTAGAGTATACCCTAATTTCTAAATCAATTTGGGGATTCCCTTTGTAGACCCTTATGTAATCCGAATCAATTAGCAATAAAGAGTGGATCAACACTAGCGTATTTCTTATGAATTTTCTTAGTCGTTTCCTTTACAAAGTACTATGTACTTTATAAATGATAAAGGTTTCTTACACGGGTTTAAACCATTCCACAAGATCATTACAAAACCCTTTCCTGCAAGTGTAACACCACACATTTTTAATTAAATAATAAAATTTGAAGAGATTCCAGAATTTGGTCACTTGATTAGCATCATTGCATCCATGATGATTTTTGGTTAATTTAGACCTATGGATTGCAGAAAACAGATTTAAGATGAAATAGATACCTTTAAATGAAATATTACAACAAGTATGAAAAAGAGGAATACGAAAAGAACAATGACCATCATTGTTTTAAGCCTTGTTAACAAAAGCCTACGTTGTCCAGTTGGTAAAATCATGTGAGTTTCAAGAGAGTGTTGCGAGTTCGATTCCCGCCGGCACCATATTTTTGTTTTAGGGGAACGGTAAAAATAATACATGTTCTACGAAGAAAATAGGTATATATGCACATATAAGGAAAATTATACATATAAGGAAGAACAAAAATATATGTATACAAGGATATGTAAGTATATGCATATATATATATATATATATATATATTTATATATATATATGTGTGTGTGTGAAATGTATATATATATATATATACATACACACATATATATACAAGAGAGAAGTTCAAAATAAGGTTGCAATCAAAGAAATCTGGTAAGAATTAAATAACGGCATAACATTGTTTGAATTTTGAAAATGAAACAAAAGTTGCGCATATATATATGTGTGTAAAATGGGCATTAGAAGTTTGTATATATATAAGGAGTTTATATGTAAATACATAAATAAATAAAGAGAAGTAAAACCAGAAAGTGACCAACATTTAGAATAAAAACGTTAACGAATAAGTATCTGCGCCCCGCTGGACCCAAATGGGTCGACCCAAGGGGGACTGGGTCGACCCAGTGGGTATGTGGGTCGACCCACCCCTGATTCGGGCAGATTCATTTAATGAATCTGGATTGTTTTTCCAACCACATTCGTTGCTGACTCAACGCTGCTTTAGCAGAGCTTAGCCTAAATCTCATATTTTCTGAGAGGATGTCTAAACTTTGTCATTCTTCTTCCTCCTCAAATCTCCTCAGAAAATAGAATTATTAGTCTAAGGAAATTCTAATTCGAAGATCTAGAGGAAAAGGAATGTACATCTACAAATGGGTGTTCAGAATTCTGATCGAAGATAGATAAATCTTAGATCTGGTCAATTTAAATTTCTCCTTGTTCTTCCCTTTTTCTTTTAGTTGAGAATTGTGGATCCATGGTTTTTTAGGTTCTAGATTCAGAGGGAAGCCATGGAGTGCTAGGTCTGGACCAAATTCATAAATTGGAAAGCTATTAGTTGAGTGGATTTAATTTATGCCTTTTTGATAATGGTATATTTATCGTTTGGCATTCTCCGTTAATATGTATAAACCAGCTGAAATGTATAAACTTGTTAAACTATGTGCAAAGGATTACTGTTGTATATAGACCTATTCTAATAACTTGTTAATTGGATACTGCAAGTTAAGTTATAGTAAAATTGGAAATAATTGTAATGTTGTATAAGACCCGTTTTCCGTTAATCTTCTTTCTGAGTTAATGATCATGATGATCGAAAATCTACAAGTGGGTACCGTGTTTTTCTAAGTGACTTAAAAATAAGCAGCAGTGGCACAACTACTATATGGTGTGATAACGTGAGTACAATAACACTTACAGAAAATTCACTACTTCATTCCAAAGCTAAATTTTTGGAACTGGATGTGTACCGAGTTAGATAACAAGTCAACAAGGAAAATTAAATGTAAATCATATACCTTCATCCCATCAAGTTGCAGATATACTCTAAAAACCCTTGTTGAAACTTAACTTCAATCGATTAAGGGATAAACTCTACATCAATGAAGTCAACAGAGAAGAAGATGATTTAACAAAAAAGAACCAAGCCAAGACCATTAGAAAGCATCAAATCGATGTCAAATCACTAATACATAGCCAGGCTTATCAAATATGACACAAACCTTACCGTATTGCTACAATTTTCTCTAATTCAAGCCTATTTAACATCTCTCAATGCATCACAAGCAACCTTAAGCAAAATATACTCAAGGCTGCCTGGATCTGTCTATCGTGGAGGACTGAGATCTTCCATCAGAAGTTTTTCATGGCAGGGCAATACTTTTCTCAGAGGATGCAAACCCTAATCGGTTGCTAGAGTTTGAGGGGGAGTATCGAGAATTACTTTGTTATAGATCTAGTTAGTCTAGCTTCATCTCTGTAAAGTAGTATAGTTCCAGTAGTCAGTCCATAATAAAAACTATTATAGTGAACGGTCCACCTTAAAAAAACGGTTGTAGTAGATTGACTTTCTACTAATCTCCTATACTTATTGTGACTATTATTTATTATAATAATAAGTGTGACAGATAACTTTAAAAACCAGTCGTCTTTGCCCAAAAAACTATTTATATCATAAAATATTTGGTTAAAAAGGAAACAATTTCATTCAAAAGAATATGATGAATACAAGAACACAAATTATATAATGATCCAAAGTTTAGAATAAGCATACACTTAATTTAAAAAACTAATACTTCAAAAAACAAAAACTAATACAAAAAAACAGAAATAAAAAAATTAAACACAGTAACAAAATTTCTTTGAATTTAATGTAAATAATGTAACTAATTGAAAAAATTTTAAACAATATTCGAATTAAAGATTAAAAGAAACACTTCTTCATCACTAACAAAAAATTAAATTTCGAAATATTAGTGTATTGTCCATAAGAATAAATTTTTGATGGGTTGTCATTGGGCTTGAAAAAGTTATGAAGTTTGTCCTTCACAATAAAATCCCCATTCATATTTCTCCTTATAATTCTTCCACTTTTAACCGAAAGTTGTCCATATGATCAATACAAACTCAACCATAACTGTGATGTCCAGAAAATTCATACCGTTTGAATCAAGTATAAACCACACAACTCCGATCCAAATGGATAAAAACTATCGAGTGTCCATTAGCGACCCAGATTTTTGACCTTCAAACATTGACAATTATATTATCCGATGATAATCACTATCGTAAGTCCAAATGTAAGAATACTAACCGTCAATGTTTTTGGGTAATAACACATCAGAATACAGGTAAGTGCATAGCAGAAAATAAACGTCTCACAATATTACAATAATTTGAAAATACAACAGAGTCATACAAGAGAAGTGCACGAACTGATACATGAAATATTTTACAACAGCATATATTCAAAAAAATGATACACGAACTTAACTTACTACATAAGCAACAGGAAGGCAAAAGACTAGGATCTTTAAAAGATAAGTCCATATGATCGACAACTCCATGATAAGCATATATCCAGATTCCTAGCTCCAGCAGCTAATTGAAAACCCCGAAACACTAGGTTGCCCGTGCAGAAAATATGGGCACCTAGAGTTTCAGTGAGGGAAATAATTAACTTCGAATTAGTCATGAGAATGGTATGAGGAAAACAAAGAGTTTGAATCATTTTCAAGTTAAGCAATTCATAGGATCACGCTGTATAACGTGAAACGGGTTTTCCCCATATGAATACTAGTGTAGAAAACTCACAGTGCCCTTTGGAAAATGAAGATACCATAAGCTCTCGTGCCACACACAATACAAACGCACACTTGGGCGAGGTTTCACTTATGATAACCAAAATATGTTTGACACGTGAAATTTTCTATTATACAATTATTAATGCATGGTGTTAAAATCACTTTCGCAAATAAACATTAATCTTACCCGACATAGGTACCATTGTATTATGCCGACCTCCTACGCATTTTACGCAGGATCTACAATAGAAAATCGTATGGATTCGTAGCTGATAAGTTTGGATATCCAACAAATGACCATGGCTAAGGAACTACCTTATCGAACGGGCATGCCTTTAGCAAACGTCCCGAGAAGTAGATACTTCTCTGCTAACACAAGGCATCAGTGCTCTTCAAGCCATGCCGCACAAGTATGCCATTTCCCGGTCGTTACCAACCTTTCCTACGGGATACCGAATTTCCAACAAAAACCACAATAGTAAAATGCCAGGGCTCTATACCATAGCACTACCTCATAAAAGCCATATAGCAAACACCTGGGCTCTATACCATAGTGTTGCTTCAAAAATCTAGAAGGAAATGGTCATACCCTAAAGGTCGCGAACCCTATAAACTTGTTACATCTTTTCCAGATTTCAGTCATTTCCGGGATGCGAGGTTGTCAAAGTCTCATTACACAAAGCTACACTTCAATAAGCCATGCTTTGATTATTATAGCACATTATTTAGCATGCCACATTGTCCATTCACAACATAGAACTAATGTCTATCAATATATATGTCTCAAAGAAAGGTGTTAAGCTAAGAGAAACAGAATCTCCACTACCAACAGATATATATTTAACAAAGATCAATTTATATGCAGTAAATTACAATGTCAGGCACACAATCCATTTATAAGTCCGTTCTGGGTCTGAATGAAACCAAAGGCATCTTGTTCCTCGTCCAACAAATGGAGGCACTTGCAAATTCGGAATCCTTCAAATACATCCAGACTATTGCCACTTATCTGATATAAATTCTATCTTCAAATGGGAGCTAACCATTTGAGATATCCAGCAGTAGTCCTTTCAATGTGAAGGTTCCCAGTCCTCACCATCGTCTTCAGTAGCATTTGATCTGCTCCAACATGTCATTTTATTATTTGGAATGGTTTACGAATCAGAACACAGTTCCTGGTCTTTTCGAATAATAAGCACAAGCTTAAAACGAATTTATATGGAACACATATATGCCTAAGTCTATTTCTTTCAAATTTAAAAATATTATTCACTTAACTTTTAGATTAATTCTATAAGTTTCCCAAATTCTTAAATAAAATTTTAACTTTCCAACTCAAATCAATTTCAAATGATTTTACAATATTTTTTCATATTCTTAAACAATTTTATTTGACCTTTTTCTGAAAAATCTGATTTTGACCTGTAAACCGTGAATTCAGGATTTTTATTGAAAACTGATTTTGACTTATTTCAAAATCTAACCATTGGATCTTAAATTTCTTTTTTGCATTTGAAATCTTTTAGATTTGGACGAAAATCCGACGGTCGGATCTCCCAGTATGTCATTTTAAAGTTAACGGTCGAAATTCGCGAACTACCGCTGCGCGACTAGTCCTATTCTAACCGTTTTGTGGCTTGGACTCAAAATTCATCTAATTCAGTACTAGTTGGTATATATTTGATTTAAAAATACATATATGACCTTTTGAAAACTATTTTTCAATTTTTCAAACTTACAGTCAAATATTCAATTTTATGAATAAAATATTATTATTTTTCAAATAAAATAAAATTACAAATCATTTTTCAAAATAAAATTTATAATTTAAATAGATTTCAAAATAATTTTCAAATTTAAATTATTTTAAAATCCAGATTAATTTAAATTTAAATTTATAATTGGTTATCTCGTTCGTTGGATCAGTTAGGGATAGTCAAGGAGAGCAGAAAATTAGATTTTCCAAACCTAAGCCTAGGCATTATCCTCTCTGTCGTCCTAGAATGTTCCGGTATTTTTTGAAAGAGACCTCCTACATATATATATATATATGTGTGTGTGTGTGTGTATCCATACACGTATCATTCACTTAAATGTTAATAAAAATTAACATTTAATTATCCAATGGATATTATTTCACATAAGTGTTAATAGACCTTAACACTTTAAATTTATAACCCAATAACATATTCAGAAACCCAATTAACATCAAATAACCACATTGGGTGTCATTAACTTAATAATTCACACTATTAACACATGGTTAACATATGAAAGTAATGTCTTTAACACTTTAAACTAGTGTATACATGGTTAACATATGAAGGTGATGTCTTTAACACTTTAAACGAAGTGTCCACATAGTTAACATATGAAAGTGACGTCTTTAACACTTTAAAATAAGTGTGTACATAATCAACACATAAAGGCAACACTTTTAACACTTTAATCTAAGTGTTTACATTTCTAACATACCAAAGTGATATTTTTATCACTTTAAAGTTAGTGTTTTCACTTTAAACAAACAAAGATGATGTCTTTAACCTCTTACACTAAGTGTTCTTGCTTACAATAAAAAGTGACATTTTTCACTTCTTACACTAAGTGTCCTTGCTTTTCACACATAGTTACAACCAAACATACTCAAGTCAAGCCATTCATCATCATATTCAACCGAAACATAACCAGTCATATGTATACTATTTTTAACACATAAAGGTTAAAATTTTCTCACTTCACTCTTTAAATGCTAGAACTTTAGCTTTGAAAACCAACACAAAGTTGAAATCTTGTGAGTTTAAAACTTGTAAAAGTTGGATTTTTAGGAGGTAGGATCTTAGATCTATGCATGAGAGAAGTATGTAAGTAATTTAAAGGGTAGAAGAGGTGTTTTTGGGTGGAATAGTCTGTGGAGGTCACAGCCTAGGGTGATTTTGGGAGTGTTTGGGCTTGAATCCTGCAATTGAGGGAAGGGGTTGCTATTAAGGAGAAGTCGAAAAGAAAGGAGGTGGTTTGGAGTTATAAAGGGGAGAAGGAAGTTGGGCCGTGAGTTGCATGAAGGGAGGAAGCCATTTTTTGGAGTTTTGGAAAGAAGAATGTGAAGTTGAAAACGAAATGAAAGAAAGGAGATGTGTTGTCTTGTTAAGAGAAGAGAAGGGAAAATTTTATGACAACTCAAAAGTGAAAATTAGAAAGAGGAGGACATCTCAAAAGGAGGGGAAATAATTTAGTTCTATGGCTTAAAAAATGGGGATGATGTGTTGATTTGAAAGGAAAGGAAGAGGAAGAGATGGCACCTCAAAAGGAAGAGAGAGAGAGAGAGTGCACATAGAGATGTTTTGAAAGTGGGAAATGACGTGGCATATAATGATAAAAGTGGTATTATTTAGTTAATTTACTTATGGTATAGTTAGTTTAACCTAAATGTTTCATTCTTAGGCTAATTATGTTAACTAAAACACTTAACCAATTACTACAACAAATTTATAAATCAACTATTTATTCTTCAAACAATATTTAATCCATTATTTAATTAAACTGAAATAAAATAATATACTTTAAATTCATAATTTAAGGTGACTAAAATTACGGATCATTACAATCGCCCATGCTTAAAAGAATTGTAACAACCCGTATTTTCAATAACCTGTTATAACGTAAATCGAGGCAGAGTTTAATTCTAAAATCTGAATCAAGGGAAACGGGCTATGCCACTGCGTTCGTCTCGGAAAAATACACGAAATAGAGTCCGAGTTTTCGAAAATCGGAGTCCGTATGACCCGATTAAGGCCCAACGAAGTTTTCAGAAAAATTCAAAGTAAAAAACAGATTTCAAATTCAAGTTTGAATTTGGAAATTTGGGCCAGTTTGGGCCAGGCGGGAAAATTCCCGCTAGAGCACCCAAGTCGACAGCCCTGTCGACTTGGGAGTCGACTTGGTTGGACCCCAGTCGACAGCCCTGTCGACTTGGTCCAGCCGGGCAGTTTTGCCTGGTGCACCATTTTGGGTTTGTGTTGAGTTTGGGGGCCAGATTCGGTTTTGAGGGCTGAGATTAGAACTAGGGTTTAATCCTAAGGTTGAAACTAATCCTAATCTCTATAAATAAGCCCCTAACCTAACCCTAAATCATCATTATTCATTCAAGTAACTAAACTATGGCAAAATCAATCCTCTCATGGCCTCCACTCTCTTCATAAAATTCCTAAATAAATTTCTATGAGATTTTCCATGCATACAAGTGTTTTCAAGCTTGTATGATCATCATTAGCTTGCATTCAAGTCAAGTTTCTATATTTGCATCATAAAGAAAGAGTTTTGATCATTTTGGCTCAAGGGTTTTTCTATTAGAGCTTGCATTTTGGGTCTATTTGATTGCATAAGGGCTTTGTCATGTTTTTGTGCCTTCATAAGCATTGTAAGCCCTTTTCTACTTTCATATTTAAACTCTAAAGCTAATGAATGATGCAAGTTGTGTTTGATCATTATGATATGATATGCAAGTTTATCATGTTATGCAAGTATGCTATGATATGATATGCAAGTTAATCATGATATGTTATGCAAGTTTACTATGATGTTTTATGCAAGTCTATCATGTTATGTATGCAAGTTTGCCATGTTATGATATGCAAGTTATGTTATGCAAGTTTGATATGCAAGTTTGTCATATGATATGCAAGTTATGTTATGCAAGTTTGGGTTGATCCTTTTGTTCATGTTATCATGTTATGCAAGCTTATCTTGGGTTTATGAGCTTAAAGCTTCAAGCTTTATGCTAAAGGTTGCATTTTGGCAACATGTACGTTATCATATCTCTTATGATAACTTGCATGTGAGGCTAAATGCGAACTTATGACCATTTCTACATGTCATTTACCACCATGTATCACCAATATGCTAAGTTTGGTTTTATGCATGCTTTTGAGGCCTAAAAATGTAATATGCAAGTATATGAACACATGTATATTTCATATGCCACCATGTTGAACTTGTGGCTTCAACACCTTTATGTCATGATTATGCCAAGTTCCCTCTTTCTATCCTTTATGCGCTATTGCGATATGTAAGCGATGGGATTGCGTTTGGGGTTGGGTAAACTTAAAAGACATAAAAACATAAGCTTGGGAATTTACCTATTAAGTTAGGTGTACCCTTTGGGAATTTACCTATTAAGTTAGGTCTACCCAAATGCTTGAAAACTTGTAACATGTTTTGGAAACATGATGGACATGACACTTAGAAAAGATAAGTGTGACCAACTCGAGGTTGGGTTGAGTTTGTAGCGTAAACCTACCCAGAACCGACCGGCTTAACTAGTTGCTACAAACAATAGGACCCAATGTGAGAAGTTGGTCATGTTGTACCTTGAATCCGAGGTTAGACCAAGTTGTGGTGTAAAGCTACCCGGACCCGCCCGGCTTAACTAGTAACCACAACAAGGTCTAATGTGAGAGGTTAAGGCGCATTAAATTAATTAATGCCTCGTGATTAGGGTTAAGTCATGGTCCACTTAATACTTAACCAATTTGGTCTTGGTAGATTAATCGGGGTTAAGTCGTGAACTCATCGTTACACTTAACCAAGTTAATCCATGATTAGCAAGAGGGTTAAACCGTACTATCGATAGTTTGTAATCGGTGAGGGTGGTCCGAGAATATCCTGATATCTTGGGTGAAGTGAAGGGGGTTACCCCTAAACGAGAGATAGATTTCCGCATTTATCTGGTTGATAATACCAAGATAGTTTCATGGCCGGTTAGGCACATGGCCCCGCAAGATGAGAGTTAAGAAAGCAAGTCAAGGAGTTGCTTGAGAAGAACTTCATTAGACAAAGTATATCTGAATGGGGAGCGCATGTAGTATTTACTACCAAGGCAGATGGTTATCTTCGACTTTGTGTCGATTATCGTGAGTTAAACGAAGAGAATAGACAACCATTGCCAAGGATCGATGATTTGTTTGATCAGCTTGTAGGAGCATCTGTTTTCTCTTGATCTTGCTACTGGATTCCATCAGCTCAGAGTAGCTGAGGATAGTATAGACAAGACTGCGTTCATAACTCCGGATGGATTCTTAGAATGGCTGGTCATGCCATTCGGTTTGACTAATGCACCCGCCTACTTCGTGGACTTGATGAGTAGGGTGTTCAGGGAGTTCTTGAACAAGTTTGTCGTGGTCTTCGTAGATGATATTCTGATCTTCTCTAAGGATGAGGAAGAGCATGCAAGGCATCTCGTGGAGGTGATGGATACGCTTAGAGCGCATCAGTTGAAGGCCAAGTTCTCCAAGTGTCACTTTTGGAGAAGGGAAGTTAGATTCCTTGGGCATATAGTATCTAAGCAAGGCTTAGCGGTGGATCCCGCTAAGGTAGTTGCAGTTCAAGATTGGAAGACTCCAAGGAATGCAACCGAAGTAAGAAGTTCTCTCAGTTTAATTAGTTAGTTAGCGTCCCTTGAGCTCAGACCTACCCTTCTGGATCAAGTAGGGACTTCACAGAAAGAAGACCCGCAGTTAGTCGAGATCATGGACAAGTTGATTCGAGGCGAGATGGTAAGTCACCTTGCTATAGATGACAAGGGATGGCTAAGACGCGATGAGAGAAAGAAGGTTCTTGAAGATGCACATCACCCGAGGAGGTGGCCGAGTTTGTCCCAAGATGCATGTTGTGCCAACAGGTTAAAGGCCGAGTCATAGAAGCCCGGTGGGCTATTACATCCATTGGAGGTCCCCGCAATGGAAGTAGTAAAGCGTCACGAAGGGTTCCGTGGATGGACTGCCTAGGTCAAGGAAAGAGAATATGAGCACATGGGTCATAGTAGGTAGACTCACGAAGAGTGCTCATTTCACTCCGGTAAAGAGCGAAAGGACTGCATCATAGCTAGCGACAGTTTACTTTCAAGAAATAAAGCGGTTGCACGAGGTTCCCTAAAGTATAGTTAGTAACCATGACTCAATCTTCACTAGCCAGTTTTGGGATAGTCTACAGGAAGTCATGGGCAAGCGACTGAATCTAAGTACGGCCTATCATTCGTAGGCGGATGGTTCATTTCGTTCAAGCATGAGTTATAGAAAATCACGTTGGTAAGAGCAATTGGCAACGTGGATTGGTATTTCCAAGAAAAGTTCTGCTGCGTGGAATACTTTATAGTAAGTAAACGAGATCCAGGATTCACTGGTGAATTTTGGAGAGCTTGCATGAAACCATGAGGGCATAGTTATGTTTAAGCCAAGAATGATAGAAGAAGACGAGAGGCGACAATGAAATGGGTTCCAACTCATATTTGGAAATAAGAGTTAAGAAGCTAAGAAATCATGAGGTAAAAGACGGTCAAAGCACAGTGGAGTTAAGCTCAAGGAAATGTGACTTAGAAGACTGAAGGCTAGATACGCGCATCATATCTCTTTTTAAGAGCATATCCTTGATCCTTGTTTTCCTGTGGAACTTACTCGCATATTATCTTTTTATCCTCTCGGTCCCATTTTCGGTCCTATTTCTGTCAGGAGGTATGACTTACTGGCTAGTAATACATGTCAGGGTTTGAAGGGGTCCGTTAGGTTGACTAAACCTTTTGGGCTTTTATAGAATATGGATTGGGTTAGGAAGGGATTTCTTGTAATCCGAAAGGGGTATATCCTGCTTATCTTCCCGATCTCTTTGTAGCATATCTTTTGCTATCCATGTTTGTCTTGATTATCTAGTATATCGTGTTAATCTTGTCATGAGAACCTTAGGTAGAAACCCTTTGGATGAAACATGTGCTTGAAACATGTTATGCTTTATGGTTGCAAGTGGTTGCAAGTGTTTGCAAGTGGTTACTCGTGGATGCATTATACACATTAGGCACTAGATCGGCTCACACACTCCTCATATTGCATATGCATGAGTGTTTATGCTTATTCATGGATGAAAATTTTTGTGTTATCACATGGATGTTGCATATGGATGTATGTTATGTGCACGCATATAGATGTTATACATTATGTTAGGAATTGCATACATATGGATTCATTTCACTAACATAATTTGCATTGATGATATTTGCATTAGATAAGTACATATACACACACATTTGCATATGTTCATACAACATTTAGAATCTTGTAAGGACAATGATTGCTCGTGGATGATGTTTTGAGTAGATGGATGTTGGATGGTAGGATACGCTCTTCCTAACTTGAAGATTTCGGGGACGAAATCCTTTAAGGAGGGGAGAATGTAACAACCCGTATTTTCAATAACCTGTTATAACGTAAATCGAGGCAGAGTTTAATTCTAGAATCTGAATCAAGGGAAATGGGCTATGCCACTGCGTTCGTCTCGGAAAAATACGCGAAATAGAGTCTGAGTTTTCGAAAATCGGAGTCCGTATGACCCGATTAAGGCCAGACGAAGTTTTCAGAAAAATTCAAAGTAAAAAACAGATTTCAAATTCAAGTTTGAATTTGGAAATTTGGGCCAGTTTGGGCCAGGCGGGAAAATTCCCGCCAGAGCACCCAAGTCGACAGCCCTGTCGACTTGGGAGTCGACTTGGTTGGACCCAAGTCGACAGCCCTGTCGACTTGGCTGTCGACTTGGTCCAGCCGGGCAGTTTTGCCTGGTGCACCATTTTGGGTTTGTGTTGAGTTTGGGGGCCAGATTCGGTTTTGAGGGCTGAGATTAGAACTAGGGTTTAATCCCAAGGTCGAAACTAATCCTAATCTCTATAAATAAGCCCCTAACCTAACCCTAAATCATCATTATTCATTCAAGTAACTAAACTATGGCAAAATCAATCCTCTCATGGCCTCCACTCTCTTCATAAAATTCCTAAATAAATTTCTATGAGATTTTCCATGCATACAAGTGTTTTCAAGCTTGTATGAGCATCATTAGCTTGCATTCAAGTCAAGTTTCTATATTTGCATCATAAAGAAAGAGTTTTGATCATTTTGGCTCAAGGTATTTTCTATTAGAGCTTGCATTTTGGGTCTATTTGATTGCATAAGGGCTTTGTCATGTTTTTGTGGCTTCATAAGCATTGTAAGCCCTTTTCTACTTTCATATTTAAACTCTAAAGCTAATGAATGATGCAAGTTGTGTTTGATCATTATGATATGATATGCAAGTTTATCATGTTATGCAAGTATGCTATGATATGATATGCAAGTTTATCATGATATGTTATGCAAGTTTACTATGATGTGTTATGCAAGTCTATCATGTTATGTATGCAAGTTTGCCATGTTATGATATGCAAGTTATGTTATGCAAGTTTGATATGCAAGTTTGTCATATGATATGCAAGTTATGTTATGCAAGTTTGGGTTGATCCTTTTGTTCATGTTATCATGTTATGCAAGCTTATCTTGGGTTTATGAGCTTAAAGCTTCAAGCTTTATGCTAAAGGTTGCATTTTGGCAACATGTACGTTATCATATCTCTTATGATAACTTGCATGTGAGGCTAAATGCGAACTTATGACCATTTCTACATGTCATTTACCACCATGTATCACCAATATGCTAAGTTTGGTTTTATGCATGCTTTTGAGGCCTAAAAATGTAATATGCAAGTATATGAACACATGTACATTTCATATGCCACCATGTTGAACTTGTGGCTTCAACACCTTTATGTCATGATTATGCCAAGTTCCCTCTTTCTATCCTTTATGCGCTATTGCGATATGTAAGCGATGGGATTGCGTTTGGGGTTGGGTAAACTTAAAAGACATAAAAACATAATCTTGGGAATTTACCTATTAAGTTAGGTCTACCCTTTGGGAATTTACCTATTAAGTTAGGTCTACCCAAATGCTTGAAAACTTGTAACATGTTTTGGAAACATGATGGACATGACACTTAGAAAAGATAAGTGTGACCAACTCGAGGTTAGGTTGAGTTTGTAGCGTAAACCTACCCGGAACCGACCGGCTTAACTAGTTGCTACAAACAATAGGACCCAATGTGAGAAGTTGGTCATGTTGTACCTTGAACCCGAGGTTAGACCAAGTTGTGGTGTAAAGCTACCCGGACCCGCCCGGCTTAACTAGTAACCACAACAAGGTCTAATGTGAGAGGTTAAGGCGCATTAAATTAATTAATGCCTCGTGATTAGGGTTAAGTCATGGTCCACTTAATACTTAACCAATTTGGGCTTGGTAGATTAATCGGGGTTAAGTCGTGAACTCATCGTTACACTTAACCAAGTTAATCCATGATTAGCAAGAGGGTTAAACCGTACTTAACCCACTAGAAAAATCCTAGCAATGGGGGTCCACTCCAGCAATAATCCCAAGTTTGTATCATTAAGGCCCTAGGGTCTAGGCTAGGGAGGGAGCACGATTACTGAACTGGAGGTAAGTGACCAAAAACGACGGCAGAGTGGTACGCAGGTGTAGTTCCGGGCGGACTTATGGTCGTGCACATAGTCCGAAGCCGGGGAAAACATGCACGGGTACCAGTAGATCGAGACTGTGCACGCATGTTTATGGTGTCCAGGGGTTGCCACCCTAGGGCTTGATACACCCGACGGGAGACCCGGCACAGTCTGACTACAATTATGTTTGGGCCGTATGGACACCAACACGTGACGAGTTAGGCTTATAGGGAGCCGATCGACTAGACCGTTTGGTTGGACCTCGTATTGGGGTCACTTCATGTTATTGGGCCAAAGCTTGGGCCAAGGGATCAATACTTGTATATTCAAGTCATGTTAGTTTGCTAGTACACCTGTGGTGCAAAACCTTAAACCTGATTATGCGATGACACCTTTATCTACCTTGTTAGTTAATCATCATGCTAGTATGTTGTTATCCTTAAGTTCATCCCTGCTTCTCATGTCAGTTAACTTTACCAGTTTACATTGATTGTAGTAGGGCTTACTCAGTCTTTTGACTGACCTGTTTTTCTTTCGCCTCTTTTCTTCCGTTTCCCCCCCCCCCCCCAGGTTCTTAGGGTGGGAATATTGGAGCTTAGCTTGGATTTCTGATCGCTTGCTTGTGGGATTTTAGCTCATGTACGGTCTTGACATGAAGCTAGCTATGGTTATCACTTATTTTGGGGATAGTACTTATGTATTTCAGTTTTTCAGTAATGTTGTTTTTATCTAGACTTGTGTATTTGGAAAGTTGACATTATGTTGTATCAGACTTGTTTTGAAATAGATTGAGATCTTCCGTTGTTTTACTTATCTTATTTACTCTGTTTACATATATACACATGTTCTTGTTCTGCCTTGATATATCATTATGCATGTTTACCTGATTCAAACGCCCCTCCAAAGTCAGAGTGCTTGCAAGAGCCACCCTGGCGGAGGTGCGGTGTTACAAGAATTTTGTCCTCGAAATTGGATGAAGCTAAAGATAACCCAAAAGAGAAAAGATATCGAAAAATAAGCTTACCCGGTAAGAGTGAGGGATGGATATCTATCCTATACCTAGGATAAGATTTCCACATGCTTTCTTTTAATTCTCAATTGCAGTCCTTCGGATCTCTGCTCCACTGGACTTTAACCAATTTGATGACTTTGTTTTGGAGCTTTCGCTCTTCTTGTTCAATAATCTTAATCGGTTGTCGCCTTACTGCCAAATTTAGACTAATCTCCATATCTTGCTGAGCTGCTTCCTCAATAATCTGATATGGATCGTGAATGTACTTTCTCAAGTGGGATAGCTAAAAAATATCATGCACGCTGGACAACCATTCCGGGAGTTGAAGACGATAAGCTAAAGGACCAACTCTCTTTAAGATAGGTAAAGGTCCGATAAATTAAAGTGCTAATTTTCTTGTCTTCCCAAATCTAATGACACCATGCATTGAAGATGTCTTCAAGAATACTGAATCACCAATGCCGAATTCCAAATATTGCCTTCTCTTGTCGGCATAACTTTTTTGTCAACTTTGCGTGGTTTTCGTCCTTTTCCTAATAAGATCAACTTCCCTGAAGCTTTAATTATCATATCGGGGCCAAGATCTAACTGATCTCCTTTTTCTATGCAACACATCGGAGATTTGCACGGTTGACCATATAATGCTTCAAATGGAGCCATTCTAATGCTAACCTGATAATTGTTATTGTTATAAAATTCATCTAAAGCCAGATGGTCTTCTTAAAAACTACCAATATCAAGAACATAGGCTCGCAACAAATCCTCTAAGATTAGATTTAATCGCTTAGTTTTCCCATCTGTCTGCGGATGGTATGTAGTGCTGAATTGAGCTTGGTCCCCAACTCCTTCTTAAAATATTCCAAAAAATGTAAAGTGAAGATCGGATCTCGATCACTCACTATACTACTCGATATGCCGTGGAGTCAAACAATTTCTTTAATATATAGCTCTGCCAAACTTGCTACTGTTCGGGTTGGCTTGACTGGAATAAAATGAGTTGTCTTAGTAAGACGATCCGCAATCACCCAAATTACTTTACTTCCTTTTTAGATTGTGCCAACCTATCGATAAAATCCATTGAAACTTGGTCTCATATCCATTCTGGAACTTCTAGGGGTTGAAGTAATCATGCCGCCTTTTTCTGATCACTCTTAATCTATTGGCAGGTAGCACATTTGCTAACACAACTAGAGATATATCTCTTCATTGTTCTCCACCAAAACGTACACTTCAAGTCACTATACATTTTATTTACTCTAGGGTGGATAGCATATTTTGAATAATGGCATTCTTCCAGTACTTCTTTCTTATGTTCTTTGATGTCTGGAACACAAATTCTTCCTTTTAATCTTAGAACCCTTTTATTGTCGATTTCAAAACTTGATCTTTTATTTCGTTGTATATCCTCAAAGATCTTTCGAAGGAAATCATCTTCCTTTTGCTTACTAAAAATATTTCCAATCAGAGTAGGAGTGACAACAAGATATCCCAGGAAAGTACGTTTCCGGCTTAAAGCATCAGTTACCACATTGGCTTTTCTAGGCGTATACTGAATATATAGGTTGTAAGACGTCAGAATTTCTAACCACCTTCGTTGCCTCACGTATAGATTCTTCTGGGTGTAGAGATACTTCAAAGATTTATGGTCGGTGAATAGTTCAAACTTCTCACCCAATAGATAATGCCTCTATATCTTTAAGGTGAATACTATCGCTAGTAACTTTAGATCATGGGAGGGATAGTTCTTTACATGTGGTCGTAATTATCTACTTGCGTAGGCAATCACTCTATCATTCTGCATTAGAACCGTACCAACACCATCGCCACTCGCATCTGTATACATGGCCAGTCCTTGATTTTCGTATATAATGCCTAACACTGGAGCAATGGTCAGCCTTTTCTTTAACTCTTGGAGTGTTGCCTCGCATTTGGGAGTCCAATTAAACATTGCATTCTTCATAGTCAGCTTCGTTAGAGGATTATCTAACACAGAAAAATCTTCCACAAACTTATGGTAATACCTGACCAATCCTAGAAAGCTTCAAATCTCAGTTTGTGTTCGGGGTTGCTTCCACTCCAAAATTGCAGAAATCTCACATGGTTCCACAACAATTCCTTCTTTTGACACTACATGGCCAAGGAACTTTACCTTTTCATCCTAAAAATATCATTTTGACGTTTTTGCAAACAAGACGTTCCTCCATAATATTTCTAACACTCAAATATTCAACATGCTCTTCTTCTGTCTTTGAGTATATCAGAATGTCGTCAGTAAACACTATTTCAAACTTATTCAACACTTCCCAAAATACCCTCGTCGCCAGGACTATGATGTAGGCAGGTTGTTGGTTAGTCCAAAAGGCATAACTAACCATTCATAGAAGATATCAGACTCTCAGAAAGCTGTGAAATGAATACAATCCTCAGCGATCCTCAGCTGATGATACCCTTAAACTAAGTTTATCTTGGAAAAGTACTTGGCACCATGCAGTTGATCAAATAAATCATCAATTCTGGGCAGTGTAAATTTATTCTTAAAAGTCTGCCTATTTAGGTTTCAGTAATCCACGACCAATCTTAGTGATCCATCAGACTTTGCGGAGAATACTACGCTGCTCCCCAGTTTGAATAATTGGGTCTAATGAAACCTTTTACCAAAAGCTCCTGGGTTTGCTTATCTAGATCTTGCCTTTCCTATGGAGACATACGCCAACTAGCATGCACAACAGGCCTTGCATTTGGCATATGATCAATTCTGAACTCGATTTCTTGATGTGGAGGTAAAGATTTCACTTTTTCAAAAAAATCAGGAATTTCCTTTACAACAGGAACGGTGTACAAATCAGTACTAGGGAATCCTAGGATGTACATCAAACTATCCCTTTTCGGACTTGGATCATCATAGTGGATCTCAATATGACATCCAACTTTTGTTTCAACTGATGCAATCCTTTCCATATAATCGAAGTTAACATCATATTCATGCAACCAATCCATTCCAAGAAAAACCTCAAATTCTTTAAAATTGAGGACAAAAAAATTGATAGGAAATTTGTGAGGAGGATAAGAAATTGGAACTTGATTACAAACTAAACAAAGAGCCATGGGTACTCTCACGGGATTTGTGACATAAATGGAATCCTCAACAAATCTAACGTCTAGTTTTAATTCCTCTACCGTATGTTGAGAAATAAAATTGTGATGCCGGCTTTTCTTCTGCTTTGTCAGACTTTCCTTCTTTCTTCGGCTTCTTACATGTATTTGCATAGTGGACTCTTTTCATGGAAATTGTAGCAAGTCATGTCCTTCAGCTTTTCTTATGAAACTTTCTTCTTGTTTTTCTTGGGCCAGGGCTTCTTGCCTTCGAACTTCCTTTTCTTTCCATCCTGGTTGTTATTCTTCTCTTCCACATACTCTTGTTGATCCAAGGTATCGTATCTATATCCCATGTCAACCATGTCCACAAAGGATTTCTTTACATGTGCCATGATTTCTCTTCTACAATGCTTATTCACCCCGTTGATAAACTTCTCATTCTTCTTGATAGGTTTACTTACCAACTCTGAGCCGAAACGAGAAAGTTCATTGAACTGATTTAGATATTATTCAAAGCTCATATCTCCACGTTTTAAATCGAAAAACTTTTCGTATATACTGGAGATTCTTGTCGATGGCATATATCGCTCTTCAAAGACCTCTTTGAATCTTTCCTATGTAACATCATCTTTTGGTTCCCCTTGTGTGATGGTTTTCCACCAAACCAAAGATCCATCCTCAAGCTGCCATGTAGCTATAACCCTTTTCTGTTCATTACTTAGGTGCAAACCCCTGAAAATTCTTTCTTAAGATTTCATCCAAGCTTTTTCTTTAATAACTGACTCAGATCCTACGAATGCTTTTCCTCTAAGTTTGGAGAAGTTCTTATAGAGATCTGGAAAGTCATTTTGAATTTATACTCGCCCCTGAACTTCATTTGCAATAGTTGAGCCACGCCCGTTGTTAGTGGTATTCCTTTGTACCCTACATCGTCCCCCGTAACTGCTCATTTATTACAAATATGTTATAGTAAGAAAGCTCAAATTAGGTACATGGACGAGATATCTTAGGGAAAAGCAATAAATATAGACAGGAAATAAAGGTGTGTGGGGTTCTCTCTCTCACATGTCTGCACTCATTTTAGGGTATTACTAACCCCATCTCTAATGAGTTATCCAATGGTTATACCCTCAGAGCTAACCTTCAACTCCGATACCAAGATGCAACGACCAGAAAATTCATACCGTTTGAATCGAGTATAAAACACGCAACTCCGAACCAAATGGATAAGAACTCTCGACCGTCCACTAGCGACCCGGATTTTCGACCTTCGAACATCGACAATTAATGTATTCGATGATAAATCACTGTTGTAAGTCAACATGTATGAATCCTAATAGTTAGTGTTTTTAGGTAATAACACATCAGAATACAGGTAAGAACATGACAGAAAATAAACTTCTTATAATATTACAACAAGTTCAAAATACAACAGAGTCATACAAGAGAAGTACATGTACATGAATATTTTACAATGACATATATCCGACAAAATGTTACATGAACTTAATTTACTACATAAGCAATAGGAAAGCAAAAGATTAGGGTCTTAGAAAGATAAGTCCAAAATATCAGCAACTCCATGATAAGCATATATCCAGATTCCTAGCTCCAGCAACTAACTGAAAAACCCAAAACACTAGGTTTCCCGTGTAGAAAATATGGGCATCTAAAGTTTAGGTGAGGGAAATAATAAACTCTGGATCAGTGACGAGACTGGTGTGAGGAAAACAAAATAGTTTAAATCATTTTCAAGTTAGGTAATTCATAGGACCACGCCGTATAACATGGAACGGATTTTCCGCTTATTAATACTAATGTATAAATGTAACACCACAAAAATTTAATACATTGTAGCCATACATTAAGATGATAATTTGGGTACAACTTAATTAAATATTCAAAATTAAGTAAAACCGGTATTACCGTTGTGTTCGTCTCGGAATTCTAGTTCAAATAGATCCCAAGTTTGCATAAAACGGATAATGTATGAAGAAGTTATGAGCCTTAGAAGTTTACATATATATATAAGGAGCTTATATATAAATATAGGATAAAATAAAATCTAGAAGAATCAAATGAATGAAGCACGGAAAACGAGCAGGAAACCGTCCCATTGTGGGCCAACCCACGCTCAGCTCAGGTCGACTCATATGTCAACCCAAGGAGGGCTGGGTCGACCCACAATAGATCTGGCAGATTCGTCCGCTGAACCTGGACTATTTTGTGGCTTTATTCATTGCTGACTCAACACTGAGTGTATGAACTAGATTAAAACCCTAAAATCTAATGATGACGGATTGTCCTAGGTAGTCTATATAAAGGCATGTAACCACATTTATTCCACACTACACAAAACCATTTCTTCCTCCAAATCTTTTCTAAGATAAATATGTGCATAGAACTTTCGAGGTGCTGCCTAAACATATATTAATAAGGACAAACAGGATTGCTCTACACTAATGCAAGATTAAAGTGGACATTTTCTCTAGTAGTATATTCAGATTCTTCACCAAGTCCCACTGTGAGCTCTATGTGATTTTTAGATTTGATTATTTAAAAAGGTATTGGACAGTAAATAAGATTGGATCTGATATAAATAGTGCCTAAAATTATCCCCATATATATTTATACATGTTTTTCTATTCAGATCTACGGTTATATTATGAACCTTAATCTTCCTTGTCCCTATTATGGTTTTCATTTATTTACAGTCTTTCTATTGTGCCTATTTACTCAGTCTCAGATTTGTTTCTCCTTTTTTTCCTTTTTATTCCACCCAAAACCTACGCTACTCAAGCCTAGGCTATTACGTTAATTGAGTATAAAGGACATAAATTGGAATAATTGGATAATGACACATAAAAGGGGGAAATTGGGCATATTATGTACTAGAACATTGACTATAAGAATTGGGATAATTACATGTTAACCTATTAGATTTGGATAATTACTTGTTAATCTATTTGGGATATTTACATGTTATTCTTTTAAAGTTGGATTAATTACATGTTAGGAAGAATATGCGACATGATAATCAGTTAAATTGGACTAATGTGATACTTAAGAATAGAATAGTACCAGATGTGGAAACTAATAAATTACTATAAATTTAGTTCTACATTTGGGCGGATGCTTGTTAGGAAAAAGGGTTGTACACTAATAACATTTAGATAAATGTAATTTTACAACCGGGCTTATTATTGAACTTAAACCTGCTAAGTTACACCTGTTAAATAATAAGCTAAAGAGATCCCAAGTCTAGTTGTTGTATCAAGTTATCGGGACTCTTAAATCCTAGGTACACGGACACACAAGCCTAGGGTTGGCTTGTGTCAAGTTGTGTGGAACCCATATCAGTCAGTCGGTATCTCGGTAGGGACACCGGACTATGTGGGAGTTAGGGCACGCTTTACTGAACTTGATTATAAGAGGTTCAAGGTTTAGGGGGTGTACAATGCGCATTCTAGCAGAGTCATGAGTGTGCATGGGTCTGACTATAGGAAACTAAGCCGCAAGTAACACCTACGGATATGGCTATGTTCTATAAGTTGTTGTGATAAGGACTGATACACCCTACTGCCGGGGATAACATAGAATATTCGGGTAATAGGGAGCCGATCGCATGTGTAGTAATTAGAGTAACACCTAATCTTGTTAATACTAAGTTAGTGTAGTTAATTTGACTCTTGGGATATGAATGAGAAATTTTATCTACCATTACCTTGTTTGGCATCTTGTTTGCCTCTTGCACATATACATGTTTTACTGTTTTTTCTCTTCTAGTAGTATTGATCTGTCTTGACACCTTTTCATATACATATGCTAGAAATTATTAGAACTCGCCAAACTTTATGTATGACCTTTTTTGTTTTCCTTCTCTCCCTTCCTTTTCTCTCCCCAAGTTCTCAGAGTGGGAGTGGTCAATAGTTGAGATCGTGATTCTGCTTGGACTTGGATAGCTCTCATTTTTCAAGTATTTTCTTCAGTTTATTCATGCGTATTGTAATAACACTTAAGGGATATTGTTATGGTTTTTGTAACCAGATTATGAGATAGATTTCTTTTGATTATTTGAGAAAAACATGATGTTGTAACTTTGACTTTGAAATGTTGCTTTTCTTGATTAATAGAAGTTCTAAGTTTTATTTTCCGCTGCATTATTTATATCCGTCTTATACATTTAGTTATTGTTTACCTATTGCGCTTCATGAACCAGAATGCATTCACATTAGAGTGACATTTACGGACATGGGGTGTCAAAATAAAACTCACAATACTCTTTGGAAAATGAAGTTACCATAAGCTCTCGTGCCACACACACAATGCAAACACACACTTGGGCGAGGTTTCACTTATGATAACCAAAATATGATTGATACGTGAAAAATTCTCTTATATTATTATTTGTGCATAGTGTGAAAATCACTTTTGCAAATAAACATATCAATCTTAGCCGACATAGATACCATAATATTATGTCGACCTCCTACTCGTTTTACATAGGATCTACAATAGAAAATCGTATAGGTTCGTAGCTGATAAGTTTGGATTTCCAATAAATGACCCACGGCTAAGGAACTTCCTTACCGAATGGGCACGCCTCTAGCAAACATCTCGAAAAGTAAATAATTCTCTGCCAACACAAGGCCGTCGGTGCTCTTCAATCCATGCCGCATGAGTATGCCATTTCCCGGTCATTACAAACCTTTTCTATGAGAACGTGAATTTCTAACACAAACCACAATAGTAAAATGTCAGGGCTCCATACCATAGCACTATCTTAAAAAATCCACATAGTAAACAAATGGTGTAACAACCCGGATTCCAAAAGACTGATTTTTTCTTCTTCATAAGGACCCAATCCATCGAAACCCAAGTTAGGTGCTCTGGTATCCTACAGAAAAGACAGAGACATAAAAACATATCAGAGTTCGGAAAACATCTCATAGCGGAAGGAACAAAATATAATATAATCAAAACATAACTTTACCTTAATAATGATACTGCTAAACAAGTATCCAAAGCTATACCATCTCTGTCCTGAACCTAACCTGCGAATGTTACGAGGAGGGGGTCAGAACATAAGCTCTGTGTGATTGGACTTAAAATAAACTTCTAGATAATCCTACATATACCCTTCCGTTACATTTTCTTATTTATTAGGTTCTTTGCAATGCTAGCTCTCTAGACTTACTCACACGTCATGTCCATCTACCACTAGTAGATTAACCTAATATAGCTTATATGTAGCTACCCCCAAATAAGATATACTCTTCTCGTATGGACTCCATAGTATGCACACATTCCCTTACTAAATGCCACATGTCCTATAAATTTCTATGTGTGTGTATATATATATATATACCAACTCTACGTCCTCATGAAACTATCATCACTGTGCTACGTAAACGTTTGGACTGCCATTCTAGATCCTACTAGGTTCTATCATCGAATAATGCCCTCTAGTCTTATGATACACCACCTAGAGCAACATGAGTGTACCTAGACTTTCCCACGTACGTATTGTCAATCGTTCTTGATGTCTATTGCACGTGTTCTCTATATGTGCACCCAAGTCCCGTGGCAGGGCTAAATCAAGAAACACGAAACTCGGTTGAGAGCTTTCAGATGTCTGCTGATTGCAGATGTTAAGGTCCGCTTTACAGTGGCTATGGTCCCACTAGACCCCTCCCTCAACTAATGAAAGGCACCTAAGTATATCAAGAATGAGAACTTAACCCCGGCCCCCTATGCCCATCAGACCTATTGGCCAACCTCACCCATAACTAGAAAGCAAAGTACATGGTCTTTTGATGTTCTCCGCCTTCCCGCTTTACGTACTGTCTAAAGATGGTAGGTAGATGACGATTTGCTAACACAGGGCACTAATCGGTCTCGCCGAATCACGCTGGTTCATCTTAGTCTTTTGATTGCCCCTTATTATTGCAATCAAGGCATACTCATTGGTTCACCCATGCAGACCTAACCTTTGTGAGCACAAGCGTATCATCTGCAACTCATAGAGGAATACCAAGAGTCCCCTCCACGTTCCCGAAAGCCGCGTGCTTCTTAACCCAGTCCGTTGGAGCCTACTAGGATATCTAGATAGACATGCGCCCCCCTTTGTGTCTTTCGACATCCGATTATCTACCCCTAATGGTTATTCATCTTCTAATATATGGACTGGTCCAAGCGCCTCATTCTTACCTATTATTAGAACTATGTCTAATTATTCAATTATGCACTAGTTGTGCCTCATCAGGTTTCTTTATAACATGGTTATCCTATGTTGACTTTTTTATGTTTCCAATTACCAAGTTTCCTCTGCATATTAATCTTTCCTTATATCCTAGCTCTTTAATGAGTTTTCAACATGTTAACACATTTCGTTCATAAGTATTTCCTCATATCTTCGTATTCAATTATATTCCCATTTGTTGATGTCGCCACAATTCATCATTATTTACTTAGATTTCTTAACTAAGGTTTTCTAGCTAGTTCATATACTTATGACATTTTTATCAACAGACTACACATTGTCGCTTTACCGTTTATGTTTAACTGATAAGTTGTCCTGTTTTTCTATTTCATTCTCATTTTTCCCTGTCCCTAGGGAAAGTATACTTATCATACAATCTTTATACTATCCCCATGTTTGTTTACAACAAGTTGCTATCATTCTCCAATCTTCTTTTTCTCCAATGTTGTTATATTGGTTAAATTTGTCTATATGCCCCAGTTTACTTAACCTTAGCACACTTAACATGTTTGTTTCATAGCATTAATCTTTTTATTAATGCACTCAACCTCTCACATTAGATATGTTGCTTGCGGTTGCTGGATATGCCGGGCGGTTCCGGGCAGACTTCTACTGCAAACTCATCCGAACCTCGGGTTTTGGGCTTAATGCGCTAACCTCTCACATTAGACCTGTTGTTGTGGTTGCTGGATGTGTCGGGCGGTTCCGAGCAGGCTTACACCACAACTCGATCTAACCTCGAGTTAGGCATGTTCATCTTTTAACTGACTTATACAATTTCAATCTAGGTTTTATATGCCTATTTATCCCAATCCAATAATTCATGTTCATGCTTCTAAGCCCAACTTCATGTTTATGGTTCCAATTTGATTTGGATACATAAATTCTACCATGATTACATAATCACATACATAGTTATGCCAATACTCCTTATTATATGTCATGTTATACTTAATTATACCCAAATTAATTGTTTTTTTAAATTATCAATAATTCATGTCAACGCTCATTCTTATTGCTTAGAACAATTAATTCGTCCCCACCCTCATTCTTATTGCGTGCATATATATATATATATATATATATATATATATATATATTCCAAACTATTCCCAATCATCCCAACATTATTCACAAGTCTCAACGTATCATATTTAGGCTCGAAGTTAGCCTAATTTTAAAAGTAAAAAGGAAGAAGAAGGGAAGAAAGTCAGAATATTGCAATTGTCATGAATACATAGACAAACATGTGAAGTGAATAACAGTAAAATAGGTTAGACAGATACATATGTTAGATTTAGGTTCCAATCCCATCATAATTACCATTCAATTTATTAGTACGTTCATTAAGTTTGTGTGAATGGGGAATGGTGAAAGATAGATCCATTATTATACAAAAATGTATTTTAAATCCACTCACCTTGATTGGATTAGAAGAAGAGGATTAGGCTTCGTTATTGCAGATCTATGTTTTTCTCAATTCGTTGTTTTGATTAGTTTTGAGAGGAGGTTGTATTTCTTGAATCATTGATCTTTGATTTCATCTAATCATTTGTTTAAGAAAAAGGTTTGGCGAGGAAGGAGAGGAACAAGCTGATAGTCGTTGTTTTACTTGAGGAAGAAGAAGAAGGAGAAGAGCAGAGCTTCGACGTCGCCTTAGAAGATATAGGGGTTAGGGTTAGGTCTAGGGGTTATTTATATGTGTATTGGAGAAACCAAGACCCTTAGATTGAATTAAAGCACATCAGAATCGTCAGAAACCGAACAAAACGTTTTCCCAGATCTAACCGAGGGTGTCAACACCCCTATAGGGGGTCGATACCCCTATCGACACCCCCTAGTGGGGGTCGACACCTATATCGACACCCTCAGGGAGGTGTCGACCCCTTTGAGCGGGAATTTTCCTGCTCATCCCAAATCTGGTCGGTTTGAACGGTTTTGAATTTCTAAAGTGGCTATATGCATACATATATTTTCCTGTGCGTATACAAACTTCTATGGCTTGTAACTTCTTCATACGTTATCCGTTTTACGCAAACTTGGTGTCCATCTGAACCAGAATTCTGAGACGGACGACGGTGATGTCTGTTTTTCTTAGTTCCTGATATATAAATTAAGTATCTTTATTTTCTTACCTTTAACGTATGTATTAGTTAAACTATACGTCACCATCATTTGTATAACCATATTTTTCATTTTAAATTATATTAAAAATGCGGGGTGTTACATTCTCCCACCCTTAAGAAATTTCGTCCCCGAAATTTGGTAAGGGTAAAATCAAATAATCCCTTGTCTAATATACATCCACTATGTGTGCATCCAATTTCGCAAACATAGTGCACATGTGCATAGTGCACTACATCAAGATAATACATGTATGCCTAGGTGGTACCTCCTATATGTATGCAGAGTTTCAAAGATCCTTTTAAAATATGATTTTCAATCGACCCCTATGAAGGGGTGTCGACACCTATGTCGACCCCCCTTTAGGGGTGTCGACTCCCTTTATTTTATTTTATTTTCGTTCAACAATCTTTCTTCTTGACGATTCATCTACATTTTCTGTGTCAGACTCTAAATTCTAACGTGCTTACTAGGGGTCGCTTGTCCCTACCTTGTATCCGTTCTAATTCCATAATTAAAATATAACTGTCTCTCATGGGATAGGCAATTTGTAATGTCCATTATTCTGTACACTTTTATTTCTTCATAAAGATTTCCTTTTTCTCCATTTTAGTGTACAAAGGAATTATCCCATTTTTTTCCAAAGAAAATCTTTTTCCCTTTTGCCAGCGAGTTCCTCGACTAAACTAAGTATACATATATATTTATTTATATTTCTAAAAAAAATACAAATACGTTCACTCACTATCTATATAGGAATTCTAAACCTAGGCTTTGATACCAGATGTAACAACCTGGATTCCGACAGACCGATTTTTTTTCAAAAAAACCCAATCCATCGAAACCCAAGTTGGGTGCCCTGGTATCCTGCAGAAAAGACAAGGACATAAAAACATATCAGAGTTCGGAAAACAAATCAGAGCGGAAGGAACAAAATATAATATAATCAAAACATAACTTTACCTTAATAATGAACTGCTAAACCAGTATCCAAAGCTATACCATCTCTGTCGTGAACCTAACCTGCGAATGTTATGAGGAGGGGGTTAGAGCATAAGTTCTGTGTGACTGGACTTAAAATAAACTTTTGGATAATCCTACATATACCATTCCATTACATTTTCTTATTTATTAGGTTCTTTGCAATGCTAGCTCTCTAGACTTACTCATACGTCATGTCCATCTACCACTAGTAGATTAACCTAATATAGTGTATATGTAGCTACCCCCAAATAAGATATACTCTTCTCGTATGGACTCCATCGTATGTACGTAGTCACTTACTAAATGCCACATGTCTTACAAATTTAATAAAGATTCTCATTTGTCTATAGGATGATGAAAAGAGAAAATGAAAAAGGGTTGGCTTTTGCTCTTATATTGCTTAGTTTTTTCTACTAATTTCTAGGAACTGCTATTTAGGATTTTCTACTAGGGTTTGTTGCTGTGGTTTCAATAATTGCCAGTTAAATTACTACTCATAAAATCAAGGGCAAACTAGGGTTCAACAACAAGGAAAAAAATTTAACTTAGTAGACTGAAACGTGGACATTGATTTTATGTTTAGTTGAGAAGTATGGTTTGCTTTTTCCATGCGGACATTGATTTTATGACAATCGATGTTGATTTAGAGTTTCACGAAAAAGAAAGAGGATTGTTAATGAGACTCTAATTTTGATTAAGGGGGTTATAAATTTAATTTATTTTAAAATTGTTATGATAGGGACAACATAAATTAGCTTCCCCTTAAAATAGTAAATAAAAATTCCAAAAATAACCTTATAATTCCATAATTTTTTCATTAGTATACACTGAAACCCTCCACTGTTTTCCTCTTCTTCACCAAAACAGTCGATTTAAAAAAAACGATTAAACAAACTTTCCAAATTTTGCGTCGTTACATTGGGATCTGATTGCTTTATTTTCATTATCTTCGTTCGAACCATGGCGGAGGAAATAGAGTTAGGTATGCGATTTAGTTTGGCTTTTAAAGCAGCGTGCTTTTCTGTCAATCAATTTTTGAAGAATTAAAAAGTTAGGGTTAGCAGCACGTGATATGCATGGAAATGATAGTTTAGTCTCTCTCTTTTTTTTATATATATATATGCAATCTTCCTCTTAACAAATATAAGGAGTCCCCTTAAAAAGTTTCTTCTTTTCATCAAAATTGGAGTTCTTTTAACAATTCCAAAAGAAAATAGAAACATACTGCTTCTTATGCTTGCGTATGCTATCTAAAAAAAGTTTAAACGTTATAAAGTTAAGAAGAGTACCCAAAAAAGTGACGTTTAGAGCATTCCCAACCAAAGGATGGGTTGGGAACCAACCGACTCCCAAATAAAGGTTGGGTTGCCTAACAACCTATGCCTTAGCCAACTTTTATAAAACCGATTAAGGATTTACGGTGTTGATCGCAATCCACACCGTGGTGTGGATTACGATCCAATGGTGTGGATCGTAATCCATACCATTTTGCTTAGCCGGCTAAAAATGCATAGCATCCCCCTATTGGGGTTGCTGTGTTTTCGTTGATTGAGAGTGAGTGGACGGTCAACCAATTTGGATGGAACCATCAACCCAACACCAATTGCTAAAAACAAAAAAATAGCATCGGAGAGGCAGCTTTATTAATACGCAACGTTAATTGCTAAGGTGCCCTTCAAGTTGCATTTAATTTACAATCCACGCAAGATGCTCTTATATTCCCAATTCAACCTCGACGCCATTGTTAAGAGAGTGATGGGCAAAACCCTAAGCTTGTCTGCTTCAACTTCTTCGCACAGTCTCTCAGACTCTCACTTAATCAGCCTCGGTGTAGGTTTTTTTTTTTGTGTGGTTCCCTTTATATTTCAATTACACCACATTAGATGTTGTTTCTTAAGTAGCTTACTTAATTTGATATTATTTATGAACATTCCATTCAGTTGTCCTTAATGCGTGGTGTCAAGCCCGTCTAGCTCAGTTAGTAGGACGCAAGGCTTTTAACCTTGTGGTCGTGGGTTCAAACCCCACAGTAGACGTCTAATTTTTGCCCAATCGACTACAACTCTTTCCTGATTCTTATGTACTAAGCTTTCAGTTGCCCAATCGACTACATCACAATCAACCAGATTGGCATTTTGGATTATTAACGTGGCATGGTATTCATAAACTTAATAACAAAGTGCATAATTATATGAATATCTCCATCTTTGGAGACTGCTACATATACTCAACCTCTTGCTAAGAACCATACTATACAGCAGCCTAGCTAATTTTGTTAATATCATCCATTCAAAACCCTACTTATTATTTTCTTCACTAAGGCTCACTTTATCAACCTCGTCATCGGTACAACTCTCTTCTGAGCTGTGTATTCCGGTTACATCACGTTAGATTTATCTTCAGCCAAATTTTGTCATTAAAACATGTCAACAAGCCGGTCTAGCTCAGTAGGTAGAGTGCAAGGCTCGACTTTGTGACTTGGGTTTTGTTAATGACTTAATGTCGGGATAAACTATGAGAACTGGGTTCAAAATGGAGTTACTCTTGCACCAACTGTTTTAGACTAGTTATATAAATAGTTTGAGTGTGTGTGTGCTCATTTGCTGTTAAAGCATTCGACATTTCCATTAAATACACCTTCAAGACGTAAGCCAGATCAGTATATAGTTTCCATGTTAACCACATGGTTTATTTTTGCTTCATTTTCTGTCCATACTTATTTTGATCGCCTTTGTCTTATCGTTTAGTTGCAAGTTGCAAACCTTTACTGAAGGTAATCTGTATAATAATAACATGATTACAGAATTAAAATGGCCATTTGACATGTCTTTTATGTAACATACTGCCACTGCAGCAATTGATTTAATCGAACAACATATTGTGCATGCTTAGTTCTACTGAATATGAAATCAGTTTTCTTTGGATTAGAATGAATGAATAGCGTATAAGAGATGATAATTTAGTATAAAGATATGTTTACATATTTGAAAATAAAATAGATTTTGGTTATAATTTCATAAATAACTTACATTGAGGCGTTGTTCTGTTCAAAAAAGCTTCACCTACTTAAATATATGCTTTATGTTTTACAGAAGTTTATTTATATTTCACATGTTTGTTTATCTGCTTTGGAAGTTATAGAAAACTAAATTGCAAAATTATTTCGCTACCTTTTTCGTGCTTTCAACCGTCAACTCTTCTGCAACTCCATCGCCAACCATTTTTGTAGATTAATATGACTTCACTGATTTTTACATTACATATCGATATGCCTTGCTAAGGGTTTGAGCTAGGTTAAATTGAGTTGTCACCTTGACGTGGGTTGGTTTTTTATGCCATCTAGGGTTAGGTTCCAAGTATGTTTGATCAAACCTTGAAATGGTCAGCGGGTTGGGGTTTAACAGTTCATTAGAGGTTACGAGTGATCCTAGTGTTGTTTTGAAGCTTGTTAACTCGTAAATTATTGCTTTACTGGGCAAAGTATAATTTGGATTATATGTATTAACTAAATAATTATGAATTAACATAGAGGGAGGTGGAAATGAAATTTTTATTGCAAACATCATCCAGAGGTTTTAAAGATTATAACTCCATATCTATTGGTATACGTATTATGTGTTGTCGACTATGAAAAAAACATGATAAACAGGCTAGCAAAATATGACCTGAAAGGTAGGAGGCTGTAATGAAGACATTCACTCCGTATTCTTGGTATTTCAGATTGCTTGTCCAATGAGCTGATTCTAGAAAAAAAATTCAAAATTTGGCAAAATGCTTTTGTAGTTCAGTTGGTTAGAGCACCCGTGTAGTAAGCGGGAGGTCTTGAGTTCAAATCTCAATGAAAGCAGTTTATCTTTTCATTTTTAACTGTTCCAGTTGTCCTATTATGTGTTGTTGTTTTTGATTTCTCTGCTTCGCACAATCTGATAGCTCAGCTGGTTAGACTATTTCTGCTATTTACTTTGATTGTCTGTATAAAGGAGTTTTGACTGGTAATTTGGTTCTTCTCATAACATCGGTTATTGTAATTTACAGCCAAATATGAATTTTGACAAGCAATTTACTTTTTCTAATTTCAACTGTTATTGTTGTTGATTCCAAATGTTTTCCAATGTACAGTTTCATGTGTTTTTCGTGGATTTCAAAACTTTTTACACTATGGTAGCCAAATAGTTATTTCATGAGGCTTGATCTGGCTATTCCATAAAAGAAACAAATGAGACAGCATACAAGAAAACTGTAATTTCGCGTCAGTCTCTCTATGTTTTTCCACCATATGAAGCTTTTATTCAAATTCTCTATTTGTTGACCATTTTTACTTTGGTATTTCAGGAAGTGCAGTGGTATACTTTCGTCGTTAGTTTCGAGTACTGCGAATAACTAACAGAAAAAAAAACATTTGTTCCTTTGCAGGAGATGATGGTAAACTTGCCCGTTTCTATGATTTATAATTTACTACAGATGTCTGCCCTGACGGAAGTGGAGAACCACCCTGCTAGCCATGATATCAATGTGATAGGCGACTGGGGCGGCCCTTGGGTAAAGCCACCAAGACGGTCGCCCGGGGCCTCCTACCTCATACTGCGTACACTTAGACATGTTCTGATAGCCTAGGGCTTCAGATATCTTGATTTTCCTAGGGTCTCTAATAGTTTTTTGGGTTTTAGGGTCGACCCTGATAGATGATGTATTTTGGGTTGGACTTGGGTCGACCAGCTCAGGTTTTTCTAGACAACGTCCTTTTTTCTCTTATAGGAAGAAAGGAAGTAGCATGTTTGGTTTCATAACAGGTAATTTTTCATACAGATACAGTGTACTTCATGTAAGTTCTCATGTCATCCTGATGTGCAGGTAATTTAATGTCATTTTGTTATTAAAGCATAATGAAGAGAACTCTTAGCTGGGAATGGTGTATGACATTAGAATTAGCTGTATTTGTGAATCTTTGATGATCCTTAATTCAGCTCATATACAATCTGTCCCAACCCACATATACCCAACCCAGTCCATCTTAGTTTAGACCAGATATGGGTTACAATTTGTAACTCATACTATATATGAGTCGGGTTTGATGTTTTATTCAACTCAACCTTATTTTAACCAAACTCAACCCTATATTAAAATACTAATTCAATATCTATCCACTTAAAATTAGAGTAGTATAATCCTAGAATAATGTTCATGTATTCTATAGAAAATATATAAAAAAACATATTTCATGTCATTCAAACTAGATAGAATTTGGAAAATATATTTTGAAGAGCATTTTAATGTATTTTAAAATGAAACATTTGTTCTACTACGTAGTAAATTAATTTTGTATGATGTGTTTTACAATGAAATTTTATAAAATACGTCTTATTATTTTAAATGCATTATGATAGCTAAAATATGATATATTATGCTGAATACTTTGTTATTAATTTTACGAAAATTCGCTTGTATCCTCATTTTTTATTTTATTCAAGCAACCCAACTCAACCCTACTAAACCCGACCCAACCCATACTTTAACCCAACCCATATCCAACCTCATATAGTGTCGGATAAGGGTTGAATTACCTTAAACTCATACCTATGCGAGTCGAATGAAGTGTTTGGTCTAACATGACTCAACCCATACTTTGTGCAGCCCTACCTAGAATAAAGATAATTGTGTTGCTTCTTGTTATTGTTAAAAATGTATGTCATTATTACTGATTTGTGTCAATTAAATTAAATTACCCTCTATTTTAATTATGGTACGATGTATTTGCAATGACTCGACAGTTCATAGTTTGATTTTTGTTTAATTTCGGATTACATTTATAATTTTAACATGACTTTTTGACTGCATTGTCTCTCACCAGATATGAACTGCAAATATAAATAGTTCGCCTTGATTTCAAGTCTTGGCTAGAATTTCTATTGATGGAAAGACCGATAAAAGCAATTCTTATTGGTACAAGAATTGACTATGCTAATGTGGTGTGCTTTCAACAATGGTCATGAAGACTATGGTAGCGTTTGGCTAGTAAATGTTTATTTCTAACCAACTAACTTAATAATTTGTGATTATTAATTTATCATTAGTACTTGTCAGTGATAACTTATGTACTTCACTATCTATAATACATTATAATGAATGATTATCCATTAATAGTTTATAAGTACTAATTATTAACAATATCAAATAATTATTTTTATATTTAATATTTTTTTATACTAAATTATTAATTATGAGTTAATTATAATTAATATATAATAATTAATAAATATAATAATAATTAATAACTAATATTTAAAAATGTATGCTTACATTTATTACATAATTAATAAATAACATTTAATAATTATTAATTAAAAATTTAGCTTTTAGTAATTAATTATTAATAATCGTATAAAAATTAAGATCGATATCAATTAATACTTTATATGATAAAGTTATATTTAATATTTAATTTTGAATAATTATTAATTAATAAGTACTATTGCAAAATTAATAATTGGTAATAATCAATTATTAACATAAATACTTAATAATTCGTAATTAATAAACAATGTTAGTAATCAAGAAGTAATGTATTTATTTAAAATCAAAATTATACCTAGCATTAAAAAAAATTGAAATTTTCCAAAAAAATACCTATGCAAAGTATGCTTTCATAAGCATTTAATACTTATATTTAATTAATGACCATATTTAATATTTAATATATAAATAAGAAATAACATAACAAAACTAAATAATAAATAGTATCGATTATTTAATAATTAATAATTTTTGTTAAATTAATAACAGTTCTGTTAAATTAACAACAGTTAATTACTAATATAATAATACTATTAAATGTTTAATAATTAATAATTATGTTAATGCTTAGTATTTAAAAAGTAATAATTAATATATAATATACAATTTTGAACAATTAATAATTGTAACTAATATTAAATAATTAGGTTGTAACAAGTAATACTTGAGACTAATGTTCATAATTGGTAATTTTGCACTGCTCTTTCGTCAAATATACTTGTCCGTTTTTTTGTGTGCTAATATTAATACTCTGGTTTCCACTTTCGTCACCAGCCTCGTTCCGCCGTTCACCGCCAAAGAACATGAATATCGGTCAACCGTACACCCTCAAAAAACTTTGCATGGTGACCAAAATAGTTTTTCAGGGTACTCGTACACTTTTATTATTTTTCCGTCTTTCAGTTTTTTCTTTCTTTATCATTCCACTCTCTTTTTTCATCTTTCCGCTTTCCTTTTTCATCATAGCATGTGACGAACATCATTCTCAATAGGGATTATTAATGTGACTCCAATTTTGGTTAAGAGGGGAAAATTGTAAGAGGATGCTTTATTTATTATTTGTTAGGGGGGTTGGATATAAATAAATAAAAATAAAAAGAGACCACACCACAATCCCCTACATATCACATGCTAGTAACCGTGATTTTTTAACCCTCCAAAAATCGATCGACAGAAAACTGCGCTGCTTTAAAAACCAAATTAAAATGCATACCAAACCCTAGTTCCTCCACCATAGTTCAAACAAAGACGACGAAGAGAAAACAATCAGAACCCAATGTAATAACACATTTTGGAAATGTTATTTTAATCTTTTTTTTTAAATCGACCTGTTTTGGTGAAGAAGAGAAAAACGGTAAAAAGTTGCAGTATATATTGATGAAAAAACGTTGGTGTAACACCCGTCTCGAAAAGCTAATACAAAGATCTTTTAGCACAACGGTTAGTGCGTGGTGTTGCTTTCCGAGAGGTCGGGGGTTTGAACCCCATAGGTGTCACATTTGGTATTAGAGCCTATTCCCAGCCGGAATTGTGTGTGTAATGTTGCGGATGTCGGTCGGTGCAGTGGTACAGATGCGGGTTACATGCGTAATGCCTGGGTGGTGAGTGATATGAGCCAACGAGGACGTTGGGCTCTTTAAGTAGGGTAGTCTGTAATACCCCTCTCGATACTACGCTATAGATGGCATATGCCAACCCCAGAGAAATGACGCAGTAGGTGCCAAATAGTGTTGCTGCAGGCAAAAAATGATCTGTGGAAACACTTTTTTGGGGTTGCCTTTTGTCGCGTTGCCTCAGAGTCAAAGGCAACACATTTTCGATCCTACGGCAACATCAGCACAGGTGTTGCCGCATGTACTAAATTTACAGAAATGTGGGACCCACTATGTAACGACCCGTATTCTACGCATCATAAGATCGTAGGATATTTATTTCTTTCACATACGAAGTCGTATGGTCATGTAACTTTGGGAGACGACTATTGGGGTCATTTCCCATGTTCATGATTTTTCTCGATTTTTAAATGACCATTTTACCCCTAGTTGGCACTGTTTTGGCCATAACTTTTGACTGGAAAGGAATTTTGACCTGAAACCACTTCCATTGGCTTCGGATGATGGTTTCTCTTTCCGTAGAGTGGTCACATTAGCCAAACGGACTTACCGTTTGGGAGATATGGCTGAAACAAGTTTCAGATGGTGAAAAACAGCTTAATTGGGCTTAACCGGGTGATTAGCAGCTAGGCCCAAGGGGAATTTCGGGTTTAGAGGTATAGGAAGACTGATTAGGGTTAGGTTATCACTTTCATTTCAGTTTTGAGCCGCCACAAGCCTCCTTGAGACCTTAGTAATGGCTTCCATCCTCTAAAACCACTCCAAAACACATTTTAGTGAAGATTAAGCCTAAACTACATCAAAGCAAGGCCAAATAGCAACAAAGCAAGGTTGGAGCTGCTGCTATACATAGGAATTCGACCCAAACAGAGAGTATTTCAGATTTGGTGTTTCATTTGTGGCCAAGATGAGTGATTTGCATAGTTTTTGCACTAATTACAGTGATTAAGGGTAATTAGTGAAGATTAGCGAATTTATACGTAAATAAATTCTGGAAAAATTCTTAAAATTCTAAAATAATGTTTTAAGGCTCTGTTAGAAATTTGGGTTAATTTCGATGTGTTTTGCTAATCGTATGCTTAAACATGATTAAGAGGGATTATAAGAAAATGTGAGGTTTTAGCCACTTTTGATCCATTTTGGTTCATTTGAATTGTTGTTAGGTATTTGTGGTTGTTCTTACATGATGCTATGACTCTATGGTATGTTTTATGATTGATTAGAATAGTTAGATTGGTCGAGGACGCCGTCGTATGGCGCAAAACACTCGCTAGAAAAGTTGCAGGAAATACTGCAGGGATCCGGATCAGATCGGTTAGGGGATCGGATCGGACATATCCGAACCGGACCGGGCGTGGTACTTTCTGGAGCATGACGTGAAGAGGCAACAAGGAAGGCCTGGTCGGATCGGAGGGGCGTAGTGTGGGATCGGAAAGAACAAGGAGGACTGAAGTGGAAGAAAGAGGAGCATGGATACCATATTCCGAACCGAACCGAGAGCAATACACGAACCGAACTGATGCTGACGAGACGGAGGCACTCAAGCTATGGAGTATCTGAACCGAACCGCTTCAGAATCACCGAACCGAACCGCTTGAGGGAGAGCATCGAACCGAACCGCATGAGGGAGAAGGACCCGAACCCAGAGGATGGTGGCACTCCGAACCAAACCGGGGTACGTATCCGAACCGAACCGAGCATGGGTGACCAGACCGAACCGGACGTGTACTTTTACTACTCCGTGATGACTCTTCTGAAGACCAACTCCAATTCGACCAAACCCGAGATGCAAAGGAAGTCCAAATGAGAAGTTAGAGCTCAGGATTCAGATGGGAATCAACGAGTTCGCTTCATGGTTGGGCTTTGCTGCGGGATGCGTGCCAAGGAGTTATCGACATCTATAACTTTGGACCACTATGGTAGGAGGTACGAAGGCGGATTCAGGGCCATTATGGCATCGGTGGAACCAAGGGCTACGACCAATGAAGTGGGTCATTGAAATGTTTGGTCATGACTCCAAGTGTTTGGCTTGGTCACAGCAGGGTTTCTACAAGTCGGGATTCGTCGTTACCTCAGTTTGTCTAGTGTTCCAAAGTGGTAGATGTCGTACGCTTTACGCACTGAGTGAGAGGTGTGAGGATGGTTGATATGGATGATTTGTTTACTATCATTGTGACATGCACACCCCACCCCCGTATTCTTACACTATTTATTATGGCACCTTGGAGTATTGTACGGTATGTGGTACTAACTCTTTGGTTGCAGGTCCAGGTTCAGGTATGGTTTAGTATACCTGTTATTGTCCTGTTTAAGATGCTTATCGCTCATACTAGGCTTTATGTCTGACCCAGAGTTTTATGTCTCCTCTTATTACTCTGGGTGCTCACACGAGCAGACTAGAGACAGGTTAGCTGGTGATGCACCGGTAGATGGTCCGGAGACGAGCATGAGGCTTCCACGTACTATATACATAATATTCTCCTTGTGTTGTTGAAGATCACTGCTTGGGCATTGTTGGTGTATCTTCTACTTTAGCTTTCTTTTGTTTAGAGACAGTAAATTTGGAAAATTGTAATAAGCTGTATATGGATTTCCGCTGCTCTGATGATTGATGTTGATTTTAGTTTTCAGCTTATGCACTGTCTCGCCTGTTTTATGTCAAGTATGTTATCATTATATTTTATCCCATGCGCTGTGAGACATTCTACAGGTTCCTTGATTAGTTCATTCTCTTCTTTCCTTTCTTCTGACGACCGTCCCGTGCCAGTTGGACATGTGTACAGCGCACACTTGGAGGAAATGCAGGCTGGTGCGGGGCGGGCCGTCACACTTGGTATCAGAGCTCTAGGTTGCGTAGTTAACCTAGGGGAGTTATCAGGGAGAGATAATATACGTATACGAGAGAGCGTATTTGTGATTACTTTGGTTTTCAAAAGCTATATATATACTATTAGTAGTATAAGAATGAAGTCGTACTGCACTAGCACCACTATGGAATCGTTAATCATTTCCTTTTTCAGATTGACGATGAGCCGATATGTTAGAGGTACCGGTAGGGGAGCCAATAATGGGAATGCTGCTGACATGAGGACGATGTTTACTGACCTCATGAGAGAGATGCTTAGAGATGTACGGAGGGCAGCTCCAAATGGTGGAAATGGTGGTGGTCCAATAGTGCAGGCGCCAAGAGTCGACTTCGCCAAGCTGAATAAGGATTATACTAGCCTTGGTGGGAAGTCGTTCCACGGAACGGAGTCGGCCACAGATGTTCAAGATTGGTTGGATAGTTGCGAGCGTATCTTCGAGGATTTGGTTATCGAAGATGCGATGAAGAGAAAGCTAGCGTCCCGTCAGCTGCAAGGGCGGGCAATGAATTGGTGGAATGCTATAAAGGCAGCTACTCCCGAAGATCAGATTACTTGGGAGCAGTTTAAGGCTCGCTTTAGTGAGAAGTTCATTCCAGCTGCTCAGAAGTCAATGCTGTTTAAGAAATTCTTGGAGCTCAAGCAGAATGGCAGAGCTGTCTCGGAATATATTGCCGAATTTGACACTTTGTCAAAATATGGGTTATCTCTTATTGATACTGCCGAGAAAAAGAATGAGAAATTCATAACTGGTTTGGATCAGTACTTGGGGGAAAAACTTATTAACCACATCGATGAGACGTTTGAATCGATTGTGGGGAAAGCGTTAAGATCGGAAAGTCTCTACCCTAAGTCGAAGACTGAGGTTGCATCTGCAGAAGAGCCAAAACCACAAGCAAGTGGTGGAGGCAAGAGTGGTTCCCAGAATAAAAGAAAGCAGAGTCAGACTAAGGATGGCCAGAAGAAAAAGAATAAACAAGATGTTGAGTGCTTCAGCTGTGGTAAGAAGGGCCATTATGCTAGTAATTGTCGGGCCAAGCCAGCGGATAGGAAGTGCTTCAACTGTGGCCAAATGGGACATCACAAGGACAAGTGTCCGCAACCCCCTAAAGAAAAGCAAATGGTGAAAGCATACGCCCTTAATGCTATTCCTTCTTCGTCGAATGCCCCAACTGCGGCGGAGAAGGGAAAGAATGTCGTCATTCAAGGTATGCTTTCTATTTATGATGTTCCTGTTAGAGTTTTGTTTGATACCGGAGCTTCCAGTTCTTTCATATCTAGTGACCTGGTAGATAGGTTGGGATTGGAGCCCGAGATTGTCGATAGACCTTTAGTAGTGACGAACCCGATTGGTGGTTCGACTAGCCTTAGCATGATTTGTCGTAATGTGGTCTTATCGAGTCATGGATGCATGTTTGTTTGTGATTGCTTTGTTTTGGGCTTTACTGGGTTTGGCATTATTTTGGGAGTAGATTGGCTCCAAAGATACGGGGTGGTGGTAGACTGTGAGGGCTTGTTGGTGACAGCTAGAGCGGATGATGGGTGGAGGATAGTGTTTGGTGGTCTACCCAGTAAGGGGGTATTGGCTAGTTTTCTAAACTCCCTCGACATTCCGCATAGTGAGTTGTCAGGTTTGCCCGTGGTTGGCCAGTATCCGGATGTTTTTGAAGAAGTGACCGGACTTCCCCCACACCGAGAGATTGAGTTTCGTATTGATTTGGTAAAAGATGCCAGACCTATAGTGATGCCACTTCGTCGTATGGCACCAAGAGAGCAGCGAGAGCTCGAGGTGCAAGTCAGCGATCTTTTGAGGAAGGGATTTATCAGAAGGAGTGTTTCTGAATGGGGAGCACCAGTTGTGTTTGCTACCAAGGCGGATGGTTCCCTTCGTTTGTGTGTAGACTACCGCGAGTTGAATAAAGTGACGAGGAAGAACAAGTATCCTCTACCGCGGATAGATGATTTGTTCGATCAGTTGAGTGGCGCGAGAGTATTTTCTCAGTTGGATCTCGCGACAGGTTTTCATCATCTTAGATTGGAAGCTGAGAGTATAGCTAAAACGGCATTTCGGACGCCGTCTGGATTTTATGAGTGGTTGGTCATGCCATTCGGGCTGACCAATGCCCCAGCATATTTTGTGGATCTTATGAATAGGGTATTCAGAGATCAGTTGAATAAGTTTATCCTTGTGTTCGTTGATGATATTTTGGTCTATTCGAGGACAGAGGAAGAACACAAGGAACATTTAAGAGTAGCGATGGAGGTGTTAAGAAAACACCAATTGAAAGCAAAGTTTTCTAAGTGTCACTTCTGGAAGAGGGAAGTGAGGTTCTTGGGCCATGTTGTATCAGAGAATGGTATTGCCGTGGACCCGGCAAAGGTGACTACGGTACAGGATTGGCCTACGCCCAAGAATGCAACAGATGTAAGAAGTTTCTTGGGGTTAGCGGGATATTATCGTAAGTTTATCCAAGGTTTCTCCAAGATAGCAGCACCATTGACCCAGTTGACCAAGAAGAATCAAGCTTTTGTCTGGGATGAAAGGTGCGAGAATGCATTCAAAAGTCTAAAGGACAAGTTGACAAGCGCACCAGTGTTAGTCATTCCTAAGGGGGATGAAGAGATGACGGTATACACGGATGCCTGTGGTACCGGACTGGGTGCTGTATTGATGCAATGCGGTAGGGTTGTAGCTTACGCAAGTCGGCAATTAAAACCGCACGAGAGAAGATACCCTACCGATGATTTAGAATTGGCAGCAATCGTGTTCGCGTTAAAGATGTGGAGACACTATCTCTTGGGAGAAAGATTTGAGCTGTTTACAGATCATAAATCGTTAAAGTATCTCTTCTCTCAGAAAGATCTGAATCTCCGTCAGCAGAGATGGTTAGAGTTCTTAGCTTCCTATGATTTTGACATCGCATACACACCAGGAAAGGGCAATGCGGTGGCTGATGCATTGAGCAGAAGACATGCCAGCTTAGGGGCTATGTTCCTTGAATGGAAGCAACTGGAGTTTATCGCGGGGTTTGATTTCAGACCAAAGTGCGAATTGGATCCAGAAATGTTAGCAAGTTTGACGATCAGACCCACTTTGATTGAGCGGATCGGCTCTAGTCAGAGGGACGATCCTAACCTATTGGAAATCATCTCCAAGTTAGAGATGGGTATCGATGAGGAGATGAACAGGTATGGGCTTGATCGAGATAGATGGCTTAGAAAGAATGGAAAGCTTGTTGTACCCAATGTCAATGGATTGAGGGATGAAGTGCTTAGAGAATGTCATCACTCAAAGCTGACTATACACCCCGGTGGTAACAAGATGTATCGAGATATGAAGCAGACTTACTACTGGGAAGGGATGAAAAGAGACGTTGGGAAGTTTATATCCAAATGCATGAATTGCCAGCTAGTTAAAGCCGAGCAAAAGAAGCCTAGTGGATTGTTACAGCCATTAGAAATTCCCGAATGGAAATGGGAGCAAGTCTCGATGGATTTCATCGATGGTTTACCAAGGACTAGATCGGGACATGATAGCATTTGGGTGATTGTGGATCGATTGACTAAAAGCGCAAGGTTTATACCAGTCAAATCGACCAGAACGGCAGCTAAGTTAGCAGAATTGTATATGAAGTGGGTAGTGAGATTTCATGGAGTACCTAAAAGCATTGTGAGTGACCGAGACCCGTTGTTCACTAGTGGGTTTTGGAAGAGCTTACAAGAGGCTCTAGGGTCAGAGTTACATCTCAGTACCGCATATCATCCTCAGACCGACGGTCAGACGGAGAGGGTGAACCGTATTTTGGAAGATCTCTTGAGAGCATGTATATTGGATTTCGGTGGATCATGGGATGACCATTTGCATCTAGTAGAGTTTGCATATAATAATAGCTACCAATCCAGTATCGGTATGGCTCCGTTTGAAGCTTTGTACGGAAGACCGTGCAACTCACCATCATGTTGGATAGAGACCGGCGAGAAGTTTATGCTTGGACCAGATGTGGTAAGGGAAACTACAGATAAGATTAAGATCATTCAGCAACGAATGAAGGCTGCCCAAGATAGGCAGAAGAGTTATGCTGATAAGAGGAGAAGAGACTTAAAATTCTCCGTTGGCGACTTGGTGTTTGTCAAGATTTCTCCGTTGAAGAGCGTAATACGATTTGGCAGGAGAGGCAAGTTGGCACCAAGATTTGTTGGCCCATTCCCTGTTCTTGAGCTAGTCGGGAATTTGGCATATAGAATTGACTTACCAGAGAAGACGGCGGGAGTTCACAACGTATTTCATGTTTCCCAACTAAGGAAGTTCGTTCACGACTCAAATATGACTATTTCACCTGATCAGTTAGAGGACTTCGAAGTAGAACCCGAGGCGGTTGGGAACCGTAAGCCGGCCCGTATTGTCGAGCACGACATGAAGCAACTTCGAAGGAAGGCGGTGAAGCTAGTCAAGGTACAGTGGAGCGAGGACGAGAGTGATTGTACTTGGGAGACAGAGGAGGACATTAGGAAGACACACCCAGAACTCTTTACCTGGTAAGATTTTGACTTCGATTTAGTTTTCCGCATGCTAGGATAGGCTTGTTTGCTTGTTTTGCATATTTGAATGTTGTATATGGTTGTTAGGCATGCGGGATCCCTTGTATGTTTTGGGTTAAGGAATTTCGGGGACGAAATTTCTTAAGGGGGGGAGAGTGTAACGATCCGTATTCTACGCATCATAGGATCGTAGGATATTTATTTCTTTCACATACGAAGTCGTATGGTCATGTAACTTTGGGAGACGACTATTGGGGTCATTTCCCATGTTCATGTTTTTTCTCGATTTTTAAATGACCATTTTACCCCTAGTTGGCACTGTTTTGGCCATAACTTTTGACTGGAAAGGAATTTTGACCTGAAACCACTTCCATTGGCTTCGGATGATGGTTTCTCTTTCCGTAGAGTGGTCACATTAGCCAAACGGACTTACCGTTTGGGAGATATGGCTGAAACAAGTTTCAGATGGTGAAAAACAGCTTAATTGGGCTTAACCGGGTGATTAGCAGCTAGGCCCAAGGGGAATTTCGGGTTTAGAGGTATAGGAAGACTGATTAGGGTTAGGTTATCACTTTCATTTCAGTTTTGAGCCGCCACAAACCTCCTTGAGACCTTAGTAATGGCTTCCATCCTCTAAAACCACTACAAAACACATTTTAGTGAAGATTAAGCCTAAACTACATCAAAGCAAGGCCAAATAGCAACAAAGCAAGGTTGGAGCTGCTGCTATACATAGGAATTCGACCCAAACAGAGAGTATTTCAGATTTGGTGTTTCATTTGTGGCCAAGGTGAGTGATTTGCATAGTTTTTGCACTAATTACAGTGATTAAGGGTAATTAGTGAAGATTAGCGAATTTATACGTAAATAAATTCTGGAAAAATTCTTAAAATTCTAAAATAATGTTTTAAGGCTCTGTTAGAAATTTGGGTTAATTTCGATGTGTTTTGCTAATCGTATGCTTAAACATGATTAAGAGGGATTATAAGAAAATGTGAGGTTTTAGCCACTTTTGATCCATTTTGGTTCATTTGAATTGTTGTTAGGTATTTGTGGTTGTTCTTACATGTTGCTATGACTCTATGGTATGTTTTATGATTGATTAGAATAGTTAGATTGGTCGAGGACGCCGTCGTATGGCGCAAAACACTCGCTAGAAAAGTTGCAGGAAATACTGCAGGGATCCGGATCAGATCGGTTAGGGGATCGGATCGGACATATCCGAACCGGACCGGGCGTGGTACTTTCTGGAGCATGACGTGAAGAGGCAACAAGGAAGGCCTGGTCGGATCGGAGGGGCGTAGTGTGGGATCGGAAGGAACAAGGAGGACTGAAGTGGAAGAAAGAGGAGCATGGATACCATATTCCGAACCGAACCGAGAGCAATACACGAACCGAACTGATGCTGACGAGACGGAGACGGAGGCACTCAAGCTATGGAGTATCCGAACCGAACCGCTTCAGAATCACCGAACCGAACCGCATGAGGGAGAGCATCGAACCGAACCGCATGAGGGAGAAGGACCCGAACCCAGAGGATGGTGGAACTCCAAACCGAACCGGGGTACGTATCCGAACCGAACCGAGCATGGGTGACCAGACCGAACCGGACGTGTACTCTTACTACTCCGTGATGACTCTTCTGAAGACCAACTCCAATTCGACCAAACCCGAGATGCAAAGGAAGTCCAAATGAGAAGTTAGAGCTCAGGATTCAGATGGGAATCAACGAGTTCGCTTCATGGTTGGGCTTTGCTGCGGGACGCGTGCCAAGGAGTTATCGACATCTATAGCTTTGGACCACTATGGTAGGAGGTACGAAGGCGGATTCAGGGCCATTATGGCATCGGTGGAACCAAGGGCTACGACCAATGAAGTGGGTCATTGAAATGTTTGGTCATGACTCCAAGTGTTTGGCTTGGTCACAGCAGGGTTTCTACAAGTCGGGATTCGTCGTTACCTCAGTTTGTCTAGTGTTCCAAAGTGGTAGATGTCGTACGCTTTACGCACTGAGTGAGAAGTGTGAAGATGGTTGATATGGATGATTTGTTTACTATCATTGTGACATGCACACCCCACCCCCGTATTCTTACACTATTTATTATGGCACCTTGGAGTATTGTACGGTATGTGGCACTAACTCTTTGGTTGCAGGTCCAGGTTCAGGTATGGTTTAGTATACCTGTTATTGTCCTGTTTAAGATGCTTATCGCTCATACCAGGCTTTATGTCTGACCCAGAGTTTTATGTCTCCTCTTATTACTCTGGGTGCTCACACGAGCAGACTAGAGACAGGTTAGCTGGTGATGCACGGGTAGATGGTCCGGAGACGAGCAGGAGGCTTCCACGTACTGTATACATAATATTCTCCTTGTGTTGTTGAAGATCACTGCTTGGGCATTGTTGGTGTATCTTCTACTTTAGCTTTCTTTTGTTTAGAGACAGTAAATTTGGAAAATTGTAATAAGCTGTATATGGATTTCCGCTGCTCTGATGATTGATGTTGATTTTAGTTTTCAGCTTATGCACTGTCTCGCCTGTTTTATGTCAAGTATGTTATCATTATATTTTATCACATGCGCTGTGAGACATTCTACAGGTTCCTTGATTAGTTCATTCTCTTCTTTCCTTTCTTCTGACGACCGTCCCGTGCCAGTTGGACATGTGTACAGCGCACACTTGGAGGAAATGCAGGCTGGTGCGGGGCGGGCCGTCACACACTATAATCTGTAACCCGGGTTTACGGAATCGCCACTAAAATCTGTAGCCTGGGTTCATGGAATCCAGTTGTGGGGCCCACATGCATAAATATATGGCAACAATTTTATCACCCAATGGCAACACTATATCATAGTTAGGCAACATTTAACATCATATACTGCAACATTATATCATATATATGACAACTTTACATAACATAACATCAAACTGAAATTAACAAAGAACTTTTTATTTCAAATTAACCAGCAAACACAAGTAGTACTTAGTCAACTACAAGATAACAAAATGTAGCCACTAAATTCAATTTTACAAACATTTCAATATCAAACACAGCAAGTCCTAAATTCATGTTTACATAAAACTAAAACATTTTCAAAATATAGTGCAAGCCTTCAATGCGTTCAATGCCTCTACTGCATCGTGTAGCTCTAGTGCCTTCATTAACAAGTTCTTGAAAATCCTCATCACTGCCTCCTTCACCTGCATACATCAGTTGCATTTTAGCAAAAAATAAGAGGTATGCATGCCTCAATTGCATTTCAGCACAAACTATGGTCAAAGTATAACTGAGTTTCCTTTCAGCAAAAACCGAGTTTCATAACTGAATTCCATTTGCATCAGTATAACATAGCATACTGATCTAAACAATGTGTATAAAAGTGTACTAATCTAAACAATGTGTGAGTTACATAACTGATCTAAACAATGTGTATACCAGTGTATACTGATCTAAACATAACCGAATTTCATTTGCATTTGCGTTTCATTTACATAACTGGGTTACATAACAGAGGCACAATGTGGATACAAGTGTACAGATCTAAACACAACTGAATTACATAACTGATCTAAACAATGTGTATACAAGTGTATACTGATCTAAACAATGTGTATACAAGTGTATACTGATCTGCAATGTGGCAAAAAATATCACTAATCTACAATGTGACAAAATTTAAAATTATACCTGAAAAACTACTCATGCATGCTATTTAATGTTACTTCACTGCTCTACATTGCCATAACAAGACATAAAAGAACTCCAACCATGATCCAAGACATAGCTAAAGCTTTTGCAAAGAATTTTTCTCTTGTCTCGTGTTTTCCACATTCAATGCGCATTAGGGCCAATTCTTCCTTCAAATCTGCTACAAATTCATTGGCTTTTGCCCTCTTTTGCTTTTGCTTCATCAGCTTTTCTTCAATTGTCTTCTTTTCCACGAGTAATTGCAATATAGTCTTTTCTTTTTCTATCAATTTAACAGTAGTATCATCCAATTCAGAATTGTTGTTGATTTCATACACTTCGTCATGCCACATAGAATACCCGCAATCGTCAATCTGCGCATATATTATATTCTCGAGCAAAACATCAATGAAAGATATGATAATCGACATGGAGAAACAAAAAAAAAACTAATTTATACTTACCAGCCACATGGAGCAACCAAAAAACTTCTTCCCGGCATTCGACCCTACCTTCACAGTCCTCATCTTCGCTGGGATATTATGGTGACGGTTCTTTCTCGTAGCCGTTGTTGACAAATTTGAAGTAGAAATCGATGTCTGCATCATGCAATATTCAGTGATGTCCGCAGTCCGAGACTAAGTCATGGTTTTCCTCCCAAAATCTATTAGCGGACATTCTTCATGAGTTTTTATCTCCAAAAATCAACATAAAACAAATTTGTGACAATGTGTAAGTACCAACAAAGATTCCATAATATTTATATCGAATAAACATAAACTATAGGATGAAACATCAATTACATTCCTGAAATTTGCATAAATGTGGATATGATAAATGCAGTGTGTACTATATGACATCTAACAAGGCAAAATAAACACACACATACTGCATCGAAGGAGGTCTCACTGGTTGAGAACTAAAGGCAGAAACCCCAAAAAAGAATAAGGGCGTTAAGCTCGACTTTAAAGAGCAATGATTATGATTCTGATCCGATCAAAACAAGGCTTCCTGGATCACCTAAATTTTGCTTTGCATCTTGCCCGAGCGAAAAAATTCACTTCTACATGGGCCTTGGAAGCGAAAGTGCCTCTTTGAATTTGGCATTGTCACATACTTCCTAGTGGAGCTTTATCCAGAGAACTTTTGTGCTCACAAGCATTGCCACATTCTACCTCCATTCTCCGGATAATGTTTCACCAGGCACTATGGTGGACAACAAAATCTACCACCCAAAGAATTACGATTTCTACTTATGCTCACAAGATGGAATGATAGGCACAACCCAAAGAAGTACTTCTGTGAAACAACATATTTAACGATGTAGGTTTGAGGAAAAAAAGACCTAAATGGCTAGGGAATACCTTCATGTTAAGCCTAAAACAGATTAGCCTAAAAAATGAATGTACAGACTGACGAAGTACAACACTATGGATCATCGAAAAAAGGTAATTTGAGATCAAAAAATTCATTTACCGTACCTTAGGGTAATGAAAGCAGATCAGTAGCGAAGCAATTTCGTGCAAAATCGGATCTTTATTTGGTAGCGAGCAACATAATTAGTGGTTGCCTCGTCGAATTTTGCTGCAGTGAGAATTAAAATGATAGGAGAAGGAAGAAGAGATTTTTTTTAAGAGGAAGGAGAATTTAAGGAAGAAGAAGGGCAACAAGAATTGGGATTCCCTGCGATAAGAATTGGGAATTTAGTTTAGGGTTCGAACGATTTAGGGTTGAAAGTGGAAAAGTGAAAACAACGAGAATTATTTTATTATTTTTCAGTGGTAAAATGAAAATTTAGGGAAGAGAAAGTCGGTCATAATTTTCTCAAGTGAAAACAACGAGAATTATTTTTCAGCGGGAAAATGAAAATTTGGGTAAAAGACCGCTGCGGTGTTGAAAGAAATCAGATTGATGCGGATCACTAACCTGGACCGTTGAATCGTGTTGACGTGGATTGCTAATTTTATTAATGCGGCTACTGCAACACATGTTGATATCTATGCTAACACATTGAAGCGTGCGTTTAAATAGACAAAAAACATCATAGCAATGACAACATTGTAGCTAGCAACACCATGGGTTTTCGTTGCAATATGTCATCTATGGCGTAGTGCGAAAACCTAACACAAAGATCTTTTAGCACAGTGGTTAGTGCGTAGTGTTGCTTTCCGGGAGGTCGGGGGCTCGAATCCGGTGGGTGCCACATTGGTATCAGAGCCTATACCCAACCGGAATTGTGTGTGTAATATTGCGGATGTCGGTCGGTGCAGTGGTACTGATGCGGGTTACATGCGCAATGCCTGGGTTGTGAGTGATATGAGCCAACGAGGACATTGAGCTCTTTACGGGGGTAGTCTATAACCCCTCTTGAAAGGCTAACACAAAAATCTTTTAGCATAGTGATTAGTGCGTGGTGTTGCTTTTCCAGAGGTCGTAGGTTCGAATCCCGTGGGTGTCACACTAGGATTATAAGGTTATTATTGGAATTTTATTTATTATTTTAAGGGAAGACTAATTTGTTTTGTCCCCCTATAATTTTTTTAAAATGAATTAAAATTGTAATTTGCCTTAACCAAAAGGGTGCGTCTATTAACATCCCGTTATTTGCTCTTTACCCCCCACTAGCTAGAAAATAAAATGTGGACCCCATCATTTTCTCTTCCCACCCCGTTTAATCCAAAAATGTCTTGCTGTAATTTCATTCTCACTACTTTTTTCCTTCTTTTTCTAGACTCCAACTTGCAATTTGTTTCTGCTGCTTTCTCCCTTTAAAATTTTGATTGAATTAATTAACATTTGTAGGCAGCATCGTTCGTTGAAATAAATCGACGCACAACCCTAAAATGTTGGTTAGTGTAATTGACGTTCTACCTGAGCATTGATTTATTTGAACCAACACCATCTATGCTGATGATTTGTTTGCTAACCGTTTAGGTTTTTGCAATTTTTGTATATTAGTGATGTATTTGATCTTAAAACACATAATAATGCACATCGTTGGTTGTACAGCTTTTAAAAATTTAATCATTGTTTTATTTTTCTGAAGGGTAAATTTGGAAACAAAATTTTAAAATTTTAATTGGGGGTGAAAAGTAATTAATGGAATGCGGATAGCCAGACCCTAACCAAAATTGCAGTATGACAATCCCCTTCTCAAACGATTTCAAAGCTAAAACCAAAATCATTTCCTTTCTTCTCTAACCACAAAAGCACTAATTAATAATGAGTTTTGCTAGAAGACCCGAAAAGGTGGTGTCAAAGATCAGGAAATTCCCAAAATTAAAGGAGGACAGTTGATTTTATTTGTTTTTATTTAATTCAGACTTTGGATTTGTTTTTGTCACGTTGCCGGCTAAAATCTTTGGCCTACTGGCTTTTTCGATTAATTATTTCTTCCCTACTCTCATCACCCTCCTCCTTTTCCGTTCTTTCAATCTAGGTTCTTGCCCTCCTTAGTCGTCCATCTTCTTTCCAATTCACCTAACTTCTAACCAACACGCCTGAATCCGCTTTCTGAAAGCCCTCCATTCCCGCTCCGCCTATTTCCGAGCTTACCAAGAGAAACAAGTTGTACGAGCGTAAGAATAGTTAAGATATTGTTACATAGGCGCGCTAATAAGAATTACATAGATGTGCTTGCCGAGCCCTAGTACTCAAATTTCTTCACGCTACCTACTGCATAGAGGCTATGCATTGATGAATTTCCATCTATTATGGTATGCTTCGTATATATATTACTATTATAGTTAGTTATATTTTAGTATTTGTTTCTATCACAATTGTAAAAATTAAGCGCACAATTTGTTATAGGATATTGACAGCATTGATATTGTGGAGCTAAATCGGTGAAGTCTGGAAATAGAGATTAAATTGTTTCTGTGGGTCGCGCAAAAGTAGATGTTCACTTTAGCCTGGTATAATTCGAAGGAAAAAGAGAACCAAGAAGTATAATCTCATGTAACTATAAATTAGCTGAATTAAAATGCAGGTTGTTAAATGATAAAGGCTTACACAAGAAAGAAGTTTCTTTTTTGTGTTATGTGCTCAAATAGAAATGCTGAAATAGGAGAAACTTAGAATGTATCATTGATACACTTGATTGCAATGTGGGTGTGACTAGCATGAGTTGTCTATGTACTTCTCTTGAACTATATACTTAGGCTGCATTTGTTTTTTCTTTAAAGTTCTGAATGCAAGTTCTAATTTATAAATCATAACCTTTTAAGTTGTTTGATTTTTTTTTCTTTGTTCTGAATAAAACCATCTATTCAGACAAAATAATTCAGAACAATTTTAGTTCTTATTTTTTATTTTGAATGCTGAATATTGATTTTTGTTCTGAATGCTAAATGCAGACAAACAAGTAAGGGATAATTCAGAATTCAGCATATTAAACAAACGGAGCCTTAGGCTTGTCCTATTTACGCTGTCTGATTAAACATACTACTTATCCTTATCATAACTCACAAGAACACTATAAAATTAAAATTAAAATATATTGTGATTTTTCATGGTTTTCATTATTGGTTGTTTATTATGATCAAATTGCAAGAGAATATAAAGAGCGCGCTCATATATGGTTTTTTTTCCTGAAGAATGTTTATCCTTCATTAACAGAGAGCAAATCCTCTATACCCAAATTCTTCTACCCTCTTATACTCAACCAATCAGGATCCCTTATTTTCACCTTTTTGCAATTAAGTCGGCGAGAGAAAGATGACTTAATTGCAAAAAGGTGAAAATCAAAGGGTCTTTATTGGTTGGGTACAGAGAGATAGGGGATTTGATTCCTTATTAACAATGGTACATTCCAGTTTCTCGTGAAAAACGACTGATTAATCGCACATTGTGGGAAGGCAATTTTAATGGACATTTTGTTGTGGCAGATACATATTATAATTGTTACATATGAAAAGAAGAGGGAGAGGCATATAAAGTTTACATATACAAGGGTAGATGAGCATGCATGAGAGGAAGATTTCAATCAAGGCAATGTCAATGACTCTTATTTTGGAGAATGAGAATGCGAAGATTTATCTTTGGATACTCCTGGGCAAGTTAATTTCTCGGATGATATGTCTGCTGCAATTAGGTTTGTTGATGGGGTTGTTTTGTTGCTAATGCTGCTGAAGGAGTCATGGTAATTGTTTTGTCATGCTCAATATTTTTCGTTGTTGATGTAAAATCTGTTATGCACAATCTGGGTGCAAATCACCTGGATTAGGGGCTTTCTGTTCTCTTGGTCTACACCAATCAAATTGCTCCATTTTGGAATAATTTGCAGTTTGCTCTCTGTACTTCGATTTATACAGAGGGGGCAAACTGCAAATTACTCCAAAATGGGGCAATTTGATTGGTGAAGACCACGGAAACAACTACACAATACAGTTTATCATCATTTCATTTGGCCATGACTGACAAAATAAGTGTAGGCCAGGCTAGGCATTATAGACATTTAGTTAAAAATTCATTAGGGTGTATTGTCGCCATTTAAAGAAATTTATTTGTTTCTTCTATCGCTTCTGTATGGAAATGGTGATTGGCCAACCGTGGGTGACAATATATTCAGTACACTCAAGTTCTGGTGACTAGATTTAAACTATACACTTTGGATAATCTTACATATACCGTTCAATCATATTTTCTTATTTATTAGGTTACTTGGGTTAACAACACTCAAGGCTTACACACACGTCGTACCCATTTACTTCCCAGTGAATTAACCTAATACAGTATATGTAGCTATATCTCAATATTGAGATACATCCCATGGTACCCCTCTCGCACGGTCTCCGCTGTATCATCGCAGGAATATAGCAGTCCCTAATCCTACACCCGAACATCGTATGGATTTCTAAATATATGTCAACGCTACGTTTGCAAAGAACCACTACTTCTATATAACGTAAGCGTTCGGACTGCCATCTTTGAACCATTCGATCGAATTAGGTTCCATCCTCGAATAATGCCCTCTAGTCTTATGATACACCACCTAGAGCGACATGAGTGTACCAAGACTTTTCCACGTACGTATCGTCAATCGTTCTCGATGTCTATTGCACATGTTCTCTATATGTGCGCCCGAGTCCCGTGGCAGGGCTAATCAAGAAACACGGAACTCGGTCGGGAGCTTTCAAATATCTGCCGAATGCAGATGCTAAGGTCTGCTTTTACAGTGGCTATGATCCCACTAGACCCCTCCCTCAACTAATGAAAGACACCCAAGAATATCAAGAATGAGAACTTAACCCCGACCCCTATGCCTTTCAAACCTATTGGCCAACCTCACCCATAACTAGATAGCAAAGTATATGGTCTTTTGGAGTTCTCCACCTTTTCGCTTTACGTACTGACTAAAGATGGTAGGTAGATGACGAGTTGCTATCACAGGGCACTAACTGGTCTCGCCGAATCAAGCTTATCCATCTTAGTCTTTTGATTTCCCATTATTATTGCAATCAAAGCATACTCGTTGGTTCACCTACACAGACCTAACCTCTGTGAGTACAGGCGGATCATCTGCCACTCACAGAGGAATACCAAGAGTACCCTACGTCCCCGGAAGCTGCATGCTTCCCCTTCCAGTCCTTTGGAGACGTCAAACAATCAGATGAATGTGCGCTCCCCTCGTGCCTTATAACACCCCGATGATCTACCAAGTTGGGTTATTCATCCTCAACCGTATGGACTGGTCTAAGCGCCTTACTTTAGCATGTTGTTAGACCCTATGTCTAAACATTCTTTTACGTGCTTGTCTCACCTCACCGGGTTTCCAGTTAACTTGGTTATTCCAATTCATATTGAATTCTTATTCAAATTACCAAGTTTCTCTTGCTTATTAATTTCAGTCATACAACTTAATTCATTTAAGTTCATTAATAAGCTTACAACATGTTATTCTCTAGATTGTGGCCCAAGGTCTGTGATTCACAATCCCTTTTATATTCTTGTTTGATTTGAATAACATATTTTACTTAATATGTAATTAAGTATATCTAATTCACATGTTTCCAATTAACATGTCACTTACCCTTTATGATTAAATATAACTTATTTTATTTCATAAGTTTTCCTCATCCTTTCTCATTTAATCATAATTCCACTTTACGTCGTCAATACGACTTACCGTTGTTTACTTATTAACTTAGTTCTATTAACTAAGGCCCATTAATAAGTTTCTCTACCCATTTATTATAACCTATGTTATAATTTCCCCTATTCCCTAGTACAAGTCTAAACATGTTATTACGAACGGATTTCAAACTCCCAGACTACTTAATTTATAATTAAGTACAATATGTTTTCACCCCTTTTCTTAACTGGTTTTAGGTTTTTCCCTTTTCTGATTACTTAATTTACAATTAAGTGTCACTTAATTTAATTCACCAGTTATCCCATTTTCTTACTAGTTTATTATAACCTAAGTTATAATATTCACTTGTCCCTAGGACAAGTCTACCTATTATACAACATTTTCATTAATGTTATTTATTTATAATAGGCTAATATCATTCCCCTTTTAAACCATTTACTGTTGTAAACCATTATTCTCCATTCTCTGTAATATATGTTCCTTATTATATTAAGGAAAACACTTCATGCACCTTATCAGTTTGATAGAAGGAATCAATGATTTATTTTCATAACGTTTTCCCATCTAAATCCGTGGTAGCAAGTAATTTCTTTACTTTTCTATATTTATTGTGGCTTACTTGCAACAACGTTTTCAGAAATAAGTCATTTAGGGAAATACATCACTTTTCCCTCTTATCACACTAACTCAGTTCATTACTTCCCTTCCTTTCTTGTTTTCTAAGTTAGACATTTAATTATCATCCTTGATATTTATTCATATCTTGTTATATACATATATTTATTTATATATATATAAGCACTAGATCTCTCACATTAAGCCTACACTTGTGGACGCTGGATTTGTCAGACGGGTCTGGGCAGACTTCTAACACAAGCTGACTTAACCTCGTATCTTAGCACATGTTGTTAATTCTTGCACTTAGGCCTCTCACATTAGGTTCAACATTAGTGGCTGCTGGATATGCCGGTTGGGTCCGGGCAAACTTCCTCCACTAATGCGACCTAACCTTGTGCCATAAGTGTATTTACAATTTCTAATTGTAACCCTAGGCATATTCATTTTCATTCAATCACTTATGTTCATATCAAATTGCGCTTCCAAATTAAAATCTCAAAACATAATATATGTTATGTTCATTACATGAAAATTTTAGACATATTATCCTTTTTACTGTAATATAGTTTATAGTAATCTAATTTACATGTCGTCCAATTTTTGCCTATATTTTGTCGCATGTCATTTTAAACATATGTTTAATTTTACTAGGACATGTAAACATCCAATAGGGTAATTATTTTAACATGTTGTTCAATCAATAATGTGTCCCAAGTAAAGCATGTAATTACAATCACTGAATTGGCTATTCATATCCTAACAAGTTTATTTTCTCCAACATGTAAACATTCAATAACTTAGCCAATTCAACATAGGAATTTCCTAACATATTCATATCAACATTTCAATTCATTACAACAACAATTTATAATTAAACTGGCCATTTCAAAATTTATTTAAAACGGGAATGCTAAACGATAGTCATAACATTATCTAAAGGCTATAGCTTAAACCCAGTCACCTTTAAGCTTTTCCCAAATGTTGGATCTGATCCGTTCTATCATCCATAGTTTTCCTTTTTCCCTTTTATTTGATTCACGACCTAACGACCATGAATTTTTTATTTCATGAAAAGAGAAGGGAAAGAGAAATAATTTAAATAGATTGGTTCTTAGAGGTTTACCTTGCTTTTATGATTCAATAATCTTTTTTATTAACGTTGATTCCCTCTTCCAGATCTGAATTCATAATCCTCCTAGGCTAACATTTTAATTTCAGAATAGATTTGGGAAGAGAGAGAGAGAGAGAGAGAGAGAGAGAGGGAACCATGGCAGAGCTCTAGCGCAGCCGCCGAATTATAATGTTTAGGGTTAGGTCTAGGGTCATATTTATAGGTGCTCAAGACCTTATCGTACACGCAGCGCTGAGTCAGCATTGAACCCAGTTAAGAAAATAGTCCAGATTTGCAAATGAATCTAGCCAAATCTTATCGTATACGCAGTGCTGAGTCAGCATTGGGTCCCGCAAGCTGTTTTGGCGCAGAAGTTTGAATTTTAAATGTTTGGATTGTTTTGACATAGAAATTTGATTTTCGAACTTTTGAATTTCTGGAATTTATTTAATTGTTTTATTCACACGAAATATTCTTATATGTATACAATTCCTCTACCAACCATTTTATGCGTATATATACGCATAATTTTTGTTTTATTTTCAAAATTCAAACGATGTTGCACCGTTATTTGATTCTTTCCATATTTCATTGACTATAGCCTTATGTTGAATTTTATCTTTTGTATACATATATTTATGCATATATATATATAAATATATATTCTCATATATATACATATATTTTCTTTATTTCCTCATATATATGTTCTTATCCCTTCAAATTTTGAATTTGTATACGTACATATATTTGCATGTTCAGTTGGCCCTCTCTAAAAAAAAGATAAAAATTACGTCGCCGCCAGAATTCGAACCCCCGACCTCTATGTTACAAATCTAATGCCTTAACCAACTGAGCTATGAAGTCTTTTGTTAATAAGTCTTAGAACAATGGTAATTATTGACCTCTCCTTACTTCTCTTTTTCATATTAATTACAATACTTAAATTAAACTATTGCATGAATCTTTTTCTTTTAATGTTAATGCATTATGTTTGCAAACCAGTGCATGCAATATATTTACATTGCATGCAACCAATCCTTTCTTTCTTTCAATGCTTGCATTACATTTTTTTTAGTGCATGTATTTATTACATGGAATCCTTATTTTATTCTTTATTTTATATTTTAATTTGTTTGTATATATATATATATGTATATATATTTCTCTTTTGCGTATACAAACTTCTAGGCTCAATAACTTCTTTATATGATGTCCGTTTTACGCAAACCAGATGTCTATCTTGACCAGAATTCCGAGACGGACACAATGGGTAGTCCGTTTTACTTAATTCTCATTATTTAATTAAGTTATTCTTATTTTATTATCTTAAAAATATGGGGTGTTACAGCGAGTTTTCTAAACTCGCCTTTAGTGCAAACCTGCATACAAAACACCCCAACCCGAGACCCTTCTTCCATTTTCTCACTTCACTTCACCGTTCTTCCCCATTTAATTGCTGCAAAAAAAAAAAAATCAAATCAACTTCATTTTCGTCCATTTTTCATCCAATCCATTCCTAAAAGACAACAATGACTAGCACATCCGGCGTACAACACGAAATCGGTAAAATTCTAAACCCTAATTTTCAATTGTGAAATTAGGTCATACAGGTTTAAGAATTATTGGTTATGGGGGTTTTTGGAACAAAGCAATGTTGTGTACATTGTTCGCATTGTTGTCATACATGTTCAATTTTGTGTACACGACATTGAAATTAGGTCATACATGTTCAATTTTCTGAACCCTAATTTGTACATTTTTTGTACATTGTTCGCATTTACGATTTAGGGGCTTTGGTGTGTATAATGTTCACATTATTGAATTGAGTTTTTTGATTAAATGATGGGTATTGGATGTCATGTATTGGATATATTACGAATCGAGGTATTCGGGTTTTGTGTATGACGACGCGTGTAAGCTTTGTACTGTGATACTGTGTAGATTGGCAAAAAGAAGCACATGATATTGAACTTGTCCCCTATGCATGTAATTTAATGACTGTGAAAATCATTTATTGGTTTGGAACTGTCTGATAAAGTTAATCCTGCATTTTTGCAGAGTATTTTGAGATGGAGCCCGGACCAGTAGATCCGAGCGTGTTATATATGCAGGCCCAACACAGGACATCGAATGCTAATCGGATGCAGGTAGCAATTAGTTACTATTTTCATATTTTGATGTTTAGTTTTTTAGACGTCAAACTCCAACTTTTGTTATGTATTAAATTTGCAGAGTGTCAGTACAGAGTTTGTCATTGACCACTCATCCTCCCTTTCGAAAGTGACATCTGAGGATCCTCGCGTCATCACCGAGATCGAGAGGGTTGGATTCATACATATTTTTCGCTTAGGTTACATCCAACTCGATCACAGCCTTGTCGGTGCTTTACTGGATAGGTGGAGGCCTGAGACATCCACATTTCATCTACAAGTCGGTGAGATGACTATCACCTTGGCAGATGTTGCGGTTTTGCTAGGATTGCCTATTGATGGCAAAGCTATTGCGTTTGATGGTGCACGACAAGATTATTTGCAGCTATGTCACAACCTACTAGGGCTGAATCCACCAGCCAATCAAGTAAGGGTTCAAAATTTGATTCATATCAGATTGTACCGTAATCTGTTAGCGGGTATTATTTCTGCAGATGCCACTAGAGGTTGAGCAACGGGCTCGTTGCATTTTACTACATATTATTTTCTACAGAATGATGGTCGATCATGCCAAGACCCGTATAGATTTGAGATGGCTACCGTTTTTAGCTGATCTCAGGCCGAGCACATCATATTCGTGGGGTGGTGCAGTGTTGGCCTATGCATATCAGGAATTGTCCAAGGTCGCGCTGCAACAGTATAACTATTTGGCCAGTTGGCCGACGCTACTTCAGGTATGAACCGAATGTCTATAATTTAATGTTATACAATGTGATGCATCATTCTCTTTCATTAATAGTATATTTTTGTGTACACAGCTTTGGTCCTGGACTTATCTTCCCGTTGGAAGATTAGTAGTGACTCCTGATCCCATCGACCCATCGATGCCGCTTGGAGCTAGGTATACTTATTTGATCGTTTATTTTATTAAAAAAAGCACATAATATTTCCAATGTATGTACATTTTATTATCATGTAACAAGTGGGTTGGAATAAAGGATACACGATAAACACCACGACAAGAGTTGTACTTTTACCGCAATGAGTTGGATGTCCTTATAGACGAAAAGGTTACATGGTATCCGTACACTCCAGAGGTACTTGCCCCACTACCAATCACTTGCAGAGCTCATAGGTATCTTTGGACGACGAGAGTACCTATGATAGCCTACACCTTCACCGCTTGGCACCTTCCCGATAGGATTATGAGGCAGTTCGGCTTGAGGCAACATATACCGGATGATGCATCGCCTTACATTGAGGGCTACAATGCGCAGGACTTTCACCTGCATCATGCTATGTGGGATGACCGCGATAACCATATTGAGTTCGAGAGGAAGCCCCCCATATCCATGGCGCAGGACATGAGGTGGTACTGGAACATAACACGACGCTACATCCTTAATCCTGGAGTAGATATTGCGTTAGCACTGTATGTTCCAAGAGCACCACTAGAGAGGAACGTGATAAGTTGATGTGTGTACTATTAAATACAATCAGTTTCATTTATTCATTCTATCTAATTTTCTTTTAAATTTGCAGGTTTTCGGTATCAACCGTGCGTGGGAGGAGGCAGAAAAGCTTAGAGAGAGGCAGACTGGCGACGAGGGACGAACATGTGCACAAACATACAGAAGAATTTAAACGTGATTCTATGCAGGAACAAGCTAGAACGGCCGAAACCACCATCTCCTCCACCTCCTCCTCCTCCTGTAGGTCCTCCTCCTCCTCCTGCCGGTTCTCCTCCACCTCCAGCAGTGCACGAAGAATTGTGCATGGTCCATCTCAACCTGCACCTACATTACCACGTACCAGAAGTGCATGGCGCAATAGGAGCAGCAGCGGTAGTGGTTCGTCTTCAACTTCCACACCATTAGTCACCCGACCAAGGCGAAACTAAATAGTAGTCTTTTCTTATTTTGTTCGATCTAGATTTCACATCGACCTTGTTTTGTTTTATCAATCATGCGATGTAACCTTTTCTTGTTCGATCTACTACCAAATATGTAGTCTTTGTGTATTAATTTGCTATGTTTTGGTACATTTAATTATTTGTTACGTTGTTATTTGTCATTCAGTTTTGTTATTAATTATCCTGGAATGATGGTTTTTATTGACTGCAAATATGTGCAGGTTTGTGTATGCAGGTTTGGTTGTGTGCAGGGTTGCACTGAAGGCAAGTTTTGCAAACTCGCCTTCGTATTTTACTGAAGGCGAGTTTCCAAAACTCGCCTTCAGTTTACCTGTACACCAAAACGCGTCTAAGTTTGTAATTATGTTACAAACATGGCTAAATCTGTTATACCTTTCAAAAACATGGCTAGACATGTGAATTACCCTTATTTAAATAATGAAAGCTGTCTCACGTAATAATATATTCTTTTTTGTAAGAATTCATAAATTGACTATTTTTACTGTGAACATTAACAAACTTGAGTATAAAAAAAGACAAAGGGCTAGATAGTTTGGTTAAAGGCAGCCGTACAACTGCACAATTACTGTCTAATATTTATGATGTAAATATAAAAGAAAGTGCTTGAATTAGCAAAATTCACAAAATTCACAAAACAAAACTGAAATGTTGAATTATTTTTTTGATGACCAAAATAAAAGCAGTGATTTTTTTTGCTTTGGTTCAAAATTCATCATATTATGATAAAAGCACATTTAAATTTGATTGTTGCATGCTATTTCTTGACTTTGGGAACCATAAGCTAACCGAAACAGTGTGTTGTACTATTACTGGTTGCTGGGTATAAAATTTGTTATTTACTCTGTTAACCTAGAAAATGAACCAACACTCAGATATCAGATGAAAGCATCGTTTAAGGTCAGATTAAATAAAGAAAAAAAAGAAAAAAAAGATCCGCAGATTATATAACATAAGTCCATTTTAATCTATTTTATTAGTTATTCTCTCTCTGGATTATAGGTATTTATCGTAGATCTAGTCACAAACTAGCAGAGTGAAGATCCGCAGATTTTCTTGGGAGAAGAGTAGAGTGAAGACCTAAATTTCACAAGTGAGAAGACCCGCCTTGCCAAAATGATAATAACTCGGGACGGAGTTATTTTCCTTAATGCAAGTAAAACTCTTCCATTTGTTGACTTTTGCTACTTTCTTTTTGATTTATATATTCTATGTCTTTTTTGGCTTTGATTTTGTTTAAATGATCTTTCTGATAACTGCTTCCTTCTTGTCAATTCTTGAATTTTTTTTGTTAGAATCATAGGAAAACTAATTGATCTTAAGCTGTTCATGTAGTATAAGAGGTTCATGGAGTTTAGAAGGTGGGAAATTGAGGAATAATAACTTAGTACTGATCTAAATGGCTTGGCACTGAGTTAAAAACACTTAACCATATTTCAGTCCAAATTTCTAGGGCTTAATCCCTTAGTCTTTTTGATTGTATAATTTCTGAGTTAGTCAATAATTTCATCATTTTTTTGTTTCCTAAATCCAGTTAAAATCTTGTTTGATTCAAAAGCGAGTTGTCACTCTTAATATTTGGCTAAAGCTATGTGGATGTGCATGGGCTATTGAAGGATTATCGACATACAATAAACAACATTCACCATCCTTGATTTCTCTCTTCATAATTCGACTGTGTTGTTGCAGCCAATTAAATTCCAACCACTTGAGCCTGTCTCGTCATGCTATAATCATATCATTCAAAATTTGATTGCACAAAATCATATAGGACGAACCATGGTTGTTACGACGGTAAGATGACTCGAGTCGACAAAGGTTCAGCAAGTCGACTAGTCGTAGACTCGAAAATTATATTGCTACCACCAAAAGATTGTCAAAACAAACATATTGCTGCGAACAAACATATGCGACTGAACAAAAAATTGTCAATTCAAATAACAATCGATCGACTTTCGATACTTCGACAAAAGCTAGGATTCGAATTTTTTTCTGTTCGATACTTGGTATCAATCTCTTTCAACTCGAATTTTTTCAATTCGGCTTTCGATTGATTTGTTTTTTATTCGATACTAGGTATCAATCTTTTTTTGTTCGTTTTTTCTTTTTTCGATGCAATAGGTATCAATAACTATATGCAATGTTTTCAAAATGAGATTAAAATCGTAAAATTCAAATTATAAATCAAAACGGGATTTAAATCGTAAATTGTACTCAAAAACATACATTTTAAGGTTTGTATACGATTTGAAATTTATTATGATATTTGAACTTTTATGTTTAAACCTAAAACTACATTTTCTTTTTTGCTCAGATTTATTTTGTTTGCGAAATGATTAGAATTGGAATTGCATATCCCAACTAGTATACCTAATACATCCATTTCGATTAGTTGATTTTTCTATTTTGTGATATTAGCTATGTTTGAATCGGTGTACAACTCAAATCGTAAAGTGGAAGTTTCGATTTGAAACGAGATTCAAATTATGGGATTTTAATATTTCTAACAACAATGATTGTAGGATTCGTTTTTTTTGTTCGATCTATATCGATAACTATAAGGTTTGAATTTTTTTTCTCATTTCTGGAATGGGCCAATGCCAAATCAGTCGACACCCATAAAGACCTAGTCAAGTCAACTAGTTGACAGATTTCGACCTAGACTCCCGAAATTCATACAAAAAGCAAGTCGAGGCTTTAAGTCAATGGTCGGATCACAACTAATCGAGCATCGTGATAACAATGATGTTAATAGAACTTTAGATTACGTTCTTTTATGATAATTGCTTTCCATGCAAGAAGAAATATGGGGAAAAACACGACATACACAAATTCCACAATAAGTAGATGAATTGGTAGTTTCTTCGAATCAAACCGTGAAAAGCACAACACCAGAAAGACCTGTTTGTCACCCTTATAACTGTTAGCAATTAGTTTGCTCACGGTTATAACAGTTGTCCCAACAGGCGTTGGTGATTTTTATCACGGTTATAACCGTGACAAATACCACGAAGAATCTAATGGTTATAAGCGTGGTTCTATTTTCAATTCTCACGGTTTTATGTGTGATAATATCTATCTTAGTAATGGTAATAAGCGCTGTAATATTTAAGTTTCTAACGGTTTAAATGTGGTTAATGCCATGATTATAACGGTTATAAGTGTGGCTTAAGAATTCTTTCCAATGGCTCCTGTCACATTTACCACACTTTTAACCATGAGAAACTATACGCTGCATACATAAAAACCTATATTCCATATCAAATATACATAAATATATATTCAGTACTAGTGGTGGCTACATTCACAGTAATAACATTTGAAAAACAAATAGCGTGTTGAACATACTAAATTCAATACTAGTTTAAAGTACCATGAGTTATACACTATCATTAACATACATAATAAGTGTTAAAACAAGATTCAACAAATTTCTTCTAAATTTAGTTTTAACATACATATCATCTACCAAATTAACTTCAATCCTACCACTAGTCCAGAAAGTAACCTGCTGCACAGTTTTAGTTGTACCTATAGAAAACCACAATAAAACATTAGAAATCAACAATAAATCTGGTAATACAAACGCAATAGAGAATTCTACATAACTTCACATATATGAACTCCCGTAATACTTCCCCTTGGCTCAAATACAGAACTCTAAATGAATATTTATAAACATTGATTCAAAGAACCAAGTCAGACAAGAGAAGTTTCAAGAAACTACTAGAAACATAGTGACACACGAATTAATGCTGCCATATATTATAAATAGTCAGGTGTGAATAAAAATCCACTATCTTGAACCAAATAGATATTCAGTGAGACATCCCGTTGAGCAGAATGAATTTTTCCCCTCTTTATATCATAATCAAAAATCTATTAACCATACAAAGTGTGATGCATCTACATCGCTTAGAAATATAGTAAATAATTTACTGCTAGCCCACAAACTACATAGGACCGCCCCTTCCAATCTAAACAAATACTTATCTTATAATTATGTGAACTATCATCCCATATATGGCAATATAAGGATTATTCATCCCTCTACTATATGTACTATCCATCCCTCATGTTTAACCTATTTTAATCATATGGACTATCTACCATCATGCACAACTAATTTGTCTAGAATTACAATGATCCCAACATTTAATATATAGAGACTTTTAATCTCCGGCACCATATGGATTATCTATCACATATTTTAGTCTTCTTAGAATGACGACAAATGTAGTTGGCTACAAATAGGAATGGGACCAATATTTATAAATAGGGACAATGCTGCCATATATTAATCACTGAGCCCATTTCTTGGTTTGTGTCCTTTATTCATTTCAGGATGGAGTTGCTCAATGTCTGGTCTATCCTTTTCATTCTTCCTTTAATTTTACTTAATCTACTTCTTAACCATGTCAATAATAACTTATAATCATTTTTTTGGTAAAATATAATCAAGAGATAAAACTCTCCATTATATATACTATCTACCAATAAGGTCTGCAGTAGCACAAAACCTATCATAAATGGTATAAAGTTGATTAGTCAATGAATAAAATGCACATGAATCACATTCAATTCATGTATGCCATTTATTTATGTCAGTCTCAACTATATCTACACACACAATAAACAATGAACTGAAGTTTCAGAGAAAAGAGTTGTAGATTCAAAAACACTATTACACGATTATAGCAACAGCTGAGAATGGCCACGATATTTTGTAAACTTTGCACCTATCTCTTCAAATTAATGATGCTTTGATTTCCACCAAAAAGTTGCAAAAAATCAATTCATTGCCTTAAAGGCTCTTCCACGCATGTCACACTTTTCAATATGTTTATTTTAAGAGCGAAGTTCCTAGGCTTAAATGGAAAAATTGGAGATTCAGAATTTATTTTTCACTACTGATAAACAAAGTACATTTTCTCTGTATTAAATCAATTATAGAATAGAATGCAGATCATATTGGAAGAAGCAAAATGAAATGGAAATGACTATAATTTGATAACTTCCCAGTCCAGTAACCCCTGAATTCATGAGTGGGAATCCACAGCCCTGAATTTAGAAGGGAAAACATCAACACCAAGATCAAATTTATCTATAACACACAACAAATTACATATAAACCAATAAAATTGTCCAAAGGAGATATAGAAATACAAGTCTAGATATCTGTAATGATTTTAATCCTAAGCTAATTTTCAGTGGCATATTCCACAATGCTTGATTCTTAAACTCTATGTCAAACGTAAAAAATATCTATAATGATTTGGATTCACATTAATATATATATATATATATATATATATATATATATATATATATATAGAGAGAGAGAGAGAGAGAGAGAGATTTGATAAAAGTGACATTGTAAGAAAAAACAGTACAATCTTTATGTTTGCAAATGGTTGGTTTCAAATTAATGTCTATACATGTGATCAATATGTTTCAGTCTTGTAACATATAGACATGAGTGCCTTGTACAAAGATTTAAAGCACAATTTTGTTGGCAGTGTTACTGTTAAGTACGCCCATGATTGAGTATGCGTCTTTCAGATCAAAACTCTAACCAAAATATATGTGTACTGGTATCACGATGCGCAAGTTTTACATAGCATCAGTCATGAGACTTCTAGCAGTATTCATACCATAAGTGTTAGACTTCTGGAAATTTATTTTTGTTTCCCCTTTAAAGTAGCAACACATGCAAGATTCATTATCTAATATATATCAGAAGTGATAAACATAAACAATGGTTTTCAATTACTCCCATTAGGATGAAGCTGAAACGTAAATTAAGAGATTAAAAAACTAACTGTAGTGCAGCCTACCTGCCCCTGCCACTGCTTTTAAAATTACAGTACAACCTACAAATCAGAGAAAGAAAAAAATAAAAGAATTAAAAATTAAACAAATAACAAAATAATCATAAATAAAGAAACAAAAGCCAAAAAGGAATGGACATCAAATTCTGTCATTTTTAGAAAAGAGAAAAGATTCAAAATCCCATCTTAGATTAGCTCCTAAAAGGTGAAATAAATCAGGCATGATGATTGATTGAAATATAATTGGATTTTTAAAATATAATTAATGGAAATAAATAAATTTTTAATAATCAATTCCATAGATGTTTCTGATTGAACGGATTGACAGTGCACTAGACAATTAAAGCATAACTACTAGTATTACCGCGCAATGGTGGAAAAATCGACCGTTAATGTATTTAATATAAAATAATTTTTTTTTGCTAAAATATATTTCAAGTTAGATTTTATTTAAAAAATTATAAGGCATTTTAAGAGAAAATGAGAGTACTAAATAAAGTAGAAATTCAATAAAACCGAATGTTACATGTAAATCAACTTGAGAATAAGAATATGCTATAAATGTATTAATTTGAATTAGCCACAAACATATACATACATTTTTGTTATATATTAAGTTGAATCCATGTAACATTGATAATTCGTTATTTTGCAATTCAAGTCATAAATGGGTTGAAGAAATAAAAAAAGAAATCAAACATTTTAATGTAAGAGCTGATAAAAAGTTGAACATGCAAAGGGTCATAGACCAATCATATTATCTTCATTCTTTGATTAATAATAAAAATATTATCATCAAATGTCAAATATACTTCAATAAATATAATTATACATGCTTTTAGTTTTATTTTTTATTTTTCATGGATATCATTTCTCCAGATCTATCACTGTCGAACCTCAAAACGCCAGCAACAGTTTTCCTTCCCACCTCTAGTTGCCCACAAAACACCACTGGTATCCAGTGGCTTCCCTTTATCTACGCGTTGTAGTAGTCTTTATGTCAAATCAGATGGTGAGTTATGATAACCAAAAGACCAACATATTACAACATTTCAATAACTTGGCCTGCAACACAGCATCTTGAAGCATTCAAGTGCATCCATATTCTGGCCCATACTACATCACTTTTATTGCTGACATGTGCACCAATGTATCACTAATCTTTGCACTTGATTGGCTCCTTAGTTATAGACTTCACAGTTGCGCTTGACCTCTCATCACCCGCAAGTGTCCAAGCTATGAATAGCTTCTCAATTGCAGCTGTGACCTTGCTTCACAACTATTGTGCTTCGCATTAATCATGCGTTAAAAAAGAAGTTAGTTAACAGAGAGCACATGATTCAGTCATGAACATGATGCAAAATAAAGAAGAAATAAACAACATAGGCATACTCCATTAAAATAAAAAATAGACGCAAAATCCATAAATTTTGTGGGCTTTATTAATGAGCCTTAAATTATGGTATTTTTATGTAGTTACGTCATTTTGGAATGTAAATGTAACAGTAAGAGTTGCATACATACATATCTCCATTCAAAAAGATGGAAAAGTGTCTTATATCCAAAGTAAATGGAAACAATGCAATCGAAATGAACTTTAACTTTGCATAAGTAACCAAAGAGCCAAGCGTACATGCCAAAGCAAAAGCAGATCAAAAGATAGAATGATTTGGGTTGGTAGACATAAATGTTGTTAGATGCTAAAAGCAGAGGCAACTGAAGTCATCAAGCATCCAAACTTTAGTGTTTTTCATCGATTATTTGGTACAGGTGCGCCATGGCTACCTGCTGCTTTTTCGACATCATGTGAAGGTATTACGGAAATTTTTAGCATGCTTGTTGATGGCGTGATCCCACTGCCTCTAAAATTTGATAACCAAGTTTGATTAGTTAGCATATATAACATCACAAATGAAACCAGTATTTTTATTTTAAATAGCCATAGTTTAGGTGTTGAAAAACAATGGCCGAGTCGCGGACTAGGTCGCTTTCTTGAAGACGATTCGGCGATCTGGTCAGAGTTGCAAACCAGTTCATTCCTTCGCCACCGCCTCCAGGAAAAACAGCCTCTAAAAACGATAACCGATCTGCTTGCACAACAAATCAGTGCAGATTTGCACTTTCAAAAATAATATTGCTCGAAATTTCTAAAAGAAAGTTTTTAGTGGTGGAGGCCAGAAGAAAATAGAATTCGGTGTATTTTCTTGTCTGCAGATAAAAAGTATATATAGAACGAGAATTAGGGTTTGGAAGAAAAAATCGGATCTGCTAAAATTTCGGGGGACAAAGTTTTTACCGTTACAAACTTTTTACCGTTCCAGAAAAAATTATCGGTGCAGAAAATAATTTTCCATAAAAAAACGGTTCGAAAACTACAAAGTTTTATGGTCCAAAATTATAAGTATCTGCACCACAAACCCAAGCCCAAGCCCGAGCCCGGACCGGGCCGGGTCGGGTCGAGTCGGTCGGTCGGTCACGCGCGTGTGTGGTGTTCATGATGCATGGTCTCTCTTCTCACAACAAAGCATGTATTGGGAGCCCAAGGCCCTAACATGATTTCTTAGAAACGAGTATAAATCCTTGCCTCTTCCATATAATCCCATGATGTGGGACTATTCACACATAGGAGCCATTCATACACTTATTCATCATTTTTAATAATTCACTTAATGTTTGTAAAACATTTCCAACAATCCCCCACTTGAATTTTTAAAAATATTTTCGGGCAATTTCTAAAAACATAAGATTGTGCATAAACAAAGGTGTCATCCGACTTGAACCTTTGCATAGTGAGTAAGATTCGGTTTTTACTAGAGTGACATGTAGTCTTGAACTCTATTCCTGACATCAAACCACACACAACCTTTTCTATGGTGCAATCAAATAAGCCCGTGCATTTATGGCCATGCACGTCTATCCTAGTTTAGTGAATTCTCTAGAAGTCTTGCCTAAAAATCCATAGGAAATGGCCACATTTCCACATTCACAAAGGTGAGTCTATCAAGAGCACTCCTGAAGGTAGGTACTCCACTCCAAATAGAGTATAGATCTCATTAAAAGTTTCTATTAACTCATCCTCTAATCACTTTAGGAATACATGCTTCTTGGTTTATTAAATAGCATGCTCAACTCCTATCACTACACAACTTGTTTTTACCCATTGAACCTAGTTCTTGGGATCTCCAATCATTTAGATCGGGTTACCATTGTGCGTGACTCAATGATCTAAGGGCAGTAGTCCCATTCTTTTAGAAGAATTGTGGACTTTCTCTCTTGACAGTCCTTTCATCAAAGGATCTGCCAAATTTTCTTCACTACGTACGTTATCCACTCTAATGGTACCTGTGGAAAGCAGTTATCTAACCTGCTATGCTTATGACGTATTTGTCGTCTCTTACCGTTATAATAACAGTTCTGAACTTTTGCAATAGCTGCGGTACTATCGCAATGTATCAACACAGCCGGTATCGGTTTTTCCCATAAGGGAATCTCAGCTAGCAGGTTTCTCAAATACTCTGCCTCTTCACTAGCTGTAGCTAGTGCTATCATCTCGGACTCTATAGTAGACTGAGCCAAAATAGTCTGTTTCTTGGATTTCCAAGAAACAACTCCTCAAATGATGCTAAATATATAGCCACTGGTCGCTCCAGAATCATCAGATAAGGTATTCCAGTCTGCATCAGAATATCCTTCAAGTACAGCTGGAAACCTTTCATAATGTAATCCAAGGTTCATGGTTCGTTTAAAGTATCTCATCACCTTTTCAATAGCATGTCAGTGCTCTATACTAGGTCTATTGGTAAACCTGCACAATAATCCCACGACATAGGCAATGTCGGGTCTAGTACAATGAGTGGCATACCGAAGGCTGCCAATGATGCTTGCATAATCAGACTGTCTTACACCTTCACCAGTGTTCTTAAATAACTTTACACTATGATCATATGGTGTACTTGCAGGTTTACAATCAAAGTAATTATATTTCTTTAGGATCTTCTCAATATAATGAGATTGATCCAAAGAAATTCCCTTTTCTGACGTAGTAATTTTAATACCAAGGATTACACTCGCCTCACCTAGATCTTTCATATCAAAATTGGCACTTAATAAGGATTTGACTGAGTTTATGGCATGAATGTTTGACCCAAAAATGAGTAGGTCATCTACATAAAGGCATATAATAGTGCAAATGTCATTCTCAGATTTGTAATAAATGCATTTGTCACTTTCATTAACTTTAAAACCATGTGAAATGATTAAATTATCAATTTTTTCATGCCATTGTTTAGGTGCTTGTTTTAAACCATATAATGATTTATCTAATTTGCATACTTTATGTTCTTGACCATGTACCACAAAATCCTTTAGGCTGGTCCATATATATTTCTTCGTCTAATTCACCGTTCAAAAATACGGTTTTCACATCCATTTTGTAACACCCCGCCTCCGCTAGGGTCACTCGCAAAGGAATGCACTAGCTTTAGAGGGGCATTATTGGTGAACATGCACAGAAATATCACAAGACAGAACATATATAAATAGCGGAAGTAAAATCAAACTTTCATAACATGAATAAATAAGGTCTAAAGCCTTTTACATCAGAGTACATCAAAACCTGTCTTGCAATAGTAAAGAAGCATAAAGACTTTTTAATAAATTATTCCCCAAGTAAAACAGTAAAGTAGCCATAGCCAAGAGAAGTCCAAGCCATCCATGATGACCTTCAAGCAGAAGATGTCCGAACTAAACATCATTGTTTCCTCCCTGAAACCTGGGGGGCGGGAAACGAAAGAAAAGAGGCGAAACAAAACGGGTCAGTCAAAAAGACTGAGTAAGTCCTATCTACTTCCAGTATAAAAACAGGTAAAGGTAACATGACATGCATAAACTGAAAGTAAACATAAGGATAACTACAAGATAGATAAACCAGGTTAGCCGGTTGAACTACTGCGGCAAGGTAAACTAAGGTATCATGATAAACTACGGTGTTATGATAAGTCAAGGTATCACATCGTCAGATTCTATCGAGTACATTATCCCAAGGTATCTACCCCGTCTAACATCCCACGATATCTATTGTGTATATTCTTCCTAGTTCTAACATGTATATTTGCTCTGCACCTCTCGTACTAGTATCCCTACCCGCGTCATGTGTTGACCATGAATGTCCCTTGCTCAAAGTCGTGTAATGGTCCATGTCAACTTAATACATCGCATATATATAGGTTACTCAAATCATATGTTTCTTTCCATGTATATAAGTTCAGTCCTTTGCCGTACCTCGTACGGGCTTCCTCATGTCGTATTATCCTTGAAATCGTTTGGACTGTCACCCTTGTTCTAGCTAGGCTCTTCCATATGAATCATCGGTTGAACTACTAGGACTTACGCCACCTAGCACCACTAGGGATTACGCTTACCTATTGCACGCTTTCGTATTTCGGTTTGGGTTAAACCACCTAGGCCACTAGGGATTACGCTAACCCTCAACCGCGCCCTTTTTCCCACGCATTCATCGTGAATCGTTTTTCTATAACTGTATGCACGTGTATCACGTCGTGCCATCCGAGTCCTGTCACCGGGCAAAACAAGAAATACAGGACTCGGTCGGGAGCTTTAGATTTATCTGCCGATGCAGATACTAAGGTCTGCTTTTCTACACGTGGCTATGGTCCCACGAGACCCCTCCCTCAACTAGTGAATGGCAACACAAGAGAAAATCTTGCATGAGAACTACACTCCGGCCAGCCCACATCCTACGGCCTACCTCACCCATAATTAGATAGCAATTATGGTCTGTTGGGTGTTCCCTGCCTTTCCGTTCGTACACGCTTGACTCAAGATGGTAGAGGATCGACGAACTTGCTATCTCGGGCACCTTATGTATTCGTCGACTCACTGCTATCCACCCCAGTCTTTAGGTCGCTCGCATAGCAACCAAGGCATATTCTTGGTTCTTCTACCACAGACCTCAACCTCTCGTGAGCCTAGTATAATGACCTGACAGCTCACAGAGGGATCCCAAGAATATCCTCACGTTCCCCGAAGCCGCTGCTTCGTTACCCAGTTCGTTGGAGTCTTTATCTAAATCAGATAGTCTGCTCCTACACGCATACTTAAACGTTGACCTAACGTATCGGGTTACTAATCTATCTAAGAAATGGTCCAAATTTCCTTGACTAAGAATTATTACTTAGTTTCCCTTAACTAAGGTTTACCACTTAGCCTTATTTCCATAATCCTTGTTAATTATGGTTATTTACCTAATCCTCCGAATTAGGGTTTACCTAATGGGTTAAGTGTCACTTAAGTTCATAACTTAGCCCGTCTACAAACCATGTCAAAATTGGCTAAGTATACAAGTCCAAGACTTAACCCTACAAACCATGTGTCAAGTTGGTTAAGTATATCAAGGAATCCATGACTTAACCTCGTCTAATTATCATTTTAGATTGGTTAATTATATAATTTAACTTGACCTTGTCATCAAATCGGTTAAGCGTATTCAAGTGATTCGTGACTTAGCCTTATCATGTTTTCACGTTAGATTGGTTAAGTATAGATTAACTTAACCTCATCAAATTAACGAGTTAGATTGGTTAAGTATAGGTCACTTAACCTCATCAAATCATCGTGTTAAATTAGTTAAGTGTTTAACTTAACCCCATTAAATTACCAAGTTGGATTAATTAAGTCTAGGCTAACTTAACCCCATCCGATTACCATGTTTAGATTAGTTAAGCCTAATCTTAACCCCATCCATTAACTGTATTATACGGTTAAGTGTCATTAAGAAAATTTACTTAACCTTATCACGTTATCGTGTTGGATTGATTAAGTGTTGGTTAACTTATTCCCGTCCACTAGTCGTATAAAAATGGTCAAGTGTCATTAGGCAAATCAAGTTACTTAACCTACCCAAGCTTATCATGTTTTGTTAAGTATCATTAGCCTAATCAAATTACTTAACCCATTTGTCCATATCCTATTTGGTTAAGCCTCATTAATCAAATTAACTTAACCCTATTATGTGGCATTAATTTAATTAATGCACCCTCAACCTCTCACATTAGACCTTGTTGTGGTTACTAGTTAAGCCGGGCGGGTCCGGGTAGATTTACACCACAACCTAGTCTAACCTCGGGTCTTAAGCGCGACATGACCAACTTCTCACATTGGGTCCTATTGTTTGCAACTACTAGTTGGGCCGGTCGGTTCCGGGTAGTTTTACGTTGCAAACTCAACCCAACCTCGAGTTGGCCATACTTATATTATCTAAGTTCATCAAGTTTCCAAAACATGTTACAAGTTTTCAAGCATTTGGGTAGACCTAACTTAATAGGTAAATTCCCAAAGGGTAGACCTAACTTAATAGGTAAATTCCCAAGCTCATGTTTTTATGCATACTTACATGCCAACCTCCATGTTATCTTTCAAGTCATATTTTCAAGTATAAACACATGTCATATTCAAGTTAAGATTTTGCGACATGTTCATGTTTATCTAACTACCCAAAATCGTGTTTTCCCAACGCAAGCAAAGCGAGTCAACATAGTAAGGATACTATGTCACATATTGGTCTCAAAACATGCATGATGCCAAAAAGGGCTTGGCATCCACATGCATAACATCATAAAGGGATTGGCCATAAACATGCACAACTTAAAAGAGGGGATTGGCCACGAGCATGCATAATCTCATAAAGGTTTTGGCCACAAACTTGCATGTTAGCATAAGGGGTTTGAGTTCATAAACATGCATAAGCCCCAAAATCTTGTCTTAGCCAATGTTTCACAAGTAAAGTGGTTCCTAAAGGTTCATGCTAGCATTTCATGCATAAAGATCCAAACTTGCAAGATAAACTAGGTTATGCATAGCATGAGAGGCATGATTAAGTTACTCACATGGCCTAAAATCATAAACATGAACACAAGAGGCATGGTAAGGTTCATATAAGTTCGCATAATCATGTTTAGCCTCATTTTATCCCATGTCATTATCAAAACTACCGTTTCCATCTAAAAGTAGCTAGAACTTACTTAGTTAGGCCTAGGGAAAGGAGCATGAATCATCTTGGCTAAGAAAGGTGCCTCCTTTGTAGAAGAATCGTCATGGAACTCGCATAGCAATGTTGATTTGGCCTTGATTTGGTGTAGCAAGCTTGCACCTTTTGATTTGAACTTGATTTGAGTGCATAGGCTCTAGGGATTGGAGATGGAGGCCATGATCAAAATTGATTTTGGCAGCACTTAGTTGCTAGGTTTGATTTTTTGGGATTTAGGTTAGGTTTAGGGTCTTTTTATAGAGATTAGGATAGTTTTAGGCCCTTAGATTAACCCTAGGACCAACCTGAACCGTCAGATTTCAAACCAGGCCCAAAAACCTAGCCAAGATAGAAAATAGGTGCACCAGATCAAAATCAGCCGACAGGGCAAGTCGACAGCCCTGTCGACATGCCTGTCGACATGCCTGTCGACTTGTCTGGGCGGGAATTTTCCCGCCTGGCCCCCATTTCTGCATGTTTCGAAATTCAAATTTCCCGAAAACTTCTTTGGGCCTTAACCGGGTCATACGGACTCCGATTTTCGAAAACTCGGACTCTATTTCGCGTATTTTTCCGAGACGAACACAATGGAATAGCCCGTTTTACTTGATTCAGAATTTAAAATTAAATTCTGCCTTGATTCTCGTTTTAACATGTTATTGAAATACGGGTTGTTACATTCTCCCCACCTTTTAGGATTTCGTCCCCGAAATCTCTAAGTTAGGAAGAACATATCCTACCATCCATCATCCATCTACTCAAAACATCATCCACAAGCAACCATTGTCCTTAGATGATTTCTAATGCTGTATGAATACATGCAAAATGTGTGTGTACATGTTCCTTAGCTAATGCTAATGATCAGGCCTGGATAATCTTTCTAATGCAAAAATATGTATAGTGCCATGAATCCAACATGTATGCAAATAGTCCTAGCCATATAGATACTATATGCGTGCATAATCATTCATTCATATGCAACAACCGCATGATAACACATTCGATTTCATCCATAAACAAGTATAAATACTCGTGCATATGCAATATGAAATGTGACCGAGTCGAGCTAGTATCTAATGTTTATTCGCGCATCCACGAGCAACCACTTGCAACCATATCAACCATAACATGTTTCAAATACATGTTTACATCCATAGGGTTCTACCTAAGATTCCCTGAAACAGGGTCGAGAAGATAAGCAGGACAAACTCCTTACGGGGTTTGTAACAGAAAATAGGACCGAGAGGATGTCCACAAAAGATAGCCTACAAGTAAGCTCTACAGAAAACAGGGATCAAGGATATACTCCCAAAAAGAGATATCATGCGCGTATCTAGTCTTTGACCATCAAAGTCATACTTCCTTGAGCTCAATTTCCTTGTGCCTTGACCGTCTTTGCGATTTCGTAGCTTCTCATTTCCTGTTTCCATAACATGAGCTGGAACTCATTCCTTCGTCGCCTCTCGTTCCACTTGCACTTATCCTTTTTCTAAAATACTTGACGCAAACATGACTGCGTACTCATGATCTCATGCAAGCTTTCCAAAATTCACTAATGAATCTCGGACCTCGTACCACAAGGTATACCACATAGAAGAACTTTCTCTTGAAAGTAAACAGATGCCAACCAGGTTATCAAGCGCACTTACTAAGGTGATTTCTATAACCCATGCATAAGTGAAATAAACCATCCATCTTATCGGCGAACACCACTCGATTGGTGTAACAACCCGTAAAATGCGAGCCAGTTTGAAATTTTTATTTCGGCAATTTTAGCGAATTTTGAATATTCAAAATGAATTATTTTAAATAATATCGTCGAAAAATTTATTTTGAATAGAATTCGAACGAATATATTTATATACGTCGTCGTTAGAATATATAATAATTATATATAATTATAAAAGGAATTGAAAATGGCGCGGTAGTTCGAAAATTCGATTTCTAATTTCAAATGAATATACAGAATTCAATATAAGTCAGAATTGAACGAAACAAGAAATATTTGAATCTGTATAACTATATCTTTGTAACGAAGTTAACAAACTGTGATTTCATCTTAGAAATGATAAGATATGTCCAGTTTAAAATTAGAAATAGTCGCTGTGGAATTTATATATATTTTTATATATATAAGGCCCTTAAAAATAGCAATTTTGCAAACGACCTCGGATTTCGACGAAACCAGTTTTGTTGGGTCCGTGATGTTAAGTTATTGCTAGATTCCAAATTTCATAATTTTTCGAATCAATATGTGAGCGTGGCAAAGGAAAACGCGTTTGACCAGTTTCAGTTGATTTTAATCGACTGGAAATTGGCCATTTTTCAAACGGTCTAAGAATTCGACGAAACTAGTTTTGTTAGGACCATATCGTCAATACGAAGCTAGAAAATATTTTTCGAGAATTTTTAGAGTTAGTATGTGACCCCGGTAATTTGAAATGTACGTTTAAAATAGAATATATAGATTTATATTTTAAATGCAACTGAAACTGATCGTAACGGCCGAATCAGCTCACGATACAAGTCCCATTGCGTTCGGAATGGGTGTAATTAGGTAGGGGCGACAGTTGTTCAGTTCAAATTGGAGTTCGTGATAGTAAACAAGAATTAAACGAATTAAATAATTATATTTATATATACTCTATAAACCAAACCCTAGTCAAACATTAAACCCTTGGTCAAACATCACGCAAGCCGCCTCTGCCGTTTTCAAGGGCCGATATTTTCTTGTTTTAATTCGTAAAACATTTCAATTTGGCCAAGAATTAGTTCGGTATTTCTATACGAAATTGGAGGGGCGTTTCACGATCTTTCAATCCACACCAGTAAGATCGAATTTCATTGTGAGGATCGTCCAAAATCATGGCTCAAAAGCCGTCCGTTCGAACGCAATTTCAGAGAGGAGGTGGCAACCGAGCTCTTCCTCATTACAGGCGAAGGAGTCACTGGCGTAGGGGGTTGATTTGGCATCGTTAGATCGGGGAACAACGCCTCGAGGGATGAGCAAGGCGGAACCCTAACGTGGTGCGTTATGGGTTCAACTGAAAGCCTGGAGAACGAGGAAGAAAGGTTTAACATTTTTTTTCTTCTTATTTTCTGTTTATTTTATTTATTTTACAGTTTAAATAAAATTCGATTTAAAATATATAATAGTATTTGTATAAAAAAAAATCAAAATCAGTTTTTATTAGAAAAATATAGCATTGTAGGAAAAAATCAGTATATAAAAAGAATTTAGCAGGGTTTTTGAAATAAAATTAGCAATGTTTTGAATTAGAAGATAGGAATTTACTTTGATTAAAAATAGAATTTTTATATATTGAACTTCGAAATAAAAATAGAATTTTTATATATTGAACTTCGAAATAAAAATAGAATTTTTATATATTGAACTTCGAATTAAAAATAGAATTTTTATATATTGAACTTCGAATTAAAAATAGAATTTTTATATATTGAACTTCGAATTAAAAATAGAATTTTTATATATTGAACTTCGAATTAAAAATAGAATTTTTATATATTGAACTTCGAAATAAAAATAGAATTTTTATATATTGAACTTCGAATTAAAAATAGAATTTTTATATATTGAACTTCGAAATAAAAATAGAATTTTTATATATTGAACTTCGAATTAAAAATAGAATTTTTATATATTGAACTTCGAATTAAAAATAGAATTTTTATATATTGAACTTCGAAATAAAAATAGAATTTTTATATATTGAACTTCGAAATAAAAATAGAATTTTTATATATTGAACTTCGAAATAAAAATAGAATTTTTATATACGGAACTTCGAAATAAAAATATGTTTTTTATATATATAGTGACTACGGGCACAAGAAGATGATAAAAAGGCGAGAAGAAGAGTCAAGATGATTGGATAGCTATCGGTGAGAACTTCTCACTCAAATTCTACTTTTCTAGTTATATATATATATATATATATACACTAGGATGCAGACGGTGCTTATTAGAAGCACCCGACACCCGTCCACAGACCATGGACTTGTTTGATTGGTTGTGTAGTTGGTTAGATTATTTGATTTGGATTTGATTGTTTTGGTGAAATTGAAATTGATATTATTGATGTGTGAATGGCGTGGGCCTTCACTAGACCGGGGATAAGGCTAGGCCTCGTCCCGTTTCTAGTATCGTGCCGTTATGCCGCCGAAATTTTCTAAAATATGTTAGAAAAATAAAAATATCATTTTATTTGAAGAATGAACTGAATAGAAATTCATATGTTAAAATAAAATGTTTTATCGTTAAAAATATAATTTTTAACGTGAAGTGAATAAAATAAAATATTCATTTACAAACCGGACGGTTTGTTTATGTACACCTATTTGAATGATATTGATTGGGTCGATAAATTTTACACATCGCCCAATAGCACAAATAAAATCTGTGTTTGATTGTTTGAAACCCCACACGGGTGTTGGGATGAAATTTGAAGTTCACTCATCCTGATTGATTAAATATGTCAATCGATTGATTGACAGGCTGTTATAAGCGTTAGATATCTATATTTGATGCTTATACAGTGTAGTGCACTTTGGTTGATGGTTGATTATTTTTCAATGCTATGATATACATGTGTTGTATGAAATTCCATATAATTAACTTTATATGGTAATTGATTGGGCCTCATTCCAATTTGAAAAATAAAGAATATTATAAAATAAAAGTTCATGTGTTGACAGTACTCATCCACTGAGATTGGTCATGTGTTGAACGAAATATTTTAGTAATAAAATTTACATCTTTATCAATATAAAATAAAGGTTCATGTGTTGACAGTTTCATCCATTGAGATTGGTCATGTGTTGAACGAAATATTTTGATAATAACAACTATTTTGAAAAAGAAATATTTGAAATAGAATATTTGAAAATAGAAATTTATGAAGCCGTGCTGATTAGATTGACGCCATTTTGACGTGATCGATATTTATATCGATTTTATTCATTTTAAAATGAAAATTGAAAAGTGATTTCGAAAACGATTTCGAAATGAATTGAATTGAAAACGATTTCGAAATGAAATGAATTGAAAACGATTTCGAAATGAATTGAATTGAAAACGATTTCGAAATGAAATGAATTGAAAACGATTTCGAAATGAAATGAATTGAAAACGATTTCGAAATGAATTGAATTGAAAACGATTTCGAAATGAATTGAATTGAAAACGATTTCGAAATGAATTGAATTGAAAACGATTTCGAAATGAAATGAATTGAAAACGATTTCGAAATGAAATGAATTGAAAACGATTTCGAAATGAAATGAATTGAAAACGATTTCGAAATGAATTGAATTGAAAACGATTTCGAAATGAATTGAATTGAAAACGATTTCGAAATGAAATGAATTGAAAACGATTTCGAAATGAAATGAATTGAAAACGATTTCGAAATGAAATGAATTGAAAACGAGTTCAAATTGAATTGAAGCGAATTTAAATGAATTCAAATTGAATTGAAATTTGAATTGAATAGAAATGAATTTTAAAACGAATTTATAGAGAACAATTCAATTTTGATTTGAATTGAAACGGAAGTTGAAATTGCTTTTGAAACGAATTTAAAACTATTTATATAATTCGTTTTAAATAGAAATCGATGAAATATATTATATATATATATTATATATATAATATAATGGCCTGAATAGAACGCGCCGCGCCGCGGCAGTTCGTGAATTTCGACCATTTATTTCAAATGGACATTGCGGGAGATCCGACCGTCGGATTCTCCTAAAACCGGAACCGTTGGGTTCGTATCGAAAAGAGCTTTCTAATGAATGTTAGAAATTTGAAATCTAACGGTTGGATTTGGAGATGCGTCCAAATCAAATTTGAAAAAGGTCGCTGTAAGTGCAGTTCGATGGCCATTGATGGAAATCGACTGTACGGGCCTTGATAAAATTATTAAAAATAGTAATAATTTGTGTAAAATCATAAGAAATGATTTAGAAAGAATTGTGATGAAAAACTCCATATTTGAAAAGATAAAAATAGATTTTTATCGAAATGAACTAGTTTTGAACTAGAGATATAATTCTATTTATTTTTAAATAAATAAATTGAATTTGAAATGGTTTTGAAAATAACCAAAATTTCCAAGGATTGCATTGGAATGGATTTGAATCGAAATTGTCTTCGGAATATTTCGATGTTGGATTTCGTGATTATACAAATGTTGTTATGGAAATTTGAAAGATATATATATATATCGTTATTTCCAATACGACATTTGTTAGTCGTAGAATTTGATATTGAATATAAGCCGATATATTTTCTATTCAGAGCCTTGTGTTGAATATCAAATGTGATTTGGGTTTGTCGTGAATGGTGTCTTCACTAACACTGTTCTTGGACCCAGTTGAGAAAAGATTAAATCTTTTTATTTAGATTTAATGAAGTGTACCAATTAAAGAACATTTAATTAGAACTGAATCGATATTGATTTTTGGGTTTATCGTGAACAGTGTTTTAAATAACACTTGTTCTTTAACCCGATAATTAATGGAATGCGATTTTGGGTTTATCGTGAACCGTGTTTTAAATGACACTGATTCTTTAACCCAGTTAACGATTAAAACTAAGTGGAGTTTTAATGAATCTTTAATTAGATTGAAATAATCAAAATGGAGTATCACCAGTTTTGCTCCAGGCGATAGTTAAATCTTTAATTAGATTTGAACGTGAAATGGTAATTGAATTTACCAATAACACCGTGGTGTTAGATATGAAGTATAACCAGTTTTACTTCATGGGATGAATAGGTTGGGATTGGGAAATTAAAACAAATGATTACTTCGGTAAGGTTCGCTAATCCCGACTAGTTTGAATTGATATTCAAAAGTTGATTAAAGAATAAAATCAAGAATTTATCTTTGATAAAATTAATGGGAACCTTTCCCTATGAATGTGAAATTAGAAACTAACTGTCGGTTAGCTAAGTAGAATGGTTTTCTGGATATTGATCTGATGTTGGTTTCGGCCTTCGGGGTTAATATTTGGGGAATTATTCTCTTGATTAATTTACGGTTAGTGACTGATGGATTGGAATGAGGCGTATGTTGTGTTTGTGTAACACTTATTTAAAATATACGCGAGTTATTCGGGAAGACCGGGTTTATCCCATTCTGAATAACTGATACGACGATAAGTCGAAGATGAAGACGATGGTCGAAGACCGGAGGTCTTCACGTCGTTTGGGTAATTACTGATGATCTTGATTGGGATGTACACCCAAGAAGATGGAAACAGTTAGTGATCGTCCAGACGTACTTGGAGATCGATGGATATGCGGGGTACTAGGTGCCTCCGGTTTCGTTCAGACCCAGAACGGACTTGTAAATGGACTGTGTGTCTGACATTGGACTTTAGTCCGTGTGATTGATCTCTATTAAATATATATCTGTTTGGCGGCGGAGAATTTATTCTCTTGCTTAACGCCCTTCTCTGAGACGTACGAGCTCAGGGGTTATATATTGATGGATATCAATCGCATGGAGTGAATTGCCTGTGTGGCATGCCTAAGTGGCAAATGATCAAGGCTTCTGTTGAAAAGCAAAGTCTTGTGGTTGATGATCGAAGCACGGCCTTTGTGGCGTAGCTTTGTGTAACGTTGATTCGCGAGTATCACACCCGGTATGAATCAAAAACGGGAGACGGACCTCAGGGAGGGCCTACGTTTCCTCCTAGCTAAAAGTGGCGTCAGTGGTTTTACACGCCCTGACGAGTTTGACTTATGTTGTTGTTGCTGTTGCGAGGCGCCTCGGATTGATCGGTCGTTCTCGAACCGATGGAGTCATTTAGTTGGCTCGCTTACGCCCCAAAGGGCGGCGAAACGTAGTGCTCAGGTATAATAATCCACATCGGTGGACCGGCCCTGAGGATCCATGGGGCAGTTGCGGCTGTTCCTGAGACTCGGGCTAGGCAGTCTCGAATCATTGAGGATCTTGCCCCTAGCCTCGGTTCATACCATAAATGATAACCCAACTTCCAATACGACATTTGCGGTTTTGATTGTAAACTTATATATGGCGACATAGTGTTATGGGCCATTCATGCCGCCTATGATTGATACTTATGATTTGAAGTTGTTTTATACACTATGTACTTATAATAGTATCAAACGATTTGTTTTAAACGTATCAAGCATTCTTTGGCTGTTATAAGGGAAAACCCTATCCTCGGCTGCGTTGCATTGTGTGATAGGACCTGGGTCTTATAACAGCTTCATTTTTCTTTATTTAGCATTGCGCTGTTTGTTTTATGCACTGGTATTCTTGGGAGGAAACCCGTTCCGTGTTATACGGCGTGGTCCCTTGATTTACCAAACTTTGAAAATAAAGATTAATAACTGTTTTAGTTCTCACACCAGTCACATGACTGACCTGGAGTTTATTGTTTTAACCTAAACTCTGGGTGCCCTTATTTTGACACGGGCAGCTAGTAGTTTTGGTTTTGCAGATTTATATTCACAGGATCCTGGTTTACAGCTGGAACGATATCCGGAAAGCTTTGTATCCGTATATCTTCTTCTAGTTGTGTATTGTATTATTTTCCGCTGCTATGTATTTAAATGTAATTTAAATCTCTGATATTTCTGTGTAATATTCATTTATACTCTGTATATTCTTGTAATCTGATGCATTGTTGTAATATACAATGAAATGTTCTTCTGTTTGCGTTCTGTTGTGGTTTGTTCTCGAACTATCCGACGCTTTCCTTTACGGGGAAGTTACGGGTTTTCACAGTTGGTATCAGAGCTTTGGTTTACAAAGCTCAGAGAACAAGACACATTAGAACCATACGAAAGAATTCATCAGATATTTTATTAGCAATATCCAATGAGAGTGACTCGTTAGAGATGGGATCAGTAGTATCCTAGAACGAGTGTGAAGAGTATATTTTTCAAATGAAAACAAATTTTTGTTTTGAAAAATTTAAATCGTTTTAAACGTATTTGAATATTTATTTATTTTGAGTATGGACAATCTGATATATAAAGATTTTGCATATACGCGTCATGAACGTATATTCGAAGTTTTAATATACCAGGTAGATATAGAACCGCACTCTAGTAGCCTGACAATGTTCTGATGGTGGTTCGAAACATCATCAGCATTTATTTTCGAGTGACGAAGGTGTGATATCTATATATTTCCATTAGACTGGTGTGAGAACCAAAGCTTATATATATAAGATTTATTGTTGTGATTTGGCATCAAAAACATGATTTTTGTGTATGTATCAAAATTTATGGATTTGAAACTCTAATTCACTAATTGATTGCTGTTTGTGTTGTTTGTTTATTTGTTTGCTAATTTTGAACCATTTATGCCTAATTGAACCCAATATTGGATTGTATTGAAAATTTGTTGCATTTGCTTGCATATACATATATATCATTGAACAGGTCATAGCAAGGAGGCTAGAGCAGAGAATAAAATTTGTTTGCCCGACAAATAGGTACATGTTTACTACATAATTTCCTGTTTTGTTTGGGTGATGATGATTTTGTGAGCCTATTGGCTAGCCGCTTGGCTTTTTCTTTTTCTTTTTGAGATCTGAAGGACCGGGGAAGCTATTTGAAATTCCCCGATGCTCCCGGTGCAGGGGAGGTTATGGCGAAATTTTTCGAGAATTTAGGGTGTTAGCCAAATTTTTGAAAATTTTGAAAATTCTCAGAAACTGAAAAGTTAGAGAATGAAAGCCAAATCGAACATAGAGTTGAATAATCAAACCACTTTCGACTTTGTTCCTTTTCGGGGACGAAAAGTTTTAAGTGGGGGAGATTGTAACAACCCGTAAAATGCGAGCCAGTTTGAAATTTTTATTTCGGCAATTTTAGCGAATTTTGAATATTCAAAATGAATTATTTTAAATAATATCGTCGAAAAATTTATTTTGAATAGAATTCGAACGAATATATTTATATACGTCATTGTTAGAATATATAATAATTATATATAATTATAAAAGGAATTGAAAATGGCGCGGTAGTTCGAAAATTCGATTTCTAATTTCAAATGAATATACAGAATTCAATATAAGTCAGAATTGAACGAAACAAGAAATATTTGAATCTGTATAACTATATCTTTGTAACGAAGTTAACAAACTGTGATTTCATCTTAGAAATGATAAGATATGTCCAGTTTAAAATTAGAAATAGTCGCTGTGGAATTTATATATATATTTATATATATATATAAGGCCCTTAAAAATAGTAATTTTGCAAACGACCTCGGATTTCGACGAAACCAGTTTTGTTGCGTCCGTGATGTTAAGTTATTGCTAGATTCCAAATTTCATAATTTTTCGAATCAATATGTGAGCGTGGCAAAGGAAAACGCGTTTGACCAGTTTCAGTTGATTTTAATCGACTGGAAATTGGCCATTTTTCAAACGGTCTCAGAATTCGACGAAACTAGTTTTGTTAGGACCGTATCGTCAATACGAAGCTAGAAAATATTTTTCGAGAATTTTTAGAGTTAGTATGTGACCCCGGTAATTTGAAATGTACGTTTAAAATAGAATATATAGATTTATATTTTAAATGCAATTGAAACTGATCGTAACGGCCGAATCAGCTCACGATACAAGTCCCATTGCGTTCGGAATGGGTGTAATTAGGTAGGGGCGACAGTTGTTCAGTTCAAATTGGAGTTCGTGATAGTAAACAAGAATTAAACGAATTAAATAATTATATTTATATATACTCTATAAACCAAACCCTAGTCAAACATTAAACCCTTGGTCAAACATCACGCAAGCCGCCTCTGCCGTTTTCAAGGGCCGATATTTTCTTGTTTTAATTCGTAAAACATTTCAATTTGGCCAAGAATTAGTTCGGTATTTCTATACGAAATTGGAGGGGCGTTTCACGATCTTTCAATCCACACCAGTAAGATCGAATTTCATTGTGAGGATCGTCCAAAATCATGGCTCAAAAGCCGTCCGTTCGAACGCAATTTCAGAGAGGAGGTGGAAACCGAGCTCTTCCTCATTACAGGCGAAGGAGTCACTGGCGTAGGGGGTTGATTTGGCATCGTTAGATCGGGGAACAACGCCTCGAGGGATGAGCAAGGCGGAACCCTAACGTGGTGCGTTATGGGTTCAACTGAAAGCCTGGAGAACGAGGAAGAAAGGTTTAACATTTTTTTTTTCTTATTTTCTGTTTATTTTATTTATTTTACAGTTTAAATAAAATTCAATTTAAAATATATAATAGTATTTGTATAAAAAAAAATCAAAATCAGTTTTTATTAGAAAAATATAGCATTGTAGGAAAAAATCAGTATATAAAAAGAATTTAGTAGGGTTTTTGAAATAAAATTAGCAATGTTTTGAATTAGAAGATAGGAATTTACTTTGATTAAAAATAGAATTTTTATATATTGAACTTCGAAATAAAAATAGAATTTTTATATATTGAACTTCGAAATAAAAATAGAATTTTTATATATTGAACTTCGAATTAAAAATAGAATTTTTATATATTGAACTTCGAATTAAAAATAGAATTTTTATATATTGAACTTCGAATTAAAAATAGAATTTTTATATATTGAACTTCGAATTAAAAATAGAATTTTTATATATTGAACTTCGAATTAAAAATATGTTTTTTATATATATAGTGACTACGGGCACAAGAAGATGATAAAAAGGCGAGAAGAAGAGTCAAGATGATTGGATAGCTATCGGTGAGAACTTCTCACTCAAATTCTACTTTTCTAGTTATATATATATATATATACTAGGATGCAGACGGTGCTTATTAGAAGCACCCGACACCCGTCCACAGACCATGGACTTGTTTGATTGGTTGTGTAGTTGGTTAGATTATTTGATTTGGATTTGATTGTTTTGGTGAAATTGAAATTGATATTATTGATGTGTGAATGGCGTGGGCCTTCACTAGACCGGGGATAAGGCTAGGCCTCGTCCCGTTTCTAGTATCGTGCCGTTATGCCGCCGAAATTTTCTAAAATATGTTAGAAAAATAAAAATATCATTTTATTTGAAGAATGAACTGAATAGAAATTCATATGTTAAAATAAAATGTTTTATCATTAAAAATATAATTTTTAACGTGAAGTGAATAAAATAAAATATTCATTTACAAACCGGACGGTTTGTTTATGTACACCTATTTGAATGATATTGATTGGGTCGATAAATTTTACACATCGCCCAATAGCACAAATAAAATCTGTGTTTGATTGTTTGAAACCCCACACGGGTGTTGGGATGAAATTTGAAGTTCACTCATCCTGATTGATTAAATATGTCGATCGATTGTTTGACAGGCTGTTATAAGCGTTAGATATCTATATTTGATGCTTATACAGTGTAGTGCACTTTGGTTGATGGTTGATTATTTTTCAATGCTATGATATACATGTGTTGTATGAAAATCCATATAATTAACTTTATATGGTAATTGATTGGGCCTCATTCCAATTTGAAAAATAAAGAATATTATAAAATAAAAGTTCATGTGTTGACAGTACTCATCCACTGAGATTGGTCATGTGTTGAACGAAATATTTTAGTAATAAAATTTACATCTTTATCAATATAAAATAAAGGTTCATGTGTTGACAGTTTCATCCATTGAGATTGGTCATGTGTTGAACGAAATATTTTGATAATAACAACTATTTTGAAAAAGAAATATTTGAAATAGAATATTTGAAAATAGAAATTTATGAAGCCGTGCTGATTAGATTGACGCCATTTTGACGTGATCGATATTTATATCGATTTTATTCATTTTAAAATGAAAATTGAAAAGTGATTTCGAAAACGATTTCGAAATGAATTGAATTGAAAACGATTTCGAAATGAAATGAATTGAAAACGATTTCGAAATGAATTGAATTGAAAACGATTTCGAAATGAAATGAATTGAAAACGATTTCGAAATGAAATGAATTGAAAACGATTTCGAAATGAATTGAATTGAAAACGATTTCGAAATGAATTGAATTGAAAACGATTTCGAAATGAAATGAATTGAAAACGATTTCGAAATGAAATGAATTGAAAACGATTTCGAAATGAAATGAATTGAAAACGATTTCGAAATGAATTGAATTGAAAACGATTTCGAAATGAATTGAATTGAAAACGATTTCGAAATGAAATGAATTGAAAACGATTTCGAAATGAAATGAATTGAAAACGATTTCGAAATGAAATGAATTGAAAACGAGTTCAAATTGAATTGAAAGCGAATTTAAATGAATTCAAATTGAATTGAAATTTGAATTGAATAGAAATGAATTTTAAAACGAATTTATAGAGAAGAATTCAATTTTGATTTGAATTGAAACGGAAGTTGAAATTGCTTTTGAAACGAATTTAAAACTATTTATATAATTCGTTTTAAATAGAAATCGACGAAATATATTATATATATATTATATATATATAATATAATGGCCTGAATAGAACGCGCCGCGCCGCGGCAGTTCGTGAATTTCAACCATTTATTTCAAATGGACATTGCGGGAGATCCGACCGTCGGATTCTCCTAAAACCGGAACCGTTGGGTTCGTATCGAAAAGAGCTTTCTAATGAATGTTAGAAATTTGAAATCTAACGGTTGGATTTGGAGATACGTCCAAATCAAATTTGAAAAAGGTCGCTGTAAGTGCAGTTCGATGGCCATTGATGGAAATCGACTGTACGGGCCTTGATAAAATTATTAAAAATAGTAATAATTTGTGTAAAATCATAAGAAATGATTTAGAAAGAATTGGGATGAAAAACTCCATATTTGAGAAGATAAAAATAGATTTTTATCGAAATGAACTAGTTTTGAACTAGAGATATAATTCTATTTATTTTTAAATAAATAAATTGAATTTGAAATGGTTTTGAAAATAACTAAAATTTCCAAGGATTTCATTGGAATGGATTTGAATCGAAATTGTCTTCGGAATATTTCGATGTTGGATTTCGTGATTATACAAATGTTGTTATGGAAATTTGAAAGATATATATATCGTTATTTCCAATACGACATTTGTTAGTCGTAGAATTTGATATTGAATATAAGCCGATATATTTTCTATTCAGAGCCTTGTATTGAATATCAAATGTGATTTGGGTTTGTCGTGAATGGTGTCTTCACTAACACTGTTCTTGGACCCAGTTGAGAAAAGATTAAATCTTTTTATTTAGATTTAATGAAGTGTACCAATTAAAGAACATTTAATTGGAACTGAATCGATATTGATTTTTGGGTTTATCGTGAACAGTGTTTTAAATAACACTTGTTCTTTAACCCGATAATTAATGGAATGCGATTTTGGGTTTATCGTGAACCGTGTTTTAAATGACACTGATTCTTTAACCCAGTTAACGATTAAAACTAAGTGGAGTTTTAATGAATCTTTAATTAGATTGAAATAATCAAAATGGAGTATCACCAGTTTTGCTCCAGGCGATAGTTAAATCTTTAATTAGATTTGAACGTGAAATGGTAATTGAATTTACCAATAACACCGTGGTGTTAGATATGAAGTATAACCAGTTTTACTTCATGGGATGAATAGGTTGGGATTGGGAAATTAAAACAAATGATTACTTCGGTAAGGTTCGCTAATCCCGACTAGTTTGAATTGATATTCAAAAGTTGATTAAAGAATAAATTCAAGAATTTATCTTTGATAAAATTAATGGGAACCTTTCCCTATGAATGTGAAATTAGAAACTAACTGTCGGTTAGCTAAGTAGAATGGTTTTCTGGATATTGATCTGATGTTGGTTTCGGCCTTCGGGGTTAATATTTGGGGAATTATTCTCTTGATTAATTTACGGTTAGTGACTGATGGATTGGAATGAGGCGTATGTTGTGTTTGTGTAACACTTATTTAAAATATACGCGAGTTATTCGGGAAGACCGGGTTTATCCCATTCTGAATAACTGATACGACGATAAGTCGAAGATGAAGACGATGGTCGAAGACCGGAGGTCTTCACGTCGTTTGGGTAATTACTGATGATCTTGATTGGGCTGTACACCCAAGAAGATGGAAACAGTTAGTGATCGTCCAGACGTACTTGGAGATCGATGGATATGCGGGGTACTAGGTGCCTCCGGTTTCGTTCAGACCCAGAACGGACTTGTAAATGGACTGTGTGTCTAACATTGGACTTTAGTCCGTGTGATTGATCTCTATTAAATATATATCTGTTTGGCGGCGGAGAATTTATTCTCTTGCTTAACGCCCTTCTCTGAGACGTACGAGCTCAGGGGTTATATATTGATGGATATCAATCGCATGGAGTGAATTGCCTGTGTGGCATGCCTAAGTGGCAAATGATCAAGGCTTCTGTTGAAAAGCAAAGTCTTGTGGTTGATGATCGAAGCACGACCTTTGTGGCGTAGCTTCGTGTAACGTTGATTCGCGAGTATCACACCCGGTATGAATCAAAAACGGGAGACGGACCTCAGGGAGGGCCTACGTTTCCTCCTAGCTAAAAGTGGCGTCAGTGGTTTTACACGCCCTGACGAGTTTGACTTATGTTGTTGTTGCTGTTGCGAGGCGCCTCGGATTGATCGGTCGTTCTCGAACCGATGGAGTCATTTAGTTGGCTCGCTTACGCCCCAAAGGGCGGCGAAACGTAGTGCTCAGGTATAATAATCCACATCGGTGGACCGGCCCTGAGGATCCATGGGGCAGTTGCGGCTGTTCCTGAGACTCGGGCTAGGCAGTCTCGAATCATTGAGGATCTTGCCCCTAGCCTCGGTTCATACCATAAATGATAACCCAACTTCCAATACGACATTTGCGGTTTTGATTGTAAACTTATATATGGCGACATAGTGTTATGGGCCATTCATGCCGCCTATGATTGATACTTATGATTTGAAGTTGTTTTATACACTATGTACTTATAATAGTATCAAACGATTTGTTTTAAACGTATCAAGCATTCTTTGGCTGTTATAAGGGAAAACCCTATCCTCGGCTGCGTTGCATTGTGTGATAGGACCTGGGTCTTATAACAGCTTCATTTTTCTTTATTTAGCATTGCGCTGTTTGTTTTATGCACTGGTATTCTTGGGAGGAAACCCGTTCCGTGTTATACGGCGTGGTCCCTTGATTTACCAAACTTTGAAAATAAAGATTAATAACTGTTTTAGTTCTCACACCAGTCACATGACTGACCTGGAGTTTATTGTTTTAACCTAAACTCTGGGTGCCCTTATTTTGACACGGGCAGCTAGTAGTTTTGGTTTTGCAGATTTATATTCACAGGATCCTGGTTTACAGCTGGAACGATATCCGGAAAGCTTTGTATCCGTATATCTTCTTCTAGTTGTGTATTGTATTATTTTCCGCTGCTATGTATTTAAATGTAATTTAAATCTCTGATATTTCTGTGTAATATTCATTTATACTCTGTATATTCTTGTAATCTGATGCATTGTTGTAATATACAATGAAATGTTCTTCTGTTTGCGTTCTGTTGTGGTTTGTTCTCGAACTATCCGACGCTTTCCTTTACGGGGAAGTTACGGGTTTTCACAATTGGGCTTCCAATTTCCCATAAAGGCATCAAGGGATTCTAAGTAACTAACCATGACCGAACCCAAAAGGTTACACGAGACTTCGAGGGTATTACCAAGGCTAGTCAAGAGACTAACTACCCTCCTATCAAAACCGAGAGTGGCACCCCTTACTGGATAACCACTTCATCCTTAGAATCCATCCATAGCTTATAAACATAAGCATTATTTCCAAGCTCAATACTTGGCATAGACATTCTCAAATCCAAACAAGTCATGAATAAATGGACCGATCTTCCAATAGGACTTGGGACAAAAATGGGATTCTCTATTACGCTAGTACTTAAGGTGCAGAGACTCAACTATCGAAGCAGACTTAAATGATACAAACAACGAAGTCCTAACGGGATGATAGAGAAGAAAAGCTAAACCTCTAACAAGATCGTTACCCTCCTTCCGAGGTACTCTAGAAATGAGAGCATACTACTGCCCTCCCGATGATCTTGTCCTTGTCCCATAATACTTAACTATCCGCCCCGTTTTACCATGCCAAAGGTACTCTCTCGTCATGGGTTTCATTGTTCATCTTTCTCCCTCCTTTGAGGACTAAGTGTAACGACCCAGAAAATCTGAACCAATTTAAAATTTTTTAATTGGCTAAAATAATGGATTTTAAATATTTAAAATAAATATTTTAAATAATGGCGATGAAAACTGAGTTGAAATCGACAATAGAAAACGAATATAATTAATTATAATTATATATAGAATTGAAAATGGCGCGGTAGTTCGATAATTCGATTTCAAACTTCGATTGAATATACCGGGTGCAAAACAATCCGGATTTTAGTGAAACCAAAAACATTAGGATCTAATTGGTATTATCTTTCTAACGAATCCGACCAATCGAAATTTGATAGCGGGAATCAAAAGATATGTCCAGTTGAAAATACTGAATAGTCGCTATGGAATTCAGGCCCTTAAAAATGGACATTTTGCAGATGACCTCGGATTTCGACGAAACCACTTTTGTTGGATCCGCAGGGTCAGGTTATTGTTAGGTTTCAAATTTCATAATTTTTCGAATCAATATGTAAGCGTGGCAAAAGAAAACGTGTTTGACCAGTTTCAGTTGATTTTAATCGACTGGAAATTGGCCATTTTTCAAACGGTCTCAGAATTCGACGAAACTAGCTTTGTTAGGACCGTATCGTCAATACGAAGCTAGAAAATATTTTTCTGGAATTTTTCTAGTTAATATGTGATCCCGGTAATTTGAAAAGTACGTTTAAAATTCAATATAGTGATTTTAAGGAAAATTCAAAAGGAAACTGATTGTAACGATCAAATCAGCTTGCGATACATATCCCATTGTGTTCGGAATGGGGGTAAAACGCTATGGACGACAGGCGGTGGGCCTCGTTTCGAGGGCATATGTAAAAGTCAACCTTTTGCGAAATTAAATAATAAAATAATAAAATAATTAAATAATTTTGATTCCCTCCCTCCCCTTTATCTTCTTCTTGGCCCCCCCCCCCCCGTTAGTTATAATTCGTAACAGAAAGAAAAAAAGAAAAAAAACAAAACAAAACCCTAAAAACTATCGAGCCGCCGCCCCCCCCCCCCTCGTCTTGACGCCGACGAAGACCCCCCCCCCTCCATCGCTCGAGCTCCGCTGAAGCCCCCCCCAATCGCTCGAGCTCTGCTGAAACCCCCCTCGCTCGTGAAGCTGAAGCCTAGACGCCGACGCCTCCGACCACCGCAGCCTGCCGCCGACGACATCTTCTCCCTCCCCTTCTTCGCAGTTCGGTGAGCGTTTCCCTTTTTTTATTATTATTTTATTTTCTTTTTTTTATTTTATTTTAATCTGTAAAACTGATTTGATTTTATAAAATAAAATAAAAACTGTTTTAAAAATAAAGTAAAAACTATTTTAAAAATAAAGTAAAAACTGATTTATTAATAAAGATAAAAACTGATTTGGTTTTTAAAAATTAAAAACTGAATTTTTTTTTTAAAAAAAGTAAAAACTGAATTTTATAAAAAGATAAAAACTGAAACTGATTTTTTTAAAAAATATTTTAAAACTGGTTTCTTTAAAGAAAGTAAAAATAGAATTGTCATATTTTTATATGTTGAAAGCAAAAGAAAAAAAATCATATTTTTATATATTGAAAGCAAAAGTAAAAATCATATTTTTTTTATATGTGAAAGCAAAAGTAAAAATCATATTTTTTTTATATGTGAAAGCAAAAGTAAAAATCATATTTTTATTTAGTGAAAGTCGAAGTAAAAATCATATTTTTATTTAGTGAAAGTCGAAGTAAAAATCATATTTTTATTTAGAGAAAGTCGAAGTAAAAATCATATTTTTATTTAGAGAAAGTCGAAGTAAAAAATCATATTTTTATATATTGAATAGCATCGTAAAAATTCTATTTTTACATATGCAGAGAATACGGGTGAAAGCGAAAAATAGGCGAAGATTTCTATTAAGAAGAGTCTTGAAGTTGGATAGCTATTGGTGAGATTTCTGATTTAAAAATTATATATATATATATATGTGTTGAAATTGAATGTGAATAGCTATATATAAATTGCTATATATATATATATATATATATATATATATATATATATATACGCCCCCTCGTCCACAAACCATGGACGATATTTATTGGTTGAAATTGTTGTGAAAATTGAATGATTGTTTGGGATTGTTTGTGATTGATATTGGTTGATTGTGGTTGAAAAATACCATTTGTGGTTGTGAAATATTTGGTTGAAACCACATAGGATTAGTTTGTGGAAATGAAATAAATATATACATGCCGCCTGCGTGCGAACTAGATGCATGATCCCCATTGTCAAAAACCGCGAGGTTTTAAGGTAGAGCGAGGAGCCGTACTAGGGACGGTGCCGGTGTAACTACCCTGCCGTTATGCTACCGAAATTTTGAATAATATTTGTGTGTTTGAACTATTTTCATATGCTTAAACTATATTTATTCATTGAATAGAAAACATTCATGTGTTGAATTGATATTCATTCGTTGTTTAGAAATTCATGTGTTGAATGGTATTCATATTTTGAAATAAATTGTTCGATAATAAAAATCACATTTTTATCTATATATAAAAACTATTGAAAACATTCATGTGTTGAATTGATATTCATTCGTTGTTTAGAAATTCATGTGTTGAATGGTATTCATATTTTGAAATAAATTGTTCGATAATAAAAATCACATTTTTATCTATATATAAAAACTATTGAAAACATTCATGTGTTGAATTGATATTCATTCGTTGTTTAGAAATTCATGTGTTGAATGGTATTCATATTTTGAAATAAATTGTTCAATAATAAAAATCGCATTTTTATCTATACATAGAAACTATAGAAAACATTCATGTGTTGAATTGATATTCATTCATTGTTTAGAAATTCATGTGTTGAATGGTATTCATATTTTGAAATAAATCGTTTGATAATAAAAATCACCTTTTATCGACTATATGAACTATATAGAAAAATAGTGTTTTGTAATGAATTGTTTTACAATAAAAATCACATTTTTTTTTGTTTTTGTATACATAAATCGTTGAAATGTGAAGTGTTAAAAATAGCCACTTGTTCAAAATAAACATATATGAGTTGAAATATTCATTAATTAGCTAATGAAATGATTTGCACCTATTTATGTAACATTAGAATGAATGGAGTTTTTAAACCAAATAGAAATCAAATATGAAGTCGAATAGAAATTGAAAAATGATATGAACTGTATATATATGTACATGCAATATTCATTGAACAGGTTATAGCAAAGGGGCTAGAGAAGAGGAATAAAATTTGTGCCCGACAAATAGGTACACATTTACTGATTTGTTTGGGTGATGATTTTGAGCCTGTTGGCTAGCCGCTTGGCTTTTTCTTTTTCTTTTTGAGATTAGAAGGACCGGGACGCTATTTGCGATTTCCCGACGCTCCCGGTGCAGGGGAGGTTATGGCGAAATTTTTCCAAAATTTAAGGTGTTAGAAAATTTTTTGAAGTGAAAACGATATTGAAATTGTTGAATGAACTATATTTATATAAATATATAAATATAAATAAAATTAAAACGAAACGAAGCCGTGCAGTTCGTATTTTGAAACCGTGATTTCAAACGACTAGTACGGGAAATCCGACCATTGGATTTTCCCGAAACCTCAACCGTCGGGTTCGCCTTGGAATAATCTTTCCAACGGCACCAACCTTGTAAAAATCCAACGGTTGGATTGTCTGGAATGTTTAATTCAAATCTGAAGAAAAACAGCGCCAGAAACGATTATATTTATTTATATATATAAATATAATTATATTTAATCGAATAACGACGCTGCAGTTCGTATTTTGAAATCGAAATTTCAAACGAGTGTACCGGGAGATCCGACCGTCGGATTTTCCCGAAACTGGAACCGTTGGATTCGTTTTGAAAAGACCTTTCTAATGATGTAAATTTTGTGAAGATCCAACGGTTAGATTTTCAGATATGTGTAAATCAAATCTGAAGAAAAACAGCGCCACGGCCGCCTTATGGCCCGAAGCGTCGTTTTGAATAAAATGGCTATTTTAAAATAAATAAAAATAGCGATAAATAGTTATAAAATATCGTAAGCGATATGGAATGGAAATAAACTGAATTTGCTTGATTTATGTGATGTTTGATGGTTGAATGTGTTTGGTGTGAAAACTATATTAAAGAACACAATTGGTATTGTCGAATAATTTAACCATTGAAATAAGTCGATTTGAAATTCTAAATATACGTGAATTATTTGAAAAGGCCGAGTTAATTCTCATTTCGAATAATCGACCGACGATTGAAATTCGAAGATGAAGACGATGGTCGAAGACCGGAGATCTTCACCTCGTTTGGATGGTAACCGAGGTCCTGATTGGGAGGCATCCCGAAATATGGATAATGAGTGGTGATCGTTCAGACGTACGTGTTGATCGATGGGTTTGCGAGGTATTTAGTGCCTCCGGTTTCGTTCAGACCCAGAACGGACTTGTAAATGGACTGTGTGTCCGACATGGGAATTTGTTCTGTGTGATTGATAGCCATCAATTGCACGGTGTGAATTGCCTATGTGGCATGCTAAGATGTAGTGATCAGGGCTTCTGTTGAAAAGCAAAGTCTTGTGGTGATGATCAAAGCACCGCCTGTGTGGCGTAGCTTTGTGTATAACGTAAATTCGCGAGCCTCACACCCCGGTATGAGCCTAAAACGGGAGGAAGGACCTCAGGGAGGACATGCGTTTCTTTCTAGCTAGGGTGGTGTCAGTGACCTACCAGCCCTGACATTTATATACTTTTCACCTATGTGGTTGTTGCTGTTGCGAGGCGCCTCGGTTTGATCGGACGATCCGGGTCCGATGGAGTCATTCGTTGGCTCGTTTGCGCCCCAAAGGGCGGGGAGACGTATTGTTCAGGTATAATAATCCACATCGGTGGACCGGCCCTGACGATCCAGGGGGCAGTTGCTGCTGTTCCTGAGACATGGTAGGCTAGATTGTCTCGAATTCGGTAAGGACTATCTTTTGCCTTGGTTCATGACGGAAATCCAATTTCCAAATACGACATCGTGCGGTTTTGATTGTATACCTATATATGGCGACATAGTGGTATGGGGCATTAATGCTGTCTATGATTGACAGTTATGATTTGAAATTGTTTTCAAAACATATAAACACTAGCAATAATATCAAATGCCTTTGTTTTATTCGTATCAATCATATTTTGGCTGTTATAAGGTAAAAACTCTATCCTCCGGTTTGCGTTGCATTGTGTGATGGGAACTGAGTCTTATAACGGCTTCATTTTTATAAAAAGCATAGCGATGTTTAAAAGAAAGATTTGTCGTAAAGCACTGGCAATCCAATGGAGTAAACCCGTTCCACGAAAGTGGCGTGGTCCTGTGATTAGCCAATTATATATGTGTTGAGTAGATTTCTCATACCAGTCCCATGACTGACTCGTAGTTTGTTTCACTCTCAAACTCGGGTGCCCCTTTTTCTACACGGGCAGCCTTGTATTCAGGTTTAGCTGGTTCTTTCTGGATAGCTGGAGCTGAAGATGGATTCTATCATTTATTTCTTTTTATGCTGTTCAGCTCCTATTGTACATATTTTGTTTATTTCCGCTGTAGACATTTATGTATAGCTGAACTGTATTTGTACTAAGTAAGATCCTGTATACTGTGTAACTCTGATGATTATTTTATCCAGTATATTTTGTTGTTCATTATCTGGTGTATTTATTTAATTCTGTTCTGCTATTATATGTTTCTGTGTTATATTCCAAAGATAACCTTGTTTCCGTGAGAACGGGAAATCGGGTCGTCTCAACGTGGTATCAGAGCTTTGGTTAAGCTTAGTTCTGGAATATAACATTTGAACGAACTCGTCAGAAATAGAACCAGTAGTGTTCTAGGACGGGTGACTCTATACAGATAGGATCAGCAATATCCTAGTATGAGTAAAGCAGAATGAATACACTTCGATAGACACATTTACACCTCAAGTATTTGTCTCTATATTTTAAAATACCTTTTCTGTGACCTGACACTTGATCTGCTATTTGCAGAAGAACTAGAAAATGAGTGCCAGAAACAGAAGAAGTAATACTAACCCGGATATAGAAGCTCTATTCATGAAGTATAGAAATCTGGGAGGAAAGTCGTTCTCAGGCGAAGAATCTATTATGAGAACACAAGCTTGGATTCGTTCGGTTGAGAAAATCTTCGAAGCATTAAAGCTGAGGGATGACCAGAAAAGATTACTGGCCTCCTGGGCTCTCAAAGATGAAGCTTTGTTCTGGTGGGATTCAGTTATTAAGGATAATCCAGAAGGTGACATCACCTGGGATAGATTCAAAGTTATTTTCTTGGAAAGATTTACTCCTCCCGAAGCGACCGAGCGACTATGCGATGAATTTTCCTATCTAATTCAAGGCGATATGACCATCCCAGAATATCACAAGAAATTCAATGAACTTGCTCACTTTGCTCCCCATCTAATTCAAAATCCGAAGGGGAAAAATATGAGATTTATTCACGGGCTTCAAAGGAAATACCAGAATAAGGTATTGGGGCATGTGAAGCTTCCTTTTTCTGAAATGATATATATGGCCTATCAGTATGAAGATCTCCATAAGAAAGGAATGTTGCGAGACGAAGAAGAAATCAGCTCTAGCAGCAAAAGGAAATTTGAGGCTGATAGCCCAGAGACAAGTGAGCAGCCTGAGGCTAGTACGAAGGTTGAAGTCAAAAAGAGGCAGAAGATCAATCAGAAAAGGGTAAAGGCAGTCGTATGTCTAAAGTGCAATCAGCAAGGGCATTCGATGAGAAATTGTAGATCTTCGAACAGACGAAAGGGTGATGGGTCTAAATCCGGGATGAATCTTCAAGAAAATAGTAAATGCAATCTCTGCCATCAGGCTGGTCACGTAAAGCAAGATTGCTGGCAGTTGAAAAAGACTGAATTAGTTCAAGTGAATGAAGTGGCAGAAACTTCTGAGCCCTCAGCTATTCAGGAAAGGCCAGATGTTTTAGAAGGCACGCTAACTGTCAAAGACATCCCAGTTAAAGTACTGTTAGACACAGGCGCGTCACGAAGCTTCATTGCAAAGGATGCAGCTAGGAAACTGGATTTGAATTTGAAAAAGCTTAAGGAACCAATGACTGTCCAGAATCCGGTTGGGGGTTCTATTGATCTTAATTGGGTTTGCGGAGTGCCGGTTTCTTTCTCTCGTTATCGGTTTCCTACCATCGCAGTCGTCATGAATTTCAAAGAGTTGGATCTTATCTTGGGGTTAGACTGGTTGACCAAATATGAAGCTGAAGTCAAATGCGCCGAGAGAGTCGTAAAGGCAAAGATTAAATCAGGTGATTATATAACCATTCCCTGTGAAGGTCAGAATGCTAATAGAAAAGACTTCTGGGCAGCTTTGAATGTTTCTCCAGCCCAAATAGAAAATATCCCTGAAATCACTGAAAATATTCCTGACCTCATCAAAGATATTCCTGTCGTCAAGAATTATGCGGATGTGTTCGAGGAAGTTGTTCGCTTACCTCCGCAGAGAGAAATAGATTTCAGAATTGCTTTAATTCCAAATGCAAGGCCGGTAGTTCACGCTATTCGAAGAATGTCCTTGAAAGAGAAAGAGGAATTAGACAATCAAACAAGACAGCTAGTATGGAAAGGTCTGATCAGGCCTAGTTTCTCTGATTGGGGTGCAGCAGTGGTGTTTGTCCCAAAATCTGACGGTACTCTACGTCTATGTGTGGATTATCGTGATTTAAACAAGCAGACTATAAAGAACAAATATCCATTGCCGCGGATTGATGATTTGTTGGATCGATTAAATGGAGCACAAGTATTTTCACGAATGGACCTAGCTACAGGTTTCCATCAACTTCGAATTGCCGAAGAATGTGTTCCAATGACAGCGTTCAGAGGTCCCGACCTATTCTACGAGTGGTTAGTAATGCCATTCGGCTTATGTAACGCTCCAGCTTATTTCGTCGATCTGATGAACAGAGTATTCAGAGGAGTATTGAATAAATTTGTTCTGGTTTTTATTGATGATATTCTAATCTTCTCTAAATCAAAGGCCGATCATGAAAAGCATCTGGAACAAGTGTTAGAAATCCTCAGAAGGAATGTATTGAAAGCCAAGTTTTCCAAATGTATATTCTGGCAAGATGAAGTGAAATTTCTGGGCCATGTCGTATCGAAAGATGGAATCGCTGTGGATCCAAGCAAAATCACAGCTATTCAGAATTGGAAACAACCCAGTACTCCCACTAAAGTCCGCAGTTTTCTCGGATTGGCTAGCTATTACCGAAAGTTCGTTAAAGACTTTTCGAAGATATCTGGTCACTTAACGAAGCTTACAAAGAAGCATTCTAAGTTCAAGTGGACTCAGGAAAGTGAGGAGGCTTTCGAAGAGCTAAAGTTGAGACTAACAACAGCTCCAGTGTTAACCATCATTGATGGCAACCAGGATTTAAAAGTCTGGACTGATGCGTCTAGAGAAGGCCTTGGAGCAGTGTTAATGCAAAGAGGCCAAGTAAATGCTTATGCTAGCCGTCAACTGAAGCCGCACGAGAAAAACTATGTAACTCATGATCTTGAGTTATTGGCTATCATATTCTCTTTGAAAATCTGGAGACACTATCTTCTGGGCGAGAGATTTGAACTGTTTACAGATCACCAGTCGCTAAAGTATCTGTTCACTCAGAAGGACTTAAATCTGAGACAGCAACGTTGGCTGGAGTTTCTTGCAGCATATGACTTCGAAATTATATATACTCCAGGGAAAGCCAATGTCGTGGCCGATGCGCTGAGCAGAAAGAATGTGATGATTGCCAGCTTTATTATCACGACTTCCTTGATTGACAAAATATCTATTCTTCAGAAAGAGGATAACTTTATTAAGGATATGATCAAAAGGATCCAGAAAGGCGAACCCTCGTGTTTTCAAATAGATAACGACGAGACCTTGAGATTAAAAGGAAGGATTTGTGTTCCTGACATCCCAGAGTTAAAAAGGGAAGTGTTAGACGAGTGTCACAAGTCCAAGTTGAGTATCCACCCTGGCGTGGCCAAAATGTATAACGATCTCAAAAGAACATTCTGGTGGAAGGCTATGAAGAGAGACGTTTCTATATACGTTAGCCGATGCCCTACTTGCCAGCTAGTTAAAAGCGACCAACAGAAATTGGCTGGATTATTACAACCGCTAGAAGTTCCTGGCTGGAAGTGGGAACATATTTCTATGGATTTCATTGATGGTTTGCCCAGAACCAGAAAGGGAAATGACAGTATTTGGGTGATCGTAGATCGCTTCACGAAGACCGCCCATTTTATACCTGTCAAATCAAATAGAACCGCTCAGAGTCTGGCGCAGATATACTTCAGGGAAATAGTTAGACTACATGGAGTGCCACTCAGTATAGTCAGTGATAGGGATACAATATTCACTAGCAAATTCTGGGAAGCATTTCAAGTCGAGCTGGGAACGAAGTTAAACTTGAGCACCGCTTATCATCCTCAGACAGACGGTCAGACTGAGAGGGTGAATCGCATTCTAGAAGATCTATTGCGGGCTTGTGTTATAGATTTCGGTGGATCATGGGAAGACAATCTACATTTGGCTGAGTTCTCTTATAACAACAGCTACCAGGCGAGTCTGACAATGTCGCCATTCGAAGCATTGTATGGTAGACCGTGCCGATCTCCTGCTTGTTGGGTCGAGCCTGGAAATAGACTTGTGTTGGGTCCTGATATGATCCGAGAAGCTGTCGACAAAGTCGATTTTATTAAGAAGCGATTACTCGCCGCTCAAAGCCGACAAAAGAGCTATGCCGATAGAAGAAGAAGAGATATATCCTTTGAAGTTGGCGACTATGTATATTTGAAAGTATCGCCGATGAGAGGAGTTATCCGGTTCGGTAAAACTGGAAAGTTAGCGCCCAAATTCATTGGTCCGTTTCCTATTCTGGAACGGATTGGAACTCTCGCTTATAGGGTCAAACTGCCTGACTGGTTGCCTGGAGTTCATGATGTATTTCATATATCTCAACTTCGAAAGCACGTTCATGATCCAGACTTGATCGTGGAAGAAGCAGCTCAGCAGGATATTGAAATTACTCCAGAATTAGCTGTGAGGCGAGAGCCGCTAAAGATAATTGGCAAAGAAACCAAAGAGCTGAGGAACAAGAAGGTTCACTTAGTCAAAGTGCAATGGAGTGGAGATCCGCGAGATTGTACTTGGGAAACTGAGGAGAGCATTCAGAAAGCTTATCCTAGATGCCGAGTAGATATCTCTGATTGACTCTGGTGCAAGGTACATTTACCCTACTTTGCATTACCATTTAATTCTCTATTCTGTTGCTATTTTCTTCCCATGGATGTGCATTGTTTATTCTATACTCTGAATATTAGAAACAAATTGGTTGTTGTGTTGTGTGATCGTAGATTTATCAAACCACTTTCGACATTGTTCCTTTTCGGGGACGAAAAGTTTTAAGTGGGGGAGATTGTAACGACCCAGAAAATCTGAACCAATTTAAAATTTTTTAATTGGCTAAAATAATGGATTTTAAATATTTAAAATAAATATTTTAAATAATGGCGATGAAAACTGAGTTGAAATCGACAATTGAAAACGAATATAATTAATTATAATTATATATAGAATTGAAAATGGCGCGGTAGTTCGATAATTCGATTTCAAACTTCGATTGAATATACCGGGTGCAAAACAATCCGGATTTTAGTGAAACCAAAAACATTAGGATCTAATTGGTATTATCTTTCTAACGAATCCGACCAATCGAAATTTGATAGCGGGAATCAAAAGATATGTCCAGTTCAAAATACTGAATAGTCGCTATGGAATTCAGGCCCTTAAAAATGGACATTTTGCAGATGACCTCGGATTTCGACGAAACCACTTTTGTTGGATCCGCAGGGTCAGGTTATTGTTAGGTTTCAAATTTCATAATTTTTCGAATCAATATGTGAGCGTGGCAAAAGAAAACGCGTTTGACCAGTTTCAGTTGATTTTAATCGACTGGAAATTGGCCATTTTTCAAATGGTCTCAGAATTCGACGAAACTAGTTTTGTTAGGACCGTATCGTCAATACGAAGCTAGAAAATATTTTTCTGGAATTTTTCTAGTTAATATGTGATCCCGGTAATTTGAAAAGTACGTTTAAAATTCAATATAGTGATTTTAAGGAAAATTCAAAAGGAAACTGATTGTAACGATCAAATCAGCTTGCGATACATATCCCATTGTGTTCGGAATGGGGGTAAAACGCTATGGACGACAGGCGGTGGGCCTCGTTTCGAGGGCATATGTAAAAGTCAACCTTTTGCGAAATAAAATAATAAAATAATTAAATAATTTTGATTCCCTCCCTCCCCTTTATCTTCTTCTTGGCCCCCCCCGTTAGTTATAATTCGTAACAGAAAGAAAAAAAGAAAAAAAAAAACCCTAAAAACTATCGAGCCGCCGCCCCCCCCCCCCTCGTCTTGACGCCGACGAAGACCCCCCCCCCCTCCATCGCTCGAGCTCCGCTGAAGCCCCCCCCCAATCGCTCGAGCTCTGCTGAAACCCTCCCCCCCCCTCGCTCGTGAAGCTGAAGCCTAGACGCCGACGCCTCCGACCACCGCAGCCTGCCGCCGACGACATCTTCTCCCTCCCCTTCTTCGCAGTTCGGTGAGCGTTTCCCTTTTTTTTATTATTTTATTTTCTTTTTTTTTATTTTATTTTAATCTGTAAAACTGATTTGATTTTATAAAATAAAATAAAAACTGTTTTAAAAATAAAGTAAAAACTGTTTTAAAAATAAAGTAAAAACTGATTTATTAATAAAGATAAAAACTGATTTGGTTTTTAAAAATTAAAAACTGAATTTTTTTTTTTAAAAAAAGTAAAAACTGAATTTTATAAAAAGATAAAAACTGAAACTGATTTTTTTTAAAAATATTTTAAAACTGGTTTCTTTAAAGAAAGTAAAAATAGAATTGTCATATTTTTATATGTTGAAAGCAAAAGAAAAAAATCATATTTTTATATGTTGAAAGCAAAAGTAAAAATCATATTTTTTTTATATGTGAAAGCAAAAGTAAAAATCATATTTTTTTTATATGTGAAAGCAAAAGTAAAAATCATATTTTTATTTAGTGAAAGTCGAAGTAAAAATCATATTTTTATTTAGTGAAAGTCGAAGTAAAAATCATATTTTTATTTAGAGAAAGTCGAAGTAAAAATCATATTTTTATTTAGAGAAAGTCGAAGTAAAAATCATATTTTTATATATTGAATAGCATCGTAAAAATTCTATTTTTACATATGCAGAGAATACGGGTGAAAGCGAAAAATAGGCGAAGATTTCTATTAAGAAGAGTCTTGAAGTTGGATAGCTATTGGTGAGATTTCTGATTTGAAAATTATATATATATATATATATGTATTGAAATTGAATGTGAATAGCTATATATAAATTGCTATATATAAATATATATATATATATATATATATATATATACGCCCCCTCGTCCACAAACAATGGACGATATTTATTGGTTGAAATTGTTGTGAAAATTGAATGATTGTTTGGGATTGTTTGTGATTGATATTGGTTGATTGTGGTTGAAAAATACCATTTGTGGTTGTGAAATATTTGGTTGAAACCACATAGGATTAGTTTGTGGAAATGAAATAAATATATACATGCCGCCTGCGTGCGAACTAGATGCATGATCCCCATTGTCAAAAACCGCGAGGTTTTAAGGTAGAGCGAGGAGCCGTACTAGGGACGGTGCCGGTGTAACTACCCTGCCGTTATGCTGCCGAAATTTTGAATAATATTTGTGTGTTTGAACTATTTTCATATGCTTAAACTATATTTATTCATTGAATAGAAAACATTCATGTGTTGAATTGATATTTATTCGTTGTTTAGAAATTCATGTGTTGAATGGTATTCATATTTTGAAATAAATTGTTCGATAATAAAAATCACATTTTTATCTATATATAAAAACTATTGAAAACATTCATGTGTTGAATTGATATTCATTCGTTGTTTAGAAATTCATGTGTTGAATGGTATTCATATTTTGAAATAAATTGTTCGATAATAAAAATCACATTTTTATCTATATATAAAAACTATTGAAAACATTCATGTGTTGAATTGATATTCATTCGTTGTTTAGAAATTCATGTGTTGAATGGTATTCATATTTTGAAATAAATTGTTCAATAATAAAAATCGCATTTTTATCTATACATAGAAACTATAGAAAACATTCATGTGTTGAATTGATATTCATTCGTTGTTTAGACATTCATGTGTTGAATGGTATTCATATTTTGAAATAAATCATTCGATAATAAAAATCACCTTTTATCGACTATATGAACTATATAGAAAAATAGTGTTTTGAAATGAATTGTTTTACAATAAAAATTACATTTTTTTTGGTTTTTGTATACATAAATCGTTGAAATGTGAAGTGTTAAAAATAGCCACTTGTTCAAAATAGACATATATGAGTTGAAATATTCATTAATTAGCTAATGAAATGATTTGCACCTATTTATGTAACATTAGAATGAATGGAGTTTTTAAACCAAATAGAAATCAAATATGAAGTCGAATAGAAATTGAAAAATGATATGAACTGTATATATATGTACATGCAATATTCATTGAACAGGTTATAGCAAAGGGGCCAGAGAAGAGGAATAAAATTTGTGCCCGACAAATAGGTACACATTTACTGATTTGTTTGGGTGATGATTTTGAACCTGTTGGCTAGCCGCTTGGCTTTTTCTTTTTCTTTTTGAGATTAGAAGGACCGGGACGCTATTTGCGATTTCCCGACGCTCCCGGTGCAGGGGAGGTTATGGCGAAATTTTTCCAAAATTTAAGGTGTTAGAAATTTTTTTGAAGTGAAAACGATATTGAAATTGTTGAATGAACTATATTTATATAAATATATAAATATAAATAAAATTAAAACGAAACGAAGCCGTGCAGTTCGTATTTTGAAACCGTGATTTCAAACGACTAGTACGGGAAATCCGACCATTGGATTTTCCCGAAACCTCAACCGTCGGGTTCGCCTTGGAATAATCTTTCCAACGGCACCAACCTTGTAAAAATCCAACGGTTGGATTGTCTGGAATGTTTAATTCAAATCTGAAGAAAAACAGCGCCAGAAACGATTATATTTATTTATATATATAAATATAATTATATTTAATCGAATAACGACGCTGCAGTTCGTATTTTGAAATCGAAATTTCAAACGAGTGTACCGGGAGATCTGACCGTCGGATTTTCCCGAAACTGGAACCGTTGGATTCGTTTTGAAAAGACCTTTCTAATGATGTAAATTTTGTGAAGATCCAACGGTTAGATTTTCAGATATGTGTAAATCAAATCTGAAGAAAAACAGCTCCACGGCCGCCTTATGGCCCGAAGCGTCGTTTTGAATAAAATGGCTATTTTAAAATAAATAAAAATAGCGATAAATAGTTATAAAATATCGTAAGCGATATGGAATGGAAATAAACTGAATTTGCTTGATTTATGTGATGTTTGATGGTTGAATGTGTTTGGTGTGAAAACTATATTAAAGAACACAATTGGTGTTGTCGAATAATTTAACCATTGAAATAAGTCGATTTGAAATTCTAAATATACGTGAATTATTTGAAAAGGCCGAGTTAATTCTCATTTCGAATAATCGACCGACGATTGAAATTCGAAGATGAAGACGATGGTCGAAGACCGGAGATCTTCACCTCGTTTGGATGGTAACCGAGGTCCTGATTGGGAGGCATCCCGAAATATGGATAATGAGTGGTGATCGTTCAGACGTACGTGTTGATCGATGGGTTTGCGAGGTATTTAGTGCCTCCGGTTTCGTTCAGACCCAGAACGGACTTGTAAATGGACTGTGTGTCCGACATGGGAATTTGTTCTGTGTGATTGATAGCCATCAATTGCACGGTGTGAATTGCCTGTGTGGCATGCTAAGATGTAGTGATCAGGGCTTCTGTTGAAAAGCAAAGTCTTGTGGTGATGATCAAAGCACCGCCTGTGTGGCGTAGCTTTGTGTATAACGTAAATTCGCGAGCCTCACACCCCGGTATGAGCCTAAAACGGGAGGAAGGACCTCAGGGAGGACATGCGTTTCTTTCTAGCTAGGGTGGTGTCAGTGACCTACTAGCCCTGACATTTATATACTTTTCACCTATGTGGTTGTTGCTGTTGCGAGGCGCCTCGGTTTGATCGGACGATCCGGGTCCGATGGAGTCATTCGTTGGCTCGTTTGCGCCCCCAAAGGGCGGGGAGACGTATTGTTCAGGTATAATAATCCACATCGGTGGACCGACCCTGACGATCCAGGGGGCAGTTGCGGCTGTTCCTGAGACATGGTAGGCTAGATTGTCTCGAATTCGGTAAGGACTATCTTTTGCCTTGGTTCATGACGGAAATCCAATTTCCAAATACGACATCGTGCGGTTTTGATTGTATACCTATATATGGCGACATAGTGGTATGGGGCATTAATGCCGTCTATGATTGATAGTTATGATTTGAAATTGTTTTTAAAACATATAAACACTAGCAATAATATCAAATGCCTTTGTTTTATTCGTATCAATCATATTTTGGCTGTTATAAGGTAAAAACTCTATCCTCCGGTTTGCGTTGCATTGTGTGATGGGAACTGAGTCTTATAACGGTTTCATTTTTATAAAAAGCATAGCGATGTTTAAAAGAAAGATTTGTCGTAAAGCACTGGCAATCCAATGGAGTAAACCCGTTCCACGAAAGTGGCGTGGTCCTGTGATTAGCCAATTATATATGTGTTGAGTAGATTTCTCATACCAGTCCCATGACTGACTCGTAGTTTGTTTCACTCTCAAACTCGGGTGCCCCTTTTTCTACACGGGCAGCCTTGTATTCAGGTTTAGCTGGTTCTTTCTGGATAGCTGGAGCTGAAGATGGATTCTATCATTTATTTCTTTTTATGCTGTTCAGCTCCTATTGTACATATTTTGTTTATTTCCGCTGTAGACATTTATGTATAGCTGAACTGTATTTGTACTAAGTAAGATCCTGTATACTGTGTAACTCTGATGATTATTTTATCCAGTATATTTTGTTGTTCATTATCTGGTGTATTTATTTAATTCTGTTCTGCTATTATATGTTTCTGTGTTATATTCCAAAGATAACCTTGTTTCCGTGAGAACGGGAAATCGGGTCGTCTCACTAAGCCATACCAACAAGTTGCTCATCCTTAAGCTCGTATCCTTTATCCTTCTTTCTCACGATCCTTTCTTATAACGCGGCCACTGGTCTCACGAGAACCACCTCCATCGTATGGAAAGCACTTTCGTAGGTAGAAAAGACTAGTCTCAGTTAAAACTACTGTGACTACGGATGGAGGAAAGAAAGGAAAAGAGACTCAATTAAGGAAACAAGGATAGTGCTAATGGCCTTTGGGGAATAGCCTTTTTCTTTTAAAAGAAAATTTTCTTGAAAAATGCTTCTTTGTAAACGGTTTTTTTTTCAAATAGTTTTCAAAAGGTCTTTAAAAACTTTTGCCCAGTCTGGTAACCTTCTGCTCTGATACCAAATGTAACACCCCGCCTCCGCTAGGGTCACTCGCAAAGGAATGCACTAGCTTTAGAGGGGCATTATTGGTGAACATGCACAGAAATATCACAAGACAGAACATATATAAATAGCGGAAGTAAAATCAAACTTTCATAACATGAATAAATAAGGTCTAAAGCCTTTTACATCAGAGTACATCAAAACCTGTCTTGCAATAGTAAAGAAGCATAAAGACTTTTTAATAAATTATTCCCCAAGTAAAACAGTAAAGTAGCCATAGCCAAGAGAAGTCCAAGCCATCCATGATGACCTTCAAGCAGAAGATGTCCGAACTAAACAGCATTGTTTCCTCCCTGAAACCTGGGGGGGGGGAACGGAAGAAAAGAGGCGAAACAAAACGGGTCAGTCAAAAAGACTGAGTAAGTCCTATCTATTTCCAGTATAAAAATAGGTAAAGGTAACATGACATGCATAAACTGAAAGTAAACATAAGGATAACTACAAGATAGATAAACCAGGGTAGCCGGTTGAACTACTGCGGCAAGGTAAACTAAGGTATCATGATAAACTACGGTGTTATGATAAGTCAAGGTATCACATCGTCAGATTTCTATCGAGTACATTATCCCAAGGTATCTACCCCGTCTAACATCCCACGATATCTATTGTGTATATTCTTCCTAGTTCTAACATGTATATTTTCTCTGCACCTCTCGTACTAGTATCCCTACCCGCGTCATGTGTTGACCATGAATGTCCCTTGCTCAAAGTCGTGTAATGGTCCATGTCAACTTAATACATCGCATATATATAGGTTACTCAAATCATATGTTTCTTTCCATGTATATAAGTTCAGTCCTTTGCCGTACCTCGTACGGGCTTCCTCATGTCGTATTATCCTTGAAATCGTTTGGACTGTCACCCTTGTTCTAGCTAGGCTCTTCCATATGAATCATCGTTTGAACTACTAGGACTTACGCCACCTAGCACCACTAGGGATTACGCTTACCTATTGCACGCTTTCGTATTTCAATTTGGGTTAAACCACCTAGGCCACTAGGGATTACGCTAACCCTCAACCGCGCCCTTTTTCCCACGCATTCATCATGAATCGTTTTTCTATAACTGTATGCACGTGTATCACATCGTGCCATCCGAGTCCTGTCACCGGGCAAAACAAGAAATACAGGACTCGGTCGGGAGCTTTAGATTTATCTGCCGATGCAGATACTAAGGTCTGCTTTTCTACACGTGGCTATGGTCCCACGAGACCCCTCCCTCAACTAGTGAAAGGCAACACAAGAGAAAATCTTGCATGAGAACTACACTCCGGCCAGCCGACATCCTACGGCCTACCTCACCCATAATTAGATAGCAATTATGGTTTGTTGGGTGTTCCCTGCCTTTCCGTTCGTACACGCTTGACTCAAGATGGTAGATGATCGACGAACTTGCTATCTCGGGCACCTTATGTATTCGTCGACTCACTTCTATCCACCCCAGTCTTTAGGTCGCTCGCATAGCAACCAAGGCATATTCTTGGTTCTTCTACCGCGGACCTCAACCTCTCGTGAGCCTAGTATAATGACCTGGCAGCTCACAGAGGGATCCCAAGAATATCCTCATGTTCCCCGAAGCCGCTGCTTCGTTACCCAGTTCATTGGAGCCTTTATCTAAATCAGATAGTCTGCTCCTACACGCATACTTAAACGTTGACCTAACGTATCGGGTTACTAATCTATCTAAGAAATGGTCCAAATTTCCTTGACTAAGAATTATTACTTAGTTTCCCTTAACTAAGGTTTACCACTTAGCCTTATTTCCATAATCCTTGTTAATTATGGTTATTTACCTAATCCTCCGAATTAGGGTTTACCTAATGGGTTAAGTGTCACTTAAGTTCATAACTTAGCCCGTCTACAAACCATGTCAAAATTGGCTAAGTATACAAGTCCAAGACTTAACCCTACAAACCATGTGTCAAGTTGGTTAAGTATATCAAGGAATCCATGACTTAACCTCGTCTAATTATCATTTTAGATTGGTTAATTATATAATTTAACTTGACCTTGTCATCAAATCGGTCAAGCGTATTCAAGTGATTCGTGACTTAGCCTTATCATGTTTTCACGTTAGATTGGTTAAGTATAGATTAACTTAACCTCATCAAATTAACGAGTTAGATTGGTTAAGTATAGGTCACTTAACCTCATCAAATCATCGTGTTAAATTAGTTAAGTGTTTAACTTAACCCCATTAAATTACCAAGTTGGATTAATTAAGTCTAGGCTAACTTAACCCCATCCGATTACCATGTTTAGATTAGTTAAGCCTAATCTTAACCCCATCCATTAACTGTATTATACGGTTAAGTGTCATTAAGAAAATTTACTTAACCTTATCACGGTATCGTGTTGGATTGATTAAGTGTTGGTTAACTTAATCCCGTCCACTAGTCGTATAAAAATGGTCAAGTGTCATTAGGCAAATCAAGTTACTTAACCTACCCAAGCTTATCATGTTTTGTTAAGTATCATTAGCCTAATCAAATTACTTAACCCATTTGTCCATATCCTATTTGGTTAAGCCTCATTAATCAAATTAACTTAACCCTATTATGTGGCATTAATTTAATTAATGCACCCTCAACCTCTCACGTTAGACCTTGTTGTGGTTACTAGTTAAGCCGGGCGGGTCCGGGTAGATTTACACCACAACCTAGTCTAACCTCGGGTCTTAAGCGCGACATGACCAACTTCTCACATTGGGTCCTATTGTTTGCAACTACTAGTTAGGCCGGTCGGTTCCGGGTAGTTTTACGTTGCAAACTCAACCCAACCTCGAGTTGGCCATACTTATATTATCTAAGTTCATCATGTTTCCAAAACATGTTACAAGTTTTCAAGCATTTGGGTAGACCTAACTTAATAGGTAAATTCCCAAAGGGTAGACCTAACTTAATAGGTAAATTCCCAAGCTCATGTTTTTATGCATACTTACATGCCAACCTCCATGTTATCTTTCAAGTCATATTTTCAAGTATAAACACATGTCATATTCAAGTTAAGATTTTGCGACATGTTCATATTTATCTAACTACCCAAAATCGTGTTTTCCCAACGCAAGCAAAGCGAGTCAACATAGTAAGGATACTATGTCACGTATTGGTCTCAAAACATGCATGATGCCAAAAAGGGCTTGGCATCCACATGCATAACATCATAAAGGGATTGGCCATAAACATGCACAACTTAAAAGAGGGGATTGGCCACGAGCATGCATAATCTCATAAAGGATTTGGCCACAAACTTGCATGTTAGCATAAGGGGTTTGAGTTCATAAACATGCATAAGCCCCAAAATCTTGTCTTAGCCAATGTTTCACAAGTAAAGTGGTTCCTAAAGGTTCATGCTAGCATTTCATGCATAAAGATCCAAACTTGCAAGATAAACTAGGTTATGCATAGCATGAGAGGCATGATTAAGTTACTCACATGGCCTAAAATCATAAACATGAACACAAGAGGCATGGTAAGGTTCATATAAGTTCGCATAATCATGTTTAGCCTCATTTTATCCCATGTCATTATCAAAACTACCGTTTCCATCTAAAAGTAGCTAGAACTTACTTAGTTAGGCCTAGGGAAAGGAGCATGAATCATCTTGGCTAAGAAAGGTGCCTCCTTTGTAGAAGAATCGTCATGGAACTCGCATAGCAATGTTGATTTGGCCTTGATTTGGTGTAGCAAGCTTGCACCTTTTGATTTGAACTTGATTTGAGTGCATAGGCTCTAGGGATTGGAGATGGAGGCCATGATCAAAATTGATTTTGGCAGCACTTAGTTGCTAGGTTTGATTTTTAGGGATTTAGGTTAGGTTTAGGGTTTTTTTTATAGAGATTAGGATAGTTTTAGGCCCTTAGATTAACCCTAGGACCAACCTGAACCGTCAGATTTCAAACCAGGCCCAAAAACCTAGCCAAGATAGAAAATAGGTGCACCAGATCAAAATCAGCCGACAGGGCAAGTCGACAGCCCTGTCGACATGCCTGTCGACATGCCTGTCGACTTGTCTGGGCGGGAATTTTCCCGCCTGGCCCCCATTTCTGCATGTTTCGAAATTCAAATTTCCCGAAAACTTCTTTGGGCCTTAACCGGGTCATACGGACTCCGATTTTCGAAAACTCGGACTCTATTTCGCGTATTTTTCCGAGACGAACGCAATGGCATAGCCCGTTTTACTTGATTCAGAATTTAAAATTAAATTCTGCCTTGATTCTCGTTTTAACATGTTATTGAAATACGGGTTGTTACACATTTGGTGTATTAACAAATTATGAATAGGGCAAGTGAGAATAATACCCGAATGGATGTGATTCTAGTAATATGTGAAAAGTGTCGAAGAAATATATGTTTTCTTTTTGTTTAAAACCTTTTACTACTAGTCGTGCTTTATATTTATCAATAGTACCATCAGGTTTTAATTTCTTTTTAAGTTCCCATTTACAGCCTATAGATTTACAACCGGGGGTAAATCTACCAAATGCCAAGTCTTATTGGATTCCAAAAAATCCATCTCATCATTTATAGCCTCTTGCCAAAAATCGGCATCTAAAGAAGATAAGGCCTCTTGGAGGTTCATGGGATCCTCCTCAATAGTAAAAGCATAGAAATCTGAACCAAAATCTTTTATGATTCTTGCTCTTTTACTTCTTCTAGGTTCAACTTCAGAATTTCATTAAGTTCTGTTCTAATAGGCATACTTGAAGTGCCCCCGCTATTCCTTAATTTAAAAGGAAATTTTGTTTCATAAAAGTCGACATCATTTGATTCAATTATATTATGTGCATTAAGGTCATAAAATCTGTGTGCTTTGCTATTAATAGCATAGCCTATAAATATACATTCATATGCTCTACTTGCCAATTTTATTCTCTTAGGGTCTGGAATGCGAACATATGCTAAACAACCCCAAGTTCTAAAGTATGAGACACTGGGTTTATGATTCTTTAAAATTTCATAAGGTGAAATTTTATTCTTAGATTTGGTGATCTTATTCAGAACATATCATACAGTCAATAGAATTTCCCCCCACCAATGTTTTGCTGCACCAGAATTTAGTAATATGGCAACTACAAGTTCGGTAAAGGTCTTATTTTTCCTTTCAGCTTTACCGTTCATCTCAGGAGAATAGGGTGCAGTTCTTGAACTATACCATGTTGTTTTTAGAATTCCAGAATTGAAGTGGATTCATATTATGTTCCTCTATCACTACGAAGTCTCTTAATTTTCCTATTTTCTTGATTCTCAATCTCAGTTTTGAATGTTTTAAACATGTCAAAAGCATCACTTTTATTTTTCATAAGGTATACATATGTGAAATCAGAATAGTCATCAATAAAAGTGATAAAATAACGATGTCCTTGTCTAGTCAAAGTACCATCAAGTTCACATATGTTAGAATGAATCAAGTCTAAGGGTTCAGAAATTCTATCAACAGATATATGAGGTTTCTTTGTGATTTTTGCTTGTGTACAGAATTCACATTTATCAAGTTCAGATTCTGTCAATTTAGGAATCATATCTAGAGTGCTCATGTTGCGAATTATTCGTTTATTAACATGAAATAATATAGAGTGCCAAATATTAAAATCACACAACATATAAGCAGAGTAGTCACTTTATTAGTTTCAACATTCAGTTTAAACATACCATCACAAGCATAACCCTTTCCCACAAAGGTTCCCTTATAAGTTAGAGTATACAAATCAGCCTCAATAACTTGAGTAAACCCAGCCTTATTAAGGAGAAAGCCAGACACCAGATTCTTCCTAATCTCTGGAGTATGCATAACATCTTTCAGAATTATAGTCTTTCCAGAGGTGAACTTAATTTCCACATTGCCAATCCCTGCAACTTTAGTGGTGTGAGAATCTCCCAATAACACTTTCTGATTTTCAGCAGCCATGTATGTAGAGAACAAGCCACGATCATAACAGACATGGCGAGAGGCACCAGTGTCTACCCACCAACCCTCTGATCCACCAACAAGGTGATTCTCAGTAATCATAGCCGTAAGAGGCTCTTCAGTAAGGTTAGCCTGCAGTGCAGTGCATGGCCTGTTCCGACACTTTCGTGCCATATGACCTGGTTTTCCACAGTTGTAGCAAAGAAACATCTGTCCAGAATTATTCTTTTGGGCTGGTTTCTACTGTCCTTTTGGGTTTCCTTACGGATTCCCATTCTGTTTGTTGCGCCTGTTCTGATTCTTAAAAGATTTCTGATTCGGTTTCAGAACAGCGGGTGTGGTCTTTTTAGTGTTGTTGTTATTGACAATCAACACCTCTTCTTTTTGGTCCTATTTGCGTGCCTCCTCCTCAATACGGAGGCGCATGATCAAGCTTTCTATGGAAAATTCCTTAGTCTTATAACTTAAAACATTTTAAAAATCTTTCCAGCCAGGGGGTAATTTGTAAATGATAACAGCAATTTGAAATTGTTCGTCCAATGCTATACCTTCGGAGATGATCTCATGAGCTATTTTCTATAACTCATGAGACTGCATCTCAATTGATCTGCCGCCCGTCATCTGGTACTTTAGGTAGCGGCTTACAGCATATTTCTTTTCCCCTGCCTCCTCTGTATTGTACTTCTTTTTGAGTGCTTCCCAGATCTGCTTTGTTGTCTTCTCATCTGAGTTATAGTAATCATACAGATCATCGCTCAGTCCATTCAGAATAAAGTTCTTGCATAGATAATCTTGTTCAGTCCAGGTCTGCAGTTGCTTTGACAGTTCAGTCCATGATGCCATCTTCGCTACATCAGCCTTGTCAGGTTTATCTGGTAGCTGCGGTTTGTCAGTAGTTAGCGCAACCACAACCTTTCTGATCGTGAGGAAGAACTCCATCTTCTGACGCCATTGCTTAAAATGCAAGCCTTCGAATCTGAATGGAGCAGCAGTCACGAGAGGGTTTTGGAAAGCAAAGGGTTGAGCAACATCGTATATGGTTGAGTTCGAAGCCATTGTTTCAGTTCGTCTTCAAGTTGTTGGAAAACAATGGCTGAGTCGCGGACTAGATCGCTTTCTTGAAGACGATTCGGCGATCTGGTTAGAGGTGCAAACCTGTTCGTTCCTTCGCCGCCGCCTCCAGAATAAAACAGCCTCTAAAAACGATAACCGATCTGCTTGCACAACAAATTAGTGCAGATTTGCACTTTCGAAAATAATATCGCTCGAAATTTCTGAAAGAAAGTTTTTAGTGGCGGAGGCCAGAAGAAAATAGTATTCGGTGTATTTTCTTGTATGCAGATAAAAAGTATATATAGAACGAGAATTAGGGTTTGGGAGAAAAAATCTGATTTGTTAAAATTTCGGGGGACAAAGTTTTTACCGTTGCAGAAAAAATTATCGGTGCAGAAAATAATTTTCCATAAAAAAAGGTTTGAAAATGGCAAATTTTTATGGTTCGGTTCGAGTTGAGTCGGTCAGTCGGTCGCGCGCGTGTGTTGTGTTCATGATGCATGGTCTCCCTCCTCACAACAAAGCATGTATTGGGAGCCCAAGTCCCCAACATGATTTCTTAGAAACAAGTATAAATCCTTGCCTCTTCTATATAATCACATGATGTGGGACTATTCACACATAGGAGCCATTCATACACTTATTCAACATTTTTAATAATTCACTTAATGTTTGTAAAACATTTCCAACATTAGGTCAATAAAGCATGATTGTTGCTGCTTTATTCCAAGATGTTGGATAAAAATAAGAAGCATGGACATGTTGTTGGTAATGTGCTCTTTTTACGATGTAGTAATAGAATGCGTAATTGTGTTCAATTAGCAATAGAACCACACAATTGCTTACAATCTGTAATTTAATAGGAAGAAAGGCGACTCAATAGTATATTTGTCATCAAAAAACATATGTGCACTGGGTATAAAAAAGATAATTCATAAAATGAATAGAAAAATGAATATCTATAGAAGTATCTAGTTCAATCCAACATAGATTTTTTAAATAAAAGACCAAATGCTAATAGAAACCAAAATAAAATGATGTGTGAGTTGTGCAGTGCTATAAAAATGAATAAACAATGATATTTAACTTTAACTTGATAATTCAAACAAACAAAAAACTGTTATTTAGAGATCATTGACAAAACATTTTTGTGGGATCAACAAAGTCAAAGCACACATTTGTCTTCTTTGATCCAAAAATTATATTACTCATTTTTTGACTTCAAAGTAACATATCAGTATCGTTGTACATATATTATCATGTTACATTACAACTGTCAGGTAATAAATAAAGCAGTTAAGATTTTTAGCTTTCCAATTTGTCTGAAATTGTCAAAAAAGGATAAGAGAATAAGGAAATCATGAACAAATCAATATAACTCCACGAAATTTAAAAAAACGGTGCTCAGTTCAATTTTACAAATCCCTGTTTTTGACTAAAGCCAACATCAAAATTTAGCGAAACACTTCAAATAATAAAGTTGTAATTTGGATTCCCAGCTTTGCAGGATGTCCAGAATTATTGAATTTGGACAAAAAATCAAAAGTTATGATAACTATAGTTCAGCACTGTTTGGAGGGATTCACAGTTCCTGAAAAGCTGTATAAAATCAATGCAAGGACAAATGAACACTAACATGCATATCTCTCTCTCCCCCCCCCCCCCCCCCTCTTTTTCTAAGATAACGGAGAAAAAAACATGTGAGCATTAGTATGGGATGAAAGCTCCCAAAAAGAAACACGAAATTCAACATGCTAAAACCCATATAACAGGCACTAAAAAACAAAAAGATGCTGGAACATGGCATCCCGAAACCATAGTAACATGAAACAAGATATTCAGAACATCAAAACAAGTAAAGAATGACAGAACATAACCGAAATTTCAAAGAGAATGCATGACGAGAAGCTAACGTGAATATTAGACAAAAGAAAAGCAACCAATCTTAAAGCCAGGATGAAGATCAACAAACATATCCATAAGAAGACCCTCGTTGCATGCAATCACCAAGGTCAGAAATAATGGTATATACCATCAAATTAATCGTCAAGGTCAGGAAATGAATTAGACCTATATAAAATTTCATGATTAATTATTTCACTAGTAACACTTCAACCAAAAAAACAATAATATTAGGAGTGTTATGCACATTTACTTTATAATATCATATGATTTCCATTTACATAAGTTTTGGTCACCATTATACATATTTTGAAAACAAAAGATGTAGCTAGCCTAGTAACATATATTATAGCCAGAATGAAATAAATGATGTGTGTCACCTCATTTTTGAAAATATAACCATTAGGCATAAAGAAACCATACTTACATTCATCCCCATCCTCAATCTTCAAAACTTCTTGTACATGGTGTTCATCCGTGTCTGTTTCATAATCAAGGAAGATTTCACTAGGCTCCTCCTATATTATTCAGTCAGAATTTTATTCTTGTTATAGAAAAAAATGACTCAATAACTATTCACAATTTCAGTAAGCAAAAAAAGGTGCTTAATAATAAATAGTTATAATCAATTAAAAACAGGAAGTTCAAATATTAATTTTACATTAAGATTCTACTACTACATAAAAGTATATGTGATTTAAAATTTATATGATTAACTAATATAACATGAATATGAGTGCATGCTTTGACTAATTCCATTTAAACCTCTAAAGTAATCGTAAATATCTAAAATTATCACTTATTTTAGGTATAGATAAGGTAATAAAATAATCAATTATATTAAAATAAAAAATGATTTTGAGACTGCTAAATTGCATGTTAGTGTTCGGAATATAATAGTTTATCATCAAATGAAAAATAACATAAATGAAGAATATTAATTTGTTATAAATATTTATAGGACTAACAAATATTTGTTCATTACTTCATATTTAACTTTTCATTCACCCTATACATATTTTATGATTTTACATTTTATCAAAGTTAACATACTTATCAAACTTCAGTGCAGATGAAGCTCTAACTGGACCAACAAATAAATTCAAAAAAAAATTCCTAACACGAAGTTTTAAACTTAAATTAAAATCATAACACACTCTGTAACGCACAATGCACACAAAAAGCACACACGGAGGAGCATAGCTAAAACGGTAGGGCATGGATTTTCAAAGTTGAAAATAAATAGTTTTTCAGAATGACTAAGATTTTAATATTTTACTAAATCAGAATTTTTTTATCATCAAGATATATTGCAATTTTATTTAAATAAAGAAAACAAACAAAAAAAATTTATGCATAACTGAATTAGGGAAAACTTCAAATATAAAGGATAAAAACGGAGCCATGAATTAACATCACGATAGTTGATTTCTAAATTACATATACCTGAATGCAATTACATGTGATAGGAAAGTCGTCGAGGCAATTTTCTGTAGAGGCAATTTGATTTGTGTAGATGCATATGTCATTATTTACTGTTCGTCTGTTGGAGGTGATTAGTAGGTTTATTAGATGGAGAAATTTGGGAATAGATTCGAAAACTGGAGATTGAAAGACAAGATTTAAGGGTGATTTGTTAGATTATGAAATTCACAATCGTAGATCTAATAAAGGATGTTGAACAATCGAGTATTTTAAACAATCAGATTTTAAATAATCATAAGAATAACTTCCTATCTTAAAATAAAAATGGAATAGATGCACAAGAATAACAACAAACTATTACCTGGATTGAAGGATGTTAAACAAAATCATAGTTCTGATGAATCCAAGCGAGTTAGGTTTTGGGAGGATGGTCGTTCTGGGAAGGTTGGTTGATGAAAATACGGATCGTGAAGTATTTTCGAAGAGAAATAAAAATAGGTTACGGAGAAGAAATAGGTGACGAGAGGAAACAGGGTCACGGAGAAGAATCTGGAAGAAAAATGCAGTGCAAATTTTTAAGAATAGGTAGAAAGAATTCGTATTTGAGGAAAACACATATTTGAGGAAGAAAGAAATGAGAAAGAAGGAGACGACGGAGAAAATATTATTGTTGAGCGAAAATTATGCCTAAATTTATTGGCTTAGATAATCTGTTTTTAGCTCTTACAGTAGGGAAACCTCCCTAATTGTCGGTTTGAAAACTGAAAGTCTTTGAAACTAATGTAATTAATAGCTTTCTTTCTTGGTATACACTTACACATATAGAACTACTTTTTAAAATAAATTACTATAATTACTTTGAACTACAACTTTTAAAGATCTAAATATAAATAAAAAATAAAATATACAAGTCATTAATAGCTTATTCATTATGTTACTAGCTATGTAATTATAATTAAATTGCTTGAACACTTTTTTCCTTGAATGATATCCAGCTACATTAGATTCTAGCTGATTCCTTTTTTATGGTTACCAAAATTACACCAATGAAAACTAGTTTATATTTCATATATATATACAGAACGAATATCCTTAGGAGGAAACAAGAAGCATTCTTGTATGTATCTTATTATTGTAATAGAGTTATTTATTTCATAAAGCTTTAATTGATATCATCCCTTCTTCAAATTATGATTTGAGATGAATAGCCTGAACTCAATAAGAGATTTTAAACACCCATTCATGTTATATACTTGTCAAGCTCAATTCTTCATGATATAAAAGCCATGCTAATCATTTACGCACTTATTTATAAACTGCTAAAGCTCCATAAAAACATGTCAACTAGCTTGAAAATTTTATCAATGAAATATATTTATTTGGCAGCAATTTTCCATGGAGACTTAAGCCCTCCCAAATATTCAGCAAAACTCTAAAATTAGCTGTAACATATCATGTAGTTTGGAATAATCTTCAACTCAAGCCTCATATTTTTACAAACAATAGGAACTTATTAAATGTTGAAGCCACTTAACAAAATACCTAACTTATTATATTTGAAGGTCTTGTCCTTTGAGCAACAATTATTTAACAAAATGTAAAATAACAAATATAAGTTGGTTTCATAGGAAATAAGAACAGTTTACATATATAGATTGGTTATATTTGTGAAGGTTGATAATAACATTTCTCTATTTTACATAAAAGGTTAGTTTTGATCACAAGAAACACAACATATATGTTCCTTAAAAAAAAGATAATATCCCACTTTGAATGATATTTTTACTTCATATTTTTGACATGATATTCTACCTTTATCACATATATCCAAGAATTTATCAGCAGCAAACTAAGACTGAGAAATATGTCATGTGATTGTCTTTAAAATATCGTCAACACCAACAAATTTGCAAGATTGACGTGAAATAAATAAATCATACCTCTAAGACACCCCAAACACAGTAAGCTTCTTTTCTCATCGTATTAATTTTTAAATGATCTCCCGTTTTAAAAGATGTTGATGATGGTTTCATGTAAGGCTGTTTTGAGATCTAAATTAATATTAAGCTCCCTTTATACAAAACAAATTGAAAATATATCAATGTAAAGAATAGAACAATGCATCATATGAGATTGGAAATGACGAACACTCAAATTCACATAAATAGAAATTATAAATAAAGAACTTGCCGCAAGACAAAAAAACATTTAACTACAGTTCAATAATATAGAGATGGCACAAGTATTACAATCAATAACCAATGTGTACTGGTAATTGGTATCATGATGTGCAAGTTTTACATAGCATCAGTCACAAGTTTTACAATGCAGTTATTTTTTTGTGAAAACATAAATCTTTTCAAAGTCATTACTCTATGTTTAAAATATATTCAGAAAATAACCAATTAAATTTTATAAACTACACTGCAGTTTCATATTCAAGTTGGCTTTCGCCAAAATTACAGATTGATAATTTCTGATAGTAAAGAAGAAAAAAGCAACTTAATATGCCAAAAGTACCAGGCTTTGAACATTGAAGTGTGGAACTAAATATTTTTGGTAAAATCAGTGAAAATCAACGACAATCTTTTTTCCTTCTTTGGTCTAAATTCATTTCTACGGCCACGAGTGCAATAATAGAAAAGTATGGATTGGTGGCACGTACATATATGAAGGGTTACGATTCATATGTGCCATAGCATAGTAATAATAAATTCAGTCCAAACACAACATAAGCATGCTTTTCATTTTTTTTCCAATGCAAACTATTCTCGTTCTAAAGAATAATAGTGTTACGTTTTCACAGACCTCATGACGATGTTTTGGTATAAAATCTAAACTTAAAGTCCCTTTATTCATCATGTTCCCTTTCATTATAAAAGATGACTCATTTGTTATGTAGAATCCTTTTGATTTTTAGCATTTTCTTTTGACTGGACTAGCATATTAGATTTTATCCCCTTAATATAGTAAATCAATCTCCAAACTTCATTTTCACATATTATGATTAATTATAAATATAATATACTTTTATTTTCCTGCATATATATTCATCTAGAAAATAATAATGATGCTTGAGTTGCACTACACAAATGAGATTTAAAGAAAGGGTTAACTTATAAATTAGGTGGCTGGTGGATGTTATAATGTATTACAAAATTGTAGCTTACGATAGCCATTACAATACTAGTCCATTGTAGCAATTAGGCCACTACAGTCAGTTTTGTGGTTGGCTATTGATGTCAGTCTATTAAGCTAAAGAATAGTATTGATCATGTGCTCGAGTTTGATTCTCTCGATAAAATTTGAAACACTTGCAACTTGCAAGATTGTTCCCTCAAAGAGATAAAAGGCCACTATAATTACTGAACTTTTACACGTGTAGAAACTGAACTTTTAAAATAAATTACTATAATTACTTTAAACTACAACTTTTAAAGATCTAAATATAAATAAAAATTAAAAATATACTGCTAATTAATAGCTTATTCACTATGTAATTATAATTAAATTGCCTGAACACTTGTTCCTTGAATGATATCTAGCTACATTACATTCTAGCTAATTCTTTTTTTATAGTTACCAAAATTACACCAATGAAAACTAGTTTATATTTCATATATATACAGAACGAATATCCTTAGGAGGAAACAAGAAGCATTCTTGTATGTATCTTATTATTGTAATAGAGTTATTTAGTTCATGAAGCTTTGATTGATATCGTCCCTTCTTCAAATTATGATTTGAGATAAATAGCCACAACTATAAGAGATTTTAAACACACATTCATGTTATATTCTTGTTAAGCTCAATTCTTCATGATATAAAAGCCATGTTAATCATTTACGCGCTTATTTATAAACTGTTAAAGCTCCATAAAAAAAATTCAACTAGCTTGAAAATTTTACTAATGAAATATATTTATTTGGCAACAATTTTCCATGGAGACTCAAGCCCTCCCAAATATTCAGCATAACTCTAAAATTAGCTATAACATATCATGTAGTTTGGAACAATCTTCAATTCACCCCTCATATTTTTACAAACAGTAGAAACTTATTAAACGCTGAAGCTACTTAACAAACTATACCTAAATTATTATATTTTGAAGGTCTTGTCCTTTGAACAACAATTATTTAACAATATGTAAAAAAACAAAAATATGTTGGTTTCGTAGGAAATAAGAACAGTTTACATATATGTTCCTTAAAATAAAATAGATAATACTCCATTAATTTGAACAATAGGTTTACTTCATATTTTTTACATGATATTCTACCTTTACCACATACATGTAAGAATTTATCAGCAGCAAACTGAAACTAAGAAATATCAAATGATTGTCTTAAAAATATCATCAATACCAACAAATTTGCAAGATTTGCGTAAAATAAATAATCATACCTCTAAAACACCCCAAACACGGTAAGCTTCTTTTCTCATCATCTTAATTTTTAAAAGATCTCCCGTTTGAAAGATGTTGAAGATGGCTTCATTTAAGGCTGTTTTGAGATCTACATTAATATGAAGTTCCCTTTATACAAAACAAATTGAAAATATATCAATGTAAAGAATAGAACAGTGTATCATATGAGACTGGAAATGATGGACACTTGAATTCACCTAAGTAGCTGCTATGAATGAAGAACTTGCCGCAAGACCAAAAACAGAAAGAATAAAGCTATATTGCATAGCTTAAGGATCAATACACACTTATTTAAATATTTTAAAACTGATTTAGGTCTACGAAGGGTTGAGGTTATTTTGGAAAGGAAATGAATTCGTTCTTTTCATATGCTCCTTTTCAAATGCATTTGAGTCAATTTTATTTAGAAAATTCTTGATCCCATATGCATGCAACTCATTAAATTAGTATATTTGTTAGTTCATATTTCAGCAGAGGAATATTAACACGTATTAATATGACATTAATGAATCGATACCACATAATTTACCGTCCCAAACAGATTAGACAACAGAACTATAAAATGAGAATGCATAATTACAATCACCAAACTATATCGTACAAAAAGCAAATTAAGACCATACCTTGACCACAAAAGAACCGATTCCGGCCAGATAAAGAGAAACGAGGATTAAATAAAAGACGAGATCCAGCCATCGAGTTGGGAGAACAAAAACCTAATCGCATTCTCCAATTACTGAAAAGGGTTTGTATGATTTGGTCCGTATAATTTGCAAGCGTGATAAACGCGAGAACAAGAAATGACTATTTTGCCCAGGGTAGTTAAGTTGGACCACGGAATTAACCGTGAGGATACTGGATAATGGTAATAACCGTGGGGAGTTTGTCACAATAATAACCATGATAATTAATAAAGAAATAAGTGTGACAAACGAGCCTGTTTGGTGTAGTGAAGGTAAGTCAATAATACGTGAAAATGATGGACACCGTGCACTTTCTTGTGGTTGAAGAATGACAAAAAATCCAAAGCATTCCCAGCATTGGAACAATCAAAAGATATTTCAAAAGTTTATAGAAATGCATATGGAATGTGAGAGAGAACACATCTAAGAAATGTAATTTTCGTTCGTTATTCCTACTAGGACGATTCCTCAACAGTAGGAAGTTTTATTAGTTGCTTTCTAGATTGTTGATGGATATTATTGATAGTGATTCAGCCATCTCCTTGATAATTTCCAGGAACTAACAAGCTTATTTGCATGAAACAAAAAATCATATGAATGCATTTTTGTTTTCAAATATCGCTTTGATGTTCTAAAGAGTATAGCTTGTAATCCGAGCACAAGGGTACCAAGGTTTTCGAAACAGGATTGGAAAGTTCAAAACTTAAATTGAAACTGTGTTTAAATGTAAATCATAAAGGGATTTGTGTTTATTATAGTGTACATGCTTATGCTAAATTTTTTGCTTCATACAAATCGACATCTGAGCATGAATAATCATTGATTCTTCTTTCCATAGAAATAAATAAATACAAATAAATCAAGTTGATTTTGATGCTTCGTACATTGAAGTCTGAAAACTTGACCTTCTCCTTTATTTTTCTTCATTCCTTATAGAAATCGATTAAATTTGAATTGTAGATTCAAGTAAATATCTTAATATTTTATATTTCAATATAGATTATTAGGTTGAATTATTTATATCAATAGCGGTTTTGATCTAATTTAGATTGAAACTTGAAAATCAAATTTTATTTGAGAACTCCTATTTGCAAGGCAATCAAAATTATAAGATTTTCACCAAATTGATGTAAAAATTGATTTTTAAATGTATTGTATGAAAAAACTATAGGAAAATACCGTGGAGGACAAGATTCATCAATTTTTTAGCCTTAAGGACATGCTCTCAATTTTTTAGTGAAAATGACAAACTTTTCGATTAAATAAATCATAAGGACAAAAACTTGGTGAGAAGGACATTGTGCATGGTATCAATTTTGCATAACATTTTCATATAATGAAAATGTATAATTTTATTTTTAACATATTGTCCTTATAACTAAATTTTGAAGAGTTTGTTCATGAGATTAAAAAAGTTAGAAATTTTGTCCTTCAATATAAAAGAGGATTTTCTTTTAAAGGACAAACTTTGCTAAAAACTTGGTGAAAAGTATGGAAAGTTTCAAAATTAGGGAGAAAGACACATTTACACTAAAAGTGGAATTCAGGGGGCCCACTATGCTTTTCCCATTTATACTAACACTTGTCCTTCTCACTAAATTCTAAACTTCCCATACTTTTCACCAAATTTTTTGTTAAGTTTGTCCTCCCTATTTTCACAATATAAAATCCCCAGCAGTCTGTGTTTACTGATATGTTTTGTTGGTAAGCAAGAATCGGATTAATTTAGTAAATAGTGTTAGAAAACAGCTTTTAAAAAATGTCAATTTATTTTTTAGATTTTCCAATTTTTAGGATTTCTATTGCACCGAGACATCTTATATTTTGTGCGATGCTACGGGCATTAGACTGAATGCTAAGGGCTAGTGGTGGTCAACCGCCGACCAAACATGTGTTTGGACGATGAATGTCTTCTGATATAAGCAATTATTTTTCTTTTGGCCAGCCTTTAATGGCAAACCATGGTAACCCGAAGCACAATATGGCAATGCCCTTATAATCATTATATATTGTTCTTTCAGTTTCTAATAGGCCTGCTTCTGATATAAACATTTGAGGTTTAGATGGATGATGTCCCAGACAAAAAGAAAATAACCTTATGCCTGCAACTATATTAGTATAAAGCTACAAGTTTTATTTTTTGTTGTATGTGCAGGTGGGAAAACTCAATAGGATCATGGAGGAGAAGAAGCTACTTACCTTCAACTTTAGGATTCATATGTTTTTTACGACTAATGCATTTGGTTTACATTCATATTGCTATATTTTTAGTTTACTTTTAAAATATTTATTGCAACATTGACTTATATGGTGTATCATGTTATTCGTGTATATTTCCTGAATACATTTCATGACTTATTTCTGTTACGATTTTTATTCAGTGAATAGGACGAGTTGATATGTATTTATGCTATGTTCATGTTAGGAAAACTTCGCCTTTGCGGAAGCAAGCAGGATCTTATTCACCCAATTACTTAAAGATGATTCAATGGAAAAACAAAAAAGATATGAAATTACACGCACAAACATATGATATATTTCACCCAACCACCCTCTTTATTGATTCAAAAAAATCAAATTTTGTTTACACTCAATGGATTACAACCAAAAGTAAACAAACGACAACGAATCAATAAACTTATTGAGATAGACAAAGAATATCTAGATGACTACAACTATTGTTGGAGAAGAAAAACTGTGAAGAACGATGACAAAACTTTGGATAGTCTGGAGGAACCAACAGGAATAACTTTTATTAGCCTAATTCATAATCTTCCTCTCCAGGGCACAAGCCTTGGAGCCACACAACCCTCAATCTCTCAACTCAATTCGGCCAAGCCCTAATCCAATCCTGAAAGCACTTTATATAGGAGAGTAGAAAGCTTAAGCAAAATATCCAATTTTTCCCTTAGAATATATTTTAAGAATATATTGCTAAAATAACCTATCAAAAACACAAAATCTGCCTCTTCCTCAGTATTCATAAAATAACCGACCAAAAACAGGAAACCTGCCTCTTCCTCTGAACTCCAGTTCACACACCGTCTTCTCCACAACAAAGTACTCATCAAAACACGTCGTCTTCAACATACATGTAATTTAATATAACAAATCACAACACTCCACCTTGGTAAGAAATCACATCAACAAATAAGTCATTCAACTACCATGGACATTTGATATCACAAATCTCAAATTACTCTATCTTAATATGAGATCACATCAACACTTAAACAATCACCAAACAAGTCAACCTAGCTCTTTCAACGACCACCTACTCTCAATTAATATAACCCTCGATTTCAAGGCCACGAGACACATCCCACATGTTCCCGGAGTACGGGAACTCAATTGATTTTAGGGAAACAATCGCACGCAGTCGATTTGAACGGGCTACGACCACACCTACTCAATTGCAAACACAACCCATCGCATGTAAAATATGCATTTTCCACCATGAGCTGATCCGTATGGAAACCAATGGTCTAAAAGTGCTTGCAACACCACAAGATCTCTGACTTGTGGATTTTCCACATCGACACTTGTCTACTACTTGATCAGAGATCTTTGCTTGATCTCCATTGATCCCTCAAGCGCTACCAATGTTAAGACCTAAGTCGAAAACATGAACCGAATCATCAAGGTATAGGCAAATCAAACCAATTGCCTTCTTCTTCGTTTTCTTCATCTTCCCTCATCCACATCGGCTTTTTCCAATTTCCATCAACAAAATCATTGAGGTATGAAGCATCCACCATATAGGCCTTCAAAATCCCTCAACAAAAAAATATTCATCTTCGGAAATACCATCGTATCCGACATCAAAAATCAAATTTTCCAATTCAAAATCACTATAAGCTATGCGATGATCTAGCCCTGATACCAACTATTAGGAAAACTGTGTCTCTGTGGAAGCGAGTAGGATCTTATTCACCTAATTACTTAAAGATGATTCAATGGAAAGACAACACAAATATAAAATTACATGCACAAACACAAAATATTCCACCCAACCACCATCTTTATTGATTCAGCAAAAACAAATTTTGTTTACACTCAATGGATTACAACCAAAAGTAAACAAACTATAATGAATCAATAACCTTATTGAGATAGGAAAAGAATATCTAGATGATTTTAACTATTGTTAGAGAAGGAGAACGGTGAAGAACGACGACAAATCCTTGAACAATCTTGAGGAACCAATAGGAAAAGCTTCTCTCATTCTTAATTCCTAATATTCCTTTCCAGGGTACAAGCCCTCGAGGCACACAACCTATCAATCTCTCAACTCAATTTGGATATGCCCTAATCCAATCCTAAAAGCTCTTTATATAAGAGAATAGAAGGCCTAGGAAAAATATCCATTTATCCCCCTCAGAATATATTCTAGGAATATATTCCTAAAATAACCGGTCAAAAGCTGGAAACCTGCCTCTTCCTCAATATTCCTAAAAAAACCGGTCAAAAATAGGAAACCTACCTCTTCCTCCGAACATTAGTTCACACACCGTCTTCTCCACTATAAATCACTCATCAAAACGCATCATCTTCAACATCCATGTGATTTAATATCACAAATCACAATGGTTCAATCTTTCCACTTTCCACGCTATATATATACTTTCAGTTTTGTTTATTCAATGACTTTTTTCTTTGTTGTATATTATTTAAATACTTTTAGTTTTGTTTCTAGTACTGCAGATAGCATTTGTTTGAAAAATAAATTATTATTATTATAGTCATGTGTAAGTGAAATTAATTAATAATTACAACATATTTTTTTATTATGTAAATGAATGGCCAGTTCTTGAATATTGAGTGGCTGTGTTGGTAGATGATTGTTCCACAAGTAACAATGAATGACGTACATAATTTCTTTGGTCTCTTGCTAATTAAGATATAGTTATGTAAAATGCATTATATGGGTAGTTGTTGCATGATTACGAACTAGTATGTTTTTGTAACAAATCTAATATTGGTAATTATCATTTCCATGAGTCTGGTACTTGAATTTATTCAGGGTCGGCCCTGAGTATTGTGAGGTCCTAGGCAAAAAAATAAACTGTGAAGGAAGAATTTTATTTTTACTGAAGCACAAAAATGTGACAACCAAGCATCGAACCCGACACCATCCAGCAAGAAGCCTTCTTTCTTTCCCACTTGGCTACATTATTTACTGTTAATAAGATATAATCATATATTACAAACACAGGTTCTGCATGTTGAGGCCCTCCTCCAACCTCCTCTAGCCCGAGGCCGTAGGCGGCCGCCTAGTTGGCCTATGCCTAGGGGCCTGTATTTATTGCTTTAATTTTATATCACTATTTCAAGATATTTATACCATTATTCATATGTATTACAAATGGATATGATAACTAAAAATCATTCTATTGTGTTGGACATAGGCTTTGATAATTATATAAGGAAAGACATAAAGCTACCTTGAACTAATCAAATTTAAAGAAATTCAAGGGAAATGCTACAAAATTTTGAGTGATAAAATAAGAATTTTGATTTTTTTTCCATAAGAATGATTATAGTTTATTTTTATTTATCTTTATAGTTTAATATATGATGCAAGCTACAAATTTTGTGTGTTGATCCAAGCAAGACTACCTTTTTTCCATGTACTCTTAAGCGCATGGTGGATTGTCATAATTTCCTGAAATGTAAAATAGCATGCAGGCTTGGATTATTCCCAATAGGGGATTGACGATAGGAATCAATGGTTAATTCCATGGAGGTCGATCAACCTGATGTTAACTTGATGTTGGTCCAGAAAAGAAATTTTATGTTATAGGGCATTTATAATATCAAATAATATGGCAGCGAATGAGGCTATCCTGCATGCCAATCTGTATAGTGGAATTGACAAAATCTTGATCAAACCATTAGTTTATCCAACATTTATAATGTCAGGTAAACAGATATTACATTACATGCTCCTTCTTCAGCTGGCTATGTTTATTCATTTTAAACAACTCAAAACCATTTTTCAATCGAAAATCAACTCGAGAATACCAAACTTCAGCCTATTTTAAACTATATTCTTCAAAATAGTTATCTAAAAATTGGTGAGTTTTGCGTGTTGTTTGTGGTAGCGACAGATTTTTCACGAAATTACATGGACGACGAAGATGATGTGGAGAATGCACTAGCTCTTCGAGAGCACGCCGAGGAAAAGGAACAAGGGTGTCAAGATGGTGACGGATGAAGGTTGTTTTTGGGGACTCAACTTTGTTTTCAAATATCGATCCAAACTTAGGATCGAAAAATGGGTTGATCAATTTTCGTGTGTTTCTCATGAATAAGTGCACATTTCTACATGTGTCGACATCACTGTAAGTACCATTTTGAATTCAAATACAATGCCAAGTATTAGAATCACTTATATATGGTTTTGCCTATATCGAAAGATCGTAGAAGTTGATGTCGATCGACGTATCATTGTTTTTTTGGAATTATATGAGATTTCAGGATTTTTGGTATGTTTTTCTACCATAAATACTTTTTGTGAAACCGCATTGAGTTTATCCTAGCAAAACATATTCCTTATTTTATAAACGCATTTGGCTTAACATGTTCCTTTGTGTAATAACTTCTTTTTAGTGGAAGACCATCCATTAATTTTTCTTTGCTCTCGGAGAGAGGAACATTAGTCCTTTAGGTTTTATTATGCTTATCGAATTTCAGTTGGATTTCGACTCATGTTATCTTACGATGAACAGTACTAAAGACATGTTAATATTTTACCACTACAAGATAACACGGTTATTCCAACGGTTCCAAGCCATTGGCAGCCGTCGGCATAGAGTTACCGAATTCTTGTGGTTTCCAACGAAAGTGTAACGAACCGTCATTTTCCCAATCCTGGTTATCGATGCAAATACCATACTGACTAACCAAACATCAGAAATTACTGTATCATTAATAGAAAGAAGTTAGAGGATGACAAATCGAAAGAAAGAAAATTATAATAAAAGAAAATAGAGAGGAGAGAAAAAACAGAAATAACATCACAGAATCTCACATCGCAGCGGAATAAAATATAATATATATAACAACTTTTGTGATAAAAAAATTAACTGTATATACATATCATCACCAGAGTACAACATTTATTCATCACATATACAACATAGCAGAATAAACTCTATATATATCTAATATTGAAGCCTCCTTCTCCGAGCTCCTCCAAGGATATCTGAAAATACTTAAACTACTTGCCTGCCCGAACAAATTTGGATACCCAAGAGTTTAGGGTAAAACAAAATAAACTCTGGGTCAGTCATGGGACTGGTGTGAGTAAACTCCAACCATTGGTTTAACTTTTAAAATTTATTTCGAAAGAAAAGGTAATCGTAAGACCGATTCATACATAAACAAGGATGGTTTTTTACCTTACGATAATTCAAAACATTCTTTTAAATCAATACTATTCGATCTGATATTATAATAGTGTATAAAACAAGTAAATAATAGTCTAACAGAACGCTTGCATCTCATGCTCTACATATAGAATATACAACAAAAACCGCAGACACCTATTGGAGAATGGATTCCAACTGGCAAGGTATTGGACAACCTTCCGACTGTGTATCTCTAGAGAGGAATACACAGGGTTCAACAAAACATCTTGCAACCTAGGATAAACATGACATACCACTCACTTCGCTTGAGAGTACCGAATGTATTATCACCAACGGTTGGGATCAACAACTGTTTTCCGAAAGGGACGGCATCGAAAGATTAAAAAGCAAATGAAATTTCTATTGATTAGGCGACAATGCACCCTACTTGGGTGCGATCTTATTAGCCATGCAACCTACCCGATTTTATGCCATTTCCCGGTTGCGAGGCTTGAGGTTACTGTTACTTACCTTTCATTGATAGCCCATTTGCTTTGAATGCTACATTGACAGATCCGTTAATCACTAACTGAATTGCACAAAGATATTTTGGATATTATGCTAAGAGAATAAATTCTCCTCCACTAGATGTATATTGTATAGACCAACATATGCGATCCTTGGAAATACTCTGTTAGACATTCGTCCATACACGTTCATTCTGGGATTGAACGAAATCGAAGACACAATTTCCATTAATCCATCTTAGGTAATTTCTACATAGGATTAACAGAAAAAGCCCTTGCACTTTACTCCATCCTCGATTGTCTTTATATAATCATACTCACAACGTTAATACCAATAGGGAATGGTTCTCGGATAATAATCCAACCGGTCTCTCCATGTTGACACAATGTTGGCCAATACTTCGATAGTTGGTTATTTAACTATCGAAGAAAAACAATCATTCATCCAAATCATCAAACAATCACTAGTCCCCTTAATTAATCATTCATTAATTAAATCACTTCTCCATTTCTTTATTAATACTTGTTAACCTGATGTTTTCAATAGTCATCTTGGACTCTTATGCTATTTGGAAAACATATTCATATATCGCCTTCTTTTATTTTCTATAAATAAAAAATGTCTACTATTTATAATTGGAAAACATTCCTATTACTTCTCCCTTTCATGACCATTCATTTTTATACTCAGGAAATATCTATTATTATATTTCCAAAATTCCACTTACTTAGGTTAAAACGACTGTCGTGTAAAATACCATTACAAACAACCCAAAATATTTCATTCAACTAAATCTCTTTAAACATTGATCTTCGAGACTGAATCTTCCTATTTATCGGTTAATAATGAAAACAATCAAGTTGGGCTATAATTAACTCTCAGACCTTGACTGAATAACATGTTTAACTACAAAATAGATAAACCACTTATCTCGAATAATCAACAACATAAAAACCAATTATTCATTTTTAAAACGCGTATAGGTTTCTATTTCTACCAGATTTAATTATAAATTTCCCTTTTTAAATTAACACTTATATTTACATTTCCTGAATTTTCCAATGATAATTGATTTGACTTCATTTATAAACATCATTTTTAAATGAACTGGTTGTTTTTTATTATTCAAAGCAAGGGAATATTTCTAGTCCATTCGAAATTCAAATTCTATTTAGGAAAAATATATTTTTCCATTTCAAAGTAAAAATTCCTTTTCATGATATTTTCATATATCCATATTTAGGGCCAGTGATATTTAAATAATCAAAACACCTATTTATCAATAATAGGTTTTCTAACACATCATATATGATAATATATATGGAAACAAACAAATAATAAATTTTGAGGAATCCAGTTGGATCCCTCTAACATGTTTTCCTGTATCCATAGATGTTAGCCAAAATAAATAATACCTATCCGACTTTAAGGAAGGATATTGCAGTATAAAAGGTCATCCACTATCATATTGTGGGGCGTATAGAGTCATCTGCTAATGACACTGAATGAATCCCCTAATGGTACTGCGGGAAATATCCAACCACCAATATATATATATATATATATATATATATATATAATAACCACAACCAATATATATATATATACGCACACATATAATAGCCACATTTAAATGCATCCAAACAACCAACAAACAACATATACCATTAAACTAAATAAAAATTCGCTATAATAAATTATAACAAATCCAGAGAGTGAGTTTACTCAGCGTGATATTATTTTCGTTTCATTCCGATTTCAATTTCAATTCCAGCTTAAGTAGTTCACAACTATGCATTGCTCGACAGACTCCATCCGACAAAATCTTGTGCATATTTTAGTTACATTCATTATTTATTGAACATTTTAAATGGAAAATAAAATTTAATTAGTGAATTAAAAATAATTAACTTAATTACCATTTTAAACCCTGCTTCTCTATTGTGATAAAATTCGAACCCTTCTTTACTGTAATAAATTCGAACCCCTTCTCACTGAAAATCTCGATTTCAAACAAAACAAACTCGACTTTATTCAGGCCACTAACGACCAAAGCTACATCTCGTAGTCACCTACCCCGACCTCCTTCCTAATCGCAATGCAAGAAAATCGCTCTTTACAAACTCCTTAGCTGGAAATTCAACCTGTTGCAAGTCGCAACCTGGGCTTGTTAGTCGAAAATGAAGCGTCCTTATTTTCCTTCGATCCCATCCAAGATCTATCAACCCGCGCACTATACCTCCACAAACACCACATCGAACTCCTTTCAATCCACCTCTGCCTTATTCTAAATCGATGCCCAACTTTGGGTTGCGACGAAACCATTGGTCGTTGTCCCTAAATCACGCACCAGGGATTGAAATCGCACCTTACTTGTGTCGAGATTTACATGGTTTTAATCACGATTCTTTTTTTTCTTTTAAATCAAATGAGATGATTTAAAAAGGAGGAGAAAGAGAAATCTGATTTTAGATTTCGAATTTCTGGAACGAAGGAACGGGAAAATAGAATATAAGGGGAAACAATCCATATATTTATAAAAGCAGTTGTGTGTTCAAGAAACCAGTGTAGTGTGTCAAAGAAGCAAAACAATTTATTATTTTATTATTCTCGCGAAACTTACACTTGAAGTTTCTTTCTTAAATGACCTCACACGAGCTCCAATCGAAATGAAAATCGAGACACTGCAATGGTTTGACCTTCCGGAATCAATAAAATTAGTTTCATTGAAAACATAGCTCGTTTATGAATTGATTATTCTTGAGTTCTAATTTAAATCGATATAATATAAATTAAATTCAAAACAATCAATTACTCATAATAAATTATTATTATCCTTCTAATTCGAATAGAATTTTTTATTGAGATTCTAAATCATTTTGATTCAGTTTTATCTTCGAATTCAATTATCAGTTGTCTTCAGTATTATGATAATTCAATATACTTGAAATTAAATTGAAATCGATTATTAATCGATAACTCAATATAAAAATCCATTTATATGATCAGCTCAACGTTTAAAATAAATATTAAATGTTTAAAATTAGTTGATCAAAAATGCAGGTCATTACATTCTTCCTCCCTTAAAAGAATTTCGTCCTCGAAATTACTAAGGTAGAAAAAAAGCTACAAACCCTTTAACTTTTGAAAATCTATCTATATTGAATCTCAACTCTTCATATTTCAACAAATTTTAGTTCCTACAAAGCTTCTGGTTTCATTCATATTACCCATCAAAAATGCTTACATTCATTTAATGTGAATAATTTGTAATTAATATATTCACACCCAATTCATATTCCATTCATATATATATTCAAATTGATTTTGATCAACTTATTCACTTTGATCCATTTAACTTGCTAAAATTAAATTTTAATTCCAAGATTCAAATTCCCGGGTTTTCATTTCAAATCGTTTTGAAATCACACACACGCGCACACACACACACACACACATATATATATATAAAACCATCTCAAATTCAAAACATTTGAATTTTTTTCCAAAAAAACTAGTTTTCTTTCAAATAATTTCCATTAACTTTTCTACGGTAGCAACTAGTCGCTTAGAAACTTGAAAATGAACACTGATGATGTTGTAGTCATCATCAGAATTAATTTCCAGCGACTGAAGTATGTTTAGTGCTTTAACAATTCCAAAAATCCATCTGAAGTGATTTCTATTTAAAAACCTTCCAAAAAAAAATTATATTATTTCAATATACTTTAGAAAATATTTTTCCAATCTCCCGGGCTTTAAATTCCAAATTCTGGTTTTAATCCAATTTCGGTTCGTCTTATTATTCATATACAAATTCCATTTGGTTATATATAACCATTCCAATTTTATAATCTCATTTGATTATAATAATATTAATCAACACATCCATATAATTCAATAATTCCAGAAAATTATTCCTTTCATATCAAAATATAACTTTGGGTATAATTATTTCATTTACCCACTTTAAACCAATATTGTGTCAAATTGCTCTGCTCAAGTATTTAGAAATTCCTATCAACTTCGTGGCATCCCACGATTCGACTAGAATTCATAAGCCACTCAGTAAACAAGCCACATGATACAATGCAATTTTTATATCAATTAATCAAATACGCTCTCTCTCATATATATATATATATATATATATATACACACACGCTTAACTCATTCTAGGGCACTACTGATCCTATCTCTAATGAGTAAACCCCCACCAAAGCCTAGGTGTTCGCTCAACCTAAGATCTGATACCATTGTAATGAACCAAAATTTTCCGATCTAGATTATCGATACAATACCATATCGACTAACTAAACACCAGAAATTACAGCATCATTAATAGAAGTAACTTAGAGGAGGAGAAGTCGAAATAAAGAAAATTAGAATATAAGAAAATAGATAGGAGAAAAAATGAAATAACAACAAAGAATCTCACATCGTAGCGGAGTAAAATATAATATATATATATAACAAATTTTGGGATACAAAATTTTAACTTTATATACATATCATCATCAGCATACAACATTTGTTCATCACATATACAACATAGCAGAATAAACTCTCTCTCTCTCTCTCTCTCTATATATATATATATATATATATCAAAAATTGAAGCCTCCTGCTCTAAGCTCCTAAAAGGATATCTGAAAATACTGAACTGCTTGACTGTCCGAACGAATTTGGGCACCCTAGAGTTAAGGGTAAAACAAAATAAACTCTGCGTCAATCATGGGAACGGTGTTAGTAAACTCCAACCATTGGTTTAACTTTTAAAAATTCTTTTTAAAAGAAAAGATAATCATAAGACCGATCCACATATAAACACGGATGGTTTTTACCTTACGATAACCCAAAACATTCTTTGAAATCAATACTATTCTGATATTATAATATTGTCTAAAATAAGTAAATAACAATCTAGTAGAACGCTTGCATCCACACTCTACATATATAATATACAATCAAAACTGCGGGCACTCATGGGAGAATGAATTCCAACTGGAAAGGTATGGGACCACCTTCCGATAGTGTATCTTAAGAGAGGAATACACTGGGTTCAACAAGAACTTCTTGCAACCCGGATTAAACATGACCGGCCCCTCACTTCGCCTGAGAGTACCGAATGTACTTCCGCCAACGGCTGGGATCAGCAACCGTTTCCCGAAAGGGACAACATCGAAAGATTAAAGAAACAAATGGAATTTCTTTAGATCAGGTGACAATACACCCTTCTTGGGTGCGACCCACTTAGCCATGCGACCTACCATTTCCTGGTTGCGAGGCTTGAGGTTATGATTACTTACCTTTCATTTATAGCCCAATCACTTCGAATGCCACATTGTCAGATTCATTAATCACTAACCGATTTGCACAAAGATATTATAGATATTATGCTACGAGAATAAATTCTCCTCCACCAGATGTATATTTGTACAGACCAACATATGTGATCATTGGAAATACTTTGTCAGACATTCGTCCATACACGTTAGTTCCAGGACTGAACGAAACCGAAGGCACAATTTCCATTAATCCGTGGGCAATTTATACCTAGGATAAACAGAAAAAACCCTTGCACTTTACTCCATCTTCGATGGTCTTTATATAATCGTATTCGCAACGTTACTACCAATACGGAGTGGTTATCGGAAAATAATCCAACCGATTTCTCCATATTGACACAATGTTGGCCAATACTTCGATAGTCGGTTATTTAACTATCGAAGAAAAACAAACATTCATCCAAATCATTAAACAATCACCAGGCCCCTTAATTAACCTTATCAATATTTGTTAATCCGATATTTTTAATAATCATCTTGGCCTCTTATGCTAATTAGAAAACATATTCATATATCAACTTCTTTCATTTTCTATAGTTAGAATATATCTTCTATTTATAATTGGAAAACATTCCAGTTGCTTCTCCCTTTCATGATCATTCATTTTTATAGTCAAGATATACTTATTATTATATTTCCAAAATTCCACTTACTTGGGTTAAAATGATTGTTGGGTAAAATACCGTTACAAACAACCCAAAATATTACATTCAACTAAATCTCTTTAAACATTGATCTTCGAGACTTAATCTTCCTATTTATCTGTTAATAATGAAATCAATCAAGTTGGGGTATAATTACCTCTCAGACCTTGACTGGATAACATTCTTAACTTCAAAACAAATAAGACCACTTATCTCGAATAATCAACACCATAAAAACCAATTATTCATTTTTAAAAAGTGTATAGGTTTCTCATTCTATTTCTACCAGATTTAATTATAATTTTTCCCTTTTTAAATTCACACTTGTATTTACATTTCCTGAATTATCCAATGATAATTCATTTCACTTCATTTATATACATCGTTTATAAATGAACTGGTTGTTTTTATTAATCAAAATAAGTTAATATTTCTAGTCCATTCGAAATTCAAATTCTATTTTGGAAAAATAGATTTATCCTTTCAAAACAAAAAATTCTTTTTCATGATATTTTTACATATCCATATTTCAGGCTATGATATTTAATTAATCAAAACACCCAATTATCAATAACATGTTTCATGTATGATAATATATATGGAAACAAACAAATAATAAATTTTGAGGAATCCAGTTGGATCCCTCCAACATGTTTTCCTGCATCCACAGATGTTAGCCAACATAAATAATACCCATCCTGCTTCAAGGCAGGATATCGAAGTATAAAAGGTCATCCGCTATCACATTGTGGGGCGCATAGGGTCATCCACTAATTATACTACGGACATCCGCTAATGGCGCTGTGGGAAATATCCAACCACCAATATATATATATATATATATATATATATATATATATATATATATATATAATAACCACTAGTGTTTCAGATATCGCAAATATCGCCAGAGATCTCCTCCATGATCTCGTTTTGGGCTCCTTCTGAAACGAAACAACAAATATCACTCTAAATCTCCTTTTGAATATATCGCCCGAGATATTGCAATATCGAACGATATATCGACCGAGACGAAATACTGGAATATCATCCGAGATCTTAGTTTTTTTGCTTAAAATTTAAATTCGTGCCTTAATTAGAACTATAAATAAAAAACTCAAATCTAGCCATATCAATCTTTTGTTATTTTGCATTTTTCATGTTAAATGACTATGTTGTATGTTGTATGGGATGACTATGTTGTATGGGATGAAGTTGAACCCCTTGAAGTGCTCTTTTGGCGTGGCATCAAGCAAGTTCCTTGGCTTTATTGTGAGTTCCAGAGGAATTGAAATCAATCCGGACCAAATAGCAGCAATTTGGAATATAGAGGAGCCGCGAAAGATTAGGGATGTTCAAAGCTTAGCTGGGAAGGTCGTAGCATTGGGCAGGTTCATCTCCAAAGCAACAGACAAGTGTGTACCTTTCTTCGATCTCATAAAACAGGGAAAGCGAAATTTTGAATGGACTCCCGACTGTGTGGAGGCGTTCTGGAATCTATTAGACTTCTTAGAAAAGCCTCCAATATTATCAAAGCATGTGGAACATGAGGATTTGTTCATCTATTTGGTCGTATCATCTCATGCCGTTAGCGCGACATTAGTACGTGAAGAGGATAAAATCCAGAAACCTGTGTATTATGTAAGCAAAAAACTGGTTGCCGCGGAACGTAACTATCCGAAGATAGAGAAGCTTGCTTATAGCCTCCTGATTGCTTCTTGCAAGCTTCGCCACTATTTTCAGGCACACCCGATAATTGTATATACCGATCAACCTTTGAGACAAGTGCTGCAGAAACCTGAAGCATCGGGGCGATTACTTAAATGGAATATCGAGCTGAGTCAGTTTGATGTGAACTTTCAGCCATGAAGATCTACAAGGGGACAGGCCTTGGCTAACTTTATAGCCGAATTTACAATTCCTGAAGAGGAAACGGTGGGTGACAAGGTAGTTGCTTTGGATAGAGAATTAGAGCTTAGTCCATGGAAATTATATACGGACGGAGCCAAGAATGATAGAAAGTCCGGCGCCGGAGTTGTTTTGATAACTCCTGAAGGACACTCTATCTACTATGCATTACGGTTAGAGTTTGCTGCTACTAACAACGATTCCGAGTATAAAGCTCTGATTGCCAGGCTGAAACTCGCCAAAGATTTGGGAGTGAGGACACTAGATATATATTGTGATTCCAAGATAGTTGTATGTCAAGTTCGGGAAGAATTTGCTGCTAAAGGACCTCGACTTATCACTTATCTCAAAAAGGTAAAGGAGTTATTGGAAGGTTTGGATCATTATAGCATAACACACATTCCGAGAGCGAAAAAACAAAAAGTAGACTGACTGGCGAAGCTAGCAAGTTCTGATAGTCTTAAAGAAACCGAAATGGTCCTGATAGAGGTGTTGGATTCACCAAGTTTCGACCAAATGGAAACAGAGCTAGCCTTGGAAGTCGAACCAGAAAGAGAATCCTAGATGACATCAATTAAGAATTTTCTCAAAAATGGAACCCTCCCGTTGAAAAAGAGCGAAAGACGAGCTATAAGACGTAAGGCCACAAGATACGTTTTACAGGACGACGTCCTTTATCGTCAAGGGTTTTCAATGCCCCTGCTACGGTGTATCGCACACGACGACATCAAACGTGTACTGCAAGAGGTGCATGAAGGTGAGTGTGGAGATCACACTGGGGGCTAAACTCTAGCAAAGAAAGTGTTACGGTACGGATATTTCTGGCCTACTGTAAACAAAGATGCGGCTGATTATTCACGACGCTGCGATAGATGTCAAAGATATGCCAAAGTTCCCAGAGCACCTTCGACACATCTCAAGTCAATGGTAAGTTCGTGGTCGTTTGCCATGTGGGGAATTGATATTATTGGAGTGCTACCTATTGCCAGAGGAGGAGCTAAGTACGCGATTGTTGTCGTGGACTACTTCACAAAATGGGTGGAAGCTGAACCTCTAACAACCACTACGGTAAGGAAAGTGATCAGTTTTGTGGTCAGAAACATCATTTGTCGATTTGGGATTCCGAAGACCATCATAACCGATAATGGGACGCAATTTGACAACATCGAGTTCAAAAACTTCTGCCAGAAATATAAGATTGATAAACGGTACACTGTAGTGGCTCACCCGCAGTCAAATGGCCAGGTCGAAGCCGTAAATAAAGTCATTAAATCAATTCTAAAGAAGCAGTTGGAGCAGGCCAAAGCTAGATGGGTAGATGAGTTGCCATTAGCTTTATGGGCCTACAGGACGTCCTTTAAGATGGCCACCGGCCATACTCCCTATTCACTTTCCTTTGGCTCAGAAGCAGTGATCCCAGTAGAATTGGAAGTCCCTTCTCATCGAGTTGCGTACTATGACCCGATGACGAATAAAGCACTCCTCCTAGAATCTCTTGATATGATTGAAGAAAAAAGAGATGAAGCCGACTTGCGTGCCTCAAGCATCGACATCAAGTAGCACGTTATTATGACCAGAAGGTTCGCCTCAAAACCTTTGATCCAGGAGACCTAGTACTGAAACGAGTCTTCCCGCCTTCAACCCAATTGGGTCCAAAATGGGAAGGGACATACACCATCCAACGGAAGCTTGATACAGGAGCATTCAAGCTAACGACCGTGGACGGTGAGGAGATTCCCAGAGCCTGGAAAGCTCAGCACCTACGACGATATATGAGCTAAATATGAAATGTCATTTCTTTTGTTTTCATAGGCTATGTAAAAAGGCACGACATGCCTTAAAAAGTCTGTTTATGTGAACAAAGGATTATAAAGTCGATGTAGGCTACGACTTAGCCGAACCACTATAAAAATATCGTGTGTCATTTACTTTCCTGCATTATTTATATCTTCAACAATTATTCTATTATGACTGTGAACCACGAAATGTTAAATTAAATTTGGAAAGTTAGAGATGACCTATATGCAGGAACAAACGAAACGACTGTTTGTACGATAAGATGTAGAAGAATGGGAAGACGACATTCTTAAATCTAACTCTCAAGAATCGAGAGAGAGTATAAAGGACGGGAAGACGACGTCCTCTGAGGTGTGAAGGTGCACCCAGATGAGAGACCGCCTCAATGAAAACTCTAACCTGGATATGAGATAGGAGAGTATAAAGATGCCAGAAAGAACAGGCATCAATGACGAAAGGAATATGGACCCGTCAGAGAATCGGGGACACTTGGATTTTTTAATTTAATTTAATTTAATCTTGAATAGTTCTTGCCCAGTTGTCCAAGACTGACTGGGCGCATACATGTGCACACATATTCCCCTCAACCATGACTTCATTACATAACTTTAGTATGACATATTTTTGTATTTTCACTTAAGTGTTGAACTAACAACTATCTGGCATTGCAGGAAATAAACTATTTTTATTTACAAACGTGTGAGTTTGTACAAGGAAAACAAGCTAAAAAGAAGATGCGAGGGCTGCACTCGCTGCAACAATTACGAACCAACTAAATGCCAAAATAAAACAAAGCACTTCATCATTTGGGCTTTGGATCGGGCTTGGATTTTTTGGAATCTTTCTGAGCAGCCTTAGCTTCCTTTTCAGCATCGATCATAACGCGTTTCAACTTTTTCTTCCCTGTAGCCAAAGTGCTAGAATTAGTTGGTTTTTCCCAGGATTCAGAACGCTGGAATCAAGAGAAGACTTTTTAGCAAGTTCTTCTGTAATAGATCTAGTTGAAAGCTTAACGACTAACCTTGATCCAGGATCCATCACTGCAAGAGGCTTAAGGCTTTCGGGGTTCAGGTCTTCAACTTTTAGCTGCATATGTTTATCTTGTTCGGCTTTTATTTCAGCTAAAGTGATGTCATCAGTGCTTTTTGAATCCCCGACTATAGCCACATCAGGATCTTCCTCATGTCCCTCGCCACCGCCATCGTCCTTCAAGGCGTCTATCATCTCGTCATCATGAGGAGCATCAGCCTTGGACAATTCAGTTCCCCCTCCTGACTCTGCTGAGGCAGCCTTATCCTTTTCTCCTTGAGCCTTCTCCACGGATTTTGCTCCGTTGGTGGTTCCTTGAGGCACGTCTGTCTTCTCGGTCGGTTCAACACCTACAGAATGATAAGCAACAGTTATCAACTCAGGAGAAAATAAAGGATCCTTCATCGATTGCCCGATTATGTGATGAAAGGTGGAGATAGCTCTGACGAATTGGGGTGAAAAGGTAGAAGTACCTTCCGATGATTTCTCAGCTGAAGTGACTGCCGTCTCTGACGCCGTCTCGGGTATGGGGGATAAAAGAGATGCCTGAGGGATCCCCGGGTTTTCAGGGTCGTATCCCTCAATTTTAGAAGTTTCAGTGGCAGTAGAAGAAGAACCAGCCTCTGAGATATTCTTTTGTTTGGCCATCCGCTTCTCCTCCTCCATAGCAGCACCGATGAGGCGACGCCCCTCGGCCAGACGTGCCGACTCATCATCTCTTAGATATTTTTCCATAAGCTTGTCTTCGTCGACGGAATCTACCTTGAGTTCCTCTTTCTCCCATTCGATAATTTGGCTCCATACGTGAACCAAGGTAGTCGGATAATCTTCAATCCAAGAGATGTTTCGGCGACGAATTATATGCGCGAAGAATTCGATCAGTAATTCGCCGAAACCATGCACTTCCTCCTGGTCCTCTGACAGCTGCTTGCGGGTCTCTTTGGTGGACTTAATAACACTTTCCATGTTACCCTCCATTAGGGAAGCCCTATTCTCGGCCTCCATCAACTTGGAAGCCAAGTCAGCGTTTCTCTTCTCTAATTCAGCGTTCTTTCTCGCTAACTCATCTTTTTCTCGCTCAAGAGCATTGTAAGCAAGTTGCATTTTGGCGTTATCCGACTTAACATCTTCTACTTGCTTTTTCAACTCTAAGCGCTCTTGGCTATGAGATTCTAGCAAGTCATGATAACGCTTCTGTAACTCTTCAAATTGCTATTTAAAGTTGGTAGCATCTCGTTGAGCGATTACAAGTTCGGCTTGTGTGTCCTCGAGGTCCTTCTCTAATTTTTTCAAGGCCTTTGCATCGGCACCTGCAGTCTTTTTCATTGATTCAATATTCGTAATTAAAGTTCGAATGATTCTGGAGGGGTTACGTGAATACTTGAACATCTCAGAATATTGTTTTTCGACTGCGTTAATCTTTACTTTGGCCTCGTCTTCCCACCTCGAGGAAATAGGCTCGAGAGCAGGTAAGAAAGTCAGATTTTCAAAATAGTGGTCGGGGAATTGCTTGTCGAGATATGCCCGCTTAACTTTAGCTTCAACATCCAATGGTGGAGATGCGTAGTATGTTAGCTCAGTATCCTTATGTTTAGTGGGCACGATGACCGCATCACCCTTCCTAGGCCGCTTATCAGAAACCTTATGCTTGCCTCGTGAGTCGATATCTTTCGGCGGGCTCCTTTCTAGACTGCGTTTGTCTTGAGGAGAAGTTTGGTCTTAGTGCCGCTATGTGTCTTCTCCTCGACGACCCTGGTAGCTTTTGTATCGGTCCGGATCCGACTAGACGGGGGAGTGAGAGCGCGAGGTGCGCGACTGATAAGAATCATGAGGCCTTCTGTCCTCCCTACTCCGGCTTTTGCGGCGATCATGCTCGACATCAAAAGGGGGTCTAGTCATGCTGCGACGTATTTTCCTGATGTCATAGTAAGGGCGAGACATTGTACCTACGCAACAATGTAAGTGAAATTCAGAATCAGTATACTCATGAGAAGTAAGTGTTGTGAAGTGTGGTGCTGTTGTGTTAAGTGCATCCTGAGTGGTGTCCCCCCCCTCCCCCCGATAAACCCGAGTCTGAAGCCAAGCCAGCGCGAGTGGGCTCTTTGGCCTTAACAGGAGTAGTCTCCTCTGAAGAAGTGAAAACTAAAGGATTTGTGCTAAAATCCTCTGAAGTATAGATAGTTTCAGGTAGGGGGAGATCTCCTAAGCCCTGAAATGTAGGATCATCGGTAGTAGGGGAATCTCCTTGGGAAGCGTCTGTTGGCAGTTCTTCAGGAGATAGTGATTTCTCAGGAGAAATGGCATCCCCAGGGACGATGTACCCTTCTCGGTGCTTTTCAGCTATGTTGGCCAACTCATCGTCTTGAGTTGAAGATGGAGAAGGTGAAGTCCAAAGAGGTATTCTTGGACTTTTCGAGCCCTCGCCCATTTCAAGAATTATTCCCACTGGGGGGAGGTATGCACATGGACCCGACCCGTGACCTATGCTACGAGTAATGGATAATAGCCCGTGATGATGGAGGTATTCATCCTTAAGGACTTCATCGATGGTAAGAAATTTTTTACCACCATTGAGGAGCCGATGCATCCGATCAAAGTACACTTGACCCGATATTTGTTTTGGGTTATCAACTACAAACATAATAGAAAGCAAGTTAGTGTATTGGCATGAACATTCAAAACTGAGATCTAGAAAATCAATGCTTTACTTGATTTTGTCCATCTCCTGGCGCACCTCGGCTTTTGCCTTATATAAAACCATTCTAGCTTGGAATCGTCGGCCTTGCTGCTGAATGGTGCTGAAATAATTTTCCTTTTTGGGACTGATTCGAAGTAAGAGAAGGAAGGAGTTTCTCGAGTCCGATGCTTGAAATTATAAAAAAAGTGAACGTCGTCAAAAGTGAGCTCTGTACCTAAAATCTCTCGGTATGCTATATATAAGGTATATAAGTAAGCATAGGAGTTGGGATGTAGCTGCATAGGGGCAATCCGCATATGTCTTAGAAAGTCGACAACAAAAGGCGGAAATGGTGGAATAGCCCCAACCATACACATCAATCGGGTAATTGCCATAAATCCTTCTGGGGGATTGTGAGGACGGTCAGTTTTTGATGGCACCAGGTTATCCCTTTTTAGTATCCCGTGCTTTAAACATATGCGGATAAGTATATCATCGTCGATCGTTGATTCAACAGAGTCTATGGGTGATTCCAAGATAATGGCAGACTCAAATTCGTCAGGAGCTCGATTATCTCCAATCCCTCCTTGCTCCTCATAGCCCAGAGAAACTTCGCTATCGAAAGGCATTTCATTTTTATGTGCTCCTACTTCATAATCTAGGTCTTCGTCGTCCCGTTCAGGGTCTGAAGAAGAAGATATGTCATCAATGGTAACTTTTCAGAAGTTTCCACAACTTCCATCTTCTTTGCCAATCTAGATGAACGTCTTTCGGCCATGATCACTAGACTATCGAAGAAACAATAGCAAGAATTAGAGTAAAGTTGCCTGTGTCCCCCGTGTGTGTATGTGAACTAAAGTGTGTGCTACGTGTAACAAAAATGCAGAGCAAACATATGAAAGCGCGATATGAAGATTCAAAGAAGTAATAATGTTCATAACAATTCTTGATATTTGTTTATGTTCGCAAGGCACTATCCTAACTGTCCATTAAGTTGAAGATTATATCAAGAATTGGTTTGACCAGCTAAGCAAGGTCTTATGTACAATCTTGGGCTGTTTTTCGGTTCGGTTCGGATACACGCATTAGGGTCGGATCGGGGAGAAAGCCTTGTGCTTGCCTGGGACAAAAGTTGATGCCCAGTGATTAAAGTCGGGTCGGTTCGGAGGTGAGTATTTGGATGATCCGGATCGAATTGAGCAACCATGCTTCTCCCCTCCTTTGTTTCACAATCCGATCTGATCCGGTCAAGTAAGTCTTGTTCTTCTCTTGGATTGAAAGTCCGACCCGATCCGATCAGTTGAGCCCCATTTTCATCTCCATCTTGTCACCCGAACCGATCCCCTGTATTTCTCCTCTCCCTCTTCCTCCTCTTTGGGGTCAAGCTCGATCCTATGTCGAAAGTCCCAACTGAAATCGAGTACCGATGCATTCAAATGCTCAACGAAGGATCTTAACCCCCTTCACTGTCGCCTCGAGATGGAGTTAACGCCATTAATGGCGATGGCGGAGTGGAGGAGGTCATGGCGACAAAATCCATTAAATACCTCGCTGGAATTGTTCAAGGTAACCGTGAATCTAAGCTAAAAGCAATTATAAATATGAGATTCAAGATTATAAAACTACCTATGTGTTTGATTCGGGGATTAAAACGAGAATTTCGAAGTTTTTGAGAGCTAGGGTTTTGATGTACAAGCCAGAGAACGAGAACAGTAAAAGGAAGAGAAATGGAAGAAGAGGAGTAGTGAATTTATATAGATTCAAGATGGCCCTTTGTATTCCAGGCCCTTGATTCCGCTCAGACCAGAATAAAAGCCCGCGTTGATTGACATGGCCCGTCCATTTGTTAACAATGGGTAAAAGAAAAACTGTTCAAACCGGTGGTGCTTACCCTCTTTGTTTTTTGCCCTGTTCGTACTGGAAATTAAGATTATGAAAATATTCTTGCATCATTAATCCAATGTGAAGCAATGCAGGAGAAAAGTCCATTCGGACCGAGTCCCAACTAAATGGGATTGAACACAACAACTTGGCATTCGAGTTAAACTCAAAGAAAAGAAAAGAAAAGAAAAAGCTTACCTAGAGGAATCACTGGACATTAAATAAAAGCTCTCAAAGTTGTTTGAAAACGAAGAAAGTAATTCATATGGATTATGGATATATATAAGCAGCAAAAGCCACGATTTAATGAAGCGACACGACAATACAAGAAGTTGGAGGTGATCATTCAATGGTTCTAATCCAAAGGATGTTTTGTAAACTACTTCGAAGCACACTTTATCTTAAATAATAGTGTACTCCGAGGGGGCAAAATGTTAGCCTACTTTGTGAACTAGGCTACACAAAGAGCAAACAGTGAGAAAGCAACCAATCGGTTCGGATCGGAAGGAGGTAGCGTAAGAAAAAAGTAGAGATCAAAGATGCAGAAATCATATCGGTTCGGATCGGTGATACGTCAGCAACATTAGATAGTGAGTGGCCTCATTGGTTCGGATCGGAGGGATACGTCCGCAACATTAGATAGCGAGTGGCCTCATCGGTTCGGATCGGAAAGATACGTCAGCAACATCAGAAAGCAACAAATGGGCTCATCGGATCGGAACGGAGGAGTATGGCAGCAACATCATAAAGCAGGTGGCTTCATCGGATCGAATCGGAGGTAATCGATCCGAACCCTTTTCTCTGAGCTTGTGACCGTTGTCGCACACACTTCCTGAAGACTTGGACTAAGCATGACCATTTCTCGCACAATCTCCTACCAAATCAATGCGCTTTCACCATTTGGAAGCCTCCGAACCCGACTCTTATGGGATGGGTGCCACGCAATTCCGAACCGGATCCACTTCGAAGAGATTTTTCACCTATAAATACACTATCTAGAGGCATTTGAAAGGATCTTTTGGCAAATTCTCAGTTCTAACTTCCTCCGTTGCCGAATTTCATAGCTACATTCAGATCAAAATCGTCTCTTAAAGTCTATTTTTGAGAGATTTGAGTGAGTTTATGTGTTGTAATTGTGAAGTTGTGTGAGAATCATTGCTGCATTTGTATTAAAATCATCAATTAAAAGAAAACAAAGTGGACGTAGGCTCATTAATGCCAAACCACTATAAATCGCATGTTCTTTGTTGCTTTTTGATTCTATTTCATTGAAATCATAATTAATTTGGGTGTTAGAACAAATTTTTGGTCTAACAGTTCTCAATCTGCAGCAAAGGTCATGAGCTACAGGAGGCAACTACAGAACATCAAGAAAGGGAGCAAGTCAATTAGAGAGTACACAGTAAAGGTTAAAACATTATGTGACCAGCTTGCCACATTTGGACATAAAGTCACATATTATGAGCACATAATGTTTCTGTTAAATGGGATAAATGATGATTATGAAGTCATTTTAGATGTTCCATCTACCACTGAGAATTTCTCATTCTACAGCTTGTCCAATCAAATTTATTATCACATGAAGCAAGGTTTGAGCACAAGAGAGAAACTACTGATTACTCAGCAAATTATATTGCAAACAATAGAAAACCAAATCAAGAAAGGAAAAACAACTACATAAATCAGCTAGATGGCAGTCAAAAAGATGGTTTCGGAACGAGAGAAAGAGGGGGTAAATGGAACAGTAACAATAACAGACCCGAATGCTAAATTTGTGAAAGAATTGTCCACAAAACAAATAAGTGTTACTTTAGGTTTGACATCATTTACACTCCATCCCAACATAATAACAATTCAAGAAACCCAAGTCTAAATGTGGTGGAAATCCAATCAGACAACATAAATTAGTCAGAAAAAAGAAATAATAAAGCTACTAAAGCAGAAGACATGCTTGATGAAAGCCGTACCCTGATTCTGGAGCAACGAACCATGTAACTAACAATCTAAATAACCTGAATCTTCACAACAAAGAGTACAAAGGTAATTAAACTCTAACTGTTGGGATAACTCTTGTTCGTAATGCAACTATTAATGGTGCTAGACAACATTATCTCAACAACTTACTTAGAGTACCATAATAAAAAAGTTAATGAGTGTGTCTCAGATTTTCTAGAGACAATAGAGTATACTATGAATTTTACCCAAAAATCTGCTTGGTAAAAGATATACTAACAAAAAATACTATTTTGCAGGGTAAAGAGTTTAGGGGATTTTACAGATTTGATGTTGCAAATACAAGAAGTACAAGACCTAGAGATAATCACAATACTTTGTTGCAAGTAAACCAAACTGAAAACTATAAGTATTTAATGTTTGGCATTGTAAAATGGGTCACCCTGGTATGAATACTATTAAGAGAGTATCGAGTAGCAATAATATTGATATTGATGAAATTCCATCTACTCATATGTGTTCTTATTATCGGATTGGCAAGAGTCAGAAACTTGCTTTTCCTAATTCAGAAAGTAAGTACTCAAAACCCTTAAAATTAATAGCCACTGACTTATGGAGACCAACCCCAAACAATACTGATTATGGATATAAATACTATATCTCATTTATTGAATCTTACTCTAGACATGTGTGGATATATTTACTGAAAGCAAAGTCTGAAACATATAATGCTGCAACACATTTTGTTCGAAGTGTTGAATGACAAACCAACTATTTATTCAAAGCAATACAAACTAATGGTGGCAAATAGTTTTCACCACTGAAACAATTCTTTTAGAATAAGGCATATTACAGAGAATAACTTGTACATACACATCAGAACAAAATGGTCTTTTAGAGAGAAAATACAGACATATAGTTGAAACAGGTTTGACACTTCTTGCACAGTCATCTATGCCACTTAAATTCTGGCCAAATGCCTTTACAACTTGTTATAACTACTAAAATTAACACCGAGACAGACTGATAGTGAAGGGGTACCAGACTAACATGACCATAAGAGAGCAACCTGGAAATAAAGATCCAATACAGGACAAGGCCAAAAGCATAAAGGAAGCATTCAGAACAGCAAGCAACCGACACCATCATCAAAGAGAAGACCTTATATCTGATGTAAAGAAAGAGTACTGACAGGGTAGTTCCGGTACTAAAGGTAGCTAACGAGAGGAAGGCAAGTCACCTAAAACTGGAAGCAGATGAAGAGAAAGAACAAAATCCTACCACTACAGACCAAGAAGGGCGAAAGGGGTATAAGCATTAACTTGCTTAATGCCGATACAAAAAGAGACGAAAGCATCAAAAGCACAGCGATTCGAGACATAAGGAGAACCATCTAAAAGCCAGCTATCAGGACCAAAATGCTTGATGATCAACAAGAGGCGATTTTAGCAGTTAATTAGTAAAGCACTGTATGTATCCTTCCAGAAGAACCGAAACCCACTCTGGAGGTCTACTGAAAGCAAGTTAAAGATTCTAAAGAGAAAGGCTAACCACACTAACTTGCTTAGTGTCGATACCGGAATGGGTGACCACTCCCGAAACTTATGTATCTGAAGTATGAAGGCAAATATCATAAAAAACCTAAAGACAGGACCAGAAGCTTATGACCGAAAGCCGAAAATCTTTCTCAGAGCTATCCATACCGATAGGCTTGGTATCAATATGAAAGGAAGAAACAGCATTAAAGGAAAACTCTTGAAACTAAGACCATCCTTTAGAGAACCGAGACCGTCCCCTAAGAACAATACTGCATCCATCAAAAAGGCCAAGGAGGCGGCAAGAGCCAAGGCAACCTGAATCAAAAGGGAAAAGCGGCCAACACATAGCTATTACACCCAGAAAAACGCTTCTATTGGCCCAGTGACAAAATAGATCCCGATTTGTCTATAAATAAGACCCTAGGGGTCTCATTTTGGAGGCCGAATTCTCATTTCTCAATCTTGTACTCTTTTCTTCTATAATATACACTAATTTCTAATCCAGTGTGGGGATTTCCTTTGTTGACCCTCATGTAATTCGAATCAATAAGCAATAAAGAGTGGATCAACACTTAGCGTATTTCTTATGAATTTTCTTAGTCGTTTCCTTTACAAAGTACCTTGTTCTTTCTGCATGATAAAGGTTTCTTATACAGGTTTAAACCCTTCCTCAAGAACATTGCAAAACCCTTTCATTTAGCTTCCTATCTTGTTTTGTGCTTAGGGAACCCTTATCCTAAGGTAACTGTTGGTCCTTGAGTTGCATAAGTGTGCCATCCTTGAGGTAAGAGTAGCTAATCTTTCAGACTTTAGACCTTGATACCTAGGAAATGGAGAACTAACTCAAGCTTGTAGGAATTAAATAACCCCATTTTCCCCTTAGGTCCACAGCCGTAGACCTGTCTCCAGTGTTAACGAAAAATATCATTAACATTTTTGCACTGGAAGAAAGGCTTGAACCTCTGACCTTGTAGTACAACCACATAACTAACTATGATGTTCCGTCCCGAATTGGACTAAGCTTTGAAGAAGCAAGATTATGGGAAAAAGGTCCAACACGAATCTTCCGGTTCTCAAATGTTATGCTAGGTACTACTGACCCAAGAGCGATGGAAGAATAAAGGTTGAGGATGGAAGCCTTGCGGATGATCAAGTGGAAAAAGGAAGTGGAACAGTATGATCCTAATTGTTGGGACGACAACCATTCCTACACAGGACAAGCACCAATCTTTACTCTAAATGATTCTACATCAGAAGAGTATAAATCCTTCTCTCATATAAGAAAGGTTATCCATGAGGAAACCAAAGGAATGATATTCGAAAAAAGAATAATGAAGGATTTCAACCATTTTTCCTCCAAGTGAACTAAAAGGATAGCACTCCAACCTCAACATACCTTGAAAAGGAGAAGCGATGATATGGATGAAGCGACAAGGTTAAGTAACAAAAGGGATAAATTCCAATGCCAAGGAAAGGACTTCATACTGAGGCTGCCTGGTGAGCACCACCTTACCACCTCAATGGAAAACATATATTTCCTAACCAGACATAAACCCAATAATTGGCCATCCACAAAGAAGAAGCCCAAGTATGAAAGGAAATTGGGAGGGACTTACTGTCACTATTATATGATGAATGGACATGAAACCAATCACCGTAGAATTCTCGAAGGGATGATCATAAATTTCCTTAATCAAGGTCAATTAAAAGACTTTGTAAAAGGATCAAACTAAGTCCAATAAAAATTCTTAGAAAAAGGATTATCTACATAACTAAGGGTATGGAAACCCTCCCAGAACTCGAAATAACCTATGGTGGGTCGAATTACAAATGGATAAAAACTCTTGTCACCGCCAAGTTGGCCATGGCAAGGCACCCCCTGGTGGAGAGTGATGTATAGGCCTTTCTTTGCGCCCAAATCATAAAGGGCCATGTTAAAGCTTTGAAAGCGTAAGCCTCCGATCCACACCAGAAATGGTCAGGATGGAGAATCTAATTAGCATGCCCTGCCTCTGCTCGTAGAAAGTACGCCCTGCCTCTACTATGAACTAAGCATATCCTAGCTCTGGTCGCAGAAGAGCATGTCCTATCTCTTCTTATGTTCCGTGTTACCCATAGAAGGGAGCGAAAACGCTTATCATCGCCTATGATGGCTGGGATAAGGCACCCCTTGGAGGGGTGGAGTGTAAGCCTCTATCACCGCCTACGATGGCCAGGGTAGAGCATCGAAAGAGTAAGCCTGAATTCCGCGTCTACTATGGCCCAGTTTGAGCATCTAAGACCTTACCATCGCCTACGATGGTCATGATAAGGCACCTCCTGGGGGGAGGTTGGGTAAGTCCTTAGGCCCTACTTGTTGATATGCTTGCCAAGCGCACCGGACACACAGGTCCAGAGAATAGCCAACAAAGCACGTACATCCTCTGCTTTGACAATAAAAAGCCTAGAGAGTGGCTGAAGAAGCATGTACATCCTATGCTTCACAAATCAAACCCAAAGGGGGGGTAACAAAACTAATATCGACAAGTGAATTTCTAGTCTTATTCTAAATACCTGAATCTGGGCTGGTTCGGGATCTATATTATGGCCAGAAGTGGATTTTTGGTCTTCTACTCTAAATACCCAGATCCGGGTTGGTTCGAGGCTTCTATAATGCCAGAAGCGATTTCTGGTCTCCTATCCTAAATACACGGATCTGGGTCGGTTTGGGACTTCTATTATTGCTAGAAAAGGACTCCTGACCTTTGATTCGTATTACCTGAATCAGGGTTGGTTCAGGGCTTTTGTCATGATGAAAGGTGAATCCCTGGGCTTATTTCAAACACCCTAATCCAGAATATGGATCAAAGCTCTATGATTACCAGAAGGGAATATCTGGAACTCTCACTTTAATACCCTAATCCAAGTCACAATATACTAATTCTTATCCATGAGGAAGGAATCTATAGTCAACACTCAAGGAAATGGCTTGAGCCTACCATATAAGAGCCTTCAAACGAAGATTTTATTTTCTTTCTTGCTCAGGGAGATTTCCTTAACTCGTATACGCGTCAAGTTATTTTCAAACAAATATGTGATGCGAATAACCACATTACACTAGAACATAATCCCAAAGGAAAGCTCAAGCAAGTACCTTAAGTTTTCTTAATAAAACCTTACAACAAGGGTTGCCCTTTTCCAATAACTCATGAAGGGAAAACCCTTAAGAATTTCCGCTAAATAAGGTTGTCTTCTCTACACATAAAATATGGATAAGACCATTATCTCATCATGCATCCATCTATGACATAAACACAATCTCACGAAAAACAGAGAAGCCATCATGCATATCCTAAGGATTAACATCAAACCGTATGTGTTACATTTGCATAGAATTACATAATAGGGCTCTTGAAAGAGAACATCTTCGTCACAAGCTATGACTACACATCAGGTGACACCTCTACAAGTCATAACTTCGTTTATAGCACTATTACTGCAGATTATCACATATGAAGTATAATACATCAAGTACTTTGCATTCTACTTAATTACTTACAAAAGGGTTTGAAAACAAGTACTTCTCCAATGAGAGAAACATCTCAGATCTAATATCATGGCTTATATGTAAACATAATCTTGTTCTCAAAAGCACTATTATAGGAGGTTAGTATAATTTTCAGGGCAAGAAGCGAGCCTCTTAACCCTGTTCAAGGTGTTAGCAGAAAGATTACCCAAGGAATCAAATGGAATTCCAAACCCCTTAGGTGTGTAAACCGTGGGACACTTTCGATATTCCCATTCTCAGGTGGGTGGACTATTATAACCGCGAGTCAGCTTCAACCGATATGTGCAGTTTCTCTTAAGAATTGATCCTTTTCTTCACCGAGAAAATCAAGGCGGATCCGAGGATATTGAATGTAAACTTTATCAAGGTCCCTTAGGATGCAATACTGTGCCGATGAGGAAGACTTAATAAGAAAGGACTTCTCCCGGTATTCTCTTTTCAACTTGACATAATCTCCTAAGAAATCCTTAGAAAGAAAACTTAAAGTAGAGGACATACTCTGAAGAAAATATTAAAGGAATTAGAAGAAAGACATTTCATTACATTATAAATTGAGAAAATACATTCGTTACAGACAGTCCTCATGCTCATACAAGATGGATTTTGTAACACCCTGCATTTTATGACAATTAAATAATTAATAATGCATGTGTGTATATATATATATGCATAGACATAATTATATAAAAAAAGAATAAAATAATGGTAATAAATGATTGCATGTAATGAATACATGCATTGAAAAAGAAGAAAAGATTAATGCAAATAAAAATGTAACACATACGTTGAAAAGAAGAAGAAATTGGTTGCATGCAATATAAATATGTTGCATGTAATGATTTACAAACATTATGCATTAATAATAAGAGAGAAATGAAATAAAAAGAGGCATGCAAAATGATAAGATTGCATGCAATGGTTTGAATAAATTATTACAACAAACATGAAAAAGAGGAATAAGAAAAGGACAATGACCACCATTGTTCTAAGCCTTGTTAGCAATAGCGTAAGTAGTCCAGTTGATTAGGGCTTGTGGCTTTCATGTAAGAGGTACAAAGTTCCGCCGGCGCCATATTTTTGTTTTAAGGGACATGTTAAATAGAAAACATGTGAATTGAGATATACTTAATTATATATTAAGTAGAACATGTTATTGCAACTATGGAATCAGACAGTGAATAATATGAAGAGATTGTAGTTTACAGACCTTGAGTTACAATCTAGAGAATAACATGTTATGGGTTTATTAATAAACTTAAATGGGTAAAGTTATATGACTGAAATTAATAAGCATGAGAGGTCCATTCCTTAGAGATATAAGGGGCTCGGAAAGAACTTGGTAACCTGGATAAGAAGTTAATATGATTTGAGATAACCAAGTTAAACTGGAAACTTGATGAGGTAGAGCAAGCACATAATTGAATGTTTAGACATAGGGTCTACTAACACATTGAAATGTTAATATGTTGAAATGTAAACTTGTTAAAAACGTGGAAACAATTACTGTTGTATACATGCGTGTTTTAATTACATGTTAACCTGTGATATATTATGTGCTTGGGCCCTTTACTGTAGAAATTGGGACAATTACATGTTAAATTGTTAGATTAGAATAATTACTTAATTGATAGTTACATGTTATTATTTTAGAATAGAGTTAATTACATGTTATAAAGAACATGCGACATGATTATAAGTTAAAATGGAATTAACATGATATTAAATGTGACATGTAAAAATAGAATTGCAGTAAAAACTGGGAAGTATGGACATGCCTAAATTATATGGAAATTTTACAGAAATAAGAAAATTGTTACGCACTTAGACATGATGTTAAATTCAACTTGTGGTAGAGGTCTGCCCGGAACCGCCTGGCAAATCCTACATCCACAAGTTGTTAATTTAACGCAAGGGGTATAGTGCATAAATATAAATGTAACGGTGCTAAGACACGAGGTTAAGTCCAACTTGAGGTAGAAATCTACCTAAAATCGCCCGACAAATCCAGCATCCACAAGTGGTTGGCTTAATGTGAGAGGTCTGGTGCATAAAAATATATGTACATAAAAGGACAGAAATAAATGGCACTAATTGTGATTAATGGAAATGAATGAAAGTTACAACAGTAAAAGAAGTGGAATGAACGGGGAATGATAATAACCTATTATAAATAAATTACATTAATGAGAATGTTATATAATAGGTAGGCTTGTCCAAGGGACAAGTGAAAATTATAACTTAGCTTATAATAAACGAGAAAAAAATGGAGTAAGTTATGTAATGAGATAAGTTGTACTTAATTGTAAATTAAGTTATTTGTGAGAACGAGAATCTGAAATCTACTAATAAGGACAACGTAAGTTATATTTATGGCATGGAAACTTATTAGTAAACCTTAGTTAAGAGAACTAAGTTAATAAATAAACAACGATAAGTTGTAGTGACAGTGTAAGATGAAATTATGATTAAATAAGAAAGAATGAGGCAAACTTATGAATTAAAATAAGTTACATTTAATCATAAATAATAAGTGACATGTTAAACAGAAAACACGTGAATCGAGGTATACTTAATTACATATTAAGTAGAACATGTTACTACAACTATGGAATCATACAATGAATAATATGAAGAGATTGTAGTTTACAGACCTTGAGTTATAATCTAGAGAATAACATGTTATAGGCTTATTAATAAACTTAAATGGGTTAAGTCATATGACTGAAATTAATAAGCAAGATAGGTCCATTCTTTAGAGATACAAAGGGCTCGGAAAGAACTTGGTAACCTGGATAAGAAGTTAATATGATTTGAGATAACCAAGTTAAATTGGAAACCTGATGAGGTAGAGCAAGCGCGTAATTGAATGTTTAGACATAGGGTCTACTAACACATTAAAATGAGCGTTTGGACTAGTTCGTACGTTTGAGGATGAATAACCCAACAGGGTAGATCATCATGGTGTCATGAGTCACGAGGGGAGCGCATGTCCATCAGTTTATTCTCTTATTCTGTCGATATTCTACTGGCTTCGAAGGACTGGTAGCCCTCTGTGCTGTGACAACGATCTACTGTGCTCACAGAGGTTAGGTCTGCGTGTTTCTACCTGGCGCGTATGCCATGATTGCCATGATAGTGGGCAATCAGAAGACTGTAGGGTGGCACAGGCGATTTGACGATCCCGTTTCCTGACTTGACCAGGTTTTGACCACTCTTGTGTTCTGACAGTTCTAACCAATACGTAGCAGATTCATCGGGTACGTACCATTGATAGTCAGCTTGATACGTGATGCGCGATGCAGAAAGGATGAGAGCTAAACCAACAAACCATAGACCTTTTGCTTTCAATGCTATGGATGAGGGACATGCCAATTAGGATTTGTTGTTTGTTGTTTGCTCTTGGGCCAGGTCATTAGTACTCAATCTTTTTCTTCTTTCATTGGTTGAGGGAGGGGTTATGTGGAACAATAGCCATTGAAAATGCAGACCTTAGCATCTGTGTAAACATATATCTAAAAAGCTCCCGACCGAGTTCCGTGTTTCTTGCACAGCCCTACCACATGACTCGGTGCACAGTAGAGGATATATGCGGTTAAGGCATTGAGTACGATTGACGATACGTACGTGGGAAAGTCTACATACATGCATGTCTTCTCTGGGTGGTGTATCGTAGACTCATAGGGCATTACTCTGTGATCTGATTCGATTAAAGGTGGCAGTCTGTACGTTTACATAGCATTGCGATGGCAGATATATGTGGAACGTAGCATTGTTATATAAAGATCCGTACATCACTCCGGTGTAGGATGCAGGACTGCATATATTTTAGAGGCGTTACGATGAAGATCGTGCGAGTGGGGTACTATGGGGTGTACTTTAATATTTGGGGGTAACTACATATATACTATATTAGGTTAACCCATTACGAAGTTGATGGGTACGACATGTGTGTAAACCTTGAGTGATGTTAACCCAAGTAACCTAATAAATAAGAAAATGTAACTGAATGGTATATGTAGGATTATCCAAGATGCGTAGTTTAAATCCAGTCACTAGGATTTGTGCTCTGACCCCCTCCTCATAACATAGTCGCAGGTTAGATTTGTGGCAGAGATATGATAGCTTTGGATACTGGTTAGGCAGTATTATTACTACGATAAGGCTATATTTTGGTTATATTATATTTTATCCATTCCGCTGTGAGATATTTTCTGAGCCCTGATATATTTTATATCTCTGTCTTTTCTACAGGATACCAAAGCAACCAACACGAGTTTCGATGGATTTGAATTTTGAAAAAAAATCGGTCTGTCGGAGTTTGGGTTGTTACAGATCTCTTAAAGGTCTCAGATACTAATCGATGCTTATTAAACTTAAGTTTGTCTAAAGGTAACTCTCTTGGAATAGATGTAACTTGTAGGAGGTTCCAGCATTCACCCGGGTGGAGGTCCATACCACGTTCATCTAGGCAACTTTTATAGAATCGCCTAAGCAAGGCCGCACTATGATCAACCAAAGAGGAAAATTCCACTATTTCATGTCTACTGTAAATTTGGTACAAAAAGTTTACTAATGTGTCCCTGTCTTCAATCAACATCTGGAACAAAGTCATGGGCACAAAATTCTCTTTCAAAAGCCTTTTGCACCGTAGTCGAGCAGTTCCAAACTTAGGGGCAACTTCTCTCTCTTTGAAAAGCAATAGTTTTGCAACATTTTTACCATGAAGATGGTATCTATTAGACAAGATGTTATATTTGTTCGTTTGTTTGTTCATCTCTCTGGTAAGATGAATCACGTCCGATTGAGCCTTTTTAAGGATGGAACACCTAAAACCTTGTCTTCTCCTTTTCGTCTATGCGAAAAGGAATATAGAAAAATTATTGAAAGTAAAAATGAAAAAGATATCATAGAAGTCATTATACCTCAGAAACAGTTGCAGAAACTTGTAAAGTTCAACAGAAGAAGTGCTCTTGCAACTCAGATCTTTCCTCATCTTTTGTGCTCTAGGAAGTTTGGGAGGCTCAATCAGAACCGGACCACCTTCGGAGAATTCAGAATCTTTGTCACACGCTTCATCTCGACCATCAAAGGCCAAAGAGGTGCAACCAACATCAACAAAACCACCAATATGTTTTTATCTGCCTTCAGTAACGTTTATGGACTTGAGATTATCATCATTAGTACAAATAACCTTTGGCACCCGAATGAGGCCTGTTTCTTCGTCAGAATGTGGTTCTTCAAAAAAGATATCCTCAATAAACAAAAGTTCATTCATATCAGTTTCCTTCCTCTTAGGAACTTCTTTTCCCTTTCTCATGCAAGTTATCTTGTACATAAATCTTTCCACTAAAGATGGGTCGAGAGAAGAAAAATTCAAATCTGAGCATCTGTTCATATTGTCTGCATAAAGAATAAGGAAAGCATCCTCAAAAGAGTTAACCATAATTTCATCCAAGGTGGTCTGAAAGAAACAAAAGACCCTCTGCTTAGCATCATTTACCACTTCAGCAGCCTTGATCAATAGGATCTCCTTCCTACTAAGCTCGGTCCTGAGAGAATCGTTCTCTTTTTCCAAAAGAAAATTTTGTTTCTGTAAAGAAGAACATTGAGAATTGAGCATGGAAATATCTTCTTTGGACTTCTCCAAGGTCCCCTTTAAAACTCGAACTTCTTCATCCAAGACCAGATAGGACTCTTTTTCTATGATAATTGAGTTTTTCGCTTCTGGAAGAGCGAGCTCCAGTTTATTTCGCTCCATAACCACACTTTCTTCAACATGGATAAGAGCGTCTTTTTCCTTCCTCAAAGACATGTTTTCTTCTTTAAGTCTCAACAACTCAAAAGAAGGTTTGGATGAATCATCTACATTAAAACCCACCACTTGATAGCCTATAAGAAACACAATGGTTACATACAAGACAATTGAAAGAGGTTTAAGAAAACGAGAGGGGTAATAACTTATACCAAAAATAGTTGTTCGACCAGAGCTTAACAAAAAATGGGTGAGTCAAATGAAAAATCAACATTGGAAAAGTTAGAAAAAGAGATAATTTTTCTGACTAATTCATTGAAGCTATCACCATTAAGAGGGTTGGTAAAGTCCTGAGGGACGAGGTCCTCGGAAGAGGAGGAAAATCCCATCGAATGATGTAATTCGTCGGAAACTTCGGAAGACCCAACAAGATGAATGTTTGAGCAAGGAGACTCCTTTGGGAAACAGTCACAAGAACGTTAGTAACCACATCAGGACAAGGGACCAGACCCGCCACATCCTTAGACCTTTTTGACATAGTTTCTTCTAAGCTGATATCCATAACCTTCCTTTTTTACATTTTCCCTAGACTTGAACAAAGCATCCTTAAGGGAAGAAACTCCAGCTCCAGAATTTAAGGAAGTTGAATCGGTTTTACAAGATTCAGTGCAGACAGCTCCTAACATATGATGAAAGAAAGCTAAATTAAAATTTAATTCCTACTCCAATTTTAGTTATCATGCAAAGAACATACCTGGATTATCAAGAAACGAAGGAGAGTTTTGGGGGGGGGGAGGAGCATTTCTTCCTAGTGACAAGGAAAGAGTTCCTTTACTAAGTAAAAACGGAGGTGGTTGCCCAATGATGGATTCACTAGTTGGCAAAAGGGAATGCCTTCAAAGGATAGCAGAGATAAGCAACAAAGACCTATTGACCAATTTTTCAGAAGCATCGCCAAGATGGTCTATTATCTCCTTATCCAAGAAGCCCGATAGTTTGGGGGCAGTATTTGCAATAAAAACAAATACAAGGAGAAAGATAACCCTCTATAATAAAAACTAGAAAAGAATGTATTCAAGATAATACTTGGGGTATGGAAGCTACCATAAATGCTAGAGGGACATCGGACAAAGAAAAACTGAGTTTCCAAGTCTTCGAGTCTCATTGTTCCTTCATATAACAATTTCTTTATGGGGTTTGCACGAAAATTTGAAGGTTCACATCACTAAGGTTGGAAGGATGAAATAATTAATCAAGAGTGGATGGGCTTAAAGAGGGATTACCAGACTCCTGGGATAAGAGTAACCCAATGTAGGTGTAAGTGTTTGGAGAAAGTTGGATGGGAGCAATTCCTAAATGCTGCAAAAATCAGGAAATGAAATCAGGGAAAGGGGTAAAATCCCCATGCCAGATGTGAATAGAAGTAAGCAAAGTAGCCTCCTGGAGGAGAGAAAATGGTGTCCATTTCATGTGAAGGAATGACTTCAATGCTAGAAACATTAAAATCCTGAAGGATAACATCAACTTGCTCTTGCGATGAAATCAGAGAATGCTTTTCGACAACACTGACTCTCTTCAAAGCAGAAAGATCTCTCGGCTAAGGAAAATTCCTATCAGGTTTGAAGGCAGTATGTTTCTTTCCCATACTGTCAGGTATAATCTGTATAATTCATAAAACAAGGTAAAAACTTTGCTTGAAAGAATACAATCTCTATTCTCCTAGAAGTGTCTTGTAAATAACAAGAGATTATCCCTCGAACATCTTCAGGAGAATAGAAGCAAATGAAAATGCTAGTTTAAGCTGCTAAGTAAATTTGGAATTCGTTGCCGAGAATTGATAGTAAATGGAAAACCAAAATAAGTTTATGGAAAACAAATATGATAGTTACTTAAGCTCAGCTTAAACTAACAAATATTTCAATTGTAAAATTAAGTATAAATGGCTTGTAAAGGATGCTTACTTGAAAACTACCGATGCTTTTCGAGATGAACTTCAAATTCAGAAAATGATGGAGAAAACGAAGGAGCTAATAAAACGAAATAAAAAAGGTATATATGAGAGGAAAGAAGCGATTAATTTATCCAAAGGTTGACTTGAAAAGTTGAAATTACCCCTTCACGAGGGGGAATGTTACTACCAAAATTAACACCGAGACAGGCTGATAGTGAAGGGGTATCAGACCATCATAAGCATAAGAGAGCAACACGGAAACAAAGACCCGGTACAGGACAAGACCGAAAGCATAAAGGAAGCATTCAGAATAGCAAGCAACCGACACCATCATCAAAGAGGAGACCTTAGATCTGATGTAAAAAAAGAGTACTGGCAAGGTAGTTCCGGTACAATAGGTAGCTAACAAGAGGACATTTCTGAAGGCAAGTCACCTAAAACTGGAAGCAGATGAAGAGAAAGAACAAAAGCCTATCACCCATGACTAAGAAGGATGAAAGGGCTATCGGCATTAAATTTATTAATGCCGATACTTAAAGAGATGAAAGCATCAAAAACACAAGGATACGAGACATAAGAAGAACCATCTGAAAGCCAGCTATCGGGACCAAAAAGCTTGATAATCAACAAGAGGCGATTGTGGAAGTCAATCGGTAAAACACCGGAAGTATACTTCCAGAAGAACCGAAACCCACTTTGGAGGTCTACTGAAAGCAAGTTAAAGATTCTAAATAGAAAGGCTGTCAACACTAATTGCTTTTTGTCAATACCGAAATGGGTGATAGCTCCTGAAACTTAAGTATCCGAAGTATGAAGGAAAATATCATAAAGACCTAAAGGCAGGACCAGAAGCTTATGACCGAAAGCCGAAAACCTTTCTCAGAGCTATCCATACCGACAGGCTTAGTATCGATACGAAAGGAAGAAACAATGTTAAAGGAAAATCTTGAGACCGAGACCATCCTTCCAAGAACCAAGATCGGCACCTTAAAAACAAAATTGCATCCATTAACAAGGCCAAGGAAGCAACCGGAAGCGAAAGGGAAAAGCGGCCAACACATAGCTGTTGCACCCGGAAAAAGGCTTTTGCTGGCCTAATGACAAATGAGGTCCCTATTTGTCTATAACTAAGACCCTAGGGGTATCATTTTGGAGGTTGAATTGTCATTTTTCAATCTTGTACTCTTTTCTTCTAGAGTATACCCTAATTTCTAAATCAATTTGGGGATTCCCTTTGTAGACCCTTATGTAATCCGAATCAATTAGCAATAAAGAGTTGATCAACACTAGCGTATTTCTTATGAATTTTCTTAGTCGTTTCCTTTACAAAGTACTATGTACTTTATAAATGATAAAGGTTTCTTACACGGGTTTAAACCATTCCTCAAGATCATTACGAAACCCTTTCCTGCAAGTGTAACACCACGCATTTTTAATTAAATAATAAAATTTGAAGAGATTCCAGAATTTGGTCACTTGATTAGCATCATTGCATCCATGATGATTTTTGGTTAATTTAGACCTATGGATTGCAGAAAACAGATTTAAGATGAAATAGATACCTTTAAATGAAATATTACAACAAGTATGAAAAAGAGGAATACGAAAAGAACAATGACCACCATTGTTTTAAGCCTTGTTAACAAAAGCATATGTTGTCCAGTTGGTAAAATCATGTGAGTTTCAAGAGAGTGTTGCGAGTTCGATTCCCGCCGGCACCATATTTTTGTTTTAGGGGAACGGTAAAAATAATACATGTTCTACGAAGAAAATAGGTATATATGCACATATAAGGAAAATTATACATATAAGGAAGAACAAAAATATATGTATACATGGATATGTAAGTATATGCATATATATATATGTGTGTGTGTGTGAAATGTATATATATAAATATATATATACATACACACATATATATACAAGAGAGAAGTTCAAAATAAGGTTGCAATCAAAGAAATCTGGTAAGAATTAAATAACGGCATAACACTGTTTGAATTTTGAAAATGAAACAAAAGTTGCGCATATATATATGTGTGTAAAATGGGCATTAGAAGTTTGTATATATATAAGGAGTTTATATGTAAATACATAAATAAATAAAGAGAAGTAAAACCAGAAAGTGACCAATATTTAGAATAAAAACGTTAACGAATAAGTATCTGCTCCCCGCTGGACCCAAATGGGTCGACCCAAGGGGGACTGGGTCGACCCAGTGGGTATGTGGGTCGACCCACCCCTGATTCGGGCAGATTCATTTAATGAATCTGGATTGTTTTTCCAACCACATTCGTTGCTGGCTCAATGCTGCTTTAGTAGAGCTTAGCCTAAATCTCATATTTTCTGAGAGGATGTCTAAACTTTATCATTCTTCTTCCTCTTCAAATCTCCTCAGAAAATAGAATTATTAGTCTAAGGAAATTCTAATTCGAAGATCTAGAGGAAAAGGAATGTATATCTACAAATGGGTGTTCAGAATTTTGATCGAAGATAGATAAATCTTAGATCTGGTCAATTTAAATTTCTCCTCCTTCTTCCCTTTTTCTTTTAGTTGAGAATTGTGGATCCATGGTTTTTTAGGTTCTAGACTCAGAGGTAAGCCATGGAGTACCAGGTCTGGACCAAATTCATAAATTGGAAAGCTATTAGTTGAGTGGATTTAATTTATGCCTTTTTGATAATGGTATATTTATCGTTTGGCATTCTCCGTTAATATGTATAAACCAGCTGAAATGTATAAACTTGTTAAACTATGTGCAAAGGATTACTGTTGTATATAGACCTATTCTAATAACTTGTTAATTAGATACTGCAAGTTAAGTTATAGTAAAATTGGAAATAATTGTAATGTTGTATAAGACCCGTTTTCCGTTAATCTTCTTTCTGAGTTAATGATCATGATGATCGAAAATCTACAAGTGGGTACCGTGTTTTTCTAAGTGACTTAAAAATAAGCAGCAGTGGCACAACTACTATATGGTGTGATAACGTGAGTACAATAACACTTACAGAAAATTCACTACTTCATTCCAAAGCTAAATTTTTGGAACTGGATGTGTACCGAGTTAGATAACAAGTCAACAAAGGAAAATTAAATGTAAATCATATACCTTCATCCCATCAAGTTGCAGATATACTCTAAAAACCCTTGTTGAAACTTAACTTCAATCGATTAAGGGATAAACTCTACATCAATGAAGTCAACAGAGAAGAAGATGATTTAATAAAAAAGAACCAAGCCAAGACCATTAGAAAGCATCAAATCGATGTCAAATCACTAATACATAGCCAGGCTTATCAAATATGACACAAACCTTACCGTATTGCTACAATTTTCTCTAATTCAAGCCTATTTAACATCTCTCAATGCATCACAAGCAACCTTAAGCAAAATCTACTCAAGGCTGCCTGGATCTGTCTATCGTGGAGGACTGAGATCTTCCATCAGAAGTTTTTCATGGCAGGGGCAATACTTTTCTCAGAGGATGCAAACCCTAATCGGTTGCTAGAGTTTGAGGGGGATTATCGAGAATTACTTTGTTATAGATCTAGTTAGTCTAGCTTCATCTCTGTAAAGTAGTATAGTTCCAGTGGTCAGTCCATAATAAAAACTATTATAGTGAACGGTCCACCTTAAAAAAAGGGTTGTAGTAGATTGACTTTCTACTAATCTCCTATACATATTGTGACTATTATTTGTTATAATAATAAGTGTGACAGATAAATTTAAAAACCAGTCGTCTTTGCCCAAAAAACTATTTATATCATAAAATATTTGGTTAAAAAGGAAACAATTTCATTCAAAAGAATATGATGAATACAAGAACACAAATTATATAATGATCCAAAGTTTAGAATAAGCATACACTTAATTTAAAAAACTAATACTTCAAAAAACAAAAACTAATACAAAAAACAGAAATAAAAAAATTAAACACAGTAATAAAATTTCATTGAATTTAATGTAAATAATGTAACTAATTAAAAAAATCTAAACAATATTCGAATTAAAGATTAAAACAAACACTTCTTCATCACTAAAAAAAAATTAAATTTCGAAATATTAGTGTATTGTCCATAAGAATAAATTTTTGATGGGCTGTCATTGGGCTTGAAAAAGTTATGAAGTTTGTCCTTCACAATAAAATCCCCATTCATATTTCTCCTTATAATTCTTCCACTTTTAACCAAAACTTCCAACATGAAAGTTGTCCATATGATCAATACAAACTCAACCATAACTGTGATGACCAGAAAATTCATACCGTTTGAATCAAGTATAAACCACACAACTCCGATCCAAATGGATAAAAACTATCGAGTGTCCATTAGCGACCCAGATTTTTGACCTTCAAACATTGACAATTATATTATCCGATGATAATCACTATCGTAAGTCCAAATGTAAGAATACTAACCGTCAATGTTTTTGGGTAATAACACATCCGAATACAGGTAAGTGCACAACAGAAAATAAACGTCTCACAATATTACAATAAGTTGAAAATACAACAGAGTCATACAAGAGAAGTGCACGAACTGATACATGAAATATTTTACAATAACATATATTCAAAAAAATGATACACGAACTTAACTTACTACATAAGCAACAGGAAGGCAAAAGACTAGGATCTTTAAAAGTTAAGTCCATATGATCGACAACTCCATGATAAGCATATATCCAGATTCCTAGCTCCAGCAGCTAGTTGAAAACCCCGAAACACTAGGTTGCCCGTGCAGAAAATATGGGCACCTAGAGTTTCAGTGAGGGAAATAATTAACTTCGAATTAGTCATGAGAATGGTATGAGGAAAACAAAGAGTTTGAATCATTTTCAAGTTAAGCAATTCATAGGATCATGCTGTATAACGCGAAACGGGTTTTCCCCATATGAATACTAGTGTAGAAAACTCACAGTGCCCTTTGGAAAATGAAGATACCATAAGCTCTCGTGCCACTCACAATACAAACGCACACTTGGGCGAGGTTTCACTTATGATAACCAAAATATGTTTGACACGTGAAATTTTCTATTATACAATTATTAATGCATGGTGTTAAAATCACTTTCGCAAATAAACATATCAATCTTACCCGACATAGGTACCATTGTATTATGCCGACCTCCTACGCATTTTACGTAGGATCTACAATAGAAAATCGTATGGATTTGTAGCTGATAATTTTGGATATCCAACAAATGACCATGGCTAAGGAACTACCTTATCGAACGGGCATGCCTTTAGCAAACGTCCCGAGAAGTAGATACTTCTCTGCTAACACAAGGCATCAGTGCTCTTCAAGCCATGCCGCACAAGTATGCCATTTCCCGGTAGTTACCAACCTTTCCTACGGGATATCGAATTTCCAACAAAAACCACAATAGTAAAATGCCAGGGCTCTATACCATAGCACTACCTCATAAAAGCCATATAGCAAACGCCTGGGCTCTATACCATAGTGTTGCTTCAAAAATCTAGAAGGAAATGGTCATACCCTAAAGGTCGCGAACCCTATAAACTTGTTACATCTTTTCCAGATTTCAGTCATTTTCGGGATGCGAGGTTGTCAAAGTCTCATTACACAAAGCTACACTTCAATAAGCCATGCTTTGATTATTATAGCACATTATTTAGCATGCCACATTGTCCATTCACAACATAGAACTAATGTCTATCAATATATAACCTCTAAGCTCATATGTCTCAAAGAAAGGTGTTAAGCTAAGAGAAACAGATTCTCCACTACCAACAGATATATATTTAACAAAGATCAATTTATATGCAGTAAATTACAATGTTAGGTACACAATCCATTTATGAGTCCGTTCTGGGTCTGAATGAAACCAAAGGCATCTTGTTCCTCGTCCAACAAATGGAGGCACTTGCAAATTCGGAATCCTTCAAATACATCCAGACTATTGCCACTTATCTGGTATAAATTCTATCTTCAAATGGGAGCTAACCATTTGAGATATCCAGCAGTAGTCCTTTCAATGTGAAGGTTCCCGGTCCTCACCATCGTCTTCAGTAGCATTTGATCTGCTCCAACATGTCGTTTTATTATTTGGAATGGTTTACGAATCAGAACACAGTTCCTGGTCTTTTCGAATAATAAGCACAAGCTTAAAACGAATTAATATGGAACACATATATGCCTAAGTCTATTTCTTTCAAATTTAAAAATATTATTCACTTAACTTTTAGATTAATTCTATAAGTTTCCCAAATTCTTAAATAAAATTTTAACTTTCCAACTCAAATCAATTTCAAATGATTTTACAATATTTTTTCATATTCTTAAACAATTTTATTTGACCTTTTTCTGAAAAATCTGATTTTGACCTGTAAACCGTGAATTCAGGATTTTTATTGAAAACTGATCTTGACTTATTTCAAAATCTAACCATTGGATCTTAAATTTCTTTTTTGCATTTGAAATCTTTTAGATTTGGACGAAAATCTGACGGTCGGATCTCCCAGTATGTCATTTTAAAGTTAACGGTCGAAATTCGCGTACTACCGCTGCGCGACTAGTCCTATTCTAACCGTTTTGTGGCTTGGACTCAAAATTCATCTGATTCAGTACTAGTTGGTATATATTTGATTTAAAAATACATATATGACCTTTTGAAAACTATTTTTCAATTTTTCAAACTTATAGTCAAATATTCAATTTTATGAATAAAATATTATTATTTTTCAAATAAAATAAAATTACAAATCATTTTTCAAAATAAAATTTATAATTTAAATAGATTTCAAAATAATTTTCAAATTTAAATTATTTTAAAATCCAAATTAATTTAAATTTAAATTTATAATTGGTCATCTCGTTCGTTGGATCAGTTAGGGATAGTCAAGGAGAGCAGAAAATTAGATTTTCCAAACCTAAGCCTAGGCATTATCCTCTCTGTCGTCCTAGAATGTTCCGGTATTTTTTGAAAGAGACCTCCTACGTATATATATATATATGTGTGTGTGTGTGTGTGTGTGTGTGTCCATACACGTATCATTCACTTAAATGTTAATAAAAATTAACATTTAATTATCCAATGGATATTATTTCACATAAGTGACCTTAACACTTTAAATTTATAACCCAATAACATATTCAGAAACCCAATTAACATCCAATAACCACATTGGGTGTCATTAACTTAATAATTCACACTATTAACACATGGTTAACATATGAAAGTAATGTCTTTAACACTTTAAACTAGTGTATACATGGTTAACATATGAAGGTGATGTCTTTAACACTTTAAACTAAGTGTCCACATAGTTAACATATGAAAGTGATGTCTTTAACACTTTAAAATAAGTGTGTACATAATCAACACATAAAGGCAACATTTTTAACACTTTAATCTAAGTGTTTACATTTCTAACATACCAAAGTGATATTTTTATCACTTTAAAGTTAGTGTTTTCACTTTAAACAAACAAAGATGATGTCTTTAACCTCTTACACTAAGTGTTCTTGCTTACAATAAAAAAGTGACATTTTTCACTTCTTACACCAAGTGTCCTTGCTTTTCACACATAGTTACAACCAAACATACTCAAGTCAAGCCATTCATCATCATATTCAACCGAAACATAACCAGTCATATGTATACTATTTTTAACACATAAAGGTTAAAATTTTCTCACTTCACTCTTTAAATGCTAGAACTTTAGCTTTGAAAACCAGCACAAAGTTGAAATCTTGTGAGTTTAAAACTTGTGAAAGTTGGATTTTTAGGAGGTAGGATCTTAGATCTATGCATGAGAGAAGTATGTAAGTAATTTAAAGGGTAGAAGAGGTGTTTTTGGGTTGAATAGTCTGTGGAGGTCACAGCTTAGGGTGGTTTTGGGAGTGTTTGGGCTTGAATCTTGCAATTGAGGGAAGGGGTTGCTATTAAGGAGAAGTCGAAAAGAAAGGAGGTGGTTTGGAGTTATAAAGGGGAGAAGGAAGTTGGGCCGTGAGTTGCATGAAGGGAGGAAGCCATTTTTTGGAGTTTTGGAAAGAAGAATGTGAAGTTGAAAACGAAATGAAAGAAAGGAGGTGTGTTGTCTTCTTAAGAGAAGAGAAGGGAAAATTTTATGACAACTCAAAAGTGAAAATTAGAAAGAGGAGGACATCTCAAAAGGAGGGGAAATAATTTAGTTCTATGGCTTAAAAATGGGGATGATGTGTTGATTTGAAAGGAAAGGAAGAGGAAGAGATGACACCTCAAAAGGAAGAGAGAGAGAGAGAGTGCACATAGAGATGTTTTGAAAGTGGGAAATGACGTGGCATATAATGATAAAAGTGGTATTATTTAGTTAATTTACTTATGGTATAGTTAGTTTAACCTAAATGTTTCATTCTTAGGCTAATTATGTTAACTAAAACACTTAACCAATTACTACAACAAAGTTATAAATCAACTATTTATTCTTCAAACAATATTTAATCCATTATTTAATTAAACTGAAATAAAATAATATACTTTAAATTCATAATTTAAGGTGACTAAAATTACGGATCATTACAATCGCCCATGCTTAAAAGAATTTTGTCCTCGAAATTGGATGAAGCTAAAGATAACCCAAAAGAGAAAAGATATCGAAAAATAAGCTTACCCGGTAAGAGTGAGGGATGGATATCTATCCTATACCTAGGATAAGATTTCCACATGCTTTCTTTTAATTCTCAATTGCAGTCCTTCGGATCTCTGCTCCACTGGACTTTAACCAATTTGATGACTTTGTTTTGGAGCTTTCGCTCTTCTTGTTCAATAATCTTAATCGGTTCTCGCCTTACTGCCAAATTTAGACTAATCTCCATATCTTGCTGAGCTGCTTCCTCAATAATCTGATCTGGATCGTGAATGTACTTTCTCAAGTGGGATAGCTAAAAAATATCATGCACGCTGGACAACCATTCCGGGAGTTGAAGACGATAAGCTAAAGGACCAACTCTCTTTAAGATAGGGAAAGGTCCGATAAATTAAAGTGCTAATTTTCTTGTCTTCCCAAATCTAATGACACCATGCATTGAAGATGTCTTCAAGAATACTGAATCACCAATGACGAATTCCAAATATTGCCTTCTCTTGTCGGCATAACTTTTTTGTCAACTTTGCGTGGTTTTCATCCTTTTCCTAATAAGATCAACTTCCCTAAAGCTTTAATTATCATATCGGGGCCAAGATCTAACTGATCTCCTTTTTCTATGCAACACATCGGAGATTTGCACGGTTGACCATATAATGCTTCAAATGGAGCCATTCTAATGCTAACCTGATAATTGTTATTGTTATAAAATTCATCTAAAGCCAGATGGTCTTCTTAAAAACTACCAATATCAAGAACACAGGCTCGCAACAAATCCTCTAAGATTAGATTTAATCGCTTAGTTTTCCCATCTGTCTGCGGATGGTATGTAGTGCTGAATTGAGCTTGGTCCCCAACTCCTTCTTAAAATATTCCAAAAAATGTAAAGTGAAGATCGGATCTCGATCACTCACTATACTACTCGATATGCCGTGGAGTCAAACAATTTCTTTAATATATAGCTCTGCCAAACTTGCTACTATTCGGGTTGGCTTGACTGGAATAAAATGAGTTGTCTTAGTAAGACGATCCGCAATCACCCAAATTACTTTATTTCCTTTTTAGATTGTGCCAACCTATCGATAAAATCCATTGAAACTTGGTCTCATATCCATTCTGGAACTTCTAGGGGTTGAAGTAATCATGCCGCCTTTTTCTGATCACTCTTAATCTATTGGCAGGTAGCACATTTTCTAACACAGCTAGAGATATATCTCTTCATTGTTCTCCACCAAAACGTACACTTCAAGTCACTATACATTTTATTTACTTTAGGGTGGATAGCATATTTTGAATTATGGCATTCTTCCAGTACTTCTTATGTTCTTTGATGTCTGGAACACAAATTCTTCCTTTTAATCTTAGAACCCTTTTATTTCGATTTCAAAACTTGATCTTTTATTTCGTTGTATATCCTCAAAGATCTTTCGAAGGAAATCATCTTCCTTTTGCTTACTAAAAATATTTCCAATCAGAGTAGGAGTGACAACATGATATCCCAGGAAAGTACGTTTCCGGCTTAAAGCATCAGCTACCACATTATCTTTTCTAGGCGTATACTGAATATATAGGTTGTAAGACGTCAGAATTTCTAACCACCTTCGTTGCCTCACGTATAGATTCTTCTGGATGTAGAGATACTTCAAAGATTTATGGTCGGTGAATAGTTCAAACTTCTCACCCAATAGATAATGCCTCTATATCTTTAAGGTGAATACTATCGCTAGTAACTTTAGATCATGGGAGGGATAGTTCTTCATATGTGGTCGTAATTATCTACTTGCGTAGGCAATCACTCTATCATTCTGCATTAGAACCGTACCAACACCATCGCCACTCGCATCTGTATACATGGTCAGTCCTTGATTTTCGTATATAATGCCTAACACTGGAGCAATGGTCAGCCTTTTCTTTAACTCTTGGAGTGTTGCCTCGCATTTGGGAGTCCAATTAAACATTGCATTCTTCATAGTCAGCTTCGTTAGAGGATTATCTAACACAGAAAAATCTTCCACAAACTTATGGTAATACCTGACCAATCCTAGAAAGCTTCAAATCTCAGTTTGTGTTCGGGGTTGCTTCCACTCCAAAATTGCAGAAATCTCACATGGTTCCACAACAATTCCTTCTTTTGACACTACATGGCCAAGGAACTTTACCTTTTCATCCTAAAAATGGCATTTTGACGTTTTTGCAAACAAGACGTTCCTCCATAATATTTCTAACACTCAAATGTTCAACATGCTCTTCTTCTGTCTTTGAGTATATCAGAATGTCGTCAGTAAACACTATTTCAAACTTATTCAACACTTCCCAAAATACCCTCGTCGTCAGGACTATGATGTAGGCAGGTTGTTGGTTAGTCCAAAAGGCATAACTAACCATTCATAGAAGATATCAGACTCTCAGAAAGCTGTGAAATGAATACAATCCTCAGCGATCCTCAGCTGATGATACCCTTAGGCTAAGTTTATCTTGGAAAAGTACTTGGCACCATGCAGTTGATCAAATAAATCATCAATTCTGGGCAGTGTAAATTTATTCTTAAAGGTCTGCCTATTTAGGTTTCAGTAATCCACGACCAATCTTAGTGATCCATCAGACTTTGCGGAGAATACTACAACTGCTCCCCAGTTTGAATAATTGGGTCTAATGAAACCTTTTACCAAAAGCTCCTGGGTTTGCTTATCTAGCTCTTGCCTTTCCTATGGAGACATACGCCAACTAGCATGCACAACAGGCCTTGTATTTGGCATATGATCAATTCTGAACTCGATTTCTTGATGTGGAGGTAAAGATTTCACTTTTTCGAAAAAATCAGGAATTTCCTTTACAACAGGAACGGTGTACAAATCAGTACTAGGGAATCCTAGGATGTACATCAAACTATCCCTTTTCGGACTTGGATCATCATAGTGGATCTCAATATGACATCCAACTTTTGTTTCAACTGATGCAATCCTTTCCATATAATCCAAGTTAACATCATATTCATGCAACCAATCCATTCCAAGAAAAACCTCAAATTCTTTAAACTTGAGGACAAAAAAATCGATAGGAAATTTGTGAGGAGGATAAGAAATTGGAACTTGATTACAAACTAAACAAAGAGCCGTGGGTACTCCCATGGGATTTGTGACATAAATGGAATCCTCAACAAATCTAACGTCTAGTTTTAATTCCTCTACCGTATGTTGAGAAATAAAATTGTGATGCCGGCTTTTCTTCTGCTTTGTCAGACTTTCCTTCTTTCTTCGGCTTCTTACATGTATTTGCATAGTGGACTCTTTTCATGGCAATTGTAGCAAGTCATGTCCTTCAGCTTTTCTTCTGAAACTTTCTTCTTGTTTTTCTTAGGCCAGGGCTTCTTGCCTTCGAACTTCCTTTTCTTTCCATCCTGGTTGTTATTCTTCTCTTCCACATACTCTTGTTGATCCAAGGTATCGTATATATATCCCATGTCAACCATGTCCACAAAGGATTTCTTTACATGTGCCATGATTTCTCTTCTACAATGCTTATTCACCCCGTTGATAAACTTCTCATTCTTCTTGATAGGTTTACTTACCAACTCTGAGCCGAAACGAGAAAGTTCATTGAACTGATTTAGATATTATTCAAAGCTCATATCTCCACGTTTTAAATCGAAAAACTTTTCGTATATACTGGAGATTCCTGTCGATGGCATATATCGCTCTTCAAAGACCTCTTTGAATCTTTCCTATGTAACATCATCTTCTGGTTCCCCTTGTGTGATGGTTTTCCACCAAACCAAAGATCCATCCTCAAGCTGCCATGTAGCTATAACCCTTTTCTGTTCATTACTTAGGTGCAAACCCCTGAAAATTCTTTCTTAAGATTTCATCCAAGCTTTTTCTTTAATAACTGACTCAGATCCTACGAATGCTTTTCCTCTAAGTTTGGCGAAGTTCTTATAGAGATCTGGAAAGTCATTTTGAATTTATACTCGCCCCTGAACTTCATTTGCAATAGTTGAGCCACGCCCGTTGTTAGTGGTATTCCTTTGTACCCTACATCGTCCCCCGTAACTGCTCATTTATTACAAATATGTTATAGTAAGAAAGCTCAAATTAAGTACATGGACGAGATATCTTAGGGAAAAGCAATAAATATAGACAGGAAATAAAGGTGTGTGGGTTCTCTCTCTCACATGTCTGCACTCATTTTAGGGTATTACTAACCCCATCTCTAATGAGTTATCCAATGGTTATACCCTCAGAGCTAACCTTCAACTCCGATACCAAGATGCAACGACCAGAAAATTCATACCGTTTGAATCGAGTATAAAACACGCAACTCCGAACCAAATGGATAAGAACTCTCGACCGTCCACTAGCGACCCGGATTTTCGACCTTCGAACATCGACAATTAATGTATCCGAAGATAAATCACTGTTGTAAGTCAACATGTATGAATCCTAATAGTTAGTGTTTTTAGGTAATAACACATCAGAATACAGGTAAGAACATGACAGAAAATAAACTTCTTATAATATTACAACAAGTTCAAAATACAACAGAGTCATACAAGAGAAGTACATGTACATGAATATTTTACAATGACATATATCCGACAAAATGTTACATGAACTTAATTTACTACATAAGCAATAGGAAAGCAAAAGATTAGGGTCTTAGAAAGATAAGTCCAAAATATCAGCAACTCCATGATAAGCATATATCCAGATTCCTAGCTCCAGCAACTAACTGAAAAACCCAAAACACTAGGTTTCCCATGTAGAAAATATGGGCATCTAAAGTTTAGGTGAGGGAAACAATAAACTCTGGATCAGTGACGAGACTGGTGTGAGGAAAACAAAATAGTTTAAATCATTTTCAAGTTAGGTAATTCATAGGACCACGTCGTATAACATGGAACGGATTTTCCGCTTATTAATACTAATGTATAAATGTAACACCACAAAAATTTAATACATTGTAGCCATACATTAAGATGATAATTTGGGTACAACTTAATTAAATATTCAAAATTAAGTAAAACCGATATTACCGTTGTGTTCGTCTCGGAATTCTAGTTCAAATAGATCACAAGTTTGCATAAAACGGATAATGTATGAAGAAGTTATGAGCCTTAGAAGTTTACATATATATATATAAGGAGCTTATATATAAATATAGCATAAAATAAAATCTAGAAGAATCAAATGAATGAAGCACGGAAAACGAGCAGGAAACCGTCCCATTGTGGGCCAACCCACGCTCAGCTCAGGTCGACTCATATGTCAACCCAAGGAGGGCTGGGTCGACCCACAATAGATCTGGCAGATTCGTCCGCTGAACCTGGACTATTTTGTGGCTTTATTCATTGCTGACTCAACACTGAGTGTATGAACTAGATTAAAACCCTAAAATCTAACGATGACGGATTGTCCTAGGTAGTCTATATAAAGGCATGTAACCACATTTATTCCACACTACACAAAACCATTTCTTCCTCCAAATCTTTTCTAAGATAAATATGTGCATAGAACTTTCGAGGTGCTGCCTAAACATATATTAATAAGGACAAACAGGATTGCTGTACACTAATGCAAGATTAAAGTGGACATTTTCTCTAGTAGTATATTCGGATTCTTCACCAAGTCCCACTGTGAGTTCTATGCGATTTTTAGATTTGATTATTTAAAAAGGTATTGGACAGTAAATAAGATTGGATCTGATATAAACAGTGCCTAAAATTATCCCCATATATATTTATACATGTTTTTCTATTCAGATCTACGGTTATATTATGAACCTTAATCTTCCTTGTCCCTATTATGGTTTTCATTTATTTACAGTCTTTCTATTGTGCCTATTTACTCAGTCTCAGATTTGTTTCTCCTTTTTTTCCTTTTTATTCCACCCAAAACCTACACTACTCAAGCCTAGGCTATTACGTTAATTGAGTATAAAGGACATAAATTGGAATAATTGGATAATGACACATAAAAGGGGGAAATTGGGCATATTATGTACTAGAACATTGACTGTAAGAATTGGGATAATTACATGTTAACCTATTAGATTTGGATAATTATATGTTAATCTATTTGGGATACTTACATGTTATTCTTTTAAAGTTGGATTAATTACATGTTAGGAAGAATATGCGACATGATAATCAGTTAAATTGGACTAATGTGATACTTAAGAATAGAATAGTACCAGATGTGGAAACTAATAAATTACTATAAATTTAGTTCTACATTTGGGCGGATGCTTGTTAGGAAAAAGGGTTGTACACTAATAACATTTAGATAAATGTAATTTTACAACCGGGCATATTATTGAACTTAAACCTGCTAAGTTACACCTGTTAAATAATAAGCTAAAGAGATCCCAAGTCTAGTTGTTGTATCAAGTTATCGGGACTCTTAAATCCTAGTTACATGGGCACACAAGCCTAGGGTTGGCTTGTGTCAAGTTGTGTGGAACCCATATCAGTCAGTTGGTATCTCGGTAGGGACACCGGACTATGTGGGAGTTAGGGCACGCTTTACTGAACTTGATTATAAGAGGTTCAAGGTTTAGGGGGTGTACAATGCGCATTCTAGCGGAGTCATGAGTGTGCATGGGTCTGACTATTGGAAACTAAGCCGCAAGTAACACCTACGGATATGGCTATGTTCTATAAGTTGTTGTGATAAGGACTGATACACCCTACTGCCGGGGATAACATAGAATATTCGGGTAATAGGGAGCCGATCGCATGTGTAGTAATTAGAGTAACACCTAATCTTGTTAATACTAAGTTAGTGTAGTTAATTTGACTCTTGGGATACGAATGAGAAATTTTATCTACCATTACCTTGTTTGGCATCTTGTTTGCCTCTTGCACATATACATGTTTTACTGTTTTTTCTCTTCTAGTAGTATTGATCTGTCTTGACACCTTTTCATATACATATGCTAGAAATTATTAGAACTCGCCAAACTTTATGTATGACCTTTATTGTTTTCCTTCTCTCCCTTCCTTTCTCTCCCCAAGTTCTCAGAGTGGGAGTGGTCAATAGTTGAGATCGTGATTCTGCTTGGACTTGGATAGCTCTCATTTTTCAAGTATTTTCTTCAGTTTATTCATGCGTATTGTAATAACAATTAAGGGATATTGTTATGGTTTTTGTAACCAGATTATGAGATAGATTTCTTTTGATTATTTGAGAAAAACATGATGTTGTAACTTTGACTTTGAAATGTTGCTTTTCTTGATTAATAGAAGTTCTAAGTTTTATTTTCCACTGCATTATTTATATCCGTCTTATACATTTAGTTATTGTTTACCTATTGCGCTTCATGAACCTGAATGCATTCTCATTAGAGTGACATTAACGGACATGGGGTGTCAAAATAAAACTCACAATACTCTTTGGAAAATGAAGTTACCATAAGCTCTCGTGCCACACACACAATGCAAACACACACTTGGGCGAGGTTTCACTTATGATAACCAAAATATGATTGATACGTGAAAAATTCTCTTATATTATTATTTGTGCATAGTGTGAAAATCACTTTTGCAAATAAACATATCAATCTTAGCCGACATAGATACCATAATATTATGTCGACCTCCTACTCGTTTTACATAGGACCTACAATAGAAAATCGTATAGGTTCGTAGCTGATAAGTTTGGATTTCCAATAAATGACCCACGGCTAAGGAACTTCCTTACCGAATGGGCACGCCTCTAGCAAACATCTCGAAAAGTAAATAATTCTCTGCCAACACAAGGCCGTCGGTGCTCTTCAATCCATGCCGCATGAGTATGCCATTTCCCGGTCATTACAAACCTTTTCTATGAGAACGTGAATTTCCAACACAAACCACAATAGTAAAATGTCAGGGCTCCATACCATAGCACTATCTTAAAAAATCCACATAGTAAACAAATGGTGTAACAACCCGGATTCCAAAAGACTGATTTTTTCTTCTTCATAAGGACCCAATCCATCGAAACCCAAGTTAGGTGCTCTGGTATCCTACAGAAAAGACAGAGACATAAAAACATATCAGAGTTCGGAAAACATCTCATAGCGGAAGGAACAAAATATAATATAATCAAAACATAACTTTACCTTAATAATGATACTGCTAAACAAGTATCCAAAGCTATACCATCTCTGTCCTGAACCTAACCTGCGAATGTTACGAGGAGGGGGTCAGAACATAAGCTCTGTGTGATTGGACTTAAAATAAACTTCTAGATAATCCTACATATACCCTTCCGTTACATTTTCTTATTTATTAGGTTCTTTGCAATGCTAGCTCTCTAGACTTACTCACACGTCATGTCCATCTACCACTAGTAGATTAACCTAATATAGCTTATATGTAGCTACCCCCAAATAAGATATACTCTTCTCATATGGACTCCATAGTATGCACACATTCCCTTACTAAATGCCACATGTCCTATAAATTGCTATGTGTGTATATATATATATATATATATATATATATATCAACTCTACGTCCGCATGAAACTATCATCACTGTGTTACGTAAACGTTTGGACTGCCATTCTAGATCCTACTAGGTTCTATCATCGAATAATGCCCTCTAGTCTTATGATACACCACCTAGAGCAACATGAGTGTACCTAGACTTTCCCACGTACGTATTGTCAATCGTTCTTGATGTCTATTGCACGTGTTCTCTATATGTGCACCCAAGTCCCGTGGTAGGGCTAAATCAAGAAACACGAAACTCGGTCGAGAGCTTTCAGATGTCTGCTGATTGCAGATGTTGAGGTCCGCTTTACAGTGGCTATGGTCCCACTAGACCCCTCCCTCAACTAATGAAAGGCACCTAAGTATATCAAGAATGAGAACTTAACCCCGGCCCCCTATGCCCATCAGACCTATTGGCCAACCTCACCCATAAATAGAAAGCAAAGTACATGGTCTTTTGGTGTTCCCCGCCTTTCCGCTTTACGTACTGTCTAAAGATGGTAGGTAGATGACGATTTGCTAACACAGGGCACTAAACGGTCTCGCCGAATCACGTTGGTTCATCTTAGTCTTTTGATTGCCCCTTATTATTGCAATCAAGGCATACTCATTGGTTTACCCATGCAGACCTAACCTTTGTGAGCACAAGCGTATCATCTGCAACTCATAGAGGAATACCAAGAGTACCCTCCACGTTCCCGAAAGCCGCGTGCTTCTTAACCCAGTCCGTTGGAGCCTACTAGGATATCTAGATAGACATGCACCCCCCTTTGTGTCTTTCGACATCCGATTATCTACCCCTAATGGTTATTCATCTTTTAATATATGGACTGGTCCAAGCGCCTCAATCTTACCTATTATTAGAACTATGTCTAATTATTCAATTATGCACTAGTTGTGCCTCATCAGGTTTCTTTATAACATGGTTATCCTATGTTGACTTTTTTATGTTTCCAATTACCATGTTTCCTCTGCATATTAATCTTTCCTTATATCCTAGCTCTTTAATGAGTTTTCAACATGTTAACACATTTCGTTCATAAGTATTTCCTCATATCTTCGTATTCAATTATATTCCCATTTGTTGATGTCGCCACAATTCATCATTATTTACTTAGTTTTCTTAACTAAGGTTTTCTAGCTAGTTCATATACTTATGACATTTTTATCAACAGACTACACATTGTCGCTTTACCGTTTATGTTTAACTGATAAGTTGTCCTGTTTTTCTATTTCATTCTCATTTGTCCCTGTCCCTAGGGAAAGTATACTTATCATACAATCTTTATACTATCCCCATGTTTGTTTACAACAAGTTGCTATCATTCTCCAATCTTCTTTTTCTCCAATGTTGTTATATTGGTTAAATTTGTCTATATGCCCCAGTTTACTTAACCTTAGCACACTTAACATGTTTGTTTCATAGCATTAATCTTTTTATTAATGCACTCAACCTCTCACATTAGATATGTTGCTTGCGGTTGCTGGATATGCCGGGCGGTTCCGGGCAGACTTCTACTGCAAACTCATCCGAACCTCGGGTTTTGGGCTTAATGCGCTAACCTCTCACATTAGACCTGTTGTTGTGGTTGCTGGATGTGTCGGGCGGTTCCGAGCAGACTTACACCACAACTCGATCTAACCTCGAGTTAGGCATGTTCATCTTTTAACCGACTTATACAATTTCAATCTAGGTTTTATATGCCTATTTATCCCAATCCAATAATTCATGTTCATGCTTCTAAGCCCAACTTCATGTTTATGGTTCCAATTTGATTTGGATACATAAATTCTACCATGATTACATAATCACATACATAGTTATGCCAATACTCCTTATTATATGTCATGTTATACTTAATTATACCCAAATTAATTGTTTTTTTAAATTATCAATAAGTCATTTCAACGCTCATTCTTATTGCTTAGAACAATTAATTCGTCCCCACCCTCATTCTTATTGCGTGCATATATATATATATATATATATATATATATATATATATATATATATTCCAAACTATTCCCAATCATCCCAACATTATTCACAAGTCTCAACGTATCATATTTAGGCTCGAAGTTAGCCTAATTTTAAAAGTAAAAAGGAAGAAGAAGGGACGAAAGTCAGAATATTGCAATTGTCATGAATACATAGACAAACATGTGAAGTGAATAACAGTAAAATAGGTTAGACAGATACATATGTTAGATTTAGGTTCCAATCCCATCATAATTACCATTCAATTTATTAGTACGTTCATTAAGTTTGTGTGAATGGGGAATGGTGAAAGATAGATCCATTATTATACAAAAATGTATTTTAAATCCACTCACCTTGATTGGATTAGAAGAAGAGGATTAGGCTTCGTTATTGCAGATCTATGTTTTTCTCAATTCGTTGTTTTGATTAGTTTTGAGAGGAGGTTGTATTTCTTGAATCATTGATCTTTGATTCCATCTAATCATTTGTTTAAGAAAAAGGTTTGGCGAGGAAGGAGAGGAACAGGCTGATAGTCATTGTTTTACTTGAGGAAGAAGAAGAAGGAGAAGAGCAGAGCTTCGACGTCGCCTTAGAAGATATAGGGGTTAGGGTTAGGTCTAGGGGTTATTTATATGTGTATTGGAGAAACCAAGACCCTTAGATTGAATTAAAGCACATCAGAATTGTCAGAAATCGAACAAAACGTTTTCCCAGATCTAACCGAGGGTGTCAACACCCCTATAGGGGGTCGATACCCCTATCGACACCCCCTAGTGGGGGTCGACACCTATATCGACACCCTCAGGGAGGTGTCGACCCCTTTGAGCGGGAATTTTCCTGCTCATCCCAAATCTGGTCGGTTTGAACGGTTTTGAATTTCTAAAGCGGCTATATGCATACATATATTTTCTTGTGCGTATACAAACTTCTATGGCTTGTAACTTCTTCATACGTTATCCGTTTTACGCAATCTTGGTGTCCATCTGAACCAGAATTCTGAGACGGACGACGGTGATGTCTGTTTTTCTTAGTTCCTGATATATAAATTAAGTATCTTTATTTTCTTACCCTTAACGTATGTATTAGTTAAACTATACGTCACCATCATTTGTATAACCATATTTTTCATTTTAAATTATATTAAAATTGCGGGGTGTTACATTCTCCCACCCTTAAGAAATTTCGTCCCCGAAATTTGGTAAGGGTAAAATCAAATAATCCCTCGTCTAATATACATCCACTATGTGTGCATCCAATTTCGCAAACATAGTGCACATGTGCATAGTGCACTACATCAAGATAATACATGTATGCCTAGGTGGTACCTCCTATATGTATGCAGAGTTTCAAAGATCCTTTTAAAATATGATTTTCAATCGACCCCTATGAAGGGGTGTCGACACCTATGTCGACCCCCCTTTGGGGGTGTCGACTCCCTTTATTTTATTTTATTTTCGTTCAACAATCTTTCTTCTTGACGATTCATCTCCATTTTCTGTGTCAAACTCTAAATTCTAACGTGCTTACTAGGGGTCGCTTGTCCCTACCTTGTATCCGTTCTAATTCCATAATTAAAATATAACTATCTCTCATGGGATAGGCAATTTGTAATGTCCATTATTCTGTACACTTTTATTTCTTCATAAAGATTTCCTTTTTCTCCATTTTAGTGTACAAAGGAATTATCCCATTTTTTTCCAAAGAAAATCTTTTTCCCTTTTGCCAGCGAGTTCCTCGACTAAACTAAGTATACATATATATATTTATTTATATTTCTAAAAAAATACAAATACGTTCACTCACTATCTATATAGGAATTCTAAACCTAGGCTTTGATACCAGATGTAACAACCTGGATTCCGACAGACCGATTTTTTTTCAAAAAAACCCAATCCATTGAAACCCAAGTTGGGTGCCCTGGTATCCTGCAGAAAAGACATGGACATAAAAACATATCAGAGTTCGGAAAACAAATCAAAGCGGAAGTAACAAAATATAATATAATCAAAACATAACTTTACCTTAATAATGAACTGCTAAACCAGTATCCAAAGCTATACCATCTCTGTCGTGAACCTAACCTGCGAATGTTATGAGGAGGGGGTTAGAGCATAAGTTCTGTGTGACTGGACTTAAAATAAACTTTTGGATAATCCTACATATACCGTTCCATTACATTTTCTTATTTATTAGGTTCTTTGCAATGCTAGCTCTCTAGACTTACTCATACGTCATGTCCATCTACCACTAGTAGATTAACCTAATATAGTGTATATGTAGCTACCCCCAAATAAGATATACTCTTCTCGTATGGACTCGATCGTATGTACGTAGTCACTTACTAAATGCCACATGTCTTACAAATTTAATAAAGATTCTCATTTGTTTATTGGATGATGAAAAGAGAAAATGAAAAAGGGTTGGCTTTTACTCTTATATTGCTTAGTTTTTTCTACTAATTTCTAGGAACTGCTATTTAGGATTTTCTACTAGGGTTTGTTGCTGTGGTTTCAATAATTGCCAGTTAAATTACTACTCATAAAATCAAGGGCAAACTAGGGTTCAACAACAAGGAAAAAAATTTAACTTAGTAGACTGAAACGTGGACATTGATTTTATGTTTAGTTGAGAAGTATGGTTTGCTTTTTCCATGCGGACATTGATTTTATGACAATCGATGTTGATTTAGAGTTTCACGAAAAAGAAAGAGGAGTGTTAATGAGACTCTAATTTTGATTAAGGGGGTTATAAATTTAATTTATTTTAAAATTGTTATGATAGGGACAACATAAATTAGCTTCCCCTTAAAATAGTAAATAAAAATTCCAAAAATAACCTTATAATTCCATAATTTTTTCATTAGTATACACTGAAACCCTCCACTGTTTTCCTCTTCTTCACCAAAACAGCCGATTTAAAAAAAACGATTAAACAAACTTTCCAAATTTTGCGTCATTACATTGGGATCTGATTGCTTTATTTTCATCATCTTCGTTCGAACCATGGCGGAGGAAATAGAGTTAGGTATGCGATTTAGTTTGGCTTTTAAAGCAGCGTGCTTTTCTGTCAATCAATTTTTGAAGAATTAAAAAGTTAGGGTTAGCAGCACGTGATATGCATGGAAATGATAGTTTAGTCTCTTATTTTTTTATATGCAATCTTCCTCTTAACAAATATAAGGAATCCCCTTAAAAAGTTTCTTCTTTTCATGAAAATTGGAGTTCTTTTAACAATTGGAGTTCTTTTCATGAAAATTGGAGTTCCAAGTATGTTTGATCAAACCTTGAAATGGTCAGCGGGTTGGGGTTTAACAGTTCATTAGAGGTTACGAGTGATCCTAGTGTTGTTTTGAAGCTTGTTAACTCGTAAATTATTGCTTTACTGGGCAAAGTATAATTTGGATTATATGTATTAACTAAATAATTATGAATTAACATAGAGGGAGGTGGAAATGAAATTTTTATTGCAAACATCATCCAGAGGTTTTAAAGATTTTAACTCCATATCTATTGGTATACGTATTATGTGTTGTCGACTATGAAAAAAACATGATAAACAGGCTAGCAAAATATGACCTGAAAGGTAGGAGGCTGTAATGAAGACATTCACTCCGTATTCTTGGTATTTCAGATTGCTTGTCCAATGAGCTGATTCTAGAAAAAAAAATTCAAAATTTGGCAAAATGCTTTCGTAGCTCAGTTGGTTAGAGCACCCGTTTAGTAAGCGGGAGGTCTTGAGTTCAAATCTCAATGAAAGCAGTTTATCTTTTCATTGTTAACTGTTCCAGTTGTCCTATTATGTGCTGTTGTTTTTGATTTCTCTGCTTCGCACAATCTGATAGCTCAGCTGGTTAGACTATTTCTGCTATTTACTTTGATTGCCTGTATAAAGGAGTTTTGACTGGTAATTTGGTTCTTCTCATAACATCGGTTATTGTAATTTACAGCCAAATATGAATTTTGACAAGCAATTTACTTTTTCTAATTTCAAATGTTATTGTTGTTGATTCCAAATGTTTTCCAATGTACAGTTTCATGTGTTTTTCGTGGATTTCAAAACTTTTTACACTATGGTAGCCAAATAGTTATTTCATGAGGCTTGATCTGGCTATTCCATAAAAGAAACAAATGAGACAGCATACAAGAAAACTGTAATTTCACGTCAGTCTCTCTATGTTTTTCCACCATATGAAGCTTTTATTCAAATTCTCTATTTGTTGACCATTTTTACTTTGGTATTTCAGGAAGTGCAGTGGTATACTTTCGTCGTTAGTTTCAAGTACTGCGAATAACTAACAGAAAAAAAAAAACATTTGTTCCTTTGTAGGAGATGATGGTAAACTTGCCCGTTTCTATGATTTATAATTTACTACAGATGTCTGCCCTGACGGAAGTGGAGAACCACCCTGCTAGCCATGATATCAATGTGATAGGCGACTGGGGCGGCCCTGGGGTAAAGCCACCAAGACGGTCGCCCGGGGCCTCCTACCTCATACTGCGTACACTTAGACATGTTCTGATAGCCTAGGGCTTCAGATATCTTGATTTTCCTAGGGTCTCTAATAGTTTTTTGTGTTTTAGGGCCGACCCTGATAGATGATGTATTTTGGGTTGGACTTGGGTCGACCAGCTCAGGTTTTTCTAGACAACGTCCTTTTCTCTCTTATAGGAAGAAAGGAAGTAGCATGTTTGGTTTCATAACAGGTAATTTTTCATACAGATACAGTGTACTTCATGTAAGTTCTCATGTCATCCTGATGTGCAGGTAATTTAATGTCATTTTGTTATTAAAGCATAATGAAGAGAACTCTTAGCTGGGAATGGTGTATGACATTAGAATTAGCTGTATTTGTGAATCTTTGATGATCCTTAATTCAGCTCATATACAATCTGTCCCAACCCACATATACCCAACCCAGTCCATCTTAGTTTAGACCGGATATGGCTTACAATTTGTAACTCATACTATATATGAGTCGGGTTTGATGTTTTATTCAACTCAACCTTATTTTAACCAAACTCAACCCTATATTAAAATACTAATTCAATATCTATCCACTTAAAATTAGAATAGTATAATCCTAGAATAATGTTCATGTATTCTATAGAAAATATATAAAAAAACATATTTCATGTCATTCAAACTAGATAGAATTTGGAAAATATATTTTAAAGAGCATTTTAATGTATTTTAAAATGAAACATTTGTTCTACTACGTAGTAAATTAATTTTGTATGATGTGTTTTACAATGAAATTTTATAAAATACGTCTTATTATTTTAAATGCATTATGATAGCTAAAATATGATATATTATGCTGAATATTTTATTATTAATTTTACGAAAATTCGCTTGTATCCTCATTTTTTATTTTATTCAAGCAACCCAACTCAACCCTACTAAACCCGACCCAACCCATACTTCAACCCAACCCATATCCAACCTCATATAGGGTCAGATAAGGGTTGAATTATCTTAAACTCATACCTATGCGAGTCGAATGAAGTGTTTGGTGTAACATGACTCAACCCATACTTTGTGCAGCTCTACCTAGAATAAAGATAATTGTGTTGCTTCTTGTTATTGTTAAAAATGTATGTCATTATTACTGATTTGTGTCAATTAAATTAAATTACCCTCTATTTTAGTTATGGTACGATGTATTTGCAATGACTCGACAGTTCATAGTTTGATCTTTGTTTAATTTTGGATTACATTTATAATTTTAACATGACTTTTTGACTGCATTATCTCTCATCAGATATGAATTGCAAATATAAATAGTTCGCCTTGATTTCAAGTCTTGACTAGAATTTCTATTGATGGAAAGACCGATAAAAGCAATTCTTATTGGTACGAGAATTGACTATGCTAATGTGGTGTGCTTTCAACAATGGTCATGAAAACTATGGTAGCGTTTGACTAGTAAATGTTTATTTCTAACCAACTAACTTAATAATTTGTGATTATTAATTTATCATTAGTACTTGTCTGTGATAACTTATGTACTGCACTATCTATAATACATTATAATGAATGATTATCCATTAATAGTTTATAAGTACTAATTATTAACATTATCAAATAATTATTTTTATATTTAATATTTTTTTATACTAAATTATTAATTATGAGTTAATTATAATTAATATATAATAATTAATAAATATAATAATAATTAATAACTAATATTTAAAAATGTATGCTTACATTTATTACATAATTAATAAATAACATTTAATAATTATTAATTAAAATTTTAGTTTTATTAATTAATTATTAATAATCGTATAAAAATTAAGATCGATATCAATTAATACTTTATATGATAAAGTGATATTTAATATTTAATTTTGAATAATTATTAATTAATAAGTACTATTGCAAAATTAATAATTGGTAATAATCAATTATTAACATAAATACTTAATAATTCGTAATTAATAAACAATGTTAGTAATCAAGAAGTAATGTATTTATTTAAAATCAAAATTATACCTAGCATTAATAAAAATTAAAATTTTGAAATTTTCCAAAAAAATACCTATGATGCAAAGTATGCTTTCATAAGCATTTAATACTTTTATTTAATTAATGATCATATTTAATATTTAATATATAAATAAGAAATAACATAACAAAACTAAATAATAAATAGTATCGATTATTTAATAATTAATAATTTCTGTTAAATTAATAACAATTCTGTTAAATTAACCACAGTTAATTACTAATATAATAATACTATTAAATGTTTAATAATTAATAATTATGTTAATGCTTAGTATTTAAAAAGTAATAATTAATATATAATATACAATTTTGAACAATTAATAATTGTAACTAATATTAAATAATTAAGTTGTAACAAGTAATACTTGAGACTAATGTTCATAATTGGTAATTTTGCACTGCTCTTTCGTCAAATTTACTTGTCCGTTTTTTTGTGTGCTAATATTAATACTCTGGTTTCCACTTTCGTCACCAGCCTCGTTCCGCCGTTCACCGCCAAAGAACATGAATATCGGTCAACCGTACACCCTCAAAAAACATTGCATGGTGACCAAAAGAGTTTTTCAGGGTACTCATACACTTTTATTATTTTTCCATCTTTCAGTTTTTTCTTTCTTTATCATCCCACTCTTTTTTTTCATCTTTCCGCTTTCCTTTTTCATCATAGCATCTGACGAGCATCATTCTCAATAGGGATTATTAATGTGACTCCAATTTTGGTTAAGAGGGGAAAATTGTAAGAGGACGCCTTATTTATTATTTGTTAGGGGGGTTGGGTATAAAGAAATAAAAATAAAACGAGACCACACCACAATCCCCTGCATATCACATGCTAGTAACCGTGATTTTTTAACCCTCCAAAAATCGATCGACAGAAAACTGCGCTGCTTTGAAAACCAAATTAAAATGCATACCTAACCCTAGTTCCTCCACCATAGTTCGAACAAAGATGACGAAGAGAAAACAATCAGAACCCAATGTAATAACACATTTTGGAAATGTTATTTTAATCGTTTTTTAAATCGACTGTTTTGGTGAAGAAGAGAAAAACGGTAAAAGGTTGCAGTATATATTGATGAAAAAATGTTGGTGTAACACCCGTCTCGAAAAGCTAATACAAAGATCTTTTAGCACAACGGTTAGTGCGTGGTGTTGCTTTCCGAGAGGTCGGGGGTTTGAACCCCATGGGTGTCACATTTGGTATTAGAGCCTATACCCAGCCGGAATTGTGTGTGTAATGTTGCGGATGTCGGTCGGTGCAGTGGTACAGATGCGGGTTACATGCGTAATGCCTGGGTGGTGAGTGATATGAGCCAACGAGGACGTTGGGCTCTTTAAGTAGGGTAGTCTGTAATACCCCTCTCGACACTACGCTATAGATGGCATATGCCAACCCCAGAGAAATGACGCAGTAGGTGCCAAATAGTGTTGCTGTAGGCAAAAAATGATCTGTGGCAACACTTTTTTGGGGTTGCCTTTTGTCGCGTTGCCTCAGAGTCAAAGGCAATACATTTTCGATCCTACGACAACATCAGCACAGGTGTTGCCGCATGTACTAAATTTACAAAAATGTGGGACCCACTATAATCAGTAACCCGGGTTTACGGAATCGCCACTAAAATCTGTAGCTTGGGTTCACAGAATCTAGTTGTGGGGCCCACATGCATAAATCTATGGCCACAATTTTATCACCCAATGGCAACACTATATCATAGTTAGGCAACATTTAACATCACATACTGCAACATTATATCATATATATGACAACTTTACATAACATAACATCAAACTGAAATTAACAAAGAACTTTTTATTTCAAATTAACCAGCAAACACAAGTAGTACTTTGTCAACTACAAAATAACAAAATGTAGCCACTAAATTCAATTTTACAAACATTTCAATATCAAACACAGCAAGTCCTAAATTCATGTTTACATAAAACTAAAACATTTTAAAAAAATAGTGCAAGCCTTCAATGCGTTCAATGCCTCTACTGCATCGTGTACCTCTAGTGCCTTCATTAACAAGTTCTTGAAAATCCTCATCACTGCCTCCTTCACTTGCATACATCAGTTGCATTTTAGCACAAAATAAGAGGTATGCATGCCTCAATTGTATTTCAGCACAAACTATGGTCAAAGTATAACTGAGTTTCCTTTCAGCACAAACTGAGTTTCATAACTGAATTTCATTTGCATCAGTATAACATAGCATACTGATCTAAACAATGTGTATAAAAGTGTACTAATCTAAACAATGTGTGAGTTACATAACTGATCTAAACAATGTGTATACAAGTGTATACTGATCTAAACATAACCGAGTTTCATTTGCATTTGCGTTTCAATTACATAACTGGGTTACATAACAGAGGCACAATGTGGATACAAGTGTACTGATCTAAACATAACTGAATTACATAACTGATCTAAACAATGTGTATACGGATCTAAACAATGTGTATACAAGTGTATACTGATCTGCAAATGTGGCAAAAAATATCACTAATCTACAATGTGACAAAATTTAAAATTATACCTGAAAAACTGCTCATGCATGTTATTTCATGTTACTTCACTGTTCTATATTGCCATAACAACACATAAAAGAACTCCAAACATGATCCAAGACATAGCTAAAGCTTTTGCAAATAATTTTTCTCTTGTCTCGTGTTTTCCACATTCAATGCGCATTAGGGCCAATTCTTCCTTCAAATCTGCTATAAATTCATTGGCTTTTGCCCTCTTTTGCTTTTGCTTCATCAGCTTTTCTTCAATTGTCTTCTTTTCCACGAGTAATTGCAATATAGTCTTTTCTTTTTCCATCAATTTAACAGTAGTATCATCCAATTCAGAATTGTTGTTGATTTCATACACTTCGTCCTGCCACATAGAATACCCGCAATCGCCAATCTACGCATATATTATATTCTCGAGTAAAACATCAATGAAAGATATGATAATCGACATGGAGCAACCAAAAAAAACCTAATTTATACTTACCAGCCATATGGAGCAACTAAAAAACTTCTTCCCGGCATTCGACCCTACCTTCACAGTCCTCATCTTTGCTGGGATATTGTGGTGACAGTTCTTTCTCGTAGCCGTTGTTGACAAATTTGAAGTAGAAATCGATTTCCGCATCATGCAATATTCAATGATGTCCGCAGTCCGAGACTAAGTCATGGTTTTCCTCCCAAAATCTATTAGCAGACATTCTTCATGAGTTTTTATCTCCAAAAATCAACATAAAACAAATTTGTGACAATGTGTAAGTACCAACAAAGATTCCATAATATTTATATCGAATAAACATAAACTATAGGATGAAACATCAATTACATTCCTAAAATTTGCATAAATGTGGATATGATAAATGCAGTGTGTACTATATGACATCTAACAAGGCTAAATAAACACACACTTACTGCATCGAAGGAGATCTCACTGGTTGAGAACTAAAGGCAGAAACCCCAAAAAAGAATAAGGGCGTTAAGCTCGACTTTAAAGAGCAATGATTATGATTCTGATCCGATCAAAACAAGGCTTCTTGGATCACCTAAATTTTGCTTTGCATCTTGCCCGAGCGAAAAAATTCACTTCTACATGGGCCTTGGAAGCGAAAGTGCCTCTCTGAATTTGGCATTGTCACATACTTCCTAGTGGAGAATTATCCAGAGAACTTTTGTACTCACAAGCATTGCCACATTCTACCTCCATTCTCCGGATAATGTCCCAGCAGGCACTATGGTGGACAACAAAATCTACCACCCAAAGAATTACGATTTCTTCTTATGCTCACAAGATGGAATGATAGGCACAACCCAAAGAAGTACTTCTGTGAAACAACATATTTAACGATGTAGGTTTGAGGAAAAAAAGTCCTAAATGGCTACACTACAAGAAAAACCGAGATTAGCGACATATTTTTAGCAGCGGAAAATTCCGTCGCTAATTAGCGGCGGATTTCCATGTAATCTGCAAGGGGTAGTTTTTTAAATTTTCAACTTTTTTTCTTTTATATATTACCGTCGTTTTCTGCCGTCCCTCACTAAGCCGTTGCAAATTGCGTCAAATTACTGACAGAAAATTTCTGCCGCTATTTTCCGCTGCAAATCCAGGCAGATTACCGACGAATATTTATCGAAGCTATTTTGCAGCAGAATTCCAACAGATTTGCAAGAGATGTTTATATTATTTTTCTAAGATATACTTTAGCGTTATTTTTTAATAATTATTAACATGTTCAATAATTAATAATTAATTTGTTTTAATTAACGATTTATAAGTAATAATAAATATTAATTTACATTCTATAATAAATAGCTTATAATCATTGCTTATTAAAATTAACAAAATAATCTTTGCTCATAACTATTGTAATTACTAAATTCTTAATTAAGTTCTCTGCTTTCATCACAAATCTCAGTCAGTATTGGTTAATTAATAATTACTAAATAATTAAGAGATAATAATAATTAATAATATAGATCAATAAGTAATTTTCAATAATCAATGATTAATAAGTAATTTTTAATAACTAAGAAGTAAAATTTATTATCTAGTATCTAAAATTTAATAATTATAATTGATGTTTAATATGTATTAATTCAAAAAATCAAAACTTTCGTATTTTCTAAAATAAATATAAAGTTTAAATATAAACTTTTGAAGTTATAATAATACTTAACGAATTTAAAAAAATGTTTTAACTATTTAAATATACCATTAAGTTATAATATTTTTTTATAATAATACCATTTATACTAATCAAACTTGTAATAAATTACATGATAGTTTAAAATTTTAATGATATTTTAAATTTTACTTATTTTGATTTATCTCTATATAAGTTCAACAAGTTGGCTGGACAAAATATCTGCAATGATCCGCATCAGCGTTAAATACTAAATATGGTACGTTGATTTTAAATCCAACCATGACCTGCCTTATGACATGGATTGCACTGTCCTCCTAAGTTTCCACCACCCAAAATTTCGCTGAAACCGCCTAAACGAAAAATAATCCCAAATTTCCCCTTTCACGCCATCAATCTCCTTATCCTCGAATTGAGAAAATAAATTAAATGAAAATCGACAGATGGAAAAGAAATGGCTCGCGCTCCACTCTCTTCTTCACAAATTGATAAAGATTCGAATCGGGTTTGAGGCTTGAATCGGGTGCTGATGGATTTCGGTGGATCTCGATCTTGGTTTTGTGCTTTTTTTGGATTCGATTTGGGTATGCGGATTTGTATTACGTGAAGTGGTAGAAAGGTGTGAGCACTGTTTTTGGGAGGGGTATGATTCTGGGCAGATGGAAGTGATGGAGTAGGTGAAGAACGGAGTTGTGGTTTGGGGCAGAAGGAGAGATGGTGAAGGGGGTTGAACGGTTGGATCTGTTGATGGGAGTTGCGTTTCTTCTTTTCTCACTCTCTCTGTAAAAAACCCTAGACGTCGTTCACCAGAGTTTTGGGAGTTGCAACCCTAGACGTTTCTTCTTTTCTTCTTTCCACCATTAACTGTGTTGCCTTCATTGCACAAGCCTCCAAGGTAAAAGTTTCTCATTCTTCTATGTTCATTTAGTTTTGGGTTATGGTTGATATTTTAAGCTGTTGACTTTACTGTCTAAACATGATGTATTATGCAGATCATAATCCAAAAAATACAATATATAGTTTTGTGATTCTCCTTGTTGTTGAAATATAATATATTCTATCATATTTTTGTTGCATTGTTGTTAGTGTTTAGAAGGCTAAAATCATCATATTATAAATTTGCATTGAAATAAGATGATGAAGTAAATCTAATAATAAAACATATGACATTAAGGTAGATCATAGACAACATATACATTTTGTTAAATGTCATTTGTGGGTTGCCAAAATTGATGGTGCATGGGTGATTATCAACATTTTTACAACTTTTCTCGAAACTGAGGTATGCTCATCCACAGCATTACTTCATTTTGCTTCTCTTTTGTTAGTTTAAACTCATGGAAATGAAACCATAAGCTTAACATGGAAGCTACGTGGTAAATTTAACAAAGAGGCTAAGTACTGTTTTCATGGCACCTGTATATTACTATGACTATACTTGGAGCATGTGTATACAAATGTCTATGACTATACTTCTATGCTTCGAGAAGCTTTATACATACTTCTTTGGAATTTATTATTGAAGCTTTACACATGGTAGTATATGTATTAATCTTGCAGCTAATTAACTTAAATTATTTTTCATAGTGTTTGAACACAATAGTCAGTACCGCAATGTGATGAAAGTGACGAAATCCAGCAAGTTGTGTAACCCATGTATAAGGAAAGAAAAGCTGGTCTGATAAGGTGTATTATTTCTAAGTGTTAAGAACAATAATAAATAGAAATTTAGATGAACAACAAAGAAGCTGTGCTAAGGAGGCATCTGAATGTATTTCTAAGTGTTAATTTTTTTGCTTAGTTCATTTGAGTTCAATATTTGAAAGCCCAAAACAAAATCAATTTATTTTATCCTTTGTTACTTTTTTGTTTGTTGCATGAAAATGATTTTAGATAATTTTCCTTTGTTCTGTAATGGATTTAAGATGAATTATTAGTTTCCTTCTGTACATGCTTCGACTAAATAGTTTTTGCATCTTTTCTCCTACATGCTACCTATCTGTCATAACTATGACCTGTTTTTTTTTTTCTTTTTTTTCTTTGGGCATATTTTTCATTTAGATGGGGATCTATGATTGTAGTTGAATATAATCCACTATGCTATATTAAAACAAGATTACTTAATGTAAAATTCTTTTGTAGGGCTTTGTATAGATAGGTATCTTATTTGTTACTGTTTGAAATAATTGTTGACACATAAAGCATTTAGAATCCATGCATGCATGCTAATAAAATATTTAAGAATACGTTAATTTGCTACTTTGATTACTGCAGTGGAGTTATTAGATATATTTGAGTTATAAAGAATGGCATTACTCAAGGCACATTTATGAGATTAATTTAGTCCTTGGTTATTATTTGTGCAGGTATGCATCCACTTTACTGGTTTGTTGTTTTTCTGTTATTGTTTAATTTTTTTAATTGTGCTCTATTTTAGTCCTCAAGTGAAGATAACAGGTATGGTATTTTCACATAGCGTAATATGAACCTTTTTAATGTTTTCTAATACTACATATATTATTTTAAGAATGACGGCTATTGCACTGAAAGATGATGTTATCTTCATGCTTACCTCAGATGTAGTGTGTCAGGTGTGTATTTAATGACTATTCACACTGTTCAGTTGATTTTTCTTATTGAAAAGGGTTGAATTGAGTTGCGCTCATACGATATTTAAAATGAAATAATTAGATCATATTAATATGATATTAAAAATTAATTAGATCATTTTTGAATTAAGTTATTTAGATCATTTTAATATCAATAAACTGTGGATTTTTTTTGAGTTATAACAAAGGAAACATAAAAATCCCAATCTATTTTCAATTCGGTTGGAACTGAAGTTTCATTGTTTGTGCTCCGGTCCCAACAGGTAAGATACTTTCGAACTTTGTAGCGGTTAACAAATTATGGTTTATAAAAAAAATCTAAAATAAAATCATCTTATTTCTGTTAAATATTTATGCTGGTCTGTTTTATGGCCCTAGCTACAGTGTAACTACAGATTTTATTACTGACGATGACGTAGGAATTATATTGATAAAATCATAAAACTGAGAATGATCATAATTTCCAAGAAAACCTTTTTGATAAAATTCAAAACCGTTTGCTGAAAGGTCATCAATACTCATTAGTTATATTTTATTAGTCTTTGATTTTTGTCCAATTACAGGACCCAACAAAAAGATTACTAATTTTAAAGAAAATAACTACTTATTTTGTTTTATAGTACTTAATTTAATGCCATGGATTTTTTTAGCCGAAAGATCATCGTTACGACGATGGTTATGATGTTGCTTCCTCAGAAATGAATCCCATGCTACAACTGTGTAGCATTTTCCACAAACTTGAAGTAGCTGAAGTTCTTGTTCTTTTCAATTTTGTCTTGCATGCATATGCAGTTTTGTAGATTAACTAGAATTGGTGTATGGTCATTGGATGAAGGCAGTGTGTAAGAATTACTATTTGGAAATGGCTGCGACCATACATTGATTAAGACTTTGTCAGCTATCGATTCAAGATTGCCACATGTAAGTGAACACACTTATATTTAATTATATCAAGCCAATGGCATATAAACATGTAACACACATTATCAAAAATATTAGTAATGTCCATCCATCCATTAGGACCGTTAAAAGTTTGAAACTTGATAATCCAACATACAATTGACTTGATTAATTTGTTTTGTTAGGTTGCTTTCCTGTTTGCACAAAGGAGGAAACTGACTTAACTTACCATCTACATAAATTTCCATACCCAGCCTTAGGTAAAACTACGCAAATTTCTCAAGAAGAAGAAAAGAGGAGAAAAGCAAGAGCTTTTAGGTTTATTCTATCTTATGTTATTAAAACTGGTTGGAAATATTCGTTTATTATTGCTTCATTAAGTTCCAATATTTTGCAGGTTTTCAAGGACGCCTAATTTTACATCTGGAACCAATGGCAAGGGAAATTTGTCCAGGTCATGTTTTTAAAGAGATATCAATGCTAGAAGCCATTAACTGCAGTGATATAGGTGTTATTTGTTACACTTCTAATTTTTTCACTTTCTCTTTCTCTTATACATTTACTTTTCCTCTTGGTTTGCAACTGAGTTGCAAACTCGGTTTGAGTTTGCAAACTAAGTTTTCACAACCGAGCTTGCAAACTCAGTCTAAGTTTGCAAACTCGGTTTGCACAACGAAGTTTGCAACAACTCAGTGGCAAATTTAGTTTGCATCTGAGTTGCAAATTCAACTTGGAACTGAGTTTACAAACTCGGTTGCAAGCTGAGTTTGCAACTCAGTTTAGTTAGACCATTAGTAATTGTGGTTTGCTAGTTAGGCTTGATGAAATTGCTAGCTTTATGAGTTAGATCATAATTAATTTTAGTCTCCAACATAGAAATCTTGTTGAGGTTGGGTTAAACAATAAGGTTTTGCAATTTTTATTGTTTGGCATAGAGATAAGCACCCATAATTTCATGATCTAATGTTGTCTATCAATAAATTGTGATTTTCTAGTAGATTGACTAAATCAAGTCTTCCTAGCTTAGTGGATGGCAGATTTATCTTTTGCACTTCGTTTGTCACTATTAGAATATGTATTGGTTAATACTGACTTTTCATCTTTTCGTTCTTAAGTTTCTTTTTTTTGAGTTGCCTTTTTAAGAATATCATGGGTATATTCTGTAACGATATTGGACATATCTAAATGAGTTGGACATTCAAATATAGTTTATTTTGGTTATGGTTTGTTTAACAATTTTGATTGTGCGAATCAATTTCTAAAGTTACCATTATTTCTTAGCGGTAGGACCTGCATGGTGCAACACTAACAATGGAGGCTGTTATCTAATTCTTAGCTTTCTCTTTACTGGTTGGTCTTGTTCCAATGGGACCATGCAAAAAAAAAAGTTGTTGTACTTCGCCTTAAGCTTACAACTAGTGCAGTTCAGCTGCCGATTGTTTGAACTTAAAAGTCAGCACTTGGTTAAGATATTGTAAGTTTCACTGAGCTTTTAGTATTATTATTTTTAACCTTAGATTACATTTGTATTATCCATTACCTTATATATGTCTAGAGTCTGAAGCCTATGTGTCATTGTTATTAATGGCATGGATGGCAAGTAATGAGTTTGAGGTGAAGGAAGGTTGTGAATAGTGAAGTAGTAGATTTGTTTTGATGAATTGATGATATTGATTTTCTTGTAATAACATATGTAAATTAACGACAGTAGAATAAGATTAGAAAATATTTTATTTGAAAAAAATGTAATTATGAATGTTGAATATGAGATGAGTGATTAATATAATACATTGATTATGAGATGTGTGTGTTCATATTAATTGTGCTGTATGTACATTAGGATTGTGTATTGAATGAAACACAAATTATGTGTGTGATGATATATATATATATATATATATATATATATATATATATATATATATATATCAAAAGGGGAATAGCAGCGGATTACCAACAAAAAAGGGAGGTTAAGTTTACCTTAATTTAATTTTCGTCGCTAATTCCTTGGTAATTAGTAAGGATTTACCAACGTCTTTTATAAATAATATTTTATTATAAATTAATTATCCGTCGGTAAATAGTCGGTATATAAATTAAAATAAAATTTTATTTTTGTTATAAAATTAGCAAAATGATGGAAAAATGTTGGAAAAATCATGCTAAAATCCGTCGCAAAATCTGACACAAATACCGTCATGGTTTTTACCGACCAAACAGTTATGTAGGAAATCCGTCGCTAATGCCTGTTTAGCGACGGATTAGAAGCGGATTCTGTCGCTGCTATTTGCTGTTTTTCTTGTAGTGCTAGGGAATACCTTCATGTTAAGCCTAAAACAGATTAGCCTAAAAAATGAATGTACAGACTGACGATGTACAACACTATGGATCATCAAAAAAAGGTAATTTGAGATCAAAAAATTCATTTACCGTACCTTAGAGTAATGAAAGCAGATCAATAGCGAAGCAATTTCGTGCAAAATCGGATCTTTATTTGGTAGCGAGCAACATAATTAGTGGTTGCCTCGTCGAATTTTGCTGCAGTGAGAATTAAAATGATAGGAGAAGGAAGAAGAGATTTTTTTGAGAGAAAGGAGAATTTAAGGAAGAAAAAGGGCAACAAGAATTGGGATTCCTTGCGATATGAATTGGGAATTTAGTTTTGGGTTCGAACGATTTAGGGTTGAAAGTGGAAAAGTGAAAACAACGAGAATTATTTTATTATTTTTCAGTGGTAAAATGAAAATTTAGGGAAGAGAAAGTCGGTCATAATTTTCTCAAGTGAAAACAACGAGAATTATTTGTCAGCGGGAATGAAAATTTGGGTAAAAGACGTTGCGGTGTTGAAAGAAATCAGATTGATGCGGATCACTAACCTGGACCGTTGATGCGGATTGCTAATTTTATTCACGCGGCTACTGCAACACATGTTGATATCTATGCTAACACATTGAAGCGTGCATTGCAATAGACAAAAAACATCATAGCAATGACAACATTGTAGCTAGCAACACCATGGGTTTTCGTTGCAATATGTCATCTATGGCGCAGTTCGAAAACCTAAAACAAAGATCTTTTAGCACAGTGGTTAGTGCGTAGTGTTGCTTTCCGGGAGGTCGGGGGCTCGAATCCGGTGGGTGCCACATTTGGTATCAGAGCCTATACCCAACCGGTGTAATGTTGCGGATGTCGGTCGGTGCAGTGGTACTGATGCGGGTTACATGGGCAATGCCTGGGTTGTGAGTGATATGAGCCAACGAGGACATTGAGCTCTTTACGGGGGTAGTCTGTAACCCCTCTCGAAAGGCTAACACAAAAATCTTTTAGCATAACGATTAGTGCGTGGTGTTGCTTTTCAGGAGGTCGTAGGTTCGAATCCCGTGGGTGTCACATTAGGATTATAAGGTTATTATTGGAATTTTATTTATTATTTTAAGGGAAGACTAATTTGTTTTGTCCCCCTATAATTTTTTTAAAATGAATTAAAATTGTAATTTGCCTTAACCAAAAGGGTGTGTCTATTAACATCCCGTTATTTGCTCTTTACCCCCCACTAGAAAGAAAATAAAATGTGGACCCCATCATTTTCTCTTCCCACCCCGTTTAATCCAAAAATGTCTTGCTGTAATTTCATTCTCAATACTTTTTTTCCTTCTTTTCCTAGTCTCCAACTTGCAATTTGTTTCTTCTGCTTTCTCCCTTTAAAATTTTGATTGAATTAATTAACATTTGTAGGCAGCATCGTTCGTTGAAATAAATCGACGCACAACCCTAAAATGTTGGTTAGTGTAATTGACTTTCTACCTGAGCATTGACTTATTTGAACCAACACCATCTATGCTGATGATTTGTTTGCTAACTGTTTAGGTTTTTGCAATTTTTGTATATTAGTGATGTATTTGATCTTAAAACACATAATAATGCACATTGTTGATTGTACAGCTTTTAAAAATTTAATCATTGTTTTATTTTTCTGAAGGGTAAATTTGGAAACAAAATTTTAAAATATTAATTGGGGGTGAAAAGTAATTAATGGAATACGAATAGCCAGACCCTAACCAAAATTGGAGTATGACAATCCCCTTCTCAAACGATTTCAAAGCTAAAACCAAAATCATTTCCTTTCTTCTCTAAACACAAAAGCACTAATTAATAATGAGTTTTGCTACAAGACCCGAAAAGGTGGTGTCAAAGATCAGGAAATTCCCGAAATTAAAGGAGGACAGTTGATTTTATTTGTTTCTATTTAATTCAGACTTTGGATTTGTTTTTGTCACGTTGCTGGCTAAAATCTTTGGCCTACTGGCTTTTTCGATTAATTATTTCTTCCCTACTCTCGTCACCCTCCTCCTTTTCCGTTCTTTCAATCTAGCTTCTTGCCCTCCCTAGTCGTTCATCTTCTTTCCAATTCACCTAACTTCTAACCAACACGCCTGAATCCGCTTTCTGAAAGTCCTCTATTCCCGCTCCGCCTATTTCCGAGCTTACCAAGAGAAACAAGTTGTACGAGCGTAAGAATAGTTAAGATATTGTTACATAGGCGCGCTAATAAGAATTACACAGATGTGCTTGCCGAGCCCTAGTACTCAAATTTCTTCAGGCTACCTACTGCATAGAGGCTATGCTTTGATGAATTTCCATCTATTATGGTATGCTTCGTATATATATTATTATTATAGTTAGTTATATTTTAGTATTTGTTTCTATCACAATTGTAAAAATTAAGCGCACAATTTGTTATAGGATTTTGACAGCATTGATATTGTGGAGCTAAATCGGCGAAGTCTGGAAATAGAGATTAAATTGTTTTTGTGGGTCGCGCAAAAGTAGATGTTCACTTTAGCCTGGTATAATTCGAAGGCAAAAGAGAACCAAGAAGTATAATCTCAAGTAACTATAAATTAGCTGAATTAAAATGCAGGTTGGTTGAATGATAAAGGCTTACACGAGAAAGAAGTTTCTTTTTTGTGTTATGTGCTCAAATAGAAATGCTGAAATAGGAGAAACTTAGAATGTATCATTGATACACTTGATTGCAATGTGGGTGTGACAAGCATGAGTTGTCTATGTACTTCTCTTGAACTATATATTTAGGCTGCGTTTGTTTTTTCTTTAAAGTTATGAATGCAAGTTCTAATTTATAAATCATAACCTTTTAAGTTGTTTGATTTTTGTCATTGTTCTGAATAAAACCATATATTCAGAAAAAATAATTCAGAACAATTTTAGTTCTTATTTTTTATTCTGAATGCAGAATATTGTTTTTTGTTCTGAATGCTAAATGCAGACAAACAAGTAAGGGATAATTCAGAATTCAGAATTCAGCATATTAAACAAACGGAACCTTAGGCTTGTCCTATTTACGCTGTCTGATTAAACATACTACTCATCCTTGTCATAACTCACAAGAGCACTATAAAATTAAGATTTTAACTATATTGTGATTTTTCATGGTTTTCATTATTGGTTGTTTATGATGATCAAATTGCAAGAGAATATAAAGAGCGTGCTCATATATGGTTTTTTTGTTCCTGAAGGATGTTTATCCTTCATTAACAGAGAGCAAATCCTCTATACCCAAATTCCTCTACCCTCCTATACTCAACCAATCAAGACCCCTTATTTTCACCTTTTTGCAATTAAGTCGGCGAGAGAAAGATGACTTAATTGCAAAAAGGTGAAAATCAAAGGGTCTTTATTGGTTGGGTACAGAGAGATAGGGGATTTGATTCCTTATTAACAATGGTACGTTCCAGTTTCTCGTGAAAAACGATTGATTAATCGCACACTGTGGGAAGACAATTTTAATGGACATGTTGTTGTGGCAGATACATATTATAATTGTTACATATGAAAAGAAGAGGGAGAGGCATATAAAGTTTACATATACAAGGGTAGATGAGCATGCATGAGAGGAAGATTTCAATCAAGGCAATGTCAATGACTCTTATTTTGGAGAATGAGAATGCGAAGAGTTATCTTTGGATACTCCTGGGCAAGTTAATTTCTCGGATGATATGTCTGCTGCAATTAGGTTTGCTGATGGGATTGTTTTGTTTCTAATGCTGCTGAAGGAGTCATGGTAATTGTTTTGTCATGCTCAATATTTTTCGTTGTTGATGTAAAATCTAGTATACACAATCTGGGTGCAAATCACCTGGATTAGGGGCTTTCTGTTCTCTTGGTCTGCACCAATCAAATTGCTCCATTTTGGAATAATTTGCAGTTTGCTCTCTGTACTTCGATTTATACGGAGGGGGAAAACTGCAAATTACTCCAAAATGGTGCAATTTGATTGGTGAAGAACAGGGAAACAACCACACAATACAGTTTATCATCATTTCATTTGGCCATGACTGACAAAATAAGTATAGGCCAGGCTAGGCATTATAGACATTTAGTTAAAAATTCATTAGGGTGTATTGTCGCCATTTAAAGAAATTTATTTGTTTCTTCTGTCGCTTCTATATGGAAATGGTGATTGGCCAACCGTGGGTGACAATATATTCAGTACACTCAAGTTCTGGTGACTAGATTTAAACTATACACTTTGGATAATCTTACATATACCGTTCAATCATATTTTCTTATTTATTAGGTTACTTGGGTTAACAGCACTCAACGCTTACACACACGCCGTACCCATTTACTTCCCAGTGAATTAACCTAATACAGTATATGTAGCTATCTCTCAATATTGAGATACATCCTATGGTACCCATCTCGCACGGTCTCCAAGGTATCATCGCAGGAATATAGCAGTCCCTAATCCTACGCCCGAACATCGTATGGATTTCTATATATATGTCAACGCTACGTCTGCAAAGAACCACTACTTCTATATAACGTAAGCGTTCGGACTGCCATCTTTGAACCATTCGATCGAATTAGGTTCCATCCTCGAATAATGCCCTCTAGTCTTATGATACACCACCTAGAGCGACATGAGTGTACCAAGACTTTTCCACGTACGTATCGTCAATCGTTCTCGATGTCTATTGCACATGTTCTCTATATTTGCGCCTGAGTCCCGTGGTAGAGCTAATCAAGAAACACGGAACTCGGTCGGGAGCTTTCAAATATCTACCGAATGCAGATGCTAAGGTCTGCTTTTACAGTGGCTATGATCCCACTAGACCCCTCCCTCAACTAATGAAAGACACCGAAGAATATCAAGAATAAGAACTTAACCCCGGCCCCTATGCCTTTCAAACCTATTGGCCAACCTCACCCATAACTAGATAGCAAAGTATATGGTCTTTTGGAGTTCTCCACCTTTTCGCTTTACGTACTGACAAAAGATGGTAGGTAGACGACGAGTTGCTATCACAGGGCACTAACTGGTCTCGCCGAATCAAGCTGCTCCATCTTAGTCTTTTGATTTCCCCTTATTATTGCAATCAAAGCATACTCGTTAGTTCACCTACACAGACCTAACCTCTGTGAGTACAGGCGGATCATCTGCCACTCACAGAGGAATACCAAGAGTACCCTACGTCCCCGGAAGCTGCATGCTTCCCCTTCCAGTCCTTTGGAGCCGTCAAACAATCAGATGAATGTGCGCTCCCCTCGTGCCTTATAACACCTCGATGATCTACCATGTTGGGTTATTCACCCTCAACCGTATGGACTGGTCTAAGCGCCTTACTTTAGCATGTTGTTAGACCCTATGTCTAAACATTCTTTTACGTGCTTGTATCACCTCACTGGGTTTCCAGTTAACTTGGTTATTCCAATTCATATTGAATTCTTATTCAAATTACCAAGTTTCTCTTGCTTAATAATTTCAGTCATACAACTTAATTCATTTAAGTTCATTAACAAGCTTACAACATGTTATTCTCTAGATTGTGGCCCAAGGTCTGTGATTCACAATCCCTTTTATATTCTTGTTTGATTTGAATAACATATTTTACTTAATATGTAATTAAGTATATCTAATTCACATGTTTCCAATTAACATGTCACTTACGCTTTATGATTAAATATAACTTATTTTATTTCACAAGTTTTCCTCATCCTTTTTCATTTAATCATAATTCCACTTTACGTCGTCAATACGACTTACCGTTGTTTACTTATTAACTTAGTTCTATTAACTAAGGCCCATTAATAAGTTTCTCTACCCATTTATTATAACCTAAGTTATAATTTCCCCTATTCCCTAGTACAAGTCTAAACATGTTATTACCAACGGGTTTCAGACTCCCAGACTACTTAATTTATAATTAAGTACAATATGTTTTCACCCCTTTTCTTAACTGGTTTTAGGTTTTTCCCTTTTCTGATTACTTAATTTACAATTAAGTGTCACTTAACTTAATTCACCAGTTATCCCATTCTCTTACTAGTTTATTATAACCTAAGTTATAATATTCACTTGTCCCTAGGACAAGTCTACCTATTATACAACATTTTCATTAATATTATTTATTTATAATAGGCTAATATCATTCCCCTTTTAAACCATTTACTGTTGTAAACCATTATTCTTCATTCTCTGTAATATATGTTCCTTATTATATTAAGGAAAACACTTCATGCACCTTATCAGTTTGATAGAAGGAATCAATGATTTATTTTCATAACGTTTTCCCATCTAAATCCGTGGTAGCAAGTAATTTCTTTACTTTTCTATATTTATTGTGGCTTATTTGCAACAACGTTTTCAGAAATAAGTCATTTAGGGAAATACAACACTTTTCCCTCTTATCACACTAACTCAGTTCATTACTTCCCTTCCTTTCTGGTTTTCTGAGTTAGACATTTAATTATCATCCTTGCCATTTATTCATATCTTGTTATATAAATACATTTATTTATATATATATAAGCAGTAGATCTCTCACATTAAGCCTGCACTTGTGGACGCTGGATTTGTCGGGCGGGTCCGGGCAGACTTCTACCACAAGCTGACTTAACCTCATATCTTAGCACATGTTGTTAATTCTTGCTCTTAGGCCTCTCAAATTAGGTTCAACATTAGTGGCTGCTGGATATGCCGGTTGGGTCCGGGCAGACTTCCGCCACTAATGCGACCTAACCTTGTGCCATAAGTGTATTTACAATTTCTAATTGTAACCCTAGGAATATTCATTTTCATTCAATCACTTATGTTCATATCAAATTGCGCTTCCAAATTAAAATCTTAAAACATAATATATGTTATGTTCATTACATGAAAATTTTAGACATATTATCCTTTTTACTGTAATATAGTTTCTAGTAATCTAATTTACATGTCATCCAATTTTTGCCTATATTTTGTCGCATGTCATTTTAAACATATGTTTAATTTTACTAGGACATGTAAACATCCAATCGAGTAATTATTTTAACATGTTGTTCAATCAATAATGTGTCCCAAGTAAAGCATGTAATTACAATCACTGAATTGGCTATTCATATCCTAACAAGTTTATTTTCTCCAACATGTAAACATTCAATAACTTAGCCAATTCAACATAGGAATTTCCTAACATATTCATATCAACATTTCAATTCGTTACAACAACAATTTATAATTAAACTGGCCATTTCAAAATTTATTTAAAAGGGGAATGCTAAACGATAGTCATAACATTATCTAAAGGATAGAGCTTAAACCCAGTCGTCTTTAAGCTTTTGCCAAATGTTGGATTTGATCCGTTCTATCATCCATAGTTTTCCTTTTCCCTTTTATTTGATTCACGACCTAACGACCATGAATTTATTATTTCATGAAAAGAGAAGGGAAAGAGAAATAATTTAAATAGATTGGTTCTTAGAGGTTTACCTTACTTTTATGATTCAATAATCTTTTTTATTAACGTTGATTCCCTCTTCCAGATCTGAATTCATAATCCTCCTAGGCTAACATTTTAATTTCAGAATAGATTTGGGAAGAGAGAGAGAGAGAGAGAGGGAGCCATGGCAGAGCTCTAGCGCAGCCGCCGAATTATAATGTTTAGGGTTTGATCTAGGGTCTTATTTATAGGTGCTCAAGACCTTATCGTATACGCAGCGCTGAGTCAGCATTGAACCCAGTTAAGAAAATAGTCCAGGTTCGCAAATGAATCTAGCCAAATCTTATCGTATACGCAGGGCTGAGTCAGCATTGGGTCCCGCAAGCTATTTTGGCGCAGAAATTTGAATTTTAAATGTTTGAATTGTTTTGACATAGAAATTTGATTTTCGAACTTTTGAATTTCTGGAATTTATTTAATTGTTTTATTCACACGAAATATTCTTATATGTATACAGTTACTCTACCGACTATTTTACGCGTATATATACGCATAATTTTTGTTTTATTTTCAAAATTCAAACGATGTTGCACCGTTATTTGATTCTTTCCATATTTCATTGACTGTAGCCTTATCTTGGATTTTATCTTTTGTATACATATATTTATACATATATATATTCTAATATATATATATATTCGAATATATATATATATATATATATATATATATATATATTCTTTATTTCCTCATATATATGTTCTAATCCCTTCAAATTTTGAATTTGTATACGTACATATATTTGCATGTTCAGTTGGCCCTCTCTAAAACAAAGATAAAAATTACGTCGCCGCCAGAATTCGAACCCCCGACCTCCATGTTACAAATCCAATGCCTTAACCAACTGAGCTATGAAGTCTTTTGTTAATAAGTCTTAGAACAATGGTAATTATTGACCTCTCCTTACTTCTCTTTTTCATATTAATTACAATACTTAAATTAAACTATTGCATGAATCTTTTTCTTTTAATGTTAATGCATTATGTTTGCAAACCAGTGCATGAAATATATTTACATTGCATGCAACCAATCCTTTCTTTCTTTCAATGCTTGCATTACATTTTTTTAGTGCATGTATTTATTACATGGAATCCTTATTTTATTCTTTATTTTATATTTTAATTTGTTTGTGTGTGTATATATATATATATTTCTCTTTTGCATATACAAACTTCTAGGCTCAATAACTTCTTTATATGATGTCCGTTTTACGCAAACCAGATGTCTACCTTGACCAGAATTCCGAGACGGACACAATGGGTAGTCCGTTTTACTTAATTCTCATTATTTAATTAAGTTATTCTTATTTTATTATCTTAAAAATATGGGGTGTTACAGCGAGTTTTCAAAACTCGCCTTTAGTGCAAACCTGCATACAAAACACCCCAACCCGAGACCCTTCTTCCATTTTCTCACTTCACTTCACCGTTCTTCCCCATTTAACTGCTGCAAAAAAAAAAATCAAATCAACTTCATTTTCGTCCATTTTTCATCCAATCCATTCCAAAAAGACAACAATGACTAGCACATCCGGCGTACAACACGAAATCGGTAAAATTCTAAACCCTAATTTTCAATTGTGAAATTAGGTCATACATGTTTAAGAATTATTGGTTATGGGGGTTTTGGCACAAAGCAATGTTGTGTACATTGTTCGCATTGTTGTCATACATGTTCAATTTTGTGTACACAACATTGAAATTAGGTCATACATGTTCAATTTTCTGAACCCTAATTTGTACATTTTTTTGTACATTGTTCACATTTACGATTTAGGGGCTTTGGTGTGTATATTGTTCACATTATTGAATTGAGTTTTTTGATTAAACGATGGGTATTGGATGTCATGTATTGGATATATTATGAATCGAGGTATTCGGGTTTTGTGTATGACGACGCGTGTAAGCTTTGTACTGTGATACTGTGTAGATTGGCAAAAAGAAGCACATGATATTGAACTTGTCCCCTATGCATGTAATTTAATGACTGTGAAAATCATTTATTAGTTTGGAACTGTCTGATAAAGTTAATCCTGCATTTTTGCAGAGTATTTTGAGATGGAGCCCGGACCAGTAGATCCGAGCGTGTTATATATGCAGGCCTAACACAGGACATCAAATGCTAATCGGATGCAGGTAGCAATTTGTTACTATTTTCATATTTTGATGTTTAGTTTTTTAGACGTCAAACCCCAACTTTTGTTATGTATTAAATTTGCAGAGTGTCAGTACAGAGTTTGTCATTGACCACTCATCCTCCCTTTCGAAAGTGACATCTGAGGATCCTCGCGTCATCACCGAGATCGAGAGGGTTGGATTCATACATATTTTTCACTTAGGTTACATCCAGCTCGATCATAGCCTTGTCGGTGCTTTACTGGATAGGTGGAGGCCTGAGACTTCCACATTTCATCTACAAGTCGGTGAGACAACTATCACATTGGCAGATGTTGCGGTTTTGCTAGGATTGCCTATTGATGGAAAAGCTATTGCGTTTGATGGTGCGCGACAAGATTATTTGCAGCTATGTCACGACCTACTAGGGCTGAATCCACCAGCCAATCAAGTAAGGGTTCAAAATTTGATTCATATCAGATGGTACCGTAATCAGTTAGCGGGTATTATTTCTGCAGATGCCACCCAGTTAGAGATTGAGCAACGGGCTCATTGCATTTTACTACATGTTATTTTCTACAGAGTGATGGTCGATCATGCCAAGACCCGTATATATTTGAGATGGCAACCGTTTTTAGCTGATCTTAGGCAGTGCACATCATATTCGTGGGGTGGTGCAGTGTTGGCCTATGCATATCAGGAATTGTCCAAGGTCGCGCTGCAACAGTATAACTATTTTGCCAGTTGCCCGACGCTACTTCAGGTATGAACCGAATGTCTATAATTTACTGTTATACAATGTGATGCATCATTCTCTTTCATTAATAGTATATTTTTGTGTACACAGCTTTGTTCCTGGACTTATCTTCCCGTTGGAAGATTAGCAGTGACTCCTGATCCCATCGACCCATCGATGCCGCTTAGAGCTAAGTATACTTATTTGATCATTTATTTTATTAAACGAAGCACATAACATTTCCAATGTATGTACATTTTATTATCATGTAACAAGTGGGTTGGAAAAAAGGATATGCGATAAACACCACGACAAGAGTTGTACTTTTACCGCAATGAGTTAGACGTCCTTATAGACGAAAAGGTTACATGGTATCCGTACACTCCGGAGGTACTTGCCCCACTACCAATCACTTGCAGAGCTCATAGGTACCTTTGGACGACGAGAGTACCTATGATAGCCTACACCTTCACCGCTTGGCACCTTCCCGATAGGGTTATGAGGCAGTTCGGCTTGAGGCAACATATACCGGATGATGCATCGCCTTACATTGAGGGCTACAATGCGCAGACTTTCACCTGCATCATGCTATGTGGGATGACCGTGATAACCATATTGAGTTCGAGAGGAAGCCCCCCCTATCCGCGGCGCAGGACATGAGGTGGTACTGGAACATAACACGACGCTACATCCTTAATCCCGGAGTAGATATTGCGTTAGCACTGTATGTTCCAAGAGCACCACTAGAGAGGAGCGTGATAAGTTGATGTGTGTACTATTAAATACAATCAGTTTCATTTATTCATTCTATCTAATTTTCTTTTAAATTTGCAGGTTGTCGGTATCAACCATGCGTGGGAGGAGGCAGAAAAGCTTAGAGAGAGGCAGACTGACGACGAGGGACGAACATGTGCACAAACATACAGAAGATTTTAAATGTGATTCTATGCAGGAACAAGCTAGAACGACCGAAACCACCATCTCCTCCACCTCCTCCTCCTCCTGTAGGTCCTCCCCCTCCGCCTGCCGGTTCTCCTCCACCTCCAGTAGCGCACGAAGAATTGTGCATGGTCCATCTCAACCTGCACCTACATTACCACGTACCAGAAGTGCACGGCGCAATAGGAGCAGCAGCGGTAGTGGTTCGTCTTCAACTTCCACACCATTAGTCACCCGACCAAGGCGAAACTAGATAGTAGTCTTTTCTTGTTTTGTTCGATCTAGATTTCACATATACCTTGTTTTGTTTTATCGATCATGCGATGTAACCTTTTCTTGTTCGTTCTACGTACCAAATATGTAGTCTTTGTTTATTAATTTGCTATGTTTTGGTACATTTAATTATTTGTCACATTGTTATTTGTCATTCAGTTTTGTTAATAATTATCCTGGAATGATGGTTTTTGTTGACTGCAAATATGTGCAGGTTTGTGTATGCAGGTTTTGTTGTGTGCAGGGTTGCACTGAAGGCGAGTTTTGGAAACTTGCCTTATTTTATTGAGGGCGAGTTTCCAAAACTCGCCTTCAGTTTACCTGTACACCAAAACACGTCTAAGTTTGTAATTATGTTACAAACATGGCTAAATCTGTTATACCTTTCAAAAACATGGCTAGACATGTGAATTACCCTTATTTAAATAATGAAAGCTGTCTCACGTAATAATATATTCTTTTTTGTAAGAATTCACAAATTGACTATTTTTACTGTGAACATTAACAGACTTGAGTATAAAAAAAGACAAAGTGCTAGATAGTTTGGTTAAAGGCAGTCGTACAACTGCACGATTACTATCTAATATTTATGATGTAAATATAAAAGAAAGTGCTTGAATTAGCAAAATTCACAAAACAAAACTGAAATGTTGAATTATTTTTTTGATGACCGAAATAAAAGCAATGATTTTTTTTTCTTTGGTTCAAAATTCATCATATTATGATAAAAGCACATTTAAATTTGATTGTTGCATGCTATTTCTTGACTTTGGGAACCATAAGCTAACCGAAACAGTGTGTTGTACTATTACTGGTTGCTGGGTATAAAATTTGTTATTTACTCTGTTAACCTAGAAAATGAACCAACACTACGATATCAGATGAAAGCATCGTTTAAGGTCAGATTAAATAAAAAAATAAAAGAAAAACAAGATCCGCAGATTATATAACATAAGTCCATTTTAATCTATTTTATTAGTTATTCTCGCTCTGGATTATAGGTACTTATCGTAGATCTATTCACAAACTAGCAGAGTGAAGATCCGCAGATTTCTTGGGAGAAGAGTAGAGTGAAGACCTAAATTTCACAAGTGAGAAGACCGCCTTGCCAAAATGATAATAACTCGGGATGGAGTTATTTCCCTTAATGCAAGTAAAACTCTTCCATTTGTTGATTTTCGCTACTTTCTTTTTGATTTATATATTCTATGTCTTTTTTGGCTTTTATTTTGTTTAAATGATCTTTCTGATAACTGCTTCCTTTTTGTCAATTCTTGAAATTTTTTGTCAGAATCATAGGAAAACTAATTGATCTTGAGCTGTTCATGTAGTATAAGAGGTTCATGGAGTTTAGAAAGTGGGAAATTGAGGAATAATAACTCAGTACCGATCTAAATGGCTTGGCACTGAGTTAAAAACACTTGACCACATTTCGGTCCAAATTTTTAGGGCTTAATCCCTTAGTCTTTTTGATTGTATAATTTCTGAGTTAGTCAATAATTTCATCATTTTTTGTTTTCTAAATCCAGTTAAAATCTTGTTTGATTCAAAAGCGAGTTGTCACTCTTAATATTTGGCTAAAGCTATATGGATGTGCATGGGCTATTGGAGGATTATCGACATAAAATAAACAACATTCACCATCCTTGATTTCTCTCTTCATAATCCGACTGTGTTGTTGCAGCCAATTAAATTCCAACCACTTGAGCCTGTCTCGTCTTGCCATAATCATATCATTCAAAATTTGATTGCACAAAATCATATAGGACGAACCATGGTTGTTACGACGATAAGATGACTTGAGTCAACAAAGGTTCAGCAAGTCGACTAGTCGATTAGTCGTAGACTCGAAAATTATAATGCTGCCACCAAAAGATTGTCAAATCAAATATATTGCTGCGAACAAACATATGCGACTGAACAAAAAATTGTGAATTCAAATAACAATCGATCGACTTTCGATACTTCGACAAAAGCTAGGATTCGAATTTTTTTCTGTTCGATACTTGGTATCGATCTCTTTCAACTCGATTTTTTTCAATTCGGCTTTCGATTAATTTGTTTTTTATTCGATACTAGGTATCAATCTTTTTTTGTTCGTTTTTTTCTTTTTTCGATGCAATAGGTATCAATAACTATGTGCAATGTTTTCAAAATGAGATTAAAATCGTAAAATTCAAATTATAAATCAAAACGGGATTTAAATCGTAAATTGTACTCAAAAACATACATTTTAAGGTTTGTATACGATTTGAAATTTATTATGATGTTTGAACTTTTATGTTTAAACCTAAAACTACATTTTCTTTTTTGCTCAGATTTATTTTGTTTGCGAAATGATTAGAATTGGAATTGCATATCCCAACTAGTATACCTAATACATCCATTTCGATTAATTGATTTTTCTATTTTGTGATATTAGCTATGTTTGAATCGGTGTACAACTCAAATCGTAAAGTGGAAGTTTCGATTTGAAACGAGATTCAAATTATGGGATTTTAATATTTTTGACAACAATGATTGTAGGATTCGTTTTTTTTGTTCGATCTATATCGATAACTGTAAGGTTTGAATTTTTTTTCTCATTTCTGGAATGGGCCAATGCCAAATCAGTCGACACCCATAAAGACCTAGTCAAGTCAACTAGTCGACAGATTTCGACCTAGACTCCCGAAATTCATACAAAAAGCAAGTCGAGGCTTTAAGTCAATGGTCGGATCACAACTAATCGAGCATCGTGATAACAGTGATGTTAATAGAACTTTAGATTACGTTCTTTTATGATAATTGCTTTCCATGCAAGAAGAAATATGGGGAAAAACACGATACACACAAATTCCACAATAAGTAGATGAATTGGTAGTTTCTTCGAATCAAACCGTGAAAAGCACAACACCAGAAATACCTGTTTGTCACCCTTATAACTGTTAGCAATTAGTTTGCTCACGGTTATAACAGTTGTCCCAACAGGCGTTGGTGATTTTTATCACGGTTATAACCGTGACAAATACCACGAAGAATCTAATGGTTATAAGCGTGGTTCTATTTTCAATTCTCACGGTTTTATGTGTGATAATATCTATCTTAGTAATGGTAATAAGCGTTGTAATATTTAAGTTTCTAACGGTTTAAATGTGGTTAATGTCATGATTATAACGGTTATAAGTGTGGCTTAAGAATTCTTTCCAAAGGCTCCTGTCACATTTACCACACTTTTAACCATGAGAAACTATACGCTGCATACATAAAAACCTATATTCCATATCAAATATACATAAATATATATTCAGTACTAGTGGTGGCTACATTCACAGTAATAACATTTGAAAAACAAATAGCGTGTTGAACATACTAAATTCAATACTAGTTTAAAGTACCATGAGTTATACACTATCATTAACATACATAATAAGTGTTAAAACAAGATTCAACAAATTTCTTCTAAATTCAGTTTTAACATACATATCATCTACCAAATTAACTTCAATCCTACCACTAGTCCAGAAAGTAACCTGCTGCACAGTTTTAGTTGTACCTATAGAAAACCACAATAAAACATTAGAAATCAACAATAAATCTGGTAATACAAACGCAATAGAGAATTCTACATAACTTCACATATATGAACTCCCGTAATACTTCCCCTTGGCTCAAATACAGAACTCTAAATGAATATTTATAAACATTGATTCAAAGAACCAAGTTAGACAAGAGAAGTTTCAAGAAACTGCTAGAAACATAGTGACACACGAATTAATGCTGCCATATATTATAAATAGTCAGGTGTGAATAAAAATCCACTATCTTGAACCAAATAGATATTCAGTGAGACATCCCGTTGAGCAGAATGAATTTTTCCCCTCTTTATATCATAATCAAAAATCTATTAACCATACAAAGTGTGATGCATCTACAATGCTTAGAAATATAGTAAATAATTTACTGCTAGCTGATCGACGCTTTCCTATGAATTAGAAAAGCGCGATATTTGTAATAAAATTCTGCAAGCGTACATGTGTGTAGCATACAGGTCGAACACAGGGAGGTAAATTAAAATTAAATTATTTATCTAATCTCTTGGGCGAGTTAGACGAAGCCTGGAGATTTTGTTGAATAACAGAACAATTAAAATTGCAACAATTAGGATTATCGTTGAATCTAATTAAACGATTAATCCTAATGAAAGTAAATAGCAAAACAGGAATAAAATGCAGAAAAAATGCAGAATAAGAAGAACAACAAAAAGTAAAATTAGGATTGTCGTTGAAACTAATCAAACGACTAATCACTATAAAAAAGTGTAAAATACAATTGGTGTTCTTCCAAAACTAATTGTGAAGACAACACCGATTGCTAAGAAATAGAAAAATGCAGAAATAGAAAAATGCAGAAAAAGAAAAATGAGTTTTATTAATGGAGAAGAGAATAGAATAAGATAGGATGGTGGCTACAATGACATTACAAGGGTATTTATAGGATAGAAAGCCAAACCCTAACCCTAACCATAATATAATGATAGATGGGCCTTAGGAAATTCACAAAAGAGTTTACAATGAGAGTCACAAATGGGCCTTAGTTAAATCTATTAAATTTTTGGCCTTTCTTCTTTTCCTCTTGGTTCTTAGACAAGCCTCCCTTGATTTGAGATGTGCATGGCCTTTTTATCAATCATTTTCTTGTCCAACAGCAACTAGATGTGGAATCTTCATCTACAATTCTTCAAAATGTAAATATTTAGCAATCTGATCTCCATTTCTCTACTTTTCTGGTTGCATGCGGGCTGGGTTTGAATATCTATAAAAGTAACAAAACAATACCCAAGTAATATTTATTTATATACAAAAGATAAGATATAAGAGCATAAAATAAACACATTTCTATGTCAATCAAATACCCCCACACTTATCTTTTACTCGTCCTCGAGTAAAACAAAAATTAAAAACTAACTAGATAGGTCGCACTTTCGTAGGAAACACGATTGCATTGAGCGTATGCAACAAGCCGTTAAACCTCTAGGTGTCCCTAGTAGGACGAGTGGTGTCTCGTGAGGGTTTTCAGTGGATACTACCAACAAAATCCAAATGCAGTATGCTATGATTCTAATGAAACTACATGAATGCAATGGACATATGCAAAATAAAAGCAAAAATGAAAACAAGACTTGTTTCTGAAGTGGTACAACAATTTAAATTAACAATTTCTAGTCAGTTGATTTTATTTTAGATACCTCAACTTGTCACAAATTTTCAATATGAATCAAGTTTTCAAATGTTAAATCCCAGTTTGGCCAGTTGGTTCGGTCGATAACATAGTGCAGCCATGAAATAAATTCTTAGTTTGCTTGGCACAGTTTGCAAAGTGGTATTATTATTTTCTCATGTATGGCTAGTCAAATCAATAAGGTCAAGAAGTGTTTGGGCATCATCGATTATTCTTTATTCTATAAAATTTTAAAATTTATGATTAAGTACATACACCTAACTTAGAAGACCAAGGTTTACCACCCATGCACTGCCTCGCGGACTAACGGAGAGTGGGTAAAGAGCTTGGCGGATTGTGCAGGCCGACTTTGACTTTGTCAACAACGTGTCGGTAATCCTTAGGTGTCCAATCTCATAAAATGAGACCAAAATATTCCAACGCTGACTTTGTCAACAACGTGTCGGATAGAGCTTGGCGGGTTTGCACACCAACGCTTGATATACAAGCAATGTTGGATACCCTTGGATTACTGTTATTATTATTGAAAATATAAGCACAAAAGAGAGTTACGCGAATTCAACTTAACACAACTTAGTTTTAAAGATTTGAAAAGCCAATATAAGTATTTTAAGTCCTCCACTTATTTAAACAAAGTCTACAATATAGAATAGATTTCATGGCCATCACCTGAGAATCTCCCTATGTACCGGTTACACTATTATCCCTCAAAATTAAACTTTTCATTATATTTCAAATTCGAATTTAGCTGAGAGAGAAAAATACTATCAACTGGCTAAAAATTGTAAACTTATTTTGTTGTATCAATTGAAAATGAGTCATATTTCAAAAAAAAAAATATGGCATGTTATTACAGTCTAAAATGCATGATGGTCCTATTTAAATGATGAAAATGAAAAGAAAGAAAAAAAAAGCGAAAATGAGTGAAATGCAGACTCCCCCCACACTTGGACAAAACAGTGTCCACACTGTAAACGTTTCCTAAATTTGAAAGATCTTACCCAAAGTTGAATGAGATGCAAAATTATTTGTAGAACGAAATGCAATCTAACTATATGTAAGAATGGATCATATGTACAATGATATATGTGTTTGCGATGTATGCGATGCAAAGAATTCCACCAACTTTTTCCCCCACACTTGGTTCTAGCCCTATGAGTCTCATTCCCATTATGTCTAGGCGTGTTTTCTAATAAGCAAAGGTTTTTGAAAACCATCTCATCTTTAAACCTAGATTTATAGTCCAGTAAATGAATGTTCAAGGTCCTCCTAACATGAAGTTTTTCAATCAAACTAACATTCCAAAAATAGTTCATGTGTTCAACAAATTTATCAGTGTAATTTTTCAAAAAATTGTGATCGTATATAAATTCAGTGAAATTTGAAATCTGAGTGTTGTTCAAGACTATGTGATCACATTTCTCATCATTAACTGACAATGTATTTTCGAAACTGACAATTTCAAGTTCATTTGAAATCTCAAAATTTTCAAACTTGGATTCGTGGCCTAATTCTATTTCATCCTCATTCGGCAACTCCTCTTCATTCAATCCAACAAATTCATGTTCATTGAAATTCTTCTCCAACTCTGAGTTTTTGAAAAATTCAACATTTTCATTTTGTTCAACTTCTAGAATTTCAAGTTTTTCACAGCCTGAAAGAGGAAGGTCAAAATCTAAGCTTAAATCTTTTTTCTGAAAAGGGTTGAAGTCCAAATCATTTGTTGAATTTTGAAAATCTTCATCAAGATGATTATTCTCAATTTCCAAAGTCGTTATTTGAAAATTTTCAATGTCAGTAGAAATTAGATTATTTTCTGATTCAATGCTCATTTGATTTTGTTGCTCTTGTTGTTCTTTAAAAGATTTCATTAAGCAAAGAAGTTCATCAAGCTTTCTATCTTTTTCATCAAGCTGTCTATCTTGGTTTTCTACCCTCTCTCTAAGAATGTTAAGATGATATTCTTCAGAATCGTTGATTTGAAAGCACTCGTTTTGGATTTCTTGATTCTCAAAATTATAGTCCACATCAATTTCACGATCAATATCATTCCCAATGTGGTGGTTGTTTGAATCTTCAGAAAAATGACAATGATATTGGAAAACATTTTGATTTTGAAAATTAGGGTCATAACCAAAACTGTTGAAATTCGATGGAAAATTGAAATTTTGGTTATTTTCAAGATGTTGATATGGGTTGTAATTTTCAAAATTTTGATCGATTTGAAAATCATTTTCATATTCAAAATTATTTTCGAATTGGTTTCCAACCCTGTGTTGATGTTGATCAAAAGTATATTGGGATTCAAAGCTATTTTGATATGAATGGGGCCCATAATCGAATTTATTGAAATTTGAATTGAAGTAGCCATTTTGATCATAACTTTGAAAATATTGGTCATTTTGAAAATTGTTGACATTTGGCTCGCGAAATTTTGGAAAATCTTGCTTCATGAGTTGTAATTCAAAATCATACTCTTGAAGGGAACGTCTACTTCGGTTATTATCCCACGATTCTCTCAAGGATTTCTTGGAATCAGACATTTGAATGCAATCAACAGAAGATAGAAATTATTCTTAGTTCAAAATAGTATAAAAGAATGAATTATGCTCTATTAATTAACTGACTCAATTAGAAGGGGGAAGAGGGTCTTATGGCCGTTCACGTATAGTATAAATACTAAGGGATACGACCAATGTTTTACGGGTAGTATGCAACCTCTTTTGCTAATAGTTCAATAAATTGAACTACTATATATCCGCGATCCAATTATACGAGACAATCAACTTCACAAAGCACCACTTTTAAATTATATTATTTTGAAAAATCAAAATTTTATTGTTGAAAAACGATGAGAGTGATGGCTGTAATTATAGAAATTCGTTCCTCACCAAATGTATTCGGAAATTTCAGTCATTAAACAATCACAGAATAATAACAGAAAATTAAAATATTGTACAAGCAAGCCGCTACCCCTGTAGAAGATTTTTACAAGCAATTTCTATATTTTTCAAAGCAGCAGAGCACCTGTAGAGTTCAGAAATTATTACAGTGGGGCATGGCTGTCCATCCAGAAAAAATGAGTAGCGTCAATGATTGAAATCTCACTATTTGCAATTTCTTTTGATTTCTGAAATCTTGATTTGTTGCTTGAACTCCAGTCACCTTGTCCTTAGTTCGAAACTCCTTTTTTTTGGTTTTTTTTTGAATGAATTGAATAACAAAGAAAGCACAAGAAAAAGAAAAAGGAATTAACAAAAAAAAAAAACTAACTTTTTGGAAAAGATGGTGCTGAAGTGTGGATTGAAAAAAAAACTGTGGTGAAATGAGATTATGTGAGAGGGAGAGGTATTTGATCAGAGGGAAGAAATGAAGCAGGGAAAAATAATTGAAAAAAAAAGAATCTTTTTATGACCTCCCTTTTTTTTATTATTGTTGAAAAAGTGGACAAATAGGAAAGAAACAAATGACCAAAAAAAAATGGGAAGAGAGATTTCAGGAAAGAAAGAGAATTGTAAAGGAAGAAAGGAAAGTAATTGTAAAAGATTTGGAAAAGAAATTGAGAAGGAAAAGCAAAAAAAAAAAAAGAGAAGACAAAAACAGAAAGAATTTTTTTTCTTTCGTTTATTGTTGTAAAATTAGAAGAGACAGAAAAAAACGAAAAAGGAAAAACTTGAAAAGGGAAAGAAATAAATGGAGAAAGGAAAGAAAATTAATTACAGGGCAGAGAAGAGAAATTTATATAAGGAATTTTTTTCTTCAGCAAACTGTAAAAGAAGAAAGGATGCTAGATATTAGTAAGAGGGGAAACAAACGAAAGAAAGGAGAAAGAAGTTGAAAACAGGGAAGAAAAATGGCAAGATTTTTTTTTTGAACTTGTAAAAGAAGAATGAGAAGTAATTGTATTGAAAATTGGAAAGGAGGAATAAAGAGGAGAGAAATCAAAAGTGGATTTTTTTTTTTTTTGAAAAGAAAGGAAATTTGTAAGAGAAGAAAAGAAATCAAATGTATTGAGAACAAGAAAGACAAAAGAAGAAAGAAAAAAAAATGCAAAAGAGGAATCTTTTTTTTTGAAATTTGTAAAAAGAAAAAGAATGTAGATGATTGGAAAGAAAGTGGAAAGATGGAAAGAATAAAGGAAAATTGAAAGTTGTTTTTTTTAATGAAGGAGAGAGCCGGAAAGAAATAAATGAAAAAATGGAAAGAGAGATTGTAGGAGGTGAATGAGAAATGCAATTGGAAAGAAAGAAATAAATAAATAAAATGCAAGTTTTTTTATATGAAAATTTGAACAAGAAGAAAGGGAAAGAAATGAATGGGAAAAACCAAAACAAAAGAGGAAAAAAAATTAAAAGAGGAAGGAAATAAGAGAAAAAAAGCAAGGTTTTTTGAGTAGAGAGGAAGGGTAGAAGGAATTGAGGAAAGAAATAAAAGCAGACAAAAACAAGAAAGAAATCAAAGTAGACAGAGAAGAAATTGGAAAAGTTTTTTTTTTTTTTAGAAAGTTGTAGACAAAAGATGGAAACAAATAAAAAGAAAAGGAAAGGGAAAAGAAAAATGTGAAAATCAGCGAGGTGATAGAAAGATGGAAAGAAATTGAAGAAAAATTAGCAAGTTTATTTTTTTGTATATATATATTTTTCTTTTTGAAGAAGGAATTAGATTGGAAGAAATGCGAACAAAAAAAAAGAAAGAAATAAATGAAAATAAAATGAAGGAAAATTAAAAGAAAAAGGGGCAAGATTTTTTTTCCTTGTCTTAGAGATTATAATATCAATATGTGATACACAATCAACTAATCAAGGTTTTTATCTATATATATGTACAAGAAAACAATAGAAAAATAAAAAGAAATAAAAGAAATTTTGGCAAGTTTTTTTTTTTTAGCAAAATCAAATAAAAAGGAAAAAAACTAACACGAATCATAAATTAAATAAATAATAAAATTCAATTGTTACCTCCCCGGCAACGGCGCCAAAAACTTGATCGACGCTTTCCTATGAATTAGAAAAGCGCGATATTTGTAATAAAATTCTGCAAGCGTACAGGTGTGTAGCATACAGGTCGAACACAGGGAGGTAAATTAAAATTAAATTATTTATCTAATCTCTTGGGCGAGTTAGACGAAGCCTGGAGATTTTGTTGAATAACAGAACAATTAAAATTGCAACAATTAGGATTATCGTTGAATCTAATCAAACGATTAATCCTAATGAAAGTAAATAGCAAAACAGGAATAAAATGCAGAATAAGAAGAACAACAAAAAGTAAAATTAGGATTGTCGTTGAAACTAATCAAACGACTAATCACTATAAAAAAGTGTAAAATACAATTGGTGTTCTTCCAAAACTAATTGTGAAGACAACACCGATTGCTAAGAAATAGAAAAATGCAGAAATAGAAAAATGCAGAAAAAGAAAAAATGAGTTTTATTAATGGAGAAGAGAATAGAATAAGATAGGATGGTGGCTACAATGACATTACAAGGGTATTTATAGGATAGAAAGCCAAACCCTAACCCTAACCCTAATATAATGATAGATGGGCCTTAGGGAATTCACAAAAGAGTTTACAATGAGAGTCTCAAATGGGCCTTAGTTAAGCTATTAAATTTTTGGCCTTTCTTCTTTTCCTCTTGGTTCTTAGACAAGCCTCCCTTGATTTGAGATGTGCATGGCCTTTTTATCAATCATTTTCTTGTCCAACAACAACTAGATGTGGAATCTTCATCTACAATTCTTCAAAATGTAAATATTTAGTAATCTGATCTCCATTTCTCTACTTGTCTGGTTGCATGCGGGCTGGGTTTGAATATCTATAAAAGTAACAAAACAATACCCAAGTAATATTTATTTATATACAAAAGATAAGATATAAGAGCATAAAATAAACACATTTCTATGTCAATCACTAGCACACAAACTACATAGGACCGCCCCTTCCAATCTAAACAAATACTTATCTTATAATTATGTGAACTATCATCCCATATATGGCAATATAAGGATTATTCATCCCTCTACTATATGTACTATCCATCCCTCATGTTTAACCTATTTTAATCATATGGACTATCTACCATCATGCACAACTAATTTGTCTAGAATTACAATGATCCCAACATTTAATATATAGAGACTTTTAATCTCCGACACCATATGGATTATCTATCACATATTTTAGTCTTCTTAGAATGACAACAAATGTAGCTGGCTACAAATAGGAATGGGACCAATATTTATAAATAGGGACAATGCTGCCATATATTAATCACTGAGCCCATTTCTTGGTTTGTGTCCTTTATTCATTTCAGGATGGAGTTGCTCAATGTCTGGTCTATCCTTTTCATTCTTCCTTTAATTTTACTTAATCTACTTCTTAACCATGACAATAATAACTTATAATCATTTTTTTTGGTAAAATATAATCAAGAGATAAAACTCTCCATTATATATACTATCTACCAATAAGGTCTGCAGTAGCATAAAACCTATCATAAATGGTATAAAGTTGATTAGTCAATGAATAAAATGCACATGAATCACATTCAATTCACGTATGCCATTTATTTATGTCAGTCTCAACTATATCTACACACACAATAAACAATGCAACTGAAGTTTCAGAGAAAAGAGTTGTAGATTCAAAAACACTATTACACGATTATAGCAACAGCTGAGAATGGCCACGATATTTTGTAAACTTTGCACCTATCTCTTCAATTAATGATGCTTTGATTTCCACCAAAAAGTTGCAAAAAATCAATTCATTGCCTTAAAGGCTCTTCCACGCATGTCACACTTTTCAATATGTTTATTTTAAGAGCGAAGTTCCTAGGCTTAAATGGAAAAATTGGAGATTCAGAATTTATTTTTCACTACTGATAAACAAAGTACATTTTCTCTGTATTAAATCAATTATAGAATAGAATGCAGATCATATTGGAAGAAGCAGAATGAAATGGAAATGACTATAATTTGATAACTTCCCAGTCCAGTAACCCCTGAATTCATGAGTGGGAATTCGCAGCCCTGAATTTAGAAGGGAAAACATCAACACCAAGATCAAATTTATCTATAACACACAACAAATTACATATAAACCAATAAAATTGTCCAAAGGAGATATAGAAATACAAGTCTAGATATCTGTAATGATTTGAATCCTAAGCTAATTTTCAGTGGCATATTCCACAATGCTTGATTCTTAAACTCTATGTCAAACGTAAAAAATATCTAAAATGATTTAGATTCACATTAATATATATATATATATATATATAGAGAGAGAGAGAGAGAGAGAGAGAGAGAGATTTGATAAAAGTGACATTGTAAGAAAAAACAGTACAATCTTTATGTTTGCAAATGGTTGGTTTCAAATTAATGTCTATACATGTGATCAATATGTTTCAGTCTTGCAACATATAGACATGAGTGCCTTGTACCAAGATTTAAAGCACAATTTTGTCGGCACTGTTACTATTAAGTACGCCCATGATTGAGTATGCGTCTTTCAGATCAAAACTCTAACCAAAATATATGTGTACTGGTATCATGATGCGCAAGTTTTACATAGCATCAGTCATGAGACTTCTAGCAGTATTCATACCATAAGTGTTAGACTTCTGGAAATTTATTTTTGTTTCCCCTTTAAAGTAGCAACACATGCAAGATTCATTATCTAATATATATCAGAAGTGATAAACATAAACAATGGTTTTCAATTTCTCCCATTAGGATGAAGCTGAAACGTAAATTAAGAGATTAAAAAAACTAACTGTAGTGCAACCTACCTGCCACTGCTTTTAAAATTACAGTACAACCTGCAAATCAGAGAAAGAAAAAAAATAAAAGAATTAAAAATTAAACAAATAACAAAATAATCATAAATAAAGAAACAAAAGCCAAAAAGGAATGGACATCAAATTCTGTCATTTTTAGAAAAGAGAAAAGATTCAAAATCCCATCTTAGATTAGCTCCTAAAAGGTGAAATAAATCAGGCATGATGATTGATTGAAATATAATTGGATTTTTAAAATATAATTAATGGAAATAAATAAATTTTTAATAATCAATTCCACAGATGTTTCTGATTGAACGGATTGACAGTGCACTAGACAATTAAAGCATAACTACTAGTATTACCGCACAATGATGGAAAAATCGACCGTTAATGTATTTAATATAAAATAATTTTTTTTTGCTAAAATATATTTCAAGTTAGATTTTATTTAAAAAATTATAAGGCATTTTAAGAGAAAATGAGAGTACTAAATAAAGTAGAAATTCAATAAAACCGAATGTTACATGTAAATCAACTTGAGAATAAGAATATGCTATAAATGTATTAATTTGAATCAGCCCCAAACATATACATACATTTTTGTTATATATTAAGTTGAATCCATGTAACATTGATAATTCGTTATTTTGCAATTCAAGTCATAAATGGGTTGAAGAAATAAAAAAAGAAATCAAACATTTTAATGTAAGAGCTGATAAAAAGTTAAACATGCAAAGGGTCATAGACCAATCATATTATCTTCATTCTTTGATTAATAATAAAAATATTATCATCAAATGTCAAATATACTTCAATAAATATAATTATACATGCTTTTAGTTTTATTTTTTATTTTTCATGGATATCATTTCTCCAGATCTATCACCGTCGAACCTCAAAACGCCAGCAACAGTTTTCCTTCCCACCTCTAGTTGCCCACAAAACACCACTGGTATCCAGTGGCTTCCCTTTATCTACGCGTTGTAGTAGTCTTTATGTCAAATCATATGGTGAGTTATGATAACCAAAAGACCAACATATTACAACATTTCAATAACTTGGCCTGCAACACAGCATCTTGAAGCATTCAAGTGCATCCATATTCTGGCCCATACTACATCACTTTTATTGCTGACATGTGCACCAATGTATCACTAATCTTTGCACTTGATTGGCTCCTTAGTTATAGACTTCACAGTTGCGCTTGACCTCTCATCACCCGCAAGTGTCCAAGCTATGAATAGCTTCTCAATTGCAGCTGTGACCTTGCTTCACAACTATTGTGCTTCGCATTAATCATGCGTTAAAAAAGAAGTTAGTTAACAGAGAGCACATGATTCAGTCATGAACATGATGCAAAATAAAGAAGAAATAAACAACATAGGCATACTCCATTAAAATAAAAAATAGACGCAAAATCCATAAAATTTGTGGGCTTTATTAATGAGCCTTAAATTATGGTATTTTTATGTAGTTACGTCATTTTGGAATGTAAATGTAACAGTAAGAGTTGCATACATACATATCTCCATTCAAAAAGACGGAAAAATGTCTTATATCCAAAGTAAATGGAAACAATGCAATCGAAATGAAATTTAACTTTGCATAAGTAACCAAAGAGCCAAGCGTACATGCCAAAGCAAAAGCAGATCAAAAGATAGAATGATTTGGGTTGGTAGACATAGATGTTGTTAGATGCTAATAGCAGAGGCAACTGAAGTCATCAAGCATCCAATCTTTAGTGTTTTTCATCGATTATTTGGTACAGGTGCGCCATGGCTATCTGCTGCTTTTTCGACATCATGTGAAGGTATTACGGTAATTTTTAGCATGCTTGTTGATGGCGTGATCCCACTGCCTCTAAAATTTGATAACCAAGTTTGATTAGTTAGCATATATAACATCACAAATGAAACCAGTATTTTTATTATAAATAGCCATAGTTTAGGTGTTGAAAAACAATGGCCGAGTCGCGGACTAGGTCGCTTTCTTGAAGACGATTCGGCGATCTGGTCAGAGGTGCAAACCAGTTCATTCCTTCGCCACCGCCTCCAGGAAAAACAGCCTCTAAAAACGATAACCGATCTGCTTGCACAACAAATCAGTGCAGATTTGCAATTTCGAAAATAATATTGCTCGAAATTTCTAAAAGAAAGTTTTTAGTGGTGGAGGCCAGAAGAAAATAGAATTCGGTGTATTTTCTTGTCTGCAGATAAAAAGTATATATAGAACGAGAATTAGGGTTTGGAAGAAAAAATCGGATCTGCTAAAATTTCGGGGGACAAAGTTTTTACCGTTACAAACTTTTTACCATTGCAGAAAAAATTATCGGTGCAGAAAATAATTTTCCATAAAAAAACGGTTCGAAAACTACAAAGATTTATGGTCCAAAAATATAAGTATCTGCACCACAAAGCCCAAGCCCAAGCCCGAGCCCGAACCGGACCGGGCCGGGTCGGGTCGAGTCGGTCGGTCGGTCACACGTGTGTGTGGTGTTCATGATGCATGGTCTCCCTTCTCACAACAAAGCATGAATTGGGAGCCCAAGGCCCTAACATGATTTCTTAGAAACGAGTATAAATCCTTGCCTCTTCCATATAATCCCATGATGTGGGACTATTCACACATAGGAGCCATTCATACACTTATTCATCATTTTTAATAATTCACTTAATGTTTGTAAAACATTTCCAACAATCCCCCACTTGAATTTTTAAAAATATTTTCGGGCAATTTCTAAAAACATAAGATTGTGCATAAACAAAGGTGTCATACGACTTGAACCTTTGCATAGTGAGTAAGATTCGGTTTTTACTAGAGTGACACGTAGTCTTGAACTCTATTCCTGACATCAAACCACACACAACCTTTTCTATAGTGCAATCAAATAAGCCCGTGCATTTATGGCCATGCACGTTTATCCTAGTTTAGTGAATGCTCTAGAAGTCTTGCCCAAAAATCCATAGGAAACGGCCACATTTCCACATTCACAAAGGTGAGTCTATCAAGAGCACTCCTGAAGGTAGGTACTCCACTCCAAATAGAGTATAGATCTCATTAAAAGTTTCTATTAACTCATCCTCTAATCACTTTAGGAATACATGCTTCTTGGTTTATTAAATAGCATGCTCAACTCCTATCACTACACAACTTGTTTTTACCCATTGAACCTAGTTCTTGGGATCTCCAATCATTTAGATCGGGTTACCATTGTGCATGACTCAATGATCTAAGGGCAGTAGTCCCATTCTTTTAGAAGAATTGTGGACTTTCTCTCTTGACAGTCCTTTCGTCAAAGGATCTGCCAAATTTTCTTCACTACGTACGTAATCCACTCTAACGGTACCTGTGGAAAGCAGTTATCTAACCTGCTATGCTTATGACGTATTTGTCGTCTCTTACCGTTATAATAACAGTTCTGAACTTTTGCAATAGCTGCGGTACTATCGCAATGTATCAACACAGCCGGTATCGGTTTTTCCCATAAGGGAATCTCAGCTAGTAGGTTTCTCAAATACTCTGCCTCTTCACTAGCTGTAGATAGTGCTATCATCTCGGACTCTATAGTAGACTGAGCTAAAATAGTCTGTTTCTTGGATTTCCAAGAAACAACTCCTCCAATGATGCTAAATATATAGCCACTGGTCGCTCCAGAATCATCAGATAAGGTATTCCAGTCTGCATCAGAATATCCTTCAAGTACAGTTGGAAACCTTTCATAATGTAATCCAAGGTTCATGGTTCGTTTAAAGTATCTCATCACCTTTTCAATAGCATGCCAGTGCTCTATACTAGGTCTATTGGTAAACCTGCACAATAATCCCACGACATAGGCAATGTCGGGTCTAGTACAATAAGTGGCATACCGAAGGCTGCCAATGATGCTTGCATAATCAGACTGTCTTACACCTTCACCAGTGTTCTTAAATAACTTTACACTATGATCATATGGTGTACTTGCAGGTTTACAATCAAAGTAATTATATTTCTTTAGGATCTTCTCAATATAATGAGATTGATCCAAAGAAATTCCCTTTTTTGACCTAGTAATTTTAATACCAAGGATTACACTCGCCTCACCTAGATCTTTCATATCAAAATTGGCACTTAATAAGGATTTGACTGAGTTTATGGCATGAATGTTTGACCCAAAAATGAGTAGGTCATCTACATAAAGGCATATAATAGTGCAAATGTCATTCTCAGATTTGTAATAAATGCATTTTTCACTTTCATTAACTTTAAAACCATGTGAAATGATTAAATTATCAATTTTTTCATGCCATTGTTTAGGTGCTTGTTTTAAACCATATAATGATTTATCTAATTTGCATACTTTATGTTCTTGACCATGTACCACAAAATCCTTCAGGCTGGTCCATATATATTTCTTCGTCTAATTCACCATTCAAAAATATGGTTTTCACATCCATTTGGTGTATTAACAAATTATGAATAGGGAAAGTGAGAATAATACCCGAATGGATGTGATTCTAGTAATATGTGAAAAGTGTCGAAGAAATATATGTTTTCTTTTTGTTTAAAACCTTTTACTACTAGTCGTGCTTTATATTTATCAATAGTACCATCAGGTTTTAATTTCTTTTTAAGTTCCTATTTACAGCCTATAGATTTACAACCGGGGGTAAATCTACCAAATGCCAAGTCTTATTGGATTCCAAAAAATCCATCTCATCATTTATAGCCTCTTGCCAAAAATCGGCATCTAAAGAAGATAACGCCTCTTGGAAGTTCATGGGATCATCCTCAATAGTAAAAGCACAGAAATCTGAACCAAAATCTTTTATGATTCTTGCTCTTTTACTTTTTCTAGGTTCAGCTTCAGAATTTCATTAAGTTCTGTTCTAATAGGCATACTTGAAGTGCCCCCGCTATTCCTTAGTTTAAAAGGAAATTTTGTTTCATAAAAGTCGGCATCATTTGATTCAATTATATTATGTGCATTAAGGTCATAAAATCTGTGTGCTTTGCTATTAATAGCATAGCCTATAAATATACATTCATATGCTCTACTTGCCAATTTTATTCTCTTAGGGTCTGGAATGCGAACATATGCTAAACAACCCCAAGTTCTAAAGTATGAGACACTGGGTTTATGATTCTTTAAAATTTCATAAGGTGAAATTTTATTCTTAGATTTGGTGATCTTATTCAGAACATATCATACAGTCAATAGAATTTCCCCCCACCAATGTTTTGCTGCACCAGCATTTAGTAATATGGCAACTACAAGTTCGGTAAAGGTCTTATTTTTCCTTTCATCTTTACCGTTCATCTCAGGAGAATAGGGTGCATTTCTTGAACTATACCATGTTGTTTTTAGAATTCCAGAATTGAAGTGGATTCATATTATGTTCCTCTATCACTACGAAGTCTCTTAATTTTCCTATTTTCTTGATTCTCAATTTCAGTTTTGAATGTTTTAAACATGTCAAAAGCATCACTTTTATTTTTCATAAGGTATACATATGTGAAATCAGAATAGTCATCAATAAAAGTGATAAAATAACGATGTCCTTGTCTAGTCAAAGTACCATCAAGTTCACATATGTTAGAATGAATCAAGTCTAAGGGTTCAGAAATTCTATCAACAGATATATGAGGTTTCTTTGTGATTTTTGCTTGTGTACAGAATTCACATTTATCAAGTTCAGATTCTGTCAATTTAGGAATCATATCTAGAGTGCTCATGTTGCGAATTATTCGTTTATTAACATGAAATAATCTAGAGTGCCAAATATTAAAATCACACAACATATAAGCAGAGTAGTCACTTTATTAGTTTCAACATTAAGTTTAAACATACCATCACAAGCATAACCCTTTCCCACAAAGGTTCCCTTATAAGTTAGAGTATACAAATCAGCCTCAATAACTTGAGTAAACCCAGCCTTATTAAGGAGAAAGCCAGACACCAGATTCTTCCTAATCTCTGGAGTATGCATAACATCTTTCAGAATTATAGTCTTTCCAGAGGTGAACTTAATTTCCACGTTGCCAATCCCTGCAACTTTAGTGGTGTGAGAATCTCCCAATAACACTTTCTGATTTTCAACAGCCATGTATGTAGAGAACAAGCCACGATCATAACAGACATGGCGAGAGGCACCAGTGTCTACCAACCAACCCTCTGATCCACCAACAAGGTGATTCTCAGTAATCATAGCCGTAAGAGGCTCTTCAGTAAGGTTAGCCTGCAGTGCAGAGCTTGGCCTGTTTCGACACTTTCGTGCCATATGACCTGGTTTTCCACAGTTGTAGCAAAGAAACATCTGTCCAGAATCATTCTTTTGGGCTGGTTTCTACTGTCCTTTTGGGTTTCCTTACAGATTCCCATTCTGTTTGTTGCGCCTGTTCTGATTCTTAAAAGATTTCTGATTCGGTTTCAAAACAGCGGGTGTGGTCTTTTTAGTGTTGTTGTTATTGACAATCAACACCTCTTCTTTTTGGTCCTGTTTGCGTGCCTCCTCCTCAATACGGAGGCGCATGATCAAGCTTTCTATGGAAAATTCCTTAGTCTTATAACATAAAACATTTTAAAAATCTTTCCAGCCAGGGGGTAATTTGTAAATGATAACAGCAATTTGAAATTGTTCGTCCAATGCCATACCTTCGGAGATGATCTCATGAGCTATTTTCTATAACTCATGAGACTGCATCTCAATTGATCTGTCGCCCGTCATCTGGTACTTTAGGTAGTGGCTTACAGCATATTTCTTTTCCCCTGCCTCCTCTGTATTGTACTTCTTTTTGAGTGCTTCCCAGATCTGCTTTGCTGTCTTCTCATCTGAGTTATAGTAATCATACAGATCATCGCTCAGTCCATTCAGAATAAAGTTCTTGCATAGATAATCATGTTCAGTCCAGGTCTGCAGTTGCTTTGACTGTTCAGTCCATGATGCCATCTTCGCTACATCAGCCTTGTCAGGTTTATCTGGTAGCTGCGGTTTGTCAGCAGTCAGCGCAACCACAACCTTTCTGATCGTGAGGAAGAACTCCATCTTCTGACGCCATTGCTTAAAATGCAAGCCTTCGAATCTGAATAGAGCAGCAGTCACGAGAGGGTTTTGGAAAGCAGAGGGTGGAGCAACATCGTATATGGTTGAGTTCGAAGCCATTGTTTCAGTTCGTCTTCAAGTTGTTGGAAAACAATGGCTGAGTCGCGGACTAGATCGCTTTCTTGAAGACGATTCGGCAATCTGGTTAGAGGTGCAAACCTGTTCTTTCCTTCGCCGCCGCCTCCAGAATAAAACAGCCTCTAAAAACGATAACCGATCTGCTTGCACAACAAATCAGTGCAGATTTGCACTTTCGAAAATAATATCGCTCGAAATTTCTGAAAGAAAGTTTTTAGTGGCGGAGGCCAGAAGAAAATAGTATTCGGTGTATTTTCTTGTATGCAGATAAAAAGTATATATAGAACGAGAATTAGGGTTTGGGAGAAAAAGTCTGATTTGTTAAAATTTCGGGGGACAAAGTTTTTACCGTTGCAGAAAAAATTATCGGTGCAGAAAATAATTTTCCAAAAAAAAAGGTTTGAAAACAGCAAATTTTTATGGTTCGGTTCGAGTTGAGTCGGTCAGTCGGTCGCGCGCATGTGCTGTGTTCATGATGCATGGTCTCCCTCCTCACAACAAAGCATGTATTGGGAGCCCAAGGCCCCAACATGATTTCTTAGAAACAAGTATAAATCCTTGCCTCTTCTATATAATCACATGATGTGGGACTATTCACACATAGGAGCCATTCATACACTTATTCAACATTTTTAATAATTCACTTAATGTTTGTAAAACATTTCCAACATTAGGTCAATAAAGCATGACTGTTGCTGCTTTATTCCAAGATGTTGGATAAAAATAAGAAGCATGGACATGTTGTTGGTAATGTGCTCTTTTTACGATGTAGTAATAGAATGCGTAATTGTGTTCAATTAGCAATAGAACCAGACAATTGCTTACAATCTGTAATTTAATAGGAAGAAAGGCGACTCAATAGTATATTTGTCATCAAAAAACATATGTGCACTGGGTATAAAAAAGATAATTCATAAAATGAATAGAAAAATGAATATTTATAGAAGTATCTATTTCAATCCAACATAGATTTTTTAAATAAAAGACCAAATGCTACTAGAAACCAAAATAAAATGATGTGTGAGTTGTGCAGTGCTATAAAAATGAATAAACAATGATATTTAACTTTAACTTGATTATTCAAACAAACAAAAAACTGTTATTTAGAGATCATTGACAAAACATTTTTGTGGGATCAACAAAGTCAAAGCACACATTTGTCTTCTTTGATCCAAAAATTATATCACTCATTTTTTGACTTCAAAGTAACATATCAGTATCGTTGTGCATATATTATCATGTTACATTACAACTGTCAGGTAATAAATAAAGCAGTTAAGATTTTTAGCTTTCCAATTTGTCCGAAATTGTCAAAAAAGGATAAGAGAATAAGGAAATCATGAACAAATCAATATAACTCCACGAAATTTAAAAAAACGGTGCTCAGTTCAATTTTACAAATCCCTGTTTTTGACTAAAGCCAACTTCAAAATTTAGCGAAACACTTCAAATAATAAAGTTGTAATTTGGATTCCCAGCTTTGCAGGATGTCCAGAATTATTGAATTTGGACAAAAAATCAAAAGTTATGATAACTATAGTTCAGCACTGTTTGGAGGGATTCACAGTTCCTGAAAAGCTGTATAAGATCAATGCAAGGACAAATGAACACTAACATACATATCTCTCTCCCCCCCCCCCTCTTTTTCTAAGATAACGGAGAAAAAAACATGTGAGCATTAGTATGGGATGAAAGCTCCCAAAAAGAAACACGAAATTCAACATGCTAAAACCCATATAACAGGCACTAAAAAACAAAAAGATGCTGGAACATGGCATCCTGAAACCATAGTAACATGAAACAAGATATTCAGAACATCAAAACAAGTAAAGAATGACAGAACATAACTGAAATTTCAAAGAGAATGCATGACGAGAAGCTAACGTGAATATTAGACAAAAGAAAAGCAACCAATCTTAAAGCCAGGATGAAGATCAACAAACATATCCATAAGAAGACCCTCGTTGCATGCAATCACCAAGGTCAGAAATAATGGTATATACCATCAAATTAATCGTCAAGGTCAGGAAATGAATTAGACCTATATAAAATTTCATGATTAATTATTTCACTAGTAACACTTCAACCAAAAAAACAATAATATTAGGAGTGTTATGCACATTTACTTTATAATATCATATGATTTCCATTTACATAAGTTTTGGTCACCATTATACATATTTTGAAAACAAAAGATGTAGCTAGCCTAGTAACATATATTATAGCCAGAATGAAATAAATGATGTGTGTCACCTCATTTTTGAAAATATAACCATTAGGCATAAAGAAACCATACTTACATTCATCCCCATCCTCAATCTTCAAAACTTCTTGTACATGGTGTTCATCCGTGTCTGTTACATAATCAAGGAAGATTTCACTAGGCTCCTCCTATATTATTCGGTCAGAATTTTATTCTTGTTATAGAAAAAAAATGGCTCAATAACTATTCACAATTTCAGTAAGCAAAAAAAGGTGCTTAATAATAAATAGTTATAATCAATTAAAAACAGGAAGTTCAAATATTAATTTTACATTAAGATTCTAATACTACATAAAAGTATATGTGATTTAAAATTTATATGATTAACTAATATAACATGAATATGAGTGCATGCTTTGACTAATTCCATTTAAACCTCCAAAGTAATCGTAAATATCTAAAATTATCACTTATTTTAGGTATAGATAAGGTAATAAAATAATCAATTATATTAAAATAAAAAATGATTTTGAGACTGCTAAATTGCATGTTAGTGTTCGGAATATAATAGTTTATCATCAAATGAAAAATAACATAAATGAAGAATATTAATTTGTTATAAATATTTATAGGACTAACAAATATTTGTTCATTACTTCATATTTAACTTTTCATTCACCCTATACATATTTTATGATTTTACATTTTATCAAAGTTAACATACTTATCAAACTTCAGTGCAGAAGAAGCTTTAACTGGACCAACAAATAAATTCAAAAAAAAAAAAATCCTAACACGAAGTTTTAAACTTAAATTAAAATCAAAACACACTCTGTAACGCACAACGCACACAAAAAGCACACACGGAGGAGCATAGCTAAAACGGTAGGGCATGGATTTTCAGAGTTGAAAATAAGTAGTTTTTCAGAATGACTAAGATTTTAATATTTTACTAAATCAGAATTTTTTTATCATCAAGATATATTGCAATTGTATTTAAATAAAGAAAACAAACAAAAAAAAATTATGCATAACTGAATTAGGGAAAACTTCAAATATAAAGGATAAAAATGGAGCCATGAATTAACATCACGATAGTTGATTTCTAAATTACATATGCCTGAATGCAATTACATGTGATAGGAAAGTCGTCGAGGCAATTTTCTGTAGAGGCGATTTGTTTTGTGTAGATGCATATGTCATTATTTACTGTTCGTCTGTTGGAGGTGATTAGTAGGTTTATTAGATGGAGAAATTTGGGAATAGATTCGAAAACTGGAGATTGAAAGACAACATTTAAGGGTGATTTGTTAGATTATGAAATTCACAATCGTAGATCTAATAAAGGATGTTGAACAATCGAGTATTTTAAACAATCAGATTTTAAATAATCATAAGAATAACTTCCTATCTTAAAATAAAAATGGAATAGATGCACAAGAATAACAACAAACTATTACCTGGATTGAAGGATGTTAAACAAAATCATAGTTCTGATGAATCCAAGCGAGTTAGGTTTTGGGAGGATGGTCGTTCTGGGAAGGTTGGTTGATGAAAATACGGATCGTGAAGTATTTTCGAAGAGAAATAAAAATAGGTTACGGAGAAGAAATAGGTGACGAGAGGAAACAAGGTCACGGAGAAGAAACTGGAAGAAAAATGCAGTGCAAATATTTAAGAATAGGTAGAAAGAATTCGTATTTGAGGAAAACACATATTTGAGGAAGAAAGAAATGAGAAAGAAGGAGACGACGGAGAAAATATTATTGTTGAGCGAAAATTATGCCTAAATTTATTGGCTTAGATAATCTGTTTTTAGCTCTTACAGTAGGGAAACCTCCCTAATGGTCGGTTTGAAAACTGAAAGTCTTTGAAACTAATGTAATTAATAGCTTTCTTTCTTGGTATACACTTACACATATAGAACTACTTTTTAAAATAAATTACTATAATTACTTTGAACTACAACTTTTAAAGATCTAAATATAAATAAAAAATAAAATATACAACTCATTAATAGCTTATTCATTATGTTACTAGCTATGTAATTATAATTAAATTGCTTGAACACTTTTTTCCTTGAATGATATCCAGCTACATTAGATTCTAGCTGATTCTTTTTTTATGGTTACCAAAATTACACCAATGAAAACTAGTTTATATTTCATATATATACAGAACGAATATCCTTAGGAGGAAACAAGAAGCATTCTTGTATGTATCTTATTATTGTAATAGAGTTATTTATTTCATAAAGCTTTAATTGATATCATCCCTTCTTCAAATTATGATTTGAGATGAATAGCCTGAACTCAATAAGAGATTTTAAACACCCATTCATGTTATATACTTGTCAAGCTCAATTCTTCATGATATAAAAGCCATGCTAATCATTTACGCACTTATTTATAAACTGCTAAAGCTCCATAAAAACATGTCAACTAGCTTGAAAATTTTATCAACGAAATATATTTATTTGGCAACAATTTTCCATGGAGACTTAAGCCCTCCCAAATATTCAGCAAAACTCTAAAATTAGCTGTAACATATCATGTAGTTTGGAATAATCTTCAACTCAAGCCTCATATTTTTACAAACAATAGAAACTTATTAAATGTTGAAGCCACTTAACAAAATACCTAACTTATTATATTTGAAGGTCTTGTCCTTTGAGCAACAATTATTTAACAAAATGTAAAATAACAAATATAAGTTGGTTTCATAGGAAATAAGAACAGTTTACATATATAGATTGGTTATATTTGTGAAGGTTGATAATAACATTTCTCTATTTTACATAAAAGGTTAGTTTTGATCACAAGAGACATAACATATATGTTCCTTAAAAAAAGATAATATCCCACTTTGAATGATATTTTTACTTCATATTTTTGACATGATATTCTACCTTTATCACATATATCCAAAAATTTATCAACAGCAAACTGAGACTAAGAAATATGTCATGTGATTGTCTTTAAAATATCGTCAACACCAACAAATTTGCAAGATTGACGTGAAATAAATAAATCATACCTCTAAGACACCCCAAACACAGTAAGCTTCTTTTCTCATCGTATTAATTTTTAAATGATCTCCCGTTTTAAAAGATGTTGATGATGGTTTCATGTAAGGCTGTTTTGAGATCTAAATTAATATTAAGCTCCCTTTATACAAAACAAATTGAAAATATATCAATGTAAAGAATATAACAATGCATCATATGAGATTGGAAATGACGAACACTCAAATTCACATAAATAGCAATTAAAAATAAAGAACTTGCCGCAAGACAAAAAAACATTTAACTACAGTTCAATAATATAGAGATGGCACAAGTATTACAATCAATAACCAATGTGTACTGGTAATTGGTATCATGATGTGCAAGTTTTACATAGCATCAGTCACAAGTTTTACAAAGCAGTTATTTTTTTGTGAAAACATAAATCTTTTCAAATTCATTACTCTATGTTTAAAATATATTCAGAAAATAACCAATTAAATTTTATAAACTACACTGCAGTTTCATATTCAAGTTGGCTTTCGCCAAAATTACAGATTGATAATTTCTGATAGTAAAGAAGAAAAAAGCAACTTAATATGCTAAAAGTACCAGGCTTTGAACATTGAAGTGTGGAACTAAATATTTTTGGTAAAATCACTGAAAATCAACGACAATCTTTTTTCCTTCTTTGGTCTAAATTCATTTCTACGGCCATGAGTGCAATAATAGAAAAGTATGGATTGGTGGCACGTACATATATGAAGGGATATGTGCCATAGCATAGTAATAATAAATTCAGTCCAAACACAACATAAGCATGCTTTTCATTTTTTTTCCAATGCAAACTATTCTCGTTCTAAAGAATAATAGTGTTATGTTTTCACAGACCTCATGACGATGTTTTGGTATAAAATCTAAACTTAAAGTCCCTTTATTCATCCTGTTCCCTTTCATTATAAAAGATGACTCATTTGTTATGTAGAATCCTTTTTATTTTTAGCATTTTCTTTTGACTGGACTAGTGTATTAGATTTTATCCCCTTAATATAGTAAATCAATCTCCAAACTTCATTTTCACATATTATGATTAATTATAAATATAATATACTTTTATTTTCCTGCATATATATTCATCTAGAAAATAATAATGATGCTTGAGTTCCACTACACAAATGAGATTTAAAGAAAGGGTTAACTTATAAATTAGGTGGCTGGTGGATGTTATAATGTATTACAAAATTGTAGCTTACGATAGCCATTACAATACTAGTCCATTGTAGTAATTAGGCCACTACAGTCAGTTTTGTGGTTGGCTATTGATGTCAGTCTATTAAGCTAAAGAATAGTATTGATCATGTGCTCGAGTTTGATTCTCTCGATAAAATTTGAAACACTTGCAACTTGCAAGATTGTTCCCTCAAAGAGATAAACGGCCACTATAATTACTGGACTTTTACAAGTGTAGAAACTGAACTTTTAAAATAAATTACTATAATTACTTTAAACTACAACTTTTAAAGATCTAAATATAAATAAAAATTAAAAATATACTGCTAATTAATAGCTTATTCACTATGTAATTATAATTAAATTGCCTGAACACTTGTTCCTTGAATGATATCTAGCTACATTACATTCTAGCTAATTCTTTTTTTATAGTTACCAAAATTACACCAATGAAAACTAGTTTATATTTCATATATATACAGAACGAATATCCTTAGGAGGAAACAAGAAGCATTCTTGTATGTATCTTATTATTGTAATAGAGTTATTTAGTTCATGAAGCTTTGATTGATATCGTCCCTTCTTCAAATTATGATTTGAGATGAATAGCCACAACTATAAGAGATTTTAAACACACATTCATGTTATATTCTTGTTAAGCTCAATTCTTCATGATATAAAAGCCATGTTAATCATTTACGCACTTATTTATGAACTGTTAAAGCTCCATAAAAAATTTCAACTAGCTTGAAAATTTTACTAATGAAATATATTTATTTGGCAACAATTTTCCATGGAGACTCAAGCCCTCCCAAATATTCAGCATAACTCTAAAATTAGCTATAACATATCATGTAGTTTGGAACAATCTTCAATTCACCCCTCATATTTTTACAAATAGTAGAAACTTATTAAACGCTGAAGCTACTTAACAAACTATACCTAAATTATTATATTTTGAAGGTCTTGTCCTTTGAACAACAATTATTTAACAATATGTTAAAAAACAAAAATATGTTGGTTTCATAGGAAATAAGAACAGTTTACATATATGTTCCTTAAAATAAAATAGATAATACTCCATTAATTTGAACAATAGGTTTACTTCATATTTTTTGCATGATATTCTACCTTTACCACATACATGTAAGAATTTATCAGCAGCAAACTGAAACTAAGAAATATCAAATGATTGTCTTTAAAATATCATCAATACCAACAAATTTGCAAGATTTGCGTAAAATAAATAATCATACCTCTAAAACACCGCAAACACGGTAAGCTTCTTTTCTCATCATCTTAATTTTTAAAAGATCTCCCGTTTGAAAGATGTTGAAGATGGCTTCATTTAAGGCTATTTTGAGATCTACATTAATATGAAGTTCCCTTTATACAAAACAAATTGAAAATATATCAATGTAAAGAATAGAACAGTGTATCATATGAGACTGGAAATGATGGACACTTGAATTCACCTAAGTAGCTGCTATGAATGAAGAACTTGCCGCAAGACCAAAAACAGAAAGAATAAAGCTATATTGCATTGCTTAAGGATCAATACACACTTATTTAAATATTTTAAAACTGATTTAGGTCCACGAAGGGTTGAGGTTATTTTGGAAAGGAAATGAATTCGTTCTTTTCATATGCTCCTTTTCAAATGCATTTGAGTCAATTTTATTTAGAAAATTCTTGATCCCATATGCATGCAACTCATTAAATTAGTATATTTGTTAGTTCATATTTCAGCAGAGGAATATTAACACGTATTTATATGACATTAATGAATCGATACCACATAATTTACCGTCCCAAACAGATTAGACAACAGAACTATAAAATGAGAATGCATAATTACAATCACCAAACTATATTGTACAAAAAGCAAATTAAGACCATACCTTGAAAACAAAAGAACCGATTCCGGCCAGATAAAGCGAAACGAGGATTAAATAAAAGACGAGATCCAGCCATCGAGTTGGGAGAACAAAAACCTAATCGCATTCTCCAATTACTGAAAAGGGTTTGTATGATTTGGTCCGTATAATTTGCAAGCGTGATAAACGCGAGAAAAAGAAATGACTATTTTGCCCAGGGTAGTTAAGTTGGACCACGGTATTAACCGTGAGGATACTGGATAATGGTAATAACCGTGGGGACTTTGTCACAATAATAACCATGATAATTAATAAAGAAATAAGTGTGACAAACGAGCCTGTTTGGTGTAGTGAAGGTAAGTCAATAATACGTGAAAATGATGGCAACCGTGCACTTTCTTGTGGTTGAAGAATGACAAAAAATCCAAAGCATTCCCAGCATTGGAACAATCAAAAGATATTTCAAAAGTTTATAGAAATGCATATGGAATGTGAGAGAGAACACATCTAAGAAATGTAATTTTCGTTCGTTATTCCTACTAGGACGGTTCCTATTGTTCAACCAACAACAGTAGGAAGTTTTATTAGTTGCTTTCTAGGTTGTTGATGGATATTATTGATAGTGATTCAGCCATCTCCTTGATAATTTCCAGGAACTAACAAGCTTATTTGCATGAAACAAAAAATTCATATGAATGCATTTTTGTTTTCAAATATCGCTTTGATGTTCTAAAGAGTATAGCTTGTAATCCGAGCACAATGGTACCAAGGTTTTCGAAACAGGATTGGAAAGTTCAAAACTTAAACTGAAACTGTGTTTAAATGTAAATCATAAAGGGATTTGTGTTTATTATAGTGTACATGCTTATGCTAAATTTTTTGCTTCATACAAATCGACATCTGAGCATGAATAATCATTGATTCTTCTTTCCGCAGAAATAAATAAATACAAATAAATCAAGTTGATTTTGATGCTTCGTACATTGAAGTCTGAAAACTTGACCTTCTCCTTTATTTTTCTTCATTCCTTATAGAAATCGATTAAATTTGAATTGTAGATTCAAGTAAATATCTTAATATTTTATATTTCAATATAGATTATTAGGTTGAATTATTTATATCAATAGCGGTTTTGATCTAATTTAGATTGAAACTTGAAAATCAAATTTTATTTGAGAACTCCTATTTGCAAGGCAATCAAAATTATAAGATTTTCACCAAACTGATGTAAAAATTGATTTTTAAATGTATTGTATGAAAAAAATATAGGAAACTACCGTGGAGGACAAGATTCATCAATTTTTTAGCCTTAAGGACATGCTCTCAATTTTTTAGTGAAAATGACAAACTTTTCGATTAAATATATCATAAGGACAAAAACTTGGTGAGAAGGACATTGTGCATGGTATCAATTTTGCATAACATTTTCATATAATGAAAATGTATAATTTTATTTTTATACATATTGTCCTTATAACTAAATTTTGAAGAGTTTGTTCATGAGATTAAAAAAGTTAGAAATTTTGTCCTTCAATATAAAAGAGGATTTTCTTTTAAAGGACAAACTTTGCTAAAAACTTGGTGAAAAGTATGGAAAGTTTCAAAATTAAGGAGAAAGACACATTTACACTAAAAGTGGAATTCAGGGGGCCCACTATGCTTTTCCCATTTATACTAACACTTGTCCTTCTCACTAAATTCTAAACTTCCCATACTTTTCACCAAATTTTTTGTTAAGTTTGTCCTTCTCCCTATCTTCCACAATATAAAATCCCCAGCAGTCTGTGTTTACTGATATGTTTTGCTGGTAAGCAAGAATCAGATTAATTTAGTAAATAGTGTTAGAAAACAACTTTTAAAAAATGTCAATTTATTTTTTAGATTTTCCAATTTTTAGGATTTCTATTGCACTGAGACATCTTATATTTTGTGCGATGCTACGGGCATTAGACTGAATGCTAAGGGCTAGTGGTGGTCAACCGTCGACCAAACATGTGTTTGGACGATGATTGTCTTCTGATATAAGCAATTATTTTTCTTTTGGCCAGCCTTTAATGGCAAACCATGGTAACCCGAAGCACAATATGGCAATGCCCTTATAATCATTATATATTGTTCTTTCAGTTTCTAATAGGCCTGCTTCTGATATAAACATTTGAGGTTTAGATGGATGATGTCCCAGACAAAAAGAAAATAACCTTATGCCTGCAACTATATTAGTATAAAGCTACAAGTTTTATTTTTTGTTGTATGTGCAGGTGGGAAAACTCAATATGGTCATGGAGGAGAAGAAGCTACTTACCTTCAACTTTAGGATTCATATGTTTTTTATGACTAATGCATTTGGTTTACATTCATATTGCTATATTTTTAGTTTACTTTTAAAATATTTATTGCAACATTGACTTATATGGTGTATCATGTTATTCGTGTATATTTCCTGAATACATTTCATGACTTATTTCTGTTACGATTTTTATTCAGTGAATAGGACGAGTTGATATGTATTTATGCTATGTTCATGTTAGGAAAACTGCGCCTTTGCGGAAGCAAGCAGGATCTTATTCACCCAATTACTTAAAGATGATTCAATGAAAAAACAAAAAAGATATGAAATTACATGCACAAACACAAGATATATTTCACCCAACCACCCTCTTTATTGATTCAAAAAAATCAAATTTTGTTTACACTCAATGGATTACAACCAAAAGTAAACAAACGACAACGAATCAATAAACTTATTGAGATAGACAAAGAATATCTAGATGACTACAACTATTGTTGGAGAAGAAAAACAGTGAAGAACGATGACAAAACTTTGGATAGTCTGGAGGAACCAACAGGAATAACTTTTATTAGCCTAATTCATAATCTTCCTCTCCAGGGCACAAGCCTTGGAGGCACACAACCTCTCAATCTCTCATCTCAATTCGGCCAAGCCCTAATCCAATCCTGAAAGCACTTTATATATGAGAGTAGAAAGCTTAAGCAAAACATCCAATTTTTCCCTTAGAATATATTGCTAAAATAACCTATCAAAAACACGAAATCTGCCTCTTCCTCAGTATTCATAAAATAACCAACCAAAAACAGGAAACCTGCCTCTTCCTCTGAACTCCAGTTCACACACCGTCTTCTCCACAACAAAGTACTCATCAAAACACGTCGTCTTCAACATACATGTAATTTAATATAACAAATCACAACACTCCACCTTGGTAAGAAATCACATCAACAAACAAGTCATTCAACTACCATGGACATTTGATATCACAAATCTCAAATTACTCTATCTTAATATGAGATCACATCAACACTTAAACAATCACCAAACAAGTCAACCTAGCTCTTTCAACGACCACCTACTCTCAATTAATATAACCCTCGATTTCAAGGCCACGAGACACATCCCACATGTTCCTGGAGTACGGGAACTCAATTGATTTTAGGGAAACAATCGCACGCAGTCGATTTGAACGGGCTACGACCACACCTACTCAATTGCAAACACAACCCATCGTATGTAAAATATGCATTTTCCACCATGAGCTGATCCATATGGAAACCAATGGTCTAAAAGTGCTTGCAACGCCACAAGATCTCTGACTTGTGGATTTTCCACATCGACACTTGTCTACTACTTGATCAGAGATCCTTGCTTGATCTCCACTGATCCCTCAAGCGCTGTCAATGTTAAGACCTAAGTCGAAAACATGAACCGAATCATCAAGGTATAGGCAAATCAAACCAATTGCCTTCTTCTTCGTTTTCTTCATCTTCCCTCATCCACATCGGCTTTTTCCAATTTCCATCAACAAAATCATTGAGGTATGAAGCATCCACCATATAGGCCTTCAAAATCCCTCAACAAAAAAATATTCATCTTCGGAAATACCATCGTATCCGACATCAAAAATCAAATTTTCCAATTCAAAATCACTATAAGCTTTGCGATGATCTAGCCCTGATACCAACTATTAGGAAAACTGTGTCTCTGTGGAAGCGAGTAGGATCTTATTCACCTAATTACTTAAAGATGATTCAATGGAAAGACAACACAAATATAAAATTACATGCACAAACACAAAATATTCCACCCAACCACCATCTTTATTGATTCAGCAAAAACAAATTTTGTTTACACTCAATGGATTACAACCAAAAGTAAACAAACTATAATGAATCAATAACCTTATTGAGATAGGAAAAGAATATCTAGATGATTTTAACTATTGTTAGAGAAGGAGAACGGTGAAGAACGACGATAAATCCTTGAACAATCTTGAGGAACCAATAGGAAAAGCTTCTCTCATCCCTAATTCCTAATATTCCTTTCCAGGGTACAAGCCCTCGAGGCACACAACCTATCAATCTCTCAACTCAATTTGGCTATGCCCTAATCCAATCCTAAAAGCTCTTTATATAAGAGAATAGAAGGCCTAGGCAAAATATCCATTTATCCCCCTCAGAATATATTCTAGGAATATATTCCTAAAATAACCGGTCAAAAGCTGGAAACCTGCCTCTTCCTCAATATTCCTAAAAAAACCGGTCAAAAACAGGAAACCTGCCTCTTCCTCCGAACATTAGTTCACATACCGTCTTCTCCACTATAAATCACTCATCAAAACGCATCATCTTCAACATCCATGTGATTTAATATCACAAATCACAATGGTTCAATCTTTCCACTTTCCACGCTATATATATACTTTCAGTTTTGTTTATTCAATGACTTTTTTCTTTGTTGTATATTATTTAAATACTTTTAGTTTTGTTTCTAGTACTGCAGATAGCATTTGTTTGAAAAATAAATTATTATTATTATTATAGTCATGTGTAAGTGAAATTAATTAATAATTACAACATTTCTTTTTATTATGTAAATGAATGGCCAGTTCTTGAATATTGAGTGGCTGTGTTGGTAGATGATTGTTCCACAAGTAACAATGAATGACGTACATAATTTCTTTGGTCTCTTGCTAATTAAGATATAGTTATGTAAAATGCATTATATGGGTAGTTGTTGCATGATTACGAACTAGTATGTTTTTGTAACAAATCTAATATTGGTAATTATCATTTCCATGAGTCTGGTACTTGAATTTATTCAGGGCCGGCCCTGAGTATTGTGAGGCCCTAGGCAAAAAAATAAACTGTGAAGGAAGAATTTTATTTTTACTGAAGCACAAAAATGTGACAACCAAGCATCGAACCCGGCACCATCCAGCAAGAAGCCTTCTTTCTTTCCCACTTGGCTACATTATTTACTGTTAATAAGATATAATCATATATTACAAACACAGTTTCTGCATGTTGAGGCCCTCCTCCAACCTCCTCTAGCCCGAGGCCGTAGGCGGCCGCCTAGTTGGCCTATGCCTAGGGGCCTGTATTTATTGCTTTAATTTTATATCACTATTTCAAGATATTTATACCATTATTCATATGTATTACAAATGGATATGATAACTAAAAATCATTCTATTGTGTTGGACATAGGCTTTGATAATTATATAAGGAAAGACATAAAGCTACCTTGAACTAATCAAATTTAAAGAAATTCAAGGGAAATGCTACAAAATTGTGAGTGATAAAATAAGAATTTTGAATTTTTTTCCATAAGAATGATTATAGTTTATTTTTATTTATCTTTATAGTTTAATATATGATGCAAGCTATAAATTTTGTGTGTTGATCCAAGCAAGACTACCTTTTTTCCATGTACTCTTAAGCGCATGGTGGATTGTCATAATTTCCTGAAATGTAAAATAGCATGCAGGCTTGGATTATTCCCAATAGGGGATTGACGATAGGAATCAATGGTTAATTCCATGGAGGTCGATCAACCTGATGTTAACTTGATGTTGGTCCAGAAAAGAAATTTTATGTTATAGGGCATTTATAATATCAAATAATATGGCAGCGAATGAGGCTATCCTGCATGCCAATCTGTATAGTGGAATTGACAAAATCTTGATCAAACCATTAGTTTATCCAACATTTATAATGTCGGGTAAACAAATATTACATTGCATGCTCCTTCTTCAGCTGGCTATGTTTATTCATTTTAAACAACTCAAAACCATTTTTCAATCGAAAATCAACTCGAGAATACCAAACTTCAGCCTATTTTAAACTATATTCTTCAAAATAGTTATCTAAAAATTGGTGAGTTTTGCGTGTTGTTTGTGATAGCGACAGATTTTTCACGAAATTACATGGACGAAGAAGATGATGGTGGAGAATGCACTAGCTCTTCGAGAGCACGCCGAGGAAAAGGAACAAGGGTGTCAAGATGGTGACGGATGAAGGTTGTTTTTGGGGACTCAACTTTGTTTTCAAATATCGATCCAAACTTAGGATCGAAAAATGGGTTGATCAATTTTCGTGTGTTTCTCATGAATAAGTGCACATTTCTACACGTGTCGACATCACTGTAAGTACCATTTTGAATTCAAATACAATGCCAAGTATTAGAATCACTTATATATGGTTTTGCCTATATCGAAAGATCGTAGAAGTTGATGTCGATCGACGTATCATTGTTTTTTTGGAATTATATGAGATTTCAGGATTTTTGGTATGTTTTTCTACCATAAATACTTTTTGTGAAACCGCATTGAGTTTATCCTAGCAAAACATATTCCTTATTTTATAAATGCATTTGGCTTAACATGTTTCTTTGTGTAATAACTTCTTTTTAGTGGAAGACCATCCATAAATTTTTCTTTGCTCTCGGAGAGAGGAACATTAGTCCTTTAGGTTTTATTATGCTTATCGAATTTCAGTTGGATTTCAACTCATGTTATCTTACGATGAACAGTACTAAAGACATGTTAATATTTTACCACTACAAGATAACACAGTTATTCCAACGGTTCCAAGCCATTGGCAGCCGTCGGCATAGAGTTACCGAATTCTTGTGGTTTCCAACGAAAGTGTAACGAACCGTCATTTTCCCAATCCTGATTATCGATGCAAATACCATACTGACTAACCAAACATCAGAAATTACTGTATCATTAATAGAAAGAAGTTAGAGGATGACAAATCGAAAGAAAGAAAATTATAATAAAAGAAAATAGAGAGGAGAGAAAAAATAGAAATAACAACACAGAATCTCACATCGCAGCGGAATAAAATATAATATATATAACAACTTTTGTGATAAAAAAATTAACTGTATATACATATCATCACCAGAGTACAACATTTATTCATCACATATACAACATAGCAGAATAAACTCTATATATATCTAATATTGAAGCCTCCTTCTCCGAGCTCCTCCAAGGATATCTGAAAATACTTAAACTACTTGCCTGCCCGAACAAATTTGGATACCCAAGAGTTTAGGGTAAAACAAAATAAACTCTGGGTCAGTCATGGGACTGGTGTGAGTAAACTCCAACCATTGGTTTAACTTTTAAAATTTATTTCGAAAGAAAAGGTAATCGTAAGACCGATTCATACATAAACAAGGATGGTTTTTTACCTTACGATAATTCAAAACATTCTTTTAAATCAATACTATTTGATCTGATATTATAATAGTGTCTAAAACAAGTAAATAACAGTCTAACAGAACGCTTGCATCTCATGCTCTACATATAGAATATACAACAAAAACCGCATACACTTATTGGAGAATGGATTCCAACTGGCAAGGTATTGGACCACCTTCCGACTGTGTATCTCTAGAGAGGAATACACAGGGTTCAACAAAACATCTTGCAACCTAGGATAAACATGACATACCACTCACTTCGCTTGAGAGTACCGAATGTATTATCACCAACGGTTGGGATCAACAACTGTTTTCCGAAAGGGACGGCATCGAAAGATTAAAAAGCAAATGAAATTTCTATTGATTAGGCGACAATACACCCTACTTGGGTGCGATCTTATTAGCCATACAACCTACCCGATTTTATGCCATTTCCCGGTTGCGAGGCTTGAGGTTACTGTTACTTACCTTTCATTGATAGCCCATTTGCTTTGAATGCTACATTGACAGATCCGTTAATCACTAACTGAATTGCACAAAGATATTTTGGATATTATGCTAAGAGAATAAATTCTCCTCCACTAGATGTATATTGTACAGACCAACATATGCGATCCTTGGAAATACTCTGTCAGACATTCGTCCATACACGTTCATTCTGGGATTGAACGAAATCGAAGACACAATTTCCATTAATCCATCTTAGGTAATTTCTACATAGGATTAACAGAAAAAGCCCTTGCACTTTACTCCATCCTCGATTGTCTTTATATAATCATACTCAAAACGTTAATACCAATAGGGAATGGTTCTCGGATAATAATCCAACCGGTCTCTCCATGTTGACACAATGTTGGCCAATACTTCGATAGTTGGTTATTTAACTATCGAAGAAAAACAATCATTCATCCAAATCATCAAACAATCACTAGTCCCCTTAATTAATCATTCATTAATTAAATCACTTCTCCATTTCCTTATTAATACTTGTTAACCTGATATTTTCAATAGTCATCTTGGACTCTTATGCTATTTGGAAAACATATTCGTATATCGCCTTCTTTTATTTTCTATAAATAAAAAATGTCTACTATTTATAATTGGAAAACATTCCTATTGCTTCTCCCTTTCATGACCATTCATTTTTATACTCAGGAAATATTTATTATTATATTTCCAAAATTCCACTTACTTAGGTTAAAACGACTGTCGTGTAAAATACCATTACAAACAACCCAAAATATTGCATTCAACTAAATCTCTTTAAACATTGATCTTCGAGACTGAATCTTCCTATTTATCGGTTAATAATGAAAACAATCAAGTTGGGCTATAATTAACTCTCAGACCTTGACTGAATAACATGTTTAACTACAAAATAGATAAACCACTTATCTCGAATAATCAACAGCATAAAAAGCAATTATTCATTTTTAAAACGCGTATAGGTTTCTATTTCTACCAGATTTAATTATAAATTTCCCTTTTTAAATTAACACTTATATTTACATTTCCTGAATTATCCAATGATAATTGATTTGACTTCATTTATAAACATCATTTTTAAATGAACTGGTTGCTTTTTATTATTCAAAGCAAGGGAATATTTCTAGTCCATTCGAAATTCAAATTCTATTTAGGAAAAATATATTTTTCCATTTCAAAGTAAAAATTCCTTTTCATGATATTTTCATATATCCATATTTAGGGCCAGTGATATTTAAATAATCAAAACACCTATTTATCAATAATAGGTTTTCTAACACATCATATATGATAATATATATGGAAACAAACAAATAATAAATTTTGAGGAATCCAGTTGGATCCCTCTAACATTTTTTCCTGTATCCATAGATGTGAGCCAAAATAAATAATACCTATCCGTCTTTAAGGAAGGATATTGCAGTATAAAAGGTCATCCACTATCATATTGTGGGGCGCATAGAGTCATCCGCTAATGACACTGAATGAATCCCTTAATGGTACTGCGGGAAATATCCAACCACCAATATATATATATATATATATATATATATATATAATAACCACAACCAATATATATATATACGCACACATATAATAGCCACATTTAAATGCATCCAAACAACCAACAAACAACATATACCATTAAACTAAATAAAAATTCGCTATAATAAATTATAACAAATCCAGAGAGTGAGTTTACTCAGCATGATATTATTTTCGTTTCATTCCGATTTCAATTTCAATTCCAACTTAAGTAGTTCGCAGCTATGCATTGCTCGACAGACTCCATCCGACAAAATCTTGTACATATTTTAGTTACATTCATTATATATTGAACATTTTAAATGGAAAATAAAATTTAATTAGTGAATTAAAAATAATTACCTTAATTACCATTTTAAACCCTGCTTCTCTATTGTGATAAAATTCGAACCCTTCTTTACTGTAATAAATTCGAACCCCTTCTCACTGAAAATCTCGATTTCAAACAAAAATCTCTACTTTATTCAGGCCACTAACGACCAAAGCTACATCTTGTTGTCACCTACCCCGACCTCCTTCCTAATCGCAATGCAAGAAAATCGCTCTTTACAAACTCCTTAGATGGAAATTCAACCTGTTGCAAGTCGCAACCTGGGCTTGTTAGTCGAAAATGAAGCGTCCTTATTTTCCTTCGATCCCTTCCAAGATCTATCAACCCGCGCACCATACCTCCACAAACACCACATCGAACTCCTTTCAATCCACCTCTGCCTTATTCTAAATTGATGCCCAACTTTGGGTTGCGACGAAACCATTGGTCGTTGTCCCTAAATCACGCACCAGGGATTGAAATCGCACCTTACTTGTGTCGAGATTTACATGGTTTTAATCACGATTCTTTTTTTCTTTTAAATCGAATGAGATGATTTAAAAAGGAGGAGAAAGAGAAATCTGATTTTAGATTTCGAATTTCTGGAACGAAGGAACGGGAAAATAGAATATAAGGGGAAACAATCCATATATTTATAAAAGCAGTTGTGTGTTCAAGAAACCAGTGTAGTGTGTCAAAGAAGCAAAACAATTTATTATTTTATTATTCTCGCGAAACTTACACTTGAAGTTTCTTTCTTAAATGACCTCACACGAGCTCCAATCGAAATGAAAATCGAGACACTGCAATGGTTTGACCTTCCGGAATCAATAAAATTAGTTTCATTGAAAACATAGCTCGTTTATGAATTGATTATTCTTGAGTTCTAATTTAAATCGATATAATATAAATTAAATTCAAAACAATCAATTACTCATAATAAATTATTATTATCCTTCTAATTCGAATAGAATTTTTTATTGAGATTCTAAATCATTTTGATTCAGTTTTATCTTCGAATTCAATTATCAGTTGTCTTCAGTATTATGATAATTCAATATACTTGAAATCAAATTGAAATCGATTATTAATCGATAACTCAATATAAAAATCCATTTATATGATCAACTCAACGTTTAAAATAAATATTAAATGTTTAAAATTAGTCGATCAAAAATGCAGGTCATTACATTCTTCCTCCCTTAAAAGAATTTCGTCCTCGAAATTACTAAGGTAGAAAAAAAGCTACAAACCCTTTAACTTTTGAAAATCTATCTATATTGAATCTCAACTCTTCATATTTCAACAAATTTTAGTTCCTACAAAGCTTCTGGTTTCATTCATATTACCCATCAAAAATGCTTACATTCATTTAATGTGAATAATTTGTAATTAATATATTCACACCCAATTCATATTCCATTCATATATATATTCAAATTGATTTTGATCAACTTATTCACTTTGATCCATTTAACTTGCTAAAATTAAATTTTAATTCCAAGATTCAAATTCCCGGGTTTTCATTTCAAATCGTTTTGAAATCACACACACAAACACATACACACACACACACACACACACACATATATATATATATATATATATATATATATATATATAACCATCTCAAATTCAAAACATTTGAATTTTTTTTCCAAAAAAACTAGTTTTCTTTCAAATAATTTCCATTAACTTTTCTAAGGTAGCAACTAGTCGCTTAGAAACTTGAAAATGAACACTGATGATTTTGTAGTCATCATCAGAATTAATTTCCAGCGACTGAAGTATGTTTAGTGCTTTAACAATTCCAAAAATCCATCTGAAGTGATTTCTATTCAAAAACCTTCCAAAACAAAATTATATTATTTCAATATACTTCAGAAAATATTTTTCCAATCTCCCGGACTTTAAATTCCAAATTCTGGTTTTAATCCAATTTCAGTTCGTCTTATTATTCATATACAAATTCCATTTGGTTATATATAACCATTCCAATTTTATAATCTCATTTGATTATAAAAATATTAATCAACACATCCATATAATTCAATAATTCCAGAAAATTATTCCTTTCATATCAAAATATAACTTTGGGTATAATTATTTCATTTACCCACTTTAAACCAATATTGTGTCAAATTGCTCTGCTCAAGTATTTAGAAATTCCTATCAACTTCGTGGCATCCCACGATTCGACTAGAACTCATAAGCCACTCAACAAACAAGCCACACGATACAATGCAATTTTTATATCAATTAATCAAATACGCTCTCTCATATATATATATATATACATATATACGCTTAACTCATTCTAGGGTACTACTGATCCTATCTCTAATGAGTAAACCCCCACCAAAGCCTAGGTGTTCGCTCAACCTAAGATCTGATACCATTGTAATGAACCAAAATTTTCCGATCTAGATTATCGATACAATACCATATCGACTAACTAAACACCAGAAATTACCGGATCATTAATAGAAGTAAGTTAGAGGAGGAGAAGTCGAAATAAAGAAAATTAGAATATAAGAAAATAGATAGGAGAAAAAAATGAAATAACAACAAAGAATCTCACATCGTAGCGGAGTAAAATATAATATATATAACAAATTTTAGGATACAAAATTTTAACTTTATATACATATCATCATCAGCATACAACATTTGTTCATCACATATACAACATAGCAAAATAAACTCTCTCTCTCTCTCTCTCTCTATATATATATATATATATATATATATCAAAAATTGAAGCCTCCTGCTCTAAGCTCCTAAAAGGATATCTGAAAATACTGAACTGCTTGACTGTCCGAACGAATTTGGGCACCCTAGAGTTAAGGGTAAAACAAAATAAACTCTGGGTCAATCATGGGAACGGTGTTAGTAAACTCCAACCATTGGTTTAACTTTTAAAAATTCTTTTTAAAAGAAAAAATAATCATAAGACCGATCCACATATAAACACGGATGGTTTTTACCTTATGATAACCCAAAACATTCTTTGAAATCAATACTATTCTGATATTATAATATTGTCTAAAATAAGTAAATAACAATCTTGTAGAACGCTTGCATCCACACTCTACATATATAATATACAATCAAAACTGTGGGCACTCATGGGAGAATGAATTCCAACTGGAAAGGTATGGGACCACCTTCCGATAGTGTATCTCAAGAGAGGAATACACTGGGTTCAACAAGAACTTCTTGCAACCCGGATTAAACATGACCGGCCCCTCACTTCGCCTGAGAGTACCGAATGTACTTCCGCCAACGGCTGGGATCAGCAACCATTTCCCAAAAGGGACAACATCGAAAGATTAAAGAAACAAATGGAATTTCTTTAGATCAGGTGACAATACACCCTTCTTGGGTGCGACCCACTTAGCCATGCGACCTACCATTTCCTGGTTGCGAGGCTTGAGGTTATGATTACTTACCTTTCATTTATAGCCCAATCACTTCGAATGCCACATTGTCATATTCATTAATCACTAACCGATTTGCACAAAGATATTATGGATATTATGCTACGAGAATAAATTCTCCTCCACCAGATGTATATTTGTACAGACCAACATATGTGATCATTGGAAATACTTTGTCAGACATTCTTCCATACACGTTAGTTCCAGGACTGAACGAAACCGAAGGCACAATTTCCATTAATCCGTGGTCAATTTCTACCTAGGATAAACAGAAAAAACCCTTGCACTTTACTCCATCTTCGATGGTCTTTATATAATCGTATTCGCAACGTTACTACCAATACGGAGTGGTTATCGGAAAATAATCCAACCGATTTCTCCATATTGACACAATGTTGGCCAATACTTCAATAGTCGGTTATTTAACTATCGAAGAAAAAAAACATTCATCCAAATCATTAAACAATTGTAACACCCCACACCCGCTACGGTCACTCACTAAGGGAATGCCATAACATCGGTGGAGTATTTTAAGTGAATATAGAACAGAAAAATTACAACAAGACAGATATAAGTAATACTTGAGAATTTAAAACATCATTTCATTGCAGCAGAAAGTAAAACATGTTTCGTTACACCAAAACCATAAACAAGAGTCAAGTACATAATATCCATCCTGATAAAACAAAAGTACATAATCCCACTACATAACTTAATAGCCATAATAGAAAAGATAAACTGAGCTTTACATCCACGGTCCAAGCTCCAAAAGATAGATAAAGCAGTCTGATCAAAGCCCAATAGTGCTAGGCCCACTCTGATAACCTGAGGGTTGGGAAAAAGATAAAAACAACGGGGTTAGACATAAGTCTGAACGAGTCCTATAACCTTAACAATACAATCATTAAAGTAATTAGGGTATGATATAAACAAGGTACGGTACCTCTGGGGATAATGACTACACTAAGTAGCCAACTAAACACAGGATATACTAAGGTAACCGAAAAGACGCATTTACCCACCCAAGGATAATTACTACACTGCACCATCCCAGATCTACCCACCCAAGGGTAATTCCTACACTGCACCACACCAGTTCTACCCACCCAAGGGTAATTCCTACTTAAGGTTGATCCCACTAAGTGTACTTAGTAATTTTTAATAGTAGTTTCGTGTACCCCTAGCTGACTACATAGGTGTCGTCTGCCCCTATCTCCACTAGGTGTACCCACTACTCCCCAAGCGATCGGCTCCCTAACGTAGATACCGTGCTGGCCCCACAGTGGGGTGTATCATTCCCCAAAGTGGCAACCTGATAATATCAACGGTGCACGACTTATACCTACACGATGCAACAACGTCTTACTTACCAGCCCGGGTCCACACACGCATATGAAACCCGTTGGACTTGCGTTGCCACCGCTACCCCGTTTTGGCCTCTTACAGTCAAGCCCAATATGCGTGTCCCGTCCTCGACTTGGGTCGAGCCCACAAAGATACGTTTGGGATATTGGTTGAAATGGGCCCCCACAAGCTACTACTTAAGCTTGTCATTTTATCTAGTGCATCCCACTTAACCCCTTTTTAAAATCATGCCCACTTACATGTTAAGGTTTGGTTAAGTCATCTAATCATATTTCAATTGCCACTCAAGGCCCCCACAAGCTACTACTTAAGCTTGTCATTTAATCATATTTCAATTGCCACTTAAGGCCCCCACAAGCTACTACTTAAGCTTGTCATTTAATCATATTTCAATTGCCACTTAAGGCCCCCACAAGCTACTACTTAAGCTTGTCATTTAATCATATTTCAATTGCCACTTAAGGCACCCACTAGATTTCCACATGCCACCCAAGGCACTTACTTGATTCCCACATGCCACCCAAGGCACTTACTTAATTCCCACATGCCACCCAAGGCACTTACTTAACCCTTTAATCATGTTTAATTACATGTTCCACTTTGGTTAAGTATTCTAATCGTATTTTCTATTGCCACCCAAGGCAACCCACTAGTTTCCTTATGCCACCCAAGGCACCCCCACTAGTTACTACATGCCACCCAAGGCACCCACTTAACCCCTCATGCCTCACTACATGCTAATTTGGTTAAGTGTTTCTTAATTAATTAAGATCGTAACCTTTGTAAAGACCTCTCACATTAGACTGTCTTTTATGGCAGCTGGATATGCCGGTTGGTTCCGGACAGCCTTACACCATAACAGAGTCTAACCTCGTGTCTTTACACTTGTCACGTATTTAGTTTATGACTAAGACCTCTCACATTGGGCCAATCATTTGTAGCCGCTGGATTTGCCGGTCGGTTCCGGGCAGTCTTATGCTACAAAAGGGTCCAACCTCGTGTCTTAGTCGATTAATTACACCTAATTAATCACCCCCATAATTTGTATTAATTATCCCTAATTAATTACAAATTTCAAGAATATGGGTAGACCTAACTCAATAGGTAAATTCCCAATTCCATAATATGGGTAGACCTAACTTAATAGGTAAATTCCCAATTATGTCCATTCACTTTATGTTATGCTTAAGCATACCCATTTCACACCATTTTATTAACATGCATATTAACCCCATCGTTCCCCACGTAATTCGTTCTCATAACATGACATAATAAAGGGAAGATTCATCACAAATGTCATGGGTTTAACCAACATAGCATATAACTTTATCATGGGTTTAAAAGGTGTCAACTTGCATATATGAGCATACATTAAACCCAACTAGCATTTAACCCAAACTTGCATGAAGCACATATGTCACAAAGGGGGTAACTTGCATATGATTCTTATGTCATACAAAGGTGTGAACTTGCATAGCATGTCACATGTTAACTTGCATATAACCAAACACATAACTTGCATAACATGTTACATATGAACTTGCATATAATCATGCACATAACTTGCATATAACCAAACACATAACTTGCATAACATGTTACATATGAACTTGCATATAATCATGCACATAACTTGCATATAACCAAACACATAACTTGCATAACATGTTACATATGAACTTGCATATAATCATGCACATAACTTGCATATAACCAAACACATAACTTGCATAACATGTTACATATGATCTTGCATATAATCATGCACATAACTTGCATTACATGTTACATATGAATTTGCATATAATCTCACATATAGCTTGCATAACATGTTACATATGAACTTGCATATAACCTCACATATAGCTTGCATAACATGTTACATATGAATCAATGTTCAACATAGTGTTTTGCATAATGAGCATCATAAAACATAGCATTATACTTGCATAACATATAGAATAAAACTCGCAAAACACACAACATACACTATACTAAACTTGCATAAACACATTGATCCACAAACATAGCCATATCTTATCATATCCTATCATAATCAATTTAACAATTGATTATTAAGGCTATAGAAACTCACCACTAAACTCCAATAAGCAAACCCTTGCCAAAAATCACCCAAAAACTCTAGCCTTGAAAATAAAGCTTGCAACTTGATGATGAATGCAAGCTAATGATCACTCATACAACTTAAAAATGCTTGTATGAACATGAAAGCCTTCATAGAAATAGTTTAGAAAGAGGATGGAGGCTAGGGTTTTGAGTGGAGGCCATGATCATAGAAAATTTTGGCATAGTTTAGTTAGAGGATAGGATTATGATCATTTAGGGCTATCTTAGGGTCTTATTTATAGGATTAGGATGTCTTTTAGACCCTTAGATTAACCCTAGGTTAGTTTAGGTCCGTCAGATTTCGTCCCAAGCCCTCCAACCCAGCCCAAAACTCAACCAGGTGCACCCAGGCCAGAATCAGCCGACAGGGCAAGTCGACAGCCCTGTCGACTGCCAAGTCGACAGGCATGTCGACAGGCAAGTCGACAGCCCTGTCGACAGCCAAGTCGACTTAGCTGGGCGGGAGTTTTCCCGCCTGGCCCCCATTTCTGCATGTTTCGAAATTCAAATTTCCCGAAAACTTCTTTGGGCCTTAACCGGGTCATACAGACTCCGATTTACAAAATTTCGGACTCTATTTCGCGTATTTTTCCGAGAAGAACACAATGACGTAACCCGTTTCCCCTGATTCTCACATCTGAGATTATTAATTCTGTAATTAGTGAATATCAGTGTTAACTGAAATTCGGGGTGTTACAACAATCACCAGGCCCCTTAATTAACCTTATCAATATTTGTTAATCCGATATTTTTAATAATCATCTTGGCCTCTTATGCTAATTAAAAACATATTCATATATCAACTTCTTTCATTTTCTATAGTTAGAATATATCTTCTATTTATAATTGGAAAACATTCCTGTTGCTTCTCCCTTTCATGACCATTCATTTTTATAGTCAAGATATAATTATTATTATATTTCCAAAATTCCACTTACTTGGGTTAAAACGATTGTTGGGTAAAATACCGTTAGAAACAACCCAAAATATTACATTCAACTAAATCTCTTTAAACATTGATCTTTGAGACTGAATCTTCCTATTTATCTGTTAATAATGAAATCAATCAAGTTGGGGTATAATTACCTTTCAGACCTTGACTGGATAACATTCTTAACTTCAAAACAAATAAGACCACTTATCTCGAATAATCAACACCATAAAAACCAATTATTCATTTTTAAAAAGTGTATAGGTTTCTCATTCTATTTCTACCAGATTTAATTATAATTTTCCCTTTTTAAATTCACACTTGTATTTACATTTCCTGAATTATCCAATGATAATTCATTTCACTTCATTTATATACATCGTTTATAAATGAACTGGTTGTTTTTATTATTCAAAATAATTTAATATTTCTAGTCCATTCGAAATTCAAATTCTATTTTGGAAAATTAGATTTATCCTTTCAAAACAAAAAATTCTTTTTCATGATATTTTTACATATCCATATTTCAGGCTATGATATTTAATTAATCAAAACACCCAATTATCAATAACATGTTTCATGTATGATAATATATATATATGGAAACAAACAAATAATAAATTTTGAGGAATCCAGTTGGATCCCTCCAACATGTTTTCCTGCATCCACAGATGTTAGCCAACATAAATAATACCCATCCTGCTTCAAGGCAGGATATCGCAGTATAAAAGGTCATCCGCTATCACATTGTGGGGCGCATAGGATCATCCACTAATTATACTACGGACATCCGCTAATGGCGCTGTGGGAAATATCCAACCACCAATATATATATATATATATATATATATATATAATAACCACTAGTGTTTCAAATATCGCCAGAGATCTCCTCCATGATCTCGTTTTGGGCTCCTTCTGAAACGAAACAACAAATATCACTCTAAATCTCCTTTTGAATATATCGCCCGAGATATTGCAATATCGAACGATATATCGACCGAGACGAAATACTGGAATATCATCCGAGATCTTAGGTTTTTTGCTTGAAATTTAAATTCGTGCCTTAATTAGAACTATAAATAAAAAACTCAAATCTAGCCATATCAATCTTTTGTTATTTTGCATTTTTCATGTTAAATGACTATGTTGTATGTTGTATGGGATGACTATGTTGTATGGGATGAAGTTGAACCCCTTGAAGTGCTCTTTTGGCGTGGCATCAAGCAAGTTCCTTGGCTTTATTGTGAGTTCCAGAGGAATTGAAATCAATCCGGACCAAATAGCAGCAATTTGGAATATAGAGGAGCCGCGGAAGATTAGGGATGTTCAAAGCTTAGCTGGGAAGGTCGTAGCATTGGGCAGGTTCATCTCCAAAGCAACAGACAAGTGTGTACCTTTCTTCGATCTCATAAAACAGGGAAAGCGAAATTTTGAATGGACTCCCGACTGTGTGGAGGCGTTCCGGAATCTATTAGACTTCTTAGAAAAGCCTCCAATATTATCAAAGCATGTGGAACATGAGGATTTGTTCATCTATTTGGCCATATCATCTCATGCCGTTTGCGCGACATTAGTACGTGAAGAGGATAAAATCCAGAAACCTGTGTATTATGTAAGCAAAAAACTGGTTGCCGCGGAACGTAACTATCCGAAGATAGAGAAGCTTGCTTATAGCCTCCTGATTGCTTCTTGCAAGCTTCGCCACTATTTTCAGGCACACCCGATAATTGTATATACCGATCAACCTTTGAGACAAGTGTTGCAGAAACCTGAAGCATCGGGGCGATTACTTAATTGGAATATCGAGCTGAGTCAGTTTGATGTGAACTTTCAGCCACGAAGATCTATAAGGGGACAGGCCTTGGCTAACTTTATAGCCGAATTTACAATTCCTGAAGAGGAAACGGTGGGTGACAAGGTAGTTGCTTTGGATCGAGAATTAGAGCTTAGTCCATGGGAATTATATACGGACGGAGCCAAGAATGATAGAAAGTCCGGCGCCGGAGTTGTTTTGATAACTCCTGAAGGACAATCTATCTACTATGCATTACGGTTAGAGTTTGCTGCTACTAACAACGATTCCGAGTATAAAGCTCTGATTGCCAGGCTGAAACTCGCCAAAGATTTGGGAGTGAGGACACTAGATATATATTGCGATTCCAAGATAGTTGTATGTCAAGTTCGGGAAGAATTTGCTGCTAAAGGACCTCGACATATCACTTATCTCAAATAGGTAAAGGAGTTATTGGAAGGTTCGGATCATTATAGCATAACACACATTCCGAGAGCGGAAAAACAAAAAGTAGACTGACTGGCGAAGCTAGCAAGTTCTGATAGTCTTAAAGAAACCGAAATGGTCCTGATAGAGGTGTTGGATTCACCAAGTTTCGACCAAATGGAAACAGAACTAGCCTTGGAAGTCGAACCATAAAGAGAATCCTAGATGACATCAATTAAGAATTTTCTAAAAAATGGAACCCTCCCGTTGAAAAAGAGCGAAAGACGAGCTATAAGACGTAAGGCCACAAGATACGTTTTACAGGACGACGTCCTTTATCGTCAAGGGTTTTCAATGCCCCTGCTACGGTGTATCGCACACGACGACATCAAACGTGTACTGCAAGAGGTGCATGAAGGTGAGTGTGGAGATCACACTGGGGGCTAAACTCTAGCAAAGAAAGTGCTACGGTACGGATATTTCTGGCCTACTGTAAACAAAGATGCGGCTGATTATTCACGACGCTGCGATAGATGTCAAAGATATGCCAAAGTTCCCAGAGCACCTCCGACTCAGCTCAAGTCAATGGTAAGTCCGTGGTCGTTTGCCATGTGGAGAATTGATATTATTGGAGTGCTACCTATTGCCAGAGGAGGAGCTGAGTACGCGATTGTTGCCGTGGACTACTTCACAAAATGGGTGGAAGCTGAACCTCTAACAACCATTACGGCAAGGAAAGTGATCAGTTTTGTGGTCAGAAACATCATTTGTCGATTTGGGATTCCGAAGACCATCATAACAGATAATGGGACGCAATTTGACAACATCGAGTTCAAAAACTTCTGCCAGAAATATAAGATTGATAAACGGTACACTGCAGTGGCTCACCCGCAGTCAAATGGCCAGGTCGAAGCCGTAAAATAAAGTCATTAAATCAATTCTAAAGAAGCGGTTGGAGCAGGCCAAAGCTAGATGGGTAGATGAGTTGCCATTAGCTTTATGGGCCTACAGGACGACCTTTAAGATGGCTACCGGCCATACTCCCTATTCACTTTCCTTTGGCTCAGAAGCAGTGATCCCAGTAGAATTGGAAGTCCCTTCTCATCGAGTTGCGTACTATGACCCGATGATGAATAAAGCACTCCTTCTAGAATCTCTTGATATAATTGAAGAAAAAAGAGATGAAGCCGACTTGCGTGCCTCAAGCATCGACATCAAGTAGCACGTTATTATGACCAGAAGGTTCGCCTCAAAACCTTTGATCCAGGAGACCTAGTACTGAAACGAGTCTTCCCGCCTTCAACCCAATTGGGTCCAAAATGGGAAGGGCCATACACCATCCAACGAAAGCTTGATACAGGAGCATTCAAGCTAACGACCGTGGACGGTGAGGAGATTCCCAGAGCCTGGAACGCTCCGCACCTAGGACAATATCTAAGCTAAATATGAAATGTCATTTCTTTTGTTTTCATAGGCTATGTAAAAAGGCACGACATGCCTTAAAAAGTCTGTTTATGTGAACAAAGGTGTAACACCCCGCCTCCGCTAGGGTCACTCGCAAAGGAATGCACTAGCTTTAGAGGGGCATTATTGGTAAACATGCACAGAAATATCACAAGACAGAACATATATATAAATAGCGGAAGTAAAATAAAACTTTCATAACATGAATAAATAAGGTCTAAAGCCTTTTACATCAGAGTACATCAAAACCTGTCTTGCAATAGTAAAGAAGCATAAAGACTTTTTCATAAATTATTCCCCAAGTAAAACAGTAAAGTAGCCATAGCCAAGAGAAGTCCAAGCCGTCCATGATGACCTTCAAGCAGAAGAAGTCCGAACTAAACAGCATTGTTTCCTCCCTGAAACCTGGGGGGGAAACGGAAGAAAAGAGGCGAAACAAAATGGGTCAGTCAAAAGACTGAGTAAGTCCTATCTACTTCCAGTATAAAAACAGGTAAAGGTAACATGACATGCATAAACTGAAAGTAAACATAAGGATAACTACAAGATAGATAAACCAGAGTAGCCGGTTAAACTACTGCGGCAAGGTAAACTAAGGTATCATGAAAAGCTACGGTGTTATGATAAGTCAAGGTATCACATCGTCAGATTTCTATCGAGTACATTATCCCAAGGTATCTACCCCGTCTAACATCCCACGGTATCTATTATGTATATTCTTCCTAGTTCTAACATGTATATTTGCTCTGCACCTCTCGTACTAGTATCCCTACCCGCGTCATGTGTTAACCATGAATGTCCCTTGCTCAAGGTCGTGTAATGGTCCATGTCAACCTAATATATCGCATATATAGGTTACTCAAATCATATGTTTCTTTCCATGTATATAAGTTCAGTCCTTTGCCGTACCTCGTACGGGCTTCCTCATGTCGTATTATCCTTGAAATCGTTTGGACTGTCACCCTTGTTCTAGCTAGGCTCTTCCATATGGATCATCGTTTGAACTACTAGGACTTACGCCACCTAGCACCACTAGGGATTACGCTTACCTATTGCACGTTTTCGTATTTCGGTTTGGGTTAAACCACCTAGGCCACTAGGGATTACGCTAACCCTCAACCGCGCTCTTTTTCCCATGCATTCATCGTGAATCGTTTTTCTATAACTGTATGCACATGTATCACATCGTGCCATCCGAGTCCTGTCCAAGGGCTAAACAAGGAATACAGGACTCGGTCGGGAGCTTTAGATTTATCTGCCGATGCAAATACTAAGGTCTGCTTTTCTACACATGGCTATGGTCCCACGAGACCCCTCCCTCAACTAGTGAAAGGCAACACAAGAGAAAATCTCGCATGAGAACTACACTCCGGCCAGCCCACATCCTACGGCCTACCTCACCCATAATTAAATAGCAAATCATGGTCTGTTGGGTGTTCCCTGCCTTTCCGTACGTACACGCTTGACTCAAGATGGTAGATGATCGACGAACTTGCTATCTCGGGCACCTTATGTATTCGTCGACTCACTGCTATCCACCCCAGTCTTTAGGTCGCTCGCATAGCAACCAAGGCATATTCTTGGTTCTTCTACCGCAGACCTCAACCTCTCGTGAGCCTAGTATAATGACCTGGCAGCTCACAGAGGGATCCCAAGAATATCCTCACGTTCCCCGAAGCCGCTGCTTCGTTACCCAGTTCGTTGGAGCCTTTATCTAAATCAGATAGCCTGCTCCTTCACGCATACTTAAACGTTGACCTAACGTATCGGGTTACTAATCTATCTAAGAAATGGTCCAAATTTCCTTGACTAAGAATTATTACTTAGTTTCCCTTAACTAAGGTTTACCACTTAGCCTTATTTCCATAATCCTTGTTAACTATGGTTATTTACCTAATCCTCCGAATTAGGGTTTATCTAATGGGTTAAGTGTCACTTAAGTTCATAACTTAGCCCGTCTACAAACCCTGCCAAAATTGGCTAAGTATCCAAGTCCAAGACTTAACCTTACAAACCATGTGTCAAGTTGGCTAAGTATATTAAGCAATCCATAACTTAACCTCGTCTAATTATCATTTTAGATTGGTTAATTATATAAATTAACTCGACCTTGTCAAATTACCGAGTCAAATCGGTCAAGCGTATTCAAGTGATTCGTGACTTAGCCTTATCATGTTTTCACGTTAGATTGGTTAAGTATAGGTCACTTAACCACATCGAATTAACAAGTTAGATTGGTTAAGTTTAGGTCACTTAACCACATCAAAACTTTATGTATAATTGGTTAAGTATAAGTTGCTTAACCCCATTAAATTATCACGTTAAGTTGGTTAAGTATTGGTTACTTAACCTCATTGAATTACCAAGTTTAAATTGATTAAGTGTTTAACTTAACCCCATCGAATTACCGTGTTTAGATTAGTTAAGTGTGGATTACTTAACCCCATCTAATTACCGTGGTTAGGTTAGTTAAGTCTTAATTACTTAACCTCATCTAATTACCCCGTCGGATTAGTTAAGTGTAAATTACTTAACCCCATCTCCTAATCATCTTGCATGGTTAAGTGTCATTAAGGAAATCAAGCCCGGTCCCACTTAACCTACCCATTCGTGTCATATCGGTTAAGTGTCATTAGTCAAATTTACTTAACCTTATCATGTGGCATTAATTTAATTAATGCACTCTTAACCTCTCACATTAGACCTTGTTGTGGTTAGTAGTTAAGTCGGGCGGGTCCGGGTAGATTTACACCACAACCTAGTCTAACCTCGGGTCTTAAGCGCGACATGACCAACTTCTCACATTGGGTCCTATTGTTTGCAACTACTAGTTAGGCCGGTCGGTTCCGGGTAGTTTTACGTTGCAAACTCAACCCAACCTCGAGTTGGCCACACTTATATTATCTAAGTTCATCATGTTTCCAAAACATGTTACAAGTTTTTCAAGCATTTGGGTAGACCTAACTTAATAGGTAAATTCCCAAAGGGTAGACCTAACTTAATAGGTAAATTCCCAAGCTCGTGTTTTTATGCATACTTACATGTCAACTTCCATGTCATCTTTCAAGTCATATTTTCAAGTATAAACGCATGTTCATGTTTATCTAACTACCCAAAATCGTGTTTTCCCAACGCAAGCAAAGCGAGTCAACATAGTAAGGATACTATGTCACATATTGGTCTCAAAACATGCATGATGCCAAAAAGGGCTTGGCTTCCACATGCATAACATCATAAAGGGATTGGCCATAAACATGCATAGTGTCATAAGGTAATTTGGCCACATACATGCATATTATCAAAAAGGGTTTGGCCATAAACATGCACAACTTAAAAGAGGGGATTGGCCACGAGCATGCATAATCTCATAAAGGATTCGGCCACAAACTTGCATGTTAGCATAAGGGGTTTGGGTTCGTAAACATGCATAAGCCCCAAAATCTTGTCTTAGCCAATGTTTCACAAGTAAAGTGGTTCCTAAAGGTTCATGCTAGCATTTCATGCATAAAGATCCAAACTTGCAAGTTAAACTAGGTTATGCATAGCATGAGAGGCATGATTAAGTCACTCACATGGCCTAAAATCATAAACATGAACACAAGAGGCAAGGTAAGGTTCATATAGGTTTGCATAATCATGTTTAGCCTCATTTTATCCCATGTCATTATCAAAACTACCGTTTCCATCTAAAAGTAGCTAGAACTTACATAGTTAGGCCTAGGGAAAGAAGCATGAATCATCCTGGCTAAGAAAGGTGCCTCCTTTGTTGAAGAGCCTTCATGAAACTCGCATAGCAATGTTGATTTGGCCTCTATTTGGTGTAGCAAGATTGCACCTTTTGATTTGAACCCGATTTGAATGCATAGGCTTTAGGAAAGGGGGATGGAGGCCATGATCACTTGGCATTTGGGCAGCACTTCGTGGAGAGGGTGAGTTATGAGGGTTTAGGGGGGGCTTAGGGGTGTTTTTATAGAGATTAGGAGTGTTTTAGGCCATAGGATTAGATCTAGGATAGATTAGGACCATCAGATCTCGGAAGTTTCCAGAATCAGCCCAAGAACAAGACCAGGTGAGCCAAACAGGTGCGCCAGGCAACTTGCCCCGGCCACCCCCTGTCGACAGGCAAGTCGACAGGGCTGTCGACTTGGTCTTGGCCCAAGTCGACAGGCCTGTCGACAGCCCTGTCGACATGGCCTAGGCGGGGAAACTTCCCGCCTAGCCCCAGATCTGATTTCCAAAACTGTTTTTCTCGAAATTCAAATTCCTAGAAATCTTCTTTGGGCCTTTAACGGGTCATACGGACTCCGATTCTCGAAAATTCGGACTCTATTTCGCGTATTTTTCCGAGACGAACGCAATGGCATAGACCGTTTCACTTGATTCAGAATTTATAATTTAATTCTGTCTTGATTCTTGATTTAACGTGTTGTACAAATTCGGGTTGTTACATTCTCCCCTTCTTAAAGGATTTCGTCCCCGAAATCTCAAAGTTAGGAAGAACATATCCTACCATCCATCATCCATCTACTCAAACCATCATCCACAAGCAACCATTGTCCTTAGACGACTCCTAATGCTTTATGAATGTATGCAAAACGTGTGTGTACATGTTCCTTAGCTAATGCTAATGATCAGGCCTGAAAAATCTTTTGAATGCAAAAATATGTTTAGTGCTATGAATCCATCATGTATGCAAATAGTCCTAATCATATACACTATATGCGTGCACAAACATTCAACCATATGCAACATCCTCATGATAACACATTCAATTTCATCCATAAACAAGTATAAATACTCGTGCATATGCAATATGAAATGTGACCGAGTCGAGCTAATATCTAATGTAAATTCGTGCATCCACGAGCAACCACTTGCAACCATTTGCAACCATATCAACCATAACATGTTTCAAATACATGTTTACATCCATAGGGTTCTACCTAAGATTCCCTGAAACAGGGTCGAGAAGATAAACAAAACAAACTCCTTACGGGGTTTGTAACAGAAATATGGCCGAGAGGATATCCATAAAAGATAGCCTACAAGCAAGCTCAACCGAAAAACAGGGATCGAGGATATATTCCCCAAAAGAGATATCATGCACGTATTTAGTCTTCAGTCTCCTGAGTCGCATTACCTTGAGCTTAGTTCCATCGTGCCTTGACTGCCTTTGACTTCATGATTTCGTAGCTCCTTGATTCCTATTTCCAAGGTGCGAGTGAAACTCATTTCACTGTCGCCTCTCGTTTCACTTTCACTTATTCTTTCCCTAGTATACTTGGCTCAACCATATCTACGTACTCAAGCCAGCTCCCCAAAATTCACTAGTGAATTCTGGATCTCGTTTTCCGATGCCAATCCAAATTGCCAAGAGTCCTTACTAGGGTGATTCCCATAACTCATGCATAATCGAAACGAACCATCCGCCTTAACAGCGAATTCTATTCAAACAGATTACCAACAACTGCGTCCTGGGATTCTAGGTAACGAGCCATGACAGAACCCAAAAGGTTACACGAGATTTCGAGGGTATCACCAAGATGAGTCGAGAATCTAACTACCCTCTTTCCAAAACCGAGAATGGCACCCCTTGCTGGATAACCACTTCATCCCTAGAATCCATCCATAGCTTACAAACATAAGCATTATTTCCAAGCTCACTACTTGGCATAGACATTCTCAAATCCAAACAAGTCATGAATAAATGGACTGATCTTCCAATAGGACTTGAGACAGAAACGGGATCCTCTATTATACTAGTACTAAGGTGCAGAGACTCAACTATCGAAGCGGACTTAAAAAGATGCGGTGATCAAAACAAAGTCCCGACGGGATGATAGAGAAGAAAAACTAAACCTTTAACAAGATCGTTACCCTCCTTCTGAGGTACCCTAGAAATGAGAGCATACTATTGCCCTCCGAATGATCTTGTCCCTGTTCCATGATACTTAACTATCCGTCCCGTTTCACCATGCCAAAGGTACTCTCTCGTCATGGGTTTCATTGTTCATCTTTCTTCCTCCTTTTAGGACTCAGTCATACCAACATGTTGCTTATCCCTGAGCTCGTATCCTTTATCCTTGTTCTTACTATCCTTTCATGCATAACTCTGCAACGGTCTCTCGAGAACCACCTCCATCGTACGGGAAACACTTACGCAGCTAGAAAGACTAGTCGCAGTCAAAACCACTGTGACTACAGATGGAGGAAAGGAAGGAAAAGAGATTCAATAAAGGAAACAAGGATAATGCTAATGGCCTTTGGGGAATAGCCTTTTTCTTTTTAAAAGAAAATTTTCTTGAAAAATGCTTCTTTGTAAACGGTTTTTCAAAAAAATTTCAGAAGGTCTTTAAAAACTTTTGCCCAGCCTGGTAACCTTCTGCTCTGATACCAAATGTAACACCCCGCCTCCGCTAGGGTCACTCGCAAAGGAATGCACTAGCTTTAGAGGGGCATTATTGGTAAACATGCACAGAAATATCACAAGACAGAACATATATATAAATAGCGGAAGTAAAATCAAACTTTCATAACATGAATAAATATGGTCTAAAGCCTTTTACATCAGAGTACATCAAAACCTGTCTTGCAATAGTAAAGAAGCATAAAGACTTTTTCATAAATTATTCCCCAAGTAAAACAGTAAAGTAGCCATAGCCAAGAGAAGTCCAAGCCATCCATGATGACCTTCAAGAAGAAGAAGTCCGAACTAAACAGCATTGTTTCCTCCCTGAAACCTGGGGGGGAAACGGAAGAAAAGAGGCGAAACAAAACGGGTCAGTCAAAAGACTAAGTAAGTCCTATCTACTTCCAGTATAAAAACAGGTAAAGGTAACATGACATGCATAAACTGAAAGTAAACATAAGGATAACTACAAGATAGATAAACCAGAGTAGCCGGTTAAACTACTGCGGCAAGGTAAACTAAGGTATCATGAAAAGCTACGGTGTTATGATAAGTCAAGGTATCACATCGTCAGATTTCTATCGAGTACATTATCCCAAGGTATCTACCCCGTCTAACATCCCACGGTATCTATTATGTATATTCTTCCTAGTTCTAACATGTATATTTGCTCTGCACCTCTCGTACTAGTATCCCTACCCGCGTCATGTGTTAACCATGAATGTCCCTTGCTCAAGGTCGTGTAATGGTCCATGTCAACCTAATATATCGCATATATAGGTTACTCAAATCATATGTTTCTTTCCATGTATATAAGTTCAGTCCTTTGCCGTACCTCGTACGGGCTTCCTCATGTCGTATTATCCTTGAAATCATTTGGACTGTCACCCTTGTTCTAGCTAGGCTCTTCCATATGGATCATCGTTTGAACTACTAGGACTTACGCCACCTAGCACCACTAGGGATTACGCTTACCTATTGCACGTTTTCGTATTTCGGTTTGGGTTAAACCACCTAGGCCACTAGGGATTACGCTAACCCTCAACCGCGCCCTTTTTCCCACGCATTCATCGTGAATCGTTTCTCTATAACTGTATGCACATGTATCACATCGTGCCATCCGAGTCCTGTCCCAGGGCTAAACAAGGAATACAGGACTCGGTCGGGAGCTTTAGATTTATCTACCGATGCAAATACTAAGGTCTGCTTTTCTACACGTGGCTATGGTCCCACGAGACCCCTCCCTCAACTAGTGAAAGACAACACAAGAGAAAATCTCGCATGAGAACTTCACTCCGGCCAGCCCACATCCTACGGCCTACCTCACCCATAATTAGATAGCAAATCATGGTCTATTGGGTGTTCCCTGCCTTTCCGTACGTACACGCTTGACTCAAGATGGTAGATGATCGACGAACTTGCTATCTCGGGCACCTTATGTATTCGTCGACTCACTGCTATCCACCCCAGTCTTTAGGTCGCTCGCATAGCAACCAAGGCATATTCTTGGTTCTTCTACCGCATACCTCAACCTCTCGTGAGCCTAGTATAATGACCTGGCAGCTCACAGAGGGATCCCAAGAATATCCTCACGTTCCCCGAAGCCGCTGCTTCGTTACCCAGTTCGTTGGAGCCTTTATCTAAATCAGATAGCCTGCTCCTTCACGCATACTTAAACGTTGACCTAACGTATCGGGTTACTAATCTATCTAAGAAATGGTCCAAATTTCCTTGACTAAGAATTATTACTTAGTTTCCCTTAACTAAGGTTTACCACTTAGCCTTATTTCCATAATCCTTGTTAACTATGGTTATTTACCTAATCCTCCGAATTAGGGTTTATCTAATGGGTTAAGTGTCACTTAAGTTCATAACTTAGCCCGTCTACAAACCCTGCCAAAATTGGCTAAGTATCCAAGTCCAAGACTTAACCTTACAAACCATGTGTCAAGTTGGCTAAGTATATTAAGCAATCCATAACTTAACCTCGTCTAATTATCATTTTAGATTGGTTAATTATATAAATTAACTCGACCTTGTCAAATTACCGAGTCAAATCGGTCAAGCGTATTCAAGTGATTCGTGACTTAGCCTTATCATGTTTTCACGTTAGATTGGTTAAGTATAGGTCACTTAACCACATCCAATTAACAAGTTAGATTGGTTAAGTTTAGGTCACTTAACCACATCAAAACTTTATGTATAATTGGTTAAGTATAAGTTGCTTAACCCCATTAAATTATCACGTTAAGTTGGTTAAGTATTGGTTACTTAACCTCATTGAATTACCAAGTTTAAATTGATTAAGTGTTTAACTTAACCCCATCGAATTACCGTGTTTAGATTAGTTAAGTGTGGATTACTTAACCCCATCTAATTACCGTGGTTAGGTTAGTTAAGTCTTAATTACTTAACCTCATCTAATTACCCCGTCGGATTAGTTAAGTGTAAATTACTTAACCCCATCTCCTAATCATCTTGCATGGTTAAGTGTCATTAAGGAAATCAAGCCCGGTCCCACTTAACCTACCCATTCGTGTCATATCGGTTAAGTGTCATTAGTCAAATTTACTTAACCTTATCATGTGGCATTAATTTAATTAATGCACTCTTAACCTCTCACATTAGACCTTGTTGTGGTTAGTAGTTAAGTCGGGCGGGTCCGGGTAGATTTACACCACAACCTAGTCTAACCTCGGGTCTTAAGCGCGACATGACCAACTTCTCACATTGGGTCCTATTGTTTGCAACTACTAGTTAGGCCGGTCGGTTCCGGGTAGTTTTACGTTGCAAACTCAACCCAACCTCGAGTTGGCCACACTTATATTATCTAAGTTCATCATGTTTCCAAAACATGTTACAAGTTTTTCAAGCATTTGGGTAGACCTAACTTAATAGGTAAATTCCCAAAGGGTAGACCTAACTTAATAGGTAAATTCCCAAGCTCGTGTTTTTATGCATACTTACATGTCAACTTCCATGTCATCTTTCAAGTCATATTTTCAAGTATAAACGCATGTTCATGTTTATCTAACTACCCAAAATCGTGTTTTCCCAACGCAAGCAAAGCGAGTCAACATAGTAAGGATACTATGTCACATATTGGTCTCAAAACATGCATGATGCCAAAAAGGGCTTGGCTTCCACATGCATAACATCATAAAGGGATTGGCCATAAACATGCATAGTGTCATAAGGTAATTTGGCCACATACATGCATATTATCAAAAAGGGTTTGGCCATAAACATGCACAACTTAAAAGAGGGGATTGGCCACGAGCATGCATAATCTCATAAAGGATTCGGCCACAAACTTGCATGTTAGCATAAGGGGTTTGGGTTCGTAAACATGCATAAGCCCCAAAATCTTGTCTTAGCCAATGTTTCACAAGTAAAGTGGTTCCTAAAGGTTCATGCTAGCATTTCATGCATAAAGATCCAAACTTGCAAGTTAAACTAGGTTATGCATAGCATGAGAGGCATGATTAAGTCACTCACATGGCCTAAAATCATAAACATGAACACAAGAGGCAAGGTAAGGTTCATATAGGTTTGCATAATCATGTTTAGCCTCATTTTATCCCATGTCATTATCAAAACTACCGTTTCCATCTAAAAGTAGCTAGAACTTACATAGTTAGGCCTAGGGAAAGAAGCATGAATCATCCTGGCTAAGAAAGGTGCCTCCTTTGTTGAAGAGCCTTCATGAAACTCGCATAGCAATGTTGATTTGGCCTCTATTTGGTGTAGCAAGATTGCACCTTTTGATTTGAACCCGATTTGAATGCATAGGCTTTAGGAAAGGGGGATGGAGGCCATGATCACTTGGCATTTGGGCAGCACTTCGTGGAGAGGGTGAGTTATGAGGGTTTAGGGGGGGCTTAGGGGTGTTTTTATAGAGATTAGGAGTGTTTTAGGCCATAGGATTAGATCTAGGATAGATTAGGACCATCAGATCTCGGAAGTTTCCAGAATCAGCCCAAGAACAAGACCAGGTGAGCCAAACAGGTGCGCCAGGCAACTTGCCCCGGCCACCCCCTGTCGACAGGCAAGTCGACAGGGCTGTCGACTTGGTCTTGGCCCAAGTCGACAGGCCTGTCGACAGCCCTGTCGACATGGCCTAGGCGGGGAAACTTCCCGCCTAGCCCCAGATCTGATTTCCAAAACTGTTTTTCTCGAAATTCAAATTCCTAGAAATCTTCTTTGGGCCTTTAACGGGTCATACGGACTCCGATTCTCGAAAATTCGGACTCTATTTCGCGTATTTTTCCGAGACGAACGCAATGGCATAGACCGTTTCACTTGATTCAGAATTTATAATTTAATTCTGTCTTGATTCTTGATTTAACGTGTTGTACAAATTCGGGTTGTTACATTCTCCCCTTCTTAAAGGATTTCGTCCCCGAAATCTCAAAGTTAGGAAGAACATATCCTACCATCCATCATCCATCTACTCAAACCATCATCCACAAGCAACCATTGTCCTTAGACGACTCCTAATGCTTTATGAATGTATGCAAAACGTGTGTGTACATGTTCCTTAGCTAATGCTAATGATCAGGCCTGAAAAATCTTTTGAATGCAAAAATATGTTTAGTGCTATGAATCCATCATGTATGCAAATAGTCCTAATCATATACACTATATGCGTGCACAAACATTCAACCATATGCAACATCCTCATGATAACACATTCAATTTCATCCATAAACAAGTATAAATACTCGTGCATATGCAATATGAAATGTGACCGAGTCGAGCTAATATCTAATGTAAATTCGTGCATCCACGAGCAACCACTTGCAACCATTTGCAACCATATCAACCATAACATGTTTCAAATACATGTTTACATCCATAGGGTTCTACCTAAGATTCCCTGAAACAGGGTCGAGAAGATAAACAAAACAAACTCCTTACGGGGTTTGTAACAGAAATATGGCCGAGAGGATATCCATAAAAGATAGCCTACAAGCAAGCTCAACCGAAAAACAGGGATCGAGGATATATTCCCCAAAAGAGATATCATGCACGTATTTAGTCTTCAGTCTCCTGAGTCGCATTACCTTGAGCTTAGTTCCATCGTGCCTTGACTGCCTTTGACTTCATGATTTCGTAGCTCCTTGATTCCTATTTCCAAGGTGCGAGTGAAACTCATTTCACTGTCGCCTCTCGTTTCACTTTCACTTATTCTTTCCCTAGTATACTTGGCTCAACCATATCTACGTACTCAAGCCAGCTCCCCAAAATTCACTAGTGAATTCTGGATCTCGTTTTCCGATGCCAATCCAAATTGCCAAGAGTCCTTACTAGGGTGATTCCCATAACTCATGCATAATCGAAACGAACCATCCGCCTTAACAGCGAATTCTATTCAAACAGATTACCAACAACTGCGTCCTGGGATTCTAGGTAACGAGCCATGACAGAACCCAAAAGGTTACACGAGATTTCGAGGGTATCACCAAGATGAGTCGAGAATCTAACTACCCTCTTTCCAAAACCGAGAATGGCACCCCTTGCTGGATAACCACTTCATCCCTAGAATCCATCCATAGCTTACAAACATAAGCATTATTTCCAAGCTCACTACTTGGCATAGACATTCTCAAATCCAAACAAGTCATGAATAAATGGACTGATCTTCCAATAGGACTTGAGACAGAAACGGGATCCTCTATTATACTAGTACTAAGGTGCAGAGACTCAACTATCGAAGCGGACTTAAAAAGATGCGGTGATCAAAACAAAGTCCCGACGGGATGATAGAGAAGAAAAACTAAACCTTTAACAAGATCGTTACCCTCCTTCTGAGGTACCCTAGAAATGAGAGCATACTATTGCCCTCCGAATGATCTTGTCCCTGTTCCATGATACTTAACTATCCGTCCCGTTTCACCATGCCAAAGGTACTCTCTCGTCATGGGTTTCATTGTTCATCTTTCTTCCTCCTTTTAGGACTCAGTCATACCAACATGTTGCTTATCCCTGAGCTCGTATCCTTTATCCTTGTTCTTACTATCCTTTCATGCATAACTCTGCAACGGTCTCTCGAGAACCACCTCCATCGTACGGGAAACACTTACGCAGCTAGAAAGACTAGTCGCAGTCAAAACCACTGTGACTACAGATGGAGGAAAGGAAGGAAAAGAGATTCAATAAAGGAAACAAGGATAATGCTAATGGCCTTTGGGGAATAGCCTTTTTCTTTTTAAAAGAAAATTTTCTTGAAAAATGCTTCTTTGTAAACGGTTTTTCAAAAAAATTTCAGAAGGTCTTTAAAAACTTTTGCCCAGCCTGGTAACCTTCTGCTCTGATACCAAATGTAACACCCCGCCTCCGCTAGGGTCACTCGCAAAGGAATGCACTAGCTTTAGAGGGGCATTATTGGTAAACATGCACAGAAATATCACAAGACAGAACATATATATAAATAGCGGAAGTAAAATCAAACTTTCATAACATGAATAAATATGGTCTAAAGCCTTTTACATCAGAGTACATCAAAACCTGTCTTGCAATAGTAAAGAAGCATAAAGACTTTTTCATAAATTATTCCCCAAGTAAAACAGTAAAGTAGCCATAGCCAAGAGAAGTCCAAGCCATCCATGATGACCTTCAAGAAGAAGAAGTCCGAACTAAACAGCATTGTTTCCTCCCTGAAACCTGGGGGGGAAACGGAAGAAAAGAGGCGAAACAAAACGGGTCAGTCAAAAGACTAAGTAAGTCCTATCTACTTCCAGTATAAAAACAGGTAAAGGTAACATGACATGCATAAACTGAAAGTAAACATAAGGATAACTACAAGATAGATAAACCAGAGTAGCCGGTTAAACTACTGCGGCAAGGTAAACTAAGGTATCATGAAAAGCTACGGTGTTATGATAAGTCAAGGTATCACATCGTCAGATTTCTATCGAGTACATTATCCCAAGGTATCTACCCCGTCTAACATCCCACGGTATCTATTATGTATATTCTTCCTAGTTCTAACATGTATATTTGCTCTGCACCTCTCGTACTAGTATCCCTACCCGCGTCATGTGTTAACCATGAATGTCCCTTGCTCAAGGTCGTGTAATGGTCCATGTCAACCTAATATATCGCATATATAGGTTACTCAAATCATATGTTTCTTTCCATGTATATAAGTTCAGTCCTTTGCCGTACCTCGTACGGGCTTCCTCATGTCGTATTATCCTTGAAATCGTTTGGACTGTCACCCTTGTTCTAGCTAGGCTCTTCCATATGGATCATCGTTTGAACTACTAGGACTTACGCCACCTAGCACCACTAGGGATTACGCTTACCTATTGCACGTTTTCGTATTTCGGTTTGGGTTAAACCACCTAGGCCACTAGGGATTACGCTAACCCTCAACCGCGCCCTTTTTCCCACGCATTCATCGTGAATCGTTTCTCTATAACTGTATGCACATGTATCACATCGTGCCATCCGAGTCCTGTCCCAGGGCTAAACAAGGAATACAGGACTCGGTCGGGAGCTTTAGATTTATCTACCGATGCAAATACTAAGGTCTGCTTTTCTACACGTGGCTATGGTCCCACGAGACCCCTCCCTCAACTAGTGAAAGACAACACAAGAGAAAATCTCGCATGAGAACTTCACTCCGGCCAGCCCACATCCTACGGCCTACCTCACCCATAATTAGATAGCAAATCATGGTCTGTTGGGTGTTCCCTGCCTTTCCGTACGTACACGCTTGACTCAAGATGGTAGATGATCGACGAACTTGCTATCTCGGGCACCTTATGTATTCGTCGACTCACTGCTATCCACCCCAGTCTTTAGGTCGCTCGCATAGCAACCAAGGCATATTCTTGGTTCTTCTACCGCATACCTCAACCTCTCGTGAGCCTAGTATAATGACCTGGCAGCTCACAGAGGGATCCCAAGAATATCCTCACGTTCCCCGAAGCCGCTGCTTCGTTACCCAGTTCGTTGGAGCCTTTATCTAAATCAGATAGCCTGCTCCTTCACGCATACTTAAACGTTGACCTAACGTATCGGGTTACTAATCTATCTAAGAAATGGTCCAAATTTCCTTGACTAAGAATTATTACTTAGTTTCCCTTAACTAAGGTTTACCACTTAGCCTTATTTCCATAATCCTTGTTAACTATGGTTATTTACCTAATCCTCCGAATTAGGGTTTATCTAATGGGTTAAGTGTCACTTAAGTTCATAACTTAGCCCGTCTACAAACCCTGCCAAAATTGGCTAAGTATCCAAGTCCAAGACTTAACCTTACAAACCATGTGTCAAGTTGGCTAAGTATATTAAGCAATCCATAACTTAACCTCGTCTAATTATCATTTTAGATTGGTTAATTATATAAATTAACTCGACCTTGTCAAATTACCGAGTCAAATCGGTCAAGCGTATTCAAGTGATTCGTGACTTAGCCTTATCATGTTTTCACGTTAGATTGGTTAAGTATAGGTCACTTAACCACATCCAATTAACAAGTTAGATTGGTTAAGTTTAGGTCACTTAACCACATCAAAACTTTATGTATAATTGGTTAAGTATAAGTTGCTTAACCCCATTAAATTATCACGTTAAGTTGGTTAAGTATTGGTTACTTAACCTCATTGAATTACCAAGTTTAAATTGATTAAGTGTTTAACTTAACCCCATCGAATTACCGTGTTTAGATTAGTTAAGTGTGGATTACTTAACCCCATCTAATTACCGTGGTTAGGTTAGTTAAGTCTTAATTACTTAACCTCATCTAATTACCCCATCGGATTAGTTAAGTGTAAATTACTTAACCCCATCTCCTAATCATCTTGCATGGTTAAGTGTCATTAAGGAAATCAAGCCCGGTCCCACTTAACCTACCCATTCGTGTCATATCGGTTAAGTGTCATTAGTCAAATTTACTTAACCTTATCATGTGGCATTAATTTAATTAATGCACTCTTAACCTCTCACATTAGACCTTGTTGTGGTTACTAGTTAAGCCGGGCGGGTCCGGGTAGATTTACACCACAACCTAGTCTAACCTCGGGTCTTAAGCGCGACATGACCAACTTCTCACATTGGGTCCTATTGTTTGCAACTACTAGTTAGGCCGGTCGGTTCCGGGTAGTTTTACGTTGCAAACTCAACCCAACCTCGAGTTGGCCACACTTATATTATCTAAGTTCATCATGTTTCCAAAACATGTTACAAGTTTTTCAAGCATTTGGGTAGACCTAACTTAATAGGTAAATTCCCAAAGGGTAGACCTAACTTAATAGGTAAATTCCCAAGCTCGTGTTTTTATGCATACTTACATGTCAACTTCCATGTCATCTTTCAAGTCATATTTTCAAGTATAAACGCATGTTCATGTTTATCTAACTACCCAAAATCGTGTTTTCCCAACGCAAGCAAAGCGAGTCAACATAGTAAGGATACTATGTCACATATTGGTCTCAAAACATGCATGATGCCAAAAAGGGCTTGGCTTCCACATGCATAACATCATAAAGGGATTGGCCATAAACATGCATAGTGTCATAAGGTAATTTGGCCACATACATGCATATTATCAAAAAGGGTTTGGCCATAAACATGCACAACTTAAAAGAGGGGATTGGCCACGAGCATGCATAATCTCATAAAGGATTCGGCCACAAACTTGCATGTTAGCATAAGGGGTTTGGGTTCGTAAACATGCATAAGCCCCAAAATCTTGTCTTAGCCAATGTTTCACAAGTAAAGTGGTTCCTAAAGGTTCATGCTAGCATTTCATGCATAAAGATCCAAACTTGCAAGTTAAACTAGGTTATGCATAGCATGAGAGGCATGATTAAGTCACTCACATGGCCTAAAATCATAAACATGAACACAAGAGGCAAGGTAAGGTTCATATAGGTTTGCATAATCATGTTTAGCCTCATTTTATCCCATGTCATTATCAAAACTACCGTTTCCATCTAAAAGTAGCTAGAACTTACATAGTTAGGCCTAGGGAAAGAAGCATGAATCATCTTGGCTAAGAAAGGTGCCTCCTTTGTTGAAGAGCCTTCATGAAACTCGCATAGCAATGTTGATTTGGCCTCTATTTGGTGTAGCAAGCTTGCACCTTTTGATTTGAACCCGATTTGAATGCATAGGCTTTAGGAAAGGGGGATGGAGGCCATGATCACTTGGCATTTGGGCAGCACTTCGTGGAGAGGGTGAGTTATGAGGGTTTAGGGGGGGCTTAGGGGTGTTTTTATAGAGATTAGGAGTGTTTTAGGCCATAGGATTAGATCTAGGATAGATTAGGACCATCAGATCTCGGAAGTTTCCAGAATCAGCCCAAGAACAAGACCAGGTGAGCCAAACAGGTGCGCCAGGCAACTTGCCCCGGCCACCCCCTGTCGACAGGCAAGTCGACAGGGCTGTCGACTTGGTCTTGGCCCAAGTCGACAGGCCTGTCGACAGCCCTGTCGACATGGCCTAGGCGGGGAAACTTCCCGCCTAGCCCCAGATCTGATTTCCAAAACTGTTTTTCCCGAAATTCAAATTCCTAGAAATCTTCTTTGGGCCTTTAACGGGTCATACGGACTCCGATTCTCGAAAACTCGGACTCTATTTCGTGTATTTTTCCGAGACGAACGCAATGGCATAGACCGTTTCACTTGATTCAGAATTTATAATTTAATTCTGTCTTGATTCTTGATTTAACGTGTTGTACAAATTCGGGTTGTTACAAAAGGATTATAAAGTGGATGTAGGCTACGACTTAGCCGAACCACTATAAAAATATCGTGTGTCATTTACTTTCCTGCATTATTTATATCTTCCACAATTATTCTATTATGACTGTGAACCACGAAATGTTAAATTAAATTTGGAAAGTTAGAGATGACCTATATGCAGGAACAAACGAAACGACTGTTTGTACGATAAGATGTAGAAGAATGGGAAGACAACATTCTTAAATCTAACTCTCAAGAATCGATAGAGAGTATAAAGGACGGGAAGACGACGTCCTCTGAGGTGTGAAGGTGCACCCAGATGAGAGACCGCCTCAATGAAAACTCTAACCTGGATATGAGATAGGAGAGTATAAAGATGCCAGAAAGAACAGGCATCAATGACGAAAGGAATATGGACTCGTCAGAGAATCGGGGACACTTGGATTTTTTAATTTAATTTAATTTAATCTTGAATAGTTCTTGCCCAGTTGTCCAAGACTGACTGGGCGCATACATGTGCACACATATTCCCCTCAACCATGACTTCATTACATAACTTTAGTATGACATACTTTTCTATTTTCACTTAAGTGTTGAACTAACAACTATCAGGCATTGCAGGAATAAACTATTTTTTATTTACAAACGTGTGAGTTTGTACAAGGAAAACAAGCTAAAAAGAAGATGCGAGGGCTGCACTCGCTGCAACAATTACGAACCAACTAAATGCCAAAATAAAACAAAGCACTTCATCATTTGGGCTTTGGATCGGGCTTGGATTTTTTGGCATCTTTCTGAGCAGCCTTAGCTTCCTTTTCAGCATCGATCATAACGCGTTTCAACTTTTTCTTCCCTGTAGCCAAAGTGCTAGAATTAGTTGGTTTTTCCCAGGATTCGGAACGCTGGAATCAAGAGAAGACTTTTTAGCAAGTTCTTCTGTAATAGATCTAGTTGAAAGCTTAACGACTAACCTTGATCCAGGATCCATCACTGCAAGAGGCTTAAGGCTTTCGGGGTTCAGGTCTTCAACTTTTTGCTGCATATGTTTATCTTGTTCGGCTTTTATTTCAGCTAAAGTGATGTCATCAATGCTTTTTGAATCCCCGACTATAGCCACATCAGGATCTTCCTCATGTCCCTCGCCACCGCCATCGTCCTTCAAGGCGTCTATCATCTCGTCATCATGAGAAGCATCAGCCTTGGACAATTCAGTTCCCCCTCCTGACTCTGCTGAGGCAGCCTTATCCTTTTCTCCTTGAGCCTTCTCCACGGATTTTGCTCCGTTGGTGGTTCCTTGAGGCACGTCTGTCTTCTCGGTCGGTTCAACACCTACAGAATGAGAAGCAACAGTTATCAACTCAGGAGAAAATAAAGGATCCTTCATCGATTGCCCGATTATGTGATGAAAGGTGGAGATAGCTTTGACGAATTGGGGTGAAAAGGTAGAAGTACCTTCCGATGATTTCTCAGCTGGAGTGACTGCCGTCTCTGACGCCGTCTCGGGTATGGGGGATAAAAGAGATGCCTGAGGGATCCCCGGGTTTTCAGGGTCGTATCCCTCAATTTCAGAAGTTTCAGTGGTAGTAGAAGAAGAACCAGCCTCAGAGATATTCTTTTGTTTGGCCATCCGCTTCTCCTCCTCTATAGCAGCAGCGATGAGGCGACGCCCCTCGGCCAGACGTGCCGGCTCATCATCTCTTAGATATTTTTCCATAAGCTTGTCTTCGTCGACGGAATCTACCTTGAGTTCCTCTTTCTCCCATTCGATAATTTGGCTCCATACGTGAACCAAGGTAGTCGGATAATCTTCAATCCAAGAGATGTTTCGGCGACGAATTATATGCGCGAAGAATTCGATCAATAATTCGCCGAAACCATGCACTTCCTCCTGGTCCTCTGACAGCTGCTTGCGGGTCTCTTTGGTGGACTTAATAACACTTTCCATGTTACCCTATACTAGGGAAGCCCTATTCTCGGCCTCCATCAACTTGGAAGCCAAGTCAGCGTTTCGCTTCTCTAATTCAGCGTTCTTTCTCGCCAACTCAGCTTTTTCTCGCTCAAGAGCATTGTAAGCAAGTTGCATTTTGGCGTTATCCGACTTAACATCTTCTACTTGCTTTTTCAAATCTAAGCGCTCTTGGCTATGAGATTCCAGCAAGTCATGATAACGCTTCTGTAACTCTTCAAATTGCTATTTAAAGTTGGTAGCATCTCGTTGAGCGATTACAAGTTCGGCCTGTGTGTCCTCGAGGTCCTTCTCTAATTTTTACAAGGCCTTTGCATCGGCACCTGCAGTCTTTTTCATTGATTCAATATTCGTAATTAAAGTTCGAATGATTCTGGAGGGGTTACGTGAATACTTGAACATCTCAGAATATTGTTTTTCGACTGCGATAATCTTTGCTTTGGCCTCGTCTTCCCACCTCGAGGAAATAGGCTCGAGAGCAGGTAAGAAAGTCAGATTTTCAAAATAGTGGTCGGGGAATTGCTTCTCGAGATATGCCCTCTTAACTTTAGCTTCAGCATCCAATGGTGGAGATGCGCAGTATGTTAGCTCAGTATCCTTATGTTTAGTGGGCACGATGACCGCATCACCCTTCCTAGGCCGCTTATCAGAAACCTTATGCTTGCCTCGTGAGTCGATATCTTTCGGCGGGCTCCTTTCTGGATTGCGTTTGTCTTGAGGAGAAGTTTGGTCTTAGGGCCGCGATGTGTCTTCTCCTCGACGACCCTGGTAGCTTTTGTATCGGTCCGGATCCGACCGGATGGGGGAGTGAGAGCGCGAGGTGCGCGACTGATAAGAATCATGAGGCCTTCTGTCCTCCCTACTCCGGCTTTTGCGGCGATCATGCTCGACATCGAAAGGGGGTCTAGTCATGCTGCGACGTATTTTCCTGATGTCATAGTAAGGGCGAGACATTGTACCTACGCAACAATGTAAGTGAAATTCAGAATCAGTATTCTCATGAGAAGTAAGTGTTGTGAAGTGTGGTGTTGTTGTGTTAAGTGCATCCTGAGTGGTGCCCCCCCCCCCCCCCCGACAAACCCGAGTCTGAAGCCAAGCCAGCGCGAGTGGGCTCTTTGGCCTTAACAGGAGTAGTCTCCTCTGAAGAAGTGAAAACTAAAGGATTTGTGCTAAAATCCTCTGAAGTATAGATAGTTTCAGGTAGGGGGAGATCTCCTAAGCCCTGAAATGTATGATCATCGGTAGTAGGGGCATCTCCTTGGGAAGCGTCTGTTGGCAGTTCTTCAGGAGATAGTGATTTCTCAGGAGAAATGGCATCCCCAGGGACGATGTACCCTTCTCGGTGCTTTTCAGCTATGTTGGCCAACTCATCGTCTTGAGTTGAAGATGGAGAAGGTGAAGTCGAAAGAGGTATTCTTGGACTTTTCGAGCCCTCGCCCATTTCAAGAATTATTCCCACTGGGGGGATGTATGCACATGGACCCGACCCGTGACCTATGCTACGAGTAATGGATAATAGCTCGTGATGATGGAGGTATTCATCCTTAAGGACTTCATCGATGGTAAGAAATTTTTGATCACCATTGAGGAGCCGATGCATCCGATCAAAGTACACTTGACCCGATATTTGTTTTGGGTTATCAACTGCAAACATAATAGAAAGCAAGTTAGTGTATTGGCATGAACATTCAAAACTGAGATCTAGAAAATCAATGCTTTACTTGATTTTGTCCATCTCCTAGCGCACCTCGGCTTTTGCCTTATATAAAACCATTCTAGCTTGGAATCATCGGCCTTGCTGCTGAAATAATTTTCCTTTTTGGGATTGATCCGAAGTAAGAGAAGGAAGGAGTTTCTCGAGTCTAATGCTTGAAGTTATAAAAAAAATGAACGTTGTCAAAAGTGAGCTCTGTACCTAAAATCTCTCGGTATGCTATATATAAGGTATATAAGTAAGCATAGGAGTTGGGATGTAGCTGCATAGGGGAAATCCGCATCTGTCTTAGAAAGTCGACAACAAAAGGTGGAAATGGTGGAATAGCCCCAACCATACACATCAATCGGGTAATTGCCATAAATCCTTCTGGGAAATTGTGAGGACGGTCAGTTTTTGATGGCACCAGGTTATCCCTTTTTAGTATCCCGTGCTTTAAACATATGTGGATAAGTATATCATCATCGATCGTTGATTCAACAGAGTCTATGGGTGATTCCAAGATAATGGCAGACTCAAATTCGTCAGGAGCTCGATTATCTCCAATCCCTCCTTGCTCCTCATAGCCCAGAGAAACTTCGCTATCGAAAGGCGTTTCATTTTTATGTGCTCCTACTTCATAATCTGGGTCTTCGTCGTCCCGTTCAGGGTCTGAAGAAGAAGATATGTCATCAATGGTAACTTTTCAGAAGTTTCCACAACTTCCATCTTCTTTGCCAATCTAGATGAACGTCTTTCGGCCATGATCACTAGACTATCGAAGAAACAATAGCAAGAATTAGAGTAAAGTTGCCTGTGTCCCCCGTGTGTGTATGTGAACTAGAGTGTGTGCTACGTGTAACAAAAATGCAGAGCAAACATATGAAAGCGTGATATGAAGATTCAAAGAAGTAATAATGTTCATAACAATTCTTGATATTTGTTTATGTTCGCAAGGCACTATCCTAATTGTCCATTAAGTTGAAGATTATATCAAGAATTGGTTTGACCAGCTAAGCAAGGTCTTATGTACAATCTTGGGCTGTTATTCGGTTCGGTTCGGATACACGCATTAGGGTCGGATCGGGGAGAAAGCCTTGTGCTTGCCTGGGACAAAAGTTGATGCCCAGTGATTAAAGTCGGGTCGGTTCGGAGGTGAGTATTTGGATGATCCGGATCGAATTGAGCAACCATGCTTCTCCCCTCCTTTGTTTCACATTCCGATCTGATCCGGTCAAGTAATTCTTGTTCTTCTCTTGGCTTGCAAGTCCGACCCGATCCGATCAGTTGAGCCCCATTTTCATCTCCATCTTGTCACCCGAACCGATCCCCTGTATTTCTCCTCTCCCTCTTCCTCCTCTTTGGGGTCAAGCTCGATCCTATGTCGAAAGTCCCAACTGAAATCGAGTACCGATGCATTCAAATGCTCAACGAAGGATCTTAACCCCCTTCACCGTCGCCTCGAGATGGAGTTAACGCCATTAATGGCGATGGCGGAGTGGAGGAGGTCATGGCGACAAAATCCATTAAATAACTCGTTGGAATTGTTCAAGGTAACCGTGAATCTAAGCTAAAAGCAATTATAAATATGAGATTCAAGATTATAAAACTACCTATGTGTTTGATTCGGGGATTAAAACGAGAATTTCGAAGTTTTTGAGAGCTAGGGTTTTGATGTACGAGCCAGAGAACGAGAACAGTAAAAGGAAGAGAAATGGAAGAAGCGGAGTAGTGAATTTATATAGATTCAAGATGGCCCTTTGTATTCCAGGCCCTTGATTCCGCTCAGACCAGAATAAAAGCCCGCGTTGATTGACATGGCCCGTCCATTTGTTAATAATGGGTAAAAGAAAAACTGTTCGAACCGGTGGTGCTTACCCTCTTTGTTTTTTGCCCTTTTCGTACTTGAAATTAAGATTATGAAAATATTCTTGCATCATTAATCCAATGTGAAGCAATGCAGGAGAAAAGTCCATTCGGATCGAGTCCCAACTAAATGGGATTGAACACAACAACTTGGCATTCGAGTTAAACTCAAAGAAAAGAAAAGAAAAAGCTTACCTAGAGGAATCACTGGACATTAAATAAAAGCTCTCAAAGTTGTTTGAAAACGAAGAAAGTAATTCATATGGATTATGGATATATATAAGCAGCAAAAGCCACGATTTAATGAAGCGACACGACAATACAAGAAGTTGGAGGTGATCATTCAATGGTTCTAATCCAAAGGATGTTTTGTAAACTACTTCGAAGCACACTTTATCTTAAATAATAGTGTACTCCGAGGGGGAAAACTGTTAGCCTACTTTGTGAACTAGGCTACACAAAGAGCAAACAGTGAGAAAGCAACCAATCGGTTCGGATCGGAAGGAGGTAGCGTAAGAAAAAAGTAGAGATCAAAGATGCAGAAATCATATCGGTTCGGATCGGTGATACGTCAGCAACATTAGATAGCGAGTGGCCTCATCGGTTCGGATCGGAGAGATACGTCCGCAACATTAGATAGCGAGTGGCCTCATCGGTTCGGATCGGAAAGATACGTCAGCAACATCAGAAAGCAACAAATGGGCTCATCGGATCGGAACGGAGGAGTATGGCAGCAACATCATAAAGCAGGTGGCTTCATCGGATCGAATCGGAGGTAGTCGATCCGAACCCTTTTCTCTGAGCTTGTGACCGTTGTCGCACACACTTCCTGAAGACTTGGACTAAGCATGACCATTTCTCGCACAATCTCCTACCAAATCAATGCGCTTTCACCATCTGGAAGCCTCCGAACCCGACTCTTATGGGATGGGTGCCACGCAATTCCGAACCGGATCCACTTCGAAGAGATTTTTCACCTATAAATACACCATCTAGAGGCATTTGAAAGGATCTTTTGGCAAATTCTCAGTTCTAACTTCCTCCGTTGCCGAATTTCATAGCTACATTCAGATCAAAATCGTCTCTTAAAGTCTATTTTTGAGAGATTTGAGTGAGTTTATGCGTTGTAATTGTGAAGTTGAGTGATAATCATTGCTGCATTTGTATTAAAATCATCAATTAAAAGAAAACAAAGTGGACGTAGGCTCGTTAATGCCAAACCACTATAAATCGCATGTTCTTTGTTGCTTTTTGATTCTATTTCATTGAAATCATAATTAATTTGGGTGTTAGAACAAATTTTTGGTCTAACAGTTCTCAATCTGCAGCAAAGGTCATGAGCTACAGGAGGCAACTACAGAACATCAAGAAAGGGAGCAAGTCAATTAGAGAGTACACAGTAAAGGTTAAAACATTATGTGACCAGCTTGCCACATTTGGACATAAAGTCACATATTATGGGCACATAATGTTTCTGTTAAATGGGATAAATGATGATTATGAAGTCATTTTAGATGTTCCATCTACCACTGAGAATTTCTCATTCTACAGCTTGTCTAATCAAATTTATTATCACATGAAGCAAGGTTTGAGCACAAGGGAGAAACTACTGATTACTCAGCAAATTATATTGCAAACAATAGAAAACCAAATCAAGAAAGGAACAACAACTACATAAATCAGCTAGATGGCAGTCAAAAAGGTGGTTTCGGAACGAGAGAAAGAGGGCGTAAATGGAACAGTAACAATAACAGACCCGAATGCTAAATTTGTGAAAGAATTGTCCACAAAACAAATAAGTGTTACTTTAGGTTTGACATCATTTACACTCCATCCCAACATAATAACAATTCAAGAAACCCAAGTCTAAATGTGGTGGAAATCCAATCAGACAACATAAATTAGTCAGAAAAAAGAAATAATAAAGCTACTAAAGCAGAAGACATGCTTAATGAAAGTTGTACCCTGGTTCTGGAGCAACGAACCATGTAACTAACAATCTAAATAACCTGAATCTTCACAACAAAGAGTACAAAGGTAATTGAACTCTAACTGTTGGGATAACTCTTGTTCATAATGCAACTATTAATGGTGCTAGACAACATTATCTCAACAACTTACTTAGAGTACCATAATAAAAAAGTTAATGAGTGTGTCTCAGATTTTCTAGAGACAATAGAGTATACTATGAATTTTACCCAAAAATCTGCTTGGTAAAAGATATACTAACAAAAAATACTATGTTGCAGGGTAAAGAGTTTAGGGGATTTTACAGATTTGATGTTGCAAATACAAGAAGTACAAGACCTAGAGATAATCACAATAGTTTGTTGCAAGTAAACCAAACTGAAAACTATAAGTATTTAATGTTTGGCATTTTAAAATGGGTCACCCTGGTATGAATACTATTAAGAGAGTATCGAGTAGCAATAATATTGATATTGATGAAATTCCATCTACTCATATGTGTTCTTATTATCGGATTGGCAAGAGTCAGAAACTTGCTTTTCCTAATTCAGAAAGTAAGTACTCAAAACCCTTAGAATTAATAGCCACTGACTTATGGAGACCAACCCCAAACAATACTGATTATGGATATAAATACTATATCTCATTTATTGAATCTTACTCTAGACATGTGTGGATATATTTACTGAAAGCAAAGTCTGAAACATATAATGCTGCAACACATTTTGTTCGAAGTGTTGAATGACAAACCAACTATTTATTCAAAGTAATACAAACTAATGGTGGCAAATAGTTTTCACCACTTAAACAATTCTTTTAGAATAAGGCATATTACAGAGAATAACTTGTACATACACATCAGAACAAAATGGTCTTTTAGAGAGAAAATATAGACATATAGTTGAAACAGGTTTGACACTTCTTGCACAGTCATCTATGCCACTTAAATTTTGGCCAAATGCCTTTACAACTTGTTATAACTACTAAAATTAACACCGAGACAGACTGATAGTGAAGGGGTACCGGACTAACATGACCATAAGAGAGCAACCTGGAAATAAAGATCCAGTACAGGACAAGGCCAAAAGCATAAAGGAAGCATTCAGAACAGCAAGCAACCGACACCATCATCAAAGAGAAGACCTTATATCTGATGTAAAGAAAGAGTACTGACAGGGTAGTTCCGGTACTAAAGGTAGCTAACGAGAGGAAGGCAAGTCACCTAAAACTGGAAGCAGATGAAGAGAAAGAACAAAATCCTACCACTACAGACCAAGAAGGGCGAAAGGGGTATAAGCATTAACTTGCTTAATGCCGATACAAAAAGAGATGAAAGCATCAAAAGCACAGTGATTCGAGACATAAGGAGAACCATCTAAAAGCCAGCTATCATGACCAAAAAGCTTGATGATCAACAAGAGGCGATTTTAGCAGTTAATTAGTAAAGCACTGTACGTATCCTTCCAGAAGAACCGAAACCCACTCTGGAGGTCTACTGAAAGCAAGTTAAAGATTCTAAAGAGAAAGGCTAACCACACTAACTTGCTTAGTGTCGATACCGGAATGGGTGACCACTCCCGAAACTTATGTATCTGAAGTATGAAGGCAAATATCATAAAAAACCTAAAGACAGGACCAGAAGCTTATGACCGAAAGCCGAAAATTTTTCTCAGAGCTATCCATACCGATAGGCTTGGTATCAATATGAAAGGAAGAAACAACATTAAAGGAAAACTCTTGAAACTAAGACCATCCTTTAGAGAACCGAGACCGTCCCCTAAGAACAATACTGCATCCATCAAAAAGGCCAAGGAGGCGGCCGGAGCCAAGGCAACCTGAATCAAAAGGGAAAAGCGGCCGACACATAGCTATTACACCCAGAAAAAGGCTTCTATTGGCCCAGTGACAAAATAGATCCCGATTTGTCTATAAATAAGACCCTAGGGGTCTCATTTTGGAGGCCGAATTCTCATTTCTCAATCTTGTACTCTTTTCTTCTATAATATACCCTAATTTCTAATCCAGTGTGGGGATTTCCTTTGTTGACCCTCATGTAATTCGAATCAATAAGCAATAAAGAGTGGATCAATACTTAGCGTATTTCTTATGAATTTTCTTAGTCCTTTCCTTTACAAAGTACCTTGTTCTTTCTGCATGATAAAGGTTTCTTATACAGGTTTAAACCCTTCCTCAAGAACATTGCAAAACCCTTTCTTGTAAGCCATTTAGCTTCCTATCTTGTTTTGTGCTTAGGGAACCCTTATCCTAAGGTAACTGTTGGTCCTTGAGTTGCATAAGTGTGCCATCCTTGAGGTAAGAGTAGCTAATCTTTCAGACTTTGGACCTTGATACCTAGGAAATGGAGAACTAACTCAAGCTTGTAGGAATTAAATAACCCCATTTTCCCCTTAGGTCCACAGCCGTAGACCTGTCTCCAGTGTTAACGAAAAATATCGTTAACATTTTTGCACTGGAAGAAAGGCTTGAACCTCTGACCTTGTAGTACAACCACATAACTAACTATGATGTTCCGTCCCGAATTGGACTAAGCTTTGAAGAAGCAAGATTATGGGAAAAAGGTCCAACACGAATCTTCCGGTTCTCAAATGTTATGCTAGGTACTACTGACCCAAGAGCGATGGAAGAATAAAGGTTGAGGATGGAAGCCTTGCGGATGATCAAGTGGAAAAAGGAAGTGGAACAATATGATCCTAATTGTTGGGACGACAACCATTCCTACACAGGACAAGCACCAATCTTTACTCTAAATGATTCTACATCAGAAGAGTATAAATCCTTCTCTCATATAAGAAAGGTTATCCATGAGGAAACCAAAGGAATGATATTCGAAAAAAGAATAATGAAGGATTTCAACCATTTTTCCTCCAAGTGAACTAAATGGATAGCACTCCAACCTCAACATACCTTGAAAAGGAGAAGCGAGGATATGGATGAAGCGACAAGGTTAAGTAACAAAAGGGATAAATTCCAATGCCAAGGAAAGGACTTCATACTGAGGCTGCCTGGTGAGCACCACCTTACCACCTCAATGGAAAACATATATTTCCTAAGCAGACATAAACCCAATTATTGGCCATCCACAAAGAAGAAGCCCAAGTATGAAAGGAAATTGGGAGGGACTTACTGTCACTATTATATGATGAATGGACATGAAACCAATCACCGTAGAATTCTCGAAGGGATGATCATAAATTTCCTTAATCAAGGTCAATTATAAGACTTTGTAAAAGGATCAAACTAAGTCCAATAAAAATTCTTAGAAAAAGGATTATCTACATAACTAAGGGTATGGAAACCCTCCCAGAACTCGAAATAACCTATGGTGGGTCGAATTACAAATGGATAAAAACTCTTATCACCGCCAAGTTGGCCTTGGCAAGGCACCCCCTGGTGGAGAGTGATGTATAGGCCTTTCTTTGCGCCCAAATCATAAAGGGCCATGTTAAAGCTTCGAAAGCGTAAGCCTCCGATCCACACCAGAAATGGTCAGGATGGAGAATCTAATTAGCATGCCCTGCCTCTGCTCGTAGAAAGTACGCCTTGCCTCTGCTCGTAGAAAGTACGCCCTGCCTCTACTATGAACTAAGCATATCCTAGCTCTGGTCGCAGAAGAGCATGTCCTATCTCTTCTTATGTTCCGTGTTACCCATAGAAGGGAGCGAAAATGCTTATCATCGCCTACGATGGCTGGGATGTGGCACCCCTTGGAGGGGTGGAGTGTAAGCCTCTATCACCGCCTACGATGGCCAGGGTAGAGCATCGAAAGAGTAAGCCTGAATTCCGCGTCTACTATGGTCCAGTTTGAGCAACTAAGACCTTACCATCGCCTACGATGGTCATGATAAGGCGCCTCCTGGGGGGAGGTCGGGTAAGTCCTTGGGCCCTACTTGTTGATATGCTTGCCAAGCGCACCGGACACACAGGTCCAGAGAATAGCCAACAAAGCACGTACATCCTCTGCTTTGACAATAAAAAGCCTAGAGAGTGGCTGAAGAAGCATGTACATCCTATGCTTCACAAATCAAACCCAAAGGGGGGTAACAAAACTAATGTCGACAAGTGAATTTCTAGTCTTATTCTAAATACCTGAATCTGGGCTGGTTCGGGATCTCAATTATGGCCAGAAGTGGATTTTTGGTCTTCTACTCTAAATACCCAGATCTGGGTTGGTTCGAGGCTTCTATAATGCCAAAAGCGATTTCTGGTCTCCTATCCTAAATACCCGGATCTGGGTCAGTTTGGGACTTCTATTATTGCTAGAAAAGGACTCCTGACCTTTGATTCGTATTACCTGAATCAGGGTTGGTTCAGGGCTTTTGTCATGATGAAAGGTGAATCCCTGGGCTTATTTCAAACACCCTAATCCAGAATATGGATCAAAGCTCTATGATTACCAGAAGGGAATATCTGGAACTCTCACTTTAATACCCTAATCCAAGTCACAATATACTAATTCTTATCCATGAGGAAGGAATCTATAGTCAACACTCAAGGAAATGGCTTGAGCCTACCATATAAGAGCCTTCAAACGAAGATTTTATTTTCTTTCTTGCTCAGGAAAATTTCCTTAACTCGTATACGCGTCAAGTTACTTTTCAAACAAATATGTGATGCGAATAACCACATTACACTAGAACATAATCCCAAGGGAAAGCTCAAGCAAGTACCTTAAGTTTTCCTAATAAAACCTTACAACAAGGGTTGCCCTTTTCCAATAACTCATGAAGGGAAAACCCTTAAGAATTTCCGCTAAATAAGGTTGTCTTCTCTACACATAAAATATGGATAAGACCATTATCTCATCATGCATCCATCAATGACATAAACACAATCTCACGAAAAACAGAGAAGCCATCATGCATATCCTAAGGATTAACATCAAACCGTATGTGTTACATTTTCATAGAATTACATAATAGGGCTCTTGAAAGAGAACATCTTCGTCACAAGCTATGACTACACATCAGGTGACACCTCTACAAGTCATAACTTCGTTTATAGCACTATTACTGCAGATTATCACATATGAAGTATAATACATCAAGTACTTTGCATTCTACTTAATTACTTACAAAAGGGTTTGAAAACAAGTACTTCTCCAATGAGAGAAACATCTCAGATCTAATATCATGGCTTATATGTAAACATAATCTTGTTCTCAAAAGCACTATTATAGGAGGTTAGTATAATTTTCAGGGCAAGAAGCGAGCCTCTTAACCCTGTTCAAGGTGTTAGCAGAAAGATTACCCAAGGAATCAAATGGAATTCCAAACCCCTTAGGAGTGTAAACCGTGGGACACTTTCGATATTCCCATTCTCAGGTGGGTGGACTATTATAACCGCGAGTCAGCTTCAACCGATATGTGCAGTTTCTCTTAAGAATTGATCCTTTTCTTCACCGAGAAAATCAAGGCGGATCCGAGGTTATTGAATGTCAACTTTCTCAAGGTCCCTTAGGATGCAATACTGTGCCGATGAGGAAGACTTAATAAGAAAGGAATTCTCCCGGTATTCTCTTTTCAACTTGACATAATCTCCTAAGAAATCCTTAGAAAGAAAACTTAAAGTAGAGGACATACTCTGAAGAAAATATTAAAGAAATTAGAAGAAAGACATTTCATTACATTATAAATTGAGAAAATACATTCGTTACAGACAGTCCTCATGCTCATACAAGATGGATTTTGTAACACCCTGCATTTTATGACAATTAAATAATTAATAATGCATGTGTGTATATATATATATATGCATAGACATAATTATATAAAAAAAGAATAAAATAATGGTAATAAATGATTGCATGTAATGAATACATGCATTGAAAAAGAAGAAAAGATTAATGCAAATAAAAATGTAACACATACGTTGAAAAGAAGAAGAAATTGGTTGCATGCAATATAAATATGTTGCATGTACTGATTTACAAACATTATGCATTAATAATAAGAGAGAAATGAAATAAAAAGAGGCATGCAAAATGATAAGATTACATGCAATGGTTTGAATAAATGATTACAAAAAACATGAAAAAGAGGAATAAGAAAAGGACAATGACCACCATTGTTCTAAGCCTTGTTAGCAATAGCCTAAGTAGTCCAGTTGATTAGGGCTTGTGGCTTTCATGTAAGAGGTACAAAGTTCCGCCGGCGCCATATTTTTGTTTTAAGGGAATGACTAACATGTTCTAAAGAGAAAATATGTATAAACATACATATAAAGAAAAGCATACATATAAGGAAGTGTAGAAAAATATATGTATATATGTATATGAGAATATATATATTTATATATGTGCAAAAATAATTATATACACAAAAGAAAAATTCAAGATAAGGCTGCAATCAAAGAAATATGGTAAGCATTAATAATGACATAAGACCGTTTGAATTTTGAAATAGAAATAAAAGTTGTGTGTGTATATTCGCATAAAATAGGCATGGAAGTTTTGGAGATTATATGTAAATATAATATTCAAATAAATTCCAAAAATTCAAACGTTTAAAACAAAGTTAGCAAATAAACTTTTGTGCCAAAACAGCTCGCGGGACCAATAGGGGGTCGGTCGACCTAGGGGTCGACTCACCCATGGGGGGTCGACCCAGGGGTCAACACACCTATAGGGGGTCCACCCACCTCAGATCCAGCTAGATTCATTAATGAATCTGAACTGTTTTCTTAACCAAATTCGTTGCTGACTCAGTGCTGCATGTACGATAAGACCCTGAACGCCTATAAATAGGCTAGCAGATCCTAGCCTAAATCTCACATTTTCAGAGAAGGTCCTAAGCTATGTCATTCTTCTTCCTCCTCAAATCTCTTTAGAAAAAATAGAATAATAAGTTTCGGAAAAATCCGATTCAAGGTCTGGAGGAAAAAAATGAATATTAATAAAGAAGGTGTTTAGAATCCTATTCGAAGTAAGGTAAATTCTTGGATCTGGTCAACTTAATTTTCTTCTCTTTCTTCCCTTTTTCTTTTAGTTGAGAATTGTGGATCCATGTTTGTTTAGGTTCTAAATTCAGTTAGGAAAACCATGGAATGCTAGATCTGGACCAGATTCAGGATTTGGAAAGCAACTAGGTGAGTGGATTTTTTTTTTTTTACATAATGGTATATTTTTCGTTTGACATTCCCCGTTACTATGCAATGTAAATATGCTAGAATGATTAAAGAGCTGAAATGTTAATATGACATGATGAAACATTGATATGTTAAAATGTTAATATGTTGGAATATTCATATGTTGAAACGTTAATATGTTGAAATGTAAATATGTTGAAATGTAAACTTGTTAAAAACGTGGAAACAATTATTGTTGTATACATGCATGTTTTAATTACATGTTTAACCTGTGACATATTATGTGCTTGGACCCTTAACTGTAGAAAATGGGATAATTACATGTTAAATTGTTATATTAGAATAATTACATGATTGATAGTTACATGTTATTATGTTAGAATAGAGTTATTTACATGCTAAAATGGAATTAACATGATATTAAGTGTGATATGTAAAAATAAAATTACAGTAAAAATTGGGAAGAATGGACACACCTAAATTATATGGAAAATTTACGTAAATTAGAAAACTATAATGCACTCAGACACGAGGTTAAATTTAACTTGTGGTAGAAGTCTGCCCGGAACCGCCCGACAAATCCAGCATCCACATGTTGTTAATTTAATGTGAGGGGTCTAGTGCGTAAATATACATGTAACAGTGCTAAGACACGAGGTTAAGTCCAACTTGAGATAGAAGTCTGCCCAGAACCGTCCGGCAAATCCAGTATCCACAAATGGTCGGCTTAGTGTGAGAGTTCTAGTGCATAAACATATATAAAAATATATGTATATAAAAGAATAGAAATAAATGGCACTAATCGTGATGAACGGAAATGAATGAAAGTTATAACAGTAAAAGAAGTGGAATGAACGGGGAATGATAATAACGTATTATAAATAAATTACATTAATGATAATGTTATATAATAGGTAGGCTTGTCCTAGGGACAAGTGGAAATTATAACTTAGGTTATAATAAACGAGAAAGAAAACGGAATAACTAATGTAATGAGATAAGTTGTACTTAATTGTAAATTGAGTTATCTGTGAGAACGAGAATCTGAAATCTACTGATAAGGACAACATAAGGTATATTTATGGAAATTAAACTTATTAGTAAACCTTAGTTGAGAGAACTAAGTTAATACGTAAACAATGATAATTTGTAGTGACAGTGTAAGATGAAATTATGATTAGATAAGAAAGAATGAGGCAAACTTATGAATTGAAATATATTACATTTAATCATAAATAATAAGTGACATGTTAAATAGAAAACATGTGAATTGAGATATACTTAATTATATATTAAGTAGAACATGTTATTGCAACTATGGAATTAGACAGTGAATAATATGAAGAGATTGTAGTTTACAGACCTTGAGTTACAATCTAGAGAATAACATGTTATGGGTTTATTAATAAACTTAAATGGGTAAAGTTATATGACTGAAATTAATAAGCATGAGAGGTCCATTCCTTAGAGATATAAGGGGCTCGGAAAGAACTTGGTAACCTGGATAAGAAGTTAATATGATTTGAGATAACCAAGTTAAACTAGAAACTTGATGAGGTAGAGCAAGCACATAATTGAATGTTTAGACATAGGGTCTACTAACACATTGAAATGTTAATATGTTGAAATGTAAACTTGTTAAAAACGTGGAAACAATTATTGTTGTATACATGCATGTTTTAATTACATGTTAACCTGTGATATATTATGTGCTTGGGCCCTTAACTGTAGAAATTGGGACAATTACATGTTAAATTGTTAGATTAGAATAATTACTTAATTGATAGTTACATGTTATTATTTTAGAATAGAGTTAATTACATGTTATAAAGAACATGCGACATGATTATAAGTTAAAATGGAATTAACATGATATTAAATGTGACATGTAAAAATAGAATTGCAGTAAAAACTGGGAAGTATGGACATGCCTAAATTATATGGAAATTTTACAGAAATTAGAAAATTGTTACGCACTTAGACATGATGTTAAATTCAACTTGTGGTAGAGGTCTGCCCGGAACCGCCTGGCAAATCCTACATCCACAAGTTGTTAATTTAACGCAAGGGGTATAGTGCATAAATATAAATGTAACGGTGCTAAGACACGAGGTTAAGTCCAACTTGAGGTAGAAGTCTACCTAAAATCGCCCGACAAATCCAGCATCCACAAGTGGTCGGCTTAATGTGAGAGGTCTAGTGCATAAAAATATATGTACATAAAAGGACAGAAATAAATGGCACTAATTGTGATTAATGGAAATGAATGAAAGTTACAACAGTAAAAGAAGTGGAATGAACGGGGAATGATAATAACATATTATAAATAAATTACATTAATGAGAATGTTATATAATAGGTAGGCTTGTCCAAGGGACAAGTGAAAATTATAACTTAGCTTATAATAAACGAGAAAAAAATGGAATAAGTTATGTAATGAGATAAGTTGTACTTAATTGTAAATTAAGTTATTTGTGAGAACGAGAATCTGAAATCTACTAATAAGGACAACGTAAGTTATATTTATGGCATGGAAACTTATTAGTAAACCTTAGTTAAGAGAACTAAGTTAATAAATAAACAACGATAAGTTGTAGTGACAGTGTAAGATGAAATTATGATTAAATAAGAAAGAATGAGGCAAACTTATGAATTAAAATAAGTAACATTTAATCATAAATAATAAGTGACATGTTAAACAGAAAACACGTGAATCGAGGTATACTTAATTACATATTAAGTAGAATATGTTATTACAACTATGGAATCATACAGTGAATAATATGAAGAGATTGTAGTTTACAGACCTTGAGTTATAATCTAGAGAATAACATGTTATAGGCTTATTAATAAACTTAAATGGGTTAAGTCATATGACTGAAATTAATAAGCAAGATAGGTCCATTCTTTAGAGATATAAAGGGCTCAGAAAGAACTTGGTAACCTGGATAAGAAGTTAATATGATTTGAGATAACCAAGTTAAACTGGAAACCTGATGAGGTAGAGCAAGCGCATAATTGAATGTTTAGACATAGGGTCTACTAACACATTAAAATGAGGCGTTTGGAATAGTTCGTACGTTTGAGGATGAATAACCCAACAGGGTAGATCATCATGGTGTCATGAGGCACGAGGGGAGCGCATGTCCATCAGTTTATTCTCTTATTCTGTCGATATTCTACTGGCTCCGAAGGACTGGTAGCCCTCTGTGCTGTGACAACGATCTACTGTGCTCACAGAGGTTAGGTCTGCGTGTTTCTACCTGGCGCGTATGCCTTGATTGCCACGATAGTGGGCAATCAGAAGACTGTAGGGTGGCACAGGCAATTTGACGATCCCGTTTCCTGACTTGACCAGGTTACGACCACTCTTGTGTTCTGACAGTTCTAACCATTACGTAGCAGATTCATCGGGTACGTACCATTGATAGTCAGCTTGATACGTGATGCACGATGCAGAAAGGATGAGAGCTAAACCAACAAACCATAGACCTTTTGCTATCAATGTTATGGATGAGGGACATGCCAATTAGGATTTGTTGTTTGTTGTTTGCTCTTGGGCCAGGTCATTAGTACTCAATCTTTTTCTTCTTTCATTGGTTGAGGGAGGGGTTATGTGGAACAATAGCCATTGAAAATGCAGACCTTAGCATATGTGTAAACATATATCTAAAAGCTCCCGACCGAGTTCCGTGTTTCTTGTACAGCCCTACCACAGGACTCGGTGCACAGTATAGGATATATGCGGTTAAGGCATTGAGTACGATTGACGATACGTACGTGGGAAAGTCTACATACATGCATGTCTTCTCTGGGTGGTGTATCGTAGACTCATAGGGCATTACTCTGTGATCTGATTCGATTAAAGGTGGCAGTCTGTACGTTTACATAGCATTGCGATGGCAGATATATGTGGAACGTAGCATTGTTTTATAAAGATCCGTACATCACTCCGGCGTAGGATGCAGGACTGCATATATTTTAGAGGCGTTACGATGAAGATCGTGCGAGTGGGGTACTATGGGGTGTACCTTAATATTGGGGGTAACTACATATATACTATATTAGGTTAACCCATTAGGAAGTTGATGGGTACGACATGTGTGTAAACTTTGAGTGATGTTAACCCAAGTAACCTAATAAATAAGAAAATGTAACTGAATGGTATATGTAGGATTATCCAAGATGCATAGTTTAAATCCAGTCACTAGGATATGTGTTCTGACCCCCTCCTCATAACATAGTCGCAGGTTAGATTTGTCGCAGAGATATGATAGCTTTGGATACTGGTTAGGCAGTATTATTACTACGATAAGGCTATATTTTGGTTATATTATATTTTATCCATTCCGCTGTGAGATATTTTCTGAGCCCTGATATATTTTATATCTCTGTCTTTTCTACAGGATACCAAAGCAACCAACACGAGTTTCGATGGATTTGAATTTTGAAAAAAAATCGGTCTGTCGGAGTTTGAGTTGTTACATATCTCTTAAAGGTCTCAGATACTAATTGATGCTTATTAAACTTAAGTTTGTCTAAAGGTAACTCTCTGGGAATAGATGTAACTTGTAGGAGGTTCCAGCATTCACCCGGGTGGAGGTCCATACCACGTTCATCTAGGCAACTTTTATAGAATCGCCTAAGCAAGGCCGCACTATGATCAACCAAAAAGGAAAATTCCACTATTTCATGTCTACTGTAAATTTGGTACAAAAAGTTTACTAATGTGTCCCTGTCTTCAATCAACATCTGGAACAAAGTCATGGGCACAAAATTCTCTTTCAAAAGCCTTTTGCACCGTAGTCGAGCAGTTCCAAACTTAGGGGCAACTTCTCTCTCTTTGAAAAGCAATAGTTTTGCAACATTTTTACCATGAAGATGGTATCTTTTAGACAAGATGTTATATTGGTTCGTTTGTTTGTTCATCTCTCTGGTAAGATGAATCACGTCCGATTGAGCCTTTTTAAGGATGGAACACCTAAAACCTTGTCTTCTCCTTTTCGTCTATGCGAAAAGGAATATAGAAAAATTATTGAAAGTAAAAATGAAAAAGATATCATAGAAGTCATTATACCTCAGGAACAGTTGCAGAAACTTGTAAAGTTCAACAGAAGAAGTGCTCTTGCAACTCAGATCTTTCCTCATCTTTTGTGCTCTAGGAAGTTTGGTAGGCTCAATCAGAACTGGACCACCTTCGGAGAATTCAGAATCTTTGTCACACGCTTCATCTCGACCATCAAAGGCCAAAGAGGTGCAACCAACATCAACAAAACCACCAATATGTTTTTATCTGCCTTTAGTAACGTTTATGGACTTGAGATTATCATCATTAGTACAAATAACCTTTGGCACCCGAATGAGGCCTCTTTCTTCGTCAGAATGTGGTTCTTCAAAAAAGATATCCTCAATAAACAAAAGTTCATTCATATCAGTTTCCTTCCTCTTAGGAACTTCTTTTCCCTTTCTCATACAAGTTATCTTGTACATAAATCTTTCCACTAAAGATGGGTCGAGAGAAGAAAAATTCAAATCTGAGCATCTGTTCATATTGTCTGCATAAAGAATAAGGAAAGCATCCTCAAAAGAGTTGACCATAATTTCATCCAAGGTGGTCTGAAAGAAACAAAAGACCCTCTGCTTAGCATCATTTACCACTTCAGCAGCCTTGATCAATAGGATCTCCTTCCTACTAAGCTCGGTCCTGAGAGAATCGTTCTCTTTTTCCAAAAGAAAATTTTGTTTCTGTAAAGAAGAACATCGAGAATTGAGCATGGAAATATCTTCTTTGGACTTCTCCAAGGCCCCTTTAAAACTCGAACTTCTTCATCCAAGACCAGATGGGACTCTTTTTCTATGATAATTGAGTTTTTCGCTTCTGGAAGAGCGAGCTCCAGTTTATTTCACTCCATAACCGCACTTTCTTCAACATGGATAAGAGCGTCTTTTTCCTTCCTCAAAGACATGTTTTCTTCTTTAAGTCTCAACAACTCAAAAGAAGGTTTGGATGAATCATCCGCATTAAAACCCACCACTTGATAGCCTACAAGAAACACAATGGTTACATACAAGACAATTGAAAGAGGTTTAAGAAAACGAGAGGGGTAATAACTTATACCAAAAATAGTTTTTCGACCAGAGCTTAACAAAAAATGGGTGAGTCAAATGAAAAATCAACATTGGAAAAGTTAGAAAAAGAGATAATTTTTCTGACTAATTCATTGAAGCTATCACCATTAAGAGGGTTGGTAAAGTCTTGAGGGACGAGGTCCTCGGAAGAGGAGGAAAATCCCATCGCATGATGTAATTCGTCGGAAACTTCGGAAGACCCAACAAGATGAATGTTTGAGCAAGGAGACTCCTTTGGGGAAACAGTCACAAGAACATTAGTAACCACATCAGGACAAGGGACCAGACCGGCCACATCCTTAGACCTTTTTGACATAGTTTCTTCTAAGCTGATATCCATAACCTTCCTTTTTTACATTTTCCCTAGACTTGAACAAAGCATCCTTAAGGGAAGAAACTCCAGCTCTAGAATTTAAGGAAGTTGAATCGGTTTTACAAGATTCAGTGCAGACAGCTCCTAACATATGATGAAAGAAAGCTAAATGAAAATTTAATTCCTACTCCAATTTTAGTTATCATGCAAAGAACATACCTGGATTATCAAGAAACGAAGGAGAGTTTGGGGGGGAGGAGAATTTCTTCCTAGTGACAAGGAAAGAGTTCCTTTACTAAGTAAAAACGGAGGTGGCTGCCCAATGATGGATTCACTGGTTGGCAAAAGGGAATGCCTTCAAAGGATAGCAGAGATAAGCAACAAAGACCTATTGACCATTTTTTCAGAAGCATCGCCAAGATGGTCTATTATCTCCTTATCCAAGAAGCCCGATAGTTTGGGGGAAGTATTTGCAATAAAAACAAATACAAGGAGAAAGATAACCCTCTATAATAAAAACTAGAAAAGAATGTATTCAAGATAATACTTGGGGTATGGAAGCTACCAGAAATGCTAGAGGGACATCGGACAAAGAAAAACTGAGTTTCCAAGTCTTCGAATCTCATTGTTCCTTCATATAACAATTTCTTTATGGGGTTTGCACGAAAATTTTAAGGTTCACATCACTAAGGTTGGAAGGATGAAATAATTAATCACGAGTGGATGGGCTTAAAGAGGGATTACCAGACTCCTGGGATAAGAGTAACCCAATGTAGGTGTAAGTGTTTGGAGAAAGTTGGATGGGAGCAATTCCTAAATGCTGCAAAAATCAGGAAATGAAATCAGGGAAAGGGGTAAAATCCCCATGCCAGATGTGAATAGAAGTAAGCAAAGTAGCCTCCTGGAGGAGAGAAAATGGTGTCCATTTCATGTGAAGGAATGACTTCAATGCTAGAAACATTAAAATCCTGAAGGATAACATCAACTTGCTCTTGCGATGAAATCAGAGAATGCTTTTCGACAACACTGACTCTCTTCAAAGCAGAAAGGTCTCTCGGCTAAGGAAAAGTCCTATCAGGTTTGAAGGCAGTATGTTTCTTTCCCATACTGTCAGGTATAATCTGTATAATTCATAAAACAAGGTAAAAACTTTGCTTAAAAGAATACAATCTCTATTCTCCTAGAAGTGTCTTGTAAATAACAAGAGACTATCCCTCGAACATCTTCAGGAGAATAGAAGCAAATGAAAATGCTAGTTTAAGCTGCTAAGTAAATTTGGAATTCGTTGCCGAGAATTGATAGTAAATGGAAAACCAAAATAAGTTTATGGAAAACAAATCTGATAGTTACTTAAGCTCAGCTTAAACTAACAAATATTTCAATTGTAAAATTAAGTATAAATGGCTTGTAAAGGATGCTTACTTGAAAACTACCGATGCTTTTCGAGATGAACTTCAAATTCAGAAAATGATGGAGAAAACGAAGGAGCTAATAAAACGAAATAAAAAAGGTATATATGAGAGGAAAGAAGCGATTAATTTATCCAAAGGTTGACTTGAAAAGTCGAAATTACCCCTTCACGAGGGGGAATGTTACTACCAAAATTAACACCGAGACAGGCTGATAGTGAAGGGGTATCGGACCATCATAAGCATAAGTGAGCAACACGGAAACAAAGACCCGGTACAGGACAAGACCGAAAGCATAAAGGAAGCATTCAGAATAGCAAGCAACCGACACCATCATCAAAGAGGAGACCTTAGATCCGATGTAAAAAAAGAGTACTGGCAAGGTAGTTCCGGTACAATAGGTAGCTAACAAGAGGACATTTCCGAAGGCAAGTCACCTAAAACTGGAAGCAGATGAAGAGAAAGAACAAAAGCCTATCACCCATGACTAAGAAGGATGAAAGGGCTATCGGCATTAAATTTATAAATGCCGATACTTAAAGAGATGAAAGCATCAAAAACACAAGGATCCGAGACATAAGAAGAACCATCTGAAAGCCAGCTATCGGGACCAAAAAGCTTGATAATCAACAAGAGGCGATTGTGGAAGTCAATCGGTAAAACACCGGAAGTATACTTCCAGAAGAACCGAAACCCACTTTGGAGGTCTACTGAAAGCAAGTTAAAGATTCTAAATAGAAAGGCTATCAACACTAACTTGCTTTTTGTCAATACCGAAATGGGTGACAGCTCCTGAAACTTAAGTATCCGAAGTATGAAGGAAAATATCATAAAGACCTAAAGGCAGGACCAGAAGCTTATGACCGAAAGCCGAAAACCTTTCTCAGAGCTATCCATACCGACAGGCTTAGTATCGATACGAAAGGAAGAAACAATGTTAAAGGAAAACTCTTGAGACCGAGACCATCCTTCCGAGAACCAAGATCGGCACCTTAAAAACAAAATTGCATCCATTAACAAGGCGAAGGAAGCAACCGGAAGCGAAAGGGAAAAGCGGCCAACACATAGCTGTTGCACCCGGAAAAAGGCTTTTTCTGGCCTAATGACAAATGAGGTCCCTATTTGTCTATAACTAAGACCCTAGGGGTATCATTTTGGAGGTTGAATTGTCATTTTTCAATCTTGTACTCTTTTCTTCTAGAGTATACCCTAATTTCTAAATCAATTTGGGGATTCCCTTTGTAGACCCTTATGTAATCCGAATCAATTAGCAATAAAGAGTGGATCAACACTAGCGTATTTCTTATGAATTTTCTTAGTCGTTTCCTTTACAAAGTACTATGTACTTTATAAATGATAAAGGTTTCTTACACGGGTTTAAACCATTCCACAAGATCATTACAAAACCCTTTCCTGCAAGTGTAACACCACACATTTTTAATTAAATAATAAAATTTGAAGAGATTCCAGAATTTGGTCACTTGATTAGCATCATTGCATCCATGATGATTTTTGGTTAATTTAGACCTATGGATTGCAGAAAACAGATTTAAGATGAAATAGATACCTTTAAATGAAATATTACAACAAGTATGAAAAAGAGGAATACGAAAAGAACAATGACCATCATTGTTTTAAGCCTTGTTAACAAAAGCCTACGTTGTCCAGTTGGTAAAATCATGTGAGTTTCAAGAGAGTGTTGCGAGTTCGATTCCCGCCGGCACCATATTTTTGTTTTAGGGGAACGGTAAAAATAATACATGTTCTACGAAGAAAATAGGTATATATGCACATATAAGGAAAATTATACATATAAGGAAGAACAAAAATATATGTATACAAGGATATGTAAGTATATGCATATATATATATATATATATATATTTATATATATATATATGTGTGTGTGTGAAATGTATATATATATATATACATACACACATATATATACAAGAGAGAAGTTCAAAATAAGGTTGCAATCAAAGAAATCTGGTAAGAATTAAATAACGGCATAACATTGTTTGAATTTTGAAAATGAAACAAAAGTTGCGCATATATATATGTGTGTAAAATGGGCATTAGAAGTTTGTATATATATAAGGAGTTTATATGTAAATACATAAATAAATAAAGAGAAGTAAAACCAGAAAGTGACCAACATTTAGAATAAAAACGTTAACGAATAAGTATCTGCGCCCCGCTGGACCCAAATGGGTCGACCCAAGGGGGACTGGGTCGACCCAGTGGGTATGTGGGTCGACCCACCCCTGATTCGGGCAGATTCATTTAATGAATCTGGATTGTTTTTCCAACCACATTCGTTGCTGACTCAACGCTGCTTTAGCAGAGCTTAGCCTAAATCTCATATTTTCTGAGAGGATGTCTAAACTTTGTCATTCTTCTTCCTCCTCAAATCTCCTCAGAAAATAGAATTATTAGTCTAAGGAAATTCTAATTCGAAGATCTAGAGGAAAAGGAATGTACATCTACAAATGGGTGTTCAGAATTCTGATCGAAGATAGATAAATCTTAGATCTGGTCAATTTAAATTTCTCCTTGTTCTTCCCTTTTTCTTTTAGTTGAGAAGTGTGGATCCATGGTTTTTTAGGTTCTAGATTCAGAGGGAAGCCATGGAGTGCTAGGTCTGGACCAAATTCATAAATTGGAAAGCTATTAGTTGAGTGGATTTAATTTATGCCTTTTTGATAATGGTATATTTATCGTTTGGCATTCTCCGTTAATATGTATAAACCAGCTGAAATGTATAAACTTGTTAAACTATGTGCAAAGGATTACTGTTGTATATAGACCTATTCTAATAACTTGTTAATTGGATACTGCAAGTTAAGTTATAGTAAAATTGGAAATAATTGTAATGTTGTATAAGACCCGTTTTCCGTTAATCTTCTTTCTGAGTTAATGATCATGATGATCGAAAATCTACAAGTGGGTACCGTGTTTTTCTAAGTGACTTAAAAATAAGCAGCAGTGGCACAACTACTATATGGTGTGATAACGTGAGTACAATAACACTTACAGAAAATTCACTACTTCATTCCAAAGCTAAATTTTTGGAACTGGATGTGTACCGAGTTAGATAACAAGTCAACAAGGAAAATTAAATGTAAATCATATACCTTCATCCCATCAAGTTGCAGATATACTCTAAAAACCCTTGTTGAAACTTAACTTCAATCGATTAAGGGATAAACTCTACATCAATGAAGTCAACAGAGAAGAAGATGATTTAACAAAAAAGAACCAAGCCAAGACCATTAGAAAGCATCAAATCGATGTCAAATCACTAATACATAGCCAGGCTTATCAAATATGACACAAACCTTACCGTATTGCTACAATTTTCTCTAATTCAAGCCTATTTAACATCTCTCAATGCATCACAAGCAACCTTAAGCAAAATATACTCAAGGCTGCCTGGATCTGTCTATCGTGGAGGACTGAGATCTTCCATCAGAAGTTTTTCATGGCAGGGGCAATACTTTTCTCAGAGGATGCAAACCCTAATCGGTTGCTAGAGTTTGAGGGGGAGTATCGAGAATTACTTTGTTATAGATCTAGTTAGTCTAGCTTCATCTCTGTAAAGTAGTATAGTTCCAGTAGTCAGTCCATAATAAAAACTATTATAGTGAACGGTCCACCTTAAAAAAACGGTTGTAGTAGATTGACTTTCTACTAATCTCCTATACTTATTGTGACTATTATTTATTATAATAATAAGTGTGACAGATAACTTTAAAAACCAGTCGTCTTTGCCCAAAAAACTATTTATATCATAAAATATTTGGTTAAAAAGGAAACAATTTCATTCAAAAGAATATGATGAATACAAGAACACAAATTATATAATGATCCAAAGTTTAGAATAAGCATACACTTAATTTAAAAAACTAATACTTCAAAAAACAAAAACTAATACAAAAAAACAGAAATAAAAAAATTAAACACAGTAACAAAATTTCTTTGAATTTAATGTAAATAATGTAACTAATTGAAAAAATTTTAAACAATATTCGAATTAAAGATTAAAAGAAACACTTCTTCATCACTAACAAAAAATTAAATTTCGAAATATTAGTGTATTGTCCATAACAATAAATTTTTGATGGGTTGTCATTGGGCTTGAAAAAGTTATGAAGTTTGTCCTTCACAATAAAATCCCCATTCATATTTCTCCTTATAATTCTTCCACTTTTAACCGAAAGTTGTCCATATGATCAATACAAACTCAACCATAACTGTGATGTCCAGAAAATTCATACCGTTTGAATCAAGTATAAACCACACAACTCCGATCCAAATGGATAAAAACTATCGAGTGTCCATTAGCGACCCAGATTTTTGACCTTCAAACATTGACAATTATATTATCCGATGATAATCACTATCGTAAGTCCAAATGTAAGAATACTAACCGTCAATGTTTTTGGGTAATAACACATCAGAATACAGGTAAGTGCATAGCAGAAAATAAACGTCTCACAATATTACAATAATTTGAAAATACAACAGAGTCATACAAGAGAAGTGCACGAACTGATACATGAAATATTTTACAACAGCATATATTCAAAAAAATGATACACGAACTTAACTTACTACATAAGCAACAGGAAGGCAAAAGACTAGGATCTTTAAAAGATAAGTCCATATGATCGACAACTCCATGATAAGCATATATCCAGATTCCTAGCTCCAGCAGCTAATTGAAAACCCCGAAACACTAGGTTGCCCGTGCAGAAAATATGGGCACCTAGAGTTTCAGTGAGGGAAATAATTAACTTCGAATTAGTCATGAGAATGGTATGAGGAAAACAAAGAGTTTGAATCATTTTCAAGTTAAGCAATTCATAGGATCACGCTGTATAACGTGAAACGGGTTTTCCCCATATGAATACTAGTGTAGAAAACTCACAGTGCCCTTTGGAAAATGAAGATACCATAAGCTCTCGTGCCACACACAATACAAACGCACACTTGGGCGAGGTTTCACTTATGATAACCAAAATATGTTTGACACGTGAAATTTTCTATTATACAATTATTAATGCATGGTGTTAAAATCACTTTCGCAAATAAACATTAATCTTACCCGACATAGGTACCATTGTATTATGCCGACCTCCTACGCATTTTACGCAGGATCTACAATAGAAAATCGTATGGATTCGTAGCTGATAAGTTTGGATATCCAACAAATGACCATGGCTAAGGAACTACCTTATCGAACGGGCATGCCTTTAGCAAACGTCCCGAGAAGTAGATACTTCTCTGCTAACACAAGGCATCAGTGCTCTTCAAGCCATGCCGCACAAGTATGCCATTTCCCGGTCGTTACCAACCTTTCCTACGGGATACCGAATTTCCAACAAAAACCACAATAGTAAAATGCCAGGGCTCTATACCATAGCACTACCTCATAAAAGCCATATAGCAAACACCTGGGCTCTATACCATAGTGTTGCTTCAAAAATCTAGAAGGAAATGGTCATACCCTAAAGGTCGCGAACCCTATAAACTTGTTACATCTTTTCCAGATTTCAGTCATTTCCGGGATGCGAGGTTGTCAAAGTCTCATTACACAAAGCTACACTTCAATAAGCCATGCTTTGATTATTATAGCACATTATTTAGCATGCCACATTGTCCATTCACAACATAGAACTAATGTCTATCAATATATATGTCTCAAAGAAAGGTGTTAAGCTAAGAGAAACAGAATCTCCACTACCAACAGATATATATTTAACAAAGATCAATTTATATGCAGTAAATTACAATGTCAGGCACACAATCCATTTATAAGTCCGTTCTGGGTCTGAATGAAACCAAAGGCATCTTGTTCCTCGTCCAACAAATGGAGGCACTTGCAAATTCGGAATCCTTCAAATACATCCAGACTATTGCCACTTATCTGATATAAATTCTATCTTCAAATGGGAGCTAACCATTTGAGATATCCAGCAGTAGTCCTTTCAATGTGAAGGTTCCCAGTCCTCACCATCGTCTTCAGTAGCATTTGATCTGCTCCAACATGTCATTTTATTATTTGGAATGGTTTACGAATCAGAACACAGTTCCTGGTCTTTTCGAATAATAAGCACAAGCTTAAAACGAATTTATATGGAACACATATATGCCTAAGTCTATTTCTTTCAAATTTAAAAATATTATTCACTTAACTTTTAGATTAATTCTATAAGTTTCCCAAATTCTTAAATAAAATTTTAACTTTCCAACTCAAATCAATTTCAAATGATTTTACAATATTTTTTCATATTCTTAAACAATTTTATTTGACCTTTTTCTGAAAAATCTGATTTTGACCTGTAAACCGTGAATTCAGGATTTTTATTGAAAACTGATTTTGACTTATTTCAAAATCTAACCATTGGATCTTAAATTTCTTTTTTGCATTTGAAATCTTTTAGATTTGGACGAAAATCCGACGGTCGGATCTCCCAGTATGTCATTTTAAAGTTAACGGTCGAAATTCGCGAACTACCGCTGCGCGACTAGTCCTATTCTAACCGTTTTGTGGCTTGGACTCAAAATTCATCTAATTCAGTACTAGTTGGTATATATTTGATTTAAAAATACATATATGACCTTTTGAAAACTATTTTTCAATTTTTCAAACTTACAGTCAAATATTCAATTTTATGAATAAAATATTATTATTTTTCAAATAAAATAAAATTACAAATCATTTTTCAAAATAAAATTTATAATTTAAATAGATTTCAAAATAATTTTCAAATTTAAATTATTTTAAAATCCAGATTAATTTAAATTTAAATTTATAATTGGTTATCTCGTTCGTTGGATCAGTTAGGGATAGTCAAGGAGAGCAGAAAATTAGATTTTCCAAACCTAAGCCTAGGCATTATCCTCTCTGTCGTCCTAGAATGTTCCGGTATTTTTTGAAAGAGACCTCCTACATATATATATATATGTGTGTGTGTGTGTGTATCCATACACGTATCATTCACTTAAATGTTAATAAAAATTAACATTTAATTATCCAATGGATATTATTTCACATAAGTGTTAATAGACCTTAACACTTTAAATTTATAACCCAATAACATATTCAGAAACCCAATTAACATCAAATAACCACATTGGGTGTCATTAACTTAATAATTCACACTATTAACACATGGTTAACATATGAAAGTAATGTCTTTAACACTTTAAACTAGTGTATACATGGTTAACATATGAAGGTGATGTCTTTAACACTTTAAACGAAGTGCCCACATAGTTAACATATGAAAGTGACGTCTTTAACACTTTAAAATAAGTGTGTACATAATCAACACATAAAGGCAACACTTTTAACACTTTAATCTAAGTGTTTACATTTCTAACATACCAAAGTGATATTTTTATCACTTTAAAGTTAGTGTTTTCACTTTAAACAAACAAAGATGATGTCTTTAACCTCTTACACTAAGTGTTCTTGCTTACAATAAAAAGTGACATTTTTCACTTCTTACACTAAGTGTCCTTGCTTTTCACACATAGTTACAACCAAACATACTCAAGTCAAGCCATTCATCATCATATTCAACCGAAACATAACCAGTCATATGTATACTATTTTTAACACATAAAGGTTAAAATTTTCTCACTTCACTCTTTAAATGCTAGAACTTTAGCTTTGAAAACCAACACAAAGTTGAAATCTTGTGAGTTTAAAACTTGTAAAAGTTGGATTTTTAGGAGGTAGGATCTTAGATCTATGCATGAGAGAAGTATGTAAGTAATTTAAAGGGTAGAAGAGGTGTTTTTGGGTGGAATAGTCTGTGGAGGTCACAGCCTAGGGTGATTTTGGGAGTGTTTGGGCTTGAATCCTGCAATTGAGGGAAGGGGTTGCTATTAAGGAGAAGTCGAAAAGAAAGGAGGTGGTTTGGAGTTATAAAGGGGAGAAGGAAGTTGGGCCGTGAGTTGCATGAAGGGAGGAAGCCATTTTTTGGAGTTTTGGAAAGAAGAATGTGAAGTTGAAAACGAAATGAAAGAAAGGAGATGTGTTGTCTTCTTAAGAGAAGAGAAGGGAAAATTTTATGACAACTCAAAAGTGAAAATTAGAAAGAGGAGGACATCTCAAAAGGAGGGGAAATAATTTAGTTCTATGGCTTAAAAAATGGGGATGATGTGTTGATTTGAAAGGAAAGGAAGAGGAAGAGATGGCACCTCAAAAGGAAGAGAGAGAGAGAGAGAGTGCACATAGAGATGTTTTGAAAGTGGGAAATGACGTGGCATATAATGATAAAAGTGGTATTATTTAGTTAATTTACTTATGGTATAGTTAGTTTAACCTAAATGTTTCATTCTTAGGCTAATTATGTTAACTAAAACACTTAACCAATTACTACAACAAATTTATAAATCAACTATTTATTCTTCAAACAATATTTAATCCATTATTTAATTAAACTGAAATAAAATAATATACTTTAAATTCATAATTTAAGGTGACTAAAATTACGGATCATTACAATCGCCCATGCTTAAAAGAATTGTAACAACCCGTATTTTCAATAACCTGTTATAACGTAAATCGAGGCAGAGTTTAATTCTAAAATCTGAATCAAGGGAAACGGGCTATGCCACTGCGTTCGTCTCGGAAAAATACACGAAATAGAGTCCGAGTTTTCGAAAATCGGAGTCCGTATGACCCGATTAAGGCCCAACGAAGTTTTCAGAAAAATTCAAAGTAAAAAACAGATTTCAAATTCAAGTTTGAATTTGGAAATTTGGGCCAGTTTGGGCCAGGCGGGAAAATTCCCGCTAGAGCACCCAAGTCGACAGCCCTGTCGACTTGGGAGTCGACTTGGTTGGACCCCAGTCGACAGCCCTGTCGACTTGGTCCAGCCGGGCAGTTTTGCCTGGTGCACCATTTTGGGTTTGTGTTGAGTTTGGGGGCCAGATTCGGTTTTGAGGGCTGAGATTAGAACTAGGGTTTAATCCTAAGGTTGAAACTAATCCTAATCTCTATAAATAAGCCCCTAACCTAACCCTAAATCATCATTATTCATTCAAGTAACTAAACTATGGCAAAATCAATCCTCTCATGGCCTCCACTCTCTTCATAAAATTCCTAAATAAATTTCTATGAGATTTTCCATGCATACAAGTGTTTTCAAGCTTGTATAATCATCATTAGCTTGCATTCAAGTCAAGTTTCTATATTTGCATCATAAAGAAAGAGTTTTGATCATTTTGGCTCAAGGGTTTTTCTATTAGAGCTTGCATTTTGGGTCTATTTGATTGCATAAGGGCTTTGTCATGTTTTTGTGCCTTCATAAGCATTGTAAGCCCTTTTCTACTTTCATATTTAAACTCTAAAGCTAATGAATGATGCAAGTTGTGTTTGATCATTATGATATGATATGCAAGTTTATCATGTTATGCAAGTATGCTATGATATGATATGCAAGTTAATCATGATATGTTATGCAAGTTTACTATGATGTTTTATGCAAGTCTATCATGTTATGTATGCAAGTTTGCCATGTTATGATATGCAAGTTATGTTATGCAAGTTTGATATGCAAGTTTGTCATATGATATGCAAGTTATGTTATGCAAGTTTGGGTTGATCCTTTTGTTCATGTTATCATGTTATGCAAGCTTATCTTGGGTTTATGAGCTTAAAGCTTCAAGCTTTATGCTAAAGGTTGCATTTTGGCAACATGTACGTTATCATATCTCTTATGATAACTTGCATGTGAGGCTAAATGCGAACTTATGACCATTTCTACATGTCATTTACCACCATGTATCACCAATATGCTAAGTTTGGTTTTATGCATGCTTTTGAGGCCTAAAAATGTAATATGCAAGTATATGAACACATGTATATTTCATATGCCACCATGTTGAACTTGTGGCTTCAACACCTTTATGTCATGATTATGCCAAGTTCCCTCTTTCTATCCTTTATGCGCTATTGCGATATGTAAGCGATGGGATTGCGTTTGGGGTTGGGTAAACTTAAAAGACATAAAAACATAAGCTTGGGAATTTACCTATTAAGTTAGGTGTACCCTTTGGGAATTTACCTATTAAGTTAGGTCTACCCAAATGCTTGAAAACTTGTAACATGTTTTGGAAACATGATGGACATGACACTTAGAAAAGATAAGTGTGACCAACTCGAGGTTGGGTTGAGTTTGTAGCGTAAACCTACCCAGAACCGACCGGCTTAACTAGTTGCTACAAACAATAGGACCCAATGTGAGAAGTTGGTCATGTTGTACCTTGAATCCGAGGTTAGACCAAGTTGTGGTGTAAAGCTACCCGGACCCGCCCGGCTTAACTAGTAACCACAACAAGGTCTAATGTGAGAGGTTAAGGCGCATTAAATTAATTAATGCCTCGTGATTAGGGTTAAGTCATGGTCCACTTAATACTTAACCAATTTGGTCTTGGTAGATTAATCGGGGTTAAGTCGTGAACTCATCGTTACACTTAACCAAGTTAATCCATGATTAGCAAGAGGGTTAAACCGTACTATCGATAGTTTGTAATCGGTGAGGGTGGTCCGAGAATATCCTGATATCTTGGGTGAAGTGAAGGGGGTTACCCCTAAACGAGAGATAGATTTCCGCATTTATCTGGTTGATAATACCAAGATAGTTTCATGGCCGGTTAGGCACATGGCCCCGCAAGATGAGAGTTAAGAAAGCAAGTCAAGGAGTTGCTTGAGAAGAACTTCATTAGACAAAGTATATCTGAATGGGGAGCGCATGTAGTATTTACTACCAAGGCAGATGGTTATCTTCGACTTTGTGTCGATTATCGTGAGTTAAACGAAGAGAATAGACAACCATTGCCAAGGATCGATGATTTGTTTGATCAGCTTGTAGGAGCATCTGTTTTCTCTTGATCTTGCTACTGGATTCCATCAGCTCAGAGTAGCTGAGGATAGTATAGACAAGACTGCGTTCAGAACTCCGGATGGATTCTTAGAATGGCTGGTCATGCCATTCGGTTTGACTAATGCACCCGCCTACTTCGTGGACTTGATGAGTAGGGTGTTCAGGGAGTTCTTGAACAAGTTTGTCGTGGTCTTCGTAGATGATATTCTGATCTTCTCTAAGGATGAGGAAGAGCATGCAAGGCATCTCGTGGAGGTGATGGATACGCTTAGAGCGCATCAGTTGAAGGCCAAGTTCTCCAAGTGTCACTTTTGGAGAAGGGAAGTTAGATTCCTTGGGCATATAGTATCTAAGCAAGGCTTAGCGGTGGATCCCGCTAAGGTAGTTGCAGTTCAAGATTGGAAGACTCCAAGGAATGCAACCGAAGTAAGAAGTTCTCTCAGTTTAATTAGTTAGTTAGCGTCCCTTGAGCTCAGACCTACCCTTCTGGATCAAGTAGGGACTTCACAGAAAGAAGACCCGCAGTTAGTCGAGATCATGGACAAGTTGATTCGAGGCGAGATGGTAAGTCACCTTGCTATAGATGACAAGGGATGGCTAAGACGCGATGAGAGAAAGAAGGTTCTTGAAGATGCACATCACCCGAGGAGGTGGCCGAGTTTGTCCCAAGATGCATGTTGTGCCAACAGGTTAAAGGCCGAGTCATAGAAGCCCGGTGGGCTATTACATCCATTGGAGGTCCCCGCAATGGAAGTAGTAAAGCGTCACGAAGGGTTCCGTGGATGGACTGCCTAGGTCAAGGAAAGAGAATATGAGCACATGGGTCATAGTAGGTAGACTCACGAAGAGTGCTCATTTCACTCCGGTAAAGAGCGAAAGGACTGCATCATAGCTAGCGACAGTTTACTTTCAAGAAATAAAGCGGTTGCACGAGGTTCCCTAAAGTATAGTTAGTAACCATGACTCAATCTTCACTAGCCAGTTTTGGGATAGTCTACAGGAAGTCATGGGCAAGCGACTGAATCTAAGTACGGCCTATCATTCGTAGGCGGATGGTTCATTTCGTTCAAGCATGAGTTATAGAAAATCACGTTGGTAAGAGCAATTGGCAACGTGGATTGGTATTTCCAAGAAAAGTTCTGCTGCGTGGAATACTTTATAGTAAGTAAACGAGATCCAGGATTCACTGGTGAATTTTGGAGAGCTTGCATGAAACCATGAGGGCATAGTTATGTTTAAGCCAAGAATGATAGAAGAAGACGAGAGGCGACAATGAAATGGGTTCCAACTCATATTTGGAAATAAGAGTTAAGAAGCTAAGAAATCATGAGGTAAAAGACGGTCAAAGCACAGTGGAGTTAAGCTCAAGGAAATGTGACTTAGAAGACTGAAGGCTAGATACGCGCATCATATCTCTTTTTAAGAGCATATCCTTGATCCTTGTTTTCCTGTGGAACTTACTCGCATATTATCTTTTTATCCTCTCGGTCCCATTTTCGGTCCTATTTCTGTCAGGAGGTATGACTTACTGGCTAGTAATACATGTCAGGGTTTGAAGGGGTCCGTTAGGTTGACTAAACCTTTTGGGCTTTTATAGAATATGGATTGGGTTAGGAAGGGATTTCTTGTAATCCGAAAGGGGTATATCCTGCTTATCTTCCCGATCTCTTTGTAGCATATCTTTTGCTATCCATGTTTGTCTTGATTATCTAGTATATCGTGTTAATCTTGTCATGAGAACCTTAGGTAGAAACCCTTTGGATGAAACATGTGCTTGAAACATGTTATGCTTTATGGTTGCAAGTGGTTGCAAGTGTTTGCAAGTGGTTACTCGTGGATGCATTATACACATTAGGCACTAGATCGGCTCACACACTCCTCATATTGCATATGCATGAGTGTTTATGCTTATTCATGGATGAAAATTTTTGTGTTATCACATGGATGTTGCATATGGATGTATGTTATGTGCACGCATATAGATGTTATACATTATGTTAGGAATTGCATACATATGGATTCATTTCACTAACATAATTTGCATTGATGATATTTGCATTAGATAAGTACATATACACACACATTTGCATATGTTCATACAACATTTAGAATCTTGTAAGGACAATGATTGCTCGTGGATGATGTTTTGAGTAGATGGATGTTGGATGGTAGGATACGCTCTTCCTAACTTGAAGATTTCGGGGACGAAATCCTTTAAGGAGGGGAGAATGTAACAACCCGTATTTTCAATAACCTGTTATAACGTAAATCGAGGCAGAGTTTAATTCTAGAATCTGAATCAAGGGAAATGGGCTATGCCACTGCGTTCGTCTCGGAAAAATACGCGAAATAGAGTCTGAGTTTTCGAAAATCGGAGTCCGTATGACCCGATTAAGGCCAGACGAAGTTTTCAGAAAAATTCAAAGTAAAAAACAGATTTCAAATTCAAGTTTGAATTTGGAAATTTGGGCCAGTTTGGGCCAGGCGGGAAAATTCCCGCCAGAGCACCCAAGTCGACAGCCCTGTCGACTTGGGAGTCGACTTGGTTGGACCCAAGTCGACAGCCCTGTCGACTTGGCTGTCGACTTGGTCCAGCCGGGCAGTTTTGCCTGGTGCACCATTTTGGGTTTGTGTTGAGTTTGGGGGCCAGATTCGGTTTTGAGGGCTGAGATTAGAACTAGGGTTTAATCCCAAGGTCGAAACTAATCCTAATCTCTATAAATAAGCCCCTAACCTAACCCTAAATCATCATTATTCATTCAAGTAACTAAACTATGGCAAAATCAATCCTCTCATGGCCTCCACTCTCTTCATAAAATTCCTAAATAAATTTCTATGAGATTTTCCATGCATACAAGTGTTTTCAAGCTTGTATGAGCATCATTAGCTTGCATTCAAGTCAAGTTTCTATATTTGCATCATAAAGAAAGAGTTTTGATCATTTTGGCTCAAGGTATTTTCTATTAGAGCTTGCATTTTGGGTCTATTTGATTGCATAAGGGCTTTGTCATGTTTTTGTGGCTTCATAAGCATTGTAAGCCCTTTTCTACTTTCATATTTAAACTCTAAAGCTAATGAATGATGCAAGTTGTGTTTGATCATTATGATATGATATGCAAGTTTATCATGTTATGCAAGTATGATATGATATGCAAGTTTATCATGATATGTTATGCAAGTTTACTATGATGTGTTATGCAAGTCTATCATGTTATGTATGCAAGTTTGCCATGTTATGATATGCAAGTTATGTTATGCAAGTTTGATATGCAAGTTTGTCATATGATATGCAAGTTATGTTATGCAAGTTTGGGTTGATCCTTTTGTTCATGTTATCATGTTATGCAAGCTTATCTTGGGTTTATGAGCTTAAAGCTTCAAGCTTTATGCTAAAGGTTGCATTTTGGCAACATGTACGTTATCATATCTCTTATGATAACTTGCATGTGAGGCTAAATGCGAACTTATGACCATTTCTACATGTCATTTACCACCATGTATCACCAATATGCTAAGTTTGGTTTTATGCATGCTTTTGAGGCCTAAAAATGTAATATGCAAGTATATGAACACATGTACATTTCATATGCCACCATGTTGAACTTGTGGCTTCAACACCTTTATGTCATGATTATGCCAAGTTCCCTCTTTCTATCCTTTATGCGCTATTGCGATATGTAAGCGATGGGATTGCGTTTGGGGTTGGGTAAACTTAAAAGACATAAAAACATAATCTTGGGAATTTACCTATTAAGTTAGGTCTACCCTTTGGGAATTTACCTATTAAGTTAGGTCTACCCAAATGCTTGAAAACTTGTAACATGTTTTGGAAACATGATGGACATGACACTTAGAAAAGATAAGTGTGACCAACTCGAGGTTGGGTTGAGTTTGTAGCGTAAACCTACCCGGAACCGACCGGCTTAACTAGTTGCTACAAACAATAGGACCCAATGTGAGAAGTTGGTCATGTTGTACCTTGAACCCGAGGTTAGACCAAGTTGTGGTGTAAAGCTACCCGGACCCGCCCGGCTTAACTAGTAACCACAACAAGGTCTAATGTGAGAGGTTAAGGCGCATTAAATTAATTAATGCCTCGTGATTAGGGTTAAGTCATGGTCCACTTAATACTTAACCAATTTGGGCTTGGTAGATTAATCGGGGTTAAGTCGTGAACTCATCGTTACACTTAACCAAGTTAATCCATGATTAGCAAGAGGGTTAAACCGTACTTAACCCACTAGAAAAATCCTAGCAATGGGGGTCCACTCCAGCAATAATCCCAAGTTTGTATCATTAAGGCCCTAGGGTCTAGGCTAGGGAGGGAGCACGATTACTGAACTGGAGGTAAGTGACCAAAAACGACGGCAGAGTGGTACGCAGGTGTAGTTCCGGGCGGACTTATGGTCGTGCACATAGTCCGAAGCCGGGGAAAACATGCACGGGTACCAGTAGATCGAGACTGTGCACGCATGTTTATGGTGTCCAGGGGTTGCCACCCTAGGGCTTGATACACCCGACGGGAGACCCGGCACAGTCTGACTACAATTATGTTTGGGCCGTATGGACACCAACACGTGACGAGTTAGGCTTATAGGGAGCCGATCGACTAGACCGTTTGGTTGGACCTCGTATTGGGGTCACTTCATGTTATTGGGCCAAAGCTTGGGCCAAGGGATCAATACTTGTATATTCAAGTCATGTTAGTTTGCTAGTACACCTGTGGTGCAAAACCTTAAACCTGATTATGCGATGACACCTTTATCTACCTTGTTAGTTAATCATCATGCTAGTATGTTGTTATCCTTAAGTTCATCCCTGCTTCTCATGTCAGTTAACTTTACCAGTTTACATTGATTGTAGTAGGGCTTACTCAGTCTTTTGACTGACCTGTTTTTCTTTCGCCTCTTTTCTTCCGTTTCCCCCCCCCCCCAGGTTCTTAGGGTGGGAATATTGGAGCTTAGCTTGGATTTCTGATCGCTTGCTTGTGGGATTTTAGCTCATGTACGGTCTTGACATGAAGCTAGCTATGGTTATCACTTATTTTGGGGATAGTACTTATGTATTTCAGTTTTTCAGTAATGTTGTTTTTATCTAGACTTGTGTATTTGGAAAGTTGACATTATGTTGTATCAGACTTGTTTTGAAATAGATTGAGATCTTCCGTTGTTTTACTTATCTTATTTACTCTGTTTACATATATACACATGTTCTTGTTCTGCCTTGATATATCATTATGCATGTTTACCTGATTCAAACGCCCCTCCAAAGTCAGAGTGCTTGCAAGAGCCACCCTGGCGGAGGTGCGGTGTTACAAGAATTTTGTCCTCGAAATTGGATGAAGCTAAAGATAACCCAAAAGAGAAAAGATATCGAAAAATAAGCTTACCCGGTAAGAGTGAGGGATGGATATCTATCCTATACCTAGGATAAGATTTCCACATGCTTTCTTTTAATTCTCAATTGCAGTCCTTCGGATCTCTGCTCCACTGGACTTTAACCAATTTGATGACTTTGTTTTGGAGCTTTCGCTCTTCTTGTTCAATAATCTTAATCGGTTGTCGCCTTACTGCCAAATTTAGACTAATCTCCATATCTTGCTGAGCTGCTTCCTCAATAATCTGATATGGATCGTGAATGTACTTTCTCAAGTGGGATAGCTAAAAAATATCATGCACGCTGGACAACCATTCCGGGAGTTGAAGACGATAAGCTAAAGGACCAACTCTCTTTAAGATAGGTAAAGGTCCGATAAATTAAAGTGCTAATTTTCTTGTCTTCCCAAATCTAATGACACCATGCATTGAAGATGTCTTCAAGAATACTGAATCACCAATGCCGAATTCCAAATATTGCCTTCTCTTGTCGGCATAACTTTTTTGTCAACTTTGCGTGGTTTTCGTCCTTTTCCTAATAAGATCAACTTCCCTGAAGCTTTAATTATCATATCGGGGCCAAGATCTAACTGATCTCCTTTTTCTATGCAACACATCGGAGATTTGCACGGTTGACCATATAATGCTTCAAATGGAGCCATTCTAATGCTAACCTGATAATTGTTATTGTTATAAAATTCATCTAAAGCCAGATGGTCTTCTTAAAAACTACCAATATCAAGAACATAGGCTCGCAACAAATCCTCTAAGATTAGATTTAATCGCTTAGTTTTCCCATCTGTCTGCGGATGGTATGTAGTGCTGAATTGAGCTTGGTCCCCAACTCCTTCTTAAAATATTCCAAAAAATGTAAAGTGAAGATCGGATCTCGATCACTCACTATACTACTCGATATGCCGTGGAGTCAAACAATTTCTTTAATATATAGCTCTGCCAAACTTGCTACTGTTCGGGTTGGCTTGACTGGAATAAAATGAGTTGTCTTAGTAAGACGATCCGCAATCACCCAAATTACTTTACTTCCTTTTTAGATTGTGCCAACCTATCGATAAAATCCATTGAAACTTGGTCTCATATCCATTCTGGAACTTCTAGGGGTTGAAGTAATCATGCCGCCTTTTTCTGATCACTCTTAATCTATTGGCAGGTAGCACATTTGCTAACACAACTAGAGATATATCTCTTCATTGTTCTCCACCAAAACGTACACTTCAAGTCACTATACATTTTATTTACTCTAGGGTGGATAGCATATTTTGAATAATGGCATTCTTCCAGTACTTCTTTCTTATGTTCTTTGATGTCTGGAACACAAATTCTTCCTTTTAATCTTAGAACCCTTTTATTGTCGATTTCAAAACTTGATCTTTTATTTCGTTGTATATCCTCAAAGATCTTTCGAAGGAAATCATCTTCCTTTTGCTTACTAAAAATATTTCCAATCAGAGTAGGAGTGACAACAAGATATCCCAGGAAAGTACGTTTCCGGCTTAAAGCATCAGTTACCACATTGGCTTTTCTAGGCGTATACTGAATATATAGGTTGTAAGACGTCAGAATTTCTAACCACCTTCGTTGCCTCACGTATAGATTCTTCTGGGTGTAGAGATACTTCAAAGATTTATGGTCGGTGAATAGTTCAAACTTCTCACCCAATAGATAATGCCTCTATATCTTTAAGGTGAATACTATCGCTAGTAACTTTAGATCATGGGAGGGATAGTTCTTTACATGTGGTCGTAATTATCTACTTGCGTAGGCAATCACTCTATCATTCTGCATTAGAACCGTACCAACACCATCGCCACTCGCATCTGTATACATGGCCAGTCCTTGATTTTCGTATATAATGCCTAACACTGGAGCAATGGTCAGCCTTTTCTTTAACTCTTGGAGTGTTGCCTCGCATTTGGGAGTCCAATTAAACATTGCATTCTTCATAGTCAGCTTCGTTAGAGGATTATCTAACACAGAAAAATCTTCCACAAACTTATGGTAATACCTGACCAATCCTAGAAAGCTTCAAATCTCAGTTTGTGTTCGGGGTTGCTTCCACTCCAAAATTGCAGAAATCTCACATGGTTCCACAACAATTCCTTCTTTTGACACTACATGGCCAAGGAACTTTACCTTTTCATCCTAAAAATATCATTTTGACGTTTTTGCAAACAAGACGTTCCTCCATAATATTTCTAACACTCAAATATTCAACATGCTCTTCTTCTGTCTTTGAGTATATCAGAATGTCGTCAGTAAACACTATTTCAAACTTATTCAACACTTCCCAAAATACCCTCGTCGCCAGGACTATGATGTAGGCAGGTTGTTGGTTAGTCCAAAAGGCATAACTAACCATTCATAGAAGATATCAGACTCTCAGAAAGCTGTGAAATGAATACAATCCTCAGCGATCCTCAGCTGATGATACCCTTAAACTAAGTTTATCTTGGAAAAGTACTTGGCACCATGCAGTTGATCAAATAAATCATCAATTCTGGGCAGTGTAAATTTATTCTTAAAAGTCTGCCTATTTAGGTTTCAGTAATCCACGACCAATCTTAGTGATCCATCAGACTTTGCGGAGAATACTACGCTGCTCCCCAGTTTGAATAATTGGGTCTAATGAAACCTTTTACCAAAAGCTCCTGGGTTTGCTTATCTAGATCTTGCCTTTCCTATGGAGACATACGCCAACTAGCATGCACAACAGGCCTTGCATTTGGCATATGATCAATTCTGAACTCGATTTCTTGATGTGGAGGTAAAGATTTCACTTTTTCAAAAAAATCAGGAATTTCCTTTACAACAGGAACGGTGTACAAATCAGTACTAGGGAATCCTAGGATGTACATCAAACTATCCCTTTTCGGACTTGGATCATCATAGTGGATCTCAATATGACATCCAACTTTTGTTTCAACTGATGCAATCCTTTCCATATAATCGAAGTTAACATCATATTCATGCAACCAATCCATTCCAAGAAAAACCTCAAATTCTTTAAAATTGAGGACAAAAAAATTGATAGGAAATTTGTGAGGAGGATAAGAAATTGGAACTTGATTACAAACTAAACAAAGAGCCATGGGTACTCTCACGGGATTTGTGACATAAATGGAATCCTCAACAAATCTAACGTCTAGTTTTAATTCCTCTACCGTATGTTGAGAAATAAAATTGTGATGCCGGCTTTTCTTCTGCTTTGTCAGACTTTCCTTCTTTCTTCGGCTTCTTACATGTATTTGCATAGTGGACTCTTTTCATGGAAATTGTAGCAAGTCATGTCCTTCAGCTTTTCTTATGAAACTTTCTTCTTGTTTTTCTTGGGCCAGGGCTTCTTGCCTTCGAACTTCCTTTTCTTTCCATCCTGGTTGTTATTCTTCTCTTCCACATACTCTTGTTGATCCAAGGTATCGTATCTATATCCCATGTCAACCATGTCCACAAAGGATTTCTTTACATGTGCCATGATTTCTCTTCTACAATGCTTATTCACCCCGTTGATAAACTTCTCATTCTTCTTGATAGGTTTACTTACCAACTCTGAGCCGAAACGAGAAAGTTCATTGAACTGATTTAGATATTATTCAAAGCTCATATCTCCACGTTTTAAATCGAAAAACTTTTCGTATATACTGGAGATTCTTGTCGATGGCATATATCGCTCTTCAAAGACCTCTTTGAATCTTTCCTATGTAACATCATCTTTTGGTTCCCCTTGTGTGATGGTTTTCCACCAAACCAAAGATCCATCCTCAAGCTGCCATGTAGCTATAACCCTTTTCTGTTCATTACTTAGGTGCAAACCCCTGAAAATTCTTTCTTAAGATTTCATCCAAGCTTTTTCTTTAATAACTGACTCAGATCCTACGAATGCTTTTCCTCTAAGTTTGGAGAAGTTCTTATAGAGATCTGGAAAGTCATTTTGAATTTATACTCGCCCCTGAACTTCATTTGCAATAGTTGAGCCACGCCCGTTGTTAGTGGTATTCCTTTGTACCCTACATCGTCCCCCGTAACTGCTCATTTATTACAAATATGTTATAGTAAGAAAGCTCAAATTAGGTACATGGACGAGATATCTTAGGGAAAAGCAATAAATATAGACAGGAAATAAAGGTGTGTGGGGTTCTCTCTCTCACATGTCTGCACTCATTTTAGGGTATTACTAACCCCATCTCTAATGAGTTATCCAATGGTTATACCCTCAGAGCTAACCTTCAACTCCGATACCAAGATGCAACGACCAGAAAATTCATACCGTTTGAATCGAGTATAAAACACGCAACTCCGAACCAAATGGATAAGAACTCTCGACCGTCCACTAGCGACCCGGATTTTCGACCTTCGAACATCGACAATTAATGTATTCGATGATAAATCACTGTTGTAAGTCAACATGTATGAATCCTAATAGTTAGTGTTTTTAGGTAATAACACATCAGAATACAGGTAAGAACATGACAGAAAATAAACTTCTTATAATATTACAACAAGTTCAAAATACAACAGAGTCATACAAGAGAAGTACATGTACATGAATATTTTACAATGACATATATCCGACAAAATGTTACATGAACTTAATTTACTACATAAGCAATAGGAAAGCAAAAGATTAGGGTCTTAGAAAGATAAGTCCAAAATATCAGCAACTCCATGATAAGCATATATCCAGATTCCTAGCTCCAGCAACTAACTGAAAAACCCAAAACACTAGGTTTCCCGTGTAGAAAATATGGGCATCTAAAGTTTAGGTGAGGGAAATAATAAACTCTGGATCAGTGACGAGACTGGTGTGAGGAAAACAAAATAGTTTAAATCATTTTCAAGTTAGGTAATTCATAGGACCACGCCGTATAACATGGAACGGATTTTCCGCTTATTAATACTAATGTATAAATGTAACACCACAAAAATTTAATACATTGTAGCCATACATTAAGATGATAATTTGGGTACAACTTAATTAAATATTCAAAATTAAGTAAAACCGGTATTACCGTTGTGTTCGTCTCGGAATTCTAGTTCAAATAGATCCCAAGTTTGCATAAAACGGATAATGTATGAAGAAGTTATGAGCCTTAGAAGTTTACATATATATATAAGGAGCTTATATATAAATATAGGATAAAATAAAATCTAGAAGAATCAAATGAATGAAGCACGGAAAACGAGCAGGAAACCGTCCCATTGTGGGCCAACCCACGCTCAGCTCAGGTCGACTCATATGTCAACCCAAGGAGGGCTGGGTCGACCCACAATAGATCTGGCAGATTCGTCCGCTGAACCTGGACTATTTTGTGGCTTTATTCATTGCTGACTCAACACTGAGTGTATGAACTAGATTAAAACCCTAAAATCTAATGATGACGGATTGTCCTAGGTAGTCTATATAAAGGCATGTAACCACATTTATTCCACACTACACAAAACCATTTCTTCCTCCAAATCTTTTCTAAGATAAATATGTGCATAGAACTTTCGAGGTGCTGCCTAAACATATATTAATAAGGACAAACAGGATTGCTCTACACTAATGCAAGATTAAAGTGGACATTTTCTCTAGTAGTATATTCAGATTCTTCACCAAGTCCCACTGTGAGCTCTATGTGATTTTTAGATTTGATTATTTAAAAAGGTATTGGACAGTAAATAAGATTGGATCTGATATAAATAGTGCCTAAAATTATCCCCATATATATTTATACATGTTTTTCTATTCAGATCTACGGTTATATTATGAACCTTAATCTTCCTTGTCCCTATTATGGTTTTCATTTATTTACAGTCTTTCTATTGTGCCTATTTACTCAGTCTCAGATTTGTTTCTCCTTTTTTTCCTTTTTATTCCACCCAAAACCTACGCTACTCAAGCCTAGGCTATTACGTTAATTGAGTATAAAGGACATAAATTGGAATAATTGGATAATGACACATAAAAGGGGGAAATTGGGCATATTATGTACTAGAACATTGACTATAAGAATTGGGATAATTACATGTTAACCTATTAGATTTGGATAATTACTTGTTAATCTATTTGGGATATTTACATGTTATTCTTTTAAAGTTGGATTAATTACATGTTAGGAAGAATATGCGACATGATAATCAGTTAAATTGGACTAATGTGATACTTAAGAATAGAATAGTACCAGATGTGGAAACTAATAAATTACTATAAATTTAGTTCTACATTTGGGCGGATGCTTGTTAGGAAAAAGGGTTGTACACTAATAACATTTAGATAAATGTAATTTTACAACCGGGCTTATTATTGAACTTAAACCTGCTAAGTTACACCTGTTAAATAATAAGCTAAAGAGATCCCAAGTCTAGTTGTTGTATCAAGTTATCGGGACTCTTAAATCCTAGGTACACGGACACACAAGCCTAGGGTTGGCTTGTGTCAAGTTGTGTGGAACCCATATCAGTCAGTCGGTATCTCGGTAGGGACACCGGACTATGTGGGAGTTAGGGCACGCTTTACTGAACTTGATTATAAGAGGTTCAAGGTTTAGGGGGTGTACAATGCGCATTCTAGCAGAGTCATGAGTGTGCATGGGTCTGACTATAGGAAACTAAGCCGCAAGTAACACCTACGGATATGGCTATGTTCTATAAGTTGTTGTGATAAGGACTGATACACCCTACTGCCGGGGATAACATAGAATATTCGGGTAATAGGGAGCCGATCGCATGTGTAGTAATTAGAGTAACACCTAATCTTGTTAATACTAAGTTAGTGTAGTTAATTTGACTCTTGGGATACGAATGAGAAATTTTATCTACCATTACCTTGTTTGGCATCTTGTTTGCCTCTTGCACATATACATGTTTTACTGTTTTTTCTCTTCTAGTAGTATTGATCTGTCTTGACACCTTTTCATATACATATGCTAGAAATTATTAGAACTCGCCAAACTTTATGTATGACCTTTTTTGTTTTCCTTCTCTCCCTTCCTTTTCTCTCCCCAAGTTCTCAGAGTGGGAGTGGTCAATAGTTGAGATCGTGATTCTGCTTGGACTTGGATAGCTCTCATTTTTCAAGTATTTTCTTCAGTTTATTCATGCGTATTGTAATAACACTTAAGGGATATTGTTATGGTTTTTGTAACCAGATTATGAGATAGATTTCTTTTGATTATTTGAGAAAAACATGATGTTGTAACTTTGACTTTGAAATGTTGCTTTTCTTGATTAATAGAAGTTCTAAGTTTTATTTTCCGCTGCATTATTTATATCCGTCTTATACATTTAGTTATTGTTTACCTATTGCGCTTCATGAACCAGAATGCATTCACATTAGAGTGACATTTACGGACATGGGGTGTCAAAATAAAACTCACAATACTCTTTGGAAAATGAAGTTACCATAAGCTCTCGTGCCACACACACAATGCAAACACACACTTGGGCGAGGTTTCACTTATGATAACCAAAATATGATTGATACGTGAAAAATTCTCTTATATTATTATTTGTGCATAGTGTGAAAATCACTTTTGCAAATAAACATATCAATCTTAGCCGACATAGATACCATAATATTATGTCGACCTCCTACTCGTTTTACATAGGATCTACAATAGAAAATCGTATAGGTTCGTAGCTGATAAGTTTGGATTTCCAATAAATGACCCACGGCTAAGGAACTTCCTTACCGAATGGGCACGCCTCTAGCAAACATCTCGAAAAGTAAATAATTCTCTGCCAACACAAGGCCGTCGGTGCTCTTCAATCCATGCCGCATGAGTATGCCATTTCCCGGTCATTACAAACCTTTTCTATGAGAACGTGAATTTCTAACACAAACCACAATAGTAAAATGTCAGGGCTCCATACCATAGCACTATCTTAAAAAATCCACATAGTAAACAAATGGTGTAACAACCCGGATTCCAAAAGACTGATTTTTTCTTCTTCATAAGGACCCAATCCATCGAAACCCAAGTTAGGTGCTCTGGTATCCTACAGAAAAGACAGAGACATAAAAACATATCAGAGTTCGGAAAACATCTCATAGCGGAAGGAACAAAATATAATATAATCAAAACATAACTTTACCTTAATAATGATACTGCTAAACAAGTATCCAAAGCTATACCATCTCTGTCCTGAACCTAACCTGCGAATGTTACGAGGAGGGGGTCAGAACATAAGCTCTGTGTGATTGGACTTAAAATAAACTTCTAGATAATCCTACATATACCCTTCCGTTACATTTTCTTATTTATTAGGTTCTTTGCAATGCTAGCTCTCTAGACTTACTCACACGTCATGTCCATCTACCACTAGTAGATTAACCTAATATAGCTTATATGTAGCTACCCCCAAATAAGATATACTCTTCTCGTATGGACTCCATAGTATGCACACATTCCCTTACTAAATGCCACATGTCCTATAAATTTCTATGTGTGTGTATATATATATATACCAACTCTACGTCCTCATGAAACTATCATCACTGTGCTACGTAAACGTTTGGACTGCCATTCTAGATCCTACTAGGTTCTATCATCGAATAATGCCCTCTAGTCTTATGATACACCACCTAGAGCAACATGAGTGTACCTAGACTTTCCCACGTACGTATTGTCAATCGTTCTTGATGTCTATTGCACGTGTTCTCTATATGTGCACCCAAGTCCCGTGGCAGGGCTAAATCAAGAAACACGAAACTCGGTTGAGAGCTTTCAGATGTCTGCTGATTGCAGATGTTAAGGTCCGCTTTACAGTGGCTATGGTCCCACTAGACCCCTCCCTCAACTAATGAAAGGCACCTAAGTATATCAAGAATGAGAACTTAACCCCGGCCCCCTATGCCCATCAGACCTATTGGCCAACCTCACCCATAACTAGAAAGCAAAGTACATGGTCTTTTGATGTTCTCCGCCTTCCCGCTTTACGTACTGTCTAAAGATGGTAGGTAGATGACGATTTGCTAACACAGGGCACTAATCGGTCTCGCCGAATCACGCTGGTTCATCTTAGTCTTTTGATTGCCCCTTATTATTGCAATCAAGGCATACTCATTGGTTCACCCATGCAGACCTAACCTTTGTGAGCACAAGCGTATCATCTGCAACTCATAGAGGAATACCAAGAGTCCCCTCCACGTTCCCGAAAGCCGCGTGCTTCTTAACCCAGTCCGTTGGAGCCTACTAGGATATCTAGATAGACATGCGCCCCCCTTTGTGTCTTTCGACATCCGATTATCTACCCCTAATGGTTATTCATCTTCTAATATATGGACTGGTCCAAGCGCCTCATTCTTACCTATTATTAGAACTATGTCTAATTATTCAATTATGCACTAGTTGTGCCTCATCAGGTTTCTTTATAACATGGTTATCCTATGTTGACTTTTTTATGTTTCCAATTACCAAGTTTCCTCTGCATATTAATCTTTCCTTATATCCTAGCTCTTTAATGAGTTTTCAACATGTTAACACATTTCGTTCATAAGTATTTCCTCATATCTTCGTATTCAATTATATTCCCATTTGTTGATGTCGCCACAATTCATCATTATTTACTTAGATTTCTTAACTAAGGTTTTCTAGCTAGTTCATATACTTATGACATTTTTATCAACAGACTACACATTGTCGCTTTACCGTTTATGTTTAACTGATAAGTTGTCCTGTTTTTCTATTTCATTCTCATTTTTCCCTGTCCCTAGGGAAAGTATACTTATCATACAATCTTTATACTATCCCCATGTTTGTTTACAACAAGTTGCTATCATTCTCCAATCTTCTTTTTCTCCAATGTTGTTATATTGGTTAAATTTGTCTATATGCCCCAGTTTACTTAACCTTAGCACACTTAACATGTTTGTTTCATAGCATTAATCTTTTTATTAATGCACTCAACCTCTCACATTAGATATGTTGCTTGCGGTTGCTGGATATGCCGGGCGGTTCCGGGCAGACTTCTACTGCAAACTCATCCGAACCTCGGGTTTTGGGCTTAATGCGCTAACCTCTCACATTAGACCTGTTGTTGTGGTTGCTGGATGTGTCGGGCGGTTCCGAGCAGGCTTACACCACAACTCGATCTAACCTCGAGTTAGGCATGTTCATCTTTTAACTGACTTATACAATTTCAATCTAGGTTTTATATGCCTATTTATCCCAATCCAATAATTCATGTTCATGCTTCTAAGCCCAACTTCATGTTTATGGTTCCAATTTGATTTGGATACATAAATTCTACCATGATTACATAATCACATACATAGTTATGCCAATACTCCTTATTATATGTCATGTTATACTTAATTATACCCAAATTAATTGTTTTTTTAAATTATCAATAATTCATGTCAACGCTCATTCTTATTGCTTAGAACAATTAATTCGTCCCCACCCTCATTCTTATTGCGTGCATATATATATATATATATATATATATATATATTCCAAACTATTCCCAATCATCCCAACATTATTCACAAGTCTCAACGTATCATATTTAGGCTCGAAGTTAGCCTAATTTTAAAAGTAAAAAGGAAGAAGAAGGGAAGAAAGTCAGAATATTGCAATTGTCATGAATACATAGACAAACATGTGAAGTGAATAACAGTAAAATAGGTTAGACAGATACATATGTTAGATTTAGGTTCCAATCCCATCATAATTACCATTCAATTTATTAGTACGTTCATTAAGTTTGTGTGAATGGGGAATGGTGAAAGATAGATCCATTATTATACAAAAATGTATTTTAAATCCACTCACCTTGATTGGATTAGAAGAAGAGGATTAGGCTTCGTTATTGCAGATCTATGTTTTTCTCAATTCGTTGTTTTGATTAGTTTTGAGAGGAGGTTGTATTTCTTGAATCATTGATCTTTGATTTCATCTAATCATTTGTTTAAGAAAAAGGTTTGGCGAGGAAGGAGAGGAACAAGCTGATAGTCGTTGTTTTACTTGAGGAAGAAGAAGAAGGAGAAGAGCAGAGCTTCGACGTCGCCTTAGAAGATATAGGGGTTAGGGTTAGGTCTAGGGGTTATTTATATGTGTATTGGAGAAACCAAGACCCTTAGATTGAATTAAAGCACATCAGAATCGTCAGAAACCGAACAAAACGTTTTCCCAGATCTAACCGAGGGTGTCAACACCCCTATAGGGGGTCGATACCCCTATCGACACCCCCTAGTGGGGGTCGACACCTATATCGACACCCTCAGGGAGGTGTCGACCCCTTTGAGCGGGAATTTTCCTGCTCATCCCAAATCTGGTCGGTTTGAACGGTTTTGAATTTCTAAAGTGGCTATATGCATACATATATTTTCCTGTGCGTATACAAACTTCTATGGCTTGTAACTTCTTCATACGTTATCCGTTTTACGCAAACTTGGTGTCCATCTGAACCAGAATTCTGAGACGGACGACGGTGATGTCTGTTTTTCTTAGTTCCTGATATATAAATTAAGTATCTTTATTTTCTTACCTTTAACGTATGTATTAGTTAAACTATACGTCACCATCATTTGTATAACCATATTTTTCATTTTAAATTATATTAAAAATGCGGGGTGTTACATTCTCCCACCCTTAAGAAATTTCGTCCCCGAAATTTGGTAAGGGTAAAATCAAATAATCCCTTGTCTAATATACATCCACTATGTGTGCATCCAATTTCGCAAACATAGTGCACATGTGCATAGTGCACTACATCAAGATAATACATGTATGCCTAGGTGGTACCTCCTATATGTATGCAGAGTTTCAAAGATCCTTTTAAAATATGATTTTCAATCGACCCCTATGAAGGGGTGTCGACACCTATGTCGACCCCCCTTTAGGGGTGTCGACTCCCTTTATTTTATTTTATTTTCGTTCAACAATCTTTCTTCTTGACGATTCATCTACATTTTCTGTGTCAGACTCTAAATTCTAACGTGCTTACTAGGGGTCGCTTGTCCCTACCTTGTATCCGTTCTAATTCCATAATTAAAATATAACTGTCTCTCATGGGATAGGCAATTTGTAATGTCCATTATTCTGTACACTTTTATTTCTTCATAAAGATTTCCTTTTTCTCCATTTTAGTGTACAAAGGAATTATCCCATTTTTTTCCAAAGAAAATCTTTTTCCCTTTTGCCAGCGAGTTCCTCGACTAAACTAAGTATACATATATATTTATTTATATTTCTAAAAAAAATACAAATACGTTCACTCACTATCTATATAGGAATTCTAAACCTAGGCTTTGATACCAGATGTAACAACCTGGATTCCGACAGACCGATTTTTTTTCAAAAAAACCCAATCCATCGAAACCCAAGTTGGGTGCCCTGGTATCCTGCAGAAAAGACAAGGACATAAAAACATATCAGAGTTCGGAAAACAAATCAGAGCGGAAGGAACAAAATATAATATAATCAAAACATAACTTTACCTTAATAATGAACTGCTAAACCAGTATCCAAAGCTATACCATCTCTGTCGTGAACCTAACCTGCGAATGTTATGAGGAGGGGGTTAGAGCATAAGTTCTGTGTGACTGGACTTAAAATAAACTTTTGGATAATCCTACATATACCATTCCATTACATTTTCTTATTTATTAGGTTCTTTGCAATGCTAGCTCTCTAGACTTACTCATACGTCATGTCCATCTACCACTAGTAGATTAACCTAATATAGTGTATATGTAGCTACCCCCAAATAAGATATACTCTTCTCGTATGGACTCCATCGTATGTACGTAGTCACTTACTAAATGCCACATGTCTTACAAATTTAATAAAGATTCTCATTTGTCTATAGGATGATGAAAAGAGAAAATGAAAAAGGGTTGGCTTTTGCTCTTATATTGCTTAGTTTTTTCTACTAATTTCTAGGAACTGCTATTTAGGATTTTCTACTAGGGTTTGTTGCTGTGGTTTCAATAATTGCCAGTTAAATTACTACTCATAAAATCAAGGGCAAACTAGGGTTCAACAACAAGGAAAAAAATTTAACTTAGTAGACTGAAACGTGGACATTGATTTTATGTTTAGTTGAGAAGTATGGTTTGCTTTTTCCATGCGGACATTGATTTTATGACAATCGATGTTGATTTAGAGTTTCACGAAAAAGAAAGAGGATTGTTAATGAGACTCTAATTTTGATTAAGGGGGTTATAAATTTAATTTATTTTAAAATTGTTATGATAGGGACAACATAAATTAGCTTCCCCTTAAAATAGTAAATAAAAATTCCAAAAATAACCTTATAATTCCATAATTTTTTCATTAGTATACACTGAAACCCTCCACTGTTTTCCTCTTCTTCACCAAAACAGTCGATTTAAAAAAAACGATTAAACAAACTTTCCAAATTTTGCGTCGTTACATTGGGATCTGATTGCTTTATTTTCATTATCTTCGTTCGAACCATGGCGGAGGAAATAGAGTTAGGTATGCGATTTAGTTTGGCTTTTAAAGCAGCGTGCTTTTCTGTCAATCAATTTTTGAAGAATTAAAAAGTTAGGGTTAGCAGCACGTGATATGCATGGAAATGATAGTTTAGTCTCTCTCTTTTTTTTATATATATATATGCAATCTTCCTCTTAACAAATATAAGGAGTCCCCTTAAAAAGTTTCTTCTTTTCATCAAAATTGGAGTTCTTTTAACAATTCCAAAAGAAAATAGAAACATACTGCTTCTTATGCTTGCGTATGCTATCTAAAAAAAGTTTAAACGTTATAAAGTTAAGAAGAGTACCCAAAAAAGTGACGTTTAGAGCATTCCCAACCAAAGGATGGGTTGGGAACCAACCGACTCCCAAATAAAGGTTGGGTTGCCTAACAACCTATGCCTTAGCCAACTTTTATAAAACCGATTAAGGATTTACGGTGTTGATCGCAATCCACACCGTGGTGTGGATTACGATCCAATGGTGTGGATCGTAATCCATACCATTTTGCTTAGCCGGCTAAAAATGCATAGCATCCCCCTATTGGGGTTGCTGTGTTTTCGCTGATTGAGAGTGAGTGGACGGTCAACCAATTTGGATGGAACCATCAACCCAACACCAATTGCTAAAAACAAAAAAATAGCATCGGAGAGGCAGCTTTATTAATACGCAACGTTAATTGCTAAGGTGCCCTTCAAGTTGCATTTAATTTACAATCCACGCAAGATGCTCTTATATTCCCAATTCAACCTCGACGCCATTGTTAAGAGAGTGATGGGCAAAACCCTAAGCTTGTCTGCTTCAACTTCTTCGCACAGTCTCTCAGACTCTCACTTAATCAGCCTCGGTGTAGGTTTTTTTTTTTGTGTGGTTCCCTTTATATTTCAATTACACCACATTAGATGTTGTTTCTTAAGTAGCTTACTTAATTTGATATTATTTATGAACATTCCATTCAGTTGTCCTTAATGCGTGGTGTCAAGCCCGTCTAGCTCAGTTAGTAGGACGCAAGGCTTTTAACCTTGTGGTCGTGGGTTCAAACCCCACAGTAGACGTCTAATTTTTGCCCAATCGACTACAACTCTTTCCTGATTCTTATGTACTAAGCTTTCAGTTGCCCAATCGACTACATCACAATCAACCAGATTGGCATTTTGGATTATTAACGTGGCATGGTATTCATAAACTTAATAACAAAGTGCATAATTATATGAATATCTCCATCTTTGGAGACTGCTACATATACTCAACCTCTTGCTAAGAACCATACTATACAGCAGCCTAGCTAATTTTGTTAATATCATCCATTCAAAACCCTACTTATTATTTTCTTCACTAAGGCTCACTTTATCAACCTCGTCATCGGTACAACTCTCTTCTGAGCTGTGTATTCCGGTTACATCACGTTAGATTTATCTTCAGCCAAATTTTGTCATTAAAACATGTCAACAAGCCGGTCTAGCTCAGTAGGTAGAGTGCAAGGCTCGACTTTGTGACTTGGGTTTTGTTAATGACTTAATGTCGGGATAAACTATGAGAACTGGGTTCAAAATGGAGTTACTCTTGCACCAACTGTTTTAGACTAGTTATATAAATAGTTTGAGTGTGTGTGTGCTCATTTGCTGTTAAAGCATTCGACATTTCCATTAAATACACCTTCAAGACGTAAGCCAGATCAGTATATAGTTTCCATGTTAACCACATGGTTTATTTTTGCTTCATTTTCTGTCCATACTTATTTTGATCGCCTTTGTCTTATCGTTTAGTTGCAAGTTGCAAACCTTTACTGAAGGTAATCTGTATAATAATAACATGATTACAGAATTAAAATGGCCATTTGACATGTCTTTTATGTAACATACTGCCACTGCAGCAATTGATTTAATCGAACAACATATTGTGCATGCTTAGTTCTACTGAATATGAAATCAGTTTTCTTTGGATTAGAATGAATGAATAGCGTATAAGAGATGATAATTTAGTATAAAGATATGTTTACATATTTGAAAATAAAATAGATTTTGGTTATAATTTCATAAATAACTTACATTGAGGCGTTGTTCTGTTCAAAAAAGCTTCACCTACTTAAATATATGCTTTATGTTTTACAGAAGTTTATTTATATTTCACATGTTTGTTTATCTGCTTTGGAAGTTATAGAAAACTAAATTGCAAAATTATTTCGCTACCTTTTTCGTGCTTTCAACCGTCAACTCTTCTGCAACTCCATCGCCAACCATTTTTGTAGATTAATATGACTTCACTGATTTTTACATTACATATCGATATGCCTTGCTAAGGGTTTGAGCTAGGTTAAATTGAGTTGTCACCTTGACGTGGGTTGGTTTTTTATGCCATCTAGGGTTAGGTTCCAAGTATGTTTGATCAAACCTTGAAATGGTCAGCGGGTTGGGGTTTAACAGTTCATTAGAGGTTACGAGTGATCCTAGTGTTGTTTTGAAGCTTGTTAACTCGTAAATTATTGCTTTACTGGGCAAAGTATAATTTGGATTATATGTATTAACTAAATAATTATGAATTAACATAGAGGGAGGTGGAAATGAAATTTTTATTGCAAACATCATCCAGAGGTTTTAAAGATTATAACTCCATATCTATTGGTATACGTATTATGTGTTGTCGACTATGAAAAAAACATGATAAACAGGCTAGCAAAATATGACCTGAAAGGTAGGAGGCTGTAATGAAGACATTCACTCCGTATTCTTGGTATTTCAGATTGCTTGTCCAATGAGCTGATTCTAGACAAAAAATTCAAAATTTGGCAAAATGCTTTTGTAGTTCAGTTGGTTAGAGCACCCGTGTAGTAAGCGGGAGGTCTTGAGTTCAAATCTCAATGAAAGCAGTTTATCTTTTCATTTTTAACTGTTCCAGTTGTCCTATTATGTGTTGTTGTTTTTGATTTCTCTGCTTCGCACAATCTGATAGCTCAGCTGGTTAGACTATTTCTGCTATTTACTTTGATTGTCTGTATAAAGGAGTTTTGACTGGTAATTTGGTTCTTCTCATAACATCGGTTATTGTAATTTACAGCCAAATATGAATTTTGACAAGCAATTTACTTTTTCTAATTTCAACTGTTATTGTTGTTGATTCCAAATGTTTTCCAATGTACAGTTTCATGTGTTTTTCGTGGATTTCAAAACTTTTTACACTATGGTAGCCAAATAGTTATTTCATGAGGCTTGATCTGGCTATTCCATAAAAGAAACAAATGAGACAGCATACAAGAAAACTGTAATTTCGCGTCAGTCTCTCTATGTTTTTCCACCATATGAAGCTTTTATTCAAATTCTCTATTTGTTGACCATTTTTACTTTGGTATTTCAGGAAGTGCAGTGGTATACTTTCGTCGTTAGTTTCGAGTACTGCGAATAACTAACAGAAAAAAAAAACATTTGTTCCTTTGCAGGAGATGATGGTAAACTTGCCCGTTTCTATGATTTATAATTTACTACAGATGTCTGCCCTGACGGAAGTGGAGAACCACCCTGCTAGCCATGATATCAATGTGATAGGCGACTGGGGCGGCCCTGGGGTAAAGCCACCAAGACGGTCGCCCGGGGCCTCCTACCTCATACTGCGTACACTTAGACATGTTCTGATAGCCTAGGGCTTCAGATATCTTGATTTTCCTAGGGTCTCTAATAGTTTTTTGGGTTTTAGGGTCGACCCTGATAGATGATGTATTTTGGGTTGGACTTGGGTCGACCAGCTCAGGTTTTTCTAGACAACGTCCTTTTTTCTCTTATAGGAAGAAAGGAAGTAGCATGTTTGGTTTCATAACAGGTAATTTTTCATACAGATACAGTGTACTTCATGTAAGTTCTCATGTCATCCTGATGTGCAGGTAATTTAATGTCATTTTGTTATTAAAGCATAATGAAGAGAACTCTTAGCTGGGAATGGTGTATGACATTAGAATTAGCTGTATTTGTGAATCTTTGATGATCCTTAATTCAGCTCATATACAATCTGTCCCAACCCACATATACCCAACCCAGTCCATCTTAGTTTAGACCAGATATGGGTTACAATTTGTAACTCATACTATATATGAGTCGGGTTTGATGTTTTATTCAACTCAACCTTATTTTAACCAAACTCAACCCTATATTAAAATACTAATTCAATATCTATCCACTTAAAATTAGAGTAGTATAATCCTAGAATAATGTTCATGTATTCTATAGAAAATATATAAAAAAACATATTTCATGTCATTCAAACTAGATAGAATTTGGAAAATATATTTTGAAGAGCATTTTAATGTATTTTAAAATGAAACATTTGTTCTACTACGTAGTAAATTAATTTTGTATGATGTGTTTTACAATGAAATTTTATAAAATACGTCTTATTATTTTAAATGCATTATGATAGCTAAAATATGATATATTATGCTGAATACTTTGTTATTAATTTTACGAAAATTCGCTTGTATCCTCATTTTTTATTTTATTCAAGCAACCCAACTCAACCCTACTAAACCCGACCCAACCCATACTTTAACCCAACCCATATCCAACCTCATATAGTGTCGGATAAGGGTTGAATTACCTTAAACTCATACCTATGCGAGTCGAATGAAGTGTTTGGTCTAACATGACTCAACCCATACTTTGTGCAGCCCTACCTAGAATAAAGATAATTGTGTTGCTTCTTGTTATTGTTAAAAATGTATGTCATTATTACTGATTTGTGTCAATTAAATTAAATTACCCTCTATTTTAATTATGGTACGATGTATTTGCAATGACTCGACAGTTCATAGTTTGATTTTTGTTTAATTTCGGATTACATTTATAATTTTAACATGACTTTTTGACTGCATTGTCTCTCACCAGATATGAACTGCAAATATAAATAGTTCGCCTTGATTTCAAGTCTTGGCTAGAATTTCTATTGATGGAAAGACCGATAAAAGCAATTCTTATTGGTACAAGAATTGACTATGCTAATGTGGTGTGCTTTCAACAATGGTCATGAAGACTATGGTAGCGTTTGGCTAGTAAATGTTTATTTCTAACCAACTAACTTAATAATTTGTGATTATTAATTTATCATTAGTACTTGTCAGTGATAACTTATGTACTTCACTATCTATAATACATTATAATGAATGATTATCCATTAATAGTTTATAAGTACTAATTATTAACAATATCAAATAATTATTTTTATATTTAATATTTTTTTATACTAAATTATTAATTATGAGTTAATTATAATTAATATATAATAATTAATAAATATAATAATAATTAATAACTAATATTTAAAAATGTATGCTTACATTTATTACATAATTAATAAATAACATTTAATAATTATTAATTAAAAATTTAGCTTTTAGTAATTAATTATTAATAATCGTATAAAAATTAAGATCGATATCAATTAATACTTTATATGATAAAGTTATATTTAATATTTAATTTTGAATAATTATTAATTAATAAGTACTATTGCAAAATTAATAATTGGTAATAATCAATTATTAACATAAATACTTAATAATTCGTAATTAATAAACAATGTTAGTAATCAAGAAGTAATGTATTTATTTAAAATCAAAATTATACCTAGCATTAAAAAAAATTGAAATTTTCCAAAAAAATACCTATGCAAAGTATGCTTTCATAAGCATTTAATACTTATATTTAATTAATGACCATATTTAATATTTAATATATAAATAAGAAATAACATAACAAAACTAAATAATAAATAGTATCGATTATTTAATAATTAATAATTTTTGTTAAATTAATAACAGTTCTGTTAAATTAACAACAGTTAATTACTAATATAATAATACTATTAAATGTTTAATAATTAATAATTATGTTAATGCTTAGTATTTAAAAAGTAATAATTAATATATAATATACAATTTTGAACAATTAATAATTGTAACTAATATTAAATAATTAGGTTGTAACAAGTAATACTTGAGACTAATGTTCATAATTGGTAATTTTGCACTGCTCTTTCGTCAAATATACTTGTCCGTTTTTTTGTGTGCTAATATTAATACTCTGGTTTCCACTTTCGTCACCAGCCTCGTTCCGCCGTTCACCGCCAAAGAACATGAATATCGGTCAACCGTACACCCTCAAAAAACTTTGCATGGTGACCAAAATAGTTTTTCAGGGTACTCGTACACTTTTATTATTTTTCCGTCTTTCAGTTTTTTCTTTCTTTATCATTCCACTCTCTTTTTTCATCTTTCCGCTTTCCTTTTTCATCATAGCATGTGACGAACATCATTCTCAATAGGGATTATTAATGTGACTCCAATTTTGGTTAAGAGGGGAAAATTGTAAGAGGATGCTTTATTTATTATTTGTTAGGGGGGTTGGATATAAATAAATAAAAATAAAAAGAGACCACACCACAATCCCCTACATATCACATGCTAGTAACCGTGATTTTTTAACCCTCCAAAAATCGATCGACAGAAAACTGCGCTGCTTTAAAAACCAAATTAAAATGCATACCAAACCCTAGTTCCTCCACCATAGTTCAAACAAAGACGACGAAGAGAAAACAATCAGAACCCAATGTAATAACACATTTTGGAAATGTTATTTTAATCTTTTTTTTTAAATCGACCTGTTTTGGTGAAGAAGAGAAAAACGGTAAAAAGTTGCAGTATATATTGATGAAAAAACGTTGGTGTAACACCCGTCTCGAAAAGCTAATACAAAGATCTTTTAGCACAACGGTTAGTGCGTGGTGTTGCTTTCCGAGAGGTCGGGGGTTTGAACCCCATAGGTGTCACATTTGGTATTAGAGCCTATTCCCAGCCGGAATTGTGTGTGTAATGTTGCGGATGTCGGTCGGTGCAGTGGTACAGATGCGGGTTACATGCGTAATGCCTGGGTGGTGAGTGATATGAGCCAACGAGGACGTTGGGCTCTTTAAGTAGGGTAGTCTGTAATACCCCTCTCGATACTACGCTATAGATGGCATATGCCAACCCCAGAGAAATGACGCAGTAGGTGCCAAATAGTGTTGCTGCAGGCAAAAAATGATCTGTGGAAACACTTTTTTGGGGTTGCCTTTTGTCACGTTGCCTCAGAGTCAAAGGCAACACATTTTCGATCCTACGGCAACATCAGCACAGGTGTTGCCGCATGTACTAAATTTACAGAAATGTGGGACCCACTATGTAACGACCCGTATTCTACGCATCATAAGATCGTAGGATATTTATTTCTTTCACATACGAAGTCGTATGGTCATGTAACTTTGGGAGACGACTATTGGGGTCATTTCCCATGTTCATGATTTTTCTCGATTTTTAAATGACCATTTTACCCCTAGTTGGCACTGTTTTGGCCATAACTTTTGACTGGAAAGGAATTTTGACCTGAAACCACTTCCATTGGCTTCGGATGATGGTTTCTCTTTCCGTAGAGTGGTCACATTAGCCAAACGGACTTACCGTTTGGGAGATATGGCTGAAACAAGTTTCAGATGGTGAAAAACAGCTTAATTGGGCTTAACCGGGTGATTAGCAGCTAGGCCCAAGGGGAATTTCGGGTTTAGAGGTATAGGAAGACTGATTAGGGTTAGGTTATCACTTTCATTTCAGTTTTGAGCCGCCACAAGCCTCCTTGAGACCTTAGTAATGGCTTCCATCCTCTAAAACCACTCCAAAACACATTTTAGTGAAGATTAAGCCTAAACTACATCAAAGCAAGGCCAAATAGCAACAAAGCAAGGTTGGAGCTGCTGCTATACATAGGAATTCGACCCAAACAGAGAGTATTTCAGATTTGGTGTTTCATTTGTGGCCAAGATGAGTGATTTGCATAGTTTTTGCACTAATTACAGTGATTAAGGGTAATTAGTGAAGATTAGCGAATTTATACGTAAATAAATTCTGGAAAAATTCTTAAAATTCTAAAATAATGTTTTAAGGCTCTGTTAGAAATTTGGGTTAATTTCGATGTGTTTTACTAATCGTATGCTTAAACATGATTAAGAGGGATTATAAGAAAATGTGAGGTTTTAGCCACTTTTGATCCATTTTGGTTCATTTGAATTGTTGTTAGGTATTTGTGGTTGTTCTTACATGATGCTATGACTCTATGGTATGTTTTATGATTGATTAGAATAGTTAGATTGGTCGAGGACGCCGTCGTATGGCGCAAAACACTCGCTAGAAAAGTTGCAGGAAATACTGCAGGGATCCGGATCAGATCGGTTAGGGGATCGGATCGGACATATCCGAACCGGACCGGGCGTGGTACTTTCTGGAGCATGACGTGAAGAGGCAACAAGGAAGGCCTGGTCGGATCGGAGGGGCGTAGTGTGGGATCGGAAAGAACAAGGAGGACTGAAGTGGAAGAAAGAGGAGCATGGATACCATATTCCGAACCGAACCGAGAGCAATACACGAACCGAACTGATGCTGACGAGACGGAGGCACTCAAGCTATGGAGTATCTGAACCGAACCGCTTCAGAATCACCGAACCGAACCGCTTGAGGGAGAGCATCGAACCGAACCGCATGAGGGAGAAGGACCCGAACCCAGAGGATGGTGGCACTCCGAACCAAACCGGGGTACGTATCCGAACCGAACCGAGCATGGGTGACCAGACCGAACCGGACGTGTACTTTTACTACTCCGTGATGACTCTTCTGAAGACCAACTCCAATTCGACCAAACCCGAGATGCAAAGGAAGTCCAAATGAGAAGTTAGAGCTCAGGATTCAGATGGGAATCAACGAGTTCGCTTCATGGTTGGGCTTTGCTGCGGGATGCGTGCCAAGGAGTTATCGACATCTATAACTTTGGACCACTATGGTAGGAGGTACGAAGGCGGATTCAGGGCCATTATGGCATCGGTGGAACCAAGGGCTACGACCAATGAAGTGGGTCATTGAAATGTTTGGTCATGACTCCAAGTGTTTGGCTTGGTCACAGCAGGGTTTCTACAAGTCGGGATTCGTCGTTACCTCAGTTTGTCTAGTGTTCCAAAGTGGTAGATGTCGTACGCTTTACGCACTGAGTGAGAGGTGTGAGGATGGTTGATATGGATGATTTGTTTACTATCATTGTGACATGCACACCCCACCCCCGTATTCTTACACTATTTATTATGGCACCTTGGAGTATTGTACGGTATGTGGTACTAACTCTTTGGTTGCAGGTCCAGGTTCAGGTATGGTTTAGTATACCTGTTATTGTCCTGTTTAAGATGCTTATCGCTCATACTAGGCTTTATGTCTGACCCAGAGTTTTATGTCTCCTCTTATTACTCTGGGTGCTCACACGAGCAGACTAGAGACAGGTTAGCTGGTGATGCACCGGTAGATGGTCCGGAGACGAGCATGAGGCTTCCACGTACTATATACATAATATTCTCCTTGTGTTGTTGAAGATCACTGCTTGGGCATTGTTGGTGTATCTTCTACTTTAGCTTTCTTTTGTTTAGAGACAGTAAATTTGGAAAATTGTAATAAGCTGTATATGGATTTCCGCTGCTCTGATGATTGATGTTGATTTTAGTTTTCAGCTTATGCACTGTCTCGCCTGTTTTATGTCAAGTATGTTATCATTATATTTTATCCCATGCGCTGTGAGACATTCTACAGGTTCCTTGATTAGTTCATTCTCTTCTTTCCTTTCTTCTGACGACCGTCCCGTGCCAGTTGGACATGTGTACAGCGCACACTTGGAGGAAATGCAGGCTGGTGCGGGGCGGGCCGTCACACTTGGTATCAGAGCTCTAGGTTGCGTAGTTAACCTAGGGGAGTTATCAGGGAGAGATAATATACGTATACGAGAGAGCGTATTTGTGATTACTTTGGTTTTCAAAAGCTATATATATACTATTAGTAGTATAAGAATGAAGTCGTACTGCACTAGCACCACTATGGAATCGTTAATCATTTCCTTTTTCAGATTGACGATGAGCCGATATGTTAGAGGTACCGGTAGGGGAGCCAATAATGGGAATGCTGCTGACATGAGGACGATGTTTACTGACCTCATGAGAGAGATGCTTAGAGATGTACGGAGGGCAGCTCCAAATGGTGGAAATGGTGGTGGTCCAATAGTGCAGGCGCCAAGAGTCGACTTCGCCAAGCTGAATAAGGATTATACTAGCCTTGGTGGGAAGTCGTTCCACGGAACGGAGTCGGCCACAGATGTTCAAGATTGGTTGGATAGTTGCGAGCGTATCTTCGAGGATTTGGTTATCGAAGATGCGATGAAGAGAAAGCTAGCGTCCCGTCAGCTGCAAGGGCGGGCAATGAATTGGTGGAATGCTATAAAGGCAGCTACTCCCGAAGATCAGATTACTTGGGAGCAGTTTAAGGCTCGCTTTAGTGAGAAGTTCATTCCAGCTGCTCAGAAGTCAATGCTGTTTAAGAAATTCTTGGAGCTCAAGCAGAATGGCAGAGCTGTCTCGGAATATATTGCCGAATTTGACACTTTGTCAAAATATGGGTTATCTCTTATTGATACTGCCGAGAAAAAGAATGAGAAATTCATAACTGGTTTGGATCAGTACTTGGGGGAAAAACTTATTAACCACATCGATGAGACGTTTGAATCGATTGTGGGGAAAGCGTTAAGATCGGAAAGTCTCTACCCTAAGTCGAAGACTGAGGTTGCATCTGCAGAAGAGCCAAAACCACAAGCAAGTGGTGGAGGCAAGAGTGGTTCCCAGAATAAAAGAAAGCAGAGTCAGACTAAGGATGGCCAGAAGAAAAAGAATAAACAAGATGTTGAGTGCTTCAGCTGTGGTAAGAAGGGCCATTATGCTAGTAATTGTCGGGCCAAGCCAGCGGATAGGAAGTGCTTCAACTGTGGCCAAATGGGACATCACAAGGACAAGTGTCCGCAACCCCCTAAAGAAAAGCAAATGGTGAAAGCATACGCCCTTAATGCTATTCCTTCTTCGTCGAATGCCCCAACTGCGGCGGAGAAGGGAAAGAATGTCGTCATTCAAGGTATGCTTTCTATTTATGATGTTCCTGTTAGAGTTTTGTTTGATACCGGAGCTTCCAGTTCTTTCATATCTAGTGACCTGGTAGATAGGTTGGGATTGGAGCCCGAGATTGTCGATAGACCTTTAGTAGTGACGAACCCGATTGGTGGTTCGACTAGCCTTAGCATGATTTGTCGTAATGTGGTCTTATCGAGTCATGGATGCATGTTTGTTTGTGATTGCTTTGTTTTGGGCTTTACTGGGTTTGGCATTATTTTGGGAGTAGATTGGCTCCAAAGATACGGGGTGGTGGTAGACTGTGAGGGCTTGTTGGTGACAGCTAGAGCGGATGATGGGTGGAGGATAGTGTTTGGTGGTCTACCCAGTAAGGGGGTATTGGCTAGTTTTCTAAACTCCCTCGACATTCCGCATAGTGAGTTGTCAGGTTTGCCCGTGGTTGGCCAGTATCCGGATGTTTTTGAAGAAGTGACCGGACTTCCCCCACACCGAGAGATTGAGTTTCGTATTGATTTGGTAAAAGATGCCAGACCTATAGTGATGCCACTTCGTCGTATGGCACCAAGAGAGCAGCGAGAGCTCGAGGTGCAAGTCAGCGATCTTTTGAGGAAGGGATTTATCAGAAGGAGTGTTTCTGAATGGGGAGCACCAGTTGTGTTTGCTACCAAGGCGGATGGTTCCCTTCGTTTGTGTGTAGACTACCGCGAGTTGAATAAAGTGACGAGGAAGAACAAGTATCCTCTACCGCGGATAGATGATTTGTTCGATCAGTTGAGTGGCGCGAGAGTATTTTCTCAGTTGGATCTCGCGACAGGTTTTCATCAGCTTAGATTGGAAGCTGAGAGTATAGCTAAAACGGCATTTCGGACGCCGTCTGGATTTTATGAGTGGTTGGTCATGCCATTCGGGCTGACCAATGCCCCAGCATATTTTGTGGATCTTATGAATAGGGTATTCAGAGATCAGTTGAATAAGTTTATCCTTGTGTTCGTTGATGATATTTTGGTCTATTCGAGGACAGAGGAAGAACACAAGGAACATTTAAGAGTAGCGATGGAGGTGTTAAGAAAACACCAATTGAAAGCAAAGTTTTCTAAGTGTCACTTCTGGAAGAGGGAAGTGAGGTTCTTGGGCCATGTTGTATCAGAGAATGGTATTGCCGTGGACCCGGCAAAGGTGACTACGGTACAGGATTGGCCTACGCCCAAGAATGCAACAGATGTAAGAAGTTTCTTGGGGTTAGCGGGATATTATCGTAAGTTTATCCAAGGTTTCTCCAAGATAGCAGCACCATTGACCCAGTTGACCAAGAAGAATCAAGCTTTTGTCTGGGATGAAAGGTGCGAGAATGCATTCAAAAGTCTAAAGGACAAGTTGACAAGCGCACCAGTGTTAGTCATTCCTAAGGGGGATGAAGAGATGACGGTATACACGGATGCCTGTGGTACCGGACTGGGTGCTGTATTGATGCAATGCGGTAGGGTTGTAGCTTACGCAAGTCGGCAATTGAAACCGCACGAGAGAAGATACCCTACCGATGATTTAGAATTGGCAGCAATCGTGTTCGCGTTAAAGATGTGGAGACACTATCTCTTGGGAGAAAGATTTGAGCTGTTTACAGATCATAAATCGTTAAAGTATCTCTTCTCTCAGAAAGATCTGAATCTCCGTCAGCAGAGATGGTTAGAGTTCTTAGCTTCCTATGATTTTGACATCGCATACACACCAGGAAAGGGCAATGCGGTGGCTGATGCATTGAGCAGAAGACATGCCAGCTTAGGGGCTATGTTCCTTGAATGGAAGCAACTGGAGTTTATCGCGGGGTTTGATTTCAGACCAAAGTGCGAATTGGATCCAGAAATGTTAGCAAGTTTGACGATCAGACCCACTTTGATTGAGCGGATCGGCTCTAGTCAGAGGGACGATCCTAACCTATTGGAAATCATCTCCAAGTTAGAGATGGGTATCGATGAGGAGATGAACAGGTATGGGCTTGATCGAGATAGATGGCTTAGAAAGAATGGAAAGCTTGTTGTACCCAATGTCAATGGATTGAGGGATGAAGTGCTTAGAGAATGTCATCACTCAAAGCTGACTATACACCCCGGTGGTAACAAGATGTATCGAGATATGAAGCAGACTTACTACTGGGAAGGGATGAAAAGAGACGTTGGGAAGTTTATATCCAAATGCATGAATTGCCAGCTAGTTAAAGCCGAGCAAAAGAAGCCTAGTGGATTGTTACAGCCATTAGAAATTCCCGAATGGAAATGGGAGCAAGTCTCGATGGATTTCATCGATGGTTTACCAAGGACTAGATCGGGACATGATAGCATTTGGGTGATTGTGGATCGATTGACTAAAAGCGCAAGGTTTATACCAGTCAAATCGACCAGAACGGCAGCTAAGTTAGCAGAATTGTATATGAAGTGGGTAGTGAGATTTCATGGAGTACCTAAAAGCATTGTGAGTGACCGAGACCCGTTGTTCACTAGTGGGTTTTGGAAGAGCTTACAAGAGGCTCTAGGGTCAGAGTTACATCTCAGTACCGCATATCATCCTCAGACCGACGGTCAGACGGAGAGGGTGAACCGTATTTTGGAAGATCTCTTGAGAGCATGTATATTGGATTTCGGTGGATCATGGGATGACCATTTGCATCTAGTAGAGTTTGCATATAATAATAGCTACCAATCCAGTATCGGTATGGCTCCGTTTGAAGCTTTGTACGGAAGACCGTGCAACTCACCATCATGTTGGATAGAGACCGGCGAGAAGTTTATGCTTGGACCAGATGTGGTAAGGGAAACTACAGATAAGATTAAGATCATTCAGCAACGAATGAAGGCTGCCCAAGATAGGCAGAAGAGTTATGCTGATAAGAGGAGAAGAGACTTAAAATTCTCCGTTGGCGACTTGGTGTTTGTCAAGATTTCTCCGTTGAAGAGCGTAATACGATTTGGCAGGAGAGGCAAGTTGGCACCAAGATTTGTTGGCCCATTCCCTGTTCTTGAGCTAGTCGGGAATTTGGCATATAGAATTGACTTACCAGAGAAGACGGCGGGAGTTCACAACGTATTTCATGTTTCCCAACTAAGGAAGTTCGTTCACGACTCAAATATGACTATTTCACCTGATCAGTTAGAGGACTTCGAAGTAGAACCCGAGGCGGTTGGGAACCGTAAGCCGGCCCGTATTGTCGAGCACGACATGAAGCAACTTCGAAGGAAGGCGGTGAAGCTAGTCAAGGTACAGTGGAGCGAGGACGAGAGTGATTGTACTTGGGAGACAGAGGAGGACATTAGGAAGACACACCCAGAACTCTTTACCTGGTAAGATTTTGACTTCGATTTAGTTTTCCGCATGCTAGGATAGGCTTGTTTGCTTGTTTTGCATATTTGAATGTTGTATATGGTTGTTAGGCATGCGGGATCCCTTGTATGTTTTGGGTTAAGGAATTTCGGGGACGAAATTTCTTAAGGGGGGGAGAGTGTAACGATCCGTATTCTACGCATCATAGGATCGTAGGATATTTATTTCTTTCACATACGAAGTCGTATGGTCATGTAACTTTGGGAGACGACTATTGGGGTCATTTCCCATGTTCATGTTTTTTCTCGATTTTTAAATGACCATTTTACCCCTAGTTGGCACTGTTTTGGCCATAACTTTTGACTGGAAAGGAATTTTGACCTGAAACCACTTCCATTGGCTTCGGATGATGGTTTCTCTTTCCGTAGAGTGGTCACATTAGCCAAACGGACTTACCGTTTGGGAGATATGGCTGAAACAAGTTTCAGATGGTGAAAAACAGCTTAATTGGGCTTAACCGGGTGATTAGCAGCTAGGCCCAAGGGGAATTTCGGGTTTAGAGGTATAGGAAGACTGATTAGGGTTAGGTTATCACTTTCATTTCAGTTTTGAGCCGCCACAAACCTCCTTGAGACCTTAGTAATGGCTTCCATCCTCTAAAACCACTACAAAACACATTTTAGTGAAGATTAAGCCTAAACTACATCAAAGCAAGGCCAAATAGCAACAAAGCAAGGTTGGAGCTGCTGCTATACATAGGAATTCGACCCAAACAGAGAGTATTTCAGATTTGGTGTTTCATTTGTGGCCAAGGTGAGTGATTTGCATAGTTTTTGCACTAATTACAGTGATTAAGGGTAATTAGTGAAGATTAGCGAATTTATACGTAAATAAATTCTGGAAAAATTCTTAAAATTCTAAAATAATGTTTTAAGGCTCTGTTAGAAATTTGGGTTAATTTCGATGTGTTTTGCTAATCGTATGCTTAAACATGATTAAGAGGGATTATAAGAAAATGTGAGGTTTTAGCCACTTTTGATCCATTTTGGTTCATTTGAATTGTTGTTAGGTATTTGTGGTTGTTCTTACATGTTGCTATGACTCTATGGTATGTTTTATGATTGATTAGAATAGTTAGATTGGTCGAGGACGCCGTCGTATGGCGCAAAACACTCGCTAGAAAAGTTGCAGGAAATACTGCAGGGATCCGGATCAGATCGGTTAGGGGATCGGATCGGACATATCCGAACCGGACCGGGCGTGGTACTTTCTGGAGCATGACGTGAAGAGGCAACAAGGAAGGCCTGGTCGGATCGGAGGGGCGTAGTGTGGGATCGGAAGGAACAAGGAGGACTGAAGTGGAAGAAAGAGGAGCATGGATACCATATTCCGAACCGAACCGAGAGCAATACACGAACCGAACTGATGCTGACGAGACGGAGACGGAGGCACTCAAGCTATGGAGTATCCGAACCGAACCGCTTCAGAATCACCGAACCGAACCGCATGAGGGAGAGCATCGAACCGAACCGCATGAGGGAGAAGGACCCGAACCCAGAGGATGGTGGAACTCCAAACCGAACCGGGGTACGTATCCGAACCGAACCGAGCATGGGTGACCAGACCGAACCGGACGTGTACTCTTACTACTCCGTGATGACTCTTCTGAAGACCAACTCCAATTCGACCAAACCCGAGATGCAAAGGAAGTCCAAATGAGAAGTTAGAGCTCAGGATTCAGATGGGAATCAACGAGTTCGCTTCATGGTTGGGCTTTGCTGCGGGACGCGTGCCAAGGAGTTATCGACATCTATAGCTTTGGACCACTATGGTAGGAGGTACGAAGGCGGATTCAGGGCCATTATGGCATCGGTGGAACCAAGGGCTACGACCAATGAAGTGGGTCATTGAAATGTTTGGTCATGACTCCAAGTGTTTGGCTTGGTCACAGCAGGGTTTCTACAAGTCGGGATTCGTCGTTACCTCAGTTTGTCTAGTGTTCCAAAGTGGTAGATGTCGTACGCTTTACGCACTGAGTGAGAAGTGTGAAGATGGTTGATATGGATGATTTGTTTACTATCATTGTGACATGCACACCCCACCCCCGTATTCTTACACTATTTATTATGGCACCTTGGAGTATTGTACGGTATGTGGCACTAACTCTTTGGTTGCAGGTCCAGGTTCAGGTATGGTTTAGTATACCTGTTATTGTCCTGTTTAAGATGCTTATCGCTCATACCAGGCTTTATGTCTGACCCAGAGTTTTATGTCTCCTCTTATTACTCTGGGTGCTCACACGAGCAGACTAGAGACAGGTTAGCTGGTGATGCACGGGTAGATGGTCCGGAGACGAGCAGGAGGCTTCCACGTACTGTATACATAATATTCTCCTTGTGTTGTTGAAGATCACTGCTTGGGCATTGTTGGTGTATCTTCTACTTTAGCTTTCTTTTGTTTAGAGACAGTAAATTTGGAAAATTGTAATAAGCTGTATATGGATTTCCGCTGCTCTGATGATTGATGTTGATTTTAGTTTTCAGCTTATGCACTGTCTCGCCTGTTTTATGTCAAGTATGTTATCATTATATTTTATCACATGCGCTGTGAGACATTCTACAGGTTCCTTGATTAGTTCATTCTCTTCTTTCCTTTCTTCTGACGACCGTCCCGTGCCAGTTGGACATGTGTACAGCGCACACTTGGAGGAAATGCAGGCTGGTGCGGGGCGGGCCGTCACACACTATAATCTGTAACCCGGGTTTACGGAATCGCCACTAAAATCTGTAGCCTGGGTTCATGGAATCCAGTTGTGGGGCCCACATGCATAAATATATGGCAACAATTTTATCACCCAATGGCAACACTATATCATAGTTAGGCAACATTTAACATCATATACTGCAACATTATATCATATATATGACAACTTTACATAACATAACATCAAACTGAAATTAACAAAGAACTTTTTATTTCAAATTAACCAGCAAACACAAGTAGTACTTAGTCAACTACAAGATAACAAAATGTAGCCACTAAATTCAATTTTACAAACATTTCAATATCAAACACAGCAAGTCCTAAATTCATGTTTACATAAAACTAAAACATTTTCAAAATATAGTGCAAGCCTTCAATGCGTTCAATGCCTCTACTGCATCGTGTAGCTCTAGTGCCTTCATTAACAAGTTCTTGAAAATCCTCATCACTGCCTCCTTCACCTGCATACATCAGTTGCATTTTAGCAAAAAATAAGAGGTATGCATGCCTCAATTGCATTTCAGCACAAACTATGGTCAAAGTATAACTGAGTTTCCTTTCAGCAAAAACCGAGTTTCATAACTGAATTCCATTTGCATCAGTATAACATAGCATACTGATCTAAACAATGTGTATAAAAGTGTACTAATCTAAACAATGTGTGAGTTACATAACTGATCTAAACAATGTGTATACCAGTGTATACTGATCTAAACATAACCGAATTTCATTTGCATTTGCGTTTCATTTACATAACTGGGTTACATAACAGAGGCACAATGTGGATACAAGTGTACAGATCTAAACACAACTGAATTACATAACTGATCTAAACAATGTGTATACAAGTGTATACTGATCTAAACAATGTGTATACAAGTGTATACTGATCTGCAATGTGGCAAAAAATATCACTAATCTACAATGTGACAAAATTTAAAATTATACCTGAAAAACTACTCATGCATGCTATTTAATGTTACTTCACTGCTCTACATTGCCATAACAAGACATAAAAGAACTCCAACCATGATCCAAGACATAGCTAAAGCTTTTGCAAAGAATTTTTCTCTTGTCTCGTGTTTTCCACATTCAATGCGCATTAGGGCCAATTCTTCCTTCAAATCTGCTACAAATTCATTGGCTTTTGCCCTCTTTTGCTTTTGCTTCATCAGCTTTTCTTCAATTGTCTTCTTTTCCACGAGTAATTGCAATATAGTCTTTTCTTTTTCTATCAATTTAACAGTAGTATCATCCAATTCAGAATTGTTGTTGATTTCATACACTTCGTCATGCCACATAGAATACCCGCAATCGTCAATCTGCGCATATATTATATTCTCGAGCAAAACATCAATGAAAGATATGATAATCGACATGGAGAAACAAAAAAAAAAACTAATTTATACTTACCAGCCACATGGAGCAACCAAAAAACTTCTTCCCGGCATTCGACCCTACCTTCACAGTCCTCATCTTCGCTGGGATATTATGGTGACGGTTCTTTCTCGTAGCCGTTGTTGACAAATTTGAAGTAGAAATCGATGTCTGCATCATGCAATATTCAGTGATGTCCGCAGTCCGAGACTAAGTCATGGTTTTCCTCCCAAAATCTATTAGCGGACATTCTTCATGAGTTTTTATCTCCAAAAATCAACATAAAACAAATTTGTGACAATGTGTAAGTACCAACAAAGATTCCATAATATTTATATCGAATAAACATAAACTATAGGATGAAACATCAATTACATTCCTGAAATTTGCATAAATGTGGATATGATAAATGCAGTGTGTACTATATGACATCTAACAAGGCAAAATAAACACACACATACTGCATCGAAGGAGGTCTCACTGGTTGAGAACTAAAGGCAGAAACCCCAAAAAAGAATAAGGGCGTTAAGCTCGACTTTAAAGAGCAATGATTATGATTCTGATCCGATCAAAACAAGGCTTCCTGGATCACCTAAATTTTGCTTTGCATCTTGCCCGAGCGAAAAAATTCACTTCTACATGGGCCTTGGAAGCGAAAGTGCCTCTTTGAATTTGGCATTGTCACATACTTCCTAGTGGAGCTTTATCCAGAGAACTTTTGTGCTCACAAGCATTGCCACATTCTACCTCCATTCTCCGGATAATGTTTCACCAGGCACTATGGTGGACAACAAAATCTACCACCCAAAGAATTACGATTTCTACTTATGCTCACAAGATGGAATGATAGGCACAACCCAAAGAAGTACTTCTGTGAAACAACATATTTAACGATGTAGGTTTGAGGAAAAAAAGACCTAAATGGCTAGGGAATACCTTCATGTTAAGCCTAAAACAGATTAGCCTAAAAAATGAATGTACAGACTGACGAAGTACAACACTATGGATCATCGAAAAAAGGTAATTTGAGATCAAAAAATTCATTTACCGTACCTTAGGGTAATGAAAGCAGATCAGTAGCGAAGCAATTTCGTGCAAAATCGGATCTTTATTTGGTAGCGAGCAACATAATTAGTGGTTGCCTCGTCGAATTTTGCTGCAGTGAGAATTAAAATGATAGGAGAAGGAAGAAGAGATTTTTTTTAAGAGGAAGGAGAATTTAAGGAAGAAGAAGGGCAACAAGAATTGGGATTCCCTGCGATAAGAATTGGGAATTTAGTTTAGGGTTCGAACGATTTAGGGTTGAAAGTGGAAAAGTGAAAACAACGAGAATTATTTTATTATTTTTCAGTGGTAAAATGAAAATTTAGGGAAGAGAAAGTCGGTCATAATTTTCTCAAGTGAAAACAACGAGAATTATTTTTCAGCGGGAAAATGAAAATTTGGGTAAAAGACCGCTGCGGTGTTGAAAGAAATCAGATTGATGCGGATCACTAACCTGGACCGTTGAATCGTGTTGACGTGGATTGCTAATTTTATTAATGCGGCTACTGCAACACATGTTGATATCTATGCTAACACATTGAAGCGTGCGTTTAAATAGACAAAAAACATCATAGCAATGACAACATTGTAGCTAGCAACACCATGGGTTTTCGTTGCAATATGTCATCTATGGCGTAGTGCGAAAACCTAACACAAAGATCTTTTAGCACAGTGGTTAGTGCGTAGTGTTGCTTTCCGGGAGGTCGGGGGCTCGAATCCGGTGGGTGCCACATTGGTATCAGAGCCTATACCCAACCGGAATTGTGTGTGTAATATTGCGGATGTCGGTCGGTGCAGTGGTACTGATGCGGGTTACATGCGCAATGCCTGGGTTGTGAGTGATATGAGCCAACGAGGACATTGAGCTCTTTACGGGGGTAGTCTATAACCCCTCTTGAAAGGCTAACACAAAAATCTTTTAGCATAGTGATTAGTGCGTGGTGTTGCTTTTCCAGAGGTCGTAGGTTCGAATCCCGTGGGTGTCACACTAGGATTATAAGGTTATTATTGGAATTTTATTTATTATTTTAAGGGAAGACTAATTTGTTTTGTCCCCCTATAATTTTTTTAAAATGAATTAAAATTGTAATTTGCCTTAACCAAAAGGGTGCGTCTATTAACATCCCGTTATTTGCTCTTTACCCCCCACTAGCTAGAAAATAAAATGTGGACCCCATCATTTTCTCTTCCCACCCCGTTTAATCCAAAAATGTCTTGCTGTAATTTCATTCTCACTACTTTTTTCCTTCTTTTTCTAGACTCCAACTTGCAATTTGTTTCTGCTGCTTTCTCCCTTTAAAATTTTGATTGAATTAATTAACATTTGTAGGCAGCATCGTTCGTTGAAATAAATCGACGCACAACCCTAAAATGTTGGTTAGTGTAATTGACGTTCTACCTGAGCATTGATTTATTTGAACCAACACCATCTATGCTGATGATTTGTTTGCTAACCGTTTAGGTTTTTGCAATTTTTGTATATTAGTGATGTATTTGATCTTAAAACACATAATAATGCACATCGTTGGTTGTACAGCTTTTAAAAATTTAATCATTGTTTTATTTTTCTGAAGGGTAAATTTGGAAACAAAATTTTAAAATTTTAATTGGGGGTGAAAAGTAATTAATGGAATGCGGATAGCCAGACCCTAACCAAAATTGCAGTATGACAATCCCCTTCTCAAACGATTTCAAAGCTAAAACCAAAATCATTTCCTTTCTTCTCTAACCACAAAAGCACTAATTAATAATGAGTTTTGCTAGAAGACCCGAAAAGGTGGTGTCAAAGATCAGGAAATTCCCAAAATTAAAGGAGGACAGTTGATTTTATTTGTTTTTATTTAATTCAGACTTTGGATTTGTTTTTGTCACGTTGCCGGCTAAAATCTTTGGCCTACTGGCTTTTTCGATTAATTATTTCTTCCCTACTCTCATCACCCTCCTCCTTTTCCGTTCTTTCAATCTAGGTTCTTGCCCTCCTTAGTCGTCCATCTTCTTTCCAATTCACCTAACTTCTAACCAACACGCCTGAATCCGCTTTCTGAAAGCCCTCCATTCCCGCTCCGCCTATTTCCGAGCTTACCAAGAGAAACAAGTTGTACGAGCGTAAGAATAGTTAAGATATTGTTACATAGGCGCGCTAATAAGAATTACATAGATGTGCTTGCCGAGCCCTAGTACTCAAATTTCTTCACGCTACCTACTGCATAGAGGCTATGCATTGATGAATTTCCATCTATTATGGTATGCTTCGTATATATATTACTATTATAGTTAGTTATATTTTAGTATTTGTTTCTATCACAATTGTAAAAATTAAGCGCACAATTTGTTATAGGATATTGACAGCATTGATATTGTGGAGCTAAATCGGTGAAGTCTGGAAATAGAGATTAAATTGTTTCTGTGGGTCGCGCAAAAGTAGATGTTCACTTTAGCCTGGTATAATTCGAAGGAAAAAGAGAACCAAGAAGTATAATCTCATGTAACTATAAATTAGCTGAATTAAAATGCAGGTTGTTAAATGATAAAGGCTTACACAAGAAAGAAGTTTCTTTTTTGTGTTATGTGCTCAAATAGAAATGCTGAAATAGGAGAAACTTAGAATGTATCATTGATACACTTGATTGCAATGTGGGTGTGACTAGCATGAGTTGTCTATGTACTTCTCTTGAACTATATACTTAGGCTGCATTTGTTTTTTCTTTAAAGTTCTGAATGCAAGTTCTAATTTATAAATCATAACCTTTTAAGTTGTTTGATTTTTTTTTCTTTGTTCTGAATAAAACCATCTATTCAGACAAAATAATTCAGAACAATTTTAGTTCTTATTTTTTATTTTGAATGCTGAATATTGATTTTTGTTCTGAATGCTAAATGCAGACAAACAAGTAAGGGATAATTCAGAATTCAGCATATTAAACAAACGGAGCCTTAGGCTTGTCCTATTTACGCTGTCTGATTAAACATACTACTTATCCTTATCATAACTCACAAGAACACTATAAAATTAAAATTAAAATATATTGTGATTTTTCATGGTTTTCATTATTGGTTGTTTATTATGATCAAATTGCAAGAGAATATAAAGAGCGCGCTCATATATGGTTTTTTTTCCTGAAGAATGTTTATCCTTCATTAACAGAGAGCAAATCCTCTATACCCAAATTCTTCTACCCTCTTATACTCAACCAATCAGGATCCCTTATTTTCACCTTTTTGCAATTAAGTCGGCGAGAGAAAGATGACTTAATTGCAAAAAGGTGAAAATCAAAGGGTCTTTATTGGTTGGGTACAGAGAGATAGGGGATTTGATTCCTTATTAACAATGGTACATTCCAGTTTCTCGTGAAAAACGACTGATTAATCGCACATTGTGGGAAGGCAATTTTAATGGACATTTTGTTGTGGCAGATACATATTATAATTGTTACATATGAAAAGAAGAGGGAGAGGCATATAAAGTTTACATATACAAGGGTAGATGAGCATGCATGAGAGGAAGATTTCAATCAAGGCAATGTCAATGACTCTTATTTTGGAGAATGAGAATGCGAAGATTTATCTTTGGATACTCCTGGGCAAGTTAATTTCTCGGATGATATGTCTGCTGCAATTAGGTTTGTTGATGGGGTTGTTTTGTTGCTAATGCTGCTGAAGGAGTCATGGTAATTGTTTTGTCATGCTCAATATTTTTCGTTGTTGATGTAAAATCTGTTATGCACAATCTGGGTGCAAATCACCTGGATTAGGGGCTTTCTGTTCTCTTGGTCTACACCAATCAAATTGCTCCATTTTGGAATAATTTGCAGTTTGCTCTCTGTACTTCGATTTATACAGAGGGGGCAAACTGCAAATTACTCCAAAATGGGGCAATTTGATTGGTGAAGACCACGGAAACAACTACACAATACAGTTTATCATCATTTCATTTGGCCATGACTGACAAAATAAGTGTAGGCCAGGCTAGGCATTATAGACATTTAGTTAAAAATTCATTAGGGTGTATTGTCGCCATTTAAAGAAATTTATTTGTTTCTTCTATCGCTTCTGTATGGAAATGGTGATTGGCCAACCGTGGGTGACAATATATTCAGTACACTCAAGTTCTGGTGACTAGATTTAAACTATACACTTTGGATAATCTTACATATACCGTTCAATCATATTTTCTTATTTATTAGGTTACTTGGGTTAACAACACTCAAGGCTTACACACACGTCGTACCCATTTACTTCCCAGTGAATTAACCTAATACAGTATATGTAGCTATCTCTCAATATTGAGATACATCCCATGGTACCCCTCTCGCACGGTCTCCGCTGTATCATCGCAGGAATATAGCAGTCCCTAATCCTACACCCGAACATCGTATGGATTTCTAAATATATGTCAACGCTACGTTTGCAAAGAACCACTACTTCTATATAACGTAAGCGTTCGGACTGCCATCTTTGAACCATTCGATCGAATTAGGTTCCATCCTCGAATAATGCCCTCTAGTCTTATGATACACCACCTAGAGCGACATGAGTGTACCAAGACTTTTCCACGTACGTATCGTCAATCGTTCTCGATGTCTATTGCACATGTTCTCTATATGTGCGCCCGAGTCCCGTGGCAGGGCTAATCAAGAAACACGGAACTCGGTCGGGAGCTTTCAAATATCTGCCGAATGCAGATGCTAAGGTCTGCTTTTACAGTGGCTATGATCCCACTAGACCCCTCCCTCAACTAATGAAAGACACCCAAGAATATCAAGAATGAGAACTTAACCCCGACCCCTATGCCTTTCAAACCTATTGGCCAACCTCACCCATAACTAGATAGCAAAGTATATGGTCTTTTGGAGTTCTCCACCTTTTCGCTTTACGTACTGACTAAAGATGGTAGGTAGATGACGAGTTGCTATCACAGGGCACTAACTGGTCTCGCCGAATCAAGCTTATCCATCTTAGTCTTTTGATTTCCCATTATTATTGCAATCAAAGCATACTCGTTGGTTCACCTACACAGACCTAACCTCTGTGAGTACAGGCGGATCATCTGCCACTCACAGAGGAATACCAAGAGTACCCTACGTCCCCGGAAGCTGCATGCTTCCCCTTCCAGTCCTTTGGAGACGTCAAACAATCAGATGAATGTGCGCTCCCCTCGTGCCTTATAACACCCCGATGATCTACCAAGTTGGGTTATTCATCCTCAACCGTATGGACTGGTCTAAGCGCCTTACTTTAGCATGTTGTTAGACCCTATGTCTAAACATTCTTTTACGTGCTTGTCTCACCTCACCGGGTTTCCAGTTAACTTGGTTATTCCAATTCATATTGAATTCTTATTCAAATTACCAAGTTTCTCTTGCTTATTAATTTCAGTCATACAACTTAATTCATTTAAGTTCATTAATAAGCTTACAACATGTTATTCTCTAGATTGTGGCCCAAGGTCTGTGATTCACAATCCCTTTTATATTCTTGTTTGATTTGAATAACATATTTTACTTAATATGTAATTAAGTATATCTAATTCACATGTTTCCAATTAACATGTCACTTACCCTTTATGATTAAATATAACTTATTTTATTTCATAAGTTTTCCTCATCCTTTCTCATTTAATCATAATTCCACTTTACGTCGTCAATACGACTTACCGTTGTTTACTTATTAACTTAGTTCTATTAACTAAGGCCCATTAATAAGTTTCTCTACCCATTTATTATAACCTATGTTATAATTTCCCCTATTCCCTAGTACAAGTCTAAACATGTTATTACGAACGGATTTCAAACTCCCAGACTACTTAATTTATAATTAAGTACAATATGTTTTCACCCCTTTTCTTAACTGGTTTTAGGTTTTTCCCTTTTCTGATTACTTAATTTACAATTAAGTGTCACTTAACTTAATTCACCAGTTATCCCATTTTCTTACTAGTTTATTATAACCTAAGTTATAATATTCACTTGTCCCTAGGACAAGTCTACCTATTATACAACATTTTCATTAATGTTATTTATTTATAATAGGCTAATATCATTCCCCTTTTAAACCATTTACTGTTGTAAACCATTATTCTCCATTCTCTGTAATATATGTTCCTTATTATATTAAGGAAAACACTTCATGCACCTTATCAGTTTGATAGAAGGAATCAATGATTTATTTTCATAACGTTTTCCCATCTAAATCCGTGGTAGCAAGTAATTTCTTTACTTTTCTATATTTATTGTGGCTTACTTGCAACAACGTTTTCAGAAATAAGTCATTTAGGGAAATACATCACTTTTCCCTCTTATCACACTAACTCAGTTCATTACTTCCCTTCCTTTCTTGTTTTCTAAGTTAGACATTTAATTATCATCCTTGATATTTATTCATATCTTGTTATATACATATATTTATTTATATATATATAAGCACTAGATCTCTCACATTAAGCCTACACTTGTGGACGCTGGATTTGTCAGACGGGTCTGGGCAGACTTCTAACACAAGCTGACTTAACCTCGTATCTTAGCACATGTTGTTAATTCTTGCACTTAGGCCTCTCACATTAGGTTCAACATTAGTGGCTGCTGGATATGCCGGTTGGGTCCGGGCAAACTTCCTCCACTAATGCGACCTAACCTTGTGCCATAAGTGTATTTACAATTTCTAATTGTAACCCTAGGCATATTCATTTTCATTCAATCACTTATGTTCATATCAAATTGCGCTTCCAAATTAAAATCTCAAAACATAATATATGTTATGTTCATTACATGAAAATTTTAGACATATTATCCTTTTTACTGTAATATAGTTTATAGTAATCTAATTTACATGTCGTCCAATTTTTGCCTATATTTTGTCGCATGTCATTTTAAACATATGTTTAATTTTACTAGGACATGTAAACATCCAATAGGGTAATTATTTTAACATGTTGTTCAATCAATAATGTGTCCCAAGTAAAGCATGTAATTACAATCACTGAATTGGCTATTCATATCCTAACAAGTTTATTTTCTCCAACATGTAAACATTCAATAACTTAGCCAATTCAACATAGGAATTTCCTAACATATTCATATCAACATTTCAATTCATTACAACAACAATTTATAATTAAACTGGCCATTTCAAAATTTATTTAAAACGGGAATGCTAAACGATAGTCATAACATTATCTAAAGGCTATAGCTTAAACCCAGTCACCTTTAAGCTTTTCCCAAATGTTGGATCTGATCCGTTCTATCATCCATAGTTTTCCTTTTTCCCTTTTATTTGATTCACGACCTAACGACCATGAATTTTTTATTTCATGAAAAGAGAAGGGAAAGAGAAATAATTTAAATAGATTGGTTCTTAGAGGTTTACCTTGCTTTTATGATTCAATAATCTTTTTTATTAACGTTGATTCCCTCTTCCAGATCTGAATTCATAATCCTCCTAGGCTAACATTTTAATTTCAGAATAGATTTGGGAAGAGAGAGAGAGAGAGAGAGGGAACCATGGCAGAGCTCTAGCGCAGCCGCCGAATTATAATGTTTAGGGTTAGGTCTAGGGTCATATTTATAGGTGCTCAAGACCTTATCGTACACGCAGCGCTGAGTCAGCATTGAACCCAGTTAAGAAAATAGTCCAGATTTGCAAATGAATCTAGCCAAATCTTATCGTATACGCAGTGCTGAGTCAGCATTGGGTCCCGCAAGCTGTTTTGGCGCAGAAGTTTGAATTTTAAATGTTTGGATTGTTTTGACATAGAAATTTGATTTTCGAACTTTTGAATTTCTGGAATTTATTTAATTGTTTTATTCACACGAAATATTCTTATATGTATACAATTCCTCTACCAACCATTTTATGCGTATATATACGCATAATTTTTGTTTTATTTTCAAAATTCAAACGATGTTGCACCGTTATTTGATTCTTTCCATATTTCATTGACTATAGCCTTATGTTGAATTTTATCTTTTGTATACATATATTTATGCATATATATATATATAAATATATATTCTCATATATATACATATATTTTCTTTATTTCCTCATATATATGTTCTTATCCCTTCAAATTTTGAATTTGTATACGTACATATATTTGCATGTTCAGTTGGCCCTCTCTAAAAAAAAGATAAAAATTACGTCGCCGCCAGAATTCGAACCCCCGACCTCTATGTTACAAATCTAATGCCTTAACCAACTGAGCTATGAAGTCTTTTGTTAATAAGTCTTAGAACAATGGTAATTATTGACCTCTCCTTACTTCTCTTTTTCATATTAATTACAATACTTAAATTAAACTATTGCATGAATCTTTTTCTTTTAATGTTAATGCATTATGTTTGCAAACCAGTGCATGCAATATATTTACATTGCATGCAACCAATCCTTTCTTTCTTTCAATGCTTGCATTACATTTTTTTTAGTGCATGTATTTATTACATGGAATCCTTATTTTATTCTTTATTTTATATTTTAATTTGTTTGTATATATATATATATGTATATATATTTCTCTTTTGCGTATACAAACTTCTAGGCTCAATAACTTCTTTATATGATGTCCGTTTTACGCAAACCAGATGTCTATCTTGACCAGAATTCCGAGACGGACACAATGGGTAGTCCGTTTTACTTAATTCTCATTATTTAATTAAGTTATTCTTATTTTATTATCTTAAAAATATGGGGTGTTACAGCGAGTTTTCTAAACTCGCCTTTAGTGCAAACCTGCATACAAAACACCCCAACCCGAGACCCTTCTTCCATTTTCTCACTTCACTTCACCGTTCTTCCCCATTTAATTGCTGCAAAAAAAAAAAAAATCAAATCAACTTCATTTTCGTCCATTTTTCATCCAATCCATTCCTAAAAGACAACAATGACTAGCACATCCGGCGTACAACACGAAATCGGTAAAATTCTAAACCCTAATTTTCAATTGTGAAATTAGGTCATACAGGTTTAAGAATTATTGGTTATGGGGGTTTTTGGAACAAAGCAATGTTGTGTACATTGTTCGCATTGTTGTCATACATGTTCAATTTTGTGTACACGACATTGAAATTAGGTCATACATGTTCAATTTTCTGAACCCTAATTTGTACATTTTTTGTACATTGTTCGCATTTACGATTTAGGGGCTTTGGTGTGTATAATGTTCACATTATTGAATTGAGTTTTTTGATTAAATGATGGGTATTGGATGTCATGTATTGGATATATTACGAATCGAGGTATTCGGGTTTTGTGTATGACGACGCGTGTAAGCTTTGTACTGTGATACTGTGTAGATTGGCAAAAAGAAGCACATGATATTGAACTTGTCCCCTATGCATGTAATTTAATGACTGTGAAAATCATTTATTGGTTTGGAACTGTCTGATAAAGTTAATCCTGCATTTTTGCAGAGTATTTTGAGATGGAGCCCGGACCAGTAGATCCGAGCGTGTTATATATGCAGGCCCAACACAGGACATCGAATGCTAATCGGATGCAGGTAGCAATTAGTTACTATTTTCATATTTTGATGTTTAGTTTTTTAGACGTCAAACTCCAACTTTTGTTATGTATTAAATTTGCAGAGTGTCAGTACAGAGTTTGTCATTGACCACTCATCCTCCCTTTCGAAAGTGACATCTGAGGATCCTCGCGTCATCACCGAGATCGAGAGGGTTGGATTCATACATATTTTTCGCTTAGGTTACATCCAACTCGATCACAGCCTTGTCGGTGCTTTACTGGATAGGTGGAGGCCTGAGACATCCACATTTCATCTACAAGTCGGTGAGATGACTATCACCTTGGCAGATGTTGCGGTTTTGCTAGGATTGCCTATTGATGGCAAAGCTATTGCGTTTGATGGTGCACGACAAGATTATTTGCAGCTATGTCACAACCTACTAGGGCTGAATCCACCAGCCAATCAAGTAAGGGTTCAAAATTTGATTCATATCAGATTGTACCGTAATCTGTTAGCGGGTATTATTTCTGCAGATGCCACTAGAGGTTGAGCAACGGGCTCGTTGCATTTTACTACATATTATTTTCTACAGAATGATGGTCGATCATGCCAAGACCCGTATAGATTTGAGATGGCTACCGTTTTTAGCTGATCTCAGGCCGAGCACATCATATTCGTGGGGTGGTGCAGTGTTGGCCTATGCATATCAGGAATTGTCCAAGGTCGCGCTGCAACAGTATAACTATTTGGCCAGTTGGCCGACGCTACTTCAGGTATGAACCGAATGTCTATAATTTAATGTTATACAATGTGATGCATCATTCTCTTTCATTAATAGTATATTTTTGTGTACACAGCTTTGGTCCTGGACTTATCTTCCCGTTGGAAGATTAGTAGTGACTCCTGATCCCATCGACCCATCGATGCCGCTTGGAGCTAGGTATACTTATTTGATCGTTTATTTTATTAAAAAAAGCACATAATATTTCCAATGTATGTACATTTTATTATCATGTAACAAGTGGGTTGGAATAAAGGATACACGATAAACACCACGACAAGAGTTGTACTTTTACCGCAATGAGTTGGATGTCCTTATAGACGAAAAGGTTACATGGTATCCGTACACTCCAGAGGTACTTGCCCCACTACCAATCACTTGCAGAGCTCATAGGTATCTTTGGACGACGAGAGTACCTATGATAGCCTACACCTTCACCGCTTGGCACCTTCCCGATAGGATTATGAGGCAGTTCGGCTTGAGGCAACATATACCGGATGATGCATCGCCTTACATTGAGGGCTACAATGCGCAGGACTTTCACCTGCATCATGCTATGTGGGATGACCGCGATAACCATATTGAGTTCGAGAGGAAGCCCCCCATATCCATGGCGCAGGACATGAGGTGGTACTGGAACATAACACGACGCTACATCCTTAATCCTGGAGTAGATATTGCGTTAGCACTGTATGTTCCAAGAGCACCACTAGAGAGGAACGTGATAAGTTGATGTGTGTACTATTAAATACAATCAGTTTCATTTATTCATTCTATCTAATTTTCTTTTAAATTTGCAGGTTTTCGGTATCAACCGTGCGTGGGAGGAGGCAGAAAAGCTTAGAGAGAGGCAGACTGGCGACGAGGGACGAACATGTGCACAAACATACAGAAGAATTTAAACGTGATTCTATGCAGGAACAAGCTAGAACGGCCGAAACCACCATCTCCTCCACCTCCTCCTCCTCCTGTAGGTCCTCCTCCTCCTCCTGCCGGTTCTCCTCCACCTCCAGCAGTGCACGAAGAATTGTGCATGGTCCATCTCAACCTGCACCTACATTACCACGTACCAGAAGTGCATGGCGCAATAGGAGCAGCAGCGGTAGTGGTTCGTCTTCAACTTCCACACCATTAGTCACCCGACCAAGGCGAAACTAAATAGTAGTCTTTTCTTATTTTGTTCGATCTAGATTTCACATCGACCTTGTTTTGTTTTATCAATCATGCGATGTAACCTTTTCTTGTTCGATCTACTACCAAATATGTAGTCTTTGTGTATTAATTTGCTATGTTTTGGTACATTTAATTATTTGTTACGTTGTTATTTGTCATTCAGTTTTGTTATTAATTATCCTGGAATGATGGTTTTTATTGACTGCAAATATGTGCAGGTTTGTGTATGCAGGTTTGGTTGTGTGCAGGGTTGCACTGAAGGCAAGTTTTGCAAACTCGCCTTCGTATTTTACTGAAGGCGAGTTTCCAAAACTCGCCTTCAGTTTACCTGTACACCAAAACGCGTCTAAGTTTGTAATTATGTTACAAACATGGCTAAATCTGTTATACCTTTCAAAAACATGGCTAGACATGTGAATTACCCTTATTTAAATAATGAAAGCTGTCTCACGTAATAATATATTCTTTTTTGTAAGAATTCATAAATTGACTATTTTTACTGTGAACATTAACAAACTTGAGTATAAAAAAAGACAAAGGGCTAGATAGTTTGGTTAAAGGCAGCCGTACAACTGCACAATTACTGTCTAATATTTATGATGTAAATATAAAAGAAAGTGCTTGAATTAGCAAAATTCACAAAATTCACAAAACAAAACTGAAATGTTGAATTATTTTTTTGATGACCAAAATAAAAGCAGTGATTTTTTTTGCTTTGGTTCAAAATTCATCATATTATGATAAAAGCACATTTAAATTTGATTGTTGCATGCTATTTCTTGACTTTGGGAACCATAAGCTAACCGAAACAGTGTGTTGTACTATTACTGGTTGCTGGGTATAAAATTTGTTATTTACTCTGTTAACCTAGAAAATGAACCAACACTCAGATATCAGATGAAAGCATCGTTTAAGGTCAGATTAAATAAAGAAATAAAAGAAAAAAAAGATCCGCAGATTATATAACATAAGTCCATTTTAATCTATTTTATTAGTTATTCTCTCTCTGGATTATAGGTATTTATCGTAGATCTAGTCACAAACTAGCAGAGTGAAGATCCGCAGATTTTCTTGGGAGAAGAGTAGAGTGAAGACCTAAATTTCACAAGTGAGAAGACCCGCCTTGCCAAAATGATAATAACTCGGGACGGAGTTATTTTCCTTAATGCAAGTAAAACTCTTCCATTTGTTGACTTTTGCTACTTTCTTTTTGATTTATATATTCTATGTCTTTTTTGGCTTTGATTTTGTTTAAATGATCTTTCTGATAACTGCTTCCTTCTTGTCAATTCTTGAATTTTTTTTGTTAGAATCATAGGAAAACTAATTGATCTTAAGCTGTTCATGTAGTATAAGAGGTTCATGGAGTTTAGAAGGTGGGAAATTGAGGAATAATAACTTAATACTGATCTAAATGGCTTGGCACTGAGTTAAAAACACTTAACCATATTTCAGTCCAAATTTCTAGGGCTTAATCCCTTAGTCTTTTTGATTGTATAATTTCTGAGTTAGTCAATAATTTCATCATTTTTTTGTTTCCTAAATCCAGTTAAAATCTTGTTTGATTCAAAAGCGAGTTGTCACTCTTAATATTTGGCTAAAGCTATGTGGATGTGCATGGGCTATTGAAGGATTATCGACATACAATAAACAACATTCACCATCCTTGATTTCTCTCTTCATAATTCGACTGTGTTGTTGCAGCCAATTAAATTCCAACCACTTGAGCCTGTCTCGTCATGCTATAATCATATCATTCAAAATTTGATTGCACAAAATCATATAGGACGAACCATGGTTGTTACGACGGTAAGATGACTCGAGTCGACAAAGGTTCAGCAAGTCGACTAGTCGTAGACTCGAAAATTATATTGCTACCACCAAAAGATTGTCAAAACAAACATATTGCTGCGAACAAACATATTGCGAATGAACAAAAAATTGTCAATTCAAATAACAGTCGATCGACTTTCGATACTTCGACAAAAGCTAGGATTCGGATATTTTTATGTTCGATACTTGGTATCGATCTCTTTCAACTCGATTTTTTTCAATTCGGCTTTCGATTGATTTGTTTTTTATTCCATACTAGGTATCAATCTTTTTTGTTCGTTTTTTTTTCTTTTTTCAATGCAATAGGTATCAATAACTGTATGCAATGTTTTCAAAATGAGATTAAAATCGTAAAATTCAAATTATAAATCAAAACGGGATTTAAATAGTAAATTGTAGTCAAAAACATATATTTTAAGGTTTGTATACGATTTGAAATTTATTATGATGTTTGAACTTTTATGTTTAAACCTAAAACTACATTTTCTTTTTTGCTCAGATTTATTTTGTTTGCGAAATGATTAGAATTGGAATTGCATATCCCAACAAGTATACCTAATACATCCATTTTGATTAATTGATTTTTCTATTTCGTGATATTAGCTATGTTTGAATCGGTGTAAAACTCGAATCGTAAAGTGGAAGTTTCGATTTGAAACGAGATTCAAATCGTGGGATTTTAATATTTTTGACAACAACGATTGTAGGATTCGGTTTTTTTTGTTCGATATAGTAGGTATCGATAACTATAAGGTTTGAATTTTTTTTCTCATTTCTGGAATGGGCCAATGCCAAATCAGTCGACACCCATAAAGACCTAGTCAAGTCGACTAGTTGACAAATTTCGATCTAGACTCCCGAAATTCATACAAAAAGCAAGTCGAGGCTTTAAGTCAATGGTCGGATCACAACTAATCGAGCGTCGTGATAACAGTGATGTTAATAGAACTTTAGATTATGTTCTTTATATGATAATTGCTTTCCATGTAAGAAGAAATATGGGAAAAAACACGACATACACAAATTCCACAATAAGTAGATGAATTGGTAGTTTCTTCGACTCAAACCGTGAAAAGCACAACACCAGAAAGACCTGTTTGTCACCCTTATAACTGTTAGCAATTAGTTTGCTCAAGGTTATAACAGTTGTCCCAACAGGCTAGGTTGTTTTTATCACGGATATTATCACGGTTATAACCGTGACAAATACCACGAAGAATCTAACGGTTATAAGCGTGGTTCTATTTTCAATTCTCACGGTTATATGTGTGATAATATTTATCTTAGTAATGGTAATAAGCGTTGTAATATTTAAGTTTCTAACGGTTTTAAATGTGGTTAATGCCATGATTATAACGTTTATAAGTGTGGTCTTAAGAATTCTTTCCAATGGCTCCTGTCACATTTACCACACTTTTAACCGTGAGAAACTATACGCTGCATACATAAAAAACCTATATTCCATATCAAATATACATAAATATATATTCAGTACTAGTGGTGGCTACACTCACAGTAATAGCATTAGAAAAACAAGTAGCGTGTAGAACATACTAAATTCAATACTAGTTTAAAGTAACATGAGTTATACACTGTCATTAACATACATAATAAGTGTTAAAACAAGATTCAACAAATTTCTTCTAAATTCAGTTTTAACATACATATTGTAACACCCCACCTCCGCCAGGGTGGCTCTTGCAAGCACTCTGACTTTGGAGGGGCGTTAGTACCGGGTAAACATGCATAATGATATATCAAGGCAGAACAAGAACGTATGTATATATGTAAACAGAGTAAATAAGATAAGTAAAACAGCGGAAGATTTCAATCTATTTCAAAACAAGTCTGATACAACATAATGTCAACTTTCCAAATACACAAGTCTAGATAAAAACAACATTACTGAAAAACTGAAATACATAAGTACTATCCCCAAAATAAGTGATAACCATAGCTAGCTTCATGTCAAGACCGTACATGAGCTAAAATCCCACAAGCAAGCGATCAGAAATCCAAGCTAAGCTCCAATATTCCCACCCTGAGAACCTGGGGGGGGGGGGAACGGAAGAAAAGAGGCGAAAGGAAAACAGGTCAGTCAAAAAGACTGAGTAAGCCCTACTACAATCAATGTAAACTGATAAAGTTAACTAGCATGAGAAGCAGGGATGAACTCAAGGATAACAACATACTAGCATGATGATTAACTAACAAGGTAGATAAAGGTGTCATCGCATAATCAGGTTTAAGGTTTTGCACCACAGGTGTACTAGCAAACTAACATGACTTGAATATACAAGTATTGATCCCTTGGCCCAAGCTTTGGCCCAATAACATGAAATGACCCTAATACAAGGTCTAACCAAACGGTCTAGTCGATCGGCTCCCTATAAGCCTAACTCGTCACGTGTTGGTGTCAATGCGGCCCAAACATAATTGTAGTCAGACTGTGCCGGGTCTCCCGTCGGGTGTATCAAGCCCTAGGGTGGCAACCCCTGGACACCATAAATATGCGTGCACAGTCTCGATCTACTGGTACCCGTGCATGTTTTCCCCGGCTTCGGACTATGTGCACGACCATAAGTCCGCCCGGAACTACACCGGCGTACCACTCTACCGTCATTTTTGGTCTCTTACCTCAAGTCCAGTAATTGTGCCCCCTGCCCAAGCCTAGACCCTAGGGTCTTAATGATACGAACTTGGGATTACTGCTGGAGTGGACCCCCATTGCTAGGATTTTCTAGTGGGTTAAGTACGGTTTAACCCTTTTACTAATCATGGATTAACTTGGTTAAGTGTAACGATGAGTTCACGACTTAACCCTGATTAATCTACCAAGCCCAAATTGGTTAAGTATTAAGTGGACCATGACTTAACCCTAATCATGAGGCATTAATTAATTTAATGTGCCTTAACCTCTCACATTAGACCTTGTTGTGGTTACTAGTTAAGCCGGGCGGGTCCGGATAGCTTTACACCACAACTTGGTCTAACCTCGGGTTCAAGTTACAACATGGCCAACTTCTCACATTGGGTCCTATTGTTTGTAGCAACTAGTTAAGCCGGTCGGTTCCGGGTAGGTTTACGCTACAAACTCAACCCAACCTCGAGTTGGTCACACTTATCTTTTCTAAGTGTCATATCCATCATGTTTCCAAAACATGTTACAAATTTTCAAGCAATTGGGTAGACCTAACTTAATAGGTAAATTCCCAATGGGTAGACCTAACTTAATAGGTAAATTCCCAATCTTATGTTTTTATGTCTTTTAAGTTTACCCAACCCCAAACGCAATCCCATCGCTTACATATCGCAATAGCGCATAAAGGATAGAAAGAGGGAACTTGGCATAATCATGACATAAAAGTGTTGAAGCCACAAGTTCAACATGGTGGCATATGAAATGTACATGTGTCCATATACTTGCATATTACATTTTTAGGTCTCAAAAGCATGCATAAAACCAAACTTAGCATATTGGTGATACAAGGTGATAAATGACATGTAGAAATGGCCATAAGTTCGCATTTAGCCTCACATGCAAGTTATCATAAGGGATATGATAACTTACATGTTGCCACAATGCAACCTTTAGCATAAAGCTTGGAGCTTTATGTTCATATACTCAAGATAAGCTTGCATAGCATGATAACATGAACAAAATGATCACCCCAAACTTGTATAACATACTTGCATATCATATGACGAACTTGCATCTCAAACTTGCATAACATAACATGATAAACTTGCATATCATAACATGGCAAACTTGCATAGCATAACATGGTAAACTTGCATAGCATAACATGGTAAACTTGCATATCATAACATGGCAAACTTGCATAACATAACATGATAAACTTGCATATCATAACATGGCATACTTGCATAACATAACATGATAAACTTGCATATCATAACATGGCAAACTTGCATAGCATAACATGGTAAACTTGCATATCATAACATCTCAAACTTGCATAACATGACATAGTAAACTTGCATATCATGGCAAACTTGACTTGAATGCAAGCTAATGATGCTCATACAAGTTTGAAAACACTTGTATGCATGGAAAATCTCTCATAGAAATGACTTAGGAATTTTATGAAGAGAGTGGAGGCCATGAGAGGAATGATTTTGCCATAGTTTAGTTACTTGAATGAATAATGATGATTTAGGGTTAGGTTAGGTCTTATTTATAGAGATTAGGACTAGTTTCAACCTTAGGATTAAACCCTAGTTCCAATCTCAGCCCTTAAAACCGAATCTGGCCCCCAAACTCAACACAAACCCAAAATGGTGCACCAGGCAAAACTGCCCGGCTGGACCAAGTCGACAGCCAAGTCGACAGGGCTGTCGACTTGGGTCCAACCAAGTCGACTCCCAAGTCGACAGGGCTGTCGACTTGGGTGCTCTGGCGGGAATTTTCCCGCCTGGCCCAAACTGGCCCAAATTTCCAAATTCAAACTTGAATTTGAAATCTGTTTTTACTTTGAAATTTTCTGAAAACTTCGTTGGGCCTTAATCGGGTCATACGGACTCCGATTTTCGAAAACTCGGACTCTATTTCGCGTATTTTTCCGAGACGAACGCAATGGCATAGCCCGTTTCCCTTGATTCAGATTTATAAATTAAATTCTGTCTCGATTTATGTTATAACAGGTTATTGAAAATACGGGTTGTTACATTCTCCCCTCCTTAAAGGATTTCGTCCCCGAAATCTTCAAGTTAGGAAGAACGTATCCTACCATCCAACATCCATCTACTCAAAACATCATCCACGAGCAATCATTGTCCTTACAAGATTCTAAATGTTGTATGAACATATGCAAAGGTGTGTGTATATGTACTTATCTAATGCAAATGTCATCAATGCAAATTATGTTAGTGAAATGAATCCATATGTATGCAATTCCTAACATAATGTATAACATCTATATGTGTGCACATAACATACATCCATATGCAACATCCATGTGATAACACAAAAATGTTCATCCATGAATAAGCGTAAACACTCATGCATATGCAATATGAGGAGTGTGTGAGCCGATCTAGTGCCTAACGTGTATAATGCATCCACGAGTAACCACTTGCAAACACTTGCAAACACTTGCAACCACTTGCAACCATCAAGCATAACATGTTTCAAACACATGTTTCATCCAAAGGGTTTCTACCTAAGGTTCTCATGACAAGATTAACATGATAAACTAGATAATCAAGACAAACATGGATAGCAAAAGATATGCTACAAAGAGATCGGGAAGATAAGCAGGATATACTCCTTTTGGATTACAAGAAATCCCTTCCTAACCCTGACATGTATTATTAGCCAATAAGTCATACCTCCTGACAGAAATAGGACCGAGAATGGGACCGAGAGGATATACGTAAAAAGATAACATGCGAGTAAGTTCCATAGGAAAATAAGGATCAAGGATATGCTCTTAAAAAGAGATATGATGCGCGTATCTAGCCTTCAATCTTCTAAGTCACGTTTCCTTGAGCTTAACTCCACTGTGCTTTGACCGTCTTTTACTTCATGATTTCTTGGCTTCTTAATTCTTATTTCCAAATATGAGTTGGAACCCATTTCATTGTCGCCTCTCGTCTTCCTCTTTCACTTACTCTTCTATCATTCTTGGCTTAAACATAACTATGACCTCATGGTTTCATGCCAGCTCTCCAAAATTCACTAGTGAATCCTGGATCTCGTTTACTTACTATAAAGTATTCCACGCAGCAGAACTTTTCTTGAAAATACCAATCCACGTTGCCAATTGCTCTTACTAACGTGATTTTCTATAACTCATGCTTGAACGAAATGAACCATCCGCCCGTGAATGATAGGCCGTACTTAGATTCAGTTGCTTGCCCATGACTTTCCGTAGACTATCCCAAGACTGGCTGAGTCATGGTTACTAACTATCCTTTAGGGAACCTCGTGCAACCGCTTTATTTCTTGAAAGTAAACTGTCGCTAGCTATGATGCAGTCCTTTCGCTCTTTACCGGAGTGAAATGAGCACTCTTCGTGAGTCTGACCCTGGCCTTGCCCTTGATTCTTCGGGCAATCCTTACTGAAATGTCCAGTCTCACCGCAGAAAAAGCATTCACCATTCTCCCTTTTCCTCTTCTTACAATCCTTAATAAGATGCCCAACTGAACCGCAATAATGGCACTTCCTCCTTTTGTTATTGCCCTTGTTGTTGTTCCCCTTGTTGCCTTGACTCTTGTTCTTGTTCTTATTGCCTTGACTGCTCTGACCGCTTGGATTACCCTGATTTCCTTTCCACTGGGAATCAGTCTTCTTGGCTTGAGTATCATTCATCTTGATCTCCTTCTTGTCACTCCTATTCTCTTTATTGAGTAGGGCCATATTCACCAAGCTCTCGAAAGTTTCCCCCAAGGGTATATGAGTCATGGCTCGTTTAATCCTAGAGCAAAGTATAGGGCCTTCTTCTGAGCTGTGTTAACCAAGTCTAAACCGACCCGAGCCAGTTGATTAAACTTATCTATGTATTCCCTAATAGTCATGTCCCCTTGCATTAGTGATAGGAACCTTAGTCCAAACTTTCCCCGAAAGTCATCCCAAGTCTCAATTGGCCTAGTAGCGGTGGTGACCACCCACCAACGTGCAGCTTCTTCCTTTAGCAACCACACTGCTAATAAAACCTTCCTACGGTCATCTATATCAAAGAAGGCAAAAAGATCTTCGGTTTCTTTCAACCAATTCCTTGCCTGTACATAAGTCTCGGTTCCAATGAAATTCTTGCAACCCATCGCCTTAAAGTCTTGGCAAATCTTTGCAAAGTCAGCTTGAGGATGCTGAGGGGGAGGAGGGAGAGGAACCTCAACGACAGGAGGAGGAGGAACATCAGTGACAGGAGGAGGAGGAACATTAACTATCGGAGGAGGAGTAACATTTGCGGGCCCAGCTTCGGTCGCCCTAGCCTCCAAAAGTCTCCTATACCAAACAGGTACGTGTACTCCCTCTGGAATGGCAAAGTTATTGGCCATACTGAAAACGAAGAAAAAGATAGATTCAGAATGGAGAAAAACGAAGGAATTTTGCTAATGGCCTTTTGGGGAATAGCCTTTAAAATAAACTAGACTTTTCTTTGGAAAATACTTTATACTTGGTTTTGAAAATAGTTTTCCAAAAGTTTTAAAAACCTTTTTGTTCCTTCTCGTAAACCATATGCTCTGATACCAAATGTAACACCCCACCTCCGCCAGGGTGGCTCTTGCAAGCACTCTGACTTTAGAGGGGCGTTAGTACCGGGTAAACATGCATAATGATATATCAAGGCAGAACAAGAACGTATGTATATATGTAAACAGAGTAAATAAGATAAGTAAAACAGCGGAAGATTTCAATCTATTTCAAAACAAGTCTGATACAACATAATGTCAACTTTCCAAATACACAAGTCTAGATAAAAACAACATTACTGAAAAACTGAAATACATAAGTACTATCCCCAAAATAAGTGATAACCATAGCTAGCTTCATGTCAAGACCGTACATGAGCTAAAATCCCACAAGCAAGCGATCAGAAATCCAAGCTAAGCTCCAATATTCCCACCCTGAGAACCTGGGGGGGGGGGGGAGGGGAAAGGAAGAAAAGAGGCGAAAGGAAAACAGGTTAGTCAAAAAGACTGAGTAAGCCCTACTACAATCAATGTAAACTGATAACGTTAACTAGCATGAGAAGCAGGGATGAACTTAAGGATAACAACATACTAGCATGATGATTAACTAACAAGGTAGATAAAGGTGTCATCGCATAATCAGGTTTAAGGTTTTGCACCACAGGTGTACTAGCAAACTAACATGACTTGAATATACAAGTATTGATCCCTTGGCCCAAGCTTTGGCCCAATAACATGAAATGACCCTAATACAAGGTCTAACCAAACGGTCTAGTCGATCGGCTCCCTATAAGCCTAACTCGTCACGTGTTGGTGTCAATGCGACCCAAACATAATTGTAGTCAGACTGTGCCGGGTCTCCCGTCGGGTGTATCAAGCCCTAGGGTGGCAACCCCTGGACACCATAAACATGTGTGCACAGTCTCGATCTACTGGTACCCGTGCATGTTTTCCCTGGCTTCGGACTATGTGCACGACCATAAGTCCGCCCGGAACTACACCGGCGTACCACTCTACCGTCGTTTTTGGTCTCTTACCTCAAGTCCAGTAATTGTGCCCCCCGCCCTAGCCTAGACCCTAGGGTCTTAATGATACGAACTTGGGATTACTGCTGGAGTGGACCCCCATTGCTAGGAGTTTCTAGTGGGTTAAGTACGGTTTAACCCTTTTACTAATCATGGATTAACTTGGTTAAGTGTAACGATGAGTTCACGACTTAACCCTGATTAATCTACGAAGCCCAAATTGGTTAAGTATTAAGTGGACCATGACTTAACCCTAATCATGAGGCATTAATTAATTTAATGTGCCTTAACCTCTCACATTAGACCTTGTTGTGGTTACTAGTTAAGCCGGGCGGGTCCGGGTAGCTTTACACCACAACTTGGTCTAACCTCGGGTTTAAGGTACAACATGGCCAACTTCTCACATTGGGTCCTATTGTTTGTAGCAACTAGTTAAGCCGGTCGGTTCCGGGTAGGTTTACGCTACAAACTCAACCCAACCTCGAGTTGGTCACACTTATCTTTTCTAAGTGTCATGTCCATCATGTTTCCAAAACATGTTACAAATTTTCAAGCAATTGGGTAGACCTAACTTAATAGGTAAATTCCCAATGGGTAGACCTAACTTAATAGGTAAATTCCCAATCTTATGTTTTTATGTCTTTTAAGTTTACCAAACCCCAAACGCAATCCCATCGCTTACATATCGCAATAGCGCATAAAGGATAGAAAGAGGGAACTTGGCATAATCATGACATAAAGGTGTTGAAGCCACAAGTTCAACATGGTGGCATATGAAATGTACATGTGTCCATATACTTGCATATTACATTTTTAGGTCTCAAAAGCATGCATAAAACCAAACTTAGCATATTGGTGATACATGGTGATAAATGACATGTAGAAATGGCCATAAGTTCGCATTTAGCCTCACATGCAAGTTATCATAAGGGATATGATAACTTACATGTTGCCAAAATGCAACCTTTAGCATAAAGCTTGGAGCTTTATGTTCATATACTCAAGATAAGTTTGCATAGCATGATAACATGAACAAAATGATCACCCCAAACTTGTATAACATACTTGCATATCATATGACGAACTTGCATCTCAAACTTGCATAACATAACATGATAAACTTGCATATCATAACATGGCAAACTTGCATAGCATAACATGGTAAACTTGCATAGCATAACATGGTAAACTTGCATATCATAACATGGCAAACTTGCATAACATAACATGATAAACTTGCATATCATAACATGGCATACTTGCATAACATAACATGATAAACTTGCATATCATAACATGGCAAACTTGCATAGCATAACATGGTAAACTTGCATATCATAACATCTCAAACTTGCATAACATGACATAGTAAACTTGCATATCATGGCAAACTTGACTTGAATGCAAGCTAATGATGCTCATACAAGTTTGAAAACACTTGTATGCATGGAAAATCTCTCATAGAAATGACTTAGGAATTTTATGAAGAGAGTGGAGGCCATGAGAGGAATGATTTTGCCATAGTTTAGTTACTTGAATGAATAATGATGATTTAGGGTTAGGTTAGGTCTTATTTATAGAGATTAGGACTAGTTTCAACCTTAGGATTAAACCCTAGTTCCAATCTCAGCCCTTAAAACCGAATCTGGCCCCCAAACTCAACACAAACCCAAAATGGTGCACCAGGCAAAACTGCCCGGCTGGACCAAGTCGACAGCCAAGTCGACAGGGCTGTCGACTTGGGTCCAACCAAGTCGACTCCCAAGTCGACAGGGCTGTCGACTTGGGTGCTCTAGCGGGAATTTTCCCGCCTGGCCCAAACTGGCCCAAATTTCCAAATTCAAACTTGAATTTGAAATCTGTTTTTACTTTGAAATTTTCTGAAAACTTCGTTGGGTCTTAATCGGGTCAAACGGACTCCGATTTTCGAAAACTCGGACTCTATTTCGCGTATTTTTCCGAGACGAACGCAATGGCATAGCCCGTTTCCCTTGATTCAGATTTATAAATTAAATTCTGCCTCGATTTATGTTATAACAGGTTATTGAAAATACGGGTTGTTACACATATCATCTACCAAATTAACTTCAATCCTACCACTAGTCCAGAAAGTAACCTGCTGCATAGTTTTAGTTGTACCTATAGAAAACCACAATAAAACATTAGAAATCAACAATAGATCTGATAATACAAACACAATAGAGAATTCTACATAACTTCACATATATGAACTCCCGTAATACAGCCCCTTGGCTCAAACACAGAACTCTAAATGAATATTTATAAACATTGATTCAAAGAACCACGTCAGACAAGAGAAGTTTCAAGAAACTGCTAGAAACATAGTGACACACGAATTAATGCAGCCATATATTATAAATAGTCAGGTGTGAATAAAAATCCACTATCTTGAACCAAATAGATATTCAATGAGACATCCCGTTGAGCAGAATGAATTTTTTCCCTCTTTATATCATAATCAAAAATCTATTAACCATATAAAGTGCTGATGCATCTACAACGCTTAGAAATATAGTAAATAATTTACTGCTAGCACACAAACTACAAAGGATCGCCCCTTCCAATCTAAATAACTACTTGTCTTATAATTATGTGAACTATCATCCCATATACAGCAATGTAAGGATTATTCATCCCTCTACTATCTATACTATCCATCCCTCATGTTTTACCTATTTTAGTCATATGGACTATCTACCAAACAAGTCTCATTTGCGTAAATTAATGCAGGTTATCCATCATGCACAACTAATTTTTCTAGAATTACAATGAACCCAACATTTACTATATAGAGACTTTTAATCTCCGGCACCATATGGATTATCTATCACATATTCTAGTCTTCTTAGAATGACAACAAATGTAGCTGGCTACAAATAGGAATGGGACCAATATTTATAAATAGGGACAACGCTGCCATATATTAATCACTGAGCCCATTTCTTAGTTTGTGTCCTTTATTCATTTCAGGATGGTGTTGCTCAATGTCTGGTCTATCCTTTTCATTCTTCCTTTAATTTTACTTAATTTACTTCTTAACCATGTCAATAATAACATATAAGCATTTTTTTTTGTAAAATATAATCAAGAGATAAAACTCTCCATTATATGTATTATCTACCAATAAGGTTTGCAGTAGCATAAAACCTATCATAAACGGTATAATGTTGATTAGTCAATGGATAAAATGCACATGAATCACATTCAATTCGTGTATGCCATTTATTTATGTCAGTCTCAACTATATCTACACACACAAAAAACAATGCAACTGAAGTTTCAGAGAAAAGAGCTGTAGATTCAAAAACACTATTACACAGTTATAGCAACAACTGAGAATGGCCACGATATTTTGCAAACTTTGCACCTATCTCTTCAATGAATGATGCTTTGATTTCCACCAAAAAATTGCAAAAAATCATTTCATTGCCTTAAAGGCTCTTCTATGCATGTCACACTTTTCAATATGTTTGTTTTAAGAGCGAAGTTCCTAGGCTTAAATGGAAAAATATTGGAGATTCAGAATTCATTTTTCACTACTGATAAACAAAGTACATTTTCTCTGCATTAAATCAATTATAGAATAGAATGCAGATCATACTGGAAGAAGCAGAAGGAACTGAAAATGACTATAATTTGATAATTTCCCAGTCCAGTAACCCCTGAATTCATGAGTGGGAATCTGCAGCCCTGAATTTAGAAGGGAAAACATCAACACCAAGATCAAATTTATCTATAACACACAAAAAATTACATATAAACCAATAAAATTGTCGAAAGGAGATATAGAAATACAAGTCTAGATATCTGCAACGATTTGAATCCTAAGCTAATTTTCAGTGGCATATTCCACAATGCTTGATTCTTAAACTCTATGTCAAAAATAAAAAATATCTACAATGATTTGGATTCACATTAATATATATATATATATATATATATATATATTTGATAAAAGTGACATTGTAAGAAAAAACAGTACAATCTTTATGTTTGCAAATGGTTGGTTTCAAATTAATGTCTATACATGTGATCAATATGTTTCAGTCTTGTAACATATAGACACGAGCGCCTTGCACAAAGATTTAAAGCACAATTTTGCCGGCACTGTTATTGTTAAGTACGCCCATAATTGAGTATGCGTCTTTCAGATCAAAACTCTAACCAAAATATATGTGTATTGGTATCATGAGGCGTAAGTTTTACATAGCATCGGTCGTGAGACTTCTAGCAGTATTCATATCATAAGTGTTAGACTTCTAGAAATTTATTTTTGTTTCCCCTTTAAAGTAGCGACACAGGCAAGATTCATTATCTAATATATATCAGAAGTGATAAACATAAACAATGGTTTTCAATTTCTCCCATTAGGATGAAGCTGAAACGTAAATTAAGAGATAAAAAAAACTAATTGTAGAGCAGCCTACCTGCCACTGCTTTTAAAATTACAGTACAACCTGCAAATCAGAGAAAGAAAAAAAGAAAAGCATTAAAAATTAAACAAATAACAAAATAATCATAAATAACAAAAGCCAAAAAGGAATGGGCATCAAATTCTGTCATTTTTAGAAAAGAGAAAAGATTCAAAATCCCATCTTAGATTAGCTCCTAAAGGGTGAAATAAATCAGGCATGATGATTGATTGAAATATAATTGGATTTTTAAAATATAATTAATGGAAATAAATAAATTTTTAATAATCAATTCCACGGATGTTCCTAATTGAACGGATAGACAGTGCACTAGACAATTAAAGCATAACTACTAGTATTACCGCACAACGGTGGAAAACTCGACCGTTAAGGTATTCAATATAAAACAAATTTTTTTTGCTAAAATATATTTCAAATTAGATTTTATTTAAAAAATTATAGGGTATTTTAAGAGAAAATGAGAGTACTAAATAAAGTAGAAATTCAATTAAACCGAATGTTACATGTAAATCAACTTGAGAATAAGAATATGTGCTATCAATGTATTAATTTGAATTAGCTACAAACACATACATACATTTTTGTTATATATTAAGTTGAATCCATGTAACATTGATGTTTTGTTATTTTGCAACTCAAGTCATAAATGGGTTGAAGAAATAAAAAAAGAAATCAAACATTTTAATGTAAGAGCTGATAAAAAGTCGAACACGCAAAGGGTCATAGTCCAATCATATTATCTTCATTCTTTGATTAATAATAAAAATATTATCATCAAATGTCAAATATACTTCAATAAATATAATTATACATGCTTTTAGTTTTTATTTTTATTTTTCATGGATATCATTTCTCCAGATCTGCCATCGCCGAACCTCAGAACGCCAGCAACAGTTTTCCTTCCCACCTCTAGTTGCCCACAAAACACCACTGGTATCCAGTGGCTTCCCTTTATCTACGCGTTGTAGTAGTCTTTATGTCAAATCAGATGGTGAGTTATGATAACCAAAAGACCAACATATTACAACATTTCAATAACTTGGCCTGCAACACAGCATTTTGAAGCATTCAAGTGCACCCATATTCTGGCCCATACTACATCACTTTTATTCCTGACATGTGCACCAATGTATCACCAATCTTTGCACTTGATTGGCTCCTTAGTTATAGACTTCACAGTTGCGCTCAACCTCTCATCACCCGCAAGTGTCCAAGCTATGAATAGCTTCTCAATTGCAGTTGTGACCTTGCTTCACAACTGTTGTGCTTCGCATTAATCCTGCGTTAAAAAAGAAGTTAGTTAACAGAGAGCACATGATTCAGTCATGAACATGATGCAAAAAAAAAAAAAAAAACAACAACATAGGCATACTCCATTAAAATAAAAAACAGACGCAAAATCCATAAATTTTGTGGGCTTTATTGATGAGCCTTAAATTATGGTATTTTTATGTAGTTACTTCATTTTGGAATGTAAATGTAACAGTAAGAGTTGCATACATACATATCTCCATTCAAAAAGATGGAAAAGTGTCTTATATCCAAAGTAAATGGAAACAATGCAATCAAAATGAACTTTAACTTTGCATAAGTAACCAAAGAGCCAAGCGTACATGCCAAAGCAAAAGCAGATCAAAAGATAGAATGATTTAGGTTGGTAGACATAGATGTTGTTAGATGCTAATAGCAGAGGCAACTGAAGTCATCAAGCATCCAATCTTTAGTGTTTTTCGTCGATTTTTTGGTACAGGTGCGCCATGGCTACCTGCTGTTTTGTCGACATCATGTGAAGGTATAACGGTAATTTTTAGCATGCTTGTTGATGGCGTGATCCCTCTGCCTCTAAAATTTGATAACCTAGTTTGATTAGTTAGCATATATAACATCACAAATGAAACTAGTATTTTTATAATAAATAACCATAGTTTAGGTGTTGGAAAACAATGGCTGAGTCGCGGACTAGGTTTCTTTCTTGAAGACGATTCGACGATCTGGTCCGAGGTGCAAACCAGTTCGTTCCTTCGCCGCCGCCTCCAGGATGAAACAGCCTCTCAAAACGATAACCGATTTGCTTGTACAACAAATCAGTGTAGATTTGCACTTTCGAAAATAATGTTGCTCAAAATTTCTGAAAGAAAGTTTTTGGTGGCGGAGGCCAGAAGAAAATAGAATTTGGTGTATTTTCTTGTCTGCAGATAAAAAGTATATATATAACGAGAATTAGGGTTTAGGAGAAAAAATTGGATCTGTTAAAATTTCGGGGGACAAAGTTTTTACCGTTGCAGAAAAAATTATCGGTGCAGAAAATAATTTTCCATAAAAAAAAGGTTCGAAAACTGCAAAGTTTTATGGTCCAAAAATATATGTGTCTACACCACAAAGCCCAAGCCCGAGCACGAGCCCGAACCGGACCGGGCCGGGTCGAGTCGGTCAGTTGGTCGCGCGCGCGTGTGGTGTTCATGATGCATGGTCTCCCTCCTCACAACAAAGCATGTATTGGGAGCCCATGGCCCTAACATGATTTCTTAGAAACGAGTATAAATCCTTGCCTCTTCCATATAATCCCATGATGTGGGACTATTCACACATAGGAGCCATTCATACACTTATTCAACATTTTTAATAATTCACTTAATGTTTTAAAACATTTCCAACATTCCCCCACTTGAATTTTTTAAAATATTTTCGAGCAATTTCTAAAACTATAAGATTGTGCATAAACAAATGTGTCATCCGACTTGAACCTTTGCATAGTGAGTAAGATTCAGTTTTTACTAGAGTGACACGTAGTCTTGAACTATATTTCTGACATCAAACCACACACAACCTTTTCTATAGTGCAATCAAATAAGCCCGTGCATTTATGGCCATGCACGTCTATCCTACTTTAGTGAATGCTCTAGAAGTCTTGCCCAAAACTCCATAGGAAACGGCTACATTTCCACATTCACAAAAGTGAGTCTATCAAGAGCACTCCTGAAGGTAGGTACTCCACTCCAAATAGAGTATAGATCTCATTAAGAGTTTCTATTAACTCATCCTCTAATCACTTTAGGAATACATGCTTCTTGGTTTGTTAAATAGCATGCTCAACTCCTATCACTACACAACTTGTTTTTACCCATTGAACCTAGTTCTTGGAATCTCCAGTCATTTAGGTTGGGTTACCATTGTTTGTGACTCAACAATCTAAGGGCAGTAGTCCCATTCTTTTAGAAGAATTGTGGACTTTCTCTCTTGACAGTCCTTTTGTCAAAGGATCTACCAAATTTTCTTCACTATATACGTAATCCACTCTAACGGTATCTATGGAAAGCAGTTCTCTAACCGTGTTGTGCTTACGACGTATTTGTCGTCTCTTACCGTTATAATAACGGTTCTGAACTTTTGCAATAGCCGCGGTACTATCGCAGTGTATCAACACAGCCGGTATCGGTTTTTCCCATAAGGGAATCTCAGCTAGCAGGTTTCTCAAATACTCTGCATCTTCACTAGCTGTAGCTAGTGCTATCATCTCAGACTCCATAGTAGACTGAGCCAAAATAGTCTGTTTCTTGGATTTCCAAGAAACAGCTCCTCCAGCGATGCTAAATATATAGCCACTGGTCGCTTTAGAATCATCAGATAAGGTATTCCAGTCTACATCAGAATATCCTTTAAGTACAGTTGGAAACCTTTCATAATGTAATCCAAGGTTCATGGTTCGTTTAAGGTATCTCATCACCCTTTCAATAGCATGCCAGTGCTCTATACTAGGTCTACTGGTAAACCTATACAATAATCCCACGACATAGGCAATGTCGGGTCTAGTACAATCAGTGGCACACCGAAGGCTGCCAATGATGCTCGCATAATCAGACTGTCTTACACCTTCACTAGTGTTCTTAAATAACTTTACACTGTGATCATATGGTGTACTTGCAGGTTTACAGTTATAGTGATTATATTTCTTTAGGATCTTCTCAATGTAATGTGATTGATCCAAAGAAATTCCCTTTTCTAACCTAGTAATTTTAATACCAAGGATTACACTCGCCTCACCTAGATCTTTCATATCAAAATTGGCACTTAATAAGGATTTGACTGAGTTTATGGCATGAATGTTTGATCCAAAAATGAGTAGGTCATTTACATAAAGGCATATAATAGTGCAAATGTCACTCTCAAATTTGTAATAAATGCATTTGTCACTTTCATTAACTTCAAAACCATGTGAAATGATTAAATTATCAAATTTTTCATGCCATTGTTTAGGTGCTTGTTTTAAACCATATAATGATTTATCTAATTTGCATACTTTATGCTCTTGATCATGTAATTACCTTTTCTAACCTAGTAATTTTAATACCAAGGATTACACTCGCCTCACCTAGATCTTTCATATCAAAATTAGCACTTAGTAAGGATTTGACTGAGTTTATGGCATGAATGTTTGACCCAAAAATGAGTAGGTCATCTACATAAAGGCATATAATAGTGCAAATGTCATTCTCAGATTTGTAGTGAATGCATTTTTCACTTTCATTAACTTTAAAACCATGTGAAATGATTAAATTATCAAATTTTTCATGCCATTGTTTAGGTGCTTGTTTTAAACCATATAATGATTTATCTAATTTGCATACTTTATGTTCTTGACCATGTACCACAAATCCTTCAGGCTGCTCCATATATATTTCTTCGTCTAATTCACCGTTCAAAAATGCGGATTTCATATCCATTTGGTGTATTAACAAATTATGAATAGAGGCAAGTGAGACTAATACCCGAATGGATGTGATTCTAGTAACAGGTGAAAAAAGTGTTGAAGAAATCTACGTTTTCTTTTTGTTTAAAACCTTTTGCTACTAGTCGTGCTTTATATTTATCAATAGTACCATCAGGTTTTAATTTCTTTTTAAGTACCCATTTACAGCCTATAGATTTACAACCAGGGGATAAATCTACCAAATGCCAAGTCTTATTGGATTCCAAAGAATCCATCTCATCATTTACAGCCTCTTACCAAAAATCGACATTTAAAGAAGATAAGGCCTCTTAGAGGTTCATGGGATCCTCCTCAATAGTAAAAGCATAGAAATCTGAACCAAAATGTTTTATGATTCTTGCACTTTTACTTCTTCTAGGTTCAGCTTCAGAATTTTTGTTAAGTTCTGTTCGAATAGGCATACTTGAAGTGCCCCCGCTATTCCTTAGTTTAAAAGGAAATTTTGTTTCATAAAAGTCGGCATCATTTGATTCAATTATATTATGTGCATTAAGGTCATAAAATCTGTAAGCTTTGCTATTAATAGCATAGCCTATAAATACACATTCATATGCTCTACTTGCCAATTTTATTCTCTTAGGGTCTGGAATGCGAACATATGCTAAACAACCCCAAGTTCTAAAGTATGAGACATTGGGTTATGATTCTTTAAAATTTCATAAGGTGAAATTTTATTCTTAGATTTGGGGATCCTATTCAGAACATAGCATACAGTCAATAGAATTTCCCCCACCAATATTTTGCTGCACCAGAATTTAGTAATATGGCAACTACAAGTTCGGTAAAGGTCCTATTTTTCCTTTCAGCTTTACCGTTCATCTCAGGAGAATAGGGTGCAGTTCTTTTATGTACTATACCATGTTGTTTATAGAATTCCAAAATTGAAGTGGATTCATATTTTGTTCCTCTATCACTATGAAGTCTCTTAATTTTCCTATTTGCTTGATTCTCAATATCAGTTTTGAATGTTTTAAACATGTCAAAAGCATCACTTTTATTTTTCATAAGGTATACATATGTGAAATCAGAACAGTCATCAATAAAAGTGATAAAATAACGATGTCCTTGTCTAGTCAAAGTACCATCAAGTTCACATATGTCAGAATGAATCAAGTCTAAGGGTTTAGAAATTCTATCAACAGATATATGAGGTTTCTTTGTGATTTTTGCTTGTGTACAGAATTCGCATTTATCAAGTTCAGATTCTGTCAATTTGGGAATCATATCTAGGGTGCTCATGTTGTGAATTATTCGTTTATTAACATGACATAATCTAGAGTGCCAAATATTAAAATCACACAACATATAAGCAGAAGTAGTCACTTTATTAGTTTCGACATTCAGTTTAAACATACCCTCACAAGCATAACCCTTTCCCACAAAGGTTCCCTTATAAGTTAGAGTATACAAATCAGCCCCAATAACTTCAGTAAACCCAGCCTTATTAAGGAGAAAGCCAGACACCAGATTCTTCCTAATCTCTGGAGTATGCATAGCATCTTTCAGAATTACAGTCTTTCCAGAGGTAAACTTAATTTCCACATTGCCAATCCTTGCAACTTTAGTGGTGTGAGAATCTCCCAACAACACTTTCTGATTTTCTGCAGGCGTGTATGTAGAGAACAAGCCACGATCATAACAGACATGGCGAGAGGCACCAGTGTCTACCCACGAATCCTCTGATCCACCAACAAGGTGAATCTCAGTAATCATAGCCGTAAGAGGCTCTTCAGTCAGGTTAGCCTGCGGTGCAGATCTTGGCCTGTTTTGACACTTTCGTGCCATATGACCTGGTTTTCCACAGTTGTAGCAAAGAAACAATTGTCCAGAATCATTCTTTTGGGCTGGTTTCTGCTGTCCATTTGGGTTTCCTTGCGGATTCCCATTCTATTTGTTGCACCTGTTCTGATTCTTAAAAGATTTCTGATTCGGTTTCAGAACAGCGGGTGTGGTCTTTTTCGTGTTTTTGTTATTGACAATCAACACCTCTTCTTTCTGGTCCTGTTTGCGTGCCTCCTCCTCAATACGGAGGCGCGTGATCAAGCTTTCTAAGGAAAATTCCTTAGTCTTATGACGTAAAACATTTTTAAAATCTTTCCAGCCAGGGGGTAATTTGTTAATGATAACAGCAATTTGAAATTGTTCGTCCAATGCCATACCTTCGGAGATGATCTCATGAGCTATTTTTTGCAGCTCATGAGACTGCATCTCAACTGATCTGTCATCCGTCATCTGGTACTTTAGGTAGCGACTTACAGCATATTTCTTTTCCCCTGCCTCCTCTATATCATACTTCTTTTTCAGTGCTTCCCGGATCTCCTTTGCTGTCTTCTCATCTGAGTTATAGTAATCATACAGATCATCGCTCAGTCCATTCAGAATAAAGTTCTTGCATAGATAATCCTGTTCAGTCCAGGTCTGCAGTGGCTTTGACTGTTCAGTCCATGATGTCATCTTTGCTGCATTAGCCTCGTCAAGTTTATCTGGTAGCTGCGATTTGTCAGCAGTCAGCGCAGCCACAACCTTTCTGATCATGAGGAAGAACTTCATCTTCTGACGCCATCGCTTAAAATGCAAGCCTTCGAATCTGAATGGAGCAGTAGTCACGAGAGGGTTCTGGAAAGCAGAGGGTGGAGCAACATCGTCTATGGTTGAGTTCGAAGCCATTGTTTCAGTTCGTCTTCAAATTGTTGGAAAACAATGGCTGAGTCGCGGACTAGGTCGTTTTCTTGAAGACGATTCGGCGATCTAGTCAGAGGTGCAAACTAGTTCGTTCCTTCATCGCCGCCTCCTGGATAAAACAGCCTCTAAAAACGATAACTGATCTGCTTGCACAACAAATCAGCGCAGATTTGCATTTTCGAAAATAATATTGCTTGAAATTTCTGAAAGAAAGTTTTTAGTGGCGGAGGCCAGAAGAAAATAGAATTTGGTGTATTTTCTTGTCTGCAGATAAAAAGTATATATAGAATGAGAATTAGGGTTTGGAAGAAAAAATCGGATCTGTTAAAATTTCAGGGGGCAAAGTTTTTACCGTTGCAAACATTTCACCGTTGTAGAAAATATTATCGGTGCAGAAAATAATTTTCCATAAAAAAACGGTTCGAAAACAGCAAAGTTTTATGGTGCGGGTCTAGTTGAGTCGGTCAATCGGTCGCGCGCGCATGTGATGTTCATGATGCATGGTCTCCCTCCTCACAACAAAGCATGTATTGGGAGCCCAAGGCCCCAACATGATTTCTTAGAAACGAGTATAAATCCTTGCCACTTCCATATAATCCCATGTTGTGGGACTATTCACACATAGGAGCCGTTCATACACTTATTCAACATTTTTAATAATTCACTTAATGTTTGTAAAACATTTCCAACATTAGGTCAATAAAGCATGACTGTTGCTGCTTTATTCCAAGATGTTGGATAAAAATAAAAAGCACTGACATATTGTTCAGAATGTGCTCTTTTTATGATGTAGTAACAGAATTCTTAATTGTGTTCAATTAGCAATAGAACCAGACACTTGTTTACAATCTATAAGTTAACAGGAAGAAAGGCGACTCAATAGTATATTTGTCATTAAAAACATATGTGCACTGGGTATAAAAAAGATAATTCATAAAATGAATAGAAAAATGAATATCTATAGAAGTATCTAGTTCAATCCAACATAGATTTTTTAAATAAAAGACCAAATGCTAATAGAAACCAAAATAAAATGATGTGTGAATTGTGCAGTGCTATAAAAATGAATAAACAATGATATTTAACTTTAACTTGATTATTCAAACAAACATAAAACCATTGTTTAGAGATCATTGACAAAACAATTTTGTGGGATCAACAAAGTCAAAGCACACATTTGTCTTCTTTGATCCCAAAATTATATCACTCATTCTTTGACTTCAAAGTAACATATCAGTATCATTGTGCATATATTATCATGTTACATTACAACTGTCATGTAATAAATAAAGCAATTAAGATTTTTAGCTTTCCAATTTGTCCAAAATTGTCAAAAAAGGATAAGAGAATAAGGAAATCATGAACAAATCAATATAGCTCCACGAAATTTAAAAAAATGGTGCTCAGTTCAATTTTACAAATCCCTATTTTTGACTAAAGCCAACATCAAAATTTAGCGAAACACTTCAAATAATAAAGTTGTAATTTGAATTCTCAGCTTTGCAGGATGTCCAGAATTATTGAATTTGGACAAAAAAATCAAAAGTTATGATAACTATAGTTTAGCACTGTTTGGAGGAATTCACGGTTCCTGAATAGCTGTATAAGATCAATGCAAGGGAAAATGAACACTAATATACATATCTCTCTCTCCCCCTCTCTCTTTTTCTAAGATAACGGAGAGAAAAACATGTGAGCATTAGTATGGGATGAAAGCTCCCAAAAAGAAACACGAAATTCAACATGCTAAAACCCATATAACAGGCACTAAAAAACAAAAAGATGCTGGAACAAGGCATCCCAAAACCATAGTAACATGAAACAAGATTTCAGAACATCAAAACAAGTAAAGAATGACAGAACATAACCGAAATTTCGAAGAGAATGCATGACGAGAAGCTAAGATGAATATGAGACAAAAGAAAAGCAACCAACCTTAAAGCCAGGATGAAGATCAACAAACATATCCACAAGCAGACCCTCGTTGCATGCAATCGCAAGGTCAGAAATAATGGTATATACCATCAAATTAGTCGTCAAGGTCAGGAAATGAATTAGAACTATATAAAATTTCATGATTAATTTTTGCACTAGTAACACTTCAACAAAAAAAAACATCAATATTAGGAGTGTTATGCACATTTACTTCATAATATTATATGATTTCCATTTACATAAGTTTTGGTCACCATTATACATATTTTGAAAATAAAAGATGTAGCTAGCCTAGTAATATATAATATAGCCAGAATGAAATAAATGATGTATGTCACCTCATTTTTGGAAATACAACCATAAGGCATAAAGAAACCATACTTACATTCATCCCCATCCTCAATCTTCGAAACTTCTTGTACATGGTGTTCATCCGTATCCATTTCATAATCAAGGAAGATTTCACTAGGCTCCTCCTATACTATTCACTCAGAAATTTATTCTTGTTATAAAAAAAATGACTCAATAAGTATTCACAATTTCAGTAAGCAAAAAAAGGTGCTTAATAATAAATAGTTATAATCAATTAAAAACAGGAAGTTCAAATCTTAATTTTACATTAAGATTCTACTACTACATAAAAGTATATGTGAGTTAAAATTTATATGATTAACTAATATAACATGAATATGAGTGCATGCTTTGACCAATTCCATTTAAACCTCTAAAGTAATCGTAAAGATCTAAAATTATCACTTATTTTAGGTATAGATAAGGTAATAAAATAATCAATTATATTAAAATTAAAAATGATTTTGAGACTGCTAAATTGCATGTTAGTGTTAGGAATCTAATAGTTTATCATCAAATGAAAAATAACATAAATGAAGAATATTAATTTGTTATAAATATTTATAGGACTAACAAATATTTGTTCATTACTTCATATTTAACTTTTCAGTCACCCTACACATATTTTATGATTTTACATTTTATCAAAGTTAACATACTTGTCAAACTTCAGTGCAGCAGAAGCTCTAACTGGACCAACAAATAAATTCAAAAAAAATTCCTACCACGAAGTTTTAAACTTAAATTAAAATCATAACACAATCTGTGATGCACAACGCACACAAAAAGCACACACGGAGGAGCATAGCTAAAACGGTAGGGCATGGATTTTCAAAGTTGAAAATAAACAGTTTTTCAGAATGACTAAGATTTTAATATTTTACTAAATCAGAATTTTTTTATCATCAAGATATATTGTAGTTGTATTTAAATAAAGAAAATAAACAAAAAAAATTTATGCATAACTGAATTAGGGAAAACTTCAAATCTAAAGGATAAAAAACGGAGCCATGAATTAACATCATGATAGTTGATTTCTAAATTTCTATATACCTGAATGCAATTACACGTGATAGGAAAGTCGCCGAGGCAATTTTCTGTAGAGGCGATTTTTTTTGTGTAGATGCAGATGTCATTATTTACTATTCACCTATTGGAGGTGATTTCTAGGTTTATTAGATGGAGAAATTTGGGAATAGATTCGAAAACTGGAGAATAGAAGACAAGATTTAAGGGATTTTTTAGATTATGAAATTCACAATCGTAGATCTGATAAAGGATGTTGAACAATCGAATATTTTAAACAATCAAATTTTAAATAATCATAAGAATAACTTCCTATCTTAAAATAAAAATGGAATAGATGCACAAGAATAACAACAAACTATCACCTGGATTGAAGGATGTTAAACAAAATCATAATTCTGATGAATCCGAGCGAGTTAGGTTCTGGGAGGATGATCGTTCTGGAAAGGTTGGTTGATGAAAATACGGATCGTGAAGTATTTTCGGAGAGAAATAAAAATAGGTTACGGAGAAGGAATAGGTGACGAGAGGAAACAGGGTCACGGAGAAGAAACAGGAAGAAAAATGCAGTGCAAATATTTAAGAATAGGTAGAAAGAATTCGTATTTAAGGAAAACACAGATTTGAGGAAGAAAGAAGGAAGCGATGGAGAAAACATTATTGTTGAGCGAAAATTGTGCCCAAATTTATTGGCTTAGATAATGTGTTTTTGGCTCTTACAGTAGGGAAACCTCCCTAATGGTCGGTTTGAAAATTGAAAGTCCTTGAAACTAATATAATTAATAGCTTTCTTTCTTGGTATACACTTACACGTGTAGGACTACTTTCTAAAATAAATTACTATAATTACTTTGAACTACAACTTTTAAAGATCTAAATAAAAATAAAAATATACAACTCATTAATAGCTTATTCATTATGTTACTAGCTATGTAATTATAATTAAATTGCCTAAACACCTTTTTTCCTTGAATGATATCCAGCTACATTAGATTCTAGCTGATTCTTTTTTTATGGTTACCAAAATTACACCAATGAAAACTAGTTTATATTTCATATATATACAGAACGAATATCCTTACGAGGAAACAAGAAGCATTCTTGTATGTATCTTATTATTGTAACAGAGTTATTTATTTCATAAAGCTTTAATTGATATCATCCCTTCTTCAAATTATGATTTGAGATGAATAGCCTGAACTCAATAAGAGATTTTAAACACCCATTCATGTTATATACTTGTCAAGTTCAATTCTTCATGATATAAAAGCCATGCTAATCATTTACACACTTATTTATAAACTGCTAAAGCTCCATAAAAACATGTCAACTAGCTTGAAAATTTTATTAGTGAAATATAATTATTTGGCAACAATTTTCCGTGGAGACTTAAGCCCTCCCAAATATTCAGCAAAACTCTAAAATTAGCTGTAACGTATCATGTAGTTTGGAATAATCTTCAACTCAAGCCTCATATTTTTAAAAACAATAGAAACTTATTAAACGTTGAAGCCACTTAACAAAATACCTAACTTATTATATTTGAAGGTCTTGTCCTTTGAGCAACAATTATTCAACAAAATGTAAAATAACAAACATATGTTGGTTTCATAGGAAATAAGAACAGTTTACATATATAGATTGGTTATATTTGTGAAGGCTGATAATAACATTTCTCTATTTTACATAAAAGGTTAGTTTTGATCATAAGAAACTTAACATATATGTTCCTTAAAAAAAAGATAATATCCCATTTGAATGATATTTTTACTTCATATTTTTGACATGATATTCTACCTTTATCACATATATGCAAGAATTTATCAGCAGCAAACTGAAATTAAGAAATATATCATGTGATTGTCTTTAAAATATCGTGAACACCAACAAATTTGGAAGATTGACGTAAAATAAATAAATCATACCTCTAAGACACCCCAAACACAGTAAGCTTCTTTTCTCATCATATTAATTTTTAAAAGATCTCCCATTTTAAAAGATGTTGATGATGGTTTCATGTAAGGCTGTTTTGAGATCCAAATTAATATTAAGCTCCCTTTGTACAAAACAAATTGAAAATATATCAACATAAAGAATAGAACAATGCATCATATGAGATTGGAAATGACGAACACTCAAATTCACATAAGTAGTTATTATAAATGAAGAACTTGCCACAAGACAAAAAAACATTTAACTACAATTCAATAATATAGAGATGGCACAAGTATTACAATCAACAATCAATGTGTACTGGTAATTGGTATCATGATGTGCAAGTTTTACATAGCATCAGTCACAAGTTTTACAAATCAGTTATTTTTTTGTGAAAACATAAATCTTTTCAAATTCATTACTCTATGTTTAAAATATATTTAGAAAATAACCAATTAAATTTTATAAATTACACTGCAGTTTCATATTCAAGAAGGCTTTCGCCGAAATTACAAATTGATAATTTCTGATAGTAAAGAAGAAAAAAGCAACTTAATATGCCAAAAGTACCAGGCATTGGACATTGAAGTGTGGATCTAAATATTTTTGGTAAAATCAGTGAAAATCAACGACCATCTTTTTTCCTTCTTTGGTCTAAATTCATTTCTACGGCCATGAGTGCAAAATAGAAAAAGAATGGATTGGTGGCACGTACATATATGAGGGGTTACGATTCATATGTGCCATAGCATAGTGATAATAAATTCAGTCCAAACACAACATAAGCATCCTTTTCATTTTTTTTTCCCATGCAAACTATTCTCGTTCTAAAGAATAATAGTGTTACGTTTTCACAGACCTCATGACGATGATTTGGTATAAAATCTAAACTTAAAGTCCCTTTATTCATCCTGCTCCCTTTCGTTATAAAAGATGACTCATTTTCTATGTAGAATCCTTCTGATTTTTAGCATTTTCTTTTGACTGGACTAGCATATTAGATTTGATCCCCTTAATATAGTAAATCAGTCTCCAAACTTCATTTTCTCGTATTATGATTAATTATAAATATAATATACTTTTATTTTTCTGCATATATATTCATCTAGAAAATAATAATGATGCATGAGTTGCACTACACAAATGAGATTTAAAGATAGGGTTAACTTATAAATCAGGTGGCTGGTGGATGTTATAATGTATTACAAAATTGCAGCTTACGATAGCCATTACAATACTAGTCCATTGTAGCAATTAGGCCACTACAGTCAGTTTTGTGGTTGGCTATTGATGTCTGTCTATTAAGCTAAAGAATAGTATTGATTATGTGCTCGAGTTTGATTCTCTCGATAAAATTTGAGACACTTGCAACTTGCAAGATTGTTCCCTCAAAGAGATAAAAGGCCACTATAATTACTGAACTTTTACACGTGTAGAAACTGAACTTTTAAAACAAATTACTATAATTACTTTAAACTACAACTTTTAAAGATCTAAATATAAATATAAATTAAAAATATATTGCTAATTAATAGCTTATTCAATGTGTAATTATAATTAAATTGCCTGAACACTTGTTCCTTGAATGATATCTAGCTACATTAGATTCTAGCTAATTCTTTTTTTATAGTTACCAAAATTACACCAATGAAAACTAGTTTATATTTCATATATATATATATATATATATATATATATATATATATATATATATATACACACACACACACACACACATAGAACAAATATCCTCAGGAGGAAACAAGAAGCATTCTTGTATGTATCTTATTATTGTAACAGAGTTATTTAGTTCATGAAGCTTTGATTGATATCATCCCTTCTTCAAATTATGATTTGAGATGAATAGCCAGAACTATAAGAGATTTTAAACACACATTCATGTTATATACTTGTTAAGCTCAATTCTTTATGATATAAAAGCCATGTTAATCATTTACGCACTTATTTATAAACTGCTAAAGCTCCATAAAAAAATGTCAAATAGCTTGAAAATTTTACTAATGAAATATATTCATTTGGCAACAATTTTCCATGGAGACTCAAGCCCTCCCAAATATTCAGCATAACTCTAAAATTAGCTGGAACATATCATGTAGTTTGGAACAATCTTCAATTCACCCCTCATATTTTTACAAACAGTAGAAACTTGTTAAATGCTGAAGCTACTTAACAAACTATACCTAAATTGTTATATTTGAAGGTCTTGTCCTTTGAGCAACAATTATTTAACAATATGTAAAAAAACAAAAATATGTTGGTTTCGTAGGAAATAAGAACAGTTTACATATATGTTCCTTAATAAAATAGATAATACCCCATTAATTTGAACAATAGGTTTACTTCATATTTTTTACATGATATTCTACCTTTACCGCATATATATAAAAATTTATTAGCAGCAAACTGAAACTAAGAAATATATCAAGTGATTGTCTTTAAAATATCATCAATACCAACAAATTTGCAAGATTTGCGTAAAATAAATAATCATACCTTTAAGATACCCCAAACACGGTAAGCTTCTTTTCTCATCATCTTAATTTTTAAAAGATCTCCCGTTTGAAAGATGTTGAAGATGGATTCATATAAGGCTGTTTTGAGATCTACATTAATATGAAGTTCCCTTTATACAAAACAAATTGAAAATATATCAATGTAAAGAATAGAACAATGTATCATATGAGATTGGAAATGATGGACACTCGAACTCACCTAAGTAGCTACTATAAATGAAGAACTTGCTGCAAGACCAAAAACAAAAAGAATAAAGCTATATTGCATTACTTAAGGATCAATACACACTTATTTAAATATTGTAAAACTGATTTAGGTCTACGAAGGGTTGAGGTTATTTTGGAAAGGAAATGAATTCGTTCTTTTCATATGCTCCTTTTCAAATGCATTTGAGTCAATTTCATTTAGAAAATTCTTAAACCCATATGCATGCAACTCATTAAATTAGTATATTTGTTAGTTCATATTTCAGCAGAGGAATATTAACACGTATTAATATGACATTAATGAAGCGATACCACATAATTTACCGACCCAAACGGATTAGACAACAGAACTATAAAATGAGAATGCATAATTACAATCACCAAACTATATCGTACAAAAAGCAAATTAAGACCATACCTTGACCACAAAAGAACCGATTCCGGCCAGAGAAAGCGAAACGAGGATTAAATAAAAGATGAGATCCAACCGTCGAGTTGGGAGAACAAAAACCTAATCGCATTCTCCAAGCACTGAAAAGGGTTTGTATGATCTGGTCCGTATAATTTGCAAGCGTGATAAACGCAAGAATAAGAAATGACTATTTTGCCTAGGGTAGTTAAATTGGACCACGGAATTAACCGTGAGGACACTGGATAATGGTAATAACCGTGGGGACTTTGTCACAATAATAACCATGATAATTAATAAAGAAATAAGTGTGACAAATGAGCCTGTTTGGTGTAGTGAAGGTAAGTCAATAATACGTGAAAATGATGGCAACCGTGCACTTTCTTGTGGTTGAAGAATGACAAAAAATCCAAAGCATTCCCAGCATTGAAACAATCAAAAGCCATTTCAAAAGTTTATAGAAATGCATATGGAATGTTAGAGAGAACACGTCTAAGAAATGTAATTTTCGTCCGTTATTCCTACTAGGACGGTTCCTGTTGTTCAACCAACAACAGTAGGAAGTTTTATTAGTTGCTTTCTAGATTGTTGATGGATATTATTGACAGTGATTCAGCCATCTCCTTAATAATTTCCAGGAACTAACAAGCTTATTTGCATGAAACAAAAAAAATCATATGAATGCATTTTTGTTTTCAAATATCGCTTTGATGTTCTTAAGAGTATAGCTTGTAATCCGAGCATAAGGGTGCCAAGGTTTTCGAACCAGGATTGGAAAGTTCAAAACTTAAATTGAAACTGTGTTTAAATGTAAATCATAAAGGGATTTGTGTTTATTATAGTGTACATGCTTATGCTAAAAATTTTTGCTTCATACAGATCGACATCTGAGCATGAATAATCATTGATTCTTCTTTCCACAGAAATAAATAAATACAAATAAATCAAGTTGATTCTGATGCTTTGTACATTGAAGTCTGAAAACTTGACCTTCTCCTTTATTTTGTCTTCATTCCTTATAGAAATCGGTTAAATTTGAACTGTAGATTCAAGTAAATATCTTAATATTTTGTATTTCAATATAGATTATTGGATTGAATTATTTATATCAATAGCGTGTTTGATCTAATTTAGATTGAAACTTGAAAATCAAATTTTATTTGAGAACTCCTATTTGCAAGGCAATCAAAATTATAATATTTTCACCAAATTGATGTAAAAATTGATTTTTAATTGTATTGTATAAAAAAATACAGGAAAATACCGTAGAGGACAAGATTCATCAATTTTTTAGCCTTAAGGACATGCTCTCAATTTTTTAGTGAAAATGACAAACTTTTCGATTAAATAAATCATAAGGACAAAGAAGGACAATGTGCATGGTATCAATTTTGCATAACATTTTCATATAATGAAAATGTATAATTTTATTTTTATACATGTTGTCCTTATAACTAAATTTTGAAGAGTTTGTTCATGAGATTAAAAAGTTAGAAAGTTTGTCCTACAATATAAAATCCCTACCAGTCTATGTTTACTGATATGTTTTGATGGTAAACAAGAATCGGATTAATTTAGTAAATAGTGTTGGAAAACAGCTTTTAAAATATGTCAGTTTATTTTTTAGATTTTCCACTTTTAGGATTTCTATTGCACTGAGACATCTTATATTTTGTGCGATGCTACGGGCATTAGACTGAATGCTAAGGGCTAGTGGTGGTCAACCGTCGACCAAACATGTGTTTGGACGATGATTGTCTTCTGATATAAGCAATTATTTTTCTTTTGGACAGCCTTTAATGGCAAACCATGGTAACCCGAAGCACAATATGGCAATGCCTTTATAATCATTATATATATTTTTCTTTCAGTTATTAATAGGCCTGCTTCTGATATAAACATTTGAGGTTTAGATGGATGATGTCCCAGACAAAACAAAATAACCTTATGCTTGCAACTATATTAGTATAAAGCTACCAAGTTTTATTTTTTGTTGTATGTGCAGGTGGGAAAACTCAATATGATCATGGAGGTGAAGAAGCTACTTACCTTCAACTTTAGGATTCATATGTTTTTTATGACTAATGCATTTGGTTTACATTCATATTGCTATATTTTTAGTTTACTTTTAAACTATTTATTGCAACATTGACTTATATGATGTATCATGTTATTTGTGTATATTTCCTGAATACATTTCATGACTTATTTCTGTTACGATTTTTATTCAGTGAATAGGACGAGTTGATATGTATTTATGCTATGTTCATGTGGAAAACTGCGCCTTTGCGGAAGCAAGCAAGATCTTATTCACCCAATTACTTAAACATGATTCATTGGAAAAACAGCAAAGATATGAAATTACACGCACAAACACAAGATATATTTCACCCAACCACCCTCTTTACTGATTCAACAAAATCAAATTTTGTTTACACTCAATGGATTACAACCAAAAGTAAACAAACTACAACGAATCAATAAACTTATTGAGATAGGAAAAGAATATATAGATGACTACAACTATTGTTGGAGAAGAAAAACAATGAAGACTGGTGACAAACCTTTGGACAGTCTGGAGGAACCAACAGGAATAACTTTTACCAGCCTAATTCATAATCTTCCTCTCCAGGGGACAAGCCTTGGAGGCACACAGCCTCTCAATCTCTCAACTCAATTCGGCCATGCCCTAATCCAATCCTGAAAGCACTTTATATAGGAGAGTAGAAAGCTTAGGCCAAATATCCATTTTTTCCCACAGAATATATTTTAAGAATATATTCCAAAAATAACCCATCAAAAACACGAAATCTGCCTCTTCCTCAGTATTCATAAAATAACCGATCAAAAACAGGAAACCTGCCTCTTCCTCTAAACTCAAGTTCACACACCGTCTTCTCCACAACAAAGTACTCATCAAAACACGTCGTCTTCAACATACATGTAATTTAATATCACAAATCACAACACTCCACCTTGATAAGAAATCACATCAACAAACAAGTCATTCAACTACCATGGACATTTGATATCACAAATCTCAAATTACTCTATCTTAATATGAGATCACATCAACACTTAAACAATCACCAAACAAGTTAACCTAGCTCTTTCAACGACCACCTACTCTCAATTAATATAACCCTTGATTTCAAGGCCACGAGACACATCCCACATGTTCCCGGAGTACGGGAACTCAATTGATTTCAGGGAAACAATCACACGCAGTCGATTTGAACGGGCTACGACTACACCTACTCAGTTGCAAACACAACCCATCGCATGTAAAAGATGCATCTTCCACCATGAGCGGATCCATATGGAAACCAATGGTTTAAAAGTGCTTGCAACACCACAAGATCTCTAACTTGTGGATTTTCCACATCGACACTTGTCTACTACTTGATCAGATATCCTCGCTTGATCTCCATCGATCCCTCAAGCGCTATCAATGTTAAGACCTAAGTCGAAAACATGAACCGAATCATCAAGGTATATGCAAATCAAACCAATTGCCTTCTTCTTTGTTTTCTTCCATCTTCCCTCATCCACATCGGCTTTTTCCAATCTTCATCAACCAAATCATTGAGGTATGAAGCATCCACCATATAGGCCTTCAAAATCCCTCAATAAAAATATTCATCTTTAGAAATACCATCGTATCCGACATCAAAAATCAAATTTTCCAATCCAAAATCACTCTAAGCTTTGCAATGATCTAGCCCTGATACCAACTATTAGGAAAACTATGTCTCTGTGGAAGTGAGTAGGATCCAATTCACCTAATTACTTAAAGATGATTCAATGGAAAGACAACACAAATATAAAATTACATGCACAAACACAAATTATTCCACCCAACCACCATCTTTATTGATTCAGCAAAAACAGATTTTGTTTACACTCAATGGATTACAACCAAACTAAATGAACTATAATGAATCAATAACCTTATTGAGATAGGAAAAGAATATATAGATGACTATAACTATTGTTGGAGAAGGAGAACAGTGAAGAACGACGACAAATCCTTGAACAATCTGGAGGAACCAATAGGAATAGCTTCTCTCATCCCTAATTCCTAATTTTCCTTTCCAGGGTACAAGCCCTCGAGGCACACAACCTATTAATCTCTCAACTCAATTCGGCTATGCCCTAATCCAATCCAGAAAGCTCTTTATATAAGAGAATAGAAGGCCTAGGCAAAATATCCATTTAGCCCCCTCAGAATATATTTAAGGGATATATTCGTAAAATAACCGGTCAAAAGCTGGAAACCTGCCTCTTCCTCAATATTCCTAAAATAACCGGTCAAAAACAAGAAACCTGCCTCTTCCTCCGAACATTAGTTTACGCACTGTCTTCTCCAGTATAAATCACTCATCAAAACGAATCATCTTCAACATCCATGTGATTTAATATCACAAATCACAATGGTTCAATCTTTCCACTTTCCACGCTATATATACACTTTCAGTTTTGTTTATTCAATGACTTTTTCCTTTGTTGTATATTATTTAAATACTTTTAATTTTGTTTCTAGTACTGCAGATAGCTTTTGTTTGAAAAATAAATTATTATTATTATAGTCATGTGTAAGTGAAATTAATTAATAATTACAACATTTCTATTTATTATGTAAATGAATGGTCAGTTCTTGAATATTGAGTGGCTGTGTTGGCAGATGACTGTTCCATAAGTAACAATGAATGATGTACATAATTTCTTTGGTCTCTTGCTAATTAAGATATAGTTATGTAAAATGCATTATATGGGTAGTTGTTGCATGATTATGAACTAGTATGTTTTTGTAACAAATCTAATATTGGTAATTATCATTTCCATGAGTCTGGTACTTGAATTTATTCAGGGCCAACCCTGAGTATTGTGAGGCCCTAGGCCAAAAAATAAACTGTGAAGGAAGAATTTTATTTTTACTGAAGTACAAAAATGTGATAACCAAGCATCGAACCCGGCACCATCCAACAAAAAGCCATCTTTCTTTACCACTTGGCTACATTGTCTACTATTAACAGGATATAATCATATATTACAAACACAGTTTCTGCATGTTGAGGCCCTCCTCCAATTTCCTCCAACCTCCTCCAGCCCAAGGCCGTAGGCGGCCGCCTAGTTGGCCTATGCCTAGGGGCCTGTATTTATTGCTTTATTTTTATATAACTATTTCAAGATATTTATACCATTATTCGTATGTATTACAAATGGATATGATAACTAAAAATCATTCTATTGTGTTGGACGTAGGCTTTGATAATTATATAAGGAAAGATATAAAGCTATCTTGAACTCATCAAATTTACAGAAATTCAAGGGAAACGCTACAAAATTGTGAGTGATAAAATAAGAATTTTGATTTTTTTCATAAGAATGATTATAGTTTATTTTTATTTATCTTTATAGTTTAATATATGATGCAAGCTACAAATTTTGTTTGTTGATCCAAGCAAGACTACCTTTTTTCCATGTACTCTTAAGCGCATGGTGGATTGTCATAATCTCCTGAAATGTAAAATAGCATGCAGGCTTGGATTATTCCGAATAGGGGATTGACGATAGGAATCAATGGTTAATTCCACGGAGATCGATCTACCTGATATTAACTTGATGTTGGTCCAGAAAAGAAATTTTATGTTATCGGGCATTTATAATATCGTATAATATGACAGTGAATGAGGCTATCCTACACACCAATCTGTACAGTGGAACTGACAAAATCTTGATCAAACCATTAGTTTATCCAACATTTATAATGTCGGGTAAACAAATATTACATTGCATGCTCCTTCTCCAACTCACTATGTTTATTCATTTTAAACAACTCAAAACCATTTTTCAATCGAAAATCAACTCGAGAATACCAAACTTCAGCCTATTTTAAACTATATTCTTAAAAACAGTTATCTAAAAATTGGTGAGTTTTGTGTGCTGTTTGTGGTAGCGACAGATTTTTTCATGAAATTACGTGGACGACGAAGATGATGGTGGAGAATGCACTAGCTCTTCGAGAGCACGCCGAGGAAAAGGAACAAGGGTGTTAAGATGGTGACAGATGAAGGTTGTTTTTGGAGACTTAACTTTGTTTTCAAATATCGATCCAAACTTAGGATCGAAAAAGGGGTTGATCAATTTTAGTGTGTTTCTCATGAATAAATGCAATTTCTACACGTACCGACATCACTATAAGTACCATTTTGAATTCAAATACAATGCCAAGTATTAGAATCACTTATATATGGTTTTTGCCTATATCGAAAGATCGTAGAAGTTGATGTCGATCGACGTATCATTGTTTTTTTTGGAATTATATGAGATTTCAGGATTTTTGGTATGTTTTTCAACCATAAATACTTTTTGTGAAACCGCACTGAGTTTATCTTAGCAAAACATATTCCTTATTTTATAAACACATTTGGCTTAACACGTTCCTTTGTGTAATAACTTTTTTTTAGTGGAAGACCATCCATAAATTTTGCTTTGCCCTCGGAGAGAGGAACATTAGTCCTTTAGGTTTTGTTATGCTTACCGAGTTTCATTTGAATTTCAACTCATATTATCTTATGAATAGTGCTAAAGACATGTTAATATTTTACCACTACTAGATAACATGGTTATTCCAACGGTTCCAAGCCGTCGGCATAGAGTTACCGAATTCTTATGGTTTCCAATGAAAGTGTAACGAACCGACATTTTCCCAATCCTGATTATCGATGCAAATACCATATTGACTAACCAAACATCAAAAATTACCATATCATTAATAGAAAGAAGTTAGAGGATGAGAAATAGAAAGAAAGCAAATTAGAATAAAAGAAAATAAAGAGGAGAAATAAAAATAAAAATAACAACACAGAATCTCACATCACAGATGAATAAAATACAATATATATAACAACTTTTGTGATACAAAATTTTAACTGTATATACATATCATCATCAGAGTACAACATTTGTTCATCACATATACAACATAGCAGAATAAACTCTATATATATCTAATATTGAAGCCTCCTTTTCCAAGCTCCTCCAAGGATATCTGAAAATACTTAAACACTTGCCAGCCCGAACAAATTTGGGTACCCAAGAGTTTAGGGTAAAACAAAATAAACTCTGGGTCAGTCATGGGACTGGTGTGAGTAAACTCCAACCATTGGTTTAATTTTGAAAATTTATTTCGAAAGAAAAGGTAATCGTAAGACCGATTCATACATAAACAAGGATGGTTTTTTACCTTACGCTAATCCAAAACATTCTTTAAAATCAATTCTATTTGATCTGATATTATAATAGTGTCTAAAACAAGTAAATAATTAACAGTCTACAAAAATGCTTGCATCTCATGCTCTACATATATAGTATACAACAAAAACCACAGACACTTGTTGGAGAATGGATTCCAACTGGCAAGGTATGAGACCACCTTCCGACTGTGTATCTCTAGAGAGGAATACACTGGGTTCAACAAAACATCTTGCAACCCAGGATAAACATGACATACCACTCACTTCGCTTGAGAGTACCGAATGTACTATCACCAACGATTGGGATCAACAACTGTTTCCCGAAAGGGATGGCATCGAAAGATTAAAAAGCAAATGGAATTTCTGTTGATTAGGTGACAATACACCCTACTTGGGTGCGATCTTATTAGCCATGCGACCTACCCGATTTTATACCATTTCCCGGTTGCGAGGCTTGAGGTTACTGTTACTTACCTTTCATTGATAGCCCATTCGCTTTGAATGCTACATTGACAGATTCGTTAATCACTAACTGATTTGCACAAAGATATTTTGGATATTATGCTAAGAGAATAAATTCTCCTCCACCAGACATTATGCGATCAATGGAAATACTCTGTCAGACATTCGTCCATACACGTTCATTCTGGGACTGAACGAAATCGAAGACACAATTTCCATTAATCCATCTTAGGTAATTTCTACATAGGATTAATAGAAAAATCCCTTGCACTTTAGTCCGTCTTCGATTGTCTTTATATAATCATATTCACAATGTTACTACAATAGGGAATGGTTCTCGGATAATAATCCAACCGGTCTCCATATTGACACGATGTTGGCCAATACTTAGATAGTCGGTTACTTAACTATCGAAGAAAAACAATCATTCATCCAAATCATCAAACAATCACTAGTCCCCTTAATTAATCATTCATTAATTAAATCACTTCTCCAATTCCTTATTAATACTTATTAACCCGATATTTTCAATAATCATCTTGGCCTCTTATGCTATTTGGAAAACATATTCATATATCGCCTTCTTTTGTTTTCTATAGTTAGAAAATGTCTACTATTTATAATTGGAAAACATTCCTATTACTTCTTCCTTTCATAACCATTCATTTTTACACTCAGGAAATATTTATTATTATATTTCCAAAATTCCACTTACTTAGGTTAAAACAACTATCGTGTAAAATACCATTACAAACAACCCAAAATATTGCATTTAACTAAATCTCTTTAAACATTGATCTTCGAGACTGAATCTTCCTATTTATCGGTTAATAATGAAATCAATCAAGTTGGGATATAATTAACTCTCAGACCTTGACTGAATAACATTCTTAACTTCAAAATAGATAAACCACTTATCTCGAATAATAAACAACATAAAAACCAATTATTCATTTTTAAAACGTGTATAGGTTTCTCTTTCTATTTCTACCAGATTTAATTATAAATTTCCCTTTTTAAATTCACACTTATATTTACATTTCCTGAATTATCCAATGATAATTCATTTGACTTCATTTATAAACATCGTTTTTAAATGAACTGGTTGTTTTTTATTATTCAAAGCAAGGGAATATTTCTAGTCCATTCGAAATTCAAATTCTATTTAGGAAAAAAATGTTTTTCCATTTAAAAGTAAAAATTCCTTTTCATGATATTGTCATATATCCATATTTAGGGCCAGTGACATTTAAACAATCAAAACACCTATTTATCAATAACAGGTTTTCTAACACATCATATATGATAATATATATGGAAACAAACAAATAATAAATCTTGAGGAATCCAGTTGGATCCCTCTAACATGTTTTCCTGTATCCACAGATGTTAGCCAACATAAATAATACCTGTCCAGCTTTAAGGCAGGATATTGCGGTATTAAAGGCCATCCACTATCATATTGTGGGGCGCATAAAGTCATCCCCTAATGACACTGCGTGAATCCCCTAATGTTACTGCGGGAAATATCCAACCACGAATATATATATATATATATATATATATATATATATATATATAATAACCATAACCAATATATATATACACACACACACACGCACATATAATAGCCACATTTAAATGCATCCAAACAACCAACAAACAACATATACCATTAAACTAAATAAAAATTCGCTATAATAAATTATAACAAATCCAGAGAGTGAGTTTACTTTGTGTGATATTATTTTCGTTTCATTCTGATTTCAATTTTAATTCCAGCTCAAGTAGTTCGCAGCTATGCATTGCTCAACGGACTCCATCTGACAAAATCTTGTACATATTTTAGTGACATTCAATATTTATTGGACATTTTTAAATGGAAAATAAAATTTAATTAGTGAATTAAAAATAATTACCTTAATTACCATTTTAAACCCTACTTCTCTATTGTGATAAAATTCGAACCCTTCTTTACTGTAATAAATTCGAACCCCTCCTCTCTGAAAATTTCAATTTCAAACAAAACAAACTCGACTTTATTCATGCCACTAACGACCAAAGCTACATCTCGTTGTCACCTACCCCGACCTCCTTCCTAATCGCAATGCAAGAAAACCGCTCTTTACAAACTCCTCAGCTCGAAATTCAACCTGTTGCAAGTCACGACCTGGGCTTGTTAGTCGAAAATGAAGCGTCCTTATTTTCCTTCGATCCCTTCCAAGATCTGTCAACCCACGCACCATACCTCCACAATCACCACATCGAACTCCTTTCAAACCACCTCTGCCTTATTCTAAATCGATGCCCAACTTTGGGTTGCGACAAAACCATTGGTCGTCGTGCCCTAAATCACGCACCAGGGATTGAAATTGCACCTTACTTGTGTTGAGATTTACACGGTTTTAATCACGATTCTTTTTTTTTTCTTTTTTCTTTTAAATCGAACGAGATGATTTGGAAAAGAGGAGAAAGAGAAATCTGATTTTAGATTTCGAATTTCTAGAACAAAGGAACGGGAAAATAAAATATAAGGGAAAACAATCCATATATTTATAAAAGTAGTTGTGTGTTCAAGAAACCAATGTAGTGTGTCAAAGAAGCTAAACAATTTATTATTTTATTATTCTCGCGAAACTTACACTTGAAGTTTCTTACTTAAATGACCTCGCACGAGCTCCAATCGCAATGAAAATTGAGATACTGCAATGGTTTGACCTTCCAGACTCAATAAAATTAGTTTCGTTGAAAACATATGTCGTTTGTGAATTGATTATTCTTGAGTTCTAATTTAAATCGATATAATATAAATTAAATTCAAAACAATCAATTACTCGATAATAAATTATTATTATTATCCTTCTAATTCGAATAGAATTTTATATTGAGATTTTAAATCATTTTGATTCAGTTTTATCTTCGAATTCAATTATCAGTTGTCTTCAGTATTATGATAATTCAATACACTTGAAATTAAATTGAAATCGATTATTAATCGATAACTCAATATAAAAATCCATTTATATGATCAGCTCAATATTTAAAATAAATATTAAATGTCTAAAATTAGTCGATCAAAAATGCGGGTAATTACATTCTTCCTCCCTTAAAAGAATTTCGTCCTCGAAATTACTAAGGTAGAAAAAAAGCTACAATCCTTTTAACTTTTGAAAATCTATTTATATTGAATCTCAACTTTTCATATTTCAACAAATTTTAGTTCCCACAAAACTTCTGGGTTTCATTCATATTACCCATCAAAAATGCTTACATTCATTTAATGTGAATAAATTGTATTTAATATATTCACATCCAATTCATATTCCATTCATATATATATTCAAATTGATTTTGATCAACTTATTCACTTCGATCCATTTAACTTCTAAAATTAAATTTTAATTCCAACATTCAAATTCCCGGGTTTTCATTTCAGATCGTTTTGAAATCACACACACATACATACACACACACACACACACACACACACACACACACATATATATATATATATATATATATATATATATATATATATATATAACCATCTCAAATTCAAAACATTTGAATTTTTTTCCAAAAAAACTAGTTTTATTTCAAATAATTTCCATCAACTTTTCTAAGGTAGCAACTAATCACTTAGAAACTCGAAAATGAACACTGATGATGCTGCAGTCATCATCAGAATTAATTTCCAGCGACTGAAGTATGTTTAGTGCTTTAACAATTCCAAAAATCCATCTGAAGTGATTTTTATTCAAAAACCTTCCAAAACAAAATTATATTATTTCGATATACTTCAGAAAATATTTTTCCAATCTCCCGGGCTTTAAATTCCAAATTCTGGTTTTAATCCAATATCATCATCAGCATACAACATTTGTTCATCACATATACAACATAGCAGAATAAACTCTCTCTCTCTCTCTCTCTATATATATATATATATATATATATATATCAAAAATTGAAGCCTCCTGCTCTAAGCTCCTAAAAGGATATCTAAAAATACCTGAACTGCTTGACTGTTCGAACGAATTTTGGCACCCTAGAGTTAAGGGTAAAACAAAATAAACTCTGGGTCAATCATGGGACCAGTGTTAGTAAACTCCAACCATTGGTTTAACTTTTAAAAATTCTTTTTGAAAGAAAAGATAATCGTAAGACCGATCCACATATAAACACGGATGGTTTTTACCTTACGATAACCCAAAACATTCTTTGAAATCAATACTATTCTGATATTATAATATTGTCTAAAATAAGTAAATAACAATCTAGTAGAGCACTTGCATCCACACTGTACGTATATAATATACAATCAAAACTGTGGACACTTATGGGAGAATGAATTCCAACTGGCAAGGTATGGGACCACCTTCCGACAGTGTATCTCAAGAGCGGAATACACCGGGTTCAACAAGAACTTCTTGCAACCCGGACTAAACATGACCAGCCCCTCATTTCGCTTGAGAGTACGGATACTGCCGCCAACGGCTGGGATCAGCAACCGTTTCCCGAAAGGGACAACATCGAAAGATTAAAGAAACAAATGGAATTTCTTTAGATCAGGTGATAATACACCCTTCTTGGTTGCGACCCACTTAGCCATGCGACCTACCATTTCCCGGTTGTGAGGCTTGAGGTTGCGATTACTTACCTTTCATTTATAGCCCAATCACTTTGAATGTCACATTGTCAGATCCATTAATCACTAACCGATTTGCATAAAGATATTCTGGATATTATGCTACGAGAATAAATTCTCCTCCACCAGATGTATATTTGTACAAACCAACATATGTGATCATTGGAAATACTTTGTCAGACATTCGTCCATACACGTTAGTTCCGGGACTGAATGAAACGGAAGGCACAATTTCCATTAATCCGTGGGCAATTTCTACCTAGGATAAATAGAAAAAAAACCTTGCACTTTAATCCATCTTTGATGGTCTTTATATAATCGTATTCGCAACGTTACTACCAATACGAAGTGGTTCTCGGATAATAATCCAACCGATTTCTCCATATTGACACAATGTTGGCCAATACTTTGATAGTCGGTTATTTAGCTATCGAAGAAAAACAAACATTCATCCAAATCATTAAACAATCACCAGGCCCCTTAATTAATATTTAATTAATTGAACTCCATTTCCTTATCAATATTTGTTAATCTACTATTTTCAATAATCATCTTGGCCTCTTATGCTAATTGGAAAACATATTCATATATCGACTTCTTTCATTTTCTATAGTTAGAATATATCTTCTATTTATAATTGGAAAACATTCCAGTTGCTTCTCCCTTTCATGACCATTTTTTTATACTCAGGATATACTTATTATTATATTTCCAAAATTCCACTTAGTTTGATTAAAACGACTATTGTGTAAAATACTGTTACAAACAACCCAAAACATTACATTCAACTAAATCTCTTTAAACATTGATCTTCGAGACTGAGTCTTCCTATTTATCTGTTAATAATGAAATCAATCAAGTTGGGGTATTGTCGGCACACTTTTTTGGTAAAAGCTGTCACACTAAATATCTGGATAGCATCGCGCTCGGATATGGAGAACATTGTCAGAAGACAGTAAGCGATTTGGGCAAAGTTGCATCATCAACAAAGAACCGCCCGGAACTCCTACCAGATGACCTTTTCTGGGCCCGAAAACAGCAATTACGGAGCCAAGCTCCGTAACTATTGTAGCTCTCTGAATTAGCTTCAGTTTGAGCTTTGGTTTGGCTCAATCAGACTTACGGTTTGAAAATTATGCCCGTTTCCTTAATTTGGTGTAATCTGGCAATTTCCTAGATAAAGCAACGAAGTGTCACACGATCAGAATATGGCTCATGCACCCTCGGATCACCCCTCATCGGATCGTCCCCCTCGGCTCTTGGTATACCTTCAGATCACGACCCACTCGTAGTACACATGGAGACCACGACCCGATCGCCAGCACTTCACTCTAGCTCGCAACCAGAACCGGATCGTGATAGCCATATCACGATCAGACCCATGACCACGAACCGATCTCCAGACCCGCAGATATGCGCACTATTTTGACCTATTCTTAAGGCTACTCCTGTTCCCACTTTTCCGGATCGGGTGCCACGTACCCCATTACGAACCGGTCTTCCCAGAAGCTCCTCTACGCCTATAAATACACCATTTGAAGGCATTTTCAAGGATCTTTTGGCTCTAACACCTCACGGCTTCCACCATTGCACTCTGAAAAGCATTTTCAGTAGCAAAGGAACCAAATTCCACACTACAACATGAGGATTTCGTGTATAATTTTCATTTTTTTCACTACTTTTCATTATAAACACGAGGATTTCGTGTATAAACCGAGAGAATTGTACTTGTAACTTCTTAGGATTTAAGAAGAGATAAAGTGGACGTAGGCTTGGTTTGACCCGAACCACTATATAAATACCGTGTGTCTCCTCTTATTTTACTGCTTTTTCTGCATTTATTCTGTGATTGTGAGGATTTCACACCGCATTTAGGTGTTAGGCCCAGATTTTGGTCTAACATTTTGGCGCGCCAGATGGGGGGCACCCGACAACTTCAACTTCTGCTTGGATTTTTTGGCTATTGGATTAATGGCAATCAAAATGAAGAAAACTGGAACTTCCACTCATGCTGATGATGCTGACGCTGAAGACACAAGGAATGAGGCTAGCCAGGAAGCTTCCTCTCATGGAGATCCTTCTGCATACTTGACCAGAGAAGAGATGGACGGCGTTCTCGCTGAATTGAGGGATCAAATAGCAAAGCAAGATGATCTTCTCAGGAAGCAACAAGAAATGATCAACCAATTCTTCGCACGGATGGATGGAAGGCCGAGCAATGCTCAAGTCACTGGAAACGAAGCCATTGAAGCAGCTCGAGTATCACCCGGACTCGGGGGCAACCCTCCCGTTCAACAGCATCAACCATCTCATGATACACCTCTAGATCGCGATCCGGATCATGGTGCACCACCAGGCTCACGAGCCGATCCAAGTAACTCGCTCCCATTTGCTCAACAACAACCGGTTCGTGACCTACATCCAGAACCCAGTCGGATTGCCCCCCCCAGCTTCATGATCCTGCCTCACGAACTGACCTCCTTGAACCGGGTCGGGTCGCCACCCTCGATCCGCGATCCGCGAGCCATGATCCCCCGGCAACAGCTCACCAACAGCTTCCATTCTCTCCTGCACTCAACGCTGGGGGCACCAGCACTGATTTTGGTAGTTTGCAGCAACTTTTTGAAGGAAATCGACTCGCTGATCTGATTCAACGCCTCTCGAGAGGCCGCACTTATCAGAATGACGTGGATGACGTCAACCACAACCCATTAACTCAGGAAATCAGGAATTCCCGCAATCCCCTGGATTTCAAACTCCCACAACTGGAGCCATACAACGGCAGGACGGATCCTACCGTGCACCTGATGCGCTACAAACGGCATATGGAAGTTCAATCGGCATCAGAAAACGTCATGGCTAAATGTTTTCCCCTCTTTCTGACTGATATAGCAGCCATGTGGATTCGGCAGCTAGAAACGGAATCGATCAACAGTTGGAATATGTTGGTCGCTTGCTTCCTTGAACAGTTTCGGGTCCACATCGCACGACCCAAGAACGTCATGTCACTCACCACAATCAAGCAGAGGCCAAGAGAAACTCTGCGTTCATTCCTGGAAAGATTCAACGTTGCAGCAGCATCAGTTGATCGCCCTGAATAATCGATGGTACTGATGGCAGCAGTATCCGACGTTCTAGATAATACGGAATTCAAGAAATCTTTGTACCGAGATCCACCACGAAATCTTGGCGAATTCTACCTTGAAGCAGATAGATTTATGCGGGAAGAAGATGCAACCACCGAGAAGAAAGTTCTCGATGTCAACATGCTTAAAGACGGAGAACCGTCTGATTCTGGAGATGGCAAAGGAAAAACCGCCGTCAAGAATGATCGCAACACTCAGTCCCGGAGAGGGCCCAGATATGAAAAGTATACCGAGCTCATTGCTTCGCTTTCTGACCTCTACATGGACATAAGTGGTGTTGTCTCCTACCCAAAGCCTCCCAGGAGGGAGCCATCACAAAGAGAACGCGATTCTGGAAAGCACTACATATTCCATGATATGGACGGACACGGGCATCTTCGTGATTTGATTGAGGAATGGGTTAAACGTGGAGAACTGCCCGAGTATGTGAAACTACCAACAGCGCCTGCACCTGCGCTGCCACCTCCTGCTCCCCGGAGAGAGAATGACCCTGGATCGAGCTCTCGTGGGCTCATCATCAACTGGTCTGGATGAGATCAGCTTTCATTTTCTGCATTTCTTAGGCTTTAAGATTTGTTTTTCCTTTCATTAGGTTTTCCGATTGGTTGAATCGGAGTACACACGTACGGGGTTAGGATATATCCCCAAAGCGTGTTCTGGACTCGGTGTCAAACCAACCAGGATTTGATTTGGTTTTGCATTTTGAATCGAATAAGGAAGGACTTTCCAAGCATGGATTATGTTTGGAGAATTTAAGTATCTTGTCAGGATGTGGCAGGATCCTCAACTTCGGTTAAAGTATGGCTTATACTTATTATGGAACTCTAGGTATGGATTATGCTTAGGGATGGACTATCTTGTCAGGTTGTGGCAAGCGTAGCTCTATTCCAGGTCTGAGTATGGATTATACTCACTTTGGACTCCTAAGTATGGATTATACTTAGGAATGACAAATGGTCTTGTCATGATGTGACAAAAGAAATCGGGTATGGATTATACTCTGTTTGAACTCCAGGGTATGGATTATGCCCTGCAAACGGTCTTGTCAAGATGTGACAAAAGAAATCGGGTATGGATTATACTCGATTTGGACTTCTAGGTATGGATTATGCCTGGAAATGGTGGCCCTTGCCAGGATTTGGCAGGATAACTCAAACGTCCCATGAGTATGGTTTATGCTCATTAGACGCCGAAGCATGGTTTATGCTCATAAAATTTGAACAATATCGCCAGGATTTGGCATGTTTGTTTCTCCTTTATCTCTTTACAGGTATGGATTATATCTGTAGCTGGCAGACCCGACAAGGTCATGGCATTATCGAATTTCTATGGCTTATAGATTTCCTGGACTATCTAGAACATATCTTCCTTCAACCAGCAAGATATGTTCTGGGGGGAAAACTTGTTGGCACACTTTTTGGTAAAAGCTGTCACACTGAATACCTGGATAGCATCGCGCAGAGATATGGAGAACGTTGTCAGAAGACAGGGAGCGATTTGGTCAAAGTCGCATCATCAACAAAGAACGGCCCGAAACTCCTACCAGATGACCTTTTATAGGCCCGAAAACAGCAATTACAGAGCAAAGCTCTGTAACTATTGTAGCTTCCTGAATTAGCTTCATTTTGAGCTTTGGTTTGGCTCAATCGGACTTACGGCTTTAAAGTTAAGCCCGTTTCCATAAATTGGTGTAATCTGGCAAATTCCAAGATAAAGCAACGAAGCATCACACGATCGGAGTACGGCTCATGCACCCTCGGATCACCCCTCATCGGATAGCCCCCTCTGCTCGTGTTATACCTTCAAATCGTGACCCACTCGTAGTACACATGGAGACCACGACCCGATCTCGCCAGCACTTCACTCCAACTCGCAACCAGACCCGGATCATGATAGCCATATCACGATCCGACCCATGACCACGAACCGATCTCCAGACCTGCAGATACGTGCACTGTTTTGACTTATTCTTAAGGCCACTCATGTTCCTACTTTCCCGGATCGGGTGCCACGTACCCCATCACGTACCGGTCTTCCCAGAAGCTCCTCTACACCTATAAATACACGATTTGAAGGCATTTTCAAGGATCTTTTGGCTCTAACACCTCACGGCTTCCACCATTGCTCTCTGAAAAGCATTTTCAGTAGCAAAGGAGCCAAATTCCACACTACAACATGAGGATTTCGTGTACAATTTTCATTTTTTTTCATTTCTTTTCATTATAAACACGAGGATTTCGTGTATAAACCAAGAAAATTGTACTTGTAACTTCTTAGGATTAAAGAAGAGATAAAGTGGACGTAAGCTTGGTTTGAGCCGAACCACTATAAAAATCCCATGTGTCTCCTCTTATTTTACTGCTTTTTCTGCATTTATTCTGTGATTGTGAGGATTTCACACCGCATTTGGGTGTTAGGCCCATATTTTGGTCTAACACGTATAATTACCTCTCAGACCTTGACTGCGTAACATTCTTAACTTCAAAACAAATAAGACCACTTATCTCGAATAATCAACACCATAAAAACCAATTATTCATTTTTAAAACGTGTATAGGTTTCTTATTCTATTTCTACCAGATTTAATTATTAATTTTCCCTTTTTAAATTCACTCTTGTATTTACATTTCCTGAATTATCCAATGATAATTCATTTCACTTCATTTATATACATCGTTTATAAATGAACTGGTTGTTTTTATTATTCACAATAAGTTAATATTCCTACTCCATTCGAAATTCAAACTCTATTTTGGAAAAAGAGATTTATCCTTTTAAAACAAAAAAAAATTCATGATATTTTTACATATCCATATTTCAGGCTATGATATTTAATTAATCAAAACACCCACTTATCAATAACATGTTTTCTAACACATCATGTATGATAATATATATGGAAACAAATAAATAATAAATTTTGAGGAATCTAGTTGGATCCCTCCAACATGTTTTCCTGCATCCACAGATGTTAGCCAACATAAATAATACCCATCCTGCTTCAAGGCAGGATATCGCAGTATAAAAGGTCATCCGCTATCACATTGTGGGAGGCATAGGGTCATCCGCTAATTATACTACGGACATCCGCTAATGGCACTGTGGAAACTATCCAACCGCCAATATAAATATATAATAACCACCAATGTTTCAAATATCGCTAATATCGCCCGAGATCTCCTCCATGATCTCGTTTTGGGCTCCTTCCGAAACGAAACAACAAATATCACTCTAAATCTCCTTTCGAATATATCGCCCGAGATATTGCAATATCGAACAATATATCGACCGAGACGAAATACTGGAATATCATCCAAGATCTTAGGTTTTTTGGTTAAAATTTAAATTCGTGCCTTAATTAGAACTATAAATAAAAAACTCAAATCTAGCCATATCAATCTTTTGTTATTTTACTTTTGTCATGTTAAATGACTATGTTGTATGTTCGTATATGTTTTGCAATGCTTATGATTTTCATATTCGTCTTTTTACATACATGTTACTTATGAAATTATGTATTTTATGGTCTATTTATGCTGAATTTTTTTAATGTTTTATATCCTATTAATGTTTGTTGTCTTACAATATTTCTGTTTTAAGCATATTACTATTTAGAGTACGAATGATCTTTTGCAAAATAAAGAATAATAAAGTTATTTTGCATTTTAAGTTTAAGTTACTATGTTTTTAATAGCATTCATAAAAAAACATTTTGTTAAAATATCATTTTTAACATACCATGTACCCCGAGATTGTTCCAATATGAACTTTCAGACCCGAGATGAAAATCCGAGGTGAGCTCCCGAGTTAGACTCATCTCGTTTGAGAACTCCCCCGATACGAGACCGAGTCTATAAAATCCCCGAGACGAAACACGACCGATATCCGAGATTTAAAACCTTGATAACCACAACCACTAAGCCTATATAACTAATACACACACACACACACACACATATATACATATATATATATAATAGCCATAAAAATATTTAAATGTATCCAAACAAACAACATATAACATTAAACTAAATAAATATTCGTTATGATAAATTATAACAAATCCAGAGAGTGAATTTACTCACCGTGATTTTATTTGCGATCCATTCCAATTTTATTTTTAATTCCATCTTAAGCAGTTTGTAGCTATGCATTGCTCGACAGATGTCGTCAGATAAAATCTTGTATATATTTTAATGACATTCATTATTTATTGAATAGTTTAAATGGGAAATAAAAATTAATTACTAAATTAATAATAATTACCTTAATAACCATAACCATTTTAAACCCTATTTCTTTACCGTGATAAAAGTCGAACCCGTCTCTACTATAATAAATTCGTTTCCCTTCTCTCTTAAAATCTCGACTTCAAACAAAACAAACTCGACCTTATTCAGGCCACCAACGACCAAAGCTATAATTCATTGTCACCTACCCCGACCTCCTTCCTAATCGCGATGCCAAAAAATCGCTCTTTTCGAACTCCTTACCTCGAAATTCAACCTGTTGCAAGTCGCGATCGGGGCTTGTTAGTCGAAAATGAAACGTCTTTATTTTCCTTCGATCTCTTCCAAGATCTGTCAACCCGCGCACTGTACCTCCACAAACACCACGTCAAACTCCTTTCAACCCACCTCTGCCTTATTCAAAATCAATGCCCAAGTTTGGGTTGTGACAAAAACTTTGGCCGTCGTGCCCTAAATCATGCACCAGGGATTGAAATCGCACTTCACTTGTGTCGAGATTTACGTGGTTTTGATCACGATTCTTTTTTTAAGGAAAATCAAACGAGATTATTTAAAAAGGTGGAGAAAAAGAAAACCGATTTAGGATTTCGAATTTCTAGAATAAAGGAACAGGAAAATAGAATATAATGGGAACAATCCATATATTTATAAAAGAAGTTGTGTGTTTGAGAAGCCGATGTAGTGTGTCCAAGAAGCTAAACAGTTTATTATTTTATTATTCTTGCGAAACTTACACTTGATGTTTCTTGCTTAAATGCTCCAATCGCGAAGAAAATCGAGACACTGCTATGGTTTGACATTCCGGTCTCAATAAAATTAATTTCGTTGAAAACAGAGGTCGTTTGTGAATTGATTATTCTTGAGTTCCAATTTAAATCGATATAATATAAATTAAATTCAAAAAAATCAATTATTCGATAATAAATTATTATTATCGTTCTAATTGAAATAGAATTTTATATAGGGATTCTAAATCATTTTGATTCAGTTTTATCTTCGAATTCAATTATCAGTTGTTTTCAGTATTACGATAATTCAATATACTTGAAATTATATTGAAATGGATTATTAATCAATAACTCAATATAAAAATCTATTTATATTATCAACTCAATATTTAAAATAAATATTAAATGTTAAAATTTAGTCAATCAAAAATGTGGGTCGTTACATTCTTCCCCCCTTAAAAGAATTTCGTCCCCGAAAATACTAAAGTAGGAAAAATGCTACAAACCCATTACCTTTTCAAAATCCATTTATATTGAATCTCCAATCTTCATATTTCAACAAATTTTATTTCCTACCAAAATTTTGGGTTTCATTCATATTACCCATCATAAATGCTTACATTCATTTAATCTGAATGATTTGTAATTAATATATTCACATCCAATTCATATTCCATTTATATATATATATTCAAATTGATTCTGATCAATTTCTTCTCTTCAATCTATTTAACTTGCTTAATTTTAATTTTAATTCCAGACTTCAAATTCCCGGGTTTTCATTTCAATTCCTTTTGAAATCATATATGTGTATATATATGTATATATTTATAACCATCTCAAATTCAAAACATTTGTATTTTTTCAAAACAACTTGTTTTCTTTCAAATAATTTCCATCAACTTTTCTAAGGTAGCAACTAGTCACTTAGAAACTCGAAAATGAACACTGATGATGTTGTTGTTATTATCAAAACTAATTTCTAGCGACTGAAGTGAGTTCAGTGCTTTATCGATTCCAAAAATCCATCTGAAATGATTTTTATTCAAAAACCTTCCAAAAAAAAGCTATATTTTTTCAATATACTTCAGAAAATATATTTCCAATCTCCTAGGATTTAAATTTCAAATCTGGCTTTAATCCAATTCCAGCTCATCTTATTATTCATATAAAAAATCTATTTAGTTATATATAACCATTCCAATTTTATAATCTCATTTGATTATAATAATATTAATCAACACATCCATATATTTCAATAATTCCAGAAAATTATTCCCTTCATATCAAAATATAATTTTAGGGTAAAATTATTTCATTTACCCGCTTTAAAACAATACTATGTCAAATTGCTTTGCTCAAGTGTTTAGAAATTCCTATCAACTTCGTGGCGTCCCACGATTCGACTAAAATTCATAAGCCACTCAGCAAATAAGCCACACGATAAAAAACAATTTTTATATCAATTAAACAAAGGGTGCGTTTTTTAGAGGTCCCTATTAAGTTTCAAAATATAAAAAAAACCCGGTCATAAACTTATTGTAAATTAGGTCCCTATTTTCTGAAAAGTCATCAAAAAAATATTAAAAAAATATAAAAAAATCACGTAAATTCGTATTTAAATAAAACATGTGCTCGCCCAAAAATTCAGATCATAATAAAATCAAAACATGCATCAAAATCAAAAAAATACAGAAAACAGCGAAAAATGCAGTAATCTGCATCAAATCATGCACATATTTGGAATACTTGCATTCATCTGTGCAAGTATTTCTCTGTTATATTTTTACATGTAATACTTGCATACATGTGTGCAAGTATTTAAAATAGTTGCATACATGTATGCAGGTTTCTGCACATATTTTATTTTCACATGTAAATACTTGCATACATGTGTGCAAGTATTTCAAATAGTTGCACACATGTATGCAGGTTTCTGCATGCATTTTCAACTAAAACAGCTTCAGAAATACTTGCATACATGTATGCAACTATTGGCAAAAGTTGCATACATGTATGCAACTATTTGCAAGTTTTTAAATTCAAAATACATCCCTGTAATTAATGTTTTCTCTGTAAACCCGCCCCCTATTTTAGCTGCCGCCTGGAATCATCCGCCTGCCACTTTCCATACCTCCGCCTCTTTCGTTTTCTGTCCAAATTTTCAGGCGCTATCACTTAAAAAAAAAAAAAAAAAATTCTAAAATCTGTAAACATTCTCGGAAGTCCACAGAAATTAAAAAAAAAAGTTGCATAAATGTATGCAACTTTTACGAATAGTTGCATACATTTATGCAACTATTCGAATACACATGCATATATTTATGCACGCCTGTTTGAAAAATTGCATACATGTATGCAGTTTTTCTATATAACTGCATACATGTGTGCATGTATGTCAAAATACATGCAAACGTGAATAAGTTGCACGTAGGTATGCGGTTTTTAAATAAATGCATCAGCAGATGCATGTTTTAACAATATGTGCATACATGTATGCATTTATACTGCAGTTTTGACGCAGATTTGAAATAAATGCATACATATATGCAACTAATCGATTTATATGCATGTTTTGATGCAATTTACTGCATTTCGTTGATTTTCTGTATTTCGTGATTTCGACGTTGTTTTTGATGTTTTTTTGGTCTGATTTTTTTCACGATTATTTGATTTAATTAATTACGAATTTACATGATTTTTTTATATTTTTTTTGTATGTTTTTATATGTTTTTGAAAATAGGGACTAAATTTACAATAAGTTTATGACCGGGGGTGAGCCTAATTAAGTTTCGTTTTAGGGACCTGTGCCTAATATTCACTTAAACAAATACGCTCTCTCATATATATATGTTCAACTCATTCTAGGGTACTGCTGACCCTATCTCTAATGAGTAAACCCCCACCAAAGCCTAGGTGTCCGCTCAACCTAAGATCTGATACCATTGTAACAAACCGACATTTTCTCAAACCAGATTATCGATACAAATACCATATCGACTAACCAAACACCAGAAATTACCGGATCATTAATAGAAAGAAGTTAGAGGAGGAGAAATAGAAAGAAAGAAAATTGGTATAGAAGAAAATAGATAGGAGAAAAAAATGAAATAACAACATAGAATCTCACATCGCAGAGTAATTAAATATAATATATATATATATATAACAACTTTTGGGATACAAAATTTTAACTGAATATACATATCATCATCAGAGTACAACATTTGTTCATCACATATACAACATAGCAGAATAAACACTATATATATATATATATATATATATATATAATATTGAAGCCTCCCACTCCAAGCTCCTTCAAGGATATCTAAAAATACCTGAACTACTTGACTGTCCAAACAAACTTGGGCACCCAAGAGTTTAGAGTAAAACAAAATAAACTCTGGGTCAGTCATGGGACTGGAGTGAGTAAACTCCAACCATTGGTTTAAATTTAAAAAAAAAATTCGAAAGAAAAGATAATCGTAAGACCGATCCACACATAAACATAGATGGTTTTTACCTTACGATAACCCAAAACATTCTTTTAAATTAATACTATTATGGTATTATAATAGTGTCTAAAACAAGTAAATAACAATCTAGCAGAATGCTTGCATCTCACGCTCTACACACATAATATACAATCAAAACTACAGACACTTATTGGAGAATGGATTCCAACTAGCAAAGTATAGGACTACCTTCTGAAAGTGTTTCTCTAGAGAGGAATACAACGGGTTCAACAAGAACGTCTTACAACCCAGGCTAAACATGGCCGCCCCCTTCCTTCACTAAAGAGTACCTAATGTACTGTCATTAACGGTTGGGATCAGCTACTGTTTCCTTAAAGGGATAAAACCGAAGGATTGAAGAAGCAAATGGAATTTCTTTAGATCAGGTGACAATACACTCTACTTGGGTGCGACCCACTTAGCCATGCGACCTACCCGATTTTATACCATTTCTCAGTTACGACGCTTGAGGTTACGATCACTTACCTTTCATTGAAAGCCCAATCACTTTGAAGGCCACATTGTCAGATCCGTTAATCACTAACTGATTTGCACAAAGATAATCTGGATATTATGCTAAGAGAATAAATTCGCCGCTACCAGATGTATATTTGTATAGACCAACAAATCGGATCATTGTAAATACTCTGTCAGACATTCCTCTGTACATGTTCATTATAGGACTGAACGAAACCAAAGGCACAATTTTCATTAATCCGTCTTAGGTAATTTCTACCTAGGATTAACAGAAAATGCCCTTGCACTTTACTCCGTCTTCGATTGTCTTTATATAATCTTATTCGCAACGTTACTACCAATACGGAGTGGTTCTTGGATAATAATCCAACTGGTATCTCCATATTGACACGATGTTAGTCAATACTTCGATAGTCGGTTATTTATCTATCGAAGAAAAAAACAAACATTCATCCAAATCATCAAACAATCATTATGCCCTTTAATTAATGTTTCATTAATTAAATCACTTCTCCATTTCCTTATCAATATTTGTTAACCCGATATTTTCAATAATCATATTGGCCTCTTATTCTATTTGTAAAACATATTCATATATCGCCTTCTTTTATTTTCTATAGTTAGAAAGTATCTTCTATTTATAATTGGAAAACTTTCCACTTACTTCTCCCTTTCATGACCATTCATTTTTATACTCAGGAAATATTTATTATTATATTCCCAAAATTCCACTTACTTAGGTTAAAATGACGGTCATGTAAAATACCGTTACAAACAACCCAAAATATTGCATTCAACCAAATCTCTTTAAACATTGATCTTCGAGACTGAATCTTCCTATTTATCGGTTAACAATGAAATCAACAAAGTTGGGGTATAATTACCTCTCAGACCTTGACTGAATAACATTATTAACTTCAAAACAGATAAGACCACTTATCTTGAATAATCAACATCATAAAAACCAATTGTTCATTTTGAAAACGTGTATAGGTTTCTCTTTCTATTTCTACCGGATTTAATTATAAATTTCCTTCTTGTTTATAATAATATATTTTAAGTTCGTTTCCTTATCAATAATTGTATACATATAATGACATATTGATTTCTAGTTATCAAAATTTCTTAAAAATATTCTAAATCCTTAAATTTATGGAAAAATTCGCCAGCACCTCCTTTGTACCGGTCAATAGCTTAAACCTCAACTTGCCTCTCTAGGCCTTTTACATTCCAAAATAAAATCATAAAGCCAACTGGCTTGCCGATTCTACGCATAAAAACTCAAATGGAATTTAAACATGTACCTTTTTGTCGGGCATTCAAGATATAAACTTCATTCTCTTCATTCCATATCTTTTTTTTATACATACTCATCCAATTCCAATTTATTCCAACTCAATCCGGTCATTTTAACGCAATTCGCTGATTTATTCTTTAATTAGCTCTTTTCCTATTCTACTTTTTAATTGAACATATCACGTTCATATACAATTTTAATTTGCTTATAAACCAGTCGAATTCCATTTTTAATTCAAGTTTCATATTCAATTTCGAATATAAATTTACAAACCCCTTATACTTATCTAAAGTCCAATTTCGATTCCAAATTTCATTAACTAATTATTCTTCAAATTAATTAATTCTATTCAACAATTAAAAATCTGATTTTTGTTTCAAAAATCAATTCATTACTTCATTTGAGTTCAAATATATTTTACAACTCAAGTCCGGATTTTTCTAATGTAAATATAAGTTTTATTTTCTTAAAATTCTTGTATTAAATTAAGTAAACCGTTATGGTTTTTAAACGATTACGATGTTGATTTTATGGAAATTTGATTTTGACATAACCCAAAATCTACAAGACAAAATCCAGATTTTTCTCTTCCATTAGAAAATTCAATTGGTCCTGATGATTCTTGTTTCAAAGAATTCCGATTTAATTTGAGTTCTATATACTCAATTGAAGTTCGAAACGCCAATTTACGAACTGCACGTTGTAGCGAATTCGTTTAAATTATATTTAAATATAACCATTTAAACTTCGTTTATTATATAAATTCCAATTCCATTTCTTAAATATTAAATATAATTTTTACTAGTTTACGAAATCTAATTTAATATTTCGATTATCCTTGTTCGTTGATTATTTCATAACTCAGTTATAATTTTATTTATAACTTAATCTTCTGTACTAAATTCCAATTCCTTTATAAATAAATTATTTTATAAGATTCGATGAAATCGAATTCCAAATATAAATCTGTTGGATTATTTCAATTCAGTTTATATTCCGAATATCGGAATAACATCCGTCATTCCCTTTTTGAAACGATTTCTATTTCACTTTTAAAGTCATACTTGAATTTATAATTACAAATTATCCCATGATAATTATCCCACTTTATTTGTAAACATCGTTTATAAATTTTCTTCCTTGTTTTATATTTTAAAACAAGTTCCATTTCAAAATCTATTTGAAACCCGATTCTTAATTTGGAATATTTTATAACTTACATATATAATTGTATAATCTATTTTTGTATTTAATGTTTGTCCCTATTTGATACAATTTAAATATCCTTTCTGGAAATAATTTATTTTTATAAATTTGACCTAGTTGAATTCAAATCATAAATCCGCATGGATTTATTCAATTCAATTTATATTTCGAACATCGGAATAAATTTCATTTTTTTTCCTTTTTAACACGATTCCTGATTCTCATATTTGAATTTAAATGTTTAAATTATCTAAATGATAATTTTTCGCCTTTATTTACAAACACCGTTTATATTACTTGTTTATATATTTAAACAAGTCTTGATTTCCAATCCATTTGAAATTAAATTTTTACTTTGGAAAAATTTCCCTTTTTGAATTCGCACTTGTATTTACATTTCTCGAATTATCCAATAATAATTCATTTCACTTCATTTATAAACATCATTTATAAATGAATTGCTTGTTTTTATTATTCAAAACAAGTTAATATTTCTAGTCCATTCAAAATTCAAATTCTATTTTGGAAAAATATATTTTTGCTTTTAAAACTAAAAATTCCTTGTCATAGTATTTTTATATATCCATATCTAGGGCTAGTGATATTTAAACAATCAAAACACCCAATTATCAATAGTAGGTTTTCTAACACATCATATATGATAATATTCATGGAAACAAACAAATAATAAATTTTGAGGAATCCAGTTGGATCCCTCCAACATGTTTTCCCGCATCCACAGATGTTAGCCGACATAAATAATACCCATCCTGCTTCAAGGTAGGATGCCACAGTATAAAAGGTCATCCACTATCATATGTTGGGGCGCATAGGGTCATTTGCTAATGATACTATAGGCATCCGCTAATGGTACTACGAGAAATATCCAACCACCAATATATGTATATGTATATATATATATATATATATATATATATATATATATATATATATATATATATATATATATATATATATAATAACCACAACTACCAAGCCTATATAACAATATATATAACAGCCACAAATATATTTAAACGCATCCAAACATCCAACAAACAACATGTAACATTAAACTAAATAACTAATCATTATAATATATTATAATGAATCCAAGAGTGAGTTTACTCATCGAAATTTAATTCCAGCTTAAGCAGTTCACACCTATGCATTGCTCGACAGACGCCATCTGATAAAATCTGGTATATATTTTAATGACATTCATTATTTATTGAAAAATTTAAATGGAAAATAAAATTTAGTTACTAAACTAAAAATAATTACCTTAATTACCATTTTAAACCCTGCTTCTTTACTGTGATAAAACTCGAACACTTCTCTACTTTAATAAATTCGAACCCCTTCCCTCTGAAAATCTCGACTTCAAATAAAACAAACTCGACCTTATTCGGTCCACGAACGACTAGAGCTACATCTCGTTGTCACCTACCCTGACCTCCTACCTAATCGCGATGCCAGAAAATCGCTCTTTCCAAACTCCTTACCTCGAAATTCAACCTGTTGCAAGTCGCGACCTGGGCTTGTTAGTCGAAAATGAAGCATCCATATTTTCCTTCGATCCCTTCCAAGACCTGTCAACCTGCGCACCGTACCTCCATAAACACCAGGTCGAACTCCTTTAAATCCACCTTCGCCTTATTCGAAATTGATGCCCAACTTTGGACTGCGACAAAACCCTTGGTCGTGCTGCACTAAATCACATACTAGGGATTGAAATCGCACCTTACTTGTGTCGAGATTTATGTGGCTTTAATCATGATTCTTTTTTTTCATTTTCATTTTATATCTAGCGAGATGATTTGAAAAAGAGGAGAAAAAGAAGTCTGATTTTTTATTTCAAAATTTTGGAACAAAGGAACGGGAAAATAAAATATAAGGGGAAACAATCCATGTATTTATAAAAGCAGTTGTGTGTTTAAGAAGCCAATGTAGTGTGTCCAAGAAGCTAAACAATTTATTATTTTATTGTTCTCGCGAAACTTACACTTGAAGTTTCTTGTTTAAACGACCTCACATGAGCTCCAATCACGATGAAAATTTAGATACTGCTATGGTTTGACATTCCGGACTCAATAAAATTAGTTTCGTCAAAACAGAGTTCGTTTGTGAATTGATTATTCTTGAGTTCCAATTTTAATCGATATAATATAAATTAAATTCAAAACAATCAATTACTAAATAATAAATTATTATTATCATTCTAATTCAAATAGAATTTTATATTGGGATTCTTATCATTTTGATTCAGTTTTATCTTCAAATTCAATTATCATTTGTTTTCGGTATTAGATAATTCAATATACTTGATATTAAATTAAAATCGATTATTAATCGATAACTTAATATAAAAATTCATTTATATTATCAACTCAACATTTAAAATAAATATTAAATGTTTAAAATTAGTCGATCAAAAATGCGGGTCGTTACATAAAGCTACGGGCTCTTTTTGATGGCAATAACAATGACTTATAGCCGTTACAATCCGTTGGATATGGATGACCGATAAGCTATTAGTAATCGTTGAAAGCCATTGCAAAAGAAAGACCAATAAGCTGTTATAATTCGTTGGTAATTTGGGTATTTTTTGTTATATCACGGAAAACCAATAACCTTCCAAGCCAGGCAATATTCATTTCCATTTCATTTCACACATATATAACATATATGTAACAATAACAATATAAACATCCAACATAAATAAAATCGAAACTTTTATATACAAAATAAACCATCCATTCATCTCAAGCCAAATATCCAACATCGCATATCAACAAAACAAGTGTATACCATCGAAATACATCCAAAATAGCATCGTCACCAGCTCCAAACCAAATATGCAACATCAAAACAAATTACTCACCAACTCCAAGTCAATATTTACATCACACAAGCACAAACACAATAAATCATACCTCTCAAGCATTATTTTCATCTCCGAAAACACCAAACGACGAAGGGAAGGGACCATGTTGTTGCATATACTCAGCTAGTTTTTGATTCAGCTGCTCCATCTGTATAGCTTGAAGACGACTCTCCTTCTGCAGCTACTCTTCAATGACTCTAAGCTATTTTATTTTGGCTTTGTCCTGAGCTTTTTCATATGCCATTTGAGTTGCTCAAGCCTGCAAATAGAATGTAAGATGTTAAAGTTTATATTATAGTTATTTTGTTATGAAGCATTGCGTATTTTAAAATATAGAAACGTAAACAACATTAGAGTGTTTATCATCTAAACTACGTAAAATAATTAACATCTAGATGTGAGCAATAATAAGTAAATATGTTAATCATCTAAAATATACCTACATGTTAATTTGATGTCAATTTTTACATAGTTTAAATGATTTGATAACCGAGCAATAATAATTTCTACATAGAAAAAAAAATAAGATGTGAATGGTTGTTTTCATATTTAAGGCACACTAGATAGTTGCATAACAGTCAATTTTATACATATTGACATTAAATATAATATTGCAATGTTTATAAGATCCCCACTTGGTTCCTGTGGCCATAACGTTTATTACGCTGCGTTACATCCATAACAGAGTCGAATAGAGCATCTTCCTTCTCCCGCATCATCTCATTGCGATCGGATCCTTGAAGCAGTTTTCGATTTCTTGCTTCTATTTGCTGAGTTCCTCTCCAACTCAGCCCTCAAATTTACATTGAATAATATATTTAATAATTACAAAATAATTAATGAGATATTTTCTAGACTTACCTTGAACTCATCAATGTTCCACCAGTTAACTCATTTTTCTCATACAGTCGCACCCACTTAGTTCATTTTCTTACTCAATTTCTTAAGTCCTGACATTATCTCCGTGTAATTCTCAGCCGCTTTTGAATTCCAGTGGCATTGAATTAGGCTGACGTCATCCTCCTATAGATCTACAACTCTCTGTATAATGAGAAAATATTACTAATTGTTCATTTATATTTAATCATATTGTAAAGCGGTAAAAACTCACAAGAAAATCTTGTCTGATGGCCTCCCTGATGGGGTCAGGGATCTTACTCCACTTAGGCCAGAAATCTGACACCCTACTGATATATGCCTGTTTAGAAATGCCAATAACTACTCCCGATGGCTCTAACTAGAATCCTTTGTATTAAATATAAAACAGAAGTTTAGACAATTATATATGTATATGTATGTGTGTGTGTGTGTATATATATATATATATATGTGTGTGTGTGTGTGTGTGTATGTGTGAGTGAGATAGGATCAAGAGCACCCCAAATAGTGCAACACACCTTTATCCACCTGATTTCCACCAATTTCCATTTCTCTCCTTTCATTAACTCTCTCCCCCCACTAACTTTTTTTAATATAAACGTGTGGCTATAAATGGAATGCATTTGGGATGCTCTAAAAAAGGGGTGCCATGGAATCCTCCCCCCTATATATATATATATATATATATATATATATATATATATATATATATATATATATATCATGTACAAAAAAATTATGTTGCTATGCTAATAATTTTGATATTTACGCCCTATTAGCCTTAGGCTGCAAATAGACGACCGGATGAGCTGGTGGCTCACCATTACTCTCACTACCAAAGTAGGAAGAGCTATGACGTTGAGAGCTAAAAATAACACTTGTCGCATATATATATATATATATATATATATATATATCATCTTATTATATTAGGACACATGCATAATTCATAATAATTATGATATAATGGACCACTAAAAAATATAATACATGTTATGTGTCGTGCTCTGTGTGTGCTATATGCGTGAGTTTACACTTGTTTATGACTAAGTGTTTTAAACTAATATTAATTAGAAAAAATGTAACGTGAATAATTGCAAAATTTACCGAATATTACTCAGTTTTCGTCGTTTTCTGATTCAGACTCGGTCTCGTGTTCTGTATTGTTTTCCTCTACGCTCTTAAATGCTTCGACTGATTAGTTTGCCTCGTCATTTAAAGGTCCAAAATTCGTTTGATTGTCTGCAATTTTTATTTCAACGTTTTCCGATATCTGCTTAATAGGCTTGTTCGTTTGGAATAATTTTTCCATCGATTGTAAACCTTGCCTTGATTTCAAAAACTATAGACCAATATGCTTTATCTCCCTTTAGAGGTGGATAAAGGGTGTAATAAGCTTGTGGGGATTTTTTGGCTAGTATAAAAGGAACTTGCTTTTGTTAACGCAAGGTATGTTTTATTTCTATTAGATAACAATTTGGATTCATGATAATATTAGAACCTGAAACATTACTGAACCAGTTGCATCTAGACAAAAAAAATTCCATAGCAAGTCTTGTAAAATATGTCAATTGCAAAATCTGGGTTAACACACCACAAAAATCATTCATATGATTATTAGGATCATCATTGATTTTAACAAATACACCGATATTGTTTCTTAATTTTTTAGCACTGTTTCTTTGGTGCCGAATTTATATCCATTAACGAAAAATGTTGATATATTTTAACTTTTATTTTCGGTCTTAACGCCAAATGTGTAACACCCCATAATTTTAACAACACTAAAGATGATAAATTAAAGAATAATTAATTAAATATTCAAAATTAAGTGAAATGAACCGCGCCATTGTGTTCATCTCGGAATTTTTGTCAAAATAAACACCAAGTTTGCATAAAACGGACATTATATGAAGAAGTTATTAAGGTTTGAAGTTTGTATACATATAAGCCAGTTATGTATAAGTAAAATAAGTTCAGAATTCAATTTAATTTGAAAATCAAACGAGGCGGGATAACGCGGGAATCAGGCCCGTTGGGGGTCGACCCCAACCCTAGGGGTACCGACCCATTGGTCGACATCATAAGGGGGGTGTCGACATCCATGTCAACACTCAGGTCGACACCCGAGATGAATCTGGACCTAGTGCGTGTCCGGTTCGCTGGCTGATGGCTATAAATAAGACCCTATACCCATTGTTTTATTCATCTAAATCAATGGCGACAGTGAAAAGCTGCTTCAACTTAGATTAAATCAAGTCTTTTTTTCTTCAGCAATCAAGTCATTCAAGTTTAGAGATTTATGATTCAATATCTGCAATCTTTCTTTTATTTTCTAGATCCAATCACAATGAGTCTACATTATTTTTGGATCTAAATATGTAAAAGTTAATCTTGATATGACTATAACTTGGATCTAAGACTGTGGCTATTTGAATCATATTAGATCTGCTACAACTGTGTATCTAAGTTATTCTGACATGACTATAAACTAGATTTAAGCCTATTCCTATTGAATCATGTCAGATCTATCATTATTTGTAGATCTAATTTACTGTTTAGATCTCATCATGCCTGTCCCTGTGATGTTAATGGTTAAATTAGTACTATTGTCACAACAGATCTGTTATTAGTTGGATATCTAATTCATTGTTTAGATCTCATCATGCCAATTTATGATATTAGAATCAGTCCGGTTATCACATGTTCATCAGATTTGTTCCTTTATGCCTATCTTATCATTATGCCCAACTTTTTCACCATATGTTTATTAGTTGCTATGACTATTTTACCGTCATAAGTCAATCCTGTTATTATGATTATTTATGTCCTCTTCCCTTCTTCTTTGCCCTTTTTATTTTTATAGCCAGGCTACCTTCGATTCTAGATATATCGCTGAAATATGCAAACGCGTAAAATTGAGAACGAGGGGAAAACGTTAAATTTGGGGCATAACTTGTATTGGGAAATTTGGGCGTCACTTGAATGAAATATATGAATGTGGATTTGGGGCATAAACCAAACTTTGATTAAAGACCTTAATTTGGGTCATATGATTCATTATGAACATGACTTGGTAAGGGGCATGAAAACCTATAATGACATAGGAATAATTGGTTAATAATGGAGATGCCTAGAATTACAGTAATTAGAAACTGTAAATGCGCTTAGACACCAGGTTATATACACTTGTGGTGGAAGTCTACCCGGAATCACCCGACAAATCCAACGACCACAAGTGGTGAATCTAATGTGAGGGGTCTAAATGCATAAACATGAGATGTGCTAAGACCGAGGTTAAGCCTAACTTGTGGAAGAAGTCTGCTAGGAATCAACATGCATATCCAGCATTCATAAGTTGTAGGCTTAATGTGGGAGGTCTAACACATTATAACCATAAATGACTATGGTAATAAACTTGAATACTTAACCTAGTTGAATCCATAAGGATTATATATGTTAACTTGAGTAAGGGTTAAGTAAACTTGTATGAACAGTGGGAGAGTTAAGTATATCTTGGGTTGGTGGGTAATATTCATATATATAGGCCCACAAACTTAATATGTGGGGTTATGCAATCTTTTACTCTAGTATGCATGGCATAACCTGTGGTAAACCTAGTGGTGATGCAAGCGTGGGGGAAGTTGGTATCATCTTGTGTGTGGGACCCGTTTCAGTCAGTAACCCATATACAGGTGTCAAACGAGTACTCCGAACTAGGTCGGAGTCGGGGTACGTTTACTGGGCTGATTGTAAGAGATCCAAAAATGGGGGACGGTGTGGGCGGCGCATTCCTACGGAGTCATGCGCGTGCATGGGTCCGACAGAGGAGGTTTAGACGCCGTGACACCTGTAGATATGGTTGTGCACATCCTGAAAACGAAGGGTTGCCACTTTAGGAAATGGTACATCCTACTGTGGGGCCAGCACAGGGTATCTACGGAGTAGGAAGCCGATCGATTGAGGTAGTAATTAGGGTACATCTAGACTCCGGTATGTTTAGGAGTCTGTTATTATCCTTTGGGGGTAACTTCGGTATGTTGGGTTGCCTGTTATTGTATGGGGTTAAAACCTCTCACTAGAAGTACACATAAGTCCACCATCTTATACACGTTGGGGATCATCTCATTCTAGTTATACTATTATTGGTGTAGAGAGAAAGAGAAAGTATTAGAGAAGCGCAATATATTCTATCATGTTTATCCTATTTACCTTATCATACCTACCTTTTATGATGTTACCTCTCTTATCCACTTTGTATGCCTGTCATGATACTTTTACTTATTTATATGCTAAAAATAACTGGACTCGCCAGACTTTATGTCTGACCCATTTTGTTTCCTCTTCTTTCTCTTCCGTTCCCCCCATAGGTTCTTAGGGTGGGAAAACTCAAGCTTGATTAGGATTCTGCTTTCATCTTGCTTGGAGCTGCTTAGATGTACTGCTTGATTTCATATCTCTCTACTATGGTTATGTTATGAGGATTATGCTTCTTTTATTATTTTACTCTGATGGTTTAGTACAAGACAGAAATTTTAAGTTAATGTACTGGATTTATGTATTTCCAGACTTATGATGTTTTGAACCACGATGTTATGTTTTCTACTTAATAAAAAGTTTTAAATTCCGCTACTATTTTATATCTGTTTTTTAATGTTTCTATTTCTGTTTACCTATAATGCTTCGCAAAACTTAATGCATTCTCTTAATGAATGACATTAACGGACGGGGGGTGTCACAAGATGTTTCATTCCTTCATCAACCACATGATTTATGGGACCACAAATGTAGTTTGAAAACCAGGTAGCGAAATCTTTGCTTAAATTTGTAATTCATAAACACTGTAAACATAAACATAATATATTGCATTATGATTAATTTATACGTGCAGTATTAAATCAAATTTATCAAAACTTGTAGTTTGATGATTACCGAATAAATGATGCAACTTCAGGATAATCAAGAAGAATATATGTGTGTTCTACATGGTAATCTCTATCATCTAGTCATACTTTCACACATTTTTCAACATGTCGACCATGTTGTTTAAAAATAGATAACATTGCTTTAGAAGAAGAATATTGTTCAACGGCTTCATCATTACGTATAATACTTTTAGATGATAAGTTCACATGATCATTGAAATAATGAGAGAAAAAGAACGAAACTTCTGCTTCGAAAATATGATTTGTAAATCGAACTTTTTTGTCACACTTTTTTCTTTAAATGATTTAAGTATCTAATAAAAAATATTTCAGTCCAATATTAACTTTTATTTATAGTTAAATTAACATTTCATATTCTGTACTAATAACATACCCCTCAATTGGATACATCCATCCATATATGGAAGATGAATAAGTAAATACTCCATTACATTAAACAAAATCTATAGGAAATATTTTCTTCAGTTTGCAGAGCAGTATAGAGATTTTTCCTCAAGTTTCCATGGACGGTCAACTTTTAACATTGTTGAACAAAGCTTCTTATAAAATAAACTAAGTTTTGTTTTAACCTTCCAAACTTTTACGGGCAACTATTCTTTGAAAGTGACGGGTAACAAATACTCCATCATTACATGACAATCATGGCTTTTCATCCCACATAGTATTCCGTTCTTATAGTTGACACATCTATGAAGAATACAAGAAATTCTATCGAGAAATTGTAACCCTTCCATCCATTTTAATAGTACTTTAATGTAACGATCAAATTTTTAACCAATTTAAAATTCAAATTTTGAATATTTAATTTAAAATTTTGGATCTAATATTGATTTAATATGATTTAAATATGAATTTAGTATAAATATATTGATTTAAATAATAAAAAATTTATCATGCTTTTGTTCCAACAAATTTTGTCAAATTCGGATTAGATAAACTATTTTGTTAATATGAAAAGTGATGGAGGTGCCATGGCCGGTGGTGGAGGAAGAAAGAAGGGGAGAGGAAGAAAGGAGAGTGAAAACCAAAGTGAAAAAGTTGTGTAAAGCCTTGTATTTATAGGCAAAAATTGTTTACAAGGATCACTGAGTTGTTATGCATCCAAGCACGGGGAGAAAGCACACATGAAGGCATTAGGAGCTTGACACCTCAAAAGTAACACAAATAATAGATAACTAGTTTAAGGTGTGAACGCGAACTTAAGATAGATTTTGTCTATTACATGTTATCTACTCGTTTGACCGCATACTGATTCCGTTTTCGGTAAAATTCGAAATACTACTTTTTTTTTAAATATGGTTCCAACAAAACTGATTTCGTCGAATTCTGAATCCGTTTGCTCAAAATTTGCTCAATATTCGAGCTCAATTTGAGTTCAAATTATCTATCGGTTTATACTTCAATTTCGCACGGCCACATACTATTCTCATCAACCACACCTCCAAATGCTACTTACTAACCTGCGCACCTACATACCCATAGCCAAATTTTTCTACGAAACAAAATCGCCAACTCATAGCTGTTGCGGTTAGAGTATTGGTATTGCTTAGATCAATTATGCGACACACTTGGTCTGGTTGTGGTGTCTTGGTGGTTCGTAGGTGTTGTTTCTTCGTTAGAGGCTCAGGAATCAGATTGGTGGCACTATTTGTTAGTAGTTTCGCCTTTTTCTTAGTGTGACTGACTACTTGGTAGCTCTGATGATCCATCGGCCTCTGCCTTGGGGCAATGGTAAGGATATGGTAAGGTTTTAGCCTTTCTGGTTTTGGTATTTGCATTGTGCAAACTTGAGCAGTGTATCATGTTATTTTTTTGTTGCTTGTCGTGGTTGGCCTGTAGCTTTTGCCATTTGTGACATTGCCTTGTGAGTTTTGATTTTTCATTAGCTTGTAACTAGACCAGGAGACAACTTTTGCAGCTGTTTTGTTTTGGTTCTGAAATAGGGCATTAATAGTGTTGTGTTGGTTTTTGGTAAATGCAATTGCATTTGTGTTGTAATATTATTATTTCGACACTCTGCGTGGTGCAGTTTAAACTTGTAATTTCGACTTCCTTTGTGGTGTAACTCAGTTCATCCTGCATGGTGAAGTTTTTGTTTCCTTTTTAGTAGTTTAGAGTAGTTATGCCTAGCTTTTGCTTTGTAAATTAGTTTAGTTTCTTCTTAGTAGTTAAGCAACCAACCTAACCCCTGCTTCTTGCATGTTTTTAATACTTGTTGTAAAGAAAAAGTGGATGGTCCACTATAAAAATCGGTGGGCCGTATGCAAAAAAATGCTAATTTTATTTTAAACAAAATTTGTAACTTTCAAAATGGACCTCTGTAGTTAATGCTCTGCTACTACCATGTTATATCCCGTACCGCTATAATTTTCCCAAATAGCCCATAAAATAGTTTTTCCGCTTTAAGCCACGCTGAATTCCACTATTCTAGATATATCATGTTATTGCCGCTATAGTTCACTATTCCCATTGTATCTTCTGCAAAAGAAATGAATTGAATTTTTTAATTATAAACTATAAAATTTATTAAATTATTTTTTTTACTTGAATTTTTTAACATTTTTTTTGCAAGAAAAATACTCTAACATCCTATTAAATTTAATCAGGTTGAATAAAAGTTTAAATTTATTTACATGTATATGCATATTTTTTTATTTATAATAAAGAATGTACTAATATAATTAAATTGATTGTTATATTTTCATTTGTACATTTGTAGAAAATATCAAGAATGAGTTTTATATGCTGTTTTAGAGTCATCAATGTGTCTTTGTTGTTTTTTTTGCGTTATTCCCGCTATGACTTTTTGCACCTCTGGCATATTGAATCCACTAAGCGTTTTAACTGCACAGAAATAGACATAGACTGCATAAGTCCAATAAAGGGGTAGAACGGTTGAAATTTTGAAACCCATTCATTTTTTCCATTGCATGGTGGTCTATTTCAAAACAATGAATGGTTGAAAGTGAATCAAGATTCCATAATTTTAATTATGGAAACCAAAATCCAAGTAATGTCAAGAAATCGATGTAAAACCACTCTTACCTCTTGAAGACAATTTGTCAAATCCTATACAAATCAAGTGGTGGAAGGCAAACTTACAACATGCATGTAACAACCCGTATTTTTATAGCATATTAAAACAAGAAATAAAGGTAGAATTAAATTTTAAACTCAGAATCAGGGGAAACGGGTTACACCATTGCATTCGTCTCGAAATTTTACAAGAAATAGAGTCCGAGTTTTCGAAAATCGGAGTCCGGATTAAGAAGTTATGGCCTGTACAAGTTTCAGCAGTTTTCAGGCAGCACTGGACCAGGGGGTCGACCTACCCCCCCCCCCCCCCCAGGTCGACCATAGGGTTGACCTACCCCCCAGGTCAACCATAGTGTCAACCCCCCCACCTTACAGGCCGACCTGGTTTGACCCAGAACTCATTTTTGAAGCCTGAGACGTGTTTTGACGGTCCGGATTGATTCTAGGGTTAATCTAAGGGCCTAAACTAGTTGCTACACCTATAAAAACACCCTTAGACCTAACCTAATTCATATCAAATCATTCTTACACTATTATGCTGCTGGACTTCCTCTTGATCATGGCCGCCGCTCTCTAAACTTTTCTCTTAGCCTCCAAACTAGATTAAAGCTTCTACAGTAATTCTACAACAATTCAAGAAGATAAATCAATGTCTCTGCAACGTTCTACAACAATTGTAGTTCTTAATTCATTAGCCATGTTCTGTAAGTTCTAGTTATTTTTAGATTAAAATAATTAAATTTAATATGGACATGTGATGAAATGAAATTGGACTTTTGATTCAATTCTCGTTTCTTCTTGAATCTCGATCTTGAGAACTTTTCTATCTTTATTCGCATGACAAGTTTATGGTCTATTCAGCCTGTTGTAAATCAAATTTTCTTGGTTCATGTTTTATTATCAAGATCTATTCTTTATGCCTGAGATGATGCTTTTATGCCGTTTTCTCTCTGATTTTGTTTTCATTGCAACTTCTACCTCCCCCTATTTATTTTCTTTTGATGAACCTAGGTTAATTTCGGACCTAGGCCTAAACTACGATATACGTGCGATGGTATACGGGGAAAATATTGGAATATTTCCTAGTGGAATATATGTGTTTGGTGGGATCGAAGGCATAATATGAAAATTGGATGTTTGGCGGATAATTTATCATTAACATGAAACTTGATATTTGGGTATTGTCATTATAATGGTAATTGCAAGAATGGGTATTGGCATATATAATTTGACATGGATCTTGATATATATATAACTTGATGTGGATCTTGATATATATATATAATTTGACATGGATCTTGATATATATAACTTGATGTGGATCTTCATATATATATATATATATATATATATATATATATATATATATATATATAATTTGACATGGATCTTGATATATGTAATTTGGCTAGAACTTGTTATGATTAAATTGGTGTAAACGTAGTATACATGTAACTTTGGGTATAAAACTTGATCTATGTAAATTGGGCATAGCTTTGTAAACATGTAAATCATGAATCTTGACATATGTAAAGCGGCATGAAACTTGGTATATGTGTAAATTGGCATAAAGTTGGCATACATGTAAAACGACATGAATTGATCATATGTAAATATGGTAGGAATTGGGCATATGTAAAATTTACATGTAATATAGAACTTGGGCATATGTTAATTATGTAAAATTTGGAGTTGAAACATATATGATAATTTATGACTTAGTAGAGGTTTAATATGAACGTGCCTAAGTTGGGTTTTGGGTAATTGGCATGTATTGTAAATAAAAGGCTATAACTTGGCATAACCTTATAGTGAATTATGATAATAATTTGGGAATACGTTTTGGGGCAAAAACGTGAATCATGAACATATATATATGTTAAAAACATGAACTGATATTGGGGTTTTGGGTGTAATACGACCATTAATGAACCTTTGACACGAGGTTAGACTCGGTTTGTGGTGTAAATCTGCCCGGAACCGCCCGGCAAATCCAGTAGCCACAAAGTGTCAGTCTAATGTGAGAGGTCGAAGGTCGAATTGTATGCGTAACGATTTATGACACGAGGTTAGACCCAATTTGTGGTGTAAATCTGCCCGGAACCGCCCGGCAAATCCAGTGGCCACAAAATGCACGGTCTATGTGAGAGGTCATGATTCGTTCATCATAATGAAAGAATTAAGGAATACTAACCATAATAAGACGTGGGTATGGTTAGAGGGTTAGGTGGGATGACATGGAAATTTGACATGTGAATAAGGACCTAACCGGTATGAGTTAAGAACATGTAAAACTTATAAATGTGGGCTTAACCAACAGAACTGTTAATCAGACTAATGGGTAGGTTAAGTAACATAGCTAGGCTAATGACACTTGACCGTTATAACATGACTAGCGGATGGGTTGGGCTAACTAGAATAGGTTGATGACACCCAATCGATATAACCTGATGCGTGGTAGGGTTAAGTAAACACACGAGGGTAACACTTAACCATTATAATATGACTGGTGGATGGGGTTAAGTTAACATGCACTTAACCAATATAACGTGATGCGTGGTAAGGTTAAGTAACAACAGAGGGTAACACTTAACCGTCACAACATGATAAGTAGGTGGGCTAAGTCAATGTACACTTAACCAATATGACATGACATGCGGTGGGGTTAAGTTAACACAAGGGAGAACACTTAGCCAATATAACAAGGCTTGCGGTAGGGTTAAGTAACACAAGGAACAACACTTAACCGATATAACATGATGTGTGGTAGGGTTAAGTAAAACAAGACGAAACACTTAACCAACTTAACGTAATGGACGGAGAGGGTTAAGTATATATCGGGTTGGTGGGTAATATTAGTAAATATAGGCCCACAAACTTAACCATTAATAAGCACGCTTGAATAGGTGGGTTAAGTACATCACGGGAAGGTGGGTAATATCTGTATATATAGACCCACACACTTAACCAGTAGGAAACCCTAGTGACAGGGACTCATTTCAGCAGTAACCCAAATCAGGTATCAACGGTACCCTGAAACTAGGCAGGGTGGGAACGATTACTGGGCTGATTGTAAGCTGTCAAACGACGGCGGTGGGTGCACAGTGTAGGTTTAACGGGGTGCGGGCGTGCACACACTCCGGAGCAGACAACCAGGGCACTGGGGACACCAGTAGTATAACCTATGCCTTCTAGAATTGCGTCGGGCCGCTACCATGGGCTTGATACACCCCATGGTGGGACCAACATAGGTATCTACAATCATTGGGGGCCGTATGACACACATAGGTAGCATAATCCCTAGGTTGGACCTAGGTGGCATAAGTCCTAAATCCGAGAAGCGTTCAATAGGTAGCATAATCCCTAGGTTGGACCCAGGTGGCATAAATCCTGGTTGAATCTAGGAAGCGCTCGATAGAAAACCCTAGATTAGATCTAGGTAATAAAAAATAGATGTACACGTGAAAGTAACCTTAATTTTCGGGGATTGGGATCACGTTATGATTTTATCATTTTATATAGATTACTAGTTGGGACACTAGTTAGGTGGTGCAGAGAAAATAGATATCATTTTAGTGGTGAAGCAGAGAAATATTGCGATGCTTGATAGAAATCTTGCGAAACTATACTTAGTTCATCTTGAATGGGAACCTTGCAACGTTATACATGACAGAAGTCCTATGATGTTATTCTTAGTTATCGTGCGTGCAGCTTATCTTGTCACCATGCTTATGTTTACTTTCAGTTTATTTATGCCATGTTATCTTTACCTGTTTTTATGCTGAAAGTCACTATAACTTGCTCAGTCTTTATGACTGACCCGGTTTTTTCGCCTCTTTTTCTTCCGTTCCCCCCCAAGGTTCACAGGGTGGGAATACAGCCTAATTCGGATCTTACCAAGCTCCAAGGCTCTTTCATGTACGACTTGGATTTCTCTTGGCTATGGCTTGCTTTGCTTTTTTGGGGAATGCTACAGTTTATTTTTATGCTTCTTTGTTTTTGAGCAAGACAGATATTTTAGCTATGTATTTGGGTATTGGAAGTTGATGGGCTTTTATTGTAAACAATTCTATTTAATAAATTATTTGAAGTACCTCTACTTCACTTTCCACTGTTTTATATATGTCTGTCTTGTAATATTTCTGTTCCAGTACCCATAATGCTCCATTGAAGTTAAGGCATTCCTTTTATGAGTGACCTTAACGGATGTGGGGTGTTACATTTGGTATCAGAGCAGAAGGTTACCAGACTGGGCAAAAGCTTTTTTTTTAAAAAAAAAAACCTTCTGAGATTATTTTCAAAATGTTTACAAAGAAGCATTTTTCTAAAGAAAAGTCTTGTTTTACGAAAGGCATATTCCCCAAAGCCATATGCACTATCTTTTGATTCTCTCCTTGAGTCTCTTCTCTCTTTCTCTTTCACCATAGTTTGTAGGCATGCGACACATGTCGGAGGGCAAAGTAGTGTCCAACCTCCATCTGTAGCCGCAGTAGTTTTACTTGCGACTAATCTTATTTCAAGCTTTATAGGGTTGTCGTGCGATGGAAGTAGCTTTCGAGAAACTTTTCAACAAGCCATACGAGGGTAAAGAACACAAGCCTAAGGATGATAAACTTGTTGATATGGCTTGATCCATGAAAGAGGAGAAAGGTGAAAGGAAAGAGGCGAAGTGAAAGAATAATAAAACCCATGACAAGAGAGAATATCTTTGGTATGGTAAAAAGGGACACGTAATTAAGTATTATAGGACAAGGACAAGGGCAAAGAACATGATCGTCGAGAGGGCAATTGTATGCTCTCACTACTAGCGTACCTAAGAGAGGTGGTAACGTTTCTGTTAAAGGCTTAGCTTTTCTTTTCTATCATCCCGTTAGAACTTTGTTTTTGTACATCGCATCCTTTTAATTCTGCTTCGATAGTTGAGTCTCTGCACCTTAGTACTAGCGTAGTAGAGGATCCCATTTTATCCTCAAATCCTGTTAGGGAATCGGCTCATTTATTCATGACTTGTTTGGATTTGAGAATGTCTATGCTAAGTGTTGAGTTTAGAAGTAAAGCTTATGTTTTTAAGCTATGGGTTGATTCTAGGGATGGAGTGGTTGTCCAGAAATGATACCATTCTCGAGTATGAAAAGAGGGTAGTTAGACGCTCGACTTGCCTTGGTAATGCCCTCGAAGTCTAGTGTAACCCTTAGGGTTCTGCCATGTTTAGTTACCTAGAATCTATTGATACATTTATCGATCCTTTCTTGATACATTTATCAATCCGCTCAAGTAGTGTTCGCCACTAAGGCGGATGGTTCATTTCGCTTATGCATGAGTTATAGAAAATCACCTTAGTAAGTACATTTGGCAACATGGTTGACATTTGTTTGTTTTCAAGAGATAGTTCTTCTGTGTGGAATACCTTCTAGTAAGTGAATGAGATCCAAGATTCACTAGTGAATTTTGGAGAGCTTGCATGAAACCATGAGTACGCAGTTATGTTTGAGACGAGTATACTAGAAGGAGGATAAGGTAAAATGGGACGAGAGACAACAGTGAAATGAGTTCTAACTCATATTTTGGAAACAAGAATTAAGAAATTTTGAAGTTAAAGACGGACAAAGCATAATGGAGTTAAGCTCGAGGAAATGCGACTTAGAAGATTGAAGACTAGATACGCGCATCATATCTCTTTTTAGGAGTATATCCTTGATCCCTCTTTTCCTGTAGAGCTTACTTGTATGTTATCTTTTAAGTATAACCTCTCGGTCCTATTCTCAATCCTATTTCCATTGCAAACCCCATAGGGAGTATGACTTATCTGTTAGTAATACATGTTGGGGCTTGAGGGTGTCCGTTGGGTTGACTAAACTTTTTGGGTTTTATAGGATATGGGCTGGTGCTTAGAGAGTTCTCCTCCTATTCAGTATATATGTGACGTAGATTTCCAGCTTTGACATTGCCTAATGGGCACAAAGTTTTTACTTGCTTCTATCATTCGGTTATACCTTTAGGTGGGAACAATTGGGTGTAAACATGTGTTTTAGACATGTTATGATTGATGGTTGCAAGTGGTTGCAAGTGGCTGCTAGTGGTTGCTCGTGATTGCATAACACACATTAGGCACTAGATCGGTTCAGACACATTTCCGTATTGCATATGCATGAGTGTTTATACTTGTTTATGGATGAAATTGGATGTGTTATCATATGGATGATGCATATGGATGGATGTTAGTGCACACATATAGTGTTTATGTGACTAGGACTATTTGCATACATGTTGGACTCATTGCACTAAACATATTTTGTATTAAGAAGATCAATCAGGCCTGATCATCTGCATTAGATAAGGAACATATACACACACTTTCTGCATATGTTCATACCGCATTAGAAATCTCTTAAGGACAATGAATGCCTGTGACTGATGATTGAGTAGATGGATGACTGGATGGTCGGACACATTCTTCTTAACTTGAAGATTTCGGGGACGAAATCTTTTAAGGAGGGGAGAATGTAACAACCCGTATTTTTATAGCATATTAAAACAAGAAATCAAGGCAGAATCAAATTTTAAAGTCAGAATCAGGGGAAATGGGTTACACCATTGCGTTCGTCTCGAAATTTTACAAGAAATAGAGTCCGAGTTTTCGAAAATCGGAGTCCGGATGAAGAAGTTATGGCATGTACAAGTTTCAGCAGTTTTCAGGCAGCACTGGACCAGGGGGTCGACCATAGGGTCAACCTACCCCCCCAGGTCGACCATAGGGTCGACCATAGGGTCGACCTACCCCCCAGGTTGACCATAGTGTCGACCCCCCCACCTTACAGGTCGACCTGGTCGGCCTGGTTTGACCCAGAACTCATTTTTGAAGCATGAGACGTGTTTTGACGGTCCGGATTGATTCTAGGGTTAATCTAAGGGCCTAAACTAGTTGCTACACCTATAAAAACACCCTTAGACCTAACCTAATTCATATCAAATCATTCTTACACTATTATGCTGCTGGACTTCCTCTTGATCATGGCCGCCGCTCTCTAAACTTTTCTCTTAGCCTCCAAACTAGATTCAAACTAGAGATTAAAGCTTCTACAACAATTCAAGAAGATAAATCAATGTCATGCAACGTTCTACGACAATTGTAGTTCTTAATTCATTAGCCATGCTATGTAAGTTCTAGTTATTTTCAGATTAAAATAATTAAATTTAATATGGACATGTGATGAAATGAAATTGGACTTTTGATTCAATTCTTGTTTCTTCTTGGATCTCAATCTTGAGAACTTTTTTATCTTTATTCGCATGACAAGTTTATGGTCTATTCAGCCTGTTGTAAATCAATTTTTCTTGGTTCATGTTTTATTATCAAGATCTATTCTTTATGCCTGAGATGATGCTTTTATGCCGTTTTCACTCTGATCTTGTTTTCATTGCAACTTTTACCTCCCCCTATTTATTTTCTTTTGATGAACCTAGGTTAATTTCGGACCTAGGCCTAAACTACGATATACGTGCGATGGTATACGGGGAAAATATTGGAATATTGCCTAGTGGAATATATGTGTTTGGTGGGATCGAAGGCATAATATGAAAATTGGATGTTTGGGGATAATTTATCATTAACATGAAACTTGATATTTGGGTATTGTCATTATAATGGTAATTGCAAGAATGAGGATTGGCATATATAATTTGACATGGATCTTGATATATATAACTTGATGTGGATCTTGATATATATATATATATATATATATATAATTTGACATGGATCTTGATATATATATATATATATATATAATTTGACATGGATCTTGATATATGTAATTTGGCTAGTACTTGTTATGAGTAAATTGGTGTAAACGTAGTATACATGTAACTTTGGGTATAAAACTTGATCTATGTAAATTGGGCATAGCTTTGTAAACATGTAAATCATGAATCTTGACATATGTAAAGGGGCATGAAACTTGGTATATGTGTAAATTGGCATAAAGTTGGCATACATGTAAAACGACATGAATTGAACATATGTAAATTTGGTAGGAATTAGGCATATGTAAAATTTACATGTAATATAGAACTTGGGCATATGTTAATTATGTAAAATTTGGAGTTGAAACATATATGATAATTTATGACTTAGTAGAGGTTTAATATGAACGCGCCTAAATTGGGTTTTGGGTAATTGGCATGTATTGTAAATAAAAGGCTATAACTTGGCATAACCTTATAGTGAATTATGATAATAATTTGGGAATACGTTTTAGGGAAAAAAACGTGAATCATGAACATTTCTATATGTTAAACACATGAACTGATATTGGGGTTTTGGGTGGAATACGACCATTAATGAACCTTTGACACGAGGTTAGACTCGGTTTGTGGTGTAAATCTGCCCGGAACCGCCCGGCAAATCCAGTAGCCACAAAGTGTCAGTCTAATGTGAGAGGTCGAAGGTCGGATTGTAGGCGTAACGATTTATGACACGGGGTTAGACCCAGGTTGTGGTGTAAATCTGCCCGGAACCGCCCGGCAAATCCAGTGGCCACAAAATGCACGGTCTATGTGAGAGGTCATGATTCGTTCGTCATAATGAATGAATTAAGGAATACTAATCATAATAAGACGTGGGTATGGTTAGAGGGTTAGGTGGGATGACATGTGAATAAGGACCTAACCGGTATGAGTTAAGAACATGTAAAACTTATAAATGTGAGCTTAACCAATAGATATGTTAATCGGACTAATGGGTAAGTAAAGTAACACAGCTAGGCTAATGACACTTGACCGTTATAACATGACTAGCGGATGGGTTGGGCTAACTAGAATAGGTTGATGACACCCAATCGATATAACCTGATGCGTGGTAGGGTTAAGTAAACACACGAGGGTAACACTTAACCATTATAATATGACTGGTGGATGGGGTTAAGTTAACATGCACTTAACCAATATAACGTGATGCGTGGTAAAGTTAAGTAACAACAGAGGGTAACACTTAACCGTCACAACATGATAAGTAGGTGGGCTAAGTCAATGTACACTTAACCAATATGACATGACATGCGGTGGGGTTAAGTTAACACAAGGAAGAACACTTAGCCAATATAACAAGGCTTGCGGTAGGGTTAAGTAACACAAGGAACAACACTTAACCGATATAACATGATGTGTGGTAGGGTTAAGTAAAACAAGACGAAACACTTAACCAACTTAACGTAATGGACGGAGAGGGTTAAGTACATATCAGGTTGGTGGGTAATATTAGTAAATATAGGCCCACAAACTTAACCATTAATAAGCACGCTTGAATAGGTGGGTTAAGTACATCACGGGAAGGTGGGTAATATCTGTATATATAGACCCACACACTTAACCAGTAGGAAACCCTAGTGACAGGGACCCATTTCAGCAGTAACCCAAATCAGGTATCAACGGTACCCTGAAACTAGGCAGGGTGGGGCACGATTACTAGGCTGATTGTAAGCGGTCAAACGACGGCGGTAGGTGCACAGTGTAGGTCTAACCGGGTGCGGGCGTGCACACACTCCGGAGCCGACAACCAGGGCACTGGGGACACCAGTAGTATAACCTATGCCTTCTAGAATTGCGTCGGGCCGCCACCATGGGTCTTGATACATGGTGGGACCAGCATAGGTATCTACAATCATTGGGGGCCGTATGACACACATAGGTAGCATAATCCCTGTGTTGGACTTAGGTGGCATAAACCCTAAATCCGAGAAGCGTTCAATAGGTAGCATAATCCCTAAGTTGGACCTAGGTAGCATAAATCCTGGTTGAATCTAGGAAGGGCTCGATAGAAAACCCTAGATTAGATCTAGGTAATAAAAAAATGATGTACACGTGAAAGTAACCTTAATTTTCGTGGATTGGGATCACGTTATGATTTTATCATTTTATATAGATTATTAGTTGGGACACTAGTTAGGTGGTGCAGAGAAAATAAATATCATTTTAGTGGTGAAGCAGAGAAATCTTGCGACGCTTGATAGAAACTTGCGAAACTATACTTAGTTCATCTTGAATGGGTACCTTGCAATATTATACATGACAGAAATTCTATGATGTTATTCTTAGTTATCGTGCCTGTAGCTTATCTTGTCACCATGCTTATGTTTACTTTCAGTTTATTCATGTCATGTTATCTTTACCTGTTTTTATGCTGAAAGTCACTAGGACTTACTCAGTCTTTATGACTGACTCGCTTTGTTTCGCCTCCTTTTCTTCCGTCCCCCCCCCCCCCCCCCCCAGGTTCACAGGGTGGGAATACACCCTAATTCGGATCTTACCAAGCTCCAAGGCTCTTTCATGTACGGCTTGGATTTCTCTTGGCTATGGCTTGCTTTGCTTTATTGGGGAATGCTACAGTTTATTTTTATGCTTCTTTGTTTTTGAGCAAGACAGATATTTTAGCTATGTATTTGAGTATTGAAAGTTGATGGGCTTTTATTGTAAACAATTCTATTTAATAAATGATTTGAAGTACCTCTACTTCACATTCCGCTGTTTTATATATGTCTGTCTTGTAATATTTCTGTTCCAGTACCCATAATGCTCCATTGAAGTTAAGACATTCCCTTTGTGAGTGACCTTAACGGATGTAGGGTGTTATAATGCAAGTCAAAGTGTCAACTCGGCAACGAGTTGCAGCCCTTTAAGTAACTAGAAAACATCTCACTTTAAGTAACGAGTTCCATGCCGAGTAATAAAAGCACACCCAACCATTTCACTTTAAGTAACTAGAAAACAAAGGCAAATTGATAAAACCTTAGAAATGAAATTGGGTTCACATGCTACAAAAATATTGTACAAATAAAAAAAAAATTAAATATTTATAAATTTTAACATTAAGAACAACATAAAAGAAGCAAATTCATTTGGCGAACATTTAGATGTCTGTGCATCTAGTAGCTAATACCATTAGCTGACAATTGAGTTCAAAAACGAAGTAATTGTAGTTTGTTAACTACCGAATATATATAACTAATCCGTATGGTATAACGTCAAATTGTGATTGAATAATGTTTACTTAAATTTATAATTATTAAAATTTGACTTAACAAACTGCAATGAATGTTGCAAAATACTACTGTCGTCAAATAGCATCAAGCAAACATGTATCGGAACTCAAAGGGGATAGTACTAAATTTCCAATTGAATATTATTGCATGTCGACTGATATTTGAGGACATATGTTTGGTGATTGTTTTCCAAGCGCATCGCAAATAAATGGGGGTAAAAACGTGTTTGTTGATAAATATATCAATGACAAAGATTTTCTCAACAAATGGTCTTTGGGTGCTTATGGTAGCGTGAACATGCAGCAATTGAATCAGTGTGATTTTGTACACACTGTTTCAACAATATCTACAAAATACCGATTTTCATCGGTGAATTATTAGTGGAGTCCATACGATCAATGAGAACTTGATGTTCTATTTAGCTCACAAAAAAGTGAGCTAAATTAGGGGTGGACATAAACCGCACCGCAATGCGGAAACCGTCCGGACCAGACCACATAAATGGTGCGGAAAACCACACCAGATTCTCTCTCTAAAGCTAACAACTCAAACCGAACCGACCCGCAACGATACGGTTCGGTTACGGTTTGAACTATTACCAAACCATATTAAACCGAACCGAACCGAATAGCTACACCGGTGATGTTACGATAAAAAGTTAACAAATTTCTATCTAACTTTTTATTTTAATTATATACATTCTACTTTCAGCGTATGTTGTAGTTATATCAATTCATGATAACACTACGTGTTTTAAACTTCAGGTAACACAACGTCATACAATCATAAATTGATTGCTGATGAAAGTAATTCTCTTGTTTCATATTTAATATGGATTCAAACCGGACTGAACCAAAACCGGACCGTATTACATTGAAACCGAACCGTTTGAACGATTTGTATAATGGTTTGTATTTTTGATTAACCGTTCGATGCGGTGCGGAAGCGATTTGAGCTTCAAACCGTACCGAACCGAACCGAACCGCGTCCACCCTGAGCTAAACAAACTCATACTCCAGTAGAACGAGAGAAGCAAAACAAAGTTAGAAGTAGGGTGTTTATCTTCGCCACGAGGACCAAAAAGCGGGTTGCGAGAGTGTGCAAATAAGCATCCACGAAAGCCCTTTTTTTTGTCATTCTTTCTTCCTTATAAGCTCCAACAACCGTTTCTTCTTCCCAGATTTTGGTTGAACATTGCAATTAAAATGCACTTATTTGGAACGTCAACCTAGCATAAGAACCCATGGAATTCCTGCAAAAAGGATTTAATTTTTTGTTTGCGACGCTGAGAGATTCTGAGGTAATTATTTGGGCGAATCAAACCCATCTTTGTTTATGAGAAGAAGGAAAAAATACAGCAGAAAAGGATTTAATTTTTTGTTTGCGACGCTGAGAGATTCTGAGGTAATTATTTGGGCGAATCAAACCCATCTTTGTTTATGAGAAGAAGGAAAAAATACAGCAGAAAAAAAAAAAAAAAAAAAAAAAAAAAAAAAAAAAAAAAAAAAAAAATACAGCAGCATTCGATATGGCGATGGAGTTTGCAAAATCCGAGCAAAACAAAATACGCCGTTGCCGGGGATCGAACCCGGGTCACCCGCGTGACAGGCGGGAATACTCACCACTATACTACAACGACTGTGTTGCTTGCGTGTATAATTTCCTTTATAGATTTCTTTAACCAAATGAAGTTTCAAGGCAGTATACTCGTCGTCCCGGTTTCCAGGACCACAACTCAGTTTTGTTTCATTCATGTCCAGGTTTATAAACAAGTTGGAGCGGTATAAACGATGGCAGGAATGATTCTGGTGGGTATATAAGGGCTGCTGAACAGCCATGGTTTGAGGAAGTAAATGCTCAAAAGGATTCAGGACCAGTGAAAGTCTGCTAAATAAGGTACTCTTTCCTAATTTAGGGTTTAATTTAACTTGTTTATCTTCTGCTCTTGAGATGATTTTACTGGGTGCTCTACACCTGAAATTTGGAGGTTTTTATGTACTGATTTTCAATTGGTATGTTAGCTACTGGGCTGAGGCACAATGCACACAATCTTGAAGAGTAATTGGGGGAATGGTCGATTGCTTTTATCGGACAAAAATTTATTGTTGTAGCATGTATTATGCTTTAAAGTCCTATTCAATCAGGATAAATAAATATCTTAGATCTTCTTAAGGAATTTAAATCAATGTTTGGAGCAAACTGGAATTCTGTTGATGGTTGGCTGTCAATTAAGGAAAAACAATTATAATCAAACACCAAAATGTGATCTTTAAAAGTTGTTTTGAAATGATTTCTCATCTTTTAATTGTGTGTTTGCAAGACACAATGTGGCTAAACTTGTATTACACATAGCTCTTTTAGGTGAATGATTTTGTGAATAAAATATTCTAGAAGCATAAGATCATTTGCTATACAATTTACTGAGGCACTCATTTGCTTTAGTGAATAGTTATATTGTGTGTAGTTTCTTTAGACTTTTATGAGATAGCTTTCCTCAGTTTCGACTTGCCTTTGCGATAACGATCCAAAAAGCAGCACAAAATGGATCTCCATCACACGCAACATACACAAATATACACTTATATGTTCATATGTACACTCCACATATACATGCACATACTAACATTTGTGTGTGCATATGCACGGTGTGTATTTTAAGTCCAATTTTCGATTTTTGTTTGGTTTCCAAACACCTAAGCAAACTGTTTTGACTTATTTACTGATAAATGCTTGAAACTTATATTTGTAGAAACTTGACAAGTATTAGTGACTGTCATCGAATTTTGAGCTTATTCACTATGTAATATTATTTTGCTTGCTAATTCAAAGTTGAATAACAGTATTCATCACTTGCAACTTAACCTTTTCTCTATAGCATTCTTCACAATCATTTAACATACATTTAATATATATTTTTATAATATAAAAGAAATATTAACGAAGACTCAGAAAAAGAGATGGGTATCAATATAAACTTTCTGGTAAAAAATTGTGTTTTACTTATTAAGGTTCTTGGAAAGATGAATTCAATATTGTGTTAATTTGAGGTGTTAAGAAGGTTAATCAATACTTTGTGTTGCCAAAAGTTCATACTTGATATATTTCCAAATTCTGCCAAAACATTTGGAAAGTTGAATGCTATAAGATTTTCTATATTTGAATACTGTGAAAATATTTAATGGAAAATTCTACTTACAGACAAAATAATGACACAAAATTGAACATAAAAAAATCTCAACCACTAGATTTTCCCTTGAATTCCACCCTGCACATAAAGACAAACAAATACAACGGTGTAGATTTTATGTCTCTAACTTTGTGTTTAATTTTGTGACTTAATAACCTCTCCTTTATTTAACGTACTAATCAAATACAAAAAGAGTTACGAGTCATTATCGTATAACTAATCAATGGGTTATAATTAATTTTCATTATCATTTCGTGCATATGCTCTTTTATAAGAGCAGCTCCGACAACTGCAATTTCAGCAGTTGAATACTGAATGGGTTACAAAACACGCATGCTCAACAGACAATTTTCCTTTGAATATTCAAGGGAAAATTCAAGGGCAAATTCAGTATTCTGAATTGGCCCGAGCGCTGATTTAAATTACCAACTCTCAACATACAAAATCACAACACAGTGTTTGTTCCTTCCTATCAACAAACCTCAAAGCAACCAAAACCGAATAATGTCCTTTCCTTTTGGAGAATTTATGCATTTGACGATGTCCAAAAGCCCTGTTAACTACACGGAGAACCATTGAGGTACTCCTTCGAGCAAACAATCAATCATTCCATGGACAAACGAGTAGGACTACGATCTATGCAACATCTACTGCCGCTTTTCCCAGGATTCAGTTACAAGCAACGAACAATCAGGTGATAAGTTTTGAAAATATAGAATACCTTCAATCATAAACATTCTGAAAGCACACAAACGTTGTTGGCGATTCAGGGTTAATTCGGCAAAATGAATCGCCAAACATCATTTTACGAACACAAGTTTATAAAATAAAGGAAGCTAATCCTAGTGGAATGAGAGGCGAGGCATTTGGTATGTTTTTCGTTTGATACGTTTGAGAGGCGAGGCATTTGGTATGTTTTTCGTTTGATACATTTGAGAGGCGAGGCATTTGGTATGTTTTTTGTTTGATACGTTTCTTACTGAGTTAATTATAGTTATTTACGAATCAATCACATTTTATCTTGGTAGAAACAATTGGCAAACAAGGAGTTCATTAAGCTATTTGCTCAGAAAATAGGGCTAAAAGACCACTTTTATTAGTTCTCAAACTGTTATGAGCTGCTTAGTGGTCAATTAAAGTGAAACTCTGATAATGCCAAGAGCCTACATGATGTTCAAACTTCTGCAAAGGGAAAAATAATAAAGTTTCAAAATCAAATTATTCATTTAGTCCTCGAGGGTCGTCGAGAAGAGATTCTCAATTTAAGGGGGAAAACATAGTTGATGAGTTTTGTCAAAGACAACGCGGAGACTGTAGATCGGTGGGCATCAAAGCTGCAAAGAGAAAGAAAAAAAATTAATGTTGTCATGGATGCAAGACTCAATGCCGCCCATGAAATACACCAACCTAGACATCAAGACATAACCCTGCAATCTTAGATGAAAATAAAAGTAATAAGTAGGTTTGCTGATATTGAGCAGTAGAAGTTGATAATTGAAACGCAGAAGTTAGAAGTTGACCAACACAAACAGGTTATGGAACAACAAAGATAGGAGCAAGAAATAACGAAGAAATACTTGATTGGAACGAATGACTTCCAAAAGGAATATTGGATGGGAATCAAAAAAGAAAATTCCTATGACAAATTTTCCTCAAATCTAGCTAGCTTTATTATTTCCATTATAATATCTATTTTATTTCCGTTGTAATAACTGCGTAATTATCAATGTAATGTTTGTTTGAAATATTTAGCTAGTTATGTCAGTAGATGTTAAATCCACTTTCATATATACTGGTTGTTTATCAGTAAAAATAACAAGTTGAAGCAAATTGGATTCTCTTTTAATAAAATACTACATCATAAAATCAGCACAAGTTCATACAACCATAAATAAACATATAACCATGTAACTATGAATCGCCATAGTGGATCCATATATGGTTCATAAGATCTTTTGATAGCTTATTGTGTAGTTGTGCGTCTATGAACGAAAGCTGGTTGTGCAAATGAATGTTGAAGGCCTCTTCTGCTATATGGGTGTTGCCTCAAAATACAACCGATGGTTGCGAAACACCTTTATATTCATAGTGTCGTCAGCATTCATTCATATCTCTTTCATCTTCAGTGATCATGTTGTGTAGAAAAATGCAGGAAAACATGATTATAGACATTTTATTCCTAGACCACAAACAACAAGGATTACCGATCATTGAAAATCTAGACTGTAGAACCCAAAAGTTCTTTTTAGGTCTTTTCTTTGTCCCTCCTACATCGTAGAAAAATTTGCTTGTTTCTGTGTTATGGGATTTGGACATGTTTTAACAATGGTACTCTATTTCGGATAAATGACATCACCTAAGTGATAGCCGTGATTGTAAGTATTTTGCCCAAGAGAAAATGTTACTGCAGGTACCTAATCTTGAGCTAGATCATTAAATAGATGTGATCTTTCAATAACATAAGCCGTTATTAGAACTAGACATTCCAATGAAAGCATGTTAAATCCACAAATCGGACGGAGTGATGGATTCCGAAATGATGGTCGGTCATTTTCCTTGCCACTGTAAGAACCTTGGTATTCCTTGAGGGCAATTCTTCCAGTCCCAATACATATAGTCAGGGCTTTCCAATATGCTCGGCCATCCTTTACTCTCATGTATTTCTCTGATGCTCACAACATCGGCTTCATTCAGGGACGTTAAGTACTTAGTCCTATAAACATCTACGACAGATTAGTAGAATTTTTCAAGAGTTTCTAGTGTCATTGTAACGACCCGGTAGGAATTCGACGTCCGAATTCCGACATTAATACATAATCCCGCATTACTTGTCAAAACTCAAAGTATCAAGAACACTAGATAGTTAATAGAAAGAAATTAGAGTATGAGATAAGAAACAAAGAAATATTAGAATAGAAGAACAAGAAAAAGAACCAACACAACACAAAGTCTCACACCGCAGCGGAACAAAATATAATATAAAAATAAATCTTTATTTGAGAGCTTTTAAAAATGCTTACAATCATTAGATTACAGCAACACGTCTGGACAATTATAATAACCTGTCCTCATATACAATTACACAACGGAAAAATATTATATAATATCATACGTCTGAACCCATCCAGCTCGTCTCTTCACAACATCCGATAACCTAAACCTGTACAAGTCAGTCTAACTCGAGCATTACAAACGCCGGATCAATATGGTGAACCAGAGAGAAATCCACTAAGTTTATAAGCAACATTCAACTTGATTTTAAAGTTAACAAACATCTTCTGAAAGAAAAGAATAATCGTAAGACCGATCCACACATAAACACGGATGGTTTTTACCTTACGATAACCCAAAACATTTTGAAAATCATATCTTTTCTGATATTATATTAATGTCTAAATACAAATAAATAACCATTTAGAAGAACGCTTGCATCTCACGCTCTACATATATAGTATACAATCAAAACCGTTGGCTCTTATTGGAGAATGAGTTCCAACTAACAAGGTATGAGACCACCTTCCGACACTGCATTTCTAGAGAGGAATACACCAGGGTCCAACAAGAACATCTTGCAACCTAGGCTAAACATGTCCGACTATTCACTTCGCTTGAATGTTCCGAATATATTATCACCTACGGTTGCTAGCAACATAACCGTTCCCGGGAGATACAGAAGCGAAAATAAGAACAAACATGAATATTCTCTAGATGGTGACAATACACCCTAATGGGAGCTGCCCACATAGCCATGCGACTTACCCGATTTTATATTATTTCCCGATTGATGAGGCTTGAGGATTAAATCTTCTTTTTAGAACATCTGGCAACCATTCACTTTGAATGTCACATCATCAAATCATCTAGAAAATCACTAATTGACGTCCACAAAAAATACTCTATTTACTAGACCAAGAGAGAGATCTTTTCTCCCCCATCAACTATGGTACGTTTAAAGAAATCAACATACGTAATTCTTTGGAAATACTCCGTCAGACACCCGTCCATACAAGTTATACAGGAACATGATGAACCGAAGGCACCCTTCTATCGCATCCAAAGGATCAGTAGCGAGTAGTCCTTGCAAATTCGCAAAATCTCAACCACAATCGAATCACGTCAGAAAGCCTTTTGTTGCAAGTCAGAGAAATTCGACAACAATCCTTCTGCTTATGAAGATCCACGGTTTTCAATTGCTCCACCTTCATCAACATCTACCATCTCCAACGTTTACGTATTTGTTAGTTGGAATGGTTTTCGAATATAAATTCAATCCTGGTCTTTCCGTACCAACAATCGTATAAGCCAAATTTGATAGTCAGTTATTTAACTATCCAATAAACAATCATTCATCCATAAAAATAAAATGAATTTACTAGTTCAGTACTCAACATCACTTGGTCTTTTTAATTAAAATCTTCTTAATCTTTCAATATTATAAAACACAGTATTGACCTCTTATTTTTATTATAAGAGTATGTGCAAAACTATTTCATTTTTATATTTTGAAAATTAAATCATATATATATATTCCCAACATTGAGTTCAATCAAATTCCATGTAAAACATCGTTACGAAATCTCTTTGGTTTCATTGATTGGAAACAATAACTACCACTTATCCCCTTTTGAATAAACCATTCAAACTCGTCCCTTAAATTCCTTCACTTTGTAATATCGTATAATTTCATAAAATCTCTCTCTATTTCCTTTATATTGGAATTATTTATTATTTTCTCAAACCTTTTCATTCCCGTTACTTTGGAATTATATAATTTCACAAACCCTTTTTATAGTTTGAGACGTTTATATTCCTTATGCATTTATATACTTCATCATTCATTAATCCCTACCCATAAATTGGTAAGAGTATAATTACTTAAGTATCAACTCTTAAGACCGAAATCAACAAGAGATTAATACTCAGAAAATCACTCAACTCAATCAATCTCCGGTTAGGTTCCAATTCTTTTATTTTTTTTCTCTTATTTCCTTAACAAGCCATTTTATTCCATTGTTAAACCATTCAGCCATTTTCAATTTGAAAATCTCATTTCCATTCCATTCATCTCACTTAATTTCTTTTATTTTTTCTCTTATTTCCTTAACAACCCATTTTATTCCATTGTTAAACCATTCAACCATTTTCAATTTGAAAATATCATTTCCATTCCATTCATCTCACTTAATTTCATTATTAAGTATCGTCAATTTGAAACTAACGTTTTAGCCTCACGCCCTTTTATAAACCTTATTTATACAACTCGGGTTTAATATGAAACCTCTTTTATTACGATTTCTTTTTACTTCAAACATTAAATAAAACATTTATTTAAGCTATAACATCAACCTAAATTCTCTTTTATAGCTTCGTTATAAAACTCAGGTTCAATATAAAACTCAATCATAACCTCTTTCCAAATTCAACCATATTCCATTCCAAATCGGTTACCTACTTAAATTTATTTCATTTAAGAAGTAATTACTTAAATTATTATTAATTAAAATAATAATTTACTTCATTATTAGAGCAACTCCAACAAATCGGGTGTGGAAATTTAATTTTCCACACTCCGAATAATCAAAATGATGAAATGTCCCAACAGTTTTAAAAGCAGACGTTTGTTAAACAAACGCCCAGAATTTCAATGGGCCACACACAAAAATTAAATGCAGTATTAGTTCCTCCGCATTCTTGAATTGAGAAACAACGCCTCCAGAATATCACATTCTATTCTTTTCATTCAGCAAAGCAAAACCAAACCAAATTCTAAAATAGAAAAAAAATAAAGGAAAGAATTGCTACTTCAACAATTCATTAAAAATAAAATACACAACGAACTTCCACGAATTTGGGTCTGTTAATTTTCTTTGCTCGACTGCTTCACGCTGATGTGCACTTCGTTTAGTGCGAATAAGTTTCTTGGAGCATGAATTTTAGGCAGTAAAGCTAGGGCACATCGTTGACGGTGCTGCGATGGTTTGGAAGCTACAAAGATGTGCATTGAATTTAAGGGAGCGCGGCATGAGTGTTTTGCAGTAGGAAAACGGGGACAGGGAAGGGAAGTATGGTAGCAGAGCAAAACGACGTTGTGCATATTATGCATGGCAGAGCAAAAAAGAATACTGGAGGTGCGATGCAGCAGATTGGGAGAGAAGCTCTTTTGGGGAGAAGCTATATTGGGAGAGAAGTCATGTTTGTCATTGGAAATCTGGAAACGCGAAGGAGTGAAGAAAAGAAAAAAATTATGTAGCGGATTTGAGGGAAAAAATATATAAAAAGCAGGTGTTTGTTCAGCAAACGCCTGGAAGCAGGTGTTTGTTCAACAAGCGCTAGACGAGTTTATACGTTCTAGAACTTTTCCCCTCGAAATCCAAACTGTCTGTTCTTTCTACACACAGTTGGAGGAGGTTTTGGGTGTGGATTTCACATATTTGGATTTCGAGGTAATTGTTGGATTTGCCCTTAACCACCGAAGAAGTAGTTAGATTTTTTATTGCTAAAATAAATAATAAATTTCTCTATTTAAAATCTTATAATATTAACAAATATTCGTTAAATAGTTCATCAAACTTATTTAACAATAAACTAATTTAATTTAATAATCAATCTCAGATAAAGCAGTCGATTTATTCAACTCAAATAATGGTTATCTCGTTAACCAAATTCAATTAGTCCTTCATTTAAATTAATTAATAATATAATTAATTTAAATAATTTTATTTAATTGTTTCTTAGAAACAAGTAATCCAACTCTTGACCGTTACATTAATTTCTGATCGTCTGCTTATAATTTTTATTAACATAAGATTTTGCTTTATAAAACAATTTAATAATTACTTAAAAATTTAAATAATAAATAATTATTTCCTTTTAAATAACTTTCATTCAGAATAATAGATTTAAAAACCTATTTTAGTTATAAAATAAATTATATAACTTCATTTCTATCGATCCACCTGACGGTAAATCAACAATTACAAAACGATTAACTTATAGGCCATATGCTATCAATTACCCAACAAATATTGTCCATTGGTTAATAACAAACAAACGTTGAATTTAGATTCAACGATCAATTATCTAATCGGGTTGATCAGACAGTTCATGTAATTGTAATATGAAAATAAACAATAAATTTTGAGGAATCCAGTTGGATTCCTCCAACCTGTTCTTACTGCATCCAAATACATTACCTTCAAATAATCATTCAATTCAATATATCGGTATAAATTCAATAATCAACCAATAACAGCAATTTAACATCAACCATTTAATTTAATACATTTATATAAATATAAATGTGACCAACAAGGTAAGTTACCTCAATTGGTTCCAATCGTTAAGATAACGATTTGGTTTTTCACTGAAATTAAACAACGTTTAATTTCATCGGTTCAATCAATATATGAATATATAAATAAAAAATAATCAACCATTAGTGATCATAGCACACAATTATAAAACCCGACTTATATAAAATATAAGTGCGAAGAACTGAGTGAGTTTAACTCACATTGATTCCATTTATTTTCGAAACTATTCGGTTACAATTAAATTAAACAAAAATTGTTGCCGTCTTCATTTCTGTCCAAATAAGTTCCAGAGTGAAGTGTCCGTCCAGACGATCCCAAAGTCTCTTGTTTGGTCAGATTCTATTATTGTAATAAAAATTTACTTATGTTTAAAGCTAATATGATTTTTTTACTAACTCCATAATTATATAATAATTAAGGTCTAATTATTTTTGAATTAATAAGTTTGACCATCACTAAATTAATCTTTAAACGTTTTTGATACACTAGAAAATGCAAAGTTCACTGTACTTAAACACATTCTAAAACTCACCTATCGGTTTAAACGTTTTTTTATTCTTTAAATCTTGAATATAAATCTTAATTATGGTTTGAACATAACTAATTACGTGTTCTAAAAATATATTTCGTGGCCGACAGTCTTCTGCTCCCACCTATGATGATTTAACATTACAGTTAGTTTATCATTTAATAATAAAATTAAGTAATTTAGTTATAACTAAATTAACTGTATACGTTGTTTAGCACAATTAGTCAAGCCAAAGGAATGAACTACTCCTTCCTGCTCTCGTGATTCTTGTTTCAGGCTTCTTCACTGTCACGATACCAGTTCAGCACCGTAAACCTAACGGTACGCTGCCTCTCTCACTATGCCGCAACCTCCATAGTTGATCGGAGGTTGATTAGAGTTCACCACCGGATGTGCACCACTCCCACTGTCCTCCGCCTGACATGGTTCGTCGCCCAGCCTTCCCAGTACTCCTCAAATCACTGATCATTGTCGCGACTTCACAGTCGATTTCCGACAAGCACGCTGTATGAAATCGCATCATCGCCGTTGATTCGGTAGGTCTTGATCCCCTCCAGAAGTCTGTAGTTGAATGCTGAGCGAATGGAGGATTGGATTTGCAGAAAATCAAAGGGGAAGATCGAAGAATGTAGTTCGTTCGTTTTATTGTGAATGGCGATAGAACGGTTTTGTTGATCGCGGGTTATAAAAATTCTAGGGTTATGACTTACAAGGGTATACATAGGTGAGGGTTTATATTAATATAATATTATATAAAACTTCACTGTGAAGTAACGCGCTAAAACCACTTCAAACAACCTCCGGTCGAGATGAAAATTTAAACCCTAGCATAAAACAACATTTCGGACGCGATGGAAAAAAGTTTCGTCGGATTTCGAGATTGTTTGTGAAAATTCCTTTATAACTCACATTTGTGAATCGACACATTTAAATTACGTACGACCACAAATTAAATCCAATTAACTTGAAATTTGAAATGCTACTGTTATAGATCATTACGGATTTAATAAAATTAGTTTCGTTAAATACGGAGTTCGTTAGATAATCATTTATTCTTAAATACCAAATTCAATTGACAAAACGATTAAATAAAAACAGAGATGTTTTTGGTTATCGAAGTCACATACGACATCGATTTGCCACGAAATTTAACATCGTACAATAATTTAATGTTACGGTTCCAATGCAACTAATTTCATAAAAAACCGAGACCGTTTGCAAAATCGCTATTTCTAAGGCTTATAATAATATAAATAAAATATTAATAAATTCCAAAACAATCAAATTAAATAATAAAAATTATTATTTTTATCATATTTATCCAAATAAAAATATCATATAACTTTACATATAACCCAATATGGATTATACAACTAAATATTAGCATTACGACTTAAGCGATATCCGAATCATATTAAAAATCCTTATAAATTTGTTAAATAAACGCTGTCATTATTAACGATTTCCATAGCGACTATTTTAAAATTTGATTTAGCCACAACTTACAATCTATAACATGAAATCTCGATTTTTCTCTTTCATTAAAAAATTATAGTCAACAAGATTCAAACATTTCTTGTTTCACGTAATTCCGACTTATATCGGATCATGTATATTCAATTGAAGTTGCAAATTCAATATTACGAACTATCTCGACCTTACGAGTTCGTTTACAATTAAATATAAATTAACGTTCAACTTCATTTTTAAATAAACGAATTCAATCTTAAAATCCACTAATATTTCAAATATAATATTTAAAACAGATTTAAATATTCAATTTTAAATGACCGAATCGGGGTTGTTACATTATGCTCTCCGCAATTCAGTATGCATCGTCCAATATGCCTTTAATGGTGTTATAAGCTAACATTTTCTTCGAGGCCGTCATTTTCTATTCACCACTAAGCCTTTGTGTTTTTAAAGCATTTGGTTTGTACTTAAAATATTTGTTATTGTTCTGCATACCTGCCAAAATTCTTAGAAATAATTTTATTCTCATTCGGCATCTTCTTCGAAACATATCTGATCCGTAAGTGCAGTTGACGTTAAATTAATCTTGCAAAAGAGATTGATGAAATGCAACTTAGTTACGATTTATAAATTTACAACTATGTATTGATCCTCTACGCTTTCTGGATAATAAACCATAAGCTTTGTGACATATGTCGATAACTTGTTGTAGTTCTTCGACTTCTTCCTATAGGATAGCTTCTTCCTCAGAATCACTGTCAAAAGCTTTCATGCACTTAAGAAACCATAATGAACTCATTTTTGTGTTTAATATTTTTTTATTATGAGTTATTCTTTGTAAGTTTACTAGCCTATATAAGAACTAGTTTGAAAAACATTTGCACACGACACATAGGAAGCTATCACATGACTTTTGAATGATTGAGACAATTCACTACGTTATCACATGGCATATGGTATAGGTTGGAAACATTTGCACAAGAGACATGACAATATATCACATGAATTTGGAATGATCGAGACAACTCACCACGTCGTATGTTCTAGGTTGGAAACATTAGCACAAGAAATCACTTGACACATGAATGATTGAGACAACTCACCATCTTATCACATGTAGGGCTGTCAACGGGTACCCGAAAAATCCGATATCCGTCCGCATCCGTATCCGCAAATACGAAAAATATCCGTTATCCGAGATGCGGATACGGATATCCGAAAATCATTTCGGATACGGATATGGTTATAGTGGTATCCGTATCCGAAAAATATCCGTCCGATTTTCTGATACGTGTATGTAGTATATATATTATATAATTTTTAATTTATATTTAAGATTAAATTAATATATAAATTTCCTTAAAATAGCTAAGCTAAACTCAACTATTTAATTATAAAGGAAAGTTGTATTTTGTATTATGCAACATTTTAAATCATGTACTCATTTTATTTTGTGGTATGGTTATAATTAAAACATAATTGTGTATGTGCTTCTATGATTTATATTTTGTTTTATTTTAGTCTTAGGGTTGTGTATTTCATATTTTGAACACTTTATGTCTTAAAATATTTGTTGTAAGAAAATTATTTGATTGATGTCTTGCTTGTAATTTTTAATTAGATGTATTCACATTTTCAAAAAATATATTTTATGAGCCAAATTTGTATGTGAGTGATGTATTTGTAAACTTTTACTGTTTTATTTTCGGATATTTTTTCGGATGTTTTCGGATATTTTTTGGATATTTTCGGATATACACATCCAATGTACAGTTTTAAGTTTCGAATACGGATATTTCGGATATTTTCGGATATCCGTATTCGCTAAGGCGGATACGGATATTTTCGGATATCCGAAAATATCCGCGGATACGGATATTTTTAACTGGTATCCGCGGATATCGGATACGGATTCGGATACAGATTTTCATTTTCGGATACGGATTCGGATACGGCACTATCCGTATCCGACTGCATCCGTTTACAGCCCTAATCACATGACACATCGTTAAGTGTGTAGATGAAGTCAAACTGGCCAAAGTGTCTTGTCAATGCCATTCACAGTAGCCATGATATATTGTCTTCGAAAGATTAAGACTCGTTAATGTTGATAACACGAGGTGCTCAATCGAGATTTTATGTTATATAATTCCTAATGGCTTCCGAATGAGATAAACAACTTGACTCGTCCTCTTTATTATATAGGTTTTTAACCAATAAACGAAATTTAATTAAATCGATGTCCTCGCATAGCGGTAGTTCATAATTTTTTAAAATGAAGTTCAAATTGATATGTTAAATCCAAAATATGTCGGAGTCCTTCCAAACAGGATTCTTCGAAACTTGTTCAAATATACCTTTCAAGTAAAAATCACAATTCTTGATTTGGTCTTGTACATTTTGAGATATGTTTAAATTGAATTTTCAAAAAAATCGCGGTTAGGTACTTTGTTAACCATACCTAAATACTTAAATAAACTAAATATTTTAAATTAATATTCAAAGCTAAACATTAAACTGGCTACAATATGTTGTCGATGTCATTCACTGTAGCCATAATATATTATTTCCGAATGATGTAAGACTAGACGTTGACAACACGAGGTACATAACCATCTTATGAGTTAAAAAGCTAGGGTCATCCTCTGCTAAGTTAAACAAGAATCTATGTTAGCTGATTAAAAATAGCTTCAAAATACTTTCATAACAATCGTTATGCAATGCCAAAACATGCTACATAAACGGTTAAGCATTTTCAATTGATAAGCATAAAAAATAATACAAAAATACAATAATCCTAGAGATGCAGTAATGCTTATTCAGCGCCATATCGCGTAGGGCAACTACAATGAGGTTCATATGCTTCATGACCAATAAACTCCATTCCGTATTCTGATAGGTAATACGAACCAAATGTAGAACGATTTGCTTGAAAAACGTCTTCTTCTTCAACAACCTCGATAATCTCGCGGTATCGATTATATGCTTCTGCAAAACCACCATATTCTTTATGGATTTCTAAATACGACAGCCTCGAGAGGCAGTAAGGATAGTTATTATAACCTTCTATCACCATATTTCATAACATTTCATGGCTTAAATCCTACTTGTATGCAGCATAATATCATGCATGTGATCAACTTCAAGATATGCTTTCACGAGAACAAGTAACTCCAAAGAAGATCAATTAATGTTGGACATTTTTGTTTAGCAGGTAATGTTTAAAATTAGAGAAGAAAATGAATGTGTATAAGCAGTAGGAATACCAAATTTAAAAAGTCTCAACTGCGACCCATGTGCTGGTCGCATTTAGTGTCCAATTGCATTTAGTGTCAGAACAAAGACTGTAATCACGTTATGTAAAGAAAGTAGCTACAGTGTTGGTCATATTAAGTGTCAGGACAAAGAATGTAGCCATGTTATGTAACGAAAGCGGCTGCAGTGTCTAGTCACATTTAGTGTCAGGACAAGAAATGTAGCCATGTTATGTAAAATGAGTGGCTACAGTATTTGGTCGCATTTAGTGTTATGACAAAGACTAGCCACGCTATGCAAAGAAAGTGGCTGCAGTGTCTGGTCCATCAAATGTATCGTCGAGCATTCATTCATTTTTCTAATGAACCGTTGAGAATTCACTGTTTTGCCATTATAAATACCAGAGACTATGAGATAAACCGTTCTACAAATTTATCTCAACTCATAAAAATGCTAATATAATATCAATCCTCATATGATTACACCGATATTCTATGTGGACCATCAAATGCTAATCCATCTTCAACTAGAGATCCATCTTCATGGTATACTAAAATGGAAGAACAACATTACAAGAATTTGCCAAAAAAAAAGAGCTTGAAGAAGGGATGCACCAAATGCAAATAGACCATCAATAACAACAACCACCTCCTCAACATACCCAAATGTCACATGGTGTAATTCCACATGTCCAAAATGTTATTGAAGCCGATAAGGTATAATTTGCAAATATTGTATGCTTCTGCGGTTTTGAAGCACCACTACTAGTTGTCCGACATGGAAACGACGTTGGTTGTCGGTATTATAATTGTTCAGTACGTACAAATGGATGTGAATTTGGATAGCGGGTAGGCGATCGTTTCCCTTCTAGGGTTATTACTTATGCTTTGGAATTAGAAGAAGAGATCAGGAAGTTATGCAATCAAGTCAATGATCTTATACAGGAAAATTACCGCCTTTATAATGGCTTAAATTAGAAGTAGCGACATGTAACATACAATAATCAACAGCATAGAACAACATATAAAGCACTCAATTTAAATCGACGTGTATCATATAATAATATAAAATGACAGATACATATATACATCATGAAATCTAGAATAAAATATAAGGTTATCATAGATGTACGACAATACCATCGTCGTCGTCTTTGTCATCCGCTTTTATATCGTCATCGTCGTTCTCATCATCATTGTTATCGTCGTCCTTACCACCTCCACCACTTCTACCTCCTAAACCTTCGGTATCCCCAAATCTTAACGCATCCAACCGAGCCTATGCTCAGCGATCTGAGCCTGCATATGTCCCTGTAACACCTGCATCTCTTCTTGATGCTGCTGACCCAACATCTGAGAATGAAGTAGTGTCGTATGCTGAATAGCGGCTATATGTCGTCTACGTTGGTCCAACCTGTGTGAATACTATACTATAAAAGTATTATCTTACTGTATATTTCTTAAATAAGTACAAGAAACTATTTTAACAATTAGATAAATTACCTCATGAAGCGGGTAAAGTCCATGGGTGGGGATACTGATAATGATCTCATCAGGTGAATAAACTATAGGTTGTACGATCAAAGTACCGCTCAGTTTTTATGCTTTGAAAGAGTCATCAAGAGCATAATCCATGGGATGCTTGAAGCACTATGATGGGGTGGGATCAAAAGTAAATGGCAGAGGATGAACTCTACCAACAACCACAAGTGGACCTACATGATCGTAGTTAACATCCCGACTGTAATCTGGTAATAAGCAGAATCAAGGTGCAACTCTGTCCCAATACGTATTAAAAGCAGCTCCTATTATGAAAAATGTATGCGTGTCTATCCAGCCTATCTGACTAAGCCTCTGTATGTAATATCTATCAATAGTCCAATGTTTGCCGAACATATCATCACTAAAAAATGGATCTTCGGGTACATGCAGGTCACCTGTGGACTGGAAGTAACACCGGTCTTCCTAATACCAAATATGAAGATAGGCCGGTGGGAGTGAAACAACACGATGAAGAGAGCAATGGTATACAATGGAGAGAGGATGAGCATCATGGAGCTAATCAGCCTGCATGAGAGAGTAATCCAATAAGAGGCCCACATTGCTTGTAAAATGTTGGATTTGGACCTCAGATCATTCTGAGATCGGGTAACCATCAAATTGTCTCTAACACCGGTAGTCGTACGCGTAACCAGCTAGATACTCTTCCATCGTCCCATACGTGGAAAATAAGAATCAACTGCATGGCTGACCGCCTCAACAATGCGTAGATGCATATTGGCCACGTACTCGTAGTACCAACATGACAACATATACCAAAACCCAAACATCTAGTTCACATCCCTAAGAGCAAAGGAGTCTGGTGCAATGTACAGACAATCCAGTATAGCTGAACCCCAATTTATCATATGCATATGCTTTATATGGGCTACGCTGCTAGGTAGCCAAGTCGAATCGTACTCTTTTAGTTCGAAAAGAATGTCGAACCAAAAAGATGAAAAAGAAAAGCCCGAAATACAACATCGCCCATTGCCTCGGTACCTACATGAGCTAAAATATACTCCTATAAATATGTAAGGGTAACGACTCCAGACGATATATGATCGAGGGTGAAATCAGGTAAATACAAGGTGTACGTATCAGGTGGGTAGCTAGAGTCAAAGAGCTAAACTAAGGCTCCTACTAGTGGTTGGTCAAATGACAGGTTAGGTCTAATCTGTAAGTGTCCAAAAGGACTAACCCATAGCTTATCCCGTAAAGTCTGAGGCGTTACGTCGTAAAAATGTGTAATATGCCTCGATCAACTGCCACGAAAGTTGAGGTAGCAAGACTTGTAAAAAGACATTTGTTCGTAATTAATATATTATAAAATAACACTACAACCTTACTATGTAATATGGTAGATAGTTATTTTGTACGTTATTAATTATATTACAGTAAAATTATACCTCATCAGTCTTAAGACCTGTGGATATACGGTGAAAGTAACCCTAGCATATCCATCTAGAACCCATAAGTCAAATATCTTTGTCTCGGGTGCAAGAGAAATGTGTGCAAGACCAGCCATCTCATCTGTCTGTAGTCTAACTGTCCGTCTAGCGATTTTGATTACACGTGGCATCTTAACGCGGTATCAAATAAATAATAAATTCTAGCGATTTTGATTACACGTGGCATCTTAACGCAGTATCAAATAAATAATAATAAATTAAAATCGTGAATGATGAGTTGGGTAGGGGGATGCATCCTACCATGGTCATGGTCGCTGATTTAATCAGCGTCCAAATGCTAAACTCTCATTAAAGCACCATCTAAACATAAAGCGCTGATTAAGCTTGTCTGTTGGGAAATTACTCCAATATTCCCCATTAATATTAAGAGTCGTGATGTTACGATTTGTAAACTTTTGGAGTTACTCTAACTAGTGCTAATTTTCAGGTATATGCTCACGAAATATGCAAGCATATAATGACAAGCCTTTACAACAAAAATTCAATAAAAACAACTCATTATATTCATCTACAGTGTTGTACGTACATACCATGTCCATCTAGTGTTGGACGTCCAGAAACTCCTAAACGTAAAATGACAAACGCTGTTGAACTCCTCCAACACGAAATGCTGGCAAATGAACCATATAATATGCATACAAATACAAGCAGTGCAAGTCCTTATCATTTGCCGGCACATTACAGAGTACATATAAAATCAAACATCTAAAAACAGAATAAATATTCGCTAGCAATCAATTTGCAGTTGTCTGGTTAGGCATCTCCGCTCTCAAATTTTTATTCATATCGAAACGCATCATCATTCCTTATTATTCATTCCTTTCCCAAAAGACCCATTCTCAGTACACTTGATATCTTCTTCTTCTTCCCCACTAAGGGAGATGTCTGTAAGTACACAACTTCCTATTTAGCAGCATACATTTGCTGTGACTGTAAATATATATTTCTGATCATCATTATTTCCTTTTGTCAGCAACCACTGCATGTACCAAAGTTTGGTAACTGGGACAGCGACAACATCCCATACACATCATACTTTGAAAATGCTCGAAAAGACAACACCACCCTCGGAAAGAAGAACTTCAACCCTAACGACCCCGAGGACAATCCTGATGCTTTCGTGTCAGGGATATTTCCTGCTGAATTTGAACTGAGAGCAAGCGATAACTACGAGTCCAGCGAGGAGTATAAAGTGGTGCAGGTTAGTAGCAAGTCTTCTCATAAGAATGTAAAGAGTGGGCACTCTGAATATGGGAGTGATAACAGCAGTATGGAAGCTTCTATTCCTCTTCCTCCTCGTCAAAGGCCGAGCAGGAACTCAGATGAAAGACCACCTGTGCTTTCTTCACGAACCGACACTGTAAGCACTTTTGCAGTTCATTTTATAACTGTTTTGAATGTACAGGAGTAGTAGTTTGAGCGGTTTTGATCAAACAGAAACATGACAAACCTTCGATTCCGAAATTTGGGGTTTGGGAGGAAAATGAAGCAGCGTCCAAAGATGGTTTTACAGTTATATTTAACAAAGTTAAGAAAGATAGGCAAGTTGCTGCGAATAAGCTTCCGAATATTCCGGTTGTTTATCCGAATTCTACTTATGAAGGCAAGATGAATGGGAAGCCTTCAGCGAAATCTAAGGTATAGATACATCTTTGGGATTTATGTTGTTTGATACTAGGAACCAAAGTGTGTGTGTGTGTGTGTGTGTGTGTGTGTGTGTACACACACACACACACACATACATACACACACACACAGTGTGTGCGCGTAATTGATGATTTCGATTTTAAACCGCAGATATGCTGCATTTGTCCTAGAGTTGATGAATAGCCGATTATCTTCTTGAAAGCAACAGATTTGCAGATATTCAAAAAATTAGAACAATGTGTGTCTGCTGGGTTTCTTCTGTATTTTGAATTTTGTTATTGGATTGTAATGTTTTATTTATTATTGGATGATGATCTAATACATTCATGTCATGTATATTACAAAGAAATCGGTTTCAACCTAAGCCAAATCCGCTATGGCCGTTTGATCTGTGCCCCTTATTTCCAATTGATTATGCATTCTTAGGAACTATCTTTATTAATAATCAAAATAAGAAGGATTTTTTTTTTTTTTTTTTTTTTTTTTTTTTTTTCTGATTTGGCTTTGTTTTGAAACTTTATTACAAAAATAGTCATGCTTTGAATTGCAGTTGTAGTTTGATTTTGACTAACTCAGCGCTTAGTTGATCGAAACATGCTGGCGCAATATCAAATTGCGCCAATATATGTGTAAACTGACGCAATCCTAGATTGTGCTAGCATATAGAATAAAAAAAAAAAAAAAAAAAAAAAAGGAATCTTTATGCATAGGCGTAATCTCATATTGCGCCTAACTGACGCAATTTTGGATTGCGTCTAGAGGCCAACAAATACAGCCATCTTTCTTTCTTTCACTTTCACCTCCTCTCAGTGAACAAAACCAAATTCAGAGTCTCAAAATTTCCATCATTTTTTCATTCCAAAAATTTGATTTTAGCAGATCTAATTGTAGAATAACAGCTTTGTCTTGATTTTGATTGCCAAAAAAGTATGTTCTTGTAAAACTGGATTTTTTTTGGATATTTAGAAAATCTGAATGGTGTTTCTTTCCTTATCAATATAGAATGACCCCAAATTTTACTGCGACTATATGCTATTTTGATGAAGATGTGGTTATTGATGAACAAAAGTGTGGATTATAGAATAGGAGATCTTACAAACTGAATGTACTCCAACCGATGTATAAGCAGGAAGCTGGCTCGGTCTGATTGCGCTAGCATGACAGGATGAGTAAAAGTGACCGCTTTCAAAGACGAGGAATGATCAATGTTAGGAACCTAAGTTTTGCTCTTCCACAAAACAACAAGATTTTTATACGAAATATAAAAAACATCAATTGTTATTTGTATCAAATGAAAAATTGTATTACCGCCATCAAACTTTTATTGCCCGATCGATGGTGATCCTACATATATAAGACGCTTATGTCAGTCGGTCCAGGTGACATCTCTGAATACTCTACGCGCATTCAACGATAACAAATTCAACATTATATATTTTCCAAATGGTTAAACAACTAGCATTCACTAATTCAACGTAGAGAACGGTTTTAATCTTTAATTCAGTTCGAAACTTATTAGCTAATCTACATAAATCAACTATCAGACAATTAATATTGATCGATTATATGTTCAATAACTCAAAGAATGTTTCCGATGTTTAAATTTGCTAGTAAACAACTAATGTTTCCAAACTTTAAATTTGCTAGTAAACAACTTCAAATCAACTATAAATCACCAATTAATCAATTGTTTATATAAACTCCAAAATTTACTGAAAACCTAATTTTTCAATAAAATGGTTTTAATCAGAAAAATTGATAGTGTAGATGCTTCAGATGCAGAAGAAGTTGCCATTCTTCAAATTATAGGTAAAGATTACAAAAATATTCATGGGTTTTGTGTTTTAGGAAATATGAGGATTTGAGATTTTAGTTTTAGAGGAAAGTAAATAGGAGAAGAAGGTCGGTCCGTTGCTTGTTTTACAGCATCAGACGCTATTTGGGATTGCGCCTAACTGACGCAATCTCGGCTTGCACCTAAACGTAAACATTTTTACTTTCTTGTGTATAGGTGCAATTTCAGATTGGGCCTCGTTGGCGCAATCTAGGATTGCGCCCTTACATAAGAAAAGAAAAAAAATATTTGCGTCTCGACGTAATCCAAAATTGCATTTGTTCGGCTCAATCTCAGATAGTGCCCGGACGCAAAAATATTATGTAATCTATAATTAAACTGGTGAAATTTCATATTCCGCCTGTATACACAAGCACATACCCAATTTGAGATTGCGCCAGTGTGTTTTGATCAACTTACCGTTGAATTGGCCAAGACTGGGCTATACCTGTAATATATTTCTAAACATGACTATTTTTGTAATAAAGTTTCAAAACAAGACCAAATAGGGGAAAAAAATCCAAATAAGAATACAAATTTTGATCGGGCATTAAATAAAAAAATAAAAAAACGTTTGCATCCAAATAAGTGGCAAAAAAATTCAACCTAATCGACAATAAGAATTAATATCTATTTTTAGATGGAAATTTCGGAATATAAATAAGTTGCAAGTTTAAAATTCTATCCTAGACAAAAACAAAGAACAATTTTTATATTTTTCAAATTTTCTTTTAAAAAAATACAAAGAATTTTGAATTTACTACTTTTAATTATATTCATTGCGCTGCATATGCAATAAAAGATGGTCTCAACTAATTCATTTAATACGGGGATACGACGAGATGGGTATCTAACACATAGTAATTTTAAACGATTAGTTCCAAGCACGCGAATTAATACAAAATACCATTTATTTTATTGAGTTTTTCTTACGGTGTCAACAAATAATAATGTTATTAAATTGGGTATTATCTACTTTTTTTTTAAACCAAACTTATATATACATTGGAACAATGTTAAAGAAAGGTAATAATTTGATTTTAGATCTTGTTTTATAAAAAAAGATAATCAATATGCATTTTAAAATGTCTATCTGTGCACTAAGTAGTGATATTAAAGTTAATTACCTACTTAATTTTATCTTGGCTTCTTATATTATCATAATCCTCTTACAACTAATCATTTTCTATGAAATAAAGAAAACAAAACCATGTGAGAAAAAGAGTTTTATTCATTATAGATATTATACATTTCCATTATATAGACTCCCTTATATATAAGTCTTGGCGTTTGAGAGCTCCAACAATGTGGGATTAAATAGAAACACACATTCATATTTATTACTAATATGCGTTACAACACCAACCTTGAATTTGCATCTTCAAAAACTTATGTGCTCTACTATCTGAAGTTGTCCCTTTTGAAAACATATATCTTGATTGCTTCTCCTTATTATTATCTTGATTATATGTATCTACACAATCAATATAGATATTGTCGAATGTCTCATTAAAAATCACTATCTGAAAAAACCTAATGAAGGAACCTTGAAAGGGGTAAAGAGCGCAACTTATAAAACGATATATATATATATATATATATATATATAAACACACACACGCATGCACGCACGCATACACGCGCGCATACGTACACACACACACACACACACACACACACACACACACACACACATATATATATATGCATTCCGGGGCACTCCTGTTTTGTAGCACCCCTACCAGTTTGGGAGCTGCAATAGTCCAAATTCAATAAGAATTTGTAGATGTTCAATCCACATACATATTAACATCTATCCAAAATCTGAGCTTGTTACGACATTCGTAGAATAATATATTTGATGTTTAAATTTAACGGTTCGAATAAGTGTCTTGTAACAACCCGGAAACTCTGAACCAATTTAAAATTTTTATTTTAGCAATTTTAATGGATTTTAATATTTAAAAGAAAATGTGTTTTGCCAATTTCAATCAAATTGGATCGACCAGAAAATGGCCATTTTTCAAACGGTCTCCAAATTTGATGAAATTAATTTTGTTAGGACTGTATCATCAAAACATAGTTAGATTTATTTTTCGGGAATTTTTGGAGTCCTTTTGTGGCCCCGGTAAATTTAAATGTACGATCAAATTAAATGATTTATATTTTAATTTAAAGAAAAGTGGGCTGAAACGATCAAATGGGCTGACGGGACCTAGTCCATTGTGTCCGGAATGAGGGTATTTGATTAGGAGCAAAGTTCGTTGGGCTGATTGGAGTTCGTAACAATAAACAAGTAATTTGTGGATTAAATATTAAATAATATTAATTATATATATAGGCCAAAAATATCAGAAACCCTAATTCTCTAACGAGACCCGCCGCCATTCTCTTTATCAATGGCCGATATCCTCCCGTTTTCACCCCTCAATAATTCTCAATTCCTTTCGAATTAACCTTGATTCCAAAACACAAATCGAAGTACTTCTCAGGCTCGTCAGATTCATACGGTTTTGATGGCAATTAGGGGTGTGGTTCTCGAGAAATTGAGTCCCAAACCGCTGGACTTCGCACACTAATTATAGTGTTAGGGGGCACCGAATTTTGATCTGGTCAGGGGGCAGGGTGGCGTCGTTGGGGGCTTCAAGGTGAAGGGTCAGATTACATTCTGGTGGCGTCAGGTGCTCGCGAGGGTGGAGGAAGTTCGGTCGACTACGGGTCTTCGTGGTCCAGAGAGGAACGACAGTGGAAGAAGGGGGTAATCCCCTTTGTCAATTTAATTAATCATTTTATTTTAAAATACATGTAATTGAGGTTAAAAAACATTGTTTGGTAAATAAAAAATAAAATAAAATAAAAACCACATTGTTTTAAAAATGGAAAATAGCAATGTTTTTGTAAATGAAAAATAGCAATGTTTTTGTAAATATAAAAATAGCATTGTTTTTAAATATAAAATTTGCATTGTTTTATAAATAAAAATATCATTATTTTATAAATAAAAATATCATTGTTTTATAAATAAAAATTACATTTCTTTGTAAATAAAACTAACATTACTTTGTAAATAAAAATAACATTTCTTTGTAAATAAAAAGAACATTGTTTTATAAAATAAAAAGAACATTGTTTTAGAAATTAAAATGTGCATTGTTTTGGAAATTAAAATATGCATTGTTTTAGAAATTAAAATATGCATTGTTTTAGAAATTAAAATTTGCAATGTTTTGAATATAAAATATACATTGTTTAGAAAATAAAATATACAATGTTCTGTAAATAAAATATACATTGTTTTAATCATATAATTAGCATTGTTTTAATCAGAAAATTTGCATTGTTTTAAAATAGGAAATTAACATTGTTTTAAAATAGAAAATTTGCATTGTTTTAAAATAGAAAATTTGCATTGTTTGCAAATAGAAAATTAGCATTGTTTTAAATGCAAATAAAATTGAGAAATAAAAATGGGTTATTTTATAGTGAAAATTAGTCTCACATCCTTAAAACTAAAGTTAATTAGGTTCACATCCTCCCCTTTTGAAACGTATAAATTTCATCCTTATTTTTAAAACCCAGCTTTTTTTTCGAAAATGCCTTCATTCGATTTTAACGCTGCGTTTTTCACTATATGTTACGTATTAGGTTTTCATTTTTTACAGAAACATAATTTTCTAATCCATGGCGGCGGGATCCAAAACCTAAACCTAAGCCGCCGCTCGACGCTCCAGCACCAGGATCCGCCAACGCGCGCTACCCACTGGCGCGTCCCCTCCTCCAGCAAGCAGCGACGACCAACATCGACCAGCCCCAAATCACGAGACCCCAAAACCTAAACCGCCGCTCCAGCACCAGGATCCGCCAACGCGCCGCTACCCACTGACGCACCCCCACCTCCAGCAACCAGCGACGACCAACATCGACCATCCTCCGTTCAGTCGAAGGCAGCAACTCGTCCACAGCAAACCCTCTACCCTTTCCGGCTCTGGCGATCCAAAACCCGGTTTTTTTGTGTGAGTTTTTTTCCTTTTCTTTCTGATTTTATTTTTATGATACATACAAGGTTAGTATTAGCATAAAAATACGATTTTTCATATGATAAGGACCTGAAAAAAAAATCATGAAACTATTGTTGTGGACGGTTTGGATTTTTGCTGTAATTCTGATTAAAAGTTGCGGACAAATATGCATCTGTTATTAATATATGCATATCTGTATGCAATTTTTTATCAAACAATCAGAAAAACATATTATTTTACAAATATATTCATATTTCTATGCATATATGTAGAATACCTGCATATGGCGGTTTGGATCTGTAAAAACACGATTAGTATTAGCATAAAAATACGATTTTTCATATGATAAGGACCTTAAAAAAACATAAATTTGTTAAACTATTGTTAGAACTTGTGGATTTTTGCTGTAATTGTGATTAAAAGTTGCGGACAAATATGCATCTATTATTAATATCTGCAAACTTGTGGATTTTTGCTGTAATTCTGATTAAAAGTTGCGGACAAATATGCATCTATTATTAATATATGCATATCTGTATGCAATTTTTTATCAAACAATCAGACAAACATATTATTTTACAAATATATTCATATTTCTATGCATATATGTAGAATGTTTGCATATAAATAATCAGAAATTATTGTTATTTTGTTGTATTGTACGCATGTATTTATATTAATCTGAAGTTGTTTTTGTAATTTAGGTTTCTGCACATTAAGCTTATCAATGTTGATTTTCTTTTTTTTGATAACAGTGTTCCGGCGGATATTGGTGTAGTGGTGTTGTTGAAGCTTGGTCGTCCATTTTTTTCCAAATGATTGAAATTTGCAGTTGCTTCTACAGAGTCTTCTAGATGTGGTTTGTGCAATAAGCTGGATCTTAACAAAATTATTTGTTCTTCAAAAGACCATTAGCTCTGCTTTGTAAATCTTCTGAAATTTTTGATATATTACATGTAAATGTGGTCTGTAAGTATTTGTTGATGTAGTACATGTAAATGTTACGAATTTTTTCATGTAAGTATGCATATATTTCTGTTATTTGCATATATATATATATATGCATCTTGTTATAATTATATGTATTTACTTTTTGGTCACTTATTTTGTTTCAGCAATTATGCAGTACAATTATGTATGTGTATGCAATTATTTCACTTAGTTGCATATATGTATGCAGTTTTATGTAATTTTTGTATCTAATTGTCTAGTTTTTCGTAAAAAACCAAAAACTTAATTAAAAAATTGTAGTCCCTACATTCAAGTAATAATTTATTTCTGTACAATGTTAATGTATGTACGTTTACTTCATTGTTGCTTAAAAGTAATAATTTATTTTCTGTATAATATTAATATATGTATGCAGTTATTTTACTTAGTTGCATAAATGTATGCAATTTCACATAATATTTGTATTTAATTTTCCAGTTTTTCGTTAAAAAAAAAAACGCTGTTGGAATGATTGACAGTTTCCCAGAATTGTAGGATTAGGTTTTTGAGCGAGATAATAGGAGCGGTGGACTGAGTAAATGAGGACGAACAGTTGTTGGATAGTTTTTTAGGTGCATAAGGGTAGATCATGAATTTTTTTAGCGGAAATTCAAAAATAGGGATGTTTTTTATAATGTTTTTATCACCGGGTTTTTTTTATATTTTGAAACTTAATAGGGACCTGTAAAAAATGCACCCTATTTTATATATATAAAGCATTTTTAATAAAAATATGATTTTTTTATATATAATAGCGTTACAAAAATATGATTTTTAATATATGTAGCGTTATAAAAATGTGATTTTTATTTATAAAGATTGTTGAAATGTGATTTTTGACATAAACCGCGTGACACAGATTGCGATGGAACCGACTGAAAGCAAAACGGAATCCAAACCATCGTCCGATAAAGACTAAAGGAGTGGAAACCAAAGGTGAAAACTCCTCACTAAAATTTTTGCACATTTATTTATTTATTTTCATAATGTGAATATATATAGGATTACCAGTTTAGATTTTTATCAGTTTAATCATTATAAATTATATACGATGCGTGTTAGATCACTTTCCTCATCCACAAAATCATGGATGATTTAAATTGACTGTATTGTGTGTTGTTGAAATGTTTAACACATTAAAAATGTTAATATTAATGTGATAGTGAAATTAAATTATAAATATTCATTTATAATTTGAATAGTAAAAATTGATTAAATAGAAAATGATTCAAACTGAATTAGAATTGGTTAAAATTTGTTAACCAATAATTTATTTAAATTCATCGTTGTTGTTTGAAAATCCTACACGGGTACTGGAATGATACTTGACATACACTAGTCCCAATATTTAGTTGTATGTCAATCGATGGATTGACAGGCTGTGATGAACGTTATTTATTTATTTATTTTAATGCTCACACAGTTGTAAATTTCACTTTGGATGTGGATGAACTGTTTAATGATTATTTATCATTATTGTTGAATACATGCAGTGTGTGAAATCCATATAACTAAAATTATATGGTAATTGATTGAGTCGCATTCCGATTCAGAAATAAATAACGTTTTATAATAAATAATGTTTTATGAATAATGTTGAATAAAATATCATTTTAGAATTAAAAAGACAATTTAGAATTAAAAAGACATTTTAGAATTAAACAAACATTTTAGAATTAAAAAGACATTTTAGAATTAAAAAGACATTTTAGAATAAAAGATCATTTTAGAATAAAAGATTATTTTAGAGTAAAAAGGACATTTTAAATAAAAAGGACATTTTAGATTAAAAAGATATTTTTTAGACAAGAAAGATGTTTTAGAAAGACATTTTTTTAATGAAAAAGACATTTTTAATGATAAAGAACATTTATATGTAAAGGAACATTTTTATGTGAAAGAACCATTTTTATGTAAAGGAAACATTATATGTAAAAAGAAAATTTTTATGTAAAGGAAACATTATATGTAAAAAGAACATTTATATGTAAAAGAACATTTTTATGTAAAAGAACATTTACATGTAAAAGAACCATTTATATGAAAAAGAACATTTATATGTAAAATGACATTTCAAGGTAAAAGATTATTTTAATGTAAAGAATATTAATAAAAAATATTTCAAATAAAGAATCCTTTAAAATAAATAATATTTTAAAATAAAAAATATTTAAAAATAATACTCAAAAAAAAAAAAAAAATGATTTCGATGTCCGTCTTTAGATGGACACAAAAATATAAGAATATGAAGCCGGTTTAAGTATAGAAACGTCATTTTAACCCGAACGGGTTTATCGATCGATTTTATTCACCTTATAATGAATATCGAAAAGAAGTAATTTCAATTTAATATTTTGAAATATTATCATTTTAATATGATAAAGGTATAGGATATTCAATTTTGACTGAAAATCGAATATGAAGTTGGAATTGTTTTAAAACAAATTTATAATATTTTATAAAATACGTTTTAAATGGAAATTGACGATATATATAATATATATATTTAAATGGCCTGAATAGAACGCGCCACACAGCGACCGTTCGCGAATTTCGACCATTAACTTCAAATCCGCGTAACGGAAGATCCGACCGTCGGATTCTCACCAAACCAGAACATTGGGTTCGTATCGAAAAGAGCTTTCCAATAAATCTAAGAAGTTTGAAATCTAACGGTTGGATTTGGAATTATGTCCAAATCAAATTTGAAAAAGGTCGCTATAGATGTAGTTCGGTGGCCATTATTGGAAACCGACTGTACGGGCCTTAACAAAATTATTAAAAATATGAAAAAATTATGTAAAATCATAATTAATAATCTAGAAAGATTTTGGATGAAAATTTCCGCATTTAAAAAGATAAAAATCTATTTTTATTGAAATGAACTAGTTATTAACTAGAATAAATCTTTATTTAGGATTTAATTGAGTTTTCCAATTAATTAATATTTATTTGGAATTAAATGAAATAAATTGGATTTTGGGTTTGTCGTGAATGGTGTCTTCAATAACACTGTTCTTAAAACCCCGTATGAAAAGAATAAATCTTTTAATTAAGATTATTAGAGTTTCCAATTATATTTGGAAATTGGAATAAAATGAAATGTGAATTGGGTTTATTATGAACTGTGTTTTGAAAGACAATCGTTCTTTAACCCGATGAACAATGAAAATATAATTTGGGAATTTATAAATCTTTATTAAGATTTAAATGGAAATTTTCCAAAGTAAAGTTTTCCAATTTAATATATTAAATTGGAATTGAATGGAATTCGATTTGATAATAATAGATGAGCTTCTATGAATGAAGACTGTTACTATATATGGAATTTAAAAGGCCTTGTCGTTATTCCATTTATATTATTAGTTTGATACAGAAATTTTCATCGATTATATGTTGATCTGATTTCTGTGAAGATTCCATATTTAATGGAAGATGATTTTTGGTTTGTCGTGAACTGTGTTTTTAATGACATTTGTTCTTTAACCCAGTTAAAGATAAGATTAATTTCTTAAATTTGAATAATCATTAAGTAATGATTTTTGAGATTAAAACTTAGCTAGAGTTTTAATGAATCTTTAATTAGATTAAAAGGTGAAAGAGATAATTACATTTATCGAATCCATGAAATGATTGAGAATGGAGTACCACCAGTTTTACTCCAGGCGATAGTTAAATCTTTAATTAGATTTGAATGTGAAATGGTACTTAAATTTACCGATAACACTGTGGGTGTTAGATATGGAGTACTACCAGTTTTGCTCCATGGGATAAATAGGTTGGGATTGGGATAATAAATAATAAATGATTACTTCGGTAAGGCTCGCTAATCCCGACTAGTTAGTAAACCTTAATATGGTTTAAAATTGATAAAAGATAAAATAAATTCTTTTCAAATGGATAACCAAAAGAAGATTGAAGAATAAATTTAAAAGAATTTATCTTTGATAAAATTAATAGGAATCTTTCCCTAATAATATAAATATTTTATTAAAAGAATATTCTGAATTGGAATGAGGCGTATGATGTGATTTTATAGCACTTGATTATAAAATACGCGAATTATCCGAAAAGACCGGGTTTAACCCATTCTGAATAATTACTACGACGATCAAGAGTCGAAGATGAAGACGGTGGTAGAAGACCGGAGTTCTTCACATTGTTTGGGTGATTACTGATGTCTTGATTGGGCCGTATACCCAAGACAAGGTAATAAGTAGTGATCATCCAAACGTAATTGGAGATCGACGGATACGCGAGGACCTCTCTCCTGTATTGGACATATGGGACGAGGAATAAGGTACCTCCGGTTTCGTTCAGACCCAGAATGGACTTGTAAATGGATGGTATGTTTGACGTTGTATTACTTTATGCTGTATTCATTGATCTCTGCTAAATATATATCTGCTTGGTCACGGAGAATATATTCTCTTGCTTAACACCTTTCTCTGAGACGTACGAGCTCAGAGGTTATATACTGGCAGAAATCAATGGTATGGTATGGACTGACAATGTGGCATTCTAAGATGCAAATGATCAAGGCTTTTGTTGAAAAGCAGAGCCTTGTTGTTGATGATCAAAGCACAGCTTATTTAGGCATAGCTTTGTGTATAGCGTTACTTCGGGAGCCTCACACCTCGGTTTGAACCAAAAACGGGATAGTGACTGCATGGAAATGGACATATGTTAGTTCTAGCTACAAGTAACGTCATGGTATGGACCTCAGACTGTTTACTTATGTGGAAGTCCCTTATTATTTGTTGGAAAGTGGGGTACCTCGGATATGATTTGAGTCCCTAGTGGCTCTATAGTGGTCGACATTACTGACCCATTTTAGAGGTTCGATAGAACCGGCTAACATATAGTTTATGGTATAATTAATCATCGACGGATGACCGGCCATGTAGATCCAAGGTATCGCCAACGTCCGAGTCCTGAGGCACTTGCTAGTGTGTCTCAAAATCGGTGAGGATAATCCCTTGCCTCGGTTCATAGATGGAAACCCAATTTCCAATACGCGATATTCGGTTTTCGTTGTAAATATATATATATATATATATATATATATATATATATATATATATGACGACGTAATATAATGGTACCTACGCCGCCTATGATCGATACATTTATATTCGAAGTTGATTTCTTCACTTATAGTAATAATAAAAGATGAAACTTCGCGTATCAAGCATATTTGGCTATTATAAGGGAAAACTCTATCCTCGACTGCGTTCATTGTGTGATGGAACCTGAGTCTTATAATAGCTTTATTTTTCCAAAAAGCACTGCGTTGTTTTAAACTAACGTTCATGTGGAGTAAATCCTCCCGTGGTTTACCTAACTTTAAAATCAATTTTAATAACTGTTTTTGAGTGCTCACATTAGTCCCATGGCTGACCTGGAGTTTATTGTTTTAACCTAAACTCTGGGTGCCTATATTTTTCACACGGGCAGCTAGTAGTTTTGGTTTTGCTGATATTATTTTCACAGAATCCTGGTTTACAGTTGAAGCAATATTCGAAAAAGCTCTGTATCCGTGTATTCCTTCCAGTTGTGTTATATATTATTTTTCCGCTGCTATGTAATTTAAATCTCTAATATTGTATTTCCAGCGTGTAATATTTATTCATGCTATGAAATATTCTTGTACTCTGATGTAATTATTGTAATAACAATGAAATGTCACTACAACATAAAAGACTTTTGATGGCGTTTAATAAACGCCATAAAAAGAATCCACAACGTTTTTGTGGATGCTGTTTATCAACATGCAGTTAAAAGTCAGTACCAAACCATGGCTATGTTTAAATGCCATGAAAAGTATGATTCAATAGTGTTTCGTCCGTGCTGTTACTACATTTCATGGCGTTTAGGTTAATTTTCTATAACTTTTTCATGGCGGTTTTTGAATGCTAAAAAAAACATTTCTTAGCGGTTTTTTGATGCTAAAAAAATATGTTTCAGCGTTTTATAGGTGCTTCTATAATGATTATTTTGTGTTGTGATATTTTCTTGCAGCATTTATGAATTGCTGTAAGTGTTTTTAGGTCAAACTTTTAAAAAACTATTTACGGGGTTTTATAAATGCCACTAAAAATAATGCTATGGAAATTTTCAATGACTCTGTAAAAATGTCGTAAAAAGTAACAAAATCAATCTACAAGCTGATACCAATTTGAAATCTGCATATTATATACATACCCCAATTCAAAATAACAGTGTCATACTAATAACTTATTTTATTTTGATCACATAATTCATAACCAACAAGTAAAATTTTATAACTAAAACATGCAATATTCTTACATCGATTAGGTCCATAATAGTTCATAAAATAGTAGCTAGAGTTATACCAAACATACACAAGCAGTAGCGACCAAAATATAGTACTACATACATTCTTACAAACCAAAATATAGTCTTAGCAGCATGATTAACTTCGACCCATACGTGATTCTAACAATGCTTCCTATCAACGTCTTCGTCTATGTACCTATAAAGCAAAAATCTCAATATTGTTAGTACATTCAAAAGCTAATAAGTTAATTGTTGGAAAACAATGGCTGAGTCGCGGACTAGGTCGCTTTCTTGAAGACGATTCGGCGATTTGGTCAGAGGTGCAAACCAATTCGTTCCTTCGCCGCCGCCTCTAGGATAAAACAGCCTCTAGAATAGTAACTGATTTGCTTGCACAAACAAATCAGTGCAGATTTGCACTTTCGGGAAAAATACTGCTCGAAATTTCTTAGAAGTTTTAATGGCGGCTGAGAAGAAGAGAATATAAAATTCGGTATTTTTTCTCGTCTCAGATAAAATAGTATATATAGAACGAGAATTAGGTATTGGGAGAAAATATCGGATCTGCTAAAATTTCGGGGGGATTAATTATTTTACCGTTGCAAAACTTTTCCGTTGCAGAATAAATATCGGTGCGCAAAATAATTTTTTCCATAAAAAACGGTTCGAAAACAACTAAGTTTTATGGTCCAAAAATATAAGTGCCTACACCACAAAGCCCAAGCCCAAGCCGAACCGAACCGGGCCGGGCCGGGTCGGGTCGAGTCGAGTCGGTCGGTCGCGCGCGCGTGTGTGGTGGTCATGATGCATGGTCTCCCTCCTCACAACAATGCATGTATTGGGAGCCCAAGGCCCCAACATGACTTCTTAGAAACAAGTATAAATCCTTGCCTCTTCCCTATAATCCCATGATGTGGGACTACTCAAACATAGGAGCCATTCATACACTTATTCAATCATTTTTAATAATTCACATAATGTTTGTAAACATTTCCAACAATCCCCCACTTGAATTTTTAAAAATATTTTCGAGCAGTTTCTTAAAAACATAAGATTGTGCATAAACAAAGGTGTCCAAGGACTTGAACCTTTGCATAGTGAGTAAGATTCAGTTTTTACTAGAGTGACACGTAGTCTTGAACTCTATTCCTGACATCAAACCACACACAATCTTTTCTATAGTGCAATCAGATAAGCCCGTGCATTTATGGCCCTGCACGTCTATCCCAGTTTAGTGAATGCTCTAGAAGTTTTGCCCAAACTCCATAGGAAACGGCCACATTTCCACATTCACAAAGGTGAGTCTATCAAGAGCACTCCTGAAGGTAGGTACTCCACTCCAAATAGAGTATAGATCTCATTAAGAGTTTATATTAACTCATCCTCTAATCACTTCAGGAATACATGCTTCTTGGTTTATTAAATAGCATGTTCAACTCATATCACTACACAACTTGTTATTACCCATTGAACCTAGTTCTTGGGATCTCCAGTCATTTAGGTCGGGTTACCATTGTGCGTGACTCAACAATCTAAGGGCAATAGTCCCATTCTTTTAGAAGAGTTATGGACTTTCTCTCTGGACAGTCCTTTCGTCAAAGGATCTGCCAAATTTTCCTCACTACGTACGTAATCCACTCTAACGGTACCTGTGGAAAGTAGTTCTCTAACAGTGCTGTGCTTACGACGTATTTGTCGTCTCTTACCGTTATAGTAACGGTTCTGAACTTTTGCAATAGCCGCGGTACTATCGCAATGTATCAACACTGCTGGTATCGGTTTTTCCCATAAGGGAATCTCAGCTAGCAGATTTCTCAAATATTCTGCCTCTTCACTAGCTGTAGCTAGTGCTATCATCTCAGACTCCATAGTAGACTGAGCCAAAATAGTCTGTTTCTTGGATTTCCAAGAAACAGCTCCTCCAGCGATGCTAAATATGTAGCCACTGGTTGCTTTAGAATCATCAGATAAGGTATTCCAGTCTGCATCAGAATATCCTTCAAGTACAGCTGGAAACCTTTCATAATGTAATCCAAGGTTTATGGTTCGTTTAAGGTATCTCATTACCCTTTCAATAGCTTGCCAGTGCTCTATACTAGGTCTACTGGTAAACCTGCACAATAATCCCACGACATAGGCAATGTCGGGTCTAGTACAATCAGTGGCATACCGAAGGCTGCCAATGATGCTCGCATAATCAGACTGTCTTACACCTTCACCAGTGTTCTTAAATAACTTTACACTGTGATCATATGGCGTACTTGCAGGTTTACAGTCAAAGTAATTATATTTCTTTAGTATCTTCTCAATGTAATGAGATTGGTCCAAAGAAATTCCCTTTTCTGACCTAGTAATCTTAATACCAAGGATTACACTCGCTTCACCTAGATCTTTCATATCAAAATTGACACTTAATAAGGATTTGACTGAGTTTATGGCATGAATATTTGACCCAAAAATGAGTAGGTCATCTACATAAAGGCATATAATAGTGCAAGTGTCATTCTCAGATTTGTAATAAATGCATTTGTCACTTTCATTAACTTTAAAACCATTTGAAATGATTAAGTTATCAAACTTTTCATGCCATTGTTTAGGTGCTTGTTTTAAACCATATAATGATTTATCCAATTTACATACTTTATGTTCTTGACCATGTACTACAAATCCTTCAGGCTGGTCCATATAAATTTCTTCGTCTAATTCACCGTTCAAAAAAGCAGTTTTAACATCCATTTGGTGTATAAGTAAATTATGAATGGAGGCAAGTGAGATTAATACCCGAATGGATGTTATTCTAGTTACAGGTGAAAAAGTGTCAAAGAAGTCTATATTTTCCTTTTGTTTAAAACCTTTAGCTACTAGTCGTGCTTTATATTTATCTATAGTGCCATCAGGTTTTAATTTCTTTTTAAGTACCCATTTACAGCCTATAGACTTACAACCAGGGGGTAAATCTACCAAGTGCCAAGTCTTATTGGATTCTAAAGAATCCATCTCATCGTTTATAGCCTCTTGCCAGAAATCGGCATCTAAAGAAGATAAGGCTTCTTGGAGGTTTATAGGATCCTCCTCAATAGTAAAAGCACAAAAATCTGAACCAAAGTCTTTTATGGTTCTTGCTCTTTTACTTCTTCTAGGTTCAGCTTCAGAATTTTCATTAAGTTCTGTTCTAATAGGCATATTTGAAGTGCCCCCACTATTCCTTAATTTGAAAGGAAATTTAGTTTCATAAAAGTCGGCATCATTTGATTCAATTATATTATGTGCATTAAGGTCATAAAATCTATATGCTTTGCTATTAATAGCATAGCCTATAAATGCACATTCATATGCTCTACTTGCCAATTTTATTCTCTTAGGGTCTGGAATGCGAACATATGCTAAACAACCCCAAGTTCTAAAGTATGAGACATTGGGTTTATGATTCTTTAAAATTTCATAAGGTGAAATTTTATTCTTAGATTTAGGGATTCTATTCAGAACGTAGCATACAGTCAATAAAATATCCCCCCACCAATGTTTTGCTGCACCAGAATTTAATAATATGGCAACTACTAGCTCGGTAAAGGTCCTATTTTTCCTTTCTGCTTTACCGTTCATTTCAGGTGAGTAGGGTGCAGTTCTCTCATGTACTATACCATGTTGTTTATAGAAATCCAGAATAGAATTAGATTCATATTCTGTTCCTCTATCACTACGAAATCTCTTAATTTTTCTATTTGCTTGATTCTCAATCTCAGTTTTGAATGTTTTAAACATGTCAAAAGCATCACTTTTATTTTTCATAAGATATACATATGTGAAATCAGAGCAGTCATCAATAAAAGTGATAAAATAACGATGTCCCTGTCTAGTTAAAGTGCCATCAAGTTCACATATGTCAGAATGAATCAAGTCTAAGGGTTCAGAAACTCTATCAACAGATTTGTGAGGTTTCTTTGTGATTTTAGCTTGTGTACAGAATTCACATTTATCAGATTCAAATTCTGTCATTTTAGGTATCATATCTAGGGTGCTCATGTTTTGAATTATTCGTTTATTAACATGACACAATCTAGAATGCCAAATATTAAAATCACAAAGCATATAAGCAGAAGAAGTCACTTTATTAGATTCAACATTCAGTTTAAACATACCCTCACAAGCATAACCCTTTCCCACAAAAGTTCCCTTATAAGTAAGAGTGTACAAATCAGCCCCAATAACTTGAGTGAAACCAGCCTTATTAAGGAGGAAGCCAGAGACCAGATTCTTTCTTATCTCTGGAGTGTGCATAACATCTTTCAGAATTACAGTTTTTCCAGAGGTGAACTTGAGTTCCACGTTTCCAATCCCCGCAACTGTAGTGGTGTGAGAGTCTCCCAACAGCACTTTCTGATTTTCAGCAGCCGTGTATGTAGAGAACATGCCACGATCATAGCAGACATGGCGAGAAGCACCAGTGTCTACCCACCAACCCTCTGATCCACCAACAAGGTGAATCTCAGTAATCATAGCCGTAAGAGGCTCCTCAGTCAGGTTAGCCTGCGGTGCAGAGCTTGGCCTGTTCCGGCACTTTCGTGCCATATGCCCTGGTTTTCCACAGTTGTAACAAAGAAACAACTGTCCAGAGTCATTCTTTTGGGCTGGTTTCTGCTGTCCTTTTGGGTTTCCTTGCGGATTCCCATTCTGTTTGTTGCGCCTGTTCTGATTCTTAAAAGATTTCTGATTTGGTTTCAGAACAGCGGGAGTGGTCTTCTTAGTACTGCTGTTATTCACAATCAGCACCTCTTCTTTCTGGTCTTGCTTGCGTGCTTCCTCCTCAATACGGAGGCGTGTAATCAAGCTCTCTAAGGAAAATTCCTTAGTCTTATGTCGCAAAGTGTTCTTAAAATCTTTCCAGCTAGGGGGTAATTTGTCAATGATAACAGCAATTTGAAATTGTTCGTCCAAGACCATACCTTCGGAGATGATCTCATGAGCTATTTTCTGAAGCTCATGAGACTGCATCTCTACCGATCTATCATCAGTCATCTGATACTTTAGGTAGCGACTTACAGCGTATTTCTTTGCCCCTGCCTCCTCTGTGTCATATTTCTTCTTTAGTGCTTCCCAGATCTCCTTTGCCGTCTTTTCATCTGAGTTATAATAATCATACAGATCATCGCTCAGTCCATTCAGTATGAAATTCTTGCATAAGTAATCCTGTTCAGTCCAGGTCTGCAGTTGCTTTGACTGTTCAGTCCATGATGCCATCTTTGCTGCATCAGTCTCGTCAGGCTTGTCTGGTAGCTGCGGTTTTTCAGCAGTCAGAGCAGCCACCACCTTCCTGATCGTGAGGAAGAACTCCATCTTCTGACGCCAGCGCTTGAAATGCAAACCTTCGAACTTGAAAGGAGCAGCAGTCACCAGAGGGCCGTGAAAGGCAGAGGGAGGAGCAGAATCGTCCACGGTTGAGTTGGAGGCCATTGTTTCAGTTCGTCTTCAAATTGTTGGAAAACAATGGCTGAGTCGCGGACTAGGTCGCTTTCTTGAAGACGATTCGGCGATTTGGTCAGAGGTGCAAACCAATTCGTTCCTTCGCCGCCGCCTCTAGGATAAAACAGCCTCTAGAATAGTAACTGATTTGCTTGCACAAACAAATCAGTGCAGATTTGCACTTTCGGGAAAAATACTGCTCGAAATTTCTTAGAAGTTTTAATGGCGGCTGAGAAGAAGAGAATATAAAATTCGGTATTTTTTCTCGTCTCAGATAAAATAGTATATATAGAACGAGAATTAGGTATTGGGAGAAAATATCGGATCTGCTAAAATTTCGGGGGGATTAATTATTTTACCGTTGCAAAACTTTTCCGTTGCAGAATAAATATCGGTGCGCAAAATAATTTTTTCCATAAAAAACGGTTCGAAAACAACTAAGTTTTATGGTCCAAAAATATAAGTGCCTACACCACAAAGCCCAAGCCCAAGCCCAAGCCGAACCGAACCGGGCCGGGCCGGGTCGGGTCGAGTCGAGTCGGTCGGTCGCGCGCGCGTGTGTGGTGGTCATGATGCATGGTCTCCCTCCTCACAACAATGCATGTATTGGGAGCCCAAGGCCCCAACATGACTTCTTAGAAACAAGTATAAATCCTTGCCTCTTCCCTATAATCCCATGATGTGGGACTACTCAAACATAGGAGCCATTCATACACTTATTCAATCATTTTTAATAATTCACATAATGTTTGTAAACATTTCCAACATTAATCATAAAAAACAATTGCCTTGCCAAAAAAAATGTTAACAAAAAACAGGTAAAAGTACTATAGGTGGCACAAAAGTTTCTATAAAAAGTAAAAGTTCATGTTTGTTGTTAGTTAACAATTTTCACTTTGGTGCAAAATACAGAATATACAAAATAGAAAGGAAGAAGAAACTCACTTTCGGGCATGAGTGAACATTGAGAAACTCCAACATTTTACAATGAGATTTAGCAATGACTACTTCTTCCTCTGGTAGAATCATGCAAGTCTGTAGAAAGCAATAATGCACATATTAAAGTAATGTCTGTCAACTCTCAGTTTGGCATACATTGAATAATATTGAAGCAAAAGGAATAATATTGAAGAAATATAAAAAATGCAAAAAATATTCACGACACATGCACTTGCAGCAAAAGGAATAATATAAAACAGAGGAAGGAAGCTATTTTTAAAGTGATATGTCTGCCATACGTTGAGGCTGAGGGTATGCATAATGTAAAGCTTTTATCTTTTGTATTTTGAGAGCATCTTCGGTGCATGCTGCATATGTTAAATGAACTTATAATCCAGTTAAAGGATATTCGTGCAAGTTAATGTTGAAGTAATGTCTGTCAAAATGTTATTAGGCTGCAGATAATAATGTTTTATCAATTCTGTACTTTTCTTCAAGTAGTAAAAATATTATGGCATTGCACTGTTTGAACTAGGCTCAATACTACAATTTGTCAAATTTCTCTATAAATACCACACGTTACTTCAATTAGTACATAACGATGATAGCTTCTTGCCCATCATTTGTTCTTGAAAAGTTGTTCCCCAAAATAACGCTTTTACTTGGTTTACAAAATGTATTTATCAACAAACAGAGTAGCTAAGAAAGCCCATGTAATCTTTGCCGTGCACAAATAAAACCAACATACAGTTACACGTGTTCAGTGAATACAAAAAAAATAAAATAAAAATTCCTTGTGCAAAACACTGGTTAAAAGGTAATAGCGAATGATGGTTGAGTGGTTAAGCTTGTTTACAGAGTACAAGCAACCAGGGTTCAAAACTATTATTAAGCTGCAGGTTAAATGAATTTTTAGTGAGAAACATTTTGCATGTATAAGATATCTCAGGTTAAAAAAGATATGTGCAGGTTAAATGGATATATGTGGGTTAAATGGATCTTTGTCAATTGCAAAACATGGTTGCCTCATATTTTCAAAGTTCATCAAAAGTGCTTTAAAGCAACAATAAAAGCATAGAAAAGATATGTGCAGGTTAATATTTAACCTGCACATATCCATCTAACCTGCACATATCCATTCCAGGTTAATATTTTGATTCATATCTCGGGTTAAAAAAGATACGTGCAGGTTAAATGGATCTTTGTCAATTGCAAAACATGGTTGCCTCATATTTGTTCATTTCTACAGGATTTTTACGAATTTCTAGTACATTTTGAAATTGTTTAATCCAAATTTAATGAAATAATGTCCATGCAACATCACATTTATTCACCTTGCCTTATTTTAAACAATTCATTTGACTTTAAAAAGAAAGGACGAGTCTTTCTGAGAACATGTAGATTTTTTTTTGGAAATAAGAGATCATGTCTCAAGTTCATGGACTTCCAACTGCAAAGCAATAATTTATAACCTATATACAAATATAAAAACCAAGTACATGATAACTAGTCCACGGCGGGCTTAACTCATTTGCCAAATGCAAGCCCTCATGAGACCATACACTAACTTGAACATGGTCATCAAGTCCCAATGATAAGTTTTTGAAATAGGGGTAGGTGAGTGATTCTATTCAACTATTATAACAATGACAAAGTGTACACTATATAACCATATGACAAAGTGTTTGAAATAGAGGCAGCTCGTTCATTTTTCAACTTACATGAGCATTTGACAAATGTGTTAATGAAAAATAAAAGTAGCAGGTTGAGAATATAACCATATCACAAAGTAGAACACAATTTTTACTTCAAATCATCTATAGATTTGTCAAAACCACCACGCCAGTGATCTCTTTCTATCCAGAACTTATTTTTTGAGAAAAATACAATTGTTGATAACTTTAAAATAATGAGAAATTCTTAGTCAAGGATTTAAATAGAGAGTAACGAGCATTAAAATAATGGAAATTTTTACATCACCAACAGTCAACTGTTCAATTAAAGTTCAGCAAAATAATAGATAACACAATATAAAATATAAGGAAGATACGAACATAGAAGTATGTTTGAAAATACGTGGAAATTAAAGAATATTTTCTTTCAAAAAAAATGCTATTTGTGAATTGGAAATTAATTTGAGCATTGGAAATTAAAGAGGCAGAAATCACCGCACTTCAAATAAGTGGAAGTGGACTATAACCCGCGGCTAGATGAAAAAAAAAACATTGGAAGCTCATTAAAAATATTTTCTTTTAGCTAAAATAAAGCATAACCAAATATGCATCTCAACATTTATGAAGAAAATAAGAGCAAATGTTTTTCTTATCAAAATATTAATGTTAGGTTGCACTTACTGGAACTAACATCTGGTATAACTTTCTCAGCAAGCCAAGCAATTGCAGTGCCGAAGGCGTCTTCAATGTTTTGTAAATCGGACGTTGGCCTCCACAGACGAGCGTTTGGAGAATTTACAACATCAACACAAATTTTAACTGCATTATCCCTAGAGAGACAAAATGAACCAATGTGCTTGGATCGATTGAAGCGACTCGTCCTTCAGCTACAATTTCCCCCCTTCAATCCAAATCAATCAGCTTGCACTTGTTATTTACTACTAAATTTGCACTCTTTCAATTAAGAAAGAACAATTTTATCATATGATCAAATACTGGTAAGGCGAAAGAAATAATTAATTATAAGATAACCTTTCCAACAGCAGCGATATTTATTGTATGAGTAGAAGATGACACAATTTTAACCTCCTCAATAACCACCATTGATTCTGTCCATGCCACTTTCATACCAATAGCTTCTCCACCTCGTGCCAAACCGTTGGTCGGTCTCCATAAATAAGCATGCTGATTTATTGGATTTTCTATCCAAATTGCCATTGCAGATGGTCCAAGAGGAAGATCGTTCACAATTTCTATTGGATTACTCAAGTGCAGCCATCCTTCGGCAACTATTTCTTCGGTCCCACGCCAATCATACAACTTGCATTTATGATTTGTGCTGCTAGTTTTACTCTAAGAAAAAAATATTATATTAACGAGGCAAATTTTTTATGTATTCAGGATAAATATTTGTTGCTAAATAATTTAAATTTTACCTCATTGTCTCCTTTCTTAGTATGGTTTATATTATGCAAAACAACTCTGCTAGCTGGTCATGCTACTATCTCTCCTTCAACTTCTTCAATGCGTGTCAAAGGAAATGAGGGCCTCCATAAAAAAGCATATGGTCTCCTCGAAATGTCAACAATAATTTTCATGGCATCTGACCCCTAAAGGGCTTAACTGAACAAGCTCCTTTGGATCGTTCGATAGAATTCTTCCTTCTGCAACATTTTCATCTGTCTCGCACCAGTCCAATAAATCACATGTGTCATGCATCTTGTTATGATTGCCCTACAACTGAAAAAAAGCAAAATATAGTGGTTATGTAATTTATTACGCAAATTTAAATGATATCACAATTAATATAATTTATTTTTACCTTTTGATGTGTGCTTGCTTCTCCGCAACTTTCTTCACTCTATCAAACCAATAATATTGCAACAACATTAGTAACCTTTTATATTAATTACATCAATACCCAATATAAAATCTTAATATAGTTGATAACTATATTAAAAAAAAATATCACATTTTGGAAATAGCACAGATGTTTACAATTTGCAAAAATAATATTAAAACCAACGTACCATTATTTTGGAAATACGCTCTAGAGACCAAGGGTTCGAACCTCTTAGACACAAAAATGAATGCTTTGCTTGAATAAACTGACCATGATTAAAAATGTATTAACCATGTTACCAACAAACTTGTCTAGTGGTGGTTGAATCACATCATATTGGCATCAGTTTGCCATGTTCAATTTCCATAAAGCTGAATACTAATTGAAATAATTTCTTTAACATAAATTTTTAGAAACTTAAAAGAAAAATCCAACGTTATAGTTACAAATGAACAAAATACATACACCATTTTCTTTCTATCTCCATTCAGTACATAAAAACATACACTTTGTTTCTTCTTACTAGCGTATGCACACTTCCAAAGCACATACAAGAGATGTTTGAAATGAAAAAAAATCACTAGATTATGCCAAGCAATGCACTTACACAAATTTTTACTGGATATAGGTTGTAGAATTTTGGATTCAAAATCTTATTGTTGAATGTGTAACTTTCTGGTAACTTAGAACACACCTTATTGAATCAAACTTTAGATTTAATGCTTTAAAAACTTTATAATCTTTGTTAACAATGACCGTGAATCATTTAAATCTCATATAGCTGTAGGAAAAATCAAAGAAATAAAAGAACTAATGGACTAATTCTGTAGTGCTTTTTTAATGCTAATCTTATGAAGTGTCATTTTTGTAAAACCATTTCGTTTACACATCGATACCCAATAAAGGAATATAAACCTTTATAAAGTCAACTAAAATTATTAGTTGACAGAAGGAGGCCCATCTCTGAACCTTTGACATATCAAATATCACAAGATATTCAAGAATGCCTCTCCTTGGTCTGGATTCCAGATGACTTTTTGGTTCTATATCAAATTCATTTTTACCTTGAATTGTTTTCTATCCCTTTTGTTTGAAATTTTTGCTTTAACAAACTTAAAAAATAAAAAAAGTATCTCTTATAGAGTGAACTGTACATGAATATTTTCCAGCCTACAAGCTTTGGCATAGGACAATGAAATAGCTATGAAATAAGAAATGAATAAGCTTGCAATAGTTATTTAGCAACAATAAATAATTAAATATTAAATATTAAAAGATCAAAACTTTATAAGTATTTTTATTGATCAAATGGATAAATCATGTTTATAATGCTAAAAATACAACTATTATGAACAAAGAGAAATTTTATGATTATTAATAAATAACTTTCAATGGCCCGAAATGGAAGAGTTTAAATATTTTGCGAAAAAACTTTTGTTGGAATGCATAAGATTTATTAACTACACTATGCAGTATTGATATAATATAATTACGTTATACAAATTAAATTCAATCAATGTAAAAAAAAACTACACAATAAGAATGCTAAAAGACTTGAAAAAAAAATCATACCAATTTATTGTGGAAAAATGATTCCCACGGAACCATGAAAGGTAGTGGACTATAAAAGACAAGACCGTATTTGAAACATAAAAAACAAACTAATATTATTACAGGCTACATCTTGAAGGGAAAAAATTATTTAAAAAATATAATAAATGGCCATCCTGTGGCTACAATATCACTACCAGCCATAGCCAAATCAATAAAGATGATGACATATAAATAAGGCTAAATGTAAATCAAAGGAACCCATGTTCCCAGATGAAAGTAATAATTTTGAACTGTCACGTAGATAAATGTAAATGCAATATACAAATGTGAAAAGAGGACCCTCTGTGTTACATACAGTAGTGTGCTGCTGCCGAATTTAGAACTAAAAACTAAAACTAAAACTAAAACATCCATCACAATTGGAAAGAGTGCTCAGGCCACATTTGAACATCAGTGGCATGTTTATTTGTCTCATGAAGAGACAATGGACTATAGAGTTATTTTTACTAGATATAAATTTTTTTTTTTTCATTAAAAACTGACAGCTAAAACAACTTAAATAACCTTATAAACTGACTGTTAAAACAAAATGAAGAGGCAATGGACTATAGAGTACTTGTATAGGAACAGTGACAGCAGTGAAAAAAAAATGAACCAATGCACAGTAGTGAGGAATTTGTAAGTTCTATAACATATTTTATTTTATTTATTTGCTTGTCTACCCATGCATACAAAACAAAAAGAGATTTGTGCAGTTTCTGCCTCTATTGATTGAATGATCCTAATTCCAAATCAAGAAATGAAAGAAGAATTGGTGCATTTACCGGATTTTTCATTAATGCATGAACCATCGCCTTTAATTCTGAAATTTGGTTTTGCATTTGGATTGTCTGTTTATCCCTAGCATGTTACCAAGTTGCCTTGGTAGCAGTCGTGCCTCTTCCCATTCCACTTAATCGTCCGGGTCTATCGGGTTCGAGCACTTGAGATAGCTCATCGCCTTTGTAACCGATTGTTGAGCCTGAATGTGATCCATCGACAACGCTTTTAATTTTTTCCTATAGAGATTAACATTGATATTATACACTAACATCAAACTATCACATTATTATATAAAATAAAATAAAGGTGCTTACAATTTTATCAGCAACAACGGCGTTCACTGGTTTTCCATCTTTTCTAATGTGAGATTTGACCCACACATCAACCTTACAGACCAGATTTTCTTTACTCTCCTCTTTCTACATTCAAACGGTCATTAAAAAAATAAATCATATTAGCTACTTACTTAATAAATGTTATGGTAAATTAATTAATTCTTGTTACCAAATCTTCAACCAATTGAGCCATCCCTCTACGGCTGCTTGTATGTGGCATCTGATTTTGTCGGAGGGCTTTGAATTTACCACTCATCATCTGAAATATTAAAAAGCACACAAAAGATTATACAGAGAATTAACATCCCTATTCATAGACAAGTGTAAGCCAATATTTTGTAACTGTGAACGTTTGAATTTCAGTAATAGCTAAAACTTAATTGAAAGTGGATCACCTCAAATTCTGGATTTGTTTTCAGCTTAATAAACTTCTTCCACTCCGTCATGATTTTGATGTAATCTTGTTTCAGCTGACGTCTCTCCTCTTCATTTTTTGCATTAACTATTTTGCGAACTAATATGCTTTTTGAAGATCGAAAAATATATCCCATTTGTCGAAATATAGACACTTTTTGCCATTCTTCGTCTAATTTAAATCTCGCCTGCAAATTTAAAAAGTAATGTCAAAAGAGTGGATCTGTTGAGATTGTTTTGAGAGAATCGAATTGCTTTTGCATTCATTCACTGTTTGATATATATAAGTTACGAAGGAATGTTCTAGATTACAATCAAAGATTTGATATTATCAATCAAGCCTAAAGATAAGGAAGGCATTAATATCTTGATTTGATATTATCAATCAAGCCTAAACATAAGGAAGACATTAATATCTTCTGAAAATAAGGAAGCTAAATAATATCCAATTATTTCTTCAATATTCCTTAACACCCCCCTCAAGTTGGAGCATGGGGATCACAAATGCCCATCTTGGATTGCACCTTGGATTGCATCACGAACAAAATGACAGTCAGCTTCAAATTTCCATACGCCATCAACAATTCTTCACTTTTAACAAATGGTTTTTAAAGTGGACCAACCACTCATTGGTTTTTAAAGTGGTCCAACCACTCAATGGTTTTTAAAGTGGACCACACTCAATAATGGTTTTTAAAGTGGACCACACTCAATGGTTTTTAAAGTGGACCACACTCAATGGTTTTTAAAGTGGACCACACTCAATAATGGTTTTTGGTTTTGGTTTTGGATTTTGATTTTTGGTTTTGGTTTTGGGTTTTGATTTTTGGTTTTGGTTTTGGTTTTGGTTTTGGTTTTTGGGTTTTGGGTTTTGGTTTTGGTTTTGGTTTTGGGTTTTGATTTTTGGTTTTGGTTTTGGTTTGGTTTTGGTTTGGTTTTGGTTTTTGGGTTTTGGTTTTATTTTTGGTTTGGTTTTGGTTTTTTTTTTTTTTTTTTTTTTTTTTTTTTTTTTTTTGTGAAGTCAATAACTTCAGGAAATTCGGGTAAATTGTAAAAAAAGTAGAAAAGTCCATCCCTCCTAATGCTCGTTCCAATCGGCCCCCTCAACAGGTCCAGTTAAACGGTCATTAGAAATTTCAGTATTACCAATAAAAGAAGCAAGAAGTTTCCATTGTTCCGGGGTAAAAATTTGCGAAGAGGCCATTTGTACGTCATTGGACCATTCATCATAATTATCTCCACGGAGACGAGTTGGGGTTATGAAGTCGCCGGGTCGATCATGAGGACCAAGATAGTATGGAGATGAGGGGTCGATTTTTGTTGAAGGCTGCGGTTGTGGTGGTTCCTCGTCGCCGGCCATAGAAGCAGGTTTTTTTTTTTTTTTTTTTTTTTTTTTTTTTTTTTGAGAGAATTAAAAATCCTGAGGCTCTGATACCATGTTGAGATTGTTTTGAGAGAATCAAATTGCTTTTGCATTCATTCATTCACTGTTTGATATATATAAGTTACAAAGGAATGTTCTAGATTACAATCAAAGATTTGATATTATCAATCAAGCCTAAAGATAAGGAAGGCATTAATATCTTGATTTGATATTATCAATCAAGCCTAAAGATAAGGAAGGCATTAATATCTTCTGAAAATAAGGAAGCTAAATAATATCCCATTATTTCTTCAATATTCCTTAACAGGATCTGATAGAGACTAAGCACTTTTAATTGATCCATAACCGCATCTTTCCCATGTCTACTTGATATCCATTGTTAATCTAGTCTAATGTGAAATGTATAATTAGATGAACAGATTTATGGACTGAGTCGAAATCTAAGACAAGTAACAGTTCAACATCAATAAGAAAAAGATCAGTTAGAGAGCAGCTAAGAAAATCAAAGTAAAATTAGCACGACTGAAAATGAAAATTTTGAACACAAAGAAAGAACGTATATTGCTAAACTGGAATCGATCTGATCATTCTTTACATGTGCTATTTTATGAGTTTATTGTTACTATACCTAAGAAAGCATGGTAATTAAATATTTGTACTTATAAAGTAATACCTTTGTTAAAGTTTTTGGTTTTAGGCTTTTAAGTAAGTAGAGTTATTGATGAATAAGTAGACTTAATGGTGAAGTAGAGTCACAGGTCGTTGTTATATGATAACCGAATGAAATAGAAAACTGGTGTAGAATATATAATTGCCATACTTTATTTTCCATTATGTAAACTTACCAGATTTTTGGTATGTAGTAAATTCTAAATAATCTTCTCAAACCACCTAGTTCATGTTATCGCTTTGCAGTAAACTGAATGGTTTCCATATACATATATATACATACTACATATTATATTTATTATTACAAATTATACATATATATAAAGCTTAATATAAACAATATATATATATATGTATTATATTTATTATTACAAATTAAATATACATACTACATTCTATTTATTTTTTGTTGTATAAAACAAGAATAAAATTGTATTTTCTATTGTCTGTTTATCATATCACTTGGCAGATTATGATTGAGCAAGAGCCTAGAAGGCTAGAAGCCATAAAAAAAGAAAAAGAAGAGAGCAACTCTAACGCTAATGGTCAGACTTGGTCTAATAGCAGCAAATGAAATACTGAAACCATTTTGATACATGTGATATTGCTATGGATCAACATTTGAAGGGAATTAAAATTTACACATTGAAACCAGAATATACCCACCATTTCTACCATTAATGCAAATAAGAAACGTAACTATGTTAAACATTTAAGAGTACTTAAATTTGACTTAATAGCATTTAGCTAATTAAATTAGCCAGTTTACCACCATCAAACTTCCATAAATGCACCTAAAGAAACAATGTATTTATCCAATTTCTGCAGGATCCAGAGAAAACTGCAATTCACTAGAGCCTAATAGGGGAAGAGGAAAAAAAACAGAGAATAATCAAATTACCTCTGTAAAATCTTAAAATATAATGCAATATAACCGCGTACTTAACAAAGCTGGGCAATTTAACCATACTATTTTTATACATAAAAACCATTAGAACACTGCTCTGCGTGCATATCTCGCACGGTGATCTCGATCGAAACTCAAACAACCTCTCCGCCTTTCCAGTTTTCAGATCGTAGGGCAAAACAAACTTAGATTTCCCATTATGTACTCTAAAAAACAACTTATCGCCGCTATGATATGGAAAAGGATAGACATTGTAAACATGGCACAGCCTCATAAAATTGTCAATGTAGTAATTACTGTCAACATTCATGGCAATAATTAGACATAAAGAGTGAATTGATATGAAATACTACTAGTAGAAGAGAACAAGCCGGTGATAAATATAATATTGTCCTGAGTAGAATGCTTGGGTAGTTAGCAAATAAATAGATGCTGACATCGTTAGTTTTCATAATCACTACATAATTTTTTACAGATAATCCAACTAGAATAATAAAATTCAAATCTGGTAAGTTTTTTTAATAAAGCGTGTAGTACATACTGCCGCAAGTTTGCAAATGACTTAACAGACATTTTAGCCAATGCATATGATATTACTGTGCAGCTTTGTACACTAGAAGCTTTATGGCATCTTCCAAAAATTTAAAGGGGTGAATTTTCAAAGTTGAACATGCATTTTTTTCGCAACAGCTTGCTGTCAATTTTTTTAATATCCATTGTTAGAAACCCATTTTATGGGTGTTCAAAAGTTCAGCATCCATTTAATGTGCTTCGGACCATCCAGAGTTAGAATCCTACTTTATTCCCTCAGTGAGTTGTGGACGTCCAGCCAATCAGTGGCGGAGCCACGTTGACGCTGGGAGGGCACGTGCCCTCCCCAGGATTAAAAAAAAAAAAACACTGATTGATAATTTAGTCTGTCCCTTCATTTCTTCAAGCTTTCGTTAGTTTTCTAATTTTCTTCCGTCGCCGCCACCGCCACCTTCTTTCCTTAAACCCTAATATTTTCGCTCTTCTTTCCACCTTCCTTTCTCAGCCTCTCTTCTCTGCTATTCTTTCCCTCTAGCTTGAATCCCCTGATAGATCTTCTTATTATCTAGCCCTATTTCATTTCTTCATTGTATGCACAAATCTCACTTGATTTCCCCAATTCGATCAAAATGCAACAAGTACATAAATTTGTGGTCTGCTTTGCCGTGCTTTTTGTTCTCATTTGTTTTATTTTCTGGTTTGGGATGTTACGCTTGATTTCTTCTGTGCTTTCGCAGCTTTGGACTTCAGATTTTCTCTTTTCTTGATTTGCAGTGTGTTTTGTTATAGACTGCAGCGTTATTTTTTTGTTTAAACAAGGACAGTTTTCAGACATAATTACACTGTTTTCATGATGCCCAGTGCAGCTTGTTGTAGACTGCACCCTGCATAGGGATGCTTTAGCTTTTGAAAACCTGAAATTTTTTGCTGTGCCCTCGCCAGCAAAAATTTCTGGCTACGCCACTGCAGCCAATGACGACCATTTTTGAATAGCATAACATTAGAAACTATATATGTGTAAAATAAGATGGTGTGCACACACGTGCTTCCAAGGGTATGTTGAAAAGGACAAAATGTCTAAAGGAAGCTATATTAGCAAATATTCTGACATGGAAATGTATGTGTGCACTTACGCTTCCAATTATGTTTAGAAAAGGGAAAAACACAAACAGAGCTCTTATAATTGACAGAAGATATTCTGTACATATCAAATCTAAATATAATAGATAGAATATGAGACAATTTCCTAAAAGAATATGTACTACATCAGTTTCAAAAAATATGTTTGAACAAAACATAAGTGCATTGAGTAATCAAAGCTATATGACAGCATGTTTCGGATAAATGAGAATATTTTATATCAATCACTTGTGATCAAACAAAAAACTAATTGATTGTGTAAATTAACTAACAATTTCAATTCTTTAATCTACAATAGAAAGGTCTGCTTCAATTTCTAGATTCGAAAATGCAACACCATAAACTATAGAAGGTAAGAATCAAAAGGAAACCACTGATTGTTTTATCTCATTTCGCCTTTTTTTTAGTGTCAGCAATTAAATACGTAACAACGGTGTTTTTACAGTAACTGTAATTCTATATATAATAAGAATTATAGAAACTAATTTGGTTCTTCAACGGGGAAACTACTTCATAGTTGTTCTATATACAGACGAATATGACATTTTCTTCACTAATTTTTCAGCATTTTCAATATTTTTATGAAATTTCTGTGTTTACTTACTTGACAGGAGATTATATAAAAAAAATCGTATCTGAAATGTTAGGAAAATGATTTTTAGAATATCAATTTAACAGAAAATTCTGACTATTGAAAAAAGTTGTTTTTGTAATTTATAACATTTGAAAAAAAATGTTCATAAATTGTTATGCTTTCTTTTAGAAAATTAACCATAATTTCCCCATCGTTCATTCGTGTATTTGACTTAAAGGTACATATTACATTATGAACAGAATAATAATTTAAAAAAATGATTAACAATTAAAAAAATGATGTAATATAACATCTATATATAATAATATTACCTGAATGGATTCCAAAAGAACGGCTTTGAATTCGTTGCTTAGATGCTTCCAATTATCTAGCATAACAGGGACATGCTTACATACAAGCGGACCTAAATAAGAAGATAACTTGACCGATCCATCTCCTATTGGTTCACGTTGCCCATTGAACTCAACTTCAACTCGACTAAAAATGTCTATAGGAAGCCTTTTGACTTTAGTTTGCCTTCTAGTTATTTTTTCACAATTGGATTTGCATCGGTAATGTCATTTCTCTCGCTTTCTTGAACAAATTCAATATTTTCTTCTTGTTGCATTGTATTGTCATTGACTACTTGTTGGTTTTCTTGGACTTGAGCATCATTATTTTCTGAACTATCTTTATTTTGGTCATTGTTGTTGATTGTTGTCTTCTTTCTTTTCATGCTTTTACGCATTTTCTGCAATTAAAACAAAATATTAGATTATTACTCTGATTTTGTTATAATTAATATAAGAGCTACAAGCAAAGATCAAAGATCAAACTTGAATTATGACATAATCCAAAACCTACTAGTAACATGACATTACTGTTAGGTCGACATAATGCAAAAAAAAAAAAAAAAAAAAAAAACATAAAGGACACATGAATCATGACCAAATCTAATATCCAAATACATATGTTAAAATCTCGCTTTTTTTGTGAAACCAGTCCAATAAATTAACCTAATTCTATGTCGTGGATATTGTTGCTAAATACGTTTGATGTACACGTTGAGTAAGCTTGTTAACCAACGATATTAGTAAAGATCGCTACATATGCTGACATGTTATCTTAAACTATAGTACAAGCTCTCTTATATTATCTTTTTTCTTCATAATCATTTGATTCATAGATCTACTTAAGTAAACCTTCTGGAAAGGAAAAAATAAACCAAAAAGGTAAACTCTTATCCACTAGCCAATAAATATACGAATACCATACACATGGGCGTAGCATGGCAAATGATTTAATATGCCCAATATCCAAATGTTTTTGTGTACAAACATACTGATTTAGCTGTGATTCAGAAAATGTTCTACATAAAAGAAACACGAACCTTGTCTTCGTTATTTATGATGATTTCTTTAAATAACAGAATATGAAACTACTCAATTATGCCTTCACAATCCTCTCTAACATTGCTAGCATCATCCATGGAATCATCATCTTCATCGTTGTCTTCGCATTCTTCCCTAAATAAACTTACATCCTCAACAGGCTCATTTGTCTCTAATTCATGACAACCCCGAGGTGGTGCCTTCAATACAATATACCAACTAGACGAATCATTTTCTCTTAAATAATTAATTTGTTTCGCTTGAGATGCAAGAATATACGGATCTCTTGAAAATGAAGCTTGACTTTGATGTAAATTAACAAGAGTAAACTCATCTTCAACTTTCACTCCGTTTCTTATGTTTGCCCAATTGCATTTAAAAACGGGAATATAAAAGACGTGATAGTCTAATAAAATTATGTCAGTTAAAATCCCGTAGTATGTGACCACATCAACCACTTGAGAGGTATTTTTGCGCTTGCTCTACACATAGTAGTCGCATCATAAGTCATAACATAATTTTGAGTTTCTCTCTCAACATCTGATGTGTGAAAACATTGTCCGTTTATAATATATCCTTTGCATGATAAGGCATTACTACTCGGACCAATGGCAATCCATTTTAACATAGTATCATGATCCTTTGACTCAATAGGTATCTGGAAAAATATCAATGTATTTACGAATAATTTCAAAAATAATATTACGAAGTCAATTAAAGAGTTTTTAAAATAACCTTTTTCTTAATCCAATCAGCGAAGTTTTTAGTATGACTATTCCAAAGCAAAGTCGCATTTTTTTCATACGTTGGTTCGAATTTTCCAACTCCTCCATATGCAAACTAGCATAAAATAAATGATGATTATATATATATATATATATATATATATATATAGATATACACATCAAAATAAAACAAAATAGAAATCAATATTTACTTACGTTAAAAAAGGTTCTACAATAGTCATATTCATCAGGACAACCAAATGAGCAATTTCTTTCTCGTTAGATGACAATGTAACTGTCTCAAGTTTTGAAATTGGACACCCTTCAAGTATTGCGTGATTTTCATAATCTTCATTTTGACGTTGTTTCTCCTCAGTTTGTGATGATTTTTTTATAAACTCACCAAAAAATCTCATAGATTCTTCTGCAAGATAGGACTCTGCAATACATCCTTCAACTCGTGCAAGGTTCCTTATATAATCTTTAACTGTCTTCATATATCTTTCAGAAGGGTACATCCAACGAAAATGTACTGGCCCACACAATCGAGCTTCTCTTCTAAGATGAATTGTTAAATGTATCATTATATCAAAAAAAGAAGGTTGAAAATATCTTTCAAGATCGCATAAAATTGTAACGATTTCATCATCCAGTTGTTGCATTTTTTCTTTATCAAGAACACGTTGACATGTTTTATTGAAAAATGAACACAAACGGAGTATTGTTTTCCTTGGCTTCTTTGGCAACAATCCTCTTACTGCAACCGACAATATTTGTTGCATAAAAACATGATAATCATGAGACTTAAAGCCAGTAACTTTGCAATTCTCCAATGATATGCATCTTTTGAAATTTGAGCAAAAACCATCGGGTCCCTTGAAATCATATAATCTTTTGCAAAATATTTTTTTTCCAGAACTTGACAACGGAGCCAGTGGAAGATATGTTTTCTTCCCACGAGGTTGCTCAAAAAGACTATGTCGAATTTCCCAATCCTCCAAATCTTTTCTGGAGTTAGTTCCATCTTTTGATTTGTCATCATGCAGTATTGTGCTCAGCAAGCTTTCTCCAACTTTTTCTCGATATGCATTACGTCTAAATTATGTCGCAACGGAAGTTCCTATAAATATGAACAGTACAATAGTTTAATATTAAATTTCTTTCACTATTAAATCAATTGTAAAAAATAATTACTAACCTCCCAATAGGGTAAATCAAAGAAAATTGTCCTTTTTTTCCACCTTGATAATTCCTTTTTTAAGGTGTTATCATCCTCATCATATTCATCTTCTTTGTTGTAGACACGCTTCCTTTTTTTCTCATTCTCTTTTTTTTTCCTTCTTATCTACTCTCTTCTTCTTTGCCTTATTTCATTTTCTTACTTCTTTCTTATCTTTTCCAAAATCATTAGGAAAATCTTTCAATATCATAGAAATGTTTCTACCTGTCAAAATTCTTGGCTTGGTGCCTATCTCTACGGTATTATCAAACAAAGACTTTTGTTTTGTCAATGAGTCCGAAGGAGGTAAAAACATTTGATGCCCCATATACGCGTGCTTTCGACTATGATTCAACCATCGACTATGAGTGTCGACACCACATAATGGACAAGCTTTTTTACCCTTTACACAACAACCAACAAGATTTCCATAAGCCGGAAAATCATTTATCGTCTATAGTAAAATTGCTTTTAAATTAAAAAGTGTTTTACTAAATGCATCATTAATATTAACATCATTACTCCACAAATGATGCAAGTCTTCTATCAATGGTGTTATTTATATATCAATATCATTTCCCGGCTGCTTTGGACTAGGAATCACCAATGTTAACATAATATTTTCCTTTTTCATGCATAACATAGGCAGAAGATTATATGACATAAGCATCACTGACCAACAACTATATTTAGATCTTTTACCGACAAATGGACTGAAACCATCTGTAGCTAAACTAAGTCTAAGATTATGTGGATCAGTTGAAAATGATTTCCATTTCCCATCTACTACGTTCCAAGTTACATAATCCACAGGATGTCGCATTTTTCCATCATTGCTTTTGTTATTATAATGTCATCTTAGATCTTCTGCCATCTTTTTAGATCTAAACATTCTCCTAAATCATGGAATGATAGGAAAATATCGCAACACTTTAACAGGAACACCTTGCATAATCTCCTTTGTACTCTCATTCATCTTCCATCTTGAAGTACCACACTTTGTACAATTATTCAAATCTTTATATTCTTTTCTAAAAAGACAACAATCGTTTCTACAAGCATGAAACTTCACAAAACCCATATCAAAAACTTTAAGAATTTTTTTTTTTACTTCATATGTAGTCTTGGGAAGTACATTATCCTTTGGCAATAAAATATGTAGCACATGTAATAGCTTATCAAAACGAGTATCGGATAACCCAGTCTCACATTTAAGATTATATAAAGCAGTGATAGCAGATAATTTTGTTTGACCTGCACAATCGAGATACAATGGGCTTTCTGCATCTTCCAAATTTTTTAGCAAATCATCTTCTCGTCTTTGTGCGTCATCATTATCTTTGTTGTCAGCAAAAAAAGCATGATTGACATAATCTTCATCTTCATAGTGAACGGCTTGGAATAAGTCATATGTGTCATTTAGCTCTGTTTCTTCAACTATATTTATTTGTTCACCATGATTATACCACCTGCCGCACTTGTATTAAGGATCCATTCTTTTTATAACCAAATGTTCAAAGATAATCTTGTCAACGTGATGACCATGATTTCGACAATCGACGCACGAACATAATTTTTTTTTTTTTTTGAAGTTGATAAATTTTTCTTCGTGGATTGCACAAAATTCCACGCTTCTTGTCGGTACTCTATACTAGTTCTATGACAAAAAATAAAAAACATAAATATTCTCAAACTATATATTGAGTTGAATATTATCTATTACATGTGTAAATGCATCCAGTGTTTTTCCATCAAGGATATAATATAAAAACAAGCAAATATCTAAACAAACAAAACAACAATTACTTATTAACTCCACAAAGTGATCTTTAATGCCATTGAGGCAAATAGGTAACGACAATAGCTAAACATGCCTAAAATTCAAATTATATGACTATAAAATTGGAACAAACATCTGCCAATACAAAGTTCTTGAAGCTTAGAACCTCTTTCCAAATCATATTGGAATATTTTCTTATTTATTTTAGAATAGAGTTATATTAGAATACTGCAGTTTTTTCAGTTCCCCGTGTTTGTTGAAGATTCTACTTCACATGCATAATGTTGATGGATACAAGCAATGTGAAATATTCAGTTCGTTTATTTCAAATGTATCTTCAAATTTAATCAAATTAGAAATTCACTCATTTTAAGTTATATTTTGTATCTTCAATTTTTTTGATCAGTGCTATCCTTTTTAGAGGTCACCATCCTATAATTTTAGTTATAGAGTGCATATAACTTTAGCAAAGCTAAACGACACATTAGGATCACTTATTTGTGTATGAAATCTCTAAGACGAGTTCAAAGGCTTTTGGCTTCAAGTCCCAAATGCTACAGGTGGGCTTTTTTGGAGGAACCCAATCTTTTGGTGAAAGAACCACTCAACCATTTCGATAATTTTTCCAAGGATTTTAAAAAAGAAATTTACTGTAGTTATTTTCTTTTTTTATTTTCTTCCTGTAGTGTTGAACATTCAGTAACATCTACAACTAATCGCCCAGAGGGCAATTAATTCTTAATCTTTGCGAAGTGGGCATCAACAAATTAATCCTCGTGATTTCAGCATTTAAATTAATATTATTTTGTGCAAAGACTACTACAGAGCATAATAGTTAAGGCGCTAAGGCGCAAAAAGGCGCAAGGCTTGAGCCTTGGGCTTTTCTAATGCGACTTTTGTACAAATGCGGATTTATTGCTAAAAAAAATTATACTATATAATGCTACCAGAAATCATGAAATTAATGATAAAAACAACACAATATATTAGTAGGTACGAAGTTACAAATGTCGTTTCGAAAAATAAACGATCACAAATTCAAGTTCCAAAACTAAAAACATAGAAGTTGTTGCAAAAAGCAAAAATGTTGAAGAAAAAAACGACTGAAAAATAAAAATAAAGACCTGATGCATATATTTTTATAAAAAAAATGCCCCAAAAAACAAACATGTTAACAAAAAACTGCTGAAAAACAAAAATAAAAACTGTTGCAAAAGGAAAAGAAACATGTTGCATATATTTAAAAGAAAATATATGCTACCAAAAAAAAACAGCTGCAAAGAAAACCTTAAATCGATCATTGAACATGTCGATGTTGAACTCGAGGCAACGACAGACCTTAGCTAGGGCAGCAATTGCGTGTTTTTTTCCTTCCTCGATGTTGTTCTTGAACTAAAATGGGTTGAAAACCGTAAATCGATCGATCAAATGCGTTCAATTTTGGGTCGGATCAAAAGTTATTGAGCCCAAGGGGAAAAAAGTACACACGATCTCGAGGCGTGCCTTTCTAAGCCTCGGAGCCTCGCAAAAAAGCTCCAAAGGCGTGCCTTTCGTGTGCCTCCATTTGTGGAGGCGCCTCAGCCACCAGCAAGGCACAGGCCTTGCGCCTGCGCCTTAGGCGCCCACTTTACCTACTATGCTACAGAGACTATTAATACTTAACTGTAATGATATATTAACGCTTTGTTAAATTTCTCTTGCTATTTTCATGCACCGAGAAGAAGCTAGCTCTTGTTATATGGAATATTTTAATCGCTTTGACTTATCCTTCATTCTTAGTTTGAATAAACCATTGCAGCTTTCTGCTGCAATGGCCTCTTCTACCGTAGAACATAATCTATGCAGTTAAAGCGTCCATTAAGCCCATAAAATCTCTGCTACAACTTACAATTGTCGAAAACTACAAAATCATCAATAGAAGCAGAAAGTAATTGTAATCAATCAAAAGTCGCATGCATATTCATGGACTCTTAGGAAATTACAACAGGAGATAGTCTTGTTAGAATAACTTAAAATTTTGTACAATTTTTCACTATTTCTAAATTTGATGGTCTTACAGTGGTATATCTTTTGCAGCTTAAAAACTTCTTTTACAAAATTTTCTATTCTATACGAAATCACTTTTATGCAGTCCATAAGCTAAAAAGAAATCCATTTTTATTAACTTATTTACAACATAATAGGTAGCATGAACGACCTTTCATATGTCTTTTGATATGTAATAAATTAAACCTTTAAATGAAGGTTCTTTAAAATCATATGAGACGGCGTTGACTAAGAGAACTAAAATAGAAGCAAGTGATCATGTGCATTTTGGTGATTTAAGGACATCAAACTAAAAAACTTGATGTTGAAACAATGGAAATTAATTTATAGCTATAAAACATAACAAAGGCTAGCTAATAGATTTTTTTTCTTTTGTTCATTGTTCATCCACAGTAAAATGTAAATATTGTAGGCTAATATGGCAGGTTACTGTTTCCACAAAGCCTCTGCTAGGAGAAATGATGCCTATTATTTCCCATAACGTATTTTAATATTTATGCTTAAAAACCAAAAATGCAGATAAATAATTTAACAATACAAAATAGAAAAAGAAAGAATTGGTCTCATTATATTACAAGAAACTGAAATATTAAACAATCTTTGGAAAACTTATGCATTTGAGATATCTACTCAAAATAGAAATGTAGACTACAAAGGCTGAAGCTTCATGATAAAAATTACTTTATTGGTTAGAGACTGTATGTACACCATCGAACATAGAACAGTCCTGATCAAACAACATTTTTTTTAATGAAGATTCTTTAGATATAAATTGTATTGATAAAATTTACCAAAGGCTCTTTAGACAAAAAAGTGATAGGGAAAAAACAAATGTTCTTGATTCTTCTTTGTCTTAATTAATATCTATTACAATGCAATTTTAGTTTCATTGTATTTTATTTTTTCAAATTCTCAAGTTATCATTCAACAGGAACATATTACTATGAATGATTCCAAAAAAAAAAATCCATAATTTGATTTAGCGATCATTAACACCCTTGTAATAACATTTTCACGATTCCCATGACCAATAATCACGTTATAGGTAGCATAGTCATTAACGGAGCCAAAGATTGTGCAAAACCTTCCTAGAGCATTAACATAAGACACGACAGCAAATAACACACGCTTTTTATTTATTTATTACACATGTTTAGAAACGAAATTATTAACTTCTTATATTAAAAATTAATTGACAAAATCCAATAAAGTTAATATATCTTTTACTAAAACATATGCAGTAAATATAGTTTAATCAAGTCATAAAGATAGCATTAAACACAACTTCGTAAGCACAAAATTTCAAGTAAAATAGTCTATCTAAAATTCAAAATATAAAATAGACATGCATATTAATAATAAATAAGAAATATCAGTCTAATTCACTGACCAGATTCTCCCAATCAATATTCACATCATCAAATTCTGACCAAGATAACAAGTTACCATTAGAAAATGCAATCTCCGACCAAGATAGGGTTAATTACATGACTATAAACAACAACTACTCAGGCTCGATGAAATGTATGCTTTATTCTATAGATTTGGCTTGGGAATTAATGCATAGAGTTATTTTTAACGGAACGAATACATCACTGGTATGATCCAAAAGTTAATCATAAATCTTTGGTCATAATGTGCTTCCAACAGTTCGCGAAGTGATTACTGCTCTCAACTCTATTCAATTAGATGCCGACAGTCCAACTGATTACTGGACTATTGCGGGTTGCAAACATAGACCTAATTCATTTGATTTATCCTATCTTCAATGATTATAATTATCTCAAGCAACAAATTTCATATATAGATGCATCTTGACATCTAATATTAAGGCACTAAAAATAGAATTATTGATCTATTAACTGTAGCTACCAACCACAATTATAAGGAGCTAAAGTCAAGCACATCTAGCAGATAATTCGCTTGAAAGTGGATCAACATAAAGCAATCCAAATAGATGTAAGAAAAGTAGAAATTTTAAAGATGGAAACGAAGGGATTTACTGTAAAATCTAAGCAAATAAGCAGTTCCTTCCTATAAAATCCCCTTCACCATATTTATCTATCAAAGGTAAAGTCGAAAATTTGGGGATGAGGTCTGGAAATGGTTTTTTGAACGAAGATGATTGACAGGGCAACGGAGACGATTACAGAATGGACGAGGGCAACGGAGACAAAAGCGATGGATATGGCGAAAGTGGATGAACAAATTTTTGGGAAAAATTTTGAACTGTACGAAATAATTAGGGAACCTTGTTTCGTGGGATTGAGAATTGGGATTCATGAAATGGAGAGAAATGAAAAAAAAGTTCGTGCCTTGATTACTAACAGCGTTGAAGATGCCAACTTAATTAATTTTAAGCGGAACATAGAAGATTCACGACAAGTCAATTAAAAACGTCGTAAGCCTATGCAAAGGAAGGTGACTTTTGTTGTAGTGTGTTCTTCTGTTTGTGTTATGATTTGCCTTGTTCTCAATTCAATCCGTACTTTCTTTTATGGGGAAGTTTGGGCCGTTTCATTTGGTATTAGAGCTTTGATTTACGGAGCTCGAGAACAAGACACATTAGAACCGAACGAAAGAATTCATCAGAGTATGTATTGGTAATATCCAATAAGAATTACTCGTTAGAGATAGGATCAGTAGTATCCTAGAATGAGTGTGAAGAGTATTATTTTTTAAAATAAAAAATGAAAATAAATTTAGTTTTGAAAATTTTATCATATTATATGTACTTGGGTATATTATTTTATTTTAATTTGGGCAATCGAGTATATAAAGATTTTGAATATACGCGTAATTAACGTATATTCGAAGTTTTAATATAGTGGATAGATATAGAATCACACTCTTGTCGCCTGGAGGTGATTCTGATGATGGAGCTCCATCATCAGTATTTGTGCTCGAGTTTCAAAAGTGGTATATCTATATATTTCCATTGACTGTTGTGAGAACCAAAATATAGGTAGGGTTTATTGTTGTGACTTGGCATCAAAAATATGATTTTTCACTATATATAAAAGTTATATATATTTTAAAAGCTAATCAACTAATTGATTGCTGGTTGTGTTGTTTGATAATTAGTTTAACTAATTGAAATATTGGAATGATAATTGATTTTACCAATAGGAGAATAAGTGATAAATTTAGACAAATCAAATTTAATATTGAACTGAACTGAAAATTGATTAGAATTGAAAGTTGAGTTGATTTGTAAAACAACTTTCAGCTCCATTCCTTTTTTAGGATGAAAAGATTTTAAGTGGGGGAGAATGTAACAACCCGGAAATTTCTGAACCAATTTAAATTTTTTATTTTAGAAATTTTAATAGATTTTAATATTTAAAATAACTTATTTTAAATAATAACGATGAAAAATTTATTTTAATCGAAGTCAGAACGAATAAATTTATTTTAATTATATAACGAGCCTGAAATGGCGCGGTAGTTTGAAAATTCAATTTCAAATTTCAAATGAATGTACAGGATTCAAAATAAGTGGGATCTTAGTAAAACCAGAAATATTTGAATCTGTTTGAAAATATCTTTCCAACGAATGTGAAAAATCCAGATTTAATAGCGGGAATAAAAAGATATGGCCGGTTAAATATTCAGAATTGTCACTATGGAATATATATATATATATATATATATATTATAAATAGCCATTTTGCAAACGACCTCCGTTTTCGGCGAAACCACTTTGGTTGGATCCAGAATGTAAAATTATTGCAATATTCCAATTTTCTTAATTTTTGGAATTAATATGTAAGCGTGGTAAAAGAAAACGTGTTTTGTTAATTTCAGTCAAATTGGATCGACCAGAAAATGGCCGTTTTACAAACGGTCTCCAAATTTGACGAAATTAATTTTGTTAGGACCGTATCGTCAAAACATAGCTAGATTTATTTTCCGGGAATTTTTGGAGTCCGTTTGTGGCCCCGGTAAATTTAAATGTGCGATCAAATTAAATGATTTATATTTTAATTTTAAGAAAAATGGGCTGACATGATCAAATGGGCTAATGGGACCTAGTCCATTGTGTTCGGAATGGGGGTATTTCGCTAGGGTCAAAGTTCACTTGGGCTGGATTTGGAGTTCATAACAATAAAACAAGTAATTTGTGGATTAAAATATTAAATAATATTAATTATATATATAGGCCAAAAATATCAAAAACCCTAATTCTATAATGAGACCCGCCGCCATTCTCTTTATCAGTGGCCGATATCCTCCCGTTTTCACCCTTTAACAATTCTCAATTCCTTTCGAATTAACCTTGATTCCAAAACATAAATCATAGTACTTCTCAGGCTCGTCAGATTCATACGGTTTTGATGGCAATTAAGGGTGTGGTTCTCGAGAAATTGATCCCCAAACCATTGGACTTCGCACACTAATTATGGTGTCAGGGGGGTACCAAGTTTCGATCTGGTCAGGGGTCAGATCACGTTCTGGCGGCGTCAGGTTCTCACGAGGGTGGAGGAAGTTCGGTCGACTATGGGTCTTCGTAGTTTAGAGAGGAACAACAGTGGAAGAAGGGGGTAATCCCTTTAGTCAATTTAATTAATCATTTTATTTTAAAATACACGTAATTGAGGTTAAAAAACATTGTTTGGTAAAAAATTAATTAAAATAAAAACCACATTGTTTTAAAAATGAAAAATAGCAATGTTTTTGTAAATGAAAAATGGCAATGTTTTTGTAAATATAAAAATAGCATTGTTTTTAAATATAAAATTTGCATTGTTTTATAAATAAAAATATCGTTGTTTTATAAATAAAAAAATCATTGTTTTATAAATAAAAATATCATTGTTTTATGAATAAAAATTACATTTCTTTGTAAATAAAAATAACATTTCTTTGTAAATAAAAAGAACATTGTTTTATAAAATAAAAAGAACATTGTTTTAGAAATTAAAATATGCATTGTTTTAGAAATTAATATATGCATTGTTTTAGAAATTAATATATGAATTGTTTTAGAAATTAAAATTTGCAATGTTTTGAATATAAAATATACATTGTTTAGAAAATAAAATATACATTGTTTTGTAAATAAAATATACATTGTTTTAATCATATAATTAGCATTGTTTTAATAAGAAAATTTGCATTGTTTTAAAATAGGAAATAAACATTGTTTTAAAATAGAAAATTTGCATTATTTTAAAATAGAAAGTTTGCATTGTTTGCAAATAGAGAATCAACATTGTTTTAAATGCAAATAAAATTGAGAAATAAAAATGTGTTATTTTATATATATAAAACATTTTTAATAAAAATATGATTAAATATATATATATATATAATAGCATTATAAAAATGTGATTTTTATTTATAAAGATCGTTGTTTAAATCGTGATTTTTAACATAAACCGTGTGACATAGATTGTGATGGAACTGATTATAAGCAAAACGGAATCCAAACCATTGTCCGATAAAGACTGACGGAGTGGGAACCAAAGGTGAGAACTCCTCACTAAAAATTCTGCACAGTTATTTATTTATTTTCATAATTTGAAAATATATAGGATTTCTAGTTTAGTTTTTTATCAGTTTAATCATTATAAATTGTATACATTGCATGTTAGATCACTTTCCGCGTCCACAAAACCATGAGCGATTTAAATTGACTGTATTGTGTGTTGTTTGCATTGTTGAAATGTTGAACACATTAAAAGTGTTAATATTAATATGACAGTGAAATTAAATTATAAATATTCATTTATAATTTGAACAGTGAAAATTGGTTAAATAGAAAATGATTCAAACTGAGTTAAAATTGGTTAAAATTTGTTAACCAATAGTTTATTTAAATTCACCGTTGTTGTTTGAAAACCCCACACGGGTATTGATGATACTTGACATACACTAGTCCCAATATTTAGTTGTATGTCAATCGATGGATTGACAGACTGTGATGAGCATTATTTATTAATTTTAATGCTCACACAATTGTAAATTTCACTTTGGATGTGGATGGATTGTTTAATGATTATTTATCATTATTCTTGAATACATGCGGCGTGTGAAATTCATATAACTAAAATTATATGGTAATTGATTGAGTCGCATTCCGATTCAAAAATAAATAATGTTTTATAATACATAATGTTTTATGAGTAATGTTGAATAAAATATCATTTTAGAATTAAAAAGATAAATTAGAATTAAAAATACATTTTGGAATTAAACAAACATTTTAGAATTAAAAAGACATTTTAGAATTAAACAGACATTTTAGAATAAAAGATCATTTTAGAATAAAAGATCATTTTAGAATAAAAGATTATTTTAGAGTAAAAAGGACATTTTAAATAAAAAAGGACATTTTAGATTAGAAAAAAAGATATTTTAGATCAGAAAGATATTTTAGAAAGACATTTTTTTTAATGAAAAAGACATTTTTAATGATAAAGAACATTTATATGTAAAAAGAACATTTTTATGTGAAAGAACCATTTTTATGTAAAGGAAACATTATATGTAAAAAGAACATTTTTATGTGAAAGAACCATTTTTATGTAAAGGAAACATTATATGTAAAAAGAACATTTTTATGTAAAGGAAACATTATATGTAAAAGGAACATTTATATGTAAAAGAACATTTACATGTAAAAGAACTGTTTATATGAAAAAGAATATTTATATGTAAAAGGACATTTCAAGGTAAAAGATCATTTCAATGTAAAGAATATTTTCAAATAAAGAATATTTGAAATAAAGAATCCTTTAAAATAAAGAATATTTTAAAATAACAAATATTTAAAAATAATATTCAGAAAAGAATAAAACTATGATTTCGATGTCCGTTTTTAGATGGACACAACAATATAAGAATATGAAGCCGGGTTAAGTATAGAAACGCCATTTTAACCCGAACGGGTTTATCGATCGAGTTTATTCACCTTATAATGAATATTGAAAAGAAGTAATTTCAAAATTTAATATTTTGAAAATATTATCATTTCAATATGATAAAGATATAGAATATTCAATTTTGATTGAAAATCGAAAATTAAGTTAGAATCCTTTTAAAACGAATTTATAATATTTTATAAAATACGTTTTAAATGGAAATCGACAATATATATATAATATATATTTAAATGGTCTGAATAGAACGCGCTACGCGGCGACCGTTTGCGAATATCGACCATTAACTTCAAATCGATGTAACGAGAGATCCGACCAGCGGATTCTCCTAAAACCAGAACTGTTGGGTTCGTATCGTAAAGAGTTTTCCAATGAATCTAAGAAGTTTGAAATCTAACGGTTGGATTTGGAATTATGTCCAAATCAAATTTGAAAAAGGTCGCTATGGATGTAGTTCGGTGGCCGTTATTGGAAACTGACTGTACGGGCCTTAATAAAATTATTAAAAATATGGAAAAATTATGTAAAATCATATTTAATAAACTGGAAAGATTTTGGATGAAAAATTCTATATTTAAAAAGATAAAAATATATTTTTATCGATATGAACTAGTTATTAACTAGAATTAATCTTTAATTAAGATTTAATGGAGTTTTCCAATTAATTAATTTTTATTTGGAATAAAATAAACTAAATTGGATTTTGGGTTTGTCGTGAATGGTATCTTCAATAACACTGTTCTTAAACCCCCGTATGAAAAGAATAAATCTTTTAATTAAGATTATTAGAGTTTCCAATTATATTTGGAAATTGGAATAAAATGAAATGTGAATTGGGTTTATTGTGAACTGTGTTTTTAAAGACATTCGTTCTTTAACCCAATGAACAGTGAAAATATAATTTTGGAATTTATAAATCTTTATTAAGATTTAAATGGAAATTTTCCAAAGTAAAGTTTTCCAATTTAATATTTTAAATTGGAATTCGATTTGGTAATAATCGAGATGAGTTTCTGTGAATGAAGACTGCTACTATATATGGAATTTAAAAGGCCTTGCCGTTATTCCATTTATATTATTAGTCTGATACAGAAATTTATATCGATTATATATTGATCTGATTTCTGTGAAGATTCCATATTTAATGGAAGATGATTTTGGGTTTGTCGTGAACTGTGTTTTTAATGACATTTGTTCTTTAACCCAGTTAAAGATAAGATTAATTTCATAAATTTGGATAATCATTAAGTAATGATTTTTGAGATTGAAACTTAACTAAAGTTTTAATGAATCTTTAATTAGATTAAAAGGTGAAAGAGATAATTACATTTATCAAATTCATTAGATGCTCGAGAACGGAGTACCACCAGTTTTACTCCTGACGATAGTTAAATCTTTAATTAGATTTGAACGTGAAATGGTAATTAAATTTACCCATAACACTGTGGGTGTTAGGTATGGAGTACCACCTGTTTTGCTCCATGGGATAAATAGGTTGGGGTTGGGATAATAAATAATAAATGATTATTTCGGTAAGGCTCTCTAATCCCGACTAGTTAGTAAACCTTAATTTGGTTTAAAATTGATAAAAGATAAATAAATTCTTTTGAAATAGATAACCAAAAGAAGACTAAATAATAAATTTAAAATAATTTATCTTTGATAAAATTAATGGGAACCATTCCCTAATAATATGAATATTATATTAAAAGAATATTCTGAACTGGAATGAGGCGTATGATGTGATTTTATAGCGCTTGATTATAAATTACGCGAATTATTCGGAAAGACCTGGTTTAACCCATTTTGAATAATTACTACGACGATCAAGAGTCGAAGATGAAGATGGTGGTTGAAGAACGGAGTTTTACATATCGTTTGGGTGATTATTGATGTCTTGATTGGGCCGTACACCCAAGATAAGGTAATAAGTGGTAATTGTCCAAACGTACTTGGAGATCGACGGATATGCGAGGACCTCTCTCCTGTATTGGACATACGAGACGAGGAATAAGGTGCCTCCGATTTCGTTCAGACCCAGAATGGACATGTAAATGGATGGTATGTCTGAAGTTATATTCTTTTATGTTGTATTCGTTGATCTCTGCTAAATATATATCTGTTTGGTGGCGGAGAATTTATTCTCTTTCTTAACATCCTTCTCTGAGACGTAGGAGCTCAGAGGTTATATATTGGCAGAAATCAATGGTATGGTATGGACTGACAATGTGGCATGCTAAGATGCAAATGATCAAGGTTTTTGTTGAAAAGCAGAGCCTTGTGGTTGATGATCAAAGCACAGCTTATTTAGGCATAGCTTTGTGTATAGCGTTACTTCGCGAGCCTAACACCTCGGTATGAACCAAAAACGGGATAGTGACTGCTTGGAAATGGACATATGTTAATTCTAGCTACAAGTAACGTCATGGTATGGAGCCCAGACTGTTTACTTATGTGGAAGTCCCTTATTATTTGTTGGATAGCGGGGTACCTCGGATATGATTTGAGTCCCTAGTGGCTCTATAGTGGTCGACATTACTGATTCATTTTAGAGGTTCGATAGAACCGGCTAACATATGGTTTATGGTATAATTAATCAATGACCGGCCATGCAGACCCAAGGGCTCGCCCGCGTCCAAGTCCTGAGGTACTTGCTAGTATGTCTCAAAATCAGTGAGGATAGTCCCTTGCATCGGTTCGTAGATGGAAACCCAATTTCCAATACGTGATATTTGGTTTTAGTTGTAAATATATATATGGCGACGTAATATAATGGTACATATGCCGCCTATGATTGATACATTTATCTTCGAAGTTGATTTCTTCACTTGTACTAATAATAAAAGATGAAATTTCGCGTATCAAGCATATTTGGCTATTATAAGGGAAAACTCTGTCCTCGACTGAGTTCATTGTGTGATGGGACCTGAGTCTTATAATAGCTTCATTTTTCCAAAAAGCGTTGTGTTGTTTTAAACTAAGGTTCATGTGGAGTAAACCCTCCCATGATTTACCTAACTTTAAAATCAAGTTTAATAACTGTTCTGAGTTCTCACACCAGTCCCATGACTGACCTGGAGTTTATTGTTTTAACCTAAAATCTGAGTGCCCATATTTTCCACATGGGCAGCTAGTAGTTTTAGTTTTGCAGATATTATATTCACAGGATCCTGGTTTACAGCTGAAGCGATATTCGAAAAAGTTCTATATCTGTGTATTCCGTCCAGTTGTGTTATTTATTATTTTTCCACTGCTATATAATTTAAATCTCTGATATTGTATTTTCAATGTGTAATATTTAATCATACTCTGGAATATTCTTGTACTCTGATGTAATAGTTGTAATAACAATGAAATGCTCTTCTGTTTGTGTTCTGATATGCCTTATTCTCAATTTAATCCGTACTTTCCTTTACAGGGAAGTTTGTGTCGTTTCATGTCTGGACGGTGAATAATTGAGTTAAGATTTTGAAAATGTTATGAATGTCAGAACGAGCTCAAATTTTGGATAGATGATAATATATAGGTTGAACATCTATAAATTCTTGTTAGATTTGGATTATCATAGCTCACGAACCGATAAGTGTGCTGCAAAACATGCATGTCCCAAAACACTCATCTCTCTCTACACATACATACACACATACACACACACACATGTATATATGAATATATAGGAAAGCGTTCAATGACACCTGAATAGTGCAGCACCCCCAAAATGCCCCCTGATTTCCATTACATATCGCGTTTCCCTCTTCCTCCACTCATTCTCTCATCTCCCACTAAATTAAACTCATATAAATGCTTGGTTTCTGTAAGCGGTCTTTTGGGGTTCTCACTCTTTGGGGCGTCATTGAATGCTCCTTTTATATATGTGTATATATATACATATATATATTCCTTATAAAGGTTTGATATTTTAGGATCAAACTAAACTCTTATTAGAACCTATTAAAAAGTAGCCTTAGTGCTCGACAAAGAGTATAATGATATAATATCTTATCTTATTATTATTTTTTGATAGTTCTAGATCAGGGTAATGTCTCATTGAAAATCTTAGTAAGAAAAAGCCAGTCAGGATATCTTAATGGAGAAAAAAGTAAAATTACACATTTTAATATGTTATTTCATCATTCCCTGAAATTGATGGAGATAACTTTCGTTAATGAATCGCGAAAACCTTATTGGGTCTCATTTGGAAAGAGTAATTCGTCCGTTGAATCCTGCTGCAAGATCCATGTCAAGAAACAATAATTTTCAGCAAAGAGTTGCTCAAAATGCTATTTCAGAATCTGGAAATGTCGCAAAAAGTTGATAAAATCGCGCATCATAAGCATATGCTTCTAAACATAACAAAAGTTCCTCGTGGGAAGAAATGCTTAAAAAAAAGGTATGAATTCTGATTTGGACCTCAATTTTATTGCGCCAATTATCGCTAATAACAAGAAAGTGATTGTTGTCAAAGAAGAGACTAGCGGTAGAAAAGAAACAAAATGGAGCTGCTTAGTTATAGCCTGTGTTTTAGGGGAATAAGCTGCTCTATCATCTATATTACTCGAATACGGAACCCCTCTACTATCACTAGGAATAGGGTCTAGCTATTCGCACCCCATGGTTTTCTTTTCACCCCCCGATTAAAATTTTAGAATATTATTTCCGGATTTACCCTTTAACAACTGATTATATAACTTGCCTAATGTTGACATGTTGTACAATGATTAAAAAAAATATCAGTCATATACATATAGGATGTTCGAGACTAAATTGCAAACAATAATTTAAAATTTTAAGATCAACATTGTATATGAGCATTAAAAAAAGAAAAATTAAATAAAGAAGTTATAAATAATGATTTAAAAATTAAAACAATGATTAAAAATTTAAAAACAGTACAACTAGCGATATCATTATGTGTTTTGAGACCGATATGTTAACAGTTTACAATTTTTAATTAATTCAAACAAAATTTTAAAGGGGAGAGCAGTAGAAAAAACTACAAGTTGGAACTAAAAAAATAGTATTGAGAATGAAAATGCAATAAGGGCATTTTTGGATTAAATGGGGTGGGAAGAGAACATCATGGGGTGCATATTTTATTTTCTAATCAGCGGGGGGTGAAGAGCAATTACCGGGGTGTTAATAGACGCACCCCTAGGAATAATGAGTTTTTTATTTTTGAATTCCCTAATTCCTTAGATTGTGAAAAAACTATGAATGGAGGGCCGTACTTTACAAAAAACTCACGATACTGAAATGGTCTAAAAAGTTAAACCTAGGTAGGGATTTACTGAATAGAATCCCAAATCCCAATATGGATTCTGTTCCTTGTGCTTAATCTCAGGCTTGGGGACAAAGTTTCCTTCAATGCTATTGGAAATGTTGATAGAGAAAAAACTAGATGCAGACTTGGTTGATGAAGCCTACATAACAATTCACAACAGAGATAATATAATGCAAGTAATCGAATATGAGTGGACGCCTCCACAGGGCATGAGTTGTAAATCCTTTAGACATAATGTGGAAAACAATACTACTAAAAAGGCATGGACAGAAAAACCATGCTGAATCCATGTTTGAGTAGATAAACAGAGAAATCACCAATTTAACTCTCGATGTTAATGCAGAAGTGCCAACTATCTTTTCATATAAACCTTATTCTCACAGTAAAGACACACCCAAGAATAAGAAGATCAATCAGGCAATATTAATGATAATTGTATTCAAGAAAAATTCATCCAAGAAGTTGTAGATACAAAAATGGATATACAATTTCTCTACTGCAACTGAAAGTAATAAGGTAGTTTCGAAAGCTCCCTTGAATACCTCAGTATTTTATTTCTCAAAAATCTCACAGAGCAATGAGGCAATTATAACATAGGTCGTTGAATATCCCCTGGATAACCGAAGTTTACTTACATCAAATGAAGAAATGAATATTGGTAAAACTTTGATTCTTCATGTAATTTTGGGCCTCCAGTCTAGCCTGTACAAGTTTAAACTTGCTACCAAACCACCTAACCCCTCGACCGAAAAAAAAATAGTCGAGGAAGCCACTCATAAAGTGGTCAATTTGGTAACTTCAACAGTTGTCTCTACGAGAAAGAATAGAGAAAAAAGCAAGATAAAAAGCCTAAATTACTTGAGTTTAGCAGAAAATCTGAAAGATGCAGAATTCAAAAACAAATATATCACTAGATATTCAAAATGGATTGATCAGCTGTAATCCAATGGAAACACAACATACAAGACAAAGGATGGTAAAATAGGAATTAAATTAGATGACGATACTTACAGTGCTTCACTCTATTATTTTGTATCCTTTATTATTTTATATTTTATAATGACGATAATTACGTGGAATGTGAGGGAACTTAACTCTCTAGAAAGAAAATCGGATATATCTAACTTAATTAGTTCTTACAGAACTAATAATTTGAGTATATTAGAGCATAAGTAAGATGATACCTAGATCAATGATTACCATGTCAAAAGTTTATTAAACTGGAATGTCATAAACAATAGTAATCAGGGAGGCAATGGTAAAATTATGGTCCTTTATATTAGTCAACTATCACTTGGACTTACTAGTATATATCTTGTATTTGCAAGAAAAAGAGGTTTCTTACTTGATATAACCTTTATTTATGCATCCAATGGTATTGTTAGAACTTCTCCATCAGACAATGTAACAACCCGGAAAATACGAGCCAATTTAAAATTTTTAAATTAGCTATTTTAAAGAAAATTAGACAATTGAAATAGAATATTTCAATATAATAATGAATTAGAAATGGTGCGGCAGTTTAAAATTTTGAATTCAAACTTTGACTGACTGTACCGGGTGCAAAATAAAACGGATTTTAGTGAAACCAAAAATATTTAAATCTGTTTATGAATATCTTTCTAACGAATCTGAAAAATCGAGGTTTCATAGCGGGAATCAAAAGTTATGGCCAAATGAATTTTCAGAAAGGTCGCTATAGAGAATATATAGCCCTTGAAAATAGACATTTTGCAAACGACCTCGGAATTCGATGAAACCACTTTTGTAGGATCCAGAATGTCAAACTATTGCTAGGTTTCAAATTTCATAATTTTTGAAGCTAATATGTGAGCGTGGCGAAAGAAAATGTGTGTGGTCAATTACAGTTAAATCAGGTCGACCAGAAAAGGACTATTTTTCAAACTGTCTCAAAATTCGACGAAATCAATTTTGTTGGGACCGTATCGTCCTAACATAGCTAGATAAATTTTTCGGGAATTTTTAGAATCAATATGTGGCCCCGGCAAATTAAAATGTACGTTCAAAACAGAATTTGAATGTTTTATACTTTAATTTGAAAAATAACTGACTGTAACAGTCGAATTATCCTACGAAACATATCCCATTGTGTCCGGAATGGGGGTATTGAGTTAGGGGCGACAGCCGTTGGGTTTGAATTGGTGTTCGTATTGGAAAAACTATTTTAAAATTTGATAAAGCATGGCCCAATAGAAAATTTCCTTTATAATTTTTATTTTCCAAAAATCAGAAAACCCCCCGCCCCCTACAGCTCTCGACGGAAACCGTACTCCCACCTTCCCGACCATTTACCCGCCGCCACAGTCCACGATAGACGCCGCCACCACTCGTTCTTCAAAGCTCTCCTCTTCCTCTTCAAATCCATACCTGCTAGACCCCGCCTCGTCGCCTGTGCTTCGCGAATCACCTCCGCCAAGTTCCAACCTTCCCGCCGCCACCACGCGCGCCTCAGGCGATCGAACCCGACCGCACCCCACGCGCAAGTGCACCTCAGACCCCCCTTTGATGTCGCACCACCTGATCGACGCGATACTTCACGGATTTGCCGCAAAATCGAAACCTAGTTTCGAACGTTCGTGAAAGGTATCGGCTTTGGCCATTTTAAACTGAAAATAACACTTTTAAGTGTCGCAAACTTTGAAAAATCGTACCTTTATCATGTGTTAACGAAATTCGATGAAACAGGAGACATCGTGACCGCAAGGACGCTCCATACATTCTAGAAGAGACCGCGGATTTTTCTGAGCTCGCTAGGATTTTTAGAAAAGCAACAAACCAATGTGAGAATTCTAAATTCAAATGTGAATGGAATGTGTTGTATAAGTTATATAAGCGAAGTATAAATTATATACGCGTTGTATAGCTTATGTTCATGTGTTGTATAAGTTATATGAGCGATATATAAATTATACAAGCGTTGTATGAAACATATATGCATTGAAATTGTGTTGAAATGGAAGTGAAATATATTTATATACGAATATATATATACTCCCCTCGTTCACAAACCATAGACGATATCTATTGCTTGTGATTGGCGTGAAAATATATGGTATGACAAATGGTTGAAAATAATTGTTTGTGGTTGAAAAATACCTTTGTGGTTGAAAAATATCCTCTTGTGGTTGAAAAAAATTAGAATAGGATTGTGGAAATGAAAATAAAACATGCCGCCTGCGTGCGAACTAGATGCATGAAATCCCCATTGTCAAAAACCGTGAGGTTTTAAGGTAGAGCGAGGAGCCGTACATCGGGACGATGCCGGTTCTAACTACCCTGCCGTTATGCTGTCGAAATTTTCTGAAATATTCATGTGTTAGAATTATCTTCATGTGTTGAAATTATTTTCATGTGTTGAAACCGTATTCTTGTGTTGAATAGAAATTCATGCATTGAATAGAAATTCATGTGTTGCATGGTATTCAAGTTTTAAATAAATTGTTTTAACAATAAAAATCACATTTTTATTATATATATGAACTATAGAAAACATTCATGTGTTGAATAGAAATTCATGCGTTGAATAGAAATTCATGTGTTGAACGGTATTCGTGTTTTAAATAAATTGTTTTAACAATAAAAATCACATTTTTATTATATATATGAACTGTATAAAACATTCACGTGTTGAATAGAAATTCATGTGTTGAACGGTATTCGTGTTTTAAATAAATTGTTTTAACAATAAAAATCACATTTTTATCATATATATGAACTATAAAAAACATTCATGTGTTGAATAGAAATTCATGCATTGAATAGAAATTCATGTGTTGAATGGTATTCGTGTTTTAAATAAATTGTTCAACAATAAAAATCACATTTTTATTATATATATGAACTATAGAAAACATTCATGTGTTGAATAAAGGACTAGAACGATAAAAATCATATTTTATCATATATGTGAAGTCAAAAACATTCATGTGTTGAATATATGAAGCGAACAATAAAATTTACATTTTTATTGTGAATATGAAGTGCTAAAAACATTCATGTGTTGAATAAATATTTCTGATGATAAAAATATTATTTTTATCATGTATACGCCTCGTTAAAAATACACACGTGTTGAAATAAATATTCGGGTGTTATAAATATTATTTTAAACATGTTTAGGATCTAAATAAAATAGTCAAGAGTTGAAATATATTTTTGTTCGTCAAAAATATAATTTTATCCTATGTATGAAGTGTGAAAAATAACAGTGTGTTGAAATAAATATTTGTTCGCTAGAAATATTATTATTAGCTTTGTTCTGCATATATATACATGTGTTGAACAGAGAAAATGGATTAGCTGTTGAGTAAAGAATTTATTTGCGTGCCCGACAAATAGGTAAACCTTGATGAGTTGGATGTGCAAATTTTGTTATCATATCAACTCCTGTGAATGCCATTGGATGCGGAGTGCTAGTTGTTCTGTGTGTAATAATAAACATCGCCATAGGATAGTAACAATTAATTTTGAACTACACTGAATGGCATACTTCTTGACGATAGGCATACTTCATCATATACCACATAAGCATTTGGAGCTTATGTGACGAGGTTGAAGATTTACCATACGAGCGAGAGGCTTGTATGGCGATGACTATATATGATAGGTTGAACTGATGACTGATCTGGACTATATAAATTGTAACGGTAAATTGCAAGATTAATAAAAACCCCACACGGGTCTGGATATGACAATAAACACGTCTCTCTGGTCATTAAGGCACAAAAACCATTTATAGGGTGACGAGAATTTATTCTTTGGAGTTATGATCTATACACACTCCCCTGTGGACACCGGAATATATCACTATAAATATGTGTATGCTTATTAGGATTTATTGGGTACCTAATACGGCCCAATAAATTTCCAAACCCCTTCCCGTACAAAGGAGGTTATGGCGAAAATTTTCGAAATATAAAGGTGTTAGTGAAATATTTAAAGTGAAAACGATATTGGAATCGCCGAATGAATTATATATATATATATATATAAATTAAAACGAATCGAGGCCGTGCAGTTCGCGTTTTGAAATCATAACTTCAAACGGTTATACCGAAAGATCCGACCGTCGGATTTTCACGAAGCTGGAACCGTTGGGTTCGCTTTGGGAATATCTTCCCAGTGAAATAAACTTTGTAGAAATCCAACGGTTAGATTTCCCGATATGTGTAAAACAAATTTTGGGAAAAACAGCGCCCGTGCCACAGCACGACCTGAAACGTCATTTAATTAAATATGGCCATTTTTAAATTAATAAAAATGGTGAAAAATCGTTATAAAATATTATAAGCGACATGGAATGGAAATAAACCAATTTTTCTTGGTTTGCTTGATATTTGATGGTTGAATATGTTTGACATGAAAATTATACTAAAGAACTGAAATGTGAATGTCGAATAATTTAACCATGGAAAGAATTGATTTGAATTCTAAATATACGTGAATTATTTGAAAAGGCCGAGTTAATCCTCATTTCAAATAATTGATCGAACGATTCGAAGTTGAAAATAAGAAGACGGTTCAAGACCGACGATCTTTGTATCGGATGGATGGGCGCTACTGAGGTTCTGATTGGAGTAGCTACCTTGAAGGAACGGAAGTAGTAGCCGTCTGGACGTATGTGTTGATTGAACGGATATGCGAGGAATATGGTGCCTCCGGTTTCGTTCAGACCCAGAACGGACTTGTAAATGGACTGTGTGTCTGACATTGGATTTTGTTCTGTGCTGATTGATCTCTGTTAAATATATATATATCTATTTGGCGGCAGAGAATTTATTCTCTTGCTTAACGCCCTTCTCTGAGACGTACGAGCTCAGAGGTTATATATCGATAGAAATCAGTCATATGGAATGGATTACCTGCGTGGCATGCCAAGATGCAGTGATCAAGGCTTCTGTTGCAAAGAAAAGTCTTGTGGTCGATGATCAAAGTACGGCCTACGTGGCCTAGCTTTGTGTATAGCGTGGATTCGCGAGCCTCACACCTCGATATGAGTCAAAAACAGGATAGTGACTGTAGGGAGAACACGACGTTTCTTTCTAGCTAGAAGTAGTGTCACTGCTTAAACTAGCTGACATTTATATTATTTTTACCTATGTGGTTGTTGGAATGCGAGGCGCCTCGATTTTAGGTCTGTTAGGACCGGGAAACGTGTGTTCAGGAATAATTAATCCTCAAACGTAAGAGAGGACCGGTCCTAAAGGTCCAAGGGTTACCCAGAGTGTGTAGTCCTGTGGCATTTGCTAGAGTGTCTTGAAGCGGAGAGGAGCTTGCCTCTTGCCTCGACTCGTGATGGAATCCAAATTTCCAATACGAAATAATGGATTTAATTGTAGAACTAGTATGGCGACATAGTGGTATGGAGCACTTTTGCCGTGTATGATTGATATTTATGATTGTATTCGCTTTTGAAACATATATGCACTAGTAATAATATCAAGTGATTTTGCTTTGCATGTATTAAGCATATTTTGGCCATTATAAGGTAAAACTCAATCCTCTGGTTTGCGTTGCATTGTGTGATGGGACTTGAGTCTTATAACGGCTTCATTCTTTTTAAAAATCATTGCGTTGTTTAAAGAATTTACCTTGTTTTAATGCACTGGCAATCACTGGAGTAAACCCGTTCCGCGAAAGTGGCATGGTCCTATGATTTGCCTTATTACTGTTGTTTAACCAGTTAACTAGATTTCTCATACTAGTCCCATGACTGACTCGTTGTTTGTTTCACTTTGCAAACTCGGGTGCCCTTATTTTCTCACGGGAAGCCTAGTTGACAGATGACAGGATATTTTGGCTTAGCACTGCTGCAGAGAGTGCGTTTTTGGCTTGATGGTGAGGATTAGATTTGGTTGTATTTTGGTTATTGACTTTCCGCCATTCTTATCTGATGTAGACTGATTTACTTCCAACATGTATTACTTTATGTATATGTACTGCCTCTGGCGATGTAGCCAGTACCTCTATTATGTCTCATTGTATGTATATATTCCGCTTATGGCGATGTTGACTGATGATTCCCTTTTTATGCACAAAGTTATATCCTACACTGTGCTACTCTGATGTTGTTACATGTTATGATTCCACTGTCAAATTTATGTAAAATTATTCTGTTTTCTGTTTATGCTACTATCTATACACTGCTAATGATAATTAATGTGTTATATTCCAATGATTATCCTTAACACCGTCGTACGGAGTTTTGAGATCGTCACAGACAATTTTCTCAATATAAGTAAAAAGATTATTGATCCTTGGATTGCTATTGGTTACTTTAATAGTATTATTAATGCACATGAAAAATGAGGTAGAAACCCATTCTCTTTTAAATAAGTGGAAAATTTTAATAGATATATTTTGAATTCTGGTTTGATTGAACTCATTACTTTTTATCAATAAATTCAATAGGAAGTCAGGAGAATTTGGAACATTCATTATAAACTTGGTAGAATACTACTAAATCAACCATTCATAAGCACTTTTGTTGATTCAAATATATAGTATTATATCTCAGGCCATTGATGATCATGCCTCCATTTGGTTTTATTTTTCCAAAATTATGCAAACTAGAAAAACTTCCCCTTTAGATTTGCTAATGGCGGGACATATGATAAAAATTACAAGGATACAGTCAAAGCTAGCATCTCAAACAATTCTTTTAGGAAGTAGCCAATTCAATTTCAACAAAGATCTTAAAGTTGTTAGGGAAAATCTAAAAATATGGAATAAAAGAAAATCAATAATGATATTAAACACATCAGAGAAAATTGTGAGTTATTTCAGAATCACTACAAAAAACCGAAGTTTCATACGCTAATTTGGCATACGGACTGCATAGGGAATCAAATTCCCCTACGCCAAAAAAGAAGCTGGAAAATATCACGTCGTAAAAATTCTCTATGGATTCCCTACGTCTGCATGCCTATACATTTCTTACGCCAAGTTCCATACGCTTGCATCCCTATGTCTTCCCTACGTCAAGTTCCATACGCCTTCTCTACGCCTTCCCTATGCCAATTTCCATATGCCTTCCCTACACCTAATATAATGACCCGCTTTTTTGCACGATTTTCACCGGTAATTAAACCGGCTCAAACCGTTCATAAAGACGAATTGTTAGGGTACGTACACATTTACACAAAAGTATAAGAACTTTTCCATTATCATTACAATAATATTACATAAAATACAAGGTATCAGAGTACAATAGAAACATAGCAGAAAGAAATACAAATATACTCTCAGAGGAAGGAAAACGATCCGAAATATAGCTCTAGCTCCAATCCTGAATCCAGCTCTGAAGACTAAATCTGCAAACCAAACTACTTGCTGCCCATGTAAAAATTATGGACACCCAGAGTTTAAGTGTGGGAACATTAAGCTTTAAGTCAGTCATGGGACTAGTGTGAGAACTCAAACAGTTGTTTTTAGGGTTTATTTTAAAGTTAGGTAACTCATTGGACCATGTCGCTAATGCAAAACGGGTTTATTCCATGTGAATACCCGTGCATAGAAATTCGTAATGACTTTTCGAAAAATGAAACTATCATAAGCTCGTCCTACATCGCACAATATAAGCCCACACCAGATGGGCAAGTTTTGTCTTATGATAGCCAAAGTTACTTTCGTACATGAAAATCCTCTTTCATATTATTATGAGATCGTAATGTGAAAACCTTTCGAAAGTAAATATATTAATCTAGCCAACATAATGCCTCGTACCATTATACTGACGTAATCCTGCCAGTAATCAGTAGGCTACGCAATCAAAACCATACGGACTCGTAGTGGAGATTGAGTTTCCAACATGATGATTCTTGGTATGAAGGATCATTCGTGGGCTCATAAAATTTCTTGTGCGCATCATCCCAATACATGAGGATAACATCCAGACTTCAACACTGTTATACTAGCAAACCATACATGAATCAGAGTACCCAACAAATAGCATCCCAGACTGGGGACTTCGTAATACCTTTTCTCATCACATCCTGGTGCACCAAACATACAAAACCAACATAAAATCTGACCACTAGTTTATTATCAATCCGGGTTTGAGGTTCGTCAGGTCACGATATACACAAAGAAAGCTTCGCTTCAATAAGCCATGCTTTGATCCTTAATAGCTCATCACATAACTCAAGTATGCCACATCTTCAAGTAAGCCATGCTTCACTTCAATAAGCCATTCTCATTTAATCTTGTCGCTTCAATAACCATTCAAAGGCATTTTAAAAACACAATCATGGACTACAAATGCTTTCAATCAATTCTCCTTCCAACTTGGATTTTGTTAATTAAAACATCTTTAATCTCATTCTCGTTTAATCTTTAACAAAATCCATATTTTAACTTTCCTCCTTTAAAACACATCCTTTAAATCAAAGATAATCTAGCCTCAAAACCTCAATTAGCTTTCTGTTTGATAACTCGTTATCCAAATCCTATTTCTTTTGAAAAACCTTAAACCATATTTGAACCATAGTTTCCTTTTCAAACGATTTCCCAATATTCAATTCTTTAATTTTAATTAAAAGATTATAATTCAATCTAATACTTAAAATTTTCTCAAATCAAAGATTTGACCAAATCCCCAAATTACGATATGAATTTCCGCACTCAATCTCATCGGGTTTCAAGTATGACATTATTAAAGATACCATTCACAACAAAATCCAAATCAATTGATATTAAACATAAGTAACACAAAAATTGTATCTACTTATATTCGATATCGATTTTTATAGTCAACGAGTACTATAAGTGGAAAAATGATATAATAATAATATCTTTCAAATTCCTCAAATAGTATACATTTACACCACAAAATTTCATATCAGATATCCGAAGATTATTTCTATCCAACTTATCTCAATCAAATCGGGAAACCCGTATCTTAATTAAAAGATTTATACAACTCTTTGACATTAGACTAGATAGAAATATCGTCAACTTATTCTCAATATTGATCTCTGTATCCAACTCATACTATAAGCGGAATAATAGTAAACTGCCTTCCAAATTCCTCGAATAGTAAGAGTCATCATCTACTGAATTAATATCAAACATCCGAAGACTTATCTCCAACCATGTATGATTATCAAAAACTAGAAAACCCTTTTTAATATTAAATAAGCCCATTTAATATTCAATTATTTTAAAAAATCTTAAACCTTTGAAAACATTCCACAAATCATTTAAAAAAGATTACTTATAGTTCATAAAACAATTTGCGGGTTAAAAACTTCAAAATAGATTGTTTTCAGAGAAAGCGTTATAAAAGCATTTCGGAACGTTACAAACTAGTTATATTAGCTAAATTGATCAAATTAACCTTTATTTTATCCAAACCTTAAAATTACCAATTCAAAAAACTTTTAAATAATTTATAATGATTTTACAAAAAAATCTATCTTTTTAAAACATTTTTTTCTTTTAGTTATGGTAAACGAACTGCACTTACAATGGCCTTTTCCATAATGGATTTAAACATAGCTTGAAAACTATAAGTCAAAATTGAAAACTGCTTTCACTCATTTGAAAGCCCTAGTTAATAAAAAGCAAACGTTTTTCGTTTCATGCATATCTGATTTAAATTGCAAAAGTTATAAGCGTTTAAAGTTTGCAAAAATACGCGAACTCCCATTGTGTGACAAGCTCTGTTTTGACCGTAATTTAAATTCATATAAAATTATTCCGAACTGCTTCAAATTACTTTAGAAAACCATTATATATTTATATAAACCATTTTCTAGATTTTTCTAGATAGAAAAACCAAACTTCACCTTTTCAAAACAAAACCGTTTTCATCGACTTATGACAAAACCTTGTTTTATCGTCAAAAACCCGTTTAAACAAAACGTTCCCTTTTACGAAGACTATTCGTATACATTTTTATTCCATTTTCAAATTATTTCAAATTCCAATTTTAAAAATAAATTTCAAATTTCGATTTTAATATTCTAATAATAAAATTGCTTCCAATTACGAAGGAGATTTGCCGATCACCAACGCAATATCATAATTGCCGTGTCATAGTGTGCGTGAAACAACATCAACAACCATTACAAATATCCATAGCAACCATCATCAACATTATTAAATAAATAATAATTGTGCATAAGCATTATAACACTAACGCTTAAATAGTGTGTGTGTTCTAATCTATGCAACCATCATCCATCACAACAAACATCAACCATTAACATCCATAGCCGATTTAAACTGATTACACTAGTTAACTATCCAAATTATAACCAATTCTTCACTAATTAGTGTACAATAAACTAGTGTAGAAGTTTAAAAAGTTCTCACCAATATAGCTTTCTAATTCTTTACGGTTGGCGAGCCTAACTGACTGCAAATGAAGCATCGGACAATATTTCGGTGCACTGCATTCTTCGCCTATATATATATATATAACGTATATTAAACTTTTTTTATTATAAGAGGAAGAGGAGGACGAACTTTGGCAAGGTGGTGATGGAGAGAGATGGAGGCCGAATGGAAGGAGGAGGGAAAAAAATGAGAGGAGGAAGGAGGTTTCCATGCCATGGAAACCATGGTCTAAAGTTTTAATAAGAAAAAGAGAGGACAGAGGAGTAGGAATGAATGAGAAAATGAAAGAAAATGGTGCTATTTATAGGAAAAATGGAGTAAGGAGAGAGTGACACATCAAGGTACACATAGATTCATGCATGAAAGGGTGCATGAAAAATGACAAGTGTCCTAACACTTGTTAACTTAAGAAGGAGGGCATGCATAAGGACAGGTGTCCATACACTTGTGAATTTAAGGAGGGTGCTTAAGATGCATTTTATTCAAAATGCTATGGAAAAGGGAACACTTAGAACAAAAGCAACCAATGGTTCTAATATTCATAAAATTATATTTATATCTGATAAAAGATCGTATTAACAAAATAGTTTAAGAAACACAAATTTAACAAATTTGTTGTAACAAAAGCATGAACTTTTTTTTTATTTAAATCAATATATTTATACTAAATTCATATTTAAATCAGTATTATATCCAAAAATTTAAATTAAATATTTAAAATTTCAATTTTTTAAATTGGTTAAAACTTTGGATCATCTCATTCACCCCCTTAAAACTTTTCATTCTCGAAAAGGAAAGAGAATTGTAACTAGCCGTTGGACATCTTCTAGTTTTCAATTCAAGATTAAAATTCTTTATACCAAAACTCCTGTCCTCATAATGGAAATGCCGGAAGAATATTCTAACACACATAGTTCTAGATAACCATATCTACTATGTTCTCCAAACGATAACTTCATTATATCCCACTCATCGTTTACTGGGCCAATTGCTTACACTCAACGATTTATCGCCTTCTAATAAACAGGAAAATTCAGAGGTATAGATCATTTTCTTAGGTATTATCTTGCAAATACAAAGCTTATGAAGCTTATTCCTTTTCAATTCATCAAAATTACTATTAATCTTTCAAAAAATCAAATTATCTCCTAAATCAGTTTGCTTCCGTTTAGGTAATTTCTTCTAACCATTCCCGCTTGCCAAATATCCTTCAATCAAATTGTGAAACTTAATTCATAAGGTGTTCATGCTTACTTTATCATTTTATTTTCTTACCTAATAGGTTACAGAAATTTTTGTTTGTCCAGAATCATTGAAAATTCCAATCTTCCCATCTATACCTTAATTAAATTCAATAACTTTTTCAGTAGTATATGATCTATTTCAATATATGATATTGTACATAAAAAAGATTTATAAAAGAAGTTTTTATAATATACATACATTTCTTCGTGCATCCAACATTTTTAGAGATAATTCCCTAGGGGTTAAAGAGCTTTTTTTTATTACATATTTCTTTCATTCCCGCTCCTTTACTTATGACTGCGGGTGGTGTTGCTTTAGCTGGTCTTTCTCCCTTCTTTAAATGACAATCCCGGACTACATGCCCTACTTTTCTACATCGATAACACTTCTTTTCTCTTGTTGGGTTCATGGGTTTCTTCTTTATTTTAGGATAATTACATGTGAAATGTCCTTTCTTCTTGCATTTGAAACAAATTATATCTTCTAGAATGGTTTTCTTTTGTATTCTTTCTTGGAATAAACTGCAAAATGTCATTCTCGACTACATCTACAATAATAGATACCTTTGAATTTCCCAATACAAGGCTTTATCCCTTTTGTTTTCATTTATGAGCTTTTCTTGCTTATTTTAGGGTCATCACCATTCAGTACCTGATATATCGAACTCCATCTTTGTCCCTATAAGAAAATTTTGTTGAAAAGTCCAGGTTACTCTCTACTTAATTTACTAGCTTATCCCTTACTAACCGGTTTACCTGGTACAATTCTTACAACTCTGTCAAAATTTCAAGATCTCGCTTATGCATTCATGTTTACATTAATTTACCAAACCTTTTCAAACACTTATCTAAACGGCAAAGTATATGTTGATGCTTTAATCGATATTGTATAGTCATCTCACTTTTGAAGCTCAAAATACATACTAATGATGATGTAGTCATCAACAGAATTATCTTCAAATGACTAGAGTTTGATTCCACATCTATCTAGTATACTTAAGACTTCGTATATATGTCAGCTAGGCATATATTCAAAATCTTCATATACTTGATAATCCAACCTCAACATCAAATAAAATACTCAGACTCTTATTATTTAATTTATTTTCTAACCATATTAATCAGTTTGTTTAGAGGAGAATTATTAATACCTTAACAATTTGGACCCAGGTTTATTCCTTAACATGAGTTCTAGTATATTTTAAACCCAAACTCAATTCATTTTACATGAATGGCGCTCCCTCGAACGTAGTACTCTAGAAACTCATTCTAGAGTATTACTAACCCCATCTCTAATGAGCTCATTCTTAGGGGACATTACTAATCCCAATTCTGATGAGTCCTTTCTCTTTTGTTCAAATGAGTCATATCCCATAGCTTTGTATAAACCAAAGCTCCGATACCACATTGTAACGACTTGCCTTTTTGCATGATTTTCACCAGTAATTATACCGACTCAAACCGTTATAAAGACGGATTGTTAGGGTTACTTACACATTTGCAAAAAAAGTAAAAAGAACTTTTCCTTTATCATTACAATAATATTACATCAAAATACAAGAGTTATCAGAGTACAATAGAAACACAATGAAAAGAAATATAAATATACTCTCAACGAAAGGAAAATGATTCGAAATATAGCTCTAGCTTCAGTCCTTAATCCAACTCTGAAGACTAAATCTGCAAATCAAACTACTAGCTGCCCATGTAAAAATTATGGGCACCCAGAGTTAGGTGTAGGAATAATAAACTCCCGGTCAGTCATAAGACTGTATTGAGAACTCAAAACAATTGTTTTTAGGGTTTATTTTAAAGTTAGGTAATTCACTGGACCACGCCGCTAACACCGAACGGGCTTACTACATGTGAGTACCCGTGACTTTTCAAAAAATGAATCTATCATAAGCTCGTCCCCACATCGCAAAAGCCAAGTGCACAGCAGGTGGGTGAGTTTTGTCTTATGATAGCCTAAAATACTTTCATATGTGAAAATCCTCTTTCATATTATTACTAGTGTATAGTGTGAAAACCTTTCGAGAGTAAATATATTCATCTACCCAGCATAATGCCCCATCCCATTATACTGACATAATCCTGCCAGTAGCCAGCAGGCTATAAAATCAAAACACGGATGGGCTTGTAGTGGAGATCAGGTTTCCAACATGATGGGTCCTGGTACGAAAGATCATTCATAGGCTCACAAACTTTCCTGCGTGCATCATCCCAGTACTAGCGGATAACGTCCAGACTCGGACACCATTATACTAGCCTACCATAAATGAATTAGAGTACCTAACAAATAGCGTCCCAGACTGGGGACTTTGTAGTATCCTTTCATCACACATCCCGGTGCATCGAACATACAAAACCAACGTAAAAATCTAACCACTGGTTTATCATCAATCCGGGTATGAGGTTCGTCGAGGTCACGATATACAAAAATCCACGCTTCAATAAGCAATGCTTTTGATTCTCAATAGCTCATCACATAACTCAAGTATGCCACATTGTCCATTCACGACGCATCACTGATATCTATCACTTTATAAGCTCTGAGCTCATACGCCTCAGAGAAGGGTGTTAAGCTAAGAGAGTAAATTTTGTGCCACCAAGCAGATATAGATTAATAAAGATCAGTGCCACGCAGTAAATTACAATGTCAGTCACACAATCCATAAAAGTTCGTCCTTGGTCTGAACGAAATCGAAATCTACAATTCCACCAAATACGTCTGGACGACTTTCCACTTAAGTGATCTAAAATCCATATGTAAATGGGAGCGACCCATTTGAGACATTCAGCAAGTTGCCCTTCCGATGTGAAGGGTCCCGGTCTTCAACACTGTCTTCAAATGCTTATTTTCTCTAAACGTCACTTTATTATTTAGAATGGTTTTCAGATCCAATAACTGATCCCGGTCTTTTCGAATGATAAGCGCAATTTAAAAAAACAATCATGGACCACAAAGGTATTTAACCAATTCTCCTTCCATCTTGGACTTTATTAATTAAAACTCCTTAAAAATCATTCTCATTTAATCGTTAACAAATCCATTTTTTAACTTTCCTCCTTTAAGACACATCCTTTAAATCAAAGATAATCTAGCCTCAAAACATCAATTAGCTTTACTTTTGATAACTCGTTATCCAAATCCAGTTTCTTTTGATAACCCTTAATCCATATTTCAATCATTTCAACCATAGTTTCCTTTTAGAACAGCTTCCCAATATTCAATTCTTTAATTTTAATTAAAAGATTATAATTCAATCCCTTACTTTAAATTTTCTCAAATCAAAGATTTGATTAAATCTCCAAATTACGAAATGAATTTCCATAAATCAATCTCATTAGGTATCAAAATGATATTATTGAAGATACCATTTAGAACAAAATCCAAATCAATTGTATTGAACATAAGTTACACAAAAATTGTATCTACTTATATTCGATATCAATTTTTATAGTCAACGAGTACTATAAGTGGAAAACGATATAATAATAATAATATCTTTCAAATTCCTCAAATAGTAAACGTTTACACCATAATATTTCATATCAGATATCCAAAGATTATTTCTATCCAATTATCTCAATCAAATCAATGAACTAGTATCTTAATTAAAAGATTTATCCAACTCTTTTCCACTAGACCGGACAGAAATATCATCAACTTATCCTCTATATTAATCTCTGCATCCAACTCATACTATAAGTGGAATAACTGTATCATAAAATATTTTAATGTTATTATTCCCTGAGGGTTGGATCATTCTCATATTTCATTACACCATAGATGGCCTATCACAATGAAAATCCATGGTGTTGCTAGCTACAATTTTGTCATTGTTATGTTGATTTTTGCCTATTGGAACACACACTTAAATGTGTTCGCATGTATATCAACATGTATTGTAGTAGCCTCGTGAATAAAATTATCAATCTGCGTCAACACGATCCAACGGTATAGGTTAGCGATCCACGTGAAATAATGTTTAGTCCAAATCAGCAATCCGCGCATGAAATAATGTTTACGGCAGGAAAAAAACAAAGGGGGGAAACTAACAAAATATTGAAAGTTTCAATCGAAATTTAACAAAATACTCCGCCGCTCAATCTGTCAAACACTCACTCTCAGGTTCAATTAGGGCTAAAAGTTCAAGTTTACAAGCTTAATTAGGGTTCGAGTAGGGCAGGTTCGAGTTCAAGTTCAATTAGGGCTTCGGTGTTTCAATTAGGTCTTCAATTGGGGTTCGTTTGGGTTTCAGATTTCAGTTTGGGCTTCGATTTAATTTCCTGTTTGAGGTATCACTCAATGTATGTTTCAATTTTTTCTGATTTAGTTGTTGTGTTACGTAATGTACTTCTTTACTTGTGCCTAATTTACTGGTTTAAGGTATCACTCAATGAACGACGAGGGAAAAAAAGGGAAGAACTTCCTAAGTTCAGTGAAGGGTACATAAATGGAGTGAAACTTTTTATTCGAAATACTTTTTTTAGAACTGCGGTAGGTGATGAAATTACATGCCCTTGCAAAAAGTGTCATAATCCCAAGTGGCCTTATCAAGAAGTAGTCTACAAACATCAGATTTAGAATGGTCCATCTGAATTGTACATGAAATGGATTTGTGAAGTTTCCGGTTTAGATCCTAAAAGGAGCGATAACGATATGGATTGTGAAGCAGGAATAAATTTTAGAGATAGTCTCGATGAGATGTTGCAATGTGCTTGTGGAAGTATGCAGAACAATGAAGATGGATCTTTTGATGGGTCAAAATGGAATAGATGTCGATGCTAGAAAATTTCATCAACGTGTTGAAGAGGGAAAACAACCATTATATCCAGGGTGTACTAAATTTTCGCGATTAAGTTTCATTGTCAGGCTTTATTCTTTAAAATGCCTACATAGAATCACTGAGTCTGCATTCAGCGATTTATTAGAGTTGATGAAAGAAGCTTTTCGATAAGCCCACATCCCTTTATCTTTCAATGCTACCAAAAATATCGTTAAAGATTTAGGCCTCGATTACCGAAGAATACATGCATGTCCAAATGATGCATGTTATATTGGGCAGAAAATGAAAAGGAAAATAGCTGCGAAAGTTGCGGTTTTTCAAGGTGGGTTATACCGAAAGAGAAAGTGGCTATTGACAAAGATTCGGAGAAGTGGATTCACAAAGTACTAGCAAAAGTGATGCATTATTTTCCACTAAAACCAAGGTTGCAAAGGATGTTCATATCGAAGGAGTATGCAGAACTTATGTTATGGCATGCAGTGGGGCGAAAAAATGATGGCAGACTTCGGCATCCAGCTGATCGTGATGTATGGAAGATGATGGATGCCAATTATCCTCATTTTTCATCAGAAAAATGAAATATCAGGTCAGGAGTAGCATCTGATGGATTCAGTCCTTTTTGTACAATGACTACACAGCACAGCACATGGCCGATCGTATTAGTAAATTATAACCTTCCGCCTTGGTTATGCATGAAGACAGAAAATTCGTTACTTTCAACCCTTGTCCCTGGTCTAGAGTCTCATAACAATTACATTGATGTCTACATGCAGCCTCTTATCGCAGAATTGAAAGAACTATCGTATCTTGGCATACAAACTTATGATGCTTTCACTAGTGATAATTTCACATTACGTGCAAGCGTGTTATGGACTATCAGCGACTTTCCGGGCTATGCAATGTTATCCGGCTGGAGCACGAAGGGTTATTTAGCTTGTCCCTTATGCCATTTCGAGACTTCTTCAACTTACTTGAAACATAGTAGAAAAATATGCTACATGAATCATAGGAAATTTTTAGACCAGGGACACAAGTGGAGGTTTAATAAGAAAAGGTTCAATGGTGAAATTGAAAAGGGAACACCTCCGGGTATTTTATCCGGGACTGATATTGAAGAATTATTGGCTGGTTATGAAAATATTTTTGGGAAGAAAGAGGTCAAGAAGCATAAAAATGAATCTCCTTTTAAAAAAAAGTCAATATTTTTTAATTTACCATATTAGAGTCAAAATGTATGTCGACATAACCTTGATGTTATGCACAGAGAGAAAAATATTTGTGATAACATACTTGGTACTTTACTAAATATTGATGGGAAGTTGAAAGACCATTTAAATGCTCGTTATGATTTACAAGAGATAGCCATCAGGGAGGTCCTTCATCCGGTTCTATCAACTGATGGGAATTACCTTGAGATGAGGGCTGCCATATTTGAAATGACGAAAAAGGAGAAAGAACTATTTTGCTCGGTGTTAGAGAATGCTAAACTGCCTTATGGTTATGCAGCTAATATCAGCCGGTATGTAAACAAGAAAGAGAGGAAAATTGCAGGGTATAAGAGACAAGATGCTCATTTTTGCTGTGAAGAAATCTGTAAAACCTGAAGTTGCAATACCTATGATAAGATTAGGTGCATTTCTAAGAAGTCTTTGGAGTAAAATTATCGATTTGGCTGATCTCAAGATGCTACAAAAGGAAATTGTGGAAATTCTTTATCATTTTTAGATGATATTCCCAAATGCTTTCTTCAATACATTGGTGCACTTGTTAGTTTATTTATGCAAGGAACTTGAATATGGTGGACCTGCACATGTTCGTTGTATGTATCCTATTGAGCGTTATCTTTGTAAACTGAAATCATATGTTCACAACAAAAGTAAACCCGAGGCGTCCATTGCTGAAGGTTTTCTTGCAGAAGAATGTTTGATATTCTGTTCAAGGTTCTTAGGTGGCGATGGAGCAGGAAAAATGCAATTTGAAACATGTCCACAAAATCTGGAATATCCTATTGGCACAAGAAGAAACAAAGATGGAAAAACTATTCATCTTAAAAATTCTCAATGGAAGGAATGTCACTGTTACATTCTATTCAATTGTGGTAACAAGGAAATATAGAGTTTACTTGGGTAAGTATTTTTATTTTAGTAAGTTTTGAAGTATTATCCCTATCTTTATGAATCTTTATTAGTTAGTTTGCTCCTTTTTCCATAATAAATAATGTTTTCCTTTTTTAACCTGACAGATGAAATTTTATGCAATTAAAGTTTACGATGGTTTATTTAATTAGAAAAGTGAACGAGTTCGGTTAACATCAGTAATAATATTCTTCGCGTAGCTTGTGAAATGATGTCAACTAGATTAAAAAAACATTTTTAATGTCATCCTTTTGCCAGCAAAATCAGTTCTTTTAAACAATCTACAAACATGTTATTGATTCTAGCCTCACGTAGTGTTAGTTGTAAATTCCAAGTTTCAGCACTTTCAGGTATTTCACGCATGATTTGTACTTAAGCTATGTTCTCATTCATACAGAATTGTTTTTGGTATGGTCATTTTCAGCTTTAGTAATAGATCCAGGCAAATTTATTTCTATCTTTTATTAACCTGGTCTTTATTCTAGGGAACATCGAGCTTTAATTGGTAGTCATGCATCATCAAAAAATATAAAAGAGAGAGAGAAAACACAGTGAAGAATTTTGGAAGTGGTTAAAGGAAGAGGTTGGGAAAAAGGAGGATATTTCAAAAGAAGTACAACTGCTTGCTGTAGGGCCTCTTCCAACAGCTAAGCGGTTTACTGGATATGTTATCAATGGATACAGATTTTATACAAGGTTCAGAGATGCCAAATGTACAACACAAAATAGTGGTGTATGTTTAACAGCCTTGACTACTAGCTTTGCAAGTTCGAAATATCAAAATCCATTGGTTGGTGAAGTTAATTACTATGGGTCAATTGAAGAAATATTAGAACTAGATTATTAGGGAGAATTTAGTGTGGTTTTATTTAAGCATTGTTGGTACCAAGAAGAGAAAGATTTATATGGGCTAACTCGTGTCAATTCTAATCGATTGTGCCAGAAATCCAATCCTTATGTTATGGCTTCACAAGTAAAACAGGTGTTTTCATAGAAGATCCAATTGATAAGATGTGCCACAATGTTATCAAGAAATTGCCAGAAGATTGGTGTGAACTCGAAAGAGAATATGAAAATGAAGATTTGAATGATATCTAGCCTGCTTATTGAATGGGAAATCAAGATTTTGATGTTCGTTAGTGTAGAGATGATGTCCCAATAAGACGAATCCACCTCCCACCTCGCAAATTGAAAAACATCGCTTCTTAATTTCATGTTTTTGTAGTCCAAGGCCCTTACAAATTGTGCAAATCGGAAATCGTAAACACTACTGGTATGTATTTTTGCTTATTTTTATGGTTGGCTGGAGGTATGCTTCAGAATTCTTACAATTTCCGCTTGCTGAAGCATTAGCCTAATTCTTACAATTTTATAGTTCAATGCTGGTATGTAACTAATCATGTACAAGAATTATGCTTCAGTAATAAACTACAGAATTTTAAGAATTTTATTTTCTCTTCAGTCAGTAATGATCATGTTAGTTCGTAATTGATGCAATGGTTGAGTTAGTACTTGAACGAATCATTGCATGTCTAAATTTTTAGTGCCTCAGGCATACTATTGCATTCCTTGATATCATTCATGCTTTGAACAAGCTGAGTCATTGCATCAATTTGCAACTCTGCCATAGATTGTGAAATACAACTCTGTGTTGAAAAGCAACTCTGGCCATAGTTTGTGCTAAAATGTCTTTGTGCTGAAGTGCAAGTCAATTATACGATGGCCATAGTTTGTGCTGAAATGCGACTGAGGCATGCATGTCTTCCATTTTGTGTTGCAATGTAAACAAGGCATTGCATCAGTTTGTAGCCGAGGCATGCATGACTTTGGTTGTGCTGAAATGCATTAGTTGTACTAAAGGCTTTTGCTGAAATGCATGACTTTTGAAACTGCTTTATTTTGCAGGTAAAGAAGGCAGTAGAGGAACTGAATGCACTAGAGGCTCGCGCTTTATTAATTTGAAACTGTTTTAGTTTGATGTAAACATGAATTTAGTACCGGCTATGTTTGTAAGTACTCTGTAAAACTGAATTTATTGGCTATTTTTTGTTATTCTGTAGTTAACTAAATAGTATTTGTGTTATTAGTTAATTTGAAATGAAAAGTTGTTTATTAATTTCAGTGTGTGATGCTAATTGCCGTTACGTTGTAGTATGTTATATAATGATGCAATAACTATGATATAATGTTGCAGTATGTTATATAATGATGCAATAGCTATGCTATAATGTTGCAGTATGTAATGTTAAATGTTGTCGTAGCTATGATATAGTGTTGCCATAAATTAATGCATGTGGGCCCCACAACAGGATTCCGTGAACCCGGCTACAAATTTTAGTAGCACAACAGGATTCCGTGAATTCGGGATTCAGAATTAAGTGGGACCCATATTTATGTAAATTTAGTACTGGTAGCAACACCTGTAGCGATGTTACCTTAGAGTAGTAAAGACGTTGCCTTTGACTCTAAGGCAATGCGGCAAAAGACAACCCCAAAAAATTGTTGCCACATATCATTTTTGGCATATAGAAACATTTTTTTGCACTTCCTGCATCACTTCTCTAGGGTTGTCGTATGCAATCTATGGCGTAGTGTTTTAATAAGTTGCTTATGGGGATGTGAGAAATGTTCATAATTTTTACCAATTTTGTTTATGACCATTTTACCCTTGTCAATCTTGTACATGCATAACTTTTGACTTAGGTCGAACCAGGTGGTGAGACATGTGCCATTGGAAAGGAAATGCTGATTGTCTTTCCGTAGAGTGGTTACATTAAGGATATGGCTCAGCGATTTGGGAGCAATCGCTGTTTTAAGGTTTTTCAGTTGGTTGCTAAGGTTTTGTGAGCATAATGAGCTGATTTGGAGAGGCCCATTAGCGGGTTGGTGAAATACTATAAATAGGGGGTGGGAGGTATAGGAAATATTTTATTTCCTATTCTCAGATTTGGTGGGATATGTTCCTCCTTCCTCTAACACCTTTCCACCATTAAAATTAACCTCTAAAGAAGGAAATTGAAGATCTACACCATTGGAGGCTAGATACATCAATTTAAGAAGGAGTTCATCGAATCAAGGGGTTTGGTTCGAATTGCTTGCTATCCAAAATCTTATTGTATTGATTTTAGCATGTTTGGAAGAATCGGTGGGTGATTTACATCTCTCACATGAATTCAATGAAGTATATGAATGTTTGTTCATGTTTTTCATCAAGTTCAAGTGTTTTACCATAGATCTATACCTTGTAAGTCCATTTTCACATGAATCACCTTATGATCTAATTTAGCAAGTTTAAATCGGTTATTTCTATGACATTTCATATGCTTATCTCTATTAGATCCGTTATTTTGATTATATGTTCATTTTAATGGTTGTGGTGAAATTTACTTCATTTAGTGATAATCGTCATATTCATATTGTTAGCAATCTTATGACATGTTTATGGTTGTATTTGGTGAATTGGTTGAGCTTGTTTTGCGATTAGAGAGGTTTTGGTCGATAGCGGAGTCAAATTGGAGATTGTAGGTTTTAGGTCGCACGTGGTGGGTCGGTCACACCGTGATGTGGTTTTCTTAGGGAACAAGACAGGAGAAGGGTCGGTCGAGCGAGCCTAGGGGAGTGAGCGTCGGTCGAGCGAGCCTAGGGTTGATCTCATGAGTGGGTCGGTCGAACATGCCAGGGTCGAGGATGTCAGGGTTCGGCAGGCCAGGGACAAGTAGTAGATCTGGCAAAGCAAGGGGGCCGGTCTCAGTTTGGGTCGGTCGTTCGTTACTGGTCGACCGGTTTGGAGTTATGGTTTTGGTGAGGAAGCAGGCCAGTCAGTCGGTCTCGAATATCTAGGTCAGTCGGTCCTGTTTGAAGAAATGGAAATGCAGGTCGGGTATTGGGTTCTGGTCGGCCTGGTTCCATGAGAATACGGGTCGGGTCATATTTTCTAAAATAGGTCGGTCGGGCTGAAAGAGATGGATTGGTCGGCACCAAGAGGGTGGGTCGGTTATCCAGGGTTATTTCTGAAAAGATTATATTTTTGGGTACGATCCAAATTTGAACAAAAATTGCTTTTAAAAAAAAATTGAGCAGAAGTGCCTGAACCCGTGCCGTAGCGCAGTGGTGGTGTAACTTCGAAATGAATTCGAGGAGGAAGGTTTGAATGTTGAAAAGTGTTCATTGATCTGTGTAGAACAACAAATGAGGTTACTACTCAAAGGTTGTGAGTTGGTGGATAATGAATTGCTCGAGAAGCTTGCTTGAGCTATGAAGAGTCGTCGGGTTGGATGACTAGAGATACGAAGGCCGAGAGATTGTCGTTGTCGTAAGTTATGGAAGGCTCGAAGCCGGGGTACACTAGAGATGTCCAAAATACCGGTTGTAGGTCAAGTACCCTGGGTATTATTGAAAGGCCTAGTTGTCAAGGTTGGACATACACACATATCATTGAAAGGCGTATGGAGTTTATGCTAGAACTAGGGTTACCATTAGCCCTTGACATATGGCAAGGTTGGTCATCATACGACTAATGATAGTTCCAAAGCAGAATTGGAAGTGATAGCCAGAGTTAGTCATGGATGATTGGTTGTTATGTTTGTACCGTCTCGTGTAGATCCTCCAACGTTGAAGGAGATATTCCTTGGGTGCTTGTCTGATATTGATTTAGGCCTCTAGGGCTTGTGCTTGAGGGATGTTGAACTCGATTAGGATGGTTTACATGAGATACATATAATTTGGATGTTATGAGTGCTCTACCATGATTGAATGGGTGTTCTGCTTTCCATGGATGAATGGTTGAATTGTTTATGGTAAAGGCTATCACTGTCCGATGTGGGGAAGATAAGGTTGAGTTCTTCTCTGGTATTGTGGGTAGATTAGTATGTTTATCGATCCATCCTCATATACTTTATTGTTGAAGTTTGTTAGTTGTTTTATCGCTCACTAAGACTGTTGTCTGACTCAAGGTTTTATGTTTACTCATATTACATTGGGTTGTTCATCCGGTTGTGGATAGGTAGACTAAGTAGCAGGTGACAGGTGATTAGTGAGGAGGATGCTTCTGTGCGAGGGCGAACAGGAGGCTGGCGTATTACTTTTACTACTGTCTAGTATTTCTGTTTCCGCTGTTTGAGTTGCTCTATGAGTGTTGTAGTGAGGCCTTATGTACATACTTTATATTTCCTATGATGTTGGTATAATCTTTCAGGATGTTGTGAAAGTTTGAAAAGTTTGCTATATGACGCTTCACTACTATTACCTATTGTATATGTTCTATTATATTTTATCCTTGAACTGTGAGTTTTACGACAGGTTCTGATGATGTTGTTTACCTACCCTGATGATCATCCATAGCTGCCGTGCATAACTTTCAGCGCATTATTCCTCTTGTATGGTGTAAGGGTTGTGTGTAGTCGTCACATTTGGTATCAGAACTCTGACTAACGATTTTAGCCAAAGTTCTAAGATGTAATTATATATGAGAGACGTATTTGTAAATTTTAGTTGGACATATACTATATGATACTATATAGTATAGTAGCGTTTGTACTTCTTTGGCAGCTTTTCTTGCAAGTGCTTAATTATTCTAAATTGCAGATTTAGATTGAGTAGATGACCATCAAGACACGCTGCTAGGTGAGCTAATAATGGATGGGGAAATTGCGGTGAACCAGAATACCCTACCATGTTTGAAGCCATGATGAAGGCACTCATGCAAAGGGTCCCCTCCCCAGTGGCAGCTATGGTTGATGTAGGAGTTCAGTTGCCTAGAGTTGTGGAGTTTGCAAAGCTATGCAAAGATTATACATCTCAAGGGGGAAAACCATTCAAAGAATCTGAGCCAGCTGAAGAGGTTCAGAGGTGGATGGATTCTTGTGTTCGTATCTTTGGAGACTTAAGTTTGGATGATGCAACCAAGAGAAAGCTTGCATCAAGGCAACTGCAAGGCAAAGCCATGGAATGGTGGAATTCAGTCATGCTTTAGACTCCAAGGGAAGAAATTCCATGGGAGCATTTCGAGTCTAAGTTTGAAGCAAAGTTTATCTCCACTACTCAGAAGTCAGCTTTGTTTAAGAAGTTCGTGGAGCTGAAACAGAATGGTCGTTCTGTGCTTGATTATTATTCTGATTTCGACGCCTTGTTTTAATACACACATTCATACATTGATACACCTTATCAGAAGAACGAGAAGTTTGTTATGGTTCTGGATACCTATATTGGAAGGCCGTTGGTGGATCATCTTGATGATTCATTCTAGAAGATTATGGAAAAAGCTATTCGGCATAAGAGCTTGTTTCCCAAGGAAGCAAATGTTGTCACTACAAGCAAAGAGGTTTAGAAATCACAACTGGGTGGTAATAATAAGAAGAGGAAGAACAACAACAGAAAGGATGGCTAGAAGAAGCCTAAGAGTGAGGTGGTTTGCTTTAACTGCCAACAGAAAGGCCATTTTGCTAATGAGTGCAAGAATCCCCAAAGCTGAGAAGAAGTGCTTTAAGTGTGGGAAGCTTGGGCATGATAAGAAAGACTGTCAAGAATCAGCTAAGGGAAAGCAGGTTGTGAAGGCATATGGTTTGGAAGCCGTGCCAACTTCTTCGAGAGCTCCTACTGCAGAGGAAAAGGGAAAGGGTGCTGTCATACAAGGTACTCTTTCTGTTCAATGTGTTTCAGTTCAAGGTTTGTTTGATACTGGAGCATCACATTCTTTCATTTGCAATGAGCTTGTGTGTCGCTTGGGTTTGGAACCGAAATTTGAGATATACCATTGATCGTGATTCATGCAATTGGGGTTCGTCCAATCTTTGCATGATTTGTCGTGGTCTAGGATTGTCAAGTCATGGTTGCTCTTTTGTGCGTGATTGCTTTGTTCTTAACTTCGCTGGGTTTGGGATCATCTTGGGCATGGATTGGCTCAAGAGGTATGCGGCAAAAGTGAATTACGAGAAGTTAGAGGTGAGAGTCGGGGATGTGGAAGGTCAAAAGGTGTTGATTAGATGTAAGTGAAGAGGGCGTCTTCGTGAGCTATCTATATTCGCTTGGGATTCCACATGAAGACTTGTCATCTGTGTTGATTGCTAATGAGTATGAGGATGTCTTTGACGAGGTCAATGGGTTGTCGTCGCATCGTGAGATCGAGTTTAGGATCGATTTGGTCGAGGGTGCTAGACCAATTGTTATGCCTCTTAGGCGGACGGCGCCTAAGGAACAACGAGAGTTGGAGGTGCAAGTTGTGACCTTCTAGGAAAGGGATTCATTCGGAGAAGTGTTCCCGAATGGGGTGCACCGGTCGTGTTTGCAACTAAGGCAGATGGCTCGTTAAGATTGTGTGTAGACAATCATGGGTTGAACATGGTGACTAAGAAGAACAAGTATCTGTTGCCAAGGATTGATGACTTGTTCAATCAGCTTCACGAGGCCAAAGTGTTTTCTCAGATGGATTTGGCAACGAGATTTCACCAGTTGAGGGTAGCAAAGGATAGTGTGCCAAAGACTGTTTTTAGGACACCATTCGGTTTCTTCGAATGGTTGGTGATGCCATTCGGGTTGACTAACGCGCCAGCGTACTTTGTGGATCTTATGAATAGAGTTTTCAGAGATCAGTTGAATAATTCGTGCTTGTGTTCGTGGATGATATTCTGGTTTACTCTCGAAATGAGGAAGAACAGAAGACGCACTTGAGAGTTGTGTTGAAAATCCTATGAAAACATCAGCTGAGAGCTAAGTTTTCAAAATGTCACTTCTGGAAGAGTGAAGTGAGTTCTTAAGCCATGTTGTTTCTGGAAATGGAATAGCGGTTGACCCCGCTAAAGTGGCAGCAATCCAGGACTGGGATAGACCTAAGATTGCGACGGATGTGAGAAGTTGGTGAAAGCTGAACAGAAGAATCCGAGTGGTTTGCTTCATCAGTTAGAGGATCCTACGTGGAAGTGGGAGCAAGTATCGATGGACTACCTAGAAACAGGGCAGGAAACAAAGGGATTTGGGTCATCATGGATGGCCTAATGAAAAGTGCGAGATTCATTCATGTTAAATTAACTAGGATGACGCCAAGGTTAGCTGAACTTTATGTGAAATCGATAGTTCGATTCCATGGTATCCCAAAGAGTATAGTGAGTGACCGAGATCCATTATTTGCGAGTGGATTTTGGAAGAGTTTGCAAGAAGCTTTGGGAACTGAGTTGTGCTTAAGTACGGCTTACCATCCCCAAATTGATGGTCAAACCGAGAGGGTCAACCTAGTTTTGGAAGATCTCCTAACAGCTTGTGTGTTGGATTTTGAGGGATCATGGGAAGACTCTCTGCATCTAGATGAGTTTGCATATAATAATAGCTACCAGTCTAGCATTGGGATGGCACCATACGAGGCGTTGTATGATGGACCGTGCAATTCTCCAGTTTGTTGGTTAGGGACTGGAGATAAGTTGATAATTGGGCCAAAAATGTTAAGAGAGACCTCATATTCTCAGATTGCATCGAGATCGTTCGGCAACGAATGGAGGCAGCCCAAGATCATCAAAAAAATTATGCTAATAAACGTCGAAAAGATTTTGAATTCGATGTTGGCGATATGGTTTTCATGAAGATTTCATCATTAAAGCATGTGGTTCGATTTTGGAAGTAAAGGAAAGTTAGCCCCAAGGTTCGTTGCACCATTTCCGATAGTCGAGCGAATTTGAAAGTTCGCATATAGATTGGAGTTACCCGAGAAGATGTCGAATGTGCATAATGTTTTCTATGTATCATTCCTACGAAAGTTCTTGCATGATTCGAATGTGGTGATATCTCCAGAGCAGTACGAAGACCTAGAAAGTAGAGACCGCAGTTGTGAAATCTCGTAAGTCGCTTCGTGTTGTGGGGAATGGCACAAAACAACTTAGAAGGAAGACGGTTAAGCTTGTCAAGGTACGATTGAGTGAAGATGGCAATGATTGTACATGGGAAACAGAAGAGAGCATGAGGGCGACTCATCTAGAGCTCTTCGTCGGTAGGACCTTATGATATCGTATCATCATTATATCATTGTATCTTGTTGATTGTTTTATAGACTTCCACGAGGATAAGGCTATGGATGCATGGCTTGATGGTTGTTGGCTTGGATGATAGAATTGGCTTCTCAAGGATGATAGGCATGCAGAATTATTGTGTTTACTTGGAATTTTGGGGGCGAATTTCTTAAGGGGGAGAATGTAATAGCCCGCATTTTACGTATCGGAAGATCGTAAAAAAAATCATTTTATTCCCTGGGGGTTGGATCATTCTCATATTTTAATATGTTGCTTATGGGGATGTGAGAGGTGTCCATAACTTTACCAATTTTATTTCTGACCATTTTGCCTCTGTCAGTCTTGTACAGGGAATAACTTTTGACTCAGTTCAAATCCGGTGGTGAGACATGTGCCATTGGAAAGGAAATGATGATTGCTTTCCGTAGAGTGGTTACATTAAGGATTTGGCTCAGTGGTTTGGGAGGAATCGTTGTTTTAAGGTTTTTCAGTTGGCTGCTCGGGTTTTGGGAGCCTAATGGGCTGATTTGGAGAGGCCCATTAGTGGGTTGGTGGAATACTATAAATAGGGGGTGGGAGGCATGGGAAATAGTTTACTTCCCCATTCACTCATTTGATGGCCTATGTTCCTCCTCCCTCTAACACCTTTCCACCAATAATATCAACCTCTAAAGGAAGGAAATTGAAGATCTATACCATTGGAGACTAGATCTACATCAATTTAAGAAGGAATTCATTGGATTAAGGGTTTGGTTCGAATTGCTTGCTGTCTGAAATCCTATTGCATTGATTTTAGCTTGTTTGGGAGAATCGGTGAGTGATTTACATCGCTCACATGGATTCAATAAAGTATATGAATGTTTGATCATGTTTTTCATCAAGTTCAAGTGTTTTACCATAGATCTATACCCTTGTAAGTCCATTTTCATATGAATCACCTTATGATCTTATTTAGCAAGTTTAAACCGGTTATTTCTATGAGATTTCATATGCTTATGTATATTAGATCCATCATTTTGATCATATGTTCATTTTAATGGTTGTGGTGAAATTTACATCATTTAGTGATAATCGTTATATTCGTGTTGTTACCAATCTTATTACATGTTTATGGTTGTATTTGTTGGATTGGTTGGGCAAGTTTTGTCGATTTGGTCGATTAGAGAGGTTTTGGTCGAGATTGGGCTCGAATCGAAGATTGAAGATTGCAGGTTTTAGGTCGCACGTGGCGGGTCGGTCGCACCATGGTGTGGTTTTCTTGGGGAACAAGACAGGAGCAGGGTCGGTCGAGCGAGCCTAGGGGAGTGAGGGTAGGTCGAGTGAGGTTGGGGTTGATCTCATGAGTGGGTCGGTCGAACATGCCAGGGTTGAAAATGCCAAGGTCGAGCATGTCAGGGTTGGGCAGGCCAGGGACAAGTAGTAGATCTGGCCGGAGCATGGGGGTCGGTCTTAGTTTGGGTCGGGTCGATCGTTATTAGTTAGCCGGTTTGAAGTTTGGGTTTTGGCGAGGAGGCAGGCGGGTCGGTCGGCCTCGAATATCTTGGTCGGTCGGTCCTGTTTGAAGCAATGGAGGAGGGGGTTGGCTATTGGGTTCTGCTCGGTCTGGTTCCATCAGAATACGGGTCGGGTCGTATTTTTCTGAAATGGGTCGGTCGGGTTGAATGAGATGGATTGGTCGGCTCCAAAAGGGTGTGTTGGTCATCCAGGGTTATTTCTGAAAAATTATATTTTCGAGTACGACCCAAATTTGAACAAAAAGTGCTTTTTTAAAAAAATCGGGAAGAAGTGCCTGAACCCATGTCGCAGCGCAGTGGTAGTGTAACTTCGAAATGAATTCAAGGAGGAAGGTTCAAAGTGTTGAAAAGTGTTCCTTGATCGGTGTAAAACAATGAACGCGGTGACTACTTAAAGGTTGTGAGTTAGTGGATAATGGATTGCTCAAGAAGGTTGTTTGAGCTATGAAGAGTCATCGGGTTGGATGACTAGAGATGCGAAGGCTGAGAGATTATCGGTGTCGTAAGTTGTGGCAGGCTCGAAGTAGGGGTACACTAGAGATGTCTAAAAGACCGGTTGTAGGTTGAGTACCCTGGGTATCGTTGAAAGGCCTAGTTGTCAAGGTTGGACATACATGCATATCGTTGAAAGGCGTATGGAGTTTATGATAGAACTGGGGTTACCATTAGCCCTTGATATATGGAAAGGTTGGCCATCATACGATTAACGATGGTTCCAATGTAGGATTGGCAGTGATAGCCAGAGTCGGTCATGAATGATTGGTTGTTCTGTTAGTACCGTCTCATGTAGGTCATCCAAGGAGAAGTTCCTATGGTGCTTGTCTAATATTGGTTTAGGCTTTTGGGCCTTGTGCATGAGGGATGTTGAATTCAATTAGGATGGTTTACATGAGATACATATAATTTGGATGTTATAAGTTTTCTACCACGATTGAATGGGGGTTCTGGTTTCCATGGATGAATGATTGAATAGTTTATGGTAAAGGCTATCACTATCCGATGTGGGGAAGATATGATTGAGTTCTTCTCTGGTGTTGTGGGTAGATTAGTATATTTATCTATCCATCCTCATATATTTTATTGTTGAAGTTTGTTAGTTGTTTTATCACTCGCTAAGACTGCCGTCTGACTCAAGGTTCTATGTTTCCTCTTATTACATTGGGCTGTTCATTCGGTTGTGGATGTCCAGACTAAGTAGCAGGTGATAGGTGATTAGTTAGGATGATGCTGCTGTGCGAGGGCGAGCAGGAGGCTGGCGTATTACTTTTACTACTATCTAGTGTTTCTGTTTCTGTTGTTTGAGTTGCTCTATGAGTGTTGTAGTGAGGCCTTATTTACATACTTGATTTCCTATGATGTTAAGATAATCTTTTAGGATGTTGTGAAAGTTTGAAAAAATTTCTATATGATGTTTCACTACTATTACCTGTTGTATATGTTCTATTATATTTTATCTTTATGCTGTGAGTTTTACGACAAGTTCCGATGATGCTGTTTACCTACCTTGATGATCATCCATAGCTACCGTGCACATCTTTCAGCGAATTATTCCTCTTGTATGGTGCAGGAGTTGTAGGTGGTCGTCACAATAACGATAAACTACCTTCTAAATTCCTCGAATAGTAAGAGTCATCATCTACCAAATTAATATCAAACATTCGAAGATTTATCTCCAACCATATCCAATTATTTAAAACTGGAAAACCTTTTGAAAGCAATCCACAAATCATTTTAAAATGATTACTTATAGTTCGTAAAATTGTTTGTGGGTTAAAAACTTAGAAATAGTTTGTTTCCAAAGAAAGTGTTATAACAACATTCGAATAGCGTAGAACATTTATATTGGCTAACTTGATCAAAATAACCTTTGTATTATCCAAAACTTAAAATTTCCAATTTTAAACACTTTTAAATAATTTAAAATGATTTTACAAATAAATCCGTATTTTTAAAACATTTATAATGTTGTTTACAGTTATGGTCAACGAACTGCACTTATAGCGACCTTTTCCAAAACAGTTTTAAACATAACTTGAAAACTATAAGTCAAAATTGAAAACTACTTTCATTCATTTGAAAGCGCTTGTTAATAAAAAGAAAAAAAATTCTGTTTCATGGAAATCCGATTTAAATTGTAAAAGTTATAAGCGTTTAAAGTTTGCTAAAACACGCGAACTCCTACTGTGTGACAAGCTCTATTTTTACCATAATTTAAATTCATATAAAAGTTATTCCAAACTGATTCAAATTACGTTAGAAAACCATTATATATTTATATACATCATTTTCTAAATTTTTATAAATAGAAAAACCAAAATTCATCTTTTCAAAATAAAACCGTTTTCTTCCACTTATGGCAAAATCTTGTTTTATCGTCAAAAACCCATTTAAACAAAATGTTCCCTTTTACGAAGATTATTCGTATACATTTATTTCCCATTTTCAAATTATTTCAAATCCCAATTTTAAAATAAATTTCAAACTTCGATTTCAATATTCTAATAATAAAATTTCTTCCAATTACGAAGGAGATTTACTAATCAACAATGCGGTATCATAATTGTCGTGTCATTGTGTGTGAAATAACATCAACAACCATTATAAATATCCGTAGAAACTATCATCAACATTATTAAATAAATAATAACTGTGCACAAGCGTTATAACACTAATGCTTAATACTATGTGTTCTAATCTACGCAACCATCATCCATCACAACAAACATCAACCATTAACATCCATAGCTGATTCAAAATGATCACACTAGTTAACTATCCAAATTATAACTAATTTTTCACTAATTAGTGTACAATAAACTAGTGTGGAAGTTTAAAGAGTTCTCACCAATACAGCTTTCCTATTCTTCACGGTAGACGAGCCCAGCTGACTGCAAATGAATCGTCGAACAATATTTCCATGCACCGTCTTCTTCGTCGGTATATATAATATAATGTATATTAATCTTTTCATATATATAATAGGAGTAGGAATACGAGCTTTGGCAAGGTGGTGATGGAGGGAGATGGAGGCTGAATGGAGGAAGGAGGAGGAGATAAATTAGCGGAGGAAGGAGGTTTACATGCCATGGAAACCATGTCCTAAAGCTTTAATAAGAAGAAGAGAGAATGGAGAAGTAGGAATGAATGAGAAAATGAAAGAAAAGGGTGCAATTTATAGGAAAAATGGATTAAGAAGAGAGTGACACATCAAGGGACACATGGCATTCATGCATGAAAGGGTGCATGCAAAATGACAAGTGTTCTAACACTTGTTAACTTAAGAAGGAGGGTGGCATGCATAAAGACAAGTGTCCATACACATGTTAATTTAAGAATGAGGGTGCTTAAGATAACATTTTACTTAAAATGCTATGGAAACTTAAAGACAACACTTAGAACAAAAGCTACCAATAGTTCTAATATTCACAAAACTATATTTGTATCTGAAAAACGATTATATTAACAAAATAGTTTAACAAACACGAATTTGACAAATTTGTTATACCTAAAGCATGATAATTTTTTATTACTTAAATCAATATATTTATACTAAATTCATATTTAAATCAATATTATTCAAAATTTCAATTTTTAAATTTGTTGAAATTCTGGATCGTCACATCTATTTCCATACGCATTCCCTTCGCCCTCTTTCATATACATTCCCTACGCCACCATATACCAAAATTCAATATGGTTTTTCTATATTTATCTTCATCTACCAAACATATCATAATAAAATTTAATAAAATAGAACAGATGCAAAATCGTAACAATATATATCAATAAAAATATTGATGTAGATTGGATATGATGATCAAATTACCATAAACTTGCTATAAATGTATTTAAAACAAATCCTGTCCAACAAAAAAAAGTTGCTACATAACTATAAATGTATTTAAAACAAATCATGTCTAACAAAAAATAAAATAAAGTTGCTACATAACTCAAACATGGTCGATTCATCTAATTCAAACATCATATAATGTACCTTATATAAATAGACCATCAAACCCATAGCCAAAATAAGAATAACTCATAAAGTATGTCATATATGTGATTCTTGTTCCTGCCTTAAGCCATGTATAAATTCGTGCACAAAATTCATCTCCTCCTTAATGGAACCTAAACCTCCTTGTAGATTGTTAATCATGACATTCAATTCTTGATTTTTATACTCCTTGGCTTTTCTAACTCCTCCACAAGTTTCTCTTTGTCATTTGAAACTATATACCGAGCAACATGTGTATTGTCTCTATATATCTGCAGATAATTTTTTTAATCCAATTAGCACAAAGAATACATTTTAAATTCAGTTCGTACAACGAATATTTTTTCAATCCAGTTAGCATAACTCAAACCTAACAGTTTAACTGAGCCTTTCGGCTTAGTTTAACTAAGCCAGCCTTTCGCCTCAGTAAAACAAGCCTTTTGGCTCAGTTTAACTAAGCCAACAGGTTCAATTTTTACTGAGCCTATTATTAAGGCTCATTGTAACTTAGCAGAAATCGGCTACACCTCAGTTTCACTACACATCTAATCTTGAGGTGCAGCCAATCTTTGCGCACAAGCGTATATACATGTACTCACATAAATATATGTATATGTACGTATGAATGAATCATCATTTTGACTGTTTTATAGATCTAAATGTTTATGTCCATTGTCTGATAAGATAAGTAAAGTTTAGCGTAAGAATAAAATAGCTTCACGAGTTCAAGTTTTAATTACTTAGGAACTTAAAACAAAAGCAAAACATAACATAACAAAACCAACAAGAAAAAAACAACATAGATTCGTCAAAGATACCTGTCACAACATCTGGCGGCTATGTAACTTCTAAGATGATTGATGACTTTGGCAAAATTTCTCAAACCAAACTACCATCTCTCCAAAAAGTAAGATTAGCACGTGGTAACAATAGTCCGGGGTCGGTGCAACAACACTTAGGGTGCATTCTTAACGAACGGAAACGGGGCATTTGAGCGGGGTATTTGAGCATGGTACTGTAGCGAACGAGGAATGTGATTTAAGCTACGAATGGGGTATTTGAGCGTGGTATCTGAGCAGTGTATTTAGTTGTTAATTTGTTTGTTTTGAATTAATTAAACACTAATGTTTAAATGTTGGGTAACCAGTTATTAATTTGTTTTTTTTTGAGTTAATTAAACACTAATTTTTAAATGGAGGTAATTAGTTTTGAATTAATTAAACAGAAACAGCAAAAATTTAGTTGAATGGGACACTAACAGCAAAAAGAAAACATGCATGGACGACACCATGACTTGAACTCTAGTCACTTTGGAGTAAACCATGCGCACAAACCAACCCAGCTAGATGTGTTTTAATTATCTAGTTGGATTAGCAATTTTAATGGCATTGCGTCCGAAGCGTCGGACGCCAACACCTTCTTTTCCAGCTTTCACAAAACGTTCCGTTTGAGCGTGGAGACTTCTGTTTACGTCCGACGCGTCGGACGCAAATACCAACTGAAACGGGGTAAAAAATGGCTGCGAACGCACTGTTGAGTCAACGGTTTCAATGCTTATTTTGATTAATGACAAGAAGAAGCTTCATGATCGAAAAAAAGAAGATTCAATGGTTTCATAGGTTAGAAGTTGGTTATTTAGAGTATTTTATGTTAAAATCTATCCTCAAATAATCATACTTCTCATTGCTTTCAAAATTATGCATGAAAACTCGTTTTTACTGTATATTGACAAAAACAGGTCAACCTATTAAAAATAACAGGTTAACCTATTTTTAAATATAACAGGTCAACCTGTTAAAATTAACAAGTCAACAGCTTTTTGAAATAACGGTCATAAACCTGTCAACCTATTAATTTTTCCTGTCGACCTATTTTTGAATTTCATGAAGAGTCATCTTCTTTCTTGAATAGTTGCATCCATTTCTCTTCATTTAAAATCATTTCTTTTGATTGCAACTTTTCACCAACAATTGCAACTTCTCAATTACTATAAATACATCAGTTTTCATTCAATCAAATCACCGAATTTTCTCTCCATTCCCTGATCTATTTTGTATTATTCTTAGCATTCTAAAAGCACTCAAAAGCATTCAATTATCGTTTGAACTCCAAGCATATTTAAAACACTTGTGATTCAACTCGATAATCCACTTCCAAATCTTTGCAAACATCAATATATATTTGAGGATAAGATTATAGGAAGGGTGTACTCAATCGTTGACAAATCAGTGTTGAAAGAAGAACACAATCAGAAGTCAAACTCTTGTAATTGTCCTGTGTGGGTAAGCTTGTAGCCCGTGAAATCAAGTGGGTAAGCTTGTAGCCCATGAAATTAAGTGGGTAAACTTGTAGCCCGGAAATCAAGTAGTGTTGTGAACCTGTTCCTCCGGGTGAAGCGAGGGTGTTGTATAGTGAAAAGCCGAAGAGGAGCTTCGGGACTGGACGTAGGACTGGAGGTCCGAACCAGTATAAAAATCCTGGTGTCGTTACTCTACTTTACTTTACTTTACTGCATTTATAGTTATTTGTGATATATATCTTGTTTGCGAATTTTTACCTGCATAACTATTGAATAGCTTAAGTTATCACATACATTCCGCATAGCCATGTTATTGATCCTGCACAAGTCGTGCACATCCGACCTTTTCAATTGGTATCAGAGCACGGTCATCATATAACCGTAACACAGTTATTTGATATATTCTAGTAATATGGCAAATAACGCAAGCACCAGCACTAACATTTACACTGAAGGTCAATCAACACAAAGACCTCCTTTCTTTAATGGCCTAAACTATAGTTATTGGGCAACACGTATGGCCTTCTATATGCAATCAACAAGTTATGATGCTAGGAATGCTACTCAGAAAGAAATAGTTAATCCAACTACTGAGTATGCAGAATGGACTCCTGCTGAGAAAACAGCAGCAGTAGTAAATGCAAAAGCAATAAATATGTTGTTTTGTGCATTAGACCAAAATGAGTATAGCCGTGTTAGTATCTGTACCACTGCTTATCAAATTTGGCAAACGCTAAAAACCACTCATGAAGGTACTAACAAGGTTAAACAAGCAAAAATAGCTTTGTTGAAAAGCCAATTCCAAAATTTCAAAATGAAGCCAAATGAAACAATCAATGAGATGTATTCAAGGTTTCAAACTATTCATCATGCTCTTATTGGGTTAGGACAAAAATATTCTGACTTTGATGTAGTTTCAACAATCCTACATTCACTGACTAATGAATGGGAAGGAAAAGTATTAGCCATAGAAGAAGCTAATGATCTTTCTACCATGAAGCCAGATGAATTGATAGGAAATCTAATGTCCTATGAAGCAAATTTCCAGGCTAGAAGAGAACAAAAAGAAGAAAAGAAAAATGTTGCTTTTCATGCCGAAAAAGATGAAGATATTTCAGATTCTGAAGATGAAGACTTAGCACTTATTGCAAAAGGTTTTAAGAAGTTTTTGAAGCAAAGAAAAGCTAGTCGATACGACAAAAAGAAGTTTGGATCAAATAAACCATCATCTTCAAATATGGAATGCTTCAATTGTCAAAAAAAGGGACATGTGCAAAAAGATTGTCTGAATAAAAAGAAGAAATCCGAAAAATTCAAGAAGGACAAATCAAAGAAAAGAGCATTCTCAGTAACATGGGATGATTCAGACTCATCTTCATCTGATAGCGAAAGTGACTCAGACACTGAACAAGCAAATGTATGTTTTATGGCAACAGAGGATGAGGTACAAATTCCTACTCTTGAAGATATGCTTGATATTTATGATAAATTAATGATTAAATTTAAAGATACAAAACATCAATTAAAAAAAGTCAAGGCAATGTTAAATAGATCAGAATTAGAACGAGATATGTTAAAAGATGAAAAAAACATATTAGAGGAGGAACTTGAAAAGGCTCAAGAATCATCATCTGATAATAATTCTCAACTATCTCTTTTGAGTCAAGAAATTGAAATTCAAAAAGAGAAAAATGACACTCTTACTGCTGAGAATTATGAGCTTAAAGCAAAAGTAAAATCTCTAGACCTTGAAAAAGCTAGTTTACAAACAAAGTTAGACGATATTTCTAAAAATGTTTCTAACTTTAACAAAGGTCGAGAAAATTTGACAAAGATCATTGAGAATTCACAATCTACTTCAAATAAGCAAGGTTTGGGATATAAAAACCAAGAAATTAAGAAGCATCTTGGTTATGGAAAGAAGAAAATAGTGCAAAAGAACAAAGCTAAGAAAAATCTTAGTTTATCTTTCAAACCAAAATCGGTTGTGAAATCTCAAAAGAAAAATGTCAATAGCAACTTTGGAAATAAATTTAATAATACTAATCTTAGAAATAGTACTAAAAATGATTTCATGTACAATAAAAATATTACTGCTAGTACTAATGCTCATCCTAGATCCAATTATTATAGAAATTCGAATACTTCTATGACTAGAGATCTGTATAATAGATCTAGAAGTATGAAAAGGAATATCAATAGAGATTGCTTAAGTATTTGGGTTCCTGTAAGTGGGAAAAACAGAGAAAAATATATTGATGATTATTTTGATTCAGTAGTTAATAATGAAAATTTTATCTTTAAAGGTTCCATTAAACCCTCTTGGGTATGGTTACCTTCCATCTAACTCATGGACCCAAACAAAGCAAGTGGGTACCAAAAGTATATATGTCATTTTTTTTGTAGGTACACCACAACAAAGAGAAGGCTATTCCGTATCTCTAAAAATCTTTGAAAATTTAGCTTATCAAAAAGCACATGCCATCATCATCAAGAACTCCTAACTTATGGGATAGGAATTACAACAACAACAAAGGAGCATACGGGAAATACTCTCCGTGGGAACCAAGAAAATGAGGTCATTCTAAAGGATCAAAGGACATGCTTTATAATGCTTTTTAATAATGTTTTTATTTCCTACTTTATGTATTTGTTTTATATTATTAAAATAAAATTTTGGTTGGCTTTGAATTTGATCATCAAAAGACTGGAATGTTATTTTGCATCAAAAACGGTCGACCGGTAGGTAAAAAAACGGTTGACCGGTTTTATAATTTTTAATTTCCAGAGAATATTAGCAGTCGACCGGTTGCAAAATTTATGTCGACCGATCACTATATGTTCAATACATGTCAACCGGAAATCATTACAGGTCGACCGGTTTTAAAGTCCAAAAATTCCAGAGAGTTTCCGCGGTCGACCGGTCTCATAATTCATGTCGACCGGAACTATTTCAGAAAATTATGAAAAAAGATGTCGACCGGAAATTTATGACAGGTCGACCGGTCTTTTGAAAATTTCAAATAAAAAGCTCACATTTCGGTCGACCAGTTATATATTGCTGTCGACCGATTTCAGTTTTTTTTTCTTACTTTTTCAAACAGAAACTTTTTAGGTCGACCGGTTCTATTTTTCAGGTCGATCGGTTTCGTGACTTTTCGTTTTTTAAACCTCCAATCGCCGGTTTAACCCCTATATCATCAACCCTATTTCGATTTTTACCTATTCATTACTCAAATCAACATTTGGTCTCACTACTCTCGATTATTGAGGTTATTATGATATTTATTCTTTTTAATCGATGACAAAGGGGGAGAAATATTTCACATATACTATTTAAAATATATGTGCTTAATATGGTAAAAGTATATGTGTGCTAACATTTTTTAATGCAGGAATCAAAAGGTAAGATTATTTACTAACAAATGTTGCAGAAATTCAGGGGGAGCTTTATATTCAAAGGGAGAAAATCCAAGGTGTTGTCATCAATCAAAAAGGGGGAGAATGTTGAGACACGAGAATTTCGATTGATAACAACAAAATAAAGATCAATGGAAATCATGACATGGAGCTAAGATTATGGATATATAGATGTTTAAAGGGAGACAGAGCTTATATACAGGGGGAGATAGCAATAAAGATTAAAATATCAAGCTATATTGTCATCAATCAAAAAAGGGGAGAATGTTGAGTCAACGGTTTCAATGCTTATTTTGATCAATGACAAGAAGAAGCTTCATGATCGACAAAAAGAAGATTCAATGGTTTCATAGGTTAGAAGTTGGTTATTTAGAGTATTTTATGTTAAAATCTATCCTCAAATAATCATACTTCTCATTGCTTTCAAAATTATGCATGAAAACTCATTTTTACTGTATATTGACAAAAACAGGTCAACCTATTAAAAATAACAGGTTAACCTATTTTTAAATATAACAGGTCAACCTGTTAAAATTAACAGGTCAACAGCTTTTTGAAATAACGGTCAAAATACTGTCAACCTATTAATTTTTCCTGTCGACCTATTTTTGAATTTCATGAAGAGTCATCTTCTTTCTTGAATAGTTGCATCCATTTCTCTTCATTTAAAATCATTTCTTTTGATTGTAACTTTTCACCAACAATTGCAACTTCTCAATTACTATAAATACATCAGTTTTCATTCAATCAAATCACCGAATTTTCTCTCCATTCCCTGATCTATTTTGTATTATTCTTAGCATTCTAAAAGCACTCAAAAGCATTCAATTATCGTTTGAATCTCCAAGCATATTTAAAACACTTGTGATTCAACTCGATAATCCACTTCCAAATCTTTGCAAACATCAATATATATTTGAGGATAAGATTATAGGAAGGGTGTACTCAATCGTTGACAAATCAGTGTTGAAAGAAGAACAAAATCAGAAGTCAAACTCTTGTAATTGTCCTGTGTGGGTAAGCTTGTAGCCCGTGAAATCAAGTGGGTAAGCTTGTAGCCCGTGAAATCAAGTGGGTAAGCTTGTAGCCCGTGAAATCAAGTGGGTAAACTTGTAGCCCGTAAATCAAGTAGTGTTGTGAACCTGTTCCTCCGGGTGAAGCGAGGGTGTTGTTTAGTGAAAAGTCGAAGAGGAGCTTCGAGACTGGACGTAGGACTGGAGGTCCGAACCAGTATAAAAATCCTGGTGTCGTTACTCTACTCTACTTTACTTTACTGCATTTATAGTTATTTGTGATATATATCTTGTTTGCGAATTTTTACCTGCATAACTATTGAATAGCTTAAGTTATAACATACATTCCGCATAGCCATATTATAGATCCTGCACAAGTCGTGCACATCGGACCTTTTCAATTTAGGATACCTGTAGTAAGATTAATATTGACCAAAGTATGAACAGTAGTTTAAACCGTTGAATTTTAAAAAATCTGGAAATATTAAATAAGGTATAACTAATATGGACATTGGACGAAAACTGCAATAACAAAGGGACCATCATTTATCATCCATAGTGGCTAGAAGTGAAAGCACCAATCAGTAAAGGGCATGCAGTACTTGGAAACTGATCTAATACGAACGAAATTGATAAATATATGTAATCTTATTCCTAACCCATCAATACTAAAAAAACATGCATAAGTACATATGGCGTTGCATTTCTCATTCACATAAAATAAAATACTAAAAAGTGAATGAGAATTCATGGTCGGCCACTAAAAACAGAGAAAGGAAACAGAAACAAAGAGACAATTCTTGAATAGAGGAGGCTTAGAAGACCATTCAGGCACAAACTCTTCTAGTGGATAGCAATGAAGCCTCAGATAATCTCTCTAATTCCAATATGTTTCTTTCCTCACATTAAAACTTGTAGTTAACCTCATTTTCTTCGTCGGGTCATCTGAATATTGGCTTATCTTCTCCTCCTTAGACAGCTTAAAAAAGTCACCACAAACCATCATCATCCCTATGTAATATGAGTTCTAAATATTCAGAATAAGGTATGTAATAACCCGCATTATACGTATCGGAGGATCGTAAAATATTTTTATTTAATTCCCTGAGGGTTGGATCATTCTCATATTTTAATATGTTGTTTATGGGGATGTGAGATATGTCCATAATTTTTACCAATTTTATTTGCGACTATTTTTCCCCTGTTAGTCTTATATAGGGCATAACTTTTGACTATGATCGAATCTGGTGCTGAGGTCGGTTTCATTGGAAAGGAAATTATTTTGCCAATTCCGTAAAGTGGTCATATAAAGATTTGGTTCAGCGGTTTGGGAGGAATCGTTGTTTTAGTGCTAAACATTTTTCTATTCAGGTTTTCAGCCATGGGCTGATTTGAAGAGGCCCATTAGTGGGATGATGGGAGGCTATAAATAGAAGGTTAGAGGCATGGAGAATAGTTTACCTTATTCATTCTCTCATTTGGTTGAGCTCTTGATCCTCCTTGCTCAATCAAATACACCTTTCCACCAATAAAATCTATATCTATATAAGAGAATCAAATATCTACATCATTTGAAGCCAGATATACATCAAGTGAAGGGAGATCACATCAAATCAAGAGGTTTGAAGCATATTCTTCACTGTTCGAATTGAGAATTTAGCGATTTCAAGTTAATTCGAAGATTTGGTGAGTGATAAACATCTCACACACAGATTCAATCAAGTAATGGATTGTTTGATCTTATGTTCGCCATTTCAAGTTGTTTACATATAGACCGATGTAAGTATGATTTCAATTCAAATCACCATAGGATATAATCTAGTAACTTATAAACGGTAATTTCAAGTGCTAATTCTATGTTTATATATATATATATATATATATATATATATATATATATATTGATTTAATCATTTGTTGAATCATCGTTCTGATGTTTCATGATTTGTTGAATAAAATTGAATGATTTTGAGTTAAGATGGGTTGGTGAGTTTGGGCGTGTTTGGCAACATGTTTGGCTAGTTGAAAAATCATGGTTTGTCAAGAAAATTCAAGCGGAACGGGTGAATTTTCAAGAATCGGGCAAAAATCAAGTTTTGGAAATTTACAGCATTTGGAAAACATTGTGAAAAGTCTTGGATCGGCCACGATCTAGGCATAGGTCGTGCACGAAGAAAAAGTGGATCGCACAAGTAAAAACTATGGATCAAAGCAGATTTTTGCGGTCTGGCAAAGGGATGGATCACACCAGATTTGACAGCATTTGGCAAACGCTGTTAAAAACTATTGGTCGCACATGAGTTTCCTTAGGTCGCGCACGAGTTTTCATAGGTCATGCACGAGTTTTCATGGGTCGCGCATGGATTTGGCACATGGATCATGAACGATTCAGGATGGACCGTGAACGATCCAGGATGGACCGTGAACGATCCAGGATGGATCGTGCCAGGGCTATGATAGCATTTCTAAAAATGCGATAAAAGGTCAATTGATTTGCCACTTCTGGAGCATGGATCGCGCATATAAAAACGTGTGTTGCGCACGCATTTTTGGGTTGTTTTAAGAGGTTAATCACCAGACTGATCAAGAATTGAACGTAGAGGTATGGTAGCGTTTCCTAAATGCTATGAAAGCAAGTTTTGATGTTTTGCTTGGTTTTTCATGCCAGATTGATGCAAAATTGAACCGGTAGATATATTAGCATTTCAGAAACGCTGCAAAGGCTGTTTTTACATTACGGCCAGTTTTTCATAGCAAAAAAGCGGGAAATACTATTAAATGCAATATCGACCAAACAAAGCTTGTTTTTGGGTCGACGAAGGTTCTTGCTTCGACATGAATTCATGGGGTAATTTCCAAACCATACTAAAGTGTTTGTTGATCGTCGTAACACAACGAATGTGAAGACGACTCAAAGTGATGAGTTGACGGATAATGGTTTGCTCGAGAGGGTTGCTTGAGCTATGAATAGCCGTCAGGGAGGACGACTAGAGATACTGAATGTTGAGAGATTATCGTTGTCGTAGGTTCTAGCTGGCCCAAAGCAAGGATATAATAGGGACGACAAAAATATCGGTTGGATAGTCGAGTACCCTGGGTGTCTTTAAAAGGACTAGATACGTTTCATTGTATAACGTATGGAGTTTTTGCTAGAACCGGGGTTACCGTTACCTTTGACATGTGGCATGGTTGGCCGTCATACGATTAACAATGGTTTCAAAGCAGGATTGGCGGTGATAGCCAGAGTCATTGATGTATGATTGTTTACTTGTATCGTCTTGTGTAGATTATTCGACGTCGAAGGAGATATCTCTTGGTTGCATGTCTAATGTCGGTTTAGACCTTCAGGGCTTGTGCTTCGGAGATGTTGATATCGATTAGGATGGTCTACGCTTGATAATTGATTGTTATGAATGTATTGTTTGTTTCTACCTGATTGTTGTAGAGGAAATCATTGTTCGATGTAGGGAAGACGGATTGGGTTCTTCTCTATTGATGTTGGTAGATTAGCTGACTAATCTGCCTATTCTTATATACTTTATTGATGATGTTAGATAGTTATTTTATCGCTCATTAAGACTGTTGTCTGACTAAGGTTTTATGTTTTCTCTTATTATCTTGGATTGTTCATCCAATTGTGGATGGGCAGACTAAGTAGCAGGTTACAAGTAGCATAGCTTAGTAAGGCGATGATGTAGAGAGATGACGAGCATAAGGCTTGCGTATTAGTTTCTCTATTATACATATTGGATTCTTCTGCTGTTATGGTTGGTGTTTACTCTGAATGTTGTAGTGAGGCAAATTTGTAATCCAAAGATGTATGGAAATTCTTTCTAGTTGTTATGGAAGTTCAAGTTTCTACTCAGATATGCTTCAATATTATAACCTGTTATATATGTTCTATTATATTTTATCCTTGTATTTTGAGTTATACGACAGGTGCCACTTGTGTTATTCAACTCTGGTGATCATCCATAACTTCCTGACATGTCTTTTAGCGCATTATTTCCCTTGTTAAGTGTAGGAGTTGTGGGCAGTCGTCACATTTGGTATCTGAACTTTAGTTATCGATTTTAACCAAAGTTCTAAGACGAAATTACGTATGAGAGACATATTTATAGATTTCTGTTGGATGTATACTATATATTAGTGTATAGTATAATAACGTTAGAACTCCATTTGTGGTTTTCTCGTACATGGGCTAATCATTCTATATTGCAGATTTAGAATGAGTCATCGAACTTCGGTACATACTACTGTGGAGGGGACGGTTCCTGGAGGGGGAAATGGCGGTATACCAAACTACCCAGATATGTCCGAGGCCATGATGGCAGCGATCATGAGGAGGGCCCCAGCTCCAGAGGCAGCTGCAGTAGATGTATGGCTTCAGGTGAAGGTGCCTAGGACTGTGGATTTCACGAAGCTGTGTTAAGGCTTCACGTCTCTAAGAGGAAAACGGTTTAAAGGACAGAGCCGACTGAAGAGGTTAAAAGATGGATATATGCCTGTGTACGGATTTTTGGAGACTTGGGTATAGATGAAGCAATAAAGAGGAAGCTTGCTTCGAGACAATTGCAGGGCAGAGACATGGATTGGTGGAACTCTGTTACGCTTAAAACTCCGGAGGATGAGATTTCATGGGAGCAATTCCAAGTTAAACGTGAGAATAAGTTTATCTCTACTACTCAAAAGTCAGTTTTGTTCAAGAAGTTTGTGGTGCTGAAACAGAATGGTCGACCAGTGCTAGAGTATGTTTCTGATTTTGAGGCCTTCTCCAAGTATGCCCGTTCATATATTGACACTCCTTATCAAAAGAACAAAAAATTGTTATGGGTTTGGATACCTATATTAGGAAGACATTGGTGGATCATCTTGACGATCCATATGAGAAGATAGTGGGGAAAGTTGTTCAACATGAAAGCTTGTTTCTAAAGAAACAAATGTTGTCACTTGTAATAACAATAAGAAGAGGAAGCAACAACAACAAAAAGGGAAGGATGGCAAGAAGAAACCTGAAAGTGAGGTGGTTTGCTACAACTGCCAACAGAATGGTCATTTCGCTAATGAATGTAAGAATCCAAGATCTGAAAAGAAGTGCTTCGAGTGTGGAAAACCTGGGCATGATAAGAAGGATTGTACGGAGATAGAAAAAGGGACGAAGATAGGGAAGGATTATGCTTTGGAGGTCATACCATCTTCTTCAAGATCTACTACTGTAGAGGAGAAAGGAAAGGGTGTCGTCGTTCAAGGTACTCTTTCCATTAGAGTTGTTTCAGTTCGTATGTTATTTGATACTGGAGCAATCATTTATTTGTAATGAGCTTGTGTGGCGCTTAGGTTTGGAACTTGAGATTTATGATAGACCTTTGGTTGTGACTAATACAGTTGGGGGTTCATACAGCCTTTGTATGCTATGTCATGGTCTGGTGTTGTTGAGTCATGGTTGCTCTTTTGTGTGTGATTGCTTTATTTTGAACTTCATTATGTTTGGGATCATCTTGGGCATGGATTGGCTCAAGAGGTACGCGAAAAGAATGAATTGCAAGAAGCTTGAGGTGAGAGTCAGGGATGTGGAAGGGCGAAAGGTTTTGATTCGATGTAAGCCTGAAGATGGTGTCTTCATGAGCTTTTTATATTCGCTTGTGATTCCATAGGAAGACTTGTCATCTGTGCTGACCACTAATGAGTTTGAGGATGTCTTTGAAAAGGTCAAAGATTTGCTTCTGGATCGTGAGATTGAGTATATAATCGATTTGGTCGAAGGTGATAGACCTATTGTTATGCCTCTTAGGCGCATGGCGCCTAAGGAACAGTGAGAGTTAGAGATGCTGACCTTTTGGGAAAAAGGATTCATTTAGAGGAGTGTATCCGAATGGGGTGCATCAGTTGTGTTCGCAACCAAGGGTGATGGATCCTTGAAATTGTGTGTGGACTATCGTGAGCTGAACAAGGTGACTAAGAAGAACAAGTACCTGTTGCCGAGGATCGATGACTTGTTCGATCAGCTTCACGAAGCCAATGTGTTATCCCAGATGGATTTGGCAACGAGATTCCACTAGTTGAGGGTGACAAAGGATAGTGTGTCGTAGATTGCTTTTAGGACACCATCTGGTTTCTTTGAATGGTTGGTGATGCCATTTGGATTGACTAACACATTAGTGTATTTTGTGGATCTTATGAATAGGGTTTTCAGAGATCAGTTGAACAAGTTCGTGTTTGTGTTCATGGATGATATTATGGTTTACTCTTGAAATGAGGAAGAGCATAAGACGCACTTGAGATTTGTTTTGGAAACCTTGTCAAAGCATCAGCTGAAGGTTAAATTTTCAAAGTGTCACTTCTAGAAGAGTGAAGTGAGGTTCTTAGAACATGTAGTTTCTGGAAATTGAATAAGGGTTGACCCCGCTAAGGTGGCAGCAATCCAGGATTGAGATAGACCTAAGAATGCAATGGACTTGAGAAGTTTCCTTGAATTGGCAGGTTATTACCAACGGTTTATCAAGGTTTTCTCCAAGATAGATGCTCCATTAACGGGATTGATGGAGAAGAACCAAGTGTTCACATGGGATGCAAAGTGAAAGCAAGCTTTCGGAATCCTAAAAGAGAGACTAACGAGTGCTCCTGTTTTGATGATTCCAAGTGGGAATGAAGAGATGGTGACTAGGAGCAGTACTAATGTAGAAATATGGAGTTAAGGACTACACAAGTCGACAACTGAAGCCGCACGAGAGCAATTATCCAACTCATGATTTGGAGATGGTAGCGATCGTGTTTTCTCTAAAGATACGGAGACATTACCTGTTGGGGTTCGATTCGTATTGTTCACGGATCACAAGTCGTTGAAGTATCTTTTCTCCTAAAAAGATTTGAATCCTCGACAGCAAAGGTGGTTAGAGTTTCTAGCATCATATGATTGTGGTATAGCCTATACTCTGGTAAAGGTAACGCAGTTGCAGATGTGTTAAGTTGAAGACACGCAAGTTTGAGAACGATGTTTTCAGAATGGAAGAGCCTCGAGTATTTGGCGGGATTTGATTTTAGACCACGATGTGAGTTGGAACCTGAAATGTTGGCAAGCTTATCGAGAAGACCTACTCTCATCAAAAGGATTGGCGAGAGCCAAAAGAGATATGCAAAGCTTGTCAGTTTATCTAGGCGTTGGAACCAAAGGATAAAGAGTTCGAGGTCGATCGAGAAGGTTGGCTTCGAAAGCAAGGACAACTAGCTGTTCCTGATGTTGACGAATTAAGAGATGAGGCTCTAAGGGAATGTCATCACTCGAAGTTTACAATCCATCCTGGTGGTAATAAGATGTATCAGCACATAAAGCGAGCCTACAACTGGGAAGGGATGAAAAGGGATATTGGAAAGTTTACTTCCAAAAGCATGAACTGTCAGTTGGTGAAAGCTTAATAGAATAGGCCGAGTGGATTGCTTCAGTCATTAGGAGTTTCTACGTGGAAGTAGGAGCAGATATCGATGGATTTTATCGATGGACTACCTTGAACCAGGGCAGGAAACGAAGGAATTTGGGTTACAGTGGATCGCTTGACTAGGACAACATCGAAGTTGGCTGAGCTTTATATAAAATGGATAGTTCGATTCCATGGTAACCCGAAGAGTACAGTTAGTGATCGAGATCCAATGTTCACAAGTGGATTTTGAAAGAGTCTGCAAGAAGCTTTGGGGACCGAGTTGTGTTTGAGTATAGCTTATCATCCCCAGACTGATGGTTAGACCGAAAGGGTTAACCGACTTTTGGAAGATCTCCTAAGAGCTTGTGTATTGGATTTTGGGGGATCATGGGAAGACCATCTACATCTAGTTGAGTTCGTATATAATAATAGCTACCAGTCGAGCATTGGGATGGCACCGTATGAGGCATTGTATGGTAGACTGTGTAATACTCCGGCATGTTGGTTAGAAACTGGAGATAAGTTGATACTTGGGCCAGAGATGATCAGAGAGACATCAGATTGTATCAAGATTGTTCGGCAAAGAATGAAACCAACCCAAGATCATCAAAAGAGTTATGTCGATAAGCAACGAAAAATTTGGGATTCGACATAGGCGATATGATTTTTGTGAAGATTTCACCATTAAAGCATGTTGTTCTATTCTGAAGCACAGGAAAGTTAGCTCCAAAGTTTGTTGGACCATTTCTGGTAATCGAATGGATTGGAAAGCTGGCATATATGTTGGAGTTACCCGAGAAGATGTCGAGTATGCATAATGTTTTCCATGTGTCGTTTCTTTGGAACATTTTTCTATTCAGGTTTTCAATGGGCTGATTTGAAGAGACCCATTAGTGGGCTGATGGGAGGCTATAAATAGAAGGTTAGAGGCATGGAGAATAGTTTACTTTATTCATTCTCTCATTTGGTTGAGCTTCTGATCCTCCTTGCTCAACCAAATACACCTTTCCACCATTAAAATCTATATCTACTTAAGAGAATCGAAGATCTACATCGTTTGAAGCTAGATCTACATCAACTGAAGAGAGATCGCATCAAATCATGAGGTTTGAAACATATTATTCACTGTCCGGATTGAGAATTTAGCGATTTCGAGTTAATTTGAAGAATTTGTGAGTGATAAGCATCTCTCACACAGATTCAATCAAGTACATGGATTGTTTGATCTTATGTTCATCATTTCAAGTTGTTTTCATATAGATCTAATCGATGTAAGTATTATAACAATTCAAATCACCAATGAATCTAATCTAGTAACTTATAAACGGTAATTTCAAGCGTTAATTCTATGTTTAGATCCATATATATATATAATGATTTAATCATTTGTTGAATCGTCGTTCTGATGTTTGACGATTTATTGAATGAAATTGATTGACTTTGAGTTATGATGGGTTGGTGAGTTTGGGCGTGTTTAGCAAGTTGAAAAATCATGGTTCGTCTAGAAAAATCAAGCGGATCGGGTGAATTGTCAAGAAACGAGCAAAAATCAAGTTTTGGAAATTTACAATGTTTGGAAAACGCTGTGAAAAGTCCTGGATCGACCACGATCCAGGCATAGGTTGCACACGAAGAAAAAGTGGATCGCGAAAGTAAAAACCAAGGATCAGAGCAGATTTTCGCGGTCTGGCAAAGGGATGGATCGCACCAGATTTGACAGCGCTTGGCAAATGTTGTTTAAAACTGTAGGTCGCACACGAGTTTTCATCGGTCGCGCATGAGTTTTAATGGGTCGCGCATGGGTTTGGCACATGGATCCAGGATGGATCACGCCTAGGCTATGATAGAGATTTTGAAAATGCTATAAAAGGTCGATGGATTTTCCACTTCTGGAGTATGGATCGCGCACATAAAACGTGTGTTGAGCACGCTTTTGGGCTGTTTTGAGACGTCAACCACCAAAATGATCCAGAATTGAACATAGAGATATGGTAGCGTTTCCTAAACGATGTGAAAGCCAATTTTGATGGTTTGCTTAGTTTTTTCACACCAGATTGATGTAGAATTGAACCAAGAGATATAATAGCATTTCAGAAACGCTACAAAAGGCTATTTTGACATTGTGGCCAATCTTTCATAGCGAAAAAGATGGAAATCCTATGAAATGCAGTATCGACCAAACAAAGCTTGTTTTTTAATAGACGATGGTTCTAGCTTCAGCGTGAATTCAAGGAGGAATGTCTAAGCCATAGTGAAGTGTTTGTTTTCATCATAATGCAACGGATGTGAAGACGACTCAAAGTGATGAGATGACAGATAATATTTGCTCGAGAGGGTTGCTTGAACTATGGATAGCCGTTAGGGAGGAAGACTAAAGATATTGAAGGCTGAGAGATTATCAATGTCGTTGGTTCCAGCTGGCTCAAAGCAAGGGTGTAATAGGGACGCGTAAAAGACCGGTTGGATGGTCGAGTACACTGGGTATCGTTGAAAGGCCTAGATACATTTTTTTGCATGGAGTATGGAGTTTTTTCTAGAACCGAGGTTACCATTAGCCCTTGACATGTGGCTAGGTTGGCGGTCATGTGCTTAACAATGGTTTCGAAGCAGGACTAGCGATGATAGCCAGAGTCATGGATGAATGATTGTTTACTTGTATCGTCCTGTGTAGATTATTCGACGTCGAAGGAGATATCTCTTGGGTGCTTATCTGACATTAGCTTAGTCCTTCAGGGCTTGTGCTTGGGAGATGTCGATATTGATTAAGATGGTATATGCTTGATAATTGACTGGTATGAATGTACTATTTGTTTCTACCTGATTGTTGTAAAGGCTATCACTATCCGATGTGGGGAAGACGGATTCGGGTTCTTCTCTGTTGATGTTGGTAGATTAGCTGATTAATCTGCCTATTCTCATATACTTTATTGATGTTGTTAGATGATTGTTTTATCGCTCATTAAGACTGTTATCTGTCTCAAGGTTTTATGTTTCCTCTTATTACCTTGGGTTGTTCATCCAATTGTGGATGGTCAGACTGAGTAGCAGGTTACCGGTAGCAGAGCTGAGTGAGGTGAGGATGCGAAGCGACGACGAGCAAGAGGCTTGCGTATTAGTTTCTCTATTATACATACTAGATGTTTCCGCTGTTATGATAGGTTTTTACTCTGAGTGTTGTAGTGAGGCAAATTTGTACAGACACTTATGTTGTAATCCAAAGATGTATGGATATTCTTTCTAATTGTTATGGAAGTTCAAGTTTTTGCTCAGATATGCTTCACTATTATAACATGTTGTGTATATTCTATTATATTTTATCCTTGTGCTGTGAGTTATACAACAGGTGCCGCTTGTATTATTCAACTTTGATGATCGTTCATAGCTAGTTAACATGTTTTTCAACGCATTATTTCCCTTATTAGATGCAGGAGTTGTGGGCAGTTGTCACAAGGTCAATTTTAAAAACTTCCGAATTTATAACTTCTGATAATCAAGCGTGAAGACCAGGTCGTGCCGTATTAATCACAAGAAGAAAACCAAGTCATTTCTGACCTGATCAAGTCGGTATAATCTAAATTTGGGTACCCAAACCCTATTTTCTCCATGTTCAAGAATAACATCAATTTCTAGAAATGTAGTTGCTATATAACTGAATAATTCGTAAACTAGCATATATTTACTTACTTTGTTTGAGGAAATTAAGGATGGTTGCGCGAATAAGGGAGATTAAGGGTGGCGGCGCGAGTAAAGGAGACAGGGGCGGCGACGCGAGTAGAGGTGGTAGGCGCGGGTCATGATTGCAGGCAGGTACGACACGGTGTTGAAGGCAGGCAGGTGTGGCGCGATGGTTCAAGATTTTAGATTTTTTTTCTTTAATCTGATTCGATAGAATGGAACGATGGAATAGAGAAAAGGAAGCGGTCGGGGTTGGTTGTTTGACCGTGCAGTGGACCATAATTTAAGAGACCATTTAAATAAATTCACACTTGGTTAAAATGTGTACGAAATGCGTAGGGAATTCTCTACACAATCCCTACACCTTCCTTGTATTTTCACGTTTTCCCTACGTTGCGTCCACGCGGTGCAGAGTTGGCGTAGAGGATTCTAGGCTGGAAAATTGCCTTTTTTTTTAAGTGAATGAGCTAGTTAATGATAACTTAGATGAACATAAGGCTAAAGCTTTTTATTGCTTAGGATATGTTAGTCGGTTCTCTTTTTATACAGAACATCAACTTGGGGAAAAATACTGAAGTTCGCTCCTTTTTCGAAGCGATAGTCAATCGACCGTAAGGGAGTCCATACTTATTCCCGCCAACCAAAAACTTTTTTTAAGTTGTGTAGAATATACTGGATCATTCCACCGCTCCGTCATCACTCCAGCTTCGTGCCATTCCTTCTGTTTAAATGTGTTCAAAGAAAGAAGGTCGTTTTCGGGGAGACCCAAAAGGTAGCTCTGCTTCTCTTCCGCAAACTGTTAAAAAACAAAAGTCATCTTTTTTCTCTTTTTTTTTTGTCTTTGCTGATTTATCTTTCGTATGCTGGTGAGGCAAGTAAATTTTTCTATGCCAAAATGTCAAACATAAGAAACAGAAGTGATATAGAAAGGATTTTTGATTTATGTGGAAACGTGTTAAATCAGTGCATATGCATGAGTTAGGGATATGGGTGAATGATAGTGTTAGGTGATTTTATATAGGGATAAATTTCTTATATTCATGTGTATTTCATCTTGAATTGGTCGTAATGTTCCCGTTTCTGTTCAAGTTGATTTCTTACTAAATGACTATTCAAAATCCGACTTATTCCTCGTGGCATACATATTGCTTCCTCTGATATATCTACGTTTGAATATTTTCTTTGTATATGTTGACATAGATTGATTTTCTTGTTTTCAGCATGATATATTGTAACGCCATACCTCTATACTCATGTTAGCCAAGGCCATTGCAAGCAGTGGTGTCAACTAACTCAAAGAATAAGGTTGTTGTGGAGCGACCATCAGTATATTAGCTTTGAACGAGTGTTAAATATGTCGAATAATGTGGTCTTACTTTTTAAATCTCATGAGGAAATCCAACACATCTGATTCAAGCCCAAATCTACTACACATTGGCTATATATAATTCGGAAAGCAATATAAAATATGTAATAATAAAATCAGAGCTAGACCAGATATTCATACCACAAGGTAGAAATAGATATGAATAATACTACAAAAGTGGTGGTCATAATATAAGTGATCGTGCAAGATCCACTATACCATAAAATAATAGATACATGTACAACACAGAAGAATATGTACACATAAGATTCACCATCTCAACTACATGTAACACCCCACCTCCGCTAGGGTCACTCACAAAGGGAATGCACTAGTTTTGGAGGAGCATTATCGAGGTAAACAAACACAGAAATATTACAAGACAGAACATAGATAAAATAGCGGAAGAATCAAAAGAAAATTTTCATTACTTTCAAGAAGAGTCAAAACCTTTTACATCAAATAGCCAAGGTCATTATTTTCCATTACAACAAATTCTGTCTTGCATAAAAGAAGCAAAAACTTAAAACATCAAAAGTAGCTTAATTCCCCAAAGGTAGCAGAAATGCAGCCGTAGCATAGCTCAAGACCAAACCATACATGAGCTGAACCGAAAGCAAGCGAAATCCAAGCTAAGTGCTAGAGTTTCCTCCCTGAGAACATTGGGGGGAGGGGAACGAAAGAAAAAGAGGCAAAAGAAAACGGGTCAGTCATAAAAACTGGTAAGTCCAAGTGACTTTCATCATAAAAACAGATAAAGGTAACATGACATGTATAAACTGAAAGTAAACATACAGATGATGACAAGATAGGCAAGATAGACTAAGATAACATGATAAATCAAGTATAAATCAAGTATAGCATCATGTATTCAAGGTTCGCTGCATCAACTGTACTAGAATCCCAAACCCATGTCTTATATTAATCATGAAATGATTTCTTGGCCCAATATCATGAAATGACCCATTACTAGGTCCAACGAAACGATCCACTCCATACAAGTTCTAGCTCGTCATGTGTCTGTGTCATACGGCCCTATCACGAATGTAGTCACCTGTGCTAGGTCCACCATAGGGTGTATCAAGCCCTATGGTGCCAAACACCGACACGAATCAAGAATGCACAGATAAACCTACTGATGCCCAATTCCTGCTTTTTCAACTCCGGACCACGTGCACGACCATGGCACGCCTGAACCTACACTGGCGCACCAACACAGCCGTCGTTATGGTCGCTTACAATCAGCCCAGTAATCGTGCCCCACCCTGCCTTGTTCTAGGGTACCATGATAAATCTAGTGGGTTACTGCTGAAACGGACCGCGTAACTAGGGTTTCCGTCCAATAGGTTAAGTGTTGTCCTTTAAATTCGTGATGTAACCCCTATCAGTCTAGCATGTCAAGTTGGTTAAGTGTTATCATTCAGGTTCGTGACTTAACCCGCCCACGTGTCATGTCAAATTTGACTAAGTGTTGTCGTTCAAGTTCATGACTTATCCCTACGAATCATGTATCAAGTTGGTTAAGTGTTGTCTTCCATGTTCATGACTTAACCCTATCATATGGCATTAATTCATTAATGCACCCCAACCTCTCACATCAGACCTGTTGTTGTGGTCACTGGATATGCCGGGCGGTTCCGGGCAGAATTACACCACAACTCAGTCTGACCTCGGGTTTTCAAGTGCGATATGACCAACTACCCACATTGGATCCTATTGTTTGCAGTAACTGGATTTGCCGGGCGGTTCCGGGCAGAATTACACTGCAAACTCAACCCAACCTCGAGTTGGCCATTTTCAAGTTCATTCTAGTGTCATGTCCATGTTCAAGATTCATGTCAAGTTCGTGTCAAGTTTTCAAGGCAAATTTCATGTCAAGTTTCCTATGATTACCAATTTTTCCCAACGTTACCCCGTCTAAATATTAGGCTAACAATCTTAGCCTAGCTTTCCGTCCGCATGATTTTTGACATATAATATTAGGCTTAAAACTTAGCCTAATTTAACGTACACAAAATTTGCATAAAGAAATCCATTAACATAAACATGTCATAGGTGTAAACTTGGCATTCTCGGCATAGTCAATATGAACACCATAGGTGTGTACTTGCAAAGTAATCAACATGAATATCATAGGCGCGAACTTGCAACGTGGACTAATTCAACATACATATATGTGAATTTGCAACATAGACTAAATCAACTTACATATATGTGAACTTGCAAATCAATCACGAACATATGAATAAATGTGAACTTGAAATATGACGTAGGTTTAATACATAAACATGTAGATCTAACATTTGGTCACATATGTGATATGATTTTACAACCTAAAACTTGCATAACATGATAAACTACACAACTTGTCATAACAAGTTATATTCCAAGTTCATATGCATATGAATAGACTTATTCATTAATTCTCTGTTCAACATGATAATAAAATAGAACTACAGACATAGATCAATATCATTCAATTTCACCTATAACATAATAGACATTGTTCTATTATTAATTTAATTCCAAGGTATGGCATAACTAAATTGACTAAAACATCGCAGGCATATAGATCTGATAATATTATGAACATGAAAAGGTTTGAATGATAATCTAGTTTCAAGAACATGGATAGATCTAACTTAAATAGAAGAATCCCCAAAATCAAGATCCAAGGATAAAGAAAGTCAAGCTTAGATCCAATTTCAAAGTTATAATCCTAGGCAATAACCTCATGGTCATGAATCTTAGGTAATTAGTCACAATTGTCCTTGTCATAGTCATAGGCATAGTCTTATTGTTCATAGTCATAGGCGGTCTTATATTCACCGTCATAGTCATAGGCATAGTCTTATGTTCACCGTCATAGTCATAGGCATAGGCAAAATATTATGTCCACAGTCATAGGCATAGTCATAGTCTTAGGCCATTAACAATAGTTTCAACGTCGTAGGCAATATTCCCAATAGTCAAGATCCAAGAAGAAAACAAGAATAGATATGAATCATACATAAATCAATTCCAATTTATAACATGCCCATATTAGATTTATAGTTTTTATCTAAAAGTAACTGGAACTTACAGATCATGGTATAAGAAATTTAGAAGTCAAGTCTAGAAATTAGTCGTCGAATTGTTGAGGTGTCGCTGATCTATTCTCTTGAACTGTTGTAGAAGCGTTGATCTTTGATTTGAATCGAGTTTGAATGCTTAAGCTTTAATTTGGAGCCGGCGGCCATGGTTGAAGAGGTGAATTAGCAGCATACCAGTGTAAGAATGATTTTTATGAATTAGGCTAGGTCTTAGGATGTATTTATAGGGGTAACAACTAGTTTAGGCCCTTAGATTAACCATATAATTAATCCGGACCATCAAAACATGTCTCAGGCTTCAAAAATAGGTTCTGGGTCAAAACAGGCCGACCAGGTCGACCTGTAAGGGGGGGAGGTCGACCACATGGTCGATCCGGGGGGTAGGTCGACCCGGGGGGTAGGTCGACCCTAGGGTCGACCACATGGTCAACCTGGTCCCCAGATCGACCCCCAGGTCGACCTGCCTGGTCCTGTGCTGCCGAAAATCTACTGAATCTTCTACATGCCATAACTTCTTCATCCGGACTCCGATTTTCGAAAACCCAGACTCTATTTCATGTAAAATTTTGAGACGAACGCAATGGCATAACCCGTTTCCCTTGATTCTTATTTTAAAATTTAATTCTACCTTGATTTATGGTTTTAACATGTTATAAAAATTCGGGTTGTTACACTACATGATAGATAGAACTACTAAAACAAGTGAGGTTAGCCAAAAGGAGGAGCAAGTCTGTGCTACAATCAAGGAGAAGCACATGTAAATATTCGGTCTGACCCGAGTATCATTTATAAGAAACTAAACAATAAACGGATCAGTCTAGTCGTACTCATCATAATAAACTGAGATTGAAAATACAGATATAAACAGATAATGACATAGGAGCAATAACAACAATAATCACAAGTAAATGTGAAGTCTCAGAAATGTCCATAAAATATGTCAAAGAAAATCTCAAAGCTATATAAAAGATATCTCAATATCACAGAAACTAAGATTAGTAACATAATATCAATAGAGTTGTAACAGCCCGCATTTTACGTAACGGAAGATCGTAAAATATTTTTATTTTATTGCCTAAGGGTTAAATCATTCTCATATTTTAATATGTTGCTTATAGAGATGTGAGACATATCCATAATTTTTTCCAATTTTGTTTGTGAGCCCCCTGTCATTCTTGTAAAGGGCGTAACTTTTGACTCGGATTGAATCAGAGGGTGAGACCTATGCCATTGGAAAGGAATTAATATTTGCCTTTCCATAGAGTGGTTGCATTAAAATTTTGGTTTAGCGGTTTGGGAGGAATCGCTGTTTTAAGGTTATTCACTTAGCTGTTCAGGATTTTGAACCACAATGGGCTGATATGGAAAGGCCCATTAGTTGGCTGGCGGAAACTATAAATAGGGAGTGATATTTATAGGAAATAGTTTACTTCCCCATTCATTAGATGGCCTTGTGCTCCTCCTTCCTCAATCACCTTTCCACCATTAAAAATCAAAATCTAAGGAGGGAAATTGAAGATCTACACCATTGGAGGCTTGATCTACATCAATTTAAGAAGGAGTTCATCAGATCGAGGGTTTTGGTTCGAATTGCTTGTTATCCGGAATCTTACTGCATTGATTTTAGCTTGATTTGGATATTCGGTGAGTGATTTATATCTCTCACATGGATTCAATGAAGTATATGAATGTTTGATCATGTTTTTCATCAAATTCAAGTGTTTTACCATTGATCTATATCACGAAAAGTCCATTTTCATATGAATCACCCTCTTATCTATTTTAGCAAGTTTAAATTAGTAATTCCTATTCCATTTTATATGATTATGTAAGTTAGATTTATAATTTTTTGCATATCATTAATCATCATGATATTGGAGTGATTTGTATAATTTTTAGTGATAATCGTTGTTTTCATGTTGTTGATGTATTCATATCATGTTTGTGGTCATATTTGATGGATTTGACAAGTTGGTTTCGTTGAATCTATCATTTGGCGAAGTTTTGGTCGAAATCGGAGTGGAAATGGAGGAGTGCAGGTTTTGGGTCGTTCGTGACCATCCAGGGTCGGTCGGTCATAGTGTTGTCTTGGAGAACAAGTCACAGGGTCGGCCGCAATTAATAGGGTCGAGTGGGCTGGGGTCGAGCGAGCCTTGGCTCGAGCAGGACTTGGTCAGGGTCAAGCATGCCAGGGTCAAGCAGCAGTTTTGGACGAGCAAGCTAGGGTCGTGGAAGCTAGGATCGGTCGAGCATCAGCTCGAGCATGGTTATGGTGGAAGGAAATCTGGTCGGGTAGTGTTAGCTCGAGCATGCTAGGGTCGAGCAGGCCTGGGAGACTGGTCTGGGGTCTGTCAGTCTCATTTTGGATCGGATCGGTCTCGGTGTGGGTCGGTCGAGCGAGCCTACGGTCAAGCAGAGGGTCGGTCCTTATTCATGGGTCGGTCGGTCACCAAGATTGATTATGCAAGATTTGGCTCGGTGATGGGGAGACTTCGAAGTGAATTCAATGAGGACGGTTCGAAGTGTTGAAATGTGTTCTTTGATCGGTGTAGAACAATGATGAGGTGACAACTCAAAGGTCGTGAGTACGTGAATAATGGTTACTCGAGAAGGTTGCTTGGGCTATGAAAAGTCGTCGAGTTGGATGACTAGAGATGAGAAGGCTGAGAGATTATTGTTGTCATAAGTTCTAGCAGGCACAATGCAGGGGCACGATAGAGGTGTCAAAAAGACCGGTTGTAGGTCAAGTACCCTGGGTATCGTTGAAAGGCCTAGTTGTCAAGGTTGGACATACATATGTATCATTGAAAGGCGTATGGAGTTTATGCTAGAACTGGGTTTACCATTAGCCCTTGACATATGGCATAGTTGGCCATCATAGGATTAACGATGATTTCAAAGCAAGATTGGCGGTGATAGCTAGAGTCTGTCATGGTTGATTAGTTGCCTTATTTGAACCGTCTCATGTAGATTGTCCACGTCGAAGGAGATGTTCCTTGGGTGCTTGTCTGATATTGGTTGGTTTAGGCATTTGAGGCTTGTGCTTGAGGGATGTTGAGCTCGATTAGGATGGTTTATATAAGATATATAATTTGGATGTCATGAGTGCTTTGCCATGATTGAATGAGTGTTATGGTTTCATGGATGTGTGGTTGAAATGTTATCGTAAACTCTATCGCTGTCCGATGTAGGGAAGTCTAGAGTTGAGTTATTCTCTGGTATTTTCGGTAGATTAGTATGTTTATCTATCCATTCTCATATACTTTATTGTTGAAGTTTGTTAGTTGTTTTATTGCTCACTAAGACTGTTGTCTAACTCAAGGTTTTATGTTTCCTCTTATTACCTTGGGCTGTTCATCCGGTTGTGGATGGGTAGACTAGGTGGGAGGTAACAGGTGATTGCTTTGTGTGGACGATGTAACAATTTTGGGGCAAGCAGGAGGCTGACGTATTACTTTTACTACTATCTAGTATCTCTGTTTTCGCTATTTGAGTTTCTTTATGAGTGTTGTAGGGAGGCCTTATGTACATGCTTAATATTTCCTATGATGTTGGGATAATCTTTTAGGATGTTGTGAAAGTTTGAGAAGTTTGCTATATGATGCTTCACTACTATTACCTATCATATATGTTCTATTATATTTTATCCTTGCGCTGTGAGTTCTAAGACAGGTTCTGATGTTGTTTACCTACTCTGATGATAGTCCATAGCTGCCTGGCACACCTTTCAGTGCATTATTCCTCTTGTTTAGTGCATGGGTTATGGGCGGTCGTCACATTTGGTATCATAGCTCTGACTAACGATTTTAGCCAAAGTTCTAAGACGTAATCACGTATGAGAGACGTACTTGTAGATTTCAGTTGGATGCTTATATTAAGCATATATAGTAGTAGCGGCTGTATTCCTTCAATAATTTTTATTGGAAGTGGCTAATTATTCTAAACTACATATTTAGAATGAGTAGACGACCACCAAGACATGCTGCTAGGGGAGCTAATACTGGAGGAGGGAATGGACGTGAACCAGACTACCCTACCATGTTTGAAGCCATGATGGAGGCATTCATGCGAAGGGTTCCCGCTCCAATGAAAGCTACGGTAGACGTAGGAGTTCAGTTTCCTAGAGTTGTGGATTTTGCGAAGCTATGCAAAGATTATACATCTCTAGGAGGAAAAGCATTCAAAGGATCTGAGCCAGCCGAAGAGGTTAAGAGTTGGATGGATTCTTGTGTTTGTATCTTTGGAGACTTAAGCTTGGATGGTGCAACCAAGAGAAAGCTTGCATCAAGGCAACTGCAAGGCAGGGCCATGGAATGGTGGAATTCAGTCACGCTTGAGACTCCAGAGGAAGAAATTTCATGGGAGCAATTCCATGCTAAGTTCGAAGCAAAGTTTATCTCCACTACTCAGAAGTCAGCTTTGTTTAAGAAGTTCGTGGAGCTGAAACAAAATGGTCGTTCTGCGCTTGATTATGTTTCTGATTTCGAGGCCTTGTCTAAATACGGTCGTTCATTCATTAATACACCTTACCAGAAGAACGAGAAGTTTGTTATGGGTATGGATACCTATATTGGAAGGTCATTGCTGGATCATATTGACGATTTATTCGAGAAGATTGGTGAAAAAGCTATTTGCCATGAGAGGTTATTTCCTAAGAAAGAAATTGGTGTTGCTGCAATCAAAGAAATTCAAAAACCATAACAAGGTGGTAATAATAAGAAAAAGGAAGCAACAACAATAGAAAGGAAAGGATGGCCAGAAGAAGTCTAAGACTGAGGTGGTTTGCTTTAACTACCAACAGAAGGGTCATTACTCAAATGAGTGAAAGAATCCCAAAGCTAAGAAGAAGTGCTTCAAGTGTGGAAAGCCTAGGCATGAGAAGAAAGATTGCCTAGAATAAGCTAAGGGCAAGCAGGTAGTGAAGGCATATGCTTTGGAAGCCATGCCATCTCCTCGAGAGATCCTACTGCAGAGGAAAAGGGAAAGAGTGTCGTCGTTCAAGGTACCCTTTCAATTAATGGTGCTTAGTTCGGGTGTTGTTCGATACTGGAGCATCACATTCTTCTATGTGCAATGATCTTGTGTGCCGCTTGGGTTTGGAACCCGAGATTTGTGATAGACCTTTCGTAATGACTAATCCAGTTGGGGGTTCGTCCAATCTTTGCATGATTTTCCATGGTCTAGTGTTGTAGAGTCATGGTTGCTCTTTTATGTGTGATTGCTTTGTTCTTAACTTCGCTAGGTTTGAGATCATCTTGGGCATGGATTGGCTCAAGAGGTATGTGGTAAGAGTGAACTGCGAGAAGCTAGAGGTGAGAGTCGGGGATGTGGAAGGGCAAAAGGTGTTGATTAAATGTAAGCGCGAAGAGGGCGTCTTCGTGAGCTATCTATATTCGCTTGGGATTCCATAGGAAGACTTGTCATCTGTGCTGATCGCTAGTGAGTATGAGGATGTCTTTGACAAGGTCAAAGGGTTGCCACCGTCTCGTGAGATCGAGTTTAAGATCGATTTGGTCGACGGTGCTAGACCAATCGTTATACCTCTTACGGAGATGGCGCCTAAGGAACAACGAGAGTTGGAGGTACAAATTCATGACCTTCTAGGAAAGGGATTCATTTGGAGAAGTGTTTCCGAATGGGGTGCACTAGTCTTGTTTGCAACCAAGGCAGTTGGCTCGCTGAGATTGTGTGTGGACTATAGTGAGCTAATAAGGTGACTAAGAAAAACAAGTATCCATTGCCAAGGATTGATGACTTGTTCGATCAGCTTCACGAAGCCAAAGTGTTTTCTCAGATAAATTTGGCAACAGGGTTTCACCAGTTGAGGGTGGCAAAGGATAGTGTGCCAAAGACTGCTTTTCAGACTCCATCTGGTTTCTTTGAATGGTTGGTGACACCATTCGGGTTGACTAACGTGCCAGCGTATTTCGTAGATCTTATGAATAGAGTATTCAAAGATCAGTTGAACAAGTTCATACATGTGTTCATGGATGATATTTTGGTTTACTCTCGGAACGAGGAAGAACACAAGACGCACTTGAGAGTTGTGTTGGAAATCTTGCGAAAGCATCATCTTAGAGCTAAGTTTTCGAAGTGTCACTTTTGGAAGACTGAAGTGAGGTTCTTAGGCCATGTAGTTTCTGGAAATGAGATTGCGGTTGACCCTGCTAAAGCAGCAGCAATCCAAGATTGAGACAAACCAAAGAATGCGACAGATATTAGAAGTTTCTTGGGTTGGCTTGTTATTACCGATGGTTTATCAAGGATTTCTCCAAGATAGCTGCACCATTGACAGGATTGACGAAGAAGAACCAAGTTTTCACATGGGATGCAAAGTGTGAACAAGTGTTTGGGATCCTGAAGGAGAGGCTAAGAGTGCTCTTGTGTTGTCCATTCTGAGTGGGAATGAGGAGATGGTGGTATACACCGATGCACATGGTACTGGGCCTTGAGCAGTGCTAATGCAAAAGGATAAGGTTGTGGCCTACGCGAGTCAACAGCTATAGCCGCATGAGGAGAATTACCCAACTCGTGATTTGGAGTTGGCGGCGATTGTGTTTGCTCTGAAGATGTGGAGACATTACCTGTTGGGAGTTCGATTTGAGTTGTTTACGGATCATAAGTCAATGAAGTATCTTTTCACCCAAAAGGATTTTAATCTTCGGCAGGAAAGGTGGCTAGAGTCTCTAGCATCGTATGATTTTGGTAAAGCCGAAACTCTGGCAGAGGCAATCTAGTTGTAGATGCGTTGAGTCGAAGACATGCAAGTTTAGGAGCGATTATTCCAGAATGGAAGAGCCTCGAGTACTTGGTAGGGTTCTATTTCAGGCCAAGATGTGAATTGGAATCTAAAATGTTGGCGAGCTTATCGATAAGACCTGCTCTCATCGAAAGGATTGGTGAGATCCAAAAGAAAGATGCAAAGCTTTTCGAGTTTATCCAGAAACTAGAACCAGAAGATAAGAGTTTGAGGTTGATTGAGAAGGTTGGCTTCAAAAGCAAGGGCAATTAGTTGTTCCTGATATCGACGGATTGACAGATGAGGTTCTAAGAGAATGTCATCACTCGAAGTTTACGATTCATCTCAGTGGCAATAAGATGTATCAGGACATGAATCGAGTCTACTACTGGGAGGGGATGAAGTGGGATATTGGAAAGTTCATTTCCAAGTGTACGAACTGTCAGTTGGTGAAAGCTGAATAGAAGAAGCCAAGTGGGTTACTTCAGCCATTGGAAGTTCTACGTGGAAATGAGATAAGTATCGATGGATTTTATTGATGGACTACCTAGAACGAGGGCAGGAAATGAAGAGATTTAGGTCATCGTGGATCGTTTGACCAAAAGTGCAAGATTCATTCCTGTCAAGTCAACTAGGACGACATCGAAGCTGACTGAACTTTATGTGAAATGGATAGTTTGATTCCATGGTACTCCCAAAGAGTAGATCGAGATCCATTATTCACGAGTGGATTCTGGAAAAGTTTACAAGAAGCTTTGGGAACCGAGTTGTATTAAGTACGGCTTACCATCCCCAAACTAATGGTCAAACCGAGAGAGTCAATCGAGTTTTGGAAGATCTCCTAAGGGCTTGTGTGTTAGACTTCGGAGGATCATGGGAAGAACATCTACACCTAGTTGAGTTTGCATATAATAATACCTACCAGTCTAGCATTGGGATGACACCATACGAGGCGTTGTATGGTAGGCCGTGTAATTCTCCAGCATGTTGGTTAGAAACTGAAGGTAAGTTGGTACTTAGGCCAGAGATGATTAGAGAGACATCGGATTGTATCGAGATCATTTCGAAACGAATGAAGGCAGCCCAAGATCGTCAGAAGAGTTATGTCGAAAAGCATCGTAAGGACATGGAATTCGACGTAGGCGATATGCTTTTCATGGCGATATCACCTTGAAGCATGTGGTTCGATTCAGAAGTAAAGGAAAGTTAGCTCCGAGGTTTGTTGGACCGTTTTCGATAGTCGAGCGAATTAGAAAGCTCGCATACAGATTGGAGTTACCCGAGAAGATGTCGAATATGCATAATGTGTTCCATGTGTCGTTTCTATGGAAGTTCGTGCATGATTTGAATGTGGTGGTATCTCTAGAGCGGTATGAAGACCTAGAAGTAGAGACCGCAGTTGCGAAATCACGTAAGCCGCTTCGTGTTGTGGGGAATGACACGAAACAACTTAGGAGGAAGACGATTAAGCTAGTCAAGGTACATTGGAGTGTAGATGGCGATGATTGTACATGGGAGATGGAAGAGAGCATGAAGGCGACTCATTCAGAGCTCTTCATTAGTAGGACGCTATGATATCGTATCATCGTTGTATCTTGTTGTTGTTTGATAGAATTCTGCATTCTAAGATAAGGCTATAGATGCATGGCTTGATGGTTGCTACTTTGGGTGATAGAATTGGCTTCTCATGAATGATAGGCATGCAGAATTATTGTGGTTTCTTTCATTTGCTTGGAATTTCAGCGGACAAATTCGCAAAGGGGGGGGGGGGGGGGGGACGGGGAGGAGAATGTAACATCCCGCATTTTACGTAACGGAAGATCGTAAATATTTTTATTTTATTCCCTGAGGGTTGGATCATTCTGATAATTTAATATGTTGCTTATGGGGATGTGAGACATGTCCATAATTTTTACCAATTTTGTTTGTGACCATTTTGCCCCTGTCGGTCTTGTACAAGGCATAACTTTTGACTCAGGTTGAATCAAAGGTTGAGACCTATACCATTGGAAAGGGATTAATGTTTGCCTTTCCATAGAGTGGTTACATTAAAATTTTGGTTTAGTGGTTTGGGAGGAATCGCTGTTTTAATCTTTTTCAGTTGGCTGTTCTAAATTTTGAACCGCAATGGGCTGATTTGGAAAGGCCCATTAGTGGGCTGGTGGAAACTGTAAATAGAGGGTGAGATGTATGGGAAATAGTTTACTTCCCCATTCTCTCATTAGATGGTCTTGTGCTCTTCCTTCCTCTAACACCTTTCCACCATTAAAAATCAAAATCTAAGGAGGGAAATTGAAGATCTACACCATTGGAGGCTAGATCTACATCAATTTAAGAAGGAGTTCATGGGATCAAGGGGTTTGGTTCGAACTGCTTGCTGTCCGGAATCTTATTGCATTGATTTTAGCTTGATTTGGAGAATCGGTGAGTGATTACATCTCTCACATGGACTCAATGAAGTATATGAATGTTTGATTATGTTTTTCATCAAATTCAAGTGTTTTACCATAGATCTATACCATGACAAGTCTGTTTTCACATGAATCACCCTATGATCTATTTTAGCAAGTTTAAATTGGTAATTCCTATGCCATTTTTTATGATTATGTAAGTTATATCTATAATTTTGTGCATATGATCAATCATCATGATATTGAAGTGATTTGTATAATTTTTAGTGGTAATCGTCGTTTTCATGTTGTTAATGGATTCATATCATATTTGTGGTCTTATTTGATGGATTTGACAAATTGATTTCGTCGAATCTATTGTTTGGCGAAGTTTTGGTCGAAATCGGAGTGGAAATGGAGGAGTGCAGGTTTTGGGTCGTTCGGGACCATCCAAGGTCGGTCGGTCGTAGTGTTGTCTTGGAGAACAAGTCACAGGTCAGTCGCATGTAGCATGGCCGTGCAAGATGGGGTCGAGCGAGATGGGGTCGAGCGAGCCTAGGCTCGAGCAGGAGTTGGTCAGGGTCAAGCATGTTAGGGTCGAGCAGCAGTTCTGGTCGAGCAAGCTAGGGTCGGTCGAGCATGGTTATGGTAGAAGGAAATCTGGGTGGGCAGTGTTGGCTTGAGCATGCCTAGGTCAAGCAGGCCTGGGATACTGGTCTGGGGTCCGTCAATCTCATTTTGGGTTGGGTCGGTCTCGGTGTAGGTCGGTCGAGCAAGCCTAGGGTCAAGCAGAGAGTCATTCCTTATTCCAGGGTCGGTCGGTCACCATGATGGATTATGCAAGAATTGGGTCGAGCGTTGCTAGGGGTCGGTCGCAAAGGGCCAATTATGAAAAAAATTATTTCTCCGGTACGACCCAGATTTGAACGAAAGGCGCTTTTTCAAAAAAATAGGGGGCAACCCCTCAAACCCTAGCCGCAACACAATGATGTGGTTTAGCTCGGTGATTGTGTGACTTCGAAGTGAATTCAAGGAAGGTTCGAAGTGTTGAAATGTGTTCGTTGATCGGTGTAGAACAACGAATGAGGTGAAAACTCAAAGGCCGTGAGTTGGTGAATAAAGGTTACTCGGGAAGGTTGCTTGGGCTACGAAAAGTCGTCGAGTTGGATGACTAGAGATGAGAAGGCCTAGAGATTATCGTTGTCGTAAGTTCTAGCAAGCTTAAAGCAGGGGTACGATTGGGGTGCATAAAAGACCGGTTGTAGGTCGAGTACCCTGGGTATCGTTCAAAGGCCTAGTTGTCAAGGTTGGACATACATACATATCGTTGAAAGGCGTATGAAGTTTATTGTAACAACCCGAATTTTAACAACGTGTTAAAACAAGAATCAAGGAAGAATTAAATGTTATAATCTGAATCAAGGGAAACGGGTTGCCCCGTTGCGTTCGTCTCGGAAAAATACGCGAAATAGAGTCTGAAATTTCGTAAATCGGAGTCCGTATGACCAAGATATGGCCTCGCGAAGTTTCACGAAAAATTCAAATTCAAAACAGATTCAAAATTTCAGAAAATCAGGGTAGGCGGGAAAAATCCCGCCCAGACCAGGTCGACCAGGGGGTCGACCTGGGTGGGACCAGGTCGACTGGGGAGTCGACCTGGGGGTCGACCTGCCTGGTCGAGCCCAGGCAACCTGGTGCACCTGCTTGGCTTTTGGCTCGGTTTTGGAGGCTTGTGACGATTTTGGAGGGCTTGGATCTATTCTAGGGTTAATCCTATGGCCTAAACTACTCCTAATCTCTATAAAAAGACCCCTAGACTAGCTTAAACCCTCACAAATCACTCTTGCAACGAAGTGCTGCCCAAATCTCCATTGATCATGGCCTCTATCTCCAACTCCAAGAGACTATGCATTCAAACTAGATCCGAATCAAAGGTGCTAGCTTGCTACATCAAATCAAGGGAGTTGATCAACGTTGCTAGGCCAATTTCATGATGATTCATGCTCATAATCCCTTAGCCACGCTATGTAAGTTCTAGCTACTCCTAGATCTAAACGATAGTTCTAATGTGACATGGAATAAAATGCGATGAACATGAGTATGCTAGCCTATGTGAACCTAGTTTTGCCCCTTTTCTATGATCTATGACTTTGGGGTATGTTTTAGTGACTAAATCATGTTGTTCATGTTGCATTGGACTTAGTTTGCCATGCAAGATTGGACTTCCACTTGTGGGATGTTAGCATGAACCCTTGGAACCACTTTTACTTGTGAAATAGTTACATAAATTTGACTTGGGACTTATGCATATAAATGAACCCAAATCCCTTATGACGCTATGCATGTTTTGAGGCCAAAACCCCTTATGGTACTATGCATGTTTGAGGCCAAAACCCCTTATGGAATTATGCATGTTTGAGGCCAAAAAACCTTTATGATACCGTGCATGTTTGTGGCCAATCCCTTTATGACATCGTGCATGTTTTGAGGCCAATATGCAATAGGCTAGTTATGTGAACACCTTTGCCTCAATTTTCACCATGTTTAACTTGTGATTCATCTTTGCCATCTTGTACCCATCTTTGTCATATTATTCCAAATATGTTGACTCGCATTCATGTGCGTTGGGGACATGTTTCGGGTAGTTTAGGCAAACTTGAAAATGGGCTATGAACTTGACATGGAATTACATGGAACATGTAATGATAATAAACGTGAATAGGACACGAAAACTTGACATGGGGTTACATGAAAATATAGACTTAAAAAGGGGTCTAAACTTGACATGAGCATGACATGTAGTAAAACATGAAAGTGGCCAACTCGAGGTTGGGTTGAGTTTGTAGCATAAATCTACCCGGAACCGACCGGCTTAACTAGTGGCTAAAACAATAGGACCCAATGTGAGTAGTTGGTCATATCGCACTTAAAACCCGAGGTTAGACTAGGTTGTGGTGTAAAGCTACCCGGACCCGCCGGGCTTAACTAGTAACCACAACAACGTCTAATGTGAGAGGTTGAGAATGCATTAATTCAATTAATGCCTCATGATAAGGTTAAGTAAATCTGACTAATGACACTTAACCGATATGACATGAATGGGTAGGTTAAGTGAAACCAGACTTGATTTCTTAATGACACTTAACCGTAAAATACAGTTAGGGGATGGGGTTAAGCTAATCCATACTTAACTAAGCCGACTCGATAATTAGATGGGGTTAAGTAACCTACACTTAACTAATCTAAACACGGTAATTAGATGGAGTTAAGTTAACCTAGACTTAACTAATCTAAACATGGTAATTCAATGAGGTTATGTAACCAATACTTAACCAATTTAACATGATAATTCAATGAGGTTAAGTAACTTATACTTAACCAATTATACATGATGATTTGATGAGGTTAAGTAACCTATACTTAACCAATCTAATATGAGAACTTGATAGGGTTAAGTCAGAAGACCGTTTAAATATACTTAACCATTGTAATACGATTAGTGGATGGGGTTAAGCTAACCCATACTTAACCAATCCGACTCGATAATCTGATGGGGTTAAGATAATCTATGCTTAACCAATCTAACGTGATAATCTGATAGGGTCAAGACAAACTAATCCTTAACCAATCTGACTTGATAATTGAATAGGGTTAAGTCATGAGCTTCTTGGTATACTTAACCAACTTGTAGGGCTAAGTCTTGAGCTTATATACTTGGCCAATTTTGACATGATTCATAGGCGGGTTAAGTCATGAACTGGAATGACAACACTTAACCCATTAGACAAAACCCTAGTTCAGGGGGCTAGGTGGAAAATCGTAGTTAACAAGGATAACGGGAAAGGGAACTAAGTGATAAACCTTAGTTTAGGATAACTAAGTAATAATTCTTAGTCAAGGGATTTGGACCAGTTCACAGATAGATGAGTAACCCGATACGATAGGTCATCGCTTAAACACACGAGGAGGAGCAAATTATCTGACTTAGATAAAGGCTCCAACGAACTGGGTGATGAAGCAGTAGCTTCGGGGGACGTGAGGGTACTCTTGGTATCCCTTTGTGAGGTTGCAGATGATCCGCCTGGGCTCACAGAGGTTAAGGTCTGCAGTAGAAGAACCAAGAGTATGCCTTGGTTGCTGTGCAAGCAACCTAAAGACGGGGATGGATTAGCGTGGAGTCGACGATACTTGATTTTTGCCCTGGATAGCGCGTCGTCGACTACCTACCATCTTTAGTCAATCGTGTACGTATACGGAAAGGCAGAGAACTCCCAACAGACCATATACTTGCTATCGAGTTATGGGTGAGGTTGGCCAATAGGTAAGTGGGGCATATGGGGCCGGAGTATAGTTCTTGTGCATGATTTTTCTTGGATTGCCTTTCAGTAGTTGAGGGAGGGGTCACGTGGGACCATAGCCACGGATACAAAAACAGACCTTGATATCTGCATTCGGCAGACGACTTAAAGCTCCCGACCGAGTCTCGTATTTCTTGATTTGCCCTGGCACGGGACTCGGATGGCACATTGAGATACATGAGCAGTTAGACATGGAAAACGATTCACAGTGCTTACATGGGAAAAAGGGCGTGGTTGACGGGTAGCATAATTCCTAGTAGCCCTAGGTGGCTAAAACCCAAACCGAGATACGAAAACGTTCATTAGGTAGCATAATCCCTAGCGGCCCTAGGTGGCATAAATCCTAGGTGAAAACGCGATAGTTCATGGTAAGAAAACATAACCAGATCAAGGGTAGCAGTCCACAACAACTTCAAGGATAAAATGGTACTACGTTGAGGTGGTATAGATTTACATGGGAAAGCCCGTACGGCCTACGGCAAAAGACTGAACTTATACGTGGAAAGAAACATACGAGTTAGGAAAACCTATGTACGCGATATATTAGGTTGACATGGACTATTTCATGACTTTGGTCAAGGGACATTTTATAGTTAACTCATGACACGGGTTGGGATACTAGTACGGGAGGTGCAGAGCAAATATACATGATAGATACCTTGGGATATTATACTTGATAGAAACCTGACGATGTGATACTTTGATCTACCTTGACACCGTAGTTTATCATGATACCTTAGTTTATCTTGATACCGTAGTTCACCCTGTTATCTTGGTTTAGTTTATCTATCTTGTCGTCATCCTTATGTTTATTTTCAGTTTATGCATGTCATATTACCTTTACCTGTTTTTATGCTGGAAGTAGATAGGACTTACCAGTCTTTATGACTGACCCTGTTTTCTTTCACCTCTTTGTCTTCCGTTCTCCCCCCAGGTTTTCAGGGAGGAAATACAGTTGTTAGTTCGGACCTCTTCTGCTTGAAGGTCATCATGTATGGCTTGAACTTCCATGGGCTATGGCTGCTTTACTGCTTTACTTGGGGAATAATTTATGAAAAGGTTTATTGCTTCTTTACTATTGCAAGACAGGTTTCTATGTAATCTGTTGTAAAAAGGCTTTACTATTTATAAAGAAATGAAAATTTGTTTTACTTCCGCTGTTTTATATGTTCTATCTTGTAATATTTCTGTGCATGTTTACCAATAATGCCCCTCCAAACCTAGTGCATTCCTTTGTGAGTGACCCTGGCGGAGGTGGGGTGTTACATTTGGTATCAGAGCAGAAGGTTACCAGACTGGGCAAAAGTTTTTAAAACCTTCTGAAAACTATTTGAAAACTGTTTACAAAGAAGCATTTTTCAAGAAAAGTTTTTAAAGGCTATTCCCCAAAAGCCATTAGCACTATCCTTTGTTTCCTTGATCGAGTCTCTTTTCCTTTCCTTCCTCCATCCGTAGTCACAGTAGTTTTAACTGTGACTAATCCTTGTCTAGCTAAGTAAGAGTTTTCCGTACGATGGAGGGAGTCCTCGAGAGACCTGTTGCCGTGCTATAAGGAAGGATAATAAGAACAAGGGTAAAGGATACGAGCTTAAGAATAAGCAACTTGTTGGTATGGCTCAATCCACAAAGGAGGGAAAAAGATGAATAATAAAACCCATGATGAGAGAGTATCTTTGGCATGGTAAAATGGGACGGATAGTTAAGTATTATGGGACGAGGACAAGACCATCGAAAGGGAAATTGTATGTTCTCACTTCTAGTGTACCTAAGGAGGATGGTAAAATTTCTGGTAAAGGTTTAGCCTTTCTTTTCTATCATCCCATCAGGACTTTGTTTTGATCACCACATCATTTAAGTCTACTTCGGTAGTTGAGTCTCTGCACCTTCGTACTAGCATGGTAGAGGATCCCATTTTTGTCTCAAATCCTATTGGAGGATCAGTCCATTTATTCATAACTTGTTTGGAATTGAGAGTGTAAATGCCAAGTGTTGAGATTAGAAGCAATGCTTCTATTGTTGAGCTATGGATGGATTCTAGGGATGAAGTGGTTATCCAGTAAGGGATGCCATTCTCGGTTTTGAAAGGAGGGTAGTTAAACTCTTAACTTGCCTTGGTAATACCCTCGAAGTCTCGTATAACCTTTTGGGTTTTGTCATGGTTAGTTACCTAGAATCTCTTGATACATTTATCGGAAATCTCTGATCCGATCGAGTAACGTTCGCCAATAAGGCGGATGGTTCATTCCGCTTAAGCATGGGTTATAGGAATCACCCTAGTAAGTGCACATGGTAACATGGATTGGCATCGGTAAACGAGATCCAGAATTCACTAGTGAATTTTGGAGAGCTTGCATGAGTACGCAGATATGGTTGAGCCGAGCATACTAGGGAAAGAATAAGTGAAAGTGAAACGAGAGGCGACAGTGAAATGAGTTCCAACTCATATCGTGGAAATAGGAATCAAGGAGCTACGAAAATCATGAAGTCAAAGGTGGTCAAGGCACACTGGAATTAAGCTCAAGGAAATGCGGCTTAAACGCGCGCATCATATCTCTTTTTAAGAGTATATCGTTGATCCCTGGTTCTCCTGTAGAGCTTGCTTGCATGCTATCGCTTGGTGGATATCCTCTCGATCATGTTTCCGTTGCAAACCCCGTAAGGAGTTTATCTCCTCAATCCTATCTTGGGAACCTTAGGTAGAACCTTATGGATGTAAACATGTATTTGAAACATGTTATGATTGATATGGTTGCAAATGGTTACAAGTGGTTGCTAGTGGATGCGCGAATACACATTAGATACTAGATCGACTCACTCACATTTCGTATTGCATATGCACAAGTATTTATACTTGTTTATGGATGAAATTGAATATGTTATCATGCGGATGTTGCATATGAATGAATGTTCGTGCACGCATATAGTGTATATATGACTAGGACTATTTGCATACATGTTGGATTCATGGCACTAAACATACTTTGTATTAGAAAGATCATTCAGGCATGATCATTAGCATTAGCTAAGGACCATATACACACACTTTCCGCATGTATTCATAAAGCATTAGAAGTCTTTTAAGGACCATGGTTGCTTGTGGATGATGTTTTGAGTAGATGGATGATGATGGTAGGATACGTTCTTCCTAACTTGGAGATTTCGGGGACGAAATCCTTAAAGGAGGGGAGAATGTAACAACCCGAATTTTAACAACGTGTTAAAACAAGAATCAAGGTAGAATTAAATGTTATAATCTGAATCAAGGGAAACGGGTTGCGCCGTTACGTTCGTCTCGGAAAAATACGCGAAATATAGTCTGAAATTTCGTAAATCGGAGTCCGTATGACCGAGATATGGCCTCGTGAAGTTTCACGAAAAATTCAAATTCAAAACAGATTCAAAATTTCAGAAAATCAGGGTAGGCGGGAAAAATCCCGCCCAGACCAGGTCGACCAGGGGGTCGACCTGGGTGTCGACCTGGGTGGGACCAGGTCGACTGGGGAGTCGACCCCAGGGTCGACCTGGGGGTCGACCTGCCTGGTCGAGCCCAGGCAACCTGGTGCACCTGCTTGGCTTTTGGCTTGGTTTTGGAGGCTTATGACGATTTTGGAGGGCTTGGATCTATCCTAGGGTTAATCCTATGGCCTAAACTACTCCTAATCTCTATAAAAGGACCCCTAGACCTAGCTTAAACCCTCACAAATCACTCTTGCAACGAAGTGCTGCCCAAATCTCCATTGATCATGGCCTCTATCTCCAACTCCAAGAGACTATGCATTCAAACTAGATCCGAATCAAAGGTGCTAGCTTGCTACATCAAATCAAGGGAGTGGATCAACGTTGCTAGGCCAATTTCATGACTATTCATGCTCATAATCCCTTAGCCACGCTATGTAAGTTCTAGCTACTCCTAGATCTAAACGATAGTTCTAATGTGACATGGAATAAAATGCGATGAACACGAGTATGCTAGCCTATGTGAACCTAGTTTTGCCCCTTTTCTATGATCTATGACTTTGGGGTATGTTTTAGCGACTAAATCATGTTGTTCATGTTGCATTGGACTTAGTTTGCCATGCAAGATTGGACCTTTACTTGTGGGATGTTAGCATGAACCCTTGGAACCACTTTTACTTGTGAAATAGTTACATAAATTTGACTTGGGACTTATGCATGTAAATGAACCCAAATCCCTTATGATGCTATGCATGTTTTGAGGCCAAAACCCCTTATGGTATTATGCATGTTTGAGGCCAAAACCCCTTATGGTATTATGCATGTTTGAGGCCAAAAACCCCTTATGATACCGTGCATGTTTGTGGCCAATCCCTTTATGACATCGTGCATGTTTTGAGGCCAATATGCAATAGGCTAGTTATGTGAACACCTTTGCCTCAATTTTCACCATGTTTAACTTGTGATTCATCTTTGCCATCTTGTACCCATCTTTGTCATATTATTCCAAATATGTTGACTCGCTTTCATGTGCGTTGGGGACACGTTTTGGGTAGTTTAGGCAAACTTGAAAATGGGCTATGAACTTGACATGGAATTACATGGAACATGTAATGATAATAAACGTGAATAGGACACGAAAACTTGACATGGGGTTACATGAAAATATAGACTTAAAAAGGGGTCTAAACTTGACATGAGCATGACATGTAGTAAAACATGAAAGTGGCCAACTCGAGGATGGGTTGAGTTTGTAGCATAAATCTACCCGGAACCGACCGGCTTAACTAGTGGCTACAAACAATAGGACCCAATGTGAGTAGTTGGTCATATCGCACTTAAAACCCGAGGTTAGACTAGGTTGTGGTGTAAAGCTACCCGGACCCGCCCGACTTGACTAGTAACCACAACAACGTCTAATGTGAGAGGTTGAGAGTGCATTAATTCAATTAATGCCACATGATAAGGTTAAGTAAATCTAACTAATGACACTTAACCGATATGACATGAATGGGTAGGTTAAGTGAAACCGGACTTGATTTCTTAATGACACTTAACCGTAAAATACAGTTAGGGGATGGGGTTAAGCTAATCCATACTTAACTAATCCGACTCGGTAATTAGATGGGGTTAAGAAACCTACACTTAACTAATCTAAACACGGTAATTAGATGGAGTTAAGTTAACCTAGACTTAACTAATCTAAACATGGTAATTCAATGATGTTAAGTAACCAATACTTAAACCAATTTAACATGATAATTCAATGAGGTTAAGTAACTTATACTTAACCAATTATACATGATGATTTGATGAGGTCAAGTAACCTATACTTAACCAATCTAATATGAGAACTTGATAGGGTTAAGTCACAAGACCGTTTAAATATACTTAACCATTGTAATACGATTAGTGGATTGGGTTAAGCTAACCCATACTTAACCAATCTGACTCGATAATCTGATGGGGTTAAGATAATCTATGCTTAACCAATCTAACACGATAATCTGATAGGGTCAAGACAAACTAATCCTTAACCCAATCTGACTTGATAATTGAATAGGGTAAAGTCATGAGCTTCTTGGTATACTTAACCAACTTGTAGGGCTAAGTCTTGAGCTTATATACTTGGCCAATTTTGACATGATTCGTAGGCGGGTTAAGTCATGAACTGGAATGACAACACTTAACCCATTAGACAAAACCCTAGTTCAGTGGGCTAGGTGGAAAATCGTAGTTAACAAGGATAACGGGAAAGGAAACTAAGTGATAAACCTTAGTTTAGGATAACTAAGTAATAATTCTTAGTCAAGGGATTTGGACCAGTTCACAAATAGATGAGTAACCCGATACGATAGGTCATTGCTTAAACACACGAGGAGGAGCAAATTATCTGACTTAGATAAAGGCTCCAACGAACTGGGTGATGAAGCAGTAGCTTCGGGGGACGTGAGGGTACTCTTGGTATCCCTTTGTGAGGTTGCAGATGATCCGCCTGGGCTCACAGAGGTTAAGGTCTGCAGTAGAAGAACCAAGAGTATGCCTTGGTTGTTGTGCAAGCAACCTAAAGACGGGGATGGATTAGCGTGGAGTCGACGATACTTGATTTTTGCCCTGGATAGCACGTCGTCGACTACCTACCATTTTAGTCAATCGTGTACGTATACGGAAAGGCGGAGAACTCCCAACAGACCATATACTTGCTATCGAGTTATGGGTGAGGTTGGCCAATAGGTAAGTGGGGCATAGGGGGCCGGAGTATAGTTCTCGTGCATGATTTTTCTTGGATTGCCTTTCAGTAGTTGAGGGAGGGGTCACGTGGGACCATAGCCACGGATACAAAAACAGACCTTGATATCTGCATTCGGCAGACGACTTAAAGCTCCCGACCGAGTCTCGTATTTCTTGATTTGCCCTGGCACGGGACTCGGATGGCACATTGAGATATATGTGCAGTTAGACATGGAAAAATGATTCACGGTGCTTACGTGGGAAAAAGGGTGCGGTTGACGGGTAGCATAATTCCTAGTAGCCCTAGGTGGCTAAAACCCAAGCCGAGATATGAAAACGTTCATTAGGTAGCATAATCCCTAGCGGCCCTAGGTGGCATAAATCCTAGGTGAACACGCGATAGTTCATGGTAAGAAAACATAACCAGATCAAGGGTAGCAGTCCAAAACAACTTCAAGGATAAAATGGTACTACGTTGAGGTGGTATAGATTTACATGGGAAAGCCCGTACGGCCTACGGCAAAGGACTGAACTTATATATTGAAAGAAACATACGAGTTAGGAAAACCTATGTACACGATATATTAGGTTGACATGGACCATTTCATGACTTTGGTCAGGGGACATTTTATAGTTAACTCATGACACGGGTTGGGATACTAGTACGGGAGGTGCAGAGCAAATATACATGATAGTTACCTTGGGATATTATACTTGATAGGGACCTGACGATGTGATACTTTGATCTACCTTGACACCGTAGTTTATCATGATACCTTAGTTTATCTTGATACCGTAGTTCACCCTGTTATCTTGGTTTAGTTTATCTATCTTGTCGTCATCCTTATGTTTATTTTCAGTTTATGCATGTCATGTTACCTTTACTGTTTTTATGCTGGAAGTAGATAGGACTTACCAGTCTTTATGACTGACCCCGTTTTCTTTTGCCTCTTTGTCTTCCGTCCCCCCCCCCCCCCCCCGCCCCCCCAGGTTTTCAGGGAGGAAATACTGTTGTTAGTTCGAACCTCTTCTGCTTGAAGGTCATCATGTATGGCTTGAACTTCCATGGGCTACGGCTGCTTTACTGCTTTACTTGGGGAATAATTTATGAAAAGGTTTATTGCTTCTTTACTATTGCAAGACAGGTTTCTATGTAATCTATTGTAAAAAGGCTTTACTGTTTATAAAGAAATGAAAATTTGTTTTACTTCCGCTGTTTTATATGTTCTGTCTTGTAATATTTCTGTGCATGTTTACCAATAATGCCCCTCCAAACCTAGTGCATTCCTTTGTGAGTGACCCTGGCGGAGGTGGGCTGTTACATTTATGCTAGAACTAGGGTTACCATTAGCCCTTGACATATGGCAAGGTTGGCCGTAATACGATTAACGATGGTTTCAAAGAAAAATGGGCAGTGATAGCCAGAGCTGTCATGGTTGATGAGTTGCCTTGTTTGAACCGTCTCATGTTGATTGTCCACGTTGAAGGATAAGTTCCTTAGGTACTTTTCTGATATTGGTTGGTTTAGGCCCTTGAGGCTGGTGCTTTAGGGATGTTGAGCTCAATTAGGATTGTTTATATAAGATATATAATTTGGATGTCATGAGTGCTTTTCCATGATTGAATGAGTGTTCTGGTTTTCAAGGATGTGTGGTTGAAATGTTATCGTAAAGGCTATCACTGTCCGATGTGGGGAAGACTGGAGTTAGTTCTTCTCTGGTATTTTGTGTAGATTAGTATGTTTATCTATCCATTCTCATATACTTTATTGTTAAAGTTTGTTAGCTGTTTTATCGCTCACCAAAACTGTTGTCTGACTCAAGGTTTTATGTTTCCTCTTATTATCTTGGGTTGTTCATGTGGCTGTGGATGGGTAGACTAGGTGGCATGTGACAGATGATTACTTAGTGTGGACGATGTAGCTGTTCGGGGGCGAGCAGGAGGCTGGCATATTACTTTACTACTATCTAGTATTTCTGTTTCCACTGTTTGAGTTTCTCTATGAGTGTTGTAGGGAGGCCTTATGTACATACGTGATATTTCCTATGATGTTGGGATAATCTTTCAGGATGTTGTGAAAGTCTGAGAAGTTTGATATATGATGCTTCACTACTATTACCTGTTGTATATATTCTATTATATTTTATCCTTGCGATGTGAGTTTTACGACAGGTCCGATGTTCTTTACCTACTCTGATGAACGTCCATAGCTGCCTAGCATACCTTTCAGCGCATTATTCCTCTTGTTTAGTGCAGGGGTTATGGGCGATCGTCACAAGAGTCTGGATTGATAACATTGTATCAATAGAACTAAGATTCCAGAAATCAATAAATTAGAAATCCAGAAGATCCCAAAGACACGGAAGGCCTAGTTCAAGGTGGGAGCCCGAAGACTCATCAACTCAATATGGGAGTCCAAAGACTCGAGCAAGTCAATATGGAAGGTGAGACGCAATCTCATGGGAGCTAACCTATAGTATTGAGCTGAAGCTCCTAAGATGGTCCGAAGACCGTGGGTCACGACCACATGGGATGATCCAAAGATCATTGATAAATCAATGAACCAAAGTTTGTCGGGATGATCCGAAGACCATTAGAATGACACGAAGGTCAGAATGATCCGATGATCATCAGGGTGATCCGAAGATCATCAATATGATAAAAATTTATCGAGTGTAGTGTAAACTACGCCAAGCTAGTAAATATAAGGTTCGAGCTACAAGTCCCATACCCACATTCTCTTCTTGAATATTTACGAACAAGTTGTATATTCCATTAGAAATATGAAATGATCGTTGCCTAAGTGTTCAATCGAACGATTCCAAGAATTAACAGTCAAAGCAAATACAAGGGGTCATAGTCCTTGTTTTTACTAAGGCGTTTAATTAGATTTCTCATACGAACAAGAAAAAGATTTATAAAATATATACTAATAGATTTGTGAATCAATTTATAAAATAACTTCATCCAGTGAAGTCGGATTAGAAACCAATTTGAAAAATAATTTCATATAATGAAGTGGAGTTAGAAACTGTTTAGTAAAAGATTTGGTATCTACTAATAATTTAAAACCCTTTTACATAATTTCGAAGTGGCAAATCTCGTGTAATAGCAACCGAAGTGACGACTGAACTAAGAATTCAAGTTTTAATAATGCAAACAAAATCTTATGACTATCGATTGTAATTTCGTTCACCACAGATAAACAGAAAGTTCATGAAATCAAAACGCAGAAATCTACGAACTGGAGAAACTAAAAAGTCATAAAAAAAGGAGAAATGGGATGAAACTCAGTTGGGAATGAGCTCAAATGGAGCTAAACTATTAGCCGTGGTCTCCACTGGTCAATAGCAAAAAAACAGAAACCAGATGTCTGAAATATAAATTCATACGTCTGAACTAGGTTTATAGAGACATATGTCTCTATCTGAGATTCAAACTTCTGAATTGAAAAATTCAGCCTTCTGAATTGCAATTCAGACGTTAGAAATTTCAGACTTCTGAATTGCGTTCTGTCTGGTTTTATAATTATTTGTAGCATGTCAAACGTCTAAACCTAAAATATTCAGATGTCTGAATCTGGGCCTAAGCATTATTTTGCATAGATAACATGCTCAAATCATATCGGTAAACGCCCAAAGACCTATAATGTTATATACACGAAAATGAGGCTTCTGTAGCTCGCCGAAGCAACTCACAACACAAAATTTCACATGCATGAACATGTATACATGAGATTGCAATGATTTTGCTTATAAATTCAAATGTGAACTAAATTCCAAACCCAAGCATGCAAAAATGATTCAAGTGACTAGTGAAGACTAAAGACATTGCCGAGGCGAGAATGGAGCTTCACAATATCACTAAATCAACTCGTAGCATATGAACAAGATCATATGAACAATCCTAATAAAAAAATTCAATGAAACGTAAATATATGAAATCGGCTAACTTACACTAACCTACCCAATTCACTAACATATGCAAACTCAAATGAACACTAAATTACACTTTTACAAGCCAATGGCTTGTGACATAGATGTGAGTTCATAAAAAACTCACCTTTGCTTGTTTAGAAATAAAGAATCGATCTAATAGCAAGCTAGAGCAACCTCTCTTTGAACAAAACTCTTGAATATCCATTCTAAGAACATGTCAATTAAATTCCTAAGAGTTAGGTTTAGGAAATCTCAAAAATAGAAGACGAGATAAGCTAGAGAAGATGGAGAAGATGAAGAGGAGGCTTACCCAAGCTTCTACACTTGATTTCAACAAGAATTGAGCTCCTAGGATGAATTAGGTTTAGGGAATTTAAATTTCCCTTTCCTCTCCCCATTTCTATTTTCTTTTTGAAGTGTTAGAGTGAATGGGAGAGATGGGGGCTGGTTTGGTTATAAGGAAGTAGGCCAGGTTTAGCCATCCAAACCTCAACAAAAGTCCTAATTTTCACCTACTTAAAATATATCGATGTTTATAGTTTTCGATCACATAAACAACATTTTGAACTCAATGGAAGTAGTTTCTAGTCCAGATTCATCTGTATGCAAAATGTGACCTTTTGGACATACATTCGATTAACGATTAACGACGTTACATATAAATAAAATATTTAAGTATATTATCGTCAAATATGCGAGTTGTTACAGACTTCCTCCTTAAAGAAATTGTGTCCTCGCAATTACTTAAGGAAAAAGTCAATAGAAATAACAACCACGCATCAAGAAAATCTATTTAAAGATAGATTAACTCAAATTTCACTTTCGAAATAATTTTTTAACTTTGAGTTATAAATCACTATATAACTTAAGTTCATACACGTATAATGTTCAAATAAAATTCATGAACATATACAAGCAACTAACTTGTTTCTCATAAGTGTTTTCAAGAAATTAGAATTTTCTTATTCAAATTCTTTATATTCTAAACCCTCAATTTCAATAATTATTTTAATTTTCATCGCAAATGAACTTACCCGGTTTTTCTGAAAATTTGGTTTATACATATCTCAAAATTTACAAGATGAAATTCAAATATTTTTCTTTCAATAGAAAACTATAATCCAATAGATCCGAATATTTCTAGTTTCAAAGAATTCTGACTTGCATTGGATTCTACACATTCATTTGAAGTTCATTTCTCAAAATCACGAACTACCGCTATGTGATAAGCTCATTTTAATTAAATTAATTCGTTTAACTTTCAATAAGCTTATAAAAATAAACCTATTCTCTTACGTTTTCAACACAAACTAATTTAATCAATCAAATTAGAAGTTGGAAATATCGACTATCCAAAATCGTCGAACATTCCTTATCACGTTTTAGCTAGAAAATTTCATCACTTACCAATTTCTTAAAAAGTATTCTAGCTTACAAAATTTCCTTATATTGAAAAGGATAAACGATCTTGTTGGGGAAATAAGGTCAAGAAATAAAATTCCGGTTACATACCCTAAATTTGAAATATTAGCACGTCCTCTAATTTCAAAAATAAATAAATTTGAACTTTTAGTTTCCAATAAGACCCAAAAGCCTCATAGTAATTAGGCTAACTCTTCCCTAAAAATCACTACAAACTCTAAACGAACAAGGCATGCAGATAGGCATGCAAAGACTGACCACTCTACCAGAAAAAGAGTTTAAACATCCATGAACGCGGAATTAGCCAAAAGAAAGAAATGGTCGCTTCCAAATCGAAATCCACCAGTTTAACTACTTTTAAACTTGGTGGACGGATAAGCAACTTCATTCACCATCAGGTTGCAATTCATCACATATAACTTTTTGTATTTCGACAAGGTGGTCCGACACTACAAAGAAATCTATTTAAGCTTTCCGTCTCACCGATGTGATGGCTTCGCACAGCCCATAGTATTTCGTTCGAAGATGAAGTGACTACACACCGCCAAAAGAAAGTTGACCAAAATGATCTAGAGATTCGGTCCAACGACCAAAACAATCCGTAAATACGGTCCAACGACTAAAATGATCCGATCCAATGACTAAAACGATCCGAAAATATGGTCCAACGACTAAAATGATCCACAACCGGTACAATGACCAAAATGACCGAAAATACGGTTCGATGACCAAAACGATCCGAAAATCTGGTCCAATGACTAAAACGATGCAAAGATCCAGTCCAATGACCAAAAGGATCTGAAGACCGGGTCCAACGGCCAAAATAATCCGAAGATCCGGTCCAATGGCCAAAACGATCTGAATATCCGGTCCAATGACAAAAATAATCAAAGATCCGGTACAACGACCAAGATGGTCCGATGATCCGGTCCAATGACTAGAATGATCCAGTCTAACGACCAAAACGATCTGAAGATCAATACACAAAGGGAAGCAAATTCCACAAAGTGGGAGCCTGAGGGCTCCACAAAGTGATCATCAACGATCAACAAATAAAGCATAATTTATAATAACCTAGTAAATAGGCAAGTTTAGCCAAATGTCCCATAATCACGGACTTAACTCAAGTATTTACGAACAAAAATGATAAATCCACTATCGATCGTAAAACACAAAGTTATTGCATCATTATTTTTTACATCCGGGTGTTTATACCTATCGATAAAATGTCCCACGTCTCGATTAGAATTCATAACATACTTCAAGGGAAAAATAACACAATAGAACAACTTATGTCCATATAGGAACGCATGTTTGCAAAATAGAAAAATAACCATCCCAAAATTGATTTCAACCAAAAATAGGAAATTAGCTCTAGGTTTCCAATTCACGAATGGGACGAGATTCTAAATTTATCTAGGCCAAGATTTCCATAAAAGTGAACTCAAACAAATTAGATTGGTCGACTCAGGGGATCAAAAAATAAGATGTAATGTCCATGGAACTCAACAACCTCGTATAGGGTAAAAATTAAAATTGTGGAAATTAGGCTCCGCCCCTTGTTATGTTTCAAAATAGAACCCATGTCCTCCCCAAATTTCCATTCAAACCCGGTCCCTATTTTTGAAATTTCCACCTTTTACGTTTTTCTGCCCCAAGAAAAGCGCAGCTGAGTAAAAAAAAAAATCTAAAATCTGGAAATATTCTCAGAAGTCCACGGAAATTAAAAAACAAAGTTGCATATACCTATGCAACTATTACCAATAATTGCACACACGTATGCAACTATTGCATATGTTGTTTCTATTGAAAATTTAGACAGAAAGTTGCATACTTGTGTGCAACTATTTGAAAAACTTACACACATGTATGCAAGTATTGCATGAATAAAACTTTACTGATTTTTTTCCTGCAGATTGTTGCATGCATGTGTGCAGCTTTTATGTTTTACTACACGCCTGAATGCAAATAAATGTGAGCTGATTTGCATGCAAGTGAATATTTGACACTTGTATGCAAGAATTACGCAATACTTGAACAAAGGTACACAAATAAGTCAACACAGATGCATGGCTGAAAAACATGCACAGATGTATGCAAGAAAATACAAATACGTGCATACTATTATGCATTTAACTGCATTTTCATTGATTTCTGTTATTTTTGGTTTTTGATGCATTGGTGATGGTTTTTTGATCTTATTTTTTTTGCATTTACATGTTTTATTTAAGCAAGAATTTATGTGATTTTTTTTCATATTTTTTTGTACTGAATTTAAAAAAAATAGGAACTAAATTTACAATAAGTTTATGACCAGATGTGAGCCTGGTTTTGAAACTTAATAGGGACCTGTGCCAAACGGACCCATTAAAATTACCTTAACTAGAAGAAGTGTTGCTAGGGCCTTGCGCAACATTTCTCTTTGCCTCCTTGTTTAGAAGTTTAGGGAAAGAAGACAATGATATGACACAGAGTCTTGCAATAATGACAAAAGTGGGATTAGGACACTTTCTAGCGTAATGGTCCTCCGATCCGCATTGGAAACATTCCCTTTGACCGAAGCTAGAAATCTCAGCTCCGGAGGTCTCTTGCTTTTTTCTCTTATTAGCATAAGATTTGGACTTATTGATGTTCTTCTTAGAGCTCCCCGCTTCCACATCGCTATCTTTATCCACTTCCTCAAGACTAAGTGCGATATCCACTAGCTCATCAATAGGCTCGGCCAATTTAAGAAGCAAAGACTTTTTGGGATTCTTGTTGAGCCCACGAATAAATTTTCAATTCTTCTTCTTCGCGGCGTCAATGTACTCAAGCCTATATTTGTATAGAGAGTCAAAACAGGCGGCGTATCCTACCACGGATGAGCTTCTTCGAACGTGTCCATAAAACGATGGACTAATGCTACCTTCTCACTCTCGGTTATGAACTTCGCTTCAAACTTATCACAGAATTCTTCCAAGTTAGGTCCGTTTCTTGAACTTCAGAGGTTAAAAGTTCATACCAATCCGGTGCTCGATCCAGGAGCATGCTATAAGCTACTTGGACCCATTGCAAGTCTGATAGGTCCATGCAGGAAAAGATGTGGCCGCATGTCCTCAACCATGATTGGACCTCAATAACATCTCCAGAGACTTTAAGCGGCTTTCCACCAGGCTTGGTGAAGTCGCCACATAATCGTGTGAACCCGGGTTTAGGGTGGGTAGGCACTGAAGCAACTCCGGCAGCATGTGAATTAGTCACAAGATCCAAGAGTTGGTTGAGAAGACATAAAGGCTCCTTCTTGTGGGGAATTGCTTGAAAATCCAACACCATGGCAGGAGTTTCTAACCATTCTTCTCCTCTAAAAGAGAGAAGAGGAAAAATGATAGACTCAAGTAACACTTATTTGTCAAATAAAGGATCAAGATATAAGATAGGATATGACGGGTTCTAAGACTCGAATTAAATCCTTAACACGATCTCCTAAGAAACTTAGGACAACATTCATCGCCATTATATCTGATTTTATTCCGAACTTTCCTCTGATACCAAGTGCAATGCCCCCACCTCTGTACTTGCTTTAGCCAAGGCCATTGTAAGCAATAGTGCCAACTAACTCGAAGAATAAGGCTGTTGAGGAGCGACCATCTGTATATTAGCCTTGAACGAGTGTTAAATATATCAGATAATATGGTCTTACTTTTTAAATCTCATGAGGAAATATGACACATCTAATTCAAGTCCAGATCTACTACACAGTGGCTATATATAATTCGGAAAGCAATATAAAAATTTATAACAATAAAATCAGAGTCAAACATAGATATTCATACCACTAAGGCGACAATATATATATATGAATAATAATACTAAAGTGGTGGTCATAATATAAGTGGCCGCGCAAGATCCACTATATCATAAAATAATAGATACATGTACAACACATAAGAATATGTACACATAAGAGTCACAATCTCAAGTACACTATAGATAAAACTACTAAAACAAGTGAGGTTAGCCAAAAGGAGGAGCAAGTCCATGCTACAGTCAAGAAGAAGCACCTGTAAATACTCGGTCTAACCCGATTATCGTTTATTAGAAAATAAACAATAACTGGATCAGTCTAGTTGTACTCACCATAATAAAGTGAGATAGAAAATAGAGATATAAACAGATAATGACATATGAGCAATAACAACAATGATCACAAGTAAATGTGAAGTCTCAGAAATGTTCATAAAATATGTCAAAAAAAAAATCTCAGAGCTATATAAAAGAAATCTTAATATCAATGAAACTAAGATTGATAACATAGTATCAATAAAGCTAGGAATGGTAACAAAGTATCAATAGAACTAAGTTCCAGAAATCAATAAATTGGAAATCTAGAAGATCCCAAAGAAACGGAAGGTCTAGTTCAAGGCAGGAGCCCGAAGACTCATCAAGTCCATATGGGAGTTTGAAGACTCAACCAAGTCAACATGGAAGGTGAGACGTGATCTTATGGAAGTTAGCCTATAGTATTGAGTCGAAGCTCCTACGATGGTCTGAAGATCGCGGGTCATGACCCAACAGAATGATCCGAAGATCATCGATAAAATCAATGAACCGAAGTTCCTCTGGATGTTCCAAAGGTCATCGGAATGACCCGAAGGTCGGAATGATCCAAAGATCCGCATGATGAATCGAAGATCATCGATATGATCTAAATTGATCAAGTGTTGTGTAAACTACACCAACCTAGTAAATATAAGAGTCGAGCTACATCTCACATAACCACTTTCTCTACTCGAATATTTACAAACAAGTTGTATATTCCGCTAGAAATATGAAATGATCATTCCCACAGTGTTCAATCGAACGAGTCCAAGAATTAACCGTCAAAGAAAACACAAGGGGTCATAGTCCTTGTTTTTACTACGGTGTTTAATTAGATTTCTCATACAAATGAGAAAAAGGTTTACAAAATATATATGAATAGATTTGTGAATCAATTTATAAAATAACTTTATCCAATGAAGTCGGATTAGAAACCAATTTGGAAAATAAATCCATATAATGAAGTGGAGTTAGAAACCATTTAGTAAAAGAATTGGTATCTACTAATATTGTAAACCCTTTTATATAAGCGGTAAATCTCATGTAATAGCGATCGAAATGACGACCTGACTAAGAAATCACGTTTTAATAATGTAAACAAAATCTTATGACTATCGATTGTTATTTCGTTCACCACAATAAATCGAAAGTTCATGAAATCAAAATGCATAAATCTGTGAACCAGAGAAACTAAAAAATCGCAAAAAAGCGAAATGGGCTGAAACTCAGTCGGGAATGAGTTCAAATGGACCTAAACTATCGACCGTGGTCTCCTCTAGTCAACAGCAGAAAAAAGGAATCAAACGTATGAAATATAATTTCAGACGTCTGAACTGGGTTTCAAGATGTCTCTGTCTGAGATTCATACGTCTGAATTGGAGATTTCACACTACTGAATTGTAATTCAGACGTCTAAATGGAAAATTCTGACTTCTTGATTGCGCTCCGGCAGGTTTTATAATTTTTTGTAGTAGGCCAGACGTCTAACCTAAAATATTCAGGCATCTGAATCTGGGCCCGAGCATTATTTTGCATAGTTAACATGCTCAAAATCATATCAACAAATGCCCGAAGGCCTATAATGTTATATACATGAAAATGAGGCTTCTATAGCTTGTTGAAGCAACTCACAACACAAAATTTCACATGCACGAACATATATACATGAGACTGTAATGATTTTACTTATAAATTCAAATGTGAACTAAATTCCAAACCTAAGCATGCGAAAGTGATTCAAGTGACTAGTAAAGACTTAAGACTTCATCGGCGCGACAATGGAGCTTCACAAGATCACCAAATCAGCTCGTAACATACGAACAAGATCATGTGAACAATCCTAATAAAAAAAATTCAATGAAACCTAAATAAATACATGAAATCGGTTAAGTTACACTAACCTACCCAATTCACTAACATATGCAAAATAAATGAACACTAAATTACACTTTTCCAAGCCAATGGCTTGTGGCATAGATGTGAGTTCATAAAGAACTCACCTTTGCTTGTTTAGAAATAAGGAATCGATCCAATAGTAAGCTAGAGAAACCTCTCTTCGAAAAAAACTCTCGAATCTCCATTCTAAGAACATATCAATTAAATTCCTAAGAGTTAGGTTTAGGAATTCTTAAAATAGAAGAGGAGATAAGCTAGAGAAAATGAAGAGGAGGCTTACCCAAGCTTTTACACTTGATTTCCTCTTGATTTCAGCAAGAATTGGAGCTCCTATGATGAATTAGGTTTAGGGAATTTTAATTTCCCTTTCCTCTTCCCATTTCTATTTTCTTTTGAAGTGTTAGAATGAATGGGAGAGAAGGCGGCTAGTTTGATTATAAGGAAGTAGGCTAGGTTTAGCCATCCAAGCTCCAACCAAAGTCCCAATTTTCACCTACTCGAAATATATCGATGTTTATAGTTTTTGATCACGTAAACGACATTTTGAACTCAATGGAAGAGGTTTCGAGTCTAATTTCACTCATATGCAAAATGTGACTATTTGGACATAACCTTGATTAACGATTAACGATGTTATATTTAAATAAAATATTCAAAAATATTATCGTTAAATATGCGGGTTGTTACATATATTCAAATAAGTGTGCTTTGGATTGTTAAACTTTTGAATATAATTAGAGATCAGAAAGTTGATGATATAGAGCTTAAAGAGACAACAAATTATCTTTTATTGACCAACAGATTGGTAACTAGATGAATACAAATAATGTTACAATGCATAATGTATATATATTGTTACAAAACAGGTAACATAGAAGCATTGGACCAAGAAAATTTTGGCCTGCAGTAGAGAAATAGGTGGTAAAAGGCTAAAACATTGTAGGCTTGGAATACAATCCGATTCGCTTTCATATGTTAAGACTGTTCAGCAAGAATTTGGTGAATTCATTTATAATACATGTCTTAACAGTGCCCTGCAAATCCAGGGTTTATGAAACTAAGTGGCCTAATAGAAAAAAATTGGGACCAAGTCCAGAGGGTGACTTGCGTAAATTGCATATTTGGTTGGGGACCCGTATCAGGCAATATACTTATTATCATCTATGGAGGTCTCACACTAGGTAGAAGCAAGGTCACGCTTTACTGCGCTGTATAGTAAGAGGTCCAAACGAGGTGGGTACGGCCGCGATCCAGCGGGAAAATGAATGTGCATCGTTCGAATTAGGGAAAATAAGCCGCTGTAATGTCTGTGATTAACAGCTTTGTCCTTTTAGTTGATGGGTTCAGGATTGATAATCTCGAGTTCTATAGCTGACATAAGTTATCACATTGTGGTTATTGGAGCCGATCTACGGGTAGAAATTAGGTAAAGCCTAATTGTTATATCTTTGGTAAGTTGGTGCAACAATCTTGGATATGGATGAGAAACCAATCTTTATTCGTACTTGACTTTGTTTACTTCCTTGACATCTTTATAATTTTATGTCTTATGTCCTTAGACCTGTTCATATGTCTAATACTTCCTTCGTTTATGCTCATGCTGGAAATTATTAGGAGTCACCAAACATATGTCTGACCTAGTTTGTTTTTATCCTTCTCTCTTCCTCCCCCCACGGTTCGCATGGTGGAGGGTCTCAGTAGTGATTCTTGATTATTCGGTTCAGCTTAGATTCAGACTCATTTCAGACTCATGTATTGGTTTATTTCTCATTTTCCGATTATTATGTTATCAATGAAAGGGATGATTTTACTTATGTACTATAATATTATGATTTTCCACAAGATAGTGTATTTGGTTTTATGTTGAAGACTGTTTGATATTTTTGAAAAATGTAATAAGCACTGTGATTTGGCTTACTTTAAAAAATGTTGTTTTAAAAATTCAGCTGTGTTTTATATTTCTGTCTTGTGGATTTTAGTCAATGTGTTGTTACTTTATACCTAAGCGTCTCATAAACCTTAGCACATACTCATACGGGTAACGTTAAGGGGTGTGGGGTGTTTCACCTTGGGTGCTCATCGACGATGCTGATGAGAAAATTGGTGACAAGTATATATATTGATTGGAGCTACGCAGGTGGATTAGCATGAAGCTACGTTTTACATATTTATACTTGTGTCTTTAATATTTATCCCGCTGTGTAGCACTGTGTAGCCTTGACAGTGTTGTGTATTCTTAATAGAGAAGGTTTACCAGTTGAATTTAATTATCTCATGTATAAACCCTATTACGTTTTGTAAAATTGTATGGGCCTGTATACTATAATTTTCTGGTTTGTATAGTTATTATTGTCTCCCTTATTTTATATCTGTGATTTGATTGTTATATGTTATCTGATGCGCTATGAGATACACGATAGTTTCTCTAATTGAGTTTTATATTCGGAAAATAGCACATCACAAATATTTCCCAATGAATTCCCTACGCATGCATTCTTACGCGTTCCCTACGCAAAGTTTCCTACACCATCCCTACGCCTTATTCCTTACGCACTCCTTATGCCTGCATTCCTACGCACTCCCTATGCCTGCATTCCTATGCCTTCCCTATGAAGTATTTCTTACGCATTCCCTATGCCAACATTCCTACGCATTCCCTACGCCAGCATGCCTATGCATTCCCTATGCCAAGTTCCATACGCGTTCCCTATGCCTAGCCTTACTCGATTTAAAGTGCAAAAACTAGATTATCCATTCCATACGCATTCCCTACGCCGCCGTACACCAAAATTCAATATGGTTCGTTCTTATATTTATCTCTTTCTACCACATATCACAATAAAACCAAATACATTCAAAATCATAACAATATATATCAATAAAAACATTGATGTAGAATGAGTATCATGGTCAAATTACCATATACCTACTACAAATGTATTTAAAACAAATCATGTCCAACAAACAATAAAATTAAGTTGCTACATAACTAAAACGTGATCGTCTCATTTGCAGAAGTGTCTACATGATACGGCAGAAGTAGTTGAGCTGAACATGTTTGAGGTGGTAGAGGTAGAAAAGGAGGCAATAGTTAGATGAGTTCCTACTCGTGTACTTGGATCAGAGGTTTGGAAGCTCCGCAATCGAGAGGTTAAATTGGTGAAAGTTCAATGGAGAGAAGATAGCAAAGATGCAACTTGGGAGACTGAAGACAAGATTCGCGCTCAATACCCTTCTCTTTTGAAGGTAAATTCTTAGCTTCTTTTTCCAAGCTTTTATCTGTACTTGTTTCTATCATTCAACTGTATCTTATCGATCGAACCTTCGACCTTTAGGTAGAAAACCAATGGGTGTAAACATGTGTTTGAAACATATTATGTTTGATGGACGCAAATGGATGCAAATGTTTGCTAGTGGTTGCTCCTAGATGCATACACACACACATTGGGCGCTAGATCGGCTCAATCACTCTCATGCTGCATATGGATGAGTATGCATTTTTCTTCTTTTTATGGATGGAAATGAGTATGTCATTATATGACTGTTGCATTTGGATGGAGGGTTGTGCACACATTTAGAGTTTACATGATATATTAGGTTTATTTGCATACATGATTGGATTCATGGCACTAACATACATTGTATTAAGGAGGTCAACTGAATCAGTAGACCGCCTGATTTTTCGCATTAGCATAGGTACATATACACACACATGTGCATATGTTTATATAAACATTAGAAATCTTATAAGGACAATGGATGCCTGTGATTGGTGAATGAGTAGATGGTTGATGGATATTAGGGTATACATTCTTCTTTACTTGGAGATTTCAAGGACGAAATCCTTTAAGTAGGGGAGAATGTAACACCTGCAATTTTAAAAAATACTATAAGGATAAACTAAAGAATACTTAATTAAATATTGGGAGTTAAGTAAACGAACTGCACCATTGCGGTCATCTCGGAATTCTTCTTAAGACAGACTCCGAATTTACATAAAATGGACATCGTATGAGGAAGTTATTAAGCTTAGAAGTCTGTATGCATACAAGAGAATTATATATAAACAAATCAGGTTCATAATTCAAAATAATTCGAAAATCAAAGCGGGAATCTTGCCCGTTGGGGGTCGACCCACACAAGGGGGTGTCGACCCTAGGGTCAACCTCGAGGTCGACCTACCCCAGATCTGGGGCAGATTACTACCTTGCACTTAGATGCGTTTCTAAATGAGATTCATTAGCGGTAGTCTATAAGTACGACATCGTTTCCGTTGTTTTATTCAACTAAAACAATGGAGACACCGAGATGTTGCCCCCGCTTAGATTGAATTACCCTATTCTTCTTCAACAACGACTTATATGTATCCAAGAATCTCTGCTACAACATCAACATTCATTTCTCTGTTCTTTAGATCTGGTCTCTGTGAGTTCATGTTACTTTTAAATATAAACATTTAATAAATGATCCCGACATATTTATAAGTTTGGATCTAAACCTATGCCTGTTAGTAAATTCTCCTACGCCGATCTCTGCAAGGAATTTCCCAAGGGAATTCAACTGGGCATGCTCGATGGTTGTGATTTCTATTGAGCGTGGATCCTTCTCAATGGCACAAATGGAGCGGATTCTCAAAAATAGATTTGGAGTGAGGGCTCCTTTCTGGAATTGGAATATTAGGAAGATGGGAGACAACTTTATCGTGAAGTTTCCACCTTTCATGTTGACTACCGATAATTGGAAGTACGCTATTGGACTAAATGAAGGATCTTTGCAATTGCGAAGGTGGTCGCCCGATTTCGGCTGCCTCCAGAAGGAAAAGATGAAGCAATGGGTTTTGATCAAACATGCACCAGTGGTTTATAGAAGACTAAGTGTGTTGAAGGCGGCTCTGGCAGAGATAGGGGAGGTTAACAGGGTGCAATACAGAGCACTGCTTGTACCTGATTTTTCATGGTTGAAGGCTGAATTGTTAGTGGAAGATCCAGTTGCCCTTCCTATATCAAAATGGGTCCCTGTTGAAGGATTTCTCCATAAAATTCTAATTGAGAAAAGTGATGATGGTGAACCTTTTCCTACTAATGAAGTGTTGAGATTTAAAAATCGTGTTTTTTCGACGGATAGTGAAGGGAGGTTAAAGGCTCTTTCATATACTGCGAGACAGGTGGGGGTGTTAATATTGCTGGTTCTAAGAATGAGGAGGGTAATGATGAGGAACATGGTAACGCTGATGACTCTAGTGATGGCAATAATGATGGAAATGCTGTTGATAATGTCGAGGGTTACGATGATGGGGGTTTGGACGGTGGAAGTGGCAACCCAATCATTATTTCCTCTGGTGATGGAGCAGGAGTGGGTGCTGAAGGAGACGTGGGGAATCAGATTGTAATTTACGAGGGTGGTATACAATTTGAATTTGATGTTGCGGGAAACATTGTGGGTGCGGCCAAGGTGCTTAATCAGGGGAATATGAATGATACTGAAAGGACGGAAGATAGTAATTCAGTAAATGGTGGTAGTGTTGAAGAGTCAATGGATCTCAACGAAGTTTGTGATTACTCTACACGCAAAGGCAAGGAGGTTACTATTTCAGGAGAATGTTCATCAACAAGAAGAGTCATTTCGAGAGGCAAAAAGTCTTTGGATGCGGGAGTGGTGATGCTACGCAAAAGTGCTAGGAAGTTGGACCATCCGCTTGAAGGTAGCACTTATGTCCCTGCCTTGTTTAACACTTTATCTTATGATAAAATGCATGATTTAGCTAGAAATTCAGGCCTCGTTTTAAATGACCAAGTTATAAATGACATTAAGAATAAAGAATTAGAGAGGGCAAACGTTGTACCATGATTATTATAACATGGAATGATCGAGGTCTAGGAACTTTTGATAAGTGTCTTAGAGTCAAAAATTACTTAAAATCTAATAAGCCAGATATTGTGTTGTTGTAAGAGACAAAACTTGAATCTCCTGGTGATAATATTTTTAGAAGTCTGGGTTGGGGTGTTCTTGACTCTTGGTGTTTCATTCCTGCTGTGGGGAGTGCTAGGGGTTTATTTACTGGATGGAATAGTAATCTTTGGTCTTTTAAACAAGAGATTAAGCAGACCCATTGTCTTCATGTTGCGTTGGAATGTAGAAAAAGCAAAGTGTTATACTTCTTTTCTAATGTGTATGGACCTAATACTAGAATTGAGAGGAAGACCTTATGGAGTGAAGGGATGGAGTTTTACAATTTGTCTTATGGACCTTGGGTAATTGGTGGTGATTTCAACGTTACTAGATTTGATTATGAGAGAAGCAATAGTAAGGGAAACCACTTGGGAGATATGGAAGACTTTAGGATGTTTGTCAATGACTGTGCCCTGATCGACCTTCCCTTGAATAATAGAAGGTACACCTGGAGTGATCGGAGGAATCCACCTACCCTAGTTAAGTTAGATCGTTTCTTTATCAATACATCTTTTGAAGATTTACATCCTCTTACTTCTCAGAAGGGTTTATCCTCGATTATATCGGATCACTGCCCTATTTTGCTGGATACTGGAGACTTGGTGAATACAAAAGTTTTTTTCAGATTTGAAAAGATGTGGTGTCTGGAAAACAATTTTGATGAAATGCTTGTGGGTAAATGGGATGGTTTTGGTGATCGCGGCGATGCTGCCAGCAACTTAGGTAGGAAATTGAAGATGTTACGTAAATTCTTGATTAAATGGAGCAAAGAGGTGTTTGGCAATATCAAGATCAAAAAAAGCAGCGCTTGAAAAAGAAATCCTGGAATTCAACATTCTGGAAGAGAGAGGATTTTTGAATGAAGAAGAGAAGTCTGTGCTTTTGAAGAAAGAAAAGGAACTGTTGAAGGTGATCGATCAAGAGGAGATTTATTGGCGTCAAAGATCTAGAACTCAATGGCTCAAAGAAGGAGATAGCAATACAAGTTACTTTCATAGAATTGCAAATGGAAGACGCAGAACAAATATGATCAGTAGTATTTGGAAAGATGGTGAAGAAATTGGGGACCAGAAGACACTTAGCGAAATTTTCACTGAGTTTTATAAAAGCATTTTTGCGGAGAGGATTGAAAACAGATGCACGGTGGACTGGAGCAAACTTTATCCTTCTAATATTAAACTTGATGATCTTGAAAACGCTTTTACAGAGGAAGAGATTTTGTTTTCTCTTGATGAGATGCCTGGTGACAAGGCGCCAGGGCCTGATGGGTTTCCTAACTTCTTTATCAAAAGATATTGGAAAATGGTGAGAAAGGATATTTTAAGACTGTTTGAAGAACTGTATGATGGCTCTATTAGACTTGAGCTGTTGAGCTACGCAAATGTTGTTTTGATACCTAAGAAAGAAGGAAATGTTACGGCGGCAGATTTCCGACCTATTAGTCTCTTAAATACCCCTTTTAAATTAATCACGAAGGTGCTGGCGAAAAGGTTGAAAACGAAGTTGGATGATTTAATTGACCACTCTCAAACGGCTTTCATTAGAGGCAGATTTATTTTGGATGGTGCTGTTCTGGTTCAGGAGGTAATCTCATATTGCGACAGGTATAATGTCCCATGTGCTATCATCAAACTGGACTTTGCTAAGGCTTTTGACACAGTGGATTGGAGATTCTTAATTGACATTCTTACTGCAAGGGGCTTTCCTATGAGGTGGATTAACTTGATTCTTATTATCTTGACTTCGAGCAGATCCAACATTTGTGTGAATGGTATTGCTGGTAGTACTATCTATTCGAAGAGGGGTTTAAGGCAAGGGGATCCTTTATCCCCCCTCCTCTTTGACCTGGTGGCTGATGTTTTCTCTCGTATTCTGAAGGTTAGTTCTGCTAGTAGGATGTTACAGAGCTTTGGGGATGAGCATGTGGTGGGCGGTATCAATTCTTTACACTATGCAGATGACACTATCATCTTTAGTAAACCTGATTGTAAATACATTGCTACACTCAAATTTTTGTTGTATGCTTTTGAGAGTTTATCAGGTTTGAAAATTAACTTTCATAAGAGCAGCGTCTACACTCTGGGTTGCAATGCTGAGCTGTCAAAGAACTGTGCAATGATGCTCAACTGCAAGGAGGACAACTTCCCTTTAAACTATATGGGTATGTGCATGTGCATTAGACCAAAGAAGCTTTTCAAAAAGGACTGGATCCATCTCATTGAGAAAGTTGATGTGAGGCTGGCTAGATGGAAAGGCCGATCCCTCTCTAGAGCAGGCAGACTGGTGCTGGTAAACTCAGTTCTCTCCTCCTTGCCTCTTTACTGGCTCTCCTTTTTCAGGTGTCCGGGATGGGTCATAGACATGATTGATACATTGCGAAGGAATTTTTTTTGGACGGGTGAGAAGGAGACTAAGAAATTAAGTTGTCTCGTTTCTTGGGGGCAGGTTTGTAAAGCTAAAGATCAAGGTGGATTAGGTGTGCTTAATTTGAAAGACATGAATGCTGCACTTCTTTGCAAATGGTTGTGGTTGATGCTTGGCGAAAAGAAAGCCCTTTGGAAAGAATGGATTATAAATGTTTACTATGGAGGTGTTTTTGACTGGAATAGGGACTGGTAACGCTGCTCTGTTTTCTGGAAACGGGTTATGAGTTTTTCGCAGTGGATTAAGATTGGCACTAAAGTGGTGGTTCGTAATGGGTTTAACATATCATTCTGGCATGACTCTTGGCTATTGCCTATACCATTGAAAGAGGAGTTGAAGGAGCTATTTGAAATTGCATGTAACACACACTGTTCTGTTGGAGATATGTATAACTCTGAGGCTACTGATTTTAAGTGGAGACTATCTTTCTACCGACTTGTCTTTGGTGATGCTCTTCAACAACTTTGCCATCTATATTTGTGGTTGGCGAATGTCCATTTAACTGAAGGAAAAGATGAGTTTGTGTGGATGGGTGATGATAGTAAGGAGGTGTTTCGGGTTAGAAGTGTTTATAAACTGATTACCTTTTCGGGTTGTAGAAGACAGGAGTTTGATCGAATGTGGAAGACAAAGAAGGTGCCACTGAAAGTTAAGATTCATATGTGGATTGTGCTTCATGATCGACTGAATACCGGTTGTAGACTAAGGCGTAAGGGTTTTGTTGTCAATACCGGTTGCGCTTTTTATGATGAAGCTGATGAAGACTACAAACATGTTTTCTGGAGATGTGATTTTGCGTTTTATGTATGGACGAAGTGTATCGTGTACCTTGACTTAAACTTAGGCTGGAGGGACTCAATCAAAGACCAGCAACATTTTTGGTTAACCTTTTTACCAAATTTAGACAACACACATAAAAAGAGTCTTTTTATTCTACTTAACTTCTCTTATACTTGGATATTATGGCATGAGAGAAACTCTAGAAAGTTCAAATTCAAGATGAAATCGCCTGATAAAACTGTCTTCATCATTCTTAAATATGTTTTATTGTGGGCAGGGATGCACAAGGAGAAGTTCATAGACACCATCGCTGCAAGAGTTCACGACCGCAAATGCAGGCGCATTAGTGGTTAGCTTCATGTTGTTGTTTATGTATGATGCTTCTTATGTTTAAGTTTACTTATGTACCTGCTGCGTCAGGCTATGATGATTGTCTTTTTGTTGCTGGCTTGTAAATGATGTACATATACAATGTTTCATGTATTGTACTGAACTCTATTTATATGGTATTTCTAGGCGTGAATCATTAGATTCACTACCTTTTGCTGTCAAAAAATAACCTGAATCATAACTAAACAGATCTGCCATTACTTATACGTCTGATCTACTGTTTAGTACTTACATGCCTATCTCTATTATGCCCATTCCTATTATCATATGCTTATTCTGTTATTATGCCTAATTCTGTTCTCTTCTCTCCCTTCTTCCCTTTTTATGTTTAGAGTCAGAATACCTTCAAGCTTAGGCATATCGCTGAAATATGCAAATGAACGAAATTGGGAATGGTTGGGAATGATATATTGGGGAATAAATTGTATTATAAAACATGATTGGGATCTAGGGAATAACCTATACTATGATCTAAGACTTTAATTTGGGGAATACCTTATATGATGATTTATGACTTTAGGTTAGGGGCATGAAAAACCTATGATGAATATGAATAATTGTTTAAGAATGAATATGCCTAAATTTACATTAAATAGAAATTGTAGTCACACTTAGACACGAGGATAGATTCACTTATGGTAGAAGTCTGCCCGAAACTGCCTGAAAATTCCAGCATCCACGAGTGGTTAATTTAATGTGAGGGGTCTAGTGCGTAAATGTACACATAACAGTGCTAAGACACGAGGTTAAGTCCAACTTGTGGTAGAGTCTGCCTGGAACCACCCGGCATATCCAGCATCCACAAGTGGTCAACTTAATGTGAGAGGTCTGGTGCATTAACATACATGAAAGGAGAATGGTAATAACCTGTTAACCTGTAATACTTGACTTGTTTAAATCTGTGGGGGTTATATGAACCTGTAAAATTGTGTAAGGGTTAAGTAAACTTGTTTGAATCAATGGAGGGATCAAATAACCAGTTAAATCTGTGGAGGGTTATACAAACCTAACAAACTTAACATGTTTTATAGTGGGGTTATGCAGGCTGGTTAATCTGTTAGGCATAACCTGTCAAAATCCTAGTAGTGGGGATGCAAGCCTATGGGGTGGCTTGTATCATCTGTTGTATGGGACCTGTATCAGTCAGTAACCCATACTGGTATCCAAGGAGGACCCCAAACTAGGTAGGTGTCAGGGCATGCTTATTGAGCTGATTATAAGAGGTCCATATGGATAGAGGTGTTTGATGGCGCGTTCCAACAGAGTCATGTACGTGCATGGATCCGCTTGCTCGGGAAAATAAGATGCTATAGCACTAGTAGATATGGTTGTGTCTACCTGTGGGGTTTCCACTTTAGGAAGTGATACATCCTACGGTAGGACTGTCACAGGGTATATTTGGGATAGGGAGTCGATCGATTGAGGTAGTAATTATAGTACATCTAGTCCTGCCTATTTAGGAGCCCGTTATTATCGTTTGGGGTAACGCTCGTTATTTCTGTTGGGCTGCCTGTTATTATCGTTTAGGGGTAAAAACCATTACTAGAAGTACACCTAAGTCAACCATTATGTTTCTGTTGGGATCATTTTGTTTTTTGTTATACTAGTTTTGGTGCAGAGAAAAATATTTGGGAAGTGTAATCTATTCTGTTCTGTTCATTCTGCTTATCCTACTCAGTCTGTTATACCTGTCTTATGATACTATTATCTCTCTCCTCCAGGTTATATGCCTGTCATGATGCTTTTACTTATTTATATGCTATAATTCACTGGACTCGCCAGACTTTATGTCTAACCAGTTTTGTTTCCTTCTCTCTCTTCCTCCCTCCCTCTACCCCGTAGGTTCTTAGGGTGGGAATACTCAGGCTTTATTAGGATTCTCTCTTCTATTTCTGCTTGGACCTGCTTTGATGTGCCACTTTGACTATTTGTCTACTATGTTATGGCTCTTTTTGGGGACTATGATTTTATATTACGTACTCTGATGATTTTAGTAGAAGGCAGATACTTTTATTAATGTAATGGGTTTTCTGTATTTTAGACTTATGTTATAACTAGATTTGGACCACGATGTTTTCTGTTTGGAAAATAAAGTTTTAAATTCCGCTGTTATTTTACATTTTTCTTGTGGTGTTTCTGTTTCTTTTTACCTATAACGCTTAAGGGAACATAATGCATTCTGTCAAAGAGTGACATTAACGGATGTAGGATGTCACAGGTTCTTTAATATCTATTAGAAATATTAATAAATATTTTCCGATTAAAATTTATTTAGATAGTTATATTTTGTATTATGTAACTAACATAAGTACAATGACCTGAATATAAAACGTTAGAAGTTAGTTGATGAATTATTTGCTGATAATTATATGTGTTTTAAGTATATATTATCTGTTATAAACCAATGAGATGTTTAACTAAATAATTTAATTGAAATTTCAAATATTAAAATATGTAGAGAGAATTAATCAGAACTAGGAGAAATCCTAAAATCAAGGAGAGAGCAAGAAATTATTCTACTTTACTATTATTTAATAGATTGCAAAAAGGTGGAAATCAGGGATTCTGATTGGTTGTGTAGATGGAGATAGGGGATTAAGGGACAGACGATTTGCTCCCGAGCGTGCCAGGTGTTGGTGTGTGGATTGTCACTGCTATCTCAACTACACTGGCTAGTGCACTGAGCAATTGTTGTATATTTCCCAGGATGAGCATGATTGGCTATTTTGGTCAGTTGTATAATGATGGTTATCCAAGCCATTACTGTAAAAAAAAAGCAACAATTTCTCTTGGGTTAAGCCAGATATAATATAATATAACTTACGATTTAATATTCAGTGCCAACATGAAGCATTAGTAAATGATTTCTTCTCAAAACAGAATCATACATAGATATTAATATAGACAATTACGCTACAAAATAGCAAAAAAAAAAAACAATGTAAAATTTATAATATAAGCATGCATTCATCATAAAAATTACACATAAATTTATATATACAGGACTATGCAATACACAAAGGCATATGCTTGAATACAATATACAAGCATGACTATACCGGATGATAATAAAATTGAATACCATAATGCATTCCCTAATTCATGTCCTAATATTTATAGAAGTATGTCCATGTTGTAAATTAAAAAAGACTGACTTTAGAATTATAAATAAGTAAAACAATATATTTTTAGCAATACAAAATCTTATAAAATAATATATTTTAATAAATTAATTGTTGTATAATTATATGGATTTTGTAACACCCCGTATTTTCTGTGAACAAAAAGTTACAAAAAAAATATAATTAATTTTTAAATGAAGAATTAAGGGAAACGGTTTATGCCATTGCATTCATCTCGGAATTCTGCTTGAGATAGAGTTCGAGTTTGCATAAATCGGACTCCGTATGAAGAAGTTATGACCTTCAGAAGTTTTCGGAAAATTTAAACAGCTCGGTCAAAAATTTCAAAATTCGAATTCAAAACACACACACCTGGGCTGAGCGGGAAAATTCCCGCCCAGGACCCAGGTCGACCAAGGTAGGAAGGTCGAGCATGGGGTCGACCTCACCCCCTCCCCCCTTTTCCAGATCCGAGGACAAATTCAGTTTTTTGTATTTAGACGCCCGTTCTGACCAGATTCGTTGCTCCTAAGCTATTTAAACACCCCCAAACCTCACTTTCTCTCCACACAATTTCATTTTGCCTATACTCTGCCCTAATTCATATTAAAATAAATCAATGGTGTCGCTACTCTGTTGAAACCTAAGCTAGAACAAGTGCTTCTTCTTCTTCCAACTTGAATAGGATTAAAAGATAACAAATCAACGCCTACATCAACGGAAAGCTAAATCAACTCCAGAAAATTAAATCCCAGAACTATTCTTCTCTTTCTTAAACCATGAATTGTGAGTACATCTATTTTGAGATATGAAATTTAATTATGATCTTGACATGGTTATAAATCTGAATTGGAGATTATGCATCAGATCTGTTTTTCTATGTAGATCTATCTTATTCTTGTTTATCAGATCTGTTTTTCTGTGTACATCTATCTTATTGTTGTAACTATTCTGTATCTCTTCCTTCCTTCTGTTCTATAGCCAGGCTACCACGAGCCTGAGCTAAATCTCTTAAGAGATTGACGCACGAACGCTAAATTTGGGGAAAATAATGAATGATGCATAATTGGACATGACTGATTTGTGACTGATTTAAGAAATGGGCGTATGTTGTAATTTAAGATCTAGATCTAGGCATACTATATATGACGGTTTATGATTTGGAAGAAGGAGAATTATTATATGACAACATATGACTTGTAATTTGGGAACATAATGCATGATCTTATTTTGAGGACATAATGTATGTTGTAAATTTAAGATCTAGATTTGGGGGCATATTTTATATGACGATCTATGACTTGAAAGATAAAGGATATATGATTTAGGCGTAAAAGGTCTATATTAAAAATAGAATAACTATTAATTGTGAATACGCCTAAATGGGGATTTTGGATATTTACATACGCTGAAATCAAAGGCTATAATTTGGCATAATTCATATTGTATATCATGATTTGGGGTTTTTGGAGAATATTCTGTACTTTGTAAATTTAACTAGAAATTTGGGGCATATGTTATATTGTGAATTATGACCATGATTTGAGGATGTAAAATTAGGCTTAATTTTATGATTAAGCAAGAAATGTCAATGGAATTTTGAGGGAAGATTAAATCTGTTAAATTGCCTAATCTGCTAAACATGTTGAAACTAAATGCGGTAATTTGGGATATGAAAATCTGTAGGCTCGATCCAAAATTTAGCAAAACATGTTAATAAAACTGAGGATAATCTGTTGTAACTTGTAAAGAAGTTAATCTGTTGAATTGGCGTAATTAGTCTGATATTGGCATAATCTGTGAATGAATACTTTAGCTAAAAATATAAGAATGCCGAGACACAAGGTTAGTCTCTGTTTGCGGTAGAAGCCTGCCCAGACCCAACCGGCTTAACCAGAAATCGCAAACTGTCAGTCTAATGTGAGAGGTTGTAGGCATAAAAATGCTTAGACACGAGGTTAGGTCTGGCTTGTGGCAGAAGTCTGCCCGGAACCGCCCGACACATCCAGTGGCCACAAGCTACCGACCTAATGTGAGAGGTTTGTGCATTAATATTTAATTAATGCAAATCTAAGATAAATGTGATACCTAAAACATGTTGGGTGGATAGGGTTAAAACAACTGGACTGATGAATATAATAAACCTAATTGAAAGTCAGTAGGCCCAATACAAGGTTAGGTGAAATAATCTGTAAGTCCAGTAATCTGTAATCTGATCCGTTAATTTTGAAAACTTATTAATCTGTATATCTGATCTGTTAGTCTGAAAATTTATCTGAGAACTAGTTAATCTAGACTTTGTACATCTGAAATCTGTAAGTAAGTTAATCTGAAATCTGTTAGTCTGGGGACACAAGGTTAGGAGGGGAAATTACTTGTGTCATCTGTTGTTTGGGACCCATATTAGTCAGTAACCCTTCTGGTATCAAAACTATGACCCAACACTAGGTAGGGGTCCAGGGAACGCTTATTGAACTAATTGTAAGAGGTTCATTCTGATAACGGCGAGGGGTGTTGATGGTGCATTTCAACCGGGTCATGTGCGTGCATGGATCCGGTCTGCTCTGAGGATGTAAGACGCCGTGACATCTGTAAATAGGTCTGTGTCTATAGGTTGCCACTTTAGGGAGTGGTACACCCTTCTGTGGGGCCGGCACAGGGTATTTATGTATTAGGGAGCCAATCGCTTGGGGTAGAATTTAGGGTACACTTAGTTCTGTCTGTTTCTATTGGGGTACCGTCTGTTTCTTTTGGGGTGGTAACACCTGTCTGTTTCTATGTGGTACCGTCTGTTGGGGTGGTAAAGGACTATTACTAGTGTACACCTAATTCTAACATTCTGTTTCCGTGGGGAATATTTCGTTTCCGTCTCTGACTCCGTTTCTGCTTCTGTCTCTATACCGTCTATCTCTGCTCGGGTGGTAAAGGCCCATTACTACCATTCTGTTTCTGTACATCTGTCTCTATTAGGGTGGTAAAGGCCCATTATTAGCATCGTGTTTCAGAAAAGATCGTTCTGTTTTTTGTTTAGATATTAGGACAACACCTAATTCTGTTATACTAGTATTAGTGTAAGGAAGTGAAAAACCAAGTTAGAAGCTTAGTTTAACCTATATCATTCTGCCTCTTCTGTTAACCTGCTACTCCTGTTATGGTTATCTCTCATCCAGTTTTATTTGCATGTCATGATACTGTTACCTGTTTATATGCTAAAAGTCACTGGACTCACCAGTGGCTGACCTAGTTTGTTTCGCCTCTTTTCTTCCGTTTCCCCCCTCCAGGTTCTCAGGTGGAAACATCATAGCTTAATTCAAGTTCCATCTGCTTGAAGTGCTAGAAGTGCTTGAAATATCGCTTGGCTTTGATTCTACCTATTTATGGCATTCTCTGTTGGGGATTATGGCTTTAAAATTATGCATTCTGAAGGATTTTGTATAAGACTGATATTTGTGTACTTGGGTTTTGGAATTATGATGTAACCAAACTTATTTCTGTTGCTGCTGTAATAAAGTTATAAATTTTTTAAGTACTACTTTACATATCTGTTTTGTAAATTTCTGTTCTGTTTACTTATTACGTTCCACCGAAGTTAAGGCATTCCCTTTGTGAGTGACCTTAACGGAAGTTGGGTGTTACACTTGGTATCAGAGCTGAAGTTTACCAGACTTGATAAAAAGTTTTTGAAAACTATTTTCAAAAAAGGTTTTGAAAAGGAAGTATTTTCAAAAAGTAGAGTTTATTTTGAAAACCATAATCCCCAAAAGCCATATTTCTGTCTTTCGAATTCTCCGTTTTGAATCTCTTCATTTTCATTTCAGCATGTCTGGGTTACCCGAGATACCCGAGGGCATACCGATACCAACTTGGTTTAGAAGGTATCTGGAGGCTAGGGCCACCGCCGCAGGCCCAGCAGATGTTCCTCCTCCTCCCACTCCCTGCCTTGATACTTTTTCGAAGATATGCAAAGAATTTCAGGAAATGGGCGGGAAACCTTTTCACGGATCAAAGACGTTTGTTGAAGCTCAAAATTGGCTTAAGGAGGTGGAAGATTTGTTTGGTATCTTTGAGATAGAAGACAGAAGGAAGGTCCAATTGGCTGCTTGGTTAATGAAGGATGAAGCCTCGTTTTGGTGGGAGGTCACGAATGGAGAGCGTCCGATGGAGACATGGAGGGATTTCAGGCATAGGTCCAAGATGAAATTCCTCTCGCGAACGGAAGAGAATTTATACATGGAGAGGTTCTTAGCATTGAAGCAAAGGAATTTATCAATAAAGAAGTACGTCAACAAGTTCAATCAGTTGGCGAGATTTGGCTTAGACTTGGTGAACACACCTAAGAAGAAGGCCCTGAGATTCGTTAAAGGTTTGAATGAGCCGCTACATGGGTTGGCTATGACCCACATTCCTATGGGGGATACCTTCGAGAAATTGGTTAACATGGCGATAATGCATGAAAAGGAAGCCAAAAGTGTGAAGAAAGAGGAAAAGCCCGAAGGACCACAGAACAAGAAAGCGTGGCCCAAAAAGGAAACACAAAAGAAGGATGAAAAGTTTGAAGATAAGAAGGAGAAAAAGTGTTTTACTTGTGGAAGCTTGACTCGTATGAACAAGGATTGCAGAAAGAGGAAGGGCGCTTGCTTCAACTGTGGAGAAATGGGACACTTCACTAGGGACTGCCTAAAGAAACGTGGGTAAGGGCAGAGGGCCAAACCTACTTCTGGAGGGCAGGCGAATGCTCATGTAACTGATAGATAGGTTAGAGATAGGAAAATTTCTGTAGAAGGGTTAATTTCCTTATCCGATTATTGAGGTAAAACTCTTTTTGATTCTGGCATTTTGATTCTGTAATTGAGACTTTGTACTTTAATACTAGTCTTGTTTTTGATCCCACTATAGTCTCAAACCCCAGGAGGGTTACGACTCATCCGTTAGTGATAAGTTGGGGTTTGAAGGTATCCATGTTAAGCGTTAAGCTGACTGTGACGCATACATTTTGGTTTTTGTGGGATATGGTGGGGTTTTATCATGCTTAGTTTCCTAAAAATCATTTGATAATCTGATCTGTACTAGTAGTATGTAAGTATCTGAATATTTCTGAAAAGGATAGGGGTTTTTACTCAAAGCATGAAGTAGATTTCTAGTTTGACATTTTTATAAAGGGAGTAATTCTCTGAGTGTCAATCTGATGTTGATTTCGGTCTTCGGGTTGATACTTAGGGGGTTATTCTCTTAAACCGATGTCTAATGGGAACAAAGCTTTTGTTTTAATTGTACTTGCTTCTATCACTCGGTTGTATCCTATCCATTGATTCTTCGACCCTTAGGTGGAAACTAATGAGTGTAAACATGTGTTTGAGACATGTTATGTTTGATGGTTGCAAGTGGATGCAAGGGGTTGCTAGTGGTTGCTCATGGATGCATATACACACACTAGGCACTAGATCGGCTCAAAAACACTCTCATACTGCATATGGATGTGTGTGCTTTTTTCAATTTTTGTGGATGCAAAATGATTGACTTATCATATGGATGTTGCATTTGGATGAATGGTTATGCACTCATGTAGAAATGATATGCATCAAATAGGATTTCTTGCATACATAATTGGACTCATGGCACTAACATAATTCGCATTAAGGAGGTCAACTGAATCAGTAGACCGCCTGACCTTTGCACTAGATAAGAGACATATACACACACTTTTGCATATGTACATACAACATTAGAAGTTTTCTAAGGACAATGGATGCTTGTGGATGATGGTTGAGTAGATGAATGATTGGATGGTAGGACACATTCTTCTTAACTTGAAGATTTCAGGGACGAAATCCTTTAAGGACGGGAGAATGTAACACCCCGTATTTTCTGTGAACATTAAGTTACAAAACAAAGTATAATTAATTTTTAAAAGAAGAATTAAGGGAGGATTACACCATTGCGTTCGTCTCGGAATTCTGCTTGAGATAGATTCCGAGTTTGCGTAATTCGGACTCTGTATGAAGAAGTTATGACCTTCAGAAGTTTTCAAAAAATTTAAACAGCTCAGTCAAAAATTTCAAAATTCGAATTCAAAACACGCACCCGGGCTGAGCGGGAAAATTCCCGCCTAGGACCCAGGTCGACCAGGGTAGGAAGGTCGAGCATGGGGTCGACCTCACTCCCCTTTTCCAGATCCGAGAACAGATTCAGTTTTCTGTATTTAGACGCCCGTTCTGACCAGATTCGTTGCTCCTAAGCTATTTAAACACCCCCAAACCTCACTTTCTCTCCACACAATTTCATTTCGCCTATACTCTACCCTAATTCATATTAAAATATATCGATGGCGTCGCTACTCTGCTGAAACCTAAGCTAGAACAAGTGCTTCTTCTTCTTCCAGACTGAGTAGGATTAAAAGATAACAAATCAACGCCTCCATCAATGGAAAGCTAAATCAACTCTAGAAAATCAGATCCCAAAACTGTTCTTCTCTTTCTTAAACCACGAATTGTGAGTACAGTTATTTTCAGATATAAAATTTAATTATCTTGACACGGTTATAAATCTGAATTGGAGATTATGCATCAGATCTGTTTTTCTATGTAGATCTACCTTATTCCTGTTAATCAGATCTGTTTTTCTGTGCAGATCTATCTTATTGTTGTAACTATTCTGTATCTCTTCCTTCCTTTTATTCTATAGCCAGGCTACCACGAGCTTGAGCCAAATCTTTTAAGAGATTGACGCACGAACGCTAAATTTGGGGAAAATAATGAATGATGCATAATTGGACAAGACTGATTTGTGATTGATTTAAGAAATGGGCGTATGTTTTAATTTAAGATCTAGATCTAGGCATACTATGTATGACGGTTTATGATTTAAAAGAAGGAGAATTATTGTATGAAAACATATGACTTGTAATTTGGGAACATAATGCATGATCTGATTTTGAGGACATAATATATGTTGTAAATTTAAGATCTAGACTTGGGGGCATATTTTATATGACGATCTATGACTTGAAAGAAAAAGGATATATGATTTAGGCGTAAAAGGACTATATTAAAAATAGAATAACTATCAATTGTAAATACGCCTAAATGGGGATTTTGGATATTTACATACGCTGAAATCAAAGGCTATAATTTGGCATAATTCATATTGTATATCATGATTTAGGGTTTTTGGAGAATATTCTGTACTATGTAAATTTAACTCGAAATTTGGGGCATATGTTATATTATGAATTATGACAATGATTTGAGCATGTAAAATTAGGCTTAATTTTATGATTAAGAAAGGAATGTCAATGGAATTTTAAGGGAAGATTACATCTGTTAAATTGCCTAATATGCTAAACCTATTGAAAATAAATGCGGTAATTTGGGGTATGAAAATATGTAGGCTCGATCTAAAATTGAGCAAAACATGTTAATACAACCATGGATAATCTGTTGTAACTTGTAAAGAAGTTAATCTGTTGAATTGGCGTAATTAGTCTGATATTGGCATAATCTGTGAATGAATACTTTAGCTAAAAAATAAGAATGCCGAGACACGATGTTAGACTCTGTTTGCGGTAGAAGCCTGCCCGGACCCAACCGGCTTAACCAGCAACATCAAACTGTCAGTCTAATGTGAGAGGCTGTAGGCATAAAGATGCTTAGACACGAGGTTAGGTCTGGCTTGTGGCAAAAGTCTACCCGGAACTGCCAGGCACATCCAGTGGCCACAAGCTACCGACCTAATGTGAGAGGTGTGTGCATTAATATTTAATTAATGCAAATCTAAGATAAATGTGATACCTAAAACGTATTGGGTGTATAGGGTTAAAACAACTGGACTGATGAATCTAATAAACCCATTTGAAAGTCTGTAGGCCCAATATAAGGTTAGGTGAAACAATCTGTAAGTCTGGTAATCTGTAATCTAATCCGTTAAGTCTGAAAACTTGTTAATCTGTATATCTGATCTGTTAGTCTGAAAACTTATCTGAGAACTAGTTAATTTGGACTTTGTACATCTGAAATATGTAAGTAAGTTAATCTGAAATCTGTTAGTTTAGGGACACAAGGTTAGGAGGGGCAATTACTTGTGTCATCTGTTGTTTAGGACCCATATTAGTCAGTAACCCTTTCTGGTATCAAAACCATGACCCAACACTAGGTAGGGGTCCAGGGAACGCTTACTGAACTAATTGTAAGAGGTTCATTCTAATAACGGCGAGGGGTGTTGATGGTGCATTTCAACCTGGTCATGTGCATGCATGGATCCGGTCTGCTCTGAGGATGTAAGACGCCATGACATCTGTAAATAGGTCTGTGTCTATAGGTTGCCACTTTAGGGAGTGATACACCCTTCTATGGGGCCGGCACAGGGTATTTATGTATTAGGGAGCCGATCGCTTGGGGTAGAATTTAGGGTACACTTAGTTCTATCTGTTTCTGTTGGGGTACCGTCTGTTTCTGTTGGGGTGGTAACACCTGTCTGTTTCTATGTGGTACCGTCTGTTGGGGTGGTAAAGGCCTATTACTAGTGTACGCCTAATTCTAAAATTCTGTTTCCGTGGGGAATATTCCATTTCCGTCTCTGACTCCGTTTCTTCTTCTGTCTCTATACCGTCTGTCTCTTTTCGGGTGGTAAAGGCCCATTACTAGCATTCTGTTTCTGTACATCTGTCTCTGTTAGGGTGGTAAAGGCCCATTACTATCATCGTGTTTCTGAAAAGATCGTTCTATTTTCTGTTTAGATATTTGGACAACACCTAATTCTGTTATACTAGTATTAGTGCAGAGAAGTGAAAAACCAAGTAAGAAGCTTAGTTTAACCTCTATCATTCTGCCTCTTCGGTTAACCTACTACTCCTGTTATGGTTATCTCTCATCCAGTTTTATTTTCATGTCAAGATACTGTTATCTGTTATTTGCTAAAAGTCACTGGACTCACCAGACGTATGTCTGACCTAGTTTGTTTCGCCTCTTTTCTTCTGTTCCCCCCTCCCCCCAGGTTCTCAGGGTGGAAACATGGGGGCTTGATTCAGGTTCCATCTGCTTGAAGTGCTTGAAATATTGCTTGGCTTTGATTCTACCTATTTATGGCATTCTCTGTTGGGGATTATGGCTTTAAAGTTATGCATTCTGAAGGATTTTGTATAAGACTGATATTTGTGTACTTGGGTTTTGGTACTATGATGTAACCAAACTTATTTTTGTTTCTGCTGTAATAAAGTTATAAAATTTTCAAGTACTACTTTACATATTTGTCTTGTAAATTTCTGGTCTGTTTACTTATAATGTTCCACCGAAGTTAAGGCATTCCCTTTGTGAGTGGCCTTAACGGACGTGGGGTGTTACATATTTACATTAAAAAGTAAACACTTTTTTAGAGTTTTCAAAACCTTGAATAAATATGGAATAAAAGAAAACGATAAAATGTAATACAATTTTCTTTCAATAGATCTAGGGCTATTATAGTATGATTAATTTTTCTACACACAATCAAAAGTTCTAAAAAATATATAGAGTCTCCCTTCATCTTTTCGCTTATTTCTTGATCCCTTCTCATGTAAGAGGGGTCAGTTGTGTTATGTTTGATTAAAAACAAAGTTTCACTAAAAATAAACATGTATTTCAGAAAAGTGATTTTTAGAAATAATTAGTTCTAGAAAAATATGCAAATATTTTCAGGATTTTTTTAATAAAATCACATATTTAAAAGTTATGATAATTCCACTTTTTAATATTATTTAAAAGAATTTGTCTTATTTTATAAAAATCAAATATTTCATATAATTAAAGTTCAAAATGTTTAAAATTTGATTTTTTTTAGAAAAATCAAGTATTATCGATTATTCAGTTATAAAAAAGGCTCAAACATTGTAAAAGGTTTGGTTCATTTTTTTGTTCTAATTTTTATATTATTTCTAGCAAAAATCGAAAAATCTTAAATAATTATGTAAAAAACTAAAAAAATTCTAACAATATTAAAATACTCTGAGTAGTGTTGAAATTATCCATCAATTTGCAATTTTTTAAAGTTCATTCAAAATATATATTTAATTTCAAGAATTAACGGAAAAAAGAATCTTTATACAGTTCATATTTTAACGAGAAAAGTTATATAAAATTATGTAGAATATATACCAAAATAATCTGTAGTCATTTGATAATTATACTTTTTATTTAATTAAATAGTTAAGAAGTTTTATTATCTAATTCCCAATGATAGCTTTTAATAATACCCATCGGGTTAGATGATGTTATAAAAAAAATTACAGCTTTCGTCCAAGAAAATTGCGGCTATTACGACACATTTACTTTTTATATAGAAAACCAAGATTTCTCAAAAATTCATATAGTCTTCCTTCATCTCTTCTCACCATTGCAAGAAAAATATCCTATTATAGCTATTTTCTACTAGCATCAGCGACACGTGACAGTTACAGATATTTAGCAACAGAACTTTCGTACCAGTTGCAATAAACGAGATTTAACAACATGCATTTTCTTTTTGTTGCGAAAAACATATTTTTAGCAACTACCCTTCCCCTCGAGTTGCAAAAACATGCTTTTAGTAACTGTGCTTAAATAACAGTTGCAACAAACATATTATTTGCAATTGCACTTCCAAATTTGCTGCAAAAAGATATCTTTAGAAATTGTTTCCGTCTCTTGCGATAACTGTATTTTTTACAACTAGTAAAGCCAATTGTGAAAACATACTAAAAATAAGTATCAATTTTTAATTAAGAAGTCATAAACGACTACTTATAATTAACCGTCAATAAATAAGTAGCAGATTTTAATAATTAACGTTTAATAATTACTTTTAAATAGTTAAAATTAAATGATCAACTATTATTGGTTATATAATAATTAAGATTAATATATAATAATTATCCAAGTTATGAACTTGATGAGAAGTATCTAGAAATATGCTTTTAGATGGTTGATATGGTTCATATTGGGTTATTAGATTGGCCTACGCATTATGGAGCAGTGGTCCAGATTTAAGAGAACGTGGGAATGCAAGTTAAGAAGCATGTGTAGATGGAATGAATGATCTTTCAAGGTTTAGTTCTCTCATTTTTCTTCCGACCCAAGGGATTTGCATCTTGGTTTTTTTTTTCCTATGAAATTGAATATGGTAATTCAATACAACCTTTCCTAACCAATAATTTACAAGCTGATTTCTACTTGATCGTGGCCAATTATGAACAAGCTATTTGTAACTGTGAAAGAACATGGAGTACGTACGTAGAAGTGTAGGAGTGGAGCACTTGTAGTGGGAATCTCTGACCTCATCATGGGTCTTTTTTTCATTGCTTTTACATTGTTGTATTTGGTTTTATGTATGTTTTATATTAATTCAGGTTAGAGTGCTAAACTTGCTATGTAATTTTCTTTGAAGTTAATAAAGTGTACCAATTTTTTTTTAAATAATATAATAATTATTAATTAATAATAAATTTAATTATTATAAAGTAGTATTTATAACTAATAATTAAATAATAATAATTAATAATTAACAATTAATAATAATTAACAGTTAAAAATAATAAAATAAATTAATAATTATTAAATAATAATAAATTAACAATAAAAAATAATGGATAATAATTAATAATAAAAATATAATGGATAATAATTAATAATTAATTTGAAATATGAATATGTTTAAATAATAAAATAATAATTAAATGATTAATATTACTATTAAGGAGTAACTAATAATTAATAATAATGTGTCCTTTATTTTGAGCTTCAGCCGTTAACGGGGACAAGGCTTTCTTCTCCCTCTTCTCCTCTTTCAACGCTTTCTCTATCTTTCTACCTTCCTTTCCTTACTAATCCTACATGATACACCCTTTTTCATCTCCTTCTCACATCTGCCTTGCTTTCCCCTGCGTGGTTGAGGCCCAAATCTCGATTCAAATCTGGAACCCGTTTTTACTCCTTTTCCCCCTCGTCCTTACCGTTTATAACACGCTTTCACTTCACCTTGCTCCCGTACCTTCTACTGCCTTCCCTGCATTTCCAAGCGTCGTGTCCCTTCAGGCTATTTTTACTATCCCTCTCGTTGCTTCTAACATACTATCGGTTTCCCAGCCTCTTTTCCAATAATGTGCAATGCAAGGTACCCAAGCTACTCTATGCGTATTCATTGCCTGGTGATTTTTGTCCTGTGTTGTCTGACTATAGTCAGGTGGTTTTGGGTGTTGGTGTATGTTGGGTTGACTCTTTGTTAGTGTTGATTTGAAGGGTTGGTGAAGTGTTTGGTGATGTCCGACTTGCTAAGTTATGTTTGATCTTATCACTAGCGTGGAGTACCCAGTAAACTCTTTCGGTCGACAAATGTGGCTAGCTATGCGACTGTGCTGCTCTACTTGTTTGGTAAACGTTGAGCTTAATTTCATTATATATCAAGTATGCTATGGGTGGTTGTCCAATGCCTCTAGCTTGGTGAGCTAACTGAGATAGCTTGGTTGTTAGGGCTTGTTTATGGTGGTATCCGTTGGTGCTATTGTGGTTTTAGATCGGCTGTGTTTCAGTGGTTTGTCGTCTTGTTGGCTATGAGTTGATGGTAATGTTTTTGGTTTACGATTCGAAGGTCGTTAGTGTACTGGTGTTAACATTTTTGAGGATCAGGAGTTTTGGATGGACTTCATGGTGGCTACTGACACTTTGGAGGTAGAACCATGTTGTTTACGCTGTGATGCTAGATGAAGGAGGTACTTTTCTTAGGGAGTTTAGGATGGAAGTATTTGTTTTGTCATAGTATCACGTTAACTTGTATCTACTTGGTTTAGTTTTGGCCATTTTTCTGTCGGGATTGATGGCGTAGTTCCCCTTGGAGTTGCTGACTTTGGTGCAGTAGGTGGTGCTCATAGGGGTAGATGCATTACAAATATCTTCTGGAATGTAGTACCTTCTATACTATGTTGGTGTAGCTTGTTGTTACTATTGAAGCCGCATGCCTTAACTGTTTGGTTTAGGTCCTTGCATGTGCCTTTTTGTGCAGTGACAACTCACATCACTTGTCATTTATATCAAAAGAAATTATACTATGGTGGCGTTATGTTGTTGCACCCTTGTGTAATGTGTAGTTGCCCTTATTGTAATTTATTGGCTTTTTTGCTGTGTCAAAATTTGTAATATACTCTCTGTGTGGAGCTATGTTATGAAAGCGCGCTCAAGCGGCGTTTAAGCGATTTTTGCAACTACATCGCTTAATTTTCTGAAAAGCGGAAGACATTAAGTGATTAGAGCTTAAGCGCGCCTTTTTGTCACTTAATAGTGCCTCACTTAAATTTAAGCACTTTTATAACAGTATTAAGCAATGACTTATTTGTATAATAGTTAAGCACCGCTAAAGCGTTGCTTAAGCGCCACTTAAACGTCTTTAGTTATAGTTTGGTTGTGCATGGATCTAGTGCTTAAGCACTATTAACCGAAGCGAGCCCTTCATCACCTCGCCTTGCTTAGCGCTTAATATAACATAGGCGTGGAGTAAGATACTTTGTAGTGTAGATCTGTATCTAGCTCTAGTGTTGTAATCTATTTAGGAAGTAGTGGACGGTTCACTATAATAAACCATCGTGGTGGTCGGTCCACCTTAAAACCGTTTTAGTGGGTTGGTAATCTGTCAATCTCCTGTTATAATTATAATTCTTATCTGTTATAATAATAAGTGTTTGTGGTCACTTTAAAAATCAGTCGAGTTTGCCAAAAAAAATCTTGTATGAACTAATTTGTAATTTGTGTTTGACAGAGGCATTTTTATCAATTAATTATTTATTTATTATTAGTAATTTTTGATATTGTTGTTTTTAATTTTTTAAGTATTTTTAAATTTATATTTACTTAATTTTTAAATTGATATAAAATTATAAATTATTATTAATATTAGATTATATATTTAAATAATGTTAAATTACAAATGAATAATGTCATTCTTAGTAAAAATTAGGGAAAAAATTAAAAAATAGGATAGTTCATGATCAATAATTAGTAAATTTGCAACTAGTTATTTGCAACTGGCATCATTTGACAGTTGCAATAAATGATGTTAAGCAGCTGACAATCTGTAGTAGTTGTAATAAATGAGATTTAAGAACTGTCATTTATAGTCAATTGCAAAAAGTAAATTTCAACAACTACGTTTCCCTCCTAGTTGCAAAAAACAAATCTTTAGCAAAACCATCTTGTGTCCAGTTGCATTAAGCGTATTTTTTACAACATGAGTTCTCTGCCAATTACAATAGACGAAATTTAACAACTGGCATTTTCAGCCTATTGCAACAAATGAGATTTAATAACTAATTTTAACAAGAGCAAATGCACATATCAATGTTAAACTTTAGCTTACATACATTATTATTCATAATTTACTACAATTAATGATTATCAACATATATTTAATAGTTGTTAATTGTTAATATTTATTTTTATATTTCTAATATTATATTTAATTATTAGTGATTAATAAATTGTAGTTAACAATCATTAATTACATTTATTAATTTATATATAAATAGTTAATATTAAACGATTAATAATCAATTTAATACCTAATGATTAATGTTTAACATTTAATATTTTATTTATAAATAACATTTAACAATTAAGAATTAATATTTAGTAACTAATTTTTAATAATTAATCATTGCAATTAAATGATAAACTATTATTAAATATACAATAATAAACTATTACTAATTGTAAAACAATAATATTATTTTCAGTTATTACAATTCTCAACTATAGTTAATATTTATTAGTAATTAAATATTAAAATATAATTTATATTTAATGTTTAATATTTAATTTATAAATAACATTTAACGATTAATAATTAGTATTTAGTAACTAATTTTTATAATTAAAAATTACAATTAAATAATATAATTAATATCGATGATTACAATTAATAATTATAATTAAATGTTATAGTTAATGTCAATTAATAATTAATAATCAATAATAAATACTTAACGATTAATATTTAACATTTAACGATTAGGAATTAGTACTTAGTAACTAATTTTTAATAATTAATAATTACAATTAAATAATAAACTATTACTAATTATACATTAATAAACTATTACTAATTATAAAAATATAATATTAATTTTTAGTTATTAATAGTTCTCAATTATAGTTAATATTTATAAATAATTAAATATTAAAATATTAATAATATTTATTAATAATTGATAGGTTATAGTAAAATATAATTAATATTGAATTGTTAATGTTTAACATTTAATTATTAGTAAGTAATATTTAGTGATAAAGAAGTAATTAATTTTTAGTTGCAGCAATCCACATATTTCACGATAATATGTTTAAATATAACATCGATAATCGTGTGTATGACCTTAAAGCCACTTTTCGCATGCAGATGAATTTGGACTCGAGACCATTTCCATTGAGATCAAAATGTCGTCTACAATGATAAAAACTGTAAACATCAATATGTTTGGAGTTAGTCAAATTTGGGGCTTTGATTGGGCATGGGTTAGTAAACCTAGCCCACTTCCTTATAACCCCGCAGCCTGTTCTCTTTCTTACTCCATTCCAACACTTAAAGAAAATAGAAATGGGGAAAGGAAATTAAAATTCCCTAAGCCCTAGCTTGATCTTAGAAGCCCAATTCGTGTAGAAATCAAGTTTTAATTAAAAAGGAGCTTAGGTAAGCTCAATCTCCATATTCTACAACTCAACTCCTCTTCAATTCTTATGATTTCCTAAACCTAACTCTTAGAAAATTTGTGTGTTTTAGTGTAGGCTGAAGACTAGTGTGTTATATTGGAAGAGAAGTTGATCTTGCTTAGTTTTAGAGCATCTCCTTGCTTCTTATAATCAAAGGTGAGTTCTTACGAACTCATATCTATGACTCGAGCCTATAGGCTTGGCTAGTGCACCCTCAGCACGTTTGTGTTTAGTGTGTATTGTGTGATTTGGATTGTTTGTGTGTGTGTGTGTGGACTTTCCAATTGATGAGTTTTGAATTTATTTATATGAATTCAAAGTGCAAATCAATGTAGAGAATTGAGTTGTATTCACGAGTGTTTCAGCATACCATAAATGCTTTATTTCACTTAAATAAGTTATAAGCCTTCATGTGTCGTCCAAAACGGTTTAAGTGCTCAAGGCCTAGGCAAACATAATTCCCAGGTCAATATTCAACCGACGACCTGTAGCTGAATTTATAAAAAAAGTGCATATCATACTTCAATCAAATGAATGGCTTAAATCAGCCGGTTGAATCAAAAATTTAGCCGGTTGAAGTTTACGAAATAGAATTGAGTTTCTAGAAAATAGATTCAGTCGGGTTAATCAAAGATTTAGTCGTCTGAATCCTGTTTTCTGCTGTTGACCAATGGAGACCATGATCAACAGTCTAGTTTGATTCTGGCTTATCCTCGGTTGAGTTTCGGGTCGTTTGCTCTTTTCCTCTAACTTTTTAGTTGCTTTAATCCACGTATTTCAGCAAGTTGGTTAAATGGACATTCGATTTATTTGTGACGAACGAATTTATAATTGATATTTGTAGGATTTGATTTACATTATTAAAACGTGAATTTTTGAGATCGATTGATATTATAATCGATATTTTATGAGGTTTGCCATTTCAAACTATAAAAGGGTTTTATATTATTAGTAAATACAAAATCTTTTACTAAAATGGATTCAAATCCTAATTCATTATATGAAGTTATTTTATAAATTATCTTCCAATCTAATGGTATATATTTATATAAACCTTTTCCTCGCTCGTATGAGAAATCCAATTAAACACCTTAGTAAAAACAAGGACAAAGAACCCTTGCGTTTGTTACGAAGGTTAGTTCCTGGACTCATTCGACTGAAAACTGTGGCGATGATCATTTTGTATTTCTAGTGGAATATACAACTTGTTCGTAGATATTCGAGTAGAGCAAGTGGTTATGGGACATGTAGCTTGACTCTTATATTTACTAGCTTGGCGTAGTTTATACTACACTTGATCAGTTATGATCATTTCAACCTTCGGGTCACTATGATGATCTTTGGATCATCCCGAGGAACTTCAGTTCATTTGATTTTATCGATGATCTTCAGATCATCCTCAGGAACTTCTGTTCATTTGATTATATCGATGATCTTCGGATCATCCTAAGGAACTTCAATTCATTTGATTATATCGATGTTCTTTGGATCATCCCGAGGACCTTCAGATCATTTCATATTAACAGGATATGTGATATCATGTCTTAGGATTAGCTTTATGATTTAGGATGAGATATCCTTATATAGCACTGAGATTTCTTCGACATATTGTATGGACAATTCAAGCCTTCACATTTTACATGTGAACATTGTTGTTAAAATCCGTTTTCTGTTTATATCTCTAATTCTATCTTAGTTTACTATGATAAGTACAACTAGACTGATCCATTTATTATTTATTTTCTTATAATAATACTAGGGTCAGACTGAGGTATTACATGTGCTTCTTCAAGACTTCTAGCAGGTAACACCTCTTGACTTTTGGTTACTACATTATCATTGTAGCAATTTTGGGTTATCTCTATATGAGACTTTTATGTATACATATTCTTTTGCTAGAACATGCACCTATTCTTTTGTTGTATACACCATTATCTTTGTATTTACACTTATGTGTTATATTCATATTTATTTCCTCCTTAGTGATGTGAACATCCGTGTCTGACTCTGATTATATTGTTATGTATTTTATGTTGATTCCAAATTATATACAACCATTTTGTAGTAGATTTGAACATGAATTAAATGTGTCAGATTTCCTCATGAGATTTAAAAAGTAAGACCACATTATCCGGTCTGTTTAACACTCGTTCAAAGTTATTATACAGATGGTCGCTCCTCAAAAGCCTTATTCTTCGGCTTAGTTGACATCATTACTTGTAATGACCTTGGCTAATGCGAGTATAGAAGTGGGGCGTTACAGTTGGTATTAGAGCCAATTTCAGAATAATATGAGATATTATGTAGAGGATTATTGTCCTAAGTCTCTCTTAGGAAATCGGGTTTCAGGATTTAATTCAAGCCTTAGGACTCGCCATATCCTATCTTGTATTATGATCCTTCGTTCGATCAATCAAATTTATTTGAGTTTGATTTGAATCTAACCTTTTTCACTCTTCTTTCTTTTAGAGGAGAAGAATGTTTAGGACATCTTGCCACGTTGTTGGATTGTAACAACCCCAGAATTTTGGAACCAATTTAAAATTTATTTTTGATTGATTTTAATGGAAATTAAATGTTTAAATGATTTATATTAATAATAAACAACTTAGAATTTATTTAAAATGAGTTTGAACGTAAAATTTATAATATAAATATAAATCGAATGCGTATAATCGCTGTAGTTTGAAAAAATTAGTTTTGAACTTTAAACAAATATACAAAATTCGATATAAGTCGGATTTCTGTAAAACAAGAAACGTTAGAATCCATTTAATAATATCTTCCCAATGAATGTTAAAAAATGAGATTTCATTTTATAAATTGTAAGTTATGTCCAAAATAAAATTTAAAATAGTTGCTATGAAATTGTTTATAAAGTATAACAATTTTTATTTCAATAAAAGTATTTTCATGTAAACTGAACATCGTTTGACTAGAAAATTGTAATATCGAGTTATAAACTCAAGTATGTTTATTTTATCGGTATATGATACTTTATTTGGATATATACGATAATATTAATTTATTATTATTATTATTTATTTAAACTGGTTTTGAATTTATTAATATTTTAATACTACATACCCCTTAAAAATGGTCATTTTGCAAACGACCACCGTTTTTGATGAAACTAATTTTTTGGATTCAAAATATTGAATTATTTCTTAGATTTTGAATTTTGCGCCAAACGGACTTAGTATGTGGTCGGGTGCAATAAAACTATTCGATGCAATAATTTGAGCAGATTTACAAAGAAACCTTATTGAGACGACCTCAGAATTAGACGAAAGGTTTTTTTATTGTATCCGTAGCATCGAATAATGGTAGAATTCCAAATTTCGTGATTTTTAGAATTAGTTTGTGACCGTGCGTGATTTTAATGTGAAAATAGTCAATATTTTGACTTTAAAAATTCGTTGTTTGTGCATACGGACTCAGAATTCGACGAAACCAGTTTCGTTGGGTCCATAATGTCGAAAAGTAGCTGCGTGTCAAAATTTGTTGAAAACAAAATTCGTGGGCGATCACATAAATTTTTAAACGATGAAAATAAGCAATATTTAAGTATAATTAAATATATAACTAATTAAAAAAATAATTTGCATTTATTACATAACATCCTAAACTCTCTAAACCTAATCCTAATCATAAAAATAACGGCAGCCCCTTCTCTTCTATCCCTAAACCTAAAAGCAGGCTAAAAAATCAAAATCAATTCAAGGAAAAATCTATAAATCACAATACAAATAAATTTGTGCTTCTAAATTCTCTACAACTTGGTATGAGAACTCACTGGGTTTGAAACAATTTTGGTAGCCTAGAACACGTACAGTGCGCGTTTTATTTTTTAGGGGGGAAGGGGGATAGGGTTCATGAATTCGTGAAATACAAGCTTCGATTGTTATTTTGATTATTGTATTTGAGCTTAGCGTAGAAAATAGCATCGGTGTGAATTTGGTGGAATTCAGTGACAAATATGTTGGAAAGTTTATGCAAGCCATGAATTTTACTATAGGAATGGAGATTTCTAAGAGGAGCTTGAATTAGAGTTCATGATGTTGAGATTGTAGTGGAGAAGATGAGAAGGAGAATTGTGGTTTCGGTTTGAAGTTTAATGGTGAAATGATGAAGGAAAGTGGCATGAAAGTTGCATGAAGAGGGGCATGGGGTGTTTGTGCGTGCTGCACATATGGAATATGCTTTGGAACCGTATCGACGAGAGCTTCATTATGAAACTGATTTGGAGTGATTTGGAGCTCGTCTCAATTTTTGGCAGAAGAAAATGTCTTATTCAGTCAATCGACCGTTTACAGTTATTTAACGACATACAACCAATATGAGAACTCTCTCACTTAAATAATCTGTACAGTTATTTATTTTTATAACTGGAAACATATTGATTTCCTATGTTGATTTTATTAAATTAATTATCACAAATTGTATACGGCGCCTGGTAGCTCACACCATAGTTGTTTGCAAACCCATGGATGAATGGATGATTATTTATGTTATGATTTGAATTTAAAATAATTAACATTTAAAACGATTTTAAATTATTTGTGGCAATTGGATTGAATTAAAAATCCATTTACAAGTTGAACGACATGTTTATGTTCATCCATTTAATTAATATCGATTAGATGGAATAAATAATTTATTAATTAATTATTTATTGGTTGGAAACCGCACACGGGTATTGGGATGATATTTGATTACACTAATCCCAAGTGTGTAGATTGAATGTTAATCGACTGATTGATAGACTGTTATAAGCGTTAAATAATTATTTAAGGCTTATATGGATGTAAGTGCACTTTGGATGTGAACTGGATGTCTAATAGTTGTTTATAACTATTTTTGAATACATGTGATGTATAAAATCCATATAACTGAAATTATATGGTAATTGGGTGAATCTCATTTCAATTCGAAATAAAACGAATATTTTAATATGATATTCAATTAACAGTTAATGTTTGGTTTTGATGTCCGATTCTGGATGGACACAAATATTAAAATTGACTAAACAGTGAAATGTGTAATTTTAAAGATAAACGACTGAAACGAGTTTTCAAAGATGATTATATTTATTTTATATAATTTATAAAAATGATGTTGAAGCGTTTTGATTAATATTTATAAACTGAATTCATGCTTGAATAGAACGTGTCGCACAACGATAGTTCGCGAACGTCAACCCATAACTTCGAATTGACGTACTGGGAGATCAGACCGTTGGATTGTCCTAAAATTAGAATCATTAGAACCGCAATGAAATGAGCTTTCCAATAAAATGAGAATTTTGAAAATTCAACAATTTGATTTTAATTTAAGTCCAAATCAGTTTTGAAAAAAGGTCGCTATGGATGTAGTTTGGTGGCCAATATTGAAAACCGATTGTAAAGGCCTTAATAAAATTATTAAAAATATAAATAAATTATGTAAAATCATAATTAATGATTTGGAAAGATTTTGGATGAATTACTACAAGTTTGAAGAGATAAAAGATATTTTCATCTGAACGAACTAGTTAACAACTAGAATAATAATCCAATGATTTTAAATTAATAAATTGGATGGTAAATGGTTTTAAAATAACCAGAAGTTCCAAAATATAAACAGGAATGGATTTGAATGAAAATTATCTTCGAATATTTTCAATATTGGATTCCGTGATTATATGGATAACGTTGAGGAATTTGGAAGATATTGATATCGTTATTTCAAAACATATCTGTTGGTTTCAGGATTTGAAATTGAGTGAAAGTCGATATGATTTCCATCTAAGACCTTATATTTAATATCAAACTGGATTTGGGTTTTTTATAAATGGTGGCTTGAATACCACTGTTCTTAAACCCTGTTGAAATGCAAGTCAAGGAAATATATTAATCGAGATTTAATAAATTTTACAGTTTATTCAATTAAACTGGGATTCAATGGAATTCGATTAAAAAATAATCGAAATGAGTTTATGTAAAGGAAGGCCTTTACTATTTATGGAATTTAAAAGGCGTTGTCATCATCCCACTTATAGTATTGGTCAGATACGGAAATTTAAATCGATTATAAATTGTTCATATTTCCGTGAAGATTCCATATTAAATGGAAGATGATATTGGGTTTATTGTGAACGGTGTTTTTACATGACATTTGTTCCTTAACCTAAGTAAAGACAAGATTAATTTCCAAAGGTTGAATAATCATTAAGTAATGATTTTTGGGATTAAAGCTAAGTTGGAGTTTTAATGAATCTTTAATTAGATTGAAATGTTAAAAAAAGTAATCAAATCTACTAAATTTGAGAATTGTTCGAAATGGAGTACCACCAGTTTTACTCCATACGATAGTTAAGTCTTAATTAGATTTGAAATGTTAAGTGGTAATTAAATTTATCGATAACACCATTGGGTTTAAATATGGAGTACCACTAGTTTTGCTCCATGGGATGAATAGGTTATGTAACAACCTGGAATTCTGAGCCAATTTAAAAATTTTATTTTGGCAATTTTGATGAATTTTGAATATTTAAAATGGATTATTTTAAATAATAACAACGAGAAATTTATTTTGAATAGAATTAGAACGTATTTTTTTGTTCGAATCATCGTTATATAAATATTTTATTTTAATTATAAAAGGAATTGAAAATGCCGCGGTAGTTTGAAAATTCGATTTCAAATTTCAAATGAATGTACAGGATTCAAAATAAACCGGATTTTAGTGAAACCAAAAATATTAGAATCTATTTGAAAATATCTTTCCAACGAATCCAAAAAATCAAAATTTCATAGCGGGAATAAAAGGTTACGTCCAGTTGAAAATTCAGAATAATCGTTATGGAATTCGGGCCCTTAAAAATGGAAATTTTGTAAACGACCTCTGTTTTCAACGAAACCACTTTTGTTGGATCCGAGATGTCAAATAATTGCTAGATTCCAAAATTCATAATTTTCTGAATCAATATGTGAGCGTGCCAAAGGAAAACGCGTTTGACTAGTTTTAGTTGATTTTAATCGACTGGAAAATGGCCATTTTTCAAACGGTCTTCAAATTTGACGAAATTAGTTTTGTTAGGACCGTATCGCCAATACGAAGCTAGAAATAATTTTTCTGTAATTTTTAGGGTTCGTATGTGACCCTAGTAAAATGAAATGTGCGTTCAAATTCAATATACATTGATTTATAATTTAATTTGAACGAAAACTGATCGAAACGGTCGAATTGGTCTGCGATACATATCCCATTGTGTTCGGAATAGGGGTAGTTAGTTAGGGACGGCAGTCATCGGGTTTGAATCCGAGTTCAGAATAAAAGTCAACTCTTTGAAAAAATATAATAATAAAATATAAATATATAATATATATTCTCCCTTTACCCTAACCCTAACACTCAGAAAATCCACCCCCCTCAAATTGAAAACCCCGTAACCTCAAATTGCCCCCCTCAGAACATCGCCGCCGCTTCCAGCCTGGTCCGCCCCACCTTTTTCTGACCAGCGCTCTCTCCCCTCGACCATCCTCCTCCCTATCGATCCCACTCTCTCTCCTTCCCTCTTCATTTGGACGCCCTAGCCCAAACAGTCAGAAAACGCTGCCGCCGCCAGCAATGAGGAACCCGACCACCGCGTGCCGCCTCCCCTTACCTCAGTCCGCCATTCCCCACCTCAAGAACCAACTGTAAGCTTTTTTCTTCTTAGTTTATTTATTTATGTTTATTTAAGGTAATCAACCTATAAAAATATAGTTTTTAGCTTATAAAAATAGGGTTCTTCGGTTTATAAAATATGATTGTATTATATATGGCAAAAAAAGAAAGATAAGATTTTTATATATATGAAGCAGCGGTAAAAATTCGATTTTTATATATATGAAGTAGCGGTAAAAATTCGATATTTATATATATGAAGTGGAGATAAAAATATGATCTTTATGTGCATGTAGTGATAATAAAAATGTGATTTTTACTATGAACAGCGTGTAAAGGATTGCGTTGAATTTCGGGCAAAGTCCCAAATATTAAAAAATTCAGAAATAAAAATGGCGGAGTGGAACCCCAAAGTGAGAACTTCTCACTTTTAATTAAATTTTCTAGTTAAAATATATACTAGGATGCAGACGGTGCTTAGCAGCACCCGAAACCTGTCGTCCACAGACCATGGATGACTTGTTTGTTTGATTGATGTGTTGTGAAATTTTATTGTGTGATGTGGAAGGAATAAATATTTTATAGTTAAAAATATAATTTTTAACGTGTATATAAAGTAAATATTTATAAACAAATTGAACGATTTGTTTATGTTCACACATTTGACTGATATTGATTGGGACAATAAAGTTTACACATCGCCCAACTGCACAAATAAAACTTGTGTTTGATTGTTTGAAACCCCACACGGGTGTTGGGCTGATATTGGACATACACTAATCCCAATAATTAGCTGTATGTCGATCGATTGACAAGCTGTTATAAGCGTTAAATATTTATATTTGATGCTTATGCAGTGTAGAATGCACTTTGGGTGATGGTTGACTGTGTTTGATTGTTGTAGTGTACGTGTGTGTATGAAATCCATATAAATCACATTATATGGTAATTGACTGTGTCTGATTCCTAACGAATATTTTTCAAATAATATTCAGAAAAGAATCAAAATTTGATTTTGATGTCCGATTTGGGATGGACACGAATATATTTAAATATATAAAGCCGTGTTGATTAGATTGACGCCATTTTGACAAAATGATATTTATATCGATTTTATTCATTTTTATAATGAATATCTAAAAGGAATTGATTTCAAAATATAATGTTTTGAAAATATTATCATTTATATATCGATGATATGGAATATTCAATCTTGATTTGAAATTGAATATGAAGTTGAAATTGTTTTGAAAACGAATTTAAAACGATTTGTAAAATACGATTTAAAAGGAAATCGATGAAATATACATTATATATATATATATATTATATAATGGCCTGAATAGAACGCGCCGCGTTGCGGCAGTTGTGAATTTCGACCATTGGCTTCGAACGGACATTTCTGGAGATCCGACCGTCGGATTCTCCTAAAACTGGAACCGTTGGTTTCGTATCGAAAAGAGTTTTCCAATGAATACAAGAGGTTTGAAATCTAACGGTTGGATTTGGAGATATGTCCAAATCAATTTCAAAAAAGGTTGTTGTAAGTGCAGTTCGATGGCCGTTGTAGGAAATCGACTGTACGGGCCTTGATAAAATTATTAAAAATATCAATAATTTGTGTAAAATCATAATAAATGATTTGGAAAGAAGTGGGCTGAAAGATCCCATATTTGAAAGGATAAAAATATATTTTTTATCAAAATGACTAGTTTTAAACTAGAATTATAAAGCCAGTATTTTTAAAATAAATAAATTGGATTTGAAATAGTTATAAAAATAACCAGAACTTCCAATATATGAATTGAAGTGGATTTGAACCAAAATTGTCTTCGGAATATTTCGATGCTGGATTTTGTGATTATACAAATATTGTGTAGGGATTCGAAATATATATTTTATATCGTTATTTCCAAAGCGATATTTGTTGGTTTCGGAATTTGATATTGAATGTAAGCCGATACATTTTCTATTCAGAGCTTTGTATTTAATATCAAATGAGATTTGGATTTGTCGTGAATGGTGTCTTCATCAACACTGTTCTTGAACCCAGTTGAGAAAAGATTAAATCTTTTTATTTAGATTTAATGAAGTATACCAATTAATTAGTATATTTAATTGGAATTGAATTAAAATTTGTGTTTGGGTTTATCATGAACGGTGTTTTAAATAACACTTGTTCTTTAACCCAATTATAAGTGGAATGTGAATTGGGTTTATTATGAACTGTGTCTTTAATGACATTCGTTCCTTATCCCTATTTACAGTGAAATATGATTTGGAATTTATAAATCCTTTTATAAAGATTTAATGGGATTTCCCAAAATAACGTTTTCCAATTTAATATATTGAATTGGAATTGAATGGAATTCAATTTGATAATAATCGAAGTGAAATTCTGTGGAGGAAGACTGTTAATACATATGGAATTTAAAGGGCTTTGCCGTTATTCCATTTATATTATTGGTCGAATACGGAAATTGATATCGATTATGTATATTGATTTGTTTTGCCATGAAGATTCCATAAATAATGGAATGTGATTTGGGTTTATCATGAACTGTGTTTTAAATGACATTAGTTCTTTAACCCAGTAAAAGGAAGGATTTCATGTTTGTCATTGTATTTCGAACTGTATGGTTGATCTCTGTTAAATATATATATCTGTTTGGCGGTGGAGAATTTATTCTCTTGCTTAATGCCCTTCTCTGAGACGTACGAGCTCAGAGGTTATATATCGGTAGAAATCAATAGTATGGTGTAGATTGTCGATGCGACATGTTTGATTTTCCAAAGTTAAATAATCATTTACATTGATTTTTAGGAAGATTAAAACTAAGAGGAGTTTTAATGAATCTTTAATCAGACTAAAATGGGAATTGATAATTTAAATTATCAAATATAGGAAATGATCGAGAATGGAGTATCACCAGTTTTGCTCTGAGCGATAGTTAAATCTTTAATTAGATTTGAACGGAAAATGGTAATTAAATTTACCGATAACACCACGGTGTTAGTTATGGGGTAATAATAGCTTTTCTCCAAGAGATGAATAGGTTGGGATTGAGAAATAAAATAAATGATTACTTCGGTGTGGTTCGCTAATCCCGACTAGTTTGGAAAACCATAATTTGGTTTGAAATGACATCCAAAGAAAGATTAAAGAATAAATTTTAAAGAATTTATCTTTGATAAAATTAATGGGAACCTTTCCCAAAAGATGTGAATATTTGAATAAAAGAATATTCAGAATTGGAATGGGGCGTATGTTGGGTTTTATAACACTTGTTTATTATATATGCGAGTTATTCGGAAAGGCTAGGTTTATACCCATTCTGAATAACTGTTTCGACGATAAGTCAAAGATGAAGACGGTGGTCGAAGACCAGAGGTCTTTACATCGTTTGGATAATTACTGATGATCTTGATTGGGCTGTACACACAAGAGGAGGGAATCAGTTGGTGATCGTCCAGACATATTTGGAGATCGATGGATATGCGAGGTATAAGGTGCCTCCGATTTCGTTCAGCCTCAGAACGGACTTGTAAATGGATTGTGTGTCTGACATTGGATTTTATTATGTGTTGTTAATTTTTGTTAAATATATATCTGTTTGGCGGTGGAGAATTTATTCTCTTGCTTAATGCCCTTCTCTGAGATGTACCGGCTCAGAGGTTATATATTGATAGATATCAGTAGCATGGCGTGAATTGCCTATATGGCATGCCAAAGTGGCAGATGATCAAGCCTTATGTTGCAAAACAAAGTCTTGTGGTTGATGATCAAAGCACGGCCTACGTGGCATAGCTTTGTGTATAACGTGAATTCGCGAGCCTCACACCTCGGTATGAGTTAAAAACGGGATAAGGACCATTGGGAGAACACGACGTTTCTTTCTAGCTACGGTGGTGTCAGTGACTTACCAGCCCTGACATTTATATTATTTTCACCTGTGTGGTTGTTGGAATGCGAGGCGCCTCAGTTATAGGTCTAATAGGACCGGGAAATGTGTGTTCAGGAATTGCCAATCCTCAAACGTAAGAGAGGACCGGCCCAACTGTAACACCCCACGTCCATTAATCTTACTCACAAAGGGAATGCATTAACTTCTAGGGAGCATTTTAAGTAAGTATAGAACAGAAACTTAACAACAAGACATATATAAATAGTACTCAAAGATTTAAAACTTTATTTCAGTGCAGCGTAAAACACATATGTTTGCTTACATCATCAAAAACCAGAGTCAAAGTACATAATATCCATCTTGACTACCAAAAGTACATAAACTGAAAGACATAATCCCCAATACAAAATAGCTATAAATAAAAGAGAAGCTGAACTTTACTTCAGCGATCCAAGTAATCTTCTAAAAGCGGAGAAACAGCAGTCCAAGATCAAGCTTCACTGGTGCTAGTCCCAACCTGAGCACCTGGGGGGAAAAAGGAAGAAAAGAGGAGGAAACAAAGGGGGTCAGACATAAAGTCTGACGAGTGCGATAATTTTAACAATATAATTAACAAAGTAACTAGGCTAAGGCATAAGTTGGAAAATAAGGAAATGACCATGGACCATTGAATATGGCAGAGTAAATAAGGAAACAAGATGAACAACGATATCATTAAAGCGCACCTAACCCACTGTAAGATAATTACCAAACTACACCAACACTATAGGATAATTGCTATGCTGCACCACCACTAGTCACCCTAAGGTTGATCCAGCCTACAGACTTAATAATGATATTGGTAGTTTCGTGCACCCCTAGCCGCCTTCATAGGTGTCGCCTGCCCCTATCTCCACTAGGTGTACCCACTACCCTAAATCAATTGGCTCCCTAACTCGTAGATACCCGTGCTGGCCCCACAGTAGGGTGTACCACTCCCCAAAGTGGCAACCCGATACAACCAACAATGCACGGCTTATACCTACACGATGCAACAACGTCTTACCTACCAGCCCGGGTCCACACACGCATATGAACCCGTTGGACTTGCGTTGCCTCCGCTAACCCAGTTTCGCCTCTTACAGTCAAGCCCAGTATGCGTGTCCCGTCCTCCACTTGGGTCGAGCCCACAAAGATATGTATGGGTTACTGGTTGAAATGGGCCCCCATTACTTGACACAAGCTATCCACCTAAGCTCGGTCCCCTCTAGTACATCCCACTTAACCCACTTCTTATTCATGTTTCAACTACATGTTTCAATTTTGGTTAAGTGTTTCTAATCGTATTTCCAAATGCCACCCAAGGCACCCAGTAGATTCACATGCCACCCAAGGCACCCACTTAACCCCCTCATGTCCCACTACATGTTTATTTGGTTAAGTGTTTCTTAATTCATTAAGACCGTAACCTCATAAAGACCTCTCACATTAGACTGGCATTTGTGGTAGCTGGATTTGCCGGGCGGGTCCGGGCAGTCTTACACCACAAAAGAGCCAAACCTTGTGTCTTTACAATTGTTACGTATTTAGTTTATGCCTAAGACCTCTCACATTAGACAGGCATTTGTGGCAGCTGGATTTGCCGGGCGGGTCCGGGGAGTCTTACACTACAAAAGAGCCTAACCTCGTGTCTTAGACGATTAATTACTCCTAATGAATCATTCCCCAATTTGAATTACTTTCCCTATTCAAATTATCAATCAATTTCAAATTTAACGATGTCCATAATTGACTCAATTATGTCCATCCATTTATGGTATGTAAAATCATACCAATTTTCACCACAACTTATTTTATGCCTTTTAAGGCATTTATGCCAATTGAATCTTTTAATATTATCCCCTTTACCCCACGTTGTACGTTTGTTCGTTTAACGTAAAATATACGTTAGACTCGAATAGTCTAACTCATGGAATAAAGAGAAAACATCACAATATACACATAATTAAAACATAGATCTAAGCATAGGGATGAACTTGCATATGTGAATGATGTTCTGCATCTAAAACTTGCATAGGCCAAAGTTACAACTTGCATAAATAACATATGTCATGGATCCAAATCTAAAGGTGTGAACTTGCATAAATCATGTATGTCATAGATCTACATCTAAAGGTGTAAACTTGCATAGGCAATAACCCCAAACTTGCATAACAAGATTCATATCCCAAACTCATATATTTATATAAACTTGCATATGTGATTTATGCATTATAACGATGGTGTAAACTTGCATCTAACATGTAAAATATCATGTGGGCTTTAGCATATAACTCACACATGTCATAGCCTAACTTTTAATCAAATTTTCACATAAACTAGATGTCATAACCATGTAAGGTCACATATAATTTTACCCAACTTGTATTTGATTCATGTTTAAATAAAAATCTAAACTTGCATACATATGATTTATCATATGAATCAACATAACCAAACTTAGCATATGTACAACATGATGATTCAACTAGACATAGGCTAATCATAGAATTACAACATGGGTGATAGCATCATAACTTTACATCGTAAATGATAGCATCATAACATAACGTCATAGAGATTTCAACACAATTCTACAACATAATTACAACATACGATCAATAATTCACATCACATCCATGCAATCCGCATCATAACTTAATCCAATTAAATTACTAATTATTTTATTAAAACTATCGAACTCACAACTCAAAAGCGGTCTTGAGTTCTGAATTCTGATTTCCGAAGTTGTGTTAGCTCTCCTTTGAAGAAGATTCGTTGTTAGGGTTGAATAGAACTGATTTGATTTGCCGTTCTTCCTCTCTAATTGGTGGTGGCTACTCTAGGATTCAAGACGACAGCATGACGGCCATAGTTTTAGTTTTATTTCTGATTTAGGGTTTGAGTCTATGGGTCTTTTTATAGAGTTTTGATATAATTTAAGCCGTCGGATGATCTTAGGGTTAATCAAAATCATTCAGTCAGGATAGGGTGACACCTCAGCCCTAATGACTCAGCAAGGAGTCAGAAAGGACTCAGCAGTCAGCCTGAACCAGAAAGCTGTGCAGGCCTTCTGCCTCGGCCTGGGCGCACTTGGCAGGTGCGCTAGTGCAATATTTTTTCTGTTTTGCCACCAAACTTCTTTCGTCCATAACTCCTTCATCCGGTACCTGTTTCCCGCAAACTTGGACTCTGTTTCAACTAGAATTCTGAGACGAATACAATGGCGCAACCCCCTTCCCTTAATTCTCACATCTGAGATTAATTATTCTTTAAGTTAGTTAATTCGATTATTCAAAAATATGGGCTGTTACATTCTCCCCTCCTTAAAGGATTTCGCCCCCGAAATCTCCAAGTTAAGGAGAATGCTTATCCTACCATCAAAACAACCATCTACTCAACCATCAAACACGGACATCCATTGTTCTTATAAAATTTCTAATGCTGTATGAACATATGCAAGAAGTGTGTGTATATGTTCCTTATCTAATGCAAAATCAGGCGGTCTACTGATTCAGTTGACCTCCTTAATGCAAACCATGATAGTGCCATGCGTCCATTATATATGCGAAAGAACCTTATCGATACATATTGTTTCTACATGTGTGCACAACCATTCACCAAAATGCAACATCCATATGATGGTACAACCATTATACATCCATTACTTAAATATGCATACACATTTATATGCAATATGCAATATGAAGTGACTGAGCCAATCTAGTGCCTAAAGTGTGTGTATATGCATCCACGAGCATCCACATGCATCCATCATCCATAACATGTCTCAAACACATGTTTCAACCATAGGACTACCCTATCTAAAGGTCAAAGATACTAGCGAGAGGACATACTAAAGATAAGATAAGTACAAGGTAAGCGATAAAGGAGAAATTAAAAGACATACCCTCGAAAAGAAAAGGGTACAATGAACGCATCTTCGCTTCCGTCTCCCAAGTAGCGTTGCTCTCATCATCTCCCCATTGCACTTTGACTAGCTTGACCTCTCGATTCCTCAACTTCTTAATCTCCGACCCAAGAATGCACGTAGGAGTTCATCGAATCGTCTCATCACGCTCGATCTCCACCTCTCTAAGCAAGCTCGGTCTACCACTTCCGCAGTCTCGTGCAAGCACTTCCTTAAATGTGATACATGGAATACGTCGTGTACACCACTAAGTCTCAAGGGAAACTCCACTCTATACGCCATCTGCCCAATCCTCTCCTTAATAGGAAACGGCCCTACGAACCTTGGTGCTAACTTCCCAACGGACCCAAAGCGAACGACGTTCCATAATGGAGACACCTTGACAAAGATCATGTCTCCAATATCAAACTCAAGATCTGTCCTCCTCTTGTCAGCATAAGATTTCTGCCTATCTTGCGCCGTCTTCATCCTCCTTCGAATCAAATCGATCTTTTCCGAAGTCTCTCTAATCATATCGGGCCCAAGTAAGATCTTGTCTGTAGACTCCCACCAACATGTAGGCGAACGACACGGCCGTCCATAAAGAGCCTCGAACGGTGCCATGCCAATGCTAGACTGAAAGCTATTATTATATGCGAACTCCACCAACGGAAGATGTTCCTCCCATGTACCTCCGAAATCTAAGACGCACAACCTCAATAAGTCCTCTAGAATACGATTCACCCTCTCGGTCTGGCCGTCCGTCTGAGGATGATATGTGGTGCTCAAACATAACTAAGTCCCTACCGCCTCTTGCAAGCTCTTCCAAAACTCGCTAGTGAAGATAGGATCGCGGTCGCTCACTATGCTAGAAGGAACACCATGCAAACGAACTATCTCTCGAATGTATACGGAGGCTAACCATGGAGCAGTCCTCTTACTCATCACGGGAATGAAATGGGCACTCTTAGTAAGTCTGTCTACCACGACCCAAATCCCCGTATTACCTTTCCTCGATCTTGGTAATCCGTCAACAAAGTCCATCGAAACACTTTCCCACTTCCATTGTGGGACCTCCAATGGGTGAAGCAGTACACCGGGCTTCTTTTGCTCTGCTTTTACTTGTTGGCACACCAAGCATCTAACAACAAACTCTGCCACGTCCTTCTTCATACTGGCCCAAAAGTAAACTCGTCTCATGTCCATGTACATCTTGTCCCCGTCGGGATGGATGGTCATCTTCGAACGATGTGCATCATCAAGAATGGTCTTCCTCAAGTTCTCGTCTTGTGGACAAAGTCTACCGTCCCTACGTAACCAACCCTTATCATCTAGGGTATACCTACGGAGATGGCTCAATGACTCTCCTCTTTTGAGATTTTCTACTAACTCAACCAACTGTGGGTCGTCTCGCTGTGCCTCGCCAATCTGTCCCAAAAGCGTAGGTTTGACCTCTAAGGATGCTAGCAAACCGGGTACAAAGTCAACGGAAGGTTTAAACTCAAACGTAGAGATGAACTCTAAGCTTCGCCGCTCAACAAACAACGGACTCAAGGACAACCTTTTTCTACTTAAGGCGTCTGCCACCACGTTACCCTTGCTAGGGGTATATGCTATCCCGAAGTCGTAGGATGTTAAGAATTCCATCCACCTTTGCTGCCTTAAGTTCAAGTCCTTCTGAGAGAATAAGTATTTTAGCGATTTGTGGTCAGTGAATAATTCGAATTTTTCGCCAAGAAGATAATGACGCCAAGACTTAAGTGCGAAGACAATAGCGGCCAACTCTAGGTCATGTGTAGGGTAATTTCTCTCATGTACTCTCAATTGCCTTCCACCATAGGCTATTACCCTTCCCTCTTGCATTAAGACTGCGCTTAGTCCTGTCCCACAAGCATCAGTATAAATGGTAAATGGCTTACTCCCATCTGGCAACACTAAGACTGGGGTTGTGGTCAAAGCTCTCTTTAAACGTTGGAACGCATCATCACAATCTACGTCCCACATGAAAACTAAGTTCTTCTTTGTCAAGCGTGTTAATGGGGCTAATATTTTTGCGAAGTCTTTGATGAAATTCCTATAGTAGCCAGCCAACCCTAAGAAACTCCTCACCTCGGTAGCATTTTTAGGAACCTTCCGATCTTGGATGGCCACTATCTTTACGGGATCCACAACTATCCCTTCTTTGGAAACCACGTGCCCTAAGAGTCGCACTTCCTTCCTCCAAAAGTGACATTTAGAAAATTTAGCTTTAAGGCTATGCGCTCGAAGAGTCTCCAACACTTCCCTAAGATGTAGGGCATGCTCTTCCTCACTTTTAGAAAAGATCAAGATGTCGTCCACAAAGACTACCACGAATCTATTACGGTACACCCTAAACACCCTACTCATCAAGTCAACAAAGTATGCAGGGGCGTTTGTCAAACCAAAGGGCATCACGAGCCACTCGAAGAAACCGTCTGGAGTCCTAAAGGCAGCCTTTTCTATGCTATCCTCAGCCACTCTCAACGGATGGAAACCAGTGGCTAAGTCCAACTGCGAAAACACTGAGGCTCCAACTAACTGATCGAAGAGATCGTCAATCCTCGGCAGTGGGTGTCTATTCTTCTTAGTAAGCTTATTAAGTTCTCTATAGTCCACACAAAGTCTAAGGGACCCATCCGCCTTCGTGGCAAATACTACTGGAGCACCCCACTCTGATATACTACGTCTGATGAACCCCTTCCCAAGCAATTCCTTCACTTGCTTACTGAGTTCTCTTCTCTCTCTTGGAGCAATGTGGCGCACTGGTAATGTAACTGGCTTTGCATTATCTACTAGATATATCCGAAAGTCTATCTCACGTTTTAGGGGTAAACCCCTCACCTCATCGAAGACATTAGCATATTCACGGACTATGGGAACAGAATGTAAATCATCATCGGATGCGTCAAGGGATTCTAGGTAGCTAAGCATTACTGAACCTCTAGGGTCACAAGAAATATCAAGGGTCTTTCCAAAACGAGTCAACAATCTAACTAGCCTTCTTTCACAATCTAGGATGGCCCCATATCTAGTTAGCCAATCCATACCTAGAATTAAACCGTAGCCCATGAAGCCAAGAACAAAAGCATTGCACTCAAACTCAACGCCCAAGATAAACACTCTCAAATCCTGACCAATCATAGAAAGATGAGCTGAACCACCGATAGGATTTGAGACTACTAAGTGATCAGTAACTAGACTAGTATCAAGGTGCAATATTTCAACTAATGATGTAGAAATAAACGAATGTGATGCGCCAGAATCGAATAAAGTACGGACATGATGATCAAACAGAAAAACTAAACTTTCAACGGAAATTGCTCTACCTCGTTCTTGCAACGGTGGGACCACGAGGGCCTGAACTTGTCCCCTTGCCTGCCCTGGTGCCATAAGAGCCTGCACCTGTCCTCCCGAGGTAGACCCTACCCTCTGCCCTTTCTTTGGGCAGTCCTTAATAAGATGTCCCGCCTCGCCACAGTGGAAACAACCAGTCTTCTTTTTCTTCCTACAATCTTTGCTTAGATGGCCGGGTGTCCCACAGTTAAAGCATCTTTTCTTTCCCTTAGCATTGTTACCTTTGCCACCTTTCTTGTTTTGTTGTTGCTGTTGCGGCTTCTTTTGATCCCCTTTCTTCTCGGGTGCCTTATTAGCATTGGCGCCCTTCTCCTCTTCATGCATGAGCGCCATGTCAACTAGTCTCTCGAAGGTAGCCCCCATGGGAATGTGGGTCATAGCTAACCCATGAAGCGGCTCGTTTAAACCCTTCACAAATCTTAGAGCCTTCTTTTCTGGAGTATTCACCAAGTCCAAGCCAAATATCGCCAACCGGTTGAACTTGTTGACGTATTCTTTCACCAATAGATCCCCTTGCTTCAGCGCTAAAAACCTTTCCATGTATAGATTCTCTTCAGCCCGCAAGAGAAACTTCGCCTCAAACCTCTGCCTAAAATCTAGCCATGTATCGACTGGACGTCCCCCATTAGTGACCTACCACCAAAACGAGGCCTCATCCTTCATTAGCCAGGCAGCTAGCTGTACTTTTCTTTCATCATCCACTTCAAAGATTATAAATAATTCTTCCACCTCCTTTAGCAAGTTACGAGCTTCAACAAATGTCTCCGTCCCGTGAAAAGGTTTTCCACCCATCGCCCTAAAGTCCTTACATATCTTAGCAAAAGTATCGACGCGAGGAGGAGGGGGGAGGAGGAGAATTTGCTGGACCTGCGGTAGCAGCCCTAGCCTCAAGATATTGACGAAACCAACTGGGTACATGAACACCCTTTGGTATCTCAGATGCTTCAGACATGTTGAAACGAAAAAGGAAAGATTCAATATACAAGAACCGAGGGAAAGATATATGGTTCTTGGGGTTATGCTTTCTAAAATAAACTTTTCTTTTGAAAATACTTTCCTTAAAACGTACTTTTGAAGGTGCTTCTTTATAAGAATTATTTTGAAAAATAGTTTTTCAAAATTCATATCTGTTCTGGTAACCTTCAGCTCTGATACCACGTGTAACACCCAACGTCCATTAATGTCACTCACAAAGGGAATGCATTAACTTCTATGGAGCGTTTTAAGTAAGTATAGAACAGAAACTTAACAACAAGACAGATATAAATAGTACTCAAAGATTTAAAACTTTATTGCAGTGCAGCGGAAAACACATATGTTTGCTTACATCATCAAAAACCAGAGTCGAAGTACATAATATCCATCTTGACTACCAAAAGTACATAAACTGAAAGACATAATCCCCAATACAAAATAGCCATAAATAAAAGAGAAGCTGAACTTTACTTCAGCGATCCAAGTAATCTTCTAAAAGCAGAGAAACAACAGTCCAAGATCAAGCTCCACTGGTGCTAGTCCCAACCTGAGCACCTGGGGGGGGGGGGGAAGGAAGAAAAGAGGAGGAAACAAAGGGGGTCAGACATAAAGTCTGGCGAGTGTGATATTTTTAACAATATAATTAACAAAGTAACTAGGCTAAGGCATAAGTTGGAAAATAAGGAAATGACCATGGACCATTGAATATGGCAGAGTAAATAAGGAAACAAGATGAACAACGATATCGTTAAAGCGCACCTAACCCACTGTAAGATAATTACCAAACTACCCCAACACTATAGGATAATTGCTATGCTGCACCACCACTAGTCACCCTAAGGTTGATCCCGCCTACAGACTTAATAATGATATTGGTAGTTTCGTGCACCCCTAGCCGCCTTCATAGGTGTCGCCTGCCCCTATCTCCACTAGGTGTACCCACTACCCCCAAGCGATCGGCTCCCTAACTTGTAGATACCTGTGCTGGCCCCACAGTGGGGTGTATCCCTCCCCAAAGTGGCAACCCGATACAACCAACAATGCACAGCTTATAGCTACACGATGCAACAACGTCTTACCTACCATCCCGGGTCCACACATGCATATGAACCCGTTGGACTTGGGTTGCCACCGCTAACCCGGTTTGGCCTTTTACAATCAAGCCCAGTATGCGTGTCCCGTCCTCGACTTGGGTTGAGCCCACAAAGATACGTATGGGTTACTGGTTGAAATGGGCCCCCATTACTTGACACAAGCTATCCACCTAAGCTTGGTCCCCTCTAGTACATCCCACTTAACCCACTTCTTATTCATGTTTCAACTACATGTTTCAATTTTGGTTAAGTGTTTTTAATCGTATTTCCAAATGCCACCCAAGGCACCCACTAGATTCCACATGCCACCCAAGGTACCCACTTAACCCCCTCATGTCCCACTACATGTTTATCTGGTTAAGTGTTTCTTAATTCATTAAGACCGTAACCTCATAAAGACCTCTCACATTAGACTGGCATTTGTGGCAGCTGGATTTGCCGGGCGGGTCCGGGCAGTCTTACACCACAAAAGAGACTAACCTCATATCTTTACAATTGTTACGTATTTAGTTTATGCCTAAGACCTCTCACATTAGACTGGCATTTGTGGCAGCTGGATTTGCCGGGCGGGTCCGGGCAGTCTTACACCACAAAAGAGCCTAACCTCGTGTCTTAGACGATTAATTACTCCTAATTAATCATTCCCCAATTTGAATTATTTTCCCTATTCAAATTATTAATTAATTCCAAATTTAACGATGTCCATAATTGACTCAATTATGTCCATCCATTTATGGTATGTAAAATCATACCAATTTTCACCACAACTTATTTTATGCCTTTTAAGGCATTTATGCCAATTAAATCTTTTAATATTATCCCCTTTACCCCACGTTGTACGTTTGTTCATTTAACGTAAAATATACGTTAGACTCGAATAGTCTAACTCATGGAATAAAGAGAAAACATCACAATATACACATAATTAAAACATAGATCTAAACATAGGGATGAACTTGCCTATGTGAATGATGTTCTACATCTAAAACTTGCATAGGCCAAATTTATAACTTGCATAAATAACATATGCCATGGATCCAAATCTAAAGGTGTGAACTTGCATAAATAATGTATGTCATAGATCTACATCTAAAGGTGTAAACTTGCATAGGCAATAACCCCAAACTTACATAACAAGATTCATATCCCAAACTCATATATTTATATAAACTTGCATATGTGATTTATGCATTATAACAATGGTGTAAACTTGCATCTAACATGTAAAATATCATGTGGGCTTTAGCATATAACTCACACATATCATAGCCTAACTTTTAATCAAATTTTCACATAAACTAGATGTCATAACCATGTAAGGTCACATATTATTTTACCCAACTTGTATATGATTCATGTTTAAATAAAAATCTAAACTTGCATACATATGATTTATCATATGAATCAACATAACCAAACTTAGCATATGTACAAAATGATGATTCAACTAGACATAGGCTAATCATAGAATTACAACATGGGTGATAGCATCATAACTTTACATCGTAAATGATAGCATCATAACATAACGTCATAGAGATTTCAACACAATTCTACAACATAATTACAACATACGATCAATAATTCACATCACATCCATGCAATCCGCATCATAACCTAATCCAATTAAATTACTAAAACTATCGAAATCACAACTCAAAAGAGGTCTTGAGTTCTGAATTCTGATTTCTGAAGTTGTATTAGCTCTCCTTGAAGAAGATTCGCTGTTAGGGTTGAATAGAACTGATTTGATTTGCTGTTCTTCCTCTCTAATTGGTGGCGGCTACTCTAGGGTTCAAGATGACAGCATGACGACCATAGTTTTAGTTTTAATTCTGATTTAGGGTTGAGTCTATGGGTCTTTTTATAGAGTTTTGAATTAATTTAAGCCGTCGGATGATCTTAGGGCTAATCAAAACCATTCAGTCGGGATAGGGTGACACCTCAGCCCTAATGACTCAGCAAGGAGTCAGAAAGGACTCAGCAACATGGGTCAGCCTGAACCAGAAAGCTGTGCAGGTCTGCTGCCTCGGTCTGGGCGCACTTGGCAGGTGCGCCAGTGCAAATTTGTATTGGCGCACTTCCCAAGTGCACCAGTGCAATATTTTTTTTTCTGTTTTGCCACCAAACTTTGTTAGTCCATAACTCCTTCATCCGGTACCTGTTTCCCGCAAACTCTGAGTCTATTTCAATCAAAATTCCGAGACGAACACAATGGCACAACCCCGTTCCCTTAATTCTCATGTCTGAGATTAATTATTCTTTAATTTAGTTAATTCGATTATTCAAAAATCCAGGTTAACCGATCCAGGGGTTACCCAAAGTGTGTAGTCCCGAGGAATTTGCTAGAGTGTATCGAAGCGGAGAGGAGCTTGCCCCTTGCCTCAACTCATGACGGAAATCCAATTTCCAATACGTGATATTTCGGTTTTATTTGTAGAGCCTAGTATGGCCACATAGTAACATGGGATACTATGTCGTCTATGATTGATACATTTATATTTGAAGTTGTTTTCTTCACTTACAGTAATAATAAAAGATGAAATTTCATGTATCAAGCATTATTTGGCTATTATAAGGTAAAACCCTGTCCTCCGGCTTGCGTTGCATTGTCTGATGGGACCTGGATCTTATAATAGCTTCATTTTCTTTATTTAGCATTGCGCTGTTGTTATATGCACTGGTATTCTTGGGGTAAAAACGCATTCCGTGTTATACGGCGTGGTCCCTTGATTTACCGAACTTTAAAACCTAATTAATAACTGTTTTAGTTCTCGCACCAGTCACATGACTGAGCTGGAGTTTACTGTTTTAACCTAAACTCTGGGTGCCCTTATTTTTCACACGGGCAGCTAGTAGTTGGGTTTTGCATATTTATATTCATAGGATCCTGGTTTATAGCTGAAGTGATATTCGGAAAGCTCTGTATCCGTGTATTCCTTTCAGTTATGTTTTGTATTAATTTTCCGCTACAGTAATGTATTTAAATCTCTGATATTTATCAAATGTGTAATATTTATTCATACTCTGTATATTCTTGTATTCCGATGGAATTATTGTAATAAACAATGAAATGTTCTTCTGTTTGCGTCCCGATTTGTCGTGTTCTCAAAACAATCAGGGGTTTCGAACGGTCTTGGTCGGTTTAGCGATCGATTCGGATCAAGCGAAATTCCTTGTTGTTACAGATTGGGATCGGGATAAATGAAATAAATGATTACTTCAGTAAGGCTCGATAAATCCCGACTAGTTATATAAACGCTAATTTGGTTTAAGTGGTGAAAAGATATAATAAAACCATTTGAAATGATATCCAAAGGAAGATTAAACAAAGGTTTAAATGATGTAAATCTTTGATAAAATTAATGGGAATCTTTCCTAGAGTCATGAATATTTGAATAAAAGAATATTCTGGATTGGAATGATGCGTATAATGTGTTTATATATAACTTGATTATAAGATGCACAAGTTATTTGGAAAAACCGGGTTTAACCCGTTTTGAATAACTGTTACGATGATTAAAAGTCTAGGATATTGAAGATGGTGCAAGACCGACAATCTTGACATCGAATGGATTGCTACTGATGCCCTGTATTTGAATTGCTACCTTGAAGGGGTTATAGTGGTAGTTTTCAGACATACTTGTTGATTGTCCGGATATGCCAGGGCCTCTCTCCTATATTGGACATATAGGACGAGGAAACCTAGAATGGACTTGAAAATGGATTGTATGTATGACGTTGAATTTCGTTACATATTGACTGATTGATTGCTATTATATATATATATATATATATATATATATATATGTCTGTTTGGTGGCGGAAAATTTATTCTCTTGCTTAACACCCTTCTCTGAGATGTATGAGCTTAGAAGTTATATATTAGTAGACATCAATGGTATGGATTAACAATGTGGCATGTTGAGTTGCAATGATCAAGGCTTTTGTTGAAAAGCATAGCTTTGTGAATGATGATCAAAGCTGAACTTTAAAATAGCAAAGCTTTGTGTATAGTATTGATTCACTAGCTTCACACCCCGGTATGAATCAAAAATGTGATTAAGGGCAGCAGAGAGTGCATGCGTTTCTTTCTAGCTATAGGTGATGTCACGGTATGGAGCCTATACATTTTTACTTAGGTGGATGATGGATTGCGAGGCACCTCAAATATGATTGGTTGGCATACTGACCAGGTGACAGGTCTGGGAAACATATTGTTCAGGAATAACTAATCCACAAACGTTAGGTATGGACTGGCCCTGCAGGATCCAAGGGTAGCCCATAGGTGTGATCTTGGACATCTTGCTAGAGGTGATCCGAAACCGATGATGAGATGTCCCTTTCCTTGACTCATGATGGGAATCCAATTTCCAATACGACATTTTACGGTTTTAGTTGTAAACCTATATGGCGACATAATATATAGTACCTATGTTATCTATGATTGAAACATTTATATTCGAAATTGTTTTATATATTATGCATTTGTTATACTATCAAAAATGTTTGTTTTGAAGCGTACCAAGCATCTTTGGTTATTATAAGGTAAAACTCTATCCTCCGGCTTGCGTTGCATTGTGTGATGGGATCTGAGTCTTATAATAGCTTCATTTTTCAAAAACCATTGTGTTGTTTTATCTTTAAACTAGTATTCATGCGGAGTAAACCCGTTCCATGTCATATGACGTGGTCCGATGATTTACCATATTTCAAAGTAAAGATTTAATAAATATATTAAGTTCTCACACCAGTCTTGTGACTGATTTGGAGTTTATTGTTTTCACCTAAACTCTGGGTGCCTATATTTTCCATAAGGGAAGCTAGTAGTTATAGTTTTGCAGATTTCTACTTAACAGGATCCTGGTTTTCAGCTGGAGCTATATTCAAAAAGCTTTGTATCTGTGTATTTCTTTCAATTGTGTTAGTTGATGTGTTTCCGATATGCATTGTATTTATACATTTTTATTTCCGTTTCTATGTAATTTATTCTCTGATATTGTATTTCCACTATGTATATTATTTATTCGCACTCAGATATTCTTGTACTCTGATGTAAATTGTTGTAATAGCAATGAAATATCCTATTGTTTTATGTTACGATACGTCGTGTTCTCAAACAATCTGCGTTCTCCTTCGGTCTAGGTCGGTCGAGGTTTTGGGTCGTATCATGGCTCTTCAAGCAATCCCCCTCAAGATGGTGTGTTTATGTCCACTCAACAATTCTTGGATCTTGTGACTAATGCACATGCTCCCGGAGCTACTTCCGTGCCTACCCATCCGAAATCCGAGTTCGCACCATTTTGTAGCGACTTCACCAAACTAGGTAGAAAGCCATTCAAAGGATCTGAAAATGTTATTGAGGTCCAATCATGGTTGAGAACATGTGACCACATCTTTTCCCTCATGGATCTTGTGGACTTTGTACCAGGTCCAAGTGGCCTCTAGTAAGCTTCGAGATCGAGCTCTCGATTGGTATGAGATCATGACTTTTGAAATTCAAGTAGCGGACCTAACTTAGTAGAAATTTCGAGAAGGTTAGAGTCGAAATTTATACCTAGTGGCAAGTAAATAGTGTTAGCCCGATGCTTTAAATACCTTGTTCAAGGAAAATCTTTTATGGTCGAGTATGTTGTATCTTTTGACTCTCTCTCACTAAATATGGGCTTGAGCTTATTAGTACCACTAAGAAGAAGAGCATATGGGCTCAATAAACATCTCAAGAAGGCCTTACTTCTTAAGTTAGCCAAACCCTTTGATGTGCTAGTGGATATCGCGCTTCGTCTTGAGGAAGCCGATAAGGATAGCGATAATGGTGTCACGGTTTCTAATAAAGGAAAGAAGGGGCAATCTGACCTTGAATCCCAAGATTCCTACCCTAGGAAGAAATGGAAACATGTAGCTTCCACAGGAAATACTTTTACTCGAATTCGTGGAGAGTGCCATAATTATGGTGCTAAAGACCACCATTTTAACAGGTGCCGAAGCCTCTCTTTTGCCGCTATTACAAAAACTCAGGTCATATCTTGCCTTCTTGCCCCAAGATTAAGGGTAAGAAGAAAGAGAACTAATACCTATCAAGGTACCATTCTACCTATTCTTTATGATGTTGATTACCGTGATTATCTCATTTAAGTTCTTTTGAATTGTGACAATTCAGCTTCTTTGTGTAACGACCCGCATTCTACGCATCATAGGATCGTAGAATATTTATTTCTATCACATACGAAGTCGTATGGTCATGTAACTTTGGGAGACGACTAATGGGGTCATTTCCCATGTTCATGATTTTTCCCGATTTTTAAATGACCATTTTACCCCTAGTTGGCACTGTTTTGGCCATAACTTTTGACTAGAAAGGAATTTTGACCTGAAACCACTTCCATTGGCTCCAGATGATGGTTTCTCTTTCCGTAGAGTGGTCACATTAGTCAAACGGACTCACCGTTTGGGAGATATGGCTGAAACAAGTTTCAGATGGAGAAAAACAGCTTAATTGGGCTTAACCGGGTGATTAGCAGCTAGGCCCAAAGGGGAATTTCGGGATTAGGAGTTTAAAAGGACTGTTAGGGTTTGGAGAATACCTTTTTCTCATTTTTCAGCCGTCACTATTCATTCCTCTTAACCTAGCCATGGCCTCCACCCTCTAAATCTCTTCAAAACACCTCTTAATCACTTTCTAATTGAAGATTAGGCTTAGCAAACATCAAATCAAGGAGTATTAGCAAGAGAACCGAGGTAGAGCTGCTGTGTAAGATTGGGAACAGCGCCAAATCAGGGAATATTTCAGTTTTGGGGTTTTAGTGGTGGCAAAGGTGAGTGATTGGCTTGCTTTTACACTAATTACGGTTAATTATGGGTAATTAGTGAAGATTAGCGAATTTATACATTAATAAATTCTGGAAAAATTCCTAAAATTCTATAATGATGTTTTATGGCTCTGATAAAAATTTGGGCTAATTTGGATAAGTTTTGCTAATTGTATGCATAATCACGGTTAAGAAGGATTAAGGGGAAAACATGGGTTTCTGGGTATGTTTGATCTAAAGTATTTCATGTAAATGATGTTTTAATGTTTGTGATTGATTCTATATGTTGTTACTGCTGTTTGGAATGTTTTGTAATGTCATAGGAAGTTTAGAATGGTTGAAAACGCCGTCGTTCGGCGAAAATAGCTTGCTGGAAAAAGTTGCAGATTTTCAGAACCGGTTAGGAAGAACACCCGATCCGAACCGGATAGGAGGAGGAGATCCGATCCGAACCGGATAGGAGGAGTAGATCCGATCCGAACCGAATAGAAGGAGGAGATCCGAACCGAACCGGATAGGAGGAGACACCCGAACCGAACCGGATAGGAGGAGACACCCGAACCGAACCGGATAGGAGGAGGAGATCCGATCCGAACCGGATAGGAGGAGGAGATCCGATCCAAACCGAATAGAAGGAGGAGATCCGAACCGAACCGGATAGGAGGAGACACCCGAACCGAACCGGATAGGAGGAGGAGATCCGACCCGAACCGGATAGAGGAGGAGACCCGAACCGAACCGGATAGGAGGAGGATGCCCGAACCGAACCGAATAGGAGGAAGAGACCCGAACCGAACCGAAGAAGACCATAACCCGAGATGCAAAGGTAGTCCAAATGGGAAGTTTGTACCAAAGATTCAGATGGGAATCAACGAGTTAACTTCATGATTGGGCTTTGCTGCGGGACGTGTGCTAAGGGGCTGTCGATGTCTGTAACTTTGGATCACTATGTATAGGGGGTACGTGAACGGATTCAGGGCCACAGTGGTCTAGGTACGACTAAAAGAGATATAGACCAATGAAGTGGGGTCATTTGTAAAGGTTTAGTCATGACTCCATGGGGTAAGCTTGGTGGTAGCAGTAGTTGTACAAGCCGAACTCCGTCACTACTTCGATGGGTCTAGTGGTTGAAAGCGGTATACATCGTATGCTTTATGCACTGAGTGAGAGATGTGAGGATGGTTGCCATGATTGAATTGTTTGCTATCCCTATGACATGCACACCCCCACCCCCGTATTTCTTTACACCATATGTTGATGGCACCTTAGAGTATTGTACAGTATGTAGTGCTAACTCTTTGGTTGCAGGTCCAGGTTCAGGTATGGTTTAGTATACCTATTATTGTTCTGTTTAGCTGCTTATCGCTCATACCAGACTTTTTGTCTGACCCAGAGTTTTATGTCTCTTCTTATTACTCTGGGTGCTCACATGAGCAGACTAGAGACAGGTTAGCTGGTGATGCACGGGTAGATGATCCGGAGACGAGCAGGAGGCTTCCACGTAATATATATATATATATATATATATATATAGTATTCTCCCTGTGTTGTCGAAGATCACTGCTTGGGCATTGGTGGTGCATCTTCCACTTTAGCTTTCTTTTGTTTAGAGACAGTAGATTTTGAAAAGTTGTAATAAGTTGTATTTGGATTTCCGCTGCTCTGATGTTGACATTTATTATTAGTTATCAGCTTATGCACTGTCTCACCTGTTTTATGTCAAGTATGTTATTATTATATTTTATTCCATGCGCTGTGAGACATTCTACAGGTTCCTTGATTAGTTCATTCTCTTCTTTCTTTTCTTATGACGACTGTTCCGTGCCAGTTGGACATGTGTACAGCGCACACTTAGAGGAAGTGTCGGTTGGTGCGGGGCGGGCCGTCACACTTGGTATCAGAGCTCTAGGTTGCGTAGTTAACCTAGGGAAGTTATCAGGGAGAGATAATATACGTATACGAGAGAGCGTATTTGTGGTTATTTTGGTTTTCAAAAGCTATATATATACTATTAGTAGTATAAGAATGAAGTCGTACTGCACTAGCACCACTATGGAATCGTTAATCGTTTCCTTTTTCAGATTGACGATGAGCCGAGATACTAGAGGTGCTGGTAGGGGAGCCAATAATGGGAATGCTGCTGACATGAGGACGATGTTTACTGACCTCATGAGAGAGATGCTTAGAGATGTACGGAGGGCAGCTCCCAATGGTGGAAATTGTGGTGGTCCAATAGTGCAGGCGCTAAGAGTCGACTTCGCCAAGCTGAATAAGGATTATACTAGCCTTGGTGGGAAGCCGTTCCACGGAACGGAGTCGGCCACAGATGTTCAGGATTGGTTGGATAGTTGCGAACGTATCTTCGAGGATTTGGGTATCGAGGATGCGATGAAGAGAAAGCTAGCGTCCTGTCAGCTGCAAGGGCGGGCAATGAATTGGTGGTGTTAGACCCAAAAGTGGTTTTAACACCCAAATTGATTAAAAGCAAAATGAAATGAGACAAAAATAAAAATGAACACGCAGGATTTATAGTGGTTCGGCGAAGAAATGCCTACGTCCACTTATCTTTTACTATATTCAATAATTCAGTTGCAAATACAATGTAAGATTCACTCACTTCCACTCACAACTCACTTATGTTCACTCAATTGACTAAAACAAAGAATGAAAGATGATTTGGATTCTCCGGGAGTAATGGAGTTCGGATGATGGAGGTAGTTGAATTCTCAAAGTGCTGAAAAAAGATCCTTCTCTTTGTCTCCAGACGGGGTATTTATAGGTGTGAATTTGCTTGAAACTTGATCCGGGTCGGGGCCACGTGTCATCCATCGCACTCTCTTCGGGTTCGGATGAACTATCATGTTGACAACGCATCAAAGGGAAGGACGTTACGGGTAGGAACTGGTCATAACCGGTCCGGATATCCAGGCGCTTTTGCAGGAGAATAACATGGATCATGGGTTCGGGTCGGAGACGCGCAGATAAGGGGTTCGGATCGGGATACCCGATCCGAACCAGATTGGCTTAGGTGCAATGCTCTCTTCTTCTCTAATCTGCTCCGCTCCGATCCATTTTCGTGGCAAGCAGGTGGCTTTCCGATCCAATTGAGATTTAGTTGCCCTCCGATCCGATTAGATATGCCTTACCAATTTACTCAATAGGAGCTCACCGATCCGAACAGAGGACTCTTTCCGACCCGAACCGATGGTTTGCTCTGACCCGATCCGAACAGCTGCTGCTATCTAATCTAGATTGTAGTGTCTTCTCCAATCCGAACCGAAGTCTTCTAATTAAAAATGCTTTTCAATGTTTGGTTTCTTGACTTTGTGTTGCCTAGTTCACAAAGTAGGCTAACACTTTGCCCCCTCAAAGGACACTTCTGTTGTATACGAAGCGTGCTTTGATGTCGTTTGAGATGCTAGTCCTTGAATTAGAACAGTCAGAAAGGCACTTCTGTTCGTTTGCGAAGATGCGTTGCTTCATGAAGACATGTCTCTTATTGCTTATATATATGTCGTGAAACACTTGGTTCATTTTCTTCATTTTTGAGTCAAGTCCAGAAGTCCTTCTTAATCATATAGTATTCTTCTCAGGTAGGTTCTTTCCTAGTTTTTCTTTTAAATCCAGTTCGAATGCTAGAGGAATGCACAGATTTCTACTCGGTTCGGACGCTAGAGGAATGCACAGATTTCTACTCGGGTCGGATGCTAGAAGAATGCACAGATTTCTACTCGGGTCGGATGCTAGAAGAATGCACAGATTTCTACTCGGGTCGGATGCTAGAAGAATGCACAGATTTCTACTCGGTTCGGTGTCCGACTCGAGCACCTTTTCTTCCTGTCTCGCCTTGCACTGGGTTGATGGGCCAAAAGATGCGGGCTGGCTTGGACTCGGTCCGAACGGAGTGAAATATGGGGAATACAAAGAGCCACCTCAAGTCTTATATAAACTCACTCACTTAAGCTCTTCTACCTTTCTTTTACTCTCAGCTTTATACCAAAACCTTATTTTCTAAAAATTCCAAAAACCCTAAAACTTCTCGTTTCAATCTTCGAATAAACACATCTAGGTATTTTGAATCTTCTGATCATTTATGTAATAACTAACTTTAGCTAAAATTTGCGGTTAAGTCGAGCGATTGGAGTGTGGTATTTGTTGAACTCCGATGCCTGGATCTCCTCCACCGTTTATCATCGTCGTTGATGGCGTCTTCGCCGTCTCGAGGTAGCAACGGGGGTCTTTGGGATCCAGCGTTAGACATTCAAGCATATGAACGCTTAACTTCGTTTGGGTTTAGTGAAATTTGAAGACGAGAAAGGGGAGAATAGGAACTGGGTTCGGTTCGGGTAAGGAAGTGCTGAAGCAGCAGAGGGGAGGACAGGTTCATATGTTGGGACCGGGTCGGAATGAAATGCAATGTGGAGAAAGCCATGCTTGCCCGACCAGGTCGGATTGGAGGAAGAGATAGAGACAGGAAAAGAACGTGTGGATCCTTTCGTTTGCTGAACCGCTCCGAATGCTTATTCCGATCCGGTTTTAAACTGCCAAATACGAACGTTCTCTCCGAACCAAACCATATGCAGACCCGAGCCGATCCCAGCTTTATGCACGTCTGATCTGAACCGAACCATAAGCACACCCTACCCGAACTGAATGACATGCATATTCCGACTCAAAGCACAAGACTTTATCCTACCAGGGTTAATCAATGCTTGACATAATCTTCAACTCAATGAACAGTTAGGGTAGTGCCTTATGAACGTAAATGATCATCAAGATTTATTCTGAACATCGCCGCTCCGTTAGAACTTTGCATTATGCTTTTAAGTGTTTTCTTCTCATGTTTTGCGCACACCACACACACTTTAGCTCACACATATGCACATGGGGCACGGGATGATTTACTCTAATCCGTGCTATTGCTTCTTCAATAGTTCTATGACAATGAGGCCCAGACGCTCTTCCCGTCTAGCTGAGAGGAAAGAAGCCCCTGAAACTTCTAACAAAATCACTCTTGAGGATATATCTTCTTCGTCTGATCCAGAATGGGACAGTGAGGGTCCAGATTACGGGGTTGGTCATCGGGAAAGCGACGAAGTGTCTTCAGAGAATGAAGTTTCTCTGGGTTTTGAGGAGGAAGGAGGGATTGGTGACAATCGAGCACCCGATGAATTTGAATCAGCCATCATATTGGAATCACCCTCGGACTCCGTTGAATCAACAATTGACAACGATCGACTTGTTCGAATTTGCCTAAATAATGGAATAATGAAAAGGGACACCCTAGTGCCCTCACGCTCTGACCGTCCCCACAACCCTCCAGAAGGATATATGACGGTCACTCGACTGATGTGCATGGTTGGTGCCATTCCTCCATTCTCCCCATTCATCGTTGATTTCTTAAGACAAATGCGGATTGCCCCCATGCAGTTGCATCCCAATTCATATGCATATTTGCACACCTTGTACATAGCATATCGTGAAATCCTAGGCATAGAGCTCACGTTCGATGACGTTCACTTCTTCTATAATTTCAAGCATCGGACTCGAGAGACTCCATCCTTCTGCTACTTTGAATCAGTCCCAAAAAGGAAGATAATCTCCGCACCATTTAGCAGTAAAGCTGGAGATTCCAGACTAGAATGGTTCTACATAAAGCAACAGTCCGGATGCGCTAGGAGATGGACAAAATCAAGTAAAGCGTTGATTTTCTGAACTCGGACTCTGTACACTTGAATCATCACCCTGACCTGTTTTCCTTTTTGTTTGCAGTCGACAATCCCAAACAGATATCAGATCAGGTGTTCTTTGATCGGATGCACCGACTTCTTAATGGCGATCAAAAATTCTTGACTATCGACGAGGTCCTTAAAGATGAATACCTTCACTTTCATGGGCTGCTATCCGTGTTTCGTAGCATCGGCCATGGGACGGTCCCTTACGCATACATTCCTCCAGTGGAGATAGTTCCAGAGATAGGAGAAGGCTCGGGAATTCCTACAGCTCCTCTTCAAACTTCACCTTCTCCCTCTTCCACACAAGATGATGAATTGGCTAATCTGGCCGAAAAACATCGTGAAGGGTATATTGCCCCCGAGGAAACTACTTCTCTAGACAAGTCAAAATCTTCCCAAGAGTCGCCACTTCACGCTTCCGAAGGGGATGTTCCTAGCACTAATGAGCACATATTTCAGGGTTTGGGGGATCTCCCCTTACCTGAGACTATATATACTTCAGAGGATTTCAGAAAGGATCCTTTAGTCTTCACTTCTTCCGAAGAAACTACTCCCGCTAAGGCCAAAGAGCCTGCCCGCACTAGTCTAGCTTCAGACTCGGGTTGGTTGGGGGGACACACACCACTTAGGATGCACTTTACACCACAGCATTAGCATTCGTTGCACTTCTTTCTTCATGAATCCATTAATTCTAAACTTCGTTTATTTTATCGTGCAGGTACAATGTCTCGATCCTACTACGATATAAGAAAACTTCGTCGCAGCATGTCCAATCCTCCTCAGGATGTCGAGTATGATCGTCGGGATGACCGTGGTAGGGAGGAGAGAAGACCTTATGATCCCTACCGTTCTCGACCCTCACGTTCCCGCTCACCAGTCCGATCTGAACAAGAGAAATATAAGAGCTATCAAAGCCGTAAGGAAGAGGACAGACCACAATCCAAAGACTCCTCCTCTTCCTATGAGAAACGCAGTAGAGAGAAAAGTCCTCCAAAGGAAACCGGGTCTCGAAGTAAGCAAAAGGTCCCTGCGACTAAACGACCTAGGACAGACAAGGAAACTACAGAATCCTCTTCAGGAAGGGACACCGAATTGACAATCCTCGCCCCTCCCCCACCAGATGCGGGAACTGCCATAAAGCGGGCATATTTGAAAGAGCAATTTCCCGAACACTACTTCGAAACTCTGACTTTTTTACCTGCCCTTGAACCTATTTCGTCTGATTGGGCAGAAGAGGCCAAAGCAAAGATTGATGCGGTGCAAAAACAATATACTGAGATGTTCAAATATTCGCGCAATCTTTCTAGAATCATTCGCACTCTAATCACAAATACTGATTCAATGCAAAAGACTGCGGAGGAGGATACTAAGGCCTTAAAAGCTTTAGGAAAAGATTTGGAAGACACTCAAGCTCAGCTAGCGGTCGCTCAAAAGGACACTTCTAATTTCAAACAACAATTCGAGGATATGCAAAAGCGCTATCATGATTTGCTTGAATCTCATACTCAGGAGCGTTCTGAATTAAAAAAGCAAGCTGACGAGGCCAAGTCCGAAGCTGCTAAGACACGCCTTGCTTATGCTGAGCTTGAGCAGAAAAACGCCGAGTTAGCAAAGAGGAGTGCTTAATTAGAAAAGAAGAATGCTGACTTGGCTTCAAAGTTGTTGGAGGCAGAGAACAGGGCTGCTCTGGCCGAGGGCAATGTGGAATGTGCTATTAAATCTGCGGAGGAAGCCCGCAAGCAACTATCGGAGGCTGATATTCAGGGCTTCGGCGAGCTAATGATTGAATTCTTCGCACACATTATTCGTCGTCGAAACATTTCTTGGATCGAGGACTATCCATCCACTCTGGTTCAAGTATGGAATCAAATCGTTGAGTGGGAAAAAGAAGAACTTAAGGTCGATTCTCTTGATGAAGATAAACTGATGGAGAAATACTTGAGAGACGATGAACCGGAGCGCCTAGCTGAAGGGCGCCGCCTTATTGCTGAGGCCATGGAAGAAGAGAGACGGAAGTCTAAACAAAAAACCACTCTTAAAGCCGGTTCCTCTTCTTCTGCTCCTGCAACCCCCGAAGTAGAAGGGTATGATCCCGAAAATCCAGGAATTCCCCGAACAACTCTGCTATCTCCCATTCCTGAAATAACCCCAGAGGTAGTGGTCACCCCCGTTGGAAAGTCTTCGGAAGGTATCCCTATCTTTTCTCCTCAATTTGCCAAAGCTATTACTACCTTTCGCTACGTGATTGAACATTCGATGAGAGACCCTTTGTTTTCGCCTGAGTTGATAACCGATGTTTCTCATTCTGTAGGTGTTGAATCATCCGCAAAGACAGATGTAGCTCAAGGAGCTATCGTTGGGACAAAGCCCGCTGATAGGGCCAAAGAAGGGGAAGACAAGGCTGCTTCCATTGACTTGGGGGAAGGAAGTGAGCCAACTAAGGTCACCACTCCCCATGATGAAGAAATGATAGCAGCTTTGAAGGACGATGACGGAGACGGGGGGCATGATGAGGAACCAGAAGTCGCAATAACCGGGGAGTCAAAAAGTGCTGATGACGTTACCTTGGCTGCAATGAAGGCTGACCAAGACAAGCGTTTGCAATTAAAGGCCGAAGAACTAGACCCTGAGGTCCTCAAGCCCCTCGCAGTTGTGGATGCGGGTTCAAGGTTAGTTGTTAAGCTCTCAACTAGATCTATTACCGAAGAACTTGCTAAAAAATCTTCTCTTGATTCCAGTGTCCCGCCCTCCGGAAAGAAGTCTACTGGCTCCAGTACCGCATCTTCAGGGAAAAAGAAATCGAAACGAATCTTGACTGAAGCCGAGAAGGAAGCAAAGGATGCGGAAAAAGCCGCCAAGAAATCTAAGGCTCATTCCAAACCCAAATAGTGGGTTCCCCTGCATCTTTTTAGCATCTTTGTGAACCAATAATTGCTGCTACAAAAGCAGCTCCTGCACTTTCTTCTTTAGTTATTTCCCTGTACAAATTCATTCATTTGTAAATAAAAATAATTCACTTTTTGCAATGTTTATTTGTTAGTAGTTCTGCACTTATGTAAAAATGCATGTCTATAGTTATGAAACGAAGTTGTGGAGGGGGGAAATATGTGTATGCATATGTGTCCCCAGTCAATTTCCATAAGTTATTTAATGCTTAACCATGCAATCTGAATGCTCCCAATTCTCTGACGGGATAGCACCTCCTGTGTCGTCAGTACCTGTCGTTTTTTCTGGCATTTCTTTTATACTCTCCCTCTTTCTCTTGAGAGTTAGAGTTCGAGTTCAGTCATTTGTTTATTCCCCGGTCGTTCAACGGGGAAAGACTTCTTTCTCGGCGCTCAGTCGGAGACGCCTTTATACTCTCTTTCTCTCTGGAAAGTTAGAGTTAGGAGGAGAATTTCTTTTTCAGCGCTCAGTCGGAGACGCTTTTATACTCTCTCTCTTTCTCTGGAGAGTTAGAGTTAGGAAGAGAATTTCTTTTTCAGCGCTCAGTCGGAGATGCTTTTATACTCTCTCTCTTTCTCTGGAGAGTTAGAGTTAAGAATGTTGTTTTTTCGTTCTTTTATGTCTTATTGCACAAATAATCGTTGTGCTTCTTTTTATGTCTAAACTATTTTCAACCTTTTTAGGCTTTGAGCTATCCTGTATTTTATAATCACAACAGAATAACTGATGAATGTAAATGCGTAAAAGTAAATAACACACAATATTTTTATAGTGGTTCAGCTAAGTCGTAGCCTACATCCACTTTATAGTCCTTTATTCATATCATCAGATTTTCCCAAGGCAAGGCATGCCTTATTACAGAGTTCACAGGAAAAATAACAAAAAGTACAGCATTTCTAATCCAAATATCGCATTAAGTGTTGGGCATTCCATGCTCTGGGGACTTCTTCGCCATCCACGGTCGTTAACTTGAAGGTTCCTTTTTCAAGTTTCCGTTGAATGACGAAAGGTCCTTCCCATTTCGGACCAAGGTGAGGAAGGGATGGAAAAACTCTCTTTAGCACCAAATCTCCTGGTTCAAAAGTTCTGAGGCGAACTTTTTTATCATAATAGCATGCCATCTGACGCCGATGTCTTGCCGCACGCAAATCTGCTTCGTCCCTTTTCTCTTCGACTTCATCAAGAGACTCAAGTAAAAGCGCCCGATTTGTCACCGGGTCATAATATGTCACCCTGTGGGAAGGAACTTCTAGTTCAACTGGAATCACAGCTTCTGAGCCAAAGGAGAGAGAGAAAGGGGTATGACCGGTAGCCGTTTTAAATGTTGTTCGATATGCCCACAAGGCTAGGGGCAATTCATCAACCCACTTTGCCTTTGCACGCTCTAACCGCTTCTTGAGGATGGATTTTATTACCCTGTTTATTGCCTCTACTTGCCCATTCGATTGCGGATAGGCAACTGCAGTATATCGTTTGTCTATCTTATACTTCTGGCAAAAATTTCTGAACTCAGTGCTATCAAATTGGGTCCCATTGTTAGTAATAATCGTCCTTGTGATCCCGAATCGGCATATAATATTTCTAACCACAAAACTTATCACCTTTCTTGTTGTGATCTTAGTCAAGGGCTCAGCTTCCACCCACTTCGTAAAATAGTCCACGGCTACTATTGCATACTTAGCTCCTCCTTTTGCAATTGGTAAAACTCCAATGATATCAATTCCCCATGTGGCAAATGGCCAAGGGCTCACCATTGATTTAAGCTGGGTTGACGGTGCCTTGGGGATTTTGGCGAATCTCTGGCACTTATCGCAGCGTCGTGAATAATCAGCTGCATCTTTGTTGATCGTAGGCCAGAAGTATCCGTACTGCAATATTTTCTTTGCTAAAGTTTGACCTCCTGTATGATCTCCACACTCACCTTCGTGTACTTCTCTTAGTACACGCTTGATGTCGTCGTGTGCTATACATCGTAACAGGGGCATAGAAAATCCTTGTCTATAGAGAGTATCATCTTGTATAACATATCTGGTAGCTCTGCGAACTACAGCTCTTTTCTCACTCTTCTTTGATGGGAGTGTCCCATTCTTAAGAAAATTCTTAATTGGAGTCATCCATGACTCCTTCTCTGGTTCCGCTTCAAAAGCGAATTCGATTTCCATTGACTCAAAGCTTGGCGACTCCAACGTTTCAATTGGAATTACTTCAGTCTCTTCTGGATTGTCGGAACTAGCCAGCTTTGCCAGTCTATCCGCTTTCTGGTTTTCAATTCTGGGAATATGTGTTATGTCGTAACGCTCTAAGCTATTCAATAGCTCTTTCACTTTCTTGAGGTAGGCGATGAGCCGAGGTCCTCGAGCCGCAAATTCCTCTCGCACTTGGAAAACAACAATTTTAGAATCACAGAATATGTTTAACATTTTTACTCCAAGGTCTTTAGCAAGTTTCAGCCCGGCAATCAGGGCTTCATATTCAGAGTCATTGTTAGTTGCCGAAAATTCTAATCGCAGGGCGTAATATAACGACCGTCCCTCGGGAGTGACTAAGACAATTCCAGCTCCGGACCTTCGGTCATTCTTAGCTCCATCTGTATATAATTTCCACGGATTCATTTCTAGCTCATCCTCGGATTTAACCACTCGGTCATTGATTATTTCCTCCTATGGAATGGTGAACTCCGCAATAAAGTCTGCTAGAGCTTGCCCCCTGATTGACTTTCGTGGTTGAAAATTCAAATCAAACTGACTTAGTTCTATGTTCCATTTGATCAACCTTCCCGATGCTTCGGGTCTCTGCAATACCTGCCTTAAGGGCTGGTCGGTGTATATGGTTATTGGATGGGCTTGGAAATAGTGACGAAGTTTTCGGGATGCGATCAGGAGGCTGTAAGCGAGCTTCTCAATTTTTGGGTAATTGCGCTCTGCCGCTGCTAGTTTCTTACTTACATAATACACCGGCCTTTGTACTTTGTCTTCTTCTCGAACCAGAGCCGTGCTGACGGCATGAGCCGAGACCGCCAAATAAACAAATAATTCTTCGTGATCTACGGGCTTTGATAAAATCGGCGGTTTCTCTAGCAGTTCTAACAGATTTTGAAAGGCCTCAACACAATCCGGAGTCCACTGGAAATTCTTCTTTCCCCTTTTTATCAAATCAAAAAACGGAACACATTTATCTGTGGCTTTGGAGATGAATCTACTCAGTGCCGCTACTTTCCCTGCCAGACTTTGGACGTCTTTAATTCTCCTTGGTTCTTCGATGTTTCTAATCGCTGCTATCTGGCTAGGGTTGATTTCAATTCCTCGGGAACTCACAATAAAGCCCAGGAACTTTCCCGATGCCACTCCAAATGAGCATTTCAGAGGATTCAATTTCATTCGATACTTTCGCAAGATACCAAACATTTCCGCTAAGTCTTGCGTATGTGTAACACCCCGCCTCCGCTAGGGTCACTCGCAAAGGAATGCACTAGCTTTAGAGGGGCATTATTGGTAAACATGCACAGAAACATCACAAGACAGAACATATATAAATAGCGGAAGTACAATCAAACTTTCATAACATGAATAAATAAGGTCTAAAGCCTTTTACATCAGAGTACATCAAAACCTGTCTTGCAATAGTAAAGAAGCATAAAGACTTTTTAATAAATTATTCCCCAAGTAAAACAGTAAAGTAGCCATAGCCAAGAGAAGTCCAAGCCATCCATGATGACCTTCAAGCAGAAGAAGTCCGAACTAACCAGCATTGTTTCCTCCCTGAAACCTGAGGGGGGGGGGGAACGGAAGAAAAGAGGCGAAACAAAACGGGTCAGTCAAAAAGACTGAGTAAGTCCTATCTACTTCCAGTATAAAAACAGGTAAAGGTAACATGACATGCATAAACTGAAAGTAAACATAAGGATAACTACAAGATAGATAAACCAGGGTAGCCGGTTGAACTACTGCGGCAAGGTAAACTAAGGTATCATGATAAACTACGATGTTATGATAAGTCAAGGTATCACATCGTCAGATTTCTATCGAGTGCATTATCCCAAGGTATCTACCCCGTCTAACATCCCACAGTATCTATTGTGTATATTCTTCCTAGTTCTAACATGTATATTTGCTCTGCACCTCTCGCACTAGTATCCCTACCCGCGTCATGTGTTAACCATGAATGTCCCGTGCTCAAAGTCGTGTAATGCTCCATGTCAACCTAATATCGCATATATAGGTTACTCAAATCATATGTTTCTTTCCATGTATATAATTTCAGTCCTTTGCCGTACCTCGTACGGGCTTCCTCATGTCGTATTATCCTTGAAATCGTTTGGACTGTCACCCTTGTTCTAGCTAGGCTCTTCCATATGAATCATCGTTTGAACTACTAGGACTTACGCCACCTAGCACCACTAGGGATTACGCTTACCTATTGCACGCTTTCGTATCTCGGTTTGGGTTAAACCACCTAGGCCACTAGGGATTACGCTAACCCTCAACCACGCCCTTTTTCCCACGCATTCATCATGAATCGTTTTTCTATAACTGTATGCACATGTATTACATCGTGCCATCCGAGTCCTGTCACAGGGCAAAACAAGACATACAGGACTCGGTCGGGAGCTTTAGATTTATCTGCCGATGCAGATGCTAAGGTCTGCTTTTCTACACGTGGCTATGGTCCCACGAGACCCCTCCCTCAACTAGCGAAAGGCAACACAAGAGAAGATCTTGCATGAGAACTACACTCCGGCCAGCCCACATCCTACGGCCTACCTCACCCATAATTAGATAGCAAATCATGGTCTGTTGGGTGTTCCCTGCCTTTCCGTACGTACACGCTTGACTCAAGATGGTAGATGATCGACGAACTTGCTATCTCGGGCACCTTATGTATTCGCCGACTCACTGCTATCCACCCCAGTCTTTAGGTCGCTCGCATAGCAACCAAGGCATATTCTTGGTTCTTCTACCGCAGACCTCAACCTCTCGTGAGCCTAGTATAATGACCTGGCAGCTCACAGAGGGATCCCAAGAATATCCTCACGTTCCCCGAAGCCGCTGCTTCGTTACCCAGTTCGTTGGAGCCTTTATCTAAATCAGATAGCCTGCTCCTACACGCATAATTAAACGTATCGGGTTACTAATCTATCTAAGAAATGGTCCAAATTTCCTTGACTAAGGATTATTACTTAGTTTCCCTTAACTAAGGTTTACCACTTAGCCTTATTTCCATAATCCTTGTTAACTATGGTTATTTACCTAATCCTCCGAATTAGGGTTTATCTAATGGGTTAAGTGTCACTTAAGTTCATAACTTAGCCCGTCTACAAACCATGTCAAAATTGGCTAAGTATCCAAGTCCAAGACTTATCCCTACAAACCATGTGTCAAGTTGGCTAAGTATATTAAGCAATCCATAACTTAACCTCGTCTAATTATCATTTTAGATTGGTTAATTATATAAATTAACTTGACCTTGTCAAATTACCGAGTCAAATCGGTCAAGCATATTCAAGTGATTCGTGACTTAGCCTTATCATGTTTTCACGTTAGATTGGTTAAGTATAGGTTAACTTAACCTCATCAAATTAACGAGTTAGATTGGTTAAGTATAGGTCACTTAACCTCATCAAAACATCGTGTTAAATTAGTTAAGTGTTTAACTTAACCCCATTAAATTACCAAGTTGGATTAATTAAGTCGAGGCTAACTTAACCCCATCCGATTACCATGTTTAGATTAGTTAAGCCTAATCTTAACCCCATCCATTAACTGTATTATACGGTTAAGTATCGTTAAGAAAATTTACTTAACCTTATCACGTTATCGTGTTGGATTGATTAAGTGTTGGTTAACTTAATCCCGTCCACTAGTCGTATAAAAATGGTCAAGTGTCATTAGGCAAACCAAGTTACTTAACCTACCCAAGCTTATCATGTTTTGTTAAGTATCATTAGCCTAATCAAATTACTTAACCCATTTGTCCCTATCATATTTGGTTAAGCCTCATTAATCAAATTAACTTAACCCTATTATGTGGCATTAATTTAATTAATGCACCCTCAACCTCTCACATTAGACCTTGTTGTGGTTACTAGTTAAGCCGGGCGGGTCCGGGTAGATTTACACCACAACCTAGTCTAACCTCGGGTCTTAAGCGCGACATGACCAACTTCTCACATTGGGTCCTATTGTTTGCAACTACTAGTTAGGCCGGTCGGTTCCGGGTAGCTTTACGTTGCAAACTCAACCCAACCTCGAGTTGGCCACACTTATATTATCTAAGTTCATCATGTTTCCAAAACATGTTACAAGTTTTCAAGCATTTGGGTAGACCTAACTTAATAGGTAAATTCCCAAAGGGTAGACCTAACTTAATAGGTAAATTCCCAAGCTCATGCTTTTATGCATACTTACATGTCATCTTCCATGTTATCTTTCAAGTCATATTTTCAAGTATAAACACATGTCATATTCAAGTTAAGATTTTGCGACATGTTCATGTTTATCTAGCTACCCAAAATCATGTTTTCCCAACGCAAGCAAAGCGAGTCAACATAGTAAGGATACTATGTCACATATTGGTCTCAAAACATGCATGATGCCAAAAGGGCTTGGCTTCCACATGCATAACATCATAAAGAGATTGGCCCTAAACATGCATAGTGTCATAAGGTAATTTGGCCACAAACATGCATATTATCAAAAAGGGTTTGGCCACAAACTTGCATGTTAGCATAAGGGGTTTGGGTTCATAAACATGCATAAGCCCCAAAATCTTGTCTTAGCCAATGTTTCACAAGTAAAGTGGTTCCTAAAGGTTCATGCTAGCATTTCATGCATAAAGATCCAAACTTGCAAGTTAAACTAGGTTATGCATAGCATGAGAGGCATGATTAAGTCACTCACATGGCCTAAAATCATAAACATGAACACAAGAGGCAAGGTAAGGTTCATATAGGTTCGCATAATCATGTTTAGCCTCATTTTATCCCATGTCATTATCAAAACTACTGTTTCCATCTAAAAGTAGCTAGAACTTACATAGTTAGGCCTAGGGAAAGAAGCATGAATCATCTTGGCTAAGAAAGGTGCCTCCTTTGTTGAAGAGTCGTCATGGAACTCGCATAGCAACGTTGATTTTGCCTCTCTTTGGTGTAGCAAGCTTGCATCTTTTGATTTGAACTTGATTTGGATGCATAGGCTCTAGGGATTTGAGATGGAGGCCATGAGAGTAGAAATTTGGCCATAGTTTAGTTACATGAGTGAATAATGAGGGTTTAGGGGTAGGTTTAGGGTCTTTTTATAGATTAGGCAAGTGTTTTAGGCCATAGGATTAAACCTAGATTCAATCCAAGCCATCAAAGCATGTCTTGGGGAAGAAGTCAAGTGTAGGAACCATCTAGGGCCTTAAGATTAAAGATGGACCATGAGAACCATCCAAATGCAAAATCTGCATTTGAGCGAATCGGCCCACGGGTTGACAGCCAAACACCCTGGATTAACCCTTAGTCGACCCAGCGGGCTCGGGTCGACCTCAAAAATCGGCCGGTTCGGTTATTCCCCTCTCCTAATTCGCTGTTTTGAACATTTTTGCATATTTATTTATTTAATTTTCAATTATATATATATCAATATATATATATTTCTCTGCGCAACCCATTTCACTTAATTAAGTATACTTTAATTTGGGAATTTTTCGTGAAATTTCGCGAGGCCATATCTTGGTCATACGGACTCCGATTTTCGAAAACTCGGACTCTATTTCGCGTATTTTTCCGAGACGAACGCAACGGCATAGCCCGTTTCACTTGATTCAGAATTTAAAATTAAATTCTGCCTTGATTCTCGTCTTAATCATGTTATCGAAATACGGGTTGTTACAGTATGACTGGAAGACTGCTTTGATTTGACAAGCATATCATCCACATAAACTTTCATAGTTTTTCCTATTTGTTCATAAAACATTCTATTTACCAAGCGCTGATAAGTAGCTCCAGCGTTTTTTAACCCGAATGGCATTACAACATAACAATATAGCCCCAAATTCGTAATGAAACTCGTATGCTCTTGGTCTGGTACGTGCATAGGAATCTGGTTGTATCCAGAGTATGCGTCCATGAAAGAAAGAAGTTCATGACCTGCTGTCGAATCTACAAGCTGGTCAATCCTGGGGAGTGGGAAACTATCTTTCGGGCAAGCTTTATTTAAATCTGAAAAGTCAATACAAGTTCGCCACTTTCCGTTTGGCTTCTTTACTAAGACGGGATTCGATATCCAGTCGGGATATGTCGAATCTCGAATAAATCCATTCTGCTTCAACTTCTCTACTTCCTCTTTGAGAGCAGCCGACCTCTCTGGGCCCAGCATGCGTCTCTTTTGCTTCACAGGTGGATGCTTCGGATTTACATTCAATTTGTGACTTATAATGGATGGCGATATCCCACACATGTCAGCATGGGTCCAGGCAAACACGTCCAGGTTTGCCTTCAAGAAGTCCGTTAGTTCTTTAGCTCGACGTGGATCCAATTGAGAACCAATTTTCAAAACTTTTGTCGGATCAGCTTTATCAATGGGAATTTCCACTGTCGCTTCATTAGGAGTTGCATTCCTAGCCTCTGGTTCCTCGTCTTTTCTAGGATCCAGGTCTTCAGGTGTTCCTTTGGGCAACTCCTTTGGGGTCAATTTCTCTAATTGCTATGCCGAGTCCCCTTTTGAGGGAGACGAGGCATCCTTACTCTCAACGTCAAGTCCTTTCATCAACATTTTTAACTCGGCCACATAGCAGGCCCGTCCGGAAACCTGATCCCCTCTCATTACTCCAGCTCCGGCTTCGGTTGGGAACTTAAGTAACAGACACCAAGGGGCGATACAAACTCTAAATTCAGCGAGGGCAGGTCTCCCCAAAAACGCGTTATAAGGCGAATCTACGTCCAATACTACGAACTGAAGCATTCGCACTCTTCTACGTTCTCCTTGCCCCAGGGTCACGGGCAACTCTATGTATCCCAGGGGAGCTGTCGACGCCCCGTTGAAGCCTCTAATCCATCCTTCACAAGACTTCAGATCTTCGGACTCGAGCTTCATTTGATCAAATGACTTCTTGAACAAAATATTAACGGAACTTCCGTTGTCTACTAATACCTTATGGACCAAGGCCGGCCCAATGGTGGTAGTAATAACCAACGGATCATTGGTGGGTGATTGTATCCCAGTATTGTCTCGGCTTCGAAATACCACGTCGTCGAACATGGTCTTCTGTTGTTTTATAGGGGCGACATCTTCCAAATCATCACCTTCATTCACGTCTAGACGCTTGGCAGCATTCACATATTGTTCCATTGACCTAAAACTTCGGATTGCCGGGTGAGGTCCGCCTACAATGGAGTTGATGACAATTCCTTTACCTTTCTGCTGCGCTGTAGGCTTGGGAGCAGGTAGGATTTGTTTTGGTGCCTGCTCCCCTTGCCCCCTGTCCCTCGGGGCAACCTTGTACTCATCCAACTTTCCTTCACGCAGCAGCTTTTCAATTACATCCCTCAAATGCCGACATTCATTGGTCGAATGCCCATGAGTTCCGTGAAACAAGCAAAATTTCCCTGTCGCCATTTCTTTCTCGGTCGAATCACGAGGTGGCGGTCTTTTGTACTGCAACACATTGTACGTATCCAGGTAAATATTTTCCAGGGTGTCGTTCAATGGTGTATAATTCTCGTAGTTCTGGAATCGGGGTCTTTTGTTGGGGTCACTTCCCCTATTTCTATTTCTTCTGTTACCGCTCGAATTACGGTTATTTTTGTTGTTTCCCCCACTTCCAGTATTGCTATTTCCACCCTTGTTTCCTACATTTACTTCAACCTTGCCAGAATTCTCCCCCGACTGCTTCACGGCGATATTACTCTGCACATTCTCCTTTGAAGCCGTCTCAGACTTTCTCTTTCGATTTGCCCTGGCCTCCTCTCGCCTTAAATAAATATCGGCTTTTTCGTAGAATATCTCCCTTGTGGGGGGTGTCTTCCAAGAAAGGTAGTCTCCAAACTCAGATTCAGGATCGACTCCTTCCTTCAATGCCATCAGAATAGTGGGCTCATGCGGGTCACTGACCTCAGTTACAGCTTGGTTAAAACGATCAAGATATGCCCTTAAAGATTCTCCTGGTGCCTGTTTGATTCTCGATAATTCAATAACACTTTTGGACTTTCGGGCATGCAGTCGGAACTGGTTCATGAAACGCTCGCTTAGTTCCTTGTAATTAGAATTCGAACGAGGAGGAAGTCGGGTAAACCAGAACATTGCCACATCTTCTAGGTAGATTGGGAATGCTTTGCACTTCACTTCATCTGGGGCAGCAACAGCATTCATGAGCCACGAATACCTCATCAAATGCTGTCCCGGATCAGTCCTTCCGTTGTACTTGTCCATTTGTGGCAAGTTAAAGCGTCAGGGAAATTGGAAGTCGAGGATATCATCGGTGAACGGAGTATGGCTTCGCTCAATGCCATAGTCTTCATTTGTATAATTCCGGCTCTCGGACATAATTTGGCGAACCATTGCCTGTACATCAGCATCAGTTAGAGGCCGCTCAGGTTCCCTGGCCCTAGTGTCCGAGCTCCTTCTGGGCTCTCGCTCAGGAGATGCTCTTCTTCTTCGAGCTGCCTCTGCTCGATTCCGTTCCCTGCGTTCCCGGTCGATCTCGGGAGGAGGGGACTGGAGTCTTTGCCCCCGAGTGGGGTCATTGTTTCCTAATGCTCGTGCGATATCTTCACGAGATCCCAAAGATCCAAATGTCAGCTGCTCCACGTTCTGAGGTCGTTCGAGTGGCCTTCGTTCACGGGGCCTCTCTTCCTCGGAAGATGAAGATTGGTCTACTGGTGTGTGACGAACCGGTGATGGAGTTCTTTGCCGACGGAGTTCACTAATCTCCCGACTCATGAGCCTCATATTTTCCTGCATCATGAGATTAGTGCGCTCATGAACTTTCATAGCTTCCCTTGTGCTCTCAAGCATGTCAAGCAAGCGCGAAAAGTCTCCTTGTGTGATGGGCGTAGATGGATTGACCTGATCACCAACCCTGGCAGCTGGAATTGGAGCATTCGTAGGGGCTCGAGTAGAGGTTCCAGCTTCACCAAGCATCGGGTCGGGTCGGAGGTAAGAGGTCGGATCGGATCGGTGCTGGGGTGCCTGGTCGGATCGGTATGCAGCGAGCAGCTCGGGTCGGTTCAGATTGGGGGAATGCACTGCTTCAGAGTCTCCTACCCGGATCGGGTCGGAGCTCTCCCCTGCTGTCGGCTCGGATTTCCTGCATTGATTCTTCCTGCTGCTGAACTCTGCCCCCGAGACCTTGTTACAACAGCATTTTGCTGATCTTCGCCAGCTCCATTTCCTCGAACAGACTGAACTTCCTTGCCTTTTCCTTTGGCCATGAGTCTTTGACAATCACTTCAACGAATGTAAAAAAGCGGCGAAACTTAAGGATTCACTTCTTTGAACTCAACGGTCCAAAAAGTAGAAAGAGATCCCGGAAAATAAAGAATTTAGATGAGGATTTTCTCAGTGAAAGCACCAAAATGTTAGACCCAAAAGTGGTTCTAACACCCAAATTGATTAAAAGCAAAATGAAATGAGACAAAAATAAAAATGAACACGCAGGATTTATAGTGGTTCGGCGAAGAAATGCCTACGTCCACTTATCTTTTACTATATTCAATAATTCAGTTGCAAATACAATGTAAGATTCACTCACTTCCACTCACAACTCACTTATGTTCACTCAATTGACTAAAACAAAGAATGAAAGATGATTTGGATTCTCCGGGAGTAATGGAGTTCGGATGATGGAGGTAGTTGAATTCTCAAAGTGCTGAAAAAAGATCCTTCTCTTTGTCTCCAGACGGGGTATTTATAGGTGTGAATTTGCTTGAAACTTGATCCGGGTCGGGGCCACGTGTCATCCATCGCACTCTCTTCGGGTTCGGATGAACTATCATGTTGACAACGCATCAAAGGGAAGGACGTTATGGGTAGGAACTGGTCATAACCGGTCCGGATATCCAGGCGCTTTTGCAGGAGAATAACATGGATCATGGGTTTGGGTCGGAGACGCGCAGATAAGGGGTTCGGATCAGGATACCCGATCCGAACCGGATTGGCTTAGGTGCAATGCTCTCTTCTTCTCTAATCTGCTCCGCTCCGATCCATTTTCGTGGCAAACAGGTGGCTTTCCGATCCAATTGAGATTTAGTTGCCCTCCGATCCGATTAGATATGCCTTACCAATTTACTCAATAGGAGCTCACCGATCCGAACAGAGGACTCTTTCCGACCCGAACCGATGGTTTGCTCTGACCCGATCCGAACAGCTGCTGCTATCTAATCTAGATTGTAGTGTCTTCTCCAATCCGAACCGAAGTCTTCTAATTAAAAATGCTTTTCAATGTTTGGTTTCTTGACTTTGTGTTGCCTAGTTCACAAAGTAGGCTAACAGGTGGAATGCTATAAAGGCAGCTACTACCGAAGATCAGATTACTTGGGAGCAGTTTAAAGCTCGCTTTAGCGAGAAGTTCATTCCAGCTGCTCAGAAGTCAGTGCTGTTTAAGAAATTCTTGGAGCTCAAGCAGAATGGCAGAGCTGTCTCGGAGTACATTGCTGAATTCGACACTTTGTCAAAGTATGGGTTATCTCTTATTGATACTGCCGAGAAGAAGAATGAGAAATTCATAACTGGGTTAGATCAGTACTTAGGGGAAAGGCTTATTAACCACATCGATGAGACGTTTGAGTCGATTGTGGGGAAAGCATTAAGATCAGAGAGTCTCTACCCTAAGCCGAAGACTGAGGTTGCATCCGCAGATGAGCCAAAGCTACAAGTAAGTGGTGGAGGCAAGGGTGGTTCCCAGAATAAAAGAAAGCAGAGTCAGACTAAGGATGGCCAGAAGAAAAGGAATAAACAAGATGTTGAGTGCTTCAGCTGTGGTAAGAAGGGCCATTATGCTAGTAATTGCCGGGCCAAGCCAGCGGATAGGAAGTGCTTCAACTGTGGCCAAATGGGACATCACAAGGACAAGTGTCCGCAACCCCCTAAAGAAAAGCAAATGGTGAAAGCATACGCCCTTAATGCTATTCCTTCTTCGTCGAATGCCCTAACTGCGGCGGAGAAGGGAAAGAATGTCGTCATTCAAGGTATGCTTTCTGTTTATGATGTTCCTGTTAGAGTTTTGTTTGATACCGGAGCTTCCAGTTCTTTCATATCTAGTGACCTGGTAGATAGGTTGGGATTGGAGCCCGAGATTGTCGATAGACCTTTAGTAGTGACGAACCCGATTGGTGGTTCTACTAGCCTTAGCATGATTTGTCGTAATGTGGTCTTATCGAGTCATGGATGCATGTTTGTTTGTGATTGCTTTGTTTTGGGTTAAGGAATTTCGGGGACGAAATTTCTTAAGGGGGGGAGAGTGTAACGACCCGCATTCTACGCATCATAGGATCGTAGAATATTTATTTCTGTCACATACGAAGTTGTATGGTCATGTAACTTTGGGAGACGACTATTGGGGTCATTTCCCATGTTCATGATTTTTCCTGATTTTTAAATGACCATTTTACCCCTAGTTGGCACTGTTTTGGCCATAACTTTTGACTAGAAAGGAATTTTGACCTGAAAACACTTCCATTGGCTCCGGATGATGGTTTCTCTTTCCGTAGAGTGGTCACATTAGTCAAACGGACTCACCGTTTGGGAGATATGGCTGAAACAAGTTTCAGATGGAGAAAAACAGCTTAATTGGGCTTAACCGGGTGATTAGCAGCTAGGCCCAAAGGGGAATTTCGGGATTAGGAGTTTAAAAGGACTGTTAGGGTTTGGAGAATACCTTTTTCTCATTTTTCAGCCGTCACTATTCATTCCTCTTAACCTAGCCATGGCCTCCACCCTCTAAATCTCTTCAAAACACCTCTTAATCACTTTCTAATTGAAGATTAGGCTTAGCAAACATCAAATCAAGGAGTATTAGCAAGAGAACCGAGGTAGAGCTGCTGTGTAAGATTGGGAACAGCGCCAAATCAGGGAATATTTCAGTTTTGGGGTTTTAGTGATGGCAAAGGTGAGTGATTAGCTTGCTTTTACACTAATTACGGTTAATTATGGGTAATTAGTGAAGATTAGCGAATTTATACATTAATAAATTCTGGAAAAATTCCTAAAATTCTATAATGATGTTTTATGGCTCTGATAAAAATTTGGGCTAATTTGGATAAGTTTTGCTAATTGTATGCATAATCACGGTTAAGAAGGATTAAGGGGAAAACATGGGTTTCTGGGTATGTTTGATCTAAAGTATTTCATGTAAATGATGTTTTAATGTTTGTGATTGATTCTATATGTTGTTACTGCTGTTTGGAATGTTTTGTAATGTCATAGGAAGTTTAGAATGGTTGAAAACGCCGTCGTTCGGCGAAAATAGCTTGCTGGAAAAAGTTGCAGATTTTCAGAACCGGTTAGGAAGAACACCCGATCCGAACCGGATAGGAGGAGGAGATCTGATCCGAACCGGATAGGAGGAGTAGATCCGATCCGAACCGAATAGAAGGAGGAGATCCGAACCGAACCGGATAGGAGGAGACACCCGAACCGAACCGGATAGGAGGAGACACCCGAACCGAACCGGATAGGAGGAGGAGATCCGATCCGAACCGGATAGGAGGAGGAGATCCGATCCGAACCGAATAGAAGGAGGAGATCCGAACCGAACCGGATAGGAGGAGACACCCGAACCGAACCGGATAGGAGGAGGAGATCCGACCCGAACCGGATAGAGGAGGAGACCCGAACCGAACCGGATAGGAGGAGGATGCCCGAACCGAACCGAATAGGAGGAAGAGACCCGAACCGAACCGAAGAAGACCATAACCCGAGATGCAAAGGTAGTCCAAATGGGAAGTTTGTACCAAAGATTCAGATGGGAATCAACGAGTTAACTTCATGATTGGGCTTTGCTGCGGGACGTGTGCTAAGGGGCTGTCGATGTCTGTAACTTTGGATCACTATGTATAGGGGGTACGTGAACGGATTCAGGGCCACAGTGGTCTAGGTACGACTAAAAGAGATATAGACCAATGAAGTGGGGTCATTTGTAAAGGTTTAGTCATGACTCCATGGGGTAAGCTTGGTGGTAGCAGTAGTTGTACAAGCCGAACTCCGTCACTACTTCGATGGGTCTAGTGGTTGAAAGCGGTATACATCGTATGCTTTATGCACTGAGTGAGAGATGTGAGGATGGTTGCCATGATTGAATTGTTTGCTATCCCTATGACATGCACACCCCCACCCCCGTATTTCTTTACACCATATGTTGATGGCACCTTAGAGTATTGTACAGTATGTAGTGCTAACTCTTTGGTTGCAGGTCCAGGTTCAGGTATGGTTTAGTATACCTATTATTGTTCTGTTTAGCTGCTTATCGCTCATACCAGACTTTTTGTCTGACCCAGAGTTTTATGTCTCTTCTTATTACTCTGGGTGCTCACACGAGCAGACTAGAGACAGGTTAGCTGGTGATGCACGGGTAGATGATCCAGAGACGAGCAGGAGGCTTCCACGTAATATATATATATAGTATTCTCCCTGTGTTGTCGAAGATCACTGCTTGGGCATTGGTGGTGCATCTTCCACTTTAGCTTTCTTTTGTTTAGAGAAAGTAGATTTTGAAAAGTTGTAATAAGCTGTATTTGGATTTCCGCTGCTCTGATGTTGACATTTATTATTAGTTATCAGCTTATGCACTGTCTCACCTGTTTTATGTCAAGTATGTTATTATTATATTTTATTCCATGCGCTGTGAGACATTCTACAGGTTCCTTGATTAGTTCATTCTCTTCTTTCTTTTCTTATGACGACCGTTTCGTGCCAGTTGGACATGTGTACAGCGCACACTTGGAGGAAGTGTCGGTTGGTGCGGGGCGGGCCGTCACACTTTGCGTCAAAGGAACTTGGGGACGTAGTGTCCTTAGGTGCTTTAGGGCGCTTGATCTATATCTAAGTATGTCAATTTTCCAAACCTATGGTTTCTCAAAATTCTCGCATGCTTTGATTTTTGTTTTACCAATATGTTTAGCTATTACGATGTTTTAGCTTTTTTTTGGGTAATGATTGAGTATTCTCATTTTCTTCGGAATATTACTTATTTCAAATAAGTAATTTTGTCTTTTCAATTGAACAAGGAATTTAATTAAATGTCTTGGTAAAAACAGGTGGATCGATACACTTGCGTTTACTTCATCGGTTAATTTTTGGACTTAGTCGTATGATATTTGATTTCGTTTTTGGATGAAATCTCAGGATCATGTATGGTTATTCTATTGTCTCATGTGTTGTATAACTTTATATACATTAATGGCAGATCTCATGTGTTGTATATCTTTGTACACATCGATGTTAATCATTTTCTTTTGAGCTCGTGTGTTGTATGTATTTATGTACATCAATTGAAACCTTGTATGTTGCATATCTTTATATACATCAACAAGGAGTTGTCTCATGTATTGTACATCTTTATATACGTCGATGAGAGATCACTTGTGTTGTATATCTTATATACATCGATGTTGATCATTTTCGTATGGTGTGGAGCCATCTCGTCTTATGATGGAACGCTTCGTATGGTGTGGAGCCATCTTGTCTTATAAAGGCATGCTTCGTATGGTGTTAAGCCATCATGTCTTATAACAGAATGCTTAGTCAATCTTTGCGGTGTGGAGCCACCACATCTTATGATGGAACGCTTTGTATGGTGTGGAGCCACCTTCCCTTATGACGGAATGCTTCGTATGGTGTTAAGCCACCTTATCCGATTTCTACCATTTATTAAAACGAAACTTCAACTTCAACCATTTATCATGTTTGCATGACATAGAAGTTGTTTTTGAAATATCAGAGGACGTGCTGATATTTCAAAATTGTGATATTATGGATTAATTGGAAATTTTAAGTCCCAATTTATTTGCTTATGGAATATTAGAGGTTGCGATAATATTTCCAATTTGTGGTGTATATCCCATATTTTGTTTCTTGGTCTTGTTTCCCTGGAAGGATCGCTTATCCTTGTGAATGTGATATATATGACCATCATACGCACCCTTTTAAATATAAGAAAAATTTGTAAGCTAGAATACTTTTAAGAAATTTTTTAAGGGATAAAATTTTCTAGCTAAAACGTGATAGGTAATGTTCGACGATTTTGGATAGTCGATATTTCCAATTTTGAATTTGAATGTTTAATTAGGTTATGTTGAAAACATAAGAGAATAGATTTAAGAATTATAAACTTATTGAACATTAAACGAATTGATTAAATTTAATTAAAACGAGCTCATCGCGTAGCGGTAGTTAGTAAATTTTCAAGTTGAACATCAATTGAATATATATGACATAATATAAGTCAAAATTCTTTAGAACAAGAATTATCCGAATCTATTGGATTATGGCTTTCTAATGAAAGAAAATTATTTGAATTAATACTAGTGTGCTTAAGAAATTTGTGTGTTTTGGTGTAGAATGAATACTAGTGTGCTTATATTCAAAGGCGAGTTCTTGCGAGCTGTGACAACCCGGAATTTCTTAACCAATTTAAAATTTTTATTTTAGCTATTTTAATGGATTTGAATATTTAAAATGATTTATTTTAAATAATAACGATTTAAAATTTATTTTAATCAAAAATTAGAACATGCATAAATTTATTTTAATTATAAAACAAGCCTGAAATGGCACGGTAGTTTGAAAATTCGATTCTAAATTTCACTTGAACATACATAATTCAAAATAAATCGGATTTCAGCAAAACAAGAAACGTTTGAATCTGTTTAATAATATCTTTCTAACGAATGTTAAAAAATGAGATTTCATAATATAAATTGAAAGTTTTTCCAGTTTAAAATATAAAATAGTCGCTATGGAATTTATATATATTTTAAATAATATATAGCCCTTAAAATATCCATTTTGCAAATGACCTCCGTTTTCGATGAAACCACTTTTGTTGGATTCGGACTATCAAATTATTGCTAGGCTTCAAATTTCATATTTTTTGGATTAATATGTGAGCATGATAAATTTAAATGTGTTTTGATATTTTAAGTTTGAATTGGATTGATCAGAAAATGGCCATTTTTCAATCAGCCTCCAAATTCGATGAAATTAGTTTTGTTAGTACTGTATCATCAAAACATAGCTGGAATTTTTTTCTGGAATTTTTGGAGTCAGTATGTGACCCTTGTAAATTAAAATGTATGGTTGAAATCAATTTTGAACGTTATATTAATTTATATTTTAATTTTGATAAAAACTGATCGAAACAATCGAATTGGCTTACTAAACATATCCCATAGTGTTCGGAATAGGGGTATTTGACTAGGGATGACAGTTGTTGGGTTTGATTTGGAGTTAGAATGAAAAATCTCACTTTTTAAATTTAAATAATATTTAAATATATAAACTCTTAGTTTTCTAAATCCTAGGTCAACACCATTTCATGGTAAAACATCAAATAGTTGCCGAATTCTTTTAGTGCCCACGAGCATCTGAAATTCAATCAATAAAATCTTACTATGCACATTTTAATTTTAGAAACATATTAAATAAAAATGGTAGATCTTTTCTAGCTGTTCAAATTGATACGGATGAGATGGTTTTTCATTTCATGGTTTGGAAGATCCTTGGCCTCAAACCGTGCTCTTTCACACGTAGTTCTAGGGAAGAGGAGAGGGTCGAGTTCAATGACATGGCGGGACGTTGGTGGCTGCACGAAGGGCTACCTAATGGTGGTGCTCGATCGATCGTTGATGGTCAGAATCTGATGCGGTGGCGTGAAGATGGAGTCGAACTAATGGGTTTCGGTGTCTAGAACGATGGAAGAGAGAGGGTTAAGGTTAATGATGGGATTAATGTTAATTAATTATATTTAATTAGTTTATTGATGTAATTAAATGTATAAATGATCATAATCTTGTCATACGAGCTCAGAAAATTGCAAACTGAAGTGCGTTGCGATCGTGGTGACAAACACTACAACCTAGAAGCGATTTGGAGCAAATTAGAATTTGGGGAAGATTTAAATCCGAACAATATTGAATTCAGAAATAAACACTGATGGAGTGGAACCCAAAGTGAGAACTTCTCACTGTAATTTTTTGTACAGTTATATATTTTATAACTATATATATGAATTGCCAGTACTGATTTTTATCAGTTTTAATCATTATAAATTGTGTACGGTGCCTGTTAGCTCACCTCCCTCGTCCACAGATCATGGACGATTTAGTTAATTGTATTGTGCTGTGATTGTGATGTGAAATAGAGTAAATAATATATATATATATATACATATATATGCGATGTGAATAAAATATATATATGCGTTGTGAAAATTATATATATATGCGTTGTGAAAATTATATATATGTATGCGTTGTGATAATTATATATATATGTGTTGTGAAATATATATATATATGCGTTGTGAAAATTATATATATGCATTGTCAGATAATATATATATATATATATATATGCGTTGTGAAATAAATATACGTATGTGTTGTATTAAAATATAAGAAATTATATATATGCGTTGTGGAGTAAAATATATGTATGCGTTGTATAAAATTATATATGCAATATATAAAATCGTCATGCTATAGAATAAATATTTGTTTGCTAAAAATAATATTTTTAGCTTATATATGCGATATATAAAATGGTCACATAATGAAATAAATATTTGTTCGCTAAAAATATTATTTATAGCTTATATATGAGATATATAAAATGTCATGTAATGAAATAAATATTTATTCGCTAAAAATATTATTTTTAGCTTACATAGGAGATGAATAAAATTGTCGTGTAATGGAAAAATTATTGGATTGTTAAAAATATATTTTTTTAACATATATATGCACGGTATAAAATTGTTATGCAATGGAATATTCAATTTTGATGTAAAATTGAAAATGAAGTTGAAATCATTTTAAAATGAATTTATAAACGATTTATAAAATACGTTTTAAATGGAAATCGATGATATATATATATATAATGGCTAGAATAGAACGCGTCGCACAGCGACCGTTCGCGAATTTCGACCATTAACTTCAAATTAATGTAACGGGAGATCCGACCGTCGGATTCTCCTAAAACTGGAACCGTTGGGTTTATATCGAAATGAGCTTTCAAATGAATATACGAGGTTTAAATTTAAATGGTTGGATTTTAAAATATGTCTAAATCAATTTTAGAAAAGGTCGCTATGGATGTAGTTCGGTGACCGTTATTGGAAGCCGGCTGTAAGAGCCTCAATAAAATTATGGAAAAAATGTGTAAAATCATAATAAATGATTTGGAAAGATTTTGGATGAAAATTTCTGCATTTGAAAAGATAAAATACATTTTTATCTAAATGAACTAGTTAATAACTAGAATAAATAAATTGGATTTGTAAAATAGGTTTTAAAATAACCAGAATTTTCCGACGTATGAATTGGAAATGGAAATAATCTTCGGAATATTTCAATATTGGATTCCATGATTATATGGATATTTTTGAGAAATTTGGAAGATATATATCGTTATTCCCAATACGATATTTATTGGTTTCAAAATTAGATGTTGAATATAAGCCGATATTATTTCTATTCAGAGCCTTATATTTAATATTCCAATTGTATTTTAGGGTTTATAGTGAACAATGTTTTAAATAATAGTCGTTCTTTAACCCAATTAATAGTGAAGTTAAGATTTGGGATTTATAAATCTTTATTCGAAGATTTAATGGAAATTTTCCAAAATAAAGTTTTCCAATTTAATATATTAAATTGGAATTGAATGGAATTCGATTTGGTAATAAGCGAGATGAGCTTCTGTGAATGAAGATCGTTACTATATATGAAATTTGAAAGGCTTTGTCATTATTCCATTTATAGTATTTGTTTGATACAGAAATTTATATCGATTATATACTGTTATGATTTCCGTGAAGATTCCATTTTGATGGAAGATGATTTTGGGTTTATCGTGAGCTGTGTCTTAAACGACATTTGTTCTTTATCTCAAGTAAAGACAAGATTAATTTCCAGAAAGTTGAATAACCATTAAGTAATGATTTTTGAGATTAAAACTGAACTAGAGTTTTAATAAATCTTTAATTAGATTTGGAATGAATGAATGGTAGTTAAACTTACCCAAAACATGAGATGAGATATAAACCAAAAACACTTGGTTATTGATATTGATTGTGATTGATTGATTGTTTGGATTGTGCTCGACCAATTTATGAGCAAATATGCTTTTACATTTAGCATTGGGTTGGGTAGAAATTTTTGTGTGCTAACATCTTGTGAAACACTTCGCGATTTGACTATGAGATGTTTAGCGATGTGGTTGAGTTCATTTCAAATTTATTGAATGATTTGAAATGATATTTTCTTAAATGAAAAGAAATGTATTCCCAATTTTGGACAGGAAATGTTTTATAAAAATGTTTTATAAAGAAGAAAGGATTTCGAGGGCTAACTCGATGTTGTTGAAATGATTTCAAAATGTATTATGTGTTTGACATTATGGTTCATCATGTAACCAATTCGTTGCTATTGATGATGTATCTGTTTGGTGGCGAAGAATTTATTATCTTGATTAACACCCTTCTCTGAGCCGTACGAGCTCAAAGGTTATGTGATTAATAGTGACTTTTTTTTTAATAAAGGATTTTTCATTCAATAAAAACCATTACAAGCCTACTGGGAAAGGAGATACAAAAGAGAAAATCCAGAAGCAATACAAACATAACAAGCAACACAAAAGAGAAAACCAAACAGATTACAAAACAAACACCCTATCACCAGCCTTGAAACCAGCAGCCTCCAAAGCAGTTACTAATAACCAGACACACCAAGAACAATTACTAATAACCAGACACACCAAGAACATCAGAAACAGCAGCATAGCAACACAGTGATTGCATGGGCAGGCTCCCAATTCATCCAAAACATCTAAAACCAGACATCCAAAAAGATAACCCAAAAGTAACAGAACCCCATAATCACCAGAGTCTCGGGACAGACCGCATAATGCATAGAACAAGCCGATTTCATAGCGTACAGGGGAAACCTTCATACCACTAACAGACCAGCACAATCATCCCATAGGCTGTTGAAGTCGAGAACAAGCAATGCCCCACCGATAGATGATGAACACACAACTCATAGAAGATAGACAGCTTACCAGCGGAAGAATGACGTGACACAATACTGGAAGTCGAAGAAGGCGAAACTGTACACCATGAGGAAAAACAGAGATTGCCAGAGACATCTGAAGCAAGACAACGGGAACAGGACCGTCGGTTTGGGCACATGAAAAGTGGGGAGAGGATGAAGATACAGAAGGAGGGGAACCTGCAGAAAAACTATGACCGAACCCAAAAGCAAGCAAGGCAACAACCAACAATGGGGGAAACAACGCTGAAGAACATATCCAAAAAGAACCGCGCTTAAGACAAGATAAACCCCCCCAAAGCCAATAGAAGCAACACTAGACGTAGAGAACAAAAATTAGCAAGCGAACTCAAAAGAAAAACACAGATCTGGAAAGAATTCGCAACGCCAATCCACTCACTTTGCTGAACCAGCAAACCCTAACTAAGAGGGGCTCAGGAGCATTAGCGATTGGCGAAAAAGACGAGAGATTCCGATCTGAACTAGGAGAGACACACCAGAGTTGAGCGATTGCGGTTTCAAAACTGACGATAGGAAAAGAACCCAGAAATAAAACCAAAAAAGGAAAACTAAATCAGAGAAAATGAAAGAGAAAAAGCGGATGAGGATAAAAGATAAATGGAGGACGAATCTAGGTGGCTGAGGGGTGAGAAATGAGGAGACGAGGATAAGATTTGAAAGAAGAAAGATGGTAGCGGCGGAAGAAACCTAACCCCGTTAAAGACTCTCAAAGCAGCTGATGACGCGACCTGTTGGTTGAGTTTTTTATTTGGAAAAAATAGTGACTGATCATATATGTGAATTGCCAATGTAAAGTACTATATTTTGGAAATTACTTGTGATTATTATGTTGTGAAATGATTTTCCCTACATCGGGATATGAAATGATTTAGTATGTGGCTAAAGATTCTGGTAACCCGGACGACTAAAAGTATGGGTGAGATGGCGTTGTAGTCCCCGAGGGCATGGAATTGTGCATTGTCAGTGTAGCCTAATCCATAGTGGGAGGTGCACATTTATATATCGAGTTGGGAAGGTGCGTACCCTTTGCCTTGTCTAAGGGGAGCCCGATATTTGGTTGCATACTTGTTTGTATACATTATGATGTTTTGGAATTCAAATTTCAAAGATTTTGGTTCGAGATCCCGAAGTAAAATCTACTTTGATATAAAAGTTAGATATGTATTTCAAATGATTTGAAATAAGAATTTGGGAATAAAGTCCAAAGGAATAATTTCCGTAAAGCGAATTGAATTTTGAAAAATCTAAATTTAGGGTTAAGCCTAAATGGGTAGATTGGAAATTTGCATGCTGTATGATGCATTGTAGATCCATATGACTATTATTAGTTATTGTTTATGCACTGGTATTAATGGGGGTAAACCCGTTCCGTGCCATGCGGCGTGGTCCCGTGATTTACCATATTTTGAAGTAAAGTTTAATAACATTTTTGAGTTCTCACACCAGTCCCATGACTGACTCGGAGTTTATTGTTTCTACCTAAACTCTGGGTGCCCATATTTTCCACATGGGCAGCTAGTAGTTTGGTTTTTGCAGATATTTCTTTGTACAGGATCCCGGATTTACAGCTGAAGCTATATTCAGAATGCTCAGTATCTGTGTATTTCTTTCAGCTGTGTTATGTATTATTTTTCCGCTGCATTGTAATCTAAATCTTTGATATTTTCTGCTGTATATTATTTATTCGTACTCTGTTATATTCCTGTACTACGATGTAATTGTTGTAATAGCAATGAAATGTTCTTCTATTTGCTTTCTGATTTGTCGGGTTCTCATTACAATCCGTGTTTTCCGGTCTACTCAGAGGCTGGCGAATTCGGGTCGTAATGATTTCGTATGATTTCCTACTTCATAATACTTATTTACATCACTATGATTTAATTCAAGAATTTTTTATATTTATATATATATATATATATCAAAACACTTGGAAAATACTTAAAATTCAAATTTTAAACTATATATGTCGACATACATAGCCATGTCGACATATAACTGTCACATTTTTATTTTTGAAAGAAAATGTCTTTTAACTATTTGTAACATTCCCGAAGCGTTGTAATCTGTTAAACCTTATAAATAAGGGCTAATTTCGAAAATTTTCATTATTCTTCTTCTTTATCCTCTTTCATTACACCATTAATATTTCATATTTTTATGATTTCTACACTTATACTCTTCCGATTTCAAGTCTAATTATATAAAACTTCATTTCTTCTGACTCTCTACTCATTACTCTCTGAATCAAAGTGCTATAATTATAGGGCTGTTGCAATCATTTGGTATAGTTTGGGAAACAATGTGTTCCTTGCAGCCGTGAAATCAAGGATGGAATTGGTGTTAACCTTGTAGCCGGGGAAATCAAGGGAATATACCTGATCAAGGGAATCGGTAGTAATCTTGTGGCCGTGAAATCAAGAGTGCTGGAATCGGTGTTAACCTTGTGGCCGTGAAATCAAGGGTGTTATACTTGGATATTGATATAATAATAAAACTTTGCGCAGTCTGGACGCAGGAGCAATCCGAACCAGTACAAAACCCGGTGTTTTCTTTCTTTTTCTGCATTTTATTTTTGTTTATTTTTGTTTTTTTGTTTGATTTTGTGTCTGTGATCATATCTGTGGTGTGTGATTCATATAGTAGATCATATTAGTTTTAGATTTTCTTAGATTTCTTGAAAACACTATCCACCCCCTTTAGTGTTTGTTTGCCTTAACGATCCATTCTGCATTCCCTAACAATTTGTATCATAGCTTGGTCTTTCAAAACGTTCATAATCTGATTTTTGAAAATATTAAATGGCAAATTTTGATTTGATTTATAATACAAGTTTAAACTCATAATCTGATTTCTGAAATTTGATTTTTGAAGATTTTATATTTTGAAATTTGATTTTTTTTATTTTGAAAATTTTGATATATGGATATGTTACAAAATCATCATGATATTATTGTTTAAAATTGTAGTTAGAAAAGTCATTTGGTTATTTGAGAAGTCATTTGATTCTTTGAAAAGTTGTGTTGTTTTACAGGAAAAGATGTGTTATATGGCTATTGGATATTCAAACTCTGAAAAGATGGGTGATGTGGCTGTTGAAACTTCAAATTCCGAAATGGTGTGTTACATGGCTGTTGAGAATTCAAAATTCTTACGAACACATGATAGAAATAAAAAAGAGGAAAAGACTAATGACGATTGGTGAAAGAAATCAAGAAGAAATGGATATATATAAACCAACAAAGAAATGGGTACCAGATCAATTTATAACTTTAGATTTCCATCTAAAACTTATCTTCATACTGTACTTCTCTTCATTTGCTTCGTAATGCCGTTGGTTTCATGTGAATCCATCAAGAATTGACCAAGTAATGATCAAATGAAGTTTTGGTGAATAAAGAGAGAAGAAACCAAAAATGCCAACGATTATCTTTAAATTTCATCCACAGGTTAGACTATTTTTTCCCAAATCCTTTTTCAGATTGTAGTTCTTGTTCTCGTGGTCGTTTTGATGGGTACATCGTCAAATTCCGATTAAAATTGAGTGAGATATGACTATTTGAAGTTGGTCATGCAAAATTAAAAATTATGTTCGGGATTTCTTACATCTCTCCTACTGTTTCGACTTGCTGCACCCTAATACCATCCAAATTCATCCCCAAACTGATACTAAATCGTAGTCCTTGCATTTCTCTTTGATTTTCCGCTGACTTCGTCCAATTCCGTTAAGAAATGAAGAAGTTATGCCTCTTGAAAGTTTGATTGAAAGTGAAAAACGAGAAGAAGAAGAAGAGAAAAGATTATGAAGAGACATGACTATTGGGCCTATTTATAATGGCTGAAGTGTCTTTCATTCAAATTCAAAATTTTAGCGCCAAGATGGTTGAATTACCGAATCTTCAATATTTTTCTCATACGGTGTTCAAATTCAACAAATGAACATACTATCCTGATCAGAAAAACGAGCCCATCGCAGTAGAGCAGATCTCATCATCAAATTCTGAAAGATATGAATGTGTGGTTCATAAAAATTATTTCATAATTATCATAGAATTTAGGAGTATATATATCTATGTACATAGTTAGGTATAGAAATTCATCCCTTTTATAATTCTAAGATATTTTGGTTCATGTGGGAATATACCATAGTATACATATTAATATACCAATCTAATTAAAATATCTTCTTATTTTGAAATTTAACTACTATTTGATTTAACTTTGAAAAGACATCAAATATGAAAATGTCTGTTCAAACTCTAATTATCAATTTTATTTATCTACTTATATTTTATAAGTTTTGTTTCAAAAATATATATATTGAGATTATTTAAATCAATAAAATTACATAGATATATGCTTGAAATAATTTAAAATTTTCAATATAAATTTATATATCTTTATATAATTTAAACATACATAGTCTAACTTATATATATATATATATATAAATTTTTTTTCATATATAATTACATAAAGATTTGGATTACATTGTAAAGTGAATACTAATTTTGATTATCTTACTTTATTAGATTTATAAAACTTATATATTTAAACTTTGGTATATAAAATATTTTTTTATAGTTTACTTTATTTTACCAGATTTTATCAAAAGTTAATTTTATTATAATTATAGACTTTATATTATAATAATTATCTAATTTTAAGTTTTAAATTTTTAACGTTTCCTTAGTAAAATTAATTTCTAATAAAAGATTGGTGTATATCTCACAATACATTAATTTTATTAGTTTTTATATATACAATTATGAATATATGTTTATATCAAAGTAGTTTACTTCATATGATAAAGTTTTATTTTTCTTTAAAATGATCTTCAATACTTATTATATTATTTTTAAAAGAAGAACCCTACTAAGATTATTTAATTCCATATTTCTCATAGAATTAAACTCTTAATCTCTTTCATTATTATCATTAACCTAACTCTAGAAATTAATATTACCTTTTGTTTGATTGAAATAACGTATAATATATGTAGTACTTTGAATACTTTTACCAAAATAGATGTCATCACCAAATCATTCTGCATATTATCATTAGACATCTTATCTCATACACCATTATTATAAATTATAATACATCTCAAATTAAAGTCATTTACATCACAAATTGCATTTAATTCAGTATATCATTTCATATTGTTTTACATATGACATACATTTCGTACTACATTATTATCGACATACTGCACACACTGCATTACATATTAACTTTTAACTTTTCATAACAAGTATACTATATGGGGATTTATTGTCTTCGAAATATATAGGATTATTAATTAAATACATAACATATTTATTTGACTTGATTGATTTGTTTGATTTGGTTGGCTTGGTTGAATTGTTTAACTTAATTGATTTGTCTGATTTGTTTGTCATAAATAACTTGATTGACTTGTTTGACATGATTGAATCTCATTAGTAGTATGTTAAAAATATACTTATGCATTTGTGGTTGATAGGAGTGTTATAGGTTTTAAGGATAAGTAGAAGTTACAAAAAAAAAAAAAAAACAGTTGGATTTATGTTTAAATTTATTTTAATGGATGTTTGTGGCAACAAAACTTAAATTGGTTGATTGTTTGGATTAAATTGCTTTACTTAACTTATATCATAGTTTTAAGATATCATATCAGAATTATTTCTTAGTCAAGATTAAAGCTTTATTATAGTTTTAAGGGAATTAGAGTATAGGATGAGTTTAGTCTTGTATTAGATTAAGGGGGAGTTTTATAGTTTCTAGGATTAGCTGAAGGGCCAAGAAGTATTTATTAACATATATTATTTAAATTGGTTGATTGCTTGAATTGCTTATTTGAATTGCTTGTATGGATTGATTATAAATATTGATTGGATTGCTTAGTTTATTATCCTTCTATTTAATTTATTAAACTAATATAGTCATAATTTTAGGGGGGGGGGGGGTTATAATCTTTTAGGCTTAAAATCATAGATTAAGACGGAGATGTTAGGATATAAGGATATTATAGAATCAAGGATAATTATATTTAATCATTAGGAACATCTATAGCATAGATTTGGGGGGAGTCATATACATTAAGTATATTATTGTAGAATCAAAAATTATAAATCATAGAATAATTATAGATATAGATCTATATAGGAATTATGGGGAGTATTTTTAGAATTTCTTTTTGATAATGCCAAAAGGGGAAGAAATTATAAAATATAGACTTATATAGGATTCATAGTGACAGGGGAGTATTAGAAGGATCAACATCAAAATATATGAACATGTATGAATATTTTATAAACTAAGGTTGTCATCATCAAAAAGGGGGAGATTGTTGGAGAATGAAGTTTTGATGACCACAACCTTATTTCAATATTAATTGATTATAAAATATATACTAACATCTTTATCTAGAATATATATATACACACACACACATATATATATATATATATATATATATATATATATGCAGGACTTGTATATAGGAATTAATACTAAAGACTGTATAGTTTTAAGAGTTTTAGAGATTCAGAATCCAGAGAAGATTCAAGAATCATGAGTAATCAAGATTTCAAGATAAAAATAGTAATAGAGTCTAGTTTATGTAAGACTCTGAATAGCACTCCAGGTTCAAATTCAAAATTTGATTTTCAAATTTCAAATTCTATTTTCAAATTCCATTCTAATTAAGTTTTTATATCTTACCTTTGATTTTAAACTTGAGATTTCAAGGATTATAAGTTTATATACATTTATATAGTTATATACTTTTATACTTTTATGTTTATATAGTTTTAAACTTTTTAATTTTTATAAATATGGTTATATGGTTTATATTTATGATTTCATATGATTTCCGACTTCATAATACTTATTTACATCACTATGATTTAATCCAAGAATTTCCAGAATTTTATATATATATATATATATATATATATATATATATATATATCAAAACACTTGGAAAATACTTAAAATACAATGTTTAAACTATATATGTCGACATTAGCCATGTCGACATATAACTGTCACATTTTTAATTTTGAAAGAAAGTGTCTTTTCACTATTTGTAACATTCCAGAAGCGTTGCAACTTTTCAAATCTTATAAATAGGGGCTGATTTCAAATTTTTTTCATTTTATTCTTCTCCATCTTCTTCCTCTTTCATTACACCATTAATATTTCATATTTTTATGATTTCTACACTTATACTCTGCCAATTTCAAGTCTAATTATATAAAACTTCTTCTCTTCTCGCTCTCTACTCATTACTCTCTGAATCAAAGTGCTATTGAAGAGTTATAAGGCTGTTGTAATCATTTGGGATAGTTTTGGAAATGGTGTGTTCTCTGTAGCCGTGAAATCAAGGAAGGAATCAGTGTTAACCTTGTAGTCGGGGAAATCAAGGGAATTGGTGGTAATCTTGTGGCCGTGAAATCAAGAGTGTTGGAATCGGTGTTAACCTTGTGGCCGTGAAATCAAGGGTGTTGTACTTGGATTGATATAGTAATAAAACTCTGCGCAATCCAGCGTTGCATGAGACTGGATGTAGGAGTAATCTGAACCAGTATAAAATCCAGTGTGTTCTTTCCTTTTCTACATTTTATTTTTGTTTATATCTGTGTTTTTATTTGATTTTGTGTCTGTGATCATCTCTGTGGTGTGTGATTCATATAGTAGATCATATTAGTTTTAGATTTTCTTAAATTTCTTGAAAACACTATTCACTCCCCCTCTAGTGTTAGTTTTGCCTTAACGATCCATTCTGCATTCCCTAACAAAATGAATATCTAGTAAATGTAAATTATGATTTTTTTTAAGTAATCTGTTATAATTAGCACATTTCAGTTATTCATGTTGTACCATAGTCTCAATCCATACATGATAGTATATTCTTATTCCACAAGGCAATAAGCTTTGCGATCTGTTTAGTAAAATACCTGAAATTCCCTTTCAATTGTACTTGATATTTTTTATCCTAAAGAAACTTGTGGCCACTAACAGTTAAAGAATTAATTTCAATTTTAGTTTGAACAGGAATTATCAACGCACAACTTGTTCCTCAATTGGAAAAGGTATATGAAGGCAAGTGTTTCACGGCTATCTTTTTTTATGAAAAATACAATTTTCATGCATCTTTCTAAGTTAGTAGTATTTTTTTACATGCTATAAATATATATTTTTGTGTAATAAATAGGAAAGTTTGAGATTCAAGTATGATGCACATGACATCAAACACCACATTATTATGGTTATCAATGGAAAATATATGGACAGAAGTCGATATCTAATTCATTTTATCTAAGGTAGCCATTTATTATTTACTTAATCAATTTGTTAAAAAGAGAAGGAAGCTAGAGAAGTAGCACCATGCATTACGTTTTCGGTTTAATTCACCCCAAATCTAAAATAGTAATTTGCATGTTCATATCCATAAATATAGATAAATATATAATCTTACAATTACACTAATGTATATACCTTCAGTTTTATTTTCTAGGACAATATATGCGCATGGAAAGATGACCAAGGATGTTTGAAAACAAAAAAGATACAACAACAATGTGATGAGATGTACAACGAGTGTCCTATGTTCTAGGTAATTAATTCTTTGTTTCTTAAAACCACTTTTGTTTTTTGGTTTAAGTTAGTTTGATGTTTAAGAACTAGAAATAATTAAGAACATTTTAGATTACCTGTGAATTAGGGGTTTTCCTGCTATATATAAAACTGGGGCTTCAGGTTTGCATGGAAAATCCAGGCCTGATTTAGATATGCTACCACTTGACTGGTTAATTGATGCAGATACATAAATTTATTTCTCCCTTATTCTCTGTTGTTAACATGTTTTAACAATGAACTTAAATTGATACAGTGAAGGATTAACAATGGATAGTGATGTGTTTTTGAAAGTGATGCATATTTCATTCAAATAATTTTTTCTGCGAACCTAAAATGAAGATTTGTCCTTTCTCAAAATTTTATCAATTTCTCAAATATCAGTTGCATACTTGCATTAGAACTACATTTGGATAAAATTACTTTATGCACAATTTGTATATTTCCTCTATAGGTATCATTTAACTTAATCGGTGGGTTGCATGTAATGATATTGCACATTGTTCCAATTTTTTTTCCCAGTTAGCACTAACACTGGGAAAATACAAAAGAAGAACGAAGTCCAAGACATTAAAAAAAGATATGAGATGATGTCAGCTGCAGCGAGATGCTAAACAATGTATTGTTTTGTAGCTATGTAAGATGCACAAGATATATCGCTTGACACACAAAATACATTTCGATAGACTAATGTGTATTTGGATTTTATGATTGTATTGTACTATATTTTGAAAACGTCACTTGAATATGTGTTATGAATATATATTATGTGTTTTAATATGTTGGAAGTTTGAATGTAACTCTATTAAGCATTTTGAAATGTATGTTAGAAATTTGTGTATATAATTTTATCACGTTTTTGCTTTAAGAATGTATTTTTAGTTATTTCATTGTAATATTTGTTTTCTGTGGTGGATTATTATATAATGGTAATTGTATATGTAGCAGTCGATTGCAGTGTACCTTATCGTTTTATTTATTTATTTTGCAACTGTAAATAACATTTGCAAAAGGGTCTATTGCAACAGCTTTTGATTATTGCGAAAAACCTCTACTGCAACTCTTTCTTAAAGGTGTCAAAATCAATTGCGAAATGTAGTAGTATATTGCAAAAGTGGGCATCAAGATTGGTGTCGACCAGTTGCAATAAGTCTATTGCAACTGGTTTAGCTAGTTGTGAAATGGTTACTTTGTTTTTGTTATTTCTTGATCTGTTTTCATAAGAAGGGTTGGTTGCATTGTGTTTTGATAAACAAATAAATATTGACTTTAAAAAGTGAATTTTAAAAATTTAATTCTTTATGGAAAAACTTGCAGATATTTTCACGATTTTTTCTAAGAAAATCACATATTGAAAAGTTTTGATAGTTTTTTTTTTGAATTTATTCTAAAGAATAAATCGTTCGTTTCCAAACAAATCGAATTTCCCATAAAATTAAAGGCCAAAATTTTTAAAACTTCATAAAATTTTGAAAATTCAAGTATTTCAATTAATCATAAAAGAAGGCATAAGCATTGTAAAATGTTTAATTCATTTTTTTCTATTAATTCAAGAGAATATTAAACATTCATAGACAAATATGGAAAAAACTCAAAATCTCCTACCATGATTAAGAAACATTGAATAAAGCTAAAAAGCGCTTAAAGTTGCAATAGTTATTTCTAAATTTTAATTGAAAAAGATATTTAATTTCAAGAATTATTAGAAAAAAAAAAAAAAAAAGAATCTTCAAACAGTTCATATTTCAATGAATATAATTATATAAAATTTATGTAGACATATATCAAAATATTTTACAAATCGTTTTTTGTTTATATTTATTAATTGATTAAATAGTAAATAAGTTTTATTATTTGATTCTTAATGATAGTTTGTAATAATAACCACTGATGTGGATGATGTTACATTGTTTTTATTGGAAAACAACACGTGTTTTTAAAAGACATGTTTAAATTGATAGATTACTTAAACTGTTTTTTGAATTCCATTCATTATTTTCTAATGAACAGATAAAATAGGCAGGCATTAGAGATTAAAAAAAAATTGTTTTTTTTTTTTTTTTTTGGTAAATAAATGACTTCCCAAACTCTTGCTAGATACAGAGGAACACGGCTGTTTTTCATTAACCTATATATGCAAATATCATCCGAATCTCCGTGTTCAGTAATATTAGCCGAGAATCTTAGTGAAGTCATGAATCTTTATTAAAGACCACTTTCACTAGATCGATGAACATCCCATTTGAATCATATTATTATTATTTTTTTGCCAAATTACCCCTGTAGAAGCTAAATCCAACGATTAAAATGAAAATAGCCTCAGCAAAATCATCTATAAATATAACCGCGAATCCGCGTGCAATTCAATTTGTTACCACCAAAATCAAAGCAAGCAAAAACCCTACAGAAACGTCAGAGATCGCAATAGTGTCGCCATTGTCAACAAGCATAGTCTGATTTCATGGAGCTCGTTCATTCTTCGAAATTCTGCTCAAACGAGCAGCTGCTGACTTACCGGGAGTGGTTTTCAGTTGCTGATTCCGGTAATTGCAGGAATTAAGTATTCTGCTTTTATTTTATTTTTCATAAGTTACAGCTTTCGTAAGTTTATTTTTTATTTTCTTCATTTGTTTTTTGAAGATGGAGATGGGCGTATCAGTGGGAATGAGGCTTTGAATTTTTTTGCAATGTCTAAGTTATCTCGTTCAGTGCTCAGGCTGGTACCTCTCAATTTCTTGTGAAAACCACAAATTAATTCCAACTCTCATTGTGCCTTGATTCAATATAGCACCTCTATGTATTTAAACAAAGACATATTGTCCCTCTTTCGAAGAATGTCGGTATATTGAAAATTTTGTGATAACCAGTTTTAGTTGATATTTTCCATAACTCTGAAACTATATATGAACTTTCTTCTTGTTGCGTTAACCTTTACTTTTCCGATAAACATAATCAAGTGACTATACTTTCTATATGTCTGCAAAAAAATGCACGAAGGTCTGGGGCAATGCTGATTCAAAAAGGCAAGGATTTCTTGACTTTCAAGATTTCATTAGCGCCATGCAGGTTTTCATTTTTCCCATTTCTTCTATATCACACATATATAAAACTTCAGGCTAAGGCATTATTGACTTATTACTAATTTGTAAAGCTTATTTCATTGGCACAAGCTGGAAATGAAATCAATCAAGAAGCCCTTGAGAATGCTGGTAAAAAAAAGGAAAATTATGCAACTTATTTTGGACTCCTCTAATTTTGATGTCTCAATTTAGATTATTTTCCCCCTATATCAGCTGAGCTGGAGAACTTGAAGTATCCAGAAATGGAAGGCTTAGACACACTCATAGCTGTAGGTATTATTTTAGCTCGAGTGTATATTTATGCTTATGAGATTACTAATTAATCGTTTTTGTAAAAAAAAATTCTAGAATGCCAAGAACTCTTCAAGAAGTGGACCTCTAACAGGTATAAATCATTCGTCATTCTTCATTGTGGCTGACTTATGAAATTTCTGTCTTGTAACATCTAACCATCGTTTTGTTACCTTGTCGTAGAAAGGAAACCTCCAAGTCCATATTCAATTAATTTTTCCGACCCAAAATCAACAAAGAAGGTACCCGTTTCTTGTACCCTATCTCATTGACGTACATATACCTTACTAAATAATTTACCTTACTAGCATGTGCTGGAGTTATGCATGAAGCATAATCTTTAATTAGTGTTAATATTCGTATAGTATTATTAGATCCTACATGTATTTCTCAACGAGTAACACCCATTCTACTGAGTGGAAAATGTTCATATGGGGTTGTTGTTCATTAATTATATAATGATTTAAGATACGGATAGGATCAAGGGCAAAATGATCGAATGGAGAAGCAGAAATAAAATGCAAAACACAAGAAAAAATTAATATGAAAGTAGAGCACAGCAACTATATCAAAGCACTTTTAATTAAAAGGAATATATTAGATTCAGAAGAGATACTTGTTCGGAAGGAATATTAAGATTTTGATGCAGGACTTGCAGTTGTACCAGTAAACTGTAGATGTGGACAGTGGCAATGATAAAAAGTGTAATTTTTGTGCTATGTTTGTATAACATATTGAAAAACTATATATACAAACTAAAGATGTAAAATCCAAAGTCATCATGGGACTCAAACCTAGACCAGACCGTAACTATAAGACAAATCAGAAACCGGCAAACGCTTGAGACCGAATCTAACAGAGGACTAAGACCAAAAGACATAGTAAATAGCACACAGTAGCTCACATCCACAATGAAAACCGCATCAGGAGCCAACAGACACAATGTACAAGAGAAAGAAAGAGACGTCACTTTTTTAATTTTCTTAACCTTTTTTTTCCTTTTATTTGAGTAATCGAAGATTTCCATCCTGGCTTGTCAATTACTTCATATTAAATTTCGTGAATATAAGTATTTAATTGTCATTTCGTCCAAGATATAAATGTATCAAGCAAAATTTGAAGTACGATGAAGTTCTCATAAGTAATTATGTTATTTGCAATTTTTTTTTTTACTGGATCCAAAGGAAACTGGGACTCTTATAAAATTTTACTAACCTTTTTTTGCTTTATTAATGGGTTTAACTATAACAAAAGATTTTGTGTTTATTTCTTTTTTTTTATAGCTCAGTTGAGCAAAGTCCATTCGTCAAAACTAAAGTAGTCATGTTACTACTAATTAAAAGGAAAAAAAAAACCAATATTAACATTTCATGCAAGTTATGATACAATATTTATTTTTAATAAAATTTATATATAAAATTATTTAAAAATGTCAGTTTTAGATACTTTGGTGCTGTTTGGTTTGGAAAACAAGTATTGTGTTATGCGTTTCAAAATCTACGTGCACGGGAGAGGAGTTGGTACATCCTAATCATTCCAACAATGAGTATATCGGAAAAAGATGGATTTTGATATTCTTCAAAAGGCGCAAAATAAAAAGAAAAGTCATTTTCAATTTTACATGTTAAAAGCATTTTCAATCATTTTTCACCCATCAGTGCTCTTTCCAGTGTTTTAAATTACACGTTGAAAGCGCAAAATATAAGCCTCATTTTTCAAATCAAACACTATCCCGGTTACTCTTAACTAGTCTTAAGATGGACTTTAGCTAGAGTTTGAGATATCAATCCAAGATAAACAGCCGAGATCTCGTCCGATATGATATATTGTATGCGAAACGTCTAAACGAAACATGATTGAAATACGTGATTTAGAACATTAGCAATATCAAACTAACAGATTGGATGATTGATATATGATGCATCTAGGCATGGCAGTTAATACCATTATAACTGCTGCTTTTAGCAATCAACATCAGATTCAAATAGATCTTGTGGAAACTTATGTATTTGAGTAAAAATGATTTTTTTTTTCCGGACCATCAATATATGTTTTCTAGTGTAGAACAAGTTAAGAACCGATAATAAACAATTATTCTTCACAGAAAACGCCCCCCTACTAAGCTACTGCCAACTCATGGGACTCCCATATATTAAGCCTGACTAATCACAAGGAACTAAATACATCTCTGTCAACAGACATTTACCGGTTTCATGGTCTGATTTTTTACGAAAGGCTTCCTCATATTAATGTTAACTGCATTTCATGTATTACAATCAGATTTTTTTTTTTTTTTTTTTAACTATTTCTCACAGATTCCTTTAAGCTCAGTAACTTCAATTAGTGATGGCTTAAAGAAATTATACGTCGAAAAGTTGAGGCCTTTGGAAATCACCTACAAGTTTAATGATTTTTGCTTTCCTCTGTTGGTGAGCTGCAACATGCAAGTTTATTTATTAGTTAGACTGAAGAAGTCTTATAATATGATGATTAACTGTGACCGGTGAACCCTTCGTAGACAAATAGTGATTTCAATGCCAAACCTATGGTAATGCTTATGGGGCAGTATTCCACTGGAAAAACTACATTTATAAAGCATTTATTAAAATCTGACTACCCAGGTACGATCTTATGTTCTTACTTTATTAGCTTTCTTACTAAAGTCTAACTACTCAGGTCAATTTATTTCATTATTTCGTGAAGGGGCGCAGATAGGACCTGAACCTACCACGGATAAATTTGTTGTTGTCATGGTATATTTCTTTGACAGTACCTACTGATATTTATTTAGAGCTTCTCTAACTGTGGACATACAAATTACACTTGCTGAATTTTAAACGTCCTAGCATCCCCAACAGTTGATTATAAAACGTACCACTCTTAATATTTAAACGAACGGTTCAGAGTATGGAACCTGTACATCCTAGAGTTCATACTTGGACTTTAAGCGCCTGTTAAACTTAAATCTATATCCATGTAATTCATGCAGCAGCATGCGTGCTTGATTAATAGGCGCCTACTTCGGTTTTCTGTTGTGAAAACTTAAAAAATACAAACTGTTACATATTAATTTGTAGTTTCTACTTTCTACACTCATAAACTTTTGGAGATTCTCTTTGTAATAAACGTCTGGAAAGTTTTATTGTTTATTTGAAGCATGTAGTCACAATTTTAACCTCAGAAATCTGTCATAGTCCGGTCCAGATGAAAGAAGCATTCCTGGAAGCACAGTAGCTGTTCAAGCAGACATGCCATATGGTGGCTTGACGTCATTTGGAACTAGTTTTCTGTCAAAATTTGAATGCGCTCAGATGCCACATCCAGTATGATTTTTCTTATGCCGAGACAATTAAATTTATTTGTATAATGGCTAACTTGCAAACTAATTGTTTTCTTTTGTTTAACAGCTTCTTGATCAAATAACATTTGTTGATACTCCTGGAGTTCTTTCTGGAGAAAAGCAAAGAACTCAACGCGCTTATGACTTTACTGGTGTTACGTCATGGTTCGCATCTAAGTGTGATCTTGTGCTTCTACTTTTCGATCCTCACAAACTTGATATCAGCGATGAGTTCAAGCGTGTAATTGGATCTTTACGTGGCCATGAAGATAAAATTCGCATTGTTCTTAATAAATCGGACCAAGTTGACACCCAACAGGTAATAATCATCAAACCATTTAGATGTGTCTAAATGGGTTTTCACCTTAAATTCTTTGTTTTATTCTAAGTTGCACGTAGATCACCTTCAACAAGTCAGGTAAAGGTATATAAACGAATAAAAGTTTGTGAATGGGTTATTTGAGTGGAAAAAAGGATATAATACGTCTTTTCTTCCTATTTATCGTTTGATGATTATTTAATCGTTCCAACTCAACATTACTTGTCATTTTTTGCAGCTCATGAGAGTTTACGGAGCATTAATGTGGTCCTTGGGGAAAGTCCTTAGTACTCCTGAAGTCCTACGTGTATACATTGCGTAAGCATCTCACAGTGCAAGGTTTTATTAGTATGTTCATGCAGTCATGCTCTTAGAAGATGGATGAGTTTATTCTCCCAATTTTTCTGTTGTACTTTAAAAGAAAAAAGGATTAAATAATCCATCTTCCTTTATTATTTCTTTTGATGAAAACAAAAAACTTCGATGGCATTGTTCAATTGCAGTTCTTTTGGTGAAGATCCAATAGATGAATCACTAATTGGTCCAATTGGAAAAGAATTGTTTGAGAAAGAACAAAAAAGCCTTCTCAATGATTTGAAAGATATTCCTAAAAAGACTTTGGATCGTAAGGTAAGTTGTCATGTAGGCTTCATTTAGAGTTTAATTGATGTTCTAGCTCGTGATATATATATTTATTTAACAACTCTTTTTTCAGATAAATGAATTTGTTAAGCGTGCAAGAGCAGCTAAAATTCATGCTTACATTATCAGTCATTTAAAGAAAGAGATGCCGGTACTGATTGGGAAGGCCAAAACTAAACAGAAGCTGATAAAAAACTTAAATAGCGTATTTACTAAGGTCTTTATTTCACACCTGATATTTTGCATCTTATATTTTAGTGTGTCCATGCAAGTAGTCGAAATAAATAACCAAGGCTCCCCAATATTCTTGTACGTTTAGCATTTCACACTTGTTATTAACCTTCAAACCTGTTTACCCCCCTTTTTGTACTTCTGCTGCTCTGCGTGTGTATGTGAGTTGGCAACACATTGTTGTAACAAAACAAATTCTTTTGATGTTACATTCCTACCAACTTATATTTATCTACCACTTCTTCAATTTATGTCGTAATGTGGGATTTTCGAATTTAAACTTAACAACTTGGGAGACAATCTTAACCGTTATCTTGTTTTTCCTTTTAAAGCTAGACTTGATTTAAATCTAACACATTGATGCAAACTTCGCCCTTTTCGTTTTTGTCTGTATAAACTAGATTTCTTAACAGGGGTGCCCCGGAATGCTTCTCTCTCTATGCATACATACATATACATACATACATACATACATATATACATACATACATACATACATACATATATATATATATATATATAATAATAATAATAATAATAATAATAATAATAATAATAATAATAATAATAATAATTTGTAATGTGATTTAAGCTATACAAAATCTTACAAAAACCTTCCTAAACTTCTAAAGTCCCCTGTACTTGTACATTTTCCAATGCAATACAAAATATTCTCCCACCTCACAATTGTCTTCCTTGCATGTATTTTGTAGGAGTTAGTTTGGACATTATTTTTGGTTAGGGGTTGCCATGTGTAGTGTAATTTTTACTTTTTTCGGTGAATGTCTGCCGAATTTTTTGACCCTCTCGTATCCATAACGGAGTCCCTTTGTCAATTCCTACTTATATCGTACATTATTGTTTGCACACTTGCATTCTAAATATGTTTATCTGAAAATATAAGAGTCAATTCAAAGTGGTCTCCTACCATCAAACTGCCACATTTATTATGGTCATCTTCAATCATAAAATTAGTATCAATTCTTGCACCAGTAGTTTTTTTCATGGAAACATTACCATGACTTCTAAAATTTTGAACTTCCGCTGCTACATGTGAAACTATTACAATGCTTATTTCACAAGGTATGAAAGCTTAATTTATCATAAATTTATTATAGTTTAAACTTCGTTTGCATCATTAAAAAAACAAAATATTATGTAGAAGAAAACTTACATGACACATATTAAATTGGAGCAGCGAGTAGCTTCCAAGTAAAGAGGTTTCTTTGTAGATGCTCCAATTTGAAGACCATAGGGTGAATTATGCTTCACTAAGCGATAAAACAGTTATCTTTGAATCGATTTATCCATGGCGACAGTGGATAATATGGTAAAAAGTTAAACATATACTTCCGTTTTCATTGTGCTGGAGTCCAGCTTGCTCGAGATTAAAAGAAAAAAAAAAGGTTTGAAATAGTAAAATATAATTAAAATGGGAAGAAAGCTGGTGATTTCTAGAATGTGAATGGTTGAGGCTTAAGGAAAGGAAAAAATGCGCACTGGCCAAATTAAAAGATTCTCTTATTATTAGTAAAGATCAGTTTTTTCTGTTAAGTGATTAGCAAAGATTTCATTGAATTTCTCTTTCTATGAGCATAACTCCATTATAGCCTGGCACTGTTTGGTTGTCATTTGAGTATGTATGGCATTTTTGTAGGTACAAAAAGAAATGCATCTACCTGAAGGAGATTTTCCAGATGTTGAGCACTTCAAGGAAGTGCTGAGTGCATACAGCATTGATAATTTTGAAAAGCTAAAGCCTAAAATGATTCAAGCTATTGATGATATGTTGGCACATGATATCCCCGAGCTTCTCAAAAACTTCAAAAATCCATATGAGTAATTTGGATGAATATGTCTGGACTGTTTGTTTTTACAGCACTCAGAATGGAAGATGCTTCACCCATTTATTTATTGGGCATTGTAAGGCAAATTTGTCACTTTGGCCAAACATATATAGTTTATCATTTAAGCAAAACAAATATATTGTAAATGAACAGTTAAAAGTAATTTGAATCATGAAAGAATAGTTATTATTGATTTCATTTTGGTGAAACTGTGAATGTGCGCACTTACTCCAGCCACCTATACTAGGGTCCGACGGCTGCAATTTTTGTCTTTTCTTCCTTATTCTTTATCTTTCTTCGGTCGACGTTATGGTGGGTGCATTGCATATGGCAGTGGTTAGGGCTGGCTCTTGGGGTTAGACAAACAACCAGTTAAGACAACCCAGTGAAGGCCAGTCCTTTGGAAATTAGATTAAAAAGAATTGTGGAGTAAGTTCATATATAGTTGTTAATATTTCACCTTTTTAGAATTTGAAACCTAGTTAGATTTATCTTTATGTGTTGCTAATGCTACCTATTTGCAGTATTATTATTATTATTTTCCTTGTTCGAACACAGCTTGTCGCAGTTCTTCCAAAGTAGTCCAAAACAGCGAACGTTGTAGGTAGTCGGATCACTTACGTGTTGAATTATCCAGCTCAAACTCAACCACATATATATATATATATATATATATATATATATATATATATATATATATATATATATATATATATATATATTGAATTTGTTTTGAAGAGAAACCGACCGAAGTCGTAAAACCCTCTCTAGTGCACCTACTCCGTCCACGAGCACTATACACACACACACACACACGCACGCATAAGGAGCGCTCTGGAGCACCCATGTTTTGCAGCATCTCTGTTACACCCCCGACCAATCTGTGAACTACGGTAATCCAAATCTAACTAAATTTTGTAGATGTTCAATTCATACATATGTTATTAACTATCCAAAATTTGAGTTCGTTCCGACATTCGCAACATTTCCAAAATCTTAGCTCAATTATTCACCGTTCGGACATTTATTCAAACGTAAATTTAAACATTAGATATACTATTTTACGAATGTCAGAACGAACTCAAATTTTGGATAAATGATAATATATGTATGGATTGAACATCTATAAAATCTCGTCTGATTTGTATTATTGCAGTTCACAGATCGGTAGATGATGCAACATGGGTGCCCCAGAGCGCTCCTCTCTGTATATATGTGTGTGTGTGCGCGCACAAGCGCATTCACGTGCGCACGCGTGTTCACGTGCGCACCACTACAACAAAAATATTTTATTACAACGTTCTTTTTACAACCGACTTTGGTTGCCCATTGTAATTGAATGATATTGCAACTGTCATTTCTGGACCATTGTAATAGATATCTTGTACAACGTCCCTTTTACAACGAGCAATGACTGTCTTTTGTAATAGAAAGCTATTACAAAGTCATTGTAAGCCAGTTGTGATAGATGTCAATTTTACAACGTTAAGAGAATGCCCTTTGTAAGAGATGCTAACTTTACAACGGGTAGTGCTCATTGCAATAGTGTCAGTTTTACAATGATCATAATATGTCTGTTTTAACCGATGCCAATTTTACAATGATCATAAAATATCTTTTGTAATGTCCGTTACCAATTCTCGACAATGATCAATAATTAGTAATTACGATACTTACCTAAAATTAATATCAATTATTTTTTATTATTTAATAATTAATCATTAATAATATTATATTAATCATATGTTATTAATTACTAACTATAATATTATATTACTAATTACTAATCATTAATAACATTATATTATTTAATCATTAATCGTTTATACTATTATATTAATCATTTATAACTTATAATAATTTGTGATTATTAATAAATAATCACTAATTAATAATTATTATATATAATTAGTATTCCAACAAGTTTAATTTTATTTTCCAGTCATTAATAAGTAATACTGAATAATTAATACCAAATATATAATAATATATAATTACCTATAAATATTAATAATGTATGATTAATAATATTACTATTAACATTTAAAAATGAATAGACTTAGTTTTAAGTAATAATAGTATAATATTGGATGGTAGATTTCATTAATTTAAATTAAATTAAAGTAAGTATATAATAAGCATGATACTCAACTTGTTTGCCAATTTAACAACGCACTAAAAATATTCATTGTAATAGATGACAATCAATAATTGATAATTACAATGCTTTCTAAAAACTAATAATTATTATTTATTAATATCTCATAATTAATTTAAATAATATTATATTAATCATAGGTTACTAATTACTAATTATAATAATGTACTAATTACTAATCATTAATAATATTATATTATTTATTAATATTTAATCATAAATAATATTATATTAATCATTTATAAATTATAATAGTCAATGATTATAAATAAACAATCACTAATTACTAATTATTATATATAATCAGTATTCCAAAAAGTTTAATTTTACTTTCCAGTTATTAATAAGTAATATCGAGTAATTAATATTGAATATATAATAATTTATAGTTAACAATAAATATTAATAATTTATGATTGATAATTACAATTAAAAATTAATATTAAAAATTGAAATAATATATGCACATTAATTATTAACAGTTAGTAATTATCATTAAATTATAATTAATAAATATGAAGTAACATTTGATAATTAATTTTTACTTTTAAATAATTAAGAAAAACGAATAAATAATAGTATATACTTAATATTAAATAATTTGTAATCAATAATTACTTATTAGTGTTAGCAACTTATAATTAATAATATATTATAACAATGTATGAATAATAATGTATATGCAATGATGTATAATGAGGGCTGGTAATTGGATCCGAGAACCGAAGAACCGAACCGAACAGACTTAAAAGACATGAACCCTAACTGAACCCGATGGGTCTCAGGTCGGATTTAGATGATGAAAAATACAAAAAAGACGCGATCGAACCCGAGTCGAAAGACCCGACCAAAAAGCATTCGAATATATGTATTTTTAGTGTTATTATCCAACCGAACCCGACCCGAAACGAAGCTCGGGTCGGGTCCAAATTTTTGAATGTGTAGTTTAGACTCAACAAAACTCGACCTCTTTTGAACCGAAACCCATCGGGTTCGGGTCCAACGGGCTGGATCTAATTGCCACCCCTATGTAGAATATATATATTTAATAAGTTTTCATAATTATGATTAGCAATTCATAGCTAATGGACTAATGGAGTACTAGACATTTGGGAACAACTTCTCGCTTTGCATTTTTATTCTCGCGCTTACAAAAAATTAACATTCGGAAAAATCCAAATGCCACATTTTCCCCATCCCCAAATTAGTAAAACTTAGATCTAAATCTGAGCTCCTTACATGTAAAAAAATTCCTCCATCGCGGTTAGGGGTGGAAACCGGACCCGACCCGGTGGACCCTGACCCGACCTGGCGAGTCTCAGTTCTAGGCGGGTCGGGTTTTGTCGGGTCTGAACTATACAGTTTAAAATATGAACCCGACCCGAGCTTTGGTTCGGGTCAGGTCCGCTCGTGTTTGATTAGATAGTAACATTAAAAATACATATATTTCAATGTTTTTTGGTCGAGTTTTTTGGGTTGGATCAATTCGGTTCGGGTTTGATCATGTCTTAATTGTATTATTCATCACCTAGACCCGACCTGAGACCTATCGGGCTTGGGTCTTTTCAGGTTGGGTCGGTTCGAGTTCTCGGTTCTAATGCCCAGCCCTAATCGTGGTCCGCTCCCATTTTATCGCGTCGGCTTCCTTTTGATATTCATATGACCAGGGTCTTTTATCCCTAAATAAAATCTAGGGTTTCTGGCATTGCTTCCTCTTTGTAGGTCTAATTGATTCAATTGGTATTCGAGAGGTTTGTGATCATTATTGGTTCTCTAGATGCTTGGCTGTGTCCTAGTTCTTCGAGGATAAAATAAATTTGGAATTTTGACTTTGCTTGTGAATCGAAAAAAACTCGATGAGAAACTGGAATGCTTTCGGTTTTAGTTTTGCTTGGAATTCTTCTTTGTTGTAGCCATACGTTTGCCTATGATGAATAAGGTTAAATTTATATGGTTTTCCGACCTTAAATTCTCTGATTTTGTAAATATTGACTTGGCCATTATTTGTTGCTGAGAATAGAAGATTTGAATCTTCTTATGTGATGCGCTTTGAGCTGTTCTTTTGTTTGTGGTATTGACTGTTTCAACAAATTTTGAATTATGTTGCTTCCTAGTTTCTTTTTCTATGAACCTGTAAATACCTATTCGAAACATAAAATTGCTCTGCTTCTTTACCTGTAAATACTGATACTATATCATGATTTGATTCACTTGAAACATTGTTGCTTGTTTGCATTTGTTGGTGTTGAATTTTTGTTGAGATTGTTGATAAGGCAGATATTACTCTTGATCTTGCTGCTTGCTTTTGTTTCTTGGTATTCTGGTATCTTGATTCTACTGTATTTGTGTGTTGTCTTTTTGTTCAAACCATGATAAAGGAAAAAAATAGATGCCATGACGTATAATATTTGGTATCATGGTCTTTGCACCTTTTGTTGTTTGGCTATGCCCCATGCATGCTGCACATAAATTCCGAGCTTGCTGTTTGCACTGCCATGAGCTTGCTGTTTTCAATTTACTTTCCCTAGTATGGCAACAACCTATACAACATCATGGTATATTGCATCATAGTTGTAAAGACCCGAAAATTGCCGCCTTTTGAATCGACCGTAGACCGCACAGGTCCGATCCAAAAGTCAGAAATTCTAGCATCGTTAAATTTGGGCATACAATGCAATAGACAGGAACAAAAGAACTTTTCATTGTTATTACAATAATTTTACAATAGAGTACAGAAATATCAGAGTACATCACAAGTAATGCAGCAGAAGATAAATGACCACAAATACAGCATAATGCACAACGGAAACATAAATTACAATCAGCGGAAGACTCTCAAATGCTCTAGACACAGCTTCAGGCTTCAATCCAGAATTCTGCTCAAAATATCTACAAACAAACTACCCGGCTACCCGTGTGGAAAATATGAGCACCCGAGTTTATAAGGGAAAAACAAACTACGAGTCAGTCATGCAACTGGTATGAGAAACCCTACAATTATCTTAACTTATTTAAAATAAGGCATATCATGGGACCACACCGTATAACACGAAACGGGTTTACTCCACATGAATGTCAGTGCATAATCAACTACAAAAAAAATAGACTTATACAGCCGACAATGCATCAAACAGTATGCAATTCCTTAATCTACCCATTTAGGCTTAGTTCCCAAAACTTAGATTTTTAAAATCCAATTATCTTTACAGAAGTTACTTCTTTGGACTTTATTCCCAATTTCGTATTTCAAATCATTTGAAATACATATCTAGCTTTCATATCAAACTAGCTTTCACTACGGGATCTCAAACCAAATCACTTGGAAATTTAAATTCCAAAATATCACAAACAATGCATAACAAATCGTATGCAACCAAACATTAGGAGGTTTCTCCCATTAAAAAGGCAAAGGGCACGCACCTTCATTCGCTCGATATATATATATATATATATATATATATATATATATATATATATATATATATATATATATGCCTCCCACTAATGGAGCAGGCTACACTGACCAATTCTTAAGGTCCTGGGTCTCACATATACTTTTAATCCTCAGGGTTACCCGAATATTTAGCCACATACTAAATCATTTTATATCTCGAAGTGGAAAAATCATTAACACCAATAATCACAAATAAATCAAATCTATGATAATTTCTACTTCCAAATCATTTCAAAAACATTGGGTTTAGTCCTCGAAATCCTTTCTGTTTTATAAAACATTTTTATAAAACATTCCATGTCCAAAATCGAGAAAACATTTTCTTTTACTTAAGAAAATATCATTTCATAAACCATTCATTAAATTGAGATGAACTAAACAACATCGCTAAACACCTCATAGTAAAATCATGAAATAAATCACAAGGTGTTAACATACAAGTATTTCTACCCAGCCTGATGCTAAATATAAAAGCATATTTGATCATAAATTGGTCGAGCACAATCCAAACAGTAATTCGACAACAACAAATATCAACAACCACGTATATTTGGTTTTAACACCTCTCGTGTTTGGTAAATTTAATTACCTTCTTACATTTCAAATCTAGTTAAAGATTTATTGAAAATCTACTTAGTTTTAATCTTCAAACACAAAATACAATTTGATATCAAATACAAGGCTTTGAATAGAAATCGTTTCGACTTATATTTAATATCAAATTTTGCAATCAACAGATACCGTATCAGGAATAACGATATTGATATCTTCCAAGTTCCTTATGACATCATCTATATAATCACGGAATCCAATACTGAAATATCCGAAGATAATTTCCATCCAAATCCATTCCAATTTATATGTTGGAAAAACTATGGTTATATTAAAACCATTTACAATCCAATATGTTGATTTAAAACCATTGAATCCTTTATCTTTAGAAAACATCATCCGATCTTAGTCGAATATGCGATGTTCCTTTCGGTTCTTCCCACCCCTTGCCTAATGGAATAAATTCTAATTAGATCTCATGGGTGATACTAGACTGTACTATCAGGAATCATCATATATTCCTTTTGATTCTTTACTCCATTTGTTAACTAGTTCATTCAGTTAAAAATATTATTTTTCTTTCCAAATTTGGAATTTTTCATCCAAAATCTTTTCTAAATCATTTATTATGATTTAAAATAATTTATTCATATTTTTCATAATTTTATTATGCCTCTACAGTCGGTTTCCAATTCTGGTCACCGAACTGCATCTATTGCGATCTTTTCAAATATTTTTTTGTACTTATCTCAACATTTGACCATTGGATTTCATAGCTCTTATTATTGTTTGAAATATATTTTAAATATGAACCCAATGCTTTCATTTTCGGGAGAATCCGACAGTCGGATCTCCTGACACATCCGTTTTAAGTTAACGGTGACGTTCGCGAGCCGTCACTGTGTGACGAGTTCTATTCAACCATACTTTGGCATATATAATTAAATATCGAATCTAATCGCTTCTATCATAGTTTATTAACTATTTGGCTAACCCATCATGTTTTCGGAAAAATTCGCCATAACCTCCTTTGTACGGAGTGCTCAAGAAAACCACAACTCGCCTCTCTAGGCCCTCATAAATCAATATACATATATCTAAACAAAAACAATGGGAGATATGTAAGAAAATATCATCCCAATACCCGTGCGGGGTTTACTAAACAACCAATTGGATTATATACACACAAGGGAGATGTGTAAAAAATATCTTCCCAAGATCCGTGAAGGAATTATATCACGATCCATGTTGCTTATATACACACAAGAGAGACATGTATGTTACTGTCTTCTCAAGGCCTGTGTGGGGTTTACTACAAAATCAACTGGCTTATATATACAAGGGAGATGTGTAAAAAATATATTTGCAAAACTGGTGTAGGGATATTACCACGATCCATGTAGCTAATATACGCACAAGAGAGATGTGTAGGTGTATGTCATCTCAAGACCCATGTAGGGATTAGCGCATTCATATACAGTCGATATACAATCGTTAATACATTAAACATCCAACAACCACTTAAGGTCCAACCAATTGTCAATCTACATTGTTTGAAATACGGTTGACGTATATTTAAACAACGTTTCGAATAACAGATAAAAATCACATTTTTATTGCACTACATAATGTTTAACATATCAATAAACTTGTATGATCCATAATAAGTATTATTAAACATTCTTAATTAACAATTGACAATCAAATAAATTTATTCCTTTTCTGCATGAATTTTAATGTCAGTTTAACATACGTAACTACATATATATCAATTAAAAGTGATATTTTTTCTTACTAACTATCAACTAATATCATAATAAATTATTATTATGAACCAATATTCATCGCATAACATCGTGATAAATTTTTATTAATAACTAACGGTTAACAGTTAATTTTATTCACCATTTTCATGTAGTTTCGTTTCCTTACCAACAATAAATAAAAGTCATATTTTTATCGTACTACTTCACATTTAACATTTTATTAAATTCATACGATTAATCGCCAATAATTATTTTAACTTCATCAATTAACAATTAAATACTTAAATTTAACTAGCCCTTTTTAACGCGTTTAAATTTCTCACATACTTAAACAATTACACAAATCATATTTTAACATGCTAATAATTATTTAACATCCTAATAAACTTATATCATCAACCAATAATCATTATTAAACTCAACTAATTAACTAATAAACAAATAATTGTAATCTAGCTCTTTTGAAGTTGCGATTTCTCACCGTGAGTTCAACTATGCTAATCCTTTTTGCATGGATGCACTAGTGGATTCTTACACTTGCCTACTGCTAACCCCCTTTGAAATGGCTTCAAATAGACAACGTGCACATAGATTGGATCGTGAAACATTGGATCATGTGCATGTATATTATGCACGATATGGATAGGATCGAAGCAATTGTGTGGATCGAATCGAGAAACATGCAATGGATCAATGCATACCTATAGATCATTCATATTTGAATCTACCTAGATATGTATGTGTGAGTCGTGCATTCGGGTCGATTATAGCAAAAGCTGGATGGATTGGTCGTATAGTTGCTGATTATATACATGCACGAACCACTTATATAAAGCATGGTGGATCGCACACAAAAAATAATTATATGGATCGAGCACAATTCGATTAGCTGGAACATGAGAATATCATTGGGGATTCAACTAGTTGGTTAACATACAAACATGGACCGGTGCGCCATATACAAACGATCCATGATGGATTGGTAGTGTAAGAATTTCCTGTGCTCCATCATAAAGGAAAACATAGAGGTATGGATTGTTCCAAAAGCAATATGTGACACAAAGCCAAGGGTCGCGAGAATGTATGAATTGGTGGGTATATATACAAAGCATGGATCAGTCACAACACTTGTATTCATAAATCACAGTGCACGATCCATGAATAGCAACAACATATTTCAACTCATTGTTTGTTTGACTGCACATGTATGGATTGTGCATGAAGTTGGCACATCAGCTTCGGCTTGTGATATTGATGGATCGGTTAAAAATGGGTCGCAAGAGATAGGTGAGCATGGAACAAATGATAAAAGATGGAAGAGTATTGGATTATTCCAGTTTAGATAGAGGATGGATCATAACACAATACAACAGGCCGTGGCCTTAAAGCATGGAGTGTTTTATGTAAAAAATGGATGGGTCGTTCTCCGATCCATTTATGTGGATCACATATATGTCGTCTGACTGTTGAAGGTATGGAGCACCAGTGTTGAGATGGTTCGATTGGAAGATACATATAGGTCGACTGTCTTTAATTAAGCATGGAGCGTGGGAAATTGCATGAGCCATGAATGATACGTGGATTGCTCACGTGGTAGGCAAGAGAAGCCAAAGATCGATGATTCCAGCTGTATATGTATGGACCGCTGGGAGGTGAAATGAAAGTTTGGTGGTACATTATGAACTGCAAGTATGTCTTCATGGATCGCATATGTGGACATGGATAAGTTTGCAATAGGCATCGTATGCCTTCATATTGCCTGGATCGTTAATTTAGAGTGAGGACTGGATCCATGCAAGCGTGCTTATTTCAGGGACCGTGTACACCACTAACTCCATACCACTCCAATCTTCGCCTATAAATATCAGACCCCCTCACACATAAAAGGGGATTAGATTTTCTCCTCCTGAAGGGTTGCCATTATTGATCTCCAACAACACTCAAGCTTCTCCAGCACCATTAAAGCTTCTTCAAGCATCATTCAATCATCTCCATCACCACCCTTCTGCAGAAATCATCGAAGATCATCACCGAGCTCGATTATCGAAGATTATGTCTGATAATCATCGCTACTAGTGAGATTCGAGTGTTTCTACTCCGGAGATTTAAATAGATAGAGAATTATCGAGAGATTGCTAAAGAATAGAGAGGGAATCATTGTAAAAGATAGAGAAAAATGTAAAATGAGATCGAATTTGTACCTTGTAATGGAGAAATCTATGAAAAGCTCTTTCAAAGTGGGCGTAGGTCAAAATAGAGGCTGAACCACTATAAATCTACTCTCCATTTTACTATTTTTTTGCATTTTTCTGCTCTTAACTTTGTTTTCTACAGTTTAGAAGTGTTTTATCACCTCCTTGGAAGTTAGCGTCAATTTCCATTGTTAGCATTTTGGCGCCCACGTGGGGCTCAAACCCACGACCACAAGGTTAAGTTCCTTGATTTGGGAGATTTGAAGCATGTTCTTTCAGTATATATTCGCATGATCTAAAAGGCAGGATCGTTGAAAGGATTTCTCTAAAACTCCTACATAACCGATAGTCTCATGATAGGTTAAAAAGATCTAAAAAGCGTTAGTGAAAAAGATTTAATTATAAGATTCAAGACTCGTCAATATATCATGGATTCGTAAAAAACGGAAGGTATACTAGTATTCTGGTCATGAAAGAAGAAAGTATAGCAACCGTCAATCAAGCAATTGGAGAAAAGTCTTCTTCATGAACCATTCGTGCGACTGTCCATCAACATATTGCCTATTCGTGAATCCATGCCAGTCAGGATAACATAAGTAGTATATGACGATCTAATTCATTGAAGAAATTCTATAAAGCGACTGATAAGTTCATTAGGCTGAAGCTTACGTCCTCCTTGGCTAGAAACAATGTGAATGACATTAATATACATGACGTGGCTAATCATCAAATGATGAAGGGTTCCAATGAAAGTGGAATTGGTACCGACAATCTGAAAGGGGGAAAAAGAAGGCTAAGTGCCCTCGTTATTACAAACCTAAAGACTTCATCCTTCTGAATAATACTTTGGAAAATATATTCCTGGCCATTGAATGTGAGGAGCGATACCCAAAAGCCACTAGAAATAAAGACATTTGATAAACAAGCGAGTTTGGGAAGGCTATGTTGTTTTCACAATCAACTCGGTTACGATATCAATGAATGTTGCCACTTGAAAAGCCTGATTGAAAAGCTTATCAGACAAAACAAGTTGCAACAATATGTTGAAAATCCATAAGTAATGGATCCATGTCCGAATTGCAACCTCTATGATAATAAGCCACCCACAACGACTGGGGGCATTATATCCAAACATTTACTATTTTGATATTAATAAAGCCTACACTCAATCAATTTTTATGATTCCTTGAAAAATTCTATTGCTGGATTAAAATTGCATGGTTCTAAAATCGATTTAATATTGTAGGCGACATGACCTAGTAACCCTCACAACACATCCCAACAAAGACGTCCCAAGTGTCAAGTGCCATAGACATCACTTTGAATATACGCTAGGATCGCCTTGTGGATCGAAGAGGGGAATCACTAAGATTCAAGTGGTTAAAAGCGCGACAAGAGAACTCCAAAATAAAAGTCGTCCCATAGCAGAGGTGAGACAAATGTCATCCCCATAGCAGAGGCGAGATAAAACTCCTCCCATAGCAGAAACAAAATAAAAGTCCTCCCATAGTAGAGGCGAAACAAAAGTCCTCTCATAGCAGATTCGAGATAAAAGTCCTCCCGTAGTAGAGGCAAAATAAAAATCCTCCCATAATAAAGGCAAGATAAAAGTCCTTCCATAGCAGTGGCAGAATAAAAGTCCTCCCATAGCAGAGGCGAGATAATAGTCCTCCCATAGCAGAGGCCAAGTCAAAGTCCTCCCATAACAAAGGCAAGACAGAAGTCCTCTCATAGCAGAGGTGAGACAAAAGCCCTCCCATACTAGAGGCGATACAAAAGTCCTCCAATAGCAGAGGCGAGATAAAATTCCTCCACTACAACAAATTTATCTATTCACAACGTTGAAAAAAAATGTTGTTATGGCATTTAACAACGTTTTGATGAATGTTGTCTTCCAACAAGTTGTTATATTCCATGGAAATACCACAATACATACAAAAACACTATAGAAAAATGACATACTACAACGTTTCAAATGGTGTTGTTCTTATGTTTATACAACATTTTATATTTTTTCAGAAATATTCTCATCTTCTCTTTTCTACAGCGTTTTGCCACATATCACAACATTTCTGGAAGTTCACATGTTCTTTACTATCACAACGTTTTTCCATATATCACAACATTTTGTACATCTATCATAGCATTTACATATTGTAGTATCAAAATATTCATGCACATACATATCAGCAGCATGTAAATATATATCAACCAACTAATTATATAACATAATATTCATACACAAAGATCATATCATCAATAAACCAAGTTTACCTAATTTCCATAAACAAAAATAACACCATAAACTAAATTTACACAATATCCGTCAAACAAAGTCACGATATCTATAAATAAATCAAAATATCCATAAAACAAGTTTGTGCCAAATACCAACAAAATGAACAACTAAAAGTTACCGTTTTCTCCATAATCACCCCAAAAGCATTCTTATTGTTGAGGAATCTTCAGAAGCGCCTGACGATGTTACGATTATATCCGAATGCACAACGATGTCCATCTCCAATATCTATACACATGTATTCATGTTAGCATTTGGCCATGCTTACACAGGAATAAGAAAATAATGCTCGACAATAAGAAAAAAGAATACAAGAAGGAGCAAGTCGAAGATAACAACATAGGATATGCACAAGATTGAAGAATGATAGGTCAAAGGCATGCACAGCTAACAAAAGTGTGTCAGACGTATGAAATAAGACCCATGAAACTATTTGAAGTGCATTCAGACGTCTGATATTACATTCCAGATGTCTGAATGTTTCCTCGGACTGATAGATGAATTCTGAAGAAACACCCAGACTTCTGAATAAATTTTCAGACCTCTAATGTTGATCTTTGTTAACTTAATTACTTTTAATAAAACTATTTAATATTCATAAAATCTTAGTTAACTTATTATTATTATAAATCTTAGTTAGTAATTATTGTCGGTATTATTATTATAGAATACTTGGTATTATTTTATATTTTTATATACTTAGTTAATTTTTATAAACTAAACTTCTTAATTTTTATAAAATTAGTCAACTTAGTTAATTTTTTATAATAGTTAATTAATTTTTATAATACTTAGTTAATTTTTAATTATTGCTGTTATTATTATAGAATTCTTGGTAATCTTGTATATATTTTTATACTTATTTAACTTTTATAAACTAAACCTCTTAATTTTTGTAAAATTAGTAAACTAAGTTAATTTTTAGTTATTGCTATTATTATTACAGAATACTTGGTAATATTTTATATTTTTACATAGTTAATTTTTATAAACTAAACTTCTTAATTTTTATAAAATTAGTACACTTAATTAATTTTTAATAATAGTTAGTTGATTTTATAGAAGTTAGTTAATTTTAATAAGTTTTTTTTAATTTTTATGAATCCTAGTTAATTTATTACTATTATAAATCTTATTGTTAGTTTAGTTATGTTTTGTATCTTTATGTACTTTGTTAATTTTTATAAACTAAACTTGCTAATTTTTATAAAAAATAATTAACCTATTTGATTTGGTTATTCTACAAATATATTTCTTATTACCCTAAATATTCATCATATAACGTGTCAAAATTAGCATCTGAGCAGATATACCATTATTGCAGAACGTATATTTCGTATCAAAGTTTTTTTGTTCAATTTTAGCTTCTTGTATATTAGGCAAAAAAGGAATGGTCCAAATAATTGCATTTTTCTAAAAATGAAAAGTTTACATATTTGAATCGAAAAGATCACATGTACAGGTTTGGGTAACCTTGCAGAAAATAATATAGCCGTTGAAATAAATACTCAGATGTGTATTTTGATTTTCGTCTAACATACATGGGAACAAAATTTAATCAATTTTTTTTCCCAAATGTACCTCTTCAGTTTGTTTCTAATTGCACTGGGATTAATAAGAACTACCATAATAACCCAATAAAATAGCCATGACACATTGTAGTACATGAATGCCATGAACATGTAGTGTGATGAATATAATTACTTACATAAAAATATGCATAAGCATCGTCATCATCATCGCCATTGGAAAGTGTAACACCCTGAATTTCTAACAACACTGAAAGGGGATAAATTAAATAATAATTAATTTAATATTTAGAAATAAGGAAAATGGACTGCACCATTACGTTCGTCTCGAAATTCTGGTCAAGATAGACATTTAGTTTGCATAAAACGGACACCGTAGGAAGAAGTTATGAGGGTTTTAAGTTTGTATACGCGCAGAAAGATTATATATATACACATGAGTCAGAGATGAGTCGGAATCTTATCAAAACGGTTTGAATTGGAAAAATAAAAAGTGGCGGCAGATTTCCCGCTCAAGGGGGTCGTCCCCACTAGAGGGGTGTTGACACCGGGGTCGACCCCTCTTAAGGGGTGTCGACATCAGGATCGACCCACCTACAGGGCTGTCGGCACCCCTTGGGCTGACATGGCAGTCGGTTTTAGAGGGTCCGGCAGCTATATATACGTGGTCATTTCTCTTGTTTTCTTCGTTCAGAATTCATGGTGGCCAAACTTTGCCGGTATCTTTACTGATCTGGATTCGATATCTTCTTCAACTAAAGCGAATCAATTGGAGATTCAAGATCCAATCTTTTCTAGTTCTATTTTCAAATCCTAACCCTATGAGTTTCTAGTTGCTTTTAGATTTGAATATTTAAAAGTAAATATGACACGACTATGACTTGGACTTGTTCATATGCCTAGATTATATCAGATCCATTGTAAATTGTGATTATTTGACATTTTGAATTGGTTAGGATTTCGATCTAAATCTCTATCTAATCGGATCTATTATAACTTCTATGACATGCCAAGATGTGAATCTCAAGCCTTATTTGTGTAAATCCACATTTAAACTATTGGGTTCAAATTGTGTGGACATTTAATTTGTTAATCAGATCTAGATTATCATCTTGTGCCTCTTATGTTAGATCTGAATAGTTGGACATCTAAATGATTAATTCAGATCTTATTGTGCTTATTATGACATCATAGTTATGTTAGAACTAGTAATTGCTACAAGTTCACCAGATTTATGCTTATATGTCCACCTTATCATGATGTCAATTACATGTCCATGCCAGTATGTATGTATATGTTCACCTCATCAGCATGCTAGTTTACGTTTATGCCAGGTTATGATAAAACAATCACTTTTGTCATATTCCTATTGTTTTTCCATTTTATCATTTATGACTAGGCTATTATCTAGCCTAGGCATGCCGCCAATTTTGTGAGTGCACTAGTTATGGAACGGGGGAAAAAGGTTAATATTGACATAATTTGAATATAAACATCATTGGACATATAATTCAAATTATTGGGTAAAATAGGCATTAACACCTATAAAGGAGTAGGTTTAATTAATTAATTAATTAATAATGAATGCCTAGGATTACAATGAGAAATTGCAATGGCACTTATGACACGAGGTTAGGTTGCATTAGTGGTGAAAGTCTGCCCGGACCCGACCCGCATACTCAACAACCAACAATGTTTAACCTAATGTGAGAGGTCTGAGTGTGCAAATATGGATCGGGCTACGACACGAGGTTAGGCCCAACTTGTGGAATAAGAATGCCTGGACCCGATCGGCATATCCAGCATCCACAAGTTGTAGGCCTATTATGGGAGATCTAGCCCATTATAAACCATAAATGGACATGGTGATAAATTGGACTACTTAACCAAATCTAATCATAGGGATTGTATGATTGTGAACTAAAGTTAGGGTTAAGTAAAATTGGTTGGATAGTGGATGGGTTAAGCAAATCTTGAGGGGGTGGGTAATATTTACATATAGGCCCACAAACTTAACCCGATAATGTTATGTAATTAAAGACACCTAGTGGTATACATGACCGGTTGGAATAATAAAGTTATGCAATTAAAGACACCTTCTAAGGTAAGTATAACTTGTAGAAATGATAAGGTTATGTAATTAAAGACACCTAGTGGTATACATAGCCAAAGAAAACCTAGTAGGGGATACAAGACAAAGGGGAGAGCTTGTATCATATTGTGTAGGATTTGTTTCATCCAATAACCTAGAGTAGGTATCAAAACATGCACTCCGTACTAGGTCAGAGAAGGGGCACGCTTACTGGACTGATAGTAAGAGATCCAAACATGGAGGACGGTGTGGGCGGCGCAAACCGACCGGGCCATGTGCATTCATGAGCCTAGTAGAAGTGGATAAGACGACCATGACACCTGTAGATATGGGGCTGTGCATATCAGTGAGTGGTTGCCACTTTAGGACGTGATACATCGTACTGTGGAGCAGGCACAGAGTATCGGAGTAGGGAACCGATCGATTAGGGTAGTAGTTAGGGTACATTTGGACGTATGCCTAAGTCTACCACCTTATAGTGGAAGGGATCATCTCATTCTGGTTATACTAGTAATGGTGCAGAGTAATCATTAGAGAAGCGTATACACCTTATCATGTCTTCTTTGTCACACTTGCCTTTTATGTAGTGATATCTCTTATCCACTTTATCTGCCTGTCATGCTACTTTTATTTATTTACTTGCCAAAAGTAACTAGACTCGCCAGACTTTGTGTCTGACCCTTTTGTTTCCTCTTCTTTCTTCCGTTCCCCCTAGGTTCTCAGGCAGGAAACACTCAGGCTTAGTCAGGGCTCAGTTATCATCTTGCTAGAGCTGCTTTCGAAGTATGGCTCAAGTTCTTATCTCTGCTATGGCTTAGATCTTTTTCTTAGGGAATTATGTTATGCTTTTTATATTTATGTACTTTGATGGTACAAGACACAAGTTATGTTAAGTAATGGTTTTTGTGACTTATGGTATTTTGGGCCACGATGTATGATTTGTGTTTGAAATAAAAATTTGAATTTCCGCTGCTATCTTATTTATATATGTCTTGTAATATTTTGTATTTGTTTACCTATAACGCTTCACGAAACTTAATGGATTCCCTTTGTAAGTGACATTAACGGACGTGGGGTGTCACACTTGATATCAGAGATGAAAGTTACTAGATTAAATAAAAGTTTTTGAAAATTATTTTCAAAAAGTTTTTAAAAGAAAGCATTTTAAAAAAGAAAAGTTTGTTTTGAAAAACATTCCCCAAAAAAATCCATATGTAATGTCCTTCTGTCCTTTGTCTAAATCTTTTTCTTTTCCTTTTTCAGCATATTTGAGGAACAAAACATTACTAATATCCCAGAGGGCGTCACGATACTTGGATGGTTCCGTAAGTATTTGGAGGCCAAGGAAATGATCCTCCCTAGCTGCCCTTGTCATTCCTCCTCCTCCCCCTCCAAGGGCAGATAATTTCGCTAAGATCTGCAAGGATTTCCATGCTATGGGAGGGAAGCCGTTCCATGGGAACGAGACATTTGTAGAAGCGCGGAATCGGCTCAAGGAGACCGAGGACTTGTTTGTAATCTTTGAAGTAGAGGATAGAAGGAAAATTTTATTAGCTGCTTGGATACTAAAAGACGAAGCCTCATTTTGGTGGGAAGTCACCCAAGTTGTGATTTGAAATGAAATTTCTCTCCCAAGTTGAGAGAAGCATGCAGATGGAGAGATTCTTAACACTCAAACAAGGAAACTTGACGGTGAAAGAGTATGTGAACAAATTCAACCAATTAGCAAGGTTTGGGTTAGAGCTGGTGGATATGCCGCACAAAAAGGCTTTATGATTTGCTAAAGAGCTGAATGAACCCCCTTCATGGGTTAACCATGTCCCATATTCCAATGGGAGCCACTTTTGAAAAGCTTATCGATAAGGCCCTAATGCATGAGGAAGACAAGGGAGAAAAGATGAAGTAAAGGCTGAGGAAACATAGCAAAATAAAAAGATGTGGCCCAAGAAGGGGCAACAACAACAGCAGTAGTAGAAGAAAGGTGGAAAGAACGACAAAGACAAGGATAAGAGAAAATGTCACAATTGTGGAAAAGAGGGCCACTTGGTCAAAGACTGTAAGTGAAGGAAGAACTCTTGCTACCACTGTAGAGAGATCGGACACTTCGCTAGGGAGTGCCCGAAGAAATAGGGATCGCAGGGGCAAGGTCAAAGGGCAGGAACTTCTGGAGGGCAAGTGCATGATCTCGTGATCAATGCTCCTGATAGAGGAAGAAAAATTTCCATGGAAGGTTTAATTTCTCTTTCTAATAATCCAATTAGAACACTTTTTGATTCTGGCGCTTCAGATTCATTTATATCTAGTTCTATGGTTGAATCTTTGCACTTAATTACTAGTACAACAGTGGATCCCGTAGTTGTTTCAAACCCCATTGGTGGTTCAACTCATTTATCTATGATTTGTCGGGGTTTGAAAATATCTGTGTTAGGTGTTGAGTTTGAATGCGACGCATGTGTGCTCGGGTTTATGAGTTATGGGTTGATTCTAGGAATGGATTGGTTCACCACGTATAGTGCCATTCTAAATTGTGAGAGGAGGGTCGTTAGATTTCTGACTTGTCATAGAAGGACCCTCGAGACTTCTTATGACCCACAAGGGTCAGTTATGCTTAGTTTCATAGAGTCTCTCGATGATCTGCTATCTGTTCCAGTAGTCCGGGACTATTATGATGTTTTTGATAAGGTACGGAGGTCCTCCGAGGCACGAGATCGATTTTTGTATATATTTGGTGGACAATGCAAAGCCAGTTGCATTACCAGTGCTCCGTATGGATCCAAGGGAAAGGAGGGAGCTGAGTGAGCAAGTAGGGGAGCTACTTGAGAAGGGGTTTATCAGACAAAGCATATCTGAATGGGGTGCTCCAATTGTATTCGCAACTAAGGCGGATGGTTCGCTTTGTTTGTGTGTTGACTATAGAGAGTTGAATAAACTCACTGAGAAGAATAGGCACCCGCTCCCGAGGATTGATGTTTTATTTGATCAGCTTGTTGGTGCCTCGGTATTTTCTCAGTTAGACTTGGCCATAGGGTTACATCAGTTGAGGGTGGTCGAGGACAACATAGATAAAACCGCTTTTAGAACTCCAAATGGTTTGTTCGAATGGCTAGTTATGCCTTTTGGGTTGATGAATGCACCTGCCTATTTTGTTGATTTAATAAGTAGGGTGTTTCGGGAGTTTCTAAACAAATTTGTCGTGGTCTTTTTGACGATATCTTGATCTTCTCCAAAAGCAAAGAAGAGCATGCCCAACATTTTAGAGATGTCTTGAAGACTCTCCGTGCGCATCAGCTTAAGGCGAAGTTCTCCAAATGCCATTTTTGGAGAAAAGAGGTGACATTCTTAGGGCATATGGTCTCCAAAGAAGGGATAGCTATAGATCCCGCAAAGGTGGTTGCAATGCAAGATTGGCAGATTCCTAAAAATGCAACCGAGGTGAGAAGCTTTCTTGGGTTGGCAGGTTATTATAGGAAGTTCATCAAGGACTTAGCAAAGATATCAGCCATACTCACTAGGCTGACAAAGAAGAATTTGGCGTTTTCATGGGACATAGATTGTGACATTGCTTTCCAACGACTGAAGAGGGCTCTAACAATAGCCCCAGTCTTGACCATGCCTGATAGAAGTAAGGTGTTTACCGTTCACACTGATGCATGTGGTACAGGGCTTGGTGCGGTTCTGATGCAAGAAGGGAAAGTAGCGTGTTATGGGGGTAGACAGTTGAGAGTTCATGAGAAGAACTACCCCACCCATGATCTAGAGCTAGCTGCCATAGTATTTGCACTTAAGATGTGGCGCCATTATTTACTTGGAGAGAAGTTCGAGTTATACACTGATCATAAATCTCTCAAGTATCTGTTCTCGCAGAAGGATCTCAATTTAAGGCAAAAACGGTGGATAAAGTTCCTAGCTTCTTATGATTTTGAGATTTCTTATACCCCTGGCAAGGTAGTGTGGTGGCAGGTGTGCTAAGTAGGCAGAGGATGGCCTTGATTCCTCTGTTTATGGAGAGAAAGAACTTGGACTTCATATCAGTTTTTGATTTTAGACTCTCCGTCGAGATTTTGCCTGATTTTCTTGCATCCTTGGAGATACGACGAACTCTTATGGATCAGGAGCTTCGCAACAAGGTGACCCAAAGATTTTAGACATCATGGAAAAGACATAGATGAAGGGATGGTTGCGACGAGATGGAAGGCTCTGCGTTCCTCAAACTGGAAGCTTGATAAAGGCAGTCCTAGAAAAAGCCCACCATTCTAAGATGACTATTCATCCAGGCGGTGATAAGATGTACAGAGACGTGAAAAGGGTTTTCTTTTGGGCTGGGATGAAGAAAGATGCGGCTAATTTTGTTTCCTAATGTCTAGTTTTCCAGCAAGTTAAAGCTGAGCAAAAGAAGCCCGGTGGTTTACTTCATCTTTTGGAGGTTCCTCAATGGAAATGGGACAGCATCCCTATGAATTTCATAGATGGTTTGCCTAGTCGAAGAAAGGTAACACCAATATGTGGGTTATGGTAGATAGACTCACTAAGAGCGCTCACTTTATTCTAGTTAAGAGCAAGAGGACGACATCATGGTTGGTATCAATTTATGTTCGTAAGATAGTTCGTCTTCATGGAGTACCTTCTAGCATTGTGAGCGATCGTGACCCCATTTTCACGAGTGAATTTTGTAGAAGCTTGCAAGAAGCGTTAGGTACAAAGTTGTGTTTGAGCACTGCTTATCATCCTCAAATCGATGGGCAGGCGGAGGGGTGAACAGAATTCTAGAAGATCTTGTAAGGCTGTGTATCCTAGACTTTGGAGGGACTTGGGAAGAGCATCTTCCTTTAGTAGAGTTTGCCTACAATAATAGTTTTCAGGCTAGCATCGGCATGGCACCCTTTGAAGCATTGTACGGACGATCCTGTAGATCACCAATTTGTTGGTGGGAATCTACAGAAAGATTATTACTTGGACCAGATATGGTTAGGGAAACATTCGAAAGATTAACCTTATTCGACGGCGGATGAAGGCAGCTCAAGATAGGAAGAAGTCCTATGCAGACAAGAGAAGGGCTGACTCAAATTCGAAGTGGGAGACTTAGTTTTTATCAAAGTATCACCTATGAGGAATGTGGTTCGCTTCAGATCAGTAGGGAAGTTGGCACCTAGGTTTGTGGGACCATTCCGCATAACCGAAAGGATTGGCCAAATGGCCTACAGAGTAACGCTCCTAGAAAATCTATTCAGTGTTCATGGCGTTTTCCATGTCTCTCATCTGCGGAAGTGCCTGCATGACACCGCGAAAGTTGTTGAGCCGAGCATGTTGGAAGAAGTCGAAGTGGAACGGGAGGCGACAGTCAGGCGGGTTCCTTCCCGTATCTTTGGATCAGAAGTTAAGAACCTACGCAATAAAGAGATCAAGTTGCTAAAGGTTCAATGTGGTGATAACCCAGAGGATGCGAATTGGGAGACCAAAGACAAGATTCGTGCTTCATATCCTTTCCTTTTGGAGGGTATATTCTTAACTCCTTTTTCTAAAGTTTTATATGTGCTTATTTATATCATTTGAATACATCTTATCCATAGTATTTTTCACCTTTAAATAGGAATATTATGGATGTAAACATGTGTTTGAGACAAGTTATGTTTGATGGATGCAAGTGTTTGCTAGTGACTGCTTGTGGACGCATATAATCACACATTAGGCAGTAGATCGGCTTAATCACTCTCATAATACATATGGATGTATGTGCATTTTCTTTTCTTTTATGGATAGAAATGAATTTGTTAGCATATGGATGTTGCATTTGGACAAATGAGTGTGCACACATATAGAAATTACATGTTATAACAGGTTTATTTGCATACATATTGGATTCATGGAACAAACATACATTGCATTAAGGAGGTCAACTGAATCAGTAAACCGCCTGATCTTCGCATTAGTATTGGGACATATACACACACCCCTCTGCATATATTCATATAAACATTAAAAGTTTTTAAGGACAATGGATACTAGTGATTGATGGATGAGTAGATGGGTGATGGATGGTAGGTTATGCATTCTTCTCAACTTAGAGATTTCGGGGACGAAATCCTTTGAGTTGGGGAGAATGCAACAGCCCGAATTTCTAACGACACTAAAAGAGGATAAATTAAATAATAATTAATTTAATATTTAGAATTAAAGAAAACAGACTGCGCCATTGCGTCCGTCTCGAAATTCTGGTCAAGAAAGACATTTGGTTTGCGTAAAACGGACACCGTATGAAGAAGTTATGAGGGTTTTAAGTTTGTATACGTGTAGAAAGATTATATACACACACATGAGTCAGAGATAAGTCAGAATCTTTTCCAAAACGGTTCGAATTTGAAAAATAAAAAGTGGCAGTAGGTTTTCTATCGACACCGGGGTCGACCCCCCTATAGGGGTGTCGACACCGGGGTCGACCCCCCTTAAGTGGTATCGACACTAGGGTCGACCCACCTACGGGGGTGTCGACATTCCTAGGGCTGATGTGGCAATTGGTTTCAGAGGATCCGGCAGCTATATATACGTGGACATTTCTCTTGTTTTCTTCATTGAGAATTCATGGTGGCCAAACTCTACCGGTATCTGAACTGATCTGAATTCATTATCTTCTTCAACTAAAGCAAATCAATTGGAGATTCAAGATCCAATCTTTTCTAGTTCTATTTTCTAATCCTAACACTGTGAGTTTCTAGTTGCTTTTAGATTTGAATATTTAAAAGTAAATATGACACGACTATGACTTGGACTTGTTCATATGCCTAGATTATATCAGATCCATTGTAAATTGTGATTATATGACATTCAGAATTGGTTAGGATTTGGATCTAAATCTCTATCTCGTCGGATCTATTATAACTTCTATGACATGCCATGATGTGAATCTTAAACCTTATTTGTGTAGATCCACATTTAAATTATTGGATATAAATTGTGTGGACATTTAATTTGTTAATTAGATCTAGATTATCATCTTATGCCTCTTATGTTAGATCTGATTAGTTGGACATCTAAATGATTAATTTAGATCTTATTGTGCTAATTATGACGTTATAGTTATCTTAGAACTAGTAATTGCTACAAGTTCACCAGATTTATGCTTATATGTCCACCTTATCATGATGTCAATTACATGTCCATGCCAGTATGTATGTATATGTTCACCTCATCAGCATGCTAGTTTATGTTTATACCAGCTTATAATAAAACATTCACTTTTGTCATATTCCTATTGTTTTTTCCCTTTTATCGTTTATGACTAGGCTAGTATCAAGCCTAGGCATGCCGCCAATTTTGTGAGTGCGATAGTTAAGGAATGGGGAAAAAAGGTTAATATTGACGTAATTTGAATATAAACATCACTAGACATATAATTCAAATTATTGGAGTAAAATGTGCATTAACACCTATAAAGGCATAGGTTTAATTAATTGATTAATTAATAATGAATGCCTAGGATTACAATTAGAAATTGTAATGGCACTTATGACACGAGGTTAGGTTGCATTAGTGTTGGAAGTCTGCCCGGACCCAACCCGCATATCCAGCAGCCGCTAATGTAGAACCTAATGTGAGAGGTCTAAGTGCGCAAATATGGATCGGGCTACGACATGAGGTTAGGCCCAACTTGGGGAATAAGAATGCCCGGACCCGATCGGCATATCCAGCATCCACAAGTTGTAGGTTTATTATGGGAGGTCTAGCCTATTATAAAGCATAAATGGACATGGTGATAAATTGGACTACTTAACCAAATCTAATCCATATGGATTGTATGATTATGAACTAAAGTTAGGGTTAAGTAAAATTGGTTGGATAGTGGATGGGTTAAGCAAATCTGGTGGGGGCGGGTAATATTTACATATAGGCCCCAAACTTTACCCGATAAAGTTATGTAATTAAAGACAGCTAGTGGTATACATGACCGGTTGAAATAATAAAGTTATGTAATTAAAGACACCTTCTAGGGTAAGCATAACTTGTAGAAATGATAAGGTTATGTAATTAAAGACACCTAGGGGTATACATAGCCAAAGAAAACCTAGTGGGGGATACAATACAAAGGGGAGAGCTTGTATCATATTGTGTGGGATCTGTTTCATCCAGTAACTCAGAGTAGGTATCAAAACATGTATTTTGTACTAGGTCGGAGAAGGGGCACTTCTATGGATTGATTGTAAGAGATCCAAACATGAAGGATGGTGTGGGTGGCGCAAACTGATCGGGCCATGTGCACGCATGAGCCGGGCAGAAGGGGATAAGACGACCGTGACACCTGTAGATATGGGGTTGTCCATATCAGCGAGTGGTTGCTACTTTAGGATGTGATACATCCTACTGTGGTCGGCACAGAGTATCCACAGAGTAGGGAGTCGATCGATTAGGGTAGTAGTTAAGGTACATTTGGACGTATGCCTAAGTCTACCACCTTATAGTGGAAGGGATCATCTCATTCTGGTTATACTAGTAATAGTGCAGGGTAATCATTAGAGAAGCGTGTACACCTTATCCTGTCTACCTTGTCACACCTTCCATTTATGTAATGATCTCTCTTATCCACTTTATATGCCTGTCATGCTACTTTTATTTATTTACTTGCTAAAGTAACTAGACTTGCCAGACTTCATGTCTGACCCTTTTGTTTCCACTTCTTTCTTCCGTTTCCTCCCCCCTCTCCCCGGGTTCTCAGGAAGGAAACACTCAGGCTTAGTCAGGACTCAGTTATCATCTTGCTAGAGTTGCTTTCGTAGTATGGCTCAAGTTCTTATCTCTGCTATGGCTTAACTCTTTTTGTTGGGGAATTATGTTATGCTTTTTAAATTTATGTACTCTGATGGTATAAGACAGTTATGTTATTGTAATGGTTTTTTTGACTTATGGTATTTTGGACCACGATGCATGATTTGTGTTTGAAATAAAAATTAAAATTTCCGCTGCTATCTTATTTATATTTGTCTTGTAATATTCTGTGTCTTTTTACCTATAACGCTTCACGAAACTTAATGCATTCTCTTTGTGAGTGACATTAACAGACGTGGGGTGCCACGGAAAGGCTCAAGGAATGTCTCATTAACAAAATGGCCATAAGCTGCACAAGAAAATCTAGTAATAAGTTGACATCGCATACAACCAACTGGTCGATAAAAGGAAAACTAGAAATAGCAACAAATTTCAGAAGTCTGAACCTATTTTCAGACGTTTGTCCTGGTTCAGACGTCTGAAATGGATTTCAACCAACGCCATGAGATCATTTCAGACATTCATACGTCTCAAAATGTTATCGGGGAATTCTTAAGCGTGGTTCAAACGTCTGAAAATTATTTTAGGTATCTGACCTGCTATGATATCAAGAGTGATCAATGTTCTATTCTGCAAGTCACGACAGAACATGAACTCACAACTTATATAGTACAACATAGTAATTTGGCAATATTATATTACAATGTGAAGCAAAGAGTACGTGTACGTAAGAAAACTAGCACCTGAAGTCGGTTCTACAAATGCATTAAGAATAAGTGCACAAATACCTGAATATATATAGCAAATACATAAGTCGGGATTTACACACATATTGTGGTGGACAGACCAAAATAACATGAAAATAGTTGCAAGTAATTGTTCTAACTAAATAAAAGAGAAAAAATATGCGAGCAATAGGACACACCCATTTTGTTTGCTTGTCTGATTTCAGCATCTTTGATATGTCAATCTGATTGTTGAGAAGAAGATAGCCTGTACAAATAAAAAACCAGCAAAAACAGTTGCATTACCTTTGACTTGTAACCTTCTAGATATGTAGATTTAGCAAATAAATATGGAATTTTTGCCAGAAATTCAAAACTGATACGTAGGTTTATATTGGTCCCTGAAATTAGCCTTTATTGAAGAACATGCTTACACTCAGCGATGATAATTTTGAATAGTGAAGCAAAGAAGATTCTAAATATTTTCATTTTGTAATCCTGACAATTGGCATCTATGTCATTTTATAATCTAAATGCTTGATATTCGCTGAAAACTTACCCAGTGACCTCCTCTCATAATCATTTTTCATCTACGACAATTAACTTATCAAACCATCTGATAATTCATTATGCTAAAAAGATAACAGTGGTATGTATCTTAAGCACATTAAATAGTCTTTTTACTGCATGTTAAAAGAAAAAGCCTATCCTTCATTGTATATTGAAAGACTGCATCGTCCTTGTATTCATTGTATGCATATTTTACATCAAAATCATCTAATAAATTAAATTACCGAGTGGGTCGTCAAATTGATTAGCTTTTAGTTATCACCGAGACATGTGAAAATATAACTTCAATTTCTATATTCAAATCCGATTTCTGGAAAACTGCATATATAAAGCAGCAGTATAACTTCAATCTGAATTCATAGGGATGAATGATATTGAACTTGTGGAAGAAAATTTTGGCAGAATCTGTGGACGTTGGTGAGTATTACAGTGAAATACAAGAATATGTCCAAACAGTACGGACATCATAAAAATTTGAATGCACTTTACAAAATTGGAAAAATACGATAACATGTCTGAAATACGTGGACGTTGGTGAGTGTTGAACTTTTTTTTTGCTATACATTCATCTATTTAGAAACTATTTTCCTTTTTGAATTTCCTTTTTTTTGCCATAAACTATAAATTTGCAATGTTATAAATTAAAACTTTTTTGGGCTTTCTGCTAAGTCCTACTGAACTTGAAACAAATTCATCATCCACATGTAGGTTAAGATATCAACATGATAATGACTTGACTTTTGTGTCTATACAACTTTCGTTTGACGGACCAGAACAGGAAAAAAGTTATAAAAAAAAATTATTTTTCAAAACAGTGAACACTAACCTTCTCTTGAACTACATATGGAAGATTCTCAGATGAACTAGAGCATGAATTTCATCAAGCAGCTTCTTATTGCCAATATCAAACCAAGAATTGGTAAACAAGGCTAGTGAAAGAATAGTTAATACATCACCGTGTCTCGGGTGAGCTACAACATTAGAAGAAGAGCCTGCATTGCGACCATGTGATTTTGATGGCAAATGAATGACTATTTAGCTAGAAGTAAACAAAATGAGAAAGAAACTAAAGCAGAGACATAATAAGCTATTGGTCTTGAACCTTTGCTTACATTATCAAACCAAACTATTTTGTCCAATTATCCAAAAAAGAAAATCGGAGTTGAGAAATTACTTGAGTAATGAACGTGCCATACCATCCTAGGTGTTAAAAAATTGATGATGAGATTAAGGAACTGATGAAGAAATGTGAAGATTTAAAGCGAAATTGCAGTGTTAAAAAACGTAAAATTGGACAAGAAGCGCTTAATTTTTTTAAGTGACAATTGTTCCGATAATGATCTGATTCCGCTGAGCACATTTTTAGAAAGGAAAAAGGTACAAAGCAGGCTAAAAGGAAGCATGCTTCTTAAAACGTCTGTAATTTCATGTAACAGCCCGCATTTTACGTATCGGAGGATCGTAAAATATTTTTATTGTATTCCCTAAAGGTTGGATCATTCTCATATTTTAACATGTTGTTTATAAGGGTGTGAGACATGTCTATAATTTTTACCAATTTTTTTGTGTGGCCATTTTGCCCCTGTCAGTCTTGTACAGGGAATAACTTTTGACTAGAATCGAATCAGATGTTGAGACCTGTGCCATTGGAAACGAAATGCTGTTTCCCTTTCCGTAGAGTAGTCAAATTAAAGATTTTACTTGGTGGTTTGGGAGGAATCGATGTTTTAAGGTTTCACAGTTGGCTTTCAGGTTTGGTAAGCCATAATGGGATAAATTCGGGAGACCCATTAGTGGGCTGGTGGAGGCTATAAATAGGGGTAGGAGGCATGGAGAATAGTTTACTTCCTCCATTCTCTCATTTTGGAAGAGCTTGTGGTCCTCCATTCCTCCATCTTCTTCACCTTTCCGTCATTAAAGCTTAGAGAATCAAAGATCTACATCGTTTAAAGCTAGATCTATGCCATTCCAAGGGAGAGTTTATCGAATTGAAGAGTTTGAATCAAATTCTTCGCTGTTCGGAGTTAGATCTATGTGTTTTTGGGTTATTTTAGAGGATTGGTGAGTGATATGCATCTCTCACGCGGATTCAATCAAGTATATGAGTTGTATGATCTTAATTTCTTCATTTTCAAGTCATTTTAGATCTACATCATGGTAAGTCTGTTTTCATATGAATCGCCATAGGATCTAATTTAGCAACTTAAAACCAAAAATTTCCATATATTTTCATATATTTATGCAAGTTAGATCCATAATTTAGTTCATATGTTCATTTATCATGATTTTGGCGAAGTTTGCATAATTTTGGTGAAAATCATCATATTCATGTTGTTAGTGATTTCATAACATTCTTATGGTTGAATTGGATGAATTGGATGAGTAGATTTCGTCGATCTTGTCATTTGGCGAATTTTTGGTTCAAATTGGTGATAAATTGGCCGGTACAGGCCACGGGTCGAGCGTGAAGTACAAAGTGTAGTACAAGTTTTCGGGTCAAGCAAGAGTGGTTCTGGTCGAGCGGCATGTGGTTGTTCATAGGCTGGTCGAGCGGCATGAGGTCGGTCATAGGTTGGTCGAGCGAAGTGGTGCATGTAGCGGACGGGTCGATCATGCATGTTGGGATCGAGAGAGTCTGGGTCGTGCAAGCTTAGGGTCGATCAAGCTTAGGGTTGAACAAAGGCGTTCAGGCCGAGCACGAAGGATCGTGCAAGAAGGGATCGGTTGTGCATCAGGGCCAGGGTCCGTCATGTATTAAGGATAGGGTCAGTCGTGCGATGTGTATTGAAGGTTGTGGTAGCATTTCTAAACGTTGTGGTTGATAGCATGAACGCTGTGGTTTATTTCATAGCAAATGGATGTAACGCAATGAATTATGTTGAACCATATATCAGTATTATTTGGTTCAGTGATGCTGTGACTTCGAAGTGAATTCAAGTAGGAATGTTCGAAGTGTTGAATGTGTTCGTTGATCGGTATGGAACAACGAATGGGTTGACAACTCAAAGGTTGTGAGTTGGTGGATAATGGTTGCTCGAGAAGGTTGCTTGATCTACAAATGGTCGTCGGGTTGGATGACCAAAGATGCGAAGGCTGAGAGATTATGGTTGTCGTAAGTTCTAGTAGGCTCAAAGAAGGGGTACAATGGGGGCATCCAAAAGACAGGATGGTGGCTAGTCGAGTACCCTGGGTATCGTTGAAAGGCCTAATTGTCAAGGTTGGACAAACATACGTATCGTCGAAAGGCGTATGGAGTTTATGCTAGAACTGGGTTTACTATTAGCCCTTGACATATGGCAACGTCAACCGTCATATAATCAATGATGGTTTTGAAGCAGGATTGGCGATGATAGCCAGAGTCAGTCATAGGTGATTAGTTGTTCTATTTGTACCATCCCACGTAGATTGTCGAACGTCGAAGGAGATGTTCCTTGGGTGCTTGTCTGATATTGGTTTTGGCCTTTGGGGATTGTGCTTAAGGAATGTTGAGTTCAATTAGGATGGTTACGAGAGATATAATTAGTTTCCATGATTGTTATGGAGTGAAATGGTTGTTTCTGGTTACCATGGATGTATGGCTGAAATGTTTGTTGTGAAGGCTATCACTGTCCGATGTGGGGAAGACAGGTTTGGGTTCTTCTCTGGTGTTTGGTAGATTAGTTTGTTAATCTACCTATTCTCATATACTTTATTGATGATGTTAGATAGCTGTTTTATCGCTCACTAAGACTGTTGTCTGACTCAAGGTTTTATGTTTTCCTCTTATTACCTTAGGTTATTCATCCGGTTGTGGATGGGCAAATTAGGTGGCAGGTGATAGGTGATTAGTGAGGATGGTGTTGCTGTGCGAAGGCGAGCAGGAGGCTGGCGTATTACCTTTAGTACTATCTAGTGTTTCTGTTTCCACTGTTTTTGTTACTCTATGAGTGTTGTAGTGAGGCCTTATGTATAAACTTTGATGTTTCCAATGATGTATGGATAATCTTTCAGGATGTTGTGAAGGTTCATAAAGTTTGTTATACGATGCACCACTATTTCTGCCTATTATATATATTCTATTATATTTTATCCTTGCCTGTGAGTTCTACGACAGGTACCGTTTGTGTTATCATACCTTGATGACCGTCCATAGTTGCATGGCATGTCTCCTCTTGTTTAGTACAGGAGATATGGGCAGTTGTAACAAGCCATATTTTTAGGACCAATTTAAAATTTATTTTTAATTAATTATAAAGGAATTTAAAGATTTTAAAATGATTTATTTTGAGAATTAGCGATTTAAAATTTATTTAAATCGAAGTTTGAACGCACAAGTTTAAAATTTAATTAAAACAAACTCGAAATGGCGCGATAGTTTGAAAATTTGATTTTGAACTTTAAATGATTATATAGAATTCAAAATAAATCGGATTTTAGTAAAACTAGAAACGTTAGAATCTATTTAATTATATCATTCTAATGAATGTGAAAAAATTGAGATTTTGTATTATAAATTATAAGTTATGTCCAGCTTAAAATTTAAAATAGTCGCTATAGAATTATATATATTTTAAAAATATACAAGCCCTTCAAAATGGCCAATTCGCAAATGACCTCCTTTTTCGATGAAGCCAATTTTGTTGGATCTGAAATATTAAGTTATTGCTAGACTTCAAATTTCATAATTTTCGGAGTCAGTATATCGCCCAGATAAATTAAAATGTATGTTGAAATTCAATATGTAATGTTATATTAATTTATAATGTAATTTGATAAAAACTGATCGAAACAGTCAATGGGCTTACGAAACATATACCATTATGTCTGGAATGGGGGTATTTAGTTAGGGACGATAGTCGTTGGGGTTCATTTGGAGTTCATGGCATTAAACAAGTAATTTTAGAATTAAATAATAATATAATTTAGTATATATAATAATTTATAAGGTCAAAAACCCAAGAACCTTATCGGTCGTGGTCAACTACGAAACCCGCCTCCCTTTATTTTCGATGATCAAAATCGTTTGATTCTTCTCCTTAAATTATCTCAGTATCCACATAATAAAATTCAAATCTTATAAAACAAAAATGGAAGAGAATTCTCTGATTTTTAAAATGAAATGAACATGATTTATTATCGTCAGGAGTTGAGCTCGATTTTTGAGCTACAACCACCAATGTTAGAGGCGAATTTCAAGGCAGGTGGGCCAGACTTCTTAGGGTTCGTGGCGGCGGTGGACATCCAAGAGGCGACGCGACTGGCCACCGTCGTTCGACCCCTAGTTGTAACACCCCACCTCCGCTAGGGTCACTCACAAAGGGAATGCACTATCTTTGGTGGATCATTATCTAGGTAAACATACACAGAAATATTACAAGACAGAACATATAAAACAGCGAAAGAAGAACCAAATTTCATTGCTTTAAAATCTAGAAAGGTCTAAAGCCTTTTACATCAAAATGCTATTAAATCCATTACATCGAAATCTGTCTTGCAATAGTAAAGAAGCATAAAACCATAGTCATAAATCATTCCCCAAGTAAAACAGTAAAGCAGCCATAGCCAAGAAAGGTCCAAGCCATGTATGATGATCTTGAAGCAGAAAGAAGTCCAAACTAAGTAGTAGTATTTCCTCCCTGAGAACATGGGGGGAAACGGAAGAAAAAGAGGCGAAAGAAAACGGGTCAGTCATAAAGACTGGTAAGTCCTAGTGACTTTCAGCATAGAAACAAGTAAAGATAACATGACATGTATAAACTGAAAGTAAACATAAGGATGATGACAAGATAGACAAGTTAGACTAAGATAACAAGATAAACTATGCTAACCAGATAAACTATGGTAACAAGATAAATTATGCTAACTAGATAAACTACGGTAACAAGATAAACTATGCTAACCAGATGAACTATGGTAACAAGATAAACTATGCTAATCGGATAAACTACGTATAACATCGCATGTTTAACATTCTATGCACCAGTACTAGTATAACAGAATTAGGTGTTATCCTAATGTCCAAACAGAAACGGAAACAGAAACGGGGTGATCTTTACAAAAATAGTAATGGGCTTTTACCTCTCTAACAGAAATAGAAACATAAATGCGCCTTTACCACATGTACTAGTAACCCAACCCGTGTCATGTATTAACTATGAAATGATCCCTTGCCCAATATCATGAAATGACCCATTACTTGGTCCCACGAAACGATCTATTAATCGATCGGCTCCCTACAAGTTCTAGCTCGTCATGTGTCTGTGTCATGCGGCCCAATCACGAAATGTAGTCACCTGTGCTAGGTCCACCATAGGGTGTATCAAGCCCTAGGGTCCCAACCACCGACACGAATCAAGCACGCACAGTGTAAACCTACTGGTGCCCAAGCCTGCTTTTTCAACTCCGGACTACGTGCACGACCATAGTCCGCCTAAACCTACAATGGCGCACCAACTCAGCCGTCGTTCTGGTCGCTTACAATCAGCCCAGTAATCGTGCCCCACCCTGCCTAGTTCTAGGGAACCGTGATACGTCTAGTGGGTTACTGCTGAAAAGGACCGCGTAACTAGGGTTTCCGTCCAGTAGGTTAAGTGTTGTCATTTAAATTCGAGGCTTAACCCCATCAGTCTAGCATGTCAAGTTGGTTAAGTGTTGTCATTCAAGTTCGTGACTTAACCCGCCTACGTGTCATGTCAAATTGGCTAAGTATTGTCGTTCAAGTTCATGACTTAGCCCTACGAATCATGTGTCAAGTTGGTTAAGTATATTCAAGCAGTTCATGACTTAACCCTATCAAATCATCGTGTTAAATTGGTTAAGTATATTCAAGCGGTTCATGACTTAACCCTATCAAATCATCATGTCAAATTGGTTAAGTATATTCAAGCAGTTCATGACTTAACCCTATCAAATCATCGTGTTAAATTGGTTAAGTATATTCAAGAGGTTCATGACTTAACCCTATCAAATCATCGTGTCAAATTGGTTGAGTATATTCAAGCGGTTCATGACTTAACCCTATCATGTGGCATTAATTCATTAATGCACCCCAACCTCTCACATCAGACCTATTGTTGTGGTCACTGGTTATGCCGGGCGGTTCCGGGCAGAATTACACCACAACTCAGTCTGACCTTGGGTTTTCAAGTGCGATATGGCCAACTACCCACATTGGATCCTATTGTTTGCAGTAACTGGATTTGCCGGGCGGTTCCGGGTAGAATTACACTGCAAACTCAACCCAACCTCGAGTTGGCCATTTTCATGTTCATTCTAATGTCATGTCCATGTTCAAGTTTCATGTCAAGTTCATGTCAATTTTTCAAGGCAAGTTTCTTGCCCACATCCAGATTCAAGTTATAACAATATTCATGTTTCAAGTTTTGCCTTTTATCAAGTTCATAATTCATGTTCATAACCAATTCATGTTTTGCCTAATCTACCCAAATCGTATTCCCATCGCATGTAAACGTGAATCGATCCATACTACAAATAAATCCAAATCTCAGAATAAAGGGAATAACATCAAAACTATGAAAGGCAAAAGGGACGAGCATAAAGCGATAAAAGGCAAGACTAGCATGACATAACTTGAGATAATTGGTTACAACATCACTGACATATAGGAATTTAAATCTAGCAAGATAAGGCGATATTTATGGTAAACGATGACATAAAAGAATAGGCATGCAAAAGCAAGCCAAATACAAGGATAATGGATCCAATGGTTTTGGTGTACATAATAGCAAATAAACTAAGCAAGTCACGCCCTAGGTATACAATCCAACAAAATGCCAATTCGGTGTACAATATGGTATTCAACTATAGTGTTATGGGCATGAACAATCAACTATAATAGTCTTAGGCAATTAACCCCAGTAGTCATAGGTAGAAACCTCATAGTTATGAATCATAAGCGACTAATCACAATAGTCATGGATAATTATCCAAAATAGTTCTAGGCAAATAGTCATAGGCAATAGTCTTATGTTCACCGTCATAGGCATAGGCATAGTCTTATGTTCATCGTCATAGTCATAGGCATAGGCAAAATTTTATGTCCACAGTCATAGGCATATTAAGGTTATAGTCATGAAAGAATTTGATTTACAACATGAATAGGCCTAAATTAGTTTCATAGCAATATTCCCAAATGTCAAGATCCAAGATGGAAACTAGAATAGATGTGAATCAATTATCATACATAGGCCCAATTCCAATTTATAACATGAATAGGCCCTAAATAGAAATATTCCCACAAGTCAAGATCCAAGAATTTATGTTACAATCTAGCGTTTGAATAATAAACTAGGTCCAACAACATGAATGGGCATGATTCAATCGATAAGAAATAACCCAAAATCATGGATTCAAGAAGAGACAAGAACAGATCTAAATAGATAACCAAGCTTAGGTCCAATTTCATTTCATTCCATGTCCATATTAAATTTAACAAGTTTAAATCTCAAAGTAACTAGAACTTATAGATCGTGGTCTAAGAAATTGAGATGCAGAAGTTGAATCTAGAAACTAGTCGTCGATTTGTTGAATCGATGAATTCTGATTTGATCGCAGAAGCAAATCTCCAATATGCAATTCCTAGCCGTAGTCTTCAAGAATTAGTCTTCGTGTTTTATTTTAATTTATCTTAATTTCATTTAGAGGAAGAAGAAGAAGAAGCCAAGATCATCAAGAGTTTGAGCAGCATAAGGTTAGAGAAGAATGGTGTAAAGAGAATGAGGCTAAGAGGCTGTTTATATAGGATTAGGCAGACGAATCTGGACATAAAACGAGGTCAAATACATCAGGATGCATCTAGTTCAAAAAGTGGATTCGGGAGGCAGGTCGACCCCCAAGTCGACCCTATGGTCGACCTGGTCTGGTCAGGTCGATCCCCAGGTCGACCTGGGCTCTGGGCGGGAATTTTCCCGCCCAGCCCACTTCTGGGTCTTGAATTCGAATTTCTGAGCTATTTTTGATTCCGAAAATTCGTGAAACTTCTGGAGGTCATAACTCAGTCATACAGACTCCGATTTTCGAAAACTCGGACTCGTTTCCAAGAAGAATATTGAGACGAACGTAATGGAAGAACCCGTTTCCCTTGATTCTTGTTTTAAAATTTAATTATACCACGATTTCTTACCTTAACATGTTATTAAAATACGGGTTGTTACATTCTCCCCACCTTAAAGGATTTCGTCCCAGAAATCTCTAAGTTAGGAAGAATGTATCCTACCATCCATCATTCCTCTACTCAACCATCATTCACAAGCAACCATTGTCCTTAAAAGATTTCTAATGCTGTATGAATATATGAATAAAGCGTGTGTATATGTACTTATCTAATGCAAAAGATCAGGCGGTTACTGATTCAGTGGACCTCCTTAATGCAAAATATGTTAGTGTAATGAGTCCAACATGTATGCAAATTCCTAACAAACTTTATAATCTCTACATGAGTGCACAAACATTCATTCATATGCAACATCCAAATGATAGCATATCAAGGTTCCGTCCATGTACAAGTATAAACATTCATGCATATGCAATATGAGAGTGACTAAGCCGATCTAGTGCCTAATGTGTGTTCATGCATCCACCAGCAAAAACTAGCAACCACTTGCAACCATCAACCATAACATGTCTCAAACACATGTTTACATCCATTAGTTCCTACCTAAAGGTATAGCCGAATGATAGAAGCAAGTAAAGAAAAACTTTGTACCCTAAACACCAGCCCAAAACCAATATATATGATTCTAGGAAACCAAGCATGATAAACTTCTTTTAGGTTGCAAGAAATCCCTTCCTAAAACCAACCCATATCCTATAAAGCCCAAAAAGTTTAGTCATCCCAACGGACACCCTCAAACCCCAACATATATCACAACCACTTGAGTCATACTCCTTATAGGGTTTGCAACAAAAATAATGTTGAGAATAGGACCGAGAGGATATACATAAAAGATAGCATGCAAGTAAGCTCTACAGGAAAAGAGGGATCAAGGATATACTCTTAAAAAGAGATATGATGCGCGTATCTAGTCTTCAATCTTCTAAGTCGCATTTCCTTGAGCTTAAATCCATTGTGCTTTGTCTGTCTTTAACATCATAATTTCGTAGCTTCTTAATTCCTGTTTCCAAAATATGAGTTGGAACTCATTTGACTGTTGCCCCTCGTCCCACTTTCCCTTATCCTCCTTGTAGTACAATCGGCTCAAACATAACTGCGTACTCATGGTTTCACGCATGCTCTCCAAAATTCACTAGTGAATCCTGGATCTCGTCTACTCACTATAGGGTATTCCACGCAGAAGAATTTCTCTTGCAAATAAACACATGTCAACCATGTTGCCAAATGTACTTACTAAGGTGATTTCCTATAACTCATGCATAAGCGAAATGAACCATCCACCTTAGTGGCGAACACTACTCGGGATCAACAAATGTATCAAGAGATTCTAGGTAACTAAGCATGGTAGAATCCTAAGGGTTACACTAGACTTCGAGGGTATTACCACGGCAAGTCAAGATTCTAACTACCTTCTTTTCATACTCAAGAATGGCACCATTACTGGATAACCATTCCATCCCTAGAATCGACCCGTAGCCCAAAAACATAAGCATTTCTTTTAAACTCAACGCTTAGCATAGACATTCTGAAATCCAAACAAGTCATGAATAAATGAGCCGATTCCCCAACAGGATTTGAGAAAAAAAAAATGGGATCCTCTACTACGCTAGTACTAAGGTGCAGAGACACAACTATCAAAGCGGAAATAAAAAGGATGTGATGTACCATAATCAAAAAGGGTACGAACATGATAGAAAGATAAACTAGACTTTCCTTAGAAACATTTCTACCTTCTTGTTCTGAGCCTCATTCGCCTTAACCACTCTTATCCCTTCTTATTTAACGTGTTAACAGGTCTCTCGAGAACTACCTCCATCGCGTGGCAACCCTACAAAGCTTGAAATAAGATTAGTCGCAGATGGAACTAATGTGACTACAGATGGAGGAAAGAAAGGAAAAGGGATTCAAACAAGGAAACAAAGGATAATGCTAATGGCCTTTGGGGAATAGCCTTTAAAAAAAACTTTTCTTTAAAAATGCTTCTTTATAAAAGGTTTTGAAAATAATTTCAAAAGGTTTTAAAAACTTTTGCCCAGTCTGGTAACCTTCTGCTCTGATACCAAATGTAACACCCCACCTTCGCTAGGGTCACTCACAAAGGGAATGCACTAGCTTTGGTGGAGCATTATCTAGGTAAACATACACAGAAATATTACAAGACAGAACATATAAAACAACGGAAGAAGAACCAAATTTCATTGCTTTAAAATGTAGAAAGGTCTAAAGCCTTTTACATCAAAATGCCATTAAATCCATTACATTGAAATCTGTCTTGCAATAGTAAAGAAGCATAAAACCATAGTCATAAATCATTCCCCAAGTAAAACAGTAAAGCAGCCATATCCAAGAAAGGTCCAAGCCATATATGATGATCTTGAAGCAGAAAGAAGTCCAAACTAAGTAGTAGTATTTCCTCCCTGAGAACCTGGGGGGGAAACGGAAGAAAAAGGGGCGAAAGAAAACGGGTCAGTCATAAAGACTGGTAAGTCCTAGTGACTTTCAACATAGAAACAAGTAAAGATAACATGACATGTATAAACTGAAAGTAAACATAAGGTTGATGACAAGATAGGCAAGTTATACTAAGATAACAAGATAAACTATGCTAACCAGATAAACTACGGTAATAAGATAAACTATGCTAACCAGATAAACTATGGTAACAAGATATAATATGCTAACTAGATAAACTACGGTAACAAGATAAACTATGCTAACCAATGAACTATGGTAACAAGATAAACTATGCTAACCGGATAAACTACGTATAGCATCGCATGTTTAACATTCTCTACACCAGTACTAGTATAACAGAATTAGGTGTTATCCTAATGTCCAAACAGAAACGGAAACAGAAACAGGGTGATCTTTACAGAAATAGTAATGGGCTTTTACCTCCCTAACAGAAACAGAAACAGAAATGGGCCTTTACCACCTGTACTAGTAACCAAACCCGTGTCATGTATTAACTATGAAATGATGCCGTGCCCAATATCATGAAATAACCCATTACTTGGTCCTAGGAAACGATCTATTAATCGATCGGCTCCCTACAAGTTCTAGCTTGTCATGTGTCTGTGTCAAACAGCCCAATCACGAAATGTAGTCACCTGTGCTAGGTCCACCATAGGGTGTCTCAAGCCCTAGGGTGCCAACCACCGACACGAATCAAGCACACACATGTAAACCTACTGGTGCCCAATGCCTGCTTTTTCAACTCCAGACTACGTGCACGACCATAGTCCGCCTGAACCTACAATGGCGCACCAACTCAGCCGTCGTTCTGGTCGCTAACAATCAGCCCAGTAATCGTGCCCCACCCTGCCTAGTTCCAGGGTACCGTGATACATCTAGTGGGTTACTGCTGAAAAGGACCGCATAACTAGGGTTTTCGTCCAGTCGGTTGAGTGTTGTCATTTAAATTCGAGACTTAACCCCATCAGTCTAGCATGTCAAGTTGGTTAAGTGTTGTCATTCAAGTTCGTGACTTAACCCGCCTACGTGTCATATCAAATTGGCTAAGTGTTGTCGTTCAAGTTCATGACTTAGCCCTACGAATCATGTATCAAGTTGGTTAAGTATATTCAAGCGGTTCATGACTTAACCCTATCAAATCATCATGTCAAATTGGTTAAGTATATTCAAGCGGTTCATGAATTAACCCTATCAAATCATCGTGTCAAATTGGTTAAGTATATTCAAGCGGTTCATGACTTAACCCTATCAAATCATCGTGTCAAATTGGTTAAGTATATTCAAGCGGTTCATGACTTAACCCTATCAAATCATCGTGTCAAATTGGTTAAGTATATTCAAGCGGTTCATGACTTAACCCTATCATGTGGCATTAATTCATTAATGCACCCCAACCTCTCACATCAGACCTGTTGTTGTGGTCACTGGATATGCCGGGCGGTTCCGGGCAGAATTACACCACAACTCAGTCTGACCTCGGGTTTTCAAGTGCGATATGACCAACTACCCATATTGGATCCTATTGTTTGCAGTAACTGGATTTTCCAAGCGGTTCCGGGCAGAATTACACTGCAAACTCAACCCAACCTCGAGTTGACCATTTTCATTTTCATTCTAGTGTCATGTCCATGTTCAAGTTTCATGTCAAGTTCGTGTCAAGTTTTCAAGGCAAGTTTCATGCCCACATCCGGATTCAAGTTATAACAACGTTCATGTTTCAAGTTTTGCCTTTTATCAAGTCCATAATTCATGTTCATAACCAATTCATGTTTTGCGTAATCTACCCAAATCGTATTCCCATCGCACATAAACGTGAATCGATCCATACTACAAATAAATCCAAATCTTAGAATAAAGGGAATAACATCAAAACTATGAAAGGAAAAAGGGACGAGCATAAAGCGATAAAAGGGGTTACAAGACTAGCAAGACATAACTTGAGATAATTGGTTACAACATCACTGGCATATAGGAATTCAAATCTAGCAAGATAAGGCGATAGTTATGGTAAACACTGACATAAAGGATAGGCATGCAAAAGCAAGCCAAATACAAGGATAATGGATCCAATGGTTCTGGTTTACATAATAGCGAATAAACTAAGCAAGTCACACCCTAGGTATACGATCCAAAAGAATGCCAATTCGGTGTACAACATGGTTTTCAACTATAGTGTTATGGGCATGAACAATCAACTATAATAGTCTTAGGCAATTAACCCCAGTAGTCATAGGTAGAAACCTCATAGTTATGAATCATAAGCGACTAATCACAATAATCATGGATAATTATCCAAAATAGTTCTAGGCAAATAGGCATAGGCAATAGTCTTATGTTCACCGTCATAGGCATAGGCAAAGTCTTATGTTTATCGTCACATTCATAGGCATAGGCAAAATCTTATGTCCACAGTCATAGGCATATTAAGATTATAGTCATGAAAGAATTTGATTTACAACGTGAATAGGCCCAAATTAGTTTCATAGCAATATTCCCAAATGTCAAGATCCAAGATGGAAACTAGAATAGATGTGAATCAATTATCATACATATGCCCAATTCCAATTTATAACATGAATAGGCCCCAAATAGAAATATTCCCACAAGTCAAGATCCAAGAATTTATGTTACAATCTAGCGTTTGAATAATAAACTAGGTCCAACAACATGAATGGGCATGATTCAATCGATAAGAAATAACCCAAAATCATAGATTCAAGAAGAGACAAGAACAGATCTAAATAGATAATCAAGCTTAGGTCCAATTTCATTTCATTCCATGTCCATATTAAATTTAACAAGTTTAAATCTCAAAGTAACTAGAACTTACGGATCGTGGTCTAAGAAATTGAGATGCAGAAGTTGAATCTAAAAATTAGTCGTCGATTTGTTGAATCGATGAATTCTGATTTGATCGCAGAAGCAAATTTCCAATATCCAATTCCTAGCCGTAGTCTTCAAGAATTAGTCTTCGTGTTTTATTTTGATTTATCTTAATTTAATTTAGAGGAAGAAGAAGAAGCCATGATCATCAAGAGTTTGAGCAGCATAAGGTTAGAGAAGAATGGTGTAAAGAGAATGAGGTTAGGAGGCTGTTTATATAGGATTAAGCAGACGAATCTGGACTGAAAACGAGGTCAAATACATCAGGATGCATCTGGTTCAAAAAGTGGATTTGGGAGGCAGGTCGACCCCCAGGTCGACTCTATGGTCGACCTGGTCTGGTTGGATCTATTTGAAGTGGATTCGCGATGGCTACTGCCAACCGCAAATCACCTGCTATCGCTCTCTCGAATTAATAACCTCTATGAGCACGAAATCACTTGTTCGAGTTGGATCTATTTGAAGTTACGTCGCATGGAAATCGAGATGTATAGGATTGAAGCTGAATCCTATATAAGTTGAATGATTCAAAGATTACGAATTTTCGTTCTGGATTTGATTTTATAAACTTTATTTAAGCATATAGGGAGAACGGGCCTCGATTTTCTGAGATAGGGAAAACAAGCTTCTTCCTTTTTTATTATTTACAGTAGCGACTTTTGTTTATGAAGGGGAGAAAGGAAAATTTTGATTTTTGATTTAAGCAGAAACCATTTCATTCTTTTGAATAATTGAAAGCTTTGCTTTGAAATTTACAAATTAAGAGGGTGAGGTTTCTCTTTTGTTTGCTGAAGACGAACATAGTAAAAGGAACGAAAATGGAAGATATACAGAAGTGGTTGCATATTTATATTGATGAATACTTTAGCATTAAGGCAAATTTCCAGCGCAAGGTACAACTTAACTATAGGTTAAGGTACACTATATTTAATTGTGATTTGATTAAACAATGATACGATTAGATATAAAGAGATTTTTATTCTTTTAAAATAGATGTCAATTTGATTTTGATCCTATCCACTAAAATATATCGTGGTTCATAACTCGACATCACGAACCACTGTTTTAACCTACCGGCCGACGTTTCAACGTAAATACACTATTCTGAACTCAACAGAATAGTCTATATAATTTAGTTCGAACGTATATATAAAATAACCATATTAAATTGATATAATATAATTGAAATTCAAAACAAATAAATTATTATTATCATCATCTATAATCAAATAGAATATACATTGATCATCTGAATTGTTTTGATTCAGTTTTAAATTTTGAAATTAATTATATATCATTTTCTATTACGATAATTCAAAATCTTTAAAATTAAATCGTAATCGATCATTAAATCGACAACTCAATATAAATATCCATTTATAATATCAACTCAATATTTAAAAAAATATTAAGTATTTAAAATAAATCGGCCAAAAACCCGGGTCGTTACATTCTTCCCCCCTTAAAAGAATTTCGTCCTCGAAATTACCAAGTTAGGAAAAATGCTAAAAACCCATTAACTTTTCAAAAATTCACTTATGGTTGAACTCAACTCTTCATATTTCAACAAAGTTTAAAAAATTTTGTTTTCATTCATATTCCACATCATATGGGCTTACATTTATTTAATCTGAATGTTTCAATATTTTCGCATCTAATTCATATTTCATTCAAATTTCATACAAATTGATTTTAACCAATTCATTCACTTTGATCCATTTAACTTGTTAAGTTAAATTTAAATTCCAACATTCAAATACCTAAGTTTTTATTTCAAATCCTTTTGAAATCTCATAAATATATACATATATTTATTCCCATCTCAAATTCAAAACATTTGAATTTTCAAACCAACTGATTTTCTTTCAAATAAATTTCCATCAAATTTTTTTCTAGGTAGCAATCCACCACTTAGAAACTCTAAAATGAACACTGATGATGCTGCAGTCATCATCAGAATTATTTCCCAGCCACTGAAGTGAGTTCAGTGCTTTATCACTTTCAAAATCCATCTGAAATGGTTTCTATTCAAAATCCTTTTAAAACAAAGCTATATTATTCTAATATACTTCAGAAAATATTTTCCAACTTCCTAGGATTTAAATTCCAAATTCTGGTTTGAATTAAATTTCAATTCCTCTCATTTGTATATATTTCATTCATATACAAATTCTATTTGGTTATATATAACATTCTAATTTTATAATCTCATTTGATTATAATAACAACCAACACATCCATATAATAATTTCAGAAAACTATTACTTTTCTATCAAAATAGAATTTCGGGTAAAATTATTTCATTTACCCATTTTTAAACAATACCACGTCCAATCTTATGTTCAAGTATTTACAAACTCTTATTGACGTTATGGCGTCTCACGATTCGATCAAAATTTACAAACCAGTCAACAGACAAGTCAACACAATATAAAACAATTGTTTTAATCTATTAACAAATACGCGCTCTCGTATATATACACTCAACTCATTCTAGGGTATTACTGGCCCTATCTCTATTGAGCATAATCCCACCAAAGCCTAAGTGTTCACTCAACCTAAGCTCTGATACCACTGTAACGAACCGTAAATCCGTACTATTTGAGTTGACTACATACATCACACGTCCAACCCAAATATCACAGAAATACGAATTATTTTTTTGTTAGAAGAAAAAGGTAGAAGAAGAACAGAAATGACAACACAGAATCTCACATCGCAGCAGAACAAAATAATATATCATAACTTTTGAAATACAAAATTTTAACTATATAACATACAAGTATCAGAGTACAACACTTACAATATAGCAGAAATAAAATACTATATATCTAACATTGAAGCCTTCTGCTCCATGCTCCTTTAGATAGATCTGCAAAATCCTGAACTACTTGACTGCCCATACAAATTTGGGCACCCAAGAGTTTAGGTAAAACAAAACAAAATAAACTCTGGGTCATTCATGGGACTGGTATGAGTAAACAATTTCAAATAGTTTGAGAAAATAAACGATATCTCATAAGACCATGCCGTATAACACGGAGCAGGTTTTTCCCTTATGAGAATCCAAAACACTTGATTCAACTTCCAAAATCTTTTGAACGAAAATGATAATCTTTATATCAAAACTCTTTTGTTATTATAATAGTGTCTAAATCAAATAAATAACAATCTAGTGGAACGCTTTCATCTCACATTCCACATATATATAATATATAATCAAAACTGCGAGCACTTATTGGGTAATGAATTTTCTACTATGACAAGGTATGGAACAACCTTCCAATAGTGTACCTCTAGAAGAGAATACACTGGGTTCAACAAGAACATCTTGTAACCCTACCACACATGACCGACCACTCATTTTGCTTGAGTGTATCGAATGTATATCACCAATGGTTGCGATCCACTACACCATAATGGCCATTTGGCAACTCTTATTTTTTCAACTGCCAACACTTATATGTGTTGTAGACTAGCGACACTAATCTGTGTTGCTATAGCAAAAATGTGTCACCAAAAATATGCTAACACTTGTATGTGTTGATAGGTCTAGCCAACTCCTCTTTTCTAAGGGCAAAAGGGTAAAGTAATCATACATAACCCTAATCGGCTAACAATGAACCTCAACGCTTATTCCAGAACACTTATTCCTTTCACGGCCGCATCATAAGCAAATAAAAAATGGAACTCGAAGAACTTATACCAGCGATTAGCTAATCCTCTCTCCATTACTTCGAATCCTCTCAAATCCTCTCTCCATTACTTCGAATTGGGGCTTCTAGGAATCACGACTTCTAGGAATTGGGTCTTCGCAACTTGTTTCTCAATCCTCGAGTTCGAACTGGGGCTTCTAGGAATCACGATAATAGGTAAAAAAATCGATTTCACTTTCGTTGTGTTTGGACTATACGATATTAGGTTAAAAAATCGATTTCATCTAGTTTCCCTGAGTACCTTCATATTGATTTCTTATCTAACGTGTGTTTAATGGTGGATGGCAGCGAAAATCATTGCATAGATTAGTCATTGAGTAATTTTTGGTAAAGGGATCTTGAAGCTTTCGTTTGAGATTAAAGGGTCTTGTTTATGAAATTTTGTGGTGCTTTGTTGATCACAGGTTTAGGGTGGAGTTACCCTTGTGATTTATGGAGTATTGGTTGCATATGAAATTTTGTGGTGCTTTGTTGATCACAAATTTAGGGTGGAGTGTTGGTTGTTATCATTGAGTAATTTTTTCTTCAAATTAATTCATATTTAAGTCTTTCATAGTAAACTTAATTTACCGTTAAATTAAACGTAAAGCTATTTAGTTCATATGCTAAAAAGCTTTAAATAAATGGAAGGGAGGAGTAACTGAATCAGAATTAACCTGATAGTTGCTACTTAACAATAGTGCATTGAACTATGACCCTAATTTTTAAACATACTATTACTAAAAACCTTAAGGCAAGCCCTTCTGATTGCTTCTGGAATCATACATTTGTACAGCTTTTTTGTGTGTGCATGTTTTAGAAATAAAAAGACCAAACATTTCATGTCTGTGTTGGATTTTTTTTTTCTTTTTCAAATTAAAGTGTATTTAGATCAAAAAGAAAACCAACATGATACAACAATCCAAGATCTTTTAGTATTAACTATATACCTTCCTTCATTGCCTTTTTGCAATATAAATGCTAGACATCTCACTGAAGATTTCACACTTTTTTTAAACCTTAAGGTTTCATAATGAAAATCTTTCTCAACTCAGGTATGGGGGCAAACCCTTTATTTCTTGATTTCTTTTATAGTGATCAATATATTATAATATATTTTTATAATAAACATGATTCACTGTAAAATAAAGCATAAGCAAAAAGTCCTATGTTAAAAAAGCTTAAAAGCTTGAGATTCATTGCAACATCAATAAATTTTGGTGAATGTAATGTTTTTAGTACCAGAAGTGGAGGGAAGGGATCGATTTCTTTGTTGCCTTACTGAAATTTCTTTCATTGTAATTCATATCAGACTGATTACCTCCACGCGAAATCAGAATGCATGCATTTGGTTTTTTTAAGACTTTGAAACAACAATTCTTACTCAATCAGGGTGGATTTGATATGATTTGCAATGGAAGGGATATGATTGAAACACCAGAGCAGGTATGTACTTTATGCGTTGTTTACCTAGCAAAGATATATGCCTCGAAGATGGTCTGCATTATGGAGGAGCATCATTTTATTATTCTACCTTATTCTTTCCTTTTCAGTTTAAACAAGCTGAAGTATGCAACTCTACTCATCTGTCGGTGTTTATATAAACTTAAGTTCCGTTGTACATTTGTGTACTAATAAGGATGCGCCTAACAAAAATATAGGCATGACTTTTGATTTATCAGTTCGAATTTGATAGTTCCTTTTCCAATTAAAAGGCCCCATATAGAAAAAACATCAACACTTGTCACTTTTGAATTTTCCGTAGTTTATAATACTGAAGTGTGTTTGCAGTCGCATTCAAAATTCTGTCCATATACGAAATCCTAAGCCATACAAAAATTAATCTGAACTATCTTGAGCTTATATAATGCACTATTGCTCGAGACCTATTTGTTGTCTGATTCTATAAGTGCATGTAAACGTAAATAGAAGACAATATAGTGAAATCAAATCAATAATTTGAATTCGAACTGAGCCTATCTGTCTCAGTTTCGGATTCGAAACTGAGTCAGGAGGGTTCAGTTCTAAACTGAGCCACTTTCTGGCTCAGTTTCGGATTCGAAAATGAGACGGAAAGGCTCAGTTTCTGAAAACTGAGCCTGGACTGGCCAGTTTTTAGAAACTTGCCTTCCCGGCTCAGTACTGAGCCTATCCGTCTCAGTTTCGGATTCGAAACTGAACCGGGAAGGTTCAGCTCAGAACTGAGCCGGAACTGAGCCGGAAAGGCTCAGTTTCTGAGAACTTATCACCTGTTGCAGTTGTAGCAATATACCAAGTAAATAGTTTCTTTTTCTCGGCTCAGTTTAAACTATGCACTGATGTGTCGGTAAAAACCTTTGGCTAATGATTGATTCAGAAATATGCTTATACATGTGATTACACTTTATAAAATACCTTCGGATAATGATTCAACCATGGCATGAGGTCTTAGTTGACACCTTGGAATTCTGGATTTTCTTGTGGGATTGTTGCAAAATATTCCATCTGACACTTGGCTTTGTGGTACCTGCTTATCATAGATGTTTAGTCATGTTTAACAATTTGCTTTTATCTGCAATGAATATAAATGGGTGATTTTTTTAGCTAAATTTAATACCAGTTTTGGCTAAACAAGGTAATTTAGTTGAGTGAATATGTTGAATGAATGATATAAACTTTCCAAGCTTAGCATTTTAACTATCATTTCAGATCTTCTTATGAATTCACAAGACTCTCCAGACCACATTGTTACATGATGAAGAATCTTCATGTGAAATTTTTTATGATTATAATTTATCTTCTTTATTTTATATCATTTCAAAATTTTCTTATGAATACATAAGACTTTTTGGACCACATTGTTACATACTGAAGAATCTTCATGCGACACAGTAATATGTTAGCACACTGATCCCACTATGTGCCATGACCAGAAAGTTATTACTGTCTGTGTGAGTGTGTTTTCAATGGATCTTAAGTTTATTAGTAAGCTGTGTATTTCCCATGTAGTTTCTATGCAACGTCTCCAAGGGAACAAATGGAGCATCTGACCAAAAGTTATTACAAAGAACAGTAAATTAGTACTATGTTAAGTTCATTATTCTATTATACAACTTAATTGCGTTATGTGCTTGATTTCTACGACATTTATAGGATACAAATTTAATATAATATAAACTCAGTGCTGTATAATGAATAATAAAAGGAAACGTCTCCATAAATTAAGTATGCAATTCTTCTAACATGCCATGTTGTACATATTCCAGGTTAGTTCATTTGTTTTTAAATGATTGGTAAAGAAATGCTTTGCTTAGACTTTGTACATGACAGCAAAATCTAAATCTTATTTCTGAGTTTGATAATGTCCATACTCATAATGCTCTCGCTTTGTTTTATCTCACATTTGGAATTCTTAAAATTTTCACACTTCTGGAAATTTCAATCTTTAGCATTTTGTTTTGCTTTTAATGACGGTTAGTAGCTACTATGGTCAAAATATATCTGAATTTAATGAGGAAGAGATTACTTTATGAATTATTCGCAAGAGGGATTTAATGTTATATATTCCTTCTGTTTTCACCTAAAATCTTTATAAGAAAATACCATCAAATTTATACCATTTATATTAAATATCTGAAATATAACTGTTTCTTTTGTTACCTGGTCAACGGTAATTCTTTATTGAGGCTTTGAAACTGAAAAAAATATGGAAAATATGAGGCTCTACCAGTGGGATATGAAATCTTAATGGATAAAATTCAGTTTCTGAGAATTTTAATTTTGATTTTACTTACTTACATGTACTTCTTGCAGTTATACATTATTTTCCCTTCAGAATTCGTTATAGCAAATTGAACCAAATTATACGTATCCGTTATATGCATGTAATGCAATGGAAAAGGAATATAATTACTGTTTCTAGTATCTGATACTCAATTCGATTGTAAGTTCTGCACTACATTAACTCATGATTTGATAGGACGTTATTTCTTGCATTGCTTGCAATTTTTGCGAGTTGTTACAATTTGAACAACATAATATCCTGTTTTTTTATCCCATCAATTTTGCTCGAATTTTTTTAATATAGAGCAAACAAATTTGACTGCAAATACTCCCTTATCATTTATCCCATCATGAACATGTATAAGTCTTGCAATTTATTTCTCTATTTGTAATAAATTCCCAAGAGACGACGTGTGTTTTGTGAATGCAGATGCACATAGTGTCGAGATACACATGGTTGTTTTACTTAAGGCTCATGAAGTATTTCTCGCTGAAGGCTATTGATAAGATCGTGCTTTTTCTTTGTTATTTGAAGTATGGTGATACGTCAAAGTTCTGCATTCGGAAGCCAGCCCATGGACTCTTTCATCATAAAGAAAATAATCCGATTTATCCTATTATGTACCCTGGAACGTTTCAGAAAATAAAGACAGGAGAAATCCAGGTTTCCTTAAACGTTTATACATATCTAGTGCGTACAACACATCTAATGCGTACAACATATCTAATGCGTACAACACATTGAAATGATGTCTTCACTACTGTTGTGTGTATGCAAACCTAAGAGCATTGTGTCCATTGCTGTTTGCAGCCTCGGCTCAGTTTTTGCCAAAACCGAGCGGGCTCAGTTTTCGCGCAAACTGAGCTTCTTAGTTTTACTAAGCCGAGGCTCAGTTTTTGCCATAACTGAGCGGCTCAGTTTTCACAAAAACTGAGCCTTGGCCCAGTTTGCGCAAACTAAGGCATGCTAAAACTGGGTCGAGGCTCAAATCTTATATTGAATTTATCAGTTTTGCAATTCAGTTGTTATTTGTCAGTTTTGGAATAATAACTTGTTATTTATCAGTTTTGCAAATACACTTGTTATTTATTAGTTTTGTAATTTTTTATTTCTGTAAAAATGAAAGCATTTATATTTTGTAGGCACTTGTGAAGGAGGAAAAAACAGAATTTGGAATGTAATGGCAACAGGAAAGCAAATATGTTTTCGGATGGAGGCTTTGTGATATGGTCAATGTTTCACCTTCATAATATCTAAAATTCTATGTATCTTTAGTAAAACTTTGTATTGTTTTTTGTAATTTGAACTTGATATTATGGTATTTTGAAATTGGAAGCATTATGCAAAAGTGACATTATTGAATTTGAAATATGAAAGTGTATCAAATACTTTTATTTGAATTGATATGTTGAACTATATATGTGATTGAAAATCATAAAAACATGATATATAAGTGTTAGCAATTTATGTATGCCAACATTTATAGGAGTTAGTAGGATTATGATACCGACATTTATAAGTGTTAGTAATGAATATGTTTGTAACTCTTATAAGTGTTACCATATCTTATGGTTCCAACATTTATTATAAGTGTTACCAATGAATATGTTTGTAACTCTTATAAGTGTTACCACATCTTATAGTTCCAACATTTATAAGTGTTAGCAATGAATATGTTTGTAACACTTATAAGTGTTAGCAATGAATATGTTTGTAACACTTATAAGTGTTAGCAGTTACTCTATTTGTAACACTTGTAAGTGTTACAGGAAATTCCTCACAGGTCGTTGGTGACACTTAAAAGTGTTACAGAAATTATTTGTAACACCTATACTTGTTGGGAATCCCCTGTTTTGGTGTAGTGATCAGCAACCATTTTCCCGAATGGGACATCATCGAATAGAATAAAGAATGAAATGAATTTCTCTAGATAGGTGATAATACACCCCAATGGAAGCTACCCACTTAGCTATGCTTCCTGGCCGATTTTTGTCATTTCCCGGTTATTGAGGCCTGAGACTACGATTACTTACCATTCATTGATAACACAATCACTTTGAATGTCACATTGTTAGATCCGTTAATCATTAACTGATTTACACAAATATATTCTGGATATTATGCTAAGAGAATAAATTCTCCGCCACCATATATATTTGTACAGACCAACATATGCGATCATTGGAAATACTCTGTCAGACACTCGTCCATATACGTTCGTTTTGGGACAGAACGAAACCGAAAGCACAATTTCTATTAATAGAAAAAGTCCTTGCACTTTACTCCATCTTTGATTATCTTCATATAATCTGATTCGCAACGCTACTGCAATTACGGAGTGGTTCTTGGATAATAATCCAATCAGTTTCTCTATATGACAACGATAATGGCAAACACTTCGAGAGTCGGTTATTTAACTATCGAAGAAAAACAAACATTCATTCAAAACATCAAACAAATCACTGGGCCTTTTAATTAATTTTTCATTAATTAAAACACTTCTCCATTTCCTTATCTATATTCGTTAACACAATATTTTCGATAATCATCTTAGCCTCTTACGCTATTAGGAAAACATTTTCATATATTGCCTTCTTTTATTTTCTATACTTAGATAATACATTCTATTTATAATTGGGAAACATTCCAATTACTTATCTCTTTCATGACCATTCATTTATTTCAATACTTAGGAAATATTTATCATTATATTTCAAAAATTCCACTTACTTTGGTTAAATCGATTATTGTGTAAAACATCGTTATAAACAACCTAAGACACTGCATTCAACTAACTCTTATTCAAATATTTCTCTTCGAGACTGGATTTTGCTATTTATCGGGCAAAAATGAAATCAATCAAGTTGGGGTATAACTACCTCTCAGACCTTGACTGAAAACATCCTTAAATTCAAAACGGAGAAGACCACTTACCTTGAATAATCAACATCATATTACCAATTATCCATATCTTTAAAACGTGTATACGTTTTTCTTTCTATTTTTAACAGATTAAATTTATTGATTTCCATTTTGTTTATAATAACATTCTACTTTAATTTCGTTTCATTATCGAGTTCTATATATATCGATATATTAATTCCTAATTATAGAATCTTCTTAAAATATTCTAACATCTTAAATTTTCGGAAAATTTTGCCATAACCTCCTTTGTACGGGCCACTCGGTACAACTACAAAACGCCTCTCTGGGCCCTTTCCATTCAAAAAGAAAATAAAAAAGCCAAGCGGCTCGCCGATTCGGCGCATAAAATCTCATATGGAATTTAAACATATACCTTTTTGTCAGGCGCTAAATTTATAACTTCATTCTCTTCATTCCATACCTCTCAAACCCAAATACGTCCATTCCCAATTTATTCTAACTCAAACTGGTCATTTTAATTCAATTCGCTAAATTATTTTTTAATTAGCTCTTTTACCTATTTCACTTTTTATTTGAACATACCACATTCAAACAAATATTAATTTGTTTATAAAACAATCGAATGCCATTTCCAATTCATGCTTCATATTGGATTTCGAATTTGGACTTACAAACCCCTTTTCTGATCCAAAGTCTAATTTCGATTTAAAATTTCATTAACTAATTATTCTTCAAATTAGTTAACTCTATTCAATAATTAGAAATCTGATTTTTGTACCAAAAATCATTTCATTTACACCGCTTGAGTTCGTATTTATTTTACAACTCAAATCTGGATTTTTCTAAAGGTAATTTGAATTTTATTTGTTTAAAATCCTTTTATTAATTTAAATAAACCGTTATGGTTTTATAATGGTTATGGCACTATTTTTCTGAAAATTTGATTCTGACATAACTCAAAATCTATATGACGAAATTCAAAATTTATCTTCTATTAGAAAACTATTATCAAACCGGTTTTGACGATTCTTGTTCCAAATAATTCCAACTTAAACTGGGTTCGGTATACTCAATTGAAGTTCGAAACGCCAATTTACCAACTAGCGCGCTGCGTCGAGTTTGTTTTAATTATATTTTATATATAAATGTTTTAAACTTCATTTATATATGAATTCTAACTTCATTCTAATATATTTTCTGAAAATATTTTATTTAACAAATTCGATCTAATCGAATTCAAATCATAAATCCATATAGATTTATTTTTGGTTCAATTTACATTCTGGACATCAGAATAAATTTCATCGTTTTCTTCTTTAAAATGATTCCCCATTTCTATTTTTAAATTCACAATTGAATTTAAATATTCAAATTATCAAGTGATAATTTTTCAACTTTATTTATAAACACCATTTATAAATTCATTTCAACTCCCTGATCATCCAATGAAAATCATTCCATTTTATTTATAAACACCATTTATAAATTTACTTCAATTTCCTATATTATTTAATTTATAACCATCATTTATAAATTCACTACTTCAATTTCTAGTATTATTTAATTTATAAACATCGTTTATAAATTCGCTTCAAATCCGCATTATTAACTTATAACCAACGTTTATAATTTCAATACTTGTTATATATATTAAAACAAGTTAATATTTTTATAGCCCATTCTAAATTCAAATCGTATTTTAGATAAATAGATTTTTCCATTTAAATCTCAAATATCATTTTCAATATATTTTTATTTATCAACATTTTAGCCCAGTGATATTAAAACATTCAAAAACACATCATTATCAACCATAGGTTTTCTAACACATCATATTTGTAATATATATAAAAATAAACAAATAATAATATTTTTGAGGAATCCAGTTGGATCCCTCCAACCTGTTTTTCCTGCATCCACAGACGTTAGCCAACATAACTAATACCCATCCTGCTTCGAGGAAGGATATGCGGTATAGAAGGTCATCCACTATCATAGCGTGGGGCGCATAGGGTCATCCGCTAATGATACTGCGGGCATCCGCTAATGGTACCACGGGAAATATCCAACCATCTATATTTATATATATAATGACAACAAACACCAATCCCAAATAACTAATATATATTTAATAGCCACAATAATATTTCAGTGCACGCAAACAACCAACGAACAATTATTTTAACGAATAAAACAATTCTAAATAAAAATATGAGTGAGATTTACTCACCGATTTTTATTTGCAGATCCATTCCAGTTCAAAATTTTAAATTCTTGGTTATGCAAATCCTGGGATACGAATTACTTGACTGACTGTTCGATAAAATCTCGTATGGCCCAAATATGGTATTTCTTAGTTAATATGACATCATATAAAAACTTTACGAGTTTAAATATGAATTAAACCAATTTAATTTTAAATAAGAAATACTAACTAAACTAATTAAATTAAAATTTACCTTAATCCCATTTCTTTCTTAACCCAATCTGCTTTCAGCATAGAAAAACTGTGCATAGCACCATTGTTGTGATCGCCTTCACTGATGCAATTCAACGGACCTTATTTTGGTTAAATCCCCAAAACTTTCTTCTTCACTGGTTAGAACTCACTGCTCCTGATCATTCGAAACCCATAGCCATACCTTCTTTCCAGCACCTTAAACAATGTCATAATCATTCAGAGATCACCGTGGCTACACCTTCCTCCTTAAGAAAATTTATTAAACACCTTGCAGGATTTATCAACTCCTTCGTTAACAAAAATCTGAAACCAAGCCCATAGCCTCTGCAAAAAAACCGACATCAAACAATAGTCAGAACCCGCCGGTGCCTTCTCCCAGGCCATGCATTTTGCAGTGCCTTCCTCTTCTTCAAACTTACTAACCCAAATTGATGTTCGATGTCCTCTCCAAAATTTCTGTTCATGTCTTCATAGTTCATCACCCCAAATCCAGATAAACTCATCTCACATCCCACGTTCAACCTTCCAGTTCAGCATATCCCATTCGAACTTCACTCCATTTCATTCCCCAAAGCTCGAACTCCGCCGAAATTCCTACTTTTGAACTACTTCAACTCCCAAAATTGCATCGCTTGTCTTAGGCATCAAACTATGAGAAAACCCCGATACCAATTAGTTCAACCATTCAAACTCCAATACCCGCGTCGTAATGCTCCAGGTCAACCCCAAAGTTGAACGTTGTTTCCAAAATAGTGAACCCCTAGGTTTCTTGATCATGATGGCTACTATCAACTGCAAATCACCTGCTATCGCTCTCTCGAATTAAGAACCGGTATGAACACAAAATCACTTGTCCGAGTTGGATCCATCTGAAGTTACGACGCGCGGAAATCGAGATTTATAGGATTGAAGCTGAATCCTATATAAGTAGAATGATTCGAAGATTACGAATTTTAGTTATGGATTTGATTTTATAAACTTTATTTAAGCGTATAGGGAGAACGGGTCTCGATTTTCTGAGTAAGGGGAAGACAAGCTACTTCCTTTTTTTATTATTTACAGTAGCGACTTTTGTTTCTGAAGGGGCAAAAGGAAAATTCTGATTTTTGATTTAAGCAGAAACCTTTTTATTCTTTTGAACAATTGAAAGCTTTGCTTTGAATTTACAAATTAAGAGGGTGCGGTTTCTCTTTCGTTTGCTGAAGAAGAACATAGCAAAAGGAACGGAAATGGAAGATATATAGAAGTGGTCGCATATTTATATTGATGAATACTTCCGCATTAAGGCAAATTTCCAGCGCAAGATACATCTTAGCTATAGGATAAGATACACTATATTTAATTTTGATTTGATTAAGCATTAATACGATTAGACATAAAGAGATTTTTATTCTTTTTTAATAGATGTCGATTTGATTTCGATCCTATCCACTAAAATATATCGGGGTTCATAACTCGACATCATGAACCACTGTTTTAACTTACCGACCGACGTTTCAACATAATTACACTATTCTGAACTCAACAGAATAGTCTATATAATTTAATTTGAACGTATATATATACAAAATAACCATATTAAACTGATATAATATAATTTATATTCAAATCAAATAAATTATTATTATCGTCATTTATATTCAAATAGAATATTTATTGATCATCTGAATTGTTTTGATTCAGTTTTAAATTTCGAAATCAATTACATATCATTTTCGTATTACGATAATTCAATATCCTTGAAATTAAACCGTAATCGATTATTAAATAGACAACACAATATAAATATCCATTTATATTATCAACTCAATATTTAAAACAATATTAAATATTTAAAATAAATCGACCAAAAATCCGGGCCACTACAGACGTCCTTTAATGTGCACCGAGTTCCGTGGCAGGGCTAAACAAGAAACACGGAACTCGGCCGGGAGCTTTTCCATACCTGTACAGGCCGCCTTTAAGAGCCTTCAAATACAAATATTCCTAGGGTCTATTTTCCATGGTGGTTATGGCCCCACCTCTGCTCCTCCCTCAACTAGTAAATACTACAAGAGCTAAGCGACCGCCCCTAATAACAACCAATCTAAACATCCATGTGGTGTCTACCCTCAACCCCGTACCTCAATAGTGAAAGGTGAAATGGTATCTTGGGTTTAGCTCTACTCTTTTCGCATCCCGCTAGCTGCCGATAATGGATATCCGACGGTCTACTATCCTTGTTGGTCGTGACCCTCCGCCTCCTCGTGATGCAACCGTCGAACTACCCTAGTGTCACCTTGTCACAGCGTTCTGACTGCATAGCTACATCTGCAGTCCAAGCCCACCCACCTAGTAGTTACGCGCAGACCCAACCTCTGCGAGTACAGCCTAAGACATCTGTCACTGCACAGAGGACTACTAGGAGCACCTTACGTACTTCAGGAAGCCGCGCGCTTCCCCTTCCAGTCCTTTGGTGCAGTCATAACAATCATATGAATGTTCGTTCCCCTCGTGTCTTATAAGACCTCGATGATCTACCCCATTGGGTTATTCACCCTCAAACGTACGGACTAGTCCAAACGCCTTTCTTTAATATGTTGTTTGGCCCTATGTCTAAACATTCTTTTACGCGCTTGCCTTACCTCACCAGGTTCCCATTTAACTTGGTTATTCCCATTCATATTGAATTCTTATTCCAATTTACCAAGTTTCTCTTGCTTATTAATTTCAATCATATAACTTAATCCATTTAAGTTTATTAATAAGCCCATAACATGTTATTATCTAGATTGTGGCCCAAGGTCTGTAATCCACAATCTATTTTATATTCTTGCTTGGTTACATCATTCCAATAACATGCTCTCCTTAATACATTATTAAGTATATCTTAATTCACATGTTTCCGAATTAATATGTCACTTACCATTTATGATTAAATATAACTTATTTATTTTACAAGTTTTCCTCATTCTTTCTCATTTAATCATAAATTCAATTTACACCGTCACTACAACTTATCGTTGTTTACATAGCAGATTATTATACATTTTGTGATGACCCGGGATTTTGACGACTTTGGTTATCGCCATAAACTCAATGATGACTAACCAAACATCGAAAAATACCAGTCATTAGTGAAAGAAATTAGAGGGTGAGGAAAGATAAGATAGAAAATTAGAATAGAAGAAGAAGAACACAACATCAGAGTAACACAAATCTCACAGCGGAACGAATAAATATATTTCATAACATAACTTTGAAATACAAATATGTACTTGAATATACATATCATTATCAAAGTACAACACTTACAACACAGCGGGAATAACTATAGTTATATGATCCTGAAGCCTACTGCTCCTAGCTCTTCCAATATATCTGTAAATCCCGACTACTTGACTGCCCGTACAAATTTAGGTTCCCAAGAGTTTAGGGAAAACAACAAAATAAACTCCGGGTCAGTCATGGGACTGATATGAGTAAAACAGTTTAAAACAGTTTGAACAAGTAAACGATATCTCATAAGACCACACCGTATAATGGAACGGGTTTTTCCCTTATGAGAATCCAAATTATCTTTATATCAAAAACCTTTTGATATTATAATAATGTCTATCAACCACAATATACTAATCATCTAGCAGAAACGCTTTCATCTCATGTTCTACATATATTGTATACAATCAAAACCGTAAACACGTAGTGGGTAATGGATTTCCAACTATGACAAGGTATGGAACCACCTTCTGCTAGTGTACCTCTAGAGAGGAATACACTGGGTTCAACAAGAACATCTTGCAACCCGGCCACACATGACCGACCACTCATTTCGCTTGAGTGTATCGAATGTATATCACCAACGGTTGGGATCAACAACCGTTTCCTGAATGGGACAGTATCGACAATAGATTTTTAGAAATAAATGAAACTCTAGATCAGGTGATTGTACACCCTAATAGGTGCGACCTACATAGCCATGTTGCCTGCCCGATTTCTGTCATTAACCGATTGATGAGGCTTGAGGTTATGCTTCATCATCACATCAGATTCACTTCGAATGTCACATCGTCAAATCCATCAAATCACCGATTGACGTCCTCAACAGTACATTACGTGTTAGCTAAAAGAAGTTTCCTTCTCCGCTTCCACTCTTGGTACGGTTGGAGAAATCAATATACGTGATCGTCTGGAAATACTCTGTCAGACATCCGTCCATACAAGTCATCCAGGAACAGGATGAACCGAAGGTACTACTCAGTACATCCATCTTAGGTACTGTTATCTAATACTTATACAATAGCCCTTTGCACGTTACTCCATCTTCAACTATCTTTGGCATATATGATTCGCAACGCTTATGCCAATATAGAGTGGTTCTTTGGATAATAATCCAACCGGTCTCTCCATATTAACAACGCTAAAATGGTCAAAACTTCGATAGTCTGTGATTTAACTATCGAAGAAAAACAGGTGTGCAAACAACGATATTATTTCCAGATGGAAATTCTATCACACAATCATCAATCATATATATATATATATATATTCATATTTCCTATTTCAATATTTGATTATGTTTCTGATTCTATTCGGAAAACATTTCCAAATCTTCTTTACTTGAATTTAAATAGATGTTAAATCAACATCGTGACGACAACTCGAACCACTATACTTATTTACTAAATTCACCTGACCACTTTCACTCTCGAACCTTACCCATTTCTAAATTAAAAAGAAGCCAATCAAGTTGGGGTATAACTACCTCTCAGACCTTAACTGAACAACATTTCAAATCTCGAAATAGGGCAAGTTCATCTTTTAACCCTTTAACACTTCCTTACGTGACTCTCGTTCGAATACATCTCTATTCGATAACTCCTTCCTTCGAATAAGGTATATTCGATAACTCTATTCAATTTACTCTATTCGATTAACCCTTATCAATTTACCCTATTGGACTACGCTATTTGATTAACTCTATTGGACTAACGCTATTGATTAACTCGTCTCACTTAACTCCTTTCGAGTAAACTATATTCGATAACTCCTTTAACTCTATTCGAATAAACTAAATTCGATTAACTCCTTTTACTTTCTAATCGAATAACTATATTCGATTAACTCATTTGCTTTAACTCTAATCGATTAAATCCATAGAATAACTAAATTCGATAACTCCTTCGAATAACCAAATTCGATAATTCCTTTCGAATAAACTATATTCGATTACTCACTTCGATTAAACTAATCGATAACTCTTTTCTATTAAACTATAAATCGATAACTCTTTTCCTTTAACTCTATTCGAATAAACTAATATTCGATAACTCTATTCAATTTACTCGACTCGATTAACCCCTTTCGAATAACTAATTCGATTTACTACTTTCGAATACCATATTCGATTTGACTCCCTTCGAATAACTAATTTGATTTAACTCCTTTATTTGCTTTATAAAGATTTCCCTTTTAACAACGTTTATTCATTTTAAAGATTTACTTTTAGTAACGGTTCTCCACTTTAAAATGATTTCCTTCTTATAACAGTTTCCTTTTTATAACGTTTTCCCTTTTTCTAAATATCTCCTATTTATAAATATTCCAATTTATAAATATTTCTTATTTATAAATATTCCATTTATAAATATTTTATTTTCAAATATCACTTTGACAAATTCCTCCTTATCAACATTTCGGTATGTTATGGTATTCAACATATCAAATCACGATGATCAATATCGTCCAAACACATATAATCGACAACAGATTATATATCACATCATATATCACAATATATGAATCACAGTAAAAATAAATGTTGAGGAATCCAGTTGGATTCCTCCAACCTGTTTCCCTGCATCGCAGATGTTAAACAATGTAGATAACATCACTTTCAGTTCCATATGATATATTCTGTTAAACAGAATCAATATAGAAATTCAACTAACTAACTAGCAGTTCAATCAAACAGTCAACACACAGTCAATCAACCAATATTTAACAGTTCTAAAAATACAACATGAAATTATAAATTGTTCAGAGTTGGTGAGATTTACTCACATTTGTCGTAATCGTTAAAAAACGATTTACGATTGTCGATTCTGATCAGACAATTTATTTTGCAATAAATTTAGGCGAGCTCCAATCCATTTCAATCCAGTTCCATATCGTTATTCCCGTCCATATGGTTCCATCATGACTTGTTTCGCATTATTGTTGGCCTGTCCCCCTTTAGTCCGCCTTCTCTTTCCTTTCTGAAAAAACAGGCCTCATTCCCCTTTCCGTAAATCCTTACGTAGGCCACAAAACCAGCCCAACTTTCCATAATAATTTGGCCCACTACCCATTCAACAGCCCATCCGCACGTTCCCCTTTCTTCTCCTCTTTGAGTTCTGAAACCCATCGTTCACCAAATTGGTTTTTCGTGAGCTACAGGTCACCCTTTGGAGTTCGAAAACCATTCCCAACTCTTCACTTACATGAAAAATATCCAACCTCATCTTTCTCTCCTTGCTGATCGAACAAATACAACACCGTCCCTTCCCAAACAACTGCGATTCACTTAACACCAAACACATCACGTTTTACATCATGAGTTTTCCTCTTCCTAAACCAAGAAAGAAACAACTCTGTACACAATGAAACATAGAACTGAAACAAATCATTTTACCCAACCTTCACCTTCTTCTCATCAGTGAGCCGAAGCTCCTCCATCTCAACGTCCCACTAGCCCCTCACTCCAGACATACCCAAAACTCCTTCCTCCTTGACTATCATGAACACAGTAAATCGCTAACACTTAGAACACTGCTCCTCCCATTTACAGTCTTCTTCCCTAAGCATAAACACGTCGGACTTTTTATACAGCAGTCCCTTAAAACTGCAGAGCACTCCACTGAACCATCCAATACACCACCCAACTCCACGAACTACACAGCAAAGCTCGACGCTGTTTTGATTTAACAAAATACCCCAAATCACAGTCCACCGTGCTACTCCTTCTAGTAGCACACAACAACCTAGCGCCAGTCTTCGATCGAACAAAAACAACACCAACCTCCTCCATAATTTCACAAACCCAACTACTTGGTGCCAAAATCACAAACCCCACCTCGGAATCATCACTCGCAGCCCAAATTTTCCCTTCCGTCGACCCCCCAAATAGGGATCGAGCTGTACGAAAACGGTTTGAAACCGGAGGCCATCCGCTCGTGAATCCAAAGATATATAGTTTTCGATTTATAGGATTTTAATGGCATTTGTTTTTATTTTCTAAGATTCACGTTTTGCTGAGGAAAGATGAGAAGTGGCGGCTGGTTTTTGAGATGTAGAAAATGCTTTAGGTCTTAAGGTTTTCTAAAGAGGGGTATTTATAACGAAGATAAATATCTAGACATTTGTTAGGATATTTTTAGATATTTTATTATATCGTTTTATATGCGTTTCTGCACTCTAAAAATCAGTGTGATCACACACGATACCTAAAAATCACGAAACTGGAAATCTAACAACTATTTGACATTGCGGATCCAACAAAATTAGTTTCGTCGAATTCCGACTTCGTTTGCAAAAGTGGCTATTTTTAAAGTCCTAAATGACCCATTTAAATATATAAATATATTTAAATATAATTAAATTAAATATTAATAAATTTATATTATCGTATATATTCTCAACAGAATATCATACAGCTCCACTGGGATTTATAACTCGATATTTCAAATCTGGGTCAACCTGATATTCGATTTATATTGAAATTCCTTTTAAAAATATAAATAATTTCTTTATAAATTATAAAGGAATTCCACAGCGACTTTTCTAAATTTTGATTTGGACATAAATCAAATTCTACACGACGAAATCCCGATTTTTCTCTTCCACTAGAAAGATATACTCCACCAACTCCACATGTTTCTTGTTTCACAGAAATCCGGCTTAAAATGAATCCTGTATATTCAGTTGAAGTTCAAATCGCCAAATAGCGAGCTGCAGCGCCATTTCAAGCTCGATTTTAATTATAATATAATCTATACGTTCAAACTGTCGTATATATAATATATTCATTATCTAATTCAATTCTGAACTGAATTAAATATCACAGATGATCCAGTTCACACCATATCGTCATTTTAGCCAATTCTGATTATTTCAGAATTTAATATATTATTTAATTTATTATTTCAATTAAATATTCATCATTATTTAATTCAACAACCATTTAATTCACTATATCACTATTTATATAATTAAATTAATTAATTATAATACCTCTGCCAATGCGGGTTATTACAATCTTCCCACTTAAAATAATTTCGTCCTCGAAATTGCTAAAAGGTAGAGGACGACCCTATCGACTGGTTAGGACATATTTGTTCACTTCTTAACCTCAGTTTCAACTGAACCAAATTTAATTTTAATTAAATTATTTATTCATTCTTATTATCGAAAATTTTCAAAAATCCTGAAAATTTTCTAACTCCTTAACTTTTCGAAAAATTTCGCCAGCACCTCCTTTGTACAGGTCAATAGCTCAAACTCCAACTCGCCTCTTTGGGCCATCTCCATCCCAAAAGAAAATCAAACAGCCAAGCGGCTTGCCAATTCGGCTCATAAATCTTATATCCAATAGAAATATAAACTTGTACCTTTTGTCGGCATATCATTATATCCTTTCCACCTGTTATTAATTCAGTGGATACAAGGGTCATCCCAATCAAATTCCAATCTGCTTTTATCCACAACACAACCATTCGTTTATATCTGAGCCAAATATCATTTCAACTCGAGTTTCTTCTCGGTTCCCAACTCTTAACTTGATTATCACATTATACTTCAAATTTGAATCTCACAATCCAATTTGTCTTGATATCATTCTAATTCAATCTCAGTTACCACTTTACTGGCTTTACTTTAATTCAAATTTTCTTTCACAAATTTCTGTTAAATTTGTTTTTAATTCAAACAGTCTTTCTGTGGGAGTTTTCGAACAGTTTACTCCTTTCAAAAATCAAATTTTCCTTTTTGACATGACACTGAGCCCTTAATTAATATTCCATTAGTTAAATCACTTCTCTATTTCTTTATCAATATTTGTTAACCAAATATTTTCAATAACCATGCAGGCCTTTTATGTTATTTGGGAAACATTTCCGAATATCGCCTTCCTTTATTTTCTAAACTTTAGAAAATATATGCTATTTATAATTGGAAAATATTCCAATTACTTATCTCTTTTCCGATCTCGTTGATTTCTATACTTAGGAAATATTCTATTATTCTATTTCCAAGTTTACACTTATTTGGGTTAAAACGGATGTTGTGTAAAACATCGTGACGACAACCCAAATACTATATTCAACTAACTCTTATTCAACCTTGATCTTCGAGCCTGAAATCTTACTATTTATTTGTTAATAATGAAATCAATCAAGTTGGGGTATAACTACCTCTCAGACCTTGACTGAATAACATTTATAACGTCAAAACAGATATGACTAGTTACTCAAATAATCAATACCATACAACTACTTATTCACTTTTAAACACGTATACGCTTCCTCTTTCTATTCTTACTAGATTTTATTCTTAGTCTTCCTTTTTGATTTTACTATTCCATTTCTAAGTTCGTTTCTTTATCGACTTATATATATATATATATATATATATATATATATATATATATATATCGATACGTTGATTTCTAACTATCAAATTATCTTAAAAATATTCTAACTCTTTAAATTCCTAGAAAAATTCGCCATAACCTCCTTTGTACCAGGAGCATCGGGATATTTCAAATAGCCTCCCATAGCCCTCACCAATCCAAAAGAAAAAGAAAAAGCCAAGCGGCTTGCCGATACGGCGCATAAAATCTCATATATGAATTAAATACATACCTTTTCGTCGAGCATTCTATTTATATACCTTCATACCTTATCCATACCTATCTCATGTATATTTATACCTGCCCCATCTATTTTAACTATACCTGATCGTTTTAACTCAATTCGTTAATTAATTTGTTAATGAACTCTTTAGTCTATTTCACTTCTATTATTCAAATTCTATATTATAAATCCCATTTTGAAAATCAACACAACTTTCCCAAAACAAATTCAAAACAGTATCTCGGGTAGTAATTCGTCACTTACAACTCGAAAATGAATACTGATGATGCAGCTGTCATCATCAGAATCTATTTTCCAGCGATCGAAGTGAGTTCAATACTATAAAACCATTTCTAAACATTTCCACTTTGAAATTCATTTCAAAATATAATTCACACTGCTTGTAAAACAATTTAAAATCTCCCAGGATCTTAAATTTTCCTTACTTTTAATCCAACTCCATTTACAAACACTTATCCAATTTTCCAGAGTTTATTTCAATTTCTGGTTTAAATTTCAGATTTAACTCATCTGATTTCACATATTTCACTTATATGAATTCTGATCGATTATTTACATAACCATTTAATTTATAATCTTACTCGATTATAATAACAACCAATATATCCAATTTATATCAAAATATACGTTGGGTAAACTATTTTCATTTACCCTTTTTTCAAAACATATCGTGACAACCCATCGTATTCGAGTGTTTAGTAACTCCTACCGATACAGTGGATCAAACTGATCGACCAGAACTCATAAACTACTCAACCAATAAATTTTCACAATATAAAACAAATTTTTATATCAATAACAAATACGTTCACTCGTATATATACACTCAAACTCAATCTAGGGTATTACTAACCCTATCTCTACCGAGTCACGCCACAGATCCAAGGTAATTCACTTAACTTAAGCTCTGATACCAACTGTATGACCCGGGATTTTGATGACTTTGGTTATCGCCATAAACTCAACGATGACTAACCAAACATCGAAAAATACCAGTCATTAGTGAAAGAAATTAGAGGGTGAGGAAAGATAAGATAGAAAATTAGAATAGAAGAAGAAGAAGAGGAACACAACATCAGAGTAACACGAATCTCACAGCGGAACGAATAAATATATTTCATAACATAACTTTGAAATACAAATATGTACTTGAATATACATATCATTATCAAAGTACAACACTTACAACACAGCGAGAATAACTATAACTATATGATCCTGAAGCCTATTGCTCTTAGCTTTTCCAGTATATCTGTAAATCCCGACTACTTGACTGCCCGTACAAATTTAGGCACCCAAGAGTTTAGGGAAAACAACAAAATAAACTCTGGGTCAGTCATGGGACTGGTATGAGTAAAACAGTTTAAAACAGTTTGAACAAGTAAACGATATCTCATAAGACCACGCCATATAACGGAACGGGTTTTTCCCTTATGGGAATCCAAATTATCTTTTTTACCAAAAACCTTTTGATATTATAATAATGTCTATCAACCACAATATAATAATCATCTAGTAGAAACGCTTTCATCTCACGTTCTACATATATTGTATAAAATCAAAACAGCAAGCACGTAGTGGGTAATGGATTTCCAACTATGACAAGGTATGGAACCACCTTCTGCTAGTGTACCTCTAGAGAGGAATACACTGGGTTCAACAAGAACATCTTGCAACCCGGCCACACATGACCGACCACTCATTTCGCTTGAGTGTATCAAATGTATATCACCAACGGTTGGGATCAGCAACCGTTTCCCGAATGGGACAGTATCGACAATAGATTTTTAGAAATAAATGAAACTCTAAATCAGGTGATTATACACCCTAATAGGTGCGACCTACATAGCCATGTTGCCTACCCGATTTCTGTCATTTACCAATTGATGAGGCTTGAGGTTATGCTTCATCATCACATCAGATTCACTTCGAATGTCACATCGTCAAATCCATCAAATCACCGATTAACGTCCTCAACAGTACATTACGTGTTAGCTAAAAGAAGTTTCCTTCTCCGCTTCCACTCTTGGTACGGTTGGAGAAATCAATATACGTGATCGTCTGGAAATACTCTGTCAGACATCCGTCCATACAAGTCATCCAGGAACAGGATGAACCGATGGTACTATTCAGTACATCCATCTTAGGTACTGTTATCTAATACTTATACAATAGCCCTTTGCACGTTACTCCGTCTTCAACTATCTTTGGCATATATGATTCGCAACGCTTATGCCAATACAGAGTGGTTCTTTGGATAATAATCCAACCGGTCTCTCCATATTAACAATACTAAAATGGTCAAAACTTCGATAGTATGTGATTTAACTATCGAAGAAAAACAGGTGTGCAAACAACGATATTATTTCCAGATGGAAATTCTATCACCCAATCATCAATCATATATATATATATATATATATATATATATATATATATATATATTCATATTTCCTATTTCAATATTTGATTATGTTTCTGATTCTATTTAGAAAACATTTCCAAATCTTCTTTAATTGGATTTAAATAGATGTTAAATCAACATCGTGACGACAACTCGAACCACTATACTTATTTACTAAATTCACCTGACCACTTTCACTCTTGAACCTTACCCATTTCTAAATTAAAAAGAAGTCAATCAAGTTGGGGTATAACTACTTCTTAGACCTTAACTGAACAACATTTCAAATCTCGAAATAGGGCAAGTTCATCTTTTAACCCTTTAACACTTCCTTATGTGACTCTCGTTCGAATACATCTCTATTCGATTACTCCTTCCCTCGAATAAGGTATATTCGATAACTCTATTCAATTTACTCTATTCGATAAACCCTTATCAATTTACCCTATTGGACTACGCTATTTGATTAACTCTATTGGACTAACGCTATTGATTAACTCGTATCACTTAACTCCTTTCGAATAACCTATATTCGATAACTCCTTTAACTCTATTCGAATAAACTAAATTCGATTAACTCCTTTTACTTTCTACTCGAATAACTATATTCGATTAACTCATTTGTTTTAACTCTAATCGATTAACTCCATCGAATAACTAAATTCGATAACTCCTTCGAATAATCAAATTCGATAATTCCTTTCGAATAAACTATATTCGATTACTCACTTCGATTAAACTAATCGATAACTCTTTTCTATTAAACTATAAATCGATAACTCTTTTCCTTTAACTCTATTCGAATAAACTAATATTCGATAACTCTATTCAATTTACTCGACTCGATTAACCCCTTTCGAATAACTAATTCGATTTACTACTTTCGAATACCATATTCGATTTGACTCCCTTCGAATAACTAATTCGATTTAACTCCTTTATTTGCTTTATAAAGATTTCCCTTTTAACAACGTTTATTCATTTTAAAGATTTACTTTTAGTAACGGTTCCCCACTTTAAAATGATTTCCTTCTTATAACAGTTTCCTTTTTATAACGTTTTCCCTTTTTCTAAATATCTCCTATTTATAAATATTCCAATCTATAAATATTTCTTATTTATAAATATTCCATTTATAAATATTTTATTTTCAAATATCACTTTGATAAATTCCTCCTTATCAACATTTCGGTATGTTATGGTATTCAACATATCAAATCACAATGATCAATATCGTCCAAACACATATAATCGACAACATATTATATATCACATCATATATCACAATATATGAATCACAGTAAAAATAAATGTTGAGGAATCCAGTTGGATTCCTCCAACCTGTTTCCCTGCATCACAGATGTTAAACAATATAGATAACATCACTTTCAGTTCCATATGATATATTCTATTAAACAGAATCAATATAGAAATTCAACTAACTGACTAGCAGTTCAATCAAACAGTCAACACACAGTCAATCAGCCAATATTTAACAGTTCTAAAAATACAACATGAAATTATAAATTGTTCAGAGTTGGTGAGATTTACTCACATTTGTCGTAATCGTTAAATAACGATTTACGATTGTCGATTCTGATCAGATAATTTATTTTGCAATAAATTTAGGCGAGCTCCAATCCATTTCAATCCAGTTCCATATCGTTGTTCCCGTCCATATGGTTCCATCACGACTTGTTTCGCATTATTGTCGGCCCGTCCCCCTTTAGTCCGCCTTCTCTTTCCTTTCTGAAAAACAGGCCTCATTCCCCTTTCCGTAAATCCTTACGTAGGCCACAAAACCAGCCCAACTTTCCACAATAATTTGGCCCACTACCCATTCAACAGCCCATCCGCACGTTCCCCTTTCTTCTCCTCTTTGAGTTCTGAAACCCATCGTTCACCAAATTGGTTTTCCGTGAGCTACAGGTCACCCTTTGGAGTTCGAAAACCATTCGCAACTCTTCACTTACATGAAAAATATCCAACCTCATCTTTCTCTCCTTGCTGATCGAACAAATACAACACCGTCCCTTCCCAAACAACTGCGATTCACTTAACACCCAACACATCACGTTTTACATCATGAGTTTTCCTATTCCTAAACCAAGAAAGAAACAACTCTGTACACAATGAAACATAGAACTGAAACAACTCATTTTATCCAACCTTCACCTTCTTCTCATCAGTGAGCCAGAGCTCCTCCATCTCAACGTCCTACTAGCCCCTTACTCCAGACATACCCAAAACTCCTTCCTCCTTGACTGTCATGAACACAGTAAATCGCCAACACTTAGAACACTGCTCCTCCCATTTATAGTCTTCTTCCCTAAGCATAAACACGTCGGACTTTTTATATAGCAGTCCCTTAAAACTGCAGAGCACTCCACCGAACCATCCAATACACCACCCAACTCCACGAACTACACAGCAAAGCTCGACGCTGTTTTGATTTAACAAAATACCCCAAATCACAGTCCACCGTGCTACTCCTTCTAGTAGCACACAACAACCCAGCGCCAGTCTTCGATCGAACAAAAATAACACCAACCTCCTCCATAATTTCACAAACCCAACTACTTGGTGCCAAAATCACAAACCCCACCTCGGAATCATCACTCGCAGCCCAAATTTTCCCTTCCATCGACCCCCCAAATAGGGATCGAGCTGTATGAAAACGGTTTGAAACTGGAGGCCATCCGCTCGTGAATCCAAAGATATATAGTTTTCGATTTATTAGATTTTAATGGCATTTATTTTTATTTTCTAAGATTCACGTTTTGCTGAGGAAAGATGAGAAGTGGCGGCTTGTTTTTGAGATGCAAAAAATGCTTTAGGTCTTAAGGTTTTCTAAAGAGGGGTATTTATAACGAAGATAAATATCTAGATATTTGTTAGGATATTTTTAGATATTTTATTATATCGTTTTGTATGAATTTCTGCACTCTAAAAATCAGTGTGATCACACATGATACCTAAAAATCACGAAACTGGAAATCTAACAACTATTTGACATTGCGGATCTAACAAAATTAGTTTCGTCGAATTCCGACTTCGTTTGCAAAAGTGGCTGTTTTTAAAGTCCTAAATGACCCATTTAAATATATAAATATATTTAAATATAATTAAATTAAATATTATTAAATTTATATTATCGTATATATTCTCAACAGAATATCATACAGCTCCACTGGGATATATAACTCGATATTTCAAATCTGGGTCAACCTGATATTCGATTTATATTGAAATTCCTTTTAAAAATATAAATAATTCCTTTATAAATTATAAAGGAATTCCACAGCGACTTTTCTAAATTTTGATTTGGACATAAATCAAAATCTACACGACGAAATCCCGATTTTTCTCTTTCACTAGAAAGATATACTCCACCAACTCCACACGTTTCTTGTTTCACAGAAATCCGGCTTAAAACGAATCCTGTATATTCAGTTGAAGTTCAAATCGCCAAATAGCGAGCTGCAGCGCCATTTCAAGCTCGATTTTAATTATAATATAATATATACGTTCAAACTGTCGTATATATAATATATTCATTATCTAATTCAATTCTGAACTGAATTAAATATCACAGATGATCCAGTTTACAAAATATCGTCATTTCAGCCAATTCTGATTATTTCAGAATTTAATATATTATTTAATTTATTATTTCAATTAAATATTCATCATTATTTAATTCAACGACCATTTAATTCACTATATCACTAATTATATAATTAAATAAATTAATTATAATACCTCTGCCAATGCGGGTCATTACACATTTCTAATTCTATCATTTCTACAAGTTATGCTTACCCTACAAGGTGTCTTACAATTACATAACTTTATTATTTCTACCGGTTATGTATACCACTAGGTGTCTTAATTACATAACCTTATCGGGTTTAGTTTATGGACCTATATGTAAATATTACCCACCCCCTCAGATTTACTTAACCCACCTACCATTCATACAATTTTATTCAACCCCATCTTTATTTTATTCATACAGTCCCTATCGATTCAACTAGGTTGAGTATTCAAGATTTATTACCATATTTTCATTTATGGTTATAGTATGCTAGACCTCCCACATTAAACCTGTCGTTTGTGGATGCTGGATATGCTGGAAGGGTCCCAACAGACTTATTCCACAAATTGGGCTTAACCTCGTGTCTGAGCATGTCTCATATTTGCGCACCTAGAACTCTCACATTAGGTTCAACATTAGTGATTGCTGGATATGCCGGCCGAGTCCGGGCAGACTTCCACCACTAATGCAACCTAACCTTGTGTCATAAGCACAATTACAGTTTCTAATTGTAATCCTAGGCATTCATTATTATCCAATTTTACCTATTTCCTTATAGGTTTTCATTCCCTTTTTCCCCATATTTAATTATATGCCCAATTCACTATTCAAATTATAGACTTTTACGCCCCTTTTCAATTCAACTTTTAATTATGCACCATATGCTCTTTTTCCTAAGTTATAAGTCAAGGCATATATATATATATATATATATATATATATATGTGTGTGTGTGTGTGTGTGTCATGCACAAACCCAAATCTACATATTTTCCAATTTATGTCCCTAGTTCATATTCAAAAATTTCAATACAAGTTGTGCCCAAATTCATATTAACATATATTCCAATTTACGCGTAAATTATATTTTATATAATTTATGCCAAATCATATTTTCAATGTTCGCATAAATTCATATTCATGTTATACAACACGATATATGTCCCCAAATCCATATTTGTATATTTCCACATTTTATGCCCAAACTTATATTCATATCTTTCCAATATCAATTATGCCCCCAAATTATATCTTTCCCAATCATTCCCAATTTCGCACTTTTGCATTTTTAGTGTTAGGCCTAGACTCGAAGGTAGCCTGGCTATATAATAATAAAAAGGGAAAAGAGGGAGAGAAGAGAATCAAGAATAGGCATAATAACGAATCAATAATAAACTAATAGAAATAGGCATAAACTGAATAGGCATATTATGACAAAATTTAAAATGGTGACGATATGAACATATAAAAGTAGATCTGAAAATTATGTCATAATAGAACTGGTTAGGCACCGATTCAAGATCCAATTTTTATATACATATCAGAGTTGCTAATTAAATATTTAGATCTAAAAATAACTTGAACTCAAAGTGAATAGATCTATGGAAATGGATCCAAATTACTGCAAAGAACACGTTGAATTTGTTGTTGTAGCAAGCGTTGAATTTGTATAATGGTTACTGAATTAGAATTGGAGAAGCAAAGGCCATTCAATCTACGTTACAACAAAGCTCCGCCGTCGCCACCATTTTTGGATGAATAAAACCTAGGTCTAAGGTTCTTTATATAGCCTATGGTTCATGAATTTAGCTCCAAAATCGGTCCAGGTTTAGAAAAATGTATTTTGCCCAGATCTGCAGGGGTGGATCGACCCCCCTTTGAGTTGGTCGACCCCCCTTTGGGTAGGTCAACCTATGGGTCGACCCCCCTTTGGGTTCATAGACCCACCTGGGCGGGGAATCTGCCGCCTTCCAAAATTTCGAATTTTGAACCGAATTTCGAATTTCTGGGCCCATTTTTGAATTTCTGAAGCTATTATATATATATATATATATATTCTTTCTGTGCATATACAAACTTCAAACCTTAATAACTTCTTCGTACGTTGTCCGATTTACGCAAACCAAGTGTCTGTCTTGACCAGAATTTCGAGACAGAAACAATGGCATAGTCCGTTTTACTTAATTCTGAATATTTAATTAAGTTTTCCTTAATTCGTTGTTAAGAGTGTATTTCACACTAATTATTCTTTAATTCATCATCTTTAGTGTCATTAAAATTCTGGGGTGTTACATTCTCCCCTACTCAAAGGATTTCGTCCCCGAAGTCTCTAAGTTAAAAAGAATGTATATCCTAACATCCAATAATCGTACATCCATCTAGCAATCACAAGCATCCATTGTCCTTAAGGAATTTCTAATGCTTTTATGAACATATGCAATAGTGTGTGTATATGTCCGTAAACTAATGCGAAAGATCAGGCAGTCTACTGATTCAGTTGACCTCCTTAATGCAATGTATGTTCGTGCCATGCAACCAAAATGTATGCAAATCATCCTAATCCATGTAAGTTCTATGCGTGTGCGCAATCATCCATTCAAATGCAACATCAATGTAACGATAATCCAAAAAATTTAAAATGTACACACATCAATATGTTAGTGATTTAGCCGATCTAGTGCCTATTTTGTGTGTATATGCATCCACGAGAAATCACTAGCAACCACTTGCATCCATCAAATATAACATGTCTCAAACACATGTTTACATTCATTAGTTTTCTACCTAAAGACTCGATCGATAGGAAATATTCAAATGATAGATACAAGTGTTAATTTCGAAGCTTGGAAAAAGAAGTTAAGGACATATTCTCGAAAAGGAAAGGATATGAAGCGCGAATCTTGTCTTCATCCTCCTAAGAAGCATTCTCGCGGTCCTCTCCCCATTTCACTCTTACTAGCTTCACTTCTTTGTGGCACAATTTCTTAACCTCTGAACCAAGTACGCAAGTCGGAACTCGTCCAGTCGTTGTTTCCTTCCCTACTTTCACTTCCTCTCGCAAATTTGGCTCCACTACCTCGAACTCTATACATTTTGTCGCCTCTTAAATAAATAGTCATCTTAGAATGATGGCTTCCTCAAGGACTGTCTTCAATAGGTTTCCCATCCTGATATAATTCACTTATTAAACTCTTCTTAAGTAGCTCCCTTACTTGCTTACAAAGTTCCCTCTTTTCTTTTAGGAGTCATATGTCGCACAGGCAATGCAACTGGCTTTGCATTGTCTACCAAGTGTATGCGGAAACCAATCTCCTGTCTCAATAGTAAACCCCAAACCTCATCAAAACATCAGGATACTCACAACTATTGGTACAAATCGCAAACCATTGACAGATATATCAAGAGATTCTAGGAGACTAAGCATGACAGACCCTTTTGGGGTCATAAGAAATCTCGAGAGTCTTTCTATGGCAAGTCGGAATTCTAACGACTCTCCTCTCACAATCTAGAATGGCTCTATATACGTATTTTACCAATCCAACCCTAGAATCAAACCATATCTTATGAAATCAAGAACATATGCATCGAACTCGACGCCTAATACAAAGATTCTCAAACCCCGACAAATCCTCGATAAATGAGTCGTACCTCTAATGGGTTTGAGATACTAACGGGATCCAAAACCATACTAGTATATAGGTGCAGAGACTCAACTAAAAGATCAGATACAAAAGGATGTGAAGTGCCAGAAAAAATCCTAACAGGATGATCAGAAATAGAAATCAATCCTTCAAGGGAAACTTTCCTGCCCCTATCATGTCTATCAGCTATGAGAACATTAGCTTGCCCCCTAGAAGTTCCTGCCTTCTGGCCTTGTCTTTGTCTCTTCGGGCACTCCTTAATGAGGTGTCCTACCTTACCAAAGTAGTAACAAAAGCCTTTTGTCTTTCTGCAATCATTTTCCAGATGACCCACCATTCTGAAGTTATAGTATTCCCTCTTTTCTTCTTTTATCTATATTCCCTCATTAACCTACCGTTTTCTTTCATCTTTGGGTTGTGCTCCTTAGCCCCAACTCGCTTATTCTCTTTTTTTGCCACATGCTAACTAGTCTTTTTTAATGTTTCCTCCATCGCACGGAATTCTTACGAGGCTTGAGATAAAGTAAGCCACAGGTGAAACCACTGCGGCTAAAGATGGAGGTTGGGCACTTCATTGCCCTTTGACATGTACCGTAGTTTTGACATGCCTACGGAACCATGCCGAAACAGGGATATCCTTTCAGGAAGAAACGGTTCCCCGAACAAAAGGAAAAGGAACCAAGCAGAGAATCGAGAAGATATTTATGGCTTTGGGAAATATGCTTTTCAAAACAGACTTTTTATTTTAAAATACTTTGTTTTTGAGACCTTTTTGAAAACCATTTTCAAAACATTTTATCTGATCTTATAACCATATGCTCTGATACCAAATGTGACACCCCACGTCCGTTAATGTCACTCACTAAGGGAATGCATTAAGTTCCGTGAAGCGTTATAGGTAAATAAGAACATAATATCCCAAGACAGACATGTAAAATAATAGCGGAATTAAAAACTTCATTTAAATTAAAACATCATGGTCCCAAATACTGAGTTTGCATCGTAAGTTTGAAGTAATCAATTACATAAATAATCTATTTTGCCAAAAATATCAGAGTACAAAAGCATAAAACTATATTTCCCATGTGAAGCCATAAGAGAGTTGACCAGAGGTCAGAGCGGTACATCTATATCCAAAATCCAAGCTAAGCTGGAAGAATCCATATCAACTCTAAGCACTTCCACCTTGAGAACCTTAGAGGGGGTGGGGGACGGAAGAGAGAGAAGAGGAAACAAAAAGGGTCAGACATAAAGTCTTGTGAGTCTAGTTACTTTTAAATATAAATAAATAAAAGTATCATGGCAAGTATATAAAACTGGAAGAACAAGATAACAGTAACAATAACAAGTGTGAACTGTGCAAGATAAGATGAACAAGATATATAGCGCTTTTTAAATACATTTCTTTGCAACACACCGAAACTAGTATATCAGAAATAGAATGACCACTACCAATATCGTTCCATTTCATTTTCTTGATTATTAGGTTACTTGGATTGGTAGAACTCAAGACTTATCTGTGCATCGTGCCCACTTACTTTCCCATGGATTCACCTAATACAATATATTTAGCTATCTCTCAATATTGAGATACACCCCATGATACCCCACTCGCACAGTCTCCACCGTAATGAACGCAGTCCCTCATCCTACGCCAGAGTGACGTACGGATCTCTATATAACAATGTTACGTTCCTCTTATATCTGTCATCACTATGCTACATAAGCGTACGGACTTCCACCATCGATCGAATCAGAGTCCTTATCGGAATAATGGCCTCTAGTGTATGATACACAACCCAAAGCAGATATGCATGTATCTAGACTGACCCACGTATGTATTGTAATTGTAGCTCCATGCCTCAATCGCACGTCCTTTAATGTGCACCAAGTTCTGTTGCAGGGCTAAACAAGAAACATGGAACTCGGCTGGGAGCTTTTCCATACCTGTACAAGCCACCTTTAAGAGCCTCCAATTACATATATTCCTAGGGTCTGTTTTCCATGGTGGCTATGGCCCCACCTCGGCCCCTCCCTCAACTGGTAAAGACTACAAGAGCTAAGCGACCGCCCCTAATGACAACCAATCTAAACATCAATGTGGCTTCTACCCTCAACCCCGTACCTCAATAGTGAAAGCTGAAATGGTATCTTGGGTTTAGCTCTAGTCTTTTGGCATATCGCTGACTGCCGATGACGGATATCCGACTGTCTACGATCCTTGTTGGTCGTGACTCTCCGCCTCCTCGTGAGGCAACCGCCGAACTACCCTAGTGTCACCTCGTCATAGCATTCTAACTGAATAGCTACACCTAGTAGTTATGCGCATACCAAACCTCTACGAGTGCAGCCTAAGACATCTTTCACCACACAGAGGACTACTAGGAGAATCTTACGTACTTCAAGAAGCCCCGTGCTTCCCTTTCAAGTCCTTTGGTGCAATCATAATAAATCAGATGAATGTTCGTTCCCCTCGTGTATTATAACACTTCGATGATCTAACCCATTGGGTTATTCACCCTCAAACGTACGGACTGGTCCAAACACCTTTCTTTAATATGTTGTTAGGCCCTATGTCTACCCATTCTTTTACGCGCTTTCCCTACCTCACCAGGTTCCCATTTAACTTGGTTATTCCCATTCGTATTGAATTCTTATTCCAAATTACCAAGTTTCTCTTGCTTATTAATTTCAATCATATAACTTAATCCATTTAAGTTTATTAATAAGCCCATAACATGTTATTCTCTAGATTGTGGCCCAAGGTTTGTAATCCACAATCTATTTTATATTCTTTCTTGGTTACATCATTACAATAACATGCTTTCCTTAATACGTTATTAAGTATATCTCAATTCACATGTTTCCTAATTAACATGTCACTTACCATTTATGATTAAATATAACTTATTTATTTTACAAGTTTTCCTCATTCTTTCTCATTTAATCATAAATTCAATTTACACCGCCACTACAACTTATCGTTGTTTACTTAGCAGATTATTATGCATATCTAATTCTATTATTACTACAAGTTATGCTTACCCTACAAGGTTTCTTCCAATTACATAACTTTATTATTTCTACCGGTTATGCATACCACTAGGTGTCTTAATTACATAACCTCATCGGGTTAAGTTTATGGGCCTATATGTAAATATTACTCACCTCCACAGATTTACTTAACCCACCCACCGTTAAACCAATTTTACTTAACCACATCTTTATTTTATTCATATAATCCCTATGGATTCAACTAGGTTAAGTATTCAATATTTATTACCATATTTTCATTTATGGTTATAGTATGCTAGACCTCCCACATTAAACCTGTCATTTGTGGATGCTGGATATGCCGGGCGGGTCTGGGCAGACTTATTCTACAAATTGGGCTTAACCTCATGTCTGAGCACGTCTCATATTTGCGCACTTAGACCTCTCACATTAGGTTCAACATTAGTGATTGCTGGATATGCCGGTCGGGTCCGGGCAGACTTCCACCACTAATGCAACCTAACCTTATGTCATAAGTACAATTACAATTTCTAATTGTAATCCTAGGCATTCATTATTATCCAATTTTACCTATTTCCTTATAGGCGTTCATACTCTTTTTTCCATATTTAATTATATGCCCAATTCACTATTCAAATTATAGACTTCTACGCCCCTTTTCTATTCACCTTTTAATTATGCACCATATGCTCTTTTTCCCAAGTTATAAGTCAAGGCATATATATACCTATATATATATATATATATATATATATATATATGTGTGTGTGTGTGTGTGTGTGTGTGTGTGTGTGTGTGTGTGTGTGTGTGTGATGCACAAACCCAAATCTACATATTTTCCAATTTATGTCCCTAGTTCATATTCACATATTTCAATACAAGTTGTTCTCAATTTCAAATTAACATATATTCCAATTTACGCGCAAATCACATTTTACATAATTTATGCCAAATAATATTTTCCAATGTTCGCCTAATTCGTATTCATGTTATACCACACGATGTATGTCCCCAAATCCATATTTGTATATTTCCACATTTTATACCCAAACTTATATTCATATCTTTCCAATATCAATTATTCCCCAAAATAAATCTTTCCCAATTTCGCATGTTTGCATTTTCAGTGTTAGGCCTAGGCTCGAAGGTAGTCTGGCTATATAAAAATAAAAAGGGAAAAGAGGGAAAGAAGAGAATCAAGAATAAGCATAATAACGAATCAATAATAAACTGATAGAAATAGGCATAAACCGAATAGGCATATTATGACAAGATTTAAAATGGTGACGATATGAACATATAAAAGCAGATCTTAAAATTATGTCATAATAGAACTGATTAAGCATCGATTCAAGATCCAATTTTTATATACATATCAGGGTTACTAATTAAATATTTAAATCTAAAAATAACTTGAACACATAGTGAATAGATCTAAGGAAGTGGATCCAAATTACTGCGAAGAACACATTGAGTTTGTTGTTGTAGCAACCATTGAATTTGTATAATGTTTGCTGAATTAGATTTGGAGAAGAAAAGGCCATTCAATCTACGTTGCAGCAGAGCTCTGCCATTGCCACCACTTTTAGATGAATAAAACCTAGCTCTAAGGTCCTTTATATAGCCTAGGGTTCATGAATTTAGCTCCAAAATCGGTCTAGGTTCAGAAAAATGTATTATGCCCAGATCTACAGGGGTGGGTCGACCCCCTTTTGAGTGGGTCGACCTACGGGTCGGCCCCCCTTTGGGTAGGTCGACCTATGGGTCGATCCCCCTTTGGGTGGGTAGACCCACCTGGGCAGGAAATCTGCCGCATTCCCAAATTTTGAATTTTGAACTGAATTTCGAATTTTTGGACCCATTTTTGAATTTCTGAACCTATTATATATATATATATATTCTTGTGCATATACAAAATTCAAGCCTTAATAACTTCTTCATACTTTGTCTGATTTATGCAAACCAAATGTCGACCAGAATTTCAAGACGGACGCAATGGTGTAGTCTGTTTTACTTAATTCTGAATATTTAATAAAAAATTCCTTAATCCAATGTTAACAGTGTATTTCACACTAATTATTCTTTAATTCATCATCTTTAGTGTCGTTAAAATTCCGTGGTGTTACATTTGTTTTTTATGTCAGAAACAAAAAAACAGGAATAAAGCATATACGGAAGGATTGCTTCTTCAGAAAAAAATGTTGAAAAAATAAAGCGAGCTGAGGAAGATCAGAAGAATCTGAATTCTGGTAATCTCTTATGCATACACGCTTTTGCTAGTTGCGCCATCTGATGTTTACTCAATACATATTCATTTTGCACTTAAGCACACCCCTTAATTCAATATTAAAATCAATCTGAACTTGAATTGGAACTCCAAATCTGAGCAAAAGTGATTTCCATTTGTTATTCATTCTACACATGGAACCTCGTTTTTAAACAACTTACAAGTACACGTTTCATAATATGTGAACCACTATTCAAACTTGTAAGAACTATTAAAGCCGAAGCTTGAAATCTATAGTCGACTGTGTCAATTAACAAATCATAAGCATCATGGAAAATTCAAGTTAGAATGTTTTGTTTATACATACAACATTCAAAAAGTCAAAAAGTGGTTGAATGAAACAATTTTGCATGAAAACTTCATTCAAGTCAAGGATTACATTGTATTTCATTTTCTAAACTAATTTGTCATTGATATAGGCAATCAGCGACAAAATATTCGCCCAAAATGGTGCAATTGTTTGTCTTGTTACAAGACAATTAGAGATGAAAAGCACATTCAATTAATATGTTGCAAGCCTGAATCGTTTAAAGTCTGGGTCGCTCAAAATTTAACAACATTAATGACCACCATCAAACCAAAGCCGATCGATGTAATTTCAAGTCTAGTGAATCCACGGTGAAGCAAGCACAACGACCAATGATCCCAAGACATGATCCAATGATCAACCAAGGTGTGTGGTCCATTAACTGGTCGAAGCACGTGATCCACTTGCAATGGCGATTGAGTTCTGATGCTCCAAGTCCAATTTAAAGCATTAATCATCAAGAATACATGATCAACAAAAGAATTTATGCGTCACACAAAAGTTCTGCAATCAGTGTACTGAATCGATTCAACATTAATCTTGATAGAAACTCACATACCAAAAATCGCAAATTAAGCTGACAAAAAGGATTATATATCATTCTGGAAAAATTGTCTGAGTTTGACACATTAAAATCAACTCAAATTACGAATCAACGTGAACAAGTTTTGTTTCTCCAATGAACAAGTCATAACACAAGAATTTGAAGCATGGTACATAGTCGGTACAGGGAAAATCACATATTTCTGCCCAAAGGTTCAAAGTGCTGATGATCAAAACAACCAATTGACAGAGAAGTTTGCAACATCACTCAGAAAACCGATTGGGGAGCTGATTACCGAAATGCGTTGTCAATAAAAACCAACTGCTTAATGCCTCAAGAACCCACATAATTGGTGTAAACAAATCAACTCAGCATGAAATTCAAAAACCAAAACATTTGCAAAAATTACCATGGTCAGCGACGGTCAAATGTCAGTCAAATCGTGGTGACACAGATCTTATAAGGGCCACCACAAGCAAGGTTGAATTTATCGAATGAATACCAAAATTTGGTTTTGAATGACGATCAGAGCATTCCGGTGATCAACGGTAGTAATAATCAGATCTTGGTGATGGAAATTCGAAGGGACTTGGAGATGTCGAGGTGGTTCAGATCGAAAAAATGATAAGAAATGATTTTCGGATTGGATGAAATCGTAGCAATACAGATCTGACAACAATCGCAAATGAGTTTGAATCAAATGAAACAACATTAGAGATTACACTTGATCAAGGAACTAGTGTGTTTGATGGTGCACTAATGATTGCTGGCAATTAGAGCAATGTTGATGCTGACCGATCAACGATAGAGCAAGTGATTCAAGCCAAAGAGATTTCGTTTTCTACGGTTTCGGCCATTAAAAGTGTTTCTCGATTAATAAAGTATAGATCCGAAAAGGAAAAGCAACGTATGTAAGTTGCTTTTACAAGTCCCATGCGAGACATCAGTTCTGGTCAGCCACGATCCCTTCGACAAAGGCCGTTTACAACCTATCAAGAAGCCATCAAGACTGTTAATTTCAAAGTCCATGCTGTTGGGATTCTTACGATCTAATCGTATAACCCAATGTTTTGATTTAACGAGATTAAACCTAGGATCTATGCAATAATATGAAATCGAAATTAAACTAGATTAACATTTATACCTGTTGCTGTAAAACCCTCGAAATTGAACGAACTTTGAATCTTAAAGCTTTGGTAGAACCGAATCGAAAGCATGACAGTCGCCATGCCTCCATTGGAATCCACACGAACGCGTTCCTCTTAGATCGAATCGAAGAGAAGAAGAGTTCTGGTGCTAGCCACCATTAATTATATTTTTTTGAAAGGGGCAATCGGTAGGATTTTGATTTTTGATCTAATCGGTGCTATAGAATAGGTTCACGTGTCCAATTTATAAAGGAAAACGATTTTCTTTATAAAATTGATTGTGTACCATAAAATAAGGAACCCCGATATACCATTTCAACATTAAATAAATATCAATAGATTTGATAATTTATTCATCCAATTAAATGTTCTCCCTTCATAACGTTCTAAATGTGTGACACTATAGGTTATTATAACGTTGGCAGTGATTTCAAATTAGATTTAAAATCACAAACAGTGATTGGCATCTAGCAATACGTCGCTGCTACCCAAGTTATAATAAGATCAACGATTCGATACAACCTTTCCGTGACAATGTTTCAATGTAATATAATCCTTTTAACCAATATATCCAGGATCAAACTAGAGGCATGGATCGTATCATCCTCGTTATAATTTAATCCGTTTTTCTTGATCGATGAGTAGACTGTTTAAAACAAATCAATATTTGAGCACGGTCATGCATTTCACAATTTCACTCAATCAAGAGGCCCATGGATATCAATATGAATATCTCGTAGGGTTAAATTCCATCTAGATCATTCATAATTTTCATTCGATTCAAGATATATCCAATAATCACCGTTATCATTACTCTTTTACGAAATAACTTTAGATGATATCAAAACATACATATCCTCGAATAAAATTATAATGATTTCAGGTCTAAGGACCATTACATCATTGTCACTGTGAGAACAACTTATGATACCGTTGATTATATTCCATGTGGTTATCTCACGGTGGTTCAGCCCAATACGCTATTCTCCAATACGTACTTATATCTTCACTTTAATATCTCGTATATTAATGATCAATGAGATGTGATTATCAGTCAATTAATATACTAGTCTCAAAGCTTTATTGTTGTCCTATATAAACAATAAAACTCGACTAGGGACATTTAATAATTATAATACTTATCACATTATATAATCTCAAGTTCAGTCTTACTTGAACTATGTAATTCCATATTATTATTCTAAGGACTTCAATTAAATTATTATTTATATTACGTAGTAAATATAACATAACAGAATATTTTTATTCCAAATAAGACAATAATGTTATTAATCACATCAAATGGATTGCCTCTAGGGCATAAACTCTAATAATCTCCCACTTGCACTAGAGTCAATCATTCATGTATCATATACTCATGAAACTAGTGTGACTATTAAACTTCTGCTGCGACAGTGTTTAATTCAGTAGGTCTGCAACATTACAGCTTTTGCAACTTTGCAAATATGTTTTTATCCTCTGTAAAAAAATTCACATAAGAATTATATTTCTTAAATATATGTTTGGATCGATAATGAGTTTAACGTTTTAGACCTAAGCAATAGCCACATTATTATCGCAATGTAAATCATTGGATAAACAATGAAGTAAGTTCAATTATGAACTTCTTAATCCAAACATTTTCTTTCTTAGAATCAGTATCTATTTCTTGTTTTAAAACTAACAGTATTCACAATAATTAATGTGTTATCATTATATAACATTGTAATTATTGTGTCACTCCCACTCAATTTCTTGTCTATAAAAGACTCAATGGTATTTTGTGGTCTCCGAGACATTTCGGATTCTATTTTATTCTCATCGGTACGTTAGAGACTAACTCTCCTTTATAAGGATACCAATTCGAGCAATAAACATTTTATTTTCTGAGGATTTATAGAATTAATATACATTTTCTTCTTTTGGACATTCCAAAAAATATTCATTTGATTTGGAACCGATCTTATCAGAGGAATGGCGTTTAACAAGCGCCATACATCCGAAATCTACGCATTTAGACATACTAGGACATTTCCTAATCCATATCTTATATGGCGCCTTAAGACTTGTTTTAGTAGGATTAACTTAATTGTTCTCAATTTAATTTATTGGGAAATCTATATGACTTATCTTGGTTGTACCATATCTTATAAGTTGTGATTACTCCTTTCAGGCACACCATTTCAACATGGTGTTCTAGGTGGTGTGAGTCGTGAAACAATTTCAAATTCATCTGGATAGTCATTAAATAGTTGGCTTAAATATTTCTTTTCGATATGTTCGAAAAGTATTTATTTTCTATTAAAATTGGTTTCTATTTCTAGTTTGAATTCTTTGAAATTTTCAAAGGATTCTGATATATGTTTCGTAAGATGCACATATCTGTATCTACTGATATCATCAGCAAATATAATGAAGTAACAAAATCTACCTTTAGTTTATGTATTCATTGCTCCATATACATCATTATGTATGAGACCCAATACTTATCACTCATTCACTATATCGAGTGAAAGGTGATTCAGTCATTTTGCCTAATAACCAAGATCTGTATTCTTCATATAATTCAAAATCAAATGATCTCAAAATTCCATCATTATGGAGTTTTGATATACTTTCTTATTTACTGGGCTAACCGGTAATACTAAAGGTATATTGGATTTAAATCACCAAATTTAATCCACTCGTTATTAATGTCAAGTACATTATAGCTAAGGATTTACAAAGATCATTAACTATTTCAGAAATTCCATATGATATTTCATTTAAATAAAATGAATAACAATTGTTCTTTTATTATAAATGAAATTCAAACTTGTCTAAACAAAATCTATTATAACATTTATCTTATGTGGAATTTTATTATAACAATTATTTTATTTATTAAGCCAATATTATCAACAAGAATCAACTTCTTATGGATAATCCAACAACATTTGCTTCATTTCCAATCATAAGTCAACTTGTCCTTTTATCAGACTTCTACTTATTCTAGAATTTCTGTAAATCAACATACACTTATGTGATTTATATCTAGTATCTAATACTAGAAATGTATAAGCAGATTGTTATAACATTTATATATATTATTCGGTTGAAATCATACCTCAACCTTTCATTTTAGATCCTCTATGTTTATATAACAATTACGTTTGATTTGTTTGAGGACAATCCTCAAATTTCAATGTTAGTCAAAAATTTGATTTAATTCAATTTATATCCTTCTTAAGGATTAATTTAAATTATTGAGTTATTTATTATTTAATATCTACGTTAGATAATAAAATAATAACTGATTCTATAATATTTATTTAATACAAAATTTTGACAATCAAAATTTATATTAACATAAATATGTAATTGAAACTAAAATACGCTCCCACTCAAATTAACATCCTCTATTTATATATGTAAATCATTATATACATATAATGGTGTTCCAAGATCCATATCTAGTTATGCCTTGACCCAACTTTGGCTAAACTCAAAACACAACCTTTTAGGTACACATCTTATATCAATTATATTTTCTATATAACTCTTGGATCGCATGTTGAACATTTTGTTCAGTGTTATTCATTTGCTCAAAATGTAGAATAATTCATGCTTTTGTCTCTAATGCCATAATCGTATTATGCAACCTAGTTAAGTCAGACCCAATAATAGGCTGGAGCACCACATTTTACTCCATCGGATATAACCAAAATAAAAGGTGCACAATGCTTTGGTGTTAGTTACATCCAGTGATTTTGGACAGTGATGAGTATATTATTGGAAGACGTCACCATGACTTAATATAACAAAAATTTGCTTTAGAGGGAATTTATAATTCGTAGTGGCGAACAATATTATAGTCATTTACATGTATCAAATATATATGCATTTTATATTCGTATATTTAATTGGATTTAAATAATATATATATGAAACACATATAAGTATATTTAAATTCAACTATATATACATAGGAATCATACCCACATTTTCCATTTGAACACTTCAAAATCATTGGTTAATTTAATTCCTGTATTAAATACTATATACATATCTAAAAGGAATTCTCTATTAACCAATTTTATCTTATAAGACGTCCTCTTATTTTACACAGCATCTGAATTCTTAGCTCAAAACCACACACACACACACACACACACACACACACACATATATATATATATAGTATATGGGGCAGGTTCAATGGCACCCCAAATAATGAGCACCCCTTTAGCCATTTCTTCCTTCTCTCCTTCCACTCATTCTCTCACCTCCCACTCACTTTCCATTCACCTTTTTTAATATAAATAAGTGATTGAAATTGAGGTGCAAATAAGAGGCTGAAATTCAGGGGGGCTCCCTGATCCTATCCCATAGTATATACATCATAACTGTTTAAACATTCTTAACATGTACACATAAATATATCCAAACAGACTCTTCTGCGCTTAAACACGTCACGCATATATCTAAATTATATGTCCATAACCAAACAGTAATGGTCATTCTAAAATTAACTTCCAGATAACTAATATAATGTCCTATATATTATCAGGCTTTGAATGAATTACATGCATTATGTACATCAAAACATTTACCCAATACAGACATAAACTGTTACTATCACATATACACATATGTACAATTTCATTGATATAAATATGTAGTAACACAAACATACATTTAATTTCTAAAATATAAGCAAGTCAGACTTATCTCTTAAAGCATGCTCGTCGTAGCATCCAATAACAAATCCCAATGTTAAGTTGCTGTTCACGCTGAAACAATTTCAGCAGGCTTAACTCTTGAAATATTAAAACAATTTTAATACATGTGTTAGTCTCACTAATTATACGTCTAAATGTATGTTTTTAGTGGCTAACATTAATCACATGGGGTAATGTGCTTCAAAAGCCAAATATATTAATGTTCTTCAAATCAGATTCGAATTCCTCATTTTTATGCAACAAAATTGGTCACTACAGCATACAAGTAAATAGTTAAACAAGGCCAAATGATTTACATACCAAACCTAGGGAATTTATTAATTACTGTAAACAGGTCCTATCCATTTAATGTAAACATAGAATCACTATTCATAAACATGCAGAAACATATTTACTTAACAACCTATGTAAGTTTAATTATGTCATACCAAAAATATGTGTGATGTACAAAAGGGTTACTGATATTAAACCAGTTCATGATTTCATGGCAAATGCACTTCAGTAAATGTGCAATTTCGGGTAATAGATATAGTCCAGTATTTAAAATTCACTCTAATCCAGATTTTAAAAAATTGTTTCTGAGCAATAGCTTCACGAGCATGACTATCATGCGATACTATTTATTAAGAGACCCAATATATATTATATGTACATATATGAGATATGCATATATAAATTTCTAAAACAATTTCAGATGTATATATATTTAGCTCCAAAATCAAATCAGATTTGATTTCACTGTTTAGAATACAATGTATAGTTATATGTATACATGACCACAAGTCATACTTGTCATAACATACATACATATATTTCCAGCATCTTCTAATATCAAATATTAACTTAATACTGATGGCCACATAATTCTTAATTGTCATTTAAACCAAGTGTTCATGTAACAGCCCGCATTTTACGTATCGGAAGATCGTAAAATATTTTTATTTTATTCCCTGAGGGTTGGATCATTCTCATCTTTTGATATGTTGCTTATGGGGATGTGTGACATGTCCATAATTTTTACCGATTTTGTTTGTGACCATTTTGCCCCTGTCAGTCTTGTACTGGGCATAACTTTTGACTTAGGTCGAATCAGAGGGTGAGACCTGTGCCATTGGAAAGGAATTGATGATTCCCTTTCCGTAGAGTGGTTACATTAAGGATTTGGTTCAGCGGTTTGGGAGAAATCGCTGTTTTAAGGTTTTTCAGTTGGCTGTTCAGGTTTTGGAAGGCTAATGGGCTGATTTGGAGAAGGCCCATTAGAGGGTGGGTGGAGACTATAAATAGGGGGTAAGAGGTATGGAGAAAGGTTGGCATTTTCCATTCTCTTATGGGGAGGCTTTGATCTCCTTCTTCCTCTAACATCTTTCCACTATTAAAATTCCAAAATCCAAGGAGGGAAATCGAAGATCTACACCATAAGAGGCTAGATCTACATCGTCTCAAGGGCGAATTCATCGGATTGAAGAGTTTGATTCGAAGTGTTCGCTGTCCGGATTGCGTTTTCATTGCTTTTGCTTAGATTTGGATAATTGGTGAGTGATTTACATCTCTCATTCGGATTCATGCAAGTATATGGGTTTTAGGATGTTAATTTCATCATTTCCATGTTATTTTCCTTAGATCCACACCATGCTAAGTCCATTTTATATATGAATCACCTTAGGATCTGATCTAGATAATTTAAATGGTTAATTTTATGATTTTTCTCAAGATTATGCAAGTTAGATCCGTTTTTATGTTCATATGATTCACTTATCATGTTTTGGGAAATTTATGTGTTTTGATGGAAATTGTTAGATTGATGATATTGTTGGTTGCATAACATGTTTGTGATTGCGTTTAAATATACTTATTGTTGGATTGATGATATTGTTGGATGAATCGGATAAGCTGGTTTCGTCGGATTCGTCGTTTGGCGAAGTTTTGGTCGAAATCGGAGTCGAATTGGAGATGTGCAGGTTTCTGGTCGGTTCTGGAGGAGCAGAAGTGATTCTGGTCGGTTCTGGAGGAGCAAAAGTGATTCTGGTCGGTTTTGGAGGAGCAGAAGTGATTCTGGTTGGTCCAGAAGGAGCAGAAGTGATTCTGGTCGGTTTTGGAGGAGCAGAGAAGATTCTGGTCGGTTCTGGAGCAGCTGGTCGGTTTTAGCTTGGTCGGTTTTAGCTTGGTCGGTTTTAGCTTGGTCGTTCTGGAGCAGCTGGTCGGTTTCAGCCTAGTCGCTCTGGAGAAGCTGGTCGATCTGGAGGAGCTGGTCGATCTGGTGGAGCTGGTCGGTTTCACCTGGTCGGTCTGAAGGAGCTGGTCGGTCAGATGGATGCAAATCCTGGTCGGTCAGATGGAAGCATATCCTGGTCGGTTTTGACGGGGTCGGTCCAAAGTTGGTCGGTCCCAAGGAGGCGGGTCGGTCCAAAGTTGCAAGGAGGCAGGTCGGTCTTGGAGCTGGTCTGGTCGGTCAAGCAAGGCTGGTCGGTCACAGGGTCGTTTTCTGAAAAAGTACGTTTTCGGGTTGCTCGAGAAGGTTCGGTGATGGCGTGACTTCGAGGTGATTCAAGTAGGAAGACTCGAAGTGATGAATGTGTTCGTTGATCAAGGTGGAACAATGAATGCGGAGACAACTCAAAGGTTGTGAGTTGGTGGATAATGGCTGCTCGAGAAGGTTGCTTGAGCTATGAAACATCGTCAAGGTTGGACGATTAGAGATGCGAAGACCGAGAAGTCATCCTTGTCGTAAGTTCTAGCAGGCTCAAAGCAGGGGTACGATGGGTATCGTTGAAAGGCCCAAAAGACCGGTTGTTGGTCAAGTACCCTGGGTCTTTCTGGTTGGGGAAAGGCCTAGTGTCAAGGTTGGACATTGCCAAGGTTGGGCATATGGAGTTCATGCTAGAACTGGGGTTATCATTAGCCCTTGACATATGGCAAGGTTGGCCGTCATACGACAATGATGGTTTCGAAGCAGGATTGGCGGTGATAGCCAGAGTCAGTTATGGATGATTGTTTGTTCTGTTTGTACTATCTCACATAGATTATCCAAAGTCGAGGGAGATGTTCTTTGAGTGCTTAAGTGATATTGGTTTAGGCCTCTGGCGAGGGTACTTGAGGAATGTTACTCGATTAGGGTTGTCTGTGTGAGACTTATATAATCTGGATGTTATGTGTGTTCTCTATGATTGAATGGGTGTTCTAGTTTCTATGGATGAATGGTTGAAATGCTTGGTGTAAAGGCTATCACTGTCCGATGTGGGGAAGATAAGGTTGAGTTCTTCTCTGGTGATGTGGGTAGATAAGTTGTTCATTTACCCATTCTCATATGCTTTCTTGTTGAAGTTTGTCAGCTGTATTATCGCTCACTAAGACTATTGTCTGACTCAAGGTTTTATGTCTCCTCTTATTACCTTGGGCTGTTCATCTGGTTGTGGATGGGCAGACTAAGTAGCAGGTTACAGGTAATGGATCTTAGTGATACGAGGAAGCTGAGCGATGACGAGAAGGAGGCTGGCGTACCAGTTTTATTCTATCTAGTATTTCTGTTTCCGCTGTTTGAGTTGCTTGAGAGTTGTAGTGAGGCCTTATGTACAAACTTGGATATCAGTTGGATAATCTTTCTGGATGTTGATAGAGTTTCAAAAGTTTGCTATATGATACCTCATTACTATCACCTGTTGTATATGTTCTATTATATTTTATCCTTGCGCTGTGTGTTCTACGACAGGTTTCGATGTGTTCACTTACTATGATGATCGTCCATAGCAGCCTGGCACGCCTTTCAGCGCATTATTTCTCTTGTTTAGTGCGGGGGTTATGGGCGGTCATCACAGTTCAGGTAACAGACTTAAAAGTTTATCTAAATAATTCAGTACTTTATGTTCATCAATATGGTTTATAGTCGGATCATAATAGAATGTTAACTTTGCTTTCATATGCATATTATATAGAGGTTGAATATACATGAATATCAAAATTCAGTGGATATGAGAGACAGATCCATTGGAATTCGAATACAACTTTGAGGCAAATAGAGTCTAACAAATGTAATATGAATGTATATATTCAGATCTATATATCGTATCAAACACAGTGATCACATAATCTATACTAATTAAATCAGTTTTCTAGGCCAAACAATATATATGTGTATGTATGTATGTATATATATATATATATATATAATATTCATGTTTATATAGTTCACAAACTATACTATTTTCACCGATCCAACATATGCTTTATTGAATCACTCTGCTGCATAAAATATCATTTATATTTTAAACTGTCAGATCCATAGTTCACTAACATGGATCAAACAACCAATTTTTAAAAAAAACAGGGTTCTTGTAAACAATTGTTACAGAGTGACTAGAAATTTTGGATTCAATTACTTATACAAAATCCAAACACATACTGAAAAACGCACATCATACAGATTAAGTATATGCATTAGTTTACTGTTACAGGATTCAACAATATGAATGTAATACAGTATAATATCTAATATTAATCAAACAATAATTTCAGATTTCGTTTCATACCAAATATAAAATTATTGTACAATGAAACAATTTCACATCTGAAATAACAAATATTTATTACATCCTTTTGAATCGCAAACTAGTGTTCACAACATTGTCGATTGTTTGAGCAATATTTTAAGTGATATCAAGACCAGACTATGCTATTGGTCCTATTACATATATAAACAACATAAAGCTAGAACAGAAAATCAAATTTTCTGTAATGTCTAAAACCAGATTTCAAAATATTGGTTTAGTTGATCAACATTCATATGCATCTTTTCATATATGTCGAGTACATATATGTATATGTGTGTGTATATGTAACGACCCAGAAAATCTAAACCAATTTAAATTTTTTTAATTGGCTAAAATAATGGATTTTAAATATTTAAAATAAATATTTTAAATAATAGCAATGAAAAGTGAGTTTGAATCGACGTTTGAAAACGAATATAATTAATTCTAATTATAAACAAGGCCTGAAATGGCGCGGTAGTTTCAAAAAATTGAATTCAAACTTTGTCAGACTGTACCGGGTGCAAAACAAAACGGATTTGAGTGAAACCAAAAATATTTAAATCTGTTAGTGAATACCTTTCTAACGAATCTGAAAAATCGAATTTTCATAGCGGAAAGCAAAAGTTATGGCCAAATGAATTTTCAGAAAGGTCGCTATGGAATTTATATAGCCCGTGAAATTGGCCATTTTGCATAAGACCTCGGAATTCGACAAAATCACTTTTGTTGGATCCGGGATGTGAAGTTATTGCTAGGTTTCAAATTTCATAATTTTTGAAGTTAGTATGTGAGTGTGGCAAAGGAAAATGTGTTTTGGTCAATTACAGTTAAATTGGATCAACCAGAAATGGGCCTTTTTGCAAACGGTCTCAAAATTCGACGAAACTAGTTTTGTTGGGACCGTGTCGTAAAAACATAGCCAGATTTATTTTTCTGGAATTTTTTGAATCAGTTTGTGGCCCTGGCAAATTGAAATGTACGTTCAAATTAAATATTGAATGTTTTATATTTTAATATGAAGAAAAACTGGCTGAAACAATCGAGTGGGCCTTCGAAACATATCCCATTGTGTCCGGGATGGGGGTATTTAGCTAGGGGCGACAGTCGTTGGGTTTGATTTCGAGTTTGTGTGCGATAACCCTAATTTTTGAAATATATAAATAATGGGCCAATCCAATAATTCCTTCATAAATAAATAAAAATAAAAAAATCTCGAAACCCCCCGTATCAGCCTCGATGAACGGCGGAAGTGAGCTCCATCCTTCCCGTCCAAATTCCGACCGCTCCGTTGATCGTTGACCCCTACCCTAGTTGAACTTTTTGAAGATCATCTCGAGCTCTTCAAATCCGAGTAGGCCACGCCCTCCCTCGCCTCGTCTTCAGCGTGAATCACGCCTGGGAAGTCGCCGCCGTTCACCCCGATTTTCTCCTCCACCGCCGCACCGATTTGAGAGCCACCACCCTCGAAACACGCGCCCTTCGGAGCTCTTTCAGGTGGCAGTGGCTGATCCTCCCATCGCGCGACGGATTTCGCGAAATTCCCAACCCTAGTTTCGAACCAAGCAGGGAGGTAACGGTTTATATATATTAAACTATATTATAGCATTTTAAAAAGCGCTACCGTTTATGATTTCACTGTAAAAATCATATCTTTTTCATGTGTTGACAAAATCCAGTGAAACAAGAGACAGTGGACTCGTGTGGATGTCTTCTACCTTCTAGAAGAGACCGCATATTTTTCTGAGCCTTCTGCTATTTTTAGTGGAGTGGAACCCAATGTGAGATTTCTAATTTATAAACGATATGGAAAACGACGATGTATAAATTATATGGTCGATGTATGGGTTATATAAGCATCGTACACCTCATGTATAAGCGTTGTATAAGTTGTACTTCGATGTATTAGTTGTATATGCGTTGTAAAAATTATATATGTGTTGAAATAGAAGTGAATTGCTATATATATATATATATATATATATATATATATATATATATATATATATATATATACGCCCCTCGTCCACAAACCATGGACGAATGGTTGATTGGGATTGTTTGTGGTTGATATTGATTGATTGTGGTTGAAAAATACCCATTTGTGGTTGAGAAATATTTGGTTGAAACCACATAGGACTAGTTTGTGGAAATGAAATAAATATACATGCCGCCTGCGTGCGAACTAGATGCATGATCCCCATTGTCAAAAACCGCGAGGTTTTAAGGTAGAGCGAGGAGCCGTACTAGGGACGGTCCCGGTTTTAACTACCCTGCCGTTATGCTGCCGAAATTTTGAATAATATTCATGTGTTTGAATTATTTTCATTTGTTGAAACTATATTTATTCGTTGAATAGAAAACCTTCATGTGTTGAATTGAAACTCATTCGTTGATTAGAAATTCATGTGTTGAATGGTATTCGTGTTTTAAATATAAAAATCACATTTTTATCTATATATATAAACTATAGAAAACCTTCATGTGTTGAATCGATATTCATTCGTTGAATTGAAATTCATGTGTTGAATGGTATTCATATTTTGAAATAAATTGTTTTATAATAAAAATCACATTTTTATCATCTATACGAACTATATAAAATAATCTTGTTTTGAAAGAAATTGTTTTATAATAAAAATCCTATTTTTATTACCTATATGAACTATATAAAATAATAGTGTTTTTGAAATGAATTGTTTTACAATAAAAATCACATTTTTATTATATACATGAATTGTTAAATATAGTGAAGTGTTGAAATAGAAGACAGTTAGATAAAAATATCATTTTTATCAAATGTATGAAAAGAAGATAGCTTTGAAATCGAAGAATCGATATATATATTTAAATAGAATTGAAATATATCGAAAAACGATGCTGCAGTTCGTGTTTTGAAACCGTGATTTCAAACGATTAGTACGGGAGATCCAACCATCGGATTTTCGTGAAACCGCAACCGTTGGGTTCGCTTTGGAAAAATCTTTCCAACGGCACCAACTTTGTAAAAATCCAACGGTTGGATTGTCTGGAATGTTTAATTCAAATCTGCAGAAAAACAGCGCCAGAATCGATTATATATATATATATATATAATTATATTTAATCGAATAACGACGCTGCAGTTCGTATTTTGAAATGGAAACTTCAAACGATTATACCGGGAGATCCGACCGTCGGATTTTCCCGAAACTGGAACCGTTGGATTCATTTTGAAAAGGTCTTTCTAATGATGTAAATTTTGTGAAGATCCGACGGTTAGATTTTCAGATATGTGTAAATCAAATCTGAAGAAAAACAGCGCCACGGTCGCGTTATGGCCCGAATCGTCGTTTTGAATAAATTGGCTATTTTAAAATAAATAAAAATAGCGATAAATCATTATAAAATATTATAGACGATATGGATGTGACATTTAGAAATTAACTGAAGGTTGGCTAAGTCGAATGGTTTCTTGGGTATTGATCTAATGTTGGTTTCGGCCTTGGGGGTTAATATTTGGGAAATCGCTCTCTTACTGATTGACGGTTAGTGACTAATGAATTGAAATGATGCGTGTGTATGTTAGTATTGCACTTGTTTATTATATACGCGAGTTGCTCAGAAAGACCGGGTTTATCCCATTCTGAATAACTGAATCGACAATAAGAAATCGAAGATGAAGACGATGGTCGAAGACCGGAGATCTTCACCTCGTTTGGATGGTAACCGAGGTCCTGATTGGGAGGCATCCCGAAATATGGATAATGAGTCGTGATCGTCCAGACGTACATGGTGATCGATGGGTTTGCGAGGTATATAGTGCCTTCGGTTTTGTTCAGACCCAGAACGGACTTGTAAATGGACTGTGTGTCTGACATTGGATTTTATTCTGTGTTGATCGATCTCTGTTAAATATACATCTATTTGGCGGTGGAGAATTTATTATTTTGCTTAACGCCCTTCTCTTAAACGCACGAGCTCAGAGGTTGTATATCGATGGACATCAGTCGCATGGCATGAATTGCTAGTGTGGCATGCCTAAGTGGAAAATGATCAGGGCTTCTGTTGAAAAGCAAAGTCTTGTGGTGATGATCAAAGCACCGCCTGTGTGGCGTAGCTTTGTGTATAACGTGAATTCGCGAACCTCACAGCTGGTATGAACCAGAAACGGGAGGAAGGACCTCAGGGAGGGCACGCGTTTCCTTCTAGCTAGAAGTGGCGTCAGTGGTTTTATGTGCCCTGACGAGTTTGACTTATGTGTTTGTTACTATTGCGAGGTGCCTCAGTTTGATCGGACGATCCGGGTCCGATGGAGTTATTCGTTGGCTCATTTACGCCCCATAGGGCGGGGAAACGCATTGTTTAGGAATTTTAATCCACATCGGTGGACCGGCCCTGACAATCCAAGGGTCACTCGAGCTCTGATCCTGAGACATGGGCTAGATTGTCTCGAAGTCGGTAAGGACTATCTTTTGCCTTGGTTCATGACGGAAATCCAATTTCCAAATACGTGACTGTGCGGTTTTGATTGTATACCTATATATGGCGACATAGTGGTATAGGGCATTAATGCCGTCTTTGATTGATAGTTATGATTTGAAATTGTTTTTAAAACATATAAACACTAGCAATAATATCAAATTCTTTTGTTTTATTCGTATCAAGCATATTTTGGCCGTTATAAGGTAAAAACTCTATCCTCCGGTTTGCGTTGCATTATGTGATGGGAACTGAGTCTTATAATGGCTTCATTTTTATAAAAAGTATTGCGATGTTTAAAAGAATGATTTATTTTAAAGCACTGGCAATCCAATGGAGTAAACCCGTTCCACAAAAGTGGCGTGGTCCGGTGATTAGCCATATTATAAATGCGTTGAGTAGATTTCTCATACCAGTCCCATGACTGACTCGTAGTTTGTTTCACTTTCAAACTCGGGTGCCCCTTTTTCTACACGGGCAACCTTGTATTCAGGTTTTAGCTGGCTTTATCCGGATAGCTGGAGCTGAAGATGGATTCTATCATTTATCTCTTTTTATGCTGTTCAGCTCCTATTGTACATACTATGTTTGTTTTCCGCTGTAGACATTTATGTATAGTTGAACTGTAATTGTACTAAGTAAGATCCTGTATACTGTGTAACTCTGATGATTACGTTTATCCAGTGTATTCTATTGTACATTATCTGGTGTATTTATTTAATTCTGTTCTGCTATTATCTGTTTCTGTGTTATATTCCAAAGATTACCCTTGTCTCCGTCAGTACGGGGTTTGGGGTCGTCTCATTTGGTATCAGAGCTTTGGTTAAGCTTAGTTCTGGAATATAACATATTAACGAACTCGTCAGAAATAGAACCAGTAGTGTTCTAGGACGAGTAACTCAGTACAGCAGAATCAGAACAACTCGTTAGAGATGGGGTCAGAAGTGCCCCAGAATGAGTCGAGAGTAATATGTTTTAAATAACGTATTTGTGATTATATTTATAGTCTGGTTTTAGAAATATAATTTTTAAATATATAAAAGAAATATATTTGAAAAGCTAAAAAGTTAAAAACAATTTGATAGTTGTTTGTGTTGTGTGATAGTAGATTTGATTAATTAAAATTATTGAAACGATAGTCAATTTAATCAATAATAGAATAATGGTAGAATTTATTCGATTTAATCACACATTGAACTGATTAGAAAATAGATAGAAATATATCCTTGTGCATTATATATGTTTGAACAGAAAAATGGATAGCTGTTGAGTAAAGATTTTATTTGCGTGCCCGACAAATAGGTAAACCTTAATGAGTTGGATGCGAAATATTATTATATCAACTCCTGCGAATGCCATTGGATGCGGAGTGCTGGTTGTTCTGTGTGAAATAATAAACGTTCCATAGGATAGTAACAATTAATTTTGAACTACATTACATGGCATACTTCTGGAGATAGGCATACTTCATCATATACCACATAAGCATTTGGAGCTGGTGTGACGAGGTGGAAGATTTACCATACGAGCAAGAGGCTTGTATGGCGATGACTATATTTTACAGATTGAACGATGACTGATATGGACTATTTAAATTGTAACGATAAAATTGCCAGATTAAAAAAAACCCCACACGGGTCTGGAGTTGACAATAATCACGTCTCTCTAGTTATTAGATACGACACATGGACTATTTATTTCCCACACAGGACGAGGTGACGAGGATTTATCCTCTGGAGCATTTAAAATACACACTCCCTCAGGCTTTGACAGGGTGATGAGAATTTATTCTCTGGAGTTATTATCAATACTCGCTCCCCTGTAAACACCAGAATATATCACTATAAATATGTGTATTCTTATTAGGATTTATTGGGTACCAAATACGGCCCAATAAATTTCCAAACCCCTCCCCGTACAAAGGAGGTTATGGCAAAAAATTTCGAAAATTCCGGGTGTTAGCCAAATTTTTGAACAATTTGAAAATTCTCAGAAACTGAAAAGTTGGAGAATTGAAGCCAGATTGGACGTAGAGTTGATTAATCGAACCACTTTCGACTTTGTTCCTTTTCAGGGACGAAAAGTTTTAAGTGGGGGAGATTGTAACGACCCAGAAAATCTGAACCAATTTAAAAAAATTTAATTGGCTAAAATAATGGATTTTAAATATTTAAAATAAATATTTTAAATAATAGCAATGAAAAGTGAGTTTGAATCGACGTTTGAAAACGAATATAATTAATTCTAATTATAAACAAGGCCTGAAATGGCGCAGTAGTTTCAAAAAATTGAATTCAAACTTTGTCGGACTGTACCGGGTGCAAAACGAAACAGATTTGAGTGAAACCAAAAATATTTAAATCTGTTAGTGAATACCTTTCTAACGAATCTGAAAAATTGAATTTTCATAGCGGAAAGCAAAAGTTATGGCCAAATGAATTTTCAGAAAGGTCGCTATGGAATTTATATAGCCCGTGAAATTGGCCATTTTGCATACGACCTTGGAATTCGACGAAACCACTTTTGTTGGATCCGGGATGTGAAGTTATTGCTAGGTTTCAAATTTCATAATTTTTGAAGCTAGTATGTGAGTGTGGCAAAGGAAAATGTGTTTTGGTCAATTAAATTTAAATTGGATCGACCAGAAATGAGCCTTTTTGCAAACGATCTCAGAATTCGACGAAACTAGTTTTGTTGGGACCGTATCGTCAAAACATAGCCAGATTTATTTTTCTGGAATTTTTCGAATCAGTTTGTGGCCCTGGCAAATTGAAATGTACGTTCAAATTAAATATTAAATGTTTTATATTTTAATTTGAAGAAAAACTGGCTGAAACAGTCGAATGGGCCTTCGAAACATATCCCATTGTGTCCGAGATGGGGGTATTTAGCTAGGGGCGACAGTCGTTGGGTTTGATTTCGAGTTCGTGTGCGAAAACCCTAATTTTTGAAATATATAAATAATGGGCCAATCAAATAATTCCTTCATAAATAAATAAAAATAAAAAAATCTCAAAACCCCCCGTATCAGCTTCGATGAACGGCGGAAGTGAGCTCCATCCTTCCGGTCCAAATTCCGACCGCTCCATTGATCGTTGACCCCTACCCCAGTTGAACTTTTTGAAGATCATCTCGAGCTCTTCAAATCCGTGTAGGCCACGCCCTCCCTTGCCTCGTCTTCAGCGTGAATCGCGCCTGGGAAGTCGCCGCCGTTCACCCCGATTTTCTCCTCCACCGCCGCACCGAGTTGAGAGCCACCACCCTTGAAACACGCGCCCTTCGGAGCTCTTTCAGGTGGCAGTGGCTGATCCTCCCATCGCGCGACGGATTTCGCGAAATTCCCAACCCTAGTTTCGAACCAAGCAGAGAGGTAACAGTTTATATATATTAAACTATATTATAGCATTTTAAAAAGCGCTACCGTTTATGATTTCACTGTAAAAATCATGTCTTTTTCATGTGTTGACAAAATCCAGTGAAACAAGAGACAGTGGACTCATGTGGATGTCTTCTACCTTCTAGAAGAGACCGCATATTTTTCTGAGCCTTCTGCTATTTTTGGTGGAGTGGAACCCAATGTGAGATTTCAATTTATAAACGATATGGAAAACGACGATGTATAAATTATATGGTCGATGTATGGGTTATATAAGCGTTGTACACCTCATGTATAAGCGTTGTATAAGTTGTATATGCGTTGTAAAAATTATATATGTGTTGAAATAGAAGTGAATTGCTATATATATATATATATATATATATATATATATATATATATATATATATATATATATATGCCCCTCGTCCACAAACCATGGACGATATTTATTGGTTGTTATTGGTGTGAAAATTGATTGATAGCGAATGGTTGATTGGGATTGTTTGTGGTTGATATTGATTGATTGTGGTTGAAAAATACCCATTTGTGGTTGAGAAATATTTGGTTGAAACCACATAGGATTAGTTTTTGGAAATGAAATAAATATACATGCCGCCTGCGTGCGAACTAGATGCATGATCCCCATTGTCAAAAACCGCGAGGTTTTAAGGTAGAGCGAGGAGCCGTACTAGGGACGGTCCCGGTTTTAACTACCCTGCCGTTATGCTGCCGAAATTTTGAATAATATTCATGTGTTTGAATTATTTTCATTTGTTGAAACTATATTTATTCGTTGAATAGAAAACCTTCATGTGTTGAATTGAAACTCATTCGTTGATTAGAAATTCATGTGTTGAATGATATTCGTGTTTTAAATATAAAAATCACATTTTTATCTATATATATAAACTATAGAAAACCTTCATGTGTTGAATTGATATTCATTCGTTGAATTGAAATTCATGTGTTGAATGGTATTCATATTTTGAAATAAATTGTTTTATAATAAAAATCACATTTTTATCTTCTATACGAACTATATAAAATAATCTTGTTTTGAAAGAAATTGTTTTATAATAAAAATCCTATTTTTATTACCTATATGTACTATATAAAATAATAGTGTTTTTGAAATGAATTGTTTTACAATAAAAATCACATTTTTATTATATACATGAATTGTTAAATATAGTGAAGTGTTGAAATAGAAGACAGTTAGATAAAAATATCATTTTTATCAAATGTATGAAAAGAAGATAGCTTTGAAATCGAAGAATCGATATATATATATATTTAAATAGAATTGAAATATATCGAAAAACGACGCTGCAGTTCGTGTTTTGAAACCGTGATTTCAAACGATTAGTACAGGAGATCCAACCATCGGATTTTCCTGAAACCGCAACCGTTGGGTTCGCTTTGGAAAAATCTTTCCAACGGCACCAACTTTGTAAAAATCCAACGGTTGGATTGTCTGGAATGTTTAATTCAAATCTGGAGAAAAACAGCGCCAGAATCGATTATATATATATATATATATATATATAATTATAATTATAATTATATTTAATCGAATAACGACGCTGTAGTTCGTATTTTGAAATGGAAACTTCAAACGATTATACCGGGAGATCCGACCGTCGGATTTTCCTGAAACTGGAACCGTTGGATTCGTTTTGAAAAGGTCTTTCTAATGATGTAAATTTTGTGAAGATCCAACGGTTAGATTTTCAGATATGTGTAAATCAAATCTGAAGAAAAACAGCGCCACGGTCGCGTTATGGCCCGAAGCGTCGTTTTGAATAAATTGGCTATTTTAAAATAAATAAAAATAGCGATAAATCGTTATAAAATATTATAGACAATATGGATGTGACATTTAGAAATTAATTGAAGGTTGGCTAAGTCGAATGGTTTCTTGGGTATTGATCTGATGTTGGTTTCGGCCTTCGGCGTTAATATTTGGGAAATCGCTCTCTTACTGATTGACGGTTAGTGACTAATGAATTGAAATGATGCGTGTGTATGTTAGTATTGCACTTGTTTATTTTATACGCGAGTTGCTCAGAAAGACCGGGTTTATCCCATTCTGAATAACTGAATCGACGATAAGAAATCGAAGATGAAGACGATGGTCGAAGACCGGAGATCTTCACCTCGTTTGGATGGTAACCGAGGTCCTGATTGGGAGGCATCCCGAAATATGGATAATGAGTGGTGATCGTCCAGACGTACATGGTGATTGATGGGTTTGCGAGGTATATAGTGCCTCCGGTTTCGTTCAGACCCAGAACGGACTTGTAAATGGACTGTGTGTCTGACATTGGATTTTATTCTGTGTTGATCGATCTCTGTTAAATATACATCTGTTTGGCGGCGGAGAATTTATTCTTTTTCTTAACGCCCTTCTCTTAAACGCACGAGCTCAGAGGTTGTATATCGATGGACATCAGTCGCATGGCATGAATTGCTAGTGTGGCATGCCTAAGTGGCAAATGATCAGGGCTTCTGTTGAAAAGAAAAGTCTTGTGGTGATGATCAAAGCACCACCTGTGTGGCGTAGCTTTGTGTATAACGTGAATTCGCGAACCTCACAGTCGGTATGAACCAGAAACGGAAGGAAGGACCTCAGGGAGGGCATGCGTTTCCTTCTAGCTAGAAGTGGCGTCAGTGGTTTTACACGCCCTGACGAGTTTGACTTATGTGGTTGTTACTGTTGCGAGACGCCTCGGTTTGATCGGACGATCCGGGTCCGATGGAGTCATTCGTTGGCTAATTTACACCCCATAGGGCGGGGAAACGCATTGTTCAGGAATTTTAATCCACATCGGTGGACCGGCCCTGACGATCCATGGGTCACTCGAGCTCTGATCCTGAGACATGGGCTAGATTGTCTCGAAGTCGGTAAGGACTATCTTTTGGTTCATGACAGAAATCCAATTTCCAAATTCGTGACTGTGCGGTTTTGATTGTATACCTATATATGGCGACATAGTGGTATGGGGCATTAATGCCGTCTATGATTGATAGTTATGATTTGAAATTGTTTTTAAAACATATAAACACTAGCAATAATATCAAATGCTTTTGTTTTATTCGTATCAAGCATATTTTGGCCGTTATAAGGTAAAAACTCTATCCTCCGGTTTGCGTTGCATTGTGTGATGGGAACTGAGTCTTATAATGGCTTCATTTTTATAAAAAGCATTGCGATGTTTAAAAGAATGATTTGTTTTAAAGCACTGGAAATCCAATGGAGTAAACCCGTTCCACGAAAGTGGCGTTGTCCGGTGATTAGCCATATTATAAATGCGTTGAGTAGATTTCTCATACCAGTCCCATGACTGACTCGTAGTTTGTTTCACTTTCAGACTCGGGTGCCCCTTTTTCTACACGAACAGCCTTGTATTCAGGTTTTAGCTGGCTTTATCCGGATAGCTGGAGCTGAAGATGGATTCTATCATTTATCTCTTTTTATGCTGTTCAGCTCCTATTGTACATATTATGTTTGTTTTCCGCTGTAGACATTTATGTATAGTTGAACTGTAATTGTACTAAGTAAGATCCTGTATATTGTGTAACTCTGATGATTATGTTTATCCAGTGTATTCTATTGTACATTATCTGGTGTATTTATTTAATTCTGGTTTTCTATTATCTATTTCTGTGTTATATTCCAAAGATTACCCTTGTCTCCGTCAGTACGGGGTTTGGGGTCATCTCAGTATATATATATATATATATATATATATATATATATATTACCAGTAGATTACAACACATATAAGTTTTACAGAATCAACAAATCAAATACTCTTATTGTGACTTGAATTTATTCTAGTAATTGTTGATGTAATCTTAATCTAAAAACCTAGAAATAATTTATAAATTTCTAACTCAGTTTTATTATCAAATAAAATATTCTAGGTTTGAAAACAAAAGTACTGATTTAAAACAAAGTATACCGATCATTATCGAAAAATTTGTATTAACAAATTTTCATACAATTGATTTCAGTAAATCATATATAATATGAAAGCCATCTCATAGATTTGTTAACTAGTAAAATACATATATTTTAACCAAAAGAAGGAAATGCAAAAATATGGTCAGGTCGCCAATCATTCAAGAATCAAACAAACTTTGATTTTATTTCCCGATAAAAGGATCAAATTTTGAAAATTTTGTCCCAACAAATTTCCATGTCAATGATTTCATTAAATCAGAGTAACCTGAAAACCTTCTTACTGATTTGTAATCATCAAAACCAATTTTGATTCTGAGATAAAACTGTAATAAAAAAATCGGGTCATTCATACTTGTCAATCAAGTAGTTTTTGATAATAAGCTTGACCCAATTTACTCGTATAAACATATCTAAATACTGTTTGAGATCTAATCAATATATATCTAGATTTATTAATTTAAAATCTAGTAAAATTCCAATAGAATCAATAACAATTATTAATTCATATTTGAATGAGACATTTTATTTCAGAAATAAAATCATTTAACATTCCCAATTAATCAATTCAGCAACAAATTCAATAATTTCCATATCTAATACAATCGATTAATCTGGAATTCAAGCAACCACAAACATAAATTAGAATTCGAAATCAAATTTATTGCAAGCCTCGCTCTGATACCACTGTTGGGATTCTTACGATCTAATCGTATAACCCAATGTTTCGATTTAACGAGATTAAACCTAGGATCTATGCAATAATATGAATTCGAAATTAAACTAGATTAACATTTATACCTGTTGCTGTAAAACCCTCAAAATTGAATGAACTTTGGATCTTAAAGCTTTGGTAGAACCGAATCGAAAGCACTACAGTCGCCATGCCTCCATTGGAATCCACACGAACGCGTTCCTCTTGGATCGAATCGAAGAGAAGAAGAGTTCTGGTGCTATCCGCCATTAATTAGATTTTTTTTTAAAAGGGGGCAATCGGTAGGGTTTGATTTTTGATCTAATCGGTGCTACAGAAAAGGTTCACGTGTCCAATTTATAAAGGAAAACGATTTTCTTTATAAAATTGATTATGTACCATGAAATAAGGAACCTCGATATACCATTTCAACATTAAATAAATATCAATAGATTTGATAATTTATTCATCAAATTAAATGTTCTCCCTTTGTAACGTTCTAAGTGTGTGACCCTATAGGTTATTATAACGTTGGCAGTGATTTTAAATTAGATTTAAAATCACAAACAGTGATTAGCATCGAGCAATACGTCGCTGCTACCCAATTTATAATAAGATCAACGATTCGATACAACGTTTCCGTGACAATGTATCAATGTAATATAATCCTTTTAACCAATATATCCAGGATTAAACTAGAGGCATGGATCATATCATCCTCGTTATAATTCAATCCAATTTTCTTGATCGATGAGTAGACTATTTAAAACAAATCAGTATTTGAGCACGGCCATGCATTTCACAGTTTCACTCAATCAAGAGGCCCATGGATATCAATATGAATATATCGTAGGGTTATATTCCATCTAGATCATTCATAATTTTCATTCGATTCAAGATATATCCAATAATCACCGTTATCATTACTCTGTTACGAAATAACTTTAGATGATATCAAAACATACATATCCTCGAATAAAATTAAAATGATTTCAGGTCTAAGGACCATTACATCATTGTCACTGTGAGAACAACTTATGATACCATTGATTATATTCCATGTAGTTATCTCACGGTGGGTCATCCCAATACGCTATTCTCCAATACGTACTTATATCTTGACTTTAATATCTCGTATATTAATGATCAATGAGATGTGATCATCAGTCAATCAATATACTAGTCTCAAAGCTTTATTGTTGTCCTATATAAACAATAAATCTCGACTAGGGACATTTAAGAATTATAATACTTATCACATTATATAATCTCAAGTTCGGTCTTACTCGAACTATATAATTCCGTATTATTATTCTACGGACTTCTATTAAATTGTTATTTATATTATGCAGTAAATATAACATAACAGAGTATTTTTATTCCAAATAAAACAATAACGTTATTAATCACATCAAATGGATTGCCTCTAGGGCATAAACTCTAACATGTGTTTTCTTCAATAACGTGAACTTCGTGGGGCAAATGTTAACCCCGTTTGAAATGGATTTATATAGATAATGTGCACATAGATCGGATCATGAAGTATTGGATCGTGTGTATGTATAGCATGCATGATGTAACATCCCGTATTTTTATAACATGTTAAAACAAGACATCAAGGCTGAATTAAATTTTAAAATCCGAATCAGGGGAAACAGGTTACGCCATTGCGTTCGTCTCGAAATTTTACATGAAATAGAGTCCGAGTTTTCAAAAATCGGAGTCCGGATGAAGAAGTTATGGCCTGTACAAGTTTCAGCAGTTTTCAGGCAGGACTGGACCAGGGGGTCGACCATGGGGTCGACCTACCCCCCGCCCCCCCCCCCCAGATCGACCATAGTGTCGACCCCACCACCTTACAGGTCGACCTGGTCGGCCTGGTTTGACCCAGAACTCATTTTTGAAGCCTGAGACGTGTTTTGACAGTCCGGATTGATTCTAGGGTTAATCTAAGGGCCTAAACTAGTTGCTACACCTATAAAAACACCCTTAGACCTAACCTAATTCATATCAAATCATTCTTACACTATTATGCTGATGAACTCCCTCTTGAACCATGGCCGCCGCCCCCAAATTAAAGAACAAGCATTCAAACTCAATCCAATTCGTAGATTAAAGCTTGTACAATGATTCAAGACAATAAATCAACACAACTACAACATTCTATGACAATTTCAGTTCCTAATTCACTAGCCATTCTCTATAAGTTCTAGTTGTTTTTATATTTAAACATTTAATGTAATATGGACATGAAATAAAGTGGAATTGGATCTAAGTATGTTTCTCAAATCTGATCTATTTTTGTTGCTCCTTGAATCTTCTGTTTTGGGACTTGTCTATCTTTATGTTCATGACAAGTTTATGATCTATTCAGCATTTTTCTTGATTTGTGATGACGTTATCATCAAGTTTTAATATTTATGCCTATGATGATGTTTTCCTCTGATCTCATTTGTATTCAATTTCTATCTCCCCCAATTTATTTTCTTTTCATGAACCTTGGTCAATTTCGGACCTTGGCCTAAAATCGCGATTTGCGTACGATATGTATACGGGGGAATTATGGGATTATTGCCTCTATGAATATGATGTAATAATTGGCAACATGAAATTGGATATTATCATTGTATTTGCAAGTTTGGGCTTGATCTGTAAATTTTGATATAATCTTGTTATGAACAAATTTGCATAAATATTATATACATGGAATTTGGCACAAATAGGATCTATATAATGTAACATGAGATTTGGTATATATAACATGTATGTAATTTGGCATGTAAATTAAACCACGAGTTCGGGCCTATGTAAATTAAATCAAAAGATTTGGCTTACGATTGGGCATATGTAGAATTGGGGATTTGAATATAAAAGCGATTGTAAATTTGATAATTGGCATAAATATGTATTATGAACTTGGGTAGTTGGCGTGTGTTGTAATAAAAAGATTACAATTTGGGATAACTACATCATGAATCATGATTTTGGTTTATTTTGGGCATGATACATGCAATTTTGGCTAGAACTCGATATGGGTGAAATAGCATAAACTTGGCATACATGTAAATAGGCAAGAATTGGACATATGTAAACTGACTAGAATTGGGTATATATATATCCATATATATATATATATATATAAATTGGCATGTAATTTTGGAACTTGGGCATATGTTTATTAATATGTAAAGTTTGGAATTTGAAACATGAAAATGACTATGTATTGGATAATTGACTTGAACACGAACATGAACATTTCTATATGTTAAATACGTGAACTGACATTGGGGTTTTGGGGGTAATACGACCATTAATGAACCTTTGACACGAGGTTAGACTCAGTTTGTGGTGTAAATCTGCCCGGAACCGCGCGGCAAATCCAGTAGCCACAAAGTGTCACTCTAATGTGAGAGGTCAAAGGTAGAATTGTAGGCGTAACGATTTATGACACGAGGTTAGACTCAGTTTGTGGTGTAAATTTGCCCGGAATCGCCCGGAAAATCCAGTGGCCACAAAGTGCACAGTCTAATGTGAGAGGTCATGATTCGTTCGTCATAATGAATGAATTAAGGAATACTAACCATAATAAGACGTGGGTATGGTTAGAGGGTTAGGTGGGATAACATGGAAATTTGACATGTAAATGTGGACTTAACCGGTATGAGTTAAGAACATGTAAAACTTATAAATATAGGCTCAACCAATATGATATGAATGGGTGGGTTAAGTAATGTGGCTAGGCTAATGACATTTAACCGTTATAACATGACTAGCGGATGGGTTGGGCTAACTTGAATAGGTTAATAACACCCAATCGATATAACCTGACACGTGGCAGGGTTAAGTCAACTTGAACATATAGATAATACTTAACCAACTTAGCATGATACGTGGGCGGGTTAAGCCAAGAATTATTTGAATATACTTAACCAATTGGACACGATGATTTGATAGGGTTAAGTCATGTTCCGCTTGAATATACTTAAACAATTTGACACGATTACTTGATAGGGTTAAGTCATGAACCGCTTGAATATGCTTAACCTATTTGACACGATGACTTGATAGGGTTAAGCCATGAACCGCTTGAATATACTTAACCAATTTAACACGATGATTTGATAGGGTTAAGTCATGAACCGCTTGAATATATTTAACCAATTGAACACAATGATTTGGTAGGGTTAAGCCATGAACCGCTTGAATATACTTAACAATGATTTGATAGGGTTAAGTCATGAACCTAACTCATTTCAGCCTCCCCATAACCCTAATCCCGAAATGGGTTATGGGCCCATTCACTAATCACCCTATTTGCCCGGTTAAGCAGTTTTTCACCTCCCAAACCTTATTTCAGCCATATCTCCCAAACGGTAAGTCCGTTTTTCACATGTGACCACTCTACGGAAAGGTAAACCATCATCCGAAGCCAATGGAAGTGGTTTCAGGTCAAAACTCCTCTCCAATCAAAAGTTAAGGCCAAAGCAAGATTAGCTAGGGGCAAAACGGTCATTTAAAAATCGGCAAAAATCATGAACATGGGAAATGACCCCAGTAGTCATCTCCCAAAGTTACATGACCATACGACTTCGTATGTGAAAGAAATAAATATTCTATGATCCTTCGATGCGTAGAATGCGGGTCGTTACAGGAGATGTGTAAAAGATATCTTCCCAAGGCTCATGTAGGGATTATATCACAATCCATGTGGCTTATATACGCATAAGAGGGACGTGTAGGTATTTGTCATCTCAGGACCCGTGTATGGATTAGTGCATTCATATACTGTCGATATACAATAGTTAATACATTAAACATCTAATAACCACTTAAGATCCAACCAATTGTCAATCCATATTGTTTGAAATATGTGTCTTATATTCAAGCAACGTTTCAAATAATAGATAAAAATCACATTTTTATTGCACTACACAATGTTTAACATATCAATAAACTTGTATGATCCATATTAAAATTTATTAAACATTCTTTATTAACAATTGACAGTCAAATAAACTTTTTCCTTTTTTACGAGAATTTCAATGTCAATCTAACATACGTAAGTATGCATATATTAATTGAAAATGATATTTTTATCTTTCCAACTATCAACTAACATCATAATAAATTATTATTATTATGAACCAATATTCATCACATAACTCGTGATAATTTTTATTAATAACCACAAACAGTTAATTTTATTTACCCCTTTCATGTAGTTTCGTTTTCTTATGAACGATAGATAAAAATCATATTTTTATCGTACTACTTCGCATTTAACATTTTACTAAATTTATATGATTAATCACCAATTATTATTTTAATTTCATCAATTAACTATTAAATAGTTAATTTTAACTAGCCTTTTTTAACGCGTTTAAATTTCTTACATACTTAAATAATCACACATATACTAATTAAAAATCATATTTTGAATATGTTAATCATTATTTCACATCCTAATAAACTTATATTATCAACCAATAATCATTATTAAACTCAACTAGTTAACTAACAAACAGTTAACCATAACCAGGTCCTTTTTAGGTGTGGTTTCTCACCGTGAGTTCCACTACGTCAATCTTTTTTGCTCGGATGCACTAGTGGACTCTTATACTTGCCTACAACACTTGTATGGCGCCTACAAATATTTCCGGTAGCTTAGTGGACTTTGTATGTTGGCTACGAGATTCCTACAGCTCACAAATACACACAAACTAGCAAATCTGGAGTTTTAAGTCAACCAGAGGGGTTTAGGGGTCCAGGGTGGGTACGACAAGGATGGGTCCCACTTGTTCTTAGCTGTGCAAGTAAGGTCAGTGGAAGTGTGGCCAGGTGCGAGGTCCAGGAGATGCCAGGAGGTGGAAAAATCGGATTTTGGAAGGTGGTATGTGCAAAAAGAGGCTAAAATGGAGTTTTTGGAAGAATAAAGAGGAGAGGGGTGTTCGGCAAGGAGGAAAGAGGGGAGGAAAAATGGCGCAAGTCTGAGGGTGTAGGGGAGGAGGCACCAACATTAGTTGGTGGAGGAAGGAGGTGGAGAAGCCATTAAAGCTCAAGGAAGGAGAGAGGAGGAGTTTCGTGAAAATGAGAAGGAAAGAAAAGAGAAGAAGAAAGAAGAAGGGGATTTTTGGCAAAATTTCCCAAGCCATCACATGGATTGATGAGGTGGCGCAACATGGTGAGTTGCAACTAAAACACTTCAAGCCGTTCGATGCTATCCGTTTCATTTCAAGCTTTTAAACCAACTTACACAAAAGTGTGCTAGTTCGCCTCCACTTCTTTTGATTACATGACCACATATTAATTCTATTTGTCATGAAATTTTGGATTCTAATAAACGTAATTCCAAATATAACGAAATAGGTTTCATCGAATTCCAAGTTCGTTTGACCTTCCCTTTTATTTTTTGAACGCGTTTAAACTTAATTTCAATATGCGATTTTAGCGTATGTTTTCTTCTCGCATGCACACAAATTAGCTCCAAAAATTATGAAATTTTGGATTCTACCACTATTCGATGCTACAGATTCAATAAAATAAGTTTTGTCGAAATCCAAGGTCATCTCAATAATGTTCCTTTATAAACTGCCATGATCCTGTTGCTTGCACTTCTTTAAATTTAGTATATGTATTCACTTCCATGAGCTTGTTTTTTGCACTGCTTTAAATTTAGTTTGAGTATTTGATATTTTCTTGGATTTATATCTTGCCATGATATTGTAAAACTTGGTATATTTTCTTGTATTTGTAGCATCCTGACCTTGTGCGTGTCCATTCTCTTTCCACCTGAACTGCTTGTTACTTTTTTGTCTTATCGCTAGCCTGTGCTTGATACTTGCCATCCCGAACTTGCTTGAACACTTAAACTTTGATCACCATGCACTTGACCTTTTGCTAGTTTATTGTTCAATTTCTAAAGCTAGTGTTATTGCATTCTAAACTTGTTGCACTAGTTGTATCGTTATGTTTAGCTTGAACCATTTTGACTCTGTTGTGCATGTTTATTTAGTCTGACTGTGAACACGTGTACTTTGTTGGTTCCAATCTTGTGCGCTCTTGCTTTTAAATTCATTGTTGAATTTGTCTAAGCCAGAATTGACTGCATTGAGTTGAACCGAAAGATTTGACATTTGTAGTTGTCCATTGGAAAATGCTTGGGCACTATAGTATTTACAGTGTATCACTATAAATATTATACGTTGTTCGAGTACAAATGTATATCTATTTGACCTTGTCTAAAAAAATGATGAGAAATAACCCAAATAAAGAGGCAAATCAAGTTTAAATTAAATTAATATTTGCGAACTAGACCATTTTTTTGATGACACATATTTTTAGTCACTTTAAAATATGGATTTAAATATATTTAAAAGGATTTTTAAATGGATAAGTCTGATTAAATTTCAGATTTCATTAAATATTGAATCTAGACTTGAAAATCCATGGAAATTGAATTATAACATTGTTTTATATTTTAGTGAAGTTAAAATAAGGTTACTAACTTTTAAAATTGACTTAAAAGAAAATAAATTAAAATTCGATAATTTAATATTATTTCAATAGCCTAAAAATATGCCATTTTTTAGAACCAGTTTCATCAGATCCGAAACGTTAAATTATTGTAGGATTTCAAATTTCATATTAACCAGAGTTAGTATGTGAGCATGCATTATGTAACAACCCGAGAATCCCCACCTTTTGTATCGGCCTTTAGCCACACAGGTCCGGTCCAAAATAGCAGAAATCCTCGAATCGTTATGGGATACAACACATCATAACAAAAACACAAAATAAAACTTCATTGTTATTACAACAATTTTACATCAGAATACAACGCAAATATCAGAAAATAACAAATTACAATACATACCGGAAAAATAACAACACTCAACGGAAGACTATCAAATGCTCTGGACACAACTCTAGCTTCAATCCAGAATCTGGCTCTATTAAATATCTACAAAACAAAAACTACTAGCTGCCCATGTGGAAAATATGGGCACTAGAGTTTAGGTGGGAAACAATAAACTCTAGGTCAGTCATGGGACTGATGTGAGAACCAAAACAGTTATTTACTTTATTTTAAAGTTGGGTAAATCATAGGACCATGCCATATAACATGGACTGGGTTTTCTCCATATGCATACCAATCATAAAAACTCGTAATGCTTTTTGAAAAAATGAAGCTATTATAAGACTCAAGTCCCATCACACAATGCAAGCGAAAACTAGATGATAGAGTTTTACCTTGTAATAGGGAAACATACTTAATACACGAATTTTATCTTTCATTATTACTAATGCATAGTGTGAAAATCAATTTTGAAAATTAATGTATCAATCTTAGACGACATAATACCCCCATCCTATTAGGTCGATATATAGGTTTATAACTGAACATGCAAGGTTCATATTGGAAGTCGGATTTCCTTCAAACCAAGGCAAAGGATCTTCCTTATCCGATTCAGAACCATCTCAAGCAAGATGTCCAGGACTCACACGCACGTGCACCTTGGGATAGTAGTGTTGGCCCACAAATTCCCGGTGAGTTTGGTTACTCCTGAACATAACGATCCCCGGTCGTATTTGACCATTGTCCCTGTCGTATTTGACCATCATTCGAAGCACATTGATTCCAACATCCATATAAGTAAATCTGCCTAGGATCTATACCATGGCATAAATTTTAGCTAGAAGGAAACATATGTACTTTCTTTGGAGCCCATCATCTTGTTTTCTACTATTCTCGTACTGTGAGGCTTGCCGAAGTCATGTTTCAACACAAAGCTTCTCTATATCAGCCATGTTTTGATCATCATCCACAAAGCTCTGGTTTTCAACAAAATCTTTGATCAATCAAAAACTTATCATGCCGCATTGTCAATTCACACGTATGATCAATTTCTATTAATAATATAACCTTTGAGTCTATATGTCTCAAAGAAGGGTGTTGGGCTAAGAAAATACTCTGCCACCATAGGTATATCATCAATAACAACTAATCGGTTACGTTATGAAATACAACGTCAGCCACACATCCATATTGTGACGACCTGAATTCCAACAGACCAATTTTTTTTCAAAATTCCAATCCATCGAAACTCAGTTGTTGTGCTCTGGTATCCTACAGAAAAGATAGAGACATAAAATATGTCAGAGCTCAGAAAATATCTCAAAGCGGAATGGATAAAATATAGTACAATCAAAACATAGCCTTACCATATTATTAATACTGCATAACTATTATCCAAAGCTATCACGTGTCTGCTACAAATCTAACCTGCAAGTATGTTATGAGGAGGGGGACAGAACACAAGTTCTGGTGACTAGATTTAAACTATACTTTGGATAACCCTACATATACCATTCAAGACTTGGGTTATCAACAGTCAAGGCTTACACACACATCGTACCCATTTACTTCCCAGTGGATTAACCTACTATAGTACATATGTAGCTACAACAATATTGAGGTACACACCATGGTACCCCACTCGCACGGCCTCCACCGTAAGACAATCAAAATATACGCAGTCCCTCATCCTACATCGTAGTGATGTATGGATAACAATATTACGTCCCGCTTATATCTGTCATTACCATGCTACGCAAACGTACGGACTGACACCTTTGTTCGAATCCGAATTCATACCGGAGTAATGCCTTCAAGCCTACGATACACCACCCAGAGCCAACATGCATGTACCTAGACTGTCCACCATACGTATCTTCAATTGTAGCTCAATGCCTCAATCACACATCCTCTAATGTGCATTGCGTTCCATGGCAGGATGATACAAGAAACACAGAACTCGGTCGGGAGCTTTTCCATATCTGTATAGGCCCGTCTTTAAAGAGCCTTTATATACAAATACACTTAGGGTCTGTTTTCCTGGTGGCTATGGCCCCACCTCGGCCCCTCCCTCAACTAGTAAAGACTACAAGAGCTAAGCGACAGCCCCTAATAACAAACTATCTAGACATCCATTTGGCGTCTCCCCTCAACTGCTTACCCCGATAGGGAAGGGTGAATGGTATCTTGGGTTTAGCTCTAGTCTTTTCGCATCCCACTGGCTGTCGATGACGGGTATTTGACGATCTACTATCCTTGTTGGTAGCGACTCTCCGCCTCCCCGTAGAGGCAACCGCCAAATCACCCTGGTGTCACCGCGTCACAGCATTCTGACTGCATAGCTACTTCTGTAGTCAAGGCCCCCACCTAGTAGTTATGCGCAGACCCAACTTCTGCAAGCATAGCCTAAGACATCTATCACTGCATAGAGGACTACTAGGAGCACCTTACGTACCTCAGGAAGCCGTGTGCTTCCCCTTCCAGTCCTTTGGAGCCGTCAAAACAATCAGATGAATGTGCACTCCCCTCATGCCTTATAACACTTGATGATCTACCCCGTTGGGTTATTCACCCTCAAACGTACGGGCTGGTCCAAGCACCTAACTTTAATATGTTATTAGACCCTATGTCTAATAATTCTTTTACGTGCTTGCTTTCCTTACCAGGTTTCCTTCTAACTTGGTTATTCCCATTCACAATGAATTCTTCATCAGTTACCAAATTCCTCTTGCTTATTAATTTCAATTATAACTTAACCCATTTAAGTTTATTAATAAGCGCACAACGTGTTATTCTCCAAATTGTGGCCCAAGGTCTGTAATCCATTATCCCTTCCTTTCATATTTTCTGAGTTAGACATTTAATTATCATCATTGCCATTTATTCCTATCTTGTTATATACATATATTTATAGATATGTACATACATATGCCTAGACCTCTCACATTAAGCCTACACTTGTGGACGCTGGATTTGCCGGGCAGGTCTGGGCAGACTTCTACCACAAGTCGACTTAACCTCATACCTTAGCACCATTTTTAGTTATGCACTTAGACCTCTCACATTAGATTTACCACTTGTGAATGCTGGATATGCCGGGCGGGTCCATGCAGACTTCTATTACAAGTGCAATCTAACCTCGTGTCCAAGGCGTTACAGTTCCAAATTACTGTGTATTTAGGCATGTTCATATTTTAATAGTTATCCTCTTTTTCCATGTAAAATTTTGGCATATTACCCTCTTCATATGTCTACTGTAATCCAATTTACATGTCGTCAAGTTGTGCCTATATTTTGGCGCATGTCCTTTTTAACATGTATTTAATTCTAATTTTTGACATGTAAGCATTTAATCGGGTAATTGTTCAGATCTAACAAGTTATAAGTCAATTACTCAATAATACACCACAAGTAAATCACGTAGTTGCAATCACTAAATTGGCTATTCATATCCTAATAAATTCATTTTCTCCAACATGTAAACATTCAATACTTTAGCCAATTCAACATAGGAATTTCCTAACATATTCACATTAACATTTCAACTCATTACAACAGCAATATATAATTAATCTGGCAATTTCACAATCAATAAAAAAGGGAATGCTAAACGATCATGTACCATTATCTAAAATAATATGGCTTAAATCCAGCTCACCTCATAAGCTTTCCAAATCCTGGATCTGGTCCAGATCTAATCTTCCATTATTTTCACCTAATTGAATTTAAAACCTAATAATCATGGATTTACTATTTTTACTAAAAGAGAAAGGGTGTAACACCCCGTGTATTCTATAACGGTGGAATTAACAAATTAAAGTATAATTAATTTGAAATCAAAGAACTAAGGGAAACGGGATAGGCCATTGCATTCGTCTCGGAAAAATACGCGAAATAGAGTCCGAGTTTTCGAAAAACGGAGTCCGTATGAAGAAGATATGGCCTTCGGAAGTTTCTGAATTAAGTTCGAACAGAATAAAACAGTTTAAAAATTAAAACCGGGCCCAATTGGCCAAGGCGGGAAAACTCCCGCCTAAGACACCCAGGTCGACTGGGCTGTCGACCTGGTCTAACCAGGTCGACAGGGCTGTCGACAGGGCTGTCGACCTGGTCCAGACCCAGGTCGAACCCAGTCCACCCTGGCTGGCCTATTCTATGTTGGTCGATTTTCTGTGGTCTGCTTTGTCATTAGGGCTAGGTGGCAGGCTCTAATTGGTCCCTCTTGCGAATGAATGGCTACGATCAATCCAAGCAACATCGATGGTCCTAATCAGTTCATAAACTCTATAAAAATGACCCTAGACTCTACCTAGGTTTCCTACACAATTCTCTAGCCTCCATTGCTCTCTTCTTCTAATAAAAAAATAAAAATGGCGTCGCTGCTCTGCTGGAATTGAAACTAGAAGATAATCAACATCAGCCTAAGCAACTCAATTCAAACTAGAGATTAAAGTTTCTGCAAAGATTCTACAGCAAGTTAAAGTTCTTTCTTTAATCTAATCAAGGCAAGTACAGTTATTTTCCGCTATAAACGTTAATTATAATTTTGATATGTTTTTAATTCTGAATCTGAGATTGTATATATATATTCTCTTCTGTCAGATTTGTTTTTCTGTGACTGTTCTGTATCCCTTTTCTTCTTTTCTGTTTCTATAGCCTGGCTACCACGAGCCTGTGCCTAATCTCATAAGAGATGAACGTATGAACGCAAATTTTGGGATGAATGATGCGAAATTTGACAAGACTGAATTGAATGTATGACTTTAGGTCTGAGGCATAAAATATATTGGACATGTGACTTGGGATTGGATGCATAAATTTGACTATGAACATATAATTTATGCATGTTGTATGCATAGTTATGTTGTAATTTAGAACTGTAATTAATGAGCATATGTTGTAAACTAGATTTGGATCTATGCATATTCTATGATAGAAGAAAAGAGGAACCATTGTAAGATTACATATGATTTGAGACTTTGGACAAAATGCATATAAAAGTCAAGATATGATTTTTAGAAGATATGATTTTTAGAAGATATGATTTAAAGATTTATATTGTTGGGTATAGTTTGCATAATGATTCATGACTCAAAAAGAAGAAGATATGGAAACTTAGGTGTAAAGATTTACATTAATTAGGATATCTATTATTGTGATTACACCTAAATAGGGATTTTTGGATATATGGCATGCATTGAAATTAATGGTTATATTTGGTATAATTTATATGTGAATCTGCTGTAAAATGCTAGTTTAACAAAAATTGGAACATATGTTATATGGCAAATTATGTCCATATTCTGCGCTTATGCAAACATGGAGTATATGTTGTGAATCATGACAATTATGTAAGCATATGAATTTAGGCCAATTTATGATTAGGCAAGGCATGTAAATAAAACTTTTAGAAATATTAAATTTGCTAAATCTGCTAATTTGTCAAGTTGCCTAAACTACTAGTTTTGTTATATTGCCTAGACTGCTAATTAGATTGAAATGCCTAATCTGTTAAATTTGTCGGTTGAAATGCCTAACCTGTTATATGCCAAAATCTGCTAAGTTGCTAAATCTGTTAAATCCGTTAAGTCATATAAAATCTGTTATCTGCTATGTTGATATAATCATCCTGTTATTGATATAATCTGAATTGGCATATATATTGGGCGTGCGCATAAACGGTAAATTATTAATTAATTGGCCGCAAAGATAAACATGGCTAACTCGAGGTTAGAATGAGTTTGCGGCGTAAATCTGCCCGGAACCGCCCGGCACATCCAGTGGCCGCAAACAATAGGTTCTAATGTGAGGAGTTAGTCATAACATGCGTAAGACACGAGGTTAGGTCTGGCTTGTGGCAGAAGTCTGCCCGGAACCGCCCGGCATATCCAGCGGCCACAAGCTACCGACCTAATGTGAGAGGTCTGTGCATTAATAATTAATAAATGCAAATCTAAGATAAGAATGACGTCTAAAACGTATTGGGGAAAAATAGGGTTAAACCAAAGGGATTAATAAATGTAGTAAAACCCGTCCATGAATTTGTAGGCCCAATACAAAGTTAGACAAATCTGAAAAATCTGTACATCTGACCCGTTAGTCTGAAAACTTGTTAACGTAATTTGTGAATTAGTAAATCTGAACTCTGTATGTCTGAACTTGTAAACAAGTTAATCTGAAATCTGTTAGTCTGGGGACACAAGGTTAGGAGGGGAATTACTTGTGTCATCTGTTGTTTGGGATCCATATTAGTCAGTAACCCTTTCTGGTATCAAAACTTTGACCCAACAGTAGGTAGGGTCCGGGCACGCTTACTGAACTAATTATAAGTGGTTCATTCTGATAATGGCGAGGGGTGTTGATGGTGCGTTCCAACCGGGTCATGTGCGTGCATGGATCCCGGTCTCCCTCTGAGGATGTAAGACGCCGTGACATCTGTAAATAGATCTGTGCCAATTGGTTGTCACTTTAGGGAGAGATACACCCTACTGTGGGGCCGACACAGGATATTTATGTATTAGGGAGCCGATCGCTTGGGGTAGGGTTTTAGGGTACGCTTAGTTATGTCTGTTTCTGTTGGTACCGTCTGTTTCTGTTGGGTGGTAACACCTGTCTGTTTCTGTGTGGTACCGTCTGTTCGGGTGGTAAAGGCCCATTACTAGTGTACACCTAATCCCACATTCTGTCTCCATAGGGATAAATCTATTTCTTCTTCTGTCTGTTTCTGATCGGGTAGTAAAGGCCCATTATTAGCATTCTGTTTCTGTTAAAGTATTCTGTACCCGTTCCTGCTTCAATTTAGACATTAGGGTGACACCTAATTTTACTATACTAGTAGTAGTGCAGAGAAGTGTAAAACAATAGTTTATATCATTCTGTTTTTCTGTTATATCTGCTACACCTGTTATAGTTATCTCACATCCAGTTTTATGTTCATATCATATTATTATTATCTGTTCATATGCTGAAAGTCACTGGACTTGCCAGACTTTTTGTCTGACCCTTGTTGTTTCGCCTCCTTTCTTCCGTTTCCCCCCCCTCCCAGGTTATCCATGGAGGGAAATACTTTAGCTTGATCCGGATTTCTCTTTGCTTGAAGTGCTTAAAGTATGGCTTGGCTCTGTATAGCTTCCGTTCCATGGGGATTATGATTTTAAACTATGCATTTTGAAGGCTTTTGTACAAGACTGATATTTTGTACTTGAATTCTGAAATTGAAAGGATGTAACCATATTAATTTCTGTGCAATAAAGTTAAAATTTTGCAAGTACTGTTTTATCTGTCTTGTAAGTTTCTGTTCTGTTTACTAAAAATGCTCCACCAAAGTTAAGGCATTCCCTTTGTGAGTGACCTTAACGGAGGTGGGGTGTTACACTTGGTATCAGAGCTAAAGGTTACCAGATTTTATAAAAAGTTTTGAAAATTATTTTCAAAAAAGGTTTTGAAAGGAAGTATTTTCAAAAAAATAAAGCTTATTTTGAAAAACATAATCCCCAAGAGCCATATATCTTTCTTTCAGTCCTTTTTGTATTGAACCTTTCCTTTTTCATTTCAGCATATCTGAAGCATCTGAGATACCAGAGGGTGTTCATGTACCCGGTTGGTTTCGTCAATATCTTGAGGCTAGGACCGCCGCTGCAGGTCCAGCAAATGATCCCCCTCCTCCACCCCCTCCTCGTGCAATTGCTTTCTCAAAGATCTGTAGAGATTTTAGGGCCATGGGTGGGAAGAATTTCAAAGGAACTGAATCATTCGTAGAAGCTAGGAATTGGCTCAAAGAAACTGAGGATCTATTCGTTATCTTCGAGGTGGACGATAGGTAGAAGGTACAGTTGGCAGTATGGCTGCTCAAAGATGAAGCTTCCTACTGGTGGGAAGTCACTAACGCCGAGAGGCCGGTTGAGACATGGATGGATTTCAGAACAAGGTTTGAGACAAAATTCCTCTCGCAAGCTGAACGAAGTTTACAATTGGAAAAGTTCTTGTCTCTTAAGCAAGGAAGTATGACGGTCAAGGAATACGTCAACCAGTTCAACCAACTAGCAAGATTCGGATTGGATTTAGTCAACACTCAGCATAAAAAGGCTCTTCGCTTTGTTAAATGATTGAATGAGCCACTGCACAGCCTAGCCATGACCCACGTACCCATGGGAGCAACTTACGAGAAATTGGTGGATATGGCACCACTGCACGAGGAAGACAAGGGCCCGAAAGAGACAAAGAAGGAAGAACCACAGAATAAGAAAGCAGGGCCCAAAAAGGAAACACAAAAGAAGGATGAGAAGCCTGAAGATAAGAAGGGGAAAAAGTGCTTTACTTGTGGGAGCTCAACTCATCTGAACAAGGATTGCAGAAAAAGGAAGGGCGCTTGCTTCAACTGTGGGGAGATGGGACACTTCACTAGGGACTGCCCGAAGAGACGAGGACAAGGAGGGCAGGCGAACACTCTTGAGGCTAGTGGCTAGGATAGAAATAGGAAAATTTCTATAGTAGGTTTAATTTCTTTATCTGATTATGGAGTTAAGACTTTTTCTGATTCTGTTTTTTTGATTTTGTAATCGATACTCTGCACTTTAATGCTAGTATTGTTTCTGAATTCCGCTATAGACTCAGACCCATAAGGGTTATGGATCATCTGTTTGAGACTGGGGTTTGAGGGATATCTGTGTTAGGCGTCAAGTATGACGCATACATTCTGAGTTTTCGTGGGGTATCAATTTGATGTTGGTTTCGGTCTATGGGGCCGATACTTAGGACCCATGTCTAATGGGGACCAAATTTTCGTTCTATCTATACTCGCTTCCATCATTCGACTGTATCCTATCGATCGAATATTTGAACTTTAGGTAGAAACTAATGGGTGTAAACATGTGTTTGAGACATGTTATGTTTGATGGTTGCAAGTGGATGCAAGTGGTTGCTAGTGGTTGCCCGTGGATGCATATACACACACTAGGCACTAGATCGGCTCGAAAACACTCTCATACTGCATATGGATGGGTGAGCATTTTTCAATTCTTGTGGATGCAAAATGGTTGATTCAGCACATGGATGTTGCATTTGAGTGAATGGTTGTGCACTCATATAGGAATAATATATATCATCAGAATTCTATTGCATACATGTTGGACTCATGGCACTGACATAATTCGCATTAAGGAGGTCAACTGAATCAGTAGACCGCCTGATCTTCGCATTAGATAAGGAACATATACACACACTTTTGCATATGTTCATACAACATTAGAAGTTTTCTAAGGACAATGGATGCTTGTGGATGATGGCTGAGTAGATGGGTGATTGGATGGTAGGACACATTCTTCTTAACTTGAAGATTTCGGGGACGAAATCCTTTTAAGTGGGGGAGAATGTAACACCCCTGTATTCTATAACGGTGGAATTAACAAATTAAAGTATAATTAATTTGAAATCAAAGAACTAAGGGAAACGGGATACGCCATTGCATTCGTCTCGGAAAAATACGCGAAATAGAGTCCGAGTTTTCGAAAAACGGAGTCCGTATGAAGAAGATATGGACTTCGGAAGTTTCTGAATTAAGTTCGAACAGAATAAAACAGTTTAAAAATTAAAACCGGGCCCAATTGGCTAAGGCGGGAAAACTCCCGCCTAAGACACCCAGGTCGACTGGGCTGTCGACCTGGTCTAACCAGGTCGACAGGGCTGTCGACAGGGTTGTCGACAGGGCTGTCGACCTGGTCCAGACCCAGGTCGAACCCAGTCCACCCTGGCTGGCCTATTCTATGTTGGTCGATTTTCTGTGGTCTGCTTTGTCATTAGGGCTAGGTGGCAGGCTCTAATTGGTCCCTCTTGCGAATGAATGGCTACGATCAATCCAAGCAACATCGATGGTCCTAATCAGTTCATAAACTCTATAAAAATGACCCTAGACTCTACCTAGGTTTCCTACACAATTCTCTAGCCTCCATTGCTCTCTTCTTCTAATAAAAAAATAAAAATGGCGTCGCTGCTCTGCTGGAATTGAAACTAGAAGATAATCAACATCAGCCTAAGCAACTCAATTCAAACTAGAGATTAAAGTTTCTACAAAGATTCTACAGCAAGTTAAAGTTCTTTCTTTAATCTAATCAAGGCAAGTACAGTTATTTTCCGCTATAAACGTTAATTATAATTTTGATATGTTTTTAATTCTGAATCTGAGATTGTATATATATATTCTCTTCTATCAGATTTGTTTTTCTGTGACTGTTCTGTATCCCTTTTCTTCTTTTCTGTTTCTATAGCCAGGCTACCACGAGCCTGTGCCTAATCTCATAAGAGATGAACGTATGAACGCAAATTTTGGGATGAATGATGCGAAATTTGACAAGACTGAATTGAATGTATGACTTTAGGTCTGAGGCATAAAATATATTGGACATGTGACTTGGGATTGGATGCATAAATTTGACTATGAACATATAATTTATGCATGTTGTATGCATAGTTATGTTGTAATTTAGAACTGTAATTAATGAGCATATGTTGTAAACTATATTTGGATCTATGCATATTCTATGATAGAAGAAAAGAGGAACCATTGTAAGATTACATATGATTTGAGACTTTGGACAAAATGCATATAAAAGTCAAGATATGATTTTTAGAAGATATGATTTTTAGAAGATATGATTTAAAGATTTATATTGTTGGGTATAGTTTGCATAATGATTCATGACTCAAAAAGAAGAAGATATGGAAACTTAGGTGTAAAGATTTACATTAATTAGGATATCTATTATTGTGATTACACCTAAATAGGGATTTTTGGATATATGGCATGCATTGAAATTAATGGTTATATTTGGTATAATTTATATGTGAATCTGCTGTAAAATGCTAGTTTAACAAAAATTGGAACATATGTTATATGGCAAATTATGTCCATATTCTGCGCTTATGCAAACATGGAGTATATGTTGTGAATCATGACAATTATGTAAGCATATGAATTTAGGCCAATTTATGATTAGGCAAGGCATGTAAATAAAACTTTTAGAAATATTAAATTTGCTAAATCTGCTAATTTGTCAAGTTGCCTAAACTACTAGTTTTGTTATATTGCCTAGACTGCTAATTAGATTGAAATGCTTAATCTGTTAAATTTGTCGGTTGAAATGCCTAACCTGTTATATGCCAAAATCTGCTAAGTTGCTAAATCTGTTAAATCCGTTAAGTCATATAAAATCTGTTATCTGCTATGTTGATATAATCATCCTGTTATTGATATAATCTGAATTGGCATATATATTGGGCGTTCGCATAAACGGTAAATTATTAATTAATTGGCCGCAAAGATAAACATGGCTAACTCGAGGTTAGAATGAGTTTGCGGCGTAAATCTGCCCGGAACCGCCCGGCACATCCAGTGCCGCAAACAATAGGTTCTAATGTGAGGAGTTAGTCATAACATGCGTAAGACACGAGGTTAGGTCTGGCTTGTGGCAGAAGTCTGCCCGGAACCGCCCGGCATATCCAGCGGCCACAAGCTACCAACCTAATGTGAGAGGTCTGTGCATTAATAATTAATTAATGCAAATCTAAGATAAGAATGACGTCTAAAACGTATTGGGGAAAAATAGGGTTAAACCAAAGGGATTAATAAATGTAGTAAAACCCGTCCATGAATTTGTAGGCCCAAAACAAAGTTAGACAAATCTGAAAAATCTGTACATCTGACCCGTTAGTCTGAAAACTTGTTAACTTAATTTGTGAATTAGTAAATCTGAACTCTGTATGTCTGAACTTGTAAACAAGTTAATCTGAAATCTGTTAGTCTGGGACACAAGGTTAGGAGGGGAATTACTTGTGTCATCTGTTGTTTGGGACCCATATTAGTCAGTAACCCTTTCTGGTATCAAAACTTTGACCCAACAGTAGGTAGGGTCCGGGCACGCTTACTGAACTAATTATAAGTGGTTCATTCTGATAATGGCGAGGGGTGTTGATGGTGCGTTCCAACCGGGTCATGTGCGTGCATGGATCCCGGTCTGCCTCTGAGGATGTAAGACGCCGTGACATCTGTAAATAGGTCTGTGCCAGTTGGTTGTCACTTTAGGGAGTGATACACCCTACTGTGGGGCCGACACAGGATATTTATGTATTAGGGAGCCGATCGCTTGGGGTAGGGTTTTAGGGTACGCTTAGTTCTGTCTGTTTCTGTTAGTACCGTCTGTTTCTGTTGGGTGGTAACACCTGTCTGTTTCTGTGTGGTACCGTCTGTTCGGGTGGTAAAGGCCTATTACTAGTATACACCTAATCCCACATTCTGTCTCCATAGGGATAAGTCTGTTTCTTCTTCTGTCTGTTTCTGATCGGGTAGTAAAGGCCCATTATTAGCATTCTGTTTCTGTTAAAGTATTCTGTACCCGTTCCTGCTTCAATTTAGACATTAGGGTGACACCTAATTTTACTATACTAGTAGTAGTGCAGAGAAGTGTAAAACAATAGTTTATATCATTCTGTTTTTCTGTTATATCTGCTACACCTGTTATAGTTATCTCACATCCAGTTTTATGTTCATATCATATTATTATTATCTGTTCATATGCTGAAAGTCACTGGACTTGCCAGACTTTTTGTCTGACCCTTGTTGTTTCGCCTCCTTTCTTCCGTTTCCCCCCAGGTTATCCAAGGAGGGAAATACTTTAGCTTGATCCGGATTTCTCTTTGCTTGAAGTGCTTAAAGTATGGCTTGGCTCTGTATAGCTTCCGTTCATGGGGATTATGATTTTAAACTATGCATTTTGAAGGCTTTTGTACAAGACTGATATTTTGTACTTGAATTCTGAAATTGAAAGGATGTAACCATATTAATTTCTGTGCAATAAAGTTAAAATTTTGCAAGTACTGTTTTATCTGTCTTGTAAGTTTCTGTTCTGTTTAATAAAAATGCTCCACCAAAGTTAAGGCATTCCCTTTGTGAGTGACCTTAACGGAGGTGGGGTGTTACAAAGGGAGAAGAAAGAGGAGGAAAAATTGAATAGATTGGATCTGGAACGTTACTTGCTTTTAACGTAATTCTGAACGCCTAAAAAAATAATCAATCTCTTCCCTACAGATCTTAATTTAAGATCTTTTAATTTATAAATATAAATTTCTGAATATAATTTGAGGAAAGAGAGAGTAATGGTAGAGCTCCAGCGTAGACGCCAAATTATGAGGTTTAGGGTTGGTCTGAGGTCTTATTTATAGGTGTAGCGGAGGAACCAGGACCCTCAGATTTAATTTAAAAACATCAGAATTGTCCACGTTAGAAAAGAACTTTCTAGATCCGCGGGTGGGTCGACCCTCTGTTGGTAGGTTGATTCCTAGGTGGACCCCCCTGTAGGTGGGTCGACCCCAATGGTCTAATTTCCCTCCAGATTTTCCCGCTCGTGAATTTTGATTTTTGAACTGATTTTCAAATTTTCTAGATATATTTATTTAATATATATATAAGCTCCTTATATGTATACAAACTTCTAATGCTCATAACTTCTTCATACGGTGTCCGTTTTATGCAAACCATGTTGCTATCTTGACCAGAATTTTGAGATGGACGCAATGGCGCAGTCCGTTTTACTTAATACTGAATATTTAATTTAGTTATCCTTATTTTATTATCTTGAGTTAAAAATGCGGGGTGTTACCTTCTCCCACCCTTAAGAAATTTCGTCCCCAAAATTTGATAAAGGTAAAATCAACTAACCCCTCGAATAATATATATCCAACATGTGTGCTTCCAATTTTTGCAAACACTATGCACTTATGCAAAGTGAAGCACAACATAATAATGTATGTATGCCTAAGCGGTACCTCCTATGTATATGTAAATTTTTCAAAAATCCTTTTTTTTTAAAAATATGATGCTCGCATCCTAAATATAGTGGAAATTCTACATGAATGCAATATTTTGACAATCAAAAATGCTTCTTCATCCAAATTTTCCCACACTCTCATAGTTCATCCAATTGTTGCATGCATGATCCTACCAACCAACTTTATTTTTTGAATTTCAAAAAAATTATATTTTCTGAATTCGATTTCCTATGTTACAAAAAGGTGGAAAACAAAAAACTCTGCATCTTTCGTTTTTCTTTTTCAACCTTTTTCTAACCGTAACTGGATTTTTATGTAACTATTTATAAAGATTCCCTACTTTCCTATCCAAGCACAGCCCATATAAGAAAATTTTCTTTGTTACTGATTTTCTTTTTCATCTTATCTTGGAAATTTTTATTCTTATTCATCTTTTCTCATAATTTTCCGTTTTTATTGCTTTACTAAATTTTCTGTTTCCTTTTTAGTTGTACAATTTTTCTTCTCTTAGCTTATTTAATCATCTGATCTTAGTTTAAATTTAAATAAGACTCTAGTCTTTCAACTAAAATAGGAGAAAAGACACCCTATGCAACTACTACTAAGGGCCAAGAATCTCGGACCTATGTCCCCTTCTGTCGAAAAATTCAAAACCATGGGACCCACAATAAGTCAAGGTGTTACCCTAACTTCCCAACTAGAACAATATAATGGAACGATCCCAACTGAAATGTAGTAACGGGTTTTTCCCCTAACCTGAAAATTAGTAACAGGCTCTAAACACTTACTTGCCCCTTTTTCTATCTAGTAGTCGCCACAAGTCCTAGTTATGTACCAACAATTATTTCAAGCAACATCCTAGGCTTTCCAATGCTTATGCATTCTACGGGAACTCACTATTATTCCAAGATAATTCTCGTTATTTACTTTATAGCCTCAAAACTTTTCCCGTCTTTCCTAGGCACTAATCCTTACCTACTCCATACTTTTAAAACATGATTTAGCCCTTTTGTTTCAAATCACAAAAACTGGAGTAGATAAGGGAAATTATTCCTCAATTAGGTTAACGACTGCTCCTTACCTATAAGGTCGATTCAGTCCCTTTCTACAAGGTGCAAACATCTACTCTACTCCTAATTTCTACGACTTATTTTGTCCACCCAAGAAAATCCTCTTGTTAAAATAATTTATCATAAGAATAGAGATTTCAAATCTTCCTTTTATAAAACTTCTTATTATGAAATATAACAATAAAACTAGCGAGCTATACATGCTTTATAATATGCACCTTTTACTGAGAGAATTTTACTTTAGATAAAGTTTGCAGGAAATCACTATTTACAAAATATACTCCATTTTACTTTGAAACTCAATATGTGTACTTTACATATTTTATGACTATAACTCTTATGATTAAAACTTGAAAACACTGCAAAACAATTTTCCTAAAACTTTTATAATTCCAAGTTTTTAAAAGTTAATGATGGGGTTAGACTCAAAGCAGGTTTACAATTCTTCTAGGCTTTCCTAGAAACTCCTCAAGGTCAATTCTCTCAACGATATATATTCCTAATCTATTTTTCTCTTTTCAACTTTTTCCAATTTATAAGGTTTTCAAACCTACTAACCCAAAATACTAATCATATGGGATTCACTTTCCTTCCATACAAAGCACATTGTACGCTCTCCACCCAAATTACCTAAGGGTCTCAGATTTCTATATTCATTCCTTTAGTGTACAAAATAAACATCCCATTTCTTACCATATTATACTCTTTCTGTTTAATGGGTTTCTCTATGGATCTAGGTATATATATATTATAAAATACAAATATGTTAACTCACTATTTATATAGGAATCCTAAACTTGGCTCTGATACCAGATGTGATAACCTGAATACCGACAGATAGATTTTTTTTCAAAATTCCAATCCACTGAAACTCAGTTGTTTTGCTTTGGTATCCTGCGGAAAAGATAGTGACATAAAATATGTCAGAGCTCAGAAAATATCTCACAACAAAATGGATAAAATATAGTATAATCAAAACTTAGCCTTACAGTATTATTAATACTACCTAACCAGTATCCAAAGCTATCACGTCTCTGCCACAAATATAACCTGCGAATATATTATGAGGAGGGGGTAAGAACACAAGTTCCGGTGACTAGATTTAAACTATACACTTCGGATAATGAAACACCCCACCTCCGTTAAGGTCACTCACAAAGGGAATGCCTTAACTTTGGTGGAGCATTAGAGGTAAAAGACAGATAATTTACAAGATAGACATATATAAGCAGCGGAAAAACTAAATTTATTTCATATGTGGTTCATAACAAAAACATTATAGCAAACTGTCTCAAAACAACTTCCAAATCATTACATCAAAATTTATGTCTCGGTTATAACATAAAGAAGCATAAAACACAATAAAACTGCATAAATACCCAAGTATTAGTGTGTCCAAAGCCATAGCCAAAGATAAGAGGTTCCAAACTATACATCACAGAGTCTTCAGGCTTGGAAAGATGAATGGTCCAAATTAAGCTGAGCTATTCCCTCCTTGGCTACCAGAGGGGGGGGGGAAGAAAAAAGAGCGAAAGAAAAATAGGTCAGACATAAGTCTGGTAAGTCCACTGATTATTCAGCATGTAAACTGGTAAGAGAACCATGACATGAATAAACTGGACGCAGGACAATAACAAAGAAATAAGGTAACATAGGACAATGCAAGATAGACAAGGCAAGGTAAACTAATCATACTATCGCACTCACATCCATATTCTCTGCACCTACTAGATATTTCAACCATCATCATGAGTTCTGTAACAACCCGAATTTTTATAACATGTTAATACAAGAATCAAGGCAGAATTAAATTTTAAGATAAGAATAAGGGAAACAGGTTGCGCCATTGCGTTCGTCTCGAAATTCTGCTTGAAAACGAGTCTGAGTTTGTGAGAATCGGAGTTCGTATGAGGGAGATATGGCCCTCCGAAGTTTCAGGAATTTTCAGAGTTCAAAACAGCTCGAATTCAAATTCAAATTTCGAATTAAAAAACCCAGAATAGACTGGGCGGGAAATTTCCCGCCCAGACCCAGGTCGACTGGGGAGTCGACTTGGTAGTCGACCCCCCAGACCAGGTCGACTGGGCAGTCGACCTGGGTGTCGACCTGGTCCCCAAGCCCACTTTTGGGCCTGGGTGCATTCTGATGTTTCTAGACACGTTTTCTGTCCAGATTCGTCTACCTAATCCTATATAAACCCCCTGATGCCTAAACCCTAATTCACTACAACATGTCTAGCCACCATTATACTGCTAAAATCCCTCTTGGTCATGGCCGCCGTCTCTAATCTTCTTCTTAAGCTTTCATACGCAATCCAATGCAAAGATGAAGACTTCTACAACAATTCAAGGAGATGAATTAACAACTCTACAACGTTTCTACATCGATTTCGGTTCTTAAATTCGCTAGCCATGCTATGTAAGTTCTAGTTACTTTTTAGATTAATATACTTAATTTTAATATGGCTATGGAATAAAGTGTAATTGGATATAAGCATGTTTATCAATTCAGGTCTGTTCCTGTTTACCTTTGAACCTTGAGTTTTGAGTCTTGTTCATCTCCCTTCTTATGTCTAGTTCATGGTCTATTCAGTCGTTGTAAATCAGTTTGTTGGATTCATGTTGATATTATTATCAAGATCTATTCTTTATGCCTATCATGACGATCTATGTTGTTTTCTCCCTGATCTTGTTTCATTACAACTTCTACCTCCCCCTATTTATTTTCCTTTGATGAACCTAGGTCAATTTCGGACCTAGGCCTAAACTGCGACTTATGTGCGATTGGATACGGGGGAAATACCGAGATATTGCCTAGTTAGATATATGTGTGTTTGGTAGAATTGAAGGCATAATATAGAATTGGATAATTGGATATTTCCATTAAAATGTTAATTGTAAGAATTGGGATTGGCATATGTAAATTTTGGCTAGAACTTGATATGTGTAAATTGACATAAAAATTGACATACGTATAAAACGGCATGAACTGAGCATATGTAGATTTGGTATGAATTGGGCATATGTAAAACCGATATGTAATCTAGAACTTGGGCATATGTTAATTATGTAAGATTTGTAGTTGAAACACATATGATAATTTATGTCTTGAAAAAGGGCTAATATGAACACGCCTAAGTGGGTTTTGGGTAGTTGGCATGTAATAGCCTTAAAGGAGGGATAAATATAAATTGAGATAAGTTGCCTTTAATGGCATAAGATAAATTATGATAAAAATTGGTATGATTTTGCATACCATTAATTGATGAACATAATTGAGTCAATTATGGACATCGTTTAATTAGGAATTAATTAATAATTTGAATAAGGAAATTATTAAGACTGGGGTAAAAGATTATAAGCGATAATCAATGCTTAGGACACGAGGTTGGACTCCTTTGTGACGTAAAACTGCCCGGACCCGCCCGGCAAATCCAGTAGTCACAAATGGTAGCCCAATGTGAGAGGTCCTAGGCCCAAACTAAAAGCGTAACAGTTGTAAAGACACGAGGTTAGACTCTTTTATGGTGTAAGACTGCCCGGACCCGCCCGACAAATCCAGCTGCCATAAATGTCAGTCTAATGTGAGAGGTCTTTATAGGGTTACGACCTTAATGAATTAAGAAATACTTAACCAGATAAATATGTGGTGGGACATGGGGGTTAAGTGGGTGACATGTGGGTGACATGTGGAAATACGAATAGTAATACTTAACCAACATAACATGGTAATTAGACCAGTGGATAGGGTTAAGTAAACTAAGAACGCTTAACCAATATAGTATGAATGGGTGGGTTAAGTAATATGATTAGGCTAATGACACTTAACCAATATGGTATGAGTGGGTGGGTTAATTAATATGATTAGGCTAATGACACTTAACCAATATGGTATGAGTGGGTGGGTTAAGTAATATGATTAGGCTAATGACACTTAACCAATATGGTATGAATGGGTGGGTTAAGTAATATGACCAGGCTAATGACACTTAACTGTTATGACATGAATGGTTGAGTTAAGTAAATCTTAATTAATGCCTAAGTGGGAATGATAACTTATGGAATAAAGTAAGTTAGGCAGAACAATAGATAAGATGAGATAACTTATGTAATAAGGAAAGATGTGCTTCATTGTAGATTAAGCAATATGTAAAGACAAGAATGAATTTACAATTGAAGGCGACATAAGTTATATTATAAAAAGGAACAAAACATTGGTTAGGTTGGATAATCCTCTGAGTATCAATCTGATGTTGATTCCGGTCTCCGGGGTTGGTATTTAGGGAATTATTCTCTTTCTCCAGTGTGTTTGTAAGTTAAGGGGTACTTGGTTGTAAAGATTGAATAAGAACATGTTATTGTACCATAACAGGGGTTAATGTATGAATCATAGGAATAACATGTTGCGGGCTTATTAATGGACTTAGTATAGTTCAAGTTAAGAATTGAATTGATAAGCAAGTTGAAGGTTGGTATAAATGGAAATAACCAAGTTAAATGATAAGACTGGTGAGGTAGCACAAGCGCATAGTTAATTGATAGACATAGGGTCTAATACAGATAAAGCCAAGGCGCTTGGTTAAACCCAGACGTTAGGGGTAATATGAATGACATGTAAAATATACCCTATAAGCACTTAACCAAGATAAAGCATGTATTAAGACATGAGAATGATATAGGGGATAAGTGGAGGACATGGGTAACATGTGACATAACTGGTGTATACTTAACCAAAATTTAAGCATGTAGGTGGACATGAATAAGAAGGGGTTAAGTAAGAATTACTAGAGGGGACCAAGCATAGGTGGGAAGCTTGTGTCGAGGAAAGGGGACCCTTTTCAGACCAGTAGCCCATTACGTATCTTTGTGAGCTCGACCCATGTCGAGGACGGGATACGCATACTGGGTTTGATTGTAAGAGGTCAAAACGGGTTAGCGGTGGCAACGCAAGTCCAATGGGTTTCATATGCGTGTGTGGACCCGGGCTGGTAGGTAAGACGTTGTTGCATCGTGTAGGTATAAGCCGTGCATCCTCAAGTTGTATCGAGTTGCCACTTTAGGGGAGTGATACACCCCACTGTGGGGACAGCACGGGTATCTACGAGTTAGGGAGCCGATCGCATGGGGGTTGGTGGGTACACCTAGTGGAGATAGGGGCAGGCGGCACCTATGTAGTCAGCTAGGGGTACGTATGACTAGTATTATGATTTACACCTAGTGGAGATAGGGGCAGGCGGCACCTATGTAGTCAGCTAGGGGTACGTAAGACTAGTATTATGATTTCTAAGTAGTGGGTGGGATCACCTTATTATATAACACGGGCTACTAGTTGGGACACTAGTAGGGGGTAAGGATCCTTGTTACATAGGACACTGGTTGAAGTACTTGTAGGAATACGAAACATTCCATGTAAGACACTTGTAAAGATGCTAGTTAGGTGGTGCAGGGCAAATAGATCTCATAGAAATACTTTAATGGCGAAGCAGAGGAATCATGATATGCTTGATAGGAATCTTATGAAATTATACTTAGTTTATCTTGAATAGGAACCTTGCGATGTTACTTGACAAAAATCACATCATGTTATCCTTAGTTATCTTGCCTGTTGCTTATCTTGTCATCATGCTTATGTTTACTTTCAGTTTACTCATGCCATATTATCCTTGACTATTTTTATGCTGAAAGTCACTAGGACTTACTCAGTCTTTATGACTGACCCGTTTTGTTTTGCCTCTTTTTCTTCCATTCCCCCCTCCCCCCCCCCCCAGGTTCACAGGGTGGGAATACAGCTTAGCTTGGACCTTATCAAGCTCCAAGGCTCTTTCATGCAAGGCTTGGGTTTTTCTTGCCTATGGCTTGCTTTGCTTTATTGGGGAATACTATAACTTATTTTTATGCTTCTTTGTTTTTGAGCAAGACAAATATTTTAACTATGTAATTGGGTATTGGAAGTTGATGGGCTTTTATTGTAAACATTTATATTTAATAAAGGATTTTAAGTACTTCCACTTTACTTTCAGCTGTTTTATATATGTCTGTCTTGTAATATTTCTGTTCCAGTACCCATAATGCTCCATTGAAGTTAAGGCATTCCCTTTGTGAGTGACCTTAATGAATGTCGGGTGTTAAATTTGGTATCAGAGTAGAAGGTTACCAGACTGGGCAAAAGTTTTCTAAAACCTTCTGAACTAGTTTTTAAAACATTTACAAAGAAGCAAATTTTCAAGAAAATTTTGTTTTGATTAAAAGGCATATTCCCCAAAGCCATATGCACTATCTTTTGATTCCCTCTTGAAATCTCTCCTCTCTCTCTCTTTTCACCATAGTTTTGTTGGCATATGACATATGTCGGAGGGCAAAGAAGTGCCCAACCTCCATCTGTAGCCGCAGTAGTTCCATCTGCATCTAATCTTATTTCAAGTTGTGTAGAGTTGCCGTGCGTTGGAGGTAGCTTCGAAGGAGTTGTCAACAAACTATACAAGGACAGTAAGAACAAGAGACTAGTTATTATAGCTTAATCCACGAAGGAGGAAAAAGGTGAAAGGAAAGAGGCCAAAGTGAAAGAATAGTGAAATCCATGACAAGAGAGAGTATCTTTAGTATGGTAAGGAGGGAGTGAAGTTAAGTATTATAGGACAAGAACAAGGGCAAAGGACAGGATCGTCGAGAGGGAAATTGTATGCTCTCACTACTAGCGTACCTAAGGGAGGTGGTAACGTTACCGTTAAAGGTTAAGCTTTTCTTTTCTATCATCCCGCTAGAACTTTGTTTTTGTACATCGCATCCTTTTAATTCTGCTTCGATAGTTGAGTCTCTACACCTTAGTACTAGCGTATTGGAGGATCCCAATTTTTGTCTCAAATCCTGTTGGGGAATTGGCTCGTTTATTCATGATTTGTTTGGATTTGAGAATGTCTATACTAGGTATTGAGCTTAGAAGGAATGCTTATGATTTTTGGGCTAGGAGTGGATTCTAGTGATGGAGTGGTTATCCAATAAGGGTGTCATTCTCAGTTTTGAAAGGAGGGTAGTTAGACTCTTGACTTACCTCGGTGATGCCCTCGAAGTCTAGTGTAACCCTTAGGGTTTTTTCCATGCTTAGTTACCTAGAATCTCTAGATACATTTATTGATCCGCTCGAGTAGTGTTTGCCACTAAGGCGGATGGTTCATTTCACTTATTCATGTGATGTAGAAAATCGCCTTAGTAAGTACATTTAGCAACATGGTTGACATTTGTTTATTTTCAAGAGATAATTCATCTATGTGGAATACCTTCTAGTAAGTGAACGAGATCCAAGATTCACTAGTGAATTTTGGAGAGCTTACATGGAACCCTCAGTACACAGTTATGTTTGAGACCGAGTATACTAGAGGGAGAATAAGTGAAAGTGGAACGGGAGGCAACAGTGAAATGAGTTCCAACTCGTATTTTGGAAATAAGAATCAAGGAGCTATGAAATTGTGAAGTTAAAGATGGTTAAAGAAAAATGGAGTTAAGCTCAAGGAAATGCGACTTAGAAGATTGAAGACTAGATTCGTGCATCACATCTCTTTTTAAGAGTATATTCTTGATTCCTTTTTCCTGTAGAGCTTACTTGCATGCTATCTTTTGTGTATATCCTCTCGGTCCTATTCTCAATCCAATTTCTGTTGCAAACCCCATAGGGAGTATGACTCATATGTTAGTTTTACATGTTGGGGCTTGAGGGTGTCCGTTGGGTTGATTAAACCTTTTGGGTTTTATAGGATATGGGTTGGTTTTAGGAAGGGATTTCTTGTGGCCTAAAAGGAGTCCATCATGCTTAGTTTCCTAGAATCACATATATATTGGTTGGGTTGAGAATTTCTTTGGGTGTCAGTCTGATGTTGATTTCGGTCTTCGGGGCTGGTTCTTAGGGAATTCTTCTCCTAATCAGTATATATGTGACGTGTATTTCTAGCTTTGATGGGCGCAGAGTTTTTACTTGCTTCTATCATTCGACTATATCTTTAGGCAGGAACAGTTGGGTGTAAACATGTGTTTGAGACATGTTATTTTTGATGGTTGCAAGTGGTTGCTAGTGGTTGCTCGTGGATGCATATACACGCACATTAGGCACTAGATCGGCTCAGTCACCTTTCATATAGCATATGCATGAGTGTTTACCCTTGTTTGTGGATGAAATTGAATGTGTTATCATACGGATGTTGCATATGGATGGATGTTTGTGCACACATATAGTGTCTATGTGACTAGGACTGTTTGCATACATGTTGGACTCATGACTCTAAACATATTTTTGCATCTAGAAGATCAACCAGGCCTGATCATTTGCATTAGACAAGGAACATATACACACACTTCTTGCATATGTTCATACAGCATTAGAAATTTCGTAAGGACAATGAATGCCTGTGATTGATGATTGAGTAGATGGATGATTGGATGGTAGGACACATTCTTCTTAACTTGAAGATTTCGGGGACGAAATCCTTTAAGGAGGGGAGAATGTAACAACCCGAATTTTTATAACATGTTAATACAAGAATCAAGGCATAATTAATTTTTAAAATAAGAATAAGGGAAACGGGTTGCGCCGTTGCGTTCGTCTCGAAATTCTGCTTGAAAACGAGTCCGAGTTTGCGAGAATCGGAGTCCGTATGAGGGAGATATGGCCCTCCGAAGTTTCAGGAATTTTCAGAGTTCAAAACAGCTCGAATTCGGATTCAAATTTCGAATTAAAAAAACCCAGAACAGACTGGGCGGGAAATTTCCCGCTCAGACCCAGGTCGACTGGCGAGTCGACTGGGTAGTCGACCCCCCAGACCAGGTCGACTGGGCAGTCGACCTGGGTGTCGACCTGGTCCCCGAGCACACTTTTGGGCCTGGGTGCATTCTGATGTTTCTAGTCACGTTTTCTCTCCAGATTCGTCTACCTAATCCTATATAAACCCCCTGATGCCTAAACCCTAATTCACTACAACATGTCTAGCCACCATTATACTGCTAAAATCCCTCTTGGTCATGGCCGCCGTCTCTAATCTTCTTCTTAAGCTTTCATACGCAATACAATGCAAAGATGAAGATTTCTACAACAATTCAAGGAGATGAATTAACAACTCTACAACGTTTCTACATCGATTTCAGTTCTTAAATTTGCTAGCCATGCTATGTAAGTTCTAGTTACTTTTTAGATTAAAATACTTAATTTTAATATGGCTATGGAATAAAGTGTAATTGGATATAAGCATGTTTATCAATTCAGATCTATTCCTGTTTACCTTTGAACCTTGAGTTTTGAGACTTGTTCATCTCCCTTCTTATGTCTAGTTCATGCTCTATTCAGTCGTTGTAAATCAGTTTCTTGGATTCATGTAGATATTATTATCAAGAACTAATCTTTATGCCTATCATGATGATCTATGCTGTTTTCTCCCTGATCTGGTTTCATTCCAACTTCTACCTCCCCCTATTTATTTTCCTTTGATGAACCTAGTTCAATTTCGGATCTAGGCCTAAACTGCGACTTATGTGCGATTGGATACGGGGGAAATACCGAGATATTGCCTAGTTAGATATATGTGTGTTTGGTAGAATCAAAGGCATAATATTGAATTGGATAATTGGGTATTGACATTAAAATGGTAATTGTAAGAATTGGGATTGGCATATGTAATTTTTGGCTAGAACTTGATATGTGTAAATTGACATAAAAATTGACATATGTATAAAATGGCAGGAACTAAACATATGTAGATTTGGTATGAATTGGGCATATGTAAAACCGATATGTAATCTAGAACTTGGGCATATGTTAATTATGCGAGATTTGTAGTTGAAACACATATGATAATTTATGTCTTGAAAGAGGGCTAATATGAACACGCCTAAGTGGGTTTTGGGTAGTTGGCATGTAATAGCCTTAAAGGAGGGATAAATATAAATTGAGATAAGTTGCCTTTAATGGCATAAGATAAATTGTGATAAAAATTGGTATGATTTTGCATACCATTAATTGATGAACATAATTGAGTCAATTATGGACATCGTTTAATTAGGAATTAATTAATAATTTGAATAAGGAAATTATTAAGACTGGGGTAAAAGATTATAAGCGATAATCAATGCTTAGGACACGAGGTTGGACTCATTTGTGACGTAAAACTGCCCGGACCCGCCCGTCGAATCCAGTAGTCACAAATGGTAGCCCAATGTGAGAGGTCCTAGACCCAAATTAAAAGCGTAACAGTTGTAAAGACACAAGGTTAGACTCTTTTATGGTGTAAGACTGCCCGGATCCGCCCGGCAAATCCAGCTGCCGTAAATGTCAGTCTAATGTGAGAGGTCTTTATAGGGTTACGGCCTTAATGAATTAAGAAATACTTAACCAGATAAACATGTGGTGGGACATGGGGGTTAAGTGGGTGACATGTGGGTGACATGTGGAAATACGAATAGTAATACTTAACCAACATAACATGGTAATTAGACCAGTGGATAGGGTTAAGTAAACTAAGAACGCTTAACCAATATGGTATGAATGGATGGGTTAAGTAATATGATTAGGCTAATGACACTTAACCAATATGGTATGAGTGGGTGGGTTAAGTAATATGATTAGGCTAATGACACTTAACTAATATGGTATGAGTGGGTGGGTTAAGTAATATGATTAGGCTAATGACACTTAACCGATATGGTATGAATGGGTGGGTTAAGTAATATGACCAGGCTAATGACACTTAACTGTTATGACATGAATGGTTGAGTTAAGTAAATCTTAATTAATGCCTAAGTGGGAATGATAACTTATGGAATAAAGTAAGTCAGGCAGAACAATAGATAAGATGAGATAACTTATGTAATAAGGAAAGATGTGCTTCATTGTAGATTAAGCAATATGTAAAGACAAGAATGAATTTACAATTGAAGGCGACATAAGTTATATTATAAAAAGGAACAAAACATTGGTTAGGTTGGATAATCCTATGAGTATCAATCTGATGTTGATTCCGGTCTTCGGGGTTGGTATTTAGGGAATTATTCTCTCTCTCCAGTGTGATTGTAAGTTAAGGGGTACTTGGTTGTAAATATTGAATAAGAACATGTTATTGTACCATAACAGGGGTTAATGTATGAGTCATAGGAATAACATGTTGCGGGCTTATTAATGGACTTAGTATAGTTCAAGTTAAGAATTGAATTAATAAGCAAGTTGAAGGTTGGTATAAATGGAAATAACCAAGTTAAATGATAAGACTGATGAGGTAGCACAAGCGCATAGTTAATGGATAAACATAGGGTCTAATGGCAGATAAAGCCAAGGCGCTTGGTTAGACCCAGACGTTAGGGGTAACATGAATGACATGTAAAATATACCCTATAAGCACTTAACCAAGATAAAGCATGTATTAAGACATGAGGATGATGTAGGGGATAAGTGGAGGACATGGGTAACATGTAAGACATAACTGGTGTATACTTAACCAAAATTTAAGCATGTAGGTGGACATGAATATGAAGGGGTTAAGTAAGAATTACTAGAGGGTACCAAGCATAGGTGGGAAGCTTGTGTCGAGGAAAGGGGGCCCTTTTCAGACCAGTAGCCCATTACGTATCTTTGTGAGCTCGACCCATGTCGAGGACGGGACACGCATACTGGGTTTGATTGTAAGAGGTCAAAACGGGTTAGCAGTGGCAACGCAAGTCCAACGGGTTTCATATGCGTGTGTGGACCCGGGCTGGTAGGTAAGACGTTGTAGCATCGTGTAGGTATGAGCCGTGCATCCTCAAGTTGTATCGAGTTGCCACTTTAGGGGAGTGATACACCCCACTGTGGGGCCAACACGGGTATCTACGAGTTACGGAGCCGATCGCATGGGGGTTGGTGGGTACACCTAGTGGAGATAGGGGCAGGTGGCACCTATGTAGTCAGCTAGGGGTACGTAAGACTAGTATTATGATTTACACCTAGTGGAGATAGGGGCAGGCGGCACCTATGTAGTCATCTAGGGGTATGTAAGACTAGTATTATGATTTCTAAGTAGTGGGTGGGATCACCTTATTATATAACACGGGCTACTAGTTGGGACACTAGTAGGGGGTAAGGATCCTTGTTACATAGGACACTAGTTGAAGTACCAGTAGGAATACGAAACATTCCATGTAAGACACTTGTAAAGATGCTAGTTAGGTGGTGCAGAGCAAATAGATCTCATAGAAGTACTTTAATGGCGAAGCAGAGGAATCATGATATGCTTGATAGGAATCTTACGAAATTATACTTAGTTTATCTTGAATGGGAACCTTACGATGTTACTTTACAAAAATCACATCATGTTATCCTTACTTATCTTGCCTGTTGCTTATCTTGTCATCATGCTTATGTTTACTTTCAGTTTACTCATGCCATATTATCCTTAACTATTTTTATGCTGAAAGTCACTAGGACTTACTCAGTCTTTATGACTGGCCCGTTTTGTTTCGCCTCTTTTTCTTCCGTCCCCCCCCCCCCCCGGTTCGCAGGGTGGGAATACAGCTTAGCTCGGACCTTATCAAGTTCCAAGGCTCTTTCATGCAAGGCTTGGATTTTTCTTGCCTATGGCTTGCTTTGCTTTATTGGGGAATACTATAACTTATTTTTATGCTTCTTTGTTTTTGAGCAAGACAGATATTTTAACTATCTAATTGGGTATTGGAAGTTGATGGGCTTTTATTGTAAACATTTATATTTAATAAATGATTTTAAGTACTTCCACTTTACTTTCCGCTGTTTTATATATGTCTGTCTTGTAATATTTCTGTTCCAGTACCCATAATGCTCCATTGAAGTTAAGGCATTCCCTTTGTGAGTGACCTTAATGGATGTGGGGTGTTACAAGTTCAAACCCAGCGATCCCTTTTTATCGATCGGCTCCTATTCGCACGCATTTACTACTTGTGTCCTACGGCCCCGTTCGATTGTAGAGACCTGTGTTGGTCCCATCATGGGGTGTATCAAATCCTACGGTGGAAACCCGACACGATTCAAAATGCACAGTGTATAACTACGGATGCCCAGTGCCTGCTTTTTCCACTCCGGAGTACATGCTCGCCTGTACTTCGTCGGAACCTACACTGACGCACCAACCGCCGTTGTTTTGATCGCTTATAATCAGCCCAGTAATCATGCCCTACCCTGCCTAGTTCATGGTACCATGATACATCTATGTGGGTTACTATTGAAATGGGTCCCCGTTACTAGGGTTTCCTAATCAACATGTTAAATTGGTTAAGTGTCCAAGTTAACCTAACCCCTCCCATCAATTTAGTTAACATGATGTATTGGATAAGTGTTGCCTTAATTAAATTAACCCTACCATTCCTGACTTAGCTTTAATTTATTCATTAAAGCACCAACCAGTCACATTAGACATGTATTGTTGTGGTCACTGGATGTGTCGGTCGGGTCCGGGCAGTTTTACACCGCAACTCAGTCTAACCTCGGGTTCTTTTGGGCTCGATGCACTAACCTCTCACATTAGATATATATTGTTACGGTTGCTGGATGTGCCGGGCGGTTCCGGACAGTCTTACACTGTCACTCAATCTAACCTCGGGTTAGGCATATTCGTCTTTTCTAAATTTATATATTTACCTCTTTATATTTATATGTAAATTATTGTCATTCAAGTCAAGCCCCACGTTCCCTTTAAATCAAGTTCATAATTTTAGGTACAAAAATTTATAGCACTTTATGCCATAAAACATTTACATGTTTATGAGCCAAATATGCCAATTATATGTTATTTCATGTTTTTCCCCAACGTTACCCCCGCTAAATGCTCGCATAAATCACATAAAATGTTAGGCTCGATACATAGCCTAACTTATACACAAAAGGGGAAAAAGTGGAACATGTAGTAATTCCAACATCATAAAAATATGGATCTAACTACACATGTGTCATACGAATTCGGCATAGAACAATATACATTTAATTATGAACTTGCAAATTTAGATCTACTCAACATGAATTGTGAAATAGGGGTTTTACATAGAACTACATAAACTTAAAATTAGGCATGCGGTTGTGAACTTGCAAATTAGCATGTAGTTCTTGTCATATATGTGAACATTATTGGACTTGCATAAACATAGCAAAATTCCCAAATTGACATACAACATATATGTGTCATTACCAAATCATACAACATGAAATGTCATCGCCAAATTATACAACATGGTATGTCATCGGCAATTTATTCAACATGATATGCCATCGCTAAATTATACAACATAATATGTCATCTCCAATTTATTCAACATGATATGTCATCGCCAAAGTATACAACATAATATATCATCGCTAAATTACACAACATATATGTCATTGCCAAATTATACAACATATGGATTCATTGCAAATCATTTAACATTTATCACCAAATTACATACAACATGATCACAAACTTAACATGATAAGAGTCATAGTCTTAATCAATTCAGTTTTAACAAAAAGGATAGGCATAGATTTATATTAGGCGTTGTTCTACATCCATTTATTTTAGTCATGATTCTAATATCATTTATATCTAAATGATAACTGGACTTACGAAAAGGAGACTAGTCTTGTGTTCTGGGATCTGTATTCTGAATTTGAATAGCTCTCCTTTGTTGTAGACGTTGAATTCTCTTAGTTGAATTAGATTTGATTTGTATTTCCTAACTTGCTTTCTAGTTGAAGGAGAATGGCGGCTACTCTAGGTTGAGTATTGACAGCATGACGGTCTTAGGAATATTTTTGTGTGGCTTAGGGTTTAGACTTAGGTTGCTTATATAGAAGTTCGATTTAATAGGAGCCGTCATATCAACCGAGGGCAAACCAAAGCCATTCAAACCTACGAGAACCAACCAGAACTTGCCACACAAGCCCTAATGACACAACAATTATTCACACAAAGAAACACGTCAGGATTCAAATCTGGCCCGAGGGGAAGGTCGGCCCCCAGGTCGACCCCCTGGTCGACCCGCATGGGGGGACGTTGACCTCCTGGTCGACCTCCTGGTTGACCTGGCCTTGGGCGGGAAAATTCCCGCCCAGCCCGCTTCTGCTTCTGATTTTGAAATTTGAATTTTCTGAACTTTAATCTGATTTGTTTATTTAAATTCTTGAATCTTCTGAAGGTCATAACTCCTTTATACGGAGTTCGATTTTCAGCAAACTCGGACTCTATCTTAAGCAGAATTCCGAGACGAACGCAATGACGTAACCAGTTTCCCTTAATTCTCACATTTGTAATTATTTATTCTTTAATTCATTGCTTTAATGTTTACAAAAAATACGGGGTGTTACATTCTCCCCTCCTTAAAGGATTTCGTCCTCGAAATCTTCGAGTCAGGAAGAACGTATATCCTACCATCCAATCATCCATCTACTCATCAATCAAATACAAGCGTCCATTGTCCTTAAAAATACTTCTAATGCTTCATGATCATATGCATAGTGTGTGTACTTGTCCTTATCTAATGCAAAATCAGGTGGTCTACTGATTCGGTTGACCTCCTTAATGCAAGTCATGTCGGTGCCATGAGTCCATTATGTATGCAATCATCCCTAATCATACTTTCTACATGAGTGCACAATCATTCATACAAATGCAACATCCACATGACAACACATCAAGTTTCAATCATATCCAAGTACATATATGCATATGCAATATGAAAGTGACTGAGCCGATCCAACACCTAATGTGTGTGTATATGCATCCATGAGCAATCACTAGCAACCACTTGCAACCTCTTGCAGCCATCAATCATAACATGTTTCAAATACATGTTTACATCCATTGGTTTCTACCTAAGGATCGAGAATAGCACCGAGGAAATACTTAAAAAGATAGATACGAGCATGAATAAACTTAAGGAAAAAGTGATCAAGGATGTACCCTCAAAAAGATTAGGGTAGGCTGCACGAATCTTGGCCTCCCAAGTCGCATCTCCCTCGGCGTCCCTCCATTGAACTTTAACAAGTTTGACTTCGCTGTTGCGTAGCTTTTTGACTTCTGTACCCAAGATATGAGTTGGTACTCTTCTCACAATCGCCTCTCATTCTACATCTACTTCCTCTAATATGCTTGGTTCCACCACTTCTGCAAACTCATGTAAGCACTTCCGTAGGTGAGAAACGTGAAAGACATTATGAACTCCAACCAATCTTTCGGGCAGCTCTACTCTGTAAGCCATCTTCCCAATCTTTTCAATGATAGGAACGACCCAACAAATCTTGGTGCCAACTTTCCTGCGGGTCCAAAGCGAACGACGTTCCTCAAAGGAGATACTTTAAGGAAAACCCTGTCTCTAACCTCAAAATCAAGGTCGGTCCTTCTTTTATCCGCGTAGGACTTCTGTCTATCTTGGGCAGTCTTCGTTCTTCTTCGTATCAAGTCCACTTTTTCTGAAGTTTCTCTAATCATATCCGGTCCAAGTATGAGCTTGTCTGTAGACTCCCACCAACAAGTTGGTGATCGACATGGTCTTTCATATAAAGCTTCGAAGGGTGCCATGCCTATGGTGGCTTGTTAGCTATTGTTGTAGGCAAACTCCACCAAAGGAAGATGATCCTCCCATGTTCCTCCAAAGTCAAGAATGCATAATCTCAAGAGGTCTTCTAATACTTTATTCACCCTCTCTTTCTGACCATCGGTCTGGGGGTGATAGGTCGTGCTTAAGCATAGCTGTGTGCCTACAGCCTCTTGCAAACTCTTCCCAAACTCGCTCGTAAAATAGAATCTCGGTCACTCACAATGCTAGAGGGTATCCCATGGAGTCGAACTATCTATTTAAGATAAACGAATGCTAAAGATGAGGCAGTTCTTATACTTTTAACGGGTATAAAGTGAGAGCTTTTTGTGAGCCTGTCCACTATTACCCAAATGCTGGTATTTCCCTTTCTTAACCTAGGCAACCCATCAACAAAGTCCATCGAAATGTTATCCCACTTCCACTGAGGTACCTCTATAGGACGAAGCAAACCACAAGGCTTCTTTTGCTCCGCCTTGACTTGTTGGCATATTAAGCACTTAGAGATGAATTAAGTTACATCCCTCTTCATGCCATTCCAAAAGAAAATCCTTTTTATGTCTTTATACATCTTGTCTCCACCTGGGTGTATGGTCAACTTGGAATGGTGTGACTCTTCGAGAACCTTCTTCACCAAATACCTTGCTTGTGGGACGCATAGCCTTGCATCCTGCCTCAACCAACCCTTATCATTGACGGAATATCTATTGAGTTGACTAGAAGGCTCACCCCTAATTAGCTTATCCATCACATCTACTAGCTGAGGGTCTTTACGTTGCGCGGTTCCTATTGAGTCCAAAATATTAGGCCGCACTTCTAGCGATGCTAACATACCAATCACATGATCGATGGAGGGTCTAAAGTCAAAGTTGGCTATGTATTCCAAGCTCTACCTTTCTACAAAGAGAGGGCTTAAGGTCAGCTTCTTTCTACTCAAGGCGTCTGCTACTACATTGCCCTTTCCAGGGGTATAGGAAATCTCGAAATCGTAGGATGCCAAGAACTCCATCCACCTTTGTTGCCTCAAGTTAAGATCTTTCTGCGAGAAAAGGTACTTCAACGATTTATGGTCAGTATACAATTTAAACTTCTCACCTAGAAGATAATGGCGCCAAGACTTAAGTGCAAAGATGCTGTAACAACCCGTATTTCTATGAACCTGTTATAACATAAATCGAGGCAGAATTTAATTCTAAAATCTGAATCAAGGGAAACGGGCTATGCCATTGCGTTCGTCTCGGAAAAATACGCGAAATAGAGTCCGAGTTTTCGAAAATCGGAGTCCGTATGACCCGATTAAGGCCCAATGAAGTTTTCAGAAAATTTCAAGTTCAAAACAGATTTCGAATTTCGGGTTCAAAATTCGAAAAAGGGTCAGATTGGGCCAGGCGGGAAAATTCCCGCCAGAGCACCCAAGTCGACAGCCCTGTCGACTTGGCTGTCGACTTGGTTTAGCCGGGCAGTTTTGCCTGGTGCACCATTTTGGAGTTGTGTTGAGTTTGGGGGCCAGATTCGGTTTTGAGGGCTGAGATTGGAACTAGGGTTTAATCCTAAGGCTAAAACTAATCCTAATCTCTATAAATAAGCCCCTAACCTAACCCTAAATCATTATTATTCATTCAAGTAACTAAACTATGGCAAAATCATTCCTCTCATGGCCTCCACTCTCTTCATAAAATTCCTAAGTTATTTCTATGAGAGATTTTCAATGCATACAAGTGTTTTCAAGCTTGTATGAACATCATTAGCTTGCATTCAAGTCAAGTTTCCCTATTTACATCATAAAGCAAGAGTTTTGATCATTTTGGCTCAAGGGTTTTTCTATTGGAGCTTGCATTTTGGGTTTATTTGATTGCATAAGGGCTTTGTCTCAATCTATATATATTTTTGTGTCTTCATAAACATTGTAAGCCCTTTTCTTCTTTCATATTTAAACTCTAAAGTTAAATGAATGATGCAAGTTTGGTTGATCATTATGATATGCAAGTTTGCCATGATATGCAAGTTTACTATGTCATGTTATGCAAGTTTGATATGTTATGATATGCAAGTTTGCCATGTTATGATATGCAAGTTTATCATGTTATGTTATGCAAGTATGCCATGTTATGATATGCAAGTTTACCATGTTATGCTATGCAAGTTTGCCATGTTATGATATGCAAGTTTATCATGTTATGTTATGCAAGTTTGCCATGTTATGATATGCAAGTTTATCATGTTATGTTATGCAAGTATGCCATGTTATGATATGCAAGTTTACCATGTTATGCTATGCAAGTTTGCCATGTTATGATATGCAAGTTTATCATGTTATGTTATGCAAGTTTGCCATGTTATGATATGCAAGTTTATCATGTTATGTTATGCAAGTTTGCTATGTTATGATATGCAAGTTTGCCCTATGATATGCAAGTTATGTTATGCAAGTTTAGGTTGATCATTTTGCACATGTTATCATGTTATGCAAGCTTATCTTGGGTTTATGAGCTTAAAGCTTCAAGCTTTATGCTAAAGGTTGCATTTTGGCAACATGTAAGTTATCATATCCCTTATGATAACTTGCATGTGAGGCTAAATGCGAACTTATGGCAACTTCTACATGTCATTTATCACCATGTATCACTTATATGCTAAGTTTGGTTTTATGCATACTTTTGAGGCCTAATGATGCAATATGCAAGTATATGAACATATGTACATTTCATATGCCACCATGTTAAACTTGTGGCTTCAACACCATTTGTCATCTTTATGCCAAGTTCCCTCTTTCTATCCTTTATGCGCTATTGCGATTTTGTAAGCGATGGGATTGCGTTTGGGGTTGGGTAAACTTAAAAGACATGAAAACATAAGATTGGGAATTTACCTATTAAGTTAGGTCTACCCATTGGGAATTTACCTATTAAGTTAGGTCTACCCAAATTCTTGAAAACTTGTAATATGTTTTGGAAACATGATGGACATGACACTTAGAAAATATAAGTGTGACCAACTCGAGGTTGGGTTGAGTTTGTAGCGTAAAACTACCCGGAACCGACCGGCTTAACTAGTTGCTACAAACAATAGGACCCAATGTGAGAAGTTGGTCATGTTGTACCTTGAACCCGAGGTTAGACCAAGTTGTGGTGTAAAGCTACCCGGACCCGCCCGACTTAACTAGTAACCACAACAAGGTCTAATGTGAGAGGTTAAGGCACATTAAATTAATTAATGCCTCATGATTAGGGTTAAGTCATGGTCCACTTAATACTTAACCAATTTGGGCTTGGTAGATTAATCAGGGTTAAGCCGTGAACTCATCGTTACACTTAACCAAGTTAATCCATGATTAGTAAAAGGGTTAAACCGTACTTAACCCACTAGAAAATCCTAGGGACTAGGCTAGGGTGGGGGGCACGATTACTGGACTTGAGGTAAGTGACCAAAAACGACGGCAGAGTGGTACGCCAATGTAGTTCCGGACGGACTATGGTCGTGCACGTAGTCCGTATTTGGAGAAGTCAAGCATGGGTACCAGTAGATCTAAGACTGTGCACTTTGTTGTATATAACGGTGTTGTATACACAATTATATGATTTTTTGTTTGATGATAACAAACAAGTATATATTATCTTAAATGTGTTTGTCACTGTACTGTTTTATATTCACCTCAAACAAGAATATAATATTTATATTTAAGTGAAATACTACTGTACAGACATTCAAATATTAACGCAGTATTTTATTTAAATATAATATTTTATCTCTAACATTCAAACAGTACAACTCTGTATAACTCCACTATTTAAACATTCACTGTATATTGTACTTGTATATAAACAGAATATAATAGACAAGTTCGTTTGACAATAAAATGATATTTTATTTCAATCAAATTTGTTTATTACATATATCTGTACAATTCTCTCACAGCTCCTCAGTACAGTTTATTCATTGTCACTCAGTCATACATATACACAGTTACATTTCATATATATCCATTTTCACTTGTATATACAGACTCATACATTCATTGACACCACACACTGTCTTCTTATCCTCAGCTTTTCAGTCCAGTCATTGTCAGTCCAGTCACTTCAGTCTCATCGTCTTACCTGTCACATGAAACAGAAACACACAGTACACTGCAATAGGAATAAAACTGAACACATGTGTATATAAATTTTATTTAAAAAAAAAAAAATTATTTGCCTCAGTTTTCTGGTGTGTTTCTCATCATTTTTCATGACTCGATCTGATTCATCTGTGTCTAGACAGTATGTATACACAGTGCAGGGACAGAAAATTTTGTCTGATGGCTGCATATACACACGTGTATGGATATACACGTGTGCATTGCCTTGCCAATCAGTGTGCAACAGAGGAGTAGCCACATGGACCATCTCGACTCTGTGCACATGAAAAACAAAGTCATCATAGTTCAAACATGGTTCAAAACAAGGCAGTAAAAGGTCGAGCATGCATGATTTTTTCTCAAACCAGCCAAGGTCAAGGGTTAAGCAGGAATTTCAGATCAGCCTCGAAAGAAAAAAATTGGTGATACAAGTCTAAACAAAGGTCAAATGGTTTCAGCATGGTGTACATGCAATAAGGCAGCACTCAGAACAATTATTAGTACAAATGCAAAGGCAAAGTTTATGGTGCAGATTTAAAATGGCAAATCGGCAAAAGTGTCAAAGTCAACAGCAAATTCAACAAGGTCAAATCAGTGTGAAAATGGGTGTGCACAGCATGTTTCAAGTGGCTCAAGTGAACAAATCAGTAGAGTGTTTAAGTACACAACAAATTCAAAATGGTGCAGCCAACATAAAGGGACAAAACAAATTCAAGCAAAGATAGCCGAGCAGCATAAAAAATGAACAATGAATAAAGTGACATGGCAAATGCTTCAGCAAGTACAAGTATGGAATGGTCACAACTGTAGTTCAACATGGTACAACATAGTGAAACAAAATGTATGGTCGGTGCAACAAGTATATAGTGACTCAACAAATACATACTGGTATGGTCAAACAGTTTTTAACTCATTTTCATACAAAGGAGTGTAACCATATAAAGTTTGTTCAAATATACACATATGGGTATGTCAACAAACATGAACATGCATGTATTCAAAAATCTGTCATGCCAAAAATGCTAAAGTGTGTCGAGCTCAAACAAGACAAAGCAGCAAGTGATATACCAAGACATGACTAAACAAGTGGAGCCAAGCACTCAGGTTTGAGCATGTACATACATGGTTCAGTTTTCAAATGCAATGTCAAAATGGATGATGCATGCTCCAGTATGGTTCAGCAGTGCATATGCACACATTTATGAACAAGTTCAAATTCCAAATGGCAACAACTAAATCTGCATTCAGGTTTTAAATGCTTCCAGAATTTTTTTTTTTTTTTTTTTTGAATAACAATCAAAGAGCAAATGGCTTTGGAAAGCATTTCAATCATGCATGGGACCAGAGAGAAACATAGTTAATGCTTGGATTTAATTATATATGGAATGGTGATTAAACAAGAATCAAACTCGGCAATGATTTGTAAATATGTAGTGTCAACCATACGAAGAAAATAAAGGCAGTACCTTTTCAAACATGGTGACAAAATTTACAAATTCAACATGGTGCATTCATGGGATTTGCTTTTGGGCACTGAGCAGAAACAAATAAAGTATTTCCAGAAAATCTCAAATTCAATTTCAAAGAGAAACAAATGCATGGAAAGAATATTTGGCAAGTTTCAAAAACATATCAGTGAATATTCTTTAGCAAAGTTTAAATGTTTTTCCAGAAAATAAGCAACTCATTCGAAGAGAACTGTTTTAGCAGAAATCAATTCTGTTTCGATTTATTTCCTGTTTTGATTCAATCAGGAACTTCATCCAAGGCAACAAGTTATTTCAAAAAGGGGCAATTATTTTTTCCAGAATTCTACTCAGTTATCACGCAAGGATTAAAAAAAAAAGGGGAAAGCATTTGTTATAGGGGACCGCAAATGATTTCATTTTCAAAATTGCAGTATCACATAAATGCCGAGCATGTATGGGAATTTGAGCAATTCCTTCTCCAGCAAATCAGTTTTTAATCGAAGCATATTAAGGCAACAAATTTCCATTTTAATACCAAAATTTCAAAAGAGGAAACCGCAATTATTCAGATCAAATCATTTGGCGAAATCAGAGTTGATTGAGGATTTAAAATCCTATTTTATCACACCATTTCATCATCGGCATATAATAGATCGAAACCACAAACAAGAGAACATCGAAAAAACCCATAAAATCAAAGCAAACAATAAAATCCGAATTACTCACAATTTTTAGGGTTTCGTTCAAGTGAGAACTCCAGCAAATCGACATCAGCACGCAAGCTACAAAGACAAGAGCCATCAGAGATCAAATTCCCGGAAGCATCGATTTCGATTTGGGAATCGATTTCAGAAACCCTAGCAATCGCCAGAGCCGCCATTTATTTTTCCAGAGCAAAAAGGAAAGAGATCGGGCTAAATGAATTACAAAGGGGCCGACCTATCTTTTATTTTGACCAAGGCTATGTCTTTTAAAAGGGGGATGACCTCTATCCTTTAAACTCCTTTTTTGTTTAGGGTTTCATTTGTTTTGCTCTTATTTTTGTTGAATTTTTCAATCTCTTTTGTAATCAAACGATCAGTTTCTAGTGTGTAAAATACTAGGATATCAGTCAGGGTGTTGACTGTCAGTTTCAGAGTCTGTAAAATCTGAGTTACGAGTTACAGAGTTTGTAATTCGGGAAATCTGATTCAGGGGTTTGAATCAGTCTAGGGTTTTGAGCGTAGAGTTAGAATAGGAGCGAGAGTCGCGAGTGTACAAGGTCTTGTATGCGGGATCTGTTCTATCATCTAGTAGAAACCTTAGGAATGCAGCAGTAGGCAGGGTTTTGCCGAAGCTGGGTATATCTGTGTGTGATTTATTTTCTGCACTTTTATTTCTGCTGCATTCTGTGATCAGTTTTTATTTTAATATCCTGTCAATTTTTCAATTCTTGTTAAAACTGTGATAAACCCTATTCACCCCCCCTCTAGGGTTAATCTAGATCCAACACACTTATGTTTATGGTGTCCAGGGGTTGACACCCTAGGGCTTGATGCACCCGACGGGAGACCCGGCACAGTCCGACTACAATTATGTTTGGGCCGTATTGACACCAACACGTGACGAGTTAGGCTTAGGGAGCCGATCGATTAGACCGTTTGGTTGGACCTCGTATTAGGTTCATTTCATGTTATTGGGCCAAAGCTTGGGCCAAGGGATCAATACTTGTTTATTCAAGTCATGTTAGCTTGCTAGTACACCTGTGGTGCAAAAACCTTAAACCTGATTATGCGATGACACCTTTATCTACCTTGTTAGTTAATCATCATGCTAGTATGTTGTTATCCTTATGTTCATCCCTGCTTCTCATGCCAGTTAACTTTATCAGTTTACATTGATTGTAGTAGGGCTTACTCAGTCTTTTTGACTGACCTGTTTTTCTTTCGCCTCTTTTCTTCCGTTCCCCCCCCCCCCCCCAGGTTCTCAGGGTGGGAATATTGGAGCTTAGCTTGGATTTCTGATCGCTTGCTTGTGGGATTTTAGCTCATGTACGGTCTTGACATGAAGCTAGCTATGGCTATCACTTATTTTGGGGATAGTACTTATGTATTTCAGTGATGTTGTTTTTATCTAGACTTGTGTATTTGAAAAGTTGACATTATGTTGCACCAGACTTGTTTTGAAATAGTTTGAAATCTTCCGCTGTTTTACTTATCTTATTTACTCTGTTTACATATATACATATGTTCTTGTTCTGCCTTGATATATCATTACGCATGTTTACCCGGTACAAACGCCCCTCCAAAGTCAGAGTGCTTGCAAGAGCCACCCTGGCGGAGGTGGGGTGTTACAGATGATGGCATCCAACTCTAGATTTTGGGTTGGGATGTTTTTCTCATGTACTTTCAACTGTCTGCCTCCATAAGCTACTACTTTCCCGTCTTGCATTAAGACAACACCTAGTCCCGTACCACATGCATCCGTGTATACGGTAAACATTTTGCTCCCATCCAACAATGTCAGAACTGGGGCTGTTGTTAGAGCACTCTTCAATCATTGGAAAGCAACATCGCAATCCAAATGCCAATTGAAAGTTAGGTTCTTCTTCGTCAACCTTGTAAGCGGAGCTGAAATTTTCACAAAGTCTTTGATGAACTTTCAGTAAAAGCCCGCTAGCCCAAGGAAGCTTCGGACTTCGATCGCATTCCATGGAACCGTCCAATCTTGTACCGCAACTACTTTGCGGGGTCCACATCTATCCCTTCTTTGGATACCACATGTCCAAGAAATCTTACTTCCTCTCTCCAGAAGAAGCATTTGGAGAATTTGGCTTTCAATTGATGTGCTCGAAGGGTATCCATGACTTCTTTTAAATGCTGATCATGCTGTTCCTCACTCATTGAGAAAATCAAAATGTCATCTACAAAGACCACCACAAACTTATCGAGGAACTCCCTGAACACCCTGCTCATCAAGTCAACGAAATAAGAGGGCGCATTTGTCAAGCCGAAAGGCATGACAAGCCACTCGAAGAACCCATCCGGTGTTCTGAACGCGGTCTTATCAATACTGTCTTCAACCACTCTTAACTGATGGAACTCGGTAGCTAGATCTAGTTGGAAGAAAACCGATGCACCTATAAGCTGATCGAACAAGTCATCTATTCTTGGAAGTGGGAGCCTATTCTTCTTGGTTAGCTTGTTTAGCTCCCAATAGTCAACGCATAGGCGAAGTGAACCATCTGCTTTGGTAGCGAATACTACTGGAGCACCCCATTCAGAAATACTCCGCCTTATAAACCCCTTCTCAAGCAACTCTTTAACTTGCTTGCTGAGTTCTTTTCCCTCCCTTGGAGCCATGTGTCTAACGGGTAAAGCAACGGGTTTTGCATTATCAACGAGGTATATGCGGAAGTCTATCTCCCACTTCGGAGGTAACCCCTTCACCTCTTCAAAAACATCCAAGTATTCACGGATTACTCTAACAGACTGCAAATTCTCAACAGATGCATCAAGAGATTCTAGAAAGCTAAGCATAACAGAGTTCATTGGATTACAAGAAATTTTGAGAGTGTTACCGAGGCGAGTCATGAGTCTAACCACTCTCTTTTCACAATCGAGGATGGCACCATTACTGGATAGCCAATCCATGCCTAGAATCAACCCATAGCCCGTGAAGTCCAAAACATAGGCATTACATCTAAACCCGACACTTAGTATAGAAATTTCCAAATCCAGACAAATCATTGACAAATAAGTTGAGCCCCCAATTGGATTTGAAACAACCAAGCGATCCTCTACTAAACTGGTGTTTAAGTGCAGAGATTCAACTAAAGCAGTAGATATAAAAGAGTGCGATGCGCCAGAATCAAAGAGTGTACGAATAGGATGATCAAAAAGATAAACTGAACTCTCAACAGAAATATTTCTACCTCGTTCTTGCGGAGGTGCCATGAGAGTGTGAACCTACCCTCCAGAAGTAGATCCAGCTCTATTCCCTTGCTTTCTTGGGCAATCCTTAGCCATGAGTCCCGTCTCGTCACAAGGGAAACAGCCGCCCATCTTCCTCTTCTTCTTTCTGCAGTCCTTAACCAGATGTCCAGGAATGCCACGAAAAATACACTTCCTGTGGTCACGGGGTTTGTTGTTCTTCCCACCCATCTTGGAATCTATCTTCTTGCTCGTAATCCTTCCACTTTCTTATCTTGAGGTACTTCCACCTTTGTCTCTTTCTTGCCAACCTTATCTTCTTCTTGTAATAGTGCTATGTCCACCAGCCTTTCATAAGTCGCACCCATAGGCATATGGGACATAGCTACGCTGTGCAGTGGCTCATTCAATCCTTTCACAAAACGGAGAGCCTTCTTATGTGGATTGTTCACTAACTCCAATCCGAACCTGGCCAGCTGGTTGAATTAGGTAATGTATTCCTTGACCGACACACTTCCCTGGTTGAGAGCTAAGAACTTTTCCATCTGTAGGCTTCGTTCAACATGTGAGAGGAATTTCATTTCAAACCTCATTCTAAAATCCATCCAAGTTTCAGTTGGTCTTTCAGCGTTAGTAACTTCCCACCAATAGGAAGCTTCGTCTTTGAGCAACCATACGGCCAACTGTATGTTCTGCCTATCGTCCACTTCGAAGATAACAAACAAATCCTCAGTTTCTTTGAGCCAGTTTCTTGCTTCCACGAAGGATTCATTTCCATTGAAGTTCTTTCCACCCATGGCTCGAAAGTCCCTACATATTTTTGAGAAAGCATTTGCATGTGGAGGAGGAGAAAGAACCGCTGCACCTAGGGGAGGAGGAGCGTCTGCTGGGCCTATGACATTAGCCCTAGCCTATAGGTACCTTTTGAACAAGCCAGGTACCGGCATGCCCTCTGGAAGGTTAAGATCCCCAGACGTGCTGAAACGAAAAAGGAAAGATTCAAAACAAAGAAGAGAAAGATAGTACATGTGGCCTTGGGGGATTATGCCTTTTTAAAATAAAATAACACTTTTTCTTGAAAATTGCTTGTTTAAACATCTTTTTGAAAAATAGTTTTCAAATTTTTTATCTGATCTGGTAAACCTTTGCTCTGATACCAGGTGAAACACCCCACCTCCGTCAAGGTCGCTCACAAAGAGAATGCCTTAACTTTGGTGGAGCATTATAAGTAAATGACACAGATAATTTACAAGACAGACATATATAAGCAGCAGAAAAACGAAATTTATTTCATAGGTGGTTCATAACAAAAACATTACAACAAACTATCTCAAAGAAACTTCCAAATCATAACATCAAAATTTATGTCTTGATTATAACATAAAGAAGCATAAAACACAATAAAACTGCATAAATCCCCAAGTACTAGTGTGCCCAAAGCCGTAGCCAAAGATAAGAGGTTTCAATCTATACGTCACAGAGTCTTCAAGCTTGGAAAGATGAACGGTCCAAATTAAGCTGAGCTATTCCCTTCCTGGCTACCTGAGGGGGGGAACGGAAGAAAAGAGAGCGAAAGAAAAATGGGTCAGACATAAGTCTAGTAAGTCCAGTGATTATTCAGCATGTAAACTGGTAAGAGAACCATGACATTAATAAACTAGACGTAGGACAATAACAAAGAAAAAAGGTAACATAGGATAAGGCAAAATAAACAAAGCAAGATAAACTAATCATACTATCGCACTCACATCCATATTCTCTGCACCTACTTGATATTTCGACTATCATCATGAGTTCAAACCCAGTGATCCCTTTTTATCAATCGGCTCCTATTCGCACGCATTTACTACTTGTGTCATACGACCCCGCTTGATTGTAGATACCTGTGCTGGTCCCACCATGGGGTGTATCAAATCCTACGGTGACAACCCGACACGATTCAAGATGCACAGTGTATAACTACGGATGCCCAGTGCCTGCTTTTTCCACTCCGGAGTACGTGCATGCCCGTACTCCATCGGAACCTACACTGACACACCGACCGTCGTTGTTTTGACCGCTTATAATCAGCCCAGTAATCGTGCACCACCCTGCCTAGTTTAGGGTACCATGATACATCTATGTGGGTTACTGCTGAAATGGGTCCCCGTTATTAGGGTTTCCTAATAAATATGTTAAATTGGTTAGGTGTCCTAGTTAACCTAACCCTACCCATCAGTTCAGTTAACATGTTGTATTGGATAAGTGTTGCCTTAATTAACTTAACCCTACCATACCTAACTTAGCTTTAATTTATTCATTAAAGCACCAACCACTCACATTAGACATGTATTGTTGCGGTCACTGGATGTGCCGATCGGGTCCGGGCAGTTTTACACCGCAACTCAGTCTAACCTCGGGTTCTTTTAGGCTTGATGCACTAACCTCTCACATTAGATATATATTATTACGGTTGCTGGATATGCCGGGCGGTTCTGGGCAGTCTTACACCGAAACTCAATCTAACCTCGAGTTAGGCATATTAGTCTTTTCTAAATTTACATATTTACCTCTTTATATTTATATGTAAATTATTGTCATTCAAGTCAAGCCCCACTTTCCCTTTAAATCAAGTTCATAATTTTAGGTATAAAAATTTATACCACTTTATGCCATAAAACATTTACATGTTTATGAGCCAAATATGCCAATTATATGTAATTTCATGTTTTTTCCCAACGTTACCCCCGTTAAACGCTCGCATAAATCACATAAAATGTTAGGCTCAATACATAGCCTAACTTATACACAAAAGGGGAAAAAGAGGAACATGTAATAATTCCAACATCATAAAAATATGGATCTAACTACACATGTGTCATATGAATTCGGCATAGAACAATATACATTTAATTATGAACTTGCAAATTTAGATCTACTGTAACGACCCGGAAAATCTGAACCAATTTAAAATTTTTAAATTGGCTAAAATTGTGGATTTTAAATATTTAAAATAAATATTTTAAATAATAGCAATGAAAAGTGAGTTTGAATCGACGTTTGAAAACGAATATAATTAATTCTAATTATAAACAAGGCCTGAAATGGCGCGGTAGTTTCAAAAATTGAATTCAAACTTTGTCGGACTGTACCGGGTGCAAAACAAAACGGATTTAAGTGAAACCAAAAATATTTAAATCTGTTAGTGCATACCTTTCTAACGAATCTGAAAAATCGAAGTTTCATGGTGGAAAGCAAAAGTTATGGCCAAATGAATTTTCAGAAAGGTCGCTATGGAATTTATTTAGCCCGTGGTATTAGCCATTTTGCATACGACCTCGGAATTCGACGAAACCACTTTTGTTGGATCCGGGATGTGAAGTTATTGCTAGGTTTCAAATTTCATAATTTTTGAAGCTAATATGTGAGTGTGGCAAAGTAAAATGTGTTTTGGTCAATTAAAGTTAAACTGGATCGACCAGAAATGGGCCTTTTTGCAAACGGTCTCAGAATTCAACGAAACTAGTTTTGTTGGGACCGTATCGTCAAAACATAGCCAGATTTATTTTTCTGGAATTTTTCGAATCAGTTTGTGGCCCTGGCAAATTGAAATGCACATTCAAATCGAATATTGAATGTTTTATATTTTAATTTGAAGGAAAATTGACTGAAACAGTCGAATGGGCCTATGAAACATATCCCATTGTGTTCGGAATGGGGGTAAAACGATGGGTACAACAGTCGTTGGGTCTGAATTGGTGTTCGTGTGAGACACGAGGTATTTTGGAGATTTTAAAAATTATAAAATAAAAAAAACCCATTGGTCCATGTAACAACCCTGATTTTTGGGGTAAATTTAAAATTTTATTTTAAGTTATTTTAATGAGTTTTGGCTATTTAAAATAATTTATTTTAAATAATAACGATTAAAAATTTATTTTATTTGAAGTAAGACTTTAAAAGTTTTATAAATTCCATTCCAAGCCCGAAAGGGTGCGGTAGTTTCAAATTTTAGTTTTGAACTTTGAAAAATTATATAAAATTGGTTCTAAAACGAAATTGGATAAAACAAGAAATGTTAGGTTCGTATTGTCAATATCTATATAATGAATTTAAGAAATTTAATTTTAGATTATAATTTATAAGTTATGTCAAAATTAAAAATTTGAAAGGTCGCTGTAAGAATTTATATAATATATATGGTCCAAAAAGCTACTTTTCACATACGAAGGAAATTGAACTCGAAACCACTTCCATTGAGTCCGAAATGACGTTTCTGCATTTAAAAAGTATAAACACTTATATATTTGGAGTTTCGAAAATTATTTGTTTAAAAATGTATTTTTAATATAAAATATATAGCCATGGAAAATAATGATTTTTCAAACAGTGTCCATTTTCGACGAAACCACTTTTGTTGGATTTGGAATATTAAATTATTGATAGATTTCAATTTTTAGAATCTTCCGAGTTAATTTGTGAGTGTGGCAAAAGAAACTGTGTTTTGTCAATTTCGGTCAAAATTAATTGACTGAAAAATTGCCATTTTTCAAAAAGTCTCAGAATTCAACGAAATATATTTTGTTGGATTCTTATCATTAGATCAAAGCTAAAAATGATTTTTTGGTAATTTTTAGAATTAAAATATAATTATAATTGATTTTTCAGTGTAAACGGGCAAATTTTTGACTTTAAAAATTCATTAAAAATCCTTATGGGCTCAGAATTGAACGAAATTATTTTTCATAGGTCCACAGCATCAAAACATAGCTAAATATATTTTTCGAGAATTTTTGAATTTAATTTGTGACCTCGGTGAATTTTCACGTACGGTACACAATAAAATATCAATAAAATAATGTAATTATTCCAAAACTCATAAAAGGCCTCGGAATTGGACCCCGGGACATAGCCCATTGCGTTCAGAAGGTGTCAAAATCTTAAGAACGACAGTAAGCAGGCCTAAATCGGAGTTCGGACCAAAACAGGCTTAAGCCGGCCAATTAAATAATAATTAAAATACCCTAATATAATATTATATAATGCAAAGTCGGGTCTCCTTCTTCTTCAGCCGCATATGGCAGCCACTGAAACCCATGAGTTTTCAAATCTTCAAACTTCGATTTCTCCTTCATTTTTCAACGAAATTTAGCGTGTGAGTACCCGTTTCGAAGCTCTTCCCGAGCTTTTTCTTCTCTAACAAGAATCACCTCGAACCGTGCCTCGACGAAGCTGCCATAGCCCCGCAAACCAGCCACGGTCGCGCCTCCCCTGGGCACCACCGCCGCCGCCGAGTGCCCTCACCTTCTGGCCGATCATAGGTCTCTCCAAGCTCTTCCACCTCCAACAAACGGTTCGTCATTTCATCGACCGTAGATCCAGCAAATTGAAAACAAAGATTTGAACACTTTCCTTAAGGTAAAAGCTTCAGATTTTGTAACGCTTATAAACGTGGCTGTGACAGTTGTTAAAAGCTGTTTTTTTATTTTTCATATGAATTTGCATGTAAAATGTTTCAGATCCGCAACCGTCTTGAATTCGAACACCAAATCTGACCAAACTTGATTCATCTCAGAACCAACAGCGGTGAGAATTTATTTTTAATTAAATTTAATTTAATTTATTTAATTATTAATTCTTTGTTATTAAAGAATATTGACTGATCTGCTATGTAGCGATATTGAAACACGGATCTAAGTTGTTTATGACTGTATGATGTTAGATCCGCGAATCTAAACGTTAGATCTGAAATTATTGGCTAATTAAAATAGATTACTTGTTAATATCATTGAATTATGCCTCGCCGATTTGTCATATGCCAAAATATACATCACCCTGTATATTATTTTGATTTGAATTGCTAGATCTAGATCTCTTGGATTATTTGAATGTTGTTGATTTGATGACATGAAATTTACAATTTATTTTGTAAATTAGAATTTGTTGTTGATATGAAATTTACAATTTATTTTGTAAATTAAAAATTAGAATTTGTTGTTGATATGAAATTTACCATTTATTTGGTAAATTAAAAATTAGAGTTTGTCGTTGATATGAGATTTACAATTTATTTTGTAAATTAAAGTTAAAATTTGGCGTTGAAACAAAATTTACATTTTTATTATGTAAATTAAAGCTAGAATTGTGCGTTGACATAAAATTGACATTTTTATTTGTAAATTATAGTTAGAATTTTGCGATGTCATAAAATTTACATTTTTATTATGTAAATTAAAGTTGTGCGTTGACATAAAATTTACATTTTTATTTGTAAATTATAGTTAGAATTTTGCGATGTTATAAAATTTACATTTTATTATGTAAATTAAAGCTAGAATTTTGCGTTGATATAAAATTTACATTTTATTATGTAAATTAAAGCTAGAATTTTGCGTTGATATAAAATTTACATTTTTTTTATGTAGATTAATATTAGAATTTGGCGTTGATGCAAAATTTACATTTTTATTATGTAAATTAAAGTTAGAATTGTGCGTTGACATAAAATTTACATTTTTATTTGTAAATTATAGTTAGAATTTTGCGATGTCATAAAATTTACATTTTATTATGTAAATTAAAGCTAGAATTTTGCGTTGATATAAAATTTACATTTTATTATGTAAATTAAAGCTAGAATTTTGCGTTGATATAAAATTTACATTTTTTTTATGTAGATTAATATTAGAATTTGGCGTTGACGCAAAATTTACATTTTTATTATGTAGATTAAAGTTAGAATTTTGCGTTGACACAAAATTTATATTTTTTTATGTAAATAAAAGTCAGAATGTGGCGTTGACCCAAAATTTACATTTTTATTATGTAAATTAAAGTTAGAATTGTGTGTTGACATAAAATTTACATTTTTATTTGTAAATTATAGTTAGAATTTTGCGATGTCATAAAATTTACATTTTATTATGTAAATTAAAGCTAGAATTTTGCGTTGATATAAAATTTACATTTTATTATGTAGATTAACATTAGAATTTGGCGTTGATATAAAATTTACATTTTATTATGTAAATTAAAGTTAGAATTTGGCGATGTTGTAAAGTTTACATTTTATTTTGTAAATTTAAAGTTAGACTTTGCGATGACATTAAAATTACATTTTGTTTTTGTAAATTTAAAATTAGTATTTGCAATGTCATGAAGATGTACATTTTATTATGTAAGTTAAAATTAGAATTTGTGATGACATGAAATTTTACATGTTATTATGTAAATAAAGTATTTTCACCGCATGCATAAATTTACATTATTTTCAATGTAAATTAAATAGTAAATTTAACCGTAGGATGCTATTAACATTTTTAATGTTAATATAACACTATGGGTTGTCATTAACATTTTTAATATTTAAGAGAAATTTAACCATAGGAAGATTTATATTATTTTTTATGAAATAAAAAGAATGGACTTTACATTGTAATTAAAAAGTCAATTTTTACATTGTAAAGAAAGAATGGATTTCACATTGTAATTAGAGAATGAAAATTTACATTTTTCCTAATGTAAATATGTATGAATTTCACCATGTGTACATCTTATATTATTTTAAATGTAAATTATATAGTAATTCCAACGTAAGATAATTTTGCATTATTTTATAATGTAGATAAAAAGGGGATTTACACGGTAGGAAATTAACATTATTTATAATGTTAATATACAAGAATGATACCGTAGGATAAATTAATATTATTTATAATGTTAATATAAAAGAATGACATCTTAGGATAAATTGACATTATTTATGATGTTAATAAAAAGAAAATTGACCGTAGGATAAGTTACATTATTTTATAATGTAATTTAAAGGAAGAAATGTCGCATGAAATAAAATACAATTTTTTTATGCGTTTTATGAATGAATTTAGACCGCATGAAATAAAATACATTTTTTTCATATGTATTTTATGAGTGAATTAACACCGCATGAAATAAAATACATTTTTATATGTATTTTATGAATGAATTAACACCGCATGAAAGAAAATACATTTTTATATGCATTTTATGAATGAACTTAAACCGCATGAAATAAATTACATTTTTATATGTAATTTATGAATGAAATGAGTCCGCATGAAATAAATTGCATTTTTATAATGTAAATAAGAAATAGGATTTACACTGTACATAAAATTTATATTTTATATGCAATTAAGAACGATGGATTATAAATTACATTTTACATGTAAGAATGGAATTAAAAGAAGAAATTGGTTGATGAAATATAATTTACATTTTACCGTAAATTAAAGAAATTAAAGGAATTAAAAAGGAAGAATTCATCATTCAAGTATGATTTTACATTTTCCTGTAAATAAAGGGATGAAAAGATAAAGAATGGCAATATTCATAAGAGTAAGAATTAAACGGTTTATGTTTGTATATTTATATATAAATATAATTAAAATTAAACGAATCGAGCGCAGTAGTTCGCGTTTTAAAATTATATCTTTAAATGACTATACAAGAAGATCCGACCGTCGGATTTCCTTGAAACTGAAACTGCTAGGACCGTCTTGGAAAAATCTTTCCAACAATATATAATACGTCAAAATCCAACGGTTAGATTTTTAGATATGTGAAAATCAAAATTGGTTGAAAACAGCGCTAGAATCACCCTTGACCTGAATCGTCGTTGATTAAAGATTTAATTATTTTTAATTAAATAAAATAACGATAAGGAAGAGTTTTTCAATATATATATATATATACATATCTATACGAAGATTATTTGGAAAGGCCGAGTTAATCTCATTCCAAATAATCAAAACGACGATGGGAATTGAAGAAGAAGGCGACTAATGAAGACCGTCAATCTTCCCCTCAGGAAGACAGCGATTGAGGCTTTGAATTGATTTGCTCCCAATTCGAAGTCATGGTCGTTGTCCGAATGAACATGTTGATTAAACGGATTTGGCTTTCGCTCAGACCCAGAGCATAAGCGTATAAATGGATTGCATGTCTGACGTGGTACTCCTTTGATACTGTATCTATTGATCTCTACTAAACATATATCTGTTTGGTGTTTTACACCCTTCTCTGAGACGTACGAGCTCAGAGGTAATATGTTGGTAGAAATCAGTAGTATGGTATGGATTGACGATGTGGCATGCTAAGATGCATAAGATCAAGGCTTTGTTGAAAAGCAGGCCTTGTGGGATGATCAAAGCATAGCCTGTTTAGGCATAGCTTTGTGTATGACGTGACTTCACGAGCCTCACACACCGACGGAGTCTAAAACGGGAGAAGGGAACGCAGGGAGAGCAACATGTTTCTTTCTAGCTAGAAGTGGTGTCATGGTATGGAGCCTAGACATTTTACTTATGTGGATGATGGAATGAGGCGCCTCGGATGATAGGTCCCATAGGACCGGGAAACATGTGTTCAGGCATAACTAATCCACAAAAGTAAGTGTGGACCGACCCTGTAGGATCCAAGGGTTGGACAGAGTACCAATCCTGGGACACTGGCTAGAGTGTCTCAAATCGGTAAGGAGCTCCTCCCTAGCCTTGACTCAGATGGAGATTCAAATTCCAAATACGACCCTACGGTTTTGATTGTATTACTAGTATGGAGATATAGTAGGATGGGGTACTATGTTTCCTAGGATTGATACATTTATTTTGAAATGTTTAATTATACACTAATTATAATATTAAACTCGTATTTGCCGTATTTAACATGTTTAATCACCATAAGGGAAAACTCTATCCTTTGGTGTGCGTTGCATTGTTTGATGGGACTTGAGTCTTATGGTGATTCCATTTTTCTAAAAAGCATTGCGATGTTGTACGATCTATTTATCTGCTTGTTTTGACACTTTAAATTATGCACGACAATCCATTGAGTAAATCCGTTCCGCATTAGCGGCGTGGTCTTTGGATTTGTCATATTATTATTAGTAAACTAGTTAAGAATTCACATACCAGTCTCACGACTGACCCGTAGTTTGTTTCACCTTTTGCAAACTCGGGTGCCCTCTTTACACACGGGCAACCAAGTAAACAGGTTCATTCTTTGCTTGGAGTCTTGTCTTGGAGTTGCTCATTATCTTTGCTTGGATTTGCTTTTGTGGAGAGGTGATGGCTTGGAGCTTTGAAGATATCTATCATTTCTCTCTATTGCATTTTTCTCTTTTTATTTTCAGACATTAGACTTGTTTCATTTCTTGTAGCTTAATTTGGAGTTGGAACTTATTTCAATTTCTGCAAAACTTGATGTAATAATTTGGAATTCTGTGACTGTTGGATTTCTATGGTTGATGACATTATAATTCTGCTAATATGATGTTATTATACTATGGGTTTCCTTTGCTATGTTGTATCAATGATATGTATTGTTATATTTATGTTGTATTCCAAATGATTATTCCTTACTTTCACCCAGTGGAAGTTTGGGGTTATCACAGTCCACATCAGCCCCCCCTGACATTCTCTCTCCCCGACTCAAAATCGAACGGCGCCTTCAGCTCAAAACTTCCCCCTCTGATTCCTCCTCCTACACGCAATAAAAACCCATGCCCCAGTTGAAGTTTTTGTAGATCGTCTCGAGATCTTCAAATCTATATAGGGATTTTAATTTATCACTCAGTATTGTGGGGGATCGGGCACCCTGAAGTTGCGCCGTTCGAGCTGGAATCCCTCCTCCCTGGCGCACGCGAGTTGACGGTGGTGGACACCTCTAAGCGCGGTTTTCGAAGCACTACTCGTGGCGCTGGCCGATCGACGTGAAGCTTCGCGGATTTCGTGCAAATTGCTAACCTAGTTTTGAACATCAAAACGAGGTATACGGCTATTTTATTTTTAACTATATTATAGCAGTTTAAAGCGCTACGGTTTTTGATTTCACTGTAAAAATCATATCTTTTTTGTTTCTTGACGAAATTCAGTGAAACAAGAGACAGTGGACTCGTGTGGACGTCTTCTACATTCTAGAAGAGACCGCATATTTTTCTGAGCCTTCTGATATTTTTGGTGGAGTGGAACCCAATGTGAGATTTCTAATTTATAAACGATATGTAAAACGACGATGTATAAATTATATAGTCGATGTATGAGTTATATAAGCGTTGTACACCTCTTGTATAAGCATTGTATAAGTTGTACGTTCGATGTATAAGTTATATGCGTTGTAAAAAGTATATATGTGTTGAAATAGAAGTGAATTGCTATATATATATATATATATATATATATATATATATATATATACGCCCCTTATCCATAAACAATGGACGATATTTATTGGTTGTGATTGGTGTGAAAATTGATTGATAGCGAACGGTTGATTGGAATTGTTTGCGGTTGATATTGATTGTTTGTGGTTGAAAAATACCCGTTTGTGGTTGAGAAATATTTGGTTGAAACCACATAGGATTAGTTTGTGGAAATGAAAAAAATATACATGCCGCCTACGTGCGAACTAGATGCATGATTCCCCATTGTCAAAAACCGCGAGGTTTTAAGGTAGAGCGAGGAGCCGTACTAGGGACGGTCCCGGTTTTAACTACCCTGCCGTGATGCTGCCAAAATTTTGAATAATATTCATGTGTTTGAATTATTTTCATTTGTTGAAACTATATTCATTCATTGAATTAAAATTCATGTGTTGAATGGTGTTCGTGTTTTAAATATAAAAATCACATTTTTATCATCTATATAACTATATAAAATAATAGTGTTTTGAAATGAATTGTTTTACAATAAAAATCACATTTTTATTATATACATGAATTGTTAAATATAGTGAAGTGTTGAAATAGAAGACAGTTGGATAAAAATATAATTTTTATCAAAAGTATGAAAAGAATATAGCTTTGAAATCGAAGAATCGATATAGATATATAAATGGAATTGAAATATATTGAAAAACAAAACTGCAGTACGTATTTTGAAACTGTGATTTCAAATGATTAGTACGGGAGATCCGACCATCGGATTTTCCCGAAACCGCAACCGTTGGGTTCGCTTTTGAAATATCTTTCCAACGGCACCAACTTTGTAAAAATCCAACGGTTGGATTGTCTGGAATGTTTAATTCAAATCTGAAGAAAAACAGCACCAGAATCGATTATATTTATATATATATATATATATATATATATATATAATTATATTTAATCGAATAACGGCGCTGCAGTTCGTATTTTGAAATCGAAACTTCAAACGATTATACCGGGAGATCCGACCGTCGGATTTTCCCGAAACTGGAACCGTTGGATTCGTTTTGAAAAGATCTTTCTAATGATATAAATTTTGTGAAGTTCCAACGGTTAGATTTTCTGATATGTATAAATCAAATCTGAAGAAAAACAGCGCCACAGCTGCGTTATGGCCCGAAGCGTCATTTTGAATAAATTGGCTATTTTAAAATAAATAAAAATAGTGATAAATCGTTATAAAATATCATAAACGATATGGAATGGAAATAAACTGAATTTGCTCGATTTATGTGGTATTTGATGGTTGAATGTGTTTGGTGTGAATATTACATTAAAGAACAAAATTGGTGTTGTCGAATGATTTAACCATTGAAATAAATTGATTTGAAATTCTAAATATACGTGAATTATTTGAAAGGGCCGAGTTAATTCTCATTTCAAATAATTGACCGACGATTGAAAGTAGAAGATGAAGACGGTGGAAGAAGACCGGAGATCTTCACCTCGTTTGGATAGTAACCGAGGTCCTGATTGGGAGGCATCCCGAAATATGGATAATGAGTGGTGATCGTCCAGGCGTACGTGGTGGTCGATGGGTTTGCGAGGTATTTAGTGCCTCCGGTTTCGTTCAAACCCAGAACGGACTTGTAAATGGACTGTGTGTCTGACATTGGATTTTATTCTGTGTTGATTGATCTCTATTAAATATACATATGTTTGGTGGCGGAGAATTTATTCTTTTTCTTAACGCCCTTCTTTGAAACGCACGAGCTCAGAGGTTGTATATCGATGGACATCAGTCGCATGGCATGAATTGCTAGTGTGGCATGCCTAAGTGGCAAATGATCAGGGCTTCTGTTGAAAAGCAAAGTCTTGTGGTGATGATCAAAGCACCGCCTGTGTGGCGTAGCTTTGTGTATAACGTGAATTCGCGAGCCTCACACCCAGGTATGGACCAGAAACGGGAGAGGACATCAGGGAGGGCCTGCGTTTCTTTCAAGCTAGGAGTGGTGTCGGTGTTTTTACACGGCCTGACATTTTACTTATGTGGTTGTTGCTGTTGCGATGCGCCTCGGATATAGCGGTGACTATGTGAAGCCGAAGGAGCCATTTGTTGGCTCATATACGCCCCATAGGGCGGGGAAACGCAACGTTCAGGCATAATAATCCACATCGGTGGACCGGCCCTGATGATCCAAGGGGCAGTCGCGGCTGTTCCTGAGGGGCGGGCTAGAGCGTCTCGAATTCGGTGAGGATGATCCATTGCCTCAGTTCATGACGGAAATCCAATTTCCAAATACGTGACTGTGCAGTTTTATTGTATACCTATATATGGCGACATAGTGGTATGGGGCATTAATGCCGCCTATGATTGATAGTTATGATTTGAAATTGTTTTCAAAACATATAAACACTAGCAATAATATCAAATGCCTTTGTTTTATTCGTATCAATCATATTTTGGCCATTATAAGGTAAAAACTCTATCCTCCGGTTTGCGTTGCATTGTGTGATGGGAACTGAGTCTTATAACGGCTTCATATTTATAAAAAGCATTCCGATGTTTAAAAGAATGATTTTTTTTAAAGCACTGGCAATCCAATGGAGTAAACCCGTTCCATGAAAGTGGCGTGGTCCTATGATTGGCCATATTATAAATGTGTTGAGTAGATTTCTCATACCAGTCCCATGACTGACTCGTAGTTTGTTTCACTTTCAAACTCGAGTGTCCCTTTTTCTACACGGGCAGCCTTGTATTCAGGTTTAGCTGGCTTTCTCTGGATAGCTAGAGCTGAAGATGGATTCTATTATTTATCTCTTTTTATGCTGTTCAGCTCCTATTGTACATATTTTGTTTGTTTTCCGCTGTAGACATTTATGTATAGCTGAACTGTATTTGTTCTAAGTATGATCCTGTATACTGTGTAACTCTGATGATTACTTTTATCCAGTATATTCCATTGTGCATTATTTGACGTATTTATTTAATTCTGTTCTGCTATTATCTGTTTCTGTGTTATATTCCAAGGATTACCCTTGCCACCGTCAGTACGGGGTTTGGGGTCGTCTCATCTACTCAACATGAATCGTGAAATAGGGGTTTTACATAGAACTACATAAACTTAAAATTAGGCATGTGGTTGTGAACTTGCAAATTAGCATGTAGTTCTAGTCATATATGTGAACATGGTTGAACTTGCATAAACATAGGAAAATTCTCAAATTGACATACAACATATAGATGTCATTACCAAATCATACAACATGAAATGTCATCGCTAAATTATACAACATGATATGTCATCGCCAATTTATTCAACATGATATGCCATCTGTAAATTATACAACATAATATGTCATCTCCAATTTATTCAACATGATATGTCATCGCCAAAGTAAACAACATAATATGTTATCGCTAGATTACACAACATATATGTCACTGCCAAATTATACAACATATGGATTCATTGCAAAGCATTTAACATTTATCATCAAATTACATATAAGATGATCACAAACTTAACATGATAAGAGTCATAGTCTTAATCAATTCAATTTTAACAAAAAGGATAGGCATATATTTACATTAGGCTTGTTCTACATCCATTTATTAGTCATGATTCTAATATCATTTAGATCTAAATGATAACTGGACTTACAAAAAGGAGACTAGTCTTGTGTTCTGGGATCTGTATTCTAAATTTGAATAGCTCTCCTTTGTTGTAGACATTGAATTATCTTAGTTAAATTAGATTTGATTTGTAATTCTTAACTTGCTTTTTAGTTGAAAGAGAATGGAGGCTACTCTAGGTTGAGTATTGACAGCATGACGATCTTAGAAATATTTTTATGTGGCTTAGGGTTTAGATTTAGGTTGCTTATATAGAAGTTCGATTTAATAAGAGCCGTCAGATCAACCTAGGGCAAATCAAAGCCATTCAAACTTAAGAGAACCAACCGGAACTTGCCACACAAGCCCTAATGACACAACAATTCATCACACAAAAAAACACTTCAGGTTTTAGATCTGGCCCGAGGGGAAGTTCGACCCCTTGGTCGACCTGTATGGGGGGAGGTCGACCCCCTGGTCAACCTGGCCTTGGGAAGGAAAATTCCCACCCAGCCTACTTTTTCTTCAGATTTTGAAATTTGAATTTTCTGAACTTTAATCTGAGTTGTTTATTTAAATTCTTAAATCTTCTGAAGGTCATAACTCCTTTATATGGAGTCCGATTTACGCAAACTCGGACTCTATCTCAAGCAGAATTCCGAGACGAACGCAATGGCGCAACCCTTTTCCCTTAATTCTCACATTTGTAATTATTTATTCTTTAATTTGTAACTTTAATGTTTACAGAAAATACGGGGTGTTATAAATAATCCTACATATACCGTTCAATCATATTATCTTATTTATTAGGTTACTTGGGTTATCAGCACTCAAGGCTTACACACACGTCGTACCCATTTACTTCCTAGTGGATTAACCTAATATAGTATATATTTAGCTACCCCCAATATGGAGGTACACACCATGGTACCCCACTCGAATGGTCTCTACCATAACATCATCGAAATATACGCAGTCCCTCATCCTATGCCGTAGTGATGTACGGATAACAATATTACGTTCCGCATATATTTGTCATTACTATGCTACACAAACGTATGGACTGCCACCTTTGTTTCAATCCGAATTTATACCGGAGTAATGCCCTCAAGCCTACGATACACCACCCAGAGCCGACATGCATGTATCTAGATTGTCCACCATATGTACCTCAATTGTATCTCGATGCCTCAATCGCACGTCCTCTAATGTGCACCGAGTTCCATGGCAGGGCGATACAAGAAACACGGAACTCGGTCGAGAGCTTTTCCATATCTATACAGGTCCGCCTTTAAAGAGCCACTATTTACAGATATACTTAGGTCTATTTTCCCAGTGGTTATGGACCCCCCTCGGCCCCTCCCTCAACTAGTAAAGACTATAAGGGCTAAGCGACTGGCCCTAATAACAAACAATCTAAAAATCCATTTGGCGTCTCCCCTCAACCCCTTAACCCGATAGTGAAGGGTGAATGGTATCTTGGGTTTAACTCAAGTCTTTTCGCATCCCGCTGACTATTGATGACGGGTATCCGACGATCTACTATCTTTGTTGGTCGTGAACCTCCGCCTCCCCGTTGAGGCAACCGCTGAATCACCCTGGTGTCACCGTGTCACAACATTCTGACTCCAAGCTACTTCTGCAGTCAAGGCTCACCCACCTAGTAGTTACGCGCAGACCCAACCTCTGCGAGCACAGCCTAAGACATCTATCACTGCACAGAGGACTACTAGGAGCACCTTACGTTTCTCAGGAAGCCGCATGCTTCCCCTTCCAGTCCTTTGGAGCCATAAGAACAATCAGATGAATGTGCACTCCCCTCGGGCCTTATAACACCTCGATGATTTACCCCGTTGGGTTATTCACCCTCAAAGCTATGGACTGGTCCAAGCACCTCACTTTACTATGTTGTTAGACCCTATGTCTAAACATTCTTTATGCGCTTTCTTCCTTACCAGGTTTCCTTTTAACTTGGTTATTCCCATTCACATTGAATTCTTCATCAGTTACCAAGTTCCTCTTGCTTATTAACTTCAATTATAACTTAACCCATTTAAGTTTATTAATAAGTCCATAACATGTTATTCTCTAGATTATGGCCCAAGGTCTGTAATCCACAATCTCTTTTATATCCTTGTTTGATTTGATCATTACAATAACCTGTTTTACTTAATATGTAATTAAGTAAATCTCAATTCACATGTTTTCTAATTAACATGTCACTTACCATTTATGATTAAATATAACTTATTTCATAAGTTTTCCTCATCCTTTCTCATTTAACCATAATTCCACTTTACATCGTCAATACAACTTATCGTTGTTTACTCATTAACTTAGTTCTTTTAACTAAGGCCGATTAATAAGTTTCTCTACCCATTTATTATATCCTATGTTATAATTTCCCCTTGTCCCTAGGGCAAGTCTGAACATGTTATTCTTATCAGCGGGTTTCAGACCTTCAAGTTTACGTATTACTTAATTTATAATTAAGTACAATATATTTTCCCCCTTTTCTTAACTGGTTTCAGGTTTTCTCCTTTACTGATAACTTAATTTACAATTAAGTGTCCCTTAACTCAATTCACCAACTATCCAATTCCCTTACTAGTTTATTATCACCTAAGTTATAATATTCACTTGTCCCTAGGACAAGTCTACCTATTATACAACATTTTCAATAATATTGTTTATTTATAATAGTTTATTATCATTCCCCTTTTAAAACCATTTACTGATGTAAACCATTATTCTTCATTCACTGTAATATATATTCCATGTTATATTAAGGAAAACACTTCATGCACCTTATCAGTTTGATAGAAGGAATCAATGATTTATTTTCATAATGTATTCCCATCTAAATTCGTGATATCAAGTAATTTCTTTACTTTTCTTACTTTATTTGCGGTGGCTTACTTGCATCAACGTTCTCAGAAATAGGTCACTTAGGGAAATACATCACTTTTCCTTTGTCTCACACTAACTCAGTTCATTACTTCCCTTCTTTTCCTATTTTCTGAGTTAGACATTTAATTATCATCATTTCCATTTATTCCTATCTTGTTATATACATATATTTATATACATCTACCTACATATGTCTAGACCTCTTACATTAAGCCCACACTTGTGGACGCTGGATTTGCCGGGCGGGTCCGGGCAAACTTCTGCCACAAGTCGACTTAACCTCATGCCTTAGCACCATTTTTAGTTATGCACTTAGACCTCTCACATTAGATTTACCACTTGTGAATGCTAGATATGCCGGGCGGGTCTGGACAGACTTCTATCACAAGTGCAATCTAACCTCGTGTCTAAGGCGTTATAGTTCCAAATTACTGTGTATTTAGGCATGTTCATATTTTAATAGTTATCCTCTTTTTCCATGTAAAATTTTGGCATGTTACCCTCTTCATATGTCTACGTAATCCAATTTACATGTCGTCAAGTTATGCCTATATTTTGGCGCATGTCCTTTTTAACATGCATTTAATTCTAATTTTTGACATGTAAGCATTTAATTGGGTAATTGTTCAGATCTAACAAGTTACAAGTCAATTACTCAATAATATGCCACAAGTAAATCATGTAGTTATAATCACTGAATTTGCTATTCATATCATAGCAAGTTTATTTTCTCCAACATGTAAACATTCAATTCCTAAGCCAATTCAACATAGGAATTTCTTGAATTATTCATATTAACATTTCAACTCATTACAATAGCAATTTATAATTTATCTAGCAATTTCACAATTAATAAAAAGGGGAATGATAAACCATTATGTACCATTATCTAAAATAATATGGCTTAAATCCACTCACCTCGTAAGCTTTCCAAATCCTAGATCTAGTCCTGATCTAATATTCCACGATTTTCCCTAATTGAATTCAAAACCTAATAATCATGAATTTACTATTTTTACGAGAAGAGAAAGGGAAAACATCAACCTATTCCCTCCAGATCTTAATTTAAGATCTTCTAATTTATAAATCTAAATTTCTGAATATAATTTGAGGAGAGAGAGGGAGAGAGTAATGGCAGAGCTCCAGCGTAGCTACCAAATTATGAGGTTTAGGCTTAGGTCTGAGGTCTTATTTATAGGTGTAGCGGAGGAACCAAGACCCTCATATTTAATTTAAAAACATCAGAATCGTCCACGTCAGAAAATAACTTTCCAGGTCCACGGGTGGGTCGACCCCCTATTGGTGGGTCGACCCCTAGGTTGACCCCCCTGTTGGTTGGTCGACCCCTAGGTCGACCCCTAGCTGTTTAATTTCCCTCCAAATTTTCCCGCTCGTGAATTTTGATTTTTGAACTGATTTTTGAATTTTCTGGATATATTTATTTAATATATATACATATAAGCTCTTTATGTGTATACAAACTTCTAATGCTCATAACTTCTTCATACAGTGTCCATTTTACACAAACCAAGTGGCAGTCTTGACCAAAATTTCGAAATGGACGCAACTGCATAGTCTGTTTTACTTAATTATGAATACTTAATTAAGTTATCCTTATTTTATTATCTTGAGTTAAAAATGCGGGGTGTTACACATATACAAGTATGTTCTGGGTCTGAACGAAACTGAAGGCACCTTATTCCTTGTCCCTTAAGGGAGACAGGTCCTTACACATCCGGTCGTTCTCCAAGTAAGTCTGGACGACCACCACTTTAACCTTATAACGGGAGCTACCTCAGGCATCAGCAATAATCCAAACGATGTTTACATCTCCGATCTTCAATCACCATCCTCAATATCTTCGACAATCTTCGTATTAGTTATTCAGAATGGGTTGAAACCCGGTTTTTCGAATAACTATCTCATCATCAAAATCAAGTGATATATTAACATATCATTAGCCTCATTCCAATTCAGAATATTCTTTTATTCAAATATCCTATACATTGGGAATTACTGCCTTAATTCTTATCAAAGATTTACATCATTTAAACATATTCTTTAAATCTTTCCTTGAAAATCATTTTAAAAGATTATATAATCTCGTTTCACAAACTTAACTCAAATTAAGGTTTATAAGCCTTATTGGGATTATCGAGCCTTACAAATGGTAATCTCTTATATCGTCTTCCCGTTTATACTGTGAAGCAGAATTGGTAGTACTCCATATCTAACACCCCTCGTATTTGGTAAGTTTATTTACCTTCTTTCATTCCAAATCTTTGTAGAAAAGTTTAATTAAAACTCTAACATAGGTTTAATTTCCATTTAATTCAATCAAATCTTTATTGAAAGATTTATTAAACTCAAACTTAATAAATCATCTTTCCTTTAACTGGGTTAAAGAACAAATGTTATTTAAACCATCGTTCACGATAAACCCAAAATCAAACTTCATTCAATTCCAATTAAATTTATTAACTGGAAAACTTCACTTTGGAAAATTTCATTAATGGTAATTAAAAGGTTTATTCCATAAACTTCATTTTCAACTAGGTTTAAGAACAGTGTTATTGAAGATGATTTGAGCAAAATATATTTAGTTTTGGATAATATAAAGCTATTTTGTGAAAATTAGCTATTTTGGGAAAAGTGATTGAAATGGTTTGAAGTTAATAAATACTTAACCGAGTTAAGTTTTTCCAATGTATGAGTATTGGATTTGAATGGGAATAATCTTTGGATATTTCGATATTGGATTCCATAATTGTACAGATACTATTTTGAGGAATTTGGAAGATATTGATATCATTATTCCCTATATATATCTGTTGGTTACAGAATTTGATATTGAATATAAGTCGATATGATTTCTATTAAAGCCTTGTATTCGATGCCAAATTGGATTTTGGGCTTTCGTGAATGGTGTCTTCAATAACACTGTTCTTAAACCCAGTTGAAAATGAATTTTATGAAATAAATCTTTTAATTAAGAAAAATGAAGTTTTCCAGAGTGAAGTTTTCTAATTAATAAATTTAATTGGAATTGAATGGAAGTTTGATTTTTGGTTTATCGTGAACGATGTTTAAATAACATGTGTTCATTAACCTAGTTAAAGGAAAGATGATTTATTAAGTTTGAGTTGTAATAAATCTCTCAATAAAGATTTGATTGAATGAAATTGATATTAAAACCATGTTAGAGTTTTAATAAATCTTTCAATAAGGATTTGGAATGAAAGAAGGTAAATAAACTTACCAAATACGAAGGGTGTTAGATATGGAGTACTACCAGTTTTGCTCCATGGGATGAAACTGATAACGATATGAGAGATTACCTTTTTGTAAGACTCGATAATCATGATAAGGCTTATAAAACTTAATTTGAGTTAAGTTTGTGAAAAGATATTATATAATCTTTTGAAATGATTTCCAAGGAAAGAATTAGACAAGGAGTTTAAATGATGTCAATCTTTGATAAGATTTAAGGGTGTAATTCCCAATGTAAAGGATATTTGAATAAAAGAATATTCTAAATTGGAATGAGACTTATGATATGTTTATATCTTGATTTTGATGATGAGATAGTTATTCAGAAAGACTGGGTTTCAACCTATTCTGAATAAATAATACTACGATTGTTGAAGATATTGAAAACAATTATTGGAGACCGGAGATCATCACATCGTTTAGATTATTGCTGATGCCTTGGGTAGCTCCCGTTATAAGGTTAAAGTGGTGGTCGTCCAGACGTACTTGGAGATCGATCAGATATGCAAGGTTCTCTCTCCCTTAAGGGACGAGGAATAATGTTCCTTCAGTTTCGTTCAGACCTAGAACAGACTTGTAATGGATGCGTATCTGACGTTGTATTTCATAACATAACCGATTAGTTGCTATTAATGATATACCTGTGGTAGCGGAGAATTTATTCTCTTTGCTCAACACCCTTCTTTTAGACGTATGAACTCAAATGTTATATTTTTAATAGAAACCGATCATATATGTGAATTGACAATATGGCATTCTAAGTTGCTGATTGATCAAAATTTTTTTTTTGAAAAGCAGAACTTTGTGGATGATGATCAAAGCATGGCTGATGTAGCGTAGCTTTATGTTGAAACGTGACTTTGGAAAGCCTCACAACCCGGGAATGGCCGAAAATAGCATAATGGGCGCCAAAGAAAGGACATACATTCCCTTCTAGCTAAAAGTTATGATGTGTATGGAGCCCAAGTTTGCGCTTGAGCCAGAGAAAGAACATAAGGTAAACTCTATCCTCAGGTTTGCGCTTGCATTGTGTGATGGAACTTGAGTCTTGTAATAGCTTCATTTTTCAGAAAAGCATTCTGAGTTTTTATGACTAGTATTCATGTTGAGAAAACTATTTCCGTGTTATTCGGCGTGGTCACGTTATTTACCCAACTTTAAAATAAAGTTAATAACTATTTTGGTCCTCACACCAGTCCCATGACTGAGCTGGAGATTATTGTTTCCCACCTAAACTCTAGGTGCCCATATTTTCCGCACGGGCAGTTAGTAGTTTTAGTTTTGTAGACATTTTATAGAGCAGGATTCTGGATTAAAGCTAGAGCTATGTCTTAAACATTTGATTTTCTTTCGCTGAATGTTGTTATGTGTCCGCTGTGTATTGTAATGTGTTATTTTCTGATATTTGTGTTGTACTCAGATATATTCTTGCACTCTGATGTTAAATTATTGTAACAACAATGATGTATTCTTTTGGGTTTTTATTTAGATGTGTTGCATCCCATAACAGTTTGAGGATTTCTGCTGATTTGGGTTGGACCTGTGTGGCTTACGATCGATTCGAAAGGCGGGGATCTTCGGGTCGTTACAAAGTGATATTAGAGCTTTGATTTACAAAGCTTTGGGAATACGACGCATTAGAACAAGATGAAAGAATCATCAGAGGTAGGATTAGTAACATCCTATATAAGAAGACTCATTAGAGATAATGTAGTGACCCACTTTTTCTATACAGTTTAAGCCGACACCTAACAACCTGTGTCAACTCAAATTACATAGTAAAGCAGATTGTTAATAGAAAGAAGTTAGAGGATGAGAGAAGAAAGAAAGAAGTATTAGAATAAAAGAATAAGAAGATTGGATTCTCATAGCGGAATGGACAAAATATAATAATCAACAATACTTTATTCAAAAGGAAATTGTATGTATATACATATATATATATATATATATATATATATATATATATGCAAATACTTCCCCTTTTGAAGCCTTTTTCAAACTTCCGGAACTACCACTTAATTTGCTACAGAGACAAATTTGTCAAAAGGGTTCATTTGTCTTTTTAAGATAAAAATTTCCCATCAGTTTCCTCTACCACGTTCTCGCCCACTTCACATTCCTCTCCCCATCAGTTTCTGATTTTCTTTAACCTTCCGCCTTTCCAATAAAAAATAAATCACTTCACAAATTGAAGCCGCGATTGGCTCGAAGTTCATTCAGATTCGAAATGCAGGTATTATTTTGGTTTAAAGGTACTTGCTCTACAAGGGTTAACTGATTTAGACCAGATGATCTGTGAAATATTTTTATGTTATTTTTTACTTAACTTTAGTTTATGAATAATTTTAGTTAAACGTGTAACAAAATCCTTTAGACAAGAGGACTCCGATAATGGCGATGGGCACCAGAGAATCCTTACTGGCAGTATTGATTTTCTAAATTCACTTAAATTTCTATTTTTTTCCACCTTAATTCATTTATTTCTAAACCCTAATTCTATCAATGTTGTTTCGCAAGAAATACAGTGATCCAGATGGCTCTATAGAAGAAGCGGATGACAACTAGCCTATGGAGAGAGATATATAATATGTCGGATAAAGGTGCTCTTTTTTTACTGTTATACTTTGTATTTCTTTCTTCGCTACAACTGCTTCTTTTACATTCAGAAAACCATTAAGAGTTGAATCTACCATCAAGATCATGTTGGACATTAAGAAGAATTTGACAAGTAATAACTCAAAGACGCTGAATGGATAAGTGCCCAATGATTTGGGTATATCCTTCTTTATTTGAATTTGATTAAAAGTCTCCCGTTTTCACTTGCTTCCAAGATTTATGTGGTCAGTACATCACTGTTTATGACAATTTATACTTGCCAGTACATCCGCTCCCAATTTTGCTATTGACATATTAGTCTCTTTACCATATTGGCATGCTACCCTGTAAAGGGATGGTAGTACATCAGGAATTATTTTTATTTATTTACTGCCTTATAATAAAGCTTAAATGTACCAACAATCCAACCATTTATTCAAATTAAACTCTAGGTTTTAATTTTATTAAACTGCACTGGCTTTTTTGCAGAAACAATAGTTCGGTTATTTTACAAACATATATGGAATACAGTAAGTTAAGCTTAACATTTGTTATTAATCTCTTAATATTAGCAGTCTTATGAAATTATATTATGTATTCTTATTCTATATTATTGATTTAGTTATTGGTGTTGGTTACAATATTTATATTACTAAGAAATTGTACTAAGTTGAGTTTTCTGCCAGGCCTTTCCATGGAGTTTGATGTCGGTAAATTGAGCTGTATAGTTGATCTTGCCATTTTTTTTGTGTTAACGAATATACTAATCACTCTATAACTAATAAATCAATGGTAATTTCTTATTGCTAACACTGACTTTCATTGTCTTTTGGAAACCTTATTAATTTGAAATATATATGCTTAATCAGCAAAGATTTTTGTTGCTAAAATAGATTTATATTTCCCATTCATTGATTGAATATTGCATTTCAACAATAACTGCCCTCACTGCTTATTTTTAACAGTTGCTACCTACATCCGCTTTAGTATCAGCTTAATTAAATCCCGATGTTGTTGTTCATCCTATTTCTTAAAAATACCCAAGTATATCCTTTGGGTCCTCATTTTATTTCCACCTTGAAAAGGTGGCACCATTAAAATAGTTTATATCCAGGTAGGCACGACAGTTTTTTGTATGTTAATTTTATCTACAATTATTGTGTTGTACTTATGTTCATTTTCTTACTGCAAGATTATTTAATATTATGATGATACTTGTACATGTTGAGAAGGTACCTTGATTATTTCACTCCATCTCAATTGATACTCCGTCTGCCATATTAGCAAGCAACATCAGGGTTCTATCGTGTAAGTGCATTTTGCATTGGTCCATTTATAATAAATTAACTAAAGATTTGTGACGAATGTTGGAATATATTCATATATTTGCAGCTTCATCAACACAATTTGAACATTTTGTATCTGCAGACGAAAGCACTACTTACATGTCCTAATCCAACGCTTTTTAATCTGACTGTCGTCAACTAACAAGTTTAATTTCTAAATGTCGACCCCCCCCCCCCCAAACACACACCCCCCCACCACACAATTTTTTTTTAAAGTACTAGCTACATTTGCTGTTGCAGACGAAACTCGAGGGCTGTCATATATAGTTGGACTGTACTTAGTGTTGACGATCTGCGTGAACAAATTGCTATGCTGGAAAGCAAATCATCTGTCGTTCATGGCATAATATTTGCATCAGGTCTTTTTTAATGTATTTGTACACCCAAACTAAATAGGATACAACTTCTGATTGGTTTGCTGGACTTAAATACATCATTCAAAATCCATTTGTTATAGTAATCTTCTTGCAGTGACGATCACCAAAAAATTAAGAAACTTGATAATATAAGAGAGTCTGTTACATAGGAACGATTAAAAAAAATATTTGTATAGCACAAAAGTCGAACATTTTACAACCTTATTTTGAGTTGTTACCAGAAATAATGTAATTATGCTTAATTTATCTATTATATATCCAGTTCATTTCTATAGGTAAGATTTTTAGGAAAACGTTCCTTGCGTCTAATTTTACGATAGGCAACTTAGTTTTCATAAAAAAATGGTATGTTTAGTTTTTGCTTTTATTTGGCCCTAGCCCTGTTTTTGCTTATGATTTTAAGCGATTACCATCTAAGAGTTTACTTTTTGACATGATTCCGTTATACTTAGTAGTATTGGCCAATTCTGTCATGGGTTATGGTGACACATATTAACAATTGTCCACCAGTAGTGTAACGACCCGCACTCTACGCATCATAGGATCGTAGCATATTTATTTCTGTCACATACGAAGTCGTATGGTCATGTAACTTTGGGAGTCGACTATTGGGGTCATTTCCCATGTTCATGATTTTTCCCGATTTTTAAATGACCATTTTACCCCTAGTTGGCACTGTTTTGGCCATAACTTTTGACTGGAAAGGAATTTTGACCTGAAACCACTTCCATTGGCTCCGAATGATGGTGTCTCTTTCCGTAGAGTGGTCACATTAGCCAAACGGACTTACCGTTTGGGAGATATGGCTGAAACAAGTTTCAGATGGTGAAAAACAGCTTAATTGGGCTTAACCGGGTGATTAGCAGCTAGGCCCAGAGGGGGATTTCGGGTTTAGGAGTATATAGGGGCTGATTAGGGTTAGAAAACATTTCTTTAGACATTTTCCAGCCGCCACTTTCATTCCTCTTAACCTAGTCATGGCCTCCACTCTCTAAATCTCTCTAAAACACCCAAAAATCACCTTCTAATTGAAGATTAGGCTTAGCAAACATTAAATTAAGAAGAAAAAGCACCAAAGCAAGGTTGGAGCTGCTGTATAAGATTGGGAACAGCGCCAAATCAGAGAATATTTCAGTTTTGGGGTTGTAGTTGTGGCAAAGGTGAGTGATAGCATCGTTTTGACACTAATTACAGTTAATTAAGGGTAATTAGTGAAGATTAGCGAATTTATACGTAAATAAATTCTGGAAAAATTCTTAAAATTCTAAAATAATGTTTTAAGGCTCTGTTAGAAATTTGGGTTAATTTCGATGTGTTTTGCTAATCGTATGCTTAAACATGATAAGGAGGGATTATAGGAAAATGTGAGGTTTTGGCACTTTTGATCCAATTTGATTCATTTAAATTGTTGTTTGTTGCTTGTGGTTGCTGTTATATGTTGCTATGACTTTTCGGTATGCTTTGTGATTGATTCCAATAGTTAGATTGGTCGAAAACGCCGTCGAGAGGCGTATAAACAGTTGCTGGAAAGTTGCAGAAAACTGCAGGGTATCTAACCGGATCGGATCGGATAAGGGAGACCCGAACCAAACCGATGTAAGGACTCCGACCCGATCCGCTGAAAGATGGTGAGCACGAATCGATGGAGGCTATACTACCCGAACCCCCTCCACGAGACGATGACCAAAGGAGATCTTGAATCGTAGCACCACACCACGATCCGACCCGCTTGCACGATCCGAATCTCTCGTGACCAGAAAGTGCGACCCGAACCAGTGATGGCGATGCGACTTGGAGACTCCGACCCGACCCGTGTAGTCACTTTCGAACCGAACCGAGCACCACGAGACGACCCGAACCGGAGTTATGCACTGGAGGGGGCCGCCACGACCTGAGGATCACGATCCGATGGAGATGGGGAACTTGAACCGACCCGACCTGAGGAAGGCTTCCACGATCCGACCCGAGCGTGAAGGATGATCCGAACCGATCCGAGGTTGATGGCTACGAGCTGGTGACTGCGAACCGAACCAGGAAGTTACGAACAGAATGAAGACCGATCTGGAGGATGATGACAGAAACCCGAGATGCAAAGGAAGCCCAAATGAGAAGTTAGAGCTCAAGATTTAGATGGGAATCAACGAGTTCGCTTCATGGTTGGGTTTTGCTGCGGGACGTGTGCCAAGGGGTTATCGACGTCTATAGCTTTGGACCACTATGGTAGGAGGTACGAAGGCGGATTCAGGGCCATTATGGCATCGGTAGAACCAAGGGCTACGACCAATGAAGTGGGTCATTGAAATATTTGGTCATGACTCCAAGTGTTTGGCTTGGTCACAGCAGGGTTTCTACAAGACGGGATTCGTCGTTACCTCAGTTTGTCTAGTGTTCCAAAGTGGTAGATATCGTATGCTTTACGCACTGAGTGAGAGATGTGAGGATGGTTGCCATGGATGATTTGTTTGCTATCATTGTGACATGCACACCCCACCCCCGTATTCTTACACTATTTATTATGGCACCTTGGAGTATTGTACGGTATGTGGTACTAACTCTTTGGTTGCAGGTCCAGCTTCAGGTATGGTTTAGTATACCTGTTATTACTCTGTTTAGATGCTTATCGCTCATACCAGGCTTTATGTCTGACCCAGAGTTTTATGTCTCCTCTTATTACTCTGGGTGCTCACACGAGCAGACTAGAGACAGGTTAGCTGGTGATGCACGGGTAGATGATCCGGAGACGAGCAGGAGGCTTCCACGTAACATATATATAGTATTCTCCCTGTGTTGTTGAAGATCACTGCTTGGGCATTGGTGGTGTATCTTCTATTTTGGCTTTCTTTTGTTTAGAGACAGTAAATTTGGAAAATTGTAATAAGCTGTATATGGATTTCCGCTGCTCTGATGATTGATGTTGATTTTGTTATCAGCTTATGCACTGTCTCGCCTGTTTTATGTCAAGTATGTTATTATTATATTTTATCCCATGCGATGTGAGACATTCTACAGGTTCCTTGATTAGTTCATTCTCTTCTTTCCTTTCTCCTGACGACCGTCCCGTGCTAGTTGGGCATGTGTACAGCGCACTTTCGGAGGAAATGCAGGCTGGTGCGGGGCGGGCCGTCACACTTGGTATCAGAGCTCTAGGTTGCGTAGTTAACCTAGGGAAGCTATCGGGGAGAGATAATATACGTATACGAGAGAGCGTATTTGTGATTACTTTGGTTTTTAAAGGCTATATATATATACTATTAGTAGTATAAGGATGAAGTCGTACTGCACTAGCACCACTATGGAGTCGTTAATCGTTTCCTTTTTCAGATTGACGATGAGCCGATATGTTAGAGGTGCTGGTAGAGGAGCCAATAATGGGAATGCTGCTGACATGAGGACGATGTTTACTGACCTCATGAGAGAGATGCTTAGAGATGTACAGAGGGCAGCTCCCAATGGTGGAAATGGTGGTGGTCCAATAGTGCAGGCGCCAAGAGTCGACTTCGCCAAGCTGAATAAGGATTATACTAGCCTTGGTGGGAAGCCGTTCCACGGAACGGAGTCGGCCACGGATGTTCAGGATTGGTTGGATAGTTGCGAACGTATCTTCGAGGATTTGGGTATTGAGGATGCAATGAAGAGAAAGCTAGCGTCCCGTCAGCTGCAAGGGCGGGCAATGAATTGGTGGAATGCTATAAAGGCAGCTACTCCCGAAGATCAGATTACTTGGGAGCAATTTAAAACTCGCTTTAGCGAGAAATTCATTCCAGCTGCTCAGAAGTCAGTGTTGTTTAAGAAATTCTTGGAGCTCAAGCAGAATGGCAGAGCTGTATCGGAGTACATTGCTGAATTTGACACTCTGTCAAAGTATGGGTTATCTCTTATTGATACTGCCGAGAAGAAGAATGAGAAATTCATAACTGGGTTATATCAGTACTTAGGGGAAAGGCTTATTAACCACATCGATGAGACGTTTGAGTCGATTGTGGGGAAAGCATTAAGATCAGAGAGTCTCTACCCTAAGCCGAAGACTGAGGTTGCATCCGCAGATGAGCCAAAGCCACAAGCAAGTGGTGGAGGCAAGGGTGGTTCCCAGAATAAAAGAAAGCAGAACCAGACTAAGGATGGCTAGAAGAAAAAGAATAAGCAAGATGTGGAGTGCTTCAGCTGTGGTAAGAAGGGCCATTATGCTAGTAATTGTCGGGCCAAGCCAGCGGATAGGAAGTGCTTCAACTGTGGCCAAATGGGACATCACAAGGACAAGTGTCCACAGCCCCCTAAGGAAAAGCAAATGGTGAAAGCCTACGCTCTTAATGCTATTCCTTCTTCGTCGAATGCCCCAACAGCGGCGGAGAAAGGAAAGAATGTCGTCATTTAAGGTATGCTTTCTGTTTATGATGTTCCTGTTAGAGTTTTGTTTGATACCGGAGCTTCCTGTTCTTTCATATCTAGTGACCTGGTAGATAGGTTGGGATTGGAGCCCGAGATAGTCGATAGACCTTTAGTAGTGACGAACCCGGTTGGTGGTTCGACTAGCCTTAGCATGATTTGTCGTAATGTGGTCTTATCGAGTCATGGATGCATGTTTGTTTGTGATTGCTTTGTTTTGGGCTTTACTGGGTTTGGCATTATTTTGGGAGTAGATTGGCTCCAAAGATACGGGGTGGTGGTAGACTGTGAGGGCTTGTTGGTGACAGCTAGAGCGGATGATGGGCGGAGGATAGTGTTTGGTGGTCTACCCAGTGAGGGGGTATTGGCTAGTTTTCTAAACTCCCTCGACATTCCGCATAGTGAGTTGTCAGGTTCGCCCGTGGTTGGCCAGTATCCGGAGGTTTTCGAAGAAGTGACCGGACTTCCACCACACCGAGAGATTGAGTTTCGTATTGATTTGGTAAAGGATGCCAGGCCTATAGTGATGCCACTTCGTCGTATGGCACCAAGAGAGCAACGAGAGCTCGAGGTGCAAGTCAGCGATCTTTTGAAGAAGGGATTTATCAGAAGGAGTGTTTCTGAATGGGGAGCACCAGTTGTGTTTGCTACCAAGGTGGATGGTTCCCTTCGTTTGTGTGTAGACTACCGCGAGTTGAATAAAGTGACGAGGAAGAACAAGTATCCTCTACCGCGGATAGATGATTTGTTCGATCAGTTGATTGGCGCGAGAATATTTTCTCAGTTGGATCTCGCGACAGGTTTTCATCAGCTTAGAGTGGAAGCTGAGAGTATAGCTAGAACGGCATTTCGGACGCCGTCTGGATTTTATGAGTGGTTGGTCATGCCATTCGGGCTGACCAATGCCCCAGCATATTTTGTGGATCTTATGAATAGGGTATTCAGAGATCAGTTGAATAAGTTTGTCCTTGTGTTCGTTGATGATATTTTGGTCTATTCGAGGACAGAAGAAGAACACAAGGAACATTTAAGAGTAGTGATGGAGGTGTTGAGAAAACACCAATTGAAAGCAAAGTTTTCTAAGTATCACTTCTGGAAGAGGGAAGTGAGGTTCTTGGGCCATGTTGTATCAGAGAATGGTATTGCCGTGGACCCGGCAAAGGTGGCTACGGTACAGGATTGGCCTACGCCCAAGAATGCAACAGATGTAAGAAGTTTCTTGGGGTTAGCGGGATATTATCGTAAGTTTATCCAAGGTTTCTCCAAGATAGCAGCACCATTGACCCAGTTGACCAAGAAGAATCAAGCTTTTGTCTAGGATGAAAGGTGCGAGAATGCATTCAAAAGTCTAAAGGACAAGTTGACAAGCGCACCAGTGTTAGTCATTCCTAAGGGGGATGAAGAGATGACGGTATACACGGATGCCTGTGGTACCGGACTGGGTGCTGTATTGATGCAAGGCGGTAGGGTTGTAGCTTACGCAAGTCGGCAATTGAAACTGCACGAGAGATGATACCCTACCCATGATTTAGAATTGGCAGCAATCGTGTTCGCGTTAAAGATGTGGAGACACTATCTCTTGGGAGAAAGATTTGAGCTGTTTACAGATCATAAGTCGTTAAAATATCTCTTCTCCCAGAAGGATTTAAATCTCCGTCAGTAGAGATGGTTAGAGTTCTTAGCTTCCTATGATTTTGACATCGCATATACACCGGGAAAGGGCAATGCGGTGGCTGATGCATTGAGTAGAAGACATGCCAGCTTAGGGGCTATGTTCCTTGAATGGAAGCAACTGGAGTTTATCGCGGGGTTTGATTTCAGACCGAAGTGCGAATTGGATCCAGAAATGTTAGCAAGTTTGACGATCAGACCCACTTTGATTGAATGGATCGGCTCTAGTCAGAGGGACGATCCTAACCTATTGGAAATCATCTCCAAGTTAGAGATGGGTATCGATGAGGAGATGAACAAATATGGGCTTGATCGAGATGGATGGCTTAGAAAGAATGGAAAGCTTGTTGTACCAAATGTCAATGGATTGAGAGATGAAGTGCTTAGAGAATGTCATCACTCAAAGCTAACTATACACCCCGGTGGTAATAAGATGTATCGAGATATGAAGAAGACTTACTACTGGGAAGGGATGAAAAGAGACGTTGGGAAGTTTATATCCAAGTGCATGAAGTGCCAGCTAGTTAAAGCCGAGCAAAAGAAGCCTAGTGGGTTGTTACAGCCCTTAGAAATTCCCGAATGGAAATGGGAGCAAGTCTCGATGGATTTCATCGATGGTTTACCAAGGACTAGATCGGGACATGATAGCATTTGGGTGATTGTGGACCGATTGACCAAAAGTGCAAGATTTATACCAGTCAGATCGACCAGAACGGCAGCTAAGTTAGCAGAATTGTATATGAAGTGGGTAGTGAGATTCCATGGAGTACCTAAAAGCATTGTGAGTGACCGAGACCCGTTGTTCACTAGTGGGTTTTGGAAGAGCTTACAAGAGGCTCTAGGGTCAGAGTTACATCTCAGTACCGCATATCATCCTCAGATCGACGGTCATACGGAAAGGGTGAATCGTATTTTGGAAGATCTCTTGAGAGCATGTATATTGGATTTTGGTGGATCATGGGATGACCATTTGCATCTAGTAGAGTTTGCATATAATAATAGCTACCAATCCAGTATTGGTATGGCTCCGTTTGAAGCTTTGTACGGAAGACCATGCAACTCACCATCATGTTGGATAGAGACTGGCGAGAAGTTTATGCTTGGACCAGATGTGGTGAGGGAAACTTCAGATAAAATCAAGACCATCCAACAACGAATGAAGGCTGCCCAAGATAGGCAGAAGAGTTATGCTGATAAGAGGAGAAGAGACTTAAAATTCTCCGTTGGCGACTTAGTGTTTGTCAAGATTTCTCCGTTGAAGAGCGTAATACGATTTGGCAGGAGAGGAAAGTTGGCACCAAGATTCGTTGGCCCATTCTCTGTTCTTGAACTAGTCGGGAATTTGGCATATAGAATTGACTTACCAAAGAAAATGGCGGGAGTTCACAACGTATTTCATGTTTCCCAACTAAGGAAGTTTGTTCACGACTCAGATATGACTATTTCACCTGATCAGTTAGAGGACTTCGAAGTAGAACCCGAGGCGGTTGGGAACCGCAAGCCGGCCCGTATTGTCGAGCACGACATGAAGCAACTTCGACGGAAGGCGGTGAAGCTAGTCAAGGTACAGTGGAGCGAGGACGAGAGTGATTGTACTTGGGAGACAGAGGAGGACATTAGGAAGACACACCCAGAACTCTTTGCCTGGTAAGATTTTGACTTCGATTTAGTTTTCCGCATGCTAGGATAGGCTTGTTTACTTGTTTTGCATGTTTGATTGTTGTACGTGGCTGTTAGGCATGCGGGATCCTTTGTATGTTTTGGGTTGAGGAATTTCGGGGACGAAATTTCTTAAGGGGGGGAGAGTGTAACGACCCGCACTCTACGCATCATAGGATCGTAGAATATTTATTTCTGTCACATACGAAGTCGTATGGTCATGTAACTTTGGGAGACGACTATTGGGGTCATTTCCCATGTTCCTGATTTTTCCCGATTTTTAAATGACCATTTTACCCCTAGTTGGCACTGTTTTGGCCATAACTTTTGACTGGAAAGGAATTTTGACCTGAAACCACTTCCATTGGCTCCGGATGATGGTTTCTCTTTTCGTAGAGTGGTCACATTAGCCAAACGGACTTACCGTTTGGGAGATATGGCTGAAACAAGTTTCAGATGGTGGAAAACAGCTTAATTGGGCTTAACCGGGTGATTAGCAGCTAGGCCCAGAGGGGGATTTCGGGTTTAGGAGTATATAGGGGCTGATTAGGGTTAGAAAACATTTCTTTAGACATTTTCCAGCCGCCACTTTCATTCCTCTTAACCTAGTCATGGCCTTCACTCTCTAAATCTCTCTAAAACACCCAAAAATCACCTTCTAATTGAAGATTAGGCTTAGCAAACATTAAATTAAGAACAAAAAGCACCAAAGCAAGGTTGGAGCTGCTGTATCAGATTGGGAACAGCGCCAAATCAGAGAATATTTCAGTTTTGGGGTTCTAGTTGTGGCAAAGGTGAGTGATAGCATCGTTTTGACACTAATTACAGTTAATTAAGGGTAATTAGTTAAGATTAGCGAATTTATACATAAATAAATTCTGGAAAAATTCTTAAAATTCTAAAATAATGTTTTAAGGCTCTGTTAGAAATTTGGGTTAATTTCGATGTGTTTTGCTAATCGTATGCTTAAACATGATAAAGAGGGATTATAGGAAAATGTGAGGTTTTGGCACTTTTGATCCAATTTGATTCATTTAAATTGTTGTTTGTTGCTTGTGGTTGCTGTTATATGTTGCTATGACTTTTCGGTATGCTTTGTGATTGATTCCAATAGTTAGATTGGTCGAAAACGCCGTCGAGAGGCGTATAAACAGTTGCTGGAAAGTTGCAGAAAACTGCAGGGTATCTAACCGGATCGGATCGGATAAGGGAGACCCGAACCGAACCGATGTAAGGACTCCGACCCGATCTGCTGAAAGATGGTGAGCACGAATCGATGGAGGCTATACTACCCGAACCCCCTCCACGAGACGATGACCAAAGGAGATCTTGAATCGTAGCACCACACCACGATCCGACCCGCTTGCACGATCCGAATCTCTCGTGACCAGAAAGTGCGACCCGAACCAGTGATGGCGATGCGACTTGGAGACTCCGACCCGACCCGTGTAGTCACTTTCGAACCGAACCGAGCACCACGAGACGACCCGAACCGGAGTTATGCACTGGAGGGGGCCGCCACGACCTGAGGATCACGATCCGATGGAGATGGGGAACTTGAACCGACCCGACCTGAGGAAGGCTTCCACGATCCGACCCGAGCGTAAAGGATGATCCGAACCGATCCGAGGTTGATGGCTATGAGCTGGTGACTGCGAACCGAACCAGGAAGTTACGAACAGAATGAAGACCGATCTGGAGGATGATGACAGAAACCCGAGATGCAAAGGAAGCCCAAATGAGAAGTTAGAGCTCAAGATTCAGATGGGAATCAACGAGTTCGCTTCATGGTTGGGTTTTGCTGCGGGACGTGTGCCAAGGGGTTATCGACGTCTATAGCTTTGGACCACTATGGTAGGAGGTACGAAGGCGGATTCAGGGCCATTATGGCATCGGTAGAACCAAGGGCTACGACCAATGAAGTGGGTCATTGAAATGTTTGGTCATGACTCCAAGTGTTTGGCTTGGTCACAGCAGGGTTTCTACAAGACGGGATTCGTCGTTACCTCAGTTTGTCTAGTGTTCCAAAGTGGTAGATATCGTATGCTTTACGCACTGAGTGAGAGATGTGAGGATGGTTGCCATGGATGATTTGTTTGCTATCATTGTGACATGCACACCCCACCCCCGTATTCTTACACTATTTATTATGGCACCTTGGAGTATTGTACGGTATGTGGTACTAACTCTTTGGTTGCAGGTCCAGCTTCAGGTATGGTTTAGTACACCTGTTATTACTCTGTTTAGATGCTTATCGCTCATACCAGGCTTTATGTCTGACCCAGAGTTTTATGTCTCCTCTTATTACTCTGGGTGCTCACACGAGCAGACTAGAGACAGGTTAGCTGGTGATGCACGGGTAGATGATCCGGAGACGAGCAGGAGGCTTCCACGTAACATATATATAGTATTCTCCCTGTGTTGTTGAAGATCACTGCTTGGGCATTGGTGGTGTATCTTCTATTTTGGCTTTCTTTTGTTTAGAGACAGCAAATTTGGAAAATTGTAATAAGCTGTATATGGATTTCCGCTGCTCTGATGATTGATGTTGATTTTGTTATCAGCTTATGCACTGTCTCGCCTGTTTTATGTCAAGTATGTTATTATTATATTTTATCCCATGCGCTGTGAGACATTCTACAGGTTCCTTGATTAGTTCATTCTCTTCTTTCCTTTCTCCTGACGACCGTCCCGTGCTAGTTGGGCATGTGTACAGCGCACTTTCGGAGGAAATGCAGGCTGGTGCGGGGCGGGCTGTCACAAGTAGCAGAAATTATGATGTTTATATAAAATATATATTTTACTCCTTTTATCTCTATCACTGTTGCCATTCGTTTCTTAAGTCTTTACATTTTGAAATTTTCAGTCACAGGAGTTTGTAGAAATCATGCATTTTGGTTCTAGCATGCCAGAATATATATATTTATTAAGTGTGGAGAACCAGTTTTGGCATTAGCTCATATATGCTCTTACCGTTATAATGATATAAGATAAGACAATCATGTCAATGATTCATTAAAAATTGATGAAAATTTGCTTTTTTCTGTACAATCATTTTACATTTAGAGTACATGTGATAATAACATTTAAATTTTTGACTACTAATTTTTGTTTGAGTACAAACTCACCTGATATAGAACATACTCAATGTGCCTAAATTTTACTTAATGAACTTTTGGTTTTTTTATAAGTTAACCAAACTACCATTGGCTACATAGTTTAGTCACAAATACCATATAATAAAGATAGCTTCAAAATGAGGATACCATAATGTGTTATCTATTGAAATACAAATAAAAATTGTTATGTTAATATCTTATGTAGGAAATGAAAGCCATCAAATCCTTGGGAAACTGGATATATATTCATGTAGTAACATTGAGTTTTTTACTTTAAAATAAGAAAAACTATATGTTGAAGTAGTGATAATCTTAACAATGTGTTCACTGTCACATTTCAATATGAAAAAGAAGTGGAAGAGCTTTCATGATGACTGAAAAGATGCATTAACAAAAACAGAAAGTGTTTTTCTTAGATAAAGACATGGATTTCTTCTTTATGGGCTCAGAATAAGATTTTTCAATATGGATTGCTCATCCATGACTAGGGATTGTGATATTAAAGAGTGATACCAGTTGTATCAAAATATTTTGGATCATTATTTTAAAGTATTGATTTCATTTACATTATCCATTAAATAAATGTATTAGAGAGCTATATTAAAATATTTATTTATAGTTGCACAATATGGCTGACTTCAATTAGGATCTATCATCCTAACTCTTGCACTTGACTTTTTATACTCTAAAACTAGAAGACTTTTCTTTTGGTTTGTCAATAAGTAAAATGAACATTTACTTTGACCATTAAATTGAGCTTAAAACGAGGAAATTCAATGGTGTTTCACATGAGATGATAAGAAGCACCAACATTATAAAATCTATATGTGCATCATAACCAATATTCAATTTATTTAATTTAAGTTTATCTACTTTTATAATCGTACTAACGTATGCTTGACTGACAGATTTGACAATTAGAAGGTTAAGAACTCTTAAGCAATGCCTGTTGTCTTTGTATGTGCATTTGGTGGCTAGAATTGATGCACATAAATTTTTGAAACCGGCAAGCTTTTCTGGACAAGAGTACTAGCTTTTGGATGATATTACAATAATTTTTTCAAATAGGTGCAAACGTAAGAAACAATTGTGCATGTGCATTAAACTAATGATATTGGTGCGATTGCTGTCTTTCTTTTAGTGTAATTTTTGGTATTATTTTTGAATAGATGTTTGTGGTGAAAGACAAGCTGCATATACCACATTGATATTTCCGTGCTTACCATGATACATATGTGCATAAATATAAGAATGCTTATGCCCAGGCTAAGAAAATTAGTGAAAAAAAGGTAGAGAGGGAAAGTAGCAAATGTATTTGCCTTGGAAGAATGTGTTCCTTGCATGTATTTTATTGGAGAGGAAAATGAATGGTGAAAATCATAAAGAATGGATAGGAAAAGGGTGAAAGGTGAATAAGTTAGGGGCAGGGAAAAAGAAGTGAATTTGGGCGATTCATTTCATATGTGCGTCCCCTGTTGCCCGAGAATGAAAAGTGGAAAGGAAAAATATTTATGCAAGGAAAAATCATGAACAATGAATGCCTATCTCCTTTTCTTTTTATAAGATAAAGGATAGTGGATTTCTGTGTTGTTTAGAGAAAAAATGATGATTCTTCTTACGTGTGTTAACGTGTATATATATTGGCAAAGTTACTTAGTTGTTATGGAACTGCATGGCAAAAATAATTAAATGCAGAGTCAGGTGTAGGAGAAGCAAAAGGGCATGGTGATATGGACATGCATTAAACGAGAGGGTACAACGACGTGTAGAAAGGTGATGTGCAAATATGTGTAATGATTCTTTTGTTTTAAGACAAAAGTTTGACAGTACATTACAAGCCAGACAAAAATAAAAATACTATCGCACAAATTAATGTGATACGATCACAAAACTTTAATAAAATAAACAAAATAATTTATTTTATGGAATTTTAAAAATGCTGACATAGAGCGTAAAATACGTCAAATGAAAAAGTTGTTTATTTTTATAATTTGTGTTAGGAGAAAAAATGACACCAACCCGTACGCATGTGCAAAAACGACACAAAACTGACAATATTCTTTCTGCGTGCTTCAGACATAAAATCCTTTATTTAGGATAATATACTTTTGAATTTTACCAAATGGAAAATTGCTACTGCAGAGCATTGGACCAAGCAGTTTTTACATCTTTGCTGAAATGCTTCTTCGCCATTGAAGTAATATACAAGTACACAACTGAACGCTCATTTTCTACTTTAATCACATTTGCCTATGCACACGTCCATTGGATATACATACATATACATATACATATATATATATATATATATATGTGTGTGTGTGTGTGTGTGTGTGTATATAGAATCAAGAGCATCCCTATAGCTTCCTCTCTCCTCCCATTAATAATTTTTCCCTTCACGAACTCATTTAATTATAAATGTGCGGCTATGTTTGGAGTGCAACTGGGGTGCCAAGAAAGAGGGGTGTCGTGGAAACCTCATTATATATATATATATATATATGGTTACAACATGAGAGTATACATTCACATCAATCAATACACACAGCAAAATAAATTAGTATAAGTAAATATAGGTATATGACTCAACTCTAGCTCCTGTTTTGAAGTTCCAAGCGAAAACTAACCGGGAAATATACTCGGTCTGAGTCGAGCACATTTGAAGCAAAGCAAAATTCTTCTTAATTAGTCTGTAATACTTCCACTGATAAATTCATTTGACAAACAACTTTCTTAAATTTAGAAATTCCTTTAAGACCAGCCCACACATAAGCACGGACGGTTTTTACCTTACTATAACCCGAAACAATTTTTGATATACCCAAACGCAATGATAATATAGTAGTGTCTATCAAACCACAAATAAATAGCAAAACGCTTGCATCTTACGCTCTACATATTCACTATAAAACCAAAAACCGCAAGGCGCTTATTGGAGATTGGATTCCTACTATGATAAGGTATGGGACCACATTCCGATCAGTGTACTCTAGAGGGGATACACTGGGGTTCAACAAGAACATCTTGCAACCGGCTACACATGACTGACCACTCATTCATCTTGAGTGTATCGAATATATTTTCACTAATGGTCAGTACCGACATGAACGCTCCCCGGAGATACAGAAGCAAAAGAAGAATGAAATGATTTTTCTCTAGATCAGTGACAATATACGCTGCTTGGGTGCGACTGAACTAGCCATACTACCTGCCCGATTTTTGTCATTTCCCGGTTGTGAGGCTTGAGGCTACGATTACCTTCATAGAACATTTGGTCACCATTCACTTTGAACGCCACATCGTTATAGCCGTCAAATCACCAGTTGATCTTCTCAAAAATATTACAGGTACAAAAGCTAAGAGAAACGAATTCCTCCACCACCAAATGTGCTACTTTGAAAAGATTGCCTTACGTGATCCGTTAGCCAGACTATGTCAAACATTCATCCATACAAGTTGTCTGGGTTCTGGACAAATCAAAGGCGCTATCCTATAAACAGAACAACCCTTGCATTTTACTCCGTCTTCATACATAGCCATGTAGATTGGTTTCATATGCAACGTTGATTCGAAGTGGTTTTGGGTCTAGTTCTCATCATGGTCTCTTCGAAACAACATGTCAAAAAGGCCCAATAATATATCATTGATAGTTTGGTGTTTTAACTATCAATCTCAAAATAGTATGGTCAAGTACATTGGCAACTCAGGTCTTTATTACCCAAATTTAGTCATAACTCTCCTTGTCGATCTTTGAAAATATTCCATTGATTTAAAATCGATTTCAATTACCTATCTCGATAAATCTCTTTTGTTTTCGTTACTGAAAACAATAATTATTGTAATGACCCAAAAAAAATTTGATGCTCGAATTTTCGATAATATTAATTTATCCAATATTACTTGCCAAAAATCCAAGTATCAAATACCAGATTGTTAATAGAAAGAAGAAGTTAAAGGATGAGAAAAGAGAGAATGAAATAATAGAAAAGAAGAATAAGAATATAAGAGTCTCACAATGGAATGGACCAAATATAATATAACAAATGCTTTTTACAAAATGAACTGTGCATATATATATATAACTTACAATCAGAGTATACATTCATTTCAATCAATACACACAGCGGAATAATATAATATCAGTAAATATGGCCATACGTCTCGACTCTGACTCCTCTTCTAAAGCTCCAAGCAAAACCTAGCTAGATAATATGCTCGGTCTGACTCGAGCACATTTGAAGCAAAGCAAAATTCCCCTGGATCAGTTTGGAATACTTTCCATGGTAAATTAATATGGCAAACAACTTGCTTAGCTTTAGAAAACCTTTTTACACTACACCATAACAGCCATTTGGTGACACTTATTTTTTTCAATTGCCAACAAATATTTGCGTTGTAAAGTGGTCACCACAATAAGGGTTACTACAAGAAAAAGTGTTGTTGAAAATACCTATCTATGATTTTTTTATTCGCCAACCCATATTTGCATTAGAACTGCGGTTAAAGTGGGGTAAAAAAGTAAATGTCCACAGTTAAACCTAATCCTCTTTTCTCAACGCTTGTTCACGTATTTTCATTCAACGGTCGCTACTTCGAAAAATCCTCTCCTTCAAGCGAATCAGAAAATGGATTCAGCCTCTCCCTCAAACAAACCAGAATCGGTCTCTCCTTCAAGCAATTTCGGCTGCTACTTTGGGCGATTCAATTTCAGCTTCTACTTCGAGGGATTCGATTTCGGCTGCTACTTGGAGCGATTCGATTTCGGCTGCTACTTCGGGCGAATCAACATCTTAATCGACTTCTAGCAATTTCTACTTCAGGTGAACCCTTAAGCATCTTCTGGATCTTATCCATTCTCATTCATTCTTGTTCCTTTTAACTTGAACCGACAAGTCATCGCCATTTAATTTTGTTTTAAAAATGGTTCTGGTTGACATAGTTTATGAAATGGCATTTCGGAAGATCTGAGACAGTATGCTTCAGAAAGAATCATCCATTTAAGTGTATGTATACCCGTTTTATGCCATAATCTATAAAATATAAACAAGAATGCCATTATGTCTCATCTGATAAATGGGGTTGTCAAGCTGAAGTAAGTGTACCAAAAAAGAAAAAAAAAGGCAGAAAGCATCAAAGGCTGCTGCATGCATGCAGGAAAAAAAGAATGAAAAAATAAAATATTTTTTATTTTATTTGAGAAGAAATAACATCAGAAAAAAGGAGAGAGGCAAGTTTGCGCATGTGTTGGGTAGAGTATGTACCAGTGTGCATGGATGTTTTGTGTGCATGTATCCTACTAGTAGCATTTTACTCTAGTTAGTGTGTTCCTTGTTTGCCTTATACATCTTTACTCATAGTATGTTTTTATCTTTGTCTATTTGTGATGCATCTCTGCCTTGTTGTTTTTCTGGGTGCTTACTCAGTGTTGATCCACCGATCATCCCATTCTGCTGTCTCATAAGAGTACACCACACCCTTATTTTCGCCTATTACATTGGTGCTTGTTGATGAGCCAAATGTCTAGCCTTGTATGGTCAACACCTCTACCATGTATCAAAATGACTTGTATTATATATTTTGTATTATAAGCTTTATATGTATTTAATCCTAACCATTGTAAATATTTATCAGCGGTTTCTTGTAAGCTATACATATCTACGTACGTCAACTAGTGTTTTGATAGTTCTTTATTGGAATATGAATGTGCAAAGGGACTAAGCAAGATAAAGATTGGAAAAGTTCTTACTGCCCAAAAACTTCTCAGTATCTTGTACTCTTTTCAAGGTTTGATCTCTTCAACTCGCTTTTATTAAAAAAAAAATTAGCAAGGTTGAATCATTAAACTTCTGTAAATGATTGTTATAAATTCAAAATAACGTGAGCATTGCTGAAGTTTATTCTTTGAATGTTATGCAGGTTTCTACTGAAAACTTGTTTAATTTTAATCGTGAAATTAGTTAATATATATCAAGATTTTTTTGGCCTTCGCAACATTGATGCTTTTGTGCTGTCAACCTTTATTATGATGAAGCTATGGTTCTATAAACTAGACATTATATAAAGACTTTGCATGTGCTTCAGTGTTAAATTGTAATAACTTCTTTGACAAAAAATTGATGGCATCTACCATGTTTTAATTAAGAGAGCTGTGTTTCCCAAGTATGCTAAATATGTTGTCGGATACTGATATGAACCAGACTCAAAAAGGATATGCTCAGACTGCTCGAACATGTGGGAAAGCTTTGATATCATTAATCAGTGAAGTGCTTGACAGACCCAAAATTGTGGCTGGGAAATTAGAACTTGAGGCAGCACCATTTGATGTGCAATTCATTCTAGATGTTGTGCTATCTTTATTCTCTTCACAGTCAAGTGATAACGGTGTTGAGGTAATTATGTTATGTGTGCACACATACTTTTTATTATTAATTTATTTATTTTTAATAACCAACGGTGCTGAAATTGATAGCTAATTATAATTTATGAAGAAGACAGCTGATTTTTTTTTGTATGTTCTAATGTGATTTGCAGTTCAAACATTCCGACTTAGTGGGACAAGTTACTTTGTAGCTTGTAGTATTTGTTTCGGATAGAGTTCCCGGAGTTCTCACTGGTGATATTGGGAGGTTCCGACAAATCATTATTAATCTCGTAGGGAACTCAGTTAAAGTGAGCATGCTCAACTTCATGTTCAAATTTTTTTTTAATGTAGACAATTAACAATCGCTATCTACAAAAAAAAATTGTGTATTTTTACAAAAACACAAATGAAAATAATAATAATAATTAAGTACAATGATATGGTATCAACATAAGTGCTAGTTTAATTGAACTGATCACCTTCACGAAATGTGTTTTAGCATCAAATGCTTATTTCTAAGGATGCTAAAATATTGACTAGGTTAGCACTATATGATCCTGCGGATTATTAGAATTAGTAGGTACTTTCTAGCTGGTAGGTTATTGTTATGTTTCATGTTGAATGTTATCCAAATAGATTGCTATTATATGCATTCTGCTAAAAAATTATTGTCCGAGTAACCCAGACTATATACAAATACTTGAACCATAGTTTATGATACAAATCATCTCAATAAGCTACACGTGGATATAGTAGTTATGTAGTGATAAAATTTTGTGAATTATTTGTCCTAGGTGGCTAAAATGGAGTGCGCATATATGACTCTCAGTTAACATTATGTATAACATCTACAAATGAAAACATGCGTGGCACTAATCAAGAGGTAATATAGTATTTATACTGTGGATCAAAGAGTTTTTCTAATAAGATGTTTCATATGTACATATGAGAAAGTCACAGTGGAAGTGAACCAAATCAAAATATTTCATGAGTATCATTCTTTTAATCCGTTACACTTTATATATATGCTTGTTTACTATGTTTGGATTTAAACCTTATTCAATTGTCATAAAACTAAATAAGTAGAAAATTGCATGTGTATTCAAACTGATATCCGTTTTTTTTCTTCGTTTTTTGTTCAACTCAAAATAGAAACAAGACTATACCAGTTATATCATTTCTATGTATCTATTTGAGCATGTTTGAAAACATTCCCTCACTTTATGTCTGTCAAAAATGATGACCACTATCCAATGTTTCCATATATACTAATGTTGTTTTAAAGTAGCTCTCATTATTTTGCATTTTTGTCACAAATGAGCAGTTATGCATGGTGTGCCAATGAACATAGAAAAAGAAACTAGTTACTAGTGTTTGGTTAAATATAAGAACAATAACATGTCTTTTCAGCATATGAATCTAATGTAGTTCATAGTCAGTAAGCAATGCGTCATAATTTCTGCTCTGACTTTACATTTACATAGAAACCCTTTTAAATACAAATTAATGTTGTAACATCAAACACAAGTTTTCAATAAAACCCATCATGCCTGCGTTCCATTTTGTTCATGGATACCATAGCTTTAACAAAATAAAACAGTACTGTCAAATTTAAGGCAGACATTTATATGGTATGCAGTTGGTAGTGTATTTGGAAAAATTAACGCAAAAGAGATTATCAATAAAGAAACCAAAAATTATAAAGCAGATTCCAATGAATAAAATAGTAAATAAATTTCGCAATACTCATTTTGCCAGTACTCTATGAAAAGCATAATTATCAATGTATTTAACAATGATGCTGATTCAATTCAAAATACATGATCAGCCAACAAGAAATTACAATAAATCTTTCAAGGTGCAAATGGAACCCAAAATCTAATGTTGAACTCCGCATTGGCCAGAATTTGTTGAAACATGACAATCCGACCAATTCCATCATCATGATGAATCATTCTCGGGATATTTGCCCCCAACAACACAGATAAAGTTCAACCACTCAACAACATAGGTAAAAATATACAAATAATTTGATTGTTAATTGTCTACGAAATAAACATAACATCATTCTTTCATCTTCTAATCGCAGTTTATAGCACGTGGCCACTTTTTGTCAATTGTGTGCATAACTACAAGTATCTTTTAAAATCCTCATATACGCAATTGGGACCTTCGTTAAGGTTGAAAGTATAGGCTCAGTGTAAACTGAGCCGCGTGGCTCAGTAAAACTGAGCCTTGAAGGCTTAGTAAAACTGAGCCTTGAAGGCTTAGTAAAACTTGATGCCTTTAGTTTTTTTATCCATAATTAAAGTGGATATTGAGAAAATGGAAACTGCAGAAGTAAAACTGAGCCTTGTATGTGTTTAGAGTCATTATTAACTTCCTTTCTACTGAGCAAAAACTCATTAAGTAGCATGAATTGATTAATCAGACATGTGTGCTACGTATTGAAGTGGATGAAGTTGTGCTCCATTTATATTTCAACTATAAATTTCCTGTTTCGATTTAGAAGTTGTGTTGGAGCAAGGTACAATGGCATGTGAGAAGTGAATTGCATCTCAGTCAAGAAGTTGTCAATTCGAAGCTCAGCTTTACTGAACCGCTCGGCTCAGTTTAAACTGAGCCCATGGCTCAGTAAAACTAAGCCTATAAGGCTCATTTTAAACTGATTCACTCGGCTCAGTTTAAACTGAGCATTTTGGCTTAGTAAAATTGAGCTTCGGCTCAGTTTAAACTAAGTTTTGTAGGCTTAGTAAAACTGAGCTTTGGCTAAGTTTAAACTTAGCCTTGTAGCAATTTGGTTTGTTCCCTACTATAAGGTTTTCTCCGATTTTAATAGATTAAAGTTCTCACATACTATTATTATAACGTGCCCATCAATATAATACTTATGTTTTTTTGTTTTTACTAAGGAACTGAAAATTTCAGTAAATGAATGCAGGCACTTCCAGATGCATCGGAAGAAAAGAGGAAATTGGATGGTAGTTCTAATGGTGCAGTAGAAGATCTTGAAAATGATCCAATTGTAGAAGTTTTTGGTTCCGACGTGAAGAAAAATTATTGTCGAGCAGTTAGTTCTACTTCTATAAAACAAGGTGAATTTTCAGATGGAGGCTTCGTTATATGGCCAGATTTTCATATTCGGTATTTGTAGAATTTCATTTTATGTATTGAATTTAGCAGCTTAATTATGTATTGAATTTAGCAACTTAATTATGTATTGTACTTGTCTGTTGTTAACTGATATTCATACGCTACTTGATTATGAATGTTGTCTATTAGTATTCATTGCGTTATACTTATTAAATTGAGAATAATATGTGTTGGTTTCATATTAAGTATCGTCTATATTATAATATGTTAGTTATTAATTGACCATTAATGTTAGAATATGTGAATTACTAATACATATGTTACCATTAACCTTTATAATTATTGTTAATGAAAATCTTGTAACATGTATAAGTGTTGCAAACAAAAGTATTGCAACATGTATAAGCGTTGCAAACCAAAATCTACCAACCCTTATAACCGTTGCGAACGAAAATATACCAATGCTTATAAGCGTTGGGAGAGAAAATCTACCAACGCTTATATGCATTGGAAATAAATTGCCACACCCCCATAGCAGCACTAATAAGCGTTGTGGAAATCGTTTGCGACGGTTATACTCGTTGGGAATCACCTGTTTTGGTGTAGTGTTAAAAGAAAGGATAATAATAAGACCAACCCGCACATAAACACGGATGGTTTTTACCTTATTATAACCCATAACATTTTTGACATAACAAAATCCAGTGATATTATAATTGTGTCTATCAAATCACAAATAAATAACCATTTAGTAGAGCGCTTGCATCTCACGCTCTACATATTCATTATAAAATCAAAAACCACAGGGCGCTTAGTGGAGATTGGATTCCAACTATGACAAGGTATGAGACCATCTTCCGATCAGTGTACTCTAGAGGGTATACATTGGGATTCAACAAGAACATCTAGCAACCCGGCCACACATGACCGACGTCTCATTTAGCTTGAGTGTATCGAATATATTGTCACCAACGGTTGGTACCGACATGACCGTTCCCAGGAGATACATAAGCGAAATAAGAACAAAATAGAATTTTCTCTAGATCAGTGACAAATATACCCTGCTTAGGAATGACCCACCTAGCCATGCTGCCTGCCCGATTTATGTCATTTCCTGGTTGATGAGGTTTGAGGTAACGTTTACTTTTTTAGATAACATCCCAGACCTTTGAATGCCACATCGTCAGATCCGTTAAATCACCAATTAACGCCCACAAATATACTCTGGGTGTCAAGCCAGAGAATTTCTCCACCACCAAACTTGGTATTTTTGTAAAAATCAACATATGTGACCATTCAGGAAATACTCTATCAGACATTCGTCCATACAAGTCACCCAGGAATGGGATGAAATAAAGGTACCCTTTTACTGCATTCTATATGGGATCGTCCCAAGGATCAGTAACGAGAAGTCCTTGCAGTCCCAAGATTTCATTTATGACAGAATCACAAGTAAAAATATCTCCTAAAGCGAGCTAGATATATCCAACGAGTAGTTCTTCCATTCATAAAGATCAATGGTCTTTAATGATCCATCTTTATATACCTACACGTTAGTCGCGAGCGCACAGTTGGTTCGAAGTGGGTTTGGGCTTAGTTTCCATCCGATCGCGTCAAACTAACTCGTCGAAAGTCCAATAATAATGTTGATAGTTGGGGTTTTAACTATCTACTCAAATAATATTGATCAGTACTTTGGCAGCTCGGGCCCTTTTTATTTCAAATCATTTGTTAAAAGTCATTATATCGATTAAAATCGTAACTATAATTTATTTCAATATATCTCGTTTACTTTGTTACTTGAAACAAAATCAACCTTTATCTTTTTTCCTTAGCATAACATCCCCGTAACCCATCTTGTCATTTCTTTATTGTGAATATAATTATATTTCATAAAGCACTTCTATTTTTATTTTCTCAAAATATCACTATATTTCTCAACCAATCGACATAAGTTTAATTACCAACTTATACGGCTCAAAATAACGTCAAGTGACGTACTTCCTTTAATAAAACCATAATTTTTTATTTAATTTAAAATAAATCTCACTTATGGAAATTTTTATTTCCAATATACAAATTCTCTTTCCTAATCAAATATAATTCCTCACTTTCATTTTCCCAAAACCAAAACATTTAAATAAACTATCTTATTTCATAATAGGCATGTTTCAGATTTTCCTTTTTATTCATTTTGGAAACATCGCTATATCTCATAAAATCCCTTTTTACTATTGAAACAACTTTTTACATTCCTAATATTTCTTTGCATTTCCTTTAATCTAGAAATATTGATATATATTCACAAAATAACCTTTTACTTTCTTTACCACCACAAACTAATACCATCTCTCGATAATAATGAAATCGTTCAAGTTGGGGTATTCTATTTACCTTTCAGACTTTGATTAATAACGTTCTTATCTCAAGATAGATAGAAGTTGATGACTCAAAACCTGATATTCAAAATATCATTTGATTCCATCTACTATTCATTTTACTCATGGTTTTGTAAATCATACTTTATATTCAAAAATTTCTTTTACTCAATTATATAATTGAGTAAACTTATTAAGAGGCAAGCATTTGGTCTTCAATGTATTTATAACTTTGGATTTATACATTGACCCATTTACTCGAATTCTTTTTTTCCCAATCTATTAACCATCTTTGGAAAACTTATTCAAATTCAACACATAAGCTCTTAATTTCTGTTAAATAACATTTTTTTTTAAAAATAGCATTCCCAATTGGGACAGTTGACCAAGTTAACTTAAAACACAATTATATTAACCATTTTGTTTCCAATCCTTCTTATAAAATTATTATGATTAATTTAATATAAACCTCTTAATTGCTTCTTTGGACAATTATCTCATATTTTTAACCTTTCGGTAAATTTCAGTCTTTCTTCCTCGTTACAAACGTAAGAAATTACTATTTAAATCTAAATAATATCTTGCTAAAACACGGTTATAATATGGGTATATTTATAAAACATCTATGTTTAAATAACTTATAAAAATACACATTTGAAAAAATAGATTTATAACTTAAAACACCGTCAATTCATCGAGCGACAAATCAACATCTAAAATTATAGATTTAGGCCATTCACTGCCAACTACTTAATCAATACTGTTTATTGATTAAAACACATTGATCGTTGAATCTAGATTCAACGATCAACATCCAATCAAGAATCAACATTCAAATTGGATATATCATTACTTGAGGTGAACAATTCATGTATATAAATAGTACGAAAATAAATAACATATAATTTATTTGGGGAATCCGGTTAGATCCCTTAAACATGTACTTCCCTGCATTACAGATTATAATAACAGTTTACAATAATATATGGAATAATATTCAATCAAACATCCAAAACAACCTTAATATGAATGTCAACAACCATTAAACAGTCAACTTGCATGTAAGGCATTCAACCTCCAATTTATTAACAAATTTTTTTAGGTTACATGAATTTAGCACATCATAATATTCCAGAAGATGTGAGAGTTAACTCAACTTTTATTTCGATTGTCGTGTTGTTTTGTTTAACTCTAAACGAGTGTTTAAAATTAAACAAAATTCCAACTGTTTTCGATTCCATCCAAATCAGCTTGTTCGTGTAGCGTCTGTCCATTGTCACAATTCCAACGATCTTATTTTGTTAGACCCTGTGTACGTATGAATTAATTTCACATGTTATAACTTTAAAATGTTAATAATATTTTAATTAATTCTTTAATTATTACCTTAACTAAATGATTCCTAATTGTGATCAACCCATACAGACCCAAATGACGGTTCACAGTAACCCAAACTCCACCTAGGCAAACCGCAAATGTTCCCGTCTTTCCTCTTTTTTTTTTCTTTTTTTCCTAACCGTAAGGCCCAAACCCAAATTTCCACAACGACCCATTACCCCTTATTCTTCTTCCTCTCCCTATTCTCAATCTCCAACATTACTTCAATAAGCCTTACAACAGTATGCTTCCCTACTGCAACTTGCACCAATTTTCTTCTTGCCTACACACTTGCACGTTCTTTTTTTTTTCTTTGTGAAGCAGCACCATATCGAAACCACCGTTTTTGTTTATTTATTTAATACGAGAGTTATTCCTTTCTTCTTTCCCAATTCTTAGCTCCTGCTATGTACTTTTATAAACAGTTCTCCCATTCCCTTCCTTCACTCATTCTTATATATTAATATCAAACATGCTACCACCGTTCTCCACGTCCTCGAGAGCACTACCATCTCCATTTCATATTTTTCAAACTCGCACTTCATCTCTACCGACATCGGCGAACTCAACGTCACCACCTCCTCATCAGACTGATCTCGCCAACTCCATTCCTTACTCCACGCGCATCCACTCCGTTCTAAAAAAACCCACGCCTTACAACAGCTTCTTGCGCTCTCCTCCTATGCACCAAACTATTCCCTCACGCACCACATACCCATCTCCATCATCGTTTCTGACCCCAAACCGCCCCCTTCGGCCGCCAGAGAACGGCTCAAACCCCATGCGTGCCTTGAGGGTAGATCTTCAAATAATTTGATCAGATATACTAGCATGTGCAATATTTCTTATAACGATATTGATTTTATCATATAACGGAGTTAATATTCAGCGGTTAAAATTCGTATAACTAACAATAATTTGATCAGATATACTAGCGTGTGCAATATTTACGACATTGATTTTATCATATAATGGAGTTAATATTCGGCAGTTAAAATTCGTATAACTAACAACAATTACAAATGTCACGAAATTTTAAAATCCTATAATGTTACATTGTCACGGATCCAATGGAATTGTTTCCACCAAATCCCGAAATCACTTTTAAAAATCAACTATTCTTAAGTTCTATAATGTAACAACCCGAAAATCTGGGCCAGTTTAAAATTTTTATTTTGGCAATTTTAGCGAATTTTGATTATTTAAAATGAATTATTTTAAATAATATCGACGAGAAATTTATTTTGAATATAATTCGAACGTATATATTATACGCGTCGTCGTTAGAATATAAATATTTATATATAATTATAAATAGAATTGAAAATGGCGCGGTAGTTCGATAATTCGATTTCAAACTTCAATTGAATGTACCGGGTGCAAAAAAATCCGGATTTTAGTGAAACCAAAAACATTAGGATCTAATTGATGATATCTTTCCAACGAATCTGAAAAATCAAGATTTCATAGCGGGAATCAAAAGATATGTCCAGTTGAAAATTCTGAATAATCGCTATGGAATTCAGGCCCTTAAAAATGAGAATTTTGGAAACGACCTCGGATTTCGACGAAACCAGTTTTGTTGGGTCCGTGATGTAAAATTATTGCTATGTTTCAAATTTCATAATTTTTCGAATCAATATGTGAGCGTGGCAAAGGAAAACGCGTTTGACCAGTTTCAGTTGATTTTAATCGACTGGAAATTGGCCATTTTTCCAATGGTCTCAGAATTCGACGAAACTAGTTTTGTTAGGACCGTATCGTCAATACGAAGCTAGAAAATATTTTTCGAGAATTTTTATAGTTAGTATGTGACCCCAGTAATTTGAAATGTACGTTTAAAATTCAATATAGTGATTTAAATGTAAATTCAACGGAAACTGATCAAAACAATCGAATCAACCTACGATACATATCCAATTGTGTTCGGAATGGGGATGAAACGCTATGGATGTCAGGCGGTGGACCTCGTTTAGAGGTCGTATGTAAAAGTCAACTTTTTAGAAATTAAAATAATTAAATAAAATAATAAAATTAAAATTCCTTCTCTCCCCTTTAACACGCTTTGCCCCCCCCCCTTATCATTCAGAATCCATTTTTCAGAAAAAAAAGGGGGAACACGGAGAGGAGCATCGCCCCTCCCCCTAAGCCGCCGCCACCTCGAGAAGAACCCCCCCTGCGGCGCGACTCCCGAGACCCCCACCCATCGACCGAAGCCCCCCTTCCTCTCGCAATCGCCAATCGAAGACCCCCTCGTCGGATCAAGAGCCCCCCTTTTTTTTTCCTCCACCGCAGCACACACCCCCCTGCGCCGCCTTCCCCTTACCTCCTCTACCCCCGCGCCTTCCTCCACCATCCTCCGACGCCGCAGCAGAGACCCCCCCTTTTGACTGTAAGTTTTTTTTTTATTTTCATTTATCTGAGAATTTTTATTTGATGTTAAAAAAACAGAATTTTTATTTGATGTAAAAAAAACAGAATTTTTATTTGATGTAAAAAAACAGAATTTTTATTTGATGTTAAAAAAAATGAGTTTTTATAATGGTTAAAAACTGAATTTTATAATGGTGCAAGATTTGATTTTTCGAAAGTAAAAGATGTGATTTTTCTAAAAGTAAAGATTTGAATTTTTAGAAGAAAAAGATCGTATTTTTATATTGGAGAAAGCGTGATAAAAATTCAATTTGTATATATGTGAAGTAGGCGAGGTAAAGAACGATTTTTAAATTAGAAAAGATTTGATTTTTAAATAAGGAGAAAGATTGAATTTTTACTAATGAAAAGATAAGGATTTTATTTATGAAAAGGTCGGATTTTTATTAATGAAAGTTTCGATTTTTATTTATAAGGAAGAGAAGATTTTTATTTTTAAAATTCAGTTTTTAATTTATAAAAAGGTTAAAGATATAACTTTTATATATGAAGTGGATCAAAAATATGATTTTTATATTTTTAAAGTATTAAAAATATGATTTTTATATTTTTAAAGTATTAAAAATATAATCTTTATTATATAGAAGATGTAAAAAAGTGATTTTTATATTATATAGATAGTGAAAAGTTGAAATCTTTAAATGAAAAAGTTGAAATCTCTATATTTTTGAAAAGGCGAAAACTTCATATGTAAAAAGGCGAAATCTTTATATAGATAATAACGTGATGAAAATGGAATTTTATCCATATAGCGAAGTAAAAATTCGATTTTTATATATTGAACATCGAGGTAAAAATGTGATTTTTATATATTGAGCATCGAAGTAAAAATGTGATTTTTATATATTGAACATCGAAGTAAAAATGTGATTTTTATATATTGAGCATCGAGGTAAAAATATGATTTTTATATATTGAACATCGAAGTAAAAATATGATTTTTATATATTGAATAGCGAAGTAAAAATTCGATTTTTACATATGTAGTGAATACGGGCAACGAAAGCGACAAAAGGCGAGATTGACGAAGATTTCTATAGAAGAAGAGTCAAGATGATTGGATAGCTTTCGGTGAGAATTTCTCACCTTTCAATTTCTTTTCCTAGTTATATATATATATATATATATATATATATATATACTAGGATGCAGACGGTGCTTAGTAGCACCCGACACAATCGTCCACAGACCATGGACTTGTTTGTTTGATTGCAAAAATGAGTTAGATTATTTGATTGAAATTAAATTGTGTGGTGAAATGAATTGATTTGATGATGTGTGAATGGCGTGGGCCTTCACTGGACCGGGGATAAGGCTAGGCCTCGTCCCGTTTCTAGTATCGTGCCGTTATGCCGCCGAAATTTTCTAAAATATGTTAGAAAAATAAAAATATCATTTTATTTAAAAAATGAACTGAATAGAAATTCATATGTTGGAATAAAATGTTTTATCGTTAAAAATATAATTATTAACGTGAATGTGAATAAATAAATATTCATTTACAAACCAGACGATTTGTTTATGTACACCTATTTGAAGGACATTGATTGGGTCGATAAATTTTACACATCGCCCAACTGCACGAATAAAATATTTGTTTGATTGTTTGAAACCCCACACGGGTGTTGGGATGAAATATGAAGTTCACTCATCCTGATTGATTAAATATGTCGATCGATTGATTGACAGGCTGTTATAAGCGTTAGATATCTATATTTGATGCTTATACAGTGTAGTGCACTTTGGTTGATGGTTGATTATTTTTCAATGCTATTATATACATGTGTTGTATGAAAATCCATATAATTAACTTTATATGGTAATTGATTGGGCCTCATTCCAATTTAGAAAATAAATAATTTTATAAAATAAAAGTTCATGTGTTCACTGTGCTCATCCGTTGAGATTAGTCATGTGTTGAACGAAATATTTTAACAATAAAATTTATACCTTTGTCACTATAAAATAAAAGTTCATGTGTTGACCGTACTCATCCGTTGAGATTAGTCATGTGTTGAACGAAATAATTTAACAAAAATAGTCACACATGGACAGTACTCATTCGTTGAGATTAGTCGTGTGTTGACAAAAATAAATATTCATTTGTTGAATAGAATATTTGAAAATAGAAATGTATGAAGCCGTGTTGGTTAGATTGACGCCATTTTGACGTGAACGGTATTTATACCGATTATTCATTTCGAAATGAATTGAATTGGAAACGATTTCGAAATGAATTGAATTGAAAACGATTTCGAAATGAATTGAATTGAAAACGATTTCGAAATGAATTGAATTGAAAACGATTTCGAAATGAATTGAATTGAAAACGATTTCGAAATGAATTGAATTGAAAACGATTTCGAAATGAATTGAATTGAAAATGATTTCGAAATGAATTGAATTGAAAACGATTTCGAAATGAATTGAATAGAAAACGAATTTGATTTCAATTGAATGAATAACGAATTTGAATCGAATAGAAAACCACTTCGAATTGAATCGAATTGAAAACGAATTCGAATTGATTTGAAAACGAATTGAAATGAATTCAAATTGAATTGAAATTTGAATTAAATAGAAATGAATTTTAAAAACGAATTTATAGGGAAAATTCAATTTTGATTCGAATTGAAATGGAAGTTGAAATGAATTTGAAACGAATTTAAAAACTATTTATAAAATTCGTTTTGAATAGAAATCGACAAAATATATATTATATATATTATATATATAATATAATGGCCTGAATAGAACGCGCCGCACCGCGGTAGTTCGTGAATTTCGACCATTTATTTCAAACGGACATTACGGGAGATCCGACCGTCGGATTCTCCTAAAACTGGAACCGTTGGGTTCGTATCGAAAAGAGCTTTCTAACGAATATTAGAAATTGGAAATCTAACGGTTGGATTTGGAGATACGTCCAAATCAAATTCGAAAAAGGTCGCTGTAAGTGCAGTTCGATGGCCGTTGATGGAAATCGACTGTACGGGCCTTGATAAAATTATTAAAAATAGTAATAATTTGTGTAAAATCATAAGAAATGATTTAGAAAGAATTGGGATGAAAAACTCCGTATTTGAAAAGATAAAAGTAGATTTTTATCAAAATGAACTAGTTTTGAACTAGAATTATAATTCTATTTATTTTTAAATAAATAAATTGACTTTGAAATGGTTTGTGAAAATAACCAGAATTTCCAATGATTGCATTGGAATGGATTTGAATCGAAATTGTCTTCGGAATATTTCGATGTTGGATTTCATGATTATACAGATGTTGTTATGGAAATTTGAAAGATATATATTTATATCGTTATTTCCAACACGACATTTGTTAATCGTAGAATTTGATATTGAATATAAGCCGATATATTTTCTATTCAGAGCCTTGTATTGAATATCAAATGTGATTTGGGTTTGTCGTGAATGGTGTCTTCACTAACACTGTCCTCGAACCCAGTTGAGAAAAGATTAAATCTTTTTATTTAGATTTAATGAAGGGTACCAATTAAACAATATTTAATTGGAATTGAATCGATATTGATTTTTGGGTTTATCGTGGACGGTGTTTTAAATAACACTCGTTCTTTAACCCGATAATTAATGAATGTGATTTTGGGTTTATCGTGAAACACGTTTTAAATGACACTGATTCTTTAACCCAGTTAGCGATTAAAATTAAGTGGAGTTTTAATGAGTCTTTAATTAGATTGAAATGATCGAGAATGGAGTATCACCAGTTTTGCTCCAAGCGATAGTTAAATCTTTAATTAGATTTGAACGTGAAATGGTAATTGAATTTACCGATAACACCGTGGTGTTAGATATGAAGTATAACCAGTTTTACTTCATGGGATGAATAGGTTGGGGTTGGGAAATTAAAACAAATAATTACTTCGGTAAAGTTCGTTAATCCCGACTAGTTTGAATTGATATTCAAAAGTAGATTAAAGAATAAATTAAAGAATATATCTTTGATAAAATTAATGGGAACCTTTCCCTATAAATGTGAAATTTAGAAACTAACTGTCGGTTAGCCAAGCAGAATGGTTTTCTTGATATTGATCTGATGTTGGTTTCGGCCTTCGGGGTTAATATTTGGGGAATTATCCTCTTGATTAATTTACGATTAGTGACTGAAGAATTGGAATGAGGCGTATGTTGTGTTTGTGTAACACTTATTTAAAATATACGCGAGTTATTCGGGAAGACCGGGTTTATCCCATTCTGAATAACTGATACGACGATAAGTCGAAGATGAAGACGGTGGTCGAAGACCAGAAGTCTTCACGTCGTTTGGGTGATTACTGATGATCTTGATTGGGCTGTACACCCAAGAAGATGGAAACAGTTGGTGATCGTCCAGACGTACTTGGAGATTAATGGATATGCGGGGTACTAGGTGCCTCCGGTTTCGTTCAGACCCAGAACGGATTTGTAAATGGACTGTGTGTCTGACATTGGATTTTAGTCCGTGTGATTGATCTCTATTAAATATATATATCGGTTTGGCGGTGGAGAATTTATTCTCTTGCTTAACGCCCTTCTCTGAGACGTACGAGCTCAGGGGTTATATATTGATGGATATCAATCACATGGAGTGAATTGCCTGTGTGGCATGCCTAAGTGGCAAATGATCAAGGCTTCTGTTGAAAAGCAAAGTCTTGTGGTTGATGATCGAAGCACGGCCTTTGTGGCATAGCTTTGTGTAACGTTTACTTCGCGAGTTTCACACCCGGTATGAACCAAAAACGGGAGACGGACCTCAGGGAGGGCATGCGTTTCTTTCTAGTTAGGAGTGGCGTCAGTGCTTGAACTGGCTGACGAGTTTGACTCATGTGGATGTTGCTTATTATTACTTGCTGAAAAGCGAGGCGCCACGTGATATCGGTTTCGGCCGATGCTTCTGGTCGGCTGACGGGCCAGGCTTACGCCCCAAAGGGCGGGGAAACGCATGTTCAGGCATTTTAATCCACATCGGTGGACCGGCCCTGACGATCCAACAGTCACTCGAGCTCTGATCCTGAAGGGCGGACTAGAGCGTCTCGAATCGGTGAGGATCTTGCCCCTAGCCTCGGTTCATACCATAAATGATAACCCAACTTCCAATATGACGTCTTGCGGTTTTGATTGTAAACTTATATATGGCGACATAGTGGTATGGGGCATTCATGCAGCCTATGATTGATACTTATGATTTGAAGTTGTTTTATACACTATACGCTTATAACAGTATCAAATGATTTCTTTTAAATGTATCAAGCATTCTTGGCTATTATAAGGTAAAAACCCTATCCCCCGGCTTGCGTTGCATTGTGTGATAGGACCTGTGTCTTATAATAGCTTCATTTTTCTTTATTTAGCATTGCGCTGTTGTTTTATGCACTGGTATTCTTGGGAGGAAACCCGTTCCGTGTTATACGGCGTGGTCCCTTGATTTACCTCACTTTAAAAATAAAGATTAACTGCTTTAGTTCTCACACCAGTCACATGACTGACCTGGAGTTTATTGTTTTAACCTAAACTCTGGGTGCCCTTATTTTGACACGGGCAGCTAGTAGTTTTGGTTTTGCAGATTTATATTCACAGGATCCTGGTTTACAGCTGGAACGATATCCGGAAAGCTTTGTATCCGTATATCTCCTTCTAGTTGTGTATTGTATTATTTTCCGCTGCGATGTATTTAAATGTAATTTGAATCTCTGATATTTCTGTGTAATATTCATTTATACTCTGTATATTCTTGTAATCTGATGCATTGTTGTAATATACAATGAAATGTTCTTCTGTATGAGTTCTGTTGTGGCTTGTTCTCGAACTATCCAACACTTTCCTTTACCGGGAAGTTACGGGTCTTTATAGTTGGTATCAGAGCTTTGGTTTGCAAAGCTCAGAGAACAAGACACATTAGAACCATACGAAAGAATTCATCAGAAACTGGATTAGTAACATCCAACGAGAATGACTCGTTAGAGATGGGATCAGTAGTATCCTAGAACGAGTGTGAAGAGTATATTTTTAAGATGAAAACCAATTTTGTTTTGAAAATTTAAATCAATTATTCGTATTTGGTTATTTATTTGTATTGATTAGGACAGTCCAGTATATAAAGATGTTGCATATACGCCTTGCAAACGTGTATTTGAAGTTTTAATATACTAGATAGATATAGAATCACACTCTAGTCGCCCGGAGATGATTCTGATGATAGTTCGAACATCATCAGAATTGGTATTCGTGTTTCGAAGGTGTGATATCTATATATTTCCTATTGACTGGTGTGAGAACCAAAATTAGATAGGGCCTATTGTTGTGATTTGGCATTAAAAATCTGATTTTTGACTATGTATCAAAGTTATCAATTTGAAAACTCTAATCCACTAATTGATTGATGATTGTGTTGTTTGTTTATTTGTTTGCTAAATTTTAGCCATTTAGCCTAATTGAATCAAATATTGAATTATATTGAAAATTGGTCGCATTTGCTTGCATATACATATACTTACATTGAACAGGTCATAGCAAGGAGGCTAGAGCAGAGAATAAAATTTGTTTGCCCGATAAATAGGTACATGTTTACTACATAATTTACTGTTTTGTTTGGGTGATGATGATTTTATGAGCCTATTGGCTAGCCGCTTGGCTTTTTCTTTTTCCTTTTGAGATTAGAAGGACTGGGGAAGCTATTTGAAATTCCCCGATGCTCCCATTGCAGGGGAGGTTATGGCGAAATTTTTCGAAAATTTAGGGTGTTAGCCAAATTTTTGAATTTTTTGAAAATTCTCAGAAACTGAAAAGTTGGAGAATGGAAGCCAGATCGAACGTAGAGTTGATTGATCAAACCACTTTCGACTTTGTTCCTTTTCGGGGACGAAAAGTTTTAAGTGGGGGAGATTGTAACAACCTGAAAATCTGGGCCAGTTTAAAATTTTTATTTTGGCAATTTTAGCGAATTTTGATTAATTAAAATGAATTATTTTAAATAATATCGACGAGAAATTTATTTTGAATATAATTCGAACGTATATATTATACGCGTCACCGTTAGAATATAAATATTTATATATAATTATAAATAGAATTGAAAATGGCGCGGTAGTTCGATAATTCGATTTCAAACTTCAATTGAATGTACCGGGTGCAAAACAATCTGGATTTTAGTGAAACCAAAAACATTAGGATCTAATTGATGATATCTTTCCAACGAATCCGAAAAATCAAGATTTCATAGCGGGAATCAAAAGATATGTCCAGTTGAAAATTCTGAATAGTCGCTATGGAATTCAGGCCCTGAAAAATGAGAATTTTGCAACCGACCTCGGATTTCGACGAAACTAGTTTTGTTGTGTCCGTGATGTAAAATTATTGCTAGGTTTCAAATTTCATAATTTTTCGAATCAATATGTGAGCGAGGCAAAGGAAAACGCGTTTGACCAGTTTTAGTTGATTTTAATCGACTGGAAATTGGCCATTTTTCCAATGGTCTCAGAATTCGACGAAACTAGTTTTGTTAGGACCGTATCGTCAATATGAAGCTAGAAAATATTTTTCGAGAATTTTTAGAGTTAGTATGTGACCCCGGTAATTTGAAATGTACGTTTAAAATTCAATATAGTGATTTAAATGTAAATTCAACGGAAACTGATCAAAACAATCGAATCAACCTATGATACATATCCCATTGTGCTCGGAATGGTGGTGAAACGCTATGGACGTCAGGCGGTGGACCTCGTTTAGAGGTCGTATGTAAAATTCAACTTTTTAGAAATTAAAATAATTAAATAAAATAATAAAATTAAAATTCCTTCTCTCCCCTTTAACACGCTTTGGCCCCCCCCCCCTCTTATCATTCAGAATCCATTTTTCAGAAATAAAAAAAAGGGGGAACACGGAGAGGAGCATCGCCCCTCCCCTTAAGCCGCCGCCACCTCGAGAAGAACCCCCCCCCCAAGCGGCGCGACTCCCGAGACCCCCACCCATCGACCGAAGCCCCCCTTCCTCTCGCAATCGCCGATCGAAGACCCCCTCGTCGGATCAAGAGCCCCCCCTTTTTTTTACTCCACCGCCGCACACACCCCCCCTGCGCCGCCTTCCCCTTACCTCCTCTACCCCCGCGCCTTCCTCCACCATCCTCCGGCACCGCAGCAGAGACCCCCCCTTTTTGACTGTAAGTTTTGTTTTGTTTTTTTTATTTATTTATTTTCATTTATCTGAGAATTTTTATTTAATGTTAAAAAAACAGAATTTTTATTTGATGTAAAAAAAACAGAATTTTTATTTGATGTAAAAAAAACAGAATTTTTATTTGATGTTAAAAAAAACTGAGTTTTTATAATGGTTAAAAACTGAATTTTATAATGGTGCAAGATTTGATTTTTCGAAAGTAAAAGATGTGATTTTTCTAAAAGTAAAGATTTGAATTTTTAGAAGAAAAAGATCGTATTTTTATATTGGAGAAAGCGTGATAAAAATTCAATTTGTATATATGTGAAGTAGGCGAGGTAAAGAACGATTTTTAAATTAGAAAAGATTTGATTTTTAAATAAGGAGAAAGATTGAATTTTTACTAATGAAAAGATAAGGATTTTATTTATGAAAAGGTCGGATTTTTATTAATGAAAGTTTCGATTTTTATTTATAAGGAAGAGAAGATTTTTATTTTTAAAATTCAGTTTTTAATTTATAAAAAGGTTAAAGATATAACTTTTATATATGAAGTGGATCAAAAATATGATTTTTATATTTTTAAAGTATTAAAAATATGATTTTTATATTTTTAAAGTATTAAAAATATAATCTTTATTATATAGAAGATGTAAAAATGTGATTTTTGTATTATATAGATAGTGAAAAGTTGAAATCTTTAAATTAAAAAGTTGAAATCTCTATATTTTTGAAAAGGTGAAAACTTCATATGTAAAAAGGTGAAATCTTTATATAGATAATAACGTGATGAAAATGGAATTTTATCCATATAGCGAAGTAAAAATTCGATTTTTATATATTGAACATCGAAGTAAAAATGTGATTTTTATATATTGAGCATCGAAGTAAAAATGTGATTTTTATATATTGAACATCGAAGTAAAAATGTGATTTTTATATATTGAGCATCGAAGTAAAAATGTGATTTTTATATATTGAACATCGAAGTAAAAATATGATTTTTATATATTGAATAGCGAAGTAAAAATTCGATTTTTACATATGTAGTGAATACGGGCAACGAAAGCGACAAAAGGCGAGATTGACGAAGATTTCTATAGAAGAAGAGTCAAGATGATTGGATAGCTTTCGATGAGAATTTCTCACCTTTCAATTTCTTTTTCTAGTTATATATATATACTAGGATGCAGACGGTGCTTAGTAGCACCCGACACAATCGTCCACAGACCATGGACTTGTTTGTTTGATTGCAAAAAATAGTTAGATTATTTGATTGTAATTGAATTGTGTGGTGAAATGAATTGATTTGATGATGTGTGAATGGCGTGGGCCTTCACTGGACCGGGGATAAGGCTAGGCCTCGTCCCGTTTCTAGTATCGTGCCGTTATGTCGCCGAAATTTTCTAAAATATGTTAGAAAATAAAAATATCATTTTATTTAAAAAATGAACTGAATAGAAATTCATATGTTGGAATAAAATGTTTTATCGTTAAAAATATAATTTTTAACGTGAATGTGAATAAATAAATATTCATTTACAAACCTGACGGTTTGTTTATGTACACCTATTTGAAAGACATTGATTGGGTCGATAAATTTTACACATCGCCCAACTGCACGAATAAAATATTTGTTTGATTGTTTGAAACCCCACACGGGTGTTGGGATGAAATATGAAGTTCACTCATCCTGATTGATTAAATATGTCGATCGATTGATTGACAGGCTGTTATAAGCGTTAGATATCTATATTTGATGCTTATACAGTGTAGTGCACTTTGGTTGATGGTTGATTATTTTTCAATGCTATTATATACATGTGTTGTATGAAAATCCATATAATTAACTTTATATGGTAATTGATTGGGCCTCATTCCAATTTAGAAAATAAAGAATTTTATAAAATAAAAGTTCATGTGTTGACTGTGCTCATCCGTTGAGATTAGTCATGTGTTGAACGAAATATTTTAACAATAAAATTTATACCTTTGTCACTATAAAATAAAAGTTCATGTGTTGACCGTACTCATCCGTTGAGATTAGTCATGTGTTGAACGAAATAATTTAACAAAAATAGTCACACATGGACAATACTCATTCGTTGAGATTAGTCGTGTGTTGACAAAAATAAATATTCATTTGTTGAATAGAATATTTGAAAATAGAAATGTATGAAGCCGTGTTGGTTAGATTGACGCAATTTTGACGTGAACGATATTTATACCGATTATTCATTTCAAAATGAATTGAATTGAAAACAATTTCGAAATGAATTGAATTGAAAATGATTTCGAAATGAATTGAATTGAAAACGATTTCGAAATGAATTGAATTGAAAACGATTTCGAAATGAATTGAATTGAAAACGATTTCGAAAAGAAATGAATTGAAAACGATTTCGAAATGAATTGAATTGAAAACGATTTCGAAATGATTTGAAAACGATTTTGAAATGAATTGAATTGAAAACGATTTCGAAATGAATTGAATCGAAAACGAATTTGATTTCAATTGAATGTATAACGAATTTGAATCGAATAGAAAACCACTTTGAATTGAATCGAATTGAAAACGAATTCGAATTGATTTGAAAACGAATTGAAATGAATTCAAATTGAATTGAAATTTGAATTAAATAGAAATGAATTTTAAAAACGAATTTATAGGGAAAATTCAATTTTGATTCGAATTGAAATGGAAGTTGAAATGAATTTGAAACGAATTTAAAAACTATTTATAAAATTCGTTTTGAATAGTAATCGACGAAATATATATTATATATATTATATATATAATATAATGTCCTGAATAGAACGCGCCGCGCCGCGGCAGTTCGTGAATTTCGACCATTTATTTCAAACGGACATTACAGTAGATCCGACCGTCGGATTCTCCTAAAACTAGAACCGTTGGGTTCGTATCGAAAAGAGCTTTCTAACGAATATTAGAAATTGGAAATCTAACGGTTGGATTTGGAGATACGTCCAAATCAAATTCGAAAAAGGTCGTTGTAAGTGCAGTTCGATGGCCGTTGATGGAAATCGACTGTACGGGCCTTGATAAAATTATTAAAAATAGTAATAATTTGTGTAAAATCATAAGAAATGATTTAGAAAGAATTGGGATGAAAAACTCCGTATTTGAAAAGATAAAAGTAGATTTTTATCAAAATGAACTAGTTTTGAACTAGAATTATAATTCTATTTATTTTTAAATAAATAAATTGACTTTGAAATGGTTTGTGAAAATAACCAGAATTTCCAATGATTGCTTTGGAATGGATTTGAATCGAAATTGTCTTCGGAATATTTCGATGTTGGATTTCATGATTATACAGATGTTGTTATGGAAATTTGAAAGATATATATTTATATCGTTATTTCCAACACGACATTTGTTAATCGTAGAATTTGATATTGAATATAAGCCGATATATTTTCTATTCAGAGCCTTGTATTGAATATCAAATGTGATTTGGGTTTGTCGTGAATGGTGTCTTCACTAACACTGTCCTCGAACCCAGTTGAGAAAAGATTAAATCTTTTTATTTAGATTTAATGAAGGGTACCAATTAAACAATATTTAATTGGAATTGAATCGAAATTGATTTTTGGGTTTATCGTGGACGGTGTTTTAAATAACACTCGTTCTTTAACCCGATAATTAATGAATGTGATTTTGGGTTTATCGTGAACCACGTTTTAAATGACACTGATTCTTTAACCCAGTTAGCGATTAAAATTAAGTGGAGTTTTAATGAGTCTTTAATTAGATTGAAATGATCGAGAATGGAGTATCACCAGTTTTGCTCCAAGCGATAGTTAAATCTTTAATTAGATTTGAACGTGAAATGGTAATTGAATTTACCGATAACACCGTGGTGTTAGATATGAAGTATAACCAGTTTTACTTCATGGGATGAATAGGTTGGGGTTGGGAAATTAAAACAAATAATTACTTCGGTAAAGTTCGTTAATCCCGACTAGTTTGAATTGATATTCAAAAGTAGATTAAAGAATAAATTAAAGAATATATCTTTGATAAAATTAATGGGAACCTTTCCCTATAAATGTGAAATTTAGAAACTAACTGTCGGTTAGCCAAGCAGAATGGTTTTCTGGATATTGATCTGATGTTGGTTTCGGCCTTCGGGGTTAATATTTGTGGAATTATCCTCTTGATTAATTTACGATTAGTGACTGATGAATTGGAATGAGGCGTATGTTGTGTTTGTGTAACACTTATTTAAAATATACGCGAGTTATTCGGGAAGACCGGGTTTATCCCATTCTGAATAACTGATACGACGATAAGTCGAAGATGAAGACGGTGGTCGAAGACCAGAAGTCTTCACGTCGTTTGGGTGATTACTGATGATCTTGATTGGGCTGTACACCCAAGAAGATGGAAACAGTTGGTGATCGTCCAGACGTACTTGGAGATTAATGGATATGCGGGGTACTAGGTGCCTCCGGTTTCGTTCAGACCCAGAACGGACTTGTAAATGGACTGTGTGTCTGACATTGGATTTTAGTCCGTGTGATTGATCTCTATTAAATATATATATCGGTTTAGCGGCGGAGAATTTATTCTCTTGCTTAACGCCCTTCTCTGAGACGTACGAGCTCAGGGGTTATATATTGATGGATATCAATCACATGGAGTGAATTGCCTGTGTGGCATGCCTAAGTGGCAAATGATCAAGGCTTCTGTTGAAAAGCAAAGTCTTGTGGTTGATGATCGAAGCACGGCCTTTGTGGCGTAGCTTTGTGTAACGTTTATTTCGCGAGTTTCACACCCGGTATGAACCAAAAACGGGAGACGGACCTCAGGGAGGGCATGCGTTTCTTTCTAGTTAGGAGTGGCGTCAGTGCTTGAACTGGCTGACGAGTTTGACTCATGTGGATGTTGCTTATTATTACTTGCTGAAAAGCGAGGCGCCTCGTGATATCGGTTTCGGCCGATGCTTCTGGTCGGCTGACGGGCCAGGCTTACGCCCCAAAGGGCGGGGAAACGCATGTTCAGGCATTTTAATCCACATCGGTGGACCGGCCCTGACGATCCAAGGGTCACTCGAGCTCTGATCCTGAGGGGTGGACTAGAACGTCTCGAATCGGTGAGGATCTTGCCCCTAGCCTCGGTTCATACCATAAATGATAACCCAACTTCCAATACGACGTCTTGCGGTTTTAATTGTAAACTTATATATGGCGACATAGTGGTATGGGGCATTCATGCCGCCTATGATTGATACTTATGATTTGAAGTTGTTTTATACACTATACGCTTATAACAGTATCAAATGATTTCTTTTAAACGTATCAAGCATTCTTGGCTATTATAAGGTAAAAACCCTATCCCCCGGCTTGCGTTGCATTATGTGATAGGACCTGGGTCTTATAATAGCTTCATTTTTCTTTATTTAGCATTGCGCTGTTGTTTTATGCACTGGTATTCTTGGGAGGAAACCCGTTCCATGTTATACGGCGTGGTCCCTTGATTTACCTCACTTTAAAAATAAAGATTAACTGCTTTAGTTCTCACACCAGTCACATGACTGACCTGGAGTTTATTGTTTTAACCTAAACTCTGGGTGCCCTTATTTTGACACGGGCAGCTAGTAGTTTTGGTTTTGCAGATTTATATTCATAGGATCCTGGTTTACAGCTGGAACGATATCCGGAAAGCTTTGTATCCGTATATCTCCTTCTAGTTGTGTATTGTATTATTTTCCGCTGCGATGTATTTAAATGTAATTTAAATCTCTGATATTTCTGTGTAATATTCATTTATACTCTGTATATTCTTGTAATCTGATGCATTGTTGTAATATACAATGAAATGTTCTTCTGTATGAGTTCTGTTGTGGCTTGTTCTCGAACTATCCGACACTTTCCTTTACGGGGAAGTTACGGGTCTTTACATATAATAGGTCGATAAAATCTACATTTGGTAAAATAACCCAATTCACTCAAAATCAATTACTATTATCAAAATATATCAAAATAGAATTTTTATATAAATCTCATAGATAAAATAGTTATTATTTTAAACTCAGCTTATCGAATCCCAAATTAAAACGATATAAAAATCTTTTTATTTTATTAAATAAATTGTTATAATTTATATATGTTTCCATAGCAACTTCTTGAAAATTTGGTCTGCTCATAACTTACAATTTATAACATGAAAAGAAGTCTAGTCAAGGGATTAAAAAATGGAAAAGCAACAAAGAATAATCAAGAGAGCAAGAAAGCAAATGTCTCATGACTAAAGTCAGATCACAATCCGTATGTAAAGATTCATTATATAAAGATCTTCTGTTAAACCATGAAAAACAGTTAAAATGTTTTATAAGCTTCGGTAAACTTAATGTAGTTATTTTAGCCAAGTTTAAAGATTGCGAGCAAGAAAATTCCAAATTAATAGAGGAAAACAATTTTTTAGTTAAACAAGCTAAATGTTTTGAAAATTCCTTAGAAGAGTTTATTTTTCAAAAAGATTTCCTTCTAAAAGAAAATGAGGAGCTAAAAGATAAAAACAATATTCTTTTAATGGAAATTAATCTTTTACAAAATAAAATTACATCTTTAAAAGATTTTTTAACTAATTCTAGTTCTTTAATTTTGTCTATTAAAAAGGAGAGTGGATTGAAAATAATCTAGAATTATCTAAAAAATGTGAGTTTTTAAAGGTTAATCATAATATTTTGCAAGATGAAATTTCTAACTCAAAAGAAAATTTTGAAAAATTACAATCTTCTTCAGATAATTCAGAATCTCAAATTTTTAGTGTCAAATTGAGAATTATTCTTGAAAATGGAAGAATTCTGAATTAAATAAGAAAATTAATGATTTAAAAATTAAGAAAATCTCCTAGGAAAATGTTAATTGCGATTTTGGGATCAAATTTGATGAATGTACAAGTAAGTTTGCGAAATTTAATAAAGGTCAAAATGATTCAAATATGATTTTATCTAGTTCTAAACCGTTACATGACGAAAGTGGTTTAGGATATAATAAAACTAATCATGGAAATAGTACTATATTTGTTTTTATGTACAATATAAATATCTTTGCTAGTACTAATGAACATCCAAGATCCAATTATTATAGATTTTCGAGTACTTCTATGACTAGAGATATTTATCGTAAATCTTGAAGTACAAAAGGAAATACCAATAGAAGTTGTTTAAATATTTGGGTTCCTATAAATTGGAAAAACAGAGAAAAATATATTGATGATTACTTTAATTCAGTAGTTAATAATGAAAATTCCATTTTTAAAGGTTCCATTAAACCCTCTTGTGTATGGTTACCTTCCATCTAACCCCTGGACCCTAAAGAAGAAAGTGGGTACCAAAGTATATATGTTATATTTTTTGCAGGTACACCACAACAAAAGGAAGGCTATTTCAGTATCTCTAAATATATGTGAAAATTCATCTTATCTAAAAAGCACATGATTCAATATTTCCTAAAGGTGTTAAAATTATCTACATTCTCTACTATTCTCGATTACTGCTATCTCATGATACTTATTCTTTTCAATTGATGACAAAGGGGAGAAATATGTTTTTAATGTTATCTAACATTTTGCTACAGGAAACAGTAAGTTTATTCTATATATATATATATATATATATATATATATATATATACACACACACACACACACACATAACAAAATGTTGCAGATAAGCTTTTTAGTCAGGAGGAGAAAAATGTATACAAGCATGCATTCAGGGGGAGCAAATCAATATCTCAACAAATATGCAAGGTGTTGTTATCAATCAAAAAAGGGGGAGAATGTTGATTCGCAAGATTTTTGATTCACGATAACGAAGAAATGAAGATCGATTGAAGAGTTAGTATATATGTTTATGTGTGTGTTTAGTGTGCTAGAATATTGTTAAAATATATTCTCAAATAATTTTACACAAATGCACGAAGAAACTATGGAAAGAACTAGTCAACTAGTTAAAAATCTACTAGTCAACTAGTAGAAACTACTAGTCAACTAGTTAAAAATCTACTAGTCAACTAGTAGCAACTACTAGTCAACTTGTCAAAATCAACTAGTCAACTAGTAACCAGAACTGCACATTTTTGTACTAACCAGCCGACTGGTTAGTTTCCTATCAGTCGATTGGTAAACATAAAAATGTATAGTAAAGGCTATTTTTCCAAGCAATTTTCAAATATAAATATTTTTTATTATTAACTAGTTGACTGGTGATTTTCAGACCAGTCAACCGATTCGACATAACAGTTATTTTTATGAAAGGTTGTCATTCTTCATGAAAAGGTATCTCTTCAATTATGAAAAGAAATGGGCGCATCTCTTTGACTAAACTCTTCATGAAGGATCACTACCTTTTAACTATTATATTACACTTCAAACTTAGTTTTTCTAATGACCGATTCTTTGAAAATCTATTCTATTTTTGATCTTCGTCTCTAGATTTTTGCATTCTAAACAGCTCTCAAACTCATGTTACTTGTTGAATCCTTGAAAACATTTCATATATCTTGATTCGGCAAGCAACAATCTTCCTTCAATTTTTGCATTCAAATCATATACTCGAGGATAAGATTATTGTAAGGGTGTACTTAAGTTGTTGACTATCCGTGTTGATCAACGAACACAAACAAAAAGCTGAAACACTTGTAATTTTTGAAGTCCTGTGTAGTTGCTCAGGCGAGATGTATCCTTGTAGGGCTCGGGTGTACTAACCTATTCCTCCGGGTTAAGAGAGGGCGTGATAGTGAATTCCAAAGAGGAGCTTCAGGACTGGACGTAGGACAGGAAGTCCAAACCAGTAAAAAAACTCCTAGCGTCACTTTACTTTACTTACTTCTTTTATCTACTTGTGATATATCATATAAGTTCTTAATTTGCATAACTATTGTATATTGGCCAGTTAGTATATTATCTACATTTCCGCTATATCCATATAGATCCGTCTTAAGCCATACACACTGACTCTTTTCAAGTGGTATCAGAGCCTGGTGTTCTAAATCGTAACAACATCCTAAAACAAATGACAATAAAGAAGTTGAGTCAAGGGATTAGAAAACAGAAAAGCAACAAAGAAGAATCAAGAGAGCAAGGAAGTAAATGTCTCATGGCTAAAGTCAGATCACAATCGGTATGTAAAGATTCATTATATAAAGATCTTGTGTTACACCATGAAAAACTATTAAAAGGTTTTAAAAGCTTAGGTAAACTTAATGCAGTTATTTTATCCAAGTTTAAAGATTGCGAGCAAAAAAAATTCCAAAATAATAGAGGAAAACAATTTTTTAGTTAAACAAGCTAAATGTTTTGAAAATTCCTTAGAAGAGCTTATTTTTCAAAAAGATTTCCTTCTTAAAAAAAATGAGCACCTATTAGACAAAAACAATGTTCTTTTAAAAGAAATCGATCGTTTACAAAATAAAAATACATCTTTAGAAGATTCTTTAACTAATTCTAGTTCTTTAATTTTGTCTCTTAAAAAGGAGAATGGATCTTTAATTAAAAAGAATCTAGAATTATCTAAAGAATTTGCGTTTTTAAAGGTTAATCATAATATTTTGCAAAATGAAATTTCTGACTTAAAAGAAAATTTTGAAAAATTACAATCTTCTTTAGATAATTCAGAAACTCAAATTTTTAGTGTCAAAACTGAGAATGGTTCTTTAAAATGGAAGAGTTCTGAATTAAATAAGAAAATTGATGATTTAAAAATTAACAAAATCTGTTATGAAAATGTCAAACGCGGCTTTGGGATCAAATATTATGAATGTACAAGTAAGTTCGTGAAATTTAATAAAGGTTTAAATGATTTAAATATGATTTTATCTAGTTATAGACCTTTACATGACAAAAGTGGTTTAGTATATAATAAAACTAATCATGGAAATAGTACTAGATATGTTTTTATGTACAATAGAAATTTCTTCGCTAGTACCAGTGAACATCCAATATCCAATTATTATAGATTTTTGAATACTTCTATGACTGTAGATATTCATCATAAATCTAGAAGTACAAAATGAAATACCAATAGAAGTAATTTAAATATTTAGGTTCCTGTGAATTGGAAAAACAAAGAAAAATATATTGATGATTACTTTAATTTAGTAGTTAATAATGAAAATTTCATTTTTAAAGATTCCAATAAACCCTCTTGGGTATGGTTACCTTCCATTTAACCCTTGGACCCTAATGAAGGAAGTGGGTACCAAAGTATATATATTATATTTTTTGCAGGTACACCACAACAAAAGGAAGGCTATTTCGGTATCTCTAAATATCTGCGAAAATTTAGCTTATCGAAAAAGCACATGATTCAATATTTCCTAAAGGTGTTATAATTATCCATATTCTCTACTATTCTCGATTACTGATATCCCATAATACTTGTTCTTTTTAATCGATGACAAATAGGGAGAAATATGTTTTCATTGTTATCTAACATTTTGTTACAAGAAACATTAATTTTATTATATATATACATAACAAAATGTTGCAGATAAGATTTTTAGTCCCGGGGGGGGGGGGGGTGATAAACATATAAAGGCATACATTCAAGGGGAGAAAATCAATATCTCAAAAAATATGTAAGGTGTTGTCATCAATCAAAAAAGGGGGAGAATGTTGATTTGCAAGATTTTTGATTCACTACAACGAAGAAATGAAGATCAATTGAACAGTTAGTATTTATGTTTATGTGCGTATTTAGTGTATTAGAATATTGTTAAAATCTATCCTCAAATAATTCTACACAAATGCACGAAGAAATTATGGAAATAACTAGTCAACTAGTTAAAATCCTTTTAGTCAGCTAGTAACAACTACTAGTCAACTAGTTAAAAATCTACTATTCAACTAGTAGTAACTACTGGTCAACTGGTCAAAAATCAACTAGTCAACTAGTAACCAGAACCGCACATTTTTTGACTAACTAGTCGACTCTGGTTAGTTTTCTATCAATCGACTGGTAAACATAAAAATGTACAGTAATGGCTATTTTTTCAAGCAATTTTCAAATATAATTTTTTTTATTAACCAGTTGACTGGTGATTTTCAGACTAGTTAACTGATTCGACATATCGGTCATTTTTATGAAAGGTTGTCATTCTTCATGAAAAGGTATCTCTTCATTTACGAAAAGAAATGGGCACATGTCTTTGAATAAACTCTTCATGAAGGATCACTACCTTTTAACTATTATGTATACATTTCAAACTCAGATTTTCTAATGATCGATTCTTTGAAATCTGTTCTATTTTTGATCTTCATCGCTAGATTCTTGAATTCTAAAAAGCTCCCAAATTCAAGTTACTTGTTGAATCCTTGATAACATTTCATATATCTTGATTCGACAAGAAACAATATTCCTTCATTATTGGCATTCAAATCATATACTTGAGGATAAGATTATAGGAAGGGTGTACTTAAATTGTTGACTATCTGTATTGAACAAATAACACAAAGAAAAAGTTAAAACACTTGTGATTGTTGAAGTCCTATCTAGTTGCTCAGGCGAGAGGCATCCTTGCAGTGGCTCGGTTGTATAGACTTGTTTCTCCGGGTTAAGAGAGGGCGTGATAGTGAATTTCAAAGAGGAGCTTCGAGACTGGACGTAGGGACGGGAAGTCTGAACCAGTATAAAATTCATGGTGTCACTTTACTTTACTTACTGCTTTTATCTACTTGTGATGTACGATATTAGTTCTTATTTATTTGCATAGCTATTGTATATAGCTAGTTAGTATATTATATGCATTTCCACTATATCCATATAGATCCTGCTTAAGTCATACACACCGACTATTTTCAAGTGGTATCAGAGCTTGGAGTTCTAGAGAACGTAACAACATCCTAGAACAAATGGCAATAAAGAAGTCTAGTTAAGGGATTAGAAAATGGAAAAGCAACAAAGAAGAATCAACAGAGCAAGGAAGCAAATGTCTCATGGCTAAAGTCAAATCACAATCGGTATGTAAAGATTCATTATATAAAGATCATCTGTTAGACCATGAAAAACCGTTAAAAGCTTAGGTAAACTTAATGCACTTATTTTAGCCAAGTTTAAAGATTGCGAGCAAGAAAATTCCAAATTAATAGAGGGAAACAATTTTTTAGTTAAACAGGTTTTGAAAATTCCTTAGAAGAGCTTATTTTTCAAAAAGATTTCCTTCTAAAAGAAAATGAGCAGCTAGAAGATAAAAACAATGTTCTTTTAAAGGAAATCGATCGTTTACAAAATAAAAATACATCTTTAGAAGATTCTTTACTAATTCTAGTTCTTTAATTTTGTCTCTTAAAAAGGAGAATGGATCTTTAATTGAAAAGAATCAAGAATTATCTAAAGAATGTGAGTTTTTAAAGGTTAACCATAATATTTTGCAAAATGAAATTTCTGACTCAAAAGAAAATTTTGAAAAATTACAATCTTCTTTAGATAATTCAGAATCTCAAATTTCTAGTGTCAAAACTGAGAACAGTTCTTTAAGATGGAAGAATTCTGAATTAAATAAGAAAATTGATGATTTAAAAATTAACAAAATCTCTTTTGAAAATGTCAAACGCGACTTTGGGATCAAATTTGATGAATGTACAAGTAAATTCCCGAAATTTAATAAAGGTCAAAATAATTTAAATATGATTTTATCTAGTTCTAGATCTTTACATGACAAAAGTGGTTTAGGATATAATAAAACTAATCATGGAAATAGTACTAGATATGTTTTTATGTACAATAGAAATATCTTTGCTAGTACTTATGAACATCCAAGATCCAACTATTATAGATTTTCGAATATTTCTATGACTAGAGATATGTATCATAAATCTAGAAGTACAAAAGAAAATACCAATAGAAGTTGTTTAAATATTTGGGTTCCTGTAAATTGGAAAAACAGAGAAAAACATATTGATGATTACTTTAGTTCAGTAGTTAATAATGAAAATATCATTTTTTTTTAAAGGTTCCATTAAACCCTCTTGGGTATGGTTACCTTCAATCTAACCCCTGGACCCTAACGAAGGAAATGGGTACCAAAGTGTATGTGTGTGTGTGTGTGTGTGTGTGTATATATATATATATATATATCATATTCTTCGCAGGTGCACCACAACAAAAGGAAGGCTATTTCTGTATCTATAAATATCTGTGAAAAATCAGCTTGTCTAAAAAGCAGATGATTCAATATTTCCTAAGGGTGTTATAATTATCTATATTCTCTACTATTCTCGATTACAGATATCTCATGATACTTATTCTTTTTAATCAATAACAAAGGGGGAGAAATATGTTTTCAATGTTATCTAACATTTTGTTATAGGAAACGGTAAGTTTATTATATATATATACATAACAAAATGTTGCAAATAAGCTTTTTAGTCAGGGGGAGATAAGCATATACAAGCATACATTATGACATCCCACGTCCGTTAATGTCACTCACTAAGGGAATGCATTAAGTTTCGTGAATCTTTATAGATAAACAGACACAGAATATTACAAGAAAGATATGATAAGATAGCAGCGTAAACTCAATTTTTTATTTCAAACGTAAACCATAAAATCGTGGTCCAAAATACCATAAGTCACAAAAACCATTACAATAATATAACCTCTGTCTTGTACCATCAGAGCACATAAATATATATGAAAAACATAATTCCCCAAACAAAAGAGCTAAGCCATAGTAGAGAGAAGAACTTTAGGTATACTTCAAAAGCATCTCCTCCAAGATGATAACCGAGTCTTGACTAAGCCTGAGAATTCCCTCCTTGTGAACCGGGGGGGGGGGGGGGGAATGGAAGAAAGAAGAGGAAACAAAAAGGCTTAGACATAAAGTCTGGCGAGTCCAGTTACTTTTAGCAAGTGAACAAATAAAAGTAGCATGACAGACATATAAAATGGATAAGAGAGAGATAACTACATAAAGGCGGATATGACAAGGTAAACAGGATAGGGTGTGTACGCTTCTAATGACTACACTGTGCCATTACTAGTATAATCAGAATGAAATGATTCCATCCACTATAAGCTAGTAGACTTAGGCATACGTCTGAGTGTACCCTAACTACTACCCTAATCGATCTGCTCCCTAATCCACGTAGATACCTTGTGTCGGCTCCACAGTAGGAGGTATCACTCCCTAAAGTTGCAACCCTTCATCTTTATAATGTGCACAACCATATCTACAGGTGTCACGGTCTTATCCACTTCTGCCCGGCTCATGCATGCACATGGCCCGGTCGGTTTGCGCCGCTCACACCGTCCTTCACATTTGGATCTCATACAATCAGTCCAATAAGCGTGCCCCTTCTCCGACCTAGTTCGGAGTATATGTTTGATATCAACTCTGGGTTACTGGCTGAAATGGGTCTCACACGATATGATACAAGCTCTCCCATTTGTCTTGTATCCCCTACTAGGTTTTCATTGGCTATGTATACCACTAGGTGTTTTTAATTACATAACCCTATTATTCTTATAAGTTATGCTTACCCTAAAAGGTGTCTTTAATTACATAACTTTATTATTTCCTCTGGTTATGTATACCACTAGGTGTCTTTAATTACATAACCTTATTGGGTTAAGTTTGTGGGCCTATATGTAAATATTACCCACCCCCTCAGATTTACTTAACCCATCCTCTGTTCAACCAAATTTACTTAACCCCAATTTTAGTTCATATTCGTACAATCCCTATGGATTCAACTAGGTTAAGTATTACAATTTGTTACCATGCCCATTTATGGTTATAATGGGCTAGACCTCCCACATTTGGCCTACAGCTTGTAGATGCTGGATATGCCGGTCGGGTTTGGGCAGACTTCTTCCATAAGTTGGGCCTAACCTCGTGTCTTATCCCGTTTCATATTTGTGCACTTAGACCCCTCACATTAGATCCAACATTTGCAGTTGATGGATATGTCGGTCCAGTCTGCGCAGACTTCCACCACAAATGCAATATAACCTCGTGTCATAAGTGTTGTTATAGTCTTCTAATTACTGTAGTCCTAGGCATGTTAATTATTATAATTTTTACCTATTTCCTTATAGATGTCCATGTCCTTTTCCCCATATTGAATTATATGTCCAATCCATGTTTGTAAGCATTATTCAAAATATATCAATACGAATCTTTTTCCCCCGTTCCCTAACTAACGTATTCGCATATAATTCGTGGCATACCTAGGCCAGATAATAGCCTAGTCATAAACAGTAAAAGGGAAAGGTGATGGGAATATGACAAAGGTGATTGTTCTAACATAAATGGAATAATTATATACTAACATGGTGATAAGATGAACATATAAGCATAGATCCAATGAAATAGTGACAGTTAACTAGTTTGAAAATAGCAAGGATGTTAAGATAAGAATAACAAGATCTAAATATTAATTTAGATGTCCAATAGCTTCAGATCTAATATGATAAGCACAAGGAGATCTAAATAATAAGCTAGATTTGATCAATAATTTATATGTCCACATAATTCAGATCCAATAGTTAAGAGTAGACCCAACACAAATAAGGTTTAAGATCCACATCTTAGAATGTCACAGAAGTTACAACAGATCCGACTAGATAGAGATTTAGGTCCAAGTTATAACCAATTGAGAATGGCATATGTTCTCAATTTTTAATGGATCTAGTATAATTTAGGCATAAATTCAAACTATAGTCATATCAGGTTTACTTTTAAATATTTAAATCTAAAAGAAACTAAGAACTCACAGTGTTTGGATTAGAAAATAGAACTTGAAAATAAGTTTGTTGAGATGTGGATCTACACTTGAATCTTTAAGTGATTAGCCTTATTTGATTGTTGTAGAAGATAAAGAATCCAATTCAGTACAGACACCGGCAGTGTTTGTCCTCCATGGAATTCTAGTGAAGAAAACAAGAGAAATGGATTTCTATATATAGTTGCCAACCTCCAGAAACCGACTGCCACCTTAGCCCTGGGGGGTCGACCCCTCCTGAGGGGGTCGACGCATGGGTCGACACCCCCTTGAGGGGTCGACCCCGGGGTCGACACCCCTCCTATGGAGTCGACTCCCCTAGGCGGGATTTTTCCCACTTCCCCCACTTTATATGATTTCGAATTTTGAACCGAACATTTTGACTTCCTGGGTCCTATATATATAATTCTTCTAAGCGTATACAAACTTCAAACCTATGGTGTCCGTTTTGTGCAGACCAAATGTCTATCTTAACTAGAATTTCAAGATGGACGCAATGACATAGTCCGTTTCCCTTATTTCTGAACATTAAATTAATTATTATTTAATTTTCCTTCTTGAATGTTGTTAAAATTTAGCGGTGTTACATTCTCCCCTACTTAAAGGATTTCTTCCTCGAAATCTTCGTTTTAAGAAGAATTTATATCCTACCATCCATAACACAACTACTCTTCCATCAACCACAGGCATCCATTGTCCTTAAAGACTTCTAATGCTTATATGAACATATGCCAAGGTGTGTGTATATGTCCCAATACTAATGCGAAGATTGGGTGGTCTACTGATTTAGTCGACCTCCTTAATGCAATGTATGTTAATGCCATGAATCCAATATGTATGCAAAAAATCTTATTATAATATGTAAGTTCTATACGTGTGCACACTCATTGGTCCAAATGCAACATCCATCTGGTAATACATCCATTTTCATCCATTAAAAGGAAAGAAAATGCACACACATCCATATGCAGTATGAGGGTGATTGAGCTGATCTAGTGCCTAATGTGTGTGTGTATGCATCCACAGGAAACCATTAGCAACCACCTGCATCCATCAAACATAACATGTATCAAACACATGTTTACATCTGTAACGTTCCTATCTAAAGATCGAAAATGCTATTAATAGGACATACTCAAATGATAGAAGCAAGCATAGATAAAACTTTGGAAAATGAGTTAAGAACATACACTCGAAAAGGAAAGGGTACGAAGCATGAATCTTGTTTTCGGTATCCCAAGTCGCATCCTCTGGATTATCTCCCCATTGAACCTTTTTCAACTTGATTTCTTTATTATGGAGCTTCTTAATTTCTGATGCTAGAATACGGGTAGGGACTCATCAGACTGTCGTCTCCCGTTCCACTTCTACCTCCTCTAATATACTTGGCTCAACAACTTCCATGGTGTCATGCAAGCACTTTCGCAGATGAGAAATGTGGAAAACATCATGAACGCCAGATAGATTTTCTGGGAGCTTAACTCTATACGCCATTTGGCCAATCCTTTCGGTTATGGGAAATGGTCCCACAAATCTGGGTGCCAACTTCCCTACAGATCCGAAGCGAACCACATTCCTCAAAGGTGATACTTTAATAAAAACTAAGTCTCCCACTTAAAATTCGATGTAAGTCCTCTTATCTGGATAGGATTTCTACCTATCTTGAGTTGTCTTCATCCGCCGTCGAATAAGGTCAGTCTTCTCGGACGTTTCTCTAATCGTATCAGGTCCAAGTAACAATCTTTCTGTAGATTCCCACCAGCAAGTTGGTAATCTACAGGGTCGTTCGTACAATGCTTCGAAGGGTGTCATGCCGATGCTAGTTTGATAACTATTGTTATAGGCGAACTCTACTAAAGGAAGGTGCTCTTCCCAAGTCCCTCCGAAGTCTAGGATACACAACCTTAAAAGATCCTCTAGAATTATGTTCACCCTCTCCATCTGTCCATCGGTCTGAGGATGATAAGCGGTGCTCAAACACAACTATGTACCTAATGCTTCTTGCAAGCTCCTCTAAAATTCACTGGTAAAAATGGTGTCACGATCGCTTACGATGCTGGAAGGTACTCCATAAAGATGGACTATCTCACGAACATAAATCTCAGCCAACCATGATGTTGTCCTTTTACTCTCCACTAGAATGTAATGGGCGCTCTTAGTCAATCCGTCCACTACTATCCAAATACTAGTGTTGCCTTTCTTTGACCTAGGCAACCCATCTATGAAGTCAATGGAGACGCTCTCCCATTTCCACTGTGGAACCTCCAAAAGATGAAGTAAACCACCGGGCTTTTTTTGCTCAGCTTTAACCTGCTGGCAAACTAAACATTGTGAAACAAATTCTGCCACATCTTTCTTCATCCTGGCCCAAAAGAAAACCCTCTTCATGTCCCTGTACATCTTATCACTGCCTGGATGAATAGTCATCTTAGAATGGTGGGCTTTTTCTAGGACTGCCTTTATCAAGCTTCCAGTTTGAGGAACACAAAGCCTTTCATCTCATCGCAACCACCCCTTTTCATCTATGGAATATCTACAGAGGTGACTAGAAGTCTCCCTTTTCTGAGCTTATCCATGATGTCTAAAATCTGTGGGTCACCTTGCTGCGAGGCTCCTATCTGATCCACAAGAGTAGGTTGTATTTCTAACAATGCAAATAATTCAGGCAAAATTTCAATAGAGGGTCTAAAGTCAAAAGTTAATTTGAACTCCAAGCTCTTCCTTTCCACAAACAGAGGACTTAAGGCCATCCTCTACCTACTTAGTGTGACAGCCACCACATTACACTTGCCAGGAGTATAAGCAATTTCAAAATAAAAGGGTCTAGGAACTCCATCCACCTTTGTTGCCTTAAATTAAGATCCTTTTGCGAGAACAGGTACGTGATAGATTTATTATTTTATATAACTCGAACTTCTCTCCAAGTAAGTAATGACGCCATGTCTTTAGCGCAAATACTATGGCAGCTAGCTCTAAATCATGGGTGGTGTAGTTCTTCTCATGAACTCTCAACTATCTACCCCCATTACACACTACCTTTCCTTCTTGCATCAGAACCTCACCAAGCCCTGTACCACATGCATCACGGTAAACCGTAAACACTTTGTTCCCATCAGGTAAAGTCAAGATTGGGGCTATTGTCAGAGCCCTCTTTAAACGTTGGAAAGCAACATCACAATCTATATCCCATTAAAATGCCAAGTTCTTCTTTGTCAGCCTGGTGAGAGGGGCTGATATCTTTGCGAAGTCCTTAATGAACTTCCTATAATAATCTGCCAATCACAGAAAGCTTCTCACCTTTGTTACATTTTTCGGAATTTGCCAATCTTGCACTGCAACTACCTTCGAGGGATCCACAGCTATCCCTTCTTTGAAGACTACATTCCCTAAGAATCTCACCTCTTTTCTCCAAAAATGGCATTTAGAGAACTTTGCCTTAAGTTGATGCTCACGGAGAGTTTTCAAAACTTCTCTCAAATGTTGGGCATGCTCTTCTTCGCTTTTGGAGAAAATCAAAATATCATCCACAAAGACTATGACAAATTTATTTAGAAATCCACGAAACACCCTACTCATCAGATCGACAAAATAGGCGAGTGCATTTGTAAGAACAAAAGGCATAACTAGCCATTTAAAGAAACCATCTGGAGTCCTAAAAGCAGTCTTGTCTATACTATCCTCAACCACCCTCAACTGATGAAATCCCGTGGCCAAGTCAAACTGAGAGAATACCGAAGCACCAACAAGATGGTGAAACAAGTCGTCTATCCTTGGAAGTGGGTGCCTGTTCTTCTTTGTGAGTTTGTTTAACTCTCTGTAGTCCATACACAAATGAAGCAAACCATCCGCCTTAGTTGCGAATACAACTGGAGCAACCCATTTAGATATGCTTCGTCTGATAAATCCTTCCTCGAGTAGCTCCCCTACTTGCTTACTCAACTCCCTCCTTTCCCTTGGAGCCATATGACAGACTGGTAATGCAACTAGCTTTGCCTTGTTGATCAGATATATACAAAAATCGATCTTACGCCTCGAAGTTAAACCCCGTACCTCATCAAAAATATCAGAATAATCTCGTACTACTGGAACAAATTGTAAATCATCTATGGATGCATCAAGAGACTTTAGGAAGCTAATAATAACAGACCCTCGGGGGTCGCACGAAATCTCAAGTGTCCTCTCATGGCAAGTCAGAAGTCTAACGACCCTCCTTTCACAATCTAGAATGGCACCATACGTGGTTAGCCAATCGATCCCTAGAATCAACCCATAGCCCATGAACCCGAGCGTATATGCGTCATATTCAAATTCGACTCCTAACACAGATATTCTCAAACCCTAACAAATCATAGATACCTGAGCCGAACCACCAATGGGGTTTGAGACAACTATGGGATCCACTACCATATTAGTATTTGAGTGCAGAGATTCAACCACAGAACTAGATATAAATGAATGTAAAGCACTAGAATCAAAAAGTGTTCTAATAGGATGATTTGAAAGAGAAATCAAATCTTCTACAGAATTTTTTCTACCTCTACCAGGAGCACTGATCGCGAGAGCATGCACTTGCCCTCCAGAAGTTCCTTCCCTTTGACCTTGTCCCTGTTTCTTCACGCACTCCCTAGCAAAGTGTCCAACCTCTCCACAATTGAAGCAAGAATTCTTCCTTCTTTTATAGTCTTTCTCCAAGTGACCCTCACGCCCACAACTGTGACACTTCCTTTTATCCTTACCCTTACCATTCTTTCCACTTTTCTTCTATTGCTGCTGTTGTTGTCCTTTCTTGGGCCATATCTTCTTGTTTTGCATTGTTTCCTCAACTTTAACCTCCTTATTTTCTCCTTTCTCTTCCTCATACATCAAGGCCATATCAATAAGTCTTTCAAAGGTGGCTCCCGTTAGGATATGGGACATGGCTAACCCATGAAGGGGTTCATTTAGCCCTTTAACAAACTGCAAAGCCTTCTTATGCGGAGTGTCTACCAGCTCTAGTCCGAATGTGGCCAGTTGGTTGAATTTGTTCACATATTCTCTAAAAGTCAAGTTCCCTTGTTTGAGTGCTAAGAATCTCTCCATCTGCATGCTATTCTCAGGTTAGGAAAGAAATTTCATCTCAAACCTCTGTCTAAAGTCATCCCAAGTTTCCACCGGACGGCCTGCTTGGGTTACCTCCCAACAAAATGAAGCTTCATTCTTCAATAGCCAAGTAGCAAACTGAATCTTCCTTCGATCCTCTACTTCAAAGATTACAAACAAGTCCTCGGTCTCCTTGAGCCAGTTCTTTTCCTCCACAAATGTATCTGTTCCATGGAATGGCTTCCCTCCCATTGCACGGAAACCTTTGCAGATCTTAGAGAAGTTGTGTGCATGTGGAGGAGGAGGAACAACGGGTGAAACTGAGGGAGGAACATTTCCTTAGCCTTCGGCAGGCATCATGGCCTACAGATACCTACTTAACCATCCTGGTATAGTAACGCCCTCCGGGATATTGCGTTCCCCAGACATGCTAAAATAAAAAAAGGAAAGAGATTCAAACAAGGGATCAAAAGATATTACTTATGGCTTTCTGGGGAATGTTTTTCAAAATAGTCTTTTCTTTTTGAAAATTCTTCCTTTTAAAACCTTCTTAAAAATAGTTTTCAAAAACTTTTGTTTAATATGATAACCTTCAGCTCTGATACCAAGTGTGACAACCCACGTCCGTTAATGTCACTCACTAAGGGAATGCATTAAGTTTCGTGAAGCGTTATAGGTAAACAGACACATAATATTACAAGACAGATATAATAAGATAGCAGGGGTAATTCAAAATTTTATTTCAAACATAAACCATAATATCATGGTCCAAAATACCATAAGTCACAAAAACCATTACAATAATATAACTTCTTTCTTGTACCACCAGAGTACATAAATATATTAAAAAAACATAATTCCCCAAACAAAAGAGCAAGCCATAGAAGATAGAAGAACTTGAGCTATATTTCAAGAGTAGCTCCTATAAGATGATAATCGAGTCTTGACTAAGCCTGAGAATTCCCTCCCTGCGAACCTGGGGGAGGGAGGGGGAACGGAAGAAAGAAGAGGAAACAAAATGGGTTTGGCATATTGTCTGGCGAGTCTGGTTACTTTTAGCAAGTAAACCAATAAAAGTAGCACGACAGGCATATAAAGTGGATAAGATAGAGATAACTACATAAAGGCAGATATGACAAGGTAAACAGGATAGGGTGTGTACACTTCTAATGACTACTCTGCACCATTATTAGTATAACCATAATGAAATAGTCCCTTCCACTATAAGCTGGTAGACATAGGCATACGTCCGAGTGTACCCTAACTGCTACCATAATCGATCAGCTCCCTAATCCACATTGATACCTTGTGCCGGCCCCACAGTAGGAGGTATCAATCCCTGAAGTGGCAACCTTTTAGTTATCATATCCCCTTTGCCGGCTCATGCACGCACATGGCCCGGTCGGTTTGTGCGGCCCACACCGTCCTTCATGTCTGGATCTCTTACAATAAGTCCAATAAGTGTGCCCCTTCTCCGACCTAGTTCAGAGTATATGTTTGATACGAACTCCGGGTTACTGGCTGAAATGGGTCCCATTCAATATGATACAAGCTCTCCCCTTTGTCTTGTATCCCCACTTGGTTTTCATTGGCTATGCATACCACTAGGTGTCTTTAATTACATAAACCTATTATTCCTACAATTTATGCTTACCCAAAAAAGGTGTGTTTAATTACATAACTTTATTATTTCCTCCGATTACATATACCACTAGGTATCTTTAATTAGATAACCTTATTGGGTTAAGTTTGTGGGCCTATATGTAAATATTACCCACCCCCTCAGATTTACTTAACCCACCCCTTGTTCAACCAAATTTATTTAACCCCAATTTTAGTTCATATTCATACAATCCCTATGGATTCAACTAGGTTAAGTATTACAATTTGTTACCATGTCCATTTATGGTTATAATGGGCTAGACCTCCCACATTAGGCCTACAGCTTGTGGATGCTGGATATGCTAGTCGGGTTCAGGCAGACTTCTTCCACAAGTTGGGCCTAACCTCGTGTCTTATCCCATTTCGTATTTGTGCATTTAGAACCCTCACATTAGATCCAACATTTGCGGTTGCTGGATATGCCGATCGGGTCCGGGCAGACTTCCACCACAAATGCAATATAACCTCGTGTCATAAGTGTTATTACAGTTTTCTAATTATTGTAGTCCTAGGCATGTTAATTATTATCCAATTTTTACCTATTTCCTTATAGATGTCCGTGCCCCTTTTTCCCCATATTGAATTATATGTCCAATCCATGTTTATAAGCATTATTCAAATTATATCAATTCAAATCTTTTTCCCCTGTTCCCTAACTAACGTATTCGCATATAATTCGCGGCAACTAGGCTAGATAATAGCTTAGTTATAAACAGTAAAAGGGAAAGGTGATGGGAATATGAAAAAGGTGATTGTTCAAACATAAATGACATAATCATATACTAATATGGTGATAAAGTGAACATATAAGCATAGATCCAATGAAATGGTGACAGTTAACTAGTTTTAACATAGCAAGGATGTTAAGATAAGCATGACAAGATCTAAATATTAATTTAGATGTCCAGCAGGTTCAAATCTAATATGATAAGCACAAGGAGATCTAAATAATAAGCTAGACCTGAATAATAATTTAGATGTCCACATAATTTAGATCCAATAATTAAGAGTAGATCTGACACAAATAATGTTTAAGATCCACTTCATAGAATGTCACAAAAGTTATAATAGATCCGACTAGATAGAGATTTAGATGCAAGTTATAACCAATTCTGAATATCGTATATTCACAATTTACAATGGATCTAGTATAATTTAGGCACAGATCCAAACTATAGTCATATCAGGTTTACTTTTAAATATTTAAATCTAAAAGCAACTAAGAACTCACATTGTTTGGATTAGAAAATAGAACTAGAAAAGAGGCTTGTTGAGATGTGGATCTACACTTGAATGTTTAACTGATTAGCCTTATTTGATTGTTGTAGAAGTTAAAGAATTCAATTCAATTTAGACATCGGCAGCATTTGGCCTTCATGGAATCCAAGTGAAGAAAACAAGAGAAATGGACCTCTATATATAGCTGCCAAACTACAGAAAGCGACTATCACCTCAGCCCTAGTGGGTCGACCCCTTTTAGGGGGTCTACCCATGGGTCGACACCCCTTTGAGAGGTCGACCCCGGGGTCGACACCCCTCCTACGGGGTCGACTCCCCTAGGCGTGATTTTTCCCGCTTCCCCCACTTTTTATGATTTCGAATTTTGAACTGAAAATTTTGAATTCCTAGGACCCATATATATAAAATTCTTCTACACGTATACAAACTTCAAACCTTCATAACTTCCTCATGCAGTGTGTGTTTTATGTAAACCAAATGTCTATCCTAAACAGAATTTCAAGACGGATGCAATGGAGCAGTTCGTTTCCCTTAATTCTGAATATTAAAATAACTATTATTTAATTTTCCTTCTTTAATGTTTTTAAAATTTTGGGGTGTTACATACATTCAGGTGGAGCAAATCAATATCTCCACAAATACGCAAGGCGTTGTCATCAATTAAAAAAAGGGGAGAATGTTGATTCGCAAAATTTTTGATCCACGACAACGAAGAAATGACGATCAATTGAAGAGTTAGTATATATGTTTATGTGCGTGTTTTGTGTGCTAGAATATTATTAAAATCTATCCTCAAATAATTCTACACAAATGCACGAAGAAACTATGGAAAGAACTAGTCAACTAGTTAAAAATCTACTAGTCAACTAGTAGCAACTACTACTCAACTAGTCAAAAATCTAGTAGTCAACTGGTCAATAGTCAACTAGTCAACTAGTAACCAGAACGTCACATTTTAGTACTAACCAGTTGATTGGTTAGTTTTCTACCAGTCGAATAGTAAACATAAAAATGTACAGTAACGACTATTTTTTCAAGCAATTTTCAAATATAAATATTATTTTATTATTAACCAGTTGACCGGTGATATTCAGACCAGTTGACTTATTCGACATAACAATCATTTATATGAAAGGTTGTCATCTTCATGAAAAGGTTTCTTTTCATTTATGAAAAGAAATAGTGCATTTCTTCGATTAATCTCTTTATGAAGGATCATTACCTTTTAACTATTATATACATATACTTCAAACTCAGTTTTTCTAATGACCAATTCTTTGAAAATCTATTCTATTTTTGATCTTCATCTCTAGATTCTTGCATTCTAAAAAGCTATCAAATTCAAGTTACTTGTTGAATGCTTGATAACATTTCATATATCTTGATTCGACAAGAAATAATCTGCCTTTAATCTTTGCATTCAAAACATATACTCGAGGATAAGATTAAAGGAAGCGTGTAACTAAATTGTTGACTATCCGTGTTGAACAAAGAACACAAAGAAAAAGACAAAACACTTGCAATTGTTAAAGTCATGTGTAGTTGCTGAGGCAAGAGGCATCCTTGTAGTGGCTTAGGTATACTGACCTATTCCTCCTGTTAGGAGAGGGCGTGATAGTGAATTCCGAAGAGAAGCTTCGGGACTGGACGTAGGACGCGAAGTACGAACCAGTATAAAATTCCTGATGTCACTTTACTCTACTTACTACTTTTATCTACTTGTGATATATCATATCAGTTCTTATTTATTTGCATAACTATTGTATATAAGCGAGTTAGTATATTATTTACATTTCCGCTATATCCATATAGATCCTGCTTAAGTCATACACACTGACTCTTTTCAAGTGGTATCAGAGCCTGGTGTTCTAGAGATCGTAACAACATCCTAGAACAAATGGCAATAAAAAAGTCTAGTCAAGGGATTAGAAAATGGAAAAGCAACAAAGAAGAATCAAAAGAGCAAGGAAGCAAATATCTCGTGGCTAAAGTCAGACCATAATCGGTATGTTAAGATTCATTACATAAAGATCTTCTGTTAGACCTTGAAAAACTGTTAAAAGGTTTTAAAAGCTTGGGTAAACTTAATGCAATTATTTTAGACAAGTTTAAAGATTGCAAGCAAGAAAATTCCAAATTAATAGAGGAATACAATTTTTCAGTTAAACAAGCTAAATGTTTTGAAAATTCCTTAGAAGACATTATTTTTCAATCTAGAAGAAAATGAGCAGCTAGAAGATAAAATCAAAGTTATTTTAAAGGAAATCGATCTTTTACAAAATAAAAACACATCTTTAGAAGATTCTTTAACTAATTCTACTTCTTTAATTTTGTCTCTTAAAAAGGAGAATGGAGCTTTAATTGAAAAGAATTTAGAATTATTTAAAGAACGTGAGTTTTTAAAGGTTAATCATAATACTTTGCAAAATGAAATTTCTGACTCAAAAGAAAATTTTGAAAAATTACAATCTTCTTCAGATAATTCAGAATCTCAAATTTTTAGTGCCAAAACTGAGAATGGTTCTTTAAAATGGAAGATTCTGAATTAAATAAGAAAATTGATGATTTAAAAATTAACAAAATCTCTTATGAAATTGTCATTCGCCACTTTGGGATCAAATTTGATGAACGTACAAGTAAGTTCACGAAATTTAATAAAGGTCAAAATGATTTAAATATGATTTTATCTAGTTCTAGACCTTTACATGACAAAAGTGGTTTAGGATACAATAAAAATAATCATGGAAATAGAACTAGATATGTTTTTATGTACAATAGAAATATCTTTGCTAGTAATAATGAACATCTAAGATCCAATTATTATAGATTTTCGAATACTTCTATGACTAGAGATATTTATCGTAAACCTAGAAGTACAAAAGGAAATACCAATAGAAGTTATTTAAATAATTGGGTTCCTGTAAATTGGAAAGATAGAGAAAAATATATTGATGATTACTTTTAATTCAGTAGTTAATAATGAAAAATTCATTTTCAAAGGTTTCATTAAACCCTCTTGGGTATGGTTACCTTCCATCTAACCCCTGGACCCTAATGAAGGAAGTGAGTACCAAAGTATATATCATATTTTTTGCAGGTACACCACAACAAAAGGAAGGCTATTTCGGTATCTCTAAATATCCGTGAAAATTCAGCTTATCGAAAAAGCACATGATTCAATATTTCCTAAAGGTTTTATAATTATCTATATTCTCTACTACTCTCGATTACTGATATCTCATTGTGCTTATTCTTTTTAATGGATGACTGTAACACCCCACCTCCATTAAGGTCACTCACAAAGAGAATGCATTAACTTTAGTGAGGATCATAAGATATAGGACAGATAAAATTACAAAACAGAGAAATTTAAGCAGTGGAAAACAATTAGATCTTTTATTCCATAGTAGCATAATAGGGTAAACTTTCATAAGGGTTGTTTCAAACATCAACACCAAAACATCAAATATCTGTCTTGTTTCTCAAAAGAAGCATAATACAAAATAACATAACATAATTCCCCATTAAGCAGTAGCCATCCATAGCAGTAAAGCAAAGAGTCCAAAGCAATACATCACAATCTTCGAGCTTGAAAAGAATCTGAACAAAGCGGTGGTATTACCTCCCTGTGGACCGAGGGAAACGAAAGAAAGAAGGCAAAACAAAAACAGAGTCAGACATAAAGCCTGGTAAGTCCAGTGACTTTCAGCATGTAAACAGGTAAAGGTATCATGATATGAATAAACTGGATACAAGACATAACCATGATAATAAGCATCGCAAGATAACGAGATAAGCATAAGATAAGACTAGAACATGATAAGGTATCGTACTGATTCCTAATTTCTCTGCACCACCTAACTAGTGTTTAACTAATGTCATTTGTTACAAAACAAGATAAGTGATCCCCATTTCCAACATGATAGTTTTATAGGTACATATCTCATGATGAGGGTCCCACCTCATATTGACAGTTTGCCTGTCCCCACCGTACCTATCTTAATTGATCGGCTCCTACTCATAACGTTCTGCATGTGTTTGTATAAACCTAGCCCCTACTTGTAGATACCTGTGCTGGTCCCACCATAGGGTGTATCATTTCCTATGGTGGCAACCTGATAAAGTTTTAGAGTGCATAGCTTTATACCTATTTGGTACTCAATGTCTAAATTTTCCCAAGCCGGAATTACGTGCACGCCCATAATCCGTTGGAACCTGCACTGCCGTACCACCTACCGCTATTTTGACCGCTTATAATCAGCCTAGTAATCGTGCCTCACCCTGCCTAGCTCAGGGTCTCGTTGATACCTAATGCGGGTTACTGCTGAAAAGGGTCCCACTACTAGGGTTTTCCTAGGGTCTATTCGTCTACCCCCTTATTGGTTAAATGTCATCAATCAATCAATTCAAGTTTACTTAACCCACTCATTCATCATGTTATATTGGTTAAGTGTCATTAATCCAGTCGAGTTACTTAACCCACCCACTTGTCATGTCATATTGGTTAAGTATTGTATGTTGACTTAACCCTACCATACTTAACATGTTTGTTTAGCATTAATTATTTATTACTGCATCAACCTCTCACATTGGACTTATTTACGGTAGTTGGATTGTGCCAGACGGTTTTGGGCAGTCTTACACCGCAAACCCATTCCAACCTCGGGTTCAACATTCAATGCGCTAAGCTCTCACATTAGACTTGTTGTTTGCGGTTGCTGGATGTGCTGGGCGGTTCCGGGCAGTCTTACACCACAAACTCATTCTAACCTCATTTTAGGCATTATTACCCATCCAATCTTCTCCTTTGACCTCTCACATTAGATTGTTGTTGTTGCGGTTGCTGGATGTGCCAGGTGGTTCCGGGCAGCCTTACACCACAACTCAAATCTAACCTCGTGTCTTAGGCGGCCGTTAGATTTAATTAAACTACATATTTTCCAGTTATGTCCAAATTCCAATTTTTACATGCCAATTATCATATGCCAAATTATTGATTTACATGCCAATTTACATATGCTCAATTATTGATTTACATGCCAATTTACATATGCCCAAATATTGATTTACATGCCAATTTACATATGCCCAAATATTGATTTACATACCAATTTACCCAAACTTGCGATTATAGTAATAATACCCCCTATCCATCACAAATTATGCCCAATAATTCCACCAAACATGTTATGCCCACAATTTCACCCAAATAGGCAATACCCAATATTCCCCGTATTCAAAACGTTTGTACTTCGCGATTTCAGCCTAGGTTCGAAGTTAACCTAGGTTCAATAAAGAAAATAAATAGGGTGAGATAGAAGTTGCATAAAATAAGAACAGAGAGAAAATAGGCATGAAAATATAATCACAGGCATGAAGGCTAAGAGTTGATAAGAACATCATCATGAACATGAAAAACTGATGTACAACAAGATAAACTGATGATAATAGCATCATAAGAATAAGAATATAAGAAAAAGAACAACTTAGAATCAGGCATAGTCTCAAATTCATCTTATTACATGTCAAGACTAGATTTAGGTGTTCAAATCTAAAAATAACTGAACTTACAGCGTTTGGATTAGAAAAGATAATTGAATCGCTTGTTGTTGTTGAAGAACTCTAACTTAATATTGATTAATCCTCTAGGTTGATGAAGAACTTTTTGATTTGATTTATGTTTTAGTGGCGGCTAGGTTTAGATGAGAGTTTGGCGGAATGGAGGGGACATGAGAGTGAATAATAGAATTAGGGTTTAGGTTTGGATATGTATCTATAGGTGTGTTAGGCAAATCATGGCCTTTAGATTAGCATAGGAGTCATAAGAGCCATCTAAACCAAAGAGACATGTTACCTAGCCAACCATAGTGCGACACATAAGCCCTAAAACACAAAATTTCGTCACAGACCATTCTAGGCTAATGGGGTCAATTCCAAACACCCTGAGTTGACCCTGGGGTCGACCCAATGGGACTCGGGTCGACCCATAAAATAGGTCAGTTTGGCATTTTGCCTTCCCGCTTCCGCTGTTTTGAATTTTTTTCTTGAATTTTAGGTTGTTTTTTATTTTATAAATTTATATATATACACATATATTTCCCTTTTATGTATACAAACTTCCAAGGTCCATAACTTTCCCATACATTATCCGTTTAATCCAAACTTTGGGTCCATCTTGACAAGAATTTTGGGATGAACGCAATGGTATAGTCTGTTTTACTTAATTATCACTTTTAAATTAAGTATTTTTTAATTCGTCTTTTAATATTCATAGAAAAATATAGGGTGTTACATTCTCCCCTCCTTAAAGGATTTCGTCCCCGAAATCTCTAAGTTAAGAAGAATGCATCCTACCATCCAACATCCATCTACTCAACCATCATTCACAAGCATCCATTGTCCCTAAATAAAAGATTTCTAATGCTACATGAACATATGAAAAAGTGTGCATGTATATGTTCCTTATTTAATGCAAAATCAGGCAGTCTACTGATTCAATTGACCTCCTTAATGTGAATTATGTTAGTGCCATGAGTCCAATTATGTATGCAATTATTCCTAATGTACTTCATAACTTCTACATGAGTGCACAATCATTCATCAATATGCAACATTCATATGATAACACGTCCAATTTCAATCTCATCCATAACCAAACATATATATATATATATGCATATGCAATGTGAAAGTGACTTGAGCCGATCTAGTGCCTAAGGTGTGTGTAAATGCATCCACGAGCAACCACTAGCAACCACTTGCATACACTTGCATCCACCAAACATAACATGTCTCAAACACATGTTTACAATCATAGGATATTCCTAGATAAAGGTCGATGATATAATCAAGAGGACGTCCTAAACGATAGAACAAGTATAAACAAAGTGGTAGAAAAAGGGAAAATTAAGAACATACCCTCGAAGAGAAAAGGATACAACGTACGCATCTTAGCTTCCGTCTCCCAAGTAGCGTCTCCTTCGTCACTTCCCCATTGTGCTTTGACTAGCTTGACTTCTTTATTGCGTAATCTCTTGACCTCCGATCCAAGGATGCACGTAGGGGCTCGTCTAATCGTGGCATCTCGCTCCACTTCAACTTCCTCAAGTATGCTCAGCTCCACCACTTCCGTGGTGTCATGTAAGCACTTCCTCAAATGTGATATGTGAAGCACATTATGTACATCACTAAGCTTCTTGGGCAACTCTACTTTGTAGGCCATTTGTCCAACTCTCTCTGTAATAGGAAATGGTCCTACGAATCTTAGTGCAGGCTTCCCTACCGACCCAAAGCGAACAACATTCCTTAACGGTGATACTTTGACAAAGACCATGACTCCAACACTGAACTCAAGGTTGGTCCTTCTACTATCAGCATATGACTTTTTCCTATCTTGCGCGGCCTTCATATATCTTCGAATTAGATCCACTTTCTCCGAAGTCTCTCTAATCATATCTGGCCCAATTACTAGCTTATCTGTGGATTCCCACCAACAAGTTGGTGACCTGCATGGTCGTCCATACAAAGCTTCAAAAGGTGTCATGCCAATGCTAGACTGATAGCTGTTATTATACGCAAACTCTACTATTGGAAGGTGTCCTCCCATGTCCCGCCAAAGTCCAAGATACAAAGCCTCAAAAGGTATTCTAGAACCTGATTCACTCTCTCGGTTTGGCCGTCCGTCAGAGGATGATACGCCGTGCTTAAGCATAACTGAGTCCATATGGCTTCTTGCAAACTTTTCCAAAAGTCACTAGTAAAGATAGGATCACGATCCTTTCTAAATATTCGATTTTGAAATCACTTTCAATATTTATTATAAAATCGACAAAATTCCCGTTCGTGTTAAAATAGCGTGTAACTACTTAACACGGCTTCGCATTTCTATTTTCAAATATTTCTATTTAAATATTTCTTTTTCAAATATTTCTGTTTAAATATTTCTATTCAAATATTACTATTCAAATATTCTATTTCAAAACTGGAATGAGGCCCAATCAATTACCATAGATTTTATTTCTATGAATTTCCATACAACGCATGTATATATCAATAATGACAAATAATCAACCATCATCCAAAGTGCATTCTACACTATATAAGCATCAAATATAAATATTCAACGCTTATAACAGTCTGTCAATCAATCGACCGACATAAAACTAATTATTGGGATTAGTGTATGTCATATATCACCCCAATACCCGTGTGGGTTTTTCAAACAATCAAAAATAGATTTTATTTGTGCAGTTGGGCGATGTGTAAAATTTATCATTCCAATCAATATCAGTCAAATGTGTGCATATAAACAAATCGTCCGATTTGTTTATTTTTATTTCATTTTAAATACACATTAAAAATTCTATTTTCAACTATAAAATATTTTAACTATATAAATATTTTATTTCATTTCACATCACATCACACAATCAACTACACATCAAAATCAAACAAACAAGCATACAAGCCGTCCATGGTCTGTGGACGACGGGTGTCGGGTGCTACTAAACACCGTCTGCATCCTAGTATATATTTTAACTAGAAATAAATTTAAAAGTGAGGAGTTCTCACCGAGAAGCTAAACCAAATGCCACGACTCTTCTTATGTAGAAATCTTCGCCGTGCTCGTCTTTTGTCAATTTCATTTTCCATAGCCACTACATATATAAAAATCACATTTTAATATTGTTGCTATGTATATAAAAATCACATTTTTATATCTGTATATATCTGTTTGTGTTGTGTGATAGTGGATTTGGTTAATTAAATTATTAGAATGATAGTTAATTTAATCAATAAAGAATAAATATCCATTGCCACGAATCGATGATTTATTGGATCATCTGAATGGAGCACAAGTATTTTCAAGGATGGACCTAGCTTTAGGTTTCCATCAGCTTCGTATTGCCGAAGATGTGTTCCAATGACAGCATTCAGAGGTCCCGACTTGTTCTATGAGTGGTTAGTAATGTCGTTCGGCTTATGTAACGCTCCAGCTTACTTCGTCGATTTAATGAATAGAGTGTTCAGAGGAGTCCTGAGTAAGTTTGTTCTGGTTTTTATTGACGATATTCTAATCTTCTCTAAGTCGAAAGCCGAACATGAAAAGCATTTGGAGCAAGTTTTAGAAATTCTGAGAAGGAATGTATTAAAAGCTAAACTCTCCAAATGTATATTCTGGCAAGATGAAGTAAAATTTCTTGGCTACGTCGTATCAAAAGAGGGAATTGCTGTGGAACCAAGTAAAATCACCGCTATTCAAAATTGGAAACAGCCTAGTACTCCCACAAAAGTCTGAAGTTTTCTTGGATTGGCTGGTTATTACCAGAAGTTCGTTAAAGATTTTTCGAAGATATCTAGTCACTTAACAAAGCTTACAAAGAAGCACTCTAAATTCAAGTGGACTCCAGAATGTGAGGAGGCTTTTGAGGAGCTAAAGTTAAGATTAACAACGGCTCCAGTGTTAACGATAATCGAGGGCAATCAGGACTTGAAAGTCTGGACAGATGCATCTAGAGAAGGCCTTGGTGCAGTATTAATGCAAAGAGGTCAAGTTGTTGCTTATGCTAGCCGTCAGCTGAAGCCACATGAAAAGAATTACGTTACTCATGATCTTGAGTTGTTGGCTATCGTGTTCGCTTTGAAAATCTGGAGACACTATCTTCTGGGTGAGAAATTCGAACTGTTTACAGATCACCAGTCGTTAAAGTATCTGTTCACCCAAAAAGACTTGAATCTGAGGCAACAACGTTGGCTAGAGTTCCTTGCAGGATACGATTTTGAGATTCTATACACTCCAGGGAAAGCCAATGTCGTGGTCGATGTGCTAAGTCGAAAGAATGTAATGATCGCCAGTTTTATTATTACGACTTCCTTGATTGACAAAATATCTATTCTTCAGAAGGATGATAATTTTATTAAGGATGTGATCAAAAGGATTCAAAAAGGCGAACCCTCGTGTTTTCAAATAGATAACGATGGGACCCTGAGACTGAGAGGAAGGATTTGTGTTCCCGACATCCCCGAGTTAAAAAGGGAAGTGTTAGACGAATGTCACAAGTCCAAGCTAAGTATCCATCTAGGTGTGACTAAAATGTATAACGATCTCAAGCGAACATTCTGGTGGAAGGCTATGAAAAGGGACGTTTCAATATATGTTAGCCGATGCCCTACTTGCCAGCTAGTCAAAAGCGACCAACAGAAACTTGCTGGATTGTTGCAACCGTTGGACGTTCCAGGTTGGAAGTGGGAACATATTTCCATGGACTTCATAGATGGTTTTCCTAGAACCAGGAAAGGAAATGACAGTATTTGGGTGATCGTAGATCGCTTCACGAAGACCGCCCATTTCATACCTGTTAGATCGAACAGAACTGCTCAGAGTCTGGCGCAGATATATTTCAAGGAAATTGTTAGGCTACATGGAGTGCCGCTCAGTATAGTTAGTGATAGGGATCCAATATTTACTAGAAAATTCTGGGAGGCATTTCAAGTAGAACTGGGAACGAAGCTGAACTTGAGCACCGCTTATCATCCTCAGACAAATGGTCAAACTGAGAGGGTAAATCGTATACTAGAAGATTTATTGCGGGCTTGTGTTCATTACTTTGCTGTATCATGGGAAGACCATTTACATTTTGCAGAGTTCTCATACAACAACAGCTACCAAGCGAGCCTGACAATGTCACCATTCGAAGCATTGTATGGTAGACCGTGCCGATCCCCTACTTGTTGGGTCGAACCTGGAAATAGGCTTGTATTGGGACCATATATGATCCGCGAAGTTGAGGATAAAGTTGATTTCGTTAAGAAACGGGAGAGGACATCAAGGAGGACATGCGTCTCTTCCTAGCTAAAGGTGGTGTCAGTGCTTAAACTTGTTGGCATATATATTATTTTCACCTATGTGGTTGTTGCTGTTGCGAGGCGCCTCGGATATATCGGTCGATCTGGGACCGATGGAGTTATTCATTGGCCCATTTACACCCCAAAGGGCGGAGAAATGCAGTGTTCAGGCATTTTAATCCACATCGGTGGACCGGCCCTGACGATCCAAGGGTCACTCGAGCTCTGATCCTGAGGCTAGGCAGTCTTGAATTCGGTAAGGACTATCTTTTGCCTTGGTTCATGACGGAAATCCAATTTCCAAATACGACATGTGCGGTTTTGATTGTATACCTATATATGGCGACATAGTGGTATGGGGCACTAATGCCGTCTATGATTGATACTTATGATTTGAAATTGTTTTTGAAATATATATAAACTAGTAATAATACCAAATGCATTTTGTTTTATTCATATCAAGCATATTTTGGCCATTATAAGGTAAAAACTCTATCCTCCGGTTTGCGTTGCATTGTGTGATGGGAACTGAGTCTTATAATGGCTTCATTTTTATAAAAAGCATTGCGATGTTTAAAAGATTTACTTGTTTTAAAGCACTGGCAATCCAATGGAGTAAACCCGTTCCACGAAAGTGGCGTGGTCCTGTGCTTAGCCATATTATAAATGTGTTAAGTAGATTTCTCATATCAGTCCCATGACTGACTTGTAGTTTGTTTCACTTGCAAACTCGGGTGCCCCTCTTTCTACACGGGCAGCCTTGTATTTAGGTTTTAGAAGGCTCTTTCTAGATAGCTAGAGCTGAAGATGGATTCTATCATTTATCTCTTTTTATGCTGTCCAGCTCCTATTGTACACATTATGTTTGTTTTCCGCTGTAGACATTTATGTATAGCTGAACTGTATTTGTACTAAGTATGATCCTGTATACTGTGTAACTCTGATGATTACGTTTATCCAGTGTATTCTATTGTACATTATTTAGTGTATTTATTTAATTCTGTTCTGCTATTATCTGTTTATGTGTTATATTCCAAAAATTACCCTTGCCACCGTCAGTACGGGGTTTGGGGTTGTCTCATTTTCGATGTTGGATTTCGTGATTATACAGATATTATTATGGAAATTTGAAAGATATATTTATATCGTTATTTCCAATATGATATTTGTTGGTCATAGAATTTGATATTGGATATAAGCCGATATATTTTCTATTCAGAGCCTTGTATTTAATATCAAATGTGATATGGATTTGTCGTGAATGGTGTCTTTATTAACACTGTTCTTAAACCCAGTTGAGAAAAAGATTAAATCTTTTTATTTAGATTTAATGAAGTGTACCAATTAAATGGTATTTAATTGGAATTGAATTTGAATTGATTTTTGGGTTTATTGTGAACGATGTTTTAAATAACACTTGTTGTTTAACCCGATAATTAATGGAATGTGATTTTGGGTTGTCGTGAACAGTATCTTCAATAATGTTGTTCTTAGACCCAACCGAGTTAAGAAAATCAGAAACTAACTTGAGGTTAGTTAAGTTGAATGGTTTACTGGGTATTGATCTGATGTTGGTTTCGGCCTTCGGGGTTAATGTTTAGGGAATTGCTCACTTGCTATTTTACGGTTAAAAGTTGATAGAATGGAATGTGATTTTGGGTTTATCGTGAACCATGTTTTAAATGACACTGATTCTTTAACCCAATTAAAGATTAAAACTGAGTGGAGTTTTAATGAATCTTTAATTAGATTGAAAAGATCGAGAATGGAGTATCACCAGTTTTGCTCCAGGCGATAATTAAATCTTTAATTATATTTTAACGTGAAATGGTAATTAAATTTACCGATAACACCGTGGTGTTAGATATGAAGTATTACCAGCTTTACTTCATGGGATGAATAGGTTGGGATTGGGAAATAGAATAAATGATTACTTCGGTGTGGTTCGCTAATCCCAACTAGTTTGAATTGATATTCAAAAGAAGATTAAAGAATAAATTTAGCAGAATTTATCTTTGATAAAATTAATGGGAACCTTTCCCTAAGAATGTGAAATTTAGAAAATAACTGGAGATTAGTTAAGTTGAATGGTTTCCTGGGTAATGATCTGATGTTGGTTTCGGCCTTCGGGGTTAATATTTGGGGAACTGTTCTCTTGCTAATTTACGATTAGTGACTGATGAATTGGAATGAGGCGTATGTTGTGTTTGTGTAACACTTGTCTATTATATACGCGAGTTATTCAAAAAGACCGGGTTTATCCCATTCTGAATACCTGATTCGACGATTATTCAAAGATGAAGACGGTAGTTGAAGACTGGAGGTCTTCACGTCATTTGGATAATTGCTAATGATCTTGATTGGGCTGTACACCCAAGAGGAGGGAATCAGTTGATGATCGTCCAGACGTACTTGGAGATCGATGGATATGCGAGGTACAAGGTGCCTCCGGTTTTGTTCAGACCCAGAATGGACTTGTAAATGGACTGTGTGTCTGACATTGGATATCATTCTGTGTGACTGATGGATATCGATTGCATGGAGTGGTCTGCCTGTGTGTCATGCTAAGATGCAAATGATCAAGGCTTCTGTTAAAAAGCAGAGTCTTGTGGTTGATGAGCAAAGCACAGCCCGTTGGCACAGCTTTGTGTAGCGTTAATTCGCGAGCCTCACACCCCGGTTGTGAACCAGAAACGGGATAGGACCTCAGGGAGGGCATGCGTTTCCTTCTAGTTAGAAGTGGCGTCAGTGGTTTGACACGCCCTGACGAGTTTGACTTATATGGTTGTTGGTTTGCGAGGCGCCTCGGATATATCAGTGACTATGTGAAGCCGATGGAGTCATTTGTTGGCTCATTGACACCCCAAAGGGTGGGGAAATGCAGTGTTCAGGCATTTTAATCCACATCGGTGGACCGGCCCTGACGATCTAAAGGTCACTCGAGCTCTGACCTGAGACACGGACTAGAGCGTTCTCGAATCGGTAGAGGACTATCTTTTGCCTCGGTTCACAGATGGACATCCAATTTCCAAATACGTGATTTTGGGGTTTTAATTGTAGAACTAGTATGGCGACATGATATATGGTACCCATGCCGTCTATGATTGATACTTATGATTCGAAGTTGTTTTATACACTATGCACTTATAATAGTATCAAATGATTTGTTTTAAACGTACTAAGCATGTTTGGCTATTATAAGCGAAAACCCTATCCCCCGGCTTGCGTTGCATTGTGTGATAGGACCTGGGTCTTATAATAGCTTCATTTTTTCAAAAAGCATTGAGTTGTTTTGTTATATGCACTGGTATTCTTGGGAGGAAACCTGTTCTGTGTTATACGGCGTGGTCCCTTGATATATTTGATTTAAAGTAAAGTTTTAAATAACTGTTTTAGTTCTCACACAAGTCCCATGACTGACCTGGAGTTTATTGTTTTAACCTAAACTCTGGGTGCCCTTATTTTGACACGGGCAGCTAGTAGTTTTGGGTTTGTAAATTTATATTCATGGAATCCTGATTTACAGCTAGGACGATACTCGGAAAGCTCTATATCCGTGTATTACTTCTAGTTGTGTATTGCATTATTTTTCCGCTGCTATGTAATGTATTATAATCTCCGATATGATTCTGTTGTGTAATATTTATTCATACTCTGTATATTCTTGTAATTCTGATGGAATTGTTGTAATAAACAATGAAATGTTCTTCTGTTTACGTTCGAATTTGTCGTGTTCTCAAAACAATCAGGGGTTTCGAACAGTCTTGGTCGGTTTAGTGACTGATTCGGATCGAGCGAAATTCCTTGTCGTTACAATTTTGATATATAGTCAAAAATCACATTTTTGATGCCAAATCACAACAATAAGCCCTATCTAAATTTGGTTCTCACACCAGTCAATTGGAAATATATAGAAATCTCACTTTCGAAGCTCGAACATAAATGCTGATGATGTTTCGAACCACCATCAAAAAATCTCCGGGCTACTAGAGTGTGATTCTATATCTATCCAGTATATTTGGGACTTCGTATACACGCTAGCTAGGCGTATATGTAAAATCTTCATATACTAGATTGTCCAAATCGATTTCAAATAAATTATTCAAATACGTATAATTGAATTTAACTTTCAAAACAAATTTTGTTTTCATTTTTATTTTAAAAATATACTCTTCACACTCGTTCTAGGATACTACTGATCCTATCTCTAACAAGTCATTCCTACTGGATATTTCTAATTCAATCTCTGATGAATTCTTTCGTATGGTTTTTATCTTGAGAATACGACAAAATAGAATGCAAACAGAAGAACATTTCATTGTTTATTACAACAATTCCATCAGAATACAAGAATATACAGAGTATGAATAAATATTATACATTCGATAAATATCAGAGAATACAATAAATTACATTGCAGCGGAAAAACAATACAAGACACAACTGAAAGTAATACACGGATACAGAGCTTTTCGAGCATTGTTCCAGCTGTAAATCAGGATCCTGTGAATATAAATCTGCAAAACCAAAACTATTAGCTGCCCATGTAGAAAATAGGGGCACCCAGAGTTTATGTTAAAACAATAAACACCAGGTCAGTCATGTGACTGGTGTGAGAACTAAAAAAGTTATTTAAAACTTTACTTTAAAAGAAAGTAATTCGAGGGACCACGCCGTATAACACGGAACAGGTTTCCTCCCAAAAATACTAGTGCATATAACAAAACAGCGCAATGCTCTTTGAAAAAATGAAGCTATTATAAGACCCAGGTCCCATCACATAATGCAACACAAGCCGGAGGATAGGGTTTTCCCTTATAATAGCCAAACATGCTTGGTACGTTTAAAACAAATCACTTGATACTATTATAGGTGTATAGTTTCAAAACAATTTCAATCATAAATATCAATCATAGACGGCATGGGTACCATATATCATGTCGCCATACTAGTTCTACAATTAAAACCGCAATATCACGTATTGGAATTTGGATTTCCATCATGAGTCGAGGCAAGGGGCAAGCTCCTCTCCGTTCGAGACACTCTAGCAAATGTCTCAGGAGCCCACTATGATCCTTGGATCGGTTGGGCCGGTCCTCTCTTACTTTTGAGGATTGGCAATTCCTGAACACACGTTTCTCGATCCTAACAGACCTATATCTAAGGCGCCTCGCATTCCAACAACCACACAAGTGAAAAGTATATATAAATGTCAGCCAGTTTAAGCACTAAATTATAATTCTAATTCAAAAATAGTTCATTTCAATAAAAATCTATTTTTATCTCTTCAAATATGGAGTTTTTCATCTCGATTCTTCACAAGTCATTTATTATGATTTTACACAAATTATTATTATTTTTAATAATTTTATCAAGGCCTGTATAGTCGATTTCCATCAACGGCCATCGAACTGCACTTACAGCGACCTTTTCCAAATTTGATTTGGACATAATTCCAAATCCAACTGTTAGATTTCAAATTTCTAATATCCGTTAGAAAGCTCTTTTCGATACGAACCCAACGGTTCCGGTTTTAGGAGCATCCGACGGTCGGATCTCCCGCAATATCTGTTCGAAGTCAATGGTCGAAATTCACGAACTACCGCAGCGCAGCGCGTTTATTCAGGAAATTATATTATATATATATATATATATAATACATCGTCGATTTCCTTTTTAAAACGTATTTTATAAATCGCTTTAAATTCGTTTTCAAAACGATTTCAACTTCCATCTCAAATTCAAATCGAACTTGAATATTTCCAATATAAATTCGTTTTAAATTCATTTCAAATTGATTTTAATTCAAATCGACTTTTAATTCAATTTCAGTTCGTTTTGAATTCTATTCAATTTCAATTCGAATTCATTTCGATTCAATTTCGATTCAAATCCATTCCAATTCAATTTTTGGAAATTATGGTTACTTTTAAAACCCTTTTCAAATTCAATTTATTTATTTAAAAATTCTGGTTATTACAGTCTCCCCCACTTAAAACTTTTCGTCCCCGAAAAGGAACGAAGCTGAAAGTTGTTTTGCAAATCAATTCAACTTCCAGTAACTTCATTACGGCTTAAGTTCTTCAACTTTTCAGTTTCTAAGAACTTTTCAAATTTTTCAAAAATTTGGCTAGCACCCTAAATTTTTGAAAAATTTCGCCATAACCTCCCCTGCACCGGGTACTTCGGGATATTTCATATAGCCTCCCATGGCCTTCTTCAATCCAAAAGAAAAAGAAAAAGCTAAGCGGCTAGCCAATCGGCTCATAAAATCACCCAAAACTCAAGAAATACAATAAACATGTACTTATTTGTCGGGTAAACAATTTTATTCCTCTTCTCTAGCCTCCTTGCTATGACCTGTTCACACATATATATATATATATACATGCATGCATTTGCAAATAATTTTCAATACAATTCAATATTTGGTTCAATTTGGCCTAAATTTACCTTTCATTCACATAATGGTTTAAAGAAATAATCATACAACACAATCATCAATCAATTAGTGAATTAACATTCCAAACCCAAAGTTTTGATATATAGTCAAAAATCACATTTTTGATGCCAAATCACAACAATAAGCCCTATCTAATTATGGTTCTCACACCAGTCAATTGGAAATATATAGAAATCTCACTTTCGATGCTCGAACATAAATGTTGATGATGTTTCGAACCACCATCAGAACATCTCTGGGCTACTAGAGTGCGATTCTATATCTATCCAGTACATTTGGGACTTCGTATACACGCTAGCTAGGCGTATATGCCAAATCTTCATATACTAGATTGTCCAAATCAATTTAAAATAAATTATTCAAATACTTATAATTGAATTTAACTTTCAAAACAAAATTTGTTTTCATTTTTATTTTAAAAATATACTCTTCACACTTGTTCTAGGATACTACTGATCCTATCTCTAATGAGTCATTCCTATTGGATATTTCTAATCCAATCTCTGATGAATTCTTTCGTATGGTTCTAATGTGTCTTGTTCTCTGAGCTTTGTAAACCAAATCTCTGATACCAACTGTAACGACAAGGAATTTCGCTCGATCCGAATCAGTCACTAAACCGACCAAGACCGTTCGAAACCCCTGATTGTTTTGAGAACACGACAAATTCGAATGCAAACAGAAGAACATTTCATTATTTATTACAACAATTCCATCATAATTACAAGAATATATAGAGTATGAATAAATATTACACAACAGAAACATATCAGAGATTATAATACATTACGTAGCAGTGGAAAAATAATGCAATACACAACTAGAAGTAATACACGGATATAGAGCTTTCCGAGTATCGTCCCAGCTGTAACTCAGGATCCCATGAATATAAATCTACAAAACCAAAACTACTAGCTGCCCGTGTCAAAATAAGGTCACCTAGAGTTTAGGTTAAAACAATAAACTCCAAGTCAGTCATGGGACTGGTGCGAGAACTAAAACAGTTATTTAAAACTTTACTTTAAATCAGATATATCAAGGGACCACGCCGTATAACACGGAACGGGTTTCCTCCCAAGAATACAAGTGCATATAACAAAACAACGCAATGCTTTTTGGAAAAATGAAGCTATTATAAGACCCAGGTCCTATCACACAATGCAACGCAAGCCGGGGGATAGGGTTTTCCCCTATAATAGCCAAACATGCTTAGTACGTTTAAAACAAATCATTTGATACTATTATAAGTGCATAGTGTATAAAACAACTTCAAATCATAAGTATCAATCATAGACGACATGGGTACCATATATCATGTCGCCATACTAATTCTACAATTAAAACCGCAAAATCACGTATTTGGAAATCGGATTTCCATCTGTGAACCGAGGCAAAAAATAATCCTCTAGCGATTCGAGACGCTGTAGTCCGTGTCTCAGGTTAGAGCTCGAGTGACCTTTGGATCGTCAGGGCCGGTCCATCGATGTGGATTAAAATGCCTGAACACTGCATTTCCCAAACCCTTTGGGGTGTCAATGAGCCAACGAATGACTCCGTTGGCTTCACATAGTCACCGATATATCCGAGGCACCTCGCAAACCAACAACCACATAAGTCAAACTCGTCAGGGCGTGCCAAACCACTGACGCCACTTCTAACTAGAAGGAAACGCATGCCCTCCCTATGGTCCTCTCCCGTTTCTGGTTCACAACCGGGGTGTGAGGCTCGCGAATTAACGCTACACAAAGCTGTGCCCCACAGGCTGTGCTTTGCTTATCAACCACAAGACTCTGCTTTTCAACAGAAGCCTTAATCATTTGCATCTTAGCATGACACACAGGCAAACACTCCATGCAACCGATATCCATCAGTCACACAAAATGATATCCAATGTCAGACACACAGTCCATTTATAAGTCCGTTCTGGGTCTGAACGAAACCGGAGGCACCTTGTACCTCGCATATCCATCGATTTCCAAGTACTTCTGGACGATCGCCAACTGATTCGCTCCTCTTGGGTGTATGGCCCAATCAAGATCATCAGCAATTATCCAAACGACGTGAAGACCTCCGGTCTTCGACCACCATCTTCATCTTCGTATCAGTTATTCAGAATGGGATAAACCCGACCTTTCTGAATAACTCGCGTATATAACAAACAAGTGTTACACAAACACAACATACGCCTCATTCCAATTCATCAGTCACTTACCGTAAATTAGCAAGAGAACAATTCCCCAAATATTAACCTTGAAGGCCGAAACCAACATCAGATCAATACTCAGGAAACCATTCAACTTAACTAATCTCCAGTTAGTTTCTAAATTTCACATTCTTAGGGAAAGGTTCCCATTAATTTTATAAAAGATAAATTCTTCTAAATTTATTCTTTAATCTTCTTTTGAATATCAATTCAAACTAGTCGGGATTAGCGAACCACACCGAAGTAATCATTTATTCTATTTCCCAATCCCAACCTATTCATCCCATGATGTCAAACTGGTAATACTTCATATCTAACACCACGGTGTTATCAGTAAATTTAATTACCATTTCACGTTCAAATCTAATTAAAGATTTAACTATCGCCTGGAGCAAAACTGGTAATACTCCATTCTCGATCTTTTCAATCTAATTAAAGATTCATTAAAACTCCACTTAGTTTTAATCTTTATCTGGGTTAAAGAATCAGTGTCATTTGAAACACGGTTCACGATAAACCCAAAATCACATTCCATTCTATCAGCTTTTAACCGTAAAATATCAAGTGAGCAATTCCCTAAATATTAACCCCGAAGGCCGAAACCAACATCAGATCAATGCCCAGGAAACCGCTCAACTTAACTAACCTCTAGTTAGTTTCTGATTTTCTTAACTCAGTTGGGTCTAAGAACAATATTATTTAAGATACCGTTCATGACCACCCAAAATCACATTCCATTAATTATCGGGTTAAAGAACAAGTGTTATCTAAAACACCGTTCATGATAAACCCAAAAATCAATTCAAATCCAATTCCAATTAAATACCATTTAATTGGTACACTTCATTAAATCTAAATAAAAAGATTTAATCTTTTTCTCAACTGGGTTTAAGAACAGTGTTAATAAAGAAACCATTCACGACAAACCCATATCACATTTGATATTAAATACAAGGCTCTGAATAGAAAATATATCGGCTTATATTCAATATCAAATTCTACGACCAACAAATATCGTATTGGAAATAACGATATAAATATAACTTTCAAATTTCCATAATAATATCTGTATAATCACGAAATCCAACATCGAAATATTCCAAAGCTAATTTTGATTCAAATCCGTTCCAATTCAATTATTGGAAATTCTGTTTACTTTTAAAACCATTTCAAATCCACTTTATTTATTTTAAAAATAAATAGAATTATAATTCTAGTTCAAAAATAGTTCATTTCGATAAAAATATATTTTTACCTTTTCAAATATGGAAATTTTCATCCCAATTCTTCACAAATCATTTCTTATGATTTTAAACAAATTATTACTATTTTTATTAATTTTATCAAGGCCCGTACAGTCGATTTCAATCAACGGCCATCGAACTACACTTACATCGACCTTTTCCAAATTTGATTTGGACAAAATTCCAAATCCAACCGCTAGATCGCTAATTTCTAATATTCGTTAGAAAGCTCTTTTCGATACGAACCCAACGGTTCTGGTTTTAGGAGAATCCGACGTTCGGATCTCCCGCAATAACCATTCGAAATCAATGGTCAAAATTCGCGAACTGCCGTGGCGTGGCGCGTTCTATTCAGGCCATTATATATATATAATATATATTTCATCGATTCCCTTTTAAAACGTATCATATAAATCGTTTTGAATTCGTTTTCAAAATGATTTCAACTTCCATCTCAAATTCAAATCAATTTCAATCTAAATCGGTTTTAACTCAAATCGATTTCAGCTCAATTTCAATATGTTTTAAATTCAATTCAAAACGATTTCAATTCTATTTCAATCTAATTCGAATTTCAATTCTTTTCAATTTAATTTGAATTTCAATTTAATTTGTATTTCAGTTCATTTCAATTTAATTCAAATTTCAATTCGTTTCAATTTAATTCGAATTTCAATTCATTTCAATTTAATTCGAATTTCAATTCATTTCAAAATATCAAAATCACTTTCGATATTCATTATAAAATAAATAAAATCAATATAAATATCGTTCACGTCGAACTGGCGTCAATCTAATCAACACGGCTTTTATTCAACACATGAAATTATTTTCTTATTTTCCAAATTGAAATGAGGCCCAATCAATTACCATATAGTGTTAATTATATGGATCTTCTACAACACATGTATATCTCAACAATGACAAATAATCATCCATCATCCAAAGTGCATTCTACACTGTATAAGCATCAAATATAAATATTCAACGCTTATAACAGTATGTCAATCAATCGATCGACATACAACTAATTATTGGGATTAGTGTATGTCATATATCATCCCAATACCCGTGTGGGGTTTCAAACAATCAAACACAGATTTTATTTGTGCAGTTGGGCGATGTGTAAAATTTATCTATCAGTCAAATGTGTGTATATAAACAAATCGTCCGATTTGTTTATATTTATTTCATTTTAAATACACATTAAAAATTCTATTTTCAACTATAAAATATTTTTAACTATATAAATATTTTATTTTATTTCATTTCACATCACACAATCAACTACACATCAAAATCAAACAAATAAGCATACAAGCCGTCCATGGACTGTGGACGATGGGTGTCGGGTGCTACTAAACACCGTCTGCATCCTAGTATATATTTTAACTAGAAAATTAAATTAAAAATGTTATTTATATATATATATATAACAATAAAAAATTGTGATTTTTATATGTGTAGTGGCTATGTGCAACGAAATTGACAAAAGGCGAGCACGACGAAGATTTCTACATAAGAAGAGTCGTGGCGTTTGGTTTAGCTAGTCGATGAGAAGTATGTCAAAATAAGGGCACCCAAAGTTTAGGTTAAAACAATAAACTCCAGGTCAGTCATGGGACTGGTGTGAGAATTAAAACAGTTATTTAAAACTTTACTTTAAATCATATATATCAAGGGACCATGCCGTATAACACAGAACGGGTTTCCTCCCAAGAATACCAGTGCATATAACAATATAGCGCAATGCTTTTGGAAAAATGAAGCTAATATAAGACCTATGTCCTATCACACAATGCTACGCAAGCCAGGGGATAGGGTTTTCCCTTATAATAGCCAAACATGCTTAGTACGTTTAAAACAAATCATTTGATACTATTATAAGTGCATAGTGTATAAAACAACTTCAAATCATAAGTATCAATCATAGACGGCATGGGTACCATATATCATGTCGCCATACTAGTTCTACAATTAAAACCGCAAAATCACGTATTTGGAAATTGGATTTCCATCTGTGAACCGAGGCAAAAGATAGTCCTCTACCGATTCGAGACGCTCTAGTCCGTGTCTCAGGTCAGAGCTCGAGTGACCTTTGGATCGTCAGGGTCGGTCCACCGATGTGGATTAAAATGCCTGAACACTACGTTTCCCCACCCTTTGGGGTGTCAATGAGCCAACAAATGACTCCATCGGCTTCACATAGTCACCGAAAAAGGGCCAGATCTGAGAAAGAACCAGTAACGACGGCCACATGCCTTAACTGCAATCAAAAGGGTCATCTGTCCAGGAAATGTAAATTGTAAGGAAAACGCGAAATCCGGTAGGCTTTGCAACCATCCCCTCATCCTCTATTTCAGCAGGTAAAACCCACCGTGGCTTACATTGGTCCATATCAGTCATCAGTTCAACCTATAATATATAGTCATCGCCATACAAGCCTCTCGCTCGTATGGTAAATCTTCAACCTCGTCACATACTATGATAGAGGGTACCCCATTTAAATGAACTATCTCCCTAACATAAATAGGTGATAACAATGATGCAGTCCTCTTTCTCTTGACAGGATTGAAGTGAGCACTCTTCGTAAGTTTGTCCTCTATCACCCAAATACTGGTATTGCCTCTTCTAGACCTAGGCAACCCATCTATAAAGTCCATCGAGATACTCTCCCATTTCCATTGCGGAACCTCTAGAGGATGAAGCAGTCCACCGGCCTTTTTCTGCTCAGCCTTGACTTGTTGACATACCAAGCATTTAGAAACGAACTCATCCATGTCCTTCTTCATTCGGGCCTAAAATAAAACTCGCTTCATGTCTTTGTACATCTTGTCACCACCGTGATGTATTGTCATCTTAGAATGATGGGCTTCCTCAAGAACTGTCTTCTTCAAGTTCTAGTCTTGTGGTACACAAAGTCTCCCGTCCCTATTTAACCAGCCCTTGTCATCTAAGGTATACCTACCAAGATGGTTCAAAGACTCCACTCCTATGAGATTTTCTACCAGCTCAAGCAAATGTGGGTCATCTCGTTGGGCCTCTCCAATCCATCCCAAAAGCGTAGGTCTCACCTCTAAGGATGCTAACAAACCGGTCACATAATCGACATGGTCTAAAGTTAAAGGCCGCTATGTACTCTAAGCTCTTCCTCTCCACAAACATAGGACTCAAAGTCAACCTCTTCCTACTCAAGGCATCAGCTACAACGTTACCCTTGCCAAGCGTATATGCGATCTCAAAATCGTAAGATGCTAAGAACTCCATCCACCTTTGTTGCCTCAAGTTAAAATCTTTCTGCAAGAAAAGGTACTTCAACGATTTATGGTCAGTATACAATTCAAACTTCTCACCTAGGAGATAATGGCGCCAAGACTTAAGCACAAAAACGATGGCAGCTAACCCTAGATCGTGGGTTGGGTGGTTTTTCTCATGCACTTTCAACTGTCTTCCACCATAAGCTACTACCTTCCCTTCTTGCATCAAGACAGCGCCTAGTCCCATACCGCATGCATCCATGTATACTGTAAACATTTTACTCTCGTCTGGCAATATCAACACTGGGGCTATTGTAAGAGCCCTTTTCAATCGTTGGAAAGCAATGCCACAATCAATGTCCCAAGCAAAGGCTAGATTCTTCTTCGTCAGTCTAGTAAGTGGGGATGATATCTTCGCAAAGTCCTTAATGAACTTCCTATAATAGCCCGCTAATCCAAGAAAGCTTCGCACCTCTGTTGCATTCTTTGGGATCTTCCAATCTTGCACCACAACTACTTTTGCAGGGTCTATAGCTACCCCGTCTTTGGAGACCACATGTCCTAGAAACCTTACTTCTTCTCCCCAAAAGTGACATTTAGAGAACTTCGCTTTAAGCTGATGTGCTCGAGGGGTATCCATGACTGCCCTCAAATGCAAAGTATGTTCTTCCTCGTTCTTTGAGAAAATCAAGATGTCGTCCACGAAGACTACCACAAACTTATTAAGGAACTCCCTCAACACCCTACTCATCAAGTCAACAAAATAGGCAGGTGCATTCGTCAGACCGAAAGGCATGGCGAGCCATTCAAAGAAACCATCAGGGGTCCTAAAAGCAATCTTGTCTATACTGTCCTCAGCCACTCTTAGCTGATGAAAACCCGTAGCCAAATCTACTTGTGAGAAAACGAACGCACCTACAAGCTGGTCAAACAAATCATCTATTCGTGGAAGTGGGTGCCTATTTTTCTTAGTCAGCTTGTTTAACTCTCTATAATCCACGCATAAGCGAAGTGAACCATCCGCCTTAGTAGCGAATACTACTGGAGCACCCCATTCAGAAATACTTTGCGTAATAAACCCCTTCTCAAGCAACTCTTTAACTTGTTTACTAAGCTCCTTCCTTTCCCTAGGAGCCATGTGTCATACGGGTAAAGCAACTGGTTTGGTATTATCAACCAAGTATATATGGAAATCTATTTCACGTTTTGGGGGTAAACCCTTTATCTCATCAAATACATTAGGATACTCACGGACTACTAGAACAGATTGCTAATAATCAACAGATGCATAAAGAGATTCTATGTAACTAAGCATGACAGAACCCATGGGGTTACATGAGATTTCAAGGGTATTACTGAGACGAGTCAAAAGACTAACTACCCTCCTTTCACAATCGAGAATGGCACCATTTCTAGATAACCAATCCATCCCTAGAATCAACCGATAGTCCAAGAACATATGCATTACATCGAAACTCAACACTAAGTATAGATATTCCCAAATCCAGGAAAATCATAGACAAATGAGTCGAACCCCCAATCGGATTTGATACAACAATAGGATCCTCTGCCATACATGTACTAAGGTGCATTGACTCTACTGTAGAAGCGGATATAAAAGAATACGATGCGCCAGAATAAAAAAGAGTGCGTACATGATGATCAACAAGAAAAAACTTTCAACGGAAATATTTCTACCACTCTCTTGAGTGGGTGCCATGAGAGCAAGAACTTGCCATCTAGAAGTTCCTGCCCTTTGCCCTTGCTTCTTTGGGCAAACCTTAACCACATGTCCTATCTCGCCACAATGGAAGCATCCACCCGTCTTCCTCTTCTTCTTTCTACAGTCTTTAGCGATGTGGCCAATGATACCACAATAGTTACACTTTCTCTTGTCGCATGGCTTGTTGTTCTTTCCACCCTTCTTATTGGCCACCTTCTTGTTTTGAGGTTCATGCTTCTTCACTTCTTTCTTCCCACCCTTGTCTTCTTCATGTAATAGCGCCATGTCCACCAATCTATCAAAAGTTGCACCCATTGGAATATGGGACATAGCTAGACCATGCAATGGTTCACTCAAGCCTCTAGCAAAACGTAAAGCTTTCTTGTGTGGTGTATCTACCAACTCCAACCCAAATCTTGCAAGCAAATTGAATTTGTTGATGTATTCCTTAACTGACATACTCCCTTGTTTGAGTGCTAGAAACTTCTCCATCTGTAGCCTTTGTTCAGCTGGCAAGAGGAACTTCATCTCAAACCTCCGCCTAAAGTCCACCCAAGTCCCAACTGGTTGCTCAGCACTTGTAACTTCCTACCAGTAATAGGCTTCTTCCTTCATTAGCCAAGATGCCAATTGTATCTTCCTCCTATCATCCACTTCAAAGATAGCAAACAACTCTTCTGTTTCCTTGAGCCAGTTCCGTGCTTCAACAAACGTCTCAGTCCCTTTAAAGATCTTTCCGCCCATAGCACGGAAGTCCTTACAGATTTTAGCAAAAGCGTCTACGCGAGGAGCGACAGCAGCTGGGGGAGGAGGAGGAGGAACGTTAGCTAGGCCCTCAGCAGTGGCCTTACCCTCTAGGTATCATCTGAAGCAAGCAGGTATCGGAACACCCTCAGGTATCTCGGGTTCCCTAGACATGCTAGAAAAAAAAGGAAAGGATTCAAAACAAAGAAAAGAAGGATAATGCATATGGCTTTGGGGAATATGCCTTTTTAAAATAACAATATTTTTCCTTGAAAATGCTTCTTTAAATCATGGTTTTGAAAATATTTTCTTTAAAATATGCATTTGAAAATAGTTTTCAAAATCTTTTATCCGTGCTGGTAACCTTCAGCTCTGATACCACGTGTAACACCCCACCTCCATTAAGGTCACTCACAAAGGGAATGCATTAACTTTAGTTGGGGTCATAAGAGTATAGAACAGATAAAATTACAAAACAGAAAAATTTAAGCAGCGGAACACAATTAGAACTTTTATTCCATAGTAGCAAAATAGGATAAACTTTCATAAGGGTTGTTTCAAACATCAACACCAAAACATCAAATATCTGTCTTGTTTCTCAAAATAAGCATAATACAAAATAACATAACATAATTCCCCAATTAAGCAGTAGCCAGCCATAGCAGTAAAGTAAAGAGTCCAAAGCAATACATCACAATCTTCGAGCTTGAAAAGAATCTGAACTAAGCGGTGGTATTCCCTCCCTGTGGACTCGGGGGAACGAAAGAAAGAAGGCGAAACAAAAACAGAGTCAGACATAAAGCCTGGTAAGTCCAGTGACTTTCAGCATGTAAACAGGTAAAGGTATCATGACATGAATAAACTGGATACAAGACATAACCATGATAAAAAGCATCGCAAGATAACGAGATAAGCATAAGATAAGACTAGAACATGATAAGGTATCGTACTGATTCCTAATTTCTCTACACCATCTAACTAGTGTTCAACTAATTCCATTTGTTACAAAACAAGATAAGTGATCTCCATTTCCCACATGATAGTTTTATAGGTACATATCTCATGATGAGGGTCCCACCTCATATTGACAGTTTGCCTATCCCCACCATACCTATCTTAATTGATCGGCTCCTACTCATAACATTCTGCATGTGTTTGTATCAACCCGGCTCCTTCTTGTAGATACTTGTGTTGGTCCCACCATAGGGTGTATCATTTCCTAGGGTGGCAACCCGATACAGTTCTAGAGTGCACAACTTTATACCTACTTGGTACTCAATGTCTAAATTTGCCCATGCCGGAATTACGTGCATGCCCGTAATCCGTTGGAACCTGCACTACCGTACCACCTGCCGCTATTTTGACCGCTTATAATCATCCTAGAAATCGTGCCCCACCCTGGCTAGCTCAGGGCCCCGTTGATACCTAATGTGGGTTACTGCTGAAAAGGGTCCCTCTACTAGGGTTTTCCTTAGGTCTATTCGTATACCCCTCATGTTGGTTAAGTGTCGTCAATTCAGGTTTACTTAACCCACCCATTCATCATGTTATATTGGTTAAGTGTCATTAATCCTGTCGAGTTACTTAACCCACCCACTTGCCATGTCATATTGGTTAAGTGTTGCATGTTGACTTAACCCTACCATACTTAACATGTTTGTTTAGCATTAATTATTTATTAATGCATCAACCTCTCACATTGGACTTATTTGCAGTAGCTGGATTGTGTCGGGCGGTTCCGAGCAGTCTTACATTGCAAACCCATTCCAACCTCGGGTTCAAGCATTCAATGCGCTATCCTCTCACATTAGACTTGTTGTTTGCTGTTGCTGGATGTGCCGGGCAGTTCCAGGCAATCTTACACCACAAACTCATTCTAACCTCGTGTTAGGCATTATTACCCATCTAATCTCCGCCTTTGACCTCTCATATTAGATTGTTGTCATTGCGGTTGCTGGATGTGCCGGGCGGTTCCGAGCAACCTTACACCACAACTTAAATCTAACCTCGTGTCTTAGGCGACCATTAGATTTAAATAAATTATATACTTGCCAATTATGTCCAAATTGTTACATGCTAATTATCATATGCCCAATTATCGATTTACATGCAAATTTACATATGCCCAATTGTTGATTTACATGCCAATTTACATATGCCTAAATATTGATTTGCATGCCAATTTACATATGCCCAAATATTGATTTAAATGCCAATTTACATATACCCAAATATTGATTTACATGCCAATTTACCCAAACTTGCAATAATAATAATAACAACACCTCATATCCATTACAAATTATGCCCAATAATTCCACCAAACATGTTATGCCCATAAATTCACCCAAATAGGCAATACCCAATATTTCCCGTATTCCAAGCGTTCGTATTTCGCGATTTCAGCCTAGGTTTGAAGTTAACCCAGGTTCAATAAAAGAAAATAAATAGGGGGAGATAGAAGTTGCATAAAATAAGAACAGAGAGAAAATAGGCATGAAAATATCATCACAGGCATGAATGCTAAGACTTGATAAGAAGATCATCATGACATAAAAAACTGATGTACAACAAGATAAACTGATGATAATAGCACCACGAGAATAAGAATAAAAGCAAAAGAACAATGTAGAATCAGGTATAGTCTCAAATTCATCTTATTACATGTCAAGACTAGATTTAGGTGTTCAATTCTAAAAAATAACTGAACTTACAGTGTTTGGATTAGAAAAGATAATTGAATCACTTGTTTTTATTGAAGAACTCTAACTTGATATTGATTAATCCTCTAGGTTGATGAAGAACTTTTTGATTTGATTTAGATTTTAGTGGCGGCTAGGTTTAGATGAGAGTTTAGCGGCATGGAGGCGCCATGAGAGTGAATAACAAAATTAGGGTTTAAGGTTTGGATACGTATTTATAGGTGTGTTAGGCAAACCATGGCCTTTAGATTAGCACAGGAGTCATCAGAGCCATCTAAACCAAAGAGACTTTCACCTAGCCAACCACAGTGCGACACATAAGCCCTAAAACACAAAATTTCGTCACAGACCATTCTAGGACGACGGGGTTGATTCCAAACACCCCGAGTTGACCTTGAGGTCGACCCAGCGAGACTCGGGTCGACCCATTAAATAGGTCGGTTTGGCGTTTTGCCTTCCATCTTCCGCTGATTTGAATTTTTTCATGAATTTTAGGCCAATTTTTATTTTATTAATTTATTAATTTATATATATATATATACATATATTTCCCTTATATTTATACAAACTTCCATGGTCCATAACTTTCTCATACAATATCCGTTTAATGCAAACTTTGGGTCCATCTTGACCAGAATTTTGAGACGAACGCAGTGGTATAGTCTGTTTTACTTAATTCTCACTTTTAAAATTAAGTATTCTTTTAATTCGTCTATTAATATTAATAGAAAAATATGGGGTGTTACAATGACCAAGGGGGAGAAATATGTTTTCAATGTTATCTAACATTTTATTGCAGGAGACAGTAAGTTTATTATATATTATACTTATATACATAACAAAATGTTGTAGATAAGATTTTTAGTCAGGGGGAGAAAAACATATACAAGCATACATTCAGGGGGAGCAAATCAATATCTCAACAAATATGTAAGGTGTTTTCATCAATCAAAAAAGGGGAGAATGTTGATTCACAATTTTTTTGATTCACGACAACGAAGAAATGAAGATCGATTGAAGTGTTAGTATATATGTTTATGTGTATGTTTAGTGTGTTAGAATATTATTAAAATCTATCCTCAAATAATTCTACACAAATGCATGAAGAAACTATGGAAAGAACTAGTAAACTAGTTAAAAATCTATTAGTCAACTAGTAGCAACTACTAGTCAACTAGTAGCAACTACTAGTCAACTGGTCAAAAATCAACTAGTCAACTAGTAACCAGAACTGCACATTTTTGTACTAACCAGTCGACTGGTTATTTTTCTACCAGTCGACTGGTAAGCATAAAAATGTACAATAATGGGTATTTTTTCAGGCAATTTTCAAATATAAATATTTTTTATTATTAACCAGTTGACTGGTGATTTTCAGACCAGTTGACTAATTCGACATAACAGTCATTTTTATGAAAGGTTGTCATTCTTCATGAAAAGGTTTCTCTTCATTTGTGAAAAGAAATGGGTGCATCTCTTTGATTAAACTCTTCATAAAGGAGTGCTACCTTTTTACTATTATATACATTTCAAACTCAGTTTTTCTAATGACCGATTCTTTGAAAATCTATTCTATTTTTGATCTTCATCTCTAGATTCTTGCATTTTAAAAAGATCTCAAATTCAAGTTACTTGTTGAATCCTTGATAACATTTCATATATCTTTATCCGACAGGAAACAATCTTCCTTCAGTCTTTGCATTCAAATCATATACCCGAGGATAAGATTATAGGAAGAGTGTACTTAAATTGTTGACTATCCGTGTTGATCAATGAACACAAAGAAAAAGTCAAAACACTTGTAATTGTTGAAGTCCTGTATAGTTGCTCAGTGGAGAGGCATCCTTGTAGGGGCTCGGGTGTATTGACTTATTCCTTTGGGTTAAGAGAGGGCGTGATAGTGAATTCCGAAGAGGAGCTTCGGGACTGGACGTAGAACAGGAAGTCCGAACCAGTAAAAAATTCCTGGTGTCACTTTACTTTACTTACTGCTTTTGTCTACTTGTGATATATCATATCAGTTCTTATTTATTTGCATAATTATTGTATATTTGCTAGTTAGTATATTATCTACATTTCCGCTATATCCATATAGATCCGGATTAAGTCATACACACCGACTCTTTTCAATATTGATATATATTCACAAAATCTCCTTTTACTTCCTTTACAACCATAAACTAATACCATCTCTCGATAATAGTGTAATCGTTCAAGAGTTAGGGTATTCTATTTATCTCTCAGACCTTGATCGATAACGTTCTTATCTCAAGATATATAGAAGTTGGTGACTCAAAACCTGAGATTCAAAATAACATCTAATTCCATTTACTGTTCATTTACTCATGACTTTGTAAATCGTACTTTATATTTAGAAATTTCATTTACTCAATATATAATAGAGTAAACTTATTAAGAGGCAAGCTTTTGGATCTAACCTTCTCAATGTATTTATAACTTTGGATTACGATAATCCATTTAAATTTTTCTTAAAACATTCTCGAAATTTTATAAAACTAGATTTTTGGATGTTATAATCCATTTAACAACCTCTTTATACCCCCAATAAGTATTTTCTTTCCATTCTTGAAACCTTCCTTTTTTTAGCTCAATTTAATATTAAACAAACCGTTTATTTTAAACCAAATCGCCTTAACTCAAATCTCTTTCAAAATTTACTAATGTTATTCTATTCAATTATCTTCATAATTAAGTTCATTTTAGAAGAAACCGCTTTAAATATAATTAACTTTGTTATTTACCAAAGTAAAGGCAAATTACTTTCCCTTTAAATAAACAAATCAATTGGTCACTTTTAAAATTATTAAACGATAACTAAATAAAACATTAAAAAGTCAATTACAGTGAAGAATTCTTATTAAATTTAAACACTATTCATTAATAACCACTTTCGATAAAAACTTTTGACTTAGTCAACATAAATTCATCGGTCAATTTTTTAATCGATTTTATCTACCCCTTCTTATTAGATTAATATAATTAATCTAATAATACTTCTTAATTATTTATTTAAAAATAATCATTTTAAAATATTAACACTTAGGTTAATTATAGCTTCGGTTGCTTATACAACTGACTTAAACATCAAATTCTGATTATATTATATTTTTAATAAAATTCTTTTAAAACATCGACTTATTTTTAAAACTTCACTCTAACGTATAAAAATATAAATAAAAAATCTCGTTCCAGTTATAAAATAAAATTTATAACTTAATTCTGTTAATCCGTCGAACGGCAAATCAATGTTTAAACAAAAAGGTGAATTCTAGGTCATTTGCTACCAATCCGTCGATGAATAATGTATACTGGTCCAAATCACAGCAACATTGAATTCCAATTCAAAATTTAACAATCAAACAGGTTTTAACATCAATGAGGTTTAAACAGTTCATATATAAACAAAATAAAAATAAACAATATACATAATATTTGAGGAATCCAGTTGGATTACTCCAACCTGTTCTTCCCTACACCACAGTTCATTATAATATTTCATAACCGCATATAAATTTTAATCCGATATGTCTAATGATGATAATAAAATTAACGTCAACCATTCAATTGACAATAGGCATCCAAGGCATCCAATCAACCAATATATATTATCAATGACTAAATTTAATTATATGAATTTAACACATCATAGCAGTCTAGAAAGTGTGAGAATTAACTCACTAATTTATTTCGATGATCGATCCTGGTTGATTTAAATGATTTCAAATGCATTGTTTGAAATTATATAAAATACTAGTTGCTTCTAAATAACTCCAAACCAGCTCAGCATCACAGCCCTCGATGATACGTTCCTATCGGACCTAATTTCATGCGATTCTGACAATGTATGGTCAAGTTATCGTCATTTCAATACATATCTATATATACACACATGAATTTAAAATAATTAAATTAACTAATTATTATTTTAGACCTTACTTACTTTTATCGTTAATTATCGTTTTGAGTCATTCTTAAAACACTTGATTACTATTCCTCTCCTCCTGCTAAAACAGTTCATACCCACTGCTTCTATTAGTTCAAAACAAAGCTCCACCCTTAATCAATAATTAAGCCCGTTAATCATTCCTTAACCATGTTTAATAATAGGCTAAATCCTTTATTTATGGTTATTATTTGTCTTTAATCCACATCAATAGAAAAACGCGTTTTCTTTCTCCATCCTTTTTGAAACCCGATATAGTCTTCCTCTGCTATTGATCTTCTAAAAGCACGGTGTCACTTACTCCTCAACGCCACGCCTACCAATGTCCAGCGCCACACCTGAGCCTCTCCCTGACAATGCCTCACCACCTATGTCCCCTACAGTATCCCCACGCTCCATCCCTGTCTCAACCACCTAGAAACCCCTCTCGAACGCAACTGCTTCTTTCCTAAAATTCCATGGCCATAGTCCACCATCGGCGTCACGACCAGCACCAGTAGGCGCCTCCCCTTTCCCTGTCCTTCGAAACCTAGATTCTAACTCTTGACAACAACCACGAAATCAGCAAAATGCTGAAACTCAGGAACCTTACCTCAAAAGCTTCAACATGGCTAGATCGATTGCTCCAAATTGATTCATCCCCAAGTCCGCGCACTGAACCTAATTAGAAGCTGAACCACGATTACAAGTTTCAAACTTTTTGTTTCTTATTTCTGTCGACTTTGTTTTCGATTTAAGAAAGCCATGATTTTGAGGGAAAACACCGTGGCTTTGATTGCTTGGTAGGAAGAAAGTAAGGAGTGGTGTCTGATATAAACGAAAGCAGTGATTTGATTTTAATAAATTTCGGAAGTGAATGGTTTTCATTATCGCTGAAAGAAATAATTTGACGAAGTAAGAAACGGGAAGAAAACATTGGGAATTAGGGATTAGAATCAGGTCAGTTGTGTGTAAATATACAAAAGAAAACAAAGATAACTTATTTAAATATTTTATTATTTTTGATTTGGCTGGCGATATTTTATGAACTAACGAATAAATTTTATTTGCGTCTATCAATTCTGATTGCGTTTATCAATTATTGTGACCACATACAAATTCCGTTTGCAATGAAAATGGACGTCATGTTATAATTGAGTTTATGATCTTAATGAATCTTGTTTCATCAAATTCCGAGTCTGTTTGCTCAAATGGCGCTTGTTTAAGCATAAATGATTGATTTATTTACATTTAATTTTGCTATGCTCACAAAATAACTCTGATTAACGTAAAACTTGAAACCTAGCAATAATTAGCTATTGCGGACTCAATAAAATTTGTTTCATTGAAAATAGAGGTTGTTGAATGAAATCCCTTTTTAAGGGTCCAATCTAAATTAAAATAAACCAATTTTAAAATACCTCAGTGTAGTAATACTAAAATATTATAATCGGTCATGCCTAAGCAGAATTTCATATATTTTCAAAATAAAATACTCTGGGTTAAGTCCCAAGCCAAATCGATATTAAAAATACTTTAAACTCTTTTTATCTGTAAAATAAACGTTATAATTTATAAACGAGTTCCATAGTGACTATTTGAAAATTTGATTTAGATATAAAACAAAATTTACAATATGAAAACTCGATTTTTCTCTTCCATTAGAAAAATATTATCAAATAGATTCAAATGTTTCTTGTTTCAAAGAAATCCGCCTTATATTAGATCCTATACATCCATTTAAATTTCAAAATATAATATCACGAACTACCGCGCCATTGCTGTTTGATTTATAATAAAATTACAAATTAAATGTTCGAATGTCATTTTATAAATGAAATCATTAGTATAAATCAAACTAAAAAACATTAAACGCCTTCAAATTGCTCATTCACATTATATTGAAAATCCAACAAATTCCGACCATTCTAGAATTCAAATTATTATTTTATAATTTATATTAATAAAATATTCAAAAATATTAAATCCAAGCTAATTAAATAAAACGATGATTAAAACCATTTTAAAATATTAAATAAAACAGTTAAAAATCTGGGCCGTTACAGATAGGTTTAGTAATGCCCTAGAATGAGTTTGAAGAATATTATATGTATAATGAATTTGATTTTTAAATTATTATATATTATAATAAGAATTTGAGTATTTTATTTGATGTTGAGTTTAGACTATCGAGTATAAGAAAATTTTGAATATAGCCTTGATCAACGTGTATCTGAAGTCACAAATATACTTGGTAGATATATAATCACATTATAGTCGCTCGAGGATGATGTTGGTGATGATTGCAACACCATCAGTGTTTATTTTCGAGTTTGAAAAGTAGGATGTCTATATAATTCTAGTTGATGAGTGTGAAGACCAAGAACTTAGTTAGAGTTTAATGTTTGTAATCTGACTTTGAAAATATACTTTGAATATATAAAAGATATATTTTTTGACAACATATAAATTGGAAATTTAATTAAATAATTGATTATTAGTTATGATGTGTGATAATTAATTTAACTAACAAAAATATTGGGATGATAAAACCAATATGAGAATTGAAAGGTAAATTGATCCAAGTTAAATTTAATGTTGAACTGTATGAGAATTAGATGGGATTGGGTATATGTATGTATTGAGCAAGTTATTGCATGGAAGTTAAGAAGAGGAATAAAAGTGAATGCCCAACACAAAGGTACATTTTTATTGTATTGTTTGAGTTTCATGATTTTATGAGCCGATTGGCAAGCCACTTGGCTTTTGGATTTTCTTTTTGATTGATGAGGCCCTAGAGAGGTAAGTTGTAGTTGTACAGATCAACCGTACAAACGGGGTTATGTCCAAATTGTTTAGAAATTTTAAGGTGTTAGCCAAATTTCGAGAAATTGGAAAGTTTTTAGAAACCGAAAAGTTAAAGAACTTGGGTTAGTAGAATAAAGGCTGAGTTTGTTAAGTAAACGACCTTCAGTTCCATCCTCGATTTCGAGGACGAAATCCTTTTAAGTGGGAAGAATGTATCAACCTAAAATTTACTAAGAAATATTTAATGAAAATTAAATATTTAAAGCTATTTATTCTAAGGATTAAAAACTTAGAATTTATTTAAAACAAAGTTTGAACGTATAAGTTTACAACATAATTCAAAACGTGCTCATAACATAGCAGTAGTTCGTAATATTATGTTTTGAACTTTAAACGACTATACAAACTTCATTATAAGTCAGAAATTGTTGAAACAAGAAATTTTATGATCTATTAAACAATACATGTCTAACAAAAGTGAAAAATTTAGATTTTGTGTTATAAATTGTAAGTTATGTTCAAATTAAAAATTTAAATAGTCACTATGAAATCATTTATAAATTATAACATTTTTTTTGGCAAAGCCGACTGGTTTTTATAGTGATCTGTAACACTCTTTTGTCTATTAAAAAATAAAAAGTTACAATTGTGTATAGGAGATATGCGATACACATATCAACACTAACGGTTTTGAAGTGGACCGACCACTGACACTAGATCAAAGGTACAAAAGGCAAGTAAGGCTTACAAATTGTACAAGATGACATTCCCATGCAGGGGAGAAAGACATACGCAAAAGAAACATCCTGAAAATTGCATGTTTTCTACATATGCAAATACCATGTGCCATACTACATGCACTATACCAAGTAAGACTCAACCATTATCAAACCATGCATTTTCCATCGCTTTCTTCTTGCTTCATGTTATCGGTGACTTGCGATCGCTGGTAGTAGTAAACTTGGCGGGATTAACAACTACCATAAAATCTAGAGGTTCCTTATGACCTGGAGGAGGTAGTATATTCGCGTACAGGTTGTTGAATTTGGCTTTATCTGTGTTGTATGTCCTAATCGTATTTTACATCACCTGCTTCTTTATTTCAGCTAACTCAAGACTGAGCTTTCCACTGTCGATTTCATCCGTTAGACTTTCAATGATTTCTAGGACACTTTTGTCGCACATCGCTATTTTTGTTTGCTTTTTTATCTGGCAGCTCTTTCCTTTTGGCAATTACTAGACCTTCAATATTGAAATTATGCTTCAATTGGCTACCTAGTTTATTAATAATGCACCGTGAGCCAGTGGAAAGTGCCATAGTTGAACTCAGTGCATAAACATGTTCATTCAAATCTTCCATTTCAGACTGCTTGCTAGCCAAAAACAGATATGCTATTATTGTTCACCTAATTGTCGAAGCTCCTTACATCATCCAAAAGATCATGCATTGCACTCTGGTTTTCATTAACCTTCAATTGCTTGGTGATAAGGATTATGGGACTGAGGAAGCTAGGTTGAAAGTTAAACTTAGTATTCCAAAGCCCAGTGAATTTTATAATAGGCACATTGACATCAAAGCCACCGGCATTCTTGGTTTCAATAAATTCAATCTCTTCATCATTCATGGTATTTAGGACTTGAATCCTACCCTCCTTAATTCTTTCAACTACATTACTTATTGATTGCTTTCTAATCTCATTCATTCCATCAATATGCAAAGTTTCATTGGCCATATAGCCGCCAGTTTTATTGCTTCCATCATTTTTATTTCCCATTACTCGTATATTAGCAATTTCACATATTTCACCTTCCTCTTGATCTTTCTAAATTGGTTAAGCTCCATTTTCTTCACTCATGTTCACCAGATTGTCGAAGCTATTTTTAGTTTGCACAGCAGCATCGCCAGTAACATCCAAACCATGAAATTTACCTTTCTTGGCCTTAAGACCATCCACTTTCTTCATTCTTTTTTATTATTATTACTAGCGAACCTGGGCTTAGCAGTGATTGTAGTGGGTATTACTTTGGGTTGGTTATTAGAGGTGACATTGCAACCAACAATAGCACTTGCCCCAGAATTTCACACCTTTTCATTGGCTTTGCTACCCACTTCTCTATCACTTTTACCACTAGCCTTATTAAAGTATCTTCAAAACTGCAAGGTCAATTTGACTCTGAATTACCAAAACATTTGTAATTGCGGCATATATCTAGCTTGCTGATGTAACTGATAGTTACAAAATGTTCTGAGCCATCTCCAAGAATAACATAGATTAAGTCAAGCAGTTTACTTTTTGGAGAAATTTCAACCAGAACTTTTGCAAAGCTCATCCATTCTAAACTCTTGGCAGCACGATCCATACATAAAAACTTGCCTAAATGAGTAGCCAACAAACAAATTCCAGTTTTTGACCAAGCAATCATAGGGAGATTAGACAGTTTCAACCACACTGGCACTTTCTTTACATCCTTACCTGTGTTTCCCATATTAACATCCTACTTCCTCATAATAAAAACCTTATTTTTAAACACAACTGGATTTGCTTCCAAGATCCTTTTCCTGTCATCTAAATTAGAAAGTAAAAAATTTGGCCATTCGATTTTACCTTGATTGAACCTTGTAGCTTCCAATGCCTTTGTAAATGTGCTCCCACGACGGTGTATGAGAGGGGTGAATCAAGGAAGAACCCTGTGATGTACTCATTCCAAACTTTGACGCTCGCCTGGACGATGTCAATAGTTAGAGTCAAACTTTTACCTGAATATTGGAGCGTGATAGATGGTCGTGAGAAATCACCGATGCCACATGGTTTCTTCACAAAATGGGAACACCATCTAACTTGTGGCATAGGTTGGCATGGAGGAGATGGTGGATGCGGTGGGAGGTGAGGCGGTAGATTTGAAGGAGGAGGAGTAGGAGCAGGAGGTGGGTCAGAATTGGGGAGGGATCGAGGTGGCAGCAGGAAATTAGGGTCTGAATGGATTGAGGTGAGATGCGATGTGGTGCATTTTTGAGGAGAGAAATTGTATTATAACGATTTATTTAATTAAATAAAAGGATTCATTATAGAAATGAATATCAGTTCAACCTAGATTTTGAAAATATCGAGTTATAAACCTAAGTATGTTTATTTTGGAAATATATGATATTTTATTTGAATATAGACGATAATATTAATTTATTTGAAATTTTTTGAATTTATTAACATTTTATTGGTTTTATTTAAGCCTTACAAATAGTCATTTTACAAACAACATCCATTTTCGATGAAACCAAATTTATTAGATCTAGAAAGTTAAATTATTGCTAGATTTCAAGTTTCACATAAATTGGAGTTATTATATGACCATGCGGAATTTAAATGTGAATCGATCGATAATTTGACTTTAAAAATATGTTGTTGGAGCAAACAGACTCGGAATTCGAAGAAACAAGTTTCGTTGGGTCTGTAATGTCAAACTATAACTGTCTATCCATTTTCGTCGCAATTGGAGTTCATACGTGGTCGTACGTATTTTGAAACGACGAGTACAAGTAGCGATCGAATAAAATTAATATAGTAGTCGAATAAAAAAATATTCCCCTCCCATATATCGCCGCCTCCAAAAGGAAAAACGTGAGCCTTAAATTTTGTATAAAATGAAATAAAATCCTATAAATTATCAAATATATATAATTGGACTTGTATTCAAATACTCTTCAACTTGATGTACATTTTAGTGGGGTTTGAGATAATATTGTTCGCACCTGTGTAAGCAGCGTGGGTTTCATGGGGTTAGGGCTAAGATTGTTGGGTATTTGATGCATCAATTCGGCTTTTAGAGATTGGCTTTGGGTTTATAGCTTTGATTAGAGCTTGTAGGCATTTTTTGTGATATACAGTGACAAAAAATCTCGAATTTTACATGGTATTATGCGTTTTAGACAGAAGAACACATATCTCATGAAGCGTGCGTGTTGCACAAAATTAGTATAGGAAAGATGAGATTTTGAGTAGCAAATTTACAGTGATTTTAGTTTGATTTTAATTGGAGTAGAGAGGGAGAGAGGATTAAAGAAAGGTGCGGCGATGGATTTGATGGTGCATGTTTCCTGATGCGTGGAGGAAGAAGAGAGATTATAGAAGAGGATTAGACATTTATTAAGGTATTTAATTATTTAAGTATTTAGTTAATGACATTATAATGTATGTGAGATTTTAATAATCATAATTTTTCCGTACATGATCAGAATTCAGCAAAACAAGATCCGTTGGAACCGTATGGATGCAGGCTTCACAATGAAACTGGTTTGGAGCAATTTAGAGCTTATTGCAATTTATGAAGAGATATGCCTTTGAATCAATTGACACTTATTATTATTTAATGATAAACGACCAATTGAGAACTCACTCAACTGATTTTTATAGTGATTGCCTGTGACTGTAGCGTCTGCTTCGTGATTGATGGGTGATATTTACAGTTATCACTATATTATTATTAAACTTTGAATATAACCGTTGTCGATAGAAACACTTGTATTATAATTATTAGTTGATGGATGATAGTTGATATGGATGTGTTTATGTGGTTGACACAAAAATTTACACCACGAATACGAGATTTGGAAACTGATTTAATTGTAGTCTATTGGAATTTTAAATGAATATTACATTCGTTTAAGTTAGATTTGACAAGAAATTGGATTTTTAAATCTAATTGATTTGAAAATGGAGTTGATATAATTTCAAACTACTTTTGAACTTATTGAAATAGATTTGAAGGAAATTTGGATTAAAAATGACTTGTTTTAATTCAAATTGGATTTTGAATAGTAAATTCAAAATGTGGATTTAGGTTTGGTATATAAACAACATTTTTAACTCAAACAGATTTTTCCAATGATCTTTTTTATTTTTATAATGGATGTCATAAAAATTTGGATTCCAAAATATGATATTTTGAAGAAAAAAATTAATATTATAATAATATAGGATATTCAGTTTTGATTTAAAATTGGATTGGAAGTAAATATCATATTTTAAAAAAAGTTTAATTTTTTTATAAAATACATTTTAACTAAATCGACAAATTTTATTACAAATAATAGAATGGTTTGAATAAGATGTGTCTCGCAGCGACCGTTTGCGAATTTCGACCATTGACTTCATATTGACATATCGGGAGATCCAACCGTCGGATTTTCCCGAAACGAAAAATGTTTGGTTCAGAATGAAAAGCGCTTGCCAATGAATTTATGAAGTTTTAAAATCCAATGGTTATATTTTGAGATAATTCAAATCAAATTTTAATAAAAACAACACTTATGGCGTTAATTACCTAAAATTGGTTTTTAATGAATTGAGCTATTACTAAATTATTAAAATACGGAAAAATTATGATAAATGATTTGAAAGTGATTTTGACAAAAATATATTTAGTTCTGGATAATATAAACTTGTTTTGTGAAAATTAGCTATTTTGACAGAAGTGATTGAAACGGTTTGAAGTTAATAAATACTTAACCAAGTTAAGATTTTCCAATGTATGAATATTGGATTTGAATGGGAATAATCTTTGGATATTTCGATATTGGATTCTGTAAAAATAAGGATACTATTTTGTGGAATTTGGAAGATATTGATATCGTTATTTCCTACACGGTATCTGTTGGTTTCAGAATTGAATATCGAATATAAGTCGATATATGATTTCTATTTAAAGCCTTGTACTTGATGTCAAATTGGATTTTGGGTTTTTTCGTCAATGGTTCTTTTAAGTCATTTATTATGTTTTATCATAATTTTTCCCTATTTTTAATAATTTAAAAATAGCTCAATTCATTGAAAACCAATTTCAAGTCATTAACGTCAAAAGCGCTATTTTTATTCAAATTTGGTTTGAGTTATCTCAAAATAACTGTTGGATTTTAAACTTCACATATCGTTGGTAATCACTTTTCATTCTAAGCCAAATGTTTTTCGTTATGGGAAAATCTGATGGTCGGGTCTCCTGGAATGTCAGTATGAAGTCAATAGTCGAAGTTCGCAGACGGTCGCTACACGACACGTCCTATTAAAACCATTTTATTATTTATGTTAAAATTCGCTAATTCAGTTTAAACGTATTTTATAAAACTTTACAAACTAGTTTTAAAAAAGATTTTTACTTCCAATTCAATTTTAAATCAAAATTGAATATCCCATATTATTATAATTATTTTTTAAATATCATATTTTGGAATCCAATTTTTTCTGATATCCATTATAAAATAAAAAAAATCAATAGAAAAATCCATTTAAATTCACTCTTTCTTTCATGGCCAGTAGACCATACAAAACTCCCATGCCAGTATTAAATAAATTGATAGATAGAAGAAAGGTAGAGAAGCAAATAATCAATATAACCAGATTGACCGTTCGAGTTAAAAACGTCGTTTATATACCTAAATCCAATTCACATTTTGAATTTACTTGTGACACCCCACGTCCGTTAATGTCAATCTTTATCAGAATGCATTAAGTTTCGTGAAGCGTTATAGGTAAACAGAAACAGAAACATTACAAGATAAATATAAAATAATAGTGGAATTAAAACTTTATTTAATAGAAAAGTTTCGTGGTACAAACCTAATTGCATAATAATTCTGGAATACTGAAAACATAAAACTTTTGCCTTGTACAAAAGTCATCATCAGAGTACAATAATACATAAAAAGAGCATAATCCCCAAAATATAGCCATAGTAGAGCATATACGAAATCAAGCAATACGTCTAAGCAGCACCAAATAGAAGGAAAGAAGAATTCTGATCAAGCTTGAGTATTCCCACCCTTAGAACCTGGGGGGAAACAGAAGAGAAAGAAGAGGATACAAAATGGGTTAGACATAAAGTATGGTGAGTCCAGTTACTTTTAGCATATAAATAAGTAAAATCATCATGACAGGAATATAAGTTAGAGTGATATAATAGGGTCATAAGGCAGATATAACAAGGTAAACAGGATAAATAGAAAATGTATTGCGCTTCTCTAATACATTTCTCTGCGTCGATACTAGTATAATAAGAACAAGATCATCGCAACAAGTATAAGATGGTAGAATTAGGTGTACTTCTAGTGAGAGATTTTACCCCATACAATAACAGGTAGCCTAATAGAACTGACAGGTGTTAACCCCCAATGACAATGACGGGCTCCTAAATAAGCAAGACGAGATGTACCCTAATTACTACCCCCGATCGATCGACTCCCTAACTCGTAGACACCCTATGTTGGCCCCACAATAGGATGTATCACCTCCTAAAGTGGCAACCGTTTTGTTTACAAGATGTTCACAACCATATCTACTGATGTCATAGCTTCTTATCTCCCCTAGCAAGCGGACCCATGCACACACATGACCCCATTGGAATGCGCCGTCAACACCCTCACCCAAGTGACCTCTTATAATCAGCTCTGTAAGCGTGCCCAGATCCCGACCTAGTTCGGGGTTCCCCATTTGATACCAAGATGCGTTACTGACTGAACGGGTCCCACACAACAGATGATATAAGCTTCCCCTAGGCTTGTTTCCCCACTACTAGGATTTCAACAGGTTATGCCTACCTGTTTAACAAGATTGCATAACCCTAACAGGTTAAGTTTGTCGGGTTTATATGTATAACCCATCCCCACGTATTTAATAAGATTAACTTAACCCTCCCACTGATTCAAGCAAGTTTACTTAACCCCTATTCAAGTTAACTGGTTCATGTAATCCTTATGGATTCAAATAGGTTAAGTATTACAAGTTTATCACCATTCGATCATTTATAGTTATTAATGCGCTAGACCTCCCACATTAAGTCTACCACTTGTGGATGCTGGATATGCCGGTTGGGTCCGGGTAGACTTCTTCCACAAGTTGGACTTAACCTTGTGTCTTAGCACATTACATTTTATGCACTTAGACCCCTCGCATTAGATTTACCACTTGTGGACGCTGGATATGCCGGGCGGTTCCGGGCAGGCTTCTGCCACAAGTGTAATCTAGCCTCGTGTCTAAGCGCGGTTACAGTTTCTAATAACTGTAAATCTAGGCACTTTCATTATTAAATTATCATGTTTTATCATGCCCAAAATCCCCATCTGCTCTACGATACAAGTTATGCCCCAGACTAAGGTTTAGATCAAGATATAGATTCTATCCCCAAATCCCAAGTTTTGGCTCAAGGTACAAATTATGCTCAAAATTCCCAATCATGTTTTACAACATGAATTATTCCCCAAATTAATCGTTCCCAATTTGGTGCGTTCATGTGTTTCGACGACAGGCCTAGGCTCGAAGGTCGCCTGGCTATAAAAACAAAATGGAAAGAGGGAGAGAAGAGAACACGGATAGGCATAGTAATTAAAACAGGCATAAGATGACATAATTGGGCAAACTAACATAATAGGCATAAGGTGACATGATTAGGTAAATTTACATAATAGGCATACAGTGACATGATTAGGAAAACTGACAGGATAGGGATATCATGAACATACACATGAGATTTAAACAGTAAATTAGATATACAAGTAATGGAAAATCTGTTTTGATTCAAATTAATAACAGGCGTAGGCTTAGATCCAAACTTATAAACATGTCAAGATTATATTTTAGGTGTTTATGTCTAAAAAATAAAATAGACTCACTGTGATTGAATATAAAGAACAGGGAATTGATTGCAGATGTTGTAGCACAGATCCTTGAATACGTATAACTTATTGTTGAAGAAGAATAGGCTATTTACTATGAGTCGGGGCAGCACCTCGTTGTCGCCATTGATTTACGGTCCTTTATATATCCTAGGGTCAACGAATCTAGTCAAGAAACGAGTCCACATTCAGAAACTGAATTTTGCTTAGATCTCGGGTGGGTCGACATGAGGGTCGACATGGGTGTCAACACCCATGTGTTGGTGCTGACCCATGGGTCAATACCCTTAGGGTGGGGTGAACCCTTAATAGGCCGAACTCCTGCTTAACCCAGTGCCTCTGATTTTGAATTAGTTTGAATGTTTTGATTGGTTTTGTATATATATAATTCTCTTATGCGTATGCAAACTTCTAACCTTAATATCTTCTTTGTACGATGTCCATTTTACGCAAACTTGGGGTCTATCTTAAGCAAAATTTGGAGACGAACGCAATGGCGCAGACCGTTTTACTTAATTCCAAATATTTAATAAAAAATTCCTAAGTTTATCATTATAGTGTTGTAGGAATCATAGGGTGTCACATTATAATTTGAAAACAAATTTGAATTAAAACAAGTCGTTTTTAACCCAAATTTCCTTCAAATTTATTTCAGTCATTTCAAAAATTGTTTGAAATTAATGTCAACTCCATTTTCAAATCAGTTTGGATTTAAAAATCCAATTTCTATTTTCTTGTCAAATCTAACTTAAAAGAATATAAAATTCATCTAAAATTCCAATAGAATATAATTCAATCAATTTCCAAATCTCGTATTCATGGTGAAATTTTTTGTGTCAACCATATAAACACATCCATATCTACTGCCATCCATCAAACAATAATCATAATATAAGCGTTTCTATCGTGAATGCTTATATTCTGTAATGACCTGGCTTTTTGCTCGGTTTTCGCTAGTAGTTAAACCAACTTAAACTGTTCATAAAGATGGATTGTTAGGGGTACTTACACATTTGCACAAAATAAAAAGAACTTTTCCATTATCATTACACTAATATTACATCAGAGTTACCGGAGAAACATTAGAGTACATCGATTTCACAGCGGAAAAGATACTAAAATCAGCAGAAGAATATGCATGCTCTAACATATAATAGCTCCAGTTTAACCAACATCCTGCTCCAACCACTCTTAGTCTAAACTGCAAACAAAACTACTAGGCTGCCCGTGCAAATATGGGCACCCAAAGTTTATGTGTGGGAACAATAAACTCCAGGCCAGTCATGGGACTGGTGTGAGAACTCAAAACAGTTGCTTTAAGGGTTTATTTTAAAGTTAGGTAATTCACTGGATCATGCCGCTAATGCGGAATGGGTTTACTCCATGTGAATATCAGTGCATAGAAATTCGCAATGACTTTTTGACAAATGAAACTAACATAAGGTCTCGCGGCACATACACAATGCAAACGCACACATGAGCGAGGTTTCTCCTTATGCAGTCAAAAATGCTTGATACATGAAAATCCTCTTTCAATACTATAATATAGTGTGAAAACAATTTGGAAAGTAAATGTATCAATCCTAGCCAGCATATGTACCATATACTATACCGACAATCAAAATTGTACGGGCTCGTAGCGGAGATTGGGTTTCCAACAATGACTAAGCAAAGGAGCTTCCTTCCAAACCGAATTTTGAACTCCTCTAGAGGGATGTCCGAGGATCAACAGTGATGCTCCTCATGCCAACACAAGGTCGGGTTACCCCTTAACTGGGTAACTTAGAGTACATCTGAGTATGTCATCTCCTGGTCATTATCGACCTTTTCGAGCGCACGCCAACAACAACCACAAAAGCAGATGCTTTTACCACATAGGTTAATACCTGGGCTTCATACCATAGTACACCTTTTATCTAGAAGGAGAAAACATCCCTGCTGCATTTCTTCTTGTTTTGGCCATTTACCAGGGTGTGAGGCTTGTTGCGGTCCCGATATACACAAAGCTACGCTTAAATAAGCCATGCTTTGATCATCCAAAGTTCACCACATAACTTAAGTTTGCCACATTGTCCATTCACAATGCATCACTGATTTCTATTGATATATAACCTCTAAGCTCATACGTATTAGAGAAGGGTGTTAAGGAAGAGAATAAATTATCCGCCACCAAACAAATATATATTTAATAGAGATTAGTTCTATGCAGTCAATTACAATGTCAGACACACAATCCATAAATGTCCGTTCTTGGTCTGAACGAAATAACGATCTAAAATTCCTTCAATTACGTTTGGGCTTCTTGCCACTTAGCTGATATAAAATCCATCTGCAAATGGGAGCTACCCATTTGAGACATTCAGCAAGTCGTCCTTACGATATGAAGGGTCCCTATAACGACCCGAACTCCCACGGTAAGGAAAGCCCAGATTGAGATGAGAACAACACACATCGGAACGCAGACAGAAGAACATTTCATTGTTTATTACAACAATTCCATCAGAATACAAGAATATACGGAGTATGAATAAATAAATTACACATTTGACAAATATCAGATTACAATAAATTACGTAGCAGCGGAAAATAATACAAAACACAACTGAAAGTAATACACGGATACAGAGATTTCCGAGCATCGTTCCAGCTGTAAATCAGGATCCTGTGAATATAAATCTGCAAAACCAAAACTACTAGCTGCCCGTGCGGAAAATAGGGGCACCCAGAGTTTAGGTTAAAACAATAAACTCCAGGTCAGTCATGTGACTGGTGTGAGAACTAAAACAGTTATTAATCTTTATTTTAAAGTTCGGTAAAACAAGGGACCACGCCGTATGACACGGAACGGGTTTCCTCCCAAGAATACCAGTGCATAAAACCAACAGCGCAATGCTAAATAAAGAAAAATGAAGCTGTTATATGACCCAGGTCCCATCACACAATGCAACGCAAGCCGGAGGATAGGGTTTTTACCTTATAATAGCCAAAGCATGCTTGATACGTTAAAAAAACACGTTATTTGATACTATTGTAGGTGTATAGTGTCAAAACAATTTCAATCGTATATATCAATCATAGGCGGCATGAATGACCCATACCACTATGTCGCCATAATAGGTTCTACAAATAAAACCGCACTATCACGTATTGGAAATTGGATTTCCGTCATGAGTCGAGGCAAGGGGCAAGCTCCTCTCTGATTCGAGACACTCTAGCAAATGTCCCAGGACCCCACTATAATCCTTGGATCTTCAGGGCCGGTCCTCTCTTACTTTTGAGGATTAGTTATTCCTGAGCACACGTTTCATGGTCCTTACAGACCTATATCCGAGGCGCCTCGCATTCCAACAACCACATAGGTGAAAAGTATATAAATGTCAGGGCTGGTAGGTCACTGACACCACCCTATCTAGAAAGAAACGTCGTGCTCTCCCTGCAGTCACTATCCCGTTTTTGACTCATACCGAGGTGTGAGGCTCGCGAATTCACGCTATACACAAAGCTATGCCACACAGGCCGTGCTTTGATCATCAACCACAAGACTTTGCTTTTCAACAGAAGCCTTGATCAATTGCCACTTACGCGTGCCACACTGGCAATTCACTCCATGCGACTGATGTCCATCGATATACAACCTCTGAGCTCGTACGTCTTAGAGAAGGGCGTTAAGCGAGAGAATAAATTCTCCACCGCCAAAAAGATGTATATTTAACAGAGATCAATCAACGCAGAATAAAATCCAATGTCAGACACACAGTCCATTTACAAGTTCGTTCTGGGTCTGAATGAAACCGGAGGCACTTTCCTCGCATATCCATCCATCTCCAAGTACGTCTGGACGATCACCAACTGTTTCCCTCGTCTTGGGTGTACAACCCAGTCGAGATCATCAGTAATCACCCAAACGATGTGGAGACTTCCGGTCTTCAACCACCGTCTTCATCTTCGACATCTCGTCGAATCGGTTATTCGGAATGGGTATAAACCCGGCCTTTTTGAACAACCCACGTATATGATAAAAAAATGTTACACAAACATAACGCCTCATTCCAATTCAGAATATTCTTTTATTCACAAAATCACATTTTTAGGGAATAGGTTCCCATTAATTTTATCAAAGATAAATTCTTCTAAATTTATTCTTTTATCTTCCTTTGGATATCATTTCAAACTAGTCGGGATTAGCGAACCATACCAAAGTAATTATTTATTTTATTTCCCAATCCCAACCTATTTATCCCGTGGAGAAATTTGGTAATACTCCGTATCTAACACTATGGTGCTATTGGTAAAATTAATTACCATTTCACGTTCAAATCTAATTAAAGATTTAACTATCGCTTTGGAGCAAAACTGGTGGTACTCCATTCTCGATCACCTTTCAGATTTGATAATTTAAATTATCAATTCACATTTCAATCTAATTAAAGATTCATTAAAACTCCACTTAGTTTTAATCTTTTCAAAAATCAATATCCTGTCTTTAACTGGGTTAAAGAACCAATGTCACCTAAAACATGATTCACGATAAACCCAAAATCACACTCTATTGTTAATCGGGTTAAAGAACAGGTGTTGTTCAAAACACCGCTCACGATAAACCAAAAAATCAATTCAAATTCAATTCAAATTAAATATTATTTAATTGATACACTTCATTAAATCTGAATAGAAAGATTTAATCTTTTTCTCTATTGGGCTTAAGAACAGTGTTAGTGAAGACACCATTCACGACAAACCCAAATCACATTTGATATTAAATACTAGGCTCTGAATAGAAAATATACCGGCTTATATTCAATATCAAATCCTGAAACCAACAAATATCGTATTGGAAATAACGATATAAAATATATCTTTCAAATTCCCATAACAATATCTGTATAGTCACGAAATCCAACATCGAAATATTCCGAAGATAATTTCGATTCAACTCCAGTCCAATTCACGTATTGGGAATATTGATTATTTTGAATAATTTTATCAAGGCCGGTACAGTCGATTTCCACCAATGGCCATCGAAATGCACTTACAGCGACCTTTTCCAAATTTGATTTGGACATAATTACAAATCCAACCATTAGATTTCAAATTTCTAATATTCATTGGAAAGCTCTTTTCGATGCGAACCCAACGGTTTAGGTTTTAGGAGAATCCGACGGTCGGTTCTCCCGCAACGTCAATTCGAAGTCAATGGTCGAAATTCACGACCTGCCGTGGCACGGCGCGTTCTATTCAGGCCATTATATATATATAATATATATATTATATATTTCGTTGATTTCCTTTTTAAAACGTATTTTATAAATCGTTTTAAATTCGTTTTCAAAACCATTCCAACTCTATATTCAATTTCAAATCAAAATTGGATATTTCATATCATTACTATATAAATGATAATATTTTCAAAACGTTATATTTTGAAATCACTACCTTTTCTATATTCATTATAAAAAGGAATATAATCGATATAAATATCGTTCACGTCAAAATGGCGCAACTCTAATCAACACGGCTTTATATATTTCAATAAATTCGTTATCCTATTCAACAAATGAATATTTATTCTATTCAACACATGAATCTATATTTCTTTCAACACATGACTAATCTCAACACATGAGTACTGTCAACACACGACTATTTTTGTTATGTAAAATATTTTATAAAACTATGGTATCTATCGTTTGATTTTTAATTAGACTCCACCGTGAAGTAGATTCTAATTTTAAATATGATAAAGATGTAAATTTTATTGTTAAAATATTTTACTCAACACATGAATAGTTTCAACACATGAACATCGTTAACACATTACTATTTATTCTATTCAACACATGAATCTTCTTTTATAGTATTCATTAATTTCCCGATTGGAATGAGGCCCAATCAATCACCATATAATGTTAATTATATGGATTTCATACAACACATGTATATAAATAGCAACGATAAATAATCAACAATCATCCAAAGTGCACCACACAACTGCATAAGCATCAAACATAAATAATTAACGCTTACACAGCCTGTCGACCAATCGATCGACATACAGTTAAATAATTGGGATTAGTGTACGCCAAATATAATCCCAACACCCGTGTGGGGTTTCAAATCAACAAACACTGAATATTATTTGTGCAGTTGGGTGATGTGTAAAATTTATCATCCCAATCAGTATCAGTCAAATCAGTGTATATAAACAAATCGTCTGATTTGTAAATGAATATTTATTTCTTTTCAGAAGAGTTTTATGCCGTTCCTTAACACGTTAAAAATTATATTTTTAACGTCAAAAATATTTATTTCAACACTTTACTATTTTTAACTAACACTTTTTATTTTAGAAAATTTCGGCGGCATAACGGCACGATACTAGAAACGGGACAAGGCCTAGCCTTATCCCTAGTCTAATAATGGCCCACGCCATACCCAAATCAAATTATCTCAATTCGTTCATTTTCCAAACCAAATCACTCAATTCACAAATCAACCAAACATTCATGGTTTCAAACAAAGGTGTCGGGTGCTTCTATTAAGCACCGTCTGCAGCCTAGTATATATTTCTAACTAGAAAATGAAATTTGAGTGAGGAGTTCTCACCTTGATTTTTCTCTAACGCCTTTTCTGAACTGCTGAATTTTTGATTGAGCTCCAGGCTTCGCATACAAGCTCAAATCTTCAATCCATCTTTTTTTCTGGCACAAGCACGGCATTCTGAACAACTTTTGCCTAGGGACTTTTTGTCGAAAATGCTCCAATTCGCCAGAATTCGCGAAAGTACACGAATTTTACCGCTTTTGAACAGCAGACTTCGAACGCGTTTTCCGAGCAGCTCCGAACTCCAAAACACGACTTCCATATAGCCAAATCGAAGAGAATTTCGTGCTATACAACTTTGGTTTAGAGGGACTTTAGCTAGAAATGCACCGTTTGAGAGTTATTGGCGAAATACGGTCAGGGGCTTATTTGCAAAATGGGTGATTAGTGTAAAATGAGTTTTTTGGTGACCGGGGGGCCCACGGCCGGAATTGAGGAGGGGGAAGGGGGCGCTGGACCTGATGTGTGGTGGGGAGGCGGCTAAGGGGCGGTGGCGGTGGTTGTGGTGGTGGTCGTGGCTCCTAGGGTTTGCAAAATCACATAAAAGAGAGGAGAGAGAGAGGAGGAGGAAGAGGAGGAGGAGGGGAAGAGGAGGAGGGGGTGCGGCGGCTCGCCGGAGGCCGGTGGTGGCCGGTGGAGGAGGGGGCAGCGGCGGTGGGGTGGAGCTCTCCATTTTTGAGTTTTTGTGGAGGAAGGAGGAAACGAAAATAATGAAGTAGAAAAGGAAGTAAAAGTGTTTATATGCTCGTTTCCCGCGTATCGCCTGAACGCTAACGATCTCCAATCGCCGCGGATTTCGGACACGAGATAGTAGACGTGAAGACGAGTCCAACGAAACAAGTTTCGTCGTATTCTGAGTTCGTTTGTCCATTCAAAAAAAATCACGAAAATGCTCAGATAAGCTCTAAAAATGCGATTTTGGCGCACCTTTTCTTCTCGCACGCTCACACGCTAACTCCAAAAATCATGCCCTCTTGGATTTAACCATTATTAGACGATACGAATCCAGAAAAAAAGTAGAATCGAATTCTGAGGTCGTATCAGTAATGTTCCTTTGTAAAATGACTGCGTGTAACACCCCACGTCCATTAATGTCACTCACAAAGGGAATGCATTAACTTCCATGGAGGTTATAAGTGAATATAGAACAGAAAAATTACAACAAGACAGATAATAAGTAGTACTTGAAAACTAAAACTTCATTTTATTTCAGCGGAAACATGTTTATTACATCACAAAACCATTAATCAGAGTCAAGTACATTATCCATCTTCATAAAACAAAATACATAATCCCATTACACAATAGCCATTAAAGAAGATAACAAGCTGGACTTTACTTCAAGGGTCCAAGCTTTCCAAAGAGATGAAGCAATCCAATCAAGCTCCACTAGAGCTGGGCCCAACCTAAGGACCTGGAGGGGGAAAAGGATAGAAATGGAGGGGGTCAGACATAAAGTCTGGCGAGTATGATAATTCTAACAATACTATTATCAAAATAACTAGACTAAGGCATAAGCTGGAAGACAAGTAAATGTCTATGAACTATTAAGAAGATAAAGATAACATTTAAGATAACGTTGAAGATAATGGTAAAGGCATACCTAATTACTAACGAATGATTACTACACTGCACCGCATATTACTACACTGCACCATACCAGTCACCCTATTGTTTGATCCCACTTGCTTCACACAGAAACTTTACAAATAGCCTTACGTACCCCTAGCTGCCTACATAGGTGCCGTCTGCCCCTATCTCCACTAGGTGTACCCCACTACCCACTTTTGATCGGCTCCCTACTCGTAGATACCCGTGCTGGCCCCACAGTGGGGTGTATCACGCCCCTAAAGTGGCAACCCGATACAACTTGAGAATGCACGGCTTATACCTACACGATGCAACAACGTCTTACCTACCAGCCCGGGCCCACACACGCATATGAAACCCGTTGGACTTGTGTTGCCACCGCTCCCCGTTTTGGCCTCTTACAGTCAAACCCAGCATGCGTGTCCCGTCCTCGGCTTGGGTCGAGCCCACAAAGATACCTTTGGGATACTGGTCGAAATGGGCCCCCACAAGCTACCCACCTAAGCTTGTCACTAGTATATCCCACTTAACCCTCTTAGTCATGTTCATTTACATGTGTGTTTGGTTAAGTCTTGCTAATCGTATTTCATATGCCACTAAGGGCACCCCCTAGATTCCTCATGCCACCCAAGGCACCTACTTAACCCCCATGTCCCACCTTACATGTTTATCTGGTTAAGTATTTCTTAATTCATTCAGGCCATAACCTCATAAAGACCTCTCACATTAGACTGGCATTTATGGCAGCTGGATTTGCCGGGCGGGTCCGGGCAGTCTTACACCATAAAAGAGTCTAACCTCGTGTCTTTACAACCGTTATGCTTTAGTTTAGGCCTAGGACCTCTCACATTGGGCTGACATTTGTGACCACTGGATTTGCCGGGCGGGTCCGAGCAGGTTTACGTCACAAACGAGTCCAACCTCGTGTCCTAAGCATTGATTAACACTTAAAATCTTTTTCCCCAGTTTTAATAATTCCCTATTCAAATTATTAATTAAGTCAACTTTTAATGATGTCCATAATTGACTCAATTATGGCCATCCACTTATGGCATGCAAAACCATATCAATTGCACCCCAACTTTTTAATATTAAATCCTTAATATTACCCCTACCCCACGTTTATACGTTCGCTTATTCAACGCATAATATAGGCTAGACCTGTATAGTCTAACACCTAGCACAAAGATAAATTATCACAACATATAGACAATTAAAATAAATCTAATCATAATAGGGGTGAAACTTGCATAAACTACACATGTTAAGGATCAAAAGGTGTCAACTTGTTAAATGTCTCAATTTACATGATATGATCATAGCCCAAATCTATACATAAACTTGCATATGGGGTTTTTAGGCAACTTAATGATGGTGTGAACTAGCATAGGATATCACATATGTCATAGCATAATTCTAGATGTCATAATAGATGTCTTGGCATATGTTCATAACTTTTCTAATCAATCTAACTTGCATATGTGACTTGTCATATAGATCAACATAACCCAAACATGATGATTTAATTAATATGAACTAACTAGCATAGACGGTAACATCATGGCCTTTTTAACATGTATGATTCATCACAACTTAGCATAGAAACTTTCAACATACATAACATCATCATAGCATGATTTACAACATATAAGATATCATCATCACATAACATTGGATTTACAATATACATGATAGCAAAAGGGGTTTACAACAACATATATGATAATTCACATCATCTACTCATAATCCATTCATAACTCAACCTAATTAAAATGATAATAATCTTGTTAAGATCATCATACTCACAATTTATAGAAGAAAAGAGAGAGTTTTGCTTTGCTTTAGGGTTGAGAGAATTAGAATTGAATTTGCTTTTCTTCTTTCTTAGTTGGCGGCGGCTCCATTGATTTCCATGGCGACAGTAACTATTCTATTTTAATTAGGTTTAGGGTTAGCATTAGGATGTATTTATAGGTGTAGGAAGTTATTTAGGACCATTAGATTAACCCTGAACCATGAGAACCAATCAAATGCAAAATCTGCATTTGAGTGAATCGGCCCACGGGTTGACAGCCAAACACCCTTGATTAACCCCTAGTCGACCCAGCGGGGCTTGGGTCGACCTCAAAAATGGGCCGGTTCGGTTATTCCCACTCCCAATTCGCTGTTTTTGAACTTTTTCGCATATTTATTTATTTAATTTTTAATTTATATATATATATATATATATATATATATCAATATATATTTCTCTGCGCAACCCATTTCACTTAATTCTTTTCTAAAAATTAAGTATACTTTAATTTGTGAATTTTAATGTTATAAAATTACGGGGTGTTACATTCTCCCCTCCTTAAAGGATTTCATCCCTGAAATCTCCAAGTCAAGAAGAATGTATATCCTACCATCTAATCGTCCATCTACTCAACCATCAAACACCAGCATCCATTGTCCTTAAAAGACTTCTAATGTTTTAATATTTATATGCACGGTGTGTGTATATCCATATCTAATGCAAAATTACGCGGTCTACTGATTCAGTCGACCTCCTTAGTGCAATTCATGATAGTGTCATGCGTCCAATATGTATGCAAAAGATTCCTAATGATACATATTAATTCTATATGCGTGCACAACCATCCACCCGAATGCAGCAACTATATGGTAATACAACCATTATACATCCATTTTACTAAATGCATCCATATATATGCAATATGCAATATGAAGTGACTGAGCCGATCTGGTGCCTAATGGTGTGTGTGTATGCATCCACGAGCAACCACTAGCAAACACTTGCATCCAGTTTGCATCCACCATACATAACATGTCTCAAACACATGTTTCAACCATAGGATTATCCTAACTAAAGGTCAAAGATACTAGCGAGAGGATATACTAAAGATAAGATAAGTACAAGCTAAGCGATAAAGGAGAAATTAAAGGACATACCCTCAAAAAGAAAAGGGTATCGTGAACGCATCTTCTCTTCCGTCTCCCAAGTAGCGTTGCTCTCATCATCTCCCCATTGCACTTTGACTAGTCTGACCTCTCGATTCCTCAACCTCTTGATCTCCGACCCAAGAATGCGCGTAGGAGCTCGTCGAATTATCGCATCACGCTCTATCTCCACCTCTCTAAGCAAGCCCGGCTCTACCACTTCCGCGGTCTCGTGCAAGCACTTCCTCAAATGTGACACATGGAATACGTCATGTACACCACTAAGTCTCTCGGGCAACTCCACTCTATACGCCATCCGTCCAATCCTCTCCTTAATAGGAAATGGCCCTACAAACCTTGGTGCTAATTTCCCAACGGACCCAAAGCGAACAATGTTTCGTAATGGAGACACTTTGACAAAGACCATGTCCCCAACTTCAAACTCGAGATCTGTCCTCCTCTTATCCGCATAAGATTTCTACCTATCTTGCGCTGCTTTCATCCTCCTTCGAATCAAGTCGATCTTCTCCGAAGTCTCCCTAATCATATCGGGCCCAAGTAAGATCTTATCCGTAGATTCCCACCAACATGTAGGTGAACGACAAGGTCGTCCATAAAGAGCTTCGAATGGTGCCATACCAATGCTGGACTGAAAGCTGTTATTATATGCGAACTCCACCAATGGAAGATGCTCTTCCCATGTACCCCCAAAGTCTAGGATACACAGCCTCAAAGGATCCTCTAGAATGCGATTCACCCACTCGGTCTGGCCGTCCGTCTGAGGATGATATGCGGTGCTCAAACATAACTGAGTCCCTACCGCCTCCTGTAAGCTTCTCCAAAATTCGCTAGTGAAAATAGGATCGTGGTCGCTCACTATGCTAGAAGGAACACCATGCAAACGAACTATTTCTCGGACATATACAGAAGCTAACCATGGAGCAGTCCTCTTACTCTTCACGGGAATGAAATGGGCGCTCTTAGTAAGTCTATCTACTATAACCCAAATCCCCGTATTACCCCTCCTCGATCGCGGTAATCCATCCACAAAATCCATCGAGACACTCTCCCACTTCCATAGTGGAACCTCCAATGGGTGAAGCAACCCACCGGGTTTCTTTTGCTCCGCTTTTACTTGTTGGCATACCAAGCATCTAGCGACATACTCGGCCACGTCTTTCTTCATGCCGGCCCAAAAGTAAACTTTCTTCTAGTCTTTGTACATCTTGTCCCCGCCGGGATGAATGGTCATCTTCGAACGATGTGCTTCATCAAGAATAGTCTTCCTTAGGTCATTGTCTTTTGGTACAAAGTCTACCGTCCCTACGTAACCAACCCTTATCGTCTAGGGTATACCTACGGAGATGGCTTGATGACTCCCCTCCTTTGAGTTTTTCTACTAACTCAACCAACTGCGGGTCGTCTCGCTGTGCCTCGCCAATCCGTCCCAAAAGCGTAGGTCTGACCTCCAAGGATGCTAGCAAACCGGGTACGAAGTCAACGGAAGGTCTAAAGTCAAACATCGAAATGAATTCTAAACTTCGCCTCTCAACAAACAAAGTACTTAAGGATAATCTTTTTCTACTTAAGGCGTCTGCCACCACGTTACCCTTGCCAAAGGTATAGGCTATTTCAAAGTCGTAGGACGCTAAGAACTCCATCCACCTTTGCTGCCTTAAGTTCAAGTCCTTTTGAGAGAATAGGTATTTTAAAGACTTGTGGTTAGTGAATAATTCGAATTTCTCGCCAAGAAGATAATGACGCCAAGACTTAAGCGCGAAAACAATAGCGGCCAATTCTAGGTCATGTGTAGGATAATTTTTCTCATGCGCTCTCAACTGCATTCCACCATAGGCTATTACCCTACCCTCTTGCATTAAGACTGCGCCTAGTCCTGTCCCACAAGCATCAGTATAAACGGTAAACGGCTCACTCCCGTCTGGAAATACTAAGACTGGGGCTGAAGTCAAAGCTCTCTTCAAACGTTGGAACACATCATCACAATCTACGTCCCATGTGAAAACTAGGTTCTTCTTCGTCAAGCGTGTCAATGGAGCTGATATCTTTGCGAAGTCTTTGATAAACTTCCTATAGTAGCTAGCCAACCCCAAGAAACTTCTCACTTCGGTAGCATTTTTAGGGACCTTCCAATCTTGGATGGCCACCACCTTCGCGGGATCTACAGCTATCCCTTCTTTGGAAACCACGTGTCCTAAGAACCGTACTTCCTTCCTCCAAAAGTGACACTTAGAAAATTTAGCTTTAAGCTTATGCGCTCGAAGAGTCTCCAACACTTCCCTAAGATGTAGGGCATGCTCTTCTTCATCCTTAGAAAAGATCAAGATGTCATCTACAAAGACTACCACGAATTTGTTAAGGTACTCCCTAAACACCCTACTCATCAAATCAACAAAGTATGCGGGGGCGTTTGTCAAACCGAAGGGCATACTAGCCATTCATAGAAACCGTCTGGAGTCCTAAAGGCAGTCTTTTCTATGCTATCCCCAGCCACTCTCAACTGATGGAAACCAGTGGCTAAGTCCAACTGTGAAAATACTGAGGTGCCAACTAACTGATCGAAGAGATCGTCAATCCTCGGCAGTGGGTGTCTGTTCTTCTTAGTAAGCTTATTAAGTTCTCTATAATCCACACAAAGTCTAAGGGACCCATCCGCCTTCGTGGCAAATACTACTGGAGCACCCCACTCCGATATACTTCGTCTTATGAACCCCTTCTCAAGAAACTCCTTCACTTGCTTACCGAGTTCCCTCCTTTCACGTGGAGCCATGTGGCGTACTGGCAAAGATACTGGTTTTGCATTATCCACAAGATATATTCGAAAATCTATCTCCCGCTTCGGAGGCAAGCCCTTCACCTCCTCAAACACATCCGAATATTCTCGGACCACTCTAACAGATCTTAGATTTTCCTCAGACGCGTCAAGCGATTCTAGATAACTTAGCATAAACGAATTTATGGGATTACAAAAGATTTCGAGAGTGTTGCCAAGGCGAGTTACGAGCCTAACTACTCTCCTTTCACAATCAAGAACGGCCCCATTTCTGGATAACCAATCCATTCTTAAAATTAGCCCATAGCCCGTGAAGCCCAACACATAAGCATCACATCTAAATTCAACGCTAAGTATGGAAATTTTCAAATCCAAACACATCATGGACAAATAAGCTGAGCCCCCTATTGGATTCGAAACAACTGAGGGATCCTCTACTAAACTGGTGTTTAAGTGCAGTGATTCAACTAATGATATAGAGATAAACGAATGTGATGCGCCGAATCGAATAAGGTACGGATAGGATGATCAAACAGAAAAACTAAGCTTTCAACAGAAATGGTTCTACCTCGTTCTTGCAGCAGTGGGACCGCAAGAGCTTGAACTTGTCCCCTAGCCTGCCCTGGTGCCATAAGAACCTGCACCTGTCCTCCCGAGGTAGCTCCTGCCCTCTGCCCCTTCTTTGGGCAGTCCTTCACTAAATGTCCCGCATCGCCACAATGAAAACAGCCTGTCTTCTTTTTCTTTCGGCAATCCTTGCTGAGATGGCCTGGGGTTCCACAGTTAAAGCACTTCTTCTTTCCCTTGCCATTATTGTCTTTTCCACCCTTCTTGTTTTGCTGTTGTGGTTTCTTCTGATCCCCCTTCTTCTCGGGTGCCTTATCAGCTTTAGCGCTTTTCTCCTCATGCATGAGCGCCATTTCTACTAACTTCTCAAAGGTGGCCCCCATCGGGATGTGGGTCATAGCCAACCCTTGCAATGGTTCATTCAAGCCATTCACGAACCTTAGAGCCTTCTTCTCCGGCGTGTTTACTAAGTCCAAGCCAAACCTTGCTAACTGATTAAATTTATCGACATATTCTTTCACTGATGAGCTTCCTTGCTTCAATGTCAAGAACCTTTCCATATATAGATTTTCTTCCGCCCTTGAGAGAAACTTCGCCTCGAACCTACGTCTGAAATCCGCCTAAGAGTCAACAGGATGCTCCCCATTAGTGACCTCCCACCAAAACGAGGCCTCTCCCTTCATCAACCAAGCTGCTAATCGAACTCTCCTCCCTTCTTCTACTTCAAAGATTTCTTGCAATTCTTCTACCTCCTTAAGCCAATCTCTAGCTTCCACAAACGTTTCTGACCCTTGAAATGGTTTTCCACCCATAGCCTTGAATTCCTTGCACGTCTTTGCAAAAGTATCTACGTGAGGAGGAGGAGGAGGAACAGGTGCAACTGGTGGTGGAGGAACATTGGCTGGACCTGCAGCGGCCCTAGCCTCTAATAACCTCCTATACCATCCAGGTATCATTACACCGTCGGGTAGATTAAGATCTTCAGCCATGCTGAAACGAGAAAGGAAAGATTCAGAATGGAGAATTCGAAAGATAAAGATATGGGCTATTGGGGATTAGGTTTTTTTTCTTAAAAATTTTGCTCTTTAAATTTCTCATTAAAACATGTTTTTGAAAGCACTTCTTCCAAAAATAACTATTTTTCTAAAGTATTTTTATATGTTCTGGTAACCTTAAGCTCTGATACCACGTGTAACACCCCACGTCCATTAATGTCACTCACAAAGGGAATGCATTAACTTCCATGGAGGTTATAAGTGAATATAGAACAAAAAAATTACAACAAGACAGATAATAAGTAGTACTTGAAAACTAAAACTTCATTTTATTTCAGCGGAAACATGTTTATTACATCACAAAACCATTAATCAGAGTCAAGTACATTATCCATCTTCATAAAACAAAATACATAATCCCATTACACAAATAGCCATTAAAGAAGATAACAAGCTGGACTTTACTTCAAGGGTCCAAGCTTTCCAAAGAGATGAAGCAATCCAATCAAGCTCCACTAGAGCTGGGCCCAACCTGAGGACCTGGAGGGGGAAAAGGATAGAAATGGAGGGGGTCAGACATAAAGTCTGGTGAGTATGATAATTCTAACAATACTATTATCAAAATAACTAGACTAAGGCATAAGCTGGAAGACAAGTAAATGTCTATGAACTATTAAGAAGATAAAGATAGCGTTTAAGATAACGTTGAAGATAACGGCAAAGGCATACCTAATTACTAACGAATGATTACTACACTGCACTGCACATTACTACACTGCACCACACCAGTCACCCTATTGTTTGATCCCACTTACTTCACACAGAAACTTTATAAATAGCCTTACGTACCCCTAGCTGCCTACATAGGTGCCGTCTGCCCCTATCTCCACTAGGTGTACCCCACTACCCACTTTCGATCGGCTCTCTACTCGTAGATACCCGTGCTGGCCCCACAGTGGGGTGTATCACACCCCTAAAGTGGCAACCCGATACAACTTGAGAATGCACGGCTTATACCTACACAATGCAACAACGTCTTACCTACCAGCCCGGGCCCACACACGCATATGAAACCCGTTGGACTTGCATTGCCACCGCTCCCCGTTTTGGCCTCTTATAGTCAAACCAAGCATGCGTGTCCCGTCCTCGACTTGGGTCGAGCCCACAAAGATAAGTTTGGGATACTGGTCGAAATGGGCCCCCACAAGCTACCCACCTAAGCTTGTCACTAGTATATCCCACTTAACCCTCCTAGTCATGTTCATTTACATGTGTGTTTGGTTAAGTCTTACTAATCGTATTTCACATGCCACTAAGGGCACCCCCTAGATTCCTCATGCCACCCAAGGCACCTACTTAACCCCTATGTCCCACCTTACATGTTTATCTGGTTATGTATTTCTTAATTCATTCAGGCCATAACCTCATAAAGAACTCTCACATTAGACTGGCATTTATGGCAGCTGGATTTGCCGGGCGGGTCCGGGCAGTCTTACACCATAAAAGAGTCTAACCTCGTGTCTTTACAACCGTTATGCTTTAGTTTAGGCCTAGGACCTCTCACATTGTGCTGACATTTATGACCACTGGATTTGCCGGGCGGGTCCGGGCAGGTTTACGTCACAAACGAGTCCAACCTCGTGTCCTAAGCATTGATTAACACTTAAAATCTTTTACCCCAGTTTAAATAATTCCCTATTCAAATTATTAATTAAGTCAACTTTTAATGATGTCCATAATTGACTCAATTATAGCCATCCACTTATGGCATGCAAAATCATATCAATTGCACCCCAACTTTTTAATATTAAATCCTTAATATTACCCCTACCCCACGTTTATACGTTCGCTTATTCAACGCATAATATAGGCTAGACTTGTATAGTCTAACACCTTGCACAAAGATAAATTATCACAACATATAGACAATTAAAATAAATCTAATCATAATAGGGTTGAAACTTGCATAAACTACACATGTTAAGGATCAAAAGGTGTCAACTTGTTAAATGTCTCAATTTACATGATATGATCATAGCCCAAATCTATACATAAACTTGCATATGGGGTTTTTAGGCAAAATAATGATGGTATGAACTAGCATAGGATATCACATATGTCATAGCATAATTCTAGATGTCATAATAGATGTCTTGGCATATGTTCATAACTTTTCTAATCAATCTAACTTACATATGTGACTTGTCATATAGATCAACATAACCCAAACATGATGATTTAATTAATATGAACTAACTAGCATAGACGGTAACATCATGGCCTTTTTAACATGTATGATTCATCACAACTTAGCATAGAAACTATCAACATACATAACATCATCATAGCATGATTTACAACATATAAGATATCATCATCACATAACATTGGATTTACAACATACATGATAGCAAAAGGGGTTTACAACAACATATATGATAATTCACATCATCTACTCATAATCCATTCATAACTCAACCTAATTAAAATGATAATAATCTTGTTAAGATCATCATATTCACAATTTAGAGAAGAAAAGAGAGAGATTTGCTTTGCTTTAGGGTTGAGAGAATTAGAATTGAATTTGCTTTTCTTCTTTCTTAGTTGGCGGCGGCTCCATTGATTTCCATGGCGACGGTAACTATTCTATTTTAATTAGGTTTAGGGTTAGCATTAGGATGTATTTATAGGTGTAGGAAGTTATTTAGGACCATTAGATTAACCCTGAACCATGAGAACCAATCAAATGCAAAATCTGCATTTGAGCGAATAGGCCCACGGGTTGACCGCCAAACACCCTGGATTAACCCCTAGTCGACCCAATGGGGCTTGGGTCGACCTCAAAAATGGGCCGGTTCGGTTATTCCCCCTCCCAATTCGCTGTTTTTGAACTTTTTCGCATATTTATTTAATTTATATATATATATATCAATATATATATATTTCTCTGCGCAACCCATTTCACTTAATTCTTTTCTAAAAATTAAGTATACTTTAATTTGTGAATTTTAATGTTATAAAATTACGGGGTGTTACACTGCTCGTTTTACCCTGAACTGTTTTAGCTCGCACGGCCACATACTGACTCCGTTCGACGCGCCCTTTTGAACATAACAATAATTTGTCATTATGAATCCATAAAAATTTATCTCGTCGAATTCTGAGCTCGTATGCAAAATTTCACTTTTTAAGGGCTATGTTTTACTAACTGAAAAGCTCAAGCCAATTGCCACTATTCCGGATATCGGAATATATCGAAGCTTATACTTTTCGGAGTTCTAAACGACATTTTTAACTCAATGGAAGTGGTTTCGAGTCCAAATTCATCCGTATGCAAAATTTGACTTTTTGTGCCATGTATAATTTACATAGCGGCTATTCTGAATTTTCAACTGGGCATAACTTTTGATTCCCGCTATGAAATTTCGATTTTTCAGATTCGTTGGAAAGATATTCTCAACTAGATTCTAATATTTTTGGTTTCGCCAAAATCCGGTTTATCTTGCACCCGGGATGTTCAATTGAAATTTGAAATCGAATTATCGAACTACCGCGCCTTTTTCAATTCCTTTTATAATTTAAAATAAATATTTATATTCTAACAATGATGTATATAAATATATACGTTCAAATTATATTCAAAATAAATTTCTCGTTGTTATTATTTAAAATAATTCATTTTAAATATTCAAAATTCATTAAAATTGCCAAAATAAAAATTTTAAACTGGCTCAGAATTTTCGGGTTGTTACAATCTCCCCCACTTAAAACTTTTTGTCCCCGAAAAGGAATGAAGCCGAAAGTTATTTTAAAAACCAACTCAACGTTCATTCTGGCTTCCATTCTCCAACTTTTCAGTTTATGAGAATTTTCAAATTCTTCAAAAATTTGGCTAACATCCGGAATTTTCGAAAAATTTCGCCATAACCTCCTTTGTACGGGGAGGGGTTTGGAAATTTATTGGGTCGTATTAGGTACCCAATAAATCCTATAAAGCATACACATATTTATAGTGATATATTCTGGTGTTTACAAGGGAGCGTGTATAGACAATAACTCCAGAGAATAAATTCTCGTCACCCTGTCAAAGCCTGAGGGAGTGTGTATTTTAATTGCTCCAGAGAATAAATTCTCGTCACCTTGTCCCGCGTGGGAAATAAATAATCCATGTGCCGTATCTAATGACTAGAGAGACGTGATTATTGTCAACTCCAGACCCGTGTGGTTTTTTTTATTAATCTGGCAATTTTACCGTTACAATTTTATATTGTCCATATCAGTCATCAGTTCAACCTGTAATATATAGTCCATACCTGTCATCAATTCAACCTGTAATATATAGTCATCGCCATACAAGCCTCTTGCTCGTATGGTAAACCTTCCACCTCGTCACACAAGCTCCAAATGTTTGTGTGGTATATGATAAAGTATGCGATATTAAGAAGTATGCCATCTTTAGGATGTATGCCATGTAGTGTAGTTCAAAATTAATTGTTACTATCCTATGGCGATATTTATTAACTACACACAGAATAACCAGCACTCCACATCCAATGGCACTCACAGGAGTTGATATAATAATAAAAGTGCACATCCAACTCATTAAGGTTTACCTATTTGTCGGGCACGCAAATAAATTCTTTACTCAACAGCTGATCCATTTACCTGTTCAAACATATATATGTATATGCATGCATTCGCAAATAATTTACAATACAATTCAATATTTGGTTCAATTAAGCCTAATTTCACCATTCATTCACATAATGGTTTAAATAAATAATCATACAACACAACCATCAATCAATTAGTGAATTAGCTTTTCAAATTCATAATTTGATATATATATATATATATAAAAACATGTTTTTAATGCCAAATCACAACAATAAACCTATCTAGTTTTGGTTCTCACACCAATCCAATGGAAATATATAGATATCACACCTTCGTCACTCGAAAATAAATACTGGTGATGGTATACTTCATCATCAGGATCATGTCCGAGCGACTAGAGTGTGACTCTATATCTATCTAATATATTAAAACTTCGAATATACGTTCATGACGCGTATATGCAAAACCTTTATATACTTGATTGTCCAAATCAATATAAATAAATTATTCAAATACGTATAAAACGATTTAAATTTCAAAACAAAATAGTTTTCATTTGAAAAATATACTCTTCACACTCGTTCTAGGATACTACTGATCCTATCTCTAACGAGTCATTCTAATTGGATATTACTAATCCAATACCTGATGAATTCTTTCGTATGGTTCTAACGTGTCTTATTCTCGAGCTCTGTAAACCAAAGCTCTGATACCACTCTATAACGACCCGAACTCCCCCGGTAAGGAAAGCCCGGATTGAGATGAGAACCACACATCAGAACGCATACAGAAGAACATTTCATTGTTTATTACAACAATTCCATCAGAATACAAGAATATACGGAGTATGAATAAATAAATTACACATTTGACAAATATCAGATTATAATAAATTACATAGCAGCGGAAAATAATACAAAACACAACTGAAAGTAATACACGGATACAGAGCTTTCCGAGCATCGTTCCAGCTGTAAATCAGGATCCTGTGAATATAAATCTGCAAAACCAAAACTACTAGCTGCCCGTGCAGAAAATAGGGGCACTCAGAGTTTAGGTTAAAACAATAAACACCAGGTCAGTCATGTGACTGGTGTGAGAACTAAAACAGTTATTAATCTTTATTTTAAAGTTCGGTAAAACAAGGGACCACGCCGTATGACACGGAACGGGTTTCCTCCCAAGAATACCAGTGCATAAAACCAACAGCGCAATGCTAAATAAAGAAAAATGAAGCTGTTATAAGACCCAGGTCCCATCACACAATGCAACGCAAGCCGGAGGATAGGGTTTTTACCTTATAATAGCCAAAGCATGCTTGATACGTTAAAAAAACACATTATTTGATACTATTATAGGTGTATAGTGTCAAAACAATTTCAATCATAAATATCAATCATAGGCGGCATGAATGACCCATACCACTATGTCGCCATAATAGGTTCTACAAATAAAACTGCACTATCACGTATTGGAAATTGGATTTCCGTCATGAGTCGAGGCAAGGGGCAAGCTCCTCTCCGATTCAAGACACTCTAGCAAATGTCCCAGGACCCCACTATGATCCTTGGATCTTCAGGGCCGGTCCTCTCTTACTTTTGAGGATTAGTTATTCCTGAGCACACGTTTCCCGGTCCTTACAGACCTATATCCGAGGCGCCTCGCATTCCAACAACCACACAGGTGAAAAGTATATAAATGTCAGGGCTGGTAGGTCACTGACACCATCCTAGCTAGAAAGAAACGGCGTGCTCTCCCTGCAGTCACTATCCCGTTTTTGACTCATACCGAGGTGTGAGGCTCGCGAATTCACGCTACACACAAAGCTATGCCACACAGGTCATGCTTTGATCATCAACCACAAGACTTTGCTTTTCAATAGAAGCCTTGATCAATTGCCACTTACGCGTGCCACACTGGCAATTCACTCCATGCGACTGATGTCCATCGATATACAACCTCTGAGCTCGTACGTCTCAGAGAAGGGCGTTAAGCGAGAGAATAAATTCTCCGCCGCCAAACAGATGTATATTTAATAGAGATCAATCAACGCAGAATAAAATCCAATGTCAGACACACAGTCCATTTACAAGTTCGTTCTGGGTCTGAATGAAACCGGAGGCACTTTCCTCGCATATCCATCCATCTCCAAGTACGTCTGGACGATCACCAATTGTTTCCCTCATCTTGGGTGTACAGCCCAGTCGAGATCATCAGTAATCACCCAAACGATGTGGAGACTTCCGGTCTTCAACCACCGTCTTCATCTTCGACATCTCGTCGAATCGGTTATTCAGAATGGGTATAAACCCGGCCTTTCTGAACAACCCACGTATATGATAAACAAATGTTACACAAACACAACAAACGCCTCATTCCAATTCAGAATATTCTTTTATTCACAAAATCACATTTTTAGGGAATAGGTTCCCATTAATTTTATCAAAGATAAATTCTTCTAAATTTATTCTTAAATCTTCCTTTGGATATCATTTCAAACTAGTCGGGATTAGCGAACCATACCAAAGTAATTATTTATTTTATTTCCCAATCCCAACCTATTTATCCCGTGGAGAAAACTGGTAATACTCCATATCTAACACTACGGTGCTATCGGTAAAATTAATTACCATTTCACGTTCAAATCTAATTAAAGATTTAACTATCGCTTTGGAGCAAAACTGGTGGTACTCCATTCTCGATCACCTTTCAGATTTGATAATTTAAATTATCAATTCACATTTCAATCTAATTAAAGATTCATTAAAACTCCACTTAGTTTTAATCTTTTCAAAAATCATAATCCTGTCTTTAACTGGGTTAAAGAACCAATGTCACCTAAAACACGATTCACGATAAACCCAAAATCACACTTATTTTTAATCGGGTTAAAGAACAGGTGTTGTTCAAAACACCGCTCACGATAAACCCAAAAACCAATTCAAATTCAATTCAAATTAAATATTATTTAATTGATACACTTCATTAAATCTGAATAGAAAGATTTAATCTTTTTCTCTATTGGGCTTAAGAACAGTGTTAGTGAAGACACCATTCACGACAAACCCAAATCACATTTGATATTAAATACTAGGCTCTGAATAGAAAGTATACCGGCTTATATTCAATATCAAATCCTGAAACCAACAAATATCGTATTGGAAATAAAGATATAAAATATATCTTTCAAATTCCCATAAAAATATCTGTATAGTCACGAAATCCAACATCGAAATATTCCGAAGATAATTTCGATTCAACTCCAGTCCAATTCACGTATTGGGAATATTGATTATTTTTAATAATATTATCAAGGCCCGTACAGTCGATTTCCACCAATGGCCATCGAAATGCACCTACAGCGACCTTTTCCAAATTCGATTTGGACATAATTCCAAATCCAACCATTAGATTTCAAATTTGTAATATTCATTGGAAAGCTCTTTTCGATACGAACCAAACGGTTCCGATTTTAGGAGAATCCGACGGTCGGATCTCCCGCAACGTCAATTCGAAGTCAATGGTCGAAATTCACGACCTGCCGCGGCACGGCGCGTTCTACTCAGGCCATTATATATATAATATATATATATATTATATTTCGTCGATTTCCTTTTTAAAACGTATTTTATAAATCGTTTTAAATTCGTTTTCAAAACCATTCCAACTCTATATTCAATTTCAAATCAAAATTGGATATTTCATATCATTACTATATAAATGATAATATTTTCAAAACGTTATATTTTGAAATCACTACCTTTTCTATATTCATTATAAAAACGAATATAATCGATATAAATATCGTTCACGTCAAAATGGCGCAACTCTAATCAACACGGCTTTATATATTTCAATAAATTCGTTATCCTATTCAACAAATGAATATTTATTCTATTCAACTCATGAATCTATATTTCTTTCAACACATGACTAATCTCAACACTTGAGTACTGTCAACACACGACTATTTTTGTTATGTAAAATATTTTATAAAACTATGGTATCTATCGTTTGATTTTTAATCAGACTCCACCGTGAAGAAGATTCTAATTTTAAATGTGATAAAGATGTAAATTTTATTGTTAAAATATTTTACTCAACACATGAATAGTTTCAACACATGAACATCGTCAACACATTACTATTTATTCTATTCAACACATGAATCCTCTTTTATAGTATTCATTAATTTCCCGATTGGAATGAGGCCCAATCAATCACCATATAATGTTAATTATATGGATTTCATACAACACATGTATATAAGTAGAAACGATAAATAATCAACAATCATCCAAAGTGCACCACACAACTGCATAAGCATCAAACATAAATAATTAACGCTTACACAGCCTGTCGACCAATCGATCGACATACAATTAAATAATTGGGATCAGTGTACGCCAAATATCATCCCAACACCCGTGTGTGGTTTCAAATCAACAAACACTGAATATTATTTGTGCAATTGGGTGATGTGTAAAATTTATCATCCCAATCAATATCAGTCAAATCAGTGTATATAAACAAATCATCTGATTTGTAAATGAATATTTATTTCTTTTCAGAAGAGTTTTATGCCGTTCCTTAACACGTTAAAAATTATATTTTTAACGTCAAAAATATTTATTTCAACACTTTACTATTTTTAACTAACACTTTTTATTTTAGAAAATTTCGGCGGCATAACGGCACGATACTAGAAACGGGACAAGGCATAGCCTTATCCCCAGTCTAATAATGACCCACGCCATACCCAAATCAAATTATCTCAATTCGTTCATTTTCCAAACCAAATCACTCAATTCACAAATCAACCAAACATTCATGGTTTCAAACAAAGGTGTCGGGTGCTTCTATTAAGCACCGTCTGCAGCCTAGTATATATTTCTAACTATAAAATGAAATTTGAGTGAGGAGTTCTCACCTTGATTTTTCTCTAACGCCTTTTCTGAACTGCTGAATTTTTGATTGAGCTCCAGGCTTCGCATACAAGCTCAAATCTTCAATCCATCTTTTTTTCTGGCACAAGCACGGCATTCTGAACAACTTTTGCCTAAGGGACTTTTTGTCGAAAATGCTCCAATTCGCCAGAATTCGCGAAAGTACATGAATTTTACCACTTTTGAACAGCAGACTTCGAACGCGTTTTCCGAGCAGCTCCGAACTCCAAAACACGACTTCCATATAGCCAAATCGAAGAGAATTTCGTGCTCTACAACTTTGGTTTAGAGGGACTTTGGCCAGAAGCGCACCGTTTGAGAGTTATTGACGAAATACGGTCAGTGGCTTATTTGCAAAATGGGTGATTAGTGTAAAATGGGTTTTTTGGTGACCGGTGGGCCCACGGCCGGAATTGAGGAGGGGGAAGGGGGCGCTGGACCTGATGTGAGGTGGGGAGGCGGCTAAGGGGCGGCGGCGGCGGTGGCCGTGGTGGTGGTGGTGGCTCTTAGGGTTTGCAAAATCACATAATAGAGAGGAGAGAGAGAGGAGGAGGAAGAGGAGGAGGAGGGGAAGAGGAGGACGGGGTGCGGCGGCTCGCCGGCGGCCGGTGGTGGCCGGTGGAGGAGGGGGCAGCGGCGGTGGGGTGGAGCTCTCCATTTTTGAGTTTTTGTGGAGGAAGGAGGAAATGAAAATAATGAAGTAGAAAAGGAAGTAAAAGTGTTTATATGCTCGTTTCCCGCATATCGCCTGAACGCTAACGATCTCCAATCGCCGCGGATTTCGGACACGAGATAGAAGACGTGAAGACGAGTCCAACGAAATTAGTTTCGTCGAATTCCGAGTTCGTTTGACCGTTCAAAAAAAATCACGAAAATGCTCAGATAAGCTCTAAAAATGAGATTTTGGCGCACCTTTTCTTCTCGCATGCTAACTCCAAAAATCATGCCCTCTTGGATTTAACCATTATTAGACGATACGAATCCAGAAAAAAAAGTAGAATCGAATTCTGAGGTCGTATCAGTAATGTTCCTTTGTAAAATGACTGCTCGTTTTACCCTGAACTGTTTTAGCTCGCACGGCCACATACTGACTCCGTTCGACGCGCCCTTTGGAACATAACAATAATTTGTCATTATGAATCCATAAAAATTTATCTCGTCGAATTCTAAGCTCGTATGCAAAATTTCACTTTTTAAGGGCTATGTTTTACTAACCGAAAAGCTCAAGCCAATTGCCACTATTCCGGATATCGGAATATATCGAAGCTTATACTGTTCGGAGTTCTAAACAGCATTTTGAACTTAATGGAAGTGGTTTCGAGTCCAAATTCATCCGTATGCAAAATTTGACTTTTTGTGCCATGTATAATTTACATAGCGACTATTTTGAATTTTCAACTGGGCATAACTTTTGATTCCCGCTATGAAATTTTGATTTTTCAGATTCGTTGGAAAGATATTCTCAACTAGATTCTAATATTTTTGGTTTTGCCAAAATCCGGTTTATCTTGCACCCGGTATGTTCAATTGAAATTTGAAAACGAATTATCGAACTACCGGTCCATTTTCAATTCCTTTTATAATTTAAAATAAATATTTATATTCTAACGATGATGTATATAAATATATACGTTCGAATTATATTCAAAATAAATTTCTCGTTGTTATTATTTAAAATAATTCATTTTAAATATTCAAAATTCATTAAAATTGCCAAAATAAAAATTTTAAACTGGCTCGGAATTCCCGGATTGTTACAGTCCCAGTCTTCAGTACCGTCTTCAATGTCTTCAATTGCTCCACAACGTCGTATTATTACTTGGAACGGTTTTCAGACATACATCCGATCCCGGTCTTCCAAAATAATAAGCGTAATTTTTAAAATACATTTACGGAACACACCAACCAAATCTCCTTCCATCTTACATTTTGTTAAATTAAATTTCTTTAAACCCATTCTCAAATTATAACAAAATCCATATCTAAACTTTCTCTTTTACAACACATCCCTTAAATCAAAGATAATTTAGCTCCAAAGCCTTAATTAATTTTTCGTTTGATAACTCGTTATCAAAACCCAATTTCCTTTGAAAATCCTTTAATCCATATTTCAACCATAGTTTCCAATTAAATCGATTTTCCAACATTCAATTCTTTAATCTTAACTAAAAGATAATACTTGGTTCCCAATTTCTTATTTTTAATTTTCTCAAATCAAAGATTTGATTAATCCCAATTTATGATATGAATTTCCACAACTCAATCTCATTGGCCTTCAAGAATGATATCGTTGAAAATATGATTCACGACAAAACCTAAATTAATCGATATTGAACATAAGTTACACAGAAATTGTATCTACTTAGATATCAATTCTCATAATCAACGAATACTATAAGTGGAATAATGATATAATAATTATATCTTCCAAATTCCTCAAAAAGTATACGTTTACACCAAAGAATTTCATACCAAATATCCAAAGATTATTTCTATCCAACTTATCCCAATCAAATTGGGAAACCCATATCTTACTTAAAAGATTTATCCAACTCTTTGACATTAGATCTGGATAGAAGTACCACCAACTTATACGTAATATTAATCTTGTTATCCAACTCACACTGTAAGCGGAATAACAGTGAACTACTTTTTAAATTTATCAAATAGTAAGAGTCATCATCTATTGAATTAATATCAAACATCCGAAGATTTATCTCTAACCATATCCAATGATTTAAAATTGAAACCCGTATTAATATCAATTTAAATACCGTATAAAATATTTCTAATACTTTTAACCTTTGAAAATATTCCACAAATAATTACTTATAGTTCAGAAAATAGTTTACGGTTTAAAACTTCAAAATAGATTGTTTTCGAAGGAAGCATTACATTAGCATTTCAAAAGTGTTACAAAATAGTTTTTTTGTAACAACCCGGAAAATACGAGCCAATTTAAAATTTTTAAATTGGTTATTTCAAAGGAATTTGAACAATTGAAATAGAATATTTCAATAAAATAGTGAATTATAAATAGTGAGTCAGCTTGAAAATTTGAATTCAAACTTTGACTGACTGTGCAGGGTGGAAAATATAACAGATTTTAGTGAAACCAAAAATATTAAAATCTTTTTATCAATACCTTTCTAACGAATCCGAAAAATCGAAGTTTCATAACGGGAATCAAAAGTTTTGGCCAAATGAATTTTCCGAAAGGTCGCTATATAGAATATATAGCCATGGAAAACAGATATTTTGCAAACGACCTCAGAATTCGACGAAACCACTTTTGTTGGGTCCAGGATGTCAAACTATTGCTAGGTTTCAAATTTCATAATTTTTGAAGCTAGTATGTGAGCGTGGAAAAAGAAAATGTCTTTGGTCAATTTCTGTTAAATTGGATCGACCAAAAAATGGCCATTTTTCAAACGATCTCAGAATTCAACAAAACTAGTTTTGTTGGGACCGTAGCGTCAAAACATAGCTAGATTTATTTTTCTGGAATTTTTCGAATCAGCTTGTGGCCCTGGCAAATTGAAATGTACGTTCAAAGTTAAAAATTAAATGTTTTATACTTTAATTGGAGAAATAACTGACTGTAACAGTCGAATTGGCCAACGAAACATATCCCATTGTGTCCGGGATGGGGGTAATTAGCTAGGGACGACAGTCGTTGGGTTTGAATTGGTGTCCGTGTGGAGAAACACTATTTAAAAATTTATTAAAACTATGGGCCAATCAGAATTTTCCTTTCATTATTTTTAAAAATAAAAAAAAACCCGAAAACCCTTTTTCTCTCTCGACCTACGGCGGAAACCAGTTCGCCGCTTCCCCTCCAAATCGCCGCCGCCACAGGCGATTCCGGCCGCCGCCACTTACCCCAGTCGACGCGCCTCCCTCCCCTCTTCCAATCCGACCCTACCCCGACCCTTATCGCCACCTCCATTGCCAGTAATGTCGACCCAAAGTCGAACGCTTCCCATCGCCGCCACATGCGCCAGCGACCACCGAACCACCCCAAACCACCTTGCGCCGACTCCCCTTTCCTCCCTCTTCCACGTCATCACCTCTGATCATCCTATCGTGCCTCAGTTCTCGCGAAAACTGCAACCTTAGTTTTGAACCATCGATAAAGGTGAGTTCTTTTTGATGTTTGAACTTTGAAAATTCATATCTTTATGGTGTGTTGACGAAATTCAATGAAATAGGAAACATCGGGACCGCAAGGAGGTTCTCTACCACACTGAAGAGACCGCGGATTTTTCTGAGTCATCTACGATTTTTATCCCTCCAAAAACCAATGTGAGAAATCTAAATTAAATGAATTTGAATGGAAAATATCGTGTATAAATTATATAAGCAAAATATAAATTATACACGTGATGTATACCTCATGTACATGCGATGTGTAAGCTATATAAGCGAAGTATGAATTATACATGCATAGTATAATTGATATATGTGTTGAAATGCAAGTGAAATATAGCAATAATATATATATATATATATATATATATATATATATATATACACACACTCCCCTCGTCCACAAACCATGGACGATATTTATTGTTGTGTATTGGTGTGAAATATTGGATGAAAAATGCGAATAGTTGAATAATTGTTTGTGGTTGATATTGATTGGTTGTGGTTGAAAAATACCCATTGGTGATTGAAATGAATTGGAAATAATTGTGGAAATAAAAATAAAACATGTCGCCTCCGTGCGAATTAGATGCATGAATCCCCATTGTCAAAAACCACGAGGTTTTAAGGTAGAGCGAAGAGCCGTACTAGGGATGATGCCGGTTTTAACTACCCTGCCGTTATGCTGCCGAAATTTCGAATAATATTCATGTGTTAGAATTATTTTCATATGTTGAAATTATCTTCATGCGTTGAAATTAAAGTCATGTGTTGAAACTATATCCATATGTGGAAATGCTCATGTGTTGAGAAGTGATGTGTAAAAATTAAATTGATGTGTGAGTGAATGAAGTGTTTAAACAATAAAAATCACATTTTTATAATATATATGAAGTATGTAAAATATTCACCTTATATATAAATAGTTTCAACAATAAAAATTTCATCTTTCTTATATGAACAACATATATAAAATATCCATGTGTGGAGGTGCTCATGTGTTGAGAAGTGTGTGTATTGGAAAAGTTCAGTTGTTGAATAAAAAGATTGAACAATAAAAATTACATTTTTATTGAAACTATGAAGTGTTAAAAACATTCATGTGTTGAATAAATATTTTAAATGATAACAATATCATTTTTATCATATGTGTGATATGCTAAAGATATGCGAACGTTGAAATAAATATTTGTGAAAGAAATATTATTTTTAACATGCATAGGAACTAAATAAAATAGTCATGTGTTGAAATATATTTTAGTTCGCCAAAATTATCAATTTTGAAACGTGAAGTGTTAAATATAGCCACTTGTTCAAATAAATATGCATGAGTTGAAATATTCATTAATTAGCTAATGATATGATTTTTGCCTATGCATGTAACATTAGAATGAATGGTGTTTTTAAACCAAAGTGAATCAAATATGAAGTTGAATGGAAAATGAGAAATGATAAGAATTGTACATATGTACATGCATATTTATTGAACAGGTTATAGCAAAGAGGCTAGAGAAGAGGAATAAAATTTTGTGTCCGACAAATAGGTACACGTTTACTGTTTTGTTTGGGCGATGATTTTATGAGCCTGTTGGCTAGCCGCTTGGCTTTTTCTTTTTCTTTTTGACATGAGACGCCCGTGTGGCTATATGGGAATTTTCCCAGCCCCTCCCGTACAAAGGAGGTTATGGCGAAATTTTCTAAAATTTAAAGGCGTTAGTGAAATATTTGAAGTGAAAACGATATAGGAATTTTTGAATGAACTATATTTATTTAAATATAAATAAAATTAAAACGAAACGTGGCCGTGCAGTTCGTGTTTTGAAACCGTGATTTCAAACGACTAGTACGGGAAATCCGACCATTGGATTTTCCCGAAACCGCAACCGTTGGGTTCGCCTTGGAAATATTTTTCCAACGGCACCAACTTTGTGAAGATCCGATGGTTGGATGGTCTGGAATGTTTAATTCAAATCTGAAGAAAAACAACGCCAAAAACGATTATATTTATATATATATATATTTAAATTAAATCGAATAACGACGCTGCAGTTCGTAAATTGAAATCGTAACTTCAAATGGCTGGTGTGGAAGATCCGACCGTCGGATTTTCCCGAAACTGAAACCGTTAGATTCGTTTTGAAATGATCTTTCTAATGATATAAAATTTGTGAAGATCCAACGGTTAGATTTTCAGATATGTGTAAAACAAATTTAGTGAAAAACAGCGCCAGTGCATCGGCACGACCTGAAACGTCGTTTAATTAAATATGGCCGTTTTAAATAAATAAAAATGGCGATATGTCGTTATAAAATACTATAGACGATATAGAGTGGAAATAAACCAATTTTGTTGTGTTTGCTTGATATGTGATGGTTGAATGTATTTAACATGAAAATCATAACTAAAGAACTGAAAGGTTAATGTTGAATAGTCCAACCATGGGATAAATTGATTTGAAAATCTAAATCTACGTGGGTTATTTGAAAAGGCCGAGTTCATCTCATTTCAAATAATCGATCGACGTTGAGAAGTCGAAGAGTAGAAGGCGGTTGAAGACCGATGATTTTCACATTGGATGGATGGGCGCTGCTGATGCTCGAGATTGGAGTAGCTATCGTGAAAGAGCTGAAGTAGTATCCGTCCAAACATACTGTTGATTGTACGGATATGCGAGGAATTTGGTGCCTCCGATTTCGTTCAAACCCAGAATGGACTTGTAAATGGAATGTGTGTCTGACATGGGATTTTGTTCTGTGCTGATTGATCTCTATTAAATATATATCTGTTTGGCTCTCCTCATTCGATATTCAATTATTCAAATATTCAATTATTCATATTCAAATATTCAATTATTCATATTCAAATATTCAATTTTTATTGAACTCTCCTCATTCGATAAAATCCATCGTAAATCCATTCATTCTGAAAGTGAAATTTGCTTCTGATTTAAAGATTATTATGATTTTTGTTTGATTAAATGGGTTTTACGATATATATTCTCTCTCTGAATATGAATTTATATTTTTAGTCTATATTCATCACTGTTTCGATTTCTATTTTCCTTTTGATGATAACAAAAGGGGGAGAATGGTCAAGATTTTGATTGATGGGTATACAATTCAAAAATATTTTAAGATTGGAAATTAAATATCTAGAGGGAGAATGGTCAATTGGATTTCATCATATTTTTCCACATATATAGAGGGAGTTCAGTTGTAGGGGGAGCATACAAATAGGGGGAGTAATATATTTCACGTTCAAACACATTCAAAATCTTTTATTTGTTTGTCATCATCAAAAGGGGGAGATTGTTGTATATAACAGTGTTGTATACACAATTATATGATTTTTGTTTGATGATAACAACCAAACATATTTTATTATTGAATGTGTTTGTAACTGTACTGGTATACTACACAACAGATAGCAATATAATATTTCTATTTGAATAAAATACAACTATACAAAAATTTAAATATTCACACAGTATTTTATTTGAACAAGAATATTTTATTTCAATATTTAAACAGTACAGATTTACAACTTCACTATTTGTATATACATCACTGATATACATTTCAAAATTTTCAATTTTCATACTCAGCTCCTCTCAACAACACTTACACTTTCATATACACTACACTCACTACAGTTCACTCAACAGTCGTTTACATTTCTATACAAGTTCACTCACAAATACAAACACACTAACGCTGTTCTTGTCTTCATCTTCAGTTTTCTGTCTTCACAGCCTTCAGTCAGTCATCTTCATACCTGTTCATACAGAAGAACACACACAGTAGACTGCAACAAAAATAAAATTAAATAAAAGCAAATAAAAATTTATTTTTAAATTTTATTTGCCTCATATTTGCGGTGTGTTTCTCATCATTTTTCTAGACTTTGTCTGATATGCAGGGACAGAAAAACTCGTCTGGATGGCTGCATATACACATGTGTACACACGTGTGCACTGCCACGCCAATCCAGTGTCGCGACTGAGGAGTAGCCATTTGGACCATCTCGACTCAGCGCAATATACTCATGAACAAAGTCAAAAGCAAAAGTAAAATGTTTGACAGGTCAACACACAAGAAAGTCAATAGCCAAGTCAAACATGAATGAAAACATAGTGGAAATAAAAAGTAGCACAGTTCAAAACAATTCGAGTCTGAAGTGCAATATCAAGCAAAGCAGCAATGAAAATTGATCAAGAAGACAAAAACAGCAAGTTTAGTGAATGGCATAACCAAGTGTGAGTGCAAAGGTGGGAGCAAATGGAAGTTACAGCACAACGCAAATGACAGAGAAAAGTTCAAATCAAAATGGTCAGTACTAGAACAAGCAGCATAGTCAAGCTACAGTAAACAAACTTAACAGTATGTACAAGTGAACAAGAGAACACAGGATGAAGCAGCATGTAAGAATGTACAAAAGGAACAAGGATAGAGTGCACAAGCAGTTGGCAAAATACCAAGAACCCAAGATTACAAAGTGAAGTATCAATGATTAAAAAATTGTTTCTAATCAATGGGAAAATGCCAGTGTAGTATCAACTCAAAACAAAACTCAAGTCTGAAGTACAATATACAGCAAGTCAAGCACAAAAGGGAGATACAGACAACATGCTAACAGGAAAACAGTTTGATCAAGGCAGTACCAAGTTCAAATGTAGCATCTGTTCGTATAAATACACAAGTTACAGGTTCGAGCGTGAAGCAAATGCAAGAATTCAGTGGCCAAACCAAGACAAGTGACACAAGTTCAAATTCGGCAAGGTTTTAAACATGGAAGCATTAAAGAGCAGAATCAAGTTCGTGCCGAAGTTTTTAAGTCATGGTAAAAAGGACATGATATTTAAATACAAATATTTATACACAATTGCAAGTATCAGTTCAATCAGCAGGAAGTTAAACTGAAATTGCATAACAAATTCAAGCATGCATGTTTCGATAACAGCAAAATGAAAATGGCATTCAACCAAGTTAGAAGAGCAATTGTATGATCAAGTACAGCACCAGTTCTTAGTTCTCGGCAAAGCAAGTTCAAGTGCAAAGCTGTTCTTATTAGTTCAAAAACAGTCAAATATTAAATCAAATTCAATGATCAAGTTTTGATAAAAAAAAACAAATATCAAGTGCGACATCAGTTAAACAGTTTGGCAAGTTCAAGTGTTAATTCTGTTCAAAGGAAGATCAAAAGCAGTACCCATTTCTGATCAATAAAGAGTTGCCATAGTGATCAAGCATAATATCAGTTCTTAACAAGATCAAGGCTCTTATCAAAGAAAAACACAAATTCAAAGTCAAGGAAGTCAAGCGAAGCATCTGTCCAGTTTTTTTTAAAAGAAGCAACTGTTCATATCAGATTTAAAGACAGAAAAAAAAATGGTTTTGTTTTAGAATGATTCAAAGAATTTTTTAATTCCAGAAAGCAGGATTTAAATTTATTTCAAGACCAATTCAAAGTTCCAGAAGCATACGAGGCAAGGAAGAAATCATCAGAATTCCAGAAGACTTCAAGTCCAAGATTTATGCAATATACTCAAGTTTAAATTCGAAGAAACCTTCAGAATTTCAACAAATTTCAAGTCCAAAATTCACGAAAATAACAGACCAAGTCTTGTACGAAATATCAGAAATCACGAAAAGCTCAATTCAAAGCAATTGTCAAGCTCCAATATTTCGTATATATCATGAACAAGTTTAAGCATGAAATCAGAGATATTAGGATTTTAATCCTATAAATACACCAATCATCATCGACAGAAGGGTATCCAAGTATCAACGCAATCAAAGAAAAATTAGAAGTGGAAAAATCATACCAATAATCACTTGGATCTGGAACGAGTGAATCTGCAAATCGAAGAACCAGAAAACCATCAGAGCACGAGACCAACATCGGCAAAACATCAGAGCAAGAGTACGATCGATCGATCATTTTGCAGAGAATCGGATTCCAGAAGAAAACCCTAGAACGCAAACCCTAGGCCGCCATTTTTACAGAAACAAGGAGATCGAGCCAAACAAAAAAGTGGTGAAGCAATAACAAAAGAGGCCGGCCAAGCTTTAACTAAAGGGGATAACCCTTATTTAATTCCTAGGGTTTTCAGAGTTTTAAGGGTTTTTTTTTTGTTTTTTTTTTTGTTCATCTTTAATTTCAATTTGCTAACAAGTCTAGAGTTTTTCTAGTTTGTCTCTAAAACTAGGGAGACGAATTACGGGAATTGTAATTCGGGGAAATCTGGTTTTGGGGATAAAAACCAGTGCAGGGTTTTGAGCGTAGGGTTAAGAACAGTTGGGTGTGAGTGTCGCAAGTTTACAGAGGATTGTAAGCGTAGAGATTGTTTTAACTCCTAGTAGAAACCTTGGGGAATGCAGCAGTAGGCAGGGTTTTGCCGAAGCTAGGTATATCTGTTTGTTATTTATTTTCCGCATTTATTCTGATTATTTTCTGTGCTGTGATTATTCTGTGAAAATCTGTGATAAACCCTATTCACCCCCCCTCTAGGGTTAATTTAGATCCTACAAGTGGTATCAGAGCAGGTATTTTTAACTCTAGAGTCATGAATTTGTCAAACAACGCTTTTTCTGAGGGTCAGTCCATAGCTAGGCCACCAATGTTTAATGGAACTGATTATGCATATTGGAAAGCTAGGATGAAAATTTATTTGAGTTCAGTTGATTATGATGTGTGGGATATTATTGAAACGGGTTATAGATCTCCCACTGTTATTGTTAGTGGTGTTGAAATTCCTAAATCAAAAGATAGGTGGGATGCTAATGATAAAAAATTATTTTCAACTAATGCCAAAGCGATGAATGCTTTAATCTGTGCTCTTGATAAAACTGAATTTAATCGAATTTCTCATTGTGAGACTGCACAGGAAATATGGCATACGTTGGAGGTCACACATGAAGGTACATCTCAAGTGAAGGAATCTCGTCTCGCTCTACTCAGCAATGAATATGAAAATTTCTCTATGCAAAAGGACGAAGATATAAAAGAGATGTATGGACGCTTCTCATCACTGGTCTACAATGCAAAAGCTCTTGGCAAAACTTATACTGAAGTGGAATTGATCAGAAAAATACTAAGAGTGCTACCGATGAATTTTGAAGCAAAGGTGACGGCGATTCAAGAATCAAAAGAACTAAATAAAGTAAGCATGGAAGAGTTGATCGGAAATCTGATTACTTACGAGATGGAGTTAAAAGCAAGAGAAGAACGAAAGGATTCTGAATCAAAGAAAAAGACAATCGCTCTAAATAATTCTGTTGAAAGTAATGATGATGACCCCGCGGAAGAGCTAGCCATGGTTTTAAAAAAGTGGGCCAAAGGAAAATACAAACCACAAAAAAAGAATTCAAAAACCAACAAGTCCGAAAGTTCAGATAATTCAGACGATGAAGTGTATTGCTACAACTGTAAGAAACCCGGTCATATCAAACCAAATTGCCCACAGCTTAAAAATGAAAAGAGGAAGAAGTTCAGAAGAAAGAAGAAAGCTTTTGCCGCTACATGGGATGATGAAGAAGGAGAAGAAGTTTCTGAAAGTGAAGAAGAGGAAGCTAATTTGTGTCTTATGGCTCATTCTGATTCAGAAGGTAGTGAAGAGGATTCTAGTGAGGTAACAAATTTTACCTATAAAGAATTAATATTAATGTGTCACGACCTCACAAAAACTGTTGACTCTCTTGAACTAAAAGTTAAAAAATTAAAATCTGATAGGTCAAAACTAATTCATGAAAATAACAGTTTAAAAAGAAAACTTGAAAAAGTTAAGAATTCACCGTTTTCAGAATGCGAAAAATGTCAATCGTTGAGTAATGATCCTTTGAAATTCAAAACTGATTTTGAATCACTCAAAAGTGAAAACGAGAATTTGAAAAACGAAAATCGTGATTTTGAGAAGGAGATTGAAAAGCTTAAAGAATCTGAAAAACTTGATTTTGAAAAGCGAAAACAATTTGAAATTGAAATTTCTAAGTTCTATACTAAAATCAAAGCACTTGAAAACGAAAATTTGGTTTTAAAACAAATTGATGTTGAAAAGAGGAAAATCGCTATTAATCGTTGTTCAAATTTAATGAAAGAAAATAGCGATCTTAAATTTAAAATTCAACGACTGGAGTCAGTTTTGACTAAATTTTCTAAAGGAGAGAAATCGTTGAATATGTTGTTAAAAAATCAATTTTTTGTTCAGAATAAAAAGGGACTTGGATTTGAATCTAATCAAGTTGAAAAACAAAATTTTAATGATTTTAAAAATCCTTTAATTGGCTTTGAAAACGATCAAATTGAATTTTTGAAATTCAATAAATTCAAAGGGTTTTTAAATCATAAACAAATTGATAACTCGTTTAAAAACAATTCATTCAAATCTGTTTGGATTCCAAAAATTAACAAAATAAATTTAAGCAAATCTAAACAAATTTGGGTTCCAAAGGGTACGCTAGTGAATAGTAATGGATTGTTATATAAACGGGTTTGGGTACCAAAACGTGTAAACAAAGATAAGAGTGGTAAAACAACTTTTGTTAGACCACTCGATCATATAAACATTTAGGTACTGTGAGAGGCTGAGGAACAACTGTGCTTAAGTTAGATAAAATTCAAGTTGATTCATATATCAAATTATTTGGAGTTCCTTAGCCATAGATTCGGAGTTGGAGATTCATTGCATCACGTTGATTATGGTAAGTCAGGTATGATCTCTAAACTCGTACTTTTATTACTTTTAGTTTATTTTTACTTGGCTGTTTTTTTTTTGAAATCATTCGTTATGGATTGTTGAAATTCTTGGATTATAAAAAAAATTGATTTTTTTTTTTGGTAATTTCAAATAATTATCTTCAGATTTGATAAGTTGACTGGTTCTTGAGTTTGCCCAAAAATTCTCTGAAAATAATCTTGTGCTGCTCTAATAAGGAAATTGATCTGATTTATTGGTGATTAAATGATAAGTTGGAAAATCAGTGACTGGATTTATTTAAAATTCATAGGCAATTTGAATTAAAATGGTTTTAAAAATTGTCTAGGAGCAATCAGTGTTAAAAATATTAGAAAATTTCATTTTTAACTGATTGATTTTTTTTTAAGCTGATTTTCAACTTGCATTTTTCAAAAACTCCTCTTGAAATTAATATTTTCAATTTTAAAATTATTTTTGATTATTTATTCAAAAATTGAAATTATTGATTAATTTGAACCATTTTGTGACTCATCAAAATCGTTAATAGATTTATGAAATTGTGATGAGTTGTGACTATGGTATAATTCTTAACTAGAGGAGATATTATTTTAAATCACAGGATGATTGGACAAATTTTATAATATCTTTGAATTAGAGCTTATTTCACGACCATCTTCTATATCTACCATAATTCTGTCATTCATCATGGTTTTATTTAATTTGGGGAGTTCTAATTATTCTTAAAATTAAAAATAAAATAAAATAAAATAAATAAATAATTTATCCTTGGTATTCACTCCCATTTAAAAATCCTCGCGGTTATGCGTGGGTGAATTACCTTAATTTCTAAGTGCTTCCATTCTCACTTAAAAGACCTTCGGGCTGTGCATGGATGGAACTCATTAGAGAGGATAAAGTTAAGTTACTACTAACCCCATTTAAAAGACTTTGGGCTATGCGTGGTTAGAAAGTGCTTAACACATTTTTTTTAGCATACTTAAAATCTTTAAAATTCATATTCAAATATTCAATTTTTATTGAACTCTCCTCATTCGATAAAATCCATTGTAAATCCATTCATTCTGAAAGTGAAATTTGCTTCTGATTTAAAGATTATTATGATTTTTGTTTGATTAAATGGGTTTTACGATATATATTCTCTCTCTGAATATGAATTTATATTTTTAGTCTATATTCATCACTGTTTCGATTTCTATTTTCCTTTTGATGATAACAAAAGGGGGAGAATGGTCAAGATTTTGATTGATGGGTATACAATTCAAAAATATTTTAAGATTGGAAATTAAATATCTAGAGGGAGAATGGTCAATTGGATTTCATCATATTTTTCCATATATATAGAGGGAGTTCAGTTGTAGGGGGAGCATACAAATAGGGGGAGTAATATATTTCACGTTCAAACACATTCAAAATCTTTTATTTGTTTGTCATCATCAAAAGTGGGAGATTGTTGTATATAACAGTGTTGTATACACAATTATATGATTTTTGTTTGATGATAACAACCAAACATATTTTATTATTGAATGTATTTGTAACTGTACTGGTATACTACACAACAGATAGCAATATAATATTTCTATTTGAATAAAATACAACTATACAAAAATTTAAATATTCACACAGTATTTTATTTGAACAAGAATATTTTATTTCAATATTTAAACAGTACAGATTTACAACTTCACTATTTGTATATACATCACTGATATACATTTCAAAATTTTCAATTTTCATACTCAGCTCCTCTCAACAACACTTACACTTTCATATACACTACACTCACTACAGTTCACTCAACAGTCGTTTACATTTCTATACAAGTTCACTCACAAATACAAACACACTAACGCTGTTCTTGTCTTCATCTTCAGTTTTCTGTCTTCACAGCCTTCAGTCAGTCATCTTCATACCTGTTCATACAGAAGAACACACACAGTTGACTGCAACAAAAATAAAATTAAATAAAAGTAAATAAAAATTTATTTTTAAATTTTATTTGCCTCATATTTGCGGTGTGTTTCTCATCATTTTTCTAGACTTTGTCTGATATGCAGGGACAGAAAAACTCGTCTGGATGGCTGCATATACACATGTGTACACACGTGTGCACTGCCACGCCAATCCAGTGTCGCGACTGAGGAGTAGCCATTTGGACCATCTCGACTCAGCGCAATATACTCATGAACAAAGTCAAAAGCAAAAGTAAAATGGTTGACAGGTCAACACACAAGAAAGTCAATAGCCAAGTCAAACATGAATGAAAACATAGTGGAAATAAAAAGTAGCACAGTTCAAAACAATTCGAGTCTGAAGTGCAATATCAAGCAAAGCAGCAATGAAAATTGATCAAGAAGACAAAAACAGCAAGTTTAGTGAATGGCATAACCAAGTGTGAGTGCAAAGGTGGGAGCAAATGGAAGTTACAGCACAACGCAAATGACAGAGAAAAGTTCAAATCAAAATGGTCAGTACTAGAACAAGCAGCATAGTCAAGCTACAGTAAACAAACTTAACAGTATGTACAAGTGAACAAGAGAACACAGGATGAAGCAGCATGTAAGAATGTACAAAAGGAACAAGGATAGAGTGCACAAGCAGTTGGCAAAATACCAAGAACCCAAGATTACAAAGTGAAGTATCAATGATTAAAAAATTGTTTCTAATCAATGGGAAAATGCCAGTGTAGTATCAACTCAAAACAAAACTCAAGTCTGAAGTACAATATACAGCAAGTCAAGCACAAAAGGGAGATACAGACAACATGCTAACAGGAAAACAGTTTGATCAAGGCAGTGCCAATTTCAAATGTAGCATCTGTTCGTATAAATACACAAGTTACAGGTTCGAGCGTGAAGCAAATGCAAGAATTCAGTGGCCAAACCAAGACAAGTGACACAAGTTCAAATTCGGCAAGGTTTTAAACATGGAAGCATTAAAGAGCAGAATCAAGTTCGTGCCGAAGTTTTTAAGTCATGGTAAAAAGGACATGATATTTAAATACAAATATTTATACACAATTGCAAGTATCAGTTCAATCAGCAGGAAGTTAAACTGAAATTGCATAACAAATTCAAGCATGCATGTTTCGATAACAGCAAAATGAAAATGGCATTCAACCAAGTTAGAAGAGCAATTGTATGATCAAGTACAGCACCAGTTCTTAGTTCTCGGCAAAGCAAGTTCAAGTGCAAAGCTGTTCTTATTAGTTCAAAAACAGTCAAATATTAAATCAAATTCAATGATCAAGTTTTGATAAAAAAAAAAACAAATATCAAGTGCGACATCAGTTAAACAGTTTGGCAAGTTCAAGTGTTAATTCTGTTCAAAGGAAGATCAAAAGCAGTACCCATTTCTGATCAATAAAGAGTTGCCATAGTGATCAAGCATAATATCAGTTCTTAACAAGATCAAGGCTCTTATCAAAGAAAAACACAAATTCAAAGTCAAGGAAGTCAAGCGAAGCATCTGTCCAGTTTTTTTTAAAAGAAGCAACTGTTCATATCAGATTTAAAGACAGAAAAAAAAAATGGTTTTGTTTTAGAATGATTCAAAGAATTTTTTAATTCCAGAAAGCAGGATTTAAATTTATTTCAAGACCAATTCAAAGTTCCAGAAGCATACGAGGCAAGGAAGAAATCATCAGAATTCCAGAAGACTTCAAGTCCAAGATTTATGCAATATACTCAAGTTTAAATTCGAAGAAACCTTCAGAATTTCAACAAATTTCAAGTCCAAAATTCACGAAAATAACAGACCAAGTCTTGTACGAAATATCAGAAATCACGAAAAGCTCAATTCAAAGCAATTGTCAAGCCCCAATATTTCGTATATATCATGAACAAGTTTAAGCATGAAATCAGAGATATTAGGATTTTAATCCTATAAATACACCAATCATCATCGACAGAAGGGTATCCAAGTATCAACGCAATCAAAGAAAAATTAGAAGTGGAAAAATCATACCAATAATCACTTGGATCTGGAACGAGTGAATCTGCAAATCGAAGAACCAGAAAACCATCATAGCACGAGACCAACATCGGCAAAACATCAGAGCAAGAGTACGATCGATCGATCATTTTGCAGAGAATCGGATTCCAGAAGAAAACCCTAGAACGCAAACCCTAGGCCGCCATTTTTACAGAAACAAGGAGATCGAGCCAAACAAAAAAGTGGTGAAGCAATAACAAAAGAGGCCGGCCAAGCTTTAACTAAAGGGGATAACCCTTATTTAATTCCTAGGGTTTTCAAAGTTTTAAGGGGTTTTTTTTTTTTTTTGTTCATCTTTAATTTCAATTTGCTAACAAGTCTAGAGTTTTTCTAGTTTGTCTCTAAAACTAGGGAGACGAATTACGGGAATTGTAATTCGGGGAAATCTGGTTTTGGGGATAAAAACCAGTGCAGGGTTTTGAGCGTAGGGTTAAGAACAGTTGGGTGTGAGTGTCGCAAGTTTACAGAGGATTGTAAGCGTAGAGATTGTTTTAACTCCTAGTAGAAACCTTGGGGAATGCAGCAGTAGGCAGGGTTTTGCCGAAGCTAGGTATATCTGTTTGTTATTTATTTTCCGCATTTATTCTGATTATTTTCTGTGCTGTGATTATTCTGTGAAAATCTGTGATAAACCCTATTTACCCCCCCTCTAGGGTTAATTTAGATCCTACAAGTGGTATCTGGTGCACTTTTGGCTCATGGCGAGGCTTGACTACACCGTGCTGACTTTGACTCTTTCCGCCATTATAGTATATGTATTATGATTCCGCCGTTGGCGATGTAGACTGATATTTATTTTGTGTACTCTTTATGTATGATTCCGCCTCAGGCGATGGTGACTGATTATGTATTATTATGCACTAAGTTGTATCCTACACTGTGCTCTCTGATGTGGTGATATCTATATGATTCCGCTGTCATATGTGTGTAAATTATTCTATTTTATGTTTACGCTATTATCTGTGATCTGCTAATGATGATTAATGTGTTATATTCCAATGATTATTCTTAACACCGTGTAACGGGGTTTTGGGATCGCCACAGCTGGTATCAGAGCTTTGGTTAACCTTAGTTCTGGAGTCTAACACATTAAACACTTCATCAAAATAGAATCAGTAGTATTCTAAGGCGAGTAGCTCATTAGAGTTAGGTCTAGTAAAGTCCTATAATGAGCTAAGCAGAATAGCAAAAACAATTTGATCAGTCCATCGTTATCTTTCCTTAAATTTTCTGCTTAACCATGCAATAAATTATCGTTTGTGTAAGCTGACTCTTTTCTTGCTTATACAGAACTTGAAAAATGGCTACCCGAGCAGCCGCCGCTAAAGGAGGCCGTGCTGGTCGTGGCAGAGGACGGGGAGAAGTCCCAGTTGAAGAAGGACCTTTAATACAACCCCCAGCCGCTCAATACTTCGAGCTGGACCGCGTAGTTAAGAGATACAAAAACTTAGGAGGCAAGACCTTCTCGGGAACTGGCACAGTAATAGAGGCCCTTGCATGGCTCAAAACATGCGAGAAAATACTAGAAGGCCTAAGGCTTGGAGATCAAGATAAAGCTATTATGGGTGCCTGGCTTATGCAAGAACAAGCTGAACTATGGTGGGAATCTCTCACCGTCGGGAATAGAGAAGCTGGAAGAACCTGGGACGGATTCAAAGAACTCTTCAAGGAGAAATAAGTCCCAGAACAAGCCCTAGAATGCATGCACGATGACTTCGCCAACCTCCAGCAGGGGGATCTTTCAGTGCAGGATTATCTGAATAAATTTACACAGTTGTCCCCCTATGCTCCGGAGCTTGTCGCCACTGCAAATCCAAGAATAAGAGGTTTATCCTCGGGCTGAAGCGACAGTACCATGATAGAGCCATGGCCCACATCAAGCTGGGATTTAATGAATTGGTGGAAATGACGTGCAATTACGAAGACCTTGACCGAAGGCACCTGGAGCAGGATCGTGCTAAAAGCCAAGCCGGAAACAAACGCAAGCCTGCGGTGAATCAAGCTGAGTCAAGCCAAGCAGCCTCCTCGAAACCGCAGACTGGCATGCCGCCAAAAGGAAGCTGCTATAATTGTGGCAAGATAGCGCACTTCTCTAATGTGTGCACAGCCCCGAAGAGGCAGAAGACAAATTCGCAATGTTCAAGCCAGGGCTCTTAGAACCCTCGCTCCTGCTTTAATTGCCGCAAGACGGATCATCTTGTCAAAGAATGCCCTTTGCTGAAGAAGGCCGCAGTAGCTCACGTGTATGACGGGTCGAGCCCGCCAGCTGCTTCCGATGGAGCAGGTAAACCCAATGTTTTGGGAGGTACCCTTACAATTAAAAATATTCCTGTTTCTGTATTGTTTGACACGGGTGCATCACGTAGTTTTATTGCTAGTAACACAGTGCACAAATTAAAGTTAAAACAGAGAAAGCTCAAGGATTCGGTTGAAGTTCATAATCCGATAGGGGGTTCTATTATTCTCAGTTCATGTTGTAGAGTGCCAATCTCTTATTCTTCCTACAAATTTCCCATTAATTTAGTCGTTATGGATTTTCCCGAATTCGACGTTATCCTTGGGTTAGAATGGTTAACGAAATACGAAGCTGAGGTAAATTGTGCGGAAAGACTCGTTAAAATTCGAACGAAGCTTGGATATATTATTGTACCATGCCATGGTTCGAATCCAGATAGGGAAGAATTTTGGTCTGCATTAGAAGTTATCCCCACTTCCATAGAAAAGATTCCTATTGTCAGAAACTATGCGGATGTGTTTGAAGAAGTCGAAAACTTACCTCCACAAAGAGAAATAGAATTCAGAATCGATCTAATTCCCAATGCCAGACCAGTGGTACATCCAATTCATATAATGACTCCAAAAGAAAAAGAAGAATTAGGCGATCAAACTCGTCAACTGTTGTGGAAGGGTCTAATCAGACCTAGCTTTTCTAATTGGTGTGCAGCTGTAGTGTTTGTCCCAAAGTCAGACGGTACTCTTCGATTGTGTGTTGATTACCGAGACCTCAGCAAACAGACGCTCAAAAATAAATACCCATTACCCCGCATCAATGATTTGCTAGACCAATTAAATGGGGCGAGAGTATTTTCCCGAATGGACCTAGCTACAGGTTTTCATCAATTGAGAATAGCAGAAGAGTGTGTTCCTTTGACAGCTTTCAGAGGTCCAGACATATTTTATGAATGGTTAGTAATGTCGTTCGGCATGTGCAACGCTCCAGCATACTTTGTCGATCTAATGAATAGAGTGTTCAGGGGAGTTCTGAATAAATTTGTCCTCGTATTCATCGATGATATTTTAATTTACTCCAAATCAAAACCCGAGCATGAAAAACACTTAGAACAAGTATTGGAGATTCTGAGAAAGAATGTCTTTAAAGCCAAATTCTCTAAATGTGTCTTCTGAGAAGAAGTGAAGTTTCTTGGCCATGTTGTGTCAAAGAAAGGGATTTCTGTAGATCCGAGCAAAATAACAGCGATTCAAGACTGGAAACAACCCACTACACCCACAGAGGTTAGAAGTTTTATGGGGTTGTCTAGTTATTATCAAAAGTTCGTTAAGGATTTTTCGAAGATATCCGGTCCGTTAACGAAGCTCACGAAGAAGCATGAGAAATTTAAGTGGAATTCCGACAGTGAAGAAGCTTTCCAGGAATTGAAATCGAAACTGACAACTGCTCCAGTGTTAACCATTATCGATGGCAATCAGGATTTGACGGTTTAGACCAATGCTTCTATTAGAGGTCTTGGTGCAGTGTTAATGCAAAGAGGCCAAGTAGTCGCTTATGCAAGCCGCCAACTGAAAACACATGAGAAGAATTATGTAACTCATGATCTTGAGTTGCTAGCTATCGTTTTTGCATTGAAAATCTGGAGGCATTATTTATTGGGCGAGAAATTTGTGTTGTACACAGATCATCAATCATTGAAGTATTTATACACCCAGAAAGATCTGAATTTGAGACAGCAGCGTTGGCTAGAATTTCTTGCAGCGTATGATCTTGATATCCTGTATACGCCAGGAAAGGCTAACGTTGTAGCGGAAGCACTTAGTAGAAAAAACGCAATCGTTGCCAATCTTATAATTACGCCTGGATTGATTGATAAGATTTCTGCCCTTCAAAAAGACGATGAATTCATCCAGAGAATCAGTCAGAGGGTCAAGGAAGGTGAAACCACAAGTTTCCGTATTGAAGATAAGGGGGTTCTCAGGTTAAATGATAGGATTTGCATTCCAAATATTCCAGGACTTCGAAGAGAGGTGCTAGATGAATGCCATAAATCCAAACTTTGCATTCATTATGGTGTGAGTAAAATGTACAACGATATCAAATGCACTGTCTGGTGGAAGGCAATGAAGAGGGATATTTCTTTATATGTTAGCAGATGCCCTACTTGTCAATTAGTCAAGAGCGACCAACAGAAGCTAGCTGGATTGTTGAAACCGTTGGAAGTCCCAGGTTGGAAATGGGAACAGATTTCCATGGATTTCATAGATGGTTTTCCGCGAACCAGGAAAGGTAATGACAGCATTTGGGTAATCGTAGATCGCTTCACGAAGACTGCCCATTTCATACCTGTCAGATCCAATAGAACCGCTCAAAGTCTAGCACAAATATATTTCAAAGAAATCGTTAAGCTGCATGGAATTCCCATCAGCAAAGTCAGTGATAGAGACCTAATATTCGCTAGCAAATTCTGGGAGGCATTCCAGACAGAATTGGGAACGACACTGAATATGAGCACCGCTTATCACCCTCAAACAGATGGCCAAACTGAGCGGGTGAATAGAATTCTGGAAGATTTATTGCGGGCTTGTATAATTGATTTTGGTGGGTCATGGGAAGATCACTTGCATTTGGCAGAATTCTCATATAACAATAGCTATCAAGCAAGTTTGGGAATGTCGCCATTTGAAGCATTATATGGCAGACCGTGCAGATCTCCAGCATGTTGGGTAGAACCTGGCAATAGACTTGTGTTAGGACCCGATATGATTCGAGAAGCATCTGATAAAGTCGACTTCATCAAAAAGCGATTGAGAACCGCGCAAAGCCGACAGAAAAGTTATGCAGATTCTAGAAGAAGAGATTTGACATTTGCTGTTGCTGACCATGTTTATTTGAAAGTTTCTCCGATGAGAGGAGTAATCAGATTTGGCAAAACTGGGAAGTTGGCACCGAGATTTATTGGTCCCTTTCCTATACTTGAACGAATTGGAACTCTTGCTTATAGGGTTCAATTACTAGATTAGTTGCCTAGAGTGCATGATGTATTTCACGTATCTCAACTTAGAAGACACGTGCATGATCCGGATCTTGTTATAGAAGAAGCATCGCAACAGGATATAGACATAACTCCAGAATTTGCAGTCAGAAGAGAGCCATTAAAGATCGTTGGCAAAGAAACTAGAGAACTAAGAAGCAAAAAGGTTCATTTAGTTAAAGTGCAGTGGAGTAGTGATCCTAGAGACTATACTTGGGAGACTAAGGAAAGCAATAAGCAAGCTTACCCCAAATTCAGAGTGGACATCTTTGACTAACTCCGGTGCAAGGTACCTTTACAATACTTTGCGTTTACATTTTGTTTCCTACTTTACTGTTGTTTCCTTTTCGGGGACGAAAAGTTTTAAGTGGGGGAGATTGTAACAACCCGGAAAATACGAGCCAATTTAAAATTTTTAAATTGGTTATTTCAAAGGAATTTGAACAATTGAAATAAAATATTTCAATAAAATAGTGAATTAGAAATAGTGAGTCAGCTTGAAAATTTGAATTCAAACTTTGACTGACTGTGCAGGGTGGAAAATATAACGGATTTTAGTGAAACCAAAAATATTTAAATCTGTTTATCAATACATTTCTAACGAATCCGAAAAATCGAAGTTTCATAACGGGAATCAAAAGTTATGGCCGAATTAATTTTCAAAAAGGTCGCTATAAAGAATATATAGCCCAGGAAAATAGATATTTTGCAAACGACCTCGGAATTCGATGAAACCACTTTTGTTGGGTCCGGGATGTCAAACTATTGCTAGGTTTCAAATTTCATAATTTTTGAAGCTAGTATGTGAGCGTGGCAAAAGAAAATGTGTTTGGTCAATTTCTGTTAAATTGGATCGACCAGAAAATGGCCATTTTTCAAACGATCTCAGAATTTGACAAAACTAGTTTTGTTGGGACCGTAGCGTCAAAACATAGCTAGATTTATTTTTCTGGAATTTTTCGAATCATTTTGTGGCCCTAGCAAATTGAAATGTACGTTCAAAGTTAAAAATTAAATGTTTTATACTTTAATTTGAGAAATAACTGACTGTAACAGTCGAATTGGCCAATGAAACATATCCTATTGTGTCCGGGATGGGGGTAATTAACTAGGGACGACAGTCGTTGGGTTTGAATTGGTGCCCATGTGGAAAAACACTATTTAAAAATTTATTAAAACTATGGGCCAATCAGAATTTTCCTTTCATTATTTTTAAAAATAAAAAAAACCCAAAAACCCTTTTTCTCTCTCGACCTACGGCGGAAACCCGTTCGTCGCTTCCCCTCCAAATCGCTGCTGCCACAGGCGATTCCAGCCGCCGCCACCTACCCCGGTCGACGCGCCTCCCTCCCCTCTTCCAATCCGACCCTACCCCGACCCATATCGCCACCTCCATCACCAGTAACGTCGACCCAAAGTCGAACGCTTCCCATCGCCGCCACGTGCGCCAGCGACCAGCGAACCACCCCAAACCGCCCTACGCCGACTCCCCTTTCCTCCCACTTCCACGTCATCACCTCTGATCATCCTATCGTGCCTCGGTTCTCGCGAAAATTGCAACCCTAGTTTTGAACCATCGATAAAGGTGAGTTCTTTTTGATGTTTGAACTTTGAAAAATCATATCTTTATGGTGTGTTGATGAAATTCAATGAAACAGGAAACATCGGGACCGCAAGGAGGCTCTCTACCACATAGAAGAGACCGCGGATTTTTCTGAGTCATCTACGATTTTTAGCACTCCAAAAATCAATGTGAGAAATCTAAATTAAATGAATTTGAATGGAAAATGTCGTGTATAAATTATATAAGCGAAATATAAATTACACATGTGATGTATACCTCATGTACATGCGATGTGTAAGCTATATAAGCGAAGTATGAATTATACATGCATAGTATAATTGATATATGTGTTGAAATGCAAGTGAAATATAGCAATTATATATATATATATATATATATATATATATATATACTCTCCCCTTGTCCACAAAACATGGACGATATTTATTGTTGTGTATTGGTGTGAAATATTGGATGAAAAATGTGAATGGTTGAATAATTGTTTGTGGTTGATATTGATTGGTTGTGGTTGAAAAATACCCATTGGTGATTGTAATGAATTGGAAATAATTGTGGAAATAAAAATAAAACATGCCGCCTGCGTGCGAATTAGATGCATGAATCCCCATTGTCAGAAACTGCGAGGTTTTAAGGTAAAGCGAAGAGCCGTACTAGGGACGGTGCCGGTTTTAACTACCCTGCCGTTATGCTGCCGAAATTTTGAATAATATTCATGTGTTAGAATTATTTTCATATGTTGAAATTATCTTCATGCGTTGAAATTAAAGTCATGTGTTGAAACTATGTCCATGTGTGGAAATGCTCATGTGTTGAGAAGTGATGTGTGAAAATTAAATTCATGTGTGAGTGAATGAAGTGTTTAAACAATAAAAATCACATTTTTATAAAATATATGAAGTATGTAAAATATTCGCCTTATATACAAATAGTTTCAATAATAAAATTTTTATCTTTCTTATATGAACAACATATATAAAATATCCATGTGTGGAGGCGCTCATGTGTTGAGAAGTGTGTGTATTGGAAAAGTTCATGGGTTGAATAAAAAGATTGAACAATAAAAATTACATTTTTATTGAAACTATGAAGTGTTAAAAAAATTCATGTGTTGAATAAATATTTTAAATGATAAAAATATCATTTTTATCATATGTGTGATATGCTAAAGATATGCGAGCGTTGAAATAAATATTTGTGAAAGAAATATTATTTTTAACATGCATAGGAACTAAATAAAATAGTCATGTGTTGAAATATATTTTAGTTCGCCAAAATTATCAATTTTGAAATGTGAAGTGTTAAAAATAGCCACTTGTTCAAATAAATATGCATGAGTTGAAATATTCATTAATTAGCTAATGATATGATTTTTGCCTATGCATGTAACATTAGAATGAATGGTGTTTTTAAACCAAAGTGAATCAAATATGAAGTTGAATGGAAAATGAGAAGTGATAAGAATTGTATATATGTACATGCATATTTATTTGAACAGGTTATAGCAAAGAGGCTAGAGAAGAGGAATAAAATTTTGTGCCCGACAAATAGGTACACGTTTACTGTTTTGTTTGGGTGATGATTTTATGAGCCTGTTGGCTAGCCGCTTGGCTTTTTCTTTTTTCTTTTTGACATGAGACGCCCGTGTGGCTATTTGGGAATTTTCCCAGCCCCTCCCGTACAAAGGAGGTTATGGCGAAATTTTCCAAAATTTAAAGGCGTTAATGAAATATTTGAATTGAAAACGGTATAGGAATTTTTGAATGAACAATATTTATATAAATATATAAATATAAATAAAATTAAAACGAAACGTGGCCATGCAGTTCGTGTTTTGAAACCGTGATTTCAAATGACTAGTGCGGGAAATCCGACCATTGGATTTTCCCGAAACCACAACCGTTGGGTTCGCCTTGGAAATATCTTTCCAACGACACCAACTTTGTGAAGATCCGACGGTTGGATGGTCTGGAATGTTTAATTCAAATCTGAAGAAAAACAGCGCCAGAAATGATTATATATATTTATAATTATATTAAATCGAATAACGACGTTGTAGTTCGTAAATTGAAATCGTTACTTCAAATGGCTAGTGTGGAAGATCCGACCGTCGGATTTTCCCGAAATTGAAACCGTTGGATTCATTTTGAAATGATCTTTCTAATGATATAAAATTTGTGAAGATCCAACAGTTAGATTTTCAGATATGTGTAAAACAAATTTAGTGAAAAACAGTGCGAGTGCGTCGGCACGACCTGAAACGTCGTTTAATTAAATATGGTCGTTTTAAATAAATAAAAATGGCGATATGTCGTTATAAAATACTATAGACGATATAGAGTGGAAATAAACCAATTTTGTTGTGTTTGCTCGATATGTGATGGTTGAATGTATTTAACATGAAAATCATAACTAAAGAACTGAATGGTGAATGTTGAATAGTCCAACCATGGGATAAATTGATTTGAAAAACTAAATATACGTGGGTTATCTGAAAAGGCCGAGTTCATCTCATTTCAAATAATCGATCAACGTTGAGAAGTCGAAGAGTCGAAGAGTCGAAGACGGGATAGTGACTGCAGGGAGAGCACGACGTTTCTTTCTAGCTAAGGTGGTGTTAGTGACCTACCAGCCCTGACATTATATATACTTTTCACCTGTGTGGTTGTTGGAATACGAGGCGCCTCGATTATAGGTCTGTAAGGACCAGGAAACGTGTGTTCAGGAATAATTAATCCTCAAAAGTAAGAGAGGACTGGCCCTGAAGGTCCAAGGATCATAGTGGGGTCCTGGGACATTTGCTAGAGTGTCTCGAATCGGAGAGGAGCTTGCCCCTTGCCTCGACTCATGAAGGAATCCAATTTCCAATACGAAATTTGCGGATGTGATTGTATTACTAGTATGGCAACATAGTAGATGGTAGCTATGCAGCCTAGGATTGATATTTATGATTGAATTTGCTTTTGAAACATATATGCACTAGTAATAATATCAAACACTTTTGTTTTATACGTATGAAGCATTTTTGGCCATTATAAGGTAAAACTCTATCCTCCGGCTTGCGTTGCATTGTGTGATGGGACCTCAGTCTTTTAATGGCTTCATTTTATAAAAAGCATTGCGATGATTTAATCATTTACTTTATTTCATGCACTAGCACTCATTGGAGTAAACCCGTTCCGCGAAAGTGGTGTGGTCCTTTGATTTGCCTTATTATTATTGTTAATAAGTTAAGTAGATTTCTCATACCAGTCCCATGACTGACTCGTAGTTTGTTTCACCTTGCAAACTCGGGTGCCCTCATTTTCACACGGGTAGCCTAGTTACAGGTATCTGGTGCACTTTTGGCTCATGGCGAGGCTTGACTACACCGTGCTGACTTTGACTCTTTCCGCCATTATAGTATATGTATTATGATTCCGCCATTGGCGATGTAGACTGATATTTATTTTGTGTACTCTTTATGTATGATTCAGCCTCAGGCGATGGTGACTGATTATGTATTATTATGCACTAAGTTGTATCCTGCACTGTGCTCTCTGATGTGGTGATATCTATATGATTCTGCTGTCATATGTGTGTAAATTATTCTATTTTATGTTTATGCTATTATCTATGATCTGCTAATGATGATTAATGTGTTATATTCGAATGATTATCCTTAACACCGTGTAACGGGGTTTTGGGATCGTCACATTTTTTTTGGCAAAGCCGACGGGGTTGAGTGGTCCCCTTCCACTTTATTGATATACCAAAAAGAAGAGTACATAGAAACAAGGAAAGAAACAAACACAAAAGAAGACAGCGGGATACACCGGTATATCAATGCCTAACGAAGCTAGCAAAAGAGAAAATGAAGAAAGTTCAAAAAAAGAAAAATATTACAAGCCAAAAATTCCAGGATCGTAAGTAAATTTCAAGAATTTGAGGCTTCCCGGATGTCACGCCAAACCAGTAGTTTCCAATGGTCGTAATTCAATATTCTAGTAGGATCAAAAGTTAGCTGGTTTCTTTCCTTCCAAATAGCAGCTACAATTCTCTTAAGCACATGGTTAAGTAGCCGAGATCTCCTGTCCTTGCTAGAAGCACGCTTTCGGATTTGAGGCCACTCGAAGACATGGGCTGTTACAAAACAGTTATCTTAACTACTTTGATCGATATATCGTTTATCTTTGCCAAAACTTAAACTTCACAATTCAAAACACCTTTTCATAGGTTGTAATGATTTCACAATTTTTTTTCCATATTTTTAAAACGTTTAAAAATAGCTGTTTATAGTTATGGTCAACAATTGTTCTTACATCGACCTTTTCCCAAACGGTTTCAAACATAACTTGAAAATTATAACTCGAATTTAAAACCTATTTGCACTCATTTGAAAGTTCTTGTTAATGGAAATCAAACGTTTTCCATTTTATGGAAATCAGATTTAGATTGTAAAAGTTTTAAGCGTTTAAAATTTGCATCTAAAATTCACAGATTGCCGTTGTGCGACAAGCTCTATTTATACCATAATAACCATTATTATAAGATACTTTAAAATACTTTAGAAAACCATTATATCCTTATATAACCCTTTTAAAATCATTCAAATTTACTTTCCAAATTATTTTGGATATAAAATTCAACTTTTATTTTTTACTTAACAAATCAAATTCCAATTCATTTATAAATTCAAATAACTTCAAATTAACCATCCCATTCGGCGGATCAGTTAGGGATAGTCAGGGAGAGTAGGAAACTTTATTTCCAAACCCAAGCCTATACACTATCCTATCTATCGTCCTAGAATGTTCCGGTATTAATTTGTTCAATTAAAGGACTATATATATATATATATATATATATATATATATATATATATATGAATTCATACATATGGCCTTTCCAAATTGTTGACCTTCAAATTCAATAATGATATTGCTTCTAATTAAGAAGAAGATTTGTCAATCACCAATGTGATACCATTGTTGTTGTGTCACAGTGTGTGTGAAACAACATCAACAACCATTTAAACATACATAGCAACCATCATCAACATAAATAAATCATAATTGTGCACAAGCATTATAAACTAATGCTTAATGGTGTGTATGGTCTAAGCTACGCATCGATCATCCATCACAACAAACATCAATCATCATTAACCACTAATAATTCATCATTATATTTAAATTACTCTAACCACTAATTAAATATATATATTGTGGTTAAAGAGTTCTTATCTAACAGCTTTGCAAATCTTCACGGTAGGCGAGCCTAGTTGAGCGAACCATCAGATAGTATTTCAGCGCACCGTCTACTTCACCAAAATATATATTATATAATTGTTAGCCGGCTTTTTGGTCCGGTTCCCAAGAGAGCATCAGACACGCTTAACTCAACGTACCTCGTGAAGCTAAGGTCGAAAGAGGATGCTTAGGAGTGCAAGAAACAGGATCAAGAAGGGACTACACCACTTGTAACCTCACGCCATCCAGAAGACATCCACAAACCAAGACCTCGGACCCCAAAGGATCCACGAGCCTCAATCACTTGGTCTCGGGATCCTCGCGCCCCTTGGAAGGACTTCACGCCCGACATGACGCGGAATCCACACCCAGCCGGGTGTAAAATCTCGCACCCATGCCTGGGTTCGAAATTTCGAACCTATGCCTGGGTTTGAAATTTCGAACCCAGCGGGTGCAAAATCTCGCACCCATGGATGGGTTCGGGATTCCGAACCCAGCTGGAGCGAGATTTCTCACCCATGCCTGGGTTCGAAATTTCAAACCCAGTGGGTGTGAAATTTCGAACCAAGCGGGTGCAAAATCTCGTATCATGGCTGTGTTCAAGATTCCGAACCCAGCGGGAGTGAGATTTCTCACCCGTGCCAGGGTTCAAAGTTTTGAACCCAGCGGGTTCAAAATTTCGAACCCAACGGGCTCGAAATTTCGAACTCGTGCTCGGGTTTGAAATTCTGAGGCGTGCAGGTGGTGGGTTCGAAATTCTGCTAGTGGTCCCTTACTTATACCTATTCCTACCTAATCCCACCTACCCCCACTCCTATAAATAGCCCATGGCCTCACACTTTAAAAGGGTTAGATTTTCTTCACTTGAGACCTTCCTAGTGCTTCATGAGCCTCATTAATGGCATCTCCTATTTGAGAAAGAAGGCGAATTAAATATTCTTTTTCCCAAATACCTAGCATATGGCAATTATAAAAGTAAATGTAATGAGCATGGCTCTACCTTGTAATTCTTAAGTGATTGGTAAAAGTTCAACATCATTCCAAAGTGGATGTAGGCCTAATCTGTTGCCGAACCACTATAAATTCTCATGTCATTTACCGCTTTCTCTTAGTTAGTCTTGGGACCAAATTTACTGTTCCTAGTAATAGGAATCTTTGGTGTTTACAACACTTTTTGCCGTCAACATTTGGTGCTTTCACTAAGAATCTAAATTCAAGATTTGCGTCTTTCTTCCACATTATCATATCAGCCTCGATGAGCTTAAGGTTCCTTGCTCAACCTGCTGTCGAGTCCGCTTACGATGGTAAAGAAGTCAAAGAACGCAACGGTCGGCTCTTCAGCCGCATCCGAGACCAGTACCTCCCAACAACCTTAACCGGTAGATGTCCTGGCCACTAATGAAACCGCCCCTCCTGTTGTGGACCCCGAAGCGCCCGTTACCCAAGCTCAAATTTGCGCGCTTAATGAAAGATACGAGAACACCGCGGTCGAGCTCAACCAAGCATTAAGGGATAACATCGGCCTTATGCGGCAACTTCAAGAATGTCAACGCGTCGTCGCCCGACTTCAATTAACTCGGAACAATGCTTGACCCAACCAACTGCATTGGAAACTTCCTCTTCCAAGTCAAGGGGCCCATACCAAAGGAGGAGGTTCACCCTCATCAACAATCTCGCTGCTCGTACAAATGCCCTCGATAACGGTAACGGTCATACCAGCGGGAATGGGAACGACAGCAGCGACCGAACAACAGTCACATACAGCGAGGGGGTGCATTACCGAGACCGCTCTCGCTTGATTATCAATGATGGAACCGACCCTACAAACCAACCTTTTCCTCGACAAAACCCAATGGTCTCTAATCATGGTGAAGGGCCCGCTATTCCAACGGCCAGTGCTCTTGTAGAACAGGATCCACATCACCCTACTCCACCTTAACGTCTGCACATAGACCCAATCATAGATGTTGAGGACATGGAGGAAGACGATCCGAACATCCATCATAGAAGACGACCTCGCAATAGGACTCCGGACCCACGTTAAAACCCATGGATCCCGATGGAGGATCCACACCCAACCTATCTCCTCGACATGATACGAAGGGTCACGAGGGAAATGCGAGGAGGCGCACACGGCACATGGGAAGCTCACATTAGGCGTAACCCCTTCACAAGAAGAGTAAATGAAGCTGAGTGGCCAATGCATTTTAGCATTCCACAAAAGCCACTCTATGATGGTACCACAGATCCGTGTGCCTTCTTGAACTGACATGAATGGCAAATGGACTCAAGTCGGGGTAATGACCCAGCCAAGTGCAAATGTTTCCCAGTCTTCCTATCCGGTACCGCTTTACTTTAGTTTTCTCGCCTCCCACTTGATTCCATTAACAACTTCGGACAATTAGCAACAGAGCTAGTCAAGCAATTTAGGGTGCATACCCCGACTCCGAAGAATGCCCTCACTTTGTCCAACCTATATCAGGGTCCCGCTGAATCACTCAGAAGCTACCTTTCCCGGTTTAACGTAGCTCTCGCCAAGGTCGAGGATCCAGATCCTCACACCATACTCTTGCAGCTAGCGAAGGGTGTCTCCCTACTTCAGAGTCCGGGGTCTGGATCGATCGAAAGCAGCAAAAGAGCCATGATGCCTTCTATGAGAAGGTTGATCAATACTTGTGCCAAGAAGAAGCAATGTTGAACCGGCTTTCTTCCACAAGTCGTCCCAATGATCGCAAATCAGATACTGCCAATAACCACTTCAGAAGTAGGCGAGGCGGGAGCCCTTCGACCAAAATAGGGGGCAGGTCCCCAAAAGGAAAAAACCAAACAATGGTAGGCCGGATGGACGGAACAACGGGCAAGGCCCAGCGGAACTGAGAAAGCCCGGCCCTCGCCAAGCTTTCGAGACCTACACCCCATTGAATGAAGACATAGAGACAATCTACTTGGAAACGTGTAACACCTTGCCATACAAGAAGCCGCGCATCAGAGAATCAACTGACTTCGATAAGAGCACCTGGTGGTACTGTCGATACCACGACGTGTACGGGCACGACACCAACGAATGCCGCCAACTTAGGGATGCAATCGAGAAACTTATTCGTGAGAAAAGGCTCGAGCAATATGTCCAAGAGCCCTTTCCCCCCGAAGGGAGCTCACAGCCTCCAATGCTAGCTCTACAAGCAGCTGCCAAGGGGGCTCCAGGATTGTCTAACCCTAGGCGAGGAATCGTGATCAACACCATATGTGGAGAACCTTACCCCACTAATAACAGCTTTCGAAAAATGGAGGAATATGTGAGTTCCATAAAGTATGCTACTTACACATCCTGCTCCGCCCTCCCTGAGTCCGTCCCATCCAAGCTACAAAAAACCATGCGGGTTGACATCGTCTTCCGAGAAAGAGAATCGACAGGGGTGGAAATCCCAACCACTGATCCATTAGTCATCACTGCCTAGATCGGTGCCCCTTCCGTTCGGAAGGTTTTAATCGACTTAGGGAGCTCGGCCAACATCATCTTTAAGGTCACCTACGACCAGATGAAATTGGAAACAAATGACTTGAAGCCATGTCACGACGCAATTCACGGATTCAATGGGGCCTCTAGTTCCCTTGTAGGGATGATCGACTTAACTGTAGATTTGGGTGAGGGGGACCGAAGCCGAGTCTGAATTCTCACTTTCATTGTCAAGACATCGACTCCCCCTACAACGCTTTTCTAGGTCACCTCTTTCTCAATGAATTACAAGTTTACATTGCACAATGGTCCCTTCCAATGAAATTCCCGACGGAAATGGGATTGAAACCGTTAAGGGCGACCAAGTAAGAGCCAGGGAATGTTACGCAATTGAATGGAAGAACGCATGCAATAAGGACAAGGGAAAAACCATGCCCGCGCTTTCTTGTGCAAAAAAAGTATCAGCAAAGCGTCTCTCCCGTCTTTTCGATGACCTCGACCCATAGAAGGACGAAGAGCCTGAGTACTAGAGGGCTACTCCAGTCGAATCCACAATGGACGTTCCCATCAACCTCGATGAACCAACAAGGGTGTTGAAGGTAGGGTCACAACTCCACCTAGCAATTAAAGAAGATCTCATATGCTTCTTGAAAGCCAATATAGATGTGTTTGCATGGACTCAGTCCGACATAAAGGGCATCGACCCCGCAATTTCTTGCTATTCCCTTTGCTTAGATCCCAGAATGCCTCCAGTCAAACGGAAGCGCCGCTTCTTGGGGCCCGAGAGGTCCAAAGTGCATGAAGAAGAGGTAGACTGTCTGCTCAACAATAACTTCATCCGCGGAGCTGACTATCCTGAACGGATTTCCAATCTAGTTCTGGTTATAAACACCAACGGTAAATGGCGAACATGCATTGACTTCTCCGATCTAAACAAGGCATGTCCCAAGGACAACTTTCCACTCCCGAAGACCGATCGATTAGTCGACTCAACCGTCGGATAGCAGCTACTATCCTTCATGAACGCGTATTCAGGCTACAACCAGATCCCGCTGAGCCTCTGCGACCAAGATCATACTTCTTTCATAACTGACCTCGGGCTCTACTACTACCGTGTTATGCCCTTCGACCTCAAAAATGCCGGTGCCACTTATTAATGAATGGTTAACTGACTTTTTAAAAATCAGATTGGAAAGTCCATGGAGTTGTACGTGGAAGATATGCTGGTAAAATCTAAAGTATCAAGCAATCATGTCCACAACCTCTTCGAAATGATCAATGTCCTCCGCCAGTACGACATGAAACTCAACCCCTTGAGATGCTCTTTCCGGGTCTCTTCGGGAAAATTCTTGGGTTTCATTGTCAATTCTCGAGGCATCAAAGCCAATATAGAAAAAATCCAAGCTATTCGAGACATCCGAGTCCCCAAGAACATCAGGGATGTCCAAAGTCTGAACGGGAAGGTTGTCGCTTTAAGTCGGTTCATCTTTAAGGCTACCGACAAATGCATCCCCTTCTTCGATTTACTCCGAAAAGGGAAACGCAACTTCGAGTGGACCCCAAATACGTCTCCGCATTCAAGGAACTTTTGGATCACTTAGAACGACAACCTATCCTTTCTAAGCCTATAGACAATGAGGACTTGTATATTTACATGATTGTTTCTGCGTAGGCAATCAGCACGACACTAATACGCCTCGAAGATCGAACTCAACGGCCGACTACTATATCAGCAAGCGATTGACGAGGGCAGAGAAGAATTACTCAAAGCTAGAAAAGCTGACATTATTCTTATTGATTTCCTCTAGAAAGCTCCAACCGTACTTCTGGTTGCATCCCATAAAAGTTTTCACTGACCAGCTACTACGTTCAGTCCTACAACGACCGAAGGCGTTAGAGCAATTACTAAAGTGGAGCATAGAGTTAAGCCAGTTTGAGATAACCTTCTTCCCCCGATGAGCCATCCTCGGCCAAGCTCTCGCAGATTTCATCGTGGAGTTCACAGCCCCTGAGGAGGATCCCATTAAGAACGCTGGGACCCCCGAAGCCCAATGGAAATTGTTCGTAGATGGCTCTTCTAACAGAAATAGCTCCGGGGCCGGAGTCGTGCTCATCACCCCTGAAGAACGCCCAACGTATTATGCGTTGAGGCTAAATTTCCTTACTACTAACAATGATGCGGAGTATGAGGCCTTAATCACCGAGCTTAGAATCACGATCGAACTCAAGTTGGAAACCGTCTACATCTTCTCCGATTCACAGCTTATCGTCCGATAAGTATTGGGGGAGTATCAAGAGAAAGAGGGACGACTTGCCCAATACCTAGCCCGGGTTTAGGGGTTACTCGTCTACCTCGAGCATTTCACCATCACCCGTATCCCATATGAGCAAAATGAAAAAGCAGATTCCCTCGCCAGAATGGCGATCTCCGAAGATCTGCAGGTTAACGGGTTCTCCCCGGTTGAAATCCTCAACTCTCGAAGCATCAAGCAAGGATAAGACGAGACGATCATGAGCACCAAACCTGAGCCCGAGTCTTGGATGACGCCGATCAAAAATTACCTATAACACGTGATCCCACCAAAGAACTACAAGGAAAGGCGCACACTCACTCTCCAGTCAGCCCGTTACCTTCTTATGGACAGGGTACTCTACCACAAAGGTTTTTCCGTTCCCCTGCTACGGTGCGTAGCTCACGGCGACGCCCTCCAAGTGCTAAGTGGTGTGCATGAAGGAGAATGTGGCGATCACACTGGGGGGAAGACCCTGGCCATGAAGATTCTCAGACATGGTTATTACTGGCCCACGCCTGATCAAGACGCCGCGGACTACGCTCGCAAGTTCGATAAGTGCCAGCGCTTCGCCCATATTCCAAGAGCCTCCACTACAACAAATTGGACATTTCATGGCGTGTAATAAATGCTGTTAAAACGTTTCATAGCGTTTTGCTAGACGCTGTTTAACGACATGCCATCATAGAGTAGAGACGTACAACAACTCAAAAGAAACGCCGTAGTATATCATTTTTAATATCTTTTAGTTGGTGATATTAAAACGTTTTATAGCGTTTTATGAATCCTTTCTCTTAGCGTTTTGGTGTTGCTAAGAGTATTATCTACGGCGGTTTACCACATTGCTATGAAAGGACTTGCTAAACCATCAGTGGACATTTCATGGCGTTTTACAAACCCTGTTAAAAGTAACAACAGCTTTTTTACCGTGTCATTGAATTTATTCCACAACAGCTTATAAAAGCTATTGTATATTGCCTGTGTATTTTCCAATTTATTTCCAATTTATTAAGCAGCAGAGTAATACACAAACACATTTCCTTATCAACATATTATTACACATCTCATAGCCAACACCATATTATATTAAACATCGCCGTCAACATTAACGATACATAAATCTACAATATCATTACACCAAAAAATATATATTGTAAAACCAGTAGTAAGAAGTGACCAAAGCTGGTAATACATATAAAGCATACAAGCCAAAATATGTAGCACTAAAATCAAAAGAGCGATACATCATACTAATTTTTTTTTAAAACAAAAGGAATTAAAGTTGTGGCCATGATCTGTAGAAATATGCTTCTTGCAAATCTGTAGAAATTAAAGTTGTGGCCATGATCTACCAGAATTGTTGCCTTTTTGTAGAGTAGCACGTACATCTCCTGCGTCAAGTAAAAAAAAACATCAGATTAGGAACTCTGGCTAGGTACTTAATTCAAGCCACCATCAGTTGATGTCATATCTTTATCTCATCTATATTCAATTTTTCAAGTGTGGTAATTCATATCTATACGTCCTGCTATTTTACCATGCTGGAATACCTTTCCTTGCACATGTTGCTGAACTGACAAAGGCGAACTCTTCATGGTTATTGCATATAGATAAGTAAGAGATCGTACAGTCAGCCTACAAAACCTGAGTTGAAACCATTTTGTAAAAAGGGAATATTTACAGTTACGTTTTGTTAGGCATGTCTATTTGCTTGATCATTTCTGGTAACAAATTCGGTGACTTAACTATTCATTAATTACATGTCTGGTTTTGGAATACTCGCTGACAGACATAGCTACACAAATTTACAAAATTTTCGCAACCAACGGCAATTATGTTGCACATCTACATATGCTTTGCTAAAAAACTATGTATTATTTTACATAATATATTTGGTTTTGCTGTCAGCTTCGTATGTCATTTTGCCTGTTACATGAATTTGATATTACATCAACCGCTCTCTTACCTATGGCTAACACGATCGTACCGGAAATATTCAGTTGGTTATTTATTCAAAAATGGTTCATAATAGTTTGCATTCAAGGTTATATTTATTTTTTTCAACTACTTAAAGCATCTGTTATTTATTTTTTTCAACTATTTAAAGCAAAAATTAAAAAACAATGGCAGCAACACAATTCTGAAGTTAGCATGCATACCGATGTCTAATTTTTGATATATAAAACTGAAAAGATATATAAAACTCCATACACAATTAGCTGCTACATAGATTTTCACTCTGTGAAGATTTATGCTTTGGAGTGAAATTTTGCAATGAAGTATTTTATGCTTTGCGCTAAATGCACTATGCCACTTTACAGACTTTCCTCATACATGCCGTTAAAACATCCAAACATTCGAAATCAAATAGTCATCCTCACCAAAATTTACACCATGATACCAAAATGGAGCTAATAACAAATTTTCTGAATTTTGTGACACCGCTTGCGATGTTTATGGCTCTGATACTCTACGTTTTCAAGTCTGTTCAGTAGCAACTTAAAAATTAAAAAAACTAGATATTATTTATGTAAAGCTTTCACTGAACTAAATTATCATTTATAGCTCTGATGCTATGTTGTCAAGTCTAGGTTGCTCTAGACATCACGAAAATGCGGAAACTGTGAAAAAACAAGTTGCTGCCGCTAACCGAACTACTAACCTGACAGTCACATTCAAACACACAACTAACCGAACAATAAATCCTTTCAGTCATGCTTCATATATCAGAATGTTCATTTCAGAACTACTATCTTTTAAATTAACCTCACTGATTCAAACAATTCAAACACTCATCCGAGGGAGGAATAAATAACTAGTCCAGTCAATTATAGGAACCAAATCTGAGACATTTTATCCATTATCAGTCAAAATACCTTCTCCAAAATAAATAACTAAATTGTTACCATAAAAAGTATGAATTTGGTTGTCTTGCGCAAAACGGGTAGCATGGAAAATCTCCAAAGCATCTAGTAGAGAGGCTATAAAAATGCTGACATTTGCTTGTTTGCGGCGTTTATTTCATTTTTGTCTTCTTTTTTTTGTTACAGTGGAAAAAAGAATAAGCTGTGTTATGCTGGATTTATATCTTTGAAATAACACAGTGCAGGTTTTCATAAATCTCCTATCAGCCAAGATCACAAGTTTCATGAGGTGTTAGCCTAGTCATATATCAAAATAATCTTATCTTATAGTAAAATAAAGTTGATTAACCTAAACTGTTTCACCTATGTTTGAGCTGAAGTTTGTAATTATTTTAATATATATGTACAACATCATTTCCGCAATCAAATTCGAACATGTATGTACAGGATTAGGATCCAACATATATGTTCCAACATAGCGACGGCTATCAAATTCGATTGGGACCAACAAGATTAAGCAAAAACCGTAACAGTAAGGCTAGGCTATCGCCTATGCAGGACCTCAAAATGATTCTTACAACAAAGGTAATGTCAGTAAATTACACGCTTTAATTTCTATTTTTCTATTTTTTTTATAGTTATTTTGTTTTGACATATTTGTTTTGATTAATTTCTATTTTTTTATATTTATGTTTGTTAATTGGTTAAATTTAAGTCAATTTAATTTCAAATTACACGCTTTAAAAGCTCAGCTCGTAGCATACAAACGTATTATCCATATACTCATTTACTGGATTTCAGAAAATGACCGTTCAACCAAACCAATACAAGGGGAATTCAACGGAAGAAGCTCATTCCCCTAGACATGGTCAACCTTGCACAATCCATTCCAAATACTGAAAAAGTACTTAATGCCTCAACAACATCCGTCACGACTCTCAACTGATTGCTTCTTCATGCAATATACACATTGAAAATCATACATAATACATGGAAAAAAATATATTGATTAATTCAGTTTGGCTAGGCAATGTTTTATAATTTTATTTAATAGTTTGACACAAAAGATGGCTATATTTCTGTTTTACTACATTGCACGTACAATTTATACTTTGGTTATCAGTGTTTGGGATCGAAATCTTTATGTTCGAGAGAGTAGATATAGCGAAGTAGCCTGATACTGATTATCAGTGTTTGGGATTTAAATCTGTTTTATAATAGTCAGCTTCGATTTTATAATAATTAGCGAGTGTATTATACACAATGTCTTAATATGTATAATACAAAAAACCCCAAAATAAACTGAGGCAGGCGATAATTGAACTTGTAAAAATGGTAATATTGAGTTAAATTACACTTACTGGAATTTTCAGCAGGCCAAGCAATTACAGTGCCAATAGCATCTTCAATGTTTTGTAAGTGAGATGTTGGCCTCCATAAACGTGCATCTGGAGCATATGCAACATCAACCCAAACTTTTACTGCATTTGCTCCTAAAGGAACAAAATGAACCAATATAGCTGGATCAATTGAAGACACACGTCCTTCGGCTACAATTTCTCCATTGCGATCCAAATCGATCAGCTTACACTTGTTATCTCCCATTGAATTTGCACTCTATCCATTAAGAAAATAAATATTTTATTGTGTATTTAAACAATTTGTAGGAAGTATCATTTAGTCAATTATAAATAAGCAAACCTTTCTGACAACATCAGCATTACTTGTATGAATAGAGGATGTTACGCTGTTGACCTGCTCCACAACTACTCTTGATTCAGGCCATGCCACTTTCATACCAACAGCTTCTCCAACTCGTGTCAAACCACTGGTTGGTCTCCATAAATAAGCATCTTGATTTTTTGGCTTATCTATCCACACAGCTACTGCAGATGGTCCAAGAGGAATATCACTCACAAGTTCTTTTGGATTACTCGAGTGTAGTCGTCCTTCAGCAACTAAGTCTTCATTCCCCCTCCAATCATACAACTTGCATTTATGATCCACGCTGCTAGTTTTACTCTATTAAAGAAAAATACATAAATGAAGTAAATTGTTATATGTTCAATTAAAAGCTAGTAAATAAACAATTTAAATTTTACCCCATTGTCTTCTTTCTCAACTTGGTATGTGTTGCGCAAAACAACTCTACTAGTTGGCCATTCTACTATCTCACCTTCAGATTCTCCAACCCGGGTCAAATTAGGTGCGGGTCTCCATAAAAAAGCATCCGGTATCCTCGGATTGTCTATAATAATTTTCATAGCATCTAAACCCAAAGGAATTTTTTGAACAAGCTCTTTCGGATCATTCGACAAAACTCTTCCTTCTGCAATGATTCCGTCTGTCCCACACCAATCCAATAAATCACATTTGTCATGTTTCTTGTCATGCTTGCCCTACAATTTAACAAAACACGTTATATGGTTATAGAATTGATTACTGAATTTCAATGATATTATGATAGTATTACGATTGACTTTTACCATAGGATGTGTACTTGCTACTCCCCTACTTTCTTTATCCTGTCAAACGAATAAAATTGCAACATTAAGTAAACTTCAGTACATTCTAGCAGCAGCAGTTTATACGCTAGCAACAGCAGGTTAAACTGTGTTAAAAAGCCGTGGAGTTTATACGCTAGCAGCAGCAGGTTAAAAATAACAGGATTTACTTGCATACAAACTGGTTCATTTCATCGACATAAAAGCAATAAAATTCATATAGAAGCAAGGTTCCAAAGATTTTATCTAGAACTGGATTTGCTCCTCATATATAATATGGCAGAGTACTATAAAAATGTTTTTTTTAATATAATATGGGCGTGCATTTTCATTCATTGCACGACTACTGTAAAAATGTGTTTTACCTATTATTGCTCCATGTAATATGGAAGTATTATACATACTGTTGTGGAAGACATGAAGAACTAATTTACTATGACTGAAGTACCATGACATCCGTAGTACATCTTTCATTATTTTAATAATTTTTATCATTCGCTAACTATCCAAAAAAATACATTTGTTCACTTGCATCATAAAAACAAACAATTCTTACTAAATTTGCTCCCTTACGATAATAAATAAGTAATAAAAACACCATATTGCTATTGATGGTTTTGAAATGTCAAACAAGTTGTCTGCCTATTGACTTACGTTCATCTTCAAAACCCTGTTGTGACTAATCATTTTTTCTTAACAACAGGCAAATGACAAACTGAGTATTATTTTCCACTTGCTCAGTAAGAGAAACACAAAAATGAATGTGTGGTTCATCTTTTAGTGGTCAACTGAGATCCCAATCTCACGCATTTTGTTGGGATCCGCCCACGGAAAATGATTTACAGGAGGTAAGCTTGACACTTTTATCAAATAGTTGTATCATCATATTCATATTTTCCACCTCAACATATCGCCATTGTGAAATTTTTATCATCCTATTCATTTTTTTCATTTACAATTTCTCGCTATTGTAATTTTGTTTTACTGTGTACACACCAAATTTTATGTTTAATGTGCACAATGATCCTTTAACACTACCAGTCCCCATGTGTGAGGTTAAAATAATTACTTGCTATTACATTAATTTGTATACAATAAGACTGCTTAGTTTATCATAATTTTACTCTCTACTAATAACAAGTGATTTAATTATCCTTTAGAAATTTCCATTATCATTTTAAGTTTTACTACCTTTTAAACTTTTATGCGATAAATAAACTGTACACAAAGATAGACAAAACATACTGACATCACAATATACATAAAGCTTGGTACAGGGAAAACTCTTCTTGCAAAAGCACTTGCTGTAGAAGCTGGTGACCATATATTCATTTCATTCATTCAATAATAATAAGAAAGGATGTTCATGCATATACACACACACACACTATATCTATGGTACCATATATGGCGGTTACCGTATATATTCAAGTATGTGAAATTCCTAATGCATAATCCCAATATATGGTACCATATATGGCGGTAACTGCTGAATTCATTAGCGTGCCCGGGATTCTTAATGTATCTATGTGCCCTTATACAGTAGAATGATATAAAAATATACTTTGAATCAAACTGGGCTTATTTCCAGCGAAAGAGTTGCACATAGACCATATATCGGGGAAGTTGATAAATGATATTAACTTTCTTTGGGTTGAAGGTTCTGATTTTTAACTTTCTTTGGGTAAAAAATATCATAAACAAATATCTATTTTCAAAAGCTGCATAAATACATGTAGTAAAACAAAGCCATTTTTTTTACAACAGACAACAAAAAAGAAAAGAAAAAAGTCCATAAAATAAAACTGTTTTTAAGTGGTGCAAATATCTACATTTCGCAATCATATTTGCAAGATATTAAGAAAATTAGCAGGGATTAAGTCAAGTATCCACTGCAGATTAAGTACTAAGACTATTTCGATTGTTGTGGATCACACTTGTAATATCCGAAAATCATGAAAACAGTGTGATTTTGAACAATTATAAGAACATGTTTCCTATGGATAAAAAGCTAATTTCCAGCGAAAGAACTGCACATAGACTACATATTGGTGAAGTTGATAAATGATATTACCTTTCTTTTCATTAGCATGTGGACCATTGCTTGTAATTCTGAAATTTTGTTCTGCATCTCGATTGTTTCTTTATCCCTAACATGTCCCAAAATTGCCTTGGTATAAGTCATCCCCCTTCCCATTCCTCTCAACCGTCCTGGTCTATCTGGTCCTAACACATGGGACAATGCATCTTCTTTATAATTAATGACAGAGCCAGAATGTGATCCACTGTCAATGTTCTTAATCTTTTCCTGTAGAGGTTAACAATAATACTATAAGCTATTACCAAATTATGACAATATAGGACAATTTCCATTCTAATAAAAATATGAAATTACTAACAATGGCATCTGCAACAGCAATGCTCACTGGTTGGCCATCTTTTCGTATGTGAGACTTGATCCAAACATTAGATCTACAGATGGATGAAGGATCGAGACTCTCCTCTTCCTATATTCAAAAGGCCATTAAAACAACAAACCATACTAGCGAACTAGTTAACAAGTACTATGATAAATAAATTAACTTTTCTTACCAAATCTTCAGTCAATCTAGCCATTCCTCTGCGACTGCTTGTGTGAGGCATTTGAATGCGTCTAATAGCTTTGAATTTGTCACTCACCATCTGAAAAATTCAAAAACACAAAAAAATATTTTGAGAAGTAAACATCACAATTCTTAGCATATAAGCACAAACCATTGTGGTTGATTTACCTTAAATTCCGGAGTTTTTTTTGACTTAACAAACTCCTTCCACTCAGCCATAGTTTTGATGTTATCGGGTTTCAGTTAAAGCCTCTCCTCTTCATTCCTTGCATTTACTATTTTGAAAACTAGTATGCTTTTAGAAGATCTGAAAATGCAACCCATTTGCTTAAATATGGGCACCTTTTGCCATTCCTCGTCCAATTTAAATCTGGCCTACAATATTTTATTAAAGTAACCAGGTATTATTATCATGTGCATGTGATTATTAAATGTAGAAATATTGGTTTAATGGACTGATAAAGTACTAAAACACATTTAACTAGTTATTTCATACCTGAATCGATTCCCAAAGAACAACCTTCAATTCATTGCTTAGATGCTTCCAACCATCAAGAGTAACTGGAACACATTTTCGTACAAGCAGACCTAAATAAGAAGATAATTTGACTGATCCATCTCCTATTGGTTCGGCTAGCCTGTTAAATTCAACTTCAATTCGACTAGAAATATTTGAAGGAAGCCTTTTTTGCTTTAGTTGGTCCTCTAGATTTTTTTCTAACAATTGGGCCTTCATCACCATTGCTATTTCTCTCGCTTTCTACAACTTCAACATTTTCACCTTGTTGCATTATGTTGTCATTCACTACTTGTGCACTATTTTGAATTTGAGCATCATTATTTTTAGACAAGTCCTCATCTTGAATATCATTGTTTATCACTGCCTTCTTCTTTCTCTTTGCAATTCTACCCATTTCCTATAAATTAAAGTGTTAGTTTGGCATATATAATTAGAACAGTCTAGCAATAGCTAAACTCTTCCTATAAGAGTAGAATAAATACAAAGGGTAATTCACGAATGATAAATCGAAAGCACATTTAATTTGCAAACAAAGAAGCATGTTGTTTTTTAAGTTTTGCAAAAAAAAAAAAAGTGATGGTTATGAACATAAAAAAACATACACACATATTAAACGCCTACATAAATGTACATACATACACATGCATATACATCTAAGAAAAGTTACTTAAAATTACGAGTGTATATACATGTCCAAATGGACATGCACTAATTATAATTTGGATTAATTCAATAATTCACTTATGTAGCAAAACTGTATACTATCTAAAGAATGACACAATAAGACATCAAGTAATAGCAAAAGAGTTAGCATATAAATATCATTACAAACATAGTGCGGAACATAATTATCAATGCAACATATTACAAAAGTCATCCAAATTTTGATGTAAACAAAAAGAAGAGGTCTGTTAATTTTGTAAAGATCAACGGGGGAAAAACTGAATAAACTATTGCATGAAGTTCAAATGAAAATGAAATGATGATAAAAATAAGTAAAACATAATATAGCCGATGACGCTTGGCTAAGAAGGCATGATGATGCATCACTAAGAGCGAACAGATACATATTCGACATAGAAATCAATCATATTAGAAATCAAGTCTTCAGAGTTTCGAGGAAGAAGATATTAACAGTTATATGAAGATAATTTCTGGTTAAATGAGAAAAAAATTGAGTTCGAATTCTGAAGTTGATAATTTCAGTTATATGGTTATCTAAATTTGCATTTTTGTCATTACTGCTGAACTGAAACATGTACTAAATTTCTGAAGTGGTTTTTGCTAAAAGAATTTCTTGCTAATTGGCTGAACATGTTGAACCGAACATGTACTAAATTTGTTGTCAAATGTTGTAGAAATACCTTCACATTTTCTGAAGTTTATTAAACAAATCCACTATGCCTTCACAATCCTCTCTAACATAGCTAGTATCCTCCACACAATCTACATCCATGTTTTCTTCACACTCTTCTCTACCATAACTAATATCCTCAATAGACTCGTCTGTCTCTAATTCAAGAAAGCCTCGTGGTTGTGCCCTCAAAACAACATACCAATTAGATAAATCATCTTCCCTTGAATAATTAATTTGTTTCGCTTGGGATGCAAGAATATACGGATCTCTTGAAAATGAAGCTTGATTTTGATGTAAATTAACAAGAGTGAATCCATCTTCAACTTTCACTCCGTTTCCTCTATTTGCCCAATTGCACTTAAAAACGGGAATATAAAAGACATGATAATCTAACAAAATTATTTCAGTTAAAATTCCATAGTATGTGACAATATCAACCACTTGAGACATATCTTTTGCACTTGCTCTACACATGGTAGTGGCATCATAAGTCACCCCGCAATTTTGAGTTTCTCTCTCGACATCTTCTGTATGAAAGTGTTGTCCATTTATGATATATCCTTTGCAGGACAAGGCGCTACTACTCGGACCATAGGCAATCCACTTTAACAATTTATCATGGTCTTTTAATTCAATGGATATCTGAATTTTTTAAATGTAATTAGCATAGAGTTCAAATATAATATTATAAAGTCAATGAAAAAGTTTTTAAATTTACCTTCTTTTTAATCCAATCAGCAAAAATTTTCGTATGACTGTTCCAAAGCAATGTGGTATTCTTTTTCATGCGTTGGTTTGAATTTTCCAATTCCTCGAGATGCAAACTAGCACAAAAAAATGGTGCAAAGTTAAACATGCAATTACATGTGTCAAACCAATAAAAAAAGATGTAATATCTACTTACTCTAGAAAAGGTTCCACTATGGCCATATTCATCAAAACAGCTAGATGAGCACTTTCTTTCTCATTAGGCGACAATGTAACTATCTCAAGCTTTGAAATTGGACGACCTTCAAGTATTGAATAGTTTTCATAATCTTCATTTCGACCTTGTTTTTCCTCTATTAGTGAAGATCTTTTTAAAAATTCATCAAAAAATCTCATGGATTCTTCAGCAAGATTTGACTCTGCAATACACCCTTCAGCCCGTGCATAGTTTCTTACATAATATTTAAGTGTCTTCATATATCTTTCAAAAGGGTACATCCAACGAAAATGTACTGGTCCACACAATCGGGCTTCTCTTCCAAGATGAATTGTTAAATGTATCATTATATCAAAAAAGGATGGTGGAAAATATCTTTCAAGGTCACATAAAATCGTAACAATCTCATCATCGAGTTGCTGAAGCTTTTCTTTATCAAGAACACGTTGACATAGTTTATTGAAAAACGAGCATAGTCGGATTATTGTTTTCCGAGGCTTCTTTGGCAACAGACCTCTTATCGCAACAGATAACATTTGTTGCATTAATACATGATAATCGTGGGACTTAAAGCCGCTAACTTTGTAATCCTCCAAAGATATACATCGTTTGAAATTTGAGCAATAACCATCAGACCCCTTGAAATCATATAATCTTTTACAAAATATTCTTTTTTCACAACTTGACAATGTATATGGAGCCGGCAGTAGATATGTCTTCTTTCCACGAGGTTGTGCAAAAAGACTATGACGAATTCCCCAATCTTCTAAATCTTTTCTGGAATTTACTCCATCTTTGGATTTGCTATCATGTAATATTGTGGCTAACAAGCTTTCTACAGTATTTTTCTCGACATGCATTACATCTAAATTGTGTCGCAACGGAAGTTCCTATAAACATCAATAGTATGACAATTTAGGATTATAATTTATTTAGTTAAAATGATGTAAAAAATATTTGAACACTAACCTTCCAATAGGGTAAATCAAAGAAAATAGATCTCTTTTTCCACCTTGATAACTCGATTTTCATGGGATCATCATCTTCATCATATTCGTCTTGTTTACTATGGATACACTTTCTTTTTTTACTCTCCCTCTTCTTTGCCGCCTTCTTATTTGGCTTCTTCTTATTCTTTGCCGCCTTCTTATTTTTTTTTCTTTCTTATCTTTTCCAAAATTATTTTGAAAATCTTTCAAAATAACAGAAATGTTTCTACCTGTTTGAATTCCAGGCTTGTTGTCATTCTCCATGGTATTATCAAACCAAGTTTTTTGTTTTCGCAATGGATCCAAAGGAGGTAAAAATCTTCTATGGCCCATATATGCATTTTTGTGACAATGAGTCAACCATCGATGATGAGTGTTGACACCGCATAATGGACAAGCTTTTTTACCTTTTACACAACATCCAGCAAGATTACCATAAGCAGGAAAATAATTAATTGTCCAAAGTAGAATTGCTTTTAAGTTAACAACTGTTTTACTAAATGCATCATAGATATCAACACCACTACTCCACAAGTGATGTAAGTCTTCCACCAATGGCGCCAAATATATATCAATATCGTTTCCCGGTTGTTTTGGACCAGAAATCACCAAACTCAACATAATGTTTTCTTTTTTCATGCATAACATGGGTGGAAGATTATACGTCACGAGCATTACCGGCCAACAACTATACTTAGAACTTTTTATGGCGAATGGGTTGAAACCATCCATAGCAAGACCAAGCCTTAGATTTCGCGGATCGACTGAAAACGGTTTCCATTTCTCGTCCACCATGTTCCAAGTTATCGAATCAACAGGATGACGCATTTTACCATCATTGCTTTTATTGCTATAATGCCACCGTAGATCCTCTGCCATCTTCTGAGATCTAAACATTCTCCTAAATCTTGGAATGATAGGAAAATATCTCAACACTTTAGCAGGAGTACCATGCATAATCTCTTTTGTACGTTTGTTTATCTTCCGTCTAGAGGAACCACATTTTGGACAATTATCCAAATCTTTGTACTCCTTTTTAAAAAGACAACAATCATATTTGCAAGCATCAATCTTCTCAAAACCCATATCAAATATTTTGAGAATTTTTTTAACTTCATATAATGTCTTGGGAAGTACATTACCTTTTGGCAATAACGTCTGCAAAATATTCAATAGCTTATCAAAACCAGTATCGAATAACCCAGTTTCACATTTAAGATTATATAATGCAGTGAGGGCCACTCGTTGAATTGTCTCAAATGGTCATCCCATGGTCGTTCGCTATGTGGAGAATCGACATCATCGGAACTCTTCCAATGGCAAGAGGCGGGGCACGATAGTTGTTGTCGCAGTGGACTATTTCACCAAGTAGGCAGAAGCTGAAGCTCTCACCACCATTACCACGAAGAAGATGATCAACTTTGTTGTCCGCAACATCATTACCAACTATGGAGTGCCTCAATCTATCATCTCCGACAATGAGACTCAATTCGAGAGCACCAAGTTTAGAGCCTTGTGCCAGCAACACGGCATCGATAAAAGATTCTCAGCGGTGGCTCATCTCCAGGGCTTGTCGAGGCGGTTAACAAGGTCATCAAGTCCACCATCAAGAAGCGTCAGGAATAGGCCGAGGCATGTGGGCAGACAAACTTCCTCAAGCTCTATGGGCTTACCGAACCACCCACAAGACAACAATCCATCATACTCCTTTCGCCCTCGCATACGGATCTGTGGCCGTCAATCCCATTGAGCTCTAGCTTCAGTCCCATTGAGTCACGTACTTCGATCCAAAGACAAACCAAGATTTACTCGTGGGATCACTCAACTTGCTGGAAGAAAAAAGGAACGAGGCCGATATCAGAGCCGCCGCCCAACGACAGCGAGTAGCCCGATACTTCAATTCCAGGGTCCGCCACAAGGACCTCAATATCGGCAACCTCGTTCTAAAATGGGTTTTCCCCTTCCAATAAGCCTTGCGCCTTGCTGGGAAGCCCCGTACTCCGTACATCGAAATTCCAGCGATGGAATGTCTAGACTTGCCCCTGTCGATGGTGCTGAACTCCCGAGGGCATGGAACAACGAACATCTCCGCTGCTACTTAACATAACTAAGTCTATGGTTGTTTATGCTTTTCAAACAATGTTCTGTTTTTTTAAATTCAAGGCATTGTTAAGGTTATTACTACCAAAGTTATTAGTAGAAATGATGTTCAGTTTCCTATCTCCTTGTTGTTTACTTCTCACGTAACGCGTCTTGTTAGTTCCAACAAGCAACTCGATTCACGCCTACGACCGCCGCATCGGCACCCCGAGCACGGGAGCCGGCACGACCATTTCAATTTCTAAGAAACATTAAGTCTGAGACAATTGGCTACGCCTGGCACCCCGAGCACGGGAGCCGGCAACGCTACTCGAATCGCCGGCCCACGGCGCGACCGAGTCTAAACAACCTCTAACTCAAACCTCGGCCAAGTGCCGATGCCAAGGATAAATCGTTCCGCGTGCTGGTCCAGGAGGCTTGGTGCCACTCAGCGACTGACTAAGATCGATGTAAATCTCTCTTCGTCGGTTGTGGGTGCCAGTCGAATCTTTGCAAAACACCAAGACCGACCTTAAATTGTTTATTCCCCTAAGCTCTCAAGGCTTGGGGGAAGCCCGTGGCCATGATCGGACCTTATGAGCTGATGATCGAGGCTAAAAACTACGCCGGCGAATAAACGATATCTGGCGGCTCGCCTCAACCCGATGAACGACGGGAGAGCCACCCACATGGTAGACCGTACAACTTGACACCCTATGCCTTTGCTATACTTGGGTTTAACCCCGGGCCACCCAAAACAGCAGGTGCACAACCTGGTTTCACAAACTATGGGTTTCCTGAGATGAGGGGAACTTACTGAAACCAGCGCTCTACCTCACCTCTTTGGAATAATTCACCCAGAGACAGCCCCTAATCGCTTTTGTGACAAGTGTAACAATAAGTAAGTTTATGCAAGTACAGGACGCTGGGAAACGTAAAAAGAACATCCGAACACTTGATATATACAACGATCTTTACTAATTCATATTTCCTTTTCGCACATACATAATAAACAAACTACGTGTCTAACACTTTTTCTTTCTAATGATGGGGTGTACATGAGAACCACACCATGTCTTGAAAAACCAAAAGCGAGGGCCGTATTCATGTAAACTATCGGCCTACACTACCAAAATAATGATAACACCTGCTAAGGTTGCTAATGTTAATCATGTTTCTTCCTTTTGTTCTTGTGTTTATTCTTTTCTGCAGATTCGACGCTTGACGTCTCTTCCCTCGCACCAGTACCAGACCTCTTCCTGCTCGACCCACTCCATTTTGACCAATCCTTCGGAGGAGTGATTTACTCATGAGTGACAAAAAGGTGATGATCCCCAGCACTATCACTGCTGGAGATCTCCGTGACATCAATGGTAACAGCAAGCGGCGCAGGCAAGAGGGAAATCCCGACAACGGGACCAACCACGGTCTCGCTCCTCTTTAGGTTCTCTTTTCCTTCCCGCTCAGCCTTCTCTTTGGCCTCTCTAGCAGCCTGTCGCTCGACAACCTTCCGAGACTTGTGCGGTATGATGTTAGCAACCTTGGTTTTCTCGAAGGTCTCCGCGTCCCTCATCGTAGACGCATTGGCACCCACTGGACCTCTGGCATGGGCACTCTGTCCGTCGACCACCTCTCCTTCCTCGTTGAGAATGTCCACCATGCTAGGAGTTACTCTTATGTCAGAAAAGGTGTCAAGTTGGTCGCCGCCCTCTCCAGCCTGTGTCCATATAAGGCCCAACCCAGTTTTAGTCACATAGGGGATCATATGGGAGGGGTCCGCTGCCGTTGTAGACTCAGGAGGAACTTCCTAGCAAAGACACAACCTATTTAGTCCATAAATTTGGTAATCACTTCATTCTCAAGGATGCAGGGTAAAAGGAGTTTACCTATGGTCAAGAATGGCGTAGGAATGATAGGAAGGGTGCTTGCGGCAATAGGTAAGGTGAGACTGGTATCCCTAATGCCGGGAAGCCAGGATTGTACTCGGTAGCGGTTTGGGCCGAAGCCTCAGTACCACTTGCCATAGCATACCTAGGGTCCAGGGACTTATAGGAGCTGCCCCCTGCAAATGTTTATGTTACCACCACGCTATCGGTCGGCACGAACTTCCCCTTCTCCTTAGTGAGCCTTGCCAACCTCTCATTCTCAGCATCCTCTCATAACAGCCTCCTTCCTTCCTCTAGATTCTCACGTTCGCCACTGTCCAAAAGGACATTTGCAAGTTGGCGCTCATCGCTTACGTCCACTTGACGCAAGAAGGCCTCGTAAGGGATTAACCTCTCCCAAGTTCTAGCAAGATCGTGGGGATAGTCTTCGACCCATGAAATCCCTCGGAACCTCAAAGCCTTGACATACATATTATTGATACTCTCCTCGAAGGAGGACCCAATGCGAAACTCTGCGTCATTCGGTTGTCCCCTCAGTAGCTCTATCTCCCTTAAATATTCAGCATTTATACCCTTAGATTCACTCAGCACATCCCTTTTGTTAGCTTCAGCATCCTCCTTCGCCTTTCTCATCACCTCGAGCTACCTCTTAAACTAAGTGACTTTGGCGTTCTCATCCCGAAACCTCTCATTTTCCTCCCTCAAAGAGGCGTTGTTATTCTAGAGTTCGATGACCCTTGCATTTTCTCTTTCCAAAACATCACACGCTCGCTTTAGATCGGCTTTGTCCTTTTTTAGAGCCATGGTCTCAGTAGTTAGATCAACCATGGTGGCTTTATAATTCCAGATGGTATGCCCCGACTCCCTCTTTAGTGTATCGTAAGCCTGCGTCATCTCAGCTGCAACAACAGAGCTAACGTTAAAGGGTCTGACAATGCATAAAAGAGAACTTACGATGCAGGGAATAGGCGTATCTATTTTCTTATTCAAAGCTTCGACGATGGCCTTCTCGGCAGCAAGCTGCAGGTTCTTCTTTCTGATCAGCTCCGAAAGCCAGAGGGAATACTTGGTAAATTCGTTGGTTTGGTGATATGAAGCTTTCACATGCATCCACACCACCCCAGACTCTCTGTCAGGAGCTGGACGGAGGTCGGGGATGAATCTCAGCTCATCAAAATAGTGCCGGGGAAATGGTGTTTTAGGAAGGCCCTACGCTCCTCTATCGATATCCCTCGAAACTGAGGTTCTGTCAAGTTTGGCATCTCTATCTCAGTCTTTATCTCCGACCTCGACTGGCCAAAATGTGCTTCCTCTTCGCTAGCAAGATGAGAGAGGGCCAGAGGAGCGATAGATGGTGGAGTTGTCAAAGGCAAAGATTGAGACCCACCAATGTTGAGCTGTGTATCTCCTACGGATACGCGAATATGAGGAGGAGGGGGTGGTGCCGTAGATCGCCTAGATCGATCCCGGTCTCGATGACCGCTGCCTTATTCTAATGAAGGTGGAGCACCATATAAGCTGGCGGATCTTCAGAATCTCTCGAAAGAAGAACTCTAGGGAGGCTGGCGATCCCTGCGCCTATAACTTCGTCCGCCACGTCCTACTGCCATGACGCCTGTCAATGGAACAACCCAAAGTTAGTCAAGTAATTCATGTAGGCAAACGTCTATGCTATGCAACATTATGGATGTATGCTCTAAGTGTTCTCTCAACAAACCAAATTGTGGTCCAATCGAGGGAGTTAACCCCTGAGCAACACAGGAAAGTTCTTCCAGGCTTGTCTTATTCGACCATGGGGTCACTACCAAAGCAAATCCATGTAAGCCATTAAACAAGCCTGCGGGCTCAAGCGGGGCAGTGGCCCCTAAGTGAGTTGCATGAGATTGCGGTCTAACCAACACTCCTTCCCCCTCACCTGTCGGAGGCGGGATGGGAGTGCTCGGTAACCCCTCATCTCCGGCAACCACCTCTTGATCATGTACCTCGCCTCCGCCCACATCTCCTTGAGGCGGAGTAGTCCTTTGCAATTCTCCTCCCGCTGGGGGCATTTTCCTCTTCCACCCAATAGGGGTAGAGCCTGTCGCAACTCCCTCCTTTGGCACACTAATAGCAACCGCAGGCCTGATCACAGCCCGGTTGTCCAGCAGCAAACCAGCGTGGCGGAGGCGATCCTGACTTGTAACGGTACTGGTATCACGGAGATTCTCTGGTATCGCCGTAAAGCATTAAGGTGCTGCCGATATTCATCATCGTGGGTGCCTTTGGATATCCTGTCATATTCCATTTAAAACCATGAATAAAGGAAGGAATCCTAAAATGACGGCAAGGAACGGAGTTAGAGAAATACTTACTTCCCTCAATCCACCCTCTGGCAAATTTGGGAGGGCAGCTAACGAAGAACCACTCGCGCTTAAACACAGACAACCTGGGCAACGTCCCGACAAAGCATTTTGTAGCAGCGTCGCTTCCAGAGACCATTGAGAGGGAGAGGTCGCGCTCATTTTCATTAAATGGAAGAAGTATCTAATATCTTCCCTAGTGGGCTCCCTGTTCAAAAACTTGCGGAAGAGAATGTAAGTACCCAGGAGAGAAGCGTAAGCTTTAGGGTGTAGTTGTGATGGCACGAGACGGAAATAGAACAACATATCCTGAATGAAGTCATTAGCCAGGTGCACGCTCCCAGCAAGGCAAGCTTGTCGGTTCCAAGCAGTGAGACCCTCGTGCGACACATGGGCTCTGTCATCTCTCCCGGGGGCATGGGCATCATCCATCGGTATGTTAAATCGTGCTGCCATTTTCCTGACTGTTGTAGAATCCATACACGAATGCATTGAGTCGGTAGGATTCTCCAAAATCACCACATTAGGCAACATTTCAGGATCCACCGGAGGTGCGGGCATGTCCTTGCCCATGATATCTACATTCTAGGCCTCTTCAGTCACGACCGGGGATATTGCCGCTCAAGGTGCTCCCCGTGCTCAGATGTTTCGGGCGAGCTGGTCGAATGAGAAGGAGTCGATACTTCGGTAGTCTCAAGATCGCTGCCAGACGAGCTACCTCCATGGGTACGGTCGGATGTGTGTAAGACGGGCTGGGAATCCTCGGATTCCATAGTCTTTCCGGTCCTTGATCTGGTTTGCATCTCTAGCTATACTTAACGCATCAGTATTAGAACAGGCAGTATAGTGATCTATATCCCTCGTGTTGGTGACAACTAATATGTACGAGAAATACTATGCAAAAATAAGCTACATAAAGAAAGTCCAGAACAATTTGAAGCAGTCCAAGTCCCGGTCCAGTTGTATACTCTATTCTATGTGAACAATCATAATACCCCGCTCGCGCGGTTAACAACTTATGCATCAACACTAAGTATGCAAATCTAGAGACGAGTATTCGAAAGTCAAAATCCATCAGCGTGACAAATTGGAAACCCGACACGTAAAAGGCCATGTCCCGAACCATGTCGGGCTCGAAATTTCGAGCTCCAGGTTGGAAATTTCGAACCCAGAAGGGTTTGAAATTCTGAGCCAAACTAGGTTCGAAAATTCGAGCCCCTCCGGGTTCGAAATTTCGAACCCAGACAGGGGGCTTGGGAATTCGACCCCACGGGGTTCGAAAATCCGAATCCAAAAGGGTTCAATGCTTCGAACCCCTGAGTTCAAAAATTCGAACCCGTGTGGGTTCACGACTTCGAAACTGGTGGGTTCGATAATTCGAACCCACTGAGGTTCAAAAATTGGAACCCACGGGGGGTTCGAGGTGTCGAACCTAGCTAGGTTCGAAAGATCGAACCCGCGAGGTCTCGAGGTCTCGTGGCCGTTCGACCTCCTCCCCTTCTCATATCCTCGAGTATAGGCCTCACCTAGTTCGGTTCGATATTTTCGGGTTCGAAGTTATCGGGTTCAAAGCTTTTAGCAATAGCGGCCAGAGAAAGAAGAATTAAAAGGAGAAAAGTGAAGGGGGGCCTATTCATAAAAGGAAAAACATGTCTTTTCACATTCCAGGACGGGTTCAAAATTTCCGAACCCACGAGTTCGAAATTTCGAACCCTATGGGTTTGAATTTCCGAACCCCTGGGCTCGAAATTTCTATTCCCCGAGGGGATCGAATTTTCGAAACCCTGGGCTCGAAATTTCGACCCCCATGGGCTCGAAATTTCGAACCTCATGGGCTTGAAATTTCAAACCCTCAGGGGTCCAATTTCCGAACCCCTGGGTTCGAAATTTCGAACCCTCAGGGGTCGAATTTCCGAACCCCTGGGTTCGAAATTTCGATCCCCCAGGGCTCGAAATTCCGAAACACCTAGAGTTCTGACCCAGACAAAAAAAGGATGAATGATGGTGATGATGGTCATACCCCCAGGATCGGAAGCGCCATGACACACTCTCTCGAGTACGTGCTCCGCGCATGTGCATGATCACTCCCATGCATCCACGGGAGTAACGTACTATAGACACTTACTGATTTGAGCGCAGCGCATCCTTCGAATGACGCCTCATCGATGCCGCTAGGGAGAATGAACCCGACAACTAACACTTATGTGTCTTTGGAATTACAGGAAAAATTAACAGCTTCGGCACTACCTCAACCTACAAAAAGTACATCATGTCAAAGACAAACCGTATTTGGGAGGAAAATGTTAACCGGCTTTTTGTTCCGGTTCCCAGGGGAGCATCAGACACGCTCAACTCAATGTACCTCATGAAGCTGAGGCCGAAAGGGGACACTCAGGAGTGCAAGAAATAGGATCATGAAGGGGCTACACCTCTTGTAACCTCATAGCATCCAGAAGACATCCGCAAACCAAGGCCTCGAACCCCGAAGGAGCCATTAGCCTCAATCACCCGGTCTCGGGATCCTCACGCCCATTGGAAGGACTTCATGCCAGGCATGACGCGGAATCCACAACCAACCATGTGCAAAATCTCACACCCATGCCTGGGTTAGAAATTTCGAACCCAGCGGGTGCGAAATCTCGCGCCCATGGCTGGGTTCGGGATTCCGAACCCAGCAGGAGCGAGATTTCTCACCTATGCCTGGGTTCGGAATTTCGAACCCCGGCGGTGCGAAGCCTCGCACCCACAGCTGGGTTCAAGATTCCGAACCCAGTAGGAGCGAGATTTCTCGCCCGTGCATGGGTTCGAAGTTTCGAACCCTGCGGGCTCGAAAGTTCGAACCCGTGCCCCGGTTCGAAATTTTGAGGCACGCAGGTGGTGGGTTCGAAATTCTGCTAGTGGTCCCCTATTTCTACTTACTTCTACCTAATCCTACCTACCCCCACTCCTATAAATAGCCCATGGCCTCACACTTCAAAAGTGTTGGATTTTCTTCACTTGAGACCTTCCTAGAGCTTCATGAGCCTCATTAATGGCATATCCTATTTGAGGAAGAGGAGAATTAAATATTCTTTTCCCCAAATACCTAGCATATATCAATTATAAAAGTTAATGTAATGAGCATGGCTCTACCTTGTATTTTTTAAGTGATTAATAAAAGTTCAACATCCTTCCAAAGTGGACGTAGGCCTAATCCGCGATCGGACCACTATAAATTCTCGTGTCATTTACCGCTTTCTCTTACTTAGTCTTGCGACCAAATTAACTATTCCTAGTAATAGGAATCTTTCGTTTTTACGACACTTTTTGCCATCAACAATAATATATACTAATCTTCTCTCTCTATATATTATAAGAGTATGAGGATGAAGAACTTTGGCAAGGTGATGGTGGAAAAGAAGAAGACTTATGCCATGGAAACCATGGTCAAAACCTTTAAGAATAAGGAGGAAGATAGGAAAAATGAAAATGGATGATAAAAAGTGAAGTAAAGAGCTCCTTATATAGGAATTGAGGAGTAAGGAGGTAAAGACACATACAGGGACAAGTGGAAACCGTGCATGAAAGGTGGCATGCAAAAATACAAGTTTCCTTACATTTGTCTTAAGGAGGGAAAGGGATCTTTTGGTAGCATTTCCTTTTGCTATGAAAACTAAGGACAACACTTAGTTCTAACGCTACTAATTCATGTTATGGTTTGACAAATCCGATCAAACGACAAATAGTATCAATAAATCCAAACTTATTAATAATCATTCTCATTTATAATTCAAGTAAAATCTATCACATAACGTATCAAAATTATTAAATATTCTAAACCATATTTATTTATGTCAAATTCAAATTTAATTAAGTAATGAAAATTCCAATTTTAAATTGGTTAAAAATTCTGGAACGTTACATTCACCCCTCCCCCCCCAAACTTTTCATCCTCGAAAAGGAAAGGGAATCGCAATTACTCATTCTACATGTTGTAGATTTTCAGACATAAGATTAAAATTCTTTATACCAAAGCTCCTCGTTCTCATAATGGATATGTCGGGTAGAATATTCTAACACACATATTTATGGATAACCATATTTACATGTCCTCCAGCGATATCTTCCAATCACCTATTATATTCGATTCATCATTTACTGGGGCAATTACTTATACACAACTATTTACCTTCTTCAAGAAAATTCAGAGTTATAAATTAATTCTCTTAGATCTTATCTTGCAAATATAATGGTTATGAAACTTATTCCTTTTCAGTTCCCAAAATTTATTATTATTCGTTACACAAAAAACTTGATCATCTCTGAACTCAGCTTGTATAAATGTTTCAGTTTAGGTAATTTCTTCTTACTATTCCTGCTTGCTAAATATCCTTTAATCAAATTATGAAACTTAATTCACAAGGTAATCGTTCTTACTTAAACAGTTCCTTTTTGTAACCACACTATACTTTAGAACTTATCATCTGTGCAAAATTGTTGATAATTCGATATTTTAATTCCTTATATTGTTTAGTTTTGGCTACCCTTATTAATTATTCCAAATTCAATGTTACGAAACTTATTTCCTTCAAATTTAGAGAAACCATTTAGATATATTTTTATTAACATCATTAACCAACGTAGTCCTTAACCAAAATATCGTCAAATATCCTATAATCATATTGAATTCTCAAGATAATTGCATTTCAAAATTTAATCAGTTGGGGAGGACTAATTATAAAATATCCTGATTAATTAATTCCAAGTTAGTGTTTAAATCATGCCTAACTACCTTTTCTACATTTGGATTGCTTATGTAAATTACAACTTTACATAAACGTCTTTTAATTAACTGAGAAATTCCAATCAAAAGATGTTTATGCTCAAGTTTTTAATTTCCAAATATTTTCAAAGATGTTTTTCCTTTATATTCAAAATATATCCTTGCAAAATCAATTCCAAAGTAACTGCCAATTCTTACTCAAAATCAATTCCAAACCATTTAAAGGGAGCTTCAAACCTTTAAATTGAAATAGGAATAAAACGATCGCTACTCTTGATTGATACATAGGAAATCTAATAAATCAAATGGAAGAAATATTCCTCATTCTAACTAAATCGAAATCGAAGCTCGATAGCTTCACAGAAAATGGTCACTCCTTATTCTTTTCAAACTCAATCGTTATATACAAATCAAAGACTGCGTTCGATTCCCTGAAGTCCGAACACAAACTGGAGCTTGCGATATCAGTTCGAAGGATTCAATGGGTTCAATTCGAGAGTAGGGTTCACCAGCGTTTTTGAGTTGAGGGATTTTGGAGGAACTGGCAAAATCGATTTGTGAATTCGAGTTGAGCGTAGGAGTTAGCATCTTGTACAAGTTTTGTTTTGGGAAATCCGAATGGAATATGGGTTGCGATTTACTTTTGGGTGTTCAAGGTTAGGAAGGGACGACAAGTTGGACTGGGTGACTAGTGAGAGGCCGATGCGTGAAAATGGGATGTTGTGGACTGCAACTTTGGGATTGGCAGATTGGAAGAATAGGGGGCTCAGGTATGTTGTAAAGAAATTGTGATGGTGAGGCATTTCGGCAAATGTCAGGGTAGGGTACTCTGCTTTCAGTATTTGAAGTAATATGAAGTTAAGGGTTTAAAGCTTGTTTCATGCTCACTGTAGAGAAGGCATGACCAGAGTAGGGCTGTGGATGGGAGGAAGTGGGCTGAACCAGTGGTAAAGGAATTAGGGGTGTTCGAGCAGTGTTAGGAAGTTGGTAAGGGAAGGTTGAAATGGTTATTTCATATAATAGCGAGGGTGGCAAGGTGATTCGTTAATGGAGATAAGGTAAATGAATAATAATCAATTTGTTAGCGAACTTTTTATTTATATTAACTTGAAAAGAAAAATCATTTGCTTAGATAATGTGTATAATTTATACGAGGTTCAGAAGAAAAATTATATACAAAACTCGAGTCACGTTGGATGTGCGAAATATACGAGATGAGATTAATTAGAGATTTTTCTGAGTCAGTTAGGGAATTAAATAATTCAAAAAGCTGGATATTCGACTTAATGGAAATCACGGTGACTAATTCTCACTCAATAATTTTATTTAAATTATTTTTGTCGTCAAAAATAATTTGTTGGTTATTCGGTTGCATTTAAATATTATTGCGGCTATTATTTAAATATGTTAGTTATTTGGGATTGGTGTTTGTGGTTATTATATATATAATGGTGGTTGGATATTTCTCGCAGTACCATTAACGGATGACCGCAGTATCATTAGCGGATGATCCTATATGCCACACGCTATGATAATGGATGACCTTCTATACCGTGATATCCTGCCACGAAGCAGGATGGGTATTATTTATATTGGCTAACGTCTGTGGATGCAGGAAAAACAGGTTGGAGGAATCCAACTAGATTCCTCAAAATTTATTATTATTTGTTCATATATGTATTATCGTATATGATGTGTTATAAAACCCGTGCTTTGATAATTGAATGTTTGTGGATGTTTAAAATATCACTGGACCCAAACTGTTGATTTTTAAAAATATCATGAAAAGGGATTTTGAGATTTAAATGGGAAATACTATTTTTCAAAAAATAGAATTTAAAATTCGAATGGACTAGAAATATTAACTTGTTTTGAATAAATAAAACAAGTATTGAAATTTATAAAAAATGTTTATAAATAAAATAATACAGGAAATGGAAGTATTGAAATTTATAAACGATGTTTATAAATTAAATAATTAGGGAATTGAAGTAAATTTATAAACGACGTTTATAAATAATATGGAATGATTTTCACTGGATAATCAGGGAATTGAAGTGAATTTATAAATGATGTTTATAAATGAAGTGAAATGAATTATCATTGGATAATTGGAAAATGTAAATACAAGTGTGAATTTGAAAAGGGAAATTTAATTTTTCAAGGTAGAATTATAATTTCAAATGGAATTGAAATGAGACTTGTTTAAATATATAAACAGGTAATATAAACGATGTTTATAAAGAAAGATGAAAACTACCATTTGGATAATTTGAAATATTTAAATTCAAATAAGAATTTAAAATGAATTGGGAATCGTGTTAAAAGGGAAACGATGAAAATTATTCCAATGTTCGAAATGTAAGTTGAATTAAAATAAATCCAAACGCATTTATGGTTAGAATTCGACTATGTCAAATTTATAAAAACAAATTATATCCAGAAAGTATATTTAAATATTATTAAATATAAATTGAAAATTAGTATGAAAATATATTATACATTATATATGAAAGTTATAAAAAAAATATTCCAAAATAAGATTTTGGTTTTAAGTAGATTTCAAAATGGAACTTGTTTAAATATATAAAACAAGAAAATTTATAAACGGTGTTATAAATATGATGTATTAATTATCAAGAGATAATTTGAAATATTTTATTCAAGTATTAATTTAAAAGTATAATTGGAAATCATTTCAAAAAAGGGAATGATAGTTTTTATTTTGGAGTATAAAGGAATTGGGTTTCAAATAGGTATTTGAAAGGAAAGCTTGTTTTAATTTTTAAAACAAGAAAAAATTAATTTGTAAACAATGTTATAAAAATAGGGAAATAAATTATCGTTGGATAATTTTAGAAGTTTATATTTTCAAGTATGAATTGAAAAGTGAATTGGAAAACGGTTTGGAATACAACGATAAATTTTATTCTGGGCTTTGGAATATAAATTGAAGTGAGAAAATTCCAAAGGATTTACAATCAGAATTCGATTATATTGAATTTTAAAAAATAATTTATTTCTAAAGGAATTGGGATCTTAAGTTAAATAGAGTTGTAAATAAATTTACAACTAAGTTATGAAAATCGACGATTTAGAAAAATCAAAATGTTTAACTTAGATTAGAAAGTCGATCTTATATATATTAAAATATATTAGAATAGAGTTGAAATTTATAAATTAAACGAAGTTTTAACGTTTATATTTAAATATAACTAAAACTAATTCGCCGCAGCGCGGCAATTCGTAAATTGGTGTTTCGAACTTCAATTGAGTATACAGAACTCAATTTAAGTCAGAATTCTTTGAAACAAGAACCGTCAAGACCAATTAGATAATATTTTTCTAATGGAAGAGAAAAATCTGGATTTCGTTTAATAGATTTTGAGTTATGTCAAAATCAAATTTTCAGAAAAGCAGCGCCATAGCAATTATAAAACCATAACGGTTTATTAATTAAAATCGAAGTATTTTAAGTTAATAAAACATGGATTTTTAAATTTAAAAATCTAGATTTGAGTTGTAAATTAAATATGAACACAAGTTGTATAAATAAAATAATTTTTGAAACAAAAATCATATTTTAAATTTTGGAATAGAATTAACTAATTTGAAGAATAATTAGTTAATCATGTTTTGAATCGAAATGGGTCATTGGATAAGTGAATGGAGTTTATGAATTTATATTTGAAATCGAATATGAAACTCGAGTTGAAATGGAATTTAATTGGGTTTTAAGTAAATTAAAAATATATCCAAACATGTTATGTTCAAATAAAAAAGTGGAATGGGCAAATTAGCTAATTAAAGAATAAATTAGCGAATTGAGTTAAAAACGGCCGGATTGAGTTGAAACAAATTAGCAATGGATCTATATGGTTTATACAGGAACGGAATGAAGTATATGAAGATTATAATTTAAGTGCTGACAAAAAGGTACACGTTTAAATTCCATATGAGATTTTATATGCCCAATCGGCAAGCCGCTTGGCTTTTTATTTTCTTTTTGAATGGAAAGGGCCCTGAGAGGCATTTTGTAGTTGTACCAAGTGACCCGTACAAAGGAGGTTATGGCAAAATTTTCCGGAAAATTAAGGAGTTAGAATATTTTCAAGAAATTTGACAACTAGAAATTAATGTATCAATATATATAGAATTCGATAACGAAACAAACTTAAAATAGAATATTATAAAAAAAAAGGTATCTATAATTAAATTTAGTAAATAGAAAGAGAAACGTATACACATTATAAAAATTAATAATTGTTTTTTATGATGTTGATTATTCGAGGTAAATGGTTTTGCCCGTTTTGAAGTTAAGGATGTTCTCGGTCAAGGTCTGAGAGGTAGTTATACCCCAACTTGATTGATTTCATTTTTAACCGATAAATAGCAAGATTTAGTCTCGAAGATCAATGTTTGAATAAGAGCTAGTTGAATGTAATATTTTGGTTTGTTTGCAATGATGTTTTACACAACATTTGTTTTAACCCAAGGAAGTGAAATTTTGGAAATATAATAATAATATATTTCCTAAGTATGGAAACAAACGAGTCAGGGAAAGAGATAAGTAATTGGGATGTTTTCCAATTATAAATAGAAGATATTTTCTATGTATAGAAAATAAAAGGAGTCAATATATGGAAATATTTTCCAAATAGTGTAAGAAGCCAAGATGATTGTCGAAAATATCATGTCAACGAATATTGATATGGAAATGGGGAAGTGATTTAATTAATAAATATTAATTATGGGGCCGGTGATTGTTTGATGTTTGGATGATTGTTTATTTTTCTTCAATGGTTAAATAACCAACTATCGAAGTATTTGCCAATATCGTTGTCAATATGGAGAGACCAGTTGGATTATTATCCGAGAACCACTCCGTGTTGGCAGTAGCGTTGCGAATAAGACTATACGAAGATAATCAAAGATGGAGTAAAGTGCAAAGGCTTTTTCTGTTAATCCTAGGTAGAAATATCTTAAGATGGATTGATGGAAATTGTGCCTTCGGTTTCGTTCAGCCCCAGAATGAAGTGTATGGACGAATGTCTGACAGAGTATTTCCAATGATCACATATGTTGGTTTGTCTAAATATATATAGTGGCGGAGAATTTATTCTCTTAGCATAATATCCAGAATATATTTGTATAATCAATTAGTGATTAACGGATCTGATTATGTGGCATTCAAATTGATTGTGCTATCGATGAAATGTAAGTAACCGTAGCCTCAGGCCTCAACAACCGAGAAATGACAAAAATAGGGCAGGCAGCATGGCTAAGTGGGTAGCTCCCATTAGGTTTTATTATCACCTATATAGAGAAATTCATTTCATTCTTTATTCTATTCGATGTTGTCCCATTCGGGAAAACGGTTGCTGATCTCAACCGTTGGAGATATACATTGGATACACTAAAGTGAATTGAGTGGTCGGTCATGTGTGGCCAAGTTACAAGATGTTCTTGTTGAACCCAGTGTATTCTCTCTAGAGATACACTATCGGAAGGTGGTTCCATACCTTGTCATAGTTGGAAATTCATTACCTAATAAGTGCTCATGGTTTTTGATTGTGTATTATATTATGTGGAACGTGAGACGCAAACATTCCACTAGATTGTTCTATATTTTATTCAGACACTATTATAATATCAAAAGAGTTTAGATATAAAGATTATCGTTTCTTTCAAAAGGATTTTGAAAGTTAAATCAAGTGTTTTGGATTCTCATAAGAGAAAAACCCGTTCCAAGTTATAAGTCGTGGTCTTATGAGATATCATTTATTTTCTCAAACTATTTTAAATTTTTTACTCATACCAGTCCCATGACAGACCCAGAGTTTATTTTGTTTTCTTTAACCTAAACTCTTGGGTGCCCAAATTTGTTCGGGCAATCAAGTAGTTCAGGATTTTACAGATTAATCTGAAGGAGCTTAATTCAAGAGGCATCAGTGTTAAATATATAGTATTTTTATTTTCGCTGTGTTGTAAGTGTTGTACTCTGATAATTGTATGTTATACAATTAAAATTTTGTATTTCAAAAGTTATGATATATTATATTTTATTCCGCTGCGATGTGAGATTCTGTAACAACCCAGAAAATCAGAACCAATTTAAAAAATTTATTTTGGCAATTTTAATGGATTTTCAATATTTAGAATGATTTATTTTAAATAATTACGACTAGAAGTTTATTTTGAATAGAATTAGAACGTATAAATTTATTTAAATCGAAGTTAGAATATAAATATTTATTTTAATAATAAAAGGAATTGGAAATGGCGCGGTAGTTTAAAAATTCAATTTCAAATTTCAAATGAATGTACATGATTCAAAATAAACCAAATTTCAGTAAAACCAAAAATATTCGAATTTGTTTGAAAATATCTTTACAACGAATGTGAAAAATCCAGATTTCTTAGCGGGAATGAAAAGTTATGTCCAGTTGAAAATTCAGAATAGTCACTACGGAATTTAATATAATATGTGGCCTTTAAAAATAGCCATTTTTGGAAACGACCTCCATTTTTGACGAAACCGCTTTTGTTGGATCTGGGATGTCAAATTATCGCTAGATTCCAATTTTCATAATTTTTGGAATTAAAATGTGAGCGTGGTAGATTTAAACGTGTTTGGTCAATTCAGTTTGAATTTAATCGACTGAAAAATTACCGTTTTTCATACGGTCTCCAAATTCGACGAAATTAGTTTAGTTAGGACGTATTATCAAAACATAGCCAGATTTATTTTTCTGGAATTTTTAGATTCAGTATGTGGCCCCGGTAAATTGAAATGTACGCTTAAAATTGAATATGGATTAACTTTCAATTTAAATGAGAACTAATCGAAACAGCAGAATTGTCTTACGAAACATATCCCATTGTGTTCGGAATGAGGGTACTTAGCTAGGGACGACAGTCATTGGGCTCGATTTGGAGTTCATTTTAAAAAGTTAATTTTTGGTAAAATAAAATAATAATTAAATAAATAACATGAAAATAGTGTGAAGGACAAAATTAACAAAAAATGTTTCCATAAGGACAAGGGGAAAAAATTTAACCACAAGGACAAACTTTAGTGTAAAGTATGAAATGATAGTGGGCCCCTGAATTCCTCCCTTTACACTAGAAAATGTCCTCGTGGTTAAAATTTTAGCCTCTTGTCCTTGTGGATAAATTTTTTGTTAGGTTTGTCCTTGTGCCTAAAAACCCCATTAAATAATTTATAAAACACCCCCTTCTTTCTCTTTCCCATATCGATTCAAGAGGAAAAATAATAAGGAGGGAGGACGACGGAAGAAAACCGCCGCCATCTGGAGCTTCCGCGCCGCCGCCATGTCCCTTCTCCATCGATCGGCCCTCCGCCCCTCCTCCTACCTATGACCTCCTCCTTCTTCAAAACCCGCGAGCCCACCAAATCCGCCCCAGTCAGCCACCAGACCCCACCATTGACCTGCCGCCACCACCATTTACCACCCCATCGCCTCTGACCACCTGCGCCGCCCTCCACACCACCTTCTCCGCCTCCATTCTTCTTCTCCGAACCCCCACAGCCCAAATCGAACCCCAAACCCGCACCTCAACCCACCGTGGGCCCTGCCTCCGACCGCCGCCGAACAAAGCCTATCCTCCGAGCCTCCTCCGACCGTCAATCAGCCGATGTGCGTTTATTTTCATTTTTATTTGTTTATGTAATTAAAAATGCGATTTTTAATTATAAATATCGTATATAAAAATATGATTTTCACTTATATGGATAACATGGTAAAAACAAGATTTTTAGCGAATAAAAATTTGATTTATATATATATATATATATATATATGAATAACGATAAAAAGTTAGGATTTTTATTTTTAAAAAGATTTGATGTTTAATCATGAAAAGATTATATTTTTAATAACGAAAAGATAAGATTTTTAAAAATGAAAAGATACGATTTTTAAAAAGGAAAAGATATGATTTTTCGTAATATAAAAATATGATTTTTATATATGCAGAGAATATAACAATATAATTTTTACATATGTAGCGAAATAAAAATATGATTTTTATGTACATAGCAGCAATTTAAAATGTGATTTTAAATATATATATATATATATATACCATTATTAAAAATATGATTTTAACATATACCATGTGAAACAGATTGCGATGGAACTGTCGGGAAATAAACCCAAATCCAAACCGTTATGAAATAAAGAATGGAGGAGTGGATTCCAAAGGAGAGAACTTCTCACTCTAATTTATTTTCTAGTTAAATACATATACTAAGATGCAGACGATGCTTAGCAGCACCCGACGCCTTTGTTTGAAACCATGTTTGTTTGGTTTTTTGGTTGATTGGTTTATTTGTTTGAATTTGATTTGGGATGTAAATTGAAATCAATTGATTAGAATTTGGTTTGTATATGGCACAAGCCATTATTAGGCGAGAGATAAGGCTCGGCCTTATTCCGGTTCTAGTATCGTGCCGTTATGCTGTCGAAATTTTCTAAAAATGTTAAAACAATAAAAATATTATTTTTATAGTAGAAATGAACTGTATAAAATATTCATGAGTTGAAATAAATATTTTATAGTTAAAAATATAATTTTTAACGTGTATATGAATAAAATAAATATTGATTTACACATCAGACGATTTGTTTATGTACCCACAATTGATTGATATTGTTTGGGACGATATATTTTACTCATCGCCCAATTGCGCAAATAATAATTAGTGTTTTTTATTTGAAAACCCCACACGGGTATTAGGATGATATTGGACATACACTTATCCCAATATTTAGTTGTATATCAATCAATGGGTTGACAGACTGTTGAAAGCATTAATTATTTATATTTAACGCTTATGCAGTTGTGTAATGCACTCTAGATGCTGGTTGACTGTGTTTGATTATTGTTGTATACATGTGTATATGAAATCCAAATAAATAAATTATATGCTAATTGACTGTGCCTGATTCTAATTTGAAAAGAACGAATAGTTTAAACTAACGAATATTTTAAAATGACAAATAATGAATATTTTAAATAAATAATATTATAAAATAATATTCAGTAATGGATCAAAATGTGATTTTGATGTCCGATTTGGGATGGACACGAAAATATTGAAAAGTATGATGCCGTGTTGATTAGATTAACGCCATTTTGAAGTGAATGATATTTATATCGATTTTATTCATTTTTATAATGAATATCAGAAAGGAAATGTTTTCAAAATCTGATATTTTGAAAATATTATCATTTATATATTATAATGATAAGGAAAAATCAATTTGGATTTAAAATTGAAAATGAAGTTGGAATCGTTTTAAAATGAATTTATAAACGATTTATAAAATACATTTTAAATATAAATCCACGAAATATATATAATATATATTTAATGGCCTGAAAAGAACGCGCCGCGCCGCGACCATTCGCGAATTTCGACCATTAACTTCGAATTGATATTACGGGAGATCCGACCGTCGGATTCTCCTAAAACTGGAACCTTTGGGCTCGTATCGAAAAGAGCTTTCCAAGAATATAAGAGATTTGAAATCTAACAGTTGGATTTGGAATTATGTCCAAATCAAATTTGGAAAAGGTCGATGTAAGTGCAGTTCGATGACCGTTTATGGAAATCGACTGAAAGGGGCATAATAAAATTATTAAAATATTGATAATTTGTGTAAAATCATAATAAATGATTCCGAAAGAATTGGGATGAAAAATTCCATGTTTGTAAAGATAAAAATAAGTTTTTTTTAGAAATTAACTAGTTATGAACTAGAATTATAATCCAATATTTTTAAATAAATAAATTGGATTTGAAATGGTTTTAAAAATAACTAGAATTTCCAATATATGAATTGGGGAATGGATTTGAATCGAAATTCTCTTTGGAATATTTCTATATTGGATTCCGTAATTATATGGATATTGTGGAGGAATTTGGAAGATATATATCATTATTCCCAATACGATATTTGTTGATTTCAGAATTTGATATTGAATATAAGCCGATATAATTTCTATTTAGAGCCTTGTATTTAATATTGAATTGGATTTTAGGTTTGTCGTGAATGGTGTCTTAAATAACATTGTTCTTAAAAGCCGTGTGAAAAGAATAAATCTTTTAATTAAGATTATTAGAGTTTCCAGTTAATTAACATTTAATTGGAATAAAATGGGATGTGAATTGGGGTTATAGTGAACTGTGTTTTAAATGACATTCGTTCTTTAACCCGATTTACAGTGAAATGTGATTTGGAATTTATAAATCTTTTTTTAAGATTTAACGGGAATTTTCCAAAGTAAAATTTTTCAATTTAATATATTAAATTGGAATTGAATGGAATTCGATTTGATAATAATCGAAATGAGCTTCTGTGGAGGAAGACTGTTAATATATATATATATATATATATATATGGAATTTAAAAGGCTTTGTCGTTATTCCATTTATATTATTACTCGAATACGGAAATTGATATCGATTATACGTTGATCTTTTTTCCCTGAAGATTCCATAGTTAATGGAATGTGATTTGGGTTTATTGTGAACTGTGTTTTAAATGACATTAGTTCTTTTACCTAGTTAAATAGAGGATTACATGTCTAACATTGTATTTCGAACTGTATGGTTGATCTCTGTTAAATATATATATGTTTGGTGGCGGATAATTTATTCACTTGCTTAACGCCCTTCTCTAAGACGTACGAGCTTAGAGGTTATATAAGGAGAAATCAATAGTACAGTGTAGATTGTCGATGCGGCATGTTTGAATTTCCAAAGTTAAATAATCATTAATATTGATTTTTGGGAAGATTAAAACTAAGTAGAGTTTTATTGGATCTTTAATTAGATTGAAAAGAGTATAGGATAATTTAGATTTTCAAATTCGGGAAATGATCGAGAAGAGAGTAGCACCTGTTTTACTCCAAGCGATAGTTAAATCTTTAATTAGATTTGAATGTGAAATGGTAATTAAACTTACCGATAACACCGTAGTTTTAGATATGGAGTATTACCAGTTTCGCTCCATGAGATGAATAGGTTAGGATTGGGAAATAAAATAAATTATCACTTCGGTAAGGTGAACTAATCCCGACTAATTTGTATAAACCTTAATTTGGTTTGAATGGATATTCAAAGGAAGATTAAAGGATAAATTTAAAGAATTTATCTTTGATAATATTAATAGGAACCTTTCCAAAAGGACATGAATATTTAAATAAAAGAATATTAGAATTAAAATGAGGCGTATGTTGTGTTTTATAGCACTTATTTATAATATACGCGAGTTATTCGAAAAGGCCGGGTTTATACCCATTCTGAATAACTGATTCGACGATAAGTCAACGATGAAGACGGTGGTTGAAGACCGGAGGTCTTCACATCGATTGGATGATTACTGATGTCTTGATTGGGTTATACACCCAAGACAAGGTAATAAGTGGTGATCGTCCAGACGTACTTGGAGATTGACCGGATATGTGAGGACCTCTCTCCTGAATTAGACATACGGGACGAGGAATAAGGTGCCTCCGGTTTCGTTCAGACCTATAACGAACTAGTAAATGGATGTGTGTCTGACATTGGATTTTATTCTATGTTAATTGATCTTTGTTAAATATATATCCGTTTGGCAGCGGAGAATTCATTCTCTTGCTTAACACCCTTCTCTGAGATATACGAGCTCAGAGTTTATATATCGATAGACATCAATCGCATGGCGTGAATTTCCTGTGTGGCATGCTGAGATAAAAATGACAAAGGCTTCTGTTGAAAAGCAGAGTCTTGTGGTTGATGATCAAAGCACAGCTTCAATATAGCATAACTTTGTGTATAGCGTTAATTCGCGAGCTTCACACCTCAGTATCAGTCAAAAACGGGATAAGGGACTGCAGGGAGAACACAACGTTTCTTTCTAGCTATGTGTGGTTTCATGGTATGGAGCCTAGACAATTATTATATTTTTTACCTATGTAGTTGTTGGATTGCGAGGCGCCTCGGATATATCGATTACTACGGAGCCGATGGATAGGTCCTATAGGACCGGGTAACATGTGTTTAGGAATAACCAATCCATAAACGTAAGTGTGGACCGGCCCTGAAGCATCCAAGGGTTACCCAAAGTGTGTAGTCCTGAGACATTTGCTAGAGTGTCTCGGAGCAGTTAGGAGTACATCCCTTTCCTAGACTCATGATGGAAATCCAATTTCCAATACGTGACATTTCGGTTTTGATTGTAGAGCCTAGTATGGCAACATGATATACGGTACCCATGTCGTCTATGATTGATACATTTATATTTGAAGTTGTTTTATACACTATGCACTTATCATAGTATCAAATAATTCGTTTTAAACATACCAAGCATATTTGGCTATTATAAGGGAAAACCCTATCCACCGGCTTGCGTTGCATTGTGTGATGGGACCTGGGTCTTATAATAGCTTCATTTTTCCAAAAAGCATTGCACTATTTGTTTTAAGCACTGGTATTATTGGGAGGAAACACTTACCGTGCTATACGACATGGTCCCTTGATTTACTTTCAAAGTAAAAGATTTAATAAATGTTTTTAGTTCTCAAACCAGTCACATGACTGACCTGGAGTTTATTTTTTAACCTAAACTCCGGGTGCCCCTATTTTCCACGCAGATCATAGTTTACAGGTGGAGCTATATTCGGAATGCTCTGTATCCGTGTATTTCTTTCAGTTGTGTTTTGTATTATTTTCCACTACATAATAATTTGTAGACCTCTGGTATTTATCCAATGTATATTATTTGTTCATACTCTATATATTCTTGTACTCTGATGTAAATTATTGTAATAGCAATGAAATGTTCTTCTGTTTGTGTTCTGATTTGTTGTGTTCTCAACTCAATCCGGGATTTCCCGTAAGGGCGAGTTCTGGTCGTTTCATTTGGTATCAAAGCTTTGGTTTACAGAGCTCAAGAGCAGGATACATTATAACCAAAAGAAAGAATTCGTCAGAGATTGGATTAGTAATATCCAATGAGAATGACTCGTTAGAGATGGGATCAATAGTATCCTAGAATGAGTTGGAAGAGTGTTATTTTTAAAATGAAAATGAAAACTAATTTTGTTTTGAAAATTTAAACCTTATGATACGTATTTGAATATTATATTTAAATTGATTTGGACAATCAAGTATGTAAAGATTTTGCATATACGCCTTGCAAACATATATTTGAAGTTTTAATATATTGGATAGATATAGAATCACACTAATCGCTTGGAGATGATCTTAATGATGGAGCTCCATCATCAATACTTATGTTCGAGCTTCGAAAGTGGGATATCTGCATATTTCCAATTGACTGGTGTGGGAACCAAAACTAGATGGGATTTATTGTTTGTGAATTGGCATCAAAAATACGATTTTTTGTATATATATAAAAGTTATGTGTTTGAAATGATAATCAACTAATTGATTGCTGATTGTGTTGTTTGATTATTGGTTTGATTAAATAAATTTTGAACCATTAAGCCAATTTGAATCAAATGTTGAACTGAACCAAAAATTGTTTGGAAATTACATACATGTACATGCATATGTATTGGACAGGTCGTAGCAAGGAGGCTAAGAAGAGGAATAAAATTGTATGCTCGACAAATAGGTACATGTTCACTCTATTTCTTGGGTTTGAATGATTTTATGAGCCGATTGGCTAGCCGCTTGGATTTTTCTTTTTCTTTTTGGATGATGAGGGCCCTGCATGGCTAGTTGTGGTTTTAAATGTCTCTCCATACAAAGGAGGTTATGGCGAAATTTTTCGAAAATTTAGGGTGTTAGCCAAATTTTTGAAAAATTAGAAATTCTTAGAAACTGAAACGTTGAAGAATGAAAGCCAGAAAGAAAGTTGAGTTGATTAAATAAACAACTTTCATCTCCGTTCCTTTTCGAGGACGAAAAAATTTTAAGTGGGGGACATTGTAACAACCCGGAAAATCAGAACCAATTAAAAAAATTTATTTTGGTAATTTTAATGAATTTTGAATATTTAAAATGATTTATTTTAAATAATTACTGCTAGAAATTTGTTTTGAATAGAATTAGAACATATAAATTTATTTATATCGAAGTTAGAATATAAATATTTATTTCAATTATAAAAGGAATTGGAAATGGCATGGTAGTTTGAAAATTCGATTTCAAATTTCAAATGAATGTACTGGATTCAAAGTAAACTAGATTTTAGTAAAACCAGAAATATTTGAATCTGTTTGAAAATATCTTTCCAATGAATGTGAAAAATCCAGATTTCATAACGGGAATAAAAAGTTTTGTCCAGTCGAAAATTCAGAATAGTCGCTATGGAATTTAATATAATATATGGCCTTTAAAAATAGCCATTTTTGCAAATGACCTCCGTTTTTGACGAAACCACTTTTGTTGGATCTAGGACGTCAAATTATTGCTAGATTCCAATTTTCATAAATTTTGGAATTAATATGTGAGCGTGGTAAATTTAAGCGTGTTTGGTCAACTCAGTTTGAATTTAATCGACTGAAAAATGACCGTTTTTCAAACGGTCTCCAAATTCGACGAAATTAGTTTTGTTAGGACCGTATCATTAAAATATAGCCAGATTTATTTTTCTAAAATTTTTACAGTCAGTATATGGCCCTGGTAAATTGATATGTACGTTTAAAATTGTAACAACCCGGAAAATCTGAACCAGTTCAAAAATTTTAAATTGGCTATTTTAGTGAATTTTTAAATATTTAAAATAAATATTTTAAATAGTAACGATGAAAAGTATGTTGAATGGATGTTTGAAAATAAATATAATTATTTTGAATTATAAACAAGGCCTGAAATGGCGCGGTAGTTTCAAAATTGAAATTAAAACTTTGACTGACTGTACCAGGTGCAAAATAAAAAGGATTTTAGTGAAACCCAATAATATTTAAATCTGTTAGTGAATATCTTTCTAACGAATCTGAAAAATCGAAGTTTCATAGCGGGAGTCAAAAGTTTTGGCCAAATGAATTTTCAGAAAGGTCGCTATTGAGAATATATAGCCCTTGAAAATAGATATTTTGCAAATGACCTCGGAATTCGACGAAACCACTTTTGTTGGATCCGGGATATCAAATTATTGCTAGGTTTCAAATTTCATAATTTTTGAAGCTAGTATGTTAGCGTGGCAAAAGAAAATGTGTTTGGTGAATTTCTGTTAATTTGGATCGACCAGAAAATGGCCATTTTTCAAACAGTTTCAGAATTCGACGAAACTATTGTTTTTGGGACCGTATCGTCAAAACATAGCTAGATTTATTTTTCGGGAATTTTTAGAATCAATATGTGGCCCCGACAAATTGAAATGTACGTTCAAATCAAATATTGAATGTTTTATATTTTAATTTGAAGAGAAACTGACTGAAACAGTCGAATGGGCCTACGAAACTTATACCATTGTGTTCGGAATGGGGGTATTTAGCTAGGGACGATAGTCGTTGGGTTTGGATTAGAGCTAGTTTGTGGAGAGGGGGTATTTTAGAGTTTTAAAAATATATAAATAAATTAAAAATCCTATTGGCCTGTTCATTCCTTCTCTCTCCCCGTATCAGCAGTTACGCACGACGGAAAAGCTTCAAAACCTTCTCTCTTCAAATTCTCCCAATCCACTTCACGAAATCCACTACTGCAGTTATGGATTTTGTAGTACTCTTCAAGATCTACACATCCATATAGAATTTGTGATTTATCGTCTCGTATTTGGTGAGAATCGATGCCAGGAAGTCCCGACGTTCAAACCGCCGCCGCGCCGCCTATAGGGCACCGAAGTGGGCCCCGCTTCAGGCGCCAGTGAGCCTCTCTCCCATCTTCGTCGCTGCGAAGGCTGATCGTCGAGCCGCTTCACCGTTTGATCGAAAAGTTCAAACCTAGTTTTGAAGAATATTAAAAGGTAACGGCTGATATTATTTGAACTGTTTTATAACACTTTCAAACGCTACGGTTTTTGATTTCACAATAAAAATCATATCTTTTTCGTTTGTGGTCAAAATCCGGTGAAATAAGAGACAGTGGACTCATGAGGACGTCTTCTACATTCTAGAAGAGACCGCATATTTTTCTGAGCCTTCTGCAATTTTTGGTGGAGTGAACCCAATGTGAGATTTCTAAATTATAAACGATAGGGAAAACAACGATGTATAAATTATATAGTCGATGTATGAGTTATATAAGCATTGTACACCACATGTATAAGCGTTGTATAAGTTGTATGTTCGATGTATAAGTTATATATGCGTTGTAAAAGTGATATATGCATTGAAATAAATTGAAATGATATTGAAATAAAGTTGAAATATAGTTATATACATATATATATATATATATATATACACACTCCCCTCGTCCACAGACCATGGACGATATATATATATATATATATATATATATATATATTGGTTGTGATATTGTTTGGATTATTTGGTTGATATAAGTGTTTGTGGTTGAGAATGACTGATTGTGGTTGAAATATACCCATTTGTGGTTGAAAACAAAATTAGAATAGGTTGTGGAAAAGAAAAATAAACATGCTCGCCTACGTGCGAATTAGATGCATGAAATCCCCATTGTCAAAAAACCGCGAGGTTTTAAGGGAGAGTGAGGAGCCGTACTAGGGACGGTCCCGGTTTTAACTACATTGCCGTTATGCTGCCGAAATTTTCAATAATATTCATGTGTTAGAATTATTTTCATGTGTTGAAACTATATTCGTGTGTTGAATAGAAACTCATGCGTTGAATAGAAATTCATGTGTTGAATGAGTTCATGTGTTGAGTAAATTATCTGAAAGATAAAAAAAATTACATTTTTGTTATATATTAAATTGTTTTAAACCAAAAATATTAGTATTTTAGTATTTTAAATTGTTATATATTAAATTGTTATAAAATATTAGTATTTTAAATAAATTGTTTTAAACCAAAAATAACATTTGTACCTTATCTATAGACTATATAAATAATCGTGTTTTGAAATAAATTGTTTTACAATAAAAATCACATTTTTATTATATATATAAACTATAGAAAATATTCATGTGTTGAATAAAGGACTAGAACGATAAAAATCATATTTTCATCATGTGTGTGAAGTCGAAAACATCCATGTGTTGAATATATGGATTGAACAATAAAATCTACAATTTTATTGTGAATATGAAGTGTTAAAAATGGTGATGTGTGGAATAAATATTTTTGATGATAAAAATATCATTTTTATCAAATATATAAAGTGGATATGGTTTTGAAATCGAAAAAAGAATTATATTTATATAAATATAATTAAAATATAGTGAATAACGAAGCTGCAGTTCGTGTTTTGAAACCGTGATTTCAAATGATTATTGCGGGAGATCCGACCATCGGATTTTCTCGAAACCAAAACCGTTTGGTTCGCTTTGGAAATATCTTTCCAACGACACCAACTTTGTGAGGATCCAACGGTTGGATTGTCTGGAATGTTCAATTCAAATCTGAAGAAAAACAGCGCCAGAATCGATTATATTTATATATATATATAAGTATAATTAAATTAAATCGAATAACGACGTTGCAGTTCGTATTTCAAAATCATAACTTCAAACGATTAGTGCGGGAGATCCGACCGTCGGATTTTCCCAAACTGAAACCGTTGGATTCGTTTTGAAAAGATCTTTCTAATGATATAAATTTTGTGAAGATCCAACGGTTAGATTTTCAGATATGTGTAAATCAAATCTGAAGAAAAACAGCGCCACGGCCGCGTTATGGCCTGAAGCGTCGTTTGAATGAATTGGCTATTTTTAAATAAATAAAAATAGCGATAAACTGTGATAAAATATTATAAACGATATGGAATGGAAATAAACTGAATTTGCTCGGTTTATGTGATATTTGATGGTTGAATATGTTTGGTGTGAAAATTACATTAAGAAACAGAATTCGTGATATCGAATAATTTAACCATTGAAATGAATTGATTTGAAATTCTAAATATACGTGAATTATTTGAAAAGGCCGAGTTGATTCTCATTTCAAATAATTGTTCGACGAGTGAAAGTCGAAGATATGAAGACGGTGCAAGACCAATGATCTGCACGTCGAATGGAGGGGTGCTACTGATGCTCATGATGGGAGTAGCTACCTAAAAGGGGCTGAAGTATTAGCCGTCCGGACGTACATGTTGATTGTACGGATATGCGAGGTATTGAGTGCCTCCGGTTTCGTTCAAACCCAGAACGAACTTGTAAACGAACTGTGTGTCTGACATTGGATTTTGTTATGTGCTGATTGATCTCTATTAAATATATATCTGTTTGGCGGCGGAGAATTTATTCTCTTGCTTAACGCCCTTCTCTGAGACGTACGAGTTCAGAGATTATATATCGATAGAAAGCGGTCGCATAGAGTGAATTGCCTGTGTGGCATGCCTAACTAGCAGATGATCAAGGCTTTTGTTGAAAAGCAAAGTCTTGTGGTTGATAATCAAAGCACGACCTGTGTGGCATAGCTTTGTGTATAATGTGAATTCGCGAGTCTCACACCCCGATATGAACCAGAAACGGGAGAGGACATCAGGGAGGGCATGCGTTTCCTTCTAGCTAGGGTGGTGTCAGTGACCTACCAGCCTTGTCATTTATATTATTTTCACCTGTGTGGTTGTTGCTGTTGAGAGGCGCCTCGGATATATCGGTCGATCCAAGACCGATGGAGTCATTGGGCTCATTTATGCCCCAAAGGGCGGGGAGACATAGTGTTCAGGTATAATAATCCACATCGGTGGACCGGCCCTGACAATCCAAGGCTTGCCTGCGCGCTTTCCTGAGACATGGGCTAGATTGTCTCGAATTCGGTGAGGACTATCTTTTGCCTCGGTTTATGACGGAAATACAATTTCCAAATACGACATCGTGCAGTTTTGATTGTATATATTTGGCGACATGATATATGGTACCCATGCCGTCTATGATTGATAGTTATGATTGAAATTGTTTTTGAAACATATATACACTAGTAATAATATCAAATGATTTGTTTTCCTCGTATCAAGCATATTTTGGCCATTATAAGGTAAAACTCTATCCTCCGGTTTGTGTTGCATTGTGTGATGGGAACTGAGTCTTATAATGGCTTCATTTCTATAAAAAGCATTGCGATGTTTAAAAGATTATTTGTTTTAAAGCACTGGCAATCCAATGGAGTAAACCCGTTCCGCGAAAGTGGCGTGGTCCTGTGATTAGCCATATTTGAAAATGTGTTAAGTAGATTTCTCATACCAGTCCCATGACTGGCTCGTAGTTTGTTTCACTTGCAAACTCAGGTGCCCCTTTTTCTACATGGCAGCCTTGTATTCAGGTTTTAGCAGGCTCTTTCTGGATAGCTGGAGCTGAAGATGGATTCTATCATTTATCACTTTGTATGCTGTTTAGCTCTTGTTGTACATATTATGTTTTCTTTTCCGTTGTAGACATTTTATGTATAGCTGAACTGTATTTTGTACTAAGTATGATCTTATATACTGTGTAACTCTGATGATTTTATTTATCCAGTGTATTCTACTGTACATTATCTAGTGTATTTATTTATTTCTGTTCTGCTATTATCTGTTTATGTGTTATATTCCAAAGATTACCCTTGCCACCGCCTTATCGGGGTTTGGGGTGGTCACAAAAATTGAATATATAGATTAACTTCCAATTTAAATAGGAACTAATCGAAACAGCCGAATTGGCTAACGAAACATATCCCATTGTGTTCGTAATAGGGGAAATTAGCTGGGGACGTCAGTCATTGGACTTGATTTGGTGTTCTTTTTAAAAAGTTAATTTTTGGGAAAATAAAATAATAATTAAATAATTTATAACACCCCTCCCCCCGCTTTCTCTTTCCCAGATCGATTCAAAAGGAAAAAAAGGGGGAGGACGATGGAAGAAAACCGCCGCAGCCTGGAGCTTCCCCGCCGCCGCCAGAGCCTTTGGCCTCGCCGCTAGAGCCTTTGGCCTCGCCGCACCGCCATGCCCCCTCTCCGTTGATCGCCCCTCCTCCTTCCTTGGGCCTCCTCCTTCTTCAAAACTTGTGAGCCCACCCAAATCCTCCCCGATTAGCCACCAGACCCCACCATTGACCCGCCGCCGCCACCATTCACCACCCCCCTCCACACCTCCTCCTCCGCCTCCATTCTTCTTCTCCGAACCTCCATGCTCAAATCGAACCCCAAACCCGCGCCTCAGCACACCATGGGCCCTGCCTTCGACCGCCGCCGACCAGAGCCCATCCTTCGAGCCTCCTCCGACCGTCAATCCACCGATGAGCATTTATTTTCATTTTCATTTCTTTATGTAATTAAAAATGCGATTTTTAATTATAAATATCGTATATAATAATATGATTTTTACTTATATGGATAGCACGATAAAAATAAGATTTTTAGCGAATAAAATTTGATTTATATATATATGAATCGAGATAAAAAGTTAGAATATTTATTTATAAAAAGATTTGATTTTTAATCACGAAAAGATTAGATTTTTAATAACGAAAAGATAAGATTTTTAAAAATGAAAAGATACAATTTCTAAAAAGGAAAAGATATGATTTTTCATAATATAAAAATATGATTTTTATATAGAGAGAGAATATAAAAATATAATTTTATATATGTAGCGAAATAAAAATATGATTTTTATGTACATAGCAACAATATAAAAATGTGGTTTTATATAGCGTTGTTAAAAATATGATTTTAACATATACCGCATGAAACAGATTGCGAACTGTCGGGGAACAAATCCAAATCCAAATCGTTCAGAAATAAAGAATGGAGGAGTGGATACCAAAGGTGAGAACTTCTCACTCTAATTTATTTTCTAGTTAAACAAATATACTAGGATGCAGACGATGCTTAGTAGCACCTGACACCTTTGTTTGAAGCCATGTTTGTTTGGTTGTTTGGTTGATTAATTTATTTGTTTGGATTTGATTTGGGATGTAAATTGAATTGAACTAATTAGAATTTGGTTTGTATATAGTGCGAGCCATTATTAGCCGAGGGATAAGGCTAGACCTTATTCCGATTCTAGTATCGCGCCGTTATGCTACCGAAATTTTCTAAAAATGTTAGAACAATAAAGATATCGTTTTTATTGTATTAATGAACTGTATAAAATATTCATGATTTGAAACAAATATTTTATAGTTAAAAATATATTTTTTTAACGTGTATATGAATAGAATAAATATTCATTTACAAATCGGATGATTTGTTTATGTACCCACAATTGACAGATATTGATTGGACAACAAGTTTTACACATCGCCCAACTGTAAATAATAATCAGTGTTTGTTGTTTGAAAATCCCACATGGGTATTGGGATGATATTGGACATGAACTAATCCCAATATTTAGTTGTATGTCAATCGATGGATTGACAGACTGTTGTAAGCGTTAATTATTTATATTTAACGCCTATGCAGTTGTGTAATGCACTCTGGATGATGGTTGACTGTGTTTGATTATTGTTGTGTACATGTGTGTATGAAATCCATATAAATAAATTATATGGTAAATGACTGTGTCTAATTCCAATTCGGAAAAAACGAATATTTTAAATTAACGAATATTTTAAAATGACAAATAATGAATATTTTAAAATAAATAACATTTTAAAATAATATTTAGTAATGGATCAAAATGTGAATTTGAAGTCTGATTTGGGATGGACGCGAAATTATCGAAAAATATGAAGCCGTGTTGATTAAATTAACGTCATTTTGAAGTGAACGATATTTATATCAATTTTATTCCTTTTTATAATGAATATCGAACATGAAATGGTTTCAAAATTTGATATTTTGAAAATATTATCATTTATATATTATAATGATAAGGAAAATTCAATTTGTATATAAATTGAAAATGAAGTTGGAATCATTTTAAAATGAATTTATAAACGATTCATAAAATGCATTTTAAATAGAAATCGACGAAATCTATAGAATATTTATTATATAAAACAAATGACCTGAATAGAACGCGTCGTGCTGCGACCGTTCGCGAATTTCGTCCATTGACTTCGAATTGATATTACGGGAGATCCGACCGTCGGATTCTCCTAAAACTTGAACCATGGTTCGTATCGAAAAGAGCTTTCCAATGAATATAAGAGTTTTGAAATCTAACAGTTGGATTTGGAATTATGTCTAATAAATTTTGGAAAAGGTCGCTGTAAGTGCAGTTAGATGACCGTTTATGGAAACTGACTTAAAAGGACTTAATAAATTATTAAAAATATTGATAATTTGTGTAAAATCATAATAAATGATTTTGAAAGAATTGGGATGAAAAATTCCACGTTTGTAAGGATAAAAATATATTTTTATCAAAATGAACTAGTTATGAACTAGAATTATAATCCAATATTTTTAAATAAATAAATTGGATTTGAAATGGTTTTAAAAATAACCAGAATTTCCAATATATGAATTTAAATGGATTTGAATCGAAATTATCTTCGGAATATTTCGATTTTGGATTCCGTGATTATACAGATATTATGGAGGAATATGGAAGATATATATATCGTTATTCCAGGTACAATATTTGTTGATTTCAAAAATTGATATTGAATATAAGCCGATATAATTTCTATTCAGAGCCTTGTATTTAATATTGAATTGGATTTTGGGTTTATCGTGAATGGTGTTTTAAATAACACACTATTCTTAAACCCCGTGTGAAAATAATAAATCTTTTAATTAAGATTATTAGAGTTTCTAGATAATTAACATTTAATTGGAATAAATTGGGATGTGAATTGGGTTTATAGTGAACTGTGTTTTTAACGACATTCGATCTTTAACCCGATTTACAGTGAAATGTGATTTCGAATTTATAAATCTTTTTATTAAGATTTAACGTGAATTTTCCTAAGTAAAGTTTTCCAATTTAATATACTAAATTGGAATTGAATGGAATTCGATTTGATAATAATCGAAATGAGCTTCTACGGAGGAAGATTGTTAATATATATGGAATTTAAAGGGCTTTATCGTTATTCCATTTATATTATTAGTCGGATAAGGAAATTGATATCGATTATATATTGAACTGTTTTCCGTGAAGATTCCATAATTAATGGAATGTGATTTGGGTTTATCGTGAACTATGTTTTAAATGACATTAGTTCTTTAACCCAGTTAAAGAAAGGATTACATGTCTAACATTGTATTTTGAACTGTATGGTTGATCTCTTCTAAATATATATCTGTTTGGTGGCGGAGAATTTATTCTCTTGCTTAACACCCTTCTCTAAGACGTACGAGCTTAGAGGTTATATATACGCAGAAATCAATAGTACGGTGTAGATTGTCGATGTGGCATGTTTGATTTTCGGAAGTTAAATAATCATTAATATTGATTTTTAGGAAAATTGAAACAAAGTGGAGTTTAAATTAATCTTTAATTAGATTGAAAAGAGAACTGGATAATTTAAATTATCAAATTCGGGAAATGATCGAGAAGGAAGTAGCACCAGTTTTACTCCAAGCGATGGTTAAATCTTTAATTAGATTTGAGCGTGAAATGGTAATTAAATTTACCGATAACACTGTGGTGTTAGATATGGAGTATTACCAGTTTCGCTCCATGAGAAGAATAGGTTAGGATTGGGAAATAAAATAAATGATTACTTCGGTAAGGTGCACTAATCCCGACTACTTTGGATATACCTTAATTTGGTTTGAATGGATATCCAAAGGAAGATTAAAGGATAAATTTAAAGAATTTAACTTTGATAAAATTAACAGGAAACTTTCCCAAAAGATATGAATATTTAAATAAAAGAACATTTAGAATTGGAATGAGGCGTATATTTTGTTTTATAGCACTTATTTATAATACACACGAGTTATTCGAAAAGGCCATGTTTATACCCATTATTAATAACTGATTCGACGATAAATTAACGATGAAGACGGTGGTTGAAGACCGGAGGTCTTCAAATCGTTTGGATGATTACTAATGTCTTGATTGGGTTGTACACCCAAGACAAGGTAATAACTGGTGATCATCCAGATGTACTTGGAGATCGACCGGATATTTGCGGACCTCTCTCCTGTATTGGACATATGGGACGAGGATTAAGGTGCCTCCGGTTTCGTTCAGTCCCATAACGAACAAGTAAATGGATGTGTGTCTGACATTGGATTTTATTCTGTGTTGATTGATCTCTGTTAAATATATATTTGTTTGGCAGCGGAGAATTTATTCTCTTGCTGAACGCCCTTCTCTGAGATGTAAGAGCTCAGAGTTTATATATCAATAGACATCAGTCGCATGGCGTGAATTGCCTGTGTTGCATGCTGAGATGCAAATGACCAAGGATTCTGTTGAAAAGAAGAGTCTTGTGGTTGATGATCAAAGCATGGCTTTAACATAGCATAAATTTGTGTATAGCATTAATTCGCGAGCTTCACACCTCGGTATGAGTCAAAAATGGGATAAGGGACTGCAGGAAGAACACAACGTTTCTTTCTAGCTCTGGGTGGTGTCATGGTATGGAGCCCAGACATTTTTTTTACCTATGTGGTTGTTGGGTTGCGAGGCACCTCGGATATATCGGTTACTATGGAGCTGATGGAGAGGTCCTATAGGACCGGGAAACATGTGTTCAGGAAGAGCAAATCCACAAACGTAAGTGTGGACCGACCCTGAAGCATCCATGGGTTACCCAGAGTGTGTAGTCTTGAGACATTTGCTAGAGTGTCTCGAAGCGGTTAGGAGTACATCCCTTGCCTAGACTCATGACGAAAATCCAATTTCCAATACGTGACATTTCGGTTTTGATTGTAGAGCCTAGTATGGCGACCTGATATATGGTACCCATGCCGTCTATGATTGATACATTTATATCTGAAGTTGTTTTATACACTATGAACTTATAATAGTATCAAATAATTTGTTTTAAATGTACCAAGCATATTTGGCTATTATAAGGGGAAACCCTATCCTCCGGCTTGCGTTGCATTGTGTGATGGGACCTGGGTCTTATAATATCTTAATTTTTCCAAAAAAAATTGCGCTGTTTCTTTTGTGCACCGGTATTCTTAAGAGGAAACCCTTTCCGTGTTATACGGCATGGTCCCTTGATTTACTTTTAAAGTAAAAGATTTAATAACTACTTTTATTTCTCACTCCAGTTACATGATTGACCTAGAGTTTATTGTTTTAACCTACACTCTGGGTGCCCCTATTTTCCACACGAGCAGCTAGTAGTTTTGGTTTTTGCAGATATTATATTCACAAGATCCTGGTTTACAGCTGGAGCTATATTCAGAATGCTCTGTATCCGTGTATTTCTTTCAGTTGTGTTTTGTATTATTTTCCGCTGCATAATAATTTGCAAATCTCTGGTATTTATCAAATGTATATTATTTGTTCATACTCTGTATATTGTTGTACTCTGATGTAAATTGTTGTAATAGCAATGAAATGTTCTACTGTTTGTAATCTGATTTGTCATGTTCTCAACTCAATCCGGGCTTTCCTATAAGGGCGAGTTTCGGTCGTTTCAGATTCTGTGTTGTTATTTCTGTTCTTCTTCTACCTTTTTCTTCTAAAAAAATGATTCGTATTTCTGTGATATTTGGGTTGGACGTGTGATGTATGTAGTCAACTCAGATAGTATGGATTTGCGGGCCGTTACAGTTGGTATCACATCTTAGGTTGAGCAAATACATAGGCTTTGGTGGGATGTGCTCATTAGGGATAGGGTCAGTACTACCCTAGAATGAGTTGAGTGTATATATAAGAGAGAGCGTAATTGTTAATTGATATAAAAATTGTTTTATATTATGTTGGCATGTCTATTGGGTGGTTTATGAATTCAGTTCGAATCATCGGATGCCATGACATCGATAGGAGTTTCTGAACACTTGAATAGAGGAATTCAACATCATATTGTTTAAAATGGGTAGACGAAATAATTTTACCCAAAAGTCCTATTTTTGATGGAAAAAGAATAATTTTTTGAAATTATTATAATATATGGATGTGTTGGATGTTAATATTATAATTAAATTAGATTATAAAAATTGGAATGTTTATATATAACCAAAACAGAATTTGTATATGAATTAAATATACAAATGAGATGAATTAAAATGGAATTCAAACCAGAATTTGGAATTTAAATCCTGGGTAGTTTGAAAATATTTTCTAAGTAAATTAGAACATTATAGCTTCGTGTTTGAAGGATTCTGAATAAAAATAATTTTTAAATGGATTTTGAAAGTGATAAAGCACTGAACTCACTTCAGTTGCTGGGAAATAATTCTGATGATGATCGCGACATCATCAATATTCATTTTCGAGTTCCTAAGTGATGGATTGCTACCTGAGAAAAGTTTTTGGTCGAAATTTGTTTTGAAAGAAAACAAGTGGTTTGAAAATTCAAATGTTTTGAATTTGAGATGAAAATAAATATATGTATATATATATTTATGTGATTTCAAAAGGATTTGAAATAAAAACCCAGGGATTTGAATTTTGAAATATAAATTTAACTTAAGCAAGTTAAATGGATCAAAGTAAATAAATTGATTTAGAATCAATTTGAATGAATTTAAATTTATATGAATCAATATGAAATGGAATATGAATTGATTGAAAATCATTTAGACATAATAAATGCAAACATATATGGGTGTAATGAAAAACCAAATGTTTTGGTATAATAAAATGTATTGAAATATAAAGAGTTGAGTTTCAGCATAAGTGGAAAGTAGTAGGTTAGTAGCATTTTTCCTACCTTAGTAATTTCGGGGACGAAATTATTTTAAGAGGAGAAGAATGTAACGACCTGGATTTTTTGTTCAGTTAATTTTAAATATTTATTATGGATTTAAATATTGAGTTGATAATATAAATCGATTTTTATATTGAGTTATGATTTAATAATCGAAATATGATTTAATTCGAATATTTATAATCATCGTAATACGAAAATGAATTTAATTGAATTCTTCAAATGATCAATACAAACTTCTATTTGAATTAGAATAATAATATTAATTTATTTTCGAAGAATTTATTTGTTTTGAATTTTATTTATATCGGTTTAAATTAATATCTTCTCCATATGATCGAATTGGGCTTCGATACTTGTCCCAGTGTGTTCAGAATAGTGTTATAATGCTAAAAACGCCTGTTGTTGTGTTCAGAAAGGAGTTCGGGATCATGGGGTACTTTAATAAGGTAAAATCAATGGTTCAACTCAAAATAATAATAATAATAATAATAATAATAATATAAAACCTTTACTTTCCTCCTAAGCTAAGAAAAATAGTACACTACAAACCTACCACCCTAAGCTACTCCTATCATGTACGAATGGTCTTCTGCCTTAGCCCCTAACTATTCGTTGTCTATAAATCGTGACTTACCTTTTCCCCATTTCCACATCTCAGCAAACAAGAAAAAGGACGATCCCCTCAATTTAAAAATCAAAGCTTCTAAAGAATGTCCGTGCTCCATAATTCGAAGTGCACCAGAAAAGAAAAGGGAGCTTCAAACCATTAAATCGAAATAGGAATAAAACAGTCGCTACTCTCGATTGATTCACAGGCAATGCAATAAATCAAATCGAAGCAATATTCCTCATTCTAACTAAATTGAAATCAAAGCTCGATAGCTTCACAGAAAAAGGTCGCTCCTTATTCTTTGCAAACTCAATCATTATATAAAAATCAAAGACTGCGTTCGATTCCTTGAAGTCTGAACTCAAAATGGAGATTGCGATATTAGTTCGAAGGGTTCATTGGGTTCAATTCGAGAGTAGTGTTCACCATCGTTTTCGAGTTGAGGGATTTCGGAGGAACTGGCAAAATTGATTCGTGAATTGGAGTTGAGCGGGGAGTTAGCATCTTGTATGGGTTTTGTTTTGGAAAATTCAAATGGAATATGAGTTGCGATTTTCCTTTGGGTGCTCAAGGTTGGGAAGGGACGACGAGTTGGATTGGGTGACTGGTGAGAGGCCGATGCATGAAAATGGGATGTGGGGACTGCGACATTGGGATTGGCAGATTGGAAGAATAGGAAGCTCAAGTATGTTGTTAAGAAACGGTGGTGGTGAGGCATTTCGGCAAATGTCAGGGTAGGGTGACGCTGTCAGTATTTGAAGTAATATAAAATTAAGGGTGTGTACTTTGCAAGCAGAAGCGGAGATTTTGAGCGGAGAATGTTAGCGGAGAATTGTAGTTAGCGGAGAATGTGTTCTACGCGTTAAGCGGAGAATTTAAGTGGAGTATTTTTTTTATTTAGTAATTTAATTATTAAATGATTAAAACTTAACAATATGATTAATGCAAAATAACACATTTAACCGTAAATAACAGTTCAGTACATAATAATATTTCAAACCAGTTCACTACATAATAACAGACACATGCGAGCAACTACCTATTTCAAACCAGTTCACTACAAACTACTACTGTCTGCGGAATCTAGAAAGATGATAACTCATGTACCCCATCAACTCCAAATCAGACAAGGTCTCAACCACCTCTAAAATAGAATTGTCGCGACGAAAAATCTCAATGATCTCCCATCGGCTTACATCACTGATGGGCGAGAGATGGGCATAGCATTTCTCCACTGCCGCGGCGAAACGCTCTGTCTGTACGAAGGTCGGTTCGGGAGGAGCGGGTTCGGATGGAGCTGCCCTACTAGATGTGGCGCGTGTCGACTGCCTCCGTGCAGACTGAACCGGCAATGGACTATCTGAGGCAGCCTCTGGAGCAGGGGGGATCTCATAACTGCAAGTTCCTGTGCCAATGCAGCCCCTAAAAAGCTGGTCCTGCTCACGAAACTTTAGAGGTGGATGTCTCCTAAACTTCTGGTACAAGCGTGCAGGCCCATGCCACCAGTCGTCTGATTCGTCCAAGCGGTCCTGCGAAGCATCCCAAAAACTGCCAGGAATCTGTAAAAGTGCATTCCATGAAGTCCATACCCTCTTCAGATTATTCCATTTGTTTTTTATTTGTATCTGCATCACCTCATCTTCAAACATCTCATTGAACTCCGCCTGCACCGCACTGAGGAATCTGTTGGTTCCTCGAAGATATTGAGGCAAATATCTATAAAAGCCTTCGTGCGATCCACTGGCCATAAAGCATTTGGGGCGTTGGAAGAGCCAGAAGCAGAAGTAGACGAATGTGCCATTAGACTAGAAAAAGGAAAAAAAATGAACATAAAAAAGCGTTAAAAAAAAGAGTACCTGATCCTAAGCTGAAAGAAGAAGAAGGAGGAAGAAGGTAGGAGAAGTGAGGAGAAAGAAGGAAGGGGGGTTATGAAGGCAAGGAGCCAACGGCTCAAAATTGAGCCATTTGCCAACGGACGCCTCCGACGCGTCGGAGGCGTCAGTTGGCCAAACGGTCCGTTTGGACCAAAAGAACGCCCCCTAAGGGTTTAAAGCTTGTTTCATGCTCACTGTAGAGAAGGCATGACCAGAGTAAGGCTATGGATGGGAGAAAGGGGACTGAACCAGTGGTAAAGGAATTAGGGGAGTTCGAGCTGTGCTAGGAAGTTGGTCAGGGAAGGTTGAAGTGGTTATTTCAGATAATAGCGAGGGTGGCAAGATGATTCGTTAATGGAGATAAGGTAAATAAATAATAATCAATTTGTTAGTGACTTTTTTATTTATTTTAACTTGAAAAGAAAATCATTTGCTTAAGTAATGTGTATAATTTATACGAGGTTCAGAAGAAAAATTATATACAAAACTCGAGTCACATTGGATGTGCGAAATATACGAGCTAAGATTAATTAGAGATTTTTCCGAGTCAGCTATGGAATTAAATAATTCAAAAAGCTAGATATTCGACGAAATGGAAATCACGGTGAGTAATTCTCACTCAAGAATTTTATTTAAATTATTTTTATCATTAAAAATAATTTGTTGGTTGTTTGGTTGCATTTAAATATTGTTGTGGCTATTATTTAAATATTTTAGTTAATTAGGATTGGTGTTTGTGGTTATTATATATATATTGGTGGTTGGATATTTCCCGCAGTACCATTAGCATATGCCCGCAGTATCATTAGAGGATGACCTTATACGCCCCACACTATGATAGTGGATGACTTCTATACCGCGATATCCAGCCTCGAAGCAAGATGGGTATTATTTATGTTGGCTAACGTCTGTGGATGCAGGAAAAACAGGTTGGAGGAATCCAATTGGATTCCTCAAAATTTATTATTGTTTGTTCATATATATATTATCGTATATGATGTGTTATCAAACCCGTGCTTTGATAATTGAATGTTTGTGGATGTTTAAAATATCGCAGGACCCAAATTGTTGATTTATAAAAATATCTTGAAAAGAGATTTTGAGATTTAAATGGGAAATTCTAATTTTCAAAAAATAGAATTTAAAATTCGAATGGACTAGAAATATTAACTTGTTTTGAATAAATAAAACAAGTGTTGAAATTTATAAACGATGTTTATAAATAAAATAATACAAGAAATGGAAGTATTGAAATTTATAAACGATGTATATAAATTAAATAATCAGGGAATTGAAGTAAATTTATAAACGGTGTTTACAAATAAAATGGAATGATTTTCACTGGATAATCAGGGAACTGAAGTGAATTTATGAATGATGTTTATAAATGAAGTGAAATGAATTATCATTGGATAATTGGAAAAATGTAAATACAAGTGTGAATTTAAAAAGGGAAATTTATTTTTTCGAGGTAGAATTATAATTTCAAATGGAATTGAAATGAGACTTGTTTAAATATATAAACTGGTAATATAAACAATATTTATAAAGAATGGTGAAAATTACCGTTGGATAATTTGAAATATTTAAATTCAAATAGGAATTTAAAATGAATTGGGAATCATGTTAAAAGGGATATGATGAAATTTATTCTAATGTTCGAAATGTAAGTTGAATTAAAATAAATCCAAACGGATTTATGGTTATAATTCGATTATGTCGAATTAAAAAAAATATATTATATCCAAAAAGGATGTTTAAATCTTATTAAATAGAAATAGAAATTTAATATGAAAATATAATATACATTATATATGAAAGTTATAAAAATAAAATATTCCAAAATAAGATTTTGGTTTTAAGTAGATTTCGAAATGGAACTTGTTTAAATATATAAAGCAATAAAATTTATAAATGGCGTTATAAATATGATGAATTAATTATCAAGAGATAATTTGAAATATTTAATTCAAGTATGAATTTAAAAGTATAATTGGAAATCATTTCGAAAAATGGAATGATAGTTTTTATTTCAAAATTAAGAATATAAAAGGAATTGGGTTTCAAATTGGTATTTGAAAGGAAAGCTTGTTTTAATTTTTAAAACAAGAAAAAAATTAACTTATAAACAATGTTTATAAAAATAGGGAAATAAATTATCATTGGATAATTTTAGAAGTTTATATTTTCAAGTATGAATGGAAAAGTGAAGAGAAAAATCTAAAGAATTTATAATCAGAATTCGATTATACCGAATTTTATAAAAATATTATTTCTAAATGAATTCGGATCTTAAAATAAATAGAGTTATAAATAAATTTACAACAGAGTTATGAAAATCGATGATTCATAAAAATTGAAATGTTTAGCTTAGATTTGGAAAGCCGATCTTATATATATTAAAATATATAAGAATAGTGTCGAAATTTATAAATTAAATGAAGTTTAATGTTTATATTTAAATATTTAAAACAAACGCATTGCAGCGCAGCAGTTCGTAAATTAGCGTTTCGAACTTCAATTGAGTATACAGAAGTCAATTTAAGTCAGAATTCTTTGAAACAAGAACCGTCCGGACCAATTAGATAATAGTTTTCTAATAGAAGAGAAAAATCTGGATTTCGTCTAATATATTTTGAGTTATGTCAAAATCAAATTTTCAGAAAAGCAGCGCCATAGCCATTATAAAACCATAACGGTTTATTAATTAAAATCGAAGTATTTTTAGTTAATAAAATATGGATTTTTAAATTTAAAAATCTAGATTTGATTTGTAAAATAAATACGAACACAAGTTGTATAAATGAAATGATTTTTGAAAAAAAAAATCGTATTTTAAATTTTGGAATAGAATAAACTAATTTGAAGAATAATTATTTAATCGTGTTTTGAATCGAAATGGGGCATTGGATAAGTGAATGTGGTTTATGAATTTATATTCGAAATCGAATATGAAACTCGAGTTGAAATGGAATTTGATTGGGCTTTAAGTAAATTAAATATATATCCAAACATGTTATGTTCAAATAAAAAATTGGAATGGGAAAATTAGCAAATTAAATAATAAATTAGCGAATTGAGTTAAAAATGGCCGGATTGAGTTGAAACAAATTGCCAATGGACATATATGGGTTAGACAAGAATGGAATGAAGTGTATGAAGATTATAATTTAAGTGCTGACAAAAAGGTACACGTTTAAATTCCATATGATATTTTATGCGCTAAATCAGCAAGCCATTTGGCTTTTTGATTTTCTTTTTGAATGGAAAGGGCTTTGAGAGCCATTTTGTAGTTGTACCGAGTGACCCATACAAAGGAGGTTATGGTGAAATTTTCTGGAAATTTAAGAAGTTAGAATATTTTTAAGAAATTTGACAACTAGAAATTAATGTATCGATATATATATATGGAATTCGATAAGTAAACGAACTTAAAATAGAATATTATAAACAAAAAGGAAATCTATAATTAAATCCAGAAAATATAGAAAGAGAAACGTATTTATGTTGTAAAAATGAATAATTGGTTTTTATGATGTTGATTATTCGAGGTAAGTGGTTTTGTCTGTTTTGAAGTTAAGGATGTTTTCGGTCAAGGTCTCAGTGGTAGTTATACCCAAACTTGATTGATTTCATTTTTAATCGATAAATATAAAGATTTAGTCTCGAAGATCAATGTTTGAATAATAGTTAGTTAAATGCAATATTTTGGGTTGTTTGTAATGATGTTTTACACAACATTTTTTTTAACTGAAGGAAGTGAAATTTTGGAAATATAATAATAAAATATTTCCTAAGTATGGAAACAAACAAGTCGGGAAAAGAGATAAGTAATTGGAATGTTTTCCAGTTATAAATAGAAGATATTTTCTACGTACAGAAAATTAAAGGAGTCGATATATGGAAATGTTTTCCAAATAGCGCAAGAGGCCAAGAGGATTGTCGAAAAAAATCATGTTAACGAATATTGATATGGAAATGGGGAAGTGATTTAATTAATAAAATATTAATTAAGGGGCTCGGTGATTGGTTGATGTTTTGGATGATAGTTTGTTTTTCTTGGATAGTTAAATAACTGATTATCGAAGTATTCGTCAATATCGTTATCAATATGGAGAGGCCGGTTGGATTATTATTAGTAGCATTGCGAATCAGATTATATGAAGATAATCGAAGACGGAGTAAAGCGCAAGGGCTTTTTCCTGTTAATCCTAGGTAGAAATTATCTAAGATGGATTAATGGAAATGGTGCCTTCGGTTTCGTTCAGCCCCAGAACGAAGTGTATGGATGAATGTCTGACAGAGTAATTCCAGTGATTGCATATGTTGGTTTGTATAAATATATTTGGTGGCGGAGAATTTATTCTGTAACATCCCAGAATTTTAACTAAGTTTAATTTGGATTTTATTATATAATATTGGATTTTCTGAATATGAATTGATTTTTATAAGGTTTGAATATAAATTTTAATTTTGAATAAGTAATTTGTTTTATTTTTATATTATTTTTGTATAAGAAAACTTATTTTTAAAAAATTATATTTAATTTATAAGATTCTATTTTTAAGTAATGATATTCTCTGATTTTAATAATATTGAATTATAAAATATAAATTTGTTAAGGAATAATTTATCTTTAAGATTTTACAAGAATGATTATTATTTTATTACTTTGGTAAATTATAATGATGTTTATAAGATTCTATAAGGATTTTTAAGTATTTATTTTTTAAAACCATTTGTTAGTATAAATTTGGGTAAATACAATATGTATATATTTGATAAATTATATAGATAAATATTTTTTAAAAAATTAATAAGTTATATTTATAAACATTTTGTGATAAGATGGTTACATAAATTTGGCTACATCTACAAGTGTTGCAACTATGTTGCTAATTTAAGTAAATTAAAATTTTCCTTAGGATACGATCAAAGGTGAAGTGTCCTATTACATGTCACAATGCATGAAGTATTCCACATAATGAAGAAAAGTAGCCATGTATGTGTAACCATGCATGGAGAAGATTTCTCAAAATGATCCAAGTTTCATATGAATTAATGACAAAATTACCCCACCAAATGCCTATATATAAACCATGTAGCCCTCACCAGCAAACCACACTTGCGACCTGTGTATCTCACGTTATATACTTCTTCTTGTTCTGTTAATTCCAATCTCCAGTAAATTAGAAAATTCATGTTTCTCCTCATTCAAAAATCCACACCACTCAATCTATTGAGTTTCAGCCAAAATGATATGCACGAAAGTTGATCAGATTTTTGTTTCTGGTTTTTTGAAGCCAACGGATTGTAGTTTCACTGAATAACGAAAGAGATATCTCAGTTTTAAAGTAAAATAAGAAATGGGTTCAAATCTTCAGACAGAAAATCTCTCAATCCGCTTCGAATTGGTCGACGCCGTCAGCACCATTGAGATCAGCAAAGAACGTAGTATTTTTCATGTTAAATTGAGGCGATTCCATGTCGACAACTTGAGATGTTCAAAACTGGGTTTAAGGGTTGCCGGAGAATCGAGCGTCGATTTGGGAGAAGGAGTGTGGTGTTGTGATGAGATTGGAGAAAGCTTCGATTGGACAAAAATTGGCGGAATTCGGTGTTAGAATGGGGGGTGCGACATGTTGGGTTCGCGAGTTTCCTGTTCGTTCCAGGTCTCGACATTGTGCGGCGCATTTCGATTTAGGAGACCGGAGTTCAGGCAAGAGGGTGTAGATTGACGTGAAATTGGAGAGAAACTGGCTGGTGATCTTTGTTGTTGGTTCGGTGGACGATTGGGGTGGTGCGTGTGCACACTATGCACGTGAATTGGGTTTCAAGTGTGAGTAAGGAGACGAGACGTGACGGGAGAAGGAGAGGGAGATGGGCCATGGGTTAGAAGCTTGGATCTGTGCGTTTGTTTTGGCTTTGGGCCCAACTATTTACATGGTATGGTTTTAATTAATTATTTAAGTTTAAAATTTGTGTAAACTTCATCAGCTCGTATCTAACTCGTTTTAAACCGGAATAATTCGCCTTCGGAGGCGTTAGAACCGTATTGGAAAATAAAACATATCAGAATATTTTATTTATAATTTTAGTTAAGTAGAAAAAAAGAATAAATAAATAAAAGTCATTGCATATTAATATAACGAAGATTGTTATTAATAGAAATTTCAATATATAAATCAACAGAAAAATTACCAACTGCTGATAAGAATGGACTGAGAGCAGTACGAGTAGAGGTGGCAGTATTCGTTGATCTGTTTGCTCTGATAATGAAGATTTTGAAGCTTGAATGGTGAGAACTTCTAATTTAAATTATTTATTTAAATTAGTTAAATAAAATTAGCTGAGATTAATTAATTAGTTGATGATGATTGTGTGATGGATGTTGATGTTTGAATGGTTGTTAATGAATTAGATAATACACTGAACACTAGTAAGCGTTATTGTTTGTAACGCTTGTGCACAGTTAAATGTTTGTTTGTGATGAATGAATTTGTATCCATCTGACCATGTGGTTCATTTGGATAAATATGATTGCATTGCATGATATTGCACACACAAAAACACACCGTGGTTGTGGAAATATATGGGTGATCGATTTAGAACCTCCTTCCTATATACGATTTTATTCAATTGTCAAATAATGTTTAATTGTTAGTTTTGTATTAAATATCAACTTTTTAAATATTGAATTAGGATTGGAAATGATTTGAATTATGTATTGATTTTGTATAACGATCTTTATATCTATCTGAAACCAGTTTTGGTAAAGTATATTATTTTCAATTTAAATTCGAAATGAGATTTTGAAATTTGAATATGGTTTTTAAATATATATTAACGATATCTCTTTATTAACAATAATAATAATAATATACGCCAGAACATTCTATGATGACAGAGAGGATAGTTTCTAGGCTTGGGTTTGGAAATTCAGTTTCCTACTCTCCCTAGCTATCCCTAACTGGTCCGACAAACGGAATGGTAAATTCGAAATATAATTTGAAATATATTTTGAAACTGTTTTTCAAATAAGTTGGAAATATAAAATAAATTTGAAAAGGATTTGAATAATTTATATCATTATATGGTTTGAATAGAACGCACTATAATGCGACAATTCGTAAATATAGATTTCAAGTTTGAATGGTTTTAACTTGATTATTTGAAATTAATTCGACGTGAAATAAGAAACGTTGAATTGCAAATGATAACAGTTTTTAAAAAACATTGAAATATTTGAATTTCGAACAATTTTAAATCTATTTGATTTAAATGGCAATTTTTTTTACAGTAGTACTTTTGGTAACACTTCCTAATGTTGTTATTTGTTTTGAAATTTATAGGCGTAAACCATTATTTGACTGTAAGAATGAAAAAAAAAATAGTTTCGAAGATTATTGAAGTATTAGAAATATTTATATGGAATTGAAATGGGTTTTCCAATTTTAAAATTTGGATATGGTTGGAGATAAACCTTCGGATGTTTGATACTAATTTGGTAAATGAAAACTCTTATTATCTGAGGAATTTAAAAAGGAATTCACCGTTATTCCGCTTATAATATGAGTTGGATACGGTAATTAATATTGAAGATAAGTTGATGGTATTTCTATCCAGATCTAGTGTCGAAGAGTTGAATAAATCTTTCAATTAAGATACAGGGTTTCTTAACCTGGTTGAAATAAGTAAGATGGAAATAATCTTCGATGTTTGGTATGAAACCTCATGATGTAAACATATACTATCTAGGGAATTTTAAAGATATTATTATATCGTAATTCCACTTATAGTATTCGTTGGTTTTGAGAATTTATATCGAATATAAGTGGATAAAAATTTCTGTGTAACTTATAATACAATATCGATTGATTTAGGTATTGTCGTGAATCGTATCTTCAATAATATCATTCTTGAAACCCAATGAAATTGAGTGGTGGAAATTCATATCTTAATTGGGAATTAAATCAAATCTTTGATTTGAGGGAATTAAAAGTAAGAAATTGAAGCGAAGGTATAACCTTTGATTTCAAAGTTGAGTTTAGATGATAACGAGATGTATGAAATTTATAGTAATTCAAATCTTGAATCGTAAATGAATTGATAAATATTTGGAAGGATATTTGAATTAAAAGCCTGCGTAAACCATAACTACTGTTTTAAGTGCGCTTATTACTTGGAAAGACCGCGATCAAGTATATGTTCGAAAACCATTCCAAGTAATAATACGACGTTATGAAGCAATTCAAGACTTGGTAAACGATGAATGAAGACTGGGAATATTTGAATTGTTCAAATTGATTGTTGATTGATGTCTCGATTGGGTAGGCCACCCGATACGAGGTATGAATTTGCATGAGACCTGAACATATTTAAGTATTTTCGGGTTGTTGTTCCGTTCAGACCCAGAACGAACTTGTATGGATGGTGTGTCTGACGTTGAAATTGACCGCATAGCACTGATTTCCGTTGATGTATATCGGATTTGTGGCAATATATTATCCTCAACTCTAAGTTATATGAACTTAGAGGGTATGCATTGATTTAAATTAGTGATATGTTGTGAATTGTCAATGTGGCATACCCAAGTTATGAAAAGAGCTAGTGATGATCAAACAATGGCTTATTGAAGCATAACTTTGTGTATAACGTGACATCTACAAACCTCACACCCCGGATTGATGAGAAACTGACGGTTAGGTTTTATACTTATATATGAATTGATGATGAAGCTATGCAGAAGTGGGAAACCACTTATGAACCTGGGGAGGTTGGGTATGTTCGGGGGGCCATGTCTGGTCGAAAACCATTGATCTGCCATAACGATGTGTAGTTGGTGTCCGTGATAGACGAAAAAGCCGTGAGGCACTTCGTTTTGTATCTTTGATTGATCTTTCGTGCCAGGATTCTTCAAATTGGAAATCCAATCTCCAATACGAGCCATATGATTTTGGTTTGTATATATATATGGCAACATAATATTATGGGTATTATGCCGTCTAGGATTAATACATTTATTTGCGAAATTGTTTTTCCACATTATATGATAGTATTAAAAGAGGATTTTCACATATGAAAGCATTTTGGTTATCATAAAATAAAACTCGCCCATCTGGTGTGCACTTGCATTGTGTGATGTAGGACGAGCTTATGATAGCTTCATTTTCCAAAGTCATAACGAATTTCGATGCACAGGAATTCACATGGAGTAAACCCGTTCCGCGTTAGCGGCGTGGTCCGGTGAAATTCCTAACTTTAAAATGAACCTAATAATAACTGTTTTATGTTCTCACACCAGTCCTTATTTGGCATGAGGCAGCGTGATAGGGGGTTCTCGCTCTTGGTTTGGTGGCGAGCGGGGGACTCTTACCTCTACACGTCTCAAGAGGGGTTGGTTAGGCATGAGGCCGCGATAATCGAGAGGCTGGCCGTAAAACAAGGTTCTGGGGTACCAGTTTAATGCCACGACGGAGTATTAGGCATTGTCTGATGGTTGAAAAAGACCAGACCATTACATTTTTGGTATCATAGCTTTGGTTATACAAAGCTATGTGGTACAACGTATTTTGAACAAAGGATAGGACTCATCAAAGTTATAGTATCTCATTAGAGATAGGGTTAGAAATACCCTAGAATGAGATTTTGGAATATTATGACGAGAGAGAGTATTTTTGAAACCTATATAAGGTATTTTTGAACAAGTAAATCGTTTTGAAAACGATGATTATTTAAAATATATTTTGAAATATAATTGGAAATAAGGATTTCGAGTGTTTTATTCGACGTCACAATTGGACTATCGAGTATGTAAGGATTTTGAATATACGTCTGATCAACGTATATACGAAGTCCAATATATACTAAGTAGATGTAGGGTCACACTCTAGTCGCTCGAGGATGATTTTATTGATGACCATGGCACCATCAGTAGTTATTTTCGAGTTCCGAAAGTGGGATGATTATATGGTTTCAATTAACACGTCGAGGAATAGTTGAATCATTTTGATATGTTAGAATTATTAAAAGGGAATATAATGTATGCACAATATGCTATAGAAGCAAAATTCAACTATTTTGATAATAATAAAATGGGGATATTGTAGAAGTAAACTATACTTAAGAATTAGAAACAACACGTAAGTGTAAAAAAAATCATATCAATTCCACCCTCAAGGAATCTGAAGATGATTTAGACTTAAGTTAAGAATTTATTTAAAGAGATGATTTTTACTTAAGTTAGGAATGAGTTTAAAAAGTTAATCGTAACAAACATCGAAGTAGGAGGAATTTGGACCTTTGAAATATTAAATTTTAAGAAGTGATTTCTGAAAAATGTTAAGATTAATATTTGAAAACAACCCTAGCTTGAACATGTATACACATAATCAGAGTGCGTAGAGGAAGCGTAATGGTATAAAACTGTTTTAAGAGATTTTCTGGCTAGTTGAGCAAGAAAAATTTTCTAGATATGATTTGATATTTAAACATGAATGAAAAAGAGATTATATATGTTTTGAATTTTTTTAGTGGATTTGGAAAATGTGTTATTCAATTTGGTGAATATGACAACTAGAATAATGAGTATAAATTTAACTTATAAATGAGTTAATATGAGATTGGAACGATTGGAATAAAAATTTGAAATAGAATGAGTATTTCGGAAATATAATTCTATCACTTACCTTGTCGCTGGGTTTTGCTCGACCCATTGTCATATTTTGATTATCACCCCGAATTGTCATGCTTGAAATTTTAACTATTCAACTTTATTTTTTTCCCCTGCTCTGATAACGCCTTGGACAAGTGAATTAATTTGGATTTGAAACCAGTATTTTTAATTATCTCTTAAATTGAACTTGAATTTGTATCGAGTGCAAGAAAAATTTCTAATACTGAATTTAGCCAAGATGGTATTTTGCAGGATCATTGAATGATTAGGGAAAGGAATATCTGAGAATTTAGATTTATATTTCTAATTTAAACACTTGGTCTTAGAATTGATAAGAAATCATGGGTTCTGTAAGAGTAAGTTAGAAAGATAATTTCCAAACTTTAAAATTTTCTTAGGGTCATAGACCTTTAAGTACTAGACATTATCTATCCTAATTTCTCCTCTGGGTAGTGGTAGCAGCTCTGAGTCTAACTCAGATAATTTAATTTTAATCATGACTTGTGAAGACCCAAGTAATCGCGAGATTATAGAAGTTTCCTCAGACTCTACCTTTAGTGAGAATCAGATAGAGTATCCTGAGATAATATGGACCTTGTTTCTGACCATTACATTTCTGATATGTTAAGAGAGAAATTGGAATTTAAAATTTGTGAAGGAGTTTAAGTTTACTCGACTTCCTTTTCAAGGACGAAAAGTTTTTAAGGGGAGATGAATGTAACACCCGAGAATTTTAACTAAGTTTGAATTGGATTTTATTATATAATTTTGGATTTTCTGAATATGAATTGGTTTTTATAAGGTTTGAATATAAATTTAAATTTTGAATAAGTAACTTGTTTTATTTTTATATGATTTTTGTATAAGAAAACTTATTTTTAAAAATTATGTTTAATTTATAAGATTCTATGTTTAAGTAATGATATTATTTGATTTTGATAATATTGAATTATAAAATATAAATTTGTTAAGGAATAATTTATTTTTAAGGTTTTACAAGAATGATTATTATTTTATTACTTAGGTAAATTATAATGTTGTTTATAAGATTCTATAAGGATTTTTAAGTATTTATTTTTTAAAACCATTTGTTAGTATTAATTTGGGTAAATCACATATGTATATATTTGATAAATTATATAGATAAATAAATATATTTTTAAATATTAATAAGTTATATTTTATAAACATTTTGTAATAAGATGGTTACATAAATTTGGCTACATCTACAAGTGTTGCAACTATGTTGCTAATTTAAATAAATTAAAATTTTCCTTAGGATAAGATCAAAGGTGAAGTGTCCTATTACATGTCACAATGCATGAAGTATTCCACATAATGAAGACAAGTAGCCATGTATGTGTAAACATGCATGGAGAAGATTTCTCAAAATGATCCAAGTGTCATATGAATTAATGACTAAATTACCCCTCCAAATGCCTATATACAAACCATGTAGTCCTCACCAGCAAGCCACACTTGCGACCTGTGTATCTCACGTTATATACTTCTTCTTGTTCTGTTAATTCCAATCTCCAATAAATTAAAAAATTCATGTTTCTCCTCATTCAAAAATCCACACCACTCAATCCGTTGAGTTTCATCCAAAATGATATGCATGAAAGTTGTTCAGATTTTTGTTTCTGGTTTTTTGAAGCCAACGGATTGAAGTTTCACTGAATAACGAAAGAGATATCTCAGTTTTACAGTAAATATAAGAAATGGGTTCAAATCTTCAGAAAATAAAATCTCTCAATCCGCTTCGAATTGATCGACGCCGTCAGCACCATTGAGATCAGCAAAGAACATAGTATTTTTCATGTTAAACTGAGGCGATTCCGTGTCAACAACTTGAGATGTTCAAAACTAGGTTTAAGGGTTCCCGGAGAATCGAGCGTCGATTTGCGAGGAGTGTGGTGTTGTGATGAGATTGGAGAAAGCTTCGATTGGACAAAAATTGGCGGAATTCGGTGTTGGAATGGGGGGTGGGACATGTTGGGTTCGCGAGTTTCTTGTTCGTTCCAGGTCGCGATATTGTGCAGCGCATTTCAATTTAGGGGACCGGAGTTCGAGCAAGAAGGTGTAGATTGACGAGAAAGTGGAGAGAAACTAGCTGGTGATCTTTGTTGTTGGTTCGGTGGACGTTTGGGGTGGTGCGTGTGCACATTGTGCATGTGAATTGGGTTCTAGGCGTGAGTAAGGAGATGAGACGTGAGGGGAGAAGAAGGAGAGGGAGATGGGCCATGGGTTAGAAGCTTGGATCCGTGCGTTTGTTTGGGCTTTGGGCCCAACTATTTATATGGTATGGTTTCAATTAGTTATTTAAGTTTAAAATTTGTGTAAACTTCATCAGCTAGTATCTAACTTGTTTTGAACCGGATTAATTCGCCGTCGGAGGCGTTAGAACCGTATTAGAAAATAGAACATATCAGAATATTTTACTGATAATTTTAGTTAAGTAGAAAAAAAGAAAAAATAAATAAAAGTCATTGTATATTAATATAACGAAGATCGTTATTAATAGAAATGTCAATATATAAATCAGCTGAAAAATTACTGGCTGCTGATAAGAATGGACTGAGAGCAGTACAAGTAGAGGTGGCAGTATTCATTGATCTGTTCACTCTAGTAATGAAGATTTTGAAGCTTGAATGGTGAGAACTTCTAATTTAAATTATTTATTTAAATTATTTATTTAAATTAGTTAATTAAAATAAGCTGAGATTAATTATAATTAGTTGATGATGATTGTGTGATGGATGTTGATGTTTGAATGGTTGTTCATGAATTAGGTAACACACTGAACACTTGTAAGCGTTATTTTCTGTAATGCTTGTGCACAGTTAAATGTTTGTTTGTGATGAATGAATTTGTATCCATCTGATCATGTGGTTCATTTGGATAAATATGATTGCATTGCATGATATTATACACACACGAAAAAACACCGTGGTTGTGGAAATATATGGGTGATCGATTTAGAACCTCCTTCCTATATAATATTTTATTTAATTTTTAAATAATGTTTAATTGTTAGTTTTTAATTAAATATCAACTTTTTAAATATTGAATTAGGATTGGAAATGATTTGAATTATGTATTGATTTTGTATAACGATCTTTATATCTATCTGAAACCAGTTTTGGTAAAAGTATACTATTTTCAATTTAAATTCGAAATGAGATTTTGAAATTTGAATATGGTTTTTAAATATATATTAACGATGTCTCTTTATTATTAATAATAATATACGCTAGAACGTTCTAGGATGACAGAGAGGATAATGTCTAGGATTGGGTTTGGAAATTCAGTTTCCTGCTCTCCCTGGCTATCCCTAACTGATCCGACAAACGGAATGGTAAATTCGAAATCTAATTTGAAATATATTTCAATTTTTTTTTTCAAATGATTTGGAAATATAAGATAAATTTGAAAAGGATTTGAATAATTTATATCATTATATGGTTTGAATAGAACGCACTATGATGCGACAATTAGTAAATATCGATTTCAAGTTTGAATGGTTTTAACTTGATTATTTGAAATTAATTTGACGTGAAATAAGAAACATTGAATTGCAAATGATAAAAGTTTTGAAAAAACATTGGAATATTTGAATTTTGAACGATTTTAAATCTATTTGATTTAAATGGCAATTTTTTTTTACAGCAGTACTTTTGGTAACACTTCCAAATGTTGTTATTGGTTTTGAAATTTATAGGCGTAAACCATTAATTGACTGTAAGAATGAAAAAAAAATACTTTCGAAGATTATTGAAGTATTAGAAATATTTATATGGAATTGAAACGGGTTTTCCAATTCTAAAATTTGGATATGGTTAGAGATAAATCTTCGGATGTTTGATATTAATTTGGTAAATGAAAACACTTATTATCTGAGGAATTTAAAAGGGAATTCACCATTATTCCGCTTGTAATATGAGTTGGATACGGTAATTAATATTGAAGATAAGTTGATGGTATTTCTATCTAGATCTAGTGTCGAAGAGTTGAATAAATATTTCAATTAAGATACAGGGTTTCTCAACCTGATTGAAATAAGTAAGATAGAAATAATCTTCGATGTTTAGTATGAAACCTCATGATGTAAACGTATACTATCTGGGGAATTTGAAAGATATTATTATATCGTTATTCCACTCATAGTATTCACTGGTTTTGAGGATTTGTGTCGAATATAAGTGGATAAAAATTTCTGTGTAACTTATAATACAATATTAATTGATTTAGGTTTTTTCGTGAATCGTATCCTCAATAATATCATTCTTGAAACCCAATGAAATTGAGTGGTGGAAATTCATATCGTAATCAGGAATTAAATCAAATCTTTGATTCGAGGGAATTAAAAGTAAGAAATTAAAGAGAAGGTATATCCTTTGATTTCAAAGTTGAGTTAAGATGATAACAAGATATATGAAATTTATAGTAATTCAAATCTTGAATCGTAAATGAATTGATAACTATTTGGAAGGAGATTTGAATTGAAAGCCTGGGTAAACCATAGCTACCATTTTAAGTGCGCTTATTACTTGGAAAGACTGGGATCGAGTATATGTTCGAAAACCGTTCCAAGTAATAATACGATGTTATGAAGCAATTCAAGACTTGGTAAATGATGAATGAAGACCAGGAATATTTGAATTGTTTATATTGATTGTTGATTGATGTCTCGGTTGGGTAGGCCACCCGATACGAGGTATGAATTTGCATGAGACCTGAACATATTTAAGTATTTTCGGGTTATTGTTCCGTTCAGACCCAGAACGGACTTGTATGGATGGTGTGTCTGATGTTGAAATTGACCGCATAACACTGATTTCCGTTGATGAATATCGGATTTGTGGTAATATATTATCCTCAACTCTAAGTCATATGAAATTAGAGGGTATGCATTGATTTAGATCAGTGATATGTCGTGAATTGTCAATGTGGCATACCCGAGTTATGAAACGAGCTAGTGATGATCAAAGAATGGCTTATTGAAGCATAGCTTTGTGTATGACATAACATCGACAAACTTCACACCTCGTATTAATGAGAAATTGGCGGTTAGGTTTTATACTTATATATGAATTGACGATGAAGCTGTGCAGCAATGGGAAACCACTTATGAACTTGGGGAAGATGGGTATGTTCGGGGGGTCGTGTCTAGTCGAAAACCATTGATCTGCCCTGACGATGTGTAGTTGGTGTCCATGATGGACGAAAAATCCGTGAGGCACTTCGTTTTGTAACCCTGATTGATCTTTCTTTCCAGGAATCATCAAGTTGGAAATCCAATCTCCAATACGAGCCATATGGTTTTGGTTTGTATATATATATATATGGAGCGATAATATTATGGGTATTCTACCATCTAAGATTAATACATTTATTTGCGAAATTGTTTTCCCATGCTATATGATAGTATTAAAAGAGGATTTTCGCGTATGAAAGCATTTTGGCTATCATAAGATAAAACTCGCCCATCTGGTGTGCGCTTGCATTGTGTAATGTGGGACAAGCTTATGATAGCTTCATTTTCCAAAGTCATAACGAATTTTGATGCACTGGAATTCACATGGAGTAAACCCGTTCTGCGTTAGCGGAGTAGTCCGGTGAAATTCCTAACTTTAAAATGAACCTAATAATAACTGTTGTGAGTTCTCACACCAGTCCCCGACTGACCTGGAGTTTATTATTCCTTTCTAAACTCTGGGTGCCCATTAATTTCCACATGGGTAGCTAGTAGTTTAGTTTTGCGGTTGTAAATCGTTGGAGCATGATTCGGAGCGCTTTTAGAGCTGGAGTCCACGCTAGAGTTTGGAGCTTCCGCTATACCTTACGGTTTCTTCCATTGAGAGTATATTTTCTTTTCTTCCGCTGTATGTGTTGTAACTATGTTATTCTATGTAACTATGATGTGACATTGTAATTTGCAATGAAAAGTTCTGTTATTTTGTGTAAATATGTAAGTACCCATAACAATTCGTCTTTATGAACAATTTAAGTCAGTTTAATTAGCGGTGAAAATCGAGCAAAAATGCCGGTCGTTACATATTCTCTTAGCATAATATCCAGAATATATTTGTGCAATCAGTTAGTGATTAACGGATCTGACAATGTGTCATTTAAAGTGTTTGTGCTATCGATGAAATGTAAGTAATCATAGCCTCAGGCCTCAACAACTGGGAAATGAAAAAAATCAGGCATGCAGCGAGGCTAAGTGAGTACTCCAATTAGGGTGTATTATCACCTATCTAGAGAAATTCATTTCATTCTTTATTCTATTCGATACTGTCCCATTCAGGAAAATGGTTGCTGATCCCAACCGTTGATGATATACATTCGATACACTCCAGCGAATTGAGTGGTCGGTCATGCGTGGCCGGGTTACAAGATGTTCTTGTTGAACCCAGTGTATTCTCTCTAGAGATACACTATCGAAAGGTGGTTCCATACCTTGTCATAGTTGGAAATTCATTACCCAATAAGTGCTCACGGTTTTTGCTTATACATTATATTATGTGGAATGTGAGATGCAAACGTTCCACAAGATTGTTATTTATTTGATTTAGATACTATTATAATATCAGAAGTTTAGATATAAAGATTATCATTTCTTTCAAAAGGATTTTGAATGTTAAATCAAGTGTTTTGGATTCTCATAAGGGAAAAACCCGTTCCGTGTTATATGGCGTGGTCTTATGAGATATCGTTTATTTTCTCAAACTATTTTAAATTGTTTACTCATACCGGTCCCATTATTGACCCAGAGTTTATTTTGTTTTGTTTTACCTAAACTCTTGGGTGCCCAAATTTGTACGGGCAATCAAGTAGTTTAGGATTTTACAGATTTATCTGAAGGAGCTTGGAGCAGGAGGCTTCAGTGTTAGATATATAGTATTTTTATTTCCGCTGTGTTGTAAGTGTTGTACTTTGATAATTGTATGTTATACAGTTAAAATTTTGTATTTCAAAAGGTATGATATATTATATTTTATTCCACTGCGATGTGAGATTCTGTGTTGTTATTTCTGTTCTTCTTCTACCTTTTTCTTCTTAAAAACTGATTCATATTTCTATGATATTTGGGTTGGTCGTGTGATGTATGTAGTCAACTCAGATAGTATGGATTTGCAGGTCGTTACACTGGAATTGTGTGGTTTATAGTCGGTTCAAAGGGCGAGGGACTGCGGGTCGTAACAGTTTTTTTCTCTTCAGTTTACTGCATTATTTTATTCCAATGAGTATGATGGACGACTGGATAAACTCTGGAGCAAGAAACTATAGATTGAAACTAGAGTGAGTGTGGGTGAGTGTGTATATGTATATGAGCGAATGAGTGTGTAGTGAGGAGTCAATGTATACAAGTGAAATGTAATGAGGATGTAAATGTACAAGTGATTGTGTAATAGAGATGAAACAGTAAGTGTACTATTTGAAAGTGTAATAAATATTGTTTAAAAATAAATTCAGAGTTAAATATTCAATTTTCGTTAATATTTTTTAATAGTTGTGTAATATTGGAACCAGTTGCAAGTTTCAACATTTTACAATGGGCATTAATTGATGTCATAGAGTCTATTGCAACGGCCAATGCCCATTGTAAAAAGATGACCTAATACAACGTGGCCTATTACAACGGGCATTAACTGTTTTCATAGAGTCTATTGCAATGGGCAATGACTGTTGTAAAAAGGTTGCCTATTATAACGGCCGCAATGTCCATTGCAAAACCCATATTACAGCGGGCATTGCCCATTGTAAAAAGGGTGTCTTGTTATAGTGCACGCACGTGCACATCACACCATTGATAAATATTTTTACTTTGAAGATTGAAGTTGGACTTCCGTATGTAATGTATGGGTATTTGATATTACTTGAATCGACATTGGATATAACCACAATTCCTTCAGTCGTTTTGAATATTTGGAGAGAAAAAATATAGGTGTAAGTATCACCACCAAGCATGTAGGTAGATCGTACTAGAGTTTGAGAAGTTTGTGATTTCAAGAAGTAATCTATAAGATTAATATTAGAATTTGTAGTGTTAATTATCTAATGAACTGTAAAATTCTTTTCAAACATGTTTCTATTACAAAATAAGAACGCAAGACATCAAAGATAACATTTTTTATTCATCTATATTACCAGTAAAATACAATTATGAGCTCTAGATTTATAGATTCCTCAAGCAATGTAGATTACAATAATATTATTTAATATTTAACATATTCACCATTATTGTTAATATATATTACAATGCCCCCCTTTAAATATGCGTAAGTAAAGACGATAAGAATAATTATTTCATTTAAATCCTTGCTAGAAAAACCCAAGTGGGAAAAATATATATGTAAATGAGTGTAATTTGTTTTCAACTTTAGGTAACATATTTTATAATGTTATGTGAGAGCTAATACTTCCGAATCAAGACAATACGTTGTTAAAACCTTGCAAACCAAAACTCAATCAGAAAAATCTTAGTTAAAGAAAAAAAGTATATTATAACATACTTCTACACGCTTTCCTTAACTTATAACGCGTTATTTAATCAATGTGCCGATGGAGATGAAACAAACCAATTTTATATACCATTTTCTTAAGCATCGTTTATGGAAGTGATTTTGCAAATAAGTTCATTAGATATTCTAAGGACTAAATTTGTTTCATCTCTATCTTGTTATATTTTTTAGTTTTGTGTTAAAAAAGGATAAATGTGCCTCTTTTTATTATCCTTACTGTAACATGCTTGAATTTTTCCTATGAAAATTGTATTATCTTCATAACTATTAGTTGATCATTCTATAAATGATGAGAGTTAACTTGTATTTCAAATATGCTAAATTATTTATCTCAACCAAATACATTCTTTGTGACGGCCCGCCCCGCACCAGCCAACATTTCCAATGAAAGTGCGTTGTGCCAATGCCCGACTAGCATGGGACGATAGCCAAAGAAAGGAAAAGAAGGGAATTTGGACTAACAAGGAACCTATAGAATGTCTTACAGCGCATGGAATAAAATATAATAATAACATACTTGACATAAAACAGGTGAGACAGTGCATAAGCTGAAAACTAAACCATAATCATCATAGTAGCGGAAATTCAAAATACAGCTTATTACAACTCCAACACATTGTCTCTAAAGCAAAGAAAAAGGTACACTACTAATGCCCAAAGCAGTGACCAGCAACAACACAGGGAGAATATCTATATATATCATTTGTGGAAGCCTCCTGCTCGTCTCCGGTACAGCTACTCATGCATACCACCTAACATCTCTCTAGTCTGCCCGTTTAAGAGCACCCAGAGTAATAAGAAGAGACATAAAACTATGGATCAAACAAAAGTATGGTATGAGCGATAAGCAGCCAAACAGAATAATAACAGGTATACATAACCATACCTGGACCTGCAACCAAAGAGTTATCACAACAGGATGTACAATACTCTAAGGTGGCACTAACATATGGTGTAAAGATACGAAGAAGAGGTGTGCATGTCATAGTGATATCAAACAATCAAGCATAGAAACCATCCTCACATCTCTCACTCAGAGCGTAAAGCATATGATACAAACTGCTTTGACCACCCAAACCCTTTGCTATGATCACTCTGCCCCATGGAGTCATGATGACTCCATTGCACTGATCCATAGCCACTAATCTCTTGCTATGTCCACTCTACCCCCATGAAGTCATGACGACTTCACTGCACTGGCTCATAGCCATGCTACGATCACTCTGCCCCATGGAGGAATAACTACCCCACTGCACTGATCCATAGCCTAACATCCATGTTGGTGGTGAATCAAAGTTATGGACGTCGATAACCTCTTAGCACACATCCCACAGAAAAGCCCAACTCGTGAAGTTTACTCATTGGTTCCCATTTGGATCCTGAGTACAAACTTATCATTTGGACTACCTTTGTATCACGGGCTTTAATCATCATCTTACTTCGACCTCCGTTTGGTTCGTGATCATCACTTGGGTTTGATTCGTGATATACAACTCATGCCAAACTCCTCGGTTCGATTCGGATGTACCCCTTCGGTTTGCCTTGTGTCACACCCTGGCTCTTGCTCTTGGCAACATCCAGTCTGGTTCATGGGACACCGGTTCGGTTCGCGCAAGAACATCTGTGTCGGGTCATGATGTCCTCCCTCTGGCGGTTCGGATCATGAGCTCAAGTCGGTTCAGAGCTTCTGGTTCGTGTTCCTCCTTTAGGGTGGTTTGTGCCACACGACTCGAGTGCTTCTCCAGAACAATGGCTCACGGCTCGGGATCGGCCTTGGGACCACGAACGGGTCAGCTCATGAAGTCTTGATCAGATCGGATCGCGGCACCTTGATAACGAACCGGTTCGGTTCGGGTTTCCTGCACTTGTTTCCAGCAACTGTTTACGCCACAAGATGGCGTTTTCGATCATTATAAGTGTTTTAAGAAATCATAAATCATACCAAACAGTCATAGCAACATATAACATCAACGATAAACACCAAAATGATAAATAACTATGTCAAAATGGATCAAACATACCCAAAACCCATACTTTCCCCTTAATCATGCTTAACCATAACTAACGATAGGATTAGCAAAACATATCCAAATTAACCCAAGTTCCTAACAGAGGCTTAAAATAATATTTTAGAATTTCTAAACATTTTTCCAGAATTAATAATGTATAATTTCGTTAATTAACACTAGTCACCCCTAATTAGTCGTAATTAGTGGAAAACAATGCAAACCACTAACCTTAGCCCCAAATAAAACTTAGATCTAGAACTATCTCTGATTTGGGGCGTTTTCCTATGCGACACAGCAGCTCCAACTCTGATTTGGTGTTGATTTGCCTTGATTTGACGTAGACTAGCTTAATCCTTGATTAGAGAGCAATTTGGGGAGAAATTAGAAGGTAGAGGCCATTGTTAGAATTTCTAAGAGGTAAATGGCGGCTAGAAAACTGAATAGAATGAAAATCTAACTCATTTCAGCCTTCCCATAACCTTAATCCCGAAATGGGTTATGGGCCCATTTGCTAATTACCCTAATCAGCCCACTTAAGCAGTTTTTCACCTTCTAAACCTTGTTTCAGCCATATCTCCCAAACGGTGAGTCCGTTCGGCTAATGTGACCACTCTACGGAAAGGTAAACCATCATCTAGATCTAATGGAAGTGGTTTCAGGTCAAACCTCCTTACCAATCAAAAGTTATGTCAAGATCAGCTACGGTAAAACAATCATTTAAAAATCGACAAAAATCGTGAACATGGGAAATGACCCCAATTGTCGTTCCCCAACGTTACACGACCATACAACTTCATATGATAATGAAATAAGTATTCTACGATCCTACGATGCATAGAATGCGGGTCGTTACACTCTCTCCCCCTTAAAAAATTTAGCCCCCAAAATTCCTTAACCAAAAACATACAAAGGTGTTCCGCATGCCTATCAGTCATTCACAAACGATCAAACACACATAACAAGCGCATCAAGTCTATCCTAGCATGCGGAATAACTAAATCGCAATTTAAAATCTTACCAAGAAAAGAGTTCTAGATACATCTTCCTAATGCTCTCCTCTGTCTCCCAAATACAATCATTCTCATCCTCACCCTATTGAACCTTAACTAGATTCACTGCTTTCCTTCGAAATTTCTTCGTATCGTGCTCGATAATACGAACTGGCTTGCGGTTCCTAACCGCCTCGGGTCCTACTTCAATATCATCCAACTGATCAGGTGAAATAGCCGCATCGGGGTCGTGCATGAATTTCCTTAGCTGGGAAACATGAAATATATTATGAACTCCCGCCATCCCGTCCGGCAACTCAACTTTGTACGCCAAATTCCCAACTTGTTCGAGAACTGGGAATGGCCCAACAAATCTTGGTGTTAACTTGCCTCTTTTACCAAATCGAATCATGCTCTTTAACGAAGAAATCTTGACAAACACTAAGTCACCAATGGAGAATTTCAAGTCTCTTCGTCTCTTACCAGCATAACTCTTCTGCCTATCTTGGGCGGCCTTCACTCGTTGTCGTATAACATTGATCTTGTCTGACATTTCGCTTATTACATCAGCTCCAAGCACAAATTTCCCACCGGTCTCTAACCAACATGATGGTGAGTTGCATGGTCTTTCGTACAAGGCTTCAAATGGAGCCATACCAATACAGGACTGATAACTATTATAATATGCGAACTCCACTAGATGCAAATGGTTATCCCAAGACCCTCCAAAATCAAATACACAAGCTCTTAAGAGATCTTCTAATACACGATTCACCCTCTCTGTCTAACCGTCGGTTTGAGGATTATATGCGTTATTGAGATGTAGTTCTGATCCTAAACCCTCTTGTAAGCTCTTCCAAAATCCACTAGTGAACAACGGATCTCGGTCACTTACAATGCCTTCGGGTACTCCATGAAATCTCACTACCCACTTCATATACAGTTCCGCTATTTTAGCTGTTGTTCTATTCGATTTGACGGGTATAAACCTTGCACTCTTTGTCAATCGGTCCACAGTCACCCAAATGCTATCATGGCCCGATCTAGTCCTTAGTAACCCATCAATGAAATCCATTGAGACTTGTTCCCATTTATATTCCGGAATTTCTAATGGTTGCAACAAACCACTAGGATTCTTTTGCTCGGCTTTAACTAGCTGGCAATTCATGCATTTGGAAATAAACTTCCCAATGTCTCTTTTCAGCCTTTCCCAGTAGTAGGTCTGCTTCATGTCTCGGTACATTTTGTTACCACCGGGATGTATAGTCAGTTTTGAGTGATGACATTCTCTAAGTACTTCATCTCTCAATCCATTTACATTGGGCACAACTAGTCTCCCGTTCTTTCTGAGCCATCCATCCTGATCAAGCACATACTTGTTCATCTCCTCGTCGATACCGTCTCTAACTTGGAGATGATTTCCAATAGATTAGGATCGTCCTTATGAATGGAACTAATCCGCTCAATCAAAGTGGGTCTGATCGTCAAACATGCTAGCGTCTCTAGATCCAATTCAGACTTTGGTCTGAAATCGTACCCTCCGATATACTCTAGTTGCTTCCATTCTAAAAATGTGGCCCCTAAATTGACATGTCTCCTACTCAATGCATTAGCTACTGCATTTCCCTTTCCTGGTGTATATGCAATATCGAAATCACAGGAAGCCAAGAATTCTAACCATCTTTGCTGTCAGATATTTAGATCCTTCTGAGAGAAAAGATACTTAAATGACTTATGATCGGTAAACAATTGGAATCTTTCTCCCAAGAGATAATGTCTCCACATCTTCAACGCGAATATGATCGCTGCCAATTCCAAATCATGGGTAGGATATCTTTTCTCATGCGGTTTTAGTTGCCGACTAACATAAGCTAAAACCCAACCTCTTTGAATTAATACAACACCCAGTCCTGTACCGCATGCATCCGTGTATACCGTAATCTCTTCATTCCCTTTAGGAATGACTAACACTGGCGCACACGTCAACTTTTCCTTTAGACTCTTGAATGAATTTTCACACCTTTCATCCCAAACGAAATCTTGATTCTTCTTGGTCAACCGAGTTAATGATGCCGCTATCTTGGAGAAGTCTTGGATAAACTTCTGATAATATCCCGCTAATCCCAAGAAACTTCTTATGTCTATTGCATTCTTGGATGTAGACCAATCTTGTACCATAGCTACCTTCGCAGGATCCACGGCAATACCATTCTCTAAAACAACATGGCCCAAGAATCTCACTTCCCTCCTCCAGAAGTGACACTTAGAAAACTTTGCTTTCAATTGGTATTTTCTCAACACCTCCATCACTATCCTCAAATGTTCCTTATGTTCTTCCTCTGTCCTAGAATAAACCAAGATATCGTCCACGAACACAAGAACAAACTTATTCAATTGATCCCTGAATACTCTATTCACAAGATCCACAAAATATGATGGTGCATTGGTCAACCCGAATGGCACGACCAACCACTCATAAAATCCAGACGGCGTCCGAAAGGCCGTTTTAGGAATACTCTCAGCTTCTACTCGGAGCTGATGAAATACTGTCGCGAGATCCTATTGGGAGAACACTCTCGCTCCACTCAATTGATCAAACAAATCATCTATCCGCGGTAAAGGATACTTATTCTTCGTTGTCACCTTATTCAACTCGCCGTAGTCTACACACAATCGAAGGGAACCGTGTGCCTTGGTAGCAAACACAATTGGTGCTCCCCACTAGGAAACACTTCTTCTGATAAATCCCTTCTTCAAAAGATCGCTTACTTGCACCCCGGGCTCTCGCTGCTCCCTTGGTGCCATACAACAAAGTAGCATCACTATAGGTCTGGCATCTTTCACTAAATCAATATGAAACTCAATCTCTCAGTGTGGTGGAAGTCCGGTCACCTCCTCGAAGACGTCCGGATACTGGCCAGCCACGGGCACATCTAACAACTCATCATGCGGGATGTCGAGGGAATTTAGAAAACTAGCCATTACCCCCATCATAAGTAGACCACCAAACATTACCTTCTGCCCATCATCCGCTCTAACTGTCACCAAAAAGCCCTCACAGACTACCACCACCCCGTACCTTTGGAGCCAATCGACTCTCAAAATATTGCCAAACCCAGTAAAGCCCAAAAAAAAGCAATCACAAGCAAACAAACATCCATGACTCGATAAGACCACATTACGACAAATCATACTAAGGCTAGTCGAACCACCAATCGGGTTCGCCACAACTAAAGGTCTATCGACTATCTCGGGTTCCAATTCCAACCTATCTACCAGGTCACTAGATATGAAGGAATGGGAAGCCCCGATATCAAATATTACTCGAGAAGGAACGTCATAAATAGAAAGCATACCTTGAATGACGACATTCTTTCCTTTCTCCGCCGCAGTTGGGGCATTCGACGAAGAAGGAACAACATTAATAGCATATGCTTTCACAATCTGCTTCTCTTTGGGGGGTTGCAGACATTTATCCTTATGATGTCCCACTTGGCCGTAGTTGAAGCACTTCCTGTCCGTTGGCTTTGCTTGACATTCTTTTGCATAATGGCCCTTCTTGCCATAGCTAAAGCACTCAGCATCTTTATTATTCTTCTTCTGACCATCCTTAGCTTGGTTCTGACTCTGCTTCCTTTTATTCTAAGAATTGTTCTTGCCTCCACCGCTTGCTTGCGGCTTTGGCTCCTCTGCAGATGCAATAGCGACTTCAGTCTCTGGCTTAGGATAAAGGCTCTCTGACCTTAATGCTTTCCCAATAATCGATTCAAAAGTCTCATCAATATGATTTATAAGCCTTTCTCCCAAGTATTGATCTAAACCAGTTATGAACTAATCATTCTTCTTCTCGGGAGTGTCAATAAGGGATAATCCATACTTCGATAAAGTATCGAACTCAGCAATATACTCCAAGACTGCCCTGCCATTCTGCTTAAGCTCGACGAATTTCCTAAACAATTCTGTTTTCTAAGCAGCTGGGATAAACTTATCACTGAATCGGGACTTGAACTGATCCCAAGTAACATGATCCTCAGGAGTAGCTACCTTAATAGCATTCCACCAATTCATAGCCCGTCCGTGCAGTTAACGGGATGCTAGCTTCCTCTTCATCGCATCATCGATCCCTAAGTTCTCGAAGATGTGCTCACAACTATCGAGCCAATCTTGAAATTCTGTAGCCAATTCCGTTCCGTAGAACGGCTTCCCACCAAGACTAGTGTAGTCCTTACAAAGCTTGGCGAAATCAGCCCTAGGCGTCTGCACCGCTGCACCACCACCATTTGCAGCATTAGGACATGCCCTCTGAACATCCTTAAGCATCTCTCTCATGAAGTCAGTGAACATCATCCTCATATCAGGAGCATTCCCATTATTAGCTCCTCTACCAGTACCCCCTCATAAGTCGACTCATCGTTCAATCTGTAGGAAGAAACGATTAACCATCTCTTTAACGGTGCCAGTGCGGTGCGGCTTCATCCTTAAATATACAAATAGTGTATATATATAACTTTTGAAAACCAAAATATCATAAATATGAGCTCTCATATATGTACTATCCCTCCCTGGTGTCTTTCCCTAGGTTAACTACACAACCTATAGCTCTGGTACCAAGTGTGACGGCCTGCCCCGCACCAGCCGACATTTCCAATGAAAGTGCGCTGTGCCAATGCCCGACTAGCACGGGACGGTCGCCAAAGAAAGGAAAAGAAGGGAATTTGGACTAACAAGGAACCTGTAGAATGTCTTACAGTGCATGGAATAAAACATAATAATAACATACCTGACAAAAAACAGGGGAGGCAGTGCATAAGCTGAAAACTAAACCATAATCATCATAGCAGCGGAAATTCAAAATATAGCTTATTACAACTCCAACATACTGTCTCTAAAGCAAAGAAAAAGGTACATTACTAATGCCTAAAGCAGTGACCAGCAACAACACATGGAGAATATCTATATATGTCATACGTGCAAGCATCCTGCTCGTCTCTAGCATAGCTACTCGTGCATACCACCTAACCTGTCTCTAGTCTGCCCGTTTAAGAGCACCCAGAGTAATAAGAAGAGACATAAAACTCTGGTATGAGTGATAAGCAACAAAACAGAATAATAACAGGTATACATAAACATACCTGGACCTGCAACCAAAGAGTTAACACAACAGGATGTACAATACTCTAAGGTGACACTAACATATGGTGTAAAGATACGGAGAAGAGGTGTGCATGTCATAGTGATATCTAACAATCAAGCATAGCAACCATCCTCACATCTCTTACTCAGTGCATAAAGCATACGATATCCACTACTTTGACCACCCAAATCCTTTGCTATGATCACTCTACCCCCATGGAGTCATGGTGACTCCACTGCACTGATCCATAGCCACTAATCCCTTGTTATGTCCACTTTGCCCCCATGAAGTCATGACGACTTCACTGCACTGGCTCATAGCCATGCTACAATCATTCTTCCCCATGGAGTAATATCTACCCCACTGCACTGATCCATAGCCTAACATCCATCTTAGTGGTGAATCAAAGTTATGGACGTCGATAACCCCTCAGCACACATCCCGCAGCAAAGCCCAACTCGTGAAGTTAACTCATTGGTTCCCAACTGGATCCTGAGTACAAACTTCCCGTTTGGACTACCTTTGCATCACGGGCTTTAATCATCATCGTACTTCAATCTCCATTTGGTTCATGATCATCACTTGGGTTGATATACAACTCATGCCAAACTCCTCGGTTCGGTTCGGATGTACGCATTCGGTTTGGCTCATGGCACATCCTGGCTTCTGCTCGTGGCAACATCCAGTCTGGCTCGTGGGACACCGGTTTGGCTCGTGCAAGATCATCCGGGTCGGGTCGTGATGTCCTCCCTTTGGCGGTTTGGATCATGAGATCAAGTCGGTTCAGAGCTTCTGGTTCATGTTCCTCCTCTAGGGTGGTTCATGCCACACGACTCGAGTGCTTCTCCAGAGAAATGGCTCACGGCTCAGGCTCACCCTTGGGGCCACGAACGGGTCAGCTCGTGAAGTCTTGGTCGGATGGGATCGTGGCACCTTGATCACGAACTAGTTCAATTCGGGTTTCCTGCACTTATTTTCAACAACTGCTTACGCCATACGACAGCGTTTTTGACTATTCTAACTATTCTATGTAATCATAAATCATACCAAACAGTCATAGCAACATATAACGTCAACCATAAACACCAAAATGATAAATAACTATGTCAAAATGGATCAAACATACCCAAAACTCATACTTTCCCCATAATCAAGCTTAATCATAACTAATGGTAGGATTAGAAAAACATACCCAAATTCCTAACAGAGGCCTAAAATAATATTTCAGAATTTCTAAACATTTTTCCAGAGTTTAATAATGTATAATTTCGTTAATTAACACTAAAAACCCCTAATTAGCCATAATTAGTGGAAAACAATGCAAACCACTCACCTTAACCACAAATAAAACTTAGATCTGAAAACTATCTTTGACTTGGGGTGTTTTCCTATGTGACACAGCAGCTCCAACTCTGATTTGGTGTTGATTTGACGTAGATTAGCTCAATCCTTGATTAGAGAGTGATTTGGGATGAAATTAAAAGGTGGAGGCTATTATTAGGGTTTCTAAGAGGTAAATGGCGGCTAGAAAACTAAAATAGAATTAAAACCTAACTCATTTCAGCCTCCCCATAACCCTAATCCCGAAATGGGTTATGAGCATATTTGCTAATCACTCTATTCAGCCAACTTAAGCAGTTTTTCACCTTCTAAACCTTGTTTCAGCCATATCTCCCAAACAGTGAGTCCGTTTGGCTAATGTGACCACTCTACGGAAAGGTAAACCATCATCCAAATATAAGGGAAGTGGTTTCAGGTCAAAACTCCTTACCAATCAAAAGGTATGGCCGAAACAAGGTCAGCTAGGGGTAAAACGGTCATTTAAAAATCGAAAAAAATTGTGAACATGGGAAATGACCCCAATAGTCATTCCCCAAAGTTACACGATCATACAACTTCATATGATAATGAAATTAATATTCTACGATCCTCTGATGCATAGAATACGGGTCGTTACATTCTTGGCTTACTTCATGTGTCTGTATTTCAGATTGATTAGATGATGTTACTATCAATGTCTACTTTGTAGACTGCCATGAAATAGCTGCATAATTGTTATTAAACACGTAACCAGTTTATGATTCTGCTTAATGTGGGTTAAAAAGATAACCTGCTTCGGCATAGCCAGCTAGATTAGGACTATTTCTATGTAAGAGTAAAACAAGCTAAAAAAATTCAATCCATGAAAATATATCATGATATGTTTTATCATATTTCGATATCTTTTCGTTTATTTTGCCTTGCTAGAATATTTACTTAGTATTCAATATTGCATCTCGTGCATTGGACAAACATAAAAATGTGATGTTGGCATTGAGATACGGTACTTCTAGACAGAACACATTTTCGTCATCTTCTTTTGAATGATAAGGGATCTTTTTAATATTCAAAGATTTAATAACCATATGCATACAAAGTGGATATGCTTCGTTCGTATGAAAGCACTTCAAGATTTTCTAGATGTATTTTGACTGCTATACTAGCATACTATTATTATTGTGCTTGATCTACATACTGAGACAATATTTAGTTTTACCAAGATCCTTCACTTTGAATTCTTCTTTTAAGTAATTTATTCTTTTTTCAGTCTCTTCTGTAGTCCCTATCAAATTTATATCATTAATATAAATTGCCAAAATAGCAAATCCTTTTTTGATATCTTTATAAAGAAAAATGAATAAATGATGTTGCTTTTATATACAGCTTTTATCAAGTATTCACTATGATGGTTATTTTATATTATTCCAGGTTGTTACATACCATATAGTAACCATCTCAGTTTTAATGAGTACGTGGACTTTGATTTTTGCTTTAGGCAATTTACTTCCATTCAGGATTTTCACGTAAATTTTGATATCTAATTCGTCGTAAAGATAAGTAATCAAAACATGAATTAATCTTATATCATGTTTTTCAAAAACTATAAGGCATATTGAAATATTATGCCATCCATTATAGGGGAGTGCCTTTTTTCAAAGTCATGCCTTGTATGTCGCGACTTCATTCTTAGTCATTACATTTTTCAAGCATATACCCATTTATAACTCACTGGTTTAACATTTTCTATTTTTTCTGTATCAATCCATGTACATCATTTTTTAAAAGTTATATAACTCAACTTGGATATATCTTTTCATTTTGGTCAGCTGTGTCTCTTTCGACATTAATTTATGTTAGTTGATTCATTATCATTATTTTTATCATAGTCATGACTTTTGGTTATTTCAATAGCCACTACAAATGAGAATATGTCAATAATTATTGTTTTACTTCGGCCTCACATTTCTTTATAGTTTGTTCAAAATATCGAGATCTTATTATTATTAGGCACCATTCAATCATTTTATATGGGATAATAATTCCTTTGGCATTTTTATGAGAATTTATATTTTTATTTAGGTTATCTTTTAGATCATTTCTAACCTCTTTGCAAGGTTCTCCAATTTGAATATATGTAACGACCCACCTTTTCAGAAAGATTAAGTCTATAATAATCCACACTTCTTTAACTCAAACTATTCAAAAGGATAGATTATCAATGGGTTTGTTTTGAAGAAATAAGATTGCAGAAGAACAAATACATAATCTTGTATTTAAAGGAAAAAATATAATAAATACATAAACAATTCATGAAGTTGTTTATCAATATACATTTGATATCATTTTTACACCATAAAAAACATTGTATATTAACAGGTAGAGTAAACTATTTCTATAGAACACTAATAGTAAGTAAGGTCCTCGACTCCATCTTCGTCTTCAGAAATAACTGTCTACAAGATACAAAAGTACTCGATATGACTTGATAATAAAGTAAAACAAAACACTCAAGTCAAACTAATATTCCTGTGAAATGAAATCAACTTAAGTGAAATATACAAGTAACTCAATAAGTGTAATGTTCAAGTTTAAATAACATCATAGTTCATGTCATAAATCGATTTAGTTCAAATACTGATTTCATTATTGTTTTTGCAAATCAATTTATTGTCGTATTCAATTTTCAAGTTCAAATTCCCATATTTTAAGACGGTTCATTACCTAAACTCATATTTCAATTTTAGATTTTCATGTCACGCTTAATTTAATGAAGATATTTGACAATTTGGACTTAATTATTGAAATTGAAAATAGTCATTTATAATTATATGAATATAATAGCTTAATTTAATATATAATTGTCAACTAAAATAGTTATATAATATAAATGTTTAAATTGAATATAAAATAGTTTAATTATGTAGTTGTAAAAAAAACTATACAATTATAAAATGGTTTAATTGTATGGTTATAAAACATAAATAGTTAAATTTCATACAAATAACTTAATTAAAAATAGTTATAATGAAACAGCCCAAACTTCCCTATAAAGGAAAGCTTGGATTGAGTTGAGAACACGACGCATCAAATCACAAACAATAGAACATTTCATTGCTATTACAACAATTACATCAGAGTACAAGAATATTCCAAAGTATGAATAATTATTACACATGGTAAATACAATATCAGAGGTTTTAAAAATTACATAGCAGCGGGTAATAATACATAAGTACAATGCGTAGCCGAAAATAACAACTGACACAACTGAAAGAGATATACGGATATAAAGCATTCCGAATATAGCTCCAGCTGTAATCCAGGATCCTGTTAAATAGAAATCTGCAAAACCCAAAACTACTGACTGTCTGTGTGGAAAATATAGGCACCCAGAGTTTAGGAAGGAACAATAAACTCCAGGCCAGTCATGGAACCCATGTAAGAACTAAAACAGTCATTAAATCTTTACTTTAAAAGTTGGGATATCATGGGACCACGCCGTAAAACACGGAACAGGTTTACTCTATATGAATCTTAGTTTAAATTAAAACAACGCAATGCTTTTTTGGAAAAATGAAGCTATTATAAGACTCATGTCCCATCACACAATGCAACGCAAGCCGGAGGATAGAGTTTTCCCTTATAATAGCTAAACATGCTTGATACGCTAAAAACAATTCATATTAATATAACTATAAGTGTATAGTGTTTAAGAACAACTTCAAATATAAAAGTATCGATCATAGACGGCATGGGTACCATATATCATGTCGCCATACTAGTTCTACAATTAAAACTGCACAATATCGTATTGGAAGTTGGATTTCCATCTATGAACCAAGGCAAGGGATCGTCCTTATCGAATTCGAGACACTCTAGCCCATGCCTCAGGATCAGAACGCATCGACCCTTGGAGTGCCAGGGCTGGTCCATAAATTCTTTAGTGAATTAGTAGTTCCTGAACAATACGCTTCCATGCCCAATGGGGCATAAAATCCGAGCCACTAGGGACTTAATATCTGAGGTACCTCGCTTTCCATCATCCACATAAGTAAAAATGTCTGGGCTCTATACCATGACACCATTCTAGCTAGAAAGAAATGAAGGTCCTCCCTGGGTCCTTATCCCGTTTCTGGTTCATACCGGGATGTGAGGCTCGCGAAGTAACGTTATACACAAAGCTATGCTAATTAAAGCTGTGCTTTGATCATCAACCACAAGACTCCGCTTTTCAACAAAAGCCTTGATCATTTGCATCTTGGCATGCCACACTGACAATTCACGCCATACAACTGATGTCTATCAATATATATAACCCTTAAGCTCGTACGTCTCATAGAAGGGTGTTAAGCAAGTGAATAAATTCTCCACCACCAAAAAGATATATATTTAATAGAAATAAATTAGTATAGAATGAAATCCAATGTCAAATACACATCCATTTACAAGTCCGTTCTGGGGATGAACGAAAACGGAGGCACCTTATTCCTCGTCCCATATGTCCAATACAGGAGAGAGGTCCTCGCATATCTGTTGATCTCCAAGTACATCTGAACGATCACCACTTATTACCTTGTCTTGGGTTTACAGCCCAATCAAGACATCAGTAATCATCCAAACGATGTGAAGAACTCCGGTCTTCAACCACCGTCTTCATCGTCGATTTGTAATCGTCGTAGTAATTATTAAGAATGAGTTAAACCCGACCTTTCCGAATAACTCGCGTATTTTATAATCAGTAATAAAGTGCTATAAAAACACATCTTATGCCTCATTCCAATTCAGAATATTCTTTTAATAAAATATTAACATTATTAGGGAAAGGTTCCCGTTAATTTTATCAAAGGTAAATTCTTTTAAATTTATTCTTTTAAATCTTCATTTAGATCTCAATTTCAAAAGATTTTATTTTATCTTTTAACAATTTCAAACCAGATTATGTTTTATAAAACTAGTCTGGATTAACGAACCTTACCGTAGTAATCATTTATTATTTATTTTCCCAATCCCAACCTATTCATCCCATGGAGCAAAACTGGTAATACTCTATATCTAACACCATGGCGTTGTCGGTAAAATTAATTACCATTTCATGTTCAAATCTAATTTAAGATTTAACTATCGTCTAGAGTAAAACTGGTGGTACTCCACTTTCAATCATTTTCCGAATTTGATAATTTAAATTATCGCATTCTCATTTCAATCTAATTAAGGACTCATTAAAACATTAATTCAAATTTAATCTCAAAAATCATTACTTAATGATTGTTCAAAGTTAAGAAATTAATCTTATCTTTAACCGGGTTAAAGAACGAATGTCATTTAAAACACAGTTCACGATAAACCCAAGATCATGTTCCATTAATTATGGAATCTTCACAGAAATCATGACAGTATATACCCGATATAAATTTCCGTGTCAGACTAATAACATAAATGGAATAGCGGCAAAGCCTTTTTAATTCCATATATATTAACGTTCTTCATTCATAGAAGCTCATCTCGATTACTACCAAATCGAATTCCATTTAATTCCAATTTAATATATTAAATTGGAAAACTTTGGAAAAATTTCCTTTTCAAACCTTAATAAAAGATTTATAAATTCCAAATTATATTTTCACTGTTAATTGGGTTAAATAACAAATGTCGTTAAAAAAACACAGTTCACCATAAACCCAATTCAAGTTTCATTTTATTCCAATTACTAAATATAATTAGAAACTCTAGTAATCTTAATTAAAAGATTTATTATTTTCACACAGGGTTTAAGAACTGTGTTATTTAAGACAACGTTCACAACAAACCCAAAATACAATTTGACATTAAATAAAAGGCTCTGAATAGAAATTATATCGGCTTATATTCAATATCAAATTCAAAAATCAACAAATATCATATTGGGAATAACGATATTTATATCTTCCAAATTCCTCAACAATCTCCGTATAATCACGGAATCCAATATCGAAATATTTCGATGATAATTTCCATTCCAATTCATACTTTTGGAAAATTTGGTTATGTTAAAACCATTTACAAATCCAATTTATTTATTTAAAAGCATTGGATTATTATCCTTGTTAATAAATAGTTCATTTCAATTAAAATATATTTTAATCTTTTCAAATTTGAATTTTTTCATCCAAAATATTTCCAAATCATTTATTATGATTTTACATAATTTTTCCATATTTTTAATAATTTTATTTAGGCCCTTACAGTCGGTTTCCAATAACGACCACCGAACTGCATTTACAGCGACATTTTCCAAAATTGATTTGGACATAATTTATAATCTAACCATTAGTTTTAAAATCTCTTATATTCATTGGAAATCTTTTTTCGATACGAACCCAATGGTTCAAGTTTTAGGAGAATCCGACGGTCGGATCTCCTGTTACATAATTTTAATCTTTTTTCGATACGAACCCAATGGTCACTGCGCGGCGCATTCTATTCAGGCCAGTAAATATATATATTATATACATTTGATCGGTTTCCATTTAAAACGTATATTATAAATATTTATAAATTCATTTTAAAACAATTCCAACATCATTTTCAATTTTAAATAAAAATTAAGTATTATATATTTTTATTAAAATGATAATATTTTCCAAATATTAGATTTTGAAATCACTTGTTTTTTGTATTCATTATAAAATGAATGAAATTGATCTATAAACTCGTTTGGGTTAAAAATGGCGCTTGCTACTTAACTCCGCTTCACAAATTTCAATATTTTTGTATCCATCCAAAAACGGACATCAAAATCACAATTTTATTCTTTACCGAATACTAAAATATTATTTAAATATTTTATTCCACACATGAATATTTGTAATGGTTTATACATTCAATAAAAATGATATTTTTATTGTTTAAATATTTTTTTCATCACATGAGTATTTAATTCACTTCATTAACATGTTAAAAAATATATTTTTATCTAACAAAAATATTTTAACATATGATCTTTTTTCTTCTTCATTAACATGTTAACGATGACATTTTTATATCTAACAAAAATGTATTTTAACAAATGCTTCTTTTATTGGTTCATACACACAATAACAATGTGATTTTTATTTTTAAAATATTCTTTATTTTAAAAGATTCTTTATTTTAAAAGATTCTTTATTTTAAAAGTATTCTTAATTTCTGAATCGGAATGCGACTCAATCAATTACCATATAATTTTAGTTATATGGATTTCATACATCGCATGTATTCAACAATAATGATAAATAATCATTAAATAGTCCATTCACATCCAAAGTGAAATTTACAACTGTGTGAGCATTAAAATAAATAAATAACGCTCATCACAGTCTGTCAATCCATCGATTGACATACAGCTAAATATTGGGACTAGTGTATGTCAAATATCATCCCAATACCCATGTGGGGTTTTCAAAGAACAACAGTGAATTTAAATAAATTATTGATTAACAAATTTAACCAATTATAATTCGGTTTGAATTATTTTTTTAGTTGGCCAATTTTCACTGTTTAAATTATAAATAAATATTTATAATTTAATTTCAACTACTACATTAATGTTAACATTATTTTTAATATGGTAAACATTTCAACATCACAAACGACACACAATAGAGTCCAAACAAACAATCATGGTTTGTTCAGTAAATAGTGTCGGGTGATGCTAAGCACCGTCTGCATCCTAGTATATATTTAACTGTAAAATAATTAGAGTGAGAAGTTCTCAACTTTGGTTTCCACTCCGCCATTTTTGATTGCACGATTTGGATTTATTACAGTGCGTTGTGTTCTTCGTGATTTCAACGCAATCTGTTTTCATGCAGTTTATATTAAAAATCACATTTTTAACAACACTATATATATTTAAAAATCATATTTTTATAACACTACTACATGTATAAAAATCATATTTTTATACTGCTACTGTATATATAAAAATCACATTTTTATCTTTCTAGAAATTATTTCGTTGCTATGATAAAAAACATATTTTTATCTACTAAAAATTATATTTTTACATAAGTAAAAATCGTATTTTTATATCATTAAAATTCGTATTTTTATATAACTAAAAATCATATCGTTATTCTAATACTATATATATATATATCACATTTTATTCTAATGTTATGCATATAAAAATCAAATTTTTATCTCGCTATCTTCATAATAAAAATCATACTTTTATTTCTCTATCTTCATATTAAAATTCCTATTTTTATTTCAGTATCTTCATAATAAAAATCATATTTTTATTCCTAAGCTATTTATATAAAAATCATATTTTTATTTCAATGCTAAGTACAAAAAAATCATATCTTTATTCCAACACTATATGGACAACAATCATATTGTCATTAACAAAGAAATCATATTTTCATTAACAAAGAAGTCATATTTTCATTAACAAAGAAATCATAGTTTCATTAACAAAGAAATCATACTTTCATTAATAAAGATATCATATTTTCATTAACAAAGAAATCATACTTTCATTAACAAAGAAATCATACTTTCCTTAACAAAGAAATCATACTTTCATTAACAAAGAAATCATACTTTCCTTAACAAAGAAATCATACTTTCCTTAACAAAGAAATCATAATTTCGTTAACAAAGAAATCATATTTTCATAAACAAGAATCATATTTTTAACTTGCCAAAAATATTTTCTTCCTACGATAAGAATCTTATCTTTAACTAATCAAGATGATATAAAAATCATAAATTTAAGTAAATAAAATCATAACTTCTTATAAATAAAAATCATAACTTTATGCGATTAAAAATCATATCTTTATGTGATTAAAAATCATCTCTTTATGCGATTAAAAATCATATCTTTATGCGATTAAAAATCATATCTTTATGCATGGAATTAAAAATCATATCTTTATGTGATTAAAAATCATATCTTTATATTTGTTACACCAATTACAATTCACATTTTTAATCTCATAAATGAATAAAAATGAAGAATATAAGCTTACAGGCGGTGCTGAGGTGGCAGAGAGGGGCACAGGCGGTCGGGGAGGCTGCTGGTGGTCGGTGGCGGTGGTTTGGGGCCTTGGAGCTTTGGGGGTTAGGTTTTTTTTCTTTTCGGAAGAGAGAGAAGGAAAGGGGAGATCAGAGGAGGAAGAAGAGGTGAGAAGAGGGAAACTCACATTGAAGACAAAGAAGAGCGGCAGCGTGATATTGAGAAATAGAATTAGGTTAAGGAAGTGAAAAGGATATTATATAGTGGAGGAAGGTTGATTTGTTTTCACGTTGGAAGAGGAGGGTGCGACATAAACTTTTGCTGAAGAAAGAACTGATTAGGTTTAGGGAGGGTTGAGATATTATATAGGATAGGGGAAATAATTTTGTTGTTAGTTTTATATATTTTATTTTGTCCAATTTATGCTTATTTTCGTGGTTTAAAAATCCGTGTGATCATATACGGATTCCGTTTTCAATAAAAATCAACAAGCAGCTGCTCTTCAACATTACGGACCTAACGGAACTAGTTTCGTCAAATTCCGAGTACGTATACACAAACAGCGAATTTTTAAAGTCAAAATATTGTGTGTTTTTTCACTTTAAAAATCACTCTCGGTCACATACTGATTCTAAAAATCATGACATTTTGAATCTTACCATTATTCGATGCTATAGATTCAATAAAAAAATTTCATTGAGTTCCGAGGTCGTCTCAATAATGTTCCTTTGTAAAATTTGTCAAATTAGCTCCAAAAATGCGATTTTAGTGTACCTTTTCTTCTTATACGCCCAAACGCTAACTTCAAAAATTATGCCCTTTTGGATTTAACCATTATTTGATGATACAAATCCAAAAAAAAGTGGAATCGAATTCCGAGATCATTTGAATAATGTTCGTTTGTAAAATGACTGCCTGTTTTTGAACAAATGATTTTGCCTCTCACATACACATACTGATGCCTTTCGACGCACACTTTGGAACCCAACAATGATTTGTCATTATCATTCCAAAAAAAATTATTTCATCAAATTAAAAGATCATGCGCAAAATTTCGCTTTTAAGGGCTATGCATCGATTTTCAAAATCTAATTTTCAAAATTTTAAAAAATAAAGCTTATAAATCAATTTAATAATTTTACTGAGTTTACTTTAAGTCAAATAAAATATAAAAACTAATTTTACAATTGTTCTCAAATTTTATTTAGCAAAAATAATTAATTAATATTCGCATATTCATTGAAATAGCTTGAATCAAAATTTTAAATTGGTTCAGAAATTCCAAGTTGTTACAATCTCCCCCATTTAAAATCTTTTCGTCCTCGAAAAGGAACGGAGCTGAAAGTTGTATAACTAACCAACTCAACTTTCTTTCTGGCTTTCATTCTTCTACTTTTCAATCTCTAAGAATGTTCTAATTTATCAAAAATTCGGCTAACACCCTAAATTTTCGAAAAATTTCGCCATAACCTCCTTTGTACGGGTTGATATTTAAAACCACAATTTTCCTCACAGGGCCCTCATCCATCCAGAATAAAAAGAAAAAGCCAAGCAAAAAGCCAATCGGCTCATATAATCATCAAGCCCAATGAATATAGTAAACGTGTACCTATTTGTTGGGCAAACAATTTTATTCCTCTTCTTAGCTTCCATGCTATAACCTGTTCATGCATATTTATATGTACATGTATGCATTTTCAATCAAATTTCAATTCAGTTCAATATTTTAATTGATTCGGCTTTATTTATCATTCATTCTTATATTGGTTAAATTAATTATAATTCCAGTATTTTTATTAGTTAAACTAATAATCAAACATCACAACCAACAATTAATTAGTTGATTAACTTTTCAAAGACATAACTTTAATACATAGTCAAAATCATATTTTTAGTGCAAATCACAACAATAAACTCTAACTAAGTTTTGGTTCTCACACCAGTCAATTGGAAATATATAGATATCCTACTTTCGAAACTTGAATATAAACTACTGATGCTGACATGTCAATCACCAGTATCATTAGAGTCATCTCTGAGCGACTAGAGTGTGATTCTATATCTATCCAGTATATTTGAGACTTCGAATACATGGTAGCTAGGTGTATATGTAAAATCTTCATATACTTGATTGTCCAAATTCAATATAAATAAAATACTCAAATACGTTTAATAAGGTTTAAATTTTCAAAACAAAGTTTGTTTTCATTTTTATTTTAAAAAGAACACTCTTCACACTCGTGCTAGGATACCATTGATCCTGTCTCTAATGTGTAACGGCAAGGAATTTCGCTCGATCCAAATCAATCGTTAAACCGACAAAGACCGTTCGAAAACCCCTGATCGTTTGAGAACAGGACAAATCAGAACGCAAACAGAAGAACATTTCATTGTTTATTAAAACAATTCCATCAGATTACAAGAATATACAGAGTATGAATAAATATTACACATTCGATAAATATCAGAGATTACAATAAATTACATAGCAGCGGAAAAATATACAAAACACAACTGAAAGTGATACACGGATACAGAGTTTTCCGAGCATCGTTCCAGCTGTAAATCAGGACCCTGTGAATATAAATCTGCAAAACCAAAACTACTAGCTGCCCGTGGAAAATAGGGGCACCCAGAGTTTAGGTTAAAACAATAAACTCCAGGTCAGTCATGTGATTGGTGTGAGAACTAAAACAGTAATTAATCTTTATTTTTAAAGTAAGGTAAATCAAGGGACCACGCCGTACAACACGGAACGGGTTTCCTCCCAAGAATACCAGTGCATAAAACAAACAGCGCAATGCTAATAAAGAAAAATGAAGCTATTATAAGACCCAGGTCCCATCACACAATGCAACGCAAGCCGGAGGATAGGGTTTTTACCTTATAACAGCCAAAGCATGCTTGATACGTTTAAAACACATTATTTTGATATTACTATAAGTGTATAGTGTCAAAACAATTTCACATCATAAATATCAATCATAGGTGGCATTAATGACCTATACCACTATGTCGCCATACTAGGTTCTACAAATAAAACCGCAATATCACGTATTGGAAATTGGATTTCCGTCATGAGTCGAGGCAAGGGGCAAGCTCCTCTCCGCGTTCGAGACACTCTAGCAAATGCCTCACGACCCCACTTTGATCCTCGGAATCGGCTGGGCCGGTCCTCTCTTACTTTTGAGGATTGGCAATTCCTGAACACACGTTTCCCGGTCCTTACAGACCTATATCCGAGGCGCCTCGCATTCCAACAACCACACAGGTGAAAAGTATATAAATGTCAGGGCTGGTAGGTCACTGACACCACCCTAGCTAGAAAGAAACGTCGTGCTCTCCCAGCGGTCCGTCTCCCGTTTTTGACTCATACCGAGGTGTGAGGCTCGCGAATTCACGTTATACACAAAGCTACGCCACATAGGCCGTGCTTTGATCATCAACCACAAGACTTTGCTTTTCAACAGAAGCCTTGATCAATTGCCACTTATGCGTGCCACACTGTTAATTCACTCCATGCGACTGATGTCTATCGATATACAACCTCTAAGCCCGTACGTCTCAGAGAAGGGCGTTAAGCAAGAGAATAAATTCTCTGCCGCCAAACAGATGTATATTTAATAGAGATCAATCAACACAGAATAAAATCCAATGTAAGACACACAATCCATTTACAAGTTCGTTCTGGGTCTGAACGAAACCGGAGGCACTTTCCTCGCATATCCATTCATCTCCAAGTACGTCTAGACGATCACCAATTGTTTCCCTTATCTTGGGTGTACAACACAATCAAGATCATCAGTAATCACCCAAATGATGTGAAGACTTCCGGTCTTCAACCACCGTCTTCATCTTCGACATCTCGTCGAATCGGTTATTCAGAATGGGTATAAACCCGGCCTTTCTGAATAACCAACGTATATGATAAACAAATATTACACAAACTCAACAAACGCCTCATTCCAATTCAGAATATCCTTTTATTCATGAAATCACATTTTTAGGGAAAGGTTCCCATTAATTTTATCCAAGATAGATTTTTTTAAATTTATCCTGTAATCTTCCTTTGGATATCATTTCTAACTAGTCGGGATTAGCGAACTACACCGAAGTAATTATTTATTTTATTTTATTTCCCAATCCCAACCTATATATCCCATGGAGAAAAATGGTAGTACTCCACATCTAACGCCACGGTGTTATTGGTAAAATTAATTACCATTTCACGTTCAAATCTAATTAAAGATTTAACTATTGCTTTGGAGCAAAACTGCTGGTACTCCATTCTCGATCACCTTTCAGATTTGATAATTTAAATTACCCATTCACATTTCAATCTAACTAAAGATTCATTAAAACTCTACTTAGTTTTAATCTTTTCAAAAATCACTTTCAAATTCAATTTATTTATCTCAAAAATAAATTGATTTTAATTCTAGTTCAAAACTAATTCATTTCGATAAAAATCTATTTTTATCTTTTCAAATATGGAATTTTTCAGCCCAATTTTTCCCAAATCATTTCTTATGATTTTACACAAATTATAGATATTTTTAATAATTTTATCAAGGCCCGTACAGTCGATTTCCATCAACGGCCATCGAACCGTACTTACAGCGACCTTTTCCAAATTTTATTTGGACATAAGTCCAAATCCAACCGTTAGATTTAAAATTTCTAATATTCATTGGAAAGCTCTTTTCGATACGAACCCAACAGTTCCGGTTTTAGGAGAATCCGACGGTTGGATCTCCCGCAACGTCAATTCGAAGTCAATGGTCGAAATTCACGAACTGCCGTGACGCGGCACATTCTATTCAGGCCATTATATATATAATATATATATATTATATATATTTCGTCGATTTCCTTTTTAAAACGAATTTTATAAATAGTTCTAAATTCGTTTCAAAAACAATTTCAAATCGATTTGATTTCAATTCAATTCGAATTCATTTCAATTTTATTTAATTCGAATTCCAATTCGTTTCAATTCAATTCAAATTCTAATTCGTTTCAATTCAACTCAATTTGAATTTACCTTCTATTTAATTCAATTTGAATTCACTTCAAATTGATTTCAATTCAATTTCAGTTCGTTTTAAATTTCATTCAAAACGATTTCAATTCGTTTTTAATTCAATTTCAATTTAATTCAATTTGAATTCATTTCAATTCAATTCGAATTCAAATTCACTTTCTATTCAATTCGAATCGAATTCATTTTCTATTTGATTCGAATTCATTTCAAATTGATTCAATAAAATTTCAATTTGAATTTTTATCTAATTTAATTTGAATTTCATTTCAAAATATTAAATTTTGAAATCACTTATCAATATTCATTATAAAACGAATAAAATCGATATAAATATCGTTCGCGTCAAAATAACGCATCTCTAATCAACACGGCTTTATATTTTTCAAAAAACTCCTTCATTCTATTCAACAAATGAATATTTATTCTATTCAACACATGAATCTATATTTCTCTGTCAGCACATCACTATTTTTGTTATGTAAAATATTTTATAAAACTATGGTATCTATTGTTTGATTATTTTTTTTGACTCCACCGTGAAGTAGTTCTAATTTCAAATATTATAAAGATGTAAATTTTATTGTTAAAATATTTTACTCAACACATGAATAGTTTCAACACATAAATATCATCAACACATGACTATTTTTTTATATTCAACACATGAATCTTATTTTATAATATTCATTATTTTCCCGATTGGAATGAGGCCCAATCAATCACCATATAATGTTAATTATATGGATTCCATACAACACATGTATATAATAGCAACGATAACCAATCAACCATCATCCAAAGTGAACCACACAACTGCATAAGCATCAAATATAAATAATCAACGCTTACACAGCCTGTCGACCAATCGATCGACATATAATTAAATAATTGGGATTAGTGTACTCAAATATCATCCCAACACCCGTGTGGGGTTTCAAATCAACAAACGCAGATTTTTATTTGTGCAGTTGGGCGATGTGTAAAATTTATCGACCCAATCAATATCAGTCAAATCAGTGTATATAAACAAATCGGCCGATTTGTTTATAAATATTTATTTATTCACTTTCATGTTAAAAATTATATTTTTAACGATAATTAATTTATTTCAACACATGAATATATTTCATTATCTATTTCACATCAACTTCACAACCAATTTTCATAACACATCAATCAAACAAACAAGCCATCCATGGTCTGTGGATGACGGGTGTCGGGTGCTGCTAAGCACCGTCTGCATCCTAGTATATATATAACTAGAAAAAGAAATTTAGAGTGAAGTTCTCACCGATAGCTAATCCAATCATCTCGACTCTTCCTACGTAGAAAATCTCCGCCGTTTCTTCTTTCGTCACTTTCGTCATCCGTATTCACTACATATATAAAAATCGAATTTTTACTTCGCTATTCAATATATATAAAAATCGAATTTTTACTTCGCTATTCAATATATAAAAATTCCGTCTTTTTATTTATAAAAATCTCGCCTTTTCAATTATAAAAATCTCGCCTTTTCATTTATAAAAATCTCGCCTTTTCATTTATAAAAATTTCACCTTTTCATAAATAAAGATTTCACCTTTCTACTTTAAAAATTCTAACTTTTCTATTCGTTGTTAAAAATCAAACTCTTCGTATGAATAGACATCATATTTCTCACATGAACAAAATCATATTTTTAGTCAAATAAAAATCTTAACTTTGTAATTTCAAACAAATAAAAATCATATATTTTTTTTACAATCCAATTTCTATATAAACTAATGTTAAACAAACTGATTTCTTTTACATAACATTATATATATACAAAGGAATTAATAAAATTAAATAAATAAATAAAAACCTTACTGTTTTCGTTTGCAGGGGGAGGAGGTTGCTTCGTACGCCGGAGGGGGTCGGAGAGCTTTGACGGCGGGCTGGGGGTGAGGTGAGGCGGTGGCTGGTGGCGCGGGCTGTGGGGTCGGGTCTGGAGTCGGTCGCGGGGAGGAAGGAGAAGAAGGGGAAGATGGAGGGGGCGCGGCGCTCGACTGGAGGGAGGGGGAAGGAAGAAGCGGCGGCGGCACATCTGGGGAGCGGCGGCGCGTCGATCGGAGGAGCGGCAGCTCCTCCGTCTTCGTTCTCTCTTTTTTTATTATTATTTTAATTTCAAAAAGTTGCCTTTTACATACGATCTCTAAACGAGGCCCACCGCCTGTCGTCCATAGCGTTTCACCCCCATTACGAACACAATGGGATATGTACCATAAGCTAATTCGACTGTTTCGATCAGTTTTCGTCAAAATCAACATATAACTCTATATATTGAATTTGAACGCGCATTTAAATTTACCGGGGTCACATACGAACTCTATAAATCCCAGAAAAATATTTTCTAGCTTCGTATTAATGATATGGTCCTAACAAAACGAGTTTCTTCGAATTCTGAGACCGTTGGAAAAATGGCCATTTTCCAGTCGATTAAAATCAACTAAAACTGGTCAAACACATTTTCCTTTGCCACGCTCACATATTGATTCGAAAAATTATGAAATTTGGAATTTAACAATAATTTGACATCACGGATCCAACAAAAGTGGTTTCATCGAAATCCGAGGTCGTTTGCAAAATGGCTATTTTTAAGGGCCTGAATTCCATAGCGACTATTCAGAATTTTGAATTGGACATATCTTTTGATTCCCGCTATGAAATTTCAATTTTTCGGATTTGTTGGAAAGACATCCTCAATTAAATCCTAATATTTTTGGTTTCACTAAAATCCGGATTGTTTTGCACCCGGTACATTCAATTGAAGTTTGAAATCGAATTATCGAACTACCGCGCCATTTTCAATTCCTATTTATAATTATATATAAATATTTATATTCTAACGACGATATATATAAATATACACGTTCTAATTCCATTAAAAATAAATTTCTCGTCGATTTTATTTAAAATAATCTATTTTAAATGTTCAAAATTCGTTAAAATTGCCAAAATAAAAATTTTAAACTGGCCCAGATTTTCGGGTTGTTACAATCTCCCCCACTTAAAACCTTTCATCCCCGAAAAGGAACAAAGTCGAAAGTGGTTTGATTAATCAACTCTACGTTCGATCTGGCTTTCACTCTCCAACTTTTCAGTTTCTGAGAATTTTCAAATTATTCAAAATTTTGGCTAACACCCAGAATTTTCGAAAAATTTCGCCATAACCTCCCCTGCACCGGGAGCCACGGGAAAATCCCAAAATTGCCATATAGGCCTTCTGATCTCAAAAAGAAAAAGAAAATGCCAAGCGGCTAGCCAGTAGGCTCATAAAATCATCATCACCCAAACAAAACAGTAGATTATATAGTAAACATGTACCTATTTGTCGGGCAAACAAATTTTATTCTCTTCTCTAGCCTCCTTGGTATGACCTGTTCAATGTAAGTACATGTATATGCAAGCAAATGCGATCAATTTTCAATATAATTCAATATTTGATTCAATTAGGCTAAATGGTTCAAAATTATCAAACAAATAAACAAACAACACAAACATCAATCAATTAGTGAATTAGAGTTTCAAATTCATAGTTTTGATACATACACAAAAAATCATGTTTTTGATGCCAATTCACAACAATGCATTCTAGCTATATTAGTTTTGGTTCTCACACCAGTCTAATGGAAATATATAGAAATCACACCTTCGTCACTCGAAAATAAATGTTGATGATGTTTCGAACCACCATCAGAACATCTCCGGGCTACTAGAGTGTAATTCTATATCTATCCAGTATATTAAAACTTCGACTATACGTTCATGACGCGTATACGCGAAATCTATATATACTCGATTGTCCAAATTCAAAATAAATAAATATTCAAATACGTATAAAGCGATTTAAATTTCAAAACAAAATTGTTTTCATTTGAAAAATATACTCTTCACACTCGTTCTAGGATACTACTGATCCCATCTCTAACAAGTCAATCTAATTGGATATTACTAATCCAATATCTGATGAATTCTTTCGTATGGTTCTAATGTGTCTTGTTCTCGAGCTCTGTAAACTAAAGCTCTGATACCAACTGTAACGGCAAGGAATTTCGCTCGATCCAAATCGATCGTTAAACCGACAAAGACCGTTCGAAAACCCCTGATCGTTTGAGAACAGGACAAATCAGAACGCAAACAGAAGAACATTTCATTGTTTATTACAACAATTCCATCAGATTACAAGAATATACAGAGTATGAATAAATATTACACATTCGATAAATATCAGAGATTACAATAAATTACATAGCAGCGGAAAAATATACAAAACACAACTGAAAGTGATACATGGATACAGAGCTTTCCGAGCATCGTTCAAGCTGTAAATCAGGACCCTGTGAATATAAATGTGCAAAACCAAAACTACTAGCTGTCCGTGGAAAATAGGGGCACCCAGAGTTTAGGTTAAAACAATAAACTCCAGGTCAGTCATGTGACTGGTATGAGAACTAAAACAATTATTAATCTTTATTTTTAAAGTAAGGTAAATCAAGGGACCACGCCGTATAACACGGAACGGGTTTCCTCCCAAGAATACCAGTGCATAAAACAAACAGCGCAATGCTAAATAAAGAAAAATGAAGCTGTTATAAGACCCAGGTCCCATCACACAATGCAACGCAAGCCGGAGGATAGGGTTTTTACCTTATAACAGCCAAAGCATGCTTGATACGTTTAAAACACATTATTTTGATATTACTATAAGTGTATAGTGTCAAAACAATTTCACATCATAAATATCAATCATAGGCGGCATTAATGACCCATACCACTATGTCGCCATACTAGGTTCTACAAATAAAACCGCAATATCACGTATTGGAAATTGGATTTCCGTCATGAGTCGAGGCAAGGGGCAAGCTCCTCCCCGCATTCGAGACACTCTAGCAAATGCCTCAGGACCCCACTTTGATCCTTGGAATAGGCTGGGCTGGTCCTCTCTTACTTTTAAGGATTGGCAATTCCTGAACACACGTTTCCCGGTCCTTACAGACCTATATCCGAGGCGCCTCGCATTCCAACAACCACACAGGTGAAAAGTATATAAATGTCAGGACTGGTAGGTCACTGACACCACCCTAGCTAGAAAGAAACGTCGTGCTCTCCCAGCGGTCCGTCTCCCGTTTTTGACTCATAACGAGGTGTGAGGCTCGCGAATTCACGTTATACACAAAGCTATGCCACACAAGCCGTGCTTTGATCATCAACCACAAGACTTTGCTTTTCAATAGAAGCCTTGATCAATTGCCACTTATGCGTGCCACACTGGCAATTCACTCCATGCGACTGATGTCCATCGATATACAACCTCTGAGCTCGTACATCTCAGAGAAGGGCGTTAAGCAAGAGAATAAATTCTCCTCCGCCAAACATATGTTTATTTAATAGAGATCAATCAACACAGAATAAAATCCAATGTCAGACACACAATCCATTTACAAGTTTGTTCTGTGTCTGAACGAAACCGGAGGCACTTTCCTCGCATATCCATCGATCTCCAAGTACGTCTAGACGATCACCAACTGTTTCCCTCATCTTGGGTGTACAGCCCAATCAAGATCATCAGTAATCACCCAAACGATGTGAAGACTTCCGGTCTTCAACTGCTGTCTCCATCTTCGAAATCTCGTCGAATCGGTTATTCAGAATGGGTATAAACCCGGCCTTTCTGAATAACCCACGTATATGATAAACAAATATTACACAAACTCAACAAACGCCTCATTCCAATTCAGAATATCCTTTTATTCATGAAATCACATTCTTAGGGAAAGGTTCCCATTAATTTTATCCAAGATAAATTTTTCTAAATTTATCCTATAATCTTCCTTTGGATATCATTTCTAACTAGTCGGGATTAGCGAACTACACCGAAGTAATTATATATTTTATTTTATTTCCCAATCCCAACCTATATATCCCATGGAGAAAACTGGTAATACTCCACATCTAACGCCATGGTGTTATCGGTAAAATTAATTACCATTTCATGTTCAAATCTAATTAAAGATTTAACTATCGCTTTGGAGCAAAACTGGTGGTACTCCATTCTCGATCACCTTTCAGATTTGATAATTTAAATTATCCATTCACATTTCAATCTAATTAAAGATTCATTAAAACTCTACTTAGTTTTAATCTTTTCAAAAATCACTTTCAAATTCAATTTATTTATTTCAAAAATCAATTGATTTTAATTCTAGTTCAAAACTAGTTCATTTCGATAAAAATCTATTTTTATCTTTTCAAACATGGAATTTTTCAGCCCAATTTTTCCCAAATCATTTCTTATGATTTTACACAAATTATAGATATTTTTAATAATTTTATCAAGGCCCGTACAGTCGATTTCCATCAACGGCCATCGAACTGCACTTACAGCGACCTTTTCCAAATTTGATTTGGACATAATTCCAAATCCAACCGTTAGATTTCAAATTTCTAATATTCATTAGAAAGTTCTTTTCGATACAAACCCAACGGTTCTGGTTTTAGGAGAATCCGACGGTCGGATCTCCCGCAACGTCAATTCGAAGTCAATGGTCGAAATTCATGAACTGCCGCGGCGCGGCGCGTTATATTCAGGCCATTATATATATAATATATATATTATATATATTTCGTCGATTTCCTTTTTAAAACAAATTTTATAAATAGTTTTGAATTCGTTTCAAAAACAATTTCAACTTCATCTTCAATTTCAAATCGATTTGATTTCAATTCAATTCGAATTCATTTCAATTTTATTTAATTTGAATTCCAATTCGTTTCAATTCAATTCAAATTCTAATTCGTTTCAATTCAATTCAATTTGAATTTACCTTCTATTTAATTCAATTCGAATTCATTTCAAATTGATTTCAATTCAATTTCAGTTCGTTTTAAATTTCATTCAAAACGATTTCAATTAGTTTTTAATTCAATTTCAATTTAATTCAATTTGAATTCATTTCTATTCAATTCGAATTCACTTTCTATTCAATTCGAATCGAATTCATTTTCTATTCGATTCGAATTCATTTCAAATTGATTCAATAAAATTTCAGTTTGAATTTTTATCTAATTTAATTTGAATTTCATTTCAAAATATTAAATTTTGAAATCACTTATCAATATTCATTACAAAACGAATAAAATCGATATAAATATCGTTCGCGTCAAAATAACTCATCTCTAATCAACATGGCTTTATATTTTTCAAAAAACTCCTTTATTTTATTCAACAAATGAATATTTATTCTATTCAACACATGAATCTATATTTCTTTGTCAGCACATCACTATTTTAGTTATGTAAAATATTTTATAAAACTATGGTGTCTATCGTTTGATTTTTTTTTTTTTTACTCCACCGCGAAGTAGTTCTAATTTCAAATATGATAAAGATGTAAATTTTATTGTTAAAATATTTTACTCAACACATGGATAGTTTCAACACATAAATATCATCAACACATGAATCTTATTTTATAATATTCATTATTTTCCCGATTGGAATGAGGCACAATCAATCACCATATAATGTTAATTATATGGATTCCATACAACACATGTATATAATAGCAACGATAACCAATCAACCATCATCCAAAGTGCACCACACAACTGCATAAGCATCAAATATAAATAATCAACGCTTACACAGCCTGTCGACCAATCGATCGACATACAATTAAATAATTGGGATTAGTGTACTCAAATATCATCCCAACACCCGTGTGGGGTTTCAAATCAACAAACGCAGATTTTTATTTGTGCAGTTGGGTGATGTGTAAAATTTATCGACCCAATCAATATCATTCAAATCAGTGTATATAAACAAATCGACCGATTTGTTTATAAATATTTATTTATTCACTTTCACGTTAAAAATTATATTTTTAACGATAATTAATTTATTTCAACACATGAATATATTTCATTATCTATTTCACATCAACTTCACAACCAATTTTCACAACACATCAATCAAACAAACAAGCCATCCATGGTCTGTGGATGACGGGTGTCGGGTGCTGCTAAGCACCGTCTGCATCCTAGTATATATATATATATAACTAGAAAAAGAAATTTAGAGTGAAGTTCTCACCAATAGCTAATCCAATCATCTCGACTCTTCCTACGTAGAAAATCTCTGTCGTTTCTTCTTTCGTCACTTTCGTCACTTTCGTCACTTTCGTCATCCGTATTCACTACATATATAAAAATCGAATTTTTACTTCGCTATTCAATATATAAAAATTCCGTCTTTTTATTTATAAAAATCTCGCCTTTTCATTTATAAAAATCTCGCCTTTTCATTTATAAAAATCTCGCCTTTTTATTTATAAAAATCTCGCCTTTTCATTTATAAAAATTTCACCTTTTCATAAATAAAGATTTCACCTTTCTACTTTAAAAATTCTAACTTTTCTATTCGTTGTTAAAAATCAAACTCTTCGTATGAATAGACATCATATTTCTCACATGAACAAAATCATATTTTTAGTCAAATAAAAATCTTAACTTTGTAATTTCAAACAAATAAAAATCATATATTTTTTTCCAATCCAATTTCTATATAAACTAATGTTAAACAAACTGGTTTCTTTTACATAACATTATATATATACAAAGGAATTAATAAAAATAAAATAAATAAATAAAAACCTTACTGTTTTCGTTTGCAGGGGGAGGAGGCTGTTGTGTACGCCGGAGGGGGTCGGAGAGCTTCGACGGCGAGCTGGGGGTGAGGTGAGGCGGTGGCTGGTGGCGCGGGCTATGGGGTCGGGTTTGGAGTCGGTCGCGGGGAGGAAGGAGAAGAAGGGGAAGATGGAGGGGGGCGCGACGCTCGACTGGAGGGAGGGGGAAGGAAGAAGCGGCGACGGCACATCTGGGGAACGGCGGCGCGTCGATCGGAGGAGTGGCAGCTCCTCCGTCTTCGTTCTCTCTTTTTTTCTGTTCTGAATCGAATTGAAGGGGGGGTAGAGGGATTTTAGGGGAGAGAGGTTTAATTTTTTTTATTATTATTTTAATTTCAAAAAGTTGACTTTTACATACGACCTCTAAACGAGGCCCACCACCTGTCGTCCATAGCGTTTCACCCCCATTCCGAACACAATGGGATATGTACCATAAGTTGATTCGACTGTTTCGATCAGTTTTCATCAAAATCAACATATAACTCTATATATTGAATTTGAACGCGCATTTCAATTTACCGGGGTCACATACGAACTCTATAAATCCCAGAAAAATATTTTCTAGCTTCGTATTGACGATACGGTCCTAACAAAACTAGTTTCGTCGAATTCTGAGACCGTTGGAAAAATGGCCATTTTCCAGTCGATTAAAATCAACTGAAACTGGTCAAACACATTTTCCTTTTCCATGCTCACATATTGATTCAAAAAATTATGAAAGTTGGAATCTAACAATAATTTGACATCACGGATCCAACAAAAGTGGTTTCGTCGAAATTCGAGGTCGTTTGCAAAATGGCTATTTTTAAGGGCCTGAATTCCATAGTGACTATTCAGAATTTTCAATTGGACATATCTTTTGATTCCCGCTATGAAATTTCAATTTTTCATATTTGTTGGAAAGACATCCTCAATTAGATCCTAATATTTTTGGTTTCACTAAAATCCGGATCGTTTTGCACCCGGTACATTCAATTGAAGTTTGAAATCGAATTATCGAACTACCACGCCATTTTCAATTCCTATTTATAATTATATATAAATTTTTATATTCTAACGACGATCTGTATAAATATACACGTTCTAATTCCATTAAAAATAAATTTCTCGTTGATTTTATTTAAAATAATCTATTTTAAATGTTCAAAATTCGTTAAAATTGCCCAAATAAAATTTTTAAACTGGCCCAGATTTTCGGGTTGTTACATAATGAGTCATTCTTATTGGATATTACTAATCCAATCTCTGATGAATTCTTTTGTTTGGTTCTAATGTGTCTTATTCTCAGGCTCTGTAAACCGAAACTTTGATACCAAAATGAAACAACCCAAACTTCCCTGTAAAGGGAAGCCCGGATTGAGTTGAAAACACGATGCATCAGAACACAAACAATAGAACATTTCATTGCTATTACAAAAATTATATCATGGTACAAGAATATGGCAGAGTATGAATAATTATTACACATGGAAAATACAGTATGAGAGGTTTTAAAAATTACATAGTAGCGGGAAACAATACATAAGTACAATGCATAGCCGAAGATAACAACTGAAAGAGATATAGAGATACAAAGCTTTTCGAATATAGCTCCAGCTGTAATCCAGGATCCTATTAAATAGAAATATGCAAAACCCAAAACTACTGACTGCCAATGTGGAAAATATGGGCACCCAGAGTTTAGGAAGGAACAATAAACTCCAAGTCAGTCATGGGACAGGTGTAAGAACTAAAACAGTTATTAAATCTTTACTTTAAAAGTTAGGATATCATGGGACCATGCCGTAAAACACGGAACGGGTTTACTCCACTTGAATCTTAGTTTAAATTAAAACAACGCAATGCTTTTTGAAAAAATGAAGCTATTATAGGACTCAGGTCCCATCACACAATGGAACACAAACCGAAGGATAGAGTTTTCCCTTATAATAGCCAAACATGCTTGATACGCTTAAAACAATTCATTTTAATATAATTATAAGTGTATAGTGTTTAAAAGCAACTTCAAATATAAATGTATCAATCATAGACGGCATGTATACCATATATCATGTTGCCATACTAGTTCTACAATCAAAACCGTACAATGTCATATTGGAAGTTGGATTTCCATCTATGAACTAAGGCAAGGGATCGTCCTTACCAAATTCGAGACACTCTAGCCCGTGCCTCAGAATCAGAACGCATCTTCCCTTGGAACGCCAAGGTCGGTCCACAAATACTTTTGTGGACTAGTAATTCCTAAACAATATGCTTCCCTGCCCTATGGGGCATAAAATCTTAGCCACTAGGGACTCAATATCCGAGGTACCTCGCTTTCCATCATCCACATAAGTAAAAATGTTTGGGCTCCATACCATGATACCACTTCTAGCTAGAAAAAAACGCAGGTCCTCCCTGGGGTTCTTCTCCTGTTTCTGGTTCATAACGGGGGTGAGGCTCACGAAGTAACGCTATACACAAAGCTATGCTAATTAAAGCTGTGCTTTGGTCATCAACCACAAGACTCTGCTTTTCAACAAAAGCCTTGATCATTTGCATCTTGGCATGCCACACTGACAATTCACGCCATACAACTGATGTCTATCAATATATAACCCCTAAGCTCATACGTCTCAGAGAAGGGTGTTAAATAAGAGAATAAATTCTCCTCCACCAAACAGATATATATATATAATAGAAATCAATTAATACAGAATGAAATCCAATGTAAGACACACATCCATTTACAAGTCCGTTCTGGGTCGGAACGAAACCGAAGGCACCTTATTCCTCGTCCCATATGTCCAATACAGGAGATAGGTCCTCGCATATCTGTTGATCTCCAAGTACGTCTGAACGATCACCACTTATTACCTTACCTTGGGTATATGTCCAATACAGGAGATAGGTCCTCGCATATCTGTTGATCTCCAAGTACGTCTGAACGATCACCACTCATTACCTTATCTTGGGTGAACCGCCTAATCAAGACATCAGTAATCATCCAAATGATGTGAAGATCTCCATTCTTTAACCACTATCTTCATCGTCGACTTTTAATCGTCGTAGTAATTATTCAGAATGGATTAAACAAGGTCTTTTCGAATAACTCATGTATTTTATAATCAATAATAAAGTGCTATAAAAACACATCATACGCCTCATTCCAATTCAGAATATTATTTTAATAAAATATTCACATTATTAGGGAAAGGTTCCCATTAATTTTATCAAAAATAAATTCTTTTAAATTTATTCTTTTAAATCTTCCTTTAGATCTCAATTTCAAAAGATTTTATTTTATCTTTTAACAATTTCAAACTAGATTAAGGTTTATAAAACTAGTCGGGATTAACGAACCTTACCGAAGTAATCATTTATTATCCCAATCCCAACCTATTCATCCCATGGAGCAAAACTGGTAATACTCTATATCTAACACCATAGTGTTACCGGTAAATTTAATTACAATTCACGTTCAGATCTAATTAAAGATTTATCTTTCGCCTGGAGTAAAACTTGTGGTACTCCCGTCACGATCATTTCACGAATTTAATAATTTAAATAATCGAATTCTAATTTCAATCTAATTAAAGATTCATTGAAACTCTAATTCAATTTTAATCTAAAAAATCATTACTTAATGATTGTTCAAAGTTAAGAAATTAATCTTATCTTTAACTGGGTTAAAGAACTAATGTCATTTAAAACATAGTTCACGATAAACCCAAAATCATATTCCATTAATTATGGAATCTTCCCGGAAATCATAACAGTATATACTCGATATAAATTTCCGTATCGGACTAATAATATAAATGGAACAATGGCAAAGCCTTTTAAATTCCATATATATTAACGGTCTTCATTCACAGAAGCTCATCTCCATTATTACCAAATCGAATTCCATTTAATTCCAATTTAATGTATTAAATTGGAAAACTTTACTTTGGAAAATTTCCATTTTTAAATCTTAATAAAAGATATGTAAATTCCAAATTATATTTTCACTGTTAATTGGGTTAAAGAACAAATGTCGTTAAAAAAACACAATTCGCAATAAACCAAATTCACATTTCATTTTATTCCAATTACTAAATATAATTGGAAATTCTAGTAATCTTAATTAAAAGATTTATTCTTTTCATACGAGGTTTAAGAACAATGTTATTTAAGATACCATTCATGATAAACCCAAAATCCAATTTGACATTAAATAAAAGGCTCTGAATAAAAATTATATCGGCTTATATTCAATATCAAATTCAGAAATCAACAAATATCGTATTGGGAATAACGATATTTATATCTTCCAAATTCCTCTTTGATATTCGTATAATCACATAATCCAATATCGAAAAATTCCGAAGATAATTTCCATTCCAATTCATGATTTGGAAAATTCTGGTTATGTTAAAACCATTTACAAATCAAATTTATTTATTTAAAAGCATTGGATTATTATTCTAGTTAATAACTAGTTCATTTCGATTAAATTATATTTTAATCTTTTCAAACTTGGAATTTTTATCTAAGATCTTTCCAAATCATTTATTATGATTTTACATAATTTTTCCATATTTTTAATAATTTTACTAAGGCCCTTACATTCAGTTTCCAATAACGGCCACCGAACTGCATTTACAGCGACCTTTTCCAAAATTGGTTTGGACATATTTCAGTATTGAACCATTAGTTTCCAAATCTCTTATATTCATTGGAAATCTTTTTTGATATGAACCCAATGGTTTCATGTGACGACCCAAACTTCCCAGCAAAGGAAAGTCTAGATTGCTTTGAGAACAACACACATCAGAACACAAACTGAAGAACATTTTATTGCTGATTACAACAATTACATCAGAGTACAAGAATATAACAGAGTATGAATATATTTTACACAAAGAAATACATTAACACCAGAGTTTTAAATTACATTTAAATAGCAGCGGAAAAATATTACAAATATACAACTGAAAGGAATATACGGATACAGAGCTTTCCGAATACCGCTTGAGCTGTAAGCCAGGATCCTGTAAATATATCTGCAAAAAGCTACTCGACTGCCCGTGTGGAAAATAAGGGCACCCGAGTTTGCCAGTGAAACAAACTACAGGTCAGTCATGGGACTGGTATGAGAAATCTTAACTTAACTGATCTAATAATAAGGCTAATCACAGGACCACGCCGCTAATGCGGAACGGGTTTACTCCATTGGATTGCCAGTGCGTAAAATAAAGTAAAAACGTTAAACGACGCAATGATTTTTAGAAAAATGAAACCATTATAAGACCCAAGTCCCATCACACAATGCAACGCAAACCATAGGATAGGGTTTTACCTTATAATGGTCAAGAGTTGCTTGATACGATAAAACGAGTTTAATACTAATGTGTATATGTTCTAATAAAAACATTTCAATCATAATGTATAAATCATAGACGACATGGGTACCATATATCATGTCGCCATACTAGTTCTACAATCAAAACCGCGAGGTCGTATTGGAAATTGGATTTCCATCATGAGTCGAGGCTAGGGGCAAGCTCCTCTCCGATTCGAGACACTCTAGCAAATGCCTCAGGATCCCCCGTAGTGAACCCTTGGATCTTCAGGGCCGGTCCCTACCTAAGGGTAGTGGATTAATTATGCCTGAACACACGCTTCCCGGTTCCTTTGAACCTATAATATGACCACTATCGGCCTATAAAAATCCGAGGCGCCTCAAAATCCATCATCCACATAAGTAAAATGCCAGGCCGTGTTAAAGCACTGACACTACCACTAGCTAGAAAGAAACGTGTGCACTCCCTGCAGTCCATATCCCGTTTTTGACTCATACCGGGGTGTGGGGCTCGCGAAGTCACGATATACACAAAGCTATGCAGTAATAGGCTATGCTTTGATCATCCCACAAGCCCCTGCTTTTCAACAAAAGCCTTGATCATATGCATCTTGGAGTGCCACATTGAAAATTCACGCCATGCGATCAATCACCATTAATATATACCAGGGTGTTAAGTAGAGGATAAATCCCCTACCACCAAACAGACGTACATTAACAGAAATCGTTTTAATTCACACGGTACGAAATCCAATGTCAGACACGCATCCATTTATTAGCTTATGCTCTGGGTCTGAGCGAAAACCAAATCCGAACAATCAACAATAGTCCGGACGGCCACCACTAAAGCCCCTTCAAGGTAGCTACTCCCATCAGGGTCTCTGTAGCAACACATCCATCCGATGTGAAGATCGTCGGTCTTCAACCACCGTCTTCATCTTCGACTCTTCATCGTCGTAATAATTATTCGGAATGGGTTAAACCCGGTCTTTCCGAATAACTCTCGTATTTTTTTATAATTAAAAATCGAGTACTATAAAAACACATCCAACGCCTCATTCCAATTCAGAATATTCTTTTAAATAAAACATTCAAATTATTCTATCAAAGATAAATTCTTTATATTTATCCTTAAATCATTCTTTAAAGATTTATTAAAACCCAAATTTGGTTTGAAATATCAAAATCATTATTCAATGCTTATTCAATTTTAAGAAATTAATCTTAACTTTAAATGGGTTAAAGAACTAATGTCATTTAAAAACATAGTTCACGGTAAACCCCAAATCATCTTCCATAAAACTATGGAATCTTCACAGAATTCAAATCAACATATAATCGTTATAAATTTCTGTATCCGACCAATAATATAAATGGAATAACGACAATGCCTCTTAAATTCCATATGTAGTATCGGTTTTCTTTTACAGAAGCTTATCTCGGTTATAATAAATTTGAATTCCATTCAACTCCAATTTAATATATTAAATTGGAAATCTTTACTGTTGGAAAATTCCCATTTAAATCTTAATAAAAGATTTATAAATTCCAAATTATATGTTTTCACTGTCAGTTGAGTTAAAGAACATATGTCGCTTAAAAACACAGTTCACAATAAACCCAACTCACATTTCATCTTATTCCAATTATTAAATATAATTGAAAACGTTAATAATCTAAATTAAAAGATTATTCTTTTCATACAGGGTTTTAAGAACAGTGTTATTTAAGACTCTATTCACGACAAACCCAAAATCCAATTTATTTAATTTAACTTCAATTAAATCTTAACAAATTGGAAAACTCATTAAATCTAATTTTCATGATTTATTATAATTTATAACTGGTTTATTTCAATAAAAATGTATTTTCTCAAAATATATTCTTTTCCCAAAATATTCTTTTCATGTTTATATTTCCTACAATATTCTTTTCCTAGAATATTCTTTATTGGAATGTGACTCAACCAACAACCATATATTTTGTATGGAATCGACCATCATGATACATAATTATCAAACATCCAATATGATGACCAAAGTGGAATCTATAACTGTGTGAGCATTAAAGTAAATAACTGACGCTCATCACAGACTGTCAATCCATCGATTGACAGATAACTAAATACTGGGATTAGTGTGTATCCAAAATCATCCCAATACCCGTGTGGTGTTTCATCCATCAAGCAATTGATAATTCATTTGTGCACTTGGGCGATGTGTAAAAATTATCGTCCCAATCACATAAACAAGTCGGATGACTTGTAAATGGAAGTGTAATATTCAGTTTTGAATATACTAACATTATATTAACACATCAAGAATTTCACATCATAGACATATATTTCAATCCTTTTTATTTTTGAACAAATGACAATAAAAATCTAGTCATTTATTCCCATTCTTTTTTTTATTGTTAACAAATGACAATAAGAATCTTAACTCTTATTTATTTACCAAAATGTATATTTTTGGTCTCATTCATTTTAATGACTAAATGTGTATTTCTACTTCGTACTTTTTAATGTGACAAAAATGTCCATTACTAATTCATTCTTTTTGATGTATAAAAATATACATTTTTAACTCGTTCATTTTTATGTATAAAAATATACATTTTTAATTCATTTCATCTAAGGTGACAAAATGAATGTTATCTAATTCATTTCTAATAAAGTGACAAAAATAAATGAATTTACTTCATCCTTTCAAAGTGACAAAATGAATGTTTTCTATTCTCATTCTATTATATTCGACAAAAATGAATGTTTCTATTACATTCCTTTACATTCGACAAAAATGAACATTTCCTATTCATTCTTTTTAATTTGCAAAAATATCTATTTTGATCTAATTCAATTCAATGTAAACAAAATGTGAATTTTGTCTAACTTCTTTAATGTTAACAAAATGCGTATTTTGCCTAGTTTCTTTAATGTTATCAAAATGCGTATTTTGCCTAATTTCTTTAATGTTAACAAAATGCGTATTTTGCCTAGTTTCTTTAATGTTAACAAAATGTTAATCCTTATCAAATCCTTTTTATTTCCTTTATTTCAAAGTGATAAAAATGTCCTTTTAAATTTCCTTTATTTCAAAGTGACAAAAATGTCCTTTTGATTTGCAAAACACATTTCTAACAAGAATGTGGTTTTTACTTATATAACAAATTTCAAATCAAAATGTCATTTTATATGCATAAAATGTGTTGATTTTGTTATATCCTTTTTAATGTAATCGAAATATGAACTTTGGTCTAATCCTTTTTATGTAATCAAAATAATGATTTTGTTTCACTAATTATTCTTTTGGCAAAAATGTAATTTTATTTCACAAATCATTCTTTTGGCAAAAATGCAATTTTATTTCATATATCATTCTTTTGACAAAAAGGTAATTTTATTTCATATTAACATTCTTTTGACAAAAAGGTAATTTTATTTCATATCAACATTTTATAAACAAAATGTCCCTTTTTAATCACATTAACATTTTATAATCAAAATGTCCTTATTATCTTCATTAACATTTTATAATTAAAATGTCCTTTTTATCTTCATTTACTTTTTTTTTACATGAAAAATGATATTTTGTTTCATTAATTTATTCTTTCATAAAAATGGTATTTTACCCATTCACATATTTTTATATGAATCCTAATAACATAAAAAGTAGATTATATATATATATATATATATATATACACACATTTTTCTTTTCATATTCATTTTCTAACCAAAATGTCCGTTATCATTACTTAACATATTCTAAGTAAACATTATTTCCATCACAACATGTTCTAACTTTAAATGTTATGTAGATTATGACATGTATTCTAACAAAGGAGTTATTTTCAATCAAATCATCATTTCTAACTCAAATGGTATTTTTTTCTAATATAACGAAACATGAACATTCAAAATTCATCACAACAACCAACAGACAAACACAAATCAGATTACATTACATTAACACATAACAATCATGAACAATAGCAAACAGGAAATAACTGCAAAATTTGTGATAATAAATTCATAATTATTTTTAAATAATAAATAATTAAAATAAAAGGATTTCTCACATTGATTTGTTTTTGAATAAATCAGATCTGAATTTTCCTGAATTTCTGATTTGCTTTGTTTTAGACATCGTCAATGTCATGCTGTAGATATCTGAAATACAAATCCAACGCTTTTTGTTTCGTCTGACTCTGTATTCGTACGGACAAGTTATAACAGTTTGAACTTTAATGATATTATTTAAAATAATATATATAATTATTTAAATTAGTTTACACTATTCAGTCATCTTCCTCGTTCTGTTACCATCGTGAAAACCGAACCCATCTTCCAAAAACAAACCCCCCTGTCGCACGCCTCCTCGCTTGACGATTCCTCGATCTGCCGCAACCACCAGGACCGCCGTTCAACACCTCATCGGCGCCATACCACGAGGTGCAACTCGCACCCATCATGGGCCTCGAAATCCTCTCCAACTTCGGCTAGTTTAGGGGCGAAATACCAGAAATCCGTGGCACCATACACGATCTTGACTAGGCGGCGGCTCCTGTTTGAGATAGTGGTTAAGGTTTGGTTTTCTAATTTATATAATATAATATTATTATTTAAATCCTTTAATTTTAGTTAAGGCCCATTTTAGCCACTAACTCAGAATTAAGCCCAACGACAGTCCTTCCTAGCTAATAACCCCCGTTCTAGATCCAATGAACCATGTCCTGTCAGCCCAAACGAAAGTTTTCAGCTATTTTTCTTTAATTTAAAATAAATACATTTATTATTTAATTTAACCGTACAAATAAATTCACCCAGGCTACATATGTACGGTTAAATTGAAATCTAGAAATAATTTGACATTCCGGTTCCAACAAAAGTGGTTTCGTCGAAAACAGAGGTCGTTTGAAAAATGACTATTTTTAAGGTCAATATATTTAATATTAAAAATACATTTTTAAACAAATAAATTCCGAAACTCAAAATATATAAGTGTTTACTGTTTTTCAATGCAGAAACGTCATTCCGAACTCAATGGAAGTGGTTTCGAGTCGAAATTCCTTCATATGTGAAAAGTAGCTTTTCGGGCCCTATATAATATATATATATATATATATATATATATATATATATATATATATTCTACAGCGACTTTTCTAAAAATTGAATTGGTCATAACTTTTGATTTTTAAAATGGAATTTCAGTTTTTTAGATTCGTTGGAAAGATATGATTAAACAGATTTAAATATTTCTTGTTTCGCTCAATTCTGATTTATTATGAATCCCGTACATTCAGTCAAAGTTCAAATTTTCAAACTGCAGCGCTGTTTCTAACTCCTTTTATAATTAAATTGAATTTATTCATTTTAAAGCAAATTTTTAGTCGTTCTTATTTAAATTAAATTACTTTAAATATTAAAAATTCCCTTAAAATTTCTAAAATAAAAATTTTAAATTGGCCAAAATTCCGGGTCGTTACATTTCGGGTTTAGGAGAATCCGACGGTCGGATCTTCCATCAATTTGAAGTTAAAGGTCGAAATTCACGAACGGTCGCTGCGTGGCGCATTCTATTCAGGCCATTAAGTATATAATATATATATTATATATATTTCGTCGATTTCCATTTAAAACGTATTTTATAAAATATTTATAAATTCATTTAAAACAACTCTAACTTCATTTTCAAAATTAAATAAAAATTGAATATTCTATATATTTTTATTAAAATGATAATATTTTCAAAATATTAGATTTTGAAATCACTTCTTTTTGGTATTCATTATAAAATGAATGAAATCGATCGATAAACCCGTTTGGGTTAAAAATGGCGTTTGCTACTTAACTCTGCTTCACAAATTTCAATATTTTTGTATCCATCCAAAAACGGACATCAAAATCACAATTTTATTCTTTACTGAATATTAAAATATTGTTTAAATATTTTATTCCATACATGAATATTTTTAATGGTTTATACATTCAATAAAAATGATATTTTTATTGTTTAAATATTTTTTTTCATTACATGACTATTTAATTCACTTCATTAACATGTTAAAAATAATATTTTTATCTAACAAAAATATTTTAACATATGATCTTTTTTTTCTTCATTAACATGTTAAAGATGACATTTTTACATCTAACAAAAAATGTATTTTAACAAATGCTTCTTTTATTATTTCATACATACAATAACAATGTGATTTTTATTTTTAAAATATTCTTTATTTTAAAAGATTCTTTATTTTAAAAATATCCTTTATTTCTGAATCAGAATGCGACTCAATCAATTACCATATAATTTTAGTTATATGGATTCCATACATCGCATGTATTCAACAACAATGATAAATAGTCATTAAACAGTCCATTCACATCCAAAGTGAAATTTACAACTGTATAAGCATTAAAATAAATAAATAACGCTCATCACAGCCTATCAATCCATCGATTGACATACAACTAAATATTTGGACTAGTGTATGTCAAATATCATCCCAATACCCGTGTGGGGTTTTTAAACAACAACAGTGAAATAAATAAACTATTGGTTAACAAAGTTAACCAATTCTAATTCATTTTGAATTATTTATCTAATTAGCCAATTTTCACTTTTTAAATTATAAATAAATATTTATAATTTAATTTCAACTACTACATTAATGTTAAAATTATTTTTAATACGTTAAACATTTTAAAACCGCAAACAACACACAATACAGTCCAAACAAACAATCATAGTTTGTTCAATAAATAGTGTGGGGTGCTGCTAACACGCCGCATTTTTTCTAAGCAATATATAAATAACAGTGCATGTATATTAATGTTGAAATTAATAATACGCATGCAATTAATTACGTGCATATGAATATATGCATAATCATAATTAAGAATAAATTAATAAATGGAAGGTTGTATTGTTTATGCATACAATAATTAGAACATACATATGCATGAAAAATAAAAATAAAAGAGAAAATAGTGCATAACTTAATATGCAAGTGGTAAAAAAAGAATTAATGTGTAAATGCACGTAGTAATGTTTAAAATGAGGGACATTGTGCAATAAAAACAATAAATGCATGCAAAAGAGAAAGACTAATATACTAATGCAATTAATTGTAGGAGAAAAGATGTGTATGACAAATAAGAATATTAATGCAAGATAAAAAGGGAAAAGTTAAATAAGAATGCATGCAAATAAATAAATAAAAAGAAGAAAGAAAGAAAATAAATAAATGCATGAAGGAAAGAGGTTACTATATAATGCGTTAAAAATAGTATAATATATTATACTAATTATAAAAGCAAGAAAAAAATCATTAAATGAATTAATGAGCATACAATTCAAATTGTATAAATAATATAATGACACATGGATATAAATGTAAAGGAAGAATGCATTAATGAAAAATGAGCAATCAATGCAATGCAGTATGAAAAGGGTTAAGCCGGATTCTTTTAATTAAAAAAGCATTCAATGTGAAAAGGGTTAAATTCTAGAGTGTTCTTTTTCTTAGTGAGGTGGTTAGTTCAAATAGGTTTTAGATTGAATCCAAAGGGCCTAGTTCCTCGTACAAACCTATAAATAGATGGCTAGGTTTTCTTTCACTCATAATTTTAGAGGAGACGCTAAAACTCTGCTCCTTCTTCTTCCTCAAGCAACCACTCTCCTATTTCTTAGATCTAATGAATCCAAACCTTTTCTTAAAATGAAGGTTAGATCTTGGATTCTTCCATTTCAAAATGAGAGAAAAGAATTTAGATCTGCAATATAGATGCCTAGATCTATGCTACGCAAGAGGTGATTATTGAATCTGACCTATTTTTGAGTTCTTTTTCCCCTTTTCTTCCTCTTTTCCCTTTCTTTTTGGGTTTAATTTATAGATCCATGGTTCTTTAGGTCTTAAATTCAATTAGGGAATCCATGGAGGAATGGATCTGATTAGATTCAAGATTTTGGAAAGTTTTAGGTGAGTGGGTTTAAATTATCCTTTATGAATAATAGTATGTTTATTGTTTGATAATTCCCCATCAATATTCATAATAAATGTATTGGAAAAGTTAATTGATGTGATAGATAATTGCGCGAAAATGAAAAATTATGTTCAATCAGTTAGCATGTTACGATATACATGGATATTGTTATAAAGATTTATTTTGTGGACATGACAATTGGAATAAATGAGATTTTTGGTTAAATAAGACATTATTTGAGAACTACCTATTTATTCTAAAAGAGTTTAATTACATGTACGAAGGCATGCGAAGTATATTGGAATTTGGGCATAATTTGTAATGAAATTTTGGGAACATAACATGTATTATGGTTGGAAACTTTAATTGATTGGGAACTTTTGGGTAATTGGCGCATAACTAGAGATCTTAATTTAAGATATTAATGAAAAATGTGAGAATTGAATTGGAACAATTAGACATGTTTAGACGATGAAAAAAAAATTGGGAAGATTAAGCCATGTTGGGTTGATATTACCTTAAGATAAAATGAAATATGTGTTGGAAAGAACGTGCGATATATGTTAGGCATTATATGTAAGAAAATAATGCAGTAAAATTCTAAGAAAAATAAATATGCCTAAAAGTGAACCATGCCTAGGAACAAGGTTAGGTTGCATTAGTGGTGGAAGTCTGTCCAGACCCAATCTGCATATCCAACAACCACTAATGTTGAACCTAATGTGAGAGGTCTAAGTGCGCAAATACGAGACAGGCTATGACACGAGGTTAGGCCCAACTTGTGGAAGAAGTCTGCCCGGACCCGACTGGCATACCTAGCATCCACAAGTTGTAAGCCTAATGTGGGAGGTCTAGCCCATTATAAACCATAAATGGACATGGTAATGAATTGGACTACTTAACCTAATCTAATCCATAGGGATTGTATGAATATGGACTAAAGTTAGGGTTAAGTAAAAAATTGGTTGGCTAAGCAAACTTGATGGGGTGGGTAATATTTACATATAGGCCCACAAACTAAGCCGATAAAGTTATGTAATTAAAGATACCTAGTGGTATACATCACTGGTACAAATAATGAAGTTATGTAATTAAAGACACCGTTAGGGTAAGCATAACTTGTAGAAATGATAATCACCTATTATAAATAAGTAACATTAATGAAAATATTGTATAATAGGTAAACTTATTGTAACGACCCGCATTTTACGCATCAAAGGATCGTAGAATGTTTATTTCTTTCTCATGCAAAGTCGTATGGTCATGCAACTTTGTGAGACGACTATTGGGGTCACTTCCCATGTTCATGATTTTTGCTGATTTTTAAATGACCATTTTTCCCCTAGCTGATCTTGTTTCGGCCATAACTTTTGATTGGTAAGGATTTTTGACCTGAAACCACTTCCATTAGATTCGGATGATGGTTTACCTTTCCGTAGAGTGGTCATACGTGAAAAACGGACTTACCATTTGGGAGATATGGCTGAAACAAGGTTTAGGAGGTGAAAAACAGCTTAATCGGGCTTAATTGGGTAGTTAACAGCTAGGCCCATCGGGCGATTTTGGGATTAGGGGTATATAGGGGCTGATTAGGGTTAGAAAACATTTCTTTAGACATTCAGGCGCCACCTTCATTCTTGGAACCCTAGTAATGACCTCTAACATATAAAACACATCTAAACTGCTTTCTAACTGAAGATTTGGCTAAGTTACATCAAATTAAGGAGAAATAGCACCAAAGTAAGGTTAGAACTGTTGTTAGACATCAGTATTCGTGCCAAACAGAGAATCATTTCAGATCTACAGTTTATTTGTGTCAAAGGTGAGTGATTTACATAGTTCCTCACTACTTATGGTTAGTTAAGGGTAATTAGTGTTAATTAGCGAATTTAAACATGATTAAATTATGGAAAAATACTTATAAATTTCGAAATATTGTTTTAGGCCTCTATTAGAAAATTTGGTTAAATTTTACTAATCCTATCATTAGTTTTGCTTAAAACATGCTCAAGGGAAAATATGGGATTTTGGCTATGTTTGATCCGTTTTAACCTATCAAATTGTCGTTTTGGTGTTAGTGGTTAATTCTATATGTTTCTGTGACTATATGGTGTGCTTTTTGATTGATTAGAAAATTAGATTTGGTCGAAAATGCCGTCGAATGGCCTAAAACAATCATTGGAAAGAAGTGCAGGAAATCAACCAAACCGGATCGGATCGGAGGGGAAGCACGAACCGAACCGTTTCCCCCAAATTGTTGCATCACGAGTCACCAAGAGATAAGAGCTCACGACCCCAAACCGCTTGGAGATCCCGATTCGACCAAGAGCTCACGACCCGATACGACCAGAAGCTAACGAACAGCTCACAGCTGAAGCCCCCAACCCGATCCGAAGCTCCATCACGAACTGATCTGATGAAGGCCTGATCCATGAGTAAATGGAGGAGTGCGACCCGACCTGGAGAGGAGCTCACGATCTGAACCGATGGAGAAAGGATGTCACGAGCCGATCTGTTGTGCCACAAGATGGTGAATGGTCACGAACCGACCCAATAGGGTTAACCAAGACCAAGGAGCTTGGACTTGAGACTTGACGATCACGAACCGAATGATGTTGATGACAATGGACTGAACGAGAAGAAGAGAGATGATCTGCATAGAAGCTTGTTCCGAACCGATCTGGAGATGATGAACTAAACCCGAGATGCAAAGGTAGTCGAAGTAGGAAGTTTACACTCAGGATCCAGTTGGGAACTAACGAGTTGACTTCATGATTGGACTTTGCTGCGGGACGTGTGCAAAGGGGTTGTCAACGTCCATAGCTTTGACTCACCACTAAGAGACGATAGTTAGGCTACAGATCAATGCAGTGAAGTTGTCATGACTTCATGGGGTAGAGTGATCGTAGTAAGGTTATGAGCCAGTGCAGTGGAGCCATCATGACTCCATAGGGCAAAGTGGACGTAACAAGGACTAGTGGCTATGGATCAGTGCAGTGGAGTCGCCATGACTCCATGGGGCAGAGTGATCATAGAAGGATTTGGGTGATCAAAGCGGTAGATATCGTATGCTTTACGCACTGAGTGAGAGATGTGAGGATGGTTGCTATGCTTAATTGCTTACCATCACTATGATATGCACACCCTCACCCCCATATTCTTTATACCATATGTTAGTGGCACCTTAGAGTATTGTACAGTATATAGTGCTAACTCTTTGGTTGCAGGTCCAGGTTCAGGTATGGTTTAGTATATCTGTTATTGTTCTATTTTGCTGCTTATCGCTCATAGCGGACTTTTGTCTAACCCAGAGTTTTATGTCTCTTCTTATTACTTTGGGTACTCTTAAACGGGCAGACTAGAGTCAGGTTAGTTGGTTGTGCACTAGTAGCTGTTCCGGGGACGAGCATGAGGCATATACGTACTATTCTATATTCATTCTCCCTGTGTCGCTGCTGGTCACTACTTTGGGCATTAGTAGTGTACCTTTCCTTTCTTTTGCTTTAGAGACAGTTTTAAAGTTGTAATAAAGATGATGTGGAACATAAGCTGTAATTTTGGATTTTTCGCTGCTATGATTGTTTAAGTTTTCAGCTTATGCACTGTCTCGCCTGTTTTATGTCAAGTTATGTTATTATTATATTTTATTCCATGCGATGTGAGAAATTCTATGGGTTCCTTATTAGTTCAAATTCCTTTCTTTGGCGACCGTCCCGTACTTGTTGGACATCGGCACAGTACACTTTCATTGGAAATGTCCGCTGGTGCGGGGCGGGCTGTCACACTTGGTATCAGAACTCTAGGTTGCATAGTTAACCTAGGGAAAGACATTAGGAAGAGATAATACGTATATGAGAGCACGTATTTTTGATTATTTTGGTTTTCAAAAGCTATATATATACATTATTAGTATAGCTAAGGATGAAGTCGCACTACACTGACACCACAAAGAGGATGGTTAATCATTTCTCTTTACAAATAGAACGATGAGCCGATATACGAGGGGGTTGGTAGAGGAGCCAATAAAGGGAATGCCCCTGACATGAGGACTATGTTCACTGACTTCATGAGAGAGATGCTTAGGGACGTTCAGAGGGCAGTTCCCAATGTTGCTAATGGTGGTGGTGCAGTGGTGCTGGTGCCTAGAGCCGATTTCACCAAGCTTTGCAAGGATTACACTAGTCTTGTGGAAAGTCATTCCATGGAACGGAATCGGCTATAGAAGTTCGGGATTGGTTGGATAGCTATGAGCGTATCTTCAAAGACTTGGGTATCGAGGATGCGATGAAGAGGAAGTTAGCATCCCGTCAGCTGCACAGACGAGCAATGAATTGGTGGAATGCTATTAAGGTAGCTTCTCCAGAGGATCAAGTTACATTGGATCAGTTTAAGGCCCGATTCAGTATACGTTCATCCCAGGTGCCCAGAAGTCAGAGTTATTAAGGAAATTTCTGGAGCTTAAGCAGAATGGTAGGGCAGTCTCGGAGTACACTGCAGAGTTCGATACTTTATCGAAGTATGGATTATCCCTCATTGACACTCCCGAGAAGAAAAATGAGAAGTTCATAATAGGCTTGGACCAGTACTTGGGGGAAAGGCTTATTAACCACATCGATGAGACGTTTGAATCGATTGTGGGGAAAGATTTGAGATCAGAGATTCTATACCCTAAGTCGAAGACTGAGGTTGCATGAGCCAAAGCCGCAAGCAAGCGGTGGAGGCAAGAATGGTTCCCAGAATAAGAGAAAGCAGAATCAGACCAAGCATGGCCATAAGAAAAAGAATAAGAAAGATATTGAGTACTTCAGCTGTGGTAAGAAGGGCCACTATGCCAAAGAATGTCAGGCTAAGCCAGCGAATAGAAAGTGCTTCAACTGTGGCCAAGTGGGATATCACAAGGACAAGTGTCTGCAACCCCCTAAAGAAAAGAAGATTGTGAAAGCATATGCTATTAATGTTGTTCCTTCTTCGTCGAATGCCCCAACTGCGGCGGAGAAGGGAAAGAATGTCGTCATTCAAGGTATGCTTTCTATTTGAGACGTTTCTGTTCGAGTATTATTTGATATCGAAGCTTCCCGTTCCTTCATATCTAGTGACCTGGTAGATAGGTTGGGATTGGAACCCGAGATGGTCGATAGGCCTTTAGCAGTGACGAACCCGATTGGTGGTTCGACTCGCCTTAGTATGATTTGTTGTAATGTGGTCTTATCGAGTCATGGATGCACGTTTGATTGTGATTGCTTTGTTTTGGGCTTTACTGGGTTTGGCATTATTTTGGGAGTCGATTGGCTCCAAAGGTACGGGGTGGTGGTAGACTGTGAGGGCTTTTTGGTGATAGTTAGAGTGGATGATGGGCGGAGGGTAGTGTTTGGTGGTCTACCTAGTGATGGGGGTAATGGCTAGTTTTTTAAATTCCCTCGACATACCACATGATGAGTTGTCAGATGTGCCCGTGGCTGGCCAGTATCCGGACGTCTTCAAGGAAGTGACCGGACTTCCACCGCACCGAGAGATTGAGTTCCGTATTGATTTAGTGAAAGATGCCAGACCTATAGTTATGCCACTTCGTCATATGGCACCAAGGGAGCAGCGAGAGCTGGGGGTGCAAGTAAGCGATCTTTTGGAAAAGGGATTTATCAGAAGAAGTGTCTCCGAGTGGGGAGCACCAGTTGTGTTTGCTACAAAGGCAGATGGTTCCCTTCGATTGTGTGTGGACTACCGCGAGTTGAATAAGGTGACGAGGAAGAATAAATATCCTCTACCGCGGATAAATGATTTGTTTGATCAGTTGAGTGGCGCGAGAGTGTTCACCCAGTTGGATTTCACGACAGGTTTCCATCAGCTTAGAGTGGAAGCTAAAAGTACAGATAAAACGACATTTCGGACGCCGTCAGGATTCTATGAGTGGTTGGTCATGCCATTCAGGTTGACCAATGCACCAACGTATTTTGCTGATCTTATGAATAGGGTATTCAGAGATAAGTTGAATAAGTTTGTTCTTGTGTTCGTGGACGATATACTTGTTTATTCGAAGAACACAAGGAACACTTGAGGATAGTAATGGAGGTGTTGAGAAAACACCAATTGAAAGCAAAGTTTTCTAAGTGTCACTTCTGGCTAAGGGAGGTGAGATTCTTGGGCCATGTTGTTTTAGAGAATGGTATTGCCATGGATCCCACGAAGGTGGCTATGGTACAGGATTGGTCTACGCCGAAGAATGCAACAGCCGTAAGAAGTTTCTTAGGATTAGCTGGGTATTCATGCAAGACTTCTCCAAGATAGAATCACCGTTGACTCAGTAGACCAAGAAGAGTCATGCTTTCTTCTGGGATGAAAAGTGCGAGAATGCATTCAAGAGCCTAAAGGAAAAGTTGACATGTGCACCAGTATTAGTCATTCCTAAAGGGAATGAAGAGATGACAGTATACACAGATGCATGTCGTACCGGACTAGTTGCTGTATTGATGTAAGGAGTTAGAGCTTTAGCTTATGCTAGTCGACAGCTGAAACCGCATGAGAAAAGATACCCTACCCACGATTTGGAATTTGCAGTTCGCATTGAAGATGTGGAGGCATTATCTCTTGCGAGAAATATTCGAGTTGTTTACCGATCATGAATCGTTAAAGTATCTTTTCTCACAGATAGATCTAAATCTCCGACAGCATAGATGGTTAGAATTCTTGGCTTCCTACGATTTTGATAACGCATACACACCAGGAAAGGGTAATGCGGTAGCTGATGCATTGAGTAGAAGACATGCCAGTTTAGGGGCTATGTTTCTTGAGTGGAAGCAACTGAAGTACATCACTGGGTATGATTTCAGACCAAAGTGCGAATTGGATCCAGAAGTATTAGCAAGTTTGACGGTCAGACCCACTTTGATTGAACGGATTGGTTCCAGCCAAAGGGATGATCCTAACCAATTGTAAATCATCTCCAAGTTAGGGATGGGTATCGACGAAAAGATGAATAAGTATGGGCTTGATTGAGATGTATGGCTTCGAAAGAATGGAAGGTTAGTTGTAATCAACGTAAAGGGATTGAGAGATGAGGTGCTTAGAGAATGTCATCACTCAAAACTGACTATACATCCCGGTGGTAACAAAATGTATCGAGACATGAAGTACACCTACTACCGGGAAGGGATGAAAAGAGACATTGGGAAATTTATATCCAAATGCATGAATTGCCAGCTAATTAAAGCTGAGCAAAAGAAGCCTAGTGGTTTGTTGCAACCATTAGAAGATTCAGAATGGAAATGGGAACAATTCTCAATGGATTTCATTGATGGATTACCAAGGACTAGGTCGGGCCATGATAGCATTTGGGTGATTGTGGACCGATTGACAAAGAGTGCATGGTTTATACCCGTCAAGTCGAACAGAAGGGCAGATAAATTAGCGAAACTATATATGAAGTGGGTAGTGAGATTTCATGGAGTACCCGAATGCATTGTAAGTGACCGAGATCCGTTGTGCACTAGTGGATTTTGGAAGAGCTTGCAAGAGGCGTTAGGATCAGAATCACATCTCAGTACCACGTATCATCCTCAAACTGACGGTCAAATAGAGAGGGTGAATCGTATATTAGAAGATCTCTTGAGAGCTTGCATATTAGATTTTGGTGGATCATGGGATGACCATTTGCATCTAGTGGAGTTCACATATAATAATAGTTATCAATCCAGTATTGGTATGTCTCCATTTGAAGCTTTGTACGGAAGACCATGCAACTCACCGTCATGTTGGTTAGAAACTGGTGAGAAGTTTTTGCTTGGACCAAATGTGATAAAAGAAACCTCAAATAAGATTAAGATTATTCAACAGCGAATGAAGGCTGCCCAAGATAGGCAGAAGAGTTATGCTGATAAAAGGAGAAGTGATTTAAAGGTCTCCATTGGCGACTTGGTGTTTGTCAAGATTTCTCCGTTAAAAAGCATGATACGATTTGGCAGAAGAGGCAAGTTAACGCCAAGATTTGTTGGACCATTCCCAGTTATTGAGCAAATTGGGAATTTGGCATATAAAGTTGAATTGCCAGAGAAGATGGCAGGAGTTCACAACGTGTTTCATGTTTCCCATTTAAGGAAGTTTGTGCACGACCCTAGTGTGACTATTACACCGGATCAGTTGGACGATATCGAGGTTGAACCCAAGGCGGTTGGGAACCGCAGACCTATGCGTATTGTTGGGAACGATACGATGCAGCTTCGAAGGAAGGCGGTGAAACTAGTCAAAGTTCAGTGGGGTGATGATGAGGAAGACTGTACTTGGGAAACAGAGGAGGACATAAGGAAGAAGTATCCAGAACTCTTTGCCTGGTAAGATTTTAACTGCGACTTAGTTTTCCGCATGCTAAGATAGACTTGTTTCTTTGTTTTTGTATGTTTGATTATGGTGAATGGTTGATAGGCATGCGGGGTCCTTTGCTTGTTTCTTAGTTAAGGAATTTCGGGGGCGAAATTTCTTAAAGGGGGAAGAAATGATAATCACCTATTATAAATAGGTAACATTAATGAAAATATTGTATAATAGGTAAACTTGTCCTAGAGACAAGTGGAGATTATAACTTAGGTTACAATAAGTTAGTAATAGTATGGGATACACTACAACAAATTCACCCTATTACAACGGTGCAACACCGTTGTAATATCATTTTACAAGGGTGCCTCCACCGTCGTGTATGCAGACGTGGTAATATATTAGTTTCTTTTACAACGATTCTGCACTGTTGCAACACCGTTGTAAAAGGGTTATCTAACAATAGTTTTATACCGTTGTAATAAAATTTATTACAACTATAATTCTCCGTTGTCGTATATACCATAGTAAAGTTAGAGTATACGTATAACAACTTTTGTCACCGTTGTAATAAACTATATTACAACTTTTATCCCCGTTGTTGTAGATATTGTAATATGTTGTGTTCATTTATATAACAACATGTCTACACCGTTGTGATTTCATTGATATTACAACATTTTTACACCGTTGTGAATTTCTTTATATTACAACATTTTCTCACCGTTGTAACATGACTTATTACAACTTTTTTTCTGTAGTAATTTACATGGACCTGACTAGTAAAACAAATTCATATATATTAATGATAATATGATTCACATTTCAATGCAACAAATATTAGTACACGGAATCATTCATATGTATTACTTAACATAATATTCGATCAACATAAAACACAAGTACGTAGTACATCACCAACTTAACCCGTCACCAAAAACATAACCGTTTCGTAATATATGCATGATTTAACCCAATATATACATAAGAAAGATGGAATGTCTACAAAAGCATACCCTACGAAAGCACTCTAGCTGAAGGCAACGTAATTTTTATTACAGGCCACAGTTGATCCAACAGCTTCTCCAATAGTAGTCAATGCGGAATTCGGCTTCCACAAGAATGCTTCTGGATCCACCGCCGCATCAATCCAAACTTTCCAACCTTGCGATCCAAGTTTTTTAAAGTGTACCAAAGCTTCTGGATCAGTGGATGCCAATCTTCCTTCCGCAACTACTTGTTTTTCCCAATTCAATATCTTACACTTTCTGCCCTCATTTTCATCAGCTTGCACTGCTGTTTTTCTGCCCGGATTTTTTTGTTTAGACTGTTTTTCTGTTTTTCTCCCGTCAATTTCAGATGGATGCTTTTCATTTTCAGCTGATTGCTTTTCATTTTCAGGTGCATGCTTTCCATTTTGTTTAGACAGTTGAACTGGCAAGGTATTGCTTCCATGGTGTGACTGCAAACAAAAAAAATCTAGAAAATCTGAACTGGAAACTAAAAACAGAAAGTGAGGCAAATAAAAACATGGAACTAAATACAAAAGACAGTAAGCACTTATGTGAGTAAATCACCCATAAGTAATATTCTAATATAAGTTAAATCGCTTGTTGTTTGGATACAGTAAATATTTCTTCTATTTATAAGCCTTGAATGAGCATTCCATACCTGAGTAAATGTTGAATGAATGCCTCCTTTCTTTTATAAAAGTTGTGTAAATTTTTCACGACAGTATTGTGTGTTTGATGCTTGGTTATACTTCTATGTACAGGTTCATGCTTTTTTTTCAAATATAGAATTCTTGATTAGCAATCTGGAGACCATGGATGAATAAACTGATTAAATCAGAGCACAAGGTATTTTCAAACCAGTAAAATAACAGCTGAAACGTAAAGGAAAATAATGGATCTTTTGTGAATAAACTCTGTGCAAACTCTCTGAATTTAATCTAGTGTGGGTATAGATATTGGTACTTTGATAGATTATTGTTGACTACACTTATATATGACTGGAAGTGATTAACTATGTGAAGTAAGATCTAGAAATGAGAAATTTCCTTTACTGTTGTATGAATACAATAATATAATAATAAAAGATGAACACCTCACTTTAAAAAATAAAGTACCCCAATTTTAGCATGTTTTAGATAGTAGTATAAACACAAAGGTTATTCCAAACTGAATTTAGTTTATGTTAAAATTTTCTTCATCTTCTAATGCGTGGGAATTTAGTTTAACAGTACCTAACCCCCCTCCATTTACTGTCCTTAAAATCACCCTAAAATTTCACAGTTCCGGTAAAAGCATTTCAATGTTCACCAAACATTGTACCAAAGAATTAAACTTGCATTGTCAAAAAAAAGTTGATGCATTTTAACACCAATATTCCAATCACGTAGATCATGAAATGTTACATCTTTTTTCAATTATACCAATAAAAAAGGGTACCTGAGGCGTATTAGGATCAGGAGTTGCTGGATTTCCCACATTAGCTTGCTTTTCTTTTAGGTCCTGTAAAGATTGCATATACATAGGTCGTATAAAATTAGCACAAAATATGATTATGGTCATATAAAACTAGCACAATTGGGAAGCCGTAAATTTGAGAATAGTTCATTTCTCTTTCACATGATGGTTTACTACAGGTATGGTTCATTGTATATTGCTTGCATGAAACTAATGGGAAAGTCGGACTGCCAGCTAAAAACAGCTATACAATTACCACATAAATTAGAGTATTTATAAAACAGGATGAATTTTGGATAAAGGAGAAACCAGGAAAAAAAATCTGTTGAGAGGGAGATCAATTTTGGATAAAATAATGAAATTTGGGCCAAGGTTCGAAATCCGGGTTTTCGATTCCGTTCCGGTCACGTAGAAAATTTAAAATTTCGATCCCGGTCCGGAAATTCCGGAAATTCCGGTTTATTTCCGGTTTGTCAATTTCGGTACCTTTTTAAATAAATATACAAATAAATATGCAAACATTTAATTATTTACTATTTTAATAATTTAACATTTAATTTCAATTCATATTTTCCTACTCATGACAATATCAGATTTTGAATAATAGCAGATTAACAGGGGACTAAATTCCCTGTTTTTATAACTTTGGCATATTTAATTAATATTCACTCATGTAACAATATAATGGTTTATAATCAAACATCAGTCTAATTTTGGTTGCCTGCGGTTTATATCAATAACCCGTAATATTACATGACCTGCTATACACACATAACCTGTAATATTACTCATTATTTCCACTTAGCTTCTGCATCGTTCAGAATAAAACCTAGCCGACATTTGACCTGCTAATCCGTTCAAACCAAGAAGACCCCAAAGGCTCCGATGTCTATAACATGCCGAAACTTGTGTCGAGCCATGAGAGAGAACGAGGATAAACTGCAGCCACACAAGAACGAACAAGAGAGAAGACGAATTTAGGTCGCGTGCAAGAAGGAGCATCCTAATCAGGAGCCACCTTCAATTTCATTGAATTTTTGTATCCGTATTATTAATGAAACTATAGGACCTTAATCTTGTCATATTATATACACAAAGAATTCATGGTATTTACAAGTTGAGTATCTAATTTCACTAACTTATTTCCTTCAATCTTAGGAGTATGATAGATCTTTTCAGAAAGCCAAAACGAAAAATCATATTCATCATTAAACGACAAACTTCGTGGGTTTTCTAATGATAAGTAATATGCTAAACACAGATCAAATTTTAAGAACATCCAAATTTATGTGCAAAAGTCGAAAGGATTACGTGAGTCTGTATTATTTCAAAGCTTTTTATAAATAATAATCAACATATTTAATAATAATTTTTACTAAAAAAAAAAAATTCACACTCCTATATGATTTTTCGGTAACTTGTATTTCCTACAAAATAATTAATGGTCTTATTAAAGAATCCAAATGAAACATTGTTTGGTTCGCTCACAAATGGTAATGAAACACGAAATTATGCACAATACAAAAAAGCTCAGCCACTCTATTAGTAGAATTAAGCACATCAAAAAATAACTAGTCAAGTTGGTGCCCAAAAAAAAAGGCATTTGCTCTCTTTTTTCTTTTTTTTATCAATTGTAGAGACATAATGGGTTATGTCCAAGAACAAACATTTAAACATTCTATTGAATACATGATACACATTATGAGGAAAAAATTGCAAACCTTGCCTATATATTGCATTATGCTTTTAGATCTCAAAATTTCAGGCAACCGTTCATTATGTGATATGAAACATGAAACTTCATACAAATCTGATCTTTAATCGAGATGTCATCTAAAGTATTGACTGGAGCCATACATATTGATTGCAGTCTTTAGCAAATTGGCAAGCATTTTCTTTTAAAAGGACACACAATTTTTAATGCAGAATTTTTAATGCATGTTTATTTGTGTATTTATAAAACATCTTTGTTATGTACATCTTTATATCAAAACATATATTCTGTGTATAACCGAAAAAAAATCAGAAAACAAAATTTTAAATCTTGATTAGTAATGTTTATTTGCATATTTATAAAAAACCGCACCAGAATTATCAAACCGGAAATTTACCGGAAATTCCGAAATATCCGGAACGGAACCCAAAACCGACAATAACTTGGTTTCTAATTAACAGGAAAAATCGCCATTAAAATAAATTTCTAATTAACACTTACCATCAACATCGAAGTAAGCTCCTGTACTTTGGTCTCCAATCCACTAACTTGGTTTTGCAATGCATGTACTTCACCTGATGAGCTACCCCGAATACGAAGCTGAGATGGTACAACCCCAAAACCAAGCCCTCTTACACGTCCTCCATGCTCCTGACCAAAAAGCTTCGACACACCATCTTGAGTAACTGATGTTGCCCCATGAGAATCCTGACTTGCGGCATTATGATGCTCGTTTATCTTAGACTACAAATTCAAAAACAACCAATATTCAGAAATTAAAATTAAAACTACTTTAACAATAGCAACAGTTTCTGATATTGTATATTTGAAATTATTCTTACTATGCATTCGGCAGCAATTGAATTCGGAGGTTTTCCATCTTTTCTTGTGTGGCCTTTGCACCACAATTCGTCTCTAGTGATAGTAGATGTTGACTTTTCCTTTTTCTGCAAAAATAGCATAACAGCTTCAGAATGTTCAAGTGATAACAAATAATAGTTGCTTTAACAATATTTTTTTACCATTTCTTCTTCCAATCTTGCATAACCTTTTCTGCTCATGGTGTGTGGAACTTTATTCTTTTCTCTAATACTTTTGAATCTTTGGCTTGTTGCCTATAAGATCAATTCAATAAATATGATATAGGAAAATGTAATATATTTAACAGTTAAAATCAGTAAGACAAAAATAACCACCTCAAACTTTTCTGACAATTTTTCAGTTACAAAAGCATTCCACTCGTCATGGCTCTTTATATTTAACGGTTTTAGGCCTGCTAAAGTATCGGTAGAGTCGGGATTTTGAGACGCTTTTTTGATAGCTGCAACTAACCTTGATTTCGACTCCTTCCACCGCTGTCCTATTATCATTAACAAGTAATCCTTATACACCATATCTACCTTGAATCTTGACTGCACACACACACACAAAAAAAACCCGCAGATTAGTCTCTAATAGTATTGCAAAATGCAATGTTGTACCACAGCAGGTATATAATATGTTGCTTTGAATATTGAGACATATAATATGTAACAGTATTGCAAAATGCAATGTGCATAATGCATATGTCATTATAAAGAGAACTATAGCAGGTATATAATATGTTGCTTTTAATATTGAGACATATAAGTACTCTAACATATATAACATAGAATCAGTAAAATTAAATACAACTGAAAGCCATAATTTATTATTCACTTGCTCATGTTATCGCCAACATATGGTATACAAGTCAAATATCAGTACGTACCTCTATACAAGTCCACAGATCATCCCTCAAATCGTCACCGACGTTCCTCCATGTGCTAATGGTAAAAGGCACCATATCCCTTGCTAGAGTACCAATATATGATGACAAATGTTTGGAATTAGCACCTATTGCTTGTCCGCGTTCATTAAATTCAACTTCCGGCTTCTCATCCGGTATCATAGCTAATGATTTCATCGTCGTTCTGCCTCTCTTTCTTCTAGCTTGCGTCAATCTTTGACCTTCAGTAGAATCGGGTTGAATTTCATTTGGACTGGAATCATCGTTGGCTGAAGTTTCCTGGAAGTGTAGTTGACGGGCAGGGGGCTGTGCTGGGTTTGTATTGTCGAAGGGGCTGTTACTGGAAGGAGGGGGCTGAATCTGGTTTGTAGTGTCGACGGGGATGCTACTGGAAGGAGGAGGGGGCTGCATCCGTTTTGTAGTGTGGCCAAGGTTGCTTCCAGGTTTGCGAGTAGTGCGTATTGGGTATTCAACATGTTTTCGAGGAGATCTTCTTATAGCAATATTTAAATCACGAAGCAACGGAAGTGGTCCATCTAGGTGTTCGTTGATTCTAATCCCAACCGGTCTTCCAGCAGCAGCACGAACAGCTGCAAGTGCAGCTAAACTTTGCTTTTTTGCTCTTTTGTTTGCAATTTTTGAGCTCTAAAAAATAAAAAAATTAAGTCAGTTTTCAATAGCGATAAAAACTGACAAGTAGCGATAAAAACTGACAAGTAGCGATAAAAGAGTTATAAGACCAGTTAAGCAATGAATAAGTGCATGAATATAACACAATATGTTTATTCATGATCATGTTGGCACTAACATGTAATCTACAGTTATACATGTTTCATGTAAACCCCAATTTCATGTTACTATATTTTATCCACATCCTTGCTTAATGATCTGCTAAAAAAGTTGTAGTCCAAGTTTAACTATGGTGTGTTACTCTAAAATATATATATGATTTTACTGAAAACGTAAGAGCACTACAGTTTCAATACGCTCTTCTACATGCTTGATTTTTTAGTGAAAGCATAACATTGTGTATAGATATGTATGATTGTTTGTTTCTGCGATAGAGTTTGAATGTTATTTGATTTAATAAGCATTATTTCCTTTGAATAATGTAACTGCAAAAATTTCGCTTAAAAAATAGCGGTCCTATCAAAACATATGATTAAATCACAAATTATGTCTTAGACTACTCCAGGTGAGCAGAGTACGAAAGCTGCTGACAGTTTAGCCGTTAACGGTAGGACAACGCATCTGCCTCAGACTGATACAGAAAGAGATTTATAAGTTTGACTCAAAATTTGCATGATTTTCTATGTCAATTTATATAATTCGTTATATAAATCAATCTTAATACTGACAATGAAAATTCTATTGCCTTCTCAGCAACACTACACTTAAAATGGAAGGAAGAAGAGATTTTTTTTACCGGAGTTCAGCGCTTGTGACCACCAAACATACTCATCGTTTTATACTTATTCTCGCTATTGATTTATATCACTATGTGGATGTCGTTCACAAATGATTTTTCCAATTTCAAAACTGCTTTTACAATCATAGTCTGTTAATGGTTGTAAAAATATTTTAGTGTGCGCTTTTTTTCTTTAACCAGTCTACTTATAAGAGTGCAAAAATAAACATATTCTTAAAAAATACAACAATTAACAAGAGCATGACAAAGGTGCAACTCATTCTGACCCGTTACGCAACAAGAACCAAGACAAGTGAAGGAAAAAGAAACCGACCGATGAGGGAACCAAAATTTGCTGACATCAAGTAAACAACCAGTGCATGGCCGAATTGCGAGAATTAGTTCTCTTTCCAGGTCTTAACTCTCTTTCCTTTTCCAAAAATTTTGTCTAACTTTCTTCATTAAACGTATGACTATATGTTACCCTGATAGATAAAATCCAATGCATCCTCCATCATGAAAGAGCATTTGAATGGGCTGACATCTCCATAACGGTCACATCTAATGCAGGTATTTTAGTTGTTTGTAACTCTGCTGTTATTTAAACATGGATTAGAAAAATACAAGTGACTTTTAGTTGTATTCCGAACTTGGCTGTATTATATGTATCTTTTTCTATCCACCAGATGATTCCAGTCCAAACGAAATTCACTTGTAATTTTATATAGTGAAATGATTTTTGGCCTAAAAAAATGATATATGACAACATGCTAGTGTATAGATATTCGTATAACTTGTATGGAATAAATAGTTGATTTTTTAACAAAACATTTTCTGATCACATTAATAATATTTACTTAAAGTATATACATTTGTAAACACATTTCAGGAGTATGTTTTCAGTCATACTAAAAGAAACAAAATAAGGCTAAAGTAAAAAAACATGTTGTAAAAAATGCAATATGTAACTTGAATACCTCTCCTTCATCTAGCACCATCTTCCTCGTCGATAATACAAGATCAATCTTCCTCGTCGACCTATAAAAAAACAAAACGATTTACAAAGGATTAGAACATCACACTAAATATAGCACTACTTTGTAACAACCACGTACAAAATAAAATACACATGCAAAGAACATACAATAGAAAATAAATTTATTTTGATATACGCTAAGATGTCAATCTTATATCATATTTTTTTTCTTTTTTTTTCATTCTAACAACACATTTTATGGTATATATGAACAACACATTTTATGGTATATATGAACATGCATAAAATAAAAAATCAATAAAATATGCTTATAACATACCAAATTACCGTTACAACCCTCCCTTACGTAACTTTCATCCCCATTATCTACGTCTCTATCATCAAGTTGTGACTCATCCAATGGTTTACTAGTTGATTCTTCATCCTCGTCGTATTTTTCCAATTCATGAAACCCTCTAGAGGGCGCTCTCAACACAACATACCAATTTGAAGAACTACCTTCTCTAGAGAAGAACACTTGAACCGCTTGTGTTGCTAAGATAAACGGGTCGCTTTCAAACTTATTTTGAAATTGATGCAAATTGACCAATGTAAATCCATCTTCAACTTTGACTCCACGATACATATTTGCCCAATCACATTTAAACAAGGCAACTTGAAATTGACGATAATCCAACAAGAAAATCTCACGCAAGACCCCACAATATATTATTTTTTCAATAGACCCATCTACACAAACAGTACTTGACTCAATGGAAACACCACTATTTTTTGTTGCCTTCTCAAAGTCTTTCGTATGAAAACGTCGACCATTAACAATATAGCCAGAATAAGAAATTATTTGCGAACGAGGTCCGTATGAAAGCCATTTTATTATGTTGCTGACATTGGACATACGTCTATCATCTCTAACCAGGACAAATACAATATATTAAATAAAGATTTATGTTGATCTATTACTTTCATCATTAATAGTTTTTTAAGATATAGCTATCAACCTTTTTTCTAAACCAAAAACTAAAAGTCTTCGATTGCAATTTTGACAGTTCCAAATCGTCTTGTGCAAGATGAGGATGCAAACATTTTAGCTCCTCTTTGTGCATTCTGCATACATAAATGTAATTAAGGATCTAATTTATTTTGTATGTCATAGTTAAGTTGGACTTATATTTACTCTATCTACGGCTCTACTTCTTCCGTATTAAACAAAACGTATCGATGAGCAGCATTAATCACCTCCTCATCGACTGTAGTAGGTTTTCCTTTGGAAATAGGACGCCCCTCAAGTATAAAATCATTTTGTTCCACTTCATTTCAGTTTTTCCTCTCTCCAATTTGTAATGCATCTTTAATATATCCAGAGCAATATTTCATACATTCTTCGGCAACATAGCGCTCAGCAATGCACCCTTCAGGCCGTGCTTGATTTTTAACGTACCCTTTTAATATTTTCATATATCTATAAAAAAAATGAATAAACAAGTTACTTTCATAACTATAGATACTTTTAACCGTCAATTATTTATAATAAATATTACCTCTCAAATGGATACATCCATCGATATTGGACCGGCCCACAAATTCTTGCTTCTCTCCCTAAATGTATTGTTAAGTGAATCATGATATCGAAAAAGGAAGGGGGAAAGAACCTCTCTAGATCACATAGTGTTAATGCAACTTGATACTCCATTAATTCTAATTTATCCCTATCAAGCACTCTTTGGCATATGTCATTATAAAATGAACATATTCGTAGTAGTGCATTCCTTATCCCTGTAGGTAGAAGTCCTCTTAATGCAACGGACAATAGTTGTTGCATCAAAACATGATAATCATGAGACTTAAGGTTTGATATCTTGTCTTCTTTTGCAAAACAGTTTCCAATATTTGAGCTATATCCATCAGGCACTTTCAAGTTCTTTATTCTACTATAAAAGATCTCTTTTACTTGATCGGATAAGGTGCACGGTGCGGCTGGGAGCAATACTTTATTTCCAGTGTCTATAGGATGCAATTTTTTTCTAATGCCCATTGCTTCTAGATCTTGGCGTGAATTGAGGCCATCTTTTGATTTTCCTTTGATATCAAGCAATGTACCAATAATACTTTCACAAATATTTTTCTCAATATGCATCACATCTAGATTATGCCGCAAAGGAAGTGCCTAAAAATTGACAAAACACAACTAATTAAGTACTAAGTAGCAAACATGAATAGAAAATGAAAAGCAATGTGTTTCTAGTTAAATTTTGCCTTCCAATAAGGCAAGTCAAAGAAAATGGACCTCTTCTTCCACATTGTACATCCTTTTTTCATCATAGTTTTCCTTTTCCTTTTCCTTTCACCATTCTCTTCCTTTTTTAATTTTTCCCCCAATCATTAATAATATCTTGAACATCATCAAAGATTTGAACACCAGTTTGTATTTGAGGCCTTTCTCTATTCTCTATAGTTCCATCAAATAAGTTTTTCCGTTGACGATACTCATGGTTAGGTTTAAGGAATCGTCTATGACCCATGTATGCACACTTTTTACTAAATGGTAGCCATATTGAGCAGGTATTGTGTAACACCCCACCTCCGCTAGGGTCACTCTTACGGGGGCACTAGCTTCTGGGAGGGCATTAGAACTGGGTAAGCATGCATAATGATATATCAAGGCAGAACAAGAACATAAATATATATGTAAAACAGAGTAAGTGAGAATAAAACAGCGGAATATCTCAAACCATCTCAAAACAAGTCTAGTACATCATAAAGTCAACTGCCAAAATAAACATGTCTAGTACATCATAAACAGAAATACTGAAATACATGGTGCTATCCCCAAAATAAAGATGGTAAACCATAGCGAGCTCAATGTCCAGACATACATGAGCTATCCAGCAAACAAGCAAGCGATCCAAGCTAAGCACCACTATTCCCTCCCTGAGAACCTGAGGGGGGGGGGGGGGGGGAAACGGAAGAAAAGAAGAGAAAGAAAACAGGTCAGTCAAAAAGACTGGTAAGCCCTACTACGATCAGTCTATAAACTAATAAAGTTAGCATCATGATGGAAACTGAGATGAACATACTGGCAATAGATAAAGGTGTCATCACATAAAGAAGATTAAGCTTTGCACCACAGTGTACTAGCAAACTAACATAACAGGTATTGATCCCTCAGCCCAAACTTTGGCCCAATAACATGAGGTGACCTTAATACAAGGTCCAGCCCAACGGTCTAGTCGATCGGCTCCCTATAAACCTAACACGTCAAGTGTTGGTGTCCAAACGGCCCACATATGGTTGTAGTCAGACTGTGCTGGGTCCACCTTCGGGTGTATCAAGCCCTCTTGTGTCAACCCCAGACACTTAAGCAATAATGCACAGTCTAAACCTACTGGTACCCGTGCCTCGAGTTTGTCCAACACCAGACTACGTGCATGTCCGTAGCCCGCTTGGACCCGCACCGCTGTACCACTCAGCCGTCGCTTTGGTCGCTTACATCAGTCCAGTAATCGTGCCCCGCCCTAGCCTAGCCTCTAGGGTTGTGAATGATACCAAACTGGGATTACTGCTGGAACAGACCACGTTGCTAGGGTTTTCTAAGAGGGTTAAGTGTGGTTTAACCCCTCACTAATCATGGATTAAATTAGTTAAGTGTAAACAACAGTTGACCACTTAACCCCATTTAATCCCTCGTATCCCCAAAATTGGTTAAGTATTAGTGGGCCATGACTTAACCCTAATCATGAGGCATTAGTTAATTTAATTGTGCCTTAACCTCTCACATTAGACTTTGTTGCGGTTACCTAGTTAAGCCGGTGGGTTCCGGGTAGATTTACACCACAACTTGGTCTAACCTCGGGTCTTGGCACCACATGACCAACTTCTCACATTGGATCCTATTGTTTGTAGCCACTAGTTAAGCCGGTAGGTTCCGGGTAGAATTACGCTACAAACTCAACCCAACCTCGAGTTGGCCACACTTATGTTTTCTAAGTGTCATGTCCACTTTATTTTCAAAACATAATTACAAGTTTAACAAATACTTGGGTAGACCTAACTTAATAGGTAAATTCCCAAGGGGTAGACCTAACTTAATAGGTAAATTCCCAATCTTATATTTTCATGTATTTTAAGTTTTACCCAAACCCCCCAACGTCATTCTATCGCTTACATATTCGTCATAACGCATAAAGGATAGAAAGAGGGAACTTGGCACAACATACATGATGAATCTTACATATCATAATAAACATGCATAACATGTTGGACTTGCATAACTTAGCATAGTGAACTTGCATAACCATGCATAACTTGTTAAACTTGCAAATCATGGCATAGTGAACTTGCATAAACATGCATAACTTGTTAAACTTGCAAATCATGGCATAGTGAACTTGCATAAACATGCATAACATGTTAAACTTGCAAATCATGGCATAGTGAACTTGCATAAACATGCATAACTTGTTAAACTTGCAAATCATGGCATAGTGAACTTGCATAAACATGCATAACTTGTTAAACTTGCAAATCATGGCATAGTGAACTTGCATAAACATGCATAACTTATCAAACATGTGTAACATGGCATAGTAAACTCGCATAAGCATGCATAACTTATTAAACATGCATAACATGGCATAGTAAACTCGCATAAGCATGCATAACTTATTAAACATGCATAACATGGCATAGTAAACTCGCATAAGCACGCATAACTTATTAAACATGCATAACATGGCATAGTGAACTAGCATAAGCATGCATAACTTATTAAACATGCATAACATGGCATAGTGAACTCGCATAAGCATGCATAACTTATTAAACATGCATAAATCCCAACTTTCATCATATATTAACTTTAGAGTTTCTAAAATGAAGGTAAGAGGGCTTACAAATATTATGAAGACATAAATCTACTAATAAAGATTGAGAATCCCTTTATGCAAGCATAAAAACCTAAAACAAAGCTCCAATAAGAAACACCCTTAACAAAAATCCCAAAAACTCTAGCTTAGCAAATAAAACTTGCAACTTGATGATGTATGCAAGCTAATGATCATTCATACAACTTAGAAATGCTTGTATGAACATCATAATCTTCATAGGAATGATTTATGAAGAGGGTGGAGGCTAGGGTTTTTAAGTGGAGGCCATTTGAGAAATCAATTTGACATAGTTTGGTTGCTAGAATGAATAATGGGATTTTAGGGTAGGATTAGGGTCTTATTTATAGAAGATTAAAGTGTTGTTAGCCCTAGGATTAACCCTAGGTTGAATTAGGTCCATCAGATTTCGGAATTCTCCAGAACCAAGCCACACAACCAAGCCCAGATCAGAAATGGTGCGCCAGGCAAAACTGCCCGGCCACCCCGTGTCGACAGGGCTGTCGACATGGCAGTCGACACCCTTAGACCCCTGTCGACATGCCTGTCGACTTGGGGGTCTTGGCGGGAGTTTTCCCCGCCTGACGCCAGTTGTGCCCTAACCTTTGTTTTTAACTTAAAATTTAAATCTGTTTTTAATATGGAAATTTCTGAAAACTTCAATGGGCCTTAACTGGGTCATACGGACTCCGATTTTCGAAAACTCGGACTCTATTTCGCGTATTTTTCCGAGACGAACGCAATGGCACAGCCCGTTTCCCCTTGATTCAGATTTTTAAATTAAATTCTTCCTCAATTTATATCTTAACAGGTTATTAAAAATACAGGTTGTTACATTCTCCCCTCCTTAAAGGATTTCGTCCCCGAAATCTTCAAGTTAGGAAGAACATATCCTACCATCCAACATCCATCTACTCAAAACATCATCCACGAGCAATCATTGTCCTTAAAAGATTCTAAATGCTGTATGAACATATGCAAAAGTGTGTGCATATGTACTTATCTAATGCAAAGATCAATGCAAAATATGTTAGTGAAATGTATCCATATGTATGCAAATCCCTAACATAATGTATAATATCTACATGCGTGCTCATTCATACATCCATATGCAACATCCATGTGATAGCATACAAATTTCATCCAAGAATAAGCATAAACACTCATGCACATGCAATATGAGGAGTGTGTGAGCCGATCTAGTGCCTAATGTGTATCATGCATCCACGAGTAACCACTTGCAAACACTTGCAACCACTTGCAACCATCAAACATAACATGTCTCAAACACATGTTTCATCCAAAGGATTCTACCTAAGGTTCTCATGATAAGATAGACACGATGAACTAGATAAACTAGATAGACATGGAAAGATAAAGAGATTGAGAGTGTACCCTCAAAAAGGAATGGATAAAGCCTACGCATCTTCTCTTCAGTTTCCCAAGTTGAGTCTTCCTCGGCTTTACCCCATTGAACCTTCACCAACTTGACCTCACGATTCCTTAGCTTCTTGATCTCTGTCCCCAAGATACGAATCAGAGCTCTCCTCAAGGTAGCTTCTTTCTCTACTTCCACATCTTCTAGAACACTTGGCTCAACCACCTCTGCTGACTTATGCAAACACTTCCGGAGATGCGAAACATGAAAAACATTATGTACTCCAGCTAGCTTCTCGGGCAATTCCACTCTATAGGCCATCTGCCCGATCCTCTCTACAACTAGAAACGGTCCAACAAACCTTGGTGCTAACTTTCCTACTGCTCCAAACCGAACCACATTCCGCAAAGGAGAAACCTTCACGAAAACCATATCCCCAACATCAAACTCCAAATCAGTCCTTCGCCTATCAGCATAAGATTTCTGTCTGTCTTGGGCCGCCTTCATCCGTCTTCTAATCAACTCGACCTTCTCGGATGTATCTCTAATCATGTCAGGTCCAAGTATAAGCTTATCTGTTGTCTCCCACCAACATGTAGGTGACTTGCACGGTCTCCCATATAAAGCCTCAAATGGTGCCATCCCAATGCTCGCCTGATAACTGTTATTATAAGCAAATTCCACAAGAGGAAGATGGTCTTCCCAAGTACCACCAAAATCCAGAATGCAAAGCCTCAACAAGTCCTCAAGTACCCTATTCACCCTTTCTGTCTGACCGTCCGTTTATGGGTGATAAGCCGTACTCAGGTTCAACCTCGTGCCCATAGCTTCCTGCAAACTGTTCCAGAACTGACTAGTAAAGATGGGGTCTCGGTCACTGACTATGCTAGAAGGGACTCCATGTAGTCGTACTATCTCACAAAGATATACTGATGCTAGTCCAGATGCGGTCCTTTTGCTCTTCATCGGAATGAAATGAGCACTCTTCGTAAGCCTATCCACAATGACCCATATGCTTGTATTCCCTTTTCTTGACCTTGGCAATCCGTCAACAAAGTCCATAGAAATACTCTCCCACTTCCATAGCGGGACCTCTAGAGGATGCAATAGCCCACCGGGCTTCTTCGACTCGGCTTTTACTCTCTGACAAACAACACATCTAGAGACAAACTCTGCCACATCCTTCTTCATTCCAGGCCAGAAGAAAATGCGCTTCATATCCTTATACATCTTATCTCCACCCGGATGTATAGTCAACTTGGAGCGATGTGCTTCCTCAAGAACTTTCCTCACCAAGTCTTCCACCATCGGAACACAAAGCCTTCCGTTTCTCCTCAGCCAACCCTTATCATCTATAGAATATCGAGCAAGGTGACTAGATGTCTCCCCTCGAATCAGCTTATCCATAATCTCAATTATCTGAGGGTCTTCCTTCTGCGAAGCCCCAACTTGATCCAGAAGGGTAGGCCTGAGCTCAAGAGATGCTAAAGAACCGGTCATCGACTAAACTGCCAAAGAGAAATAAAAGGTTGCCAAGAACTCTAAATTCTTCATCTCAACAAATAGAGGACTTAGTGTCAACCTTTTTCTAATCAACGCATCCGCTACAACATTCCCCTTGCCAGGGGTATAGGCTATATCAAAATCGTAGGACGCCAAGAATTCCATCCACCTTTGCTGCCTCAAGTTCAGATCCTTCTGCGAAAAGAGATACTTCAAAGACTTATGATCAGTATACAGCTCAAATCTCTCTCCCAGAAGATAATGACGCCAAGCCTTGAGTGCATATATAATCGCTGCCAGCTCTAGATCATGAGTGGGATACTTCTTCTCATGCACCTTAAGTTGCCTACCACCAAAACATATAACTCTGCCTTCTTGCATCAGAACGGCGCCCAATCCCGTGCCATAAGCATCAGTGTACACGGTAAACATCTTACCACCATCGGGTAAAGCTAGAACTGGTGCTGAGGTAAGGGCTCTCTTGAGTCTCTGAAAAGCAAGCTCACAGTCCATATCCCAAGCAAAAACTAAGTTCTTCTTCGTCAACTTAGTAAGAGGAGCGGATATCTTCGCGAAGTCCTTGATGAACTTCCGGTAAAAACCTGCAAGACCTAGAAAACTTCTCACTTCGGTTGCATTCCTTGGAGTCTTCCAATCCTGCACAACAACTACTTTAGTGGGGTCTACCGCCAAGCCTTGCTTAGATACTATATGCCAAAGGAACCGAACTTCCCTTCTCCAAAAGTGACACTTGGAGAACTTGGCCTTTAACTGATGCGCTCTAAGTGTATCCATCACCTCTACAAGATGCCTCGCGTGCTCTTCTTCATCCTTAGAGAAGATCAGAATATCATCCACAAAGACCACAACAAACTTGTTCAAGAACTCTCGAAACACCCTACTCATCAAGTCCACGAAATACGCGGGTGCATTCGTCAAACCGAACGGCATAACAAGCCATTCAAAGAATCCATCTGGAGTTCTGAATGCAGTCTTGTCTATACTATCTTCAGCCACTCTGAGCTGATGAAATCCAGTAGCAAGATCAAGCTGAGAGAAAACAGAAGCACCAACAAGCTGGTCAAAAAGATCATCAATCCTCGGTAATGGGTGTCTGTTCTTCTTAGTCAGCTTATTCAACTCTCTATAGTCCACACAAAGTCGAAGAGAACCATCTGCCTTAGTAGCAAACACCACAGGCGCTCCCCATTCGGATATACTTCGTCTGATGAAGTTCTTCTCAAGTAACTCCTTTACTTGCTTGCTGAGCTCCCGTCTCTCACGCGGAGCCATGTGCCGAACGGGCAAAGAAACAGGCTTAGCATTATCCACCAGATAAATACGAAAATCAATCTCTTGTTTAGGGGGCAACCCCTTAACTTCTTCAAAAACATCTGGATAATCTCGGACCACCCTTACAGACTGAAGGGTTTCCTCTGACGAGTCGAGAGATTCAAGATAGCACAACATGACGGGATCCTTTGGATTGCATGAAATCTCTAAGGTGTTGCCAAGGCGAGTCACAAGCCTCACAACCCTATGCTCACAATCAAGAATGGCTCCATGTCTAGACAGCCAATCCATGCCCAAAATCAATCCGTATCCCCTGAAACCAAAAACATACGCACTACACAAGAACTCTACACTGAGTATAGAGATCCTCAGATCCTCACATATCATAGATAGATGAGCAGAACCCCCAATGGGATTCGAAACACAAACGGGATCATCCACTAAGCTAGTACTAAGGTGCAAACTATCAACAAGATCAGATGAAATAAAGCTATGTGATGCACCAGAATCAAACAAGGTACGAACTGGAAGATCGGAAACATAAACAAGGTTCTCAACAGAAACACTACCTCGATCGGGAACTGGAGCGGTATTGAGAGCATGAACTTGCCCTCCTGAAGGTCCAGCACGCTGAGTCTGACCCTGCCCTTTCTTCTTCGGGCATTCCTTGCTGAAGTGTCCAGTCTCACCACAGGAAAAACATCCACCACTAAGCTTCCTTTTCTTCTTCCTACAATCCTTAGCAAAGTGTCCGGGCACACCACAGTAATTGCACTTTCCCTTGCCTTTGTTATTGTTCCCCTTCTTGTTCTTGCTCTGATTCCCCTGACTGCTTTGACCACCTTGATTGCCTTTACCCTGAGAATCAGTCTTCTTTGCTTGAGTATCACTCGACTTGACCTCTTTCTTTCCATCTCCCTGAAGTAGAGCCATATCGACCAAACTCTCAAAAGTAGCCCCATGCGGAATATGTGACATCGCCAAACCCTGCAGCAGCTCATTCAACCCTCTAGCAAATCGAAGAGCCTTCTTCTCAGGAGTGTTCACCATATCCAAACCAAAACGGGCCAGCTGATTAAACTTGTTCACATACTCCTTGACAGACATATCACCTTGCTTTAATGCAATGAACTTCTCCATCTGTAAATTCGCCTCAGCAGAAGATAGAAACTTGGCCACAAATCTAGCCCTCAAATCGGCCCAAGTCTCGACGGGCCTCGTCCCATTGGTGACCTCCCACCAATAGGCTGCTTCGTCCTTCAAAAGCCACACTGTCAATAAGATCTTCCTCTCGTCATCAATCCTAAAGATAGCAAACAAGTCCTCAGTGTCTTTCAGCCAATTCCTAGCTTCAACAAAAGATTCCGTGCCTAGGAAATTCTTGCCTCCCATCGCCTTGAAGTCTTTACAAACCTTCGTGAACTCAACCTGAGGATGCTGAGGGGGAGGAGGAGGAAGAGGAGCCTCAGCAACTGGAGGAGGAGGAACAGGAACCACCGGAGGAGGGACATTAGGGGGAGGATTCTCAACTACAGGAGGAGGAGTGGGAGTAGGGTTTGCGGGGCCAGCTGCCGCCCTAGCTTCTAGAAGTCTCCTATACCAGAGTGGTACGTTTACTCCATCCGGGATGGCAAGATTCTCAGCCATACTGAAACGAAAGATAAGATAAGATTAGGTCAAGGGAACGAAGGATAACGCTAATGGCTTTTTGGGGAATAGCCTTTTAAAATACTAGACTTTTCTTTGGAAAATACTTTATACTTGTTTTGAAAATAGTTTTTCAAAAGTCTTTTAAAAACTTTTTGTTCTTTCTTGTAAACCATATGCTCTGATACCAAATTTGTAACACCCCACCTCCGCTAGGGTCACTCTTACGGGGGCACTAGCTTCTGGGGGGGCGTTAGAACTGGGTAAGCATGCATAATGATATATTAAGGCAGAACAAGAACATAAATATATATGTAAAACAGAGTAAGTGAGAATAAAACAGCGGAATATCTCAAACCATCTCAAAACAAGTCTAGTACATCATAAAGTCAACTGCCAAAATAAACATGTCTAGTACATCATAAACAGAAATACTGAAATACATAGTGCTATCCCCAAAATAAAGATGGTAAACCATAGCGAGCTCAATGTCCAGACATACATGAGCTATCCAGCAAACAAGCAAGCGATCCAAGCTAAGCACCACTATTCCCTCCCTGAGAACCTGGGGAGGGGGGGGGGGGGGAAACGGAAGAAAAGAAGCGAAAGAAAACAGGTCAGTCAAAAAGACTGGTAAGCCCTACTACGATCAGTCTATAAACTAATAAAGTTAGCATCATGATGGAAACTGAGATGAACATACTGGCAATAGATAAAGGTGTCATCACATAAAGAAGATTAAGCTTTGCACCACAGTGTACTAGCAAACTAACATAACAGGTATTGATCCCTCAGCCCAAACTTTGGCCCAATAACATGAGGTGACCTTAATACAAGGTCCAGCCCAACGGTCTAGTCGATCGGCTCCCTATAAACCTAACACGTCAAGTGTTGGTGTCCATACGGCCCACATATGGTTGTAGTCAGACTGTGCTGGGTCCACCTTCGGGTGTATCAAGCCCTCGGGTGTCAACCCAAGACACTTAAGCAATAATGCACAGTCTAAACCTACTGGTACCCGTGCCTCGAGTTTGTCCAACACCGGACTACGTGCACGTCCGTAGCCCGCCTGGACCCGCACCGCTGTACCACTCAGCCGTCGCTTTGGTCGCTTACATCGGTCCAGTAATCGTGCCCCGCCCTAGCCTAGCCTCTAGGGTTGTGAATGATACCAAACTGGGATTACTGCTGGAACAGACCACGTTGCTAGGGTTTTCTAAGAGGGTTAAGTGTGGTTTAACCCCTCATTAATCATGGATTAAATTAGTTAAGTGTAACCAACAGTTCACCACTTAACCCCATTTAATCCCTCGTATCCCCAAAATTGGTTAAGTATTAGTGGGCCATGACTTAACCCTAATCATGAGGCATTAATTAATTTAATTGTGCCTTAACCTCTCACATTAGACTTTGTTGCGTTTACCTAGTTAAGCCGGTGGGTTCCGGGTAGATTTACACCACAACTTGGTCTAACCTCGGGTCTTGGCACCACATGACCAACTTCTCACATTGGATCCTATTGTTTGTAGCCACTAGTTAAGCCGGTAGGTTCCGGGTAGAATTACGCTACAAACTCAACCCAACCTCGAGTTGGCCACACTTATGTTTTCTAAGTGTCATGTCCACTTTATTTTCAAAACATAATTACAAGTTTAACAAATACTTGGGTAGACCTAACTTAATAGGTAAATTCCCAAGGGGTAGACCTAACTTAATAGGTAAATTCCCAATCTTATATTTTCATGTATTTTAAGTTTTACCCAAACCCCCCAATGTCATTCTATCGCTTACATATTCGTCATAACGCATAAAGGATAGAAAGAGGGAACTTGGCACAACATACATGATGAATCTTACATATCATAATAAACATGCATAACATGTTGGACTTGCATAACTTAGCATAGTGAACTTGCATAACCATGCATAACTTGTTAAACTTGCAAATCATGGCATAGTGAACTTGCATAAACATGCATAACTTGTTAAACTTGCAAATCATGGCATAGTGAACTTGCATAAACATGCATAACTTGTTAAACTTGCAAATCATGGCATAGTGAACTTGCATAAACATGCATAACATGTTAAACTTGCAAATCATGGCATAGTGAACTTGCATAAACATGCATAACTTATCAAACATGTGTAACGTGGCATAGTAAACTCGCATAAGCATGCATAACTTATTAAACATGCATAACATGGCATAGTAAACTCGCATAAGCATGCATAACTTATTAAACATGCATAACATGGCATAGTAAACTCGCATAAGTACGCATAACTTATTAAACATGCATAACATGGCATAGTGAACTCGCATAAGCATGCATAACTTATTAAACATGCATAAATCCCAACTTTCATCACATATTAACTTTAGAGTTTCTAAAATGAAGGTAAGAGGGCTTACAAATATTATGAAGACACAAATCTACTAATAAAGATTGAGAAGCCCTTTATGCAAGCATAAAAACCCAAAACAAAGCTCCAATAAGAAACACCCTTAACAAAAATCCCAAAAACTCTAGCTTAGCAAATAAAACTTGCAACTTGATGATGTATGCAAGCTAATGATCATTCATACAACTTAGAAATGCTTGTATGAACATCATAATCTTCATAGGAATGATTTATGAAGAGGGTGGAGGCTAGGGTTTTTAAGTGGAGGCCATTTGAGAAATCAATTTGACATAGTTTGGTTGCTAGAATGAATAATGGGGTTTTAGGGTAGGATTAGGGTCTTATTTATAGAAGATTAAAGTGTTTTTAGCCCTAGGATTAACCCTAGGTTGAATTAGGTCCATCAGATTTCGGAATTCTCCAGAACCAAGCCACACAACCAAGCCCAGATCAGAAATGGTGTGCCAGGCAAAACTGCCCGGCCACCCCGTGTCGACAGGGCTGTCGACAGGGCAGTCGACACCCTTAGACCCCTGTCGACATGCCTGTCGACTTGGGGGTCTTGGCGGGAGTTTTCCCCGCCTGACGCCAGTTGTGCCCTAACCCTTGTTTTTAACTTAAAATTTAAATCTGTTTTTAATATGGAAATTTCTGGAAACTTCAATGGGCCTTAACTGGGTCATACGGACTCCGATTTTCGAAAACTCGGACTCTATTTCGCGTATTTTTCCGAGACGAACGCAATGGCACAGCCCGTTTCCCCTTGATTCAGATTTTTAAATTAAATTCTGCCTCAATTTATATCTTAACAGGTTATTAAAAATACAGGTTGTTACATATTGACACCACAAACTGGACATGCTCTCTTACCTTTTACAGGGCAACCAGCTAAATTTCTGTAAGCATGAAAATCATTGATTGTCCACATAAGAATAGCATGTAATCTAAATTCACTACGACTATAAGCGTCGTACGCTTTCACCCCTTTATCCCACAATTTTTTCAAATCTTCAATAGGTGGTTGCAAGTATACATCAATGTCATTTCCCGGTTGTCTTGGCCTAGGAATTAACAAAGATAGAATCATATTATCTTTGTGCATACAAAGCCACGGAGGAAAGTTGTAAGCAACAAGAAACACTGGCCAACAACTATACCCACAATTCCAATCACCAAAAGGATTAAAGCCATCAGATGCAATGCCAAGCCTTAAATTTCGTGGATCGGAAGCAAAAGAATGATACATTCTATCAATCGTAGCCCACTGAGTAGAATCCATTGGATGACGCAATTTACCATCTTCACTCTTATGACTGTTATGCCATCTTAGTTGTTCTGATGTTTCTGGGGATGCAAACATTCTTCTCAGTCTTGGTATCAGTGGGAAGTATCTCAAAACCTTCATAGGTATTTTGGTTTGCTTCCCATCTTTAGTAGTCTTGTTTTTTTTCCAGCGAGACTTACCACGCTTAGGACAGAAATCACTATTTGCAAGCTCTTTTCTAAATAAACAACAATCATTTACACATGCATGTATCTGCTTATAGCCTAAACCAAATGACTTAAGAAACTTCTTTGTTGCATATGTAGAATCAGGAAGCATGTTTTCTTTAGGCAACATATCCTTTATAAGTTTAAGAAGCTCTGTAAAAGCCGTGTCCGATATACCATTTCACGCTTTGTGCTTGAAAAGAAGTACTGTAGCAGACAACTTTGTGTGGCTTGCAGAACCGGGATACAAAGGAATTTCGGCATTCTCCATCATTTCCTCAATACCTTCCCCATGTCTTGCTTCAACATTGGCCTCTACCTCCTCATCATAGATTTATGCATCAACATACATTCTATAAGTATCTGTCTCACTTTTATTTTGTGATGGTCGTTTTTCTCCATGAAAAATCCATATATCATAGGTTGGGTCCATTCCAAAACAAATCAAGTGTGACACAACTTCCCTTGATGTTTGCCAAATTAGATTCCTACAATCACGACATGGGCATCTAATTTTTTCGGGATTCCCTTCACTCGCAACATGCCCATATACAAAATTTTCCACAGCTTGCCTATATTCGCTTGTCATTCTACGAAACAAAAAATGTATTAATACTCATTCTTAAATACTTATAGTGTGATGCTTGGGCACCTCGTTTTCTTCTTGCTAATACCAAAATTTTATACTACATTCTTCCTAACACCAAACGCATTCATAAATACTTATATTTGTTTATAATGGTATTAGGAAGTACATAAAATTTCTTGTACTTATTATTTTTATTCGTGGTATTAGTAAGAGGAAAATGACGTGCCCTTAGCATCACACTACTTATAACTATGGAAGTAATAGCCAAAATGATGAAACCTTGGTAGATTGACCCATGCTTTGTCCATCTTGGTAAAACAACGCCTCTAATTTTTGGACCTACTATAAAGAATTATGCTCAACATTATTGTACAACTTGGTTATACGCACCCACCTTGGTAGATTACCCCTCTTATGTAACAAATATTAACTTATATATTTGTTAGAATTTTATATCTCAAATGATCATATATGGTTCAACAGTTCATCACATACTAGAGATAACTCCATGTCAACCAACCCATTGACCTACTGGAAAGTGTACGCAACGTACATCACATACTAGAGATAACTCCATGGCAACCAACCCATTGATCACCCTATCACCACCAAGATGACCAGCTCCAAGGGAACTAAACCAAAACTGCTCCGCCAGATCAGCATACAAACCAACACACTGCCTATCTAATATATTTATTATTTATTTTGTTTATCAATTTTAGCTTTTTCTATATGAGCAGGAACTGGAGCCAGTATCAAACAAATAAAAAGTGTGTTGAAATATCGATTTAGGTATAATAAAGCAAAATATTCTGAGAACGAAGATCCGGTTTCAGAAATAATGAAGCAAGATACTGGTCAGAACGAAGATCCAGTTTCAGAAATAATGAAGCAAAATATTCTGAGAAGAAAGAAGAAAATTACAATCACGATTGATCAGGCAAGTGTGTATGCATCACCTACCATACTTCGACCCACCCTCTAAAACAACGTATTTGCATAATAATATATATATATCATCAAAATAAACACAAATAAAAGACCATCACACATGGCAACATGTATTTATTTGCATGAATCAGGCATGCTCATAATAGAGAATGGAATGACACATCAGTAACTGGAATGCAAGAAGACTGGAAAATTTTAATGTGCACAAGTAGATTCGGCAATGACATGAGCATGGAGAATTTCATCTCGCATGGCATCTTGCATTTTATTCCCATGAATTCAACCAATTATTTATTTCAAAGGGGGCAACACACGGCAAGAAAAAATATTGCCAGGAAAACAGTAAGCAATTTTAGACAACAAAAGAACCCATTTATTATTTCAAGAATTTAAAGAAAGACTCATGGTTTAAGAAAAATATTACAAGTATAACATAGGCAACTATGGATTTAATTAGAGTATATTTCGCTCAAGCTGGTAATTGAAATGTAATTTATTTATCACTTAGCAATTATTTATCACTAGCAAGGGAAACTTCCTTTCAGGTTTACTTCTAAAACATAAGTGGGGGCACATCTGTGCAAACATTTTTGGTTTGTATATCTACTAACATACGGTTTCAGATAAGGTACAACATGTTCAAAACTCACATACTCAAGGTGCAAGAACAGGGTTTCCAGTTTTGTAACATAGCCGAGGTAAGGATAAATGGCCGAAAGCTATTCATTAAATGAACACTAAATAAACTGGGTGTATACAAATTATATGTGTTCCCAAATACACATCTCCACTTCAGATTTTAATAGTGTAACAGCTGGGCACGAGATGAATCAAATGTGTTTAAGTTTTATCAACAGGGTAGGGTAGCTAGCATGGTTTCAATTCAGGGGAAATTGAAAAGAAAAAAAACGAGCATGTATCCTTTATTTTCTTCAAAACAAAGCAACGTAAACCTGAATACAAAGTGGGTTGAAACAAAATATTCTGAGAAGAAAGAAGAAAATTACAATCACGATTGAGCAGGCGAGAGCGACGATCGAGCAACGGCGATTGAGCAGCGGCAATTGAGACCAAAGGCAAGAGCGGCGATCGAGCAACGACGATTGAGCAGCAGCGGCCTGATTATCGAAAGGGGAATTAGGGTTTCGGTGGAAAACGATGGAAAAGGAATACTATGAAACGATGGAAAAGGAAATGTGAATGGATGGAAAAGGCATACGATGGAATACGATTGAAATGTTTGTGAACCGATGTCAAAAGGCACAACGTTTCAACCAGTGGGAAGAATAATTGAAACATGGAAATTGTTAAGTGTCGGGGTGTGAAATCACTAAGTTTTCAAAATTATGCTTTGAATTGTGCCACATTTCAATTTAATAATTATTATTTAGTCTTAGTTATTAATTATTATATATTTGTATTTAATTTTTATTGTTAACATTATGCTTAGAACCATTTACAAAAATCCACTAAACGGAGATACGACACGAGTCGAGTACATACAGAGATGACAAGAGGTATAGCTAGGTGGCGGCCTATTGGCATACTTGTCTCTCGATGGTAGCTCTAAATTCTCTTATGGGTTTTCGAATTGCAGACATATACTATGAGGCATTTCCACTTTGACGACTATGGGGTACCCCTCTCGTGGGTCAGTGATAAGTCTTAGAGCAATTTAAATAGGACCAGAAAATGATGGTAGTTGAGGCCCCCGTACGAACAAAAAATGATGGCATGGAAGAATAAGACTCTGTTTTAAATAAGAAAACCCTCAATTTCGAGATTGTAAATAGAAGGAACATCGCAAAACCATTCTATACAGGGAAACTTGTGTTTAAAACAGGTAGGTACATTTAATTCCTAGGTGTCCACTTGGCGGTATAACGTTCGAAATTCAAAGGAAATTAACATGAGTTGACCAACCGAATTGAATTCCAAATGCTAACCATGGAAACTATAGTGCTTTATTTAAGCAACTAAATTCGAATCAGCCTCGAGCATTGAAAAGGGACCATCTTGCAAAGGTAGCCCAATTGAAACAAAATTAGAAGCACGTACCATTTCTTTTTTTTGTTCAAATTTACCTGTTGCGAATTTTAAAAAATCAACAATAGTTCTGTTGCCCAAAAGGATGAGGGAAGCTCTTTGTTTCAGGATCCTTGAAGTGAAAATGAATCCTAAAGGAACCATTTTAGAGCTAAAGAGCTCAGACTTGATCTATTACAACGGTGCTTTTGCACCGTTGTAAAATTAAAGTTGTAATATGGTAATATATATGTTCTTTACAACAATGATTATTGCACCGTTGTAAAAAAGAATCTATTACAACGGTGCTTAATGCACCGTTGTAAAATTAAAGTTGTGATATGGTAATATATATGTTCTTTACAACAGTGATTATTTTACCGTTGTAAAAAACGTTTATTACAACAGTGCGTTTTGCATCGTTGTAAAAAAGGATCTATTACAACAGTGCTTTATGCACCGTTGTAAAATTAAAGTTGTAATATGGTGTTTTTGTTGTAGTGATAACTAGTGAATTGAGTTAAGGGACACTTAATTGTAAATTAAGTAATCAGTAAAAGGGGAAAACCTGAAACCAGTTAAGAAAAGGGTGAAAATATATTGTACTTAATTATAAATTAAGTAATCTATAAGCTTGGAAGTCTGAAACCTGTTGATAAGAATGTTTACGATTGTCCTAGGGACAAGAGGAAATTATAGGATAGGATAAAATAAACAAATAGAGAAACTTATTAATGGACCTTAGTTAATATAACTAAGTTAATAAGTAAACAACGATAAGTTGTATTGACAATGTAAAATAGAAGTATGATTAAATGAGAAAGGATGAGGACAACTAAGGAAATGAAATTAGTTATATTTGATCACAAATGGTAAGTGTCATGTTAATTAGAAAACATGTGAATTGGGATATACTTAATTATATATTAAGTAAAACATGTTATTGTAACGATAAAACCAAACAAGAATATAAAGGGATTGTGGATCACAGACCTTGGACCACAATCTAGAGAATAACATGTTGTGGGCTTATTAATAAACTTAAAAGGGTTAAGTTATATGACTGAAATTAATAAGAAAGAGAAACCTAGAATAAGAATTTAATGTGAATAAGAATAGCCAAGTTAAATGGAAACCTGGTGAGGTAAGGCAAGCGCGTAAAAGAATGTTTAGATATAGGGTCTAACAACATATTAAAGTGAGGCGCTTGGAACCAGTCCGCACGTTTGAGGGTGAATAACCCAACGGGGTATATCATCGCGATGTTATAAGCCACGTGGGGAGCACACATTCATCTGATTGTTCTGACGGCTCCGAAGGACTAGAAGGGGAAGTACGTGGCTTCCTGAGGGATGTAAGGTCATCCTAGTAGTCCTTTGTGCGGTGGCAGATTTCTTAGGCTGTGCAAGCAGAGGTTGGGTCTACGCGTAACTATTAGGTGGGTGGGTCTTGACTGCAGATGTAGCTATGCAGTCAGAATGCTATGATAAGGTGACACCAGGGTGATTCCGCGATTGCCTCACAAGGAGGTAGAGAGGGTCACGACCTATAAGGAATGTAAACCGTCGGATACCCATCATCGGCAGCCTACGAGATATTAAAAGGCTAGAGCTAAACCCAAGATACCATTTCATCTTTCACCGTCGAGGTACGGGGTGAGGGTAGACGCCACATGGATGTTTAGATTGGTTGTTAGTAGGGGCGGTCTCTTAGCTCTTGTAATCTTTACTAGTTGAGGGAGGGGCCAAGGTGGGGCTATAGCCACCATGGAAAACAGACCCTAGGAATATCTGTATTTGGAGGCTCTTAAAGGCGGGCATGTACAGGTATGGAAAAGCTCCCGGCCGAGTTCCGTGTTTCTTGTTTAGCCCTACCACGGAACTCGGTGCACATTAGAGGATGTGCGATTGAGGCATCGAGCTACAGTTGAAGATACGTATGGTGGACAGTCTAGATACATACACGTCGGCTCTGGGTGGTGTATCATAGACTTGAGGGCGTTACTCCGGTATATAGTCTGATTCGAACAAAGGTGGCAGTCAGTACGTTTACGTAGTAATGATATATATATATATATATATATATATATATATATATATATATATGCGGAACGTAATATTGTTATCCATACGTCACTATGGCATAGGATGAGGGATTGCGTATATATGGTGGAGACCATGCGAGTAGGGTACCGTGGGGTGTACCTTAGTTGGGGGTAGCTACATATACACTATATTAGGTTAATCTACTAGGGAGTAGATGGGTGCGACATGTGTGTGTAAGCCTTGAGTGCTAATAACATAGATAACCTAATAAATAAGGGAATGTAATTGAACGGTATATGCAGGATTATCCAGAAGTGTAATTTTAGTCCAGTCACCAGAACATATGTTTTGACCCCCCTCCTCATAACATTTGCAGGTTAGGTTCGTGACAGAGATTGTATAGGTTTGGATACTGGTTTAGCAGTATTGATATTAAGGTAAATCTATGTTTTAATTACATTATATTTGGTTCCTTCCGCTGTGAGATGTTTTCCGGACTCTAACATGTTTTATGTCTCTGTCTTTTCTGCAGGATACCAAAGCAAACCAATCCGAGTTTCGATAGATCGGAATTTAAAAAAAATCAATTGTCGGGATTCGAGTTGTCACATTTGGTATCAGAGCTTAGGTTTAGGATTCCTATATAAATAGTGAGTTAATGTATTTGTAGTTTTAAAACATATAAATATATTATATATATACCTAGATCCATAGAGGAACCCACTAAGTAGAAAGAGTATAATATGGTAAGAAATGGGACGTTTGTTTTGTACACTAAAGGAATGAATAAGGAAATTTGGGACCCTTAGGTAATTTGGGTGGAGAGTGTACAATGTACTTTATATGGTAAAAATGTGAATCCCATATGATTAGTATTTTGGGTTAGTGGGCTTGAAAACCCTATAAATTGGAAAAGGTCAAAAATAAAAAAATGGATTAGGAATATATAGTTGAGAGAATTGACCATCAGAATTGTCTAGGAAAGCCTAGAAGAAAATTGGAAACCCGCTTTGAGTCTAACCCCAATATTAACTTTTAAGAACTTGAGATTATAAAACTTTTGGGAAAAGGGTTTATGGTGTTTTCAAGTTTTAATCTTAAAAGTTATAGTTTTAAATATGTAAAGTATACATATTGGGTTTTGAAAAAAAAATGGGGTATATTTAGCAAATAGTGATTTCTTACGAATTTTTTTTAACTAAAGTAAAATTCTCTCAATAAAAGGTGCATATTATAGAGCATGTATAGCTCACTAGTTTTCTTGTTATATTTCATACAATAAAAAAAATTTAATAAAGAAAGATTTGAAATCACTATTCTTATGACAACCCTTTTTGATTAATTGTTTTAAGATAATTCTATAGGTGGACAAAATAAATTGTAGAAAATGAGAATAGAGTGGATGTTGGCACCTTGTAGCAAGAGACTGAACCGACCTTATAGGTAAGAATTAGTCATAAACCCGATTGAGAAAAGATGAATAAGAATGGAAAATTTCCAAGATATGGTGAAGAGAAAATCAGTAACAAAAGAAAATTTTCTTATGTGGACTGTGCTTGGATAGAAAATAGGGAATCTTTATAAATAGTTACATAAAATCCCAAGTATGGTTAGAAAAAGGTTGGAAAAGAAAAATGGAGGATGTAGAATTTTCCATTTTCCACTTTTTTGTGACATAAGAAATCAAATTTAGAAAATTAGTTTTTTCTAAATTTCGAAATTTAATTATGGTTGGTCGGTTTTTGGATGCAACAATTAGATGAACTATGCTCTTACTCTGTAAGAGTGTGGGAAAATTTCGGTGAAAAATGTTTTGATTTTTCAAAAATATTGCATTCATATAGAACTACAAGTATATTTAGGATGTGAGCATCATGTTTTGAAAAAGTTTTTGAAAAGTTCGTATACATATAGGTGGTACCAAATTAGGCATACATGTGTTACTTGGATGTATTTCACTTTGCACGTGCACACAATGTTTGCAAAAATTCATGATGGATGAATATTATGCGAGGGATTATCTATTTTACCCTCACCGAATTTCTGGGACGAAATTTCTTAAAGTTGGGAGAATGTAACACCCCGCAATTTTTCTAAGTAGCATATAAGTAACAGTGCATGTATATTAATGTTGAAATTAATAATACGCATGCAATTAATTACGTGCATATGAATATATGCATAATTAAGAATAAATTAATAAATGGAAGGTTGTATTGTTTATGCATACAATAATTAAAACATACATATGCATGAAAAATAAAAATAAAAGAGAAAAGAGTGCATAACTTAATATGTAAGCGGTAAAGAAAGAATTAATGTGTAAATGCATGCAGTAATGTTTAAAATGAGGGACATTGTGCAATAAAAACAATAAATGCATGCAAGAGAGAAAGATTAATATGCTAATGCAATTAATTGTTGGAGAGAAGATGTGTATGACAAATAAGAATATTAATGCAAGATAAAAAGGGAAAAGTTAAATAAGAATGCATGCAAATAAATAAATAAAAAGAAGAAAGAAAGAAAATAAATAAAGGCATAAAGGAAAGAGGTTACTATGTAATGCGTTAAAAATGGTATATTATAGTATAATTAGAAAAGCGAAAAAAAAATCATTAAATGAATTAATGAGCATAAAATTCGAATTGTAACACCCCACCTCTGCTAAGGTCACTCACAAAGGGAATGCCTTAACTTTGGTGAAGCATTTTAGTAAACAGAACAGAAACTTACAAGACAGATAAAACAGTACTTGAAATTTTTTTAACTTTATTACAGCGGAAACAGAAATCCATATGGTTACATCCTTTCAAATCTCAGAATTCAAGTACAAAATATCAGTCTTGTACAAAAGCCTTCAAAATGCATGGTTTAAAATCATAATCCCCATAGAAAGGAAGCTATACAGAGCCAAGCCATACTTTAAGCACTTCTAGCAGAGAGAAATCCGGATCAAGCTAAAGTATTCCCTCTTGGATAACCTGGGGGGAAACGGAAGAAAGGAGGCGAAACAACAAGGGCAGACAAAAAGTCTGGCAAGTCCAGTGACTCTCAGCATATGAACAGATAATAATAATATGACATGAACATAAAACTGGATGAGAGATAACTGTAACAGGTGTAACAGATATAACAGAAGAACAGAATGATATAAACTATTGCTTTACATTTCTCTGCACTAATACTAGTATAGCAGAATTAGGTGTCACCCAAATGTCTAAACTGAAACAGAAACGGGTACAGAATAATTTAACAGAAACAGAACGCTAATAATGGGCCTTTACTACCCGATCAGAAACAGACAGAAGCAGAAACAGATTAATCCCTACGGAAACAGAATGTAGAATTAGGTGTACACTAGTAATGGGCCTTTACCACCCGAACAGACGGTACCACGCAGAAACAGACTAGTGTTACCACCCAACAGAAACAGACGGTACCAAGCAGAAACAGACAGAACTAAGTGTACCCTAAAACCCTACCCCAAGCGATCGGCTCCCTAATACATAAATATCCTGTGTCGGCCCCACAGTAGGGTGTATCACTCCCTAAAGTGACAACCAATTGGCACAGACCTATTTACAGATGTCACGGCGTCTTACATCCTCAGAGGAAGACCGGGATCCATGCACGCACATGACCCAGTTGGAACGCACCATCAACACACCTCGCCATTATCAGAATGAACCGCTTATAATTAGTTCAGTAAGCGTGCCCGGACCCTACTTACTGTTGGGTCAAAGTTTTGATACCAGAAAGGGTTACTGACTAATATGGGTCCCAAACAACAGATGACACAAGTGATTCCCCTCCTAACCTTGTGTCCCCAGACTAACAGATTTCTACAAGTTTCAGACATACAAAATTTAGATTAACTAGTTCACAGATCAGACAATCAAGTTAACAGGTTTTCAGACTAACAGATCAAATGTTCGGATTAACAGGCTTACAGATTATCTGGTTACAGATTAACTGGTTACAGATTAACTGGTTACAGATTATCTAACTTTGTATTGGGCCTACGGATTCACGAAACGGGTTTATCAGATTCATTGGTCCAATTGATTTAACCTTACCCAACATGTTTTAGACATCATAATTAACTCATAGTTTCATTAATTAAATATTATTGCCCAAACCTCTCACATTAGACTGACAGTTTGCGGCTACTAGTTAGGCCGGTTGGTTCCGGGTAAGTTTCCGTCGCAAAATGAGTCTAACCTCGGGTTTCAAGCACGTTATGACTAACTTCTCACATTAGAACCTATTGTTTGTGACCACTGGAATATGCCGGGCGGTTCCGGGCAGAATTACGCCGCAAACTCATTCTAACCTCGAGTTAGCCATGTTTATCTTTGCGGCCAATTAATTAATGATTTACCATTTATACCCATGCCTAATATACATGCCAATTATTCATAACTATAGCCAATTCAGATTATGTCAATAGCGGACTAATTATATCAACTCAACAGATATTGCAGATGACAGATTTTTCAGATTAGGCGACTTAACGGATTTAGCAGATTAAGCAAACTAGCAGATCTAGCATTTTCAACAGACTTATCAGATGGACAGATTTGGCAGACTAGGCAGTAGATCAAAACTAGCAGATTAAGCAATATAACAGAACTAGCAGATTAAAAAATATAGCAGAACTAGCAGATTAGGCAAATATAACAGATTTAATCATTCCTTAAAGTTTCACAAACATATCTTGCCTAATTTTGAATTTGGCCTAAGCATGCCTAAATAATTGTCATGATTCACACTATGATCATATACAAAATATAACCATCGATTACTATGCATGTCATATATCCTAAAGATCCCTTACTTAGGTGTTTATTTACATTTAATAGATGTCCTACCTTAATGTAAATCTTTATAACTAAGCCATATTTTCTTTGTCTCAAGTCATATGTTAACATACCATGGTTCCTCTTCTTCCAATTCACAGAACATGCATAGATCTAAATCTAGTTTACAACCTATGTCCTTTTTCTTAAATCAGTCACAGATTATCCATGTCCAATTATTCCACATTCATTATTTGTCCCAAACATTTTAGCGTTCGTGCGTTAATCTCTTAGGAGATTGGCGCAGGCTCGTAGTAGCCTGGCTATAGAACAGAAAGAAGAAGAGATACAGAATAAAATAGATCAGAACAGAACATACACAATCTCAAATTCAGATTTACAATCATGTCACAATTATGATTAAAGTTTATATCGGAAAATAATTGCACTTGACTTGGTTGGATTAAAGAAAGAACTTTAGTTGTTGTAGAATCGTTGCAGAAGCTTTAATCTCTAAATTGAATTGAGTTGCTTAGGTTGAAGTTGATTAGCTTCTAGTTTTGATTCCAGCAGAGTAGCGACACCATTTTTATTTTTATTTAGAACAGAGGCAGAGAAGAAGCAGAATAGAATTGTGTGTAGAGAAGGCTAGGTCTTAGGATGTATTTATAGGTGTAGCTATTCATTTCAGCCATCAGATTAACCCTAAAACCAATCCGGACCATCAAAAATCATCCCTGGGCTTCAAAAACGTGTTCTGGACCGAAACAGGCCGACCAGGTCGACCTGTAGGGGGGTCGACACTATAGTTGACCCCCATGGGGGAGGTCGACTCCCACGTCGACCCCCTGGTCGACCTGGCCCCCAGGTCGACCCCCAGGTCGACCTGCCCAGTTCTGTGCTGACCGAAACCTTCTGAATTTTCTACAGGCCATAACTTCTTCATCCGGACTCCGATTTTCGAAAACTCGGACTCTATTTCATGTAAAATTTCGAGAGGAACGCAATGGTGATGTCCATTTTACCTAATTCCGGATTCTTAAATTAATTATCCTCATTTTACTATCTTTTCCGTTACACACACCGTCATCGAACTAATTTTTCTTTTCTTTCATGTATTAATTAATTCTTCTTATGCATCACCATTATTTACCTATCATAAGCATATTTTCATATATTTTATTTCATTTTTAATTATACTTAAAAATGCGGGGTGTTACATTCTCCCCTCCTTAAAGGATTTCGTCCCCGAAATCTTCAAGTTAAGAAAAATGTGTCCTACCATCCAATCATCCATCTACTCAATCACCAATCACAGGCATTCATTGTCCTTAAGAGATTTCTAACGCTGTATGAACATATGCAAGAAGTGTGTGTATATGTTCCTTGTCTAATGCAAATATCAGGCGGTCCACTGATTCAGTTGACCTCCTTAATGCGAATTATGCCAGTGCCATGAGTCCAACATGTATGCAATTTCCCTACTCGATACATATCATTTCTATATGAGTGCACGACCATTCAGTCATATGCAACATCCATGTGCTGAGTCAATCATTTTGCATCCACAAAATTTAAAATGCTCACACATCCATATGTAGTATGAGAATGTTTTCGAGCCGATCTAGTGCCTAGTGTGTGTATATGCATCCACGGGCAATCACTAGCAACCACTTGCAACCATAAAACATAACATGTCTCAAACACATGTTTACACCCATTAGTTTCTACCTAAAGTTTGAAGATTCGATCGATAGGATACAGTCGAATGATGGAAGCGAGTACAGATAGAACAAAAACTTGGTTCCCATTAGACATGGGTCCTAAGTATCTGCCCCAAAGACCGAAACCAACATCAAATTGACACCCAGAGGATTACCTTCTTTAGACAATGTCAAAAATGGAAATCTTATCAGAAGTATTCAGATATTTACAGACTACTGGTACAGATCAGGTTCCCTAATGATTCTTAGGAAGCTAAGTATGATAAAATCATACCCCATGAAAACTCGAAATGTATGCGTCATACTTGACGCCTAACACAGATATCCCTCAAACCCCAATCTCAAACAGATGAGCCATAACCCTTATGGGTCTGAGTCTACAGCGGAATTCAGAAATAATACTAGTATTAAAGTGCAGAGTATCGATTACAGAATCAAAATACCAGAATCATAAAAGGTCTTAACTCCATAATCAGATAAAGAAATTAAACCTACTATAGAAATTTTCCTATTTCTATCCTAGCCACTAGCCTCGAGAGTGTTCGCCTTCCCTCCTTGCCCTCGTCTCTTCGGGCAGTCCCTAGTGAAGTGTCCCATCTCTCCACAGTTGAAGCAAGCGCCTTTCCTTTTTCTGCAATCCTTGTTCAGATGAGTCGAGCTCCCACAAGTAAAGCACTTTTTCCCCTTCTTATCTTCAGACTTCTCATCCTTCTTTTGTGTTTCCTTTTTGGGCCATGCTTTCTTATTATGTGGTTCTTCCTTCTTTGTCTCTTTCGGGCCCTTGTCTTCCTCGTGCAGTAGTGCCATGTCCACCAATTTCTCGTAAGTCGCTCCCATGGGTACGTGGGTCATGGCTAGGCTGTGCAGTGGCTCGTTCAATTCTTTAACAAAGCGGAGAGCCTTTTTATGCTGGAGTGTTGACTAAATCCAATCCGAACCTAGCTAGTTGGTTGAACTGGTTGACGTATTCCTTGACCGTCATACTTCCTTGCTTAAGAGATAAGAACTTTTCCAGTTGTAAACTCCGTTCAGCTTGCGAGAGAAATTTTGTCTCAAACCTTGTTCTGAAATCCATCTATGTCTCAACCGGCCTCTCGGCGTTAGTGACTTCCCACCAGTAGGAAGCTTCGTCTTTGAGCAGCCATACCGCCAACTATACCTTCTGCCTATCGTCCACCTCGAAGATAACGAATAGATCCTCAGTTTCTTTGAGCCAGTTCCTCGCTTCGACGAATGATTCAGTTCCCTTGAAATCCTTTCCACCCATGATCCTAAAATCTCTACAGATTTTGAGAAAGCAATTGCACGAGGAGGGGGCGGAGGAGGAGGGGGATCATTTGCTGGACCTACGGCGGCGGTCCTAGCCTTAAGATATTGACGAAACCAACCGAGTACATGAACACCCTCTGGTATCTCAGATGCTTCAGACATGCTGAAATGAAAAAAAGGAAAGATTCAACACAAAAAGGACTGAAGGAAAGATATATGGCTCTTGGGGATCATCTTTTTCAAAATAAGCTTTATTTTTGAAAATACTTCCTTTCAAAACCTTTTTGAAAATAGTTTTCCAAAAACTTTACCCAATCTGGTAACCTTCAGCTCTGATACCAAGTGTAACACCCCACCTCTGTTAAGGTCACTCACAAAGGGAATGCCTTAACTTTGGTGGAGCATTTTAGTAAACAGAACAGAAACTTACAAGACAGATAAAACAGTACTTGAAATTTTTTAACTTTATTACAACGGAAACAGAAATCAATATGGTTACGTCCTTTCAAATCTCAGAATTCAAGTACAAAATATCAGCCTTGCACAAAAGACTTCAAAATGCATGGTTTAAAATCATAATCCCCATAGAACGGAAGCTATAAAGAGCCAAGCCATACTTTAAGCACTTCAAGCAGAGAGAAATCCGGATCAAGCTAAAGTATTCCCTCCTTGGATAACCTGGGGGGAAACGGAAGAAAGGAAGCGAAACAACAAGGGTCAGAGAAAAAGTCTGGCAAGTCCAGTGACTTTCAGCTTATGAACAGATAATAATAATATGACATGAAAATAAAACTGGATGAGAGATAACTGTAACAGGTGTAGCAGATATAACAAAAGAACAGAATGATATAAACTATTGCTTTACACTTCTCTACACTAATACTAGTATAACAGAATTAGGTGTCACCCTAATGTCTAAACTGAAACAGAAACGGGTACAGAATAATTTAACAGAAACAGAATGCTAATAATGGGCCTTTACTGCCCGATCAGAAATAGACAGAAGCAGAAACAGATTAATCCCTATGGAAACAGAATGTAGAATTAGGTGTACACTAGTAATGGGCCTTTACCACCCGAACAGACAGTACCACACAGAAACAGACAGGTGTTACCACCCAACAGAAACAGACGGTACCAAGCAGAAACAGACAGAACTAAGTGTACCCTAAAACCCTACCCCAAGCGATCGGCTCCCTAATACATAAATATCCTGTGTCGGCCCCACAGTAGGGTGTATCACTCCCTAAACTGACAACCAATTGGCACAGACCTATTTACAGATGTCACGATGTCTTACATTCTCAGAGGCAGACCGGGATCCATGCACGCACATGACCCGGTTGGAACGCACCATCAACACCCCTCGCCGTTATCAGAATGAACCACTTATAATTAGTTCAGTAAACATGCCTGGACCATACTTACTGTTGGGTCAAAGTTTTGATACCAGAAAGGGTTACTGACTAATATGGGTCCCAAACAACAGATGACACAAGTGATTCCCCTCCTAACCTTGTGTCCCCAGACTAACAGATTTCTACAAGTTTCAGACATACAAAATTTAGATTAACTAGTTCACAGATCAGACAATCAAGTTAACAGGTTTTCAGACTAACGGATCAGATGTTCGGATTAACAGGCTTACAGATTATCTGGTTACAGATTAACAGACTTACAGATTATCTAACTTTGTATTGGGCCTACAGATTCACGAAACGGGTTAATCAGATTCATTGGTCCAAATGGTTTAACCTTACCCAACACGTTTTAGACATCAAAATTATCTCAGATTTTCATTAATTAAATATTAATGCCCAAACCTCTCACATTAGACTGACAGTTTGCGGCTACTGGCTAGGCCAGTTGGTTCCGGGCAGGTTTCTATCGCAAACTGAGTCTAACCTCGGGTTTCAAGCACATTATGACTAACTTCTCACATTAGAACCTATTGTTTGCGACCACTGGAATATGCCGGGCGGTTCCGGGCAGAATTACGCTGCAAACTCATTCTAACCTCGAGTTAGCCATGTTTATCTTTGCGGCCAATTAATTAATGATTTACCATTTGTATCCACGCCTAATATACATGACAATTATTCATAACTATAGCCAATTCAGATTATGTCAATAGCGGACTAATTATATCAACTCAACAGATATTGCAGATGACAGATTTTTCAGATTAGGCGACTTAACGGATTTAGCAGAATAAGAAAACTAGCAGATCTAGCATTTTCAACAGACTTAGCAGATGACAGATTTGGCAGATGAACAAATCTAGCAGACTAGGCAGTAGAGCAAAACTAGCAGATTAAGCAATATAACAGAACTAACAGATTAAGCAATATAGCAGAACTAGCAGATTAGGCAAATATAACAGATTTAATCATTCCTTAATGTTTCACAAACATATCTTGCCTAATTTTAAATTTGGCCTAAGCATGCCTAAATAATTGTCATGATTCACACTATGATCATATAGCAATTATAACCATCGATTACTATGCATGTCATATATCCCAAAGATCCCTTACTTAGGTGTTTATTTACATTTAATAGATGTCCTACCTTAATGTAAATCTTTATACCTAAGCCATATTTTCTTTGTCTCAAGTCATATGTTAACATACCATGGTTCCTCTTCTTCCAATTCACAGAACATGCATAGATCTAAATCTAGTTTACAACATATGTCCTTTTTCTTAAATCAGTCACAGATTATCCATGTCCAATTATTCCACATTCATTATTTGTCCCAAACATTTTAGCGTTCGTGCGTTAATCTCTTAGGAGATTGGCGCAGGCTCATAGTAGCCTGGCTATAGAACTGAAAGAATAAGAGATACAGAATAAAATAGATCAGAACAGAACATACACAATCTCAAATTCAGATTTACAAACATGTCACAATTATGATTAAAGTTTATATCGGAAAATAACTGCACTTGCCTTGGTTGGATTAAAGAAAGAACTTGAGTTGTTGTAGAATCGTTGCAGAAGCTTTAATCTCTAATTTGAATTGAGTTGCTTAGGTTGATGTTGATTAGCTTTTAGTTTTGATTCCCGCAGAGTAGCAACACCAGTTTTTTTTATTTAGAACAGAGGCAGAGAAGAAGCAGAATAGAATTGTGTGTAGATAAGGCTAGGTCTTAGGATGTATTTATAGGTGTACCAATTCATTTCAGCCATTAGATTAACCCTAAAACCAATCCGGACCAACAAAAATCGTCCCTGGGCTTCAAAAACATGTTCTGGACAGAAACAGGCCGACCAGGTCGAACTGTAGGGGGGGTGTCGACACTATAGTCGACCCCCATGGGGAGGTCGACTCCCAGGTCGACCCCCTGGTCGACCTGGCCTCCAGGTCGACCCCCAGGTCGACCTGCCCAGTTCTGTGCTGACCGAAACCTTCTGAATTTCTACAGGCCATAACTTCTTCATCCGGACTCCGATTTTTGAAAACTCAGACTCTATTTCATGTAAAATTTCGAGAGGAACGCAATGGTGATGTCCATTTTACCTAATTCCTAATTGTTAAATTAATTATCCTCATTTTACTATCTTTTCCGTTACACACACCGTTATCGAACTAATTTTTCTTTTCTTTCATGTATTAATTATTCCTTCTTATGCATCACCATTATTTACCTATCATAAGCATATTTTCATATATTTTATTTCATTTTTAATTATACTTAAAAATGCGGGGTGTTACACGAATTGTATAAATAATATAATGACACATGGATATAAATGTAAAGGAAGAATGCATTAATGGAAAATGAGCAATCACTGCAATGTAGTATGAAAAGGGTTAAGCCGGATTCTTTTAATTAAATGGGCATTCAGTGTGAAAAGGGTTAAATTCTAGAGTATTCTTTTTTTTAGTGAGGTGGTTAGTTCAGATAGGTTTTAGATTAAATCCAAGCGCCTAGTTCCTCTGACACGCCTATAAATAGATGGCTAGGTTTTCTTTCACTCTCATAATTTTAGAGGAGACGCCAAAACTCCACTCCTTCTTCCTCAAGAAACCACTCTCCTATTTCTTAGATCTAATCAATCCAAACCTTTTCTTAATATAAAAGTTAGATCTAGGATTCTTCTGCTTCAAAATGAGAGAAAAGAATTTAGATCTGCAACATAGATGCCTAGATCTACGCCACGCAAGAGGTGAGTATTGAACCTGACCTATTTTTGCTTCTTCACTTTTTCTTTGTTTTTTCTCTTTCTTTTTGGGTTTAATTTATAGATCCATGGTTCTTTAGGTCTTAAATTTAGTTAGGAAGATCATGGAGGAATGGATCTGATCAGATTCAAGATTTTGGAAAGCTTTAGGTGAGTGGTTTTAAATTATCCTTTGTGAATAATAGTATGTTTATCATTGGATCATTCCCCATGAATATTCATAATGAATGTATTGGAAAAGTTAATTGATGCGATGGGTAATTGCGCTAAAATGAAAAATTATGTTCAGACAGTTAGCATGTTACGATATACATGGATATTGTTATAAAGATTTATTTTGCAGACATGACAATTAAAATAAATGAGATTTTTGGGTAAATGAAACATTATTTGAGAACTACCTCTTTATTCTAAAAGAGGTTAATTACATGTATGAAGGCGTGCGAAGTAGCTTAGAATTTGGGCATAATTTGTAATGAAATTTTGGGAACATAACATGTATTATGGTTGGAAACTTTAATTTTGGGACATAATTTATGATTGGGAATTTTGGTGTACTTGGCACATAACTAGAGATCTTAATTTAAGGTATTAATGAAAATATCTGAGAATTGAATTGGAACAATTAGACATGTTTAGATGATAAAAAAAGAAAAAAAAAGAATTTGGGAAGATTAAGACATATTGGGTTGATATTACCATAAGATAAAATGAAATATGTGTTGGAAAGAACATGCGATAAATGTTAGGCATAATATGTAAAAAAAAAAGATGCAGTAAAATTCTAAGAAAAATAAATATGCCTGAAACTGAACTGTGCCTAGGCACGAGGTTAGGTTGCATTAGTGGTGGAAGTATGTCCAGAACCGACTGGCATATTCAGCAGCCACTAATATTGAACCTAATGTGAGAGGTCTAAGTGCGCAAATATGAGACGGGCTATGACACGAGGTTAGGCCCAACTTGTGGAAGAAGTCTTCCCGGACTCGACCGACATATCTAGCATCCACAAATAGTAGGCCTAATGTAGGAGGTCTAGCCCATTATAAATAATAAATGGACATGGTAATGAATTGGACTACTTAAACTAATCTAATCCATAGGGTTAAGTAAAAAAATGGTTGGACAATAGGTGGGTTAAGCAAACTTGAGGGGGTGGGTAATATTTACATACAGGCCCGCAAACTGCCGATAAAGTTATGTAATTAAAGATACCTAGTGGTATACATCACTGGTAGAAATAATAAAGTTATGTAATTAAAGAAACCTTTAGGGTAATCATAACTTGTAGAAGTGGTAATCACCTATTATAAATAAGTAACATTAATGAAAATGTTGTATAATAGGTAAACTTGTCTTAGAGACAGGTGGAGATTATAACTTAGGTTATAATAAGTTAGTAAGAGAACGTGATAACTGGTGAATTGAGTTAAGGGACACTTAATTCACTATAACAAAAACACCATTTCACAACTGCCAAAAACTGTTGTAATAGATCTATTACAACTGACATCCGCCAGTCCTTATATCCAGAGTTGTAATAGCTTCAGAATTTTTTACGACTGTTTTTGATAGTTGTAAAAGTTCTGTTTACAACTGCTTCTAATAGTTGTATAAAGATTTTTAACAACTGTTTTTGGTAGTCGTAAAAATATTCTTATAATTGTTATTTATTGTGCTAAATTCTACAGATATTTTTGGCCATAATTCAAAAAATGCAAAAACAAAAGAAATTCTAAACGCATTCTGCAAAATACATAAGGATAAACATAGGAATAGGATTAACAATGCAGTATAAACAAATAAAGAATTACACTATAAGAAACTTTTATAACAAACCATTGCACTTTATAAATTACTTGGCATTAGCTACAAAAGATCAATTTAATCAACACTCCCTACTATAAAACAACTCAAAGAGTTTTATTATGAAAACTAATCTTTACTAGGCTCCTTTCAATCAAGTTGCGGGTCAATTTCTCAAGATGACTTTCTTTTTGTCCATAGCCAGTTAGTTAGCAACAGGATCATCATTAACATGACACTCACGTTAATCATCTCATAACAGAAACCAACACCATAAGATTTCATACCATTCTAAATCAGTCCAACGTATTATCCTTGCGCTGAGGAGGCATATTATGTATATTCTGATAAGTTGAGTGTCATAATAACCAGAATTTGGTATTTCTTCAATAATGTAGTAGTGAGCATATACAGCTACACAGATCATTCTCAACAACATCAAAACTGTCCATATATCAAGCTTGATCAGCATCACCTCCCCTAGGTACCTGCATCACCATCTTTCCTCTTCCCCATTCATTTGACCAGTTTCAATCCACAACTACATTTCCAACCACAAACCAATTCAGCAATCTCCAAAATCACCACTTCATTTTCCAGCTTCTTCACAGCACTACTAGATATCATCTCCATCACATCACAAATCCACGACAAGCACAGCAGCACCTAAGCGACCATACACTACCATCTCAAAACTAGCTTCTATTCACCATTTAAAACTATCCACCACCATCTCAAAACTAGTTCTTATTCACAGTTCAAACTAGATCCTCCTGCATAACCATCACCAAAATGAATATAGTGGTTATAATAAATGTTGGAACATAGCCATACAGAAGATCATGCATCAGTCCGAACATAATATGAATATAATTTAATGCTTCAAAGTCTGGGGTAATTTTTCATCTTCGTTTAGCATGTGTTGGACTTAATCATTGATTTGTTTGTAAGCAGTTTACTTCAACAATAGAAAAAGAATATAACATAAATATATAGTAATAAACTATATGAGAAGCCCAAGGACATGGAAGCCTTAAACAAATAATAGCTATGTAGTAACCATGGATATTTGCCAAAACTGTTACCTAATATAGGATGAATGATGTGTACAAAATAACATTAAATTCAAACCAACCTTTTTTTATACCATATGAATTAACGTATCACTGTAGCATAAGGACTCCGTGAAAAATATTTTGGAATGATTTAGCATTAAGTCAAAAGGAATAAACTTACAAACATCACCTGAGAAGTGCAGATTATTCTGATAACCTTGACTGATATAAATCAATACCTCTTACTATGCCATATCACTTCAGGCAAACCATAACACAAAATTTCAAATCCCCCACTTAACCAATACATCAACTGACATCCATCATTCAACTGGGCAGTAACACAACCACCATCCAATCGCCTCAGCATCATTTCCGATCTTCTACCATGACAGCTTCTCCTTCCCTTTCAGTTCAAAACACCCCTCCTCATGAATCCAACAACCAAAACAGCTCAACACCCCTCCTCGTGAATCCATCAACTAAAATAGCTCAACACACTACTAAATTGATAGCACAAACCTAACCATCGCAGCTACGAACCGAACTGTCTTTATAAAATCAAAACACAATACTACAAAATCAAGATAAATTACTGCTAAATCAGAAACAAACTTTACGATCTAAGGCATAGACGAACCTCAAGGTGTGGTAGTAGGGTTCTCGACATCAATGAAGGCATGGACGAACGAGACACGTCCAGATCTGATTAAGCTCACGGCGATCGATTCACACAAGAATCCATATCAAAGCATGCCGAGCCAAGCTGGTGCGGTTATTTTAGAATGATTTTATTTTTCTATGCGAGAATATAAATTTTAAGGGAGAAATTTTTTTGATTGAGAGGCAAATTATTCCAGATCCGAGCGTAATAAAGAGGAAAATAGAAAATGTAACACAGGTTTGTTTTTAATCGAGAAACATAGGGAAGTGGAAAGAGCGAATGATAAAATGGAATAAAAACGAACGGTGGATGGCGGAAACACGTGGCTAGAGCAAATTGGAGAAAAACAGGCGGCATAATTTTTAGTTTAGAGGGAAGTTTTAAAGTGGAGCCAAGATATAAAGTAAATTCAATTAGTCGGGAAAACGATAAAAGTAGAAGACAAAATTTCTGCTTTTTAAAACAAAAGAGTACTTGTACATACTAAGTAAATATTATCACTAAAGAAAACCTCAAAATGAATATAGAGGCAATAACTAGCAACTAACTTTTATACTTTTTAATTTTTTAACATTTACAAGTTTTCTGAAATTTGAACAATAAATAAGACATTGGAATTAACAAGCAAAAATAATCACTAGTTATTACTTATTTACAATTAATTATTACTTCTTCATTTTTATTTATTAATTATTATTATTATTATTACAACCTAATTATAATTTAATATTTGTAATTGAAAGTTAATTATTATGTATTCTACTAGTTAACTATTATTAAATATTTAATACCAATAATTAGGAGCTAATTACTATTTATTTATTATTAACTATTAATTATTAATAATATAATAATCTATTGTAATTATTGATTTGTAAGGTTACTATTATATATTAATTATTCTTAAGCACTAATATTATTAGTAATTATTTATTAAATATAAATATATAGTGTTTATTATTATAATTAGTATCACCTAAAACACTTTTAATTATTGATTCTTAAGTATTAATAACGAATTTCAAAAATTAAGCATCAAACATTATTCTTAATTATTAGCCTTAATTTTTAAAAGTAAATCCATGTCTATCAATAGTAGTTACTATTTAACAAATTTTTTATATTTATTGGTAATAATATTAACTATAATTTATATTTTTTATCGATTACTTATTTTTACAACTGAGAAAAAGAGCTGTAATAGACGTTTATTACAACGGGAAAAAAGAGGGGTTGTTAAATGCAAATATCCTTTACAACCGACAAAAAGAGTTGTAATAGATATTGGTTACAACTGACGTACAGAAGAGTTGTTAAAAATAAGCATCTATTACAACTGACCAAAAAGAACTGCTGTAACAGGCATCTATTACAACTTGCAAAATGAAAGTGTTGTTGAAAATTAGTCAATTACAACTATCAGAATAAAACAGTTGTAAAAAACCTCTATCACAACTGAAATTTTGTGATAGTTGTAAAATTACAGTTGTAATAGGGTATTTTTGTTGTAGTGATTGTAAATTAAGTAATCAGTAAAGGGGGGAAACCTGAAACTAATCAAGAAAAAGGGGAAAATATATTGTACTTAATTATAAATTAAGTAATTTGTAAGCTTGGAAGTCTGAAACCTGTTGATAAGAATGTTTAGGCTTGTCCTAGGGACAAGAGGAAATTATAACATAGGTTAAAATAAACAGGTAGAGAAACTTATTAATGGACCTTAGTTAATATAACTAAGTTAATAAGTAAACAACGATAAGTTGTGTTGACAATGTAAAATCGAAGTATGATTAAATGATAAAGGATTAGGAAAACTTATGAAATGAAATAAGTTATATTTAATCACAAACGGTAAGTGTCATGTTAATTAGAAACATGTGAATTGGGATTTACTTAATTACATATTAAGTAAAACATGTTATTGTAACGATAAAACCAAACAAGAATATAAAGGGATTGTGGATCACAGACCTTGGACCACAATCTACAGAATAACATGTTTTGGGTTTATTAATAAACTTAAATGGGTTAAGTTATATGACTGAAATTAATAAGCAAGAGAAACTTGGTATAAGAATTCAATGTGAATAAGAATAACTAAGTTAAATGGAAATGTGGTGAGGTAAGGCAAGCGCATAAAAGAATGTTTAGACATAGGGTCTAACAACATATTAAAGTGAGGCGCTTGGGATCAGTCCGCACGTTTGAGGGTGAATGAACCAACGGGGTAGATCATCGTGGTGTTGTAAGGCACGAGGGGAGCAAACATTCATTTGATTGTTCAGACGGCTCTGAAGGACTGGAGGGGAAGCACGCGGCTTCCTAAGCGACGTAAGGTGCTCCTAGTAGTCCTTTGTGCAGTGAAAGATGTCTTAGGCTGTTCTCGCAAAGGTTGGGTCTGCGCGTAACTAATAGGTGGGTGGGCGTTGACTGCAGATGTAGCTATGCAAGTCAGAATGCTGTGACGAGGTGACACCGGGGTGATTCGGCGGTTGCCTCACAAGAAGGTAGAGAAGGTCACGACCAACAAGGATAGTAGACCGTCGGATACCCATCATCGGCTGCCAGCGGGATGCGAAAGGCTAGAGCTAAATCCAAGATACCATTTCACCTTTCACTATTGAGGTACGGGGTTGAGGGTAGACGCCACATGGATGGTTAGATTGGTTGTTACTAGGGGCGGTCACTTAGCTCTTGTAGTCTTTACTAGTTGAGAGAGGAGCCGAGGTGGGGCCATAGCCACAATGGAAAATAGACCCAAGGAATATCTGTATTTGGAGGCTCTTAAAGGAGGGCCTGTACAGGTATTGAAAAGCTCCCGGCCGAGTTCCGTGTTTCTTGTTTAGCCCTGCCATAGAACTCGGTGCACATTAGAAGACGTGCGATTGAGACATCGAGCTATAATTGAAGATACGTATGGTGGACAATCTAGATACATACACATCGGCTCTGGGTGGTGTATCATAGACTTGAGGGCGTTACTCCAATATAGTGTCTGATTTGAACAAAGGTGGCAGTCAGTACGTTTACATATTAATGATAGATATATGCGACGTAATATTGTTATTCGTACGTCACTATGGCATAGGATGAGGGACTGCGTATTTATGGTGGAGACCGTGCGAGTAGGGTACCATGGGGTGTACCTTAGTTGGGGGTAGCTACATATACACTATATTAGGTTAATCTACTAGGGAGTAGATGGGTGCGACGTGTATGTGTAAGCCTTGAGTGCTAATAACACAGATAACCTAATAAACAAGGAAATATAATTGAACAGTATATGTAGGATTATCCAGAAGTGTAATTTAAGTCCAATCACCTGGACATGTGTTCTGACCCCCCTCCTCATAACATTCGCAGGTTAGGTTCATGATAGAGATTGTATAGCTTTAGATACTGGTTTATCAGTATTGATATTAAAGGTAAAGCTATGTTTTGATTACATTATATTTTGTTCCTTCTGCTGTGAGATGTTTTCCGAACTCTGACATGTTTTCTGTCTCTGTCTTTTCTGCAAGATACTAGAGCAAACCAATCCGAGTTTCGACAGATCGGAATTTAAAAAAAATTCGGTCTGTCAGGATTCGTTTTGTCACATTATTCTTAAGCTATTAATATAAAAATCATATTTTTATTTCAATGCTAAGTATAAAAAAACCATATCTTTATTCCAACGCTATATGGATAAAAATCATATTGTTATTAACAAAGAAATCATATTTTCATCAACAAAGAAATCATATTTTCGTTAACAAAGAATCATACTTTCATTAACAAAGAAATCATACTTTCACTAACAAAGAAATCATACTTTCACTAACAAAGAAATCATACTTTCATTAACAAAGAAATCATATTTTCATAAATAAGAATCATATTTTTAACTTACCAAAAATATTTTCTTCCTACGATAAGAATTCAATCTTTAACTGACTAAGATGATATTTTTACATAAAACTAAAGATCATAACTTTATGTAATTAAAAATCATAAATTTGTGTAAACAAAAATCATAACTTTTTATAAATAAAAATCATAACTTTATGCAATTAAAAATCATATCTTTATGCGACTAAAAATCATAACTTTATACGACTAAAAATCATATCCTTATGCAATTAAAAATCATATCTTTATGGGATTAAAAATCATATCATTATGTTTGTTACACCAATTAAAAATCACATTTTTAATCTCATAAATGAATAACAATGAAAAATAAAAGCTTACAGGCGGTGTTGAGGTGGTGGGAAGGGGCGTAGGCAGTCGGGGAGGCTGCTAGTGGTCGGTGGCGGTGATTTGGGGCCTTGGAGCTTTGGGGGTTCGGGTTTTTTCTTTTTTATTTTTGGAAGAGGGAGGCGGAGAGGGGAGATCAGAGGAGGAGGAGGAGGTGAGAAGAGGGAAACTCACGTTGAAGACAAAGGAGAGCGGCAACGTGATATTAAGAAATAGAATTAGGTTAAAGAAGTGAAAAGGATATTATATAGTGGAGGAAGGTTGATTTGTTTTCACGTTGGAAGAGGAGGGTGCGGCACAAACTTTTGCTGAAAAAAGAAGTGATTAGGTTTAGGGAGGGTTGAGATATTATATAGGATAGGGGAAATAATTTTTTTATTAGTTTTATGTATTTTATTTTGTCCAATTTATGTTTATTTTCGTGGTTTAAAAATCCGTGTGATCACATACGGATTCCGTTTTCGATAAAAATTGACATGCAGCTAGTCTTCAACATTACGGACCCAACAGAACTAGTTTCGTCGAATTCCAGTCCGTATGCACAAATAGCGAATTTTTAAAATCAAAAAATATTTGAAGTCAAAATATTGTCTGTTTTTCACTTTAAAAATCACTCCCAGTCACATACTGATTCAGAAAATCATGATATTTGGAATTTTACCATTATTTGATGCTACAGATTCAATAAAAACAATTTCGTCGAATTCCGAGGGCGTCTCGATAATATTCCTTTGTAAAATTGCTCAAATTAGCTTCAAAAATGCGATTTTAGCATACCTTTTCTTCTTGTACGCCCAAACGCTAACTCCAAAAATTATGCCCTTTTGGCTTTAACCATTATTTGAAGATACGAATCCATAAAAAAAAGTGGAATCGAATTCCGAGAGCATCTGAATAATGTTCCTTTGTAAAATGACTACCTGTTTTTGAATAAATGATTTTGCCTCTCATGACACATATTGACTCTTTTTAACGCGCACTTTGGAACCAAACAATGATTTGTCATTATTATTCCAAAAAAAAATATTTCATCAAATTCTGAGCTCATATGCAAAATTTCACTTTTTAAGGGCTACGCGTTGATTTTCAAAATCTAATTTTCAAAATTTTAAAAAATAAAGCTTATAAATCAATTTAATAATTTTACTGAGTTTATTTTAAGTCAAATAAAATATAAAAACTAATTTTACTATTTTTCTCAAATTTTATTTAGCAAAAATAACCGACTTATATTCGCATATTCATTGAAATAGCTTAAATCAAAATTTTAAATTAGTTCAGAAATTCCGGGTTGTTACATATAAATATAATAGAATGAAAATAAATAATAAAAGAGAATTTAGTTTAATTAAAATACTTAATATAAACTACTACTAATTTTTAATTAAACCATTTGATTCAATTATGGGTTTTAAAATTTACTTTAATCTACTCCATACGCGATAATCCAATTCGAACCACACATATTAAACATTTCCAAATTTCTACTTAAAACCAGTTCTGAATTCAAATTTCAAATCTAAATAAAGCATAACACAGTTTAAATTTCTAATTTAAACATGGTGCTTAAATTAGTCAAAAGGTTAAATTTCAATTCTAAACCATTTTCATAAGTTTGATCCAAAACTTAAATTCTAGAATTTAATTTCATTAAATTGGTTTCGAAACCGACATTCAAAGTTTAATTTCAAAGGGTTATAAGTCATTTACTTAAATCAATTCAATGTGAATGATTTAAACTAATTACTCACATTAAAAGAATTAAAATAGAATTTATATTATTAACTTTTATCACTAGAATCAAATCTATAAATTTCATAATTTTACCTTTAAAATTGGTCGGTTAATTAAATCTTAATAATTTCAGATTCATGATTCTTCCATGTGTCTAGTATGAAAACTGGTTAAACCTTTAACATTTAAACTAATAATATTAACACTACAAGAAAAAGTTATCTTACAAGATTCAAAAGGTGTTGTCTATGGCTACTAATAACGTTTTTCATAACATCATCTATTTAAGAGTTGCGAACAAAGAGCAATGTCCACCACATGTATGAGCCATTGCAAAAAACGTTGTTAATAATATATTTACAACCATTTTTTACTTATGTATTTTTAAATCCTAAACAATTTTTTCTCTAGACAAACAAATAAAATACCATTGCAAATTAAGCATATGGGTCTCACAAAGTTGTTAAAACAATGTTGTATTTGCGTCCTTTTTCTAACATATATAAAATAAAAATTATAGTAACAGTATTATTAGCAATACAATGGAAATACAAATAGCACTACTATTTCTCACAACATTTTAGGAATTAAATAAAAAAACTAACAAATTAGAAAACCTAAATTATACATAAAGCTAAATGAAATATACAATTAAATCTGATTATGCATACATCATAAGGAAATAAACAATAACATCGTCAACCAACAACTCTTTGTCATGCTTCTTTTGCTCCAAACCCAATTTGACAAATTATTCATCGATCTTCATCTTCTTTCAGTTTTTCTTGCTTTTCTTGAACTATGCATCATCAAGCATTCCAAAACTAAACAAAAAAATAAAATAAAAAACCATTATATGTTAGGATTCAAATCGCATGCTTCTGATACATAATATAGGAAACTTTATAAACATGGAATGGATCTACAGATTATAGTATGATATTTAAGAGATAAATGATTCAAAGAGGTTGAAAATAGAAGCATGTTAATTTTTGATGTCAAAAGCAATCTTCACATAACCAAGAAAACATACAGCTATTTTATGTTTCAACACTCCATGAGATATAATTGTTCAACATAAAAGTGAGATGTTTTGAGCATTTAGCCAAAGATGACATCTTTGATGTTACGAAACATATGGTTGAAGACAATCCAAAATTGGTAACAAAATATTCAACATCTAATGTACAAGTACTTGGTTTGAACCAAGAATAAAATCTCCAATTAATACTTCGGTTGACAAACTATGACATATCAATTTACTTAACTTGCAAAATCAAAGTACGAAAGCTTCCTAGATAACAAAAGATGACCATTTTGAAGAAATTGATCTAAGTTTGAGGGTAGTATTAATTCCGGGATGGTCCAAGAAGTCTTTGTATCAAAGCTAATGGTAAACAAGGTCCCTTGTGAAAAGCTTAAACAATGATCCCAAATTAAATCACTAAATTAATTCTTATATTTTATAAATAATAAAAAGAGGGACAAGAAGAAACAATTTTATGTGAATTACTAGATTAGACTAGCCTTCTTTGTTTAATCCTTCTAGCTTGTTAGGATTCTAATGTAATCATATTTTGTCAATATTAATATGAAGTTATAAACCATATGAAGTTAGTTTTTGTTTATTAGGGAGTCTGAATGCATAATCTATGGACCTTAAATTGTTCTCTTATATGTACAATGAGAAACATATTTTTACCCTGAAGTATGGATATCTTTGTTACTTCAGATTGTGGAGATAAATCGTCTTCACGTATTAGCATCATATGATTGTGTACTTCTAGAAGTACCTTATAAAGAAGGTTGTCAGTTTTCTTAATTTAAGTAAAGGATATAACTGAAAATAATATTGTGAATGCTAGTAGAATCTAAGTTCCATCAAAAGAGACAAAATTCCTTATAGAATTTAAAATGGTATACCCTGTAATAGATTGGTTAATAAGCGTTAGGCTATTATGACATTCAAATAACAGATCTAAATCAAATAGCTCTACCCAAACAAGATAATACGCAACTAAATGTAGACCATGTTTGAAAAACAGAAGAAGCAAACAAATAGAAAGAAAAGAGAAGAAACCACTATAAATGCAAATAAAGGAAGCTGCTAAAAATTTGAATTGCTGGAGCCTGGAGTTATCGCTGGTTGGTCACATCCTTAAGCCATCCTCACTGCTGGCTATCTATCTTTTAGATTTCGACATATTGTGATGATTAAGACATCTGAGGCAGCAGGGGCATCGTGCGATGGAAAAGCTCGTCAGGTAGTTGGCGATTTCTAGATCATAATTTTGATTAGGTTAGCAATTTGGGGTTGGTGATTTGGAACCTAGGATTTGGTTTCTAAAAGAACAAGAACAACACGTCTAGTGTGGATGCGATGATATATGGAAGGCAAATTTATTTGAACAATAATATTTACTTAGTAGCCACCCTAAAAATAATGATAGTTTATAAACTAAAATACCCTTACAACTTAACGTACTATCTATCACATCAATCTTTCTTCTTCTCACATTGTTCACTTGTACCTTCCATCAGCTGTTACCTCAAACCCTAATTTCAAAATTTGTAAAGACAAATTTCAAAATTTTAGTTCAATCTGATGGACTTTGAAGTGATAAATCCTAGCACAATCCCAAGAGGTATGATGAATTAGTTTTGTGTGGTTTTTTCAGATTTCAAGTAAAAAAGTCGTAGAACCCAAATAGTGGGAATTAGAAACAAATCACAGAGGACGACAACTAGGTTTACAGAAAATGCTGCAGATCATGTGAGTGGAATGTCTGATATCCACAGGGTGTCCAAACGTGGTAAAAGGAAAGACCACGTTAGGGTTCTACGTGGTATAGAATATTTCCATGTATAATGCCTACAGGGTTCTGACAATTATCTGATTTTAGTTGCTATTTTTACCTATAGATTGTAGCGTATTCCAATGTTGAAGAAATGAGCAATGAAATTGCATTATACCATTCAAATGAGTTTACGACATATGATGTAAGTTTATTATAATAATCCATCATATTGACAATTTTTTTAATTTTGTTTTTAATTTTATGTTGTAGATATATCCTTCTAGAGAAAAACTGGTGGATTCGGTTCGTAACACGAGAAAACATCTTGGGTTTGTTATTATAATAATGAAGTGAGATACTATTGCTTCAAGCAAAAAACCTAGAATTACGATTGGTTGTTAATGAAGTGGTGCGTATAAAAAGCAAAAAGGAAAAAAAATATGAACAACCTCTGAATGACATGTACAAAAAATGCAATTGTCCATTTAGATTAAAGGGTGAAAAGCTTCCTATGTTACATGATTGGCTTTTGCACGTAGTGAATGGTCTTCATGATCATCCAGAATTAAAAAATAGTGAAGAACACTCTTATGTAGGTCGGATAAGTGAAGATCAGACCAAGTTAGTGATTGAGATGCATAAAAATATAGTTAAAACAAAAGAAATTTTGCATACGATTAAGAGGCAAAATCCTACAAATTGTACTACTATCAAAACTATTTACAACGTTATACAAGTCTTGACCAGGCGGGGGCATATCAAGTGTAATATCTGCTTAGCAAATTGAAAGAACATGGTTATTATGTAGGCTCAAAAATTATGCTAAACCAAAGTACGCATATGCAGGATGAGACAAGTCATAACCAAAGTGTAGTTATATATATGCCAAAAATGTAAACATATCGAGTATAGTTTTTCATATGTAGGCTGAAAATGTGGTGCTCCAATCCTTACACCATCAGGTAAGAATGCGAGATTATGAACACATAACACTATGCTCTCTATACCACTCCGTATAATCATCTGTGCAGCTCATAACAGATTGGTGGAGTTGTATTGATTTACGATCTTCTGCCATCACATGATGTACCAATTCTCCCACGTATTTTCCGAAAACTGATAACGCACCTGAGTGTATGTAGTGGAGGTTGTACCTCGACATGCATTTATCGCTACTGGAGGAATGAGAGCCATCTAAATGCTTTGAACTCTACCAGATTTCCTAAGTACTCTATTGGGATGGTACGACTCCACAACGTTCAAACACAGAATGCAACCGCTATACCAAGCAATATCATGGATTGGATGATAATGTCGAGAAAATATGTACGGATCAAAAATAACCCGTTCAACAATGTTTAAAAATGTCTACTTATAGCATGCGACTAATTCTAATTAGTGTTATTAAATAGTGAATCAAAATATTTACCTGTTCAATTTGGATATTATCAAGAAATATGCGTAGATCAATGATTGAAGCACCACTATCTGTAGATGGGTTCCACTGAGCTGCACGGAGTGAAATCTCGTAGTACAAATTTATAGAAGGATGAAAGCAATGAAAATGCTCAAATATCCATGACTCAAGCAAACAAAGAAATCTGACAATCTGTTTCACACCCATGCGAGTCGCTAATCCAAGCTGTCTATATAGGAATGCTAGTGTTGCTGAACCCCAAGAGAACGTGTGCACAACCTCCAATTTTTTTAGCGCATCTAGCAAAGATATGTGCACACGGGTCTTGCTTTTGCAGCAAATATTGTGTTGCCAAGCACAAATAAAAATAAGCACAAGCAGCATGCCTAATTACCCGATCTGATCAATCATCACTGACATCTTTGATTTATCAAACAACATAGACAAGGAAAGTTTATATCCGACCCTCTCATTCATTTCTAACCTAACTTCTTCTTTACTTTGGCCAACATACTTCGATACAATACAAGCTGCTTGTTCCATATCATATGACATAATCTTTATAGGTTTACCTTCGATAGGTATATATAACAAAGAAGATACATCATCAAGAGTGATGGTAATCTCACCAAACGACAAATGAAAAGTATTATTCTTAGCGTACTATCGCTCCATAAATGCAGATATTAATTTCTTACTAACACTCTTATAACAAGTGCTCACAATAGAAAACAAGCCAGATGTTTCAATAATAGCTTTGAATCTACTGGCATTATTTGAAATTTTCCACTCTAATACCTTCTGTGCATGGTTGAAACATGCAAGCGGTGACAGTTCCTACAGAAATAAAATTTACATTAATTACATATCATAGATATTATGGAGAGGTGTAATAATAGATGTTATGGAGAGGTGTAATTACATATCATAGACGCAGTCCCAAAAAATGAAAAAATAATTTAGAGTAATAATAAATATGTACCTGACCACTCCATATCATATAAGCAACATGAGTTTCAAATTCTCTAATCACAACATTGCTTTTTGGTCCACCTTCGTCGGTTCTATCTTCTTCAGCTTCATCTTCTTCAACTTCATCTTCTTCAGCTACATCTTTTTCCTCAGAATGGTCATCTGTCCCGTGATCATCATCCATCTCTAAATCGTCTCCCGTCTCATCTCCTTCATCTCCTGAGGAGTCTAAACCATCTCCATGTTCCTCATCTCCATCATCCTCTTCTTCATGTTGCTTATACACTTCTTCAGGTTGCTCCTCAGGTTGCCTTGCAACTAGCTCAAAATCTGATGCATCTGTATCTTTGTTTGCCATTGTCATTCGTCATCTTCTTTCGGAAGTTATCATACGAGGTCTACCCATCTTCTTTCGGAAGCTGTCATACGAGGTATGCCCATCTACAAATAAAACACGAAAATTAAACTAAGCAAGTGCACGATACGATAAACTAATCACGTGCACAGTGATTAAACTAAGCACATCATTGTGTTATATTTATTGTGTTTTAAGGTCAACAAGCAGTAGCAAAACGTGAAAATAATGCCAACCACGTAAGAAAGAAACGTGGAAAGCTTCAAGACCACGTAGAGCCCATACGAGGAAAATGAACAAGCCACGCACAACCCATATGAGGAAAATGAAACTACCACATCGTGGTTAACATTTTTACCACACATTCGCTTCCTATGGTAGCCAATTTTGGCCAGAACTTGAACCAACAACCATTAAAACCCATTACCAGCATACCATTTCCATCGTTGCCACCATACCAGCCAAGAACTTGAACCAGCAACTCATTAACCCTAACTATTCCAACTAAGAATTTCACCTTACTTAGATTTATAAATTACGCTCGAGATAAAATCCTTACCTTGTCGTGTCTCCTCGATACTATGCCAAACACATAACGAAGGGGAGACCGAAGATTGAAAGGAGGTGAAAAGAAGTGCGACTTTGATTTTAGGGAGAAAAGATGTGTGTTTCAATGTGTTTTAATTTTAGGGCTAGAAGGGGCGTTATACTAAGGTAGGGGCATTTTGGGTAGGAACGAGGGGCTACACAGTAATTATATTGGTATGCTATATTATTACAAAAATGAGGGGGCTACTAAGTAAATGTTTGTGTTTATATAGGATTTGACAAGATGGAAATAAGTCGGTAACTGGAATATCTAAAATACAACAATTGTGATTTAAATCGTGCAGATTGATAATCAAATTAATAGCGAACAATTTTTCTATTGAACCTTTTCATTACGAATATAGAAAAATTATCAAATGTATTAATGAAAAGTCATTTCAAAACAATGACTAATTTTGGCAATTTGATTATCAATGAAATTTTGAACATTTGGCCTTTCAAAGTTTCAAACTTCATATTTATATTGATTTTTTCAAATCAAGATTTTGATTTTTTTTTGGGTAAAAGGTGATTATTATTTTACTTCGATTTTTTCAAGTTTCTTACGATTAGGGTGCAATTTTATATTTCCAATTTCCTTGGCTTTCTCAAATATTTTTGGATTATTTCTAGTTTTTTAAAACTTTGGAAACTTTTTAAACTATGATGACGAGTTATTTATATTTCTTTCATTCTTGCAAAAATTTTCAAATACAATGATTTTACAGTGTTTGAAAGATATTGTTGATGCAAATGCATCAACATGTTATAGTTGATATAAATAAAATTAAAATCATATATGAGAATGCTATTAAAGTGTTGTTAAAACCAATTATTAATAACATTTTTGACAAACATTATATAAGCAAACCTAATATGACATTTGTCAAAATAGTGTTGCAACAAAGCATATTATTACAATGTTTCTAAAACAAACGTTATAAATGTTTCACTTTTTCGATAATAGTTTGATCATCTGTTGTAAAATTCATGTTGTAAAAGATATTTTTTGTTGTAGGGTAAATAGTATTTATTTATTCTTTAAATTAAATCAAATCAAATCTTTACATTGAATTAAATCAATTAATCAAGTCAACCCTAATATCTTAATTAAATTAACATATTTAATAAATAAATTAAATTTATTAAATTAAAATCAAATAACAAAATTAATTTTTAAAATTAGACTAAATTCTTAATCCATAATTTCAAGTTTAAATCTTTAAATTTACTCTTAATTTAAACTTGAAAATATCAATTAAATTTCTAAATTAATTTATATAATCAATTCAAAATTTTGGAAAATAACTTACTTGACCATAAATGTTTATTATTAAATTTTCTACCCTACACCAAGTGATTTTAATTTGGGTACATATCATTTCAAGTTTTTAACCCATATTCCTGTTCAAATTTCATACATAGTTTATGGTGTTGGGAACTTGCAATGTGATAATGGAGATGGTGTCAAAATAAATTAACAATCTAACTAATAAACATACAAACAAACATAACATGGTGATTTACAATCATATGAACCGATAACTTATTATTTAAGTCGATTAACAACTATTATTTCGTGTAAATAACAACTAACAATCCATGTAGATAATAACTAACATTTCATGTAATTATCGAGTAACTGCATATGAACATTAACTAACTTTCATATAAGCATTAACAATCTTGTATATATGAACATTTTCCAGAACTGAAACACTTAGCTTCCATGGATTTGGATGGCGACACAAGATTACGCGACCATGCTCACTAACTCCAGCACAATTCAGACACAACCCACAATTCGAGCAATGGTGTAATGATCTGTATTTTACATGTTGGAAGATCGTAAAATAATTTTACTTAATTCTTTAGTGGTCATATCATTCTCATATTTTGATATGTTGTTCAAGGGGATGTGATTCACGTCCATAATTTTTACCGAATCTTTTTATGGCCGTTTTACCCCTGTGATTTATTGTTTTAGCTATAACTTTTGCCAAATACTGAATTAGGCATTCTAATTAATCACATTGGATTGGGGTTATGGTTGACTATTTCGTAGAGTGGTTACATTAAGGATTTGACTCAACGGTTTGGGAGAAATCGTCATTTTAAGATTTCATTTCTATAGGACTGATTCTTAAATGGTTAATGAACTGATTAGTGAGCCCATTAAGCTAATGATCTGCAACTACAAATAGGGATTATGGGGAGAGAATTAGAATTTTCTACTCATTCAAACATTATATTTGCGTCTATGACTCTCAGATTCAACCTAGTCTCAAATCTCTAGTTTCTTTCTTCATCAAATCATTCAATACCGCAATTTGAAAATAGATCTGCATCAAAGTTAATTGGATCTCATCATTTAGCACCATAATTGATTATTATTTTCACTATTCGTATTGGATCATCATCATACTATGTTGGACATAGATTTTGGTGAGTGATACAGATCTCTCACATGAGTATTTGGATTATATGTGTAATTAGAATAAGTTAAACACTTTATAATTTAATTTTACCCTAAAACCGGATCGTACATGTTTATTTCAGATCTAGACATTCTACGATAACCTAATTTTGATATCTATCAAGTAATTTGTTAGATCCATCAAATTTAATGTGAAATTAATCTCAAAACATTATAGATCTATGATTGTTGTGATATGATTCATGCATGTATGTGTCCATACGATTGTGCACACTTGAAATTGCATGAATTACTATTTGTATGCTTGAAATTATCTTCTATGATTGGTTTGTTGGTTTACAATGCTAGAATAGAACTTAAAATCAAAGATCAATGCAAATTGGAAGTTCGGATCGTCTGTATTAGGGAAAACTAACTGAGAGGCTCTTGAGGAGGCATGATGGCCACACAAAAATTTGAACCCAAAAATTGTTAGATTTTGTGCCCTAGAGGCAATCCATTTGATGTGATTAATAACACCATTGATATTATAATTTTATTACTAATGAAAGATTCTGTTATGTTATATTCACCGCATAATATAAGTATTAATAAAATAGAAGTCCTTGAATAATAATACATAATTATATAGTTTCAAGTAAGTGACTTGAAGATGAGATTATATAATATAATAAGTATTATTATTCTTAGATGTTGCTAGTCAATTTTTATTATATATACAGGACAATAATGAAACGTTAAGACTAGTATGTTTATTAACTGATAATCATATCTCATTGATTATTAATATATGTGATCTTAATGTCAATAAATAAATATGCATTACTGAACAGTGTATTGGGTTGATCGAACATGAGAAAACTTCATGGATTATGATTAATAGTGTCATAAGTAATTCTCATAGTGACAGTGACGTGATGGTCCTCAGACCTGAAATCATTATATATTTTACTCGAGGATATTTGTGTTTTGATATCATTAAAAATTACATTTAACCAAGTAGACGATAAAGGTGATTATCGGATACATCTCTAATCGATTAAAGAATATGATTGATGTAGATGTAATTTAATCCTACAATATAGGTAGAGATATTTATGAGTCTCTTGATTAAGTATGATTATGAAATGCATGGTCGAGCTCAAATATTGATTTGTTTTATATAATCTACTCATCGATCAAGATAAAAGGATTAAATAATAAAGAGGATGATACATTCCCTGCCTCGAGTTCGATTTTGGATATATTGTTTAAAAGGATTAAATTACATTGAAACACTAGTCATAGAAAAGGTTGTATCAAATCGTTGATTATATTATGACTTGGGTAATAACGTGTATTACTAGATGCCGCTCACTATTTATAATCTAAATGTTATTTAAAGTATTACCAATGTTATAATAACCTATAGGGATACACAATAGAACGTTTGAATAAGGGGAGAACCATTTCTTTATTAAGTGTGTGTGTGTATATATATATACATACATATATATATATATATATTATCAAACATTGATATTTGTTTTGTTTTGAAATGGTAAACCGAGATTAAAGTTTACTTTTTGGGATTTCATTTGATTTAAAGGGGTCGACCTCTTTCTTTCTTTAACACATAAAAAACTGGAATCTATACAAAAGGGAAAAGAAAATCGCACTTCGACTAGTACCGATCTCCTCCCCACTTCTTCGATTCCATTTGATATTATCGAAGGGACGTTCATGGACTTCTAAAGAGGCGTTACCATCAGGTGCTCAAAAGGATCCAAACAGATACAAATCTCATACATGCTTATAGATTGAATAACATTAAAAAGATACACAGCTAATTCAATTTTGAATTCATGCGTGCAGTAGGGTTATTAAATTTGTTGATTCTGCTATGATTCGATCCTAAAATCACCTTCAGTGGCATCGGAGCAGGATTTTTGCGAATTCAAATTATTGGGTTAGCCATGTATTTGATTTTTTTTCTTGTTAAACAGTGTTATGAACAATAATGTAAGTAGGAATTGGAATGTAATAGAGATTTGGTTCTCAAATGAAATGGTTTCTTTATAAATAAATTTTTTGGTTGTGTAATCAGAATAGCATGAATTAATATATGATACTAATTCTGTTATATTGCCAATTCTTAGTTATTAAATCTAAAAATGGATTATCTATTTGATATATGTGTATGTGTTTTAATATAAATGTTTTAATCAAACATGTTCTATGTTAGATAGTGAATTAAAAAGCTTGACTAATAAAAGTAAATTTTCTTGAACCAATGTTTTAACAATCCCACCCCTAATTTTGTATTACCCTTTGAATGACTGCAATATAACTTATAATTTAACATTTGAAACATATTTGATCAGTTTTGAGATACAGACAATGTATGTTTAACTACTGTGTTGAAGTTCAATTTGATATATATATATATATATACATATCATATAAAAAATGGCGACCTCATCCGCCCTCTGAAACCCTAGGTGGCGAAAAAGAAGATGAAGTCAGAGGTGGGTGGCAGGAGGTTCGGAGCAAGGGAAACAGTCTTTTGCTGATGTTATCCGACAATCCTCTCACCCAAAACCCTAGAGATTGGGATGATGCATTCGATTCGAAACTTAAAATCTATGGTGATCTTCAGTATTTAAAACCGCTGCAAATCGGTAATGTCAAATATTTTATGTCATTGATGATCTAGACTATGCGAAATCCAACAAAATATTGGAGAACTCGATCTATGTTACATGGCAGGTAAAAGCTAGACCATACTTTGTTTATATCATCGCCTATACTAAGAAAACATGGAAGCCCAAAGGGGCGTGGGATGTTTACCCTCGTGAAAATGGTTTCTTCCTCATCAAGTTTCAACCAAAATAGGATTATGAGAGGATTCTGAAAGGAGGTCCATGGTTTATGGGTAGTAATATCATTTTTATGCATAAATAAATGGCGGATTTTAACTTTGAAAAAACTATGATAACATCATACCCGATTTGGGACAAACTCCCAAATTTAAACCTAGCTTTATGGAATACTAGGTGTATCAGTAAGCTTGCAAGTATCATTGGCAAACCTTTGGAGATAGATGTAAACACCAAATTGGTGAAAATAACTGCAAAATACTAATTGATATCACTATAGACTCGAAACTACCCAAATTCATCAAATTATATGATAAGTTTGGTAATACAAATGATCAGGCAGTTGAATACGAGTTTGTCCCACCAAAATGCACTACTTGCAAATGTTTTGGGCATTTAGAAACATACCGTGCAACTGTTATGCTAGAGAAAGTGTGGGTCGAAAAGCAAAAAATCACCGAAGTAAGCACTTCCAAAAACATAACCTCGCCAAAAAGTGTTGTACATATTGAAGCTGGTGCTGCTACAGTACCCACAGTTATCCCTACCATCCTTGTCCTCCTCCACCTAACGTGGAGGGCTCTGAATCATTTGCATCATCTCATATAGATCAAAATCGAAATCAGGCACAGATTCAGGCAGTGGCTGATGGCCCATGTCCAAATGATCAACGTGTGGGGTCCGCTCAAGAGGAGGAGGAGGAGGTGGATATGGTACCAAATTCTCTGGAGGATGTCCAAAATCTGGAAATTCATCCTGATGAGTCTGAAAATGAAAGTATAGATGAGCTAGTAGTTAGTGACCTCACTGAAATAAATGAAAAGTACACTTCACAACTTAAATAAGAAGGCAAGAAAGTAGCTGCTACAAGTCCTTTGGTTGGTGTTGCTCCAGTCACAAGGAGCAAATCCACCAAACTATAATGCTTTATCTTATGTTGGAATGTTAGAGGTATAAATAATGACACACGTCAAATAGACCTCTACAACTTTCATGATAAGTATAAGCCTATAATAATTGCGGTGTTGGAAAATAAATTCACATAGGAAAACTTAGACTATCTCAATTCGTATGGGCGATCAGTAGAGTCTTTGCGATAATTTAAGTACATCCCAAAAAGGTCGCATTGTTATTTTATGGGATTTGATGTGTTGCTAGTGTGTTACTATGAACTATGATCTGTGCAGTTGAAGCGCTTGGCGGTTCTATAACGGTAGAGGTGCAAAAAGGTGCAGCGGGGAAAAAGCGGGGAAAAAGCGGGTATATTGAGGAGGCATAAAAAGGTTCATTAGATGTAAAATCAAATATTTTAAAATTAATTAATTACCTTTCTCACATTATATGTGTATTAGAAACTAATATAAACTAATTCTATATAACAAAATCAAGCAATATAATAGTTATGCATGCTAAATTTAATGAGTGTAATTGATTGTTACCATAAATTAGGAATTTGTGTCTTAAATTTAGCCATTTATGCTAAATTCACCAAATTTTTTAAAAAGAAAACAAGTCAAATCAAGCTTTGTATATTAATATTGCTAAAGCGGATGCTAAAAAGCGTTGATTTAGTGGATGCAGCAGAAAACAGTAGGGCTAGAAGCGGATCTACTATTCATGAACGCTAAACTGAAATAGCGCAACAGTTGAAGAGCACTATGGGCTATAGTGGGGATATCGTTGGGATTCAGCTGGGCTTTAGCTGCATAGACTATGATGATCAACAGGTAACTATTCATGCAAATAATATAGGTGGTCTAGAAATATATATCTCTTTCAACTATGCTAATAATTTGGCATCTGAAAGGGTGAAACTATGGAATGCCATTATCAACAATGCCAAAAACATACAATACACATAGCTTGTTTTGGGGGATTTTAATGCAGTGCTACGTATCAGCGAGAAGTAGGGTGGACTTACTCTCAAGCTTTCCCAAGTTTCAGAGTTCAACAATTGTATATTAGACAGTGGATTGTCAGAGATCCCCCACTCTGGTCTGCAGTTCACTTGGAGAAGTGGTGAGGCTAAGAAAATCTTATCAAGACTTGCCGAGCACTCGCAAACGCAAATTTGTTAAACTAGATCAGTGGTCTCAATGCTATTATCTTAGCCTCTTCAACCAATGAAAATTCTCCTTTGTTAATCCGTTTTAATGATGTCAATAATAACTCCAAGGGTAAACCATTCAGATATGCAAACCATTGGCATTTAATTCAAGGATACTATGATGTAGTCAGCTTCAATGATATTCCCATTCCAGACGACAACAATATGTTCGAGTTAGTGATGTTACTAAAACAATGCAAATTAAGTCAGAAAGACTGGAATAAAACGCATCCTAAAGAGGGTGACTAAATTCAAGGTCTACAAACCAACTTTAACACACCCAATCGCCTTTAGACGCAAACCATATGAACGAAGGTCTAAATAGTGATTACTATGACATGCAGAGACAAGTGAAGGATGCATTGTAAAAAAAATCACTGGAAATCAAACAAAAAGCAAAGGAGAAATGGTTGACACAGGGAGACGAATGTACTAAATTTTTCTTAACAAAAATGTCACAAAGAAAGTACTATAATAATCTCCTTAACTGTCTAAATGAACATGGTGACTCGACACAGCAGATCAAACAGTTAGAAGATGCAGCTATTTCATACTACACAGAGTTATTTAATGGGGAATATGACATAGACTTACCAAACATTGAGTGTCGTTGGCAACTCACTGTTGAGGGTAGACGGTTGCTGGGAGGTGATATTAGCAACGGGAATTGAAGGATGCCTTTTTCTCCATTCACAAAGACTCCAGCCCCGACCCTGACGGCATGAGGGCTGCATTCTTCAAATTGAATTGGAAACACCTGAAAAACCACATGTTAGCTATTTATCAAGAGGCGTTGAACTCAGGTGAATTCATTAGAGAGATAAATCAAACTTTCATTTTGCTTGTCCCCAAAGTACAAAACCCAACCAGAATTGAAGATTATAGGCCTATTGCTTCTTGCAATGTGGTGTATGATTTTTTTTAGTAAAATCATCTGTAATCATTTGAACAACATGTTGCCTACCTTAATTTCTCAGTGCCAAAGTGCATTCACAAAAGGTAGATTTATTTCTGAAAATTCTCTCATGGCTCATGACAAGAATTCAATAAGCAAGGAGCAGACAAGATATGTCTTAAAATTGACTTGCACAAAGCATATGATAGAGTTAACAAAGAGTTCATTACTCACACGCTTAGGTCAATGGGGTTACCGTCCAGTCTCATTAATCTAATTGGGTTTTGCCTGAACTCTCCTGCTTATTTTATTATAATCAACGGTGTATCGAAGGGTTACATCACTAGCACGAAGTGTATCAGGCAAGGGGGACCCTCTCTCCCCATATTTATTTGTCGTTGCGATGGAATGGTTTATGCTTCAGATGGAATTAGCTACCGAACATAAGCTTATATTGCATGTTTACATTCATCAGCCTAAAGTCACTCATTTGATCTACACTGATGATATTTTAGTGGTTTTCAAATCCACTACTACAGCTATTAGCAAATTGAAACACATTTTCTACAGTTTAGAGAAATGGGTTGGATTCAAAGTATACAAACTTAAAACCAAATGCTATTTCAATAAGTATTGTAGCCACAAGAAATCACTTCTAGAAGCAATTGGGTTTCAAGAGGGTACTCTCCTTTTCAAGTACTTGGGAGTGCCTCTTTCCAACTACACCATAACTGATGCTGAAAGTGGTAAGTTAGTAGATGACATTTGTGATAATTTGCAAGGTTTGAGATCTAAATAATTATCATTTGCGGGAAGAGTGGAATTAGTGCACACTCTTATTACATTTAAAGTCATATTTTGGTTGCAAACTTTCCAAATTCCAGACTGTTCGATTGCAAAAATTAATATAGTATGTGCAAACTTCATTTAGAAAGGTGGGCTGCATAAGGTAAGCTACAAATTATTATGCAGGCCTAAGAAAGAAGGGGTGTTAGGCTGAAAATTTTGTTTGAGCTTAAAAAGGCCTATAGGCTTAAATTGGCATGAAAATTAGTTTCGTCTGAAAATATTTGGGCCGTCTGGATGAGGGATAGGTACATGAAAAATAATTTTTGGACTTGAAACATAGATAACAACGCATCGGTTGTATGGAAGAATTGCATGAGACTTAGAAGTAAACTCAAGACAAGAATTCAGAGAGAAATTGCCAGTAGGAACTCTACAGACTTATGGCGAGACTCATGGCTTAATGGTAAGAGTCTAATTGACAGGTATGGGTGGGATAGCTTCTCGGCCTATGGTGCACCAAATGCTACAGTTAATACCTCAATTTCATATAATACATGGGGCTATAATAGTAGCCTAGTTGCACAAAATTTAGTAGACGAAATAGCTGATATACCAATTCTTCTATATAGAAATGATGACTCTTGGAAATGGGCTGATGGTACTTTTAAATTCAAAAATGTAAGGGAAAGCCTCAGGAATGAACACCCTAATGTAACATGGAGCATAGTGGTGTGGTCTAAATCATGTCCTCCTAAAATGTCACAAGTTCTTTACAAGGCTATTTTAGACAGGCTTCCCACCAAAGAACGACTATGTAGTTAGGGCATTATTGAAGAAGACAGATGTGTGCTATGTAATAATGCATCTGAAACCGTAAATCATTTATTTTTTGAATGTCCATTTAGCAGATAACTCTAGGCTATCCAAAAACCTAAATGCTTCAACGCTGACCAGATTGGGAACTTAGAAGAAGAATTCAATTACCTACACGATGGGTGACACATGTCGTAGCTAATGGTAAAGATTAGCAAGGTTCGCAGCCACAGTGTGGCGGACATGTGGAGAAATAAACACCCATGCTTTTAAGAAGAAGGAGAAAGATGTGTTAGTAAACTCATGCTCGATTAATAGTAAAATTACGATTACTATTGAGAGAATTAAACTGAAATTTCTCACTAGTGCAACGGAACAAGAATTGCAATTGGAGAAGTGGAGCTATAATGAAGCGACCCGAACTTCCCCGGTCTCCGAAGAGATGAGAAAGAACGAATTACTGTGAGGACAATACAAATCAGAACGCAGACGGGAAAACATTTCATAGTATATTACAACAATTCCATCAGATTACAAGAATATACAGAGTATAAGCAAATATTATACAGAAAAATATCAGAGATTACAATAAATTACATAGCAGCGGAAATAATACAATACACAACTAGAAGAGATATACGGATACAAAGCTTTCCGGATATCGTTCCAGCTGTAAACCAGGATCCTATGAATATAAATCTGCAAAACCAAAACTACTAGCTGCCCGTGTCAAAATAGGGGCACCCAGAGTTTAGGTCAAAACAATAAACTCCAGGTCAGTCATGGGACTGGTGTGAGAACTAAAACAGTTATTAATCTTTATTTTTAAAGTTAGGTAAATCAAGGGACCACGCCGTATAACACGGAACGGGTTTCCTCCCAAGAACACCAGTGCATAAAACAATAGCGCAATGCTAAATAAAGAACAATGAAGCTATTATAAGACCCAGTTCCCATCACACAATGCAACGCAAGCCGGAGGATAGGGTTTTTACCTTATAATAGCCAAGAATGCTTGATACGTTTAAAATAAATCATTTGATACTATTATAAGTGCATAGTGTATAAAGCAACTTCAAATCATAAGTATCAATCATAGGCGGCATGGGTACCATATATCATGTCGCCATACTAGGCTCTACAATCAAAACCGCAAATGTCACGTATTTGGAAATTGGATTTCCATCTATGAGCCGAGGCAAAAGATAGTCCTCAACCGATTCGAGACGCTCTAGCCCGCCCCTCAGGCAAGTACTCAGTCAAGCCTTTGGATCCTCAGGGCCGGTCCACCGATGTGGATTAAAATGCCTGAACACTGCGTTTCCCCACCCTATGGGGTGTCAATGAGCCAACAAATGACTCCATCGGTCCTGGATCGACCGATATAACCGAGGCGCCTCGCAACAGCAACAACCACATAAGTCAAACTCGTCAGGGCGTGTAAAACCACTGACGCCACTTCTAGCTAGAAAGAAACGCATGCCCTCCCTGACGTCTGTCTCCCGTTTTTGGTTCATACCGGGGTGTGAGGCTCGCGAATAAACGTTACACAAAGCTATGCCACAAAGGCCGTGCTTTGATCATCCACCACAAGACTTTGCTTTTCAACAGAAGCCTTGATCATTTGCCACTTATGCATGCCACACAGGCAATTCACTCTATGCGTTTGATATCCATCAGTATATAACCCCTGAGCTCGTACGTCTCAGAGAAGGGCGTTAAGCAAGAGAATAAATTCTCCACCGCCAAACAGATATATATTTAATAGAAATCAATCAAACAGACTAAAATCCAATGTCAGACACACAGTCCATTTACAAGTTCGTTCTGGGTCTGAACGAAACTGGAGGCACCTAGTACCCCGCATATCCATCGATCTCCAAGTACGTCTGGACGATCACCAACTGTTTCCACCTTCTTGGATGTACAGCCCAATCAAGATCATCAGTAATTATCCAGACGACGTGAAGACCTCCGGTCTTCAAACACCGTCTTCATCTTCGACACCACGTCGAATTAGTTATTTAGAATGGGATAAACCCGGTCTTTCTGAACAACTCGCGTATATAATAAACACGTGTTACACAAACACAACATATGCCTCTTTCCAATTCAGAATATTCAAATATTCAAATATTCTTATATTTTGGGAAAGGTTCCCATTAATTTTATCAAAGATAAATTCTTTAAATTTATTCTTTAATCTCCTTTGAATATCAATTCAAACTAGTCGGGATTAGCGAACCACACCGAAGTAATCATTTATTTTAATTTCCCAATCCCAACCTATTCATCCCATGAAGTAAAACTAGTCATACTTCATATCTAACACCACGGTGTTATCTGTAAATTCAATTACCATTTCACGTTCAAATCTAATTAAAGATTTAACTATCGCTTGGAGCAAAACTGGTGATACTCCACTCTTGATCTTTTCAATTTAATTAAAGATTCATTAAAACTCCACTTAGTTTTAATCTTTAACTGGGTTAAAGAATCAGTGTCATTTAAAACACGGTTCACGATAAACCCAAAATCACATTCCATTAATTATCAGGTTAAAGAACAAGTGTTATATAAAACATTGTTCACCATAAACCCAAAAATCACATTCATTAATTATCGGGTTAAAGAACAAGTGTCATTTAAAACACGGTTCACGATAAACCCAAAATCACATTCCATTAATTATCGGGTTAAAGAACAAGTGTTATTTAAAACACTGTTCACAATAAACCCAAAAATCAATACCAGTTCAATTCCAATTAAATATTATTTAATTGGTACGCTTCATTAAATCTAAATAAAAAGATTTAATCTTTTCTCAACTGGGTTCAAGAACAGTGTTAATAAAGACACCATTCACGACAAACCCAAATCACATTTGATATTAAATACGAGGCTCTGAATAGAAAATATATCGGCTTATATTCAATATCAAATTCTATGACCAACAAATATCGTATTGGAAATAACAATATATATATACATATCTTTCAAATTTCCATAACAACATCTGTATGATCACGAAATCCAACATCGAAATATTCCAAAGACAATTTCAATTCAAATCCCTTCCAATTCAATTATTGGAAATTCTGGTTATATTTCAAAACCATTTCAAACTCACTTTATTTATTTTAAAAATAAATAAATTACTATTCTAGTTCGAAACTAGTTCATTTCGATAAAAATCTATTTTTATCTTTTCATATATAGAGTTTTTCATCCCAATTTTTCCCAAATCATTTCTTATGATCTTACTCAAATTATTGATATTTTTAATAATTTTATCAAGGCCCGTACAGTCGATTTCCATCAACGGCCATCGAACTGCACTTACAACGACCTTTTCCAAATTTGATTTGGACATAATACCAAATCCAACCGTTAGATTTCAAATTTCTAATATTCGTTAGAAAGCCCTTTTCGATACGAACCCAACGGTTCCGGTTTTAGGAGAATCCGATCGTCGGATCTCCCGTAATATCCGTTCGAAGTCAATGGTCAAAATTCGCGAACTGCCGCGGCGCGGTGCGTTCTATTCAGGCCATTATATTATATATATATAATATACTTCATCGATTACCTTTTAAAACGTATTTTATAAATCGTTTTAAATTCATTTTCAAAACGAGTTCAACTTCCTTTTCAAATTCAAATCAAAATTGAATTTTTCTTTATAAATTCATTTTAAATTCACTTCAAATTGATTTCAATTTAAATTGATTTCTAATTCAATTTCAGTTCGTTTTCAATTTAGTTTCAATTTGAATTCATTTATATTCAATTTCAATTCGAATTCATTTCTATTCAATTTAATTCGAATTTCAATTCTTTTCAAAATATCAGATTTTGAAATCACTTTCGATATTCATTATAAAATGAATAAAATCGATATAAATATCGTTCACGTCAAAATGGCGTAAATCTAATCAACACGGCTTCATATATTTTCTATTTTCAAATATTCTATTTCAAATATTTCCTTTTCAAATATTTCTCTTTCAAATATTTTTATTTCAAATATTTTTTATTTATTTCGAACTGAATTATAACGGGGGGTCCAGAGGAGATAAGGGGAAGAGAGAGGTTATTTTTTATTTTTTTTATTTTAATTTCAAAAAGTTGACTTTTACATACGACCTCTAAACGAGGCCCACCGCCTGTCGTCCATAGCGTTTTATCCCCATTCCGAACACAACGGGATATGTATCGTAGGCTGATTCGATCGTTACAATCAGTTTTCGTCAAATTTACATTTAAATCACTATATTGGATTTTAAATGTACATTTCATATTACCGGGGTCACATACTAACTAGAAAAATTCCAAAAAAATATTTTCTAGCTTCGTATTGACGATACGGTCCTAACAAAACTAGTTTCGTCGAATTCTGAGACCATTTGAGAAATGGCCATTTTCCAGTCGATTAAAATCAACTTAAACTGGTCAAATGCGTTTTCCTTTACCACGCTCACATATTGATTCGAAAAATTACGAAATTTGGAATCTAGCAATAACTTTACATCACCGACCCAACAAATGTGGTTTCGTCGAAATCCGAGGTCGTTTGCAAAATTTCCATTTTTTAAGGGCCTGAATTCCATAGCGACTATTCAGAATTTTCAACTAGACATATCTTTTGATCCCCGCTATGAAATTTTGATTTTTCGGATTGGTTGGAAAGATAGTCACAATTAGATCCCATTTTATTTGGTTTCACTAAAATCCGGTTTATTTTGCACCCGGTACATTCAATTGAAGTTTGAAATCGAATTATCGAACTAGCGCGCCATTTTCAATTCTATTTATAAATAAAATAAAATTATTATATTCTAACAACGACGTATAAAAATATATACGTCAAATTCTATTCAAAATAAATTTCTCGTCGTTTTTATTTAAAATACTTCATTTTGAATAATCAAAATTCGCTAAAATTGCCAAAATAAAAATTTTAAACTGGCCCAGATTTCCGGGTTATTACATATAGGGAAACAACTAGCGGAATTCGATGACATAACTTATGGCCGCCATGATTTCCATGTGCCTTAATTTTATTTTCGTGTTGTTCCTTACTTTTGCAGAGAATGTAAGAGAAAAGGAAAAAGCGAACTGTTGGATGTATTATTATCTACCTGTAGTTTATAAACGGGCTATGTAACTTTGGGTCGAGCCGAATATTTGGGCTAAAAATAAAAACTTACCCACTTTCAAAAAAAAACATCCATAACAGTTTAAAAATGCCTAAGATTTATCTTAGTATGTCTAAGAACATCCGAAATGAATCATGTTGAAAATAAGTATGACTTGTTAGTCTCTTAAGATAAATTTGGGCACTGAATATGGTTTTATGAAAACCGATGATGTCTAAATCCTTATAGCAGACTATATATGTATAGTGTATGTTATGAGCTGCATGACCTTGAATTGTTTTTCTAGGTTATAAATTGATTCTAGAAATAGTATTTGATTACATAAGTAGATATGAGATTGTATATGCACCTACTATGTTGTATATATTGAAACACAAATCACTATCTTATCCAATATATATGTTATCTACATGCTAGTTTATACACATGGGTTTGAAAGTGATTAGTTCATCTTAACTGATTTAGACTTGCTGTTTGGTTTTTACTAACATTGACAGACACAAATAGGTAAATTATTTTGGATATATAAGTGATGGTTGTGTGCAGTTATGAAAACAGTTAAATAATATCTACTATATTGCTAGCTTCTTCTATACTATTAGTATATATGTATATATAATTGTACCAAGTAGCAACAAAAGTTTTAAGTCATAATTTTGTCTGGTTGCATGCATGTTTGTGCATATATAAATGGATAAAAAAGGTACTAGCTTACCTGGACACAATATATGATATATATACGTTTATATTCTATTATATATAATTGAATCTGCAAGATAGTTACATCTTGTAAATATATGAATCAACAATAAAATAAGTGTTATTTTATTCTGTGCAAACAAGCTAGATAATAGTTATACACACATTACATGAATTTTCATAATTGGCTATTAGTATATATATATATATATATAAGAATATGGACATAGAATCTGTTTTAAAATCTAATTCATATGGATCTTTGTACCAAAATGATTGTGTATACTAAACAGGAAAAAAAAACTATGACTTTAAATTGGTTTATAAGTGAGTAAAATGTTGCATGATTTTATATATGCATGCCCTAGATGATATAAGAATATATGCATACTTTTTTATATGTATTTAACTATATATTCTATTAAATATATATGTGTGTATATAAATAGCCTGACCTTACCTTCAAAACTCTAAGTCAAAACTGTTTAATTATCGAAAATGCATATTATTGACTTAGTGATTTAAGCAAGATGTTGTTTAATAGTTTGGTCATATCCTGATCTATAGCAATCTCAAATCAGTAAGACTGATTTTGTTCAGTTTCTCTAAGTCGAGATATAAATATTCATATGAATGAATGATGATTACTGATTTGCTTTAATCCCTGATAGCTGCAGTATAAATTGTTGGAAATAAATGAGAAGATTGGGAAGAAGAGGTTGAGTGGTATTGGAGAAATATAAGTCCCACATTGTGTGTGATTTATGATTATGTCTCCTTATATACCAAAGCCCAATATGCTACTTCAAAACAAAAGAAATAAGCACATGAAGCATTGAGTGAATGGGGATATGTAGGCATTAGGCCTTCATAATAAATATTAAAATATCATAGATAGGGCCTTGGTGCTCTTGGGGTCTCCTGATTTCTGTGGGCCGCTAACCCGCTCGGCCTTGTTGTAGTGGGATGGATCTGTTTTGAACGGAGCGGATGCGTCCGTTTCCTTTTGGCTCTTGGGCTTGCGCAGCGAACAGGTGCGCCCGTTTCCTTTCGGGCTCAACTAACGCGCCCGTGTCCGTACAGACGGTCACATCTGCTCAGAAGACATCCCCTAGCCACTATATAAAGGTTTCATGACAGAACAATCAAATCACCGAAAAATTCCCTTCTTTCTACTCTGTAAAATTGTTCTTAATTATTTCTCTCTTGAGTTCGTGTTGCTCTGCAATTGAAAGCGCTTCAACCTGCGGAGACCGGTCCGTTTTATCTTGGGAAACAATTGCTCGATAACCTTCAGCGCCATTGAGGGAGCAATATTGTTTCAAGGAAACAGATTACATCTGGACTTGGACGTTACTGACAGGTATTTCTCTCTCTGTTCCTTGTTTTGCTACAGTTTTTTACTATTGCAAATATGGTCATGCTTTTCCGTTGCTGATTTTGATTGTACTTCAAAATAGTAACGCTTCTTGACGTGACAATTGGATAGTGACAATTTATTGATTGCTATCGGATTCGTGCTATATTCGCATTGTTACGAACAACATAAATATTATATAAACTCATGAATAGAATCTAAAATGAACTATGTTAAACTAAGATCAAAGGTGTTTGATTTCTATAAGAAATGTCTCGACATTGTTTTATTTTGGGATAGAAAACCCCAATTTTTTTCTAATTGATTGAATGATTAAGTCTTTTGAATCTTATTCTCAGAGACATACTAAAATGTAAATCTGTGTGTTTATATCACTGATGCAAATGTGATTTAAGATAGAACAAGTGCGACTTGTTTTAAATGTTATATCTTGAACATGTGAATATTGGTCACCCTATCTATTTTAAACATATATATGTGTGTGTGCGTTTGAATCTATGAATCTCTGTTAGACAGAGAAACAATAGGTTTGACCAATGAACACAATATTACTGCTTCTACAATTCTATCAGTTTAAAACCAAAATATTTTATAAATTGAAATGGTCAACTTGACTAGTTAGTTTAGATGGTTGCACTAGATTTAGTTTTAATTTTAATTTAGTTTAATAAGTCTTGTTGATCAATTTTGAAATATGTATTTTAAACCTGAAGTTATATGCAACTGCAAATAAAACTACCTTATATACATATACTTGATCTGATTGTATGACATTCATATGCTCAACTATAATTATATACTTTTGGCATTTATATGTTAATGGCATAATATAAATAAGTATATACTTCTGGCTTTTGTGTATATATGTAGATATACTATATGATTAATGTTGGTATGTCATAACCTGATGGTGTGTATACTTTACCCATGTTGTATGATTCTAAATGTTTATATGGGCTTAAGAACCTGTTATATGCGCATATGTCAATTTCTTGGACTGAGAATATCAATCTGAATTGTGTATTACTGCATAAATGCCTGCTGTAACAATGTTGTGTTGCAGTATAATTTTGTATATATACTCGTAAGCAGGTGGAATTAATTCTAAATGTTAAGCTCGGATACTGTTTTAGATATGTTTAAACCTGTTAAATGCTCAACACACATCAATGTATTACATCTGAAATATTTGTATAGTTGCATATATATCATTCCTGAAATATGCCATTTACGTGTTGGTGCATATGCCACAATACATGTAGAAGTGTTATCTTGCTAAACCATGTGAAAATGTATTTACATGTACTAGCTAATATGTTTGAAGTCATATTAGATGTATATCATATTGTGCCTGTGAATATGTTTATATTATTATTTTATAGAAATCAAATTGGATTTTGACATATGATAGACCCTAGGTTTATGTAATTCGGGACACTAATGTGGGCTCGAAATTTGTTTCATAAAATTTTGGGTCTGGTTTTACATCCTATATGGATGGGCTCCATACAATTATTTTAATTTTATGCAAATGTAATATTCTATGCGGGTTGTCTGATATTTACAAAAAGAGTTTGTATAATAATCTAATAGCCTGTCCGATGTTTCCATGTTTGCAAGATTTGCACAAAAGTTTGTTTTTGATGAATAATGTTTTGGAAATTCTAAAAACCACAATAGGAATTTACTTTATAACATTAAAATTATATAACACATGAATTATGTAAATATATTTAATTGCACATTTCTGTAATTAAATTTGCCATTGTGAAATACATGATTTTAAAATATATAAATGTCACTAATATGACTTGCCACCTCAAGTTTTAAAATTCCTTCAAATTAATTAATTATATTAAGTCATGGTGACATCTACCAATAAATACGCTCATCAATGCCAGTATTAATAGAAGTAGGTAATGCCAAAACATTAGTACACTATTTATTTTTGTTATATGCGATAGAGTGAAAGTGATACTCAAACTATATAATTGGGTTTGACTTAACTAAGCTACCATAATAAGATTATAGGCTTAGAGACAAAGAGCATGAAATATTCAGTATTTAAAATGAATAAAATTGTTCATCATGTTATCTAAGAATTATATATGATATAACCAATATAAGATGTCTACCTAAAAGATTATGTTTTGGGGATTAGTCAAAACTAACTCAAGGCATGATTAGATATGGATCTTGGATCACTAAGATATATATATGTGGATGTTGATTTGAGTGGGAGCATATTCAACTCAATTTATATATTTTACAATGTTCTGTATAATTTTGATTATCAAAATTTATATTGAACATATATGTTGCAATATCATTTATCATTTATTATCCCCTATAGATTTTATTTTTTTGCATAGCAAGCGCGGTTGAATGACCCCTACCATCTTTATTGAAGAACCAAATCAAAGCACACCAAAAATTAACATATACATCTAATAATAAAAAGCACCATTACATGTTTAGGAGTAGAGACGCCGACAAACACCCTAATGTTCCTCTCCATCCACAAAAGATATAATGTTTCCTTCAAAATCTTCAAAAGAAGGCAACCACTAATGGACTTCCATCTAGCAAATTTGAAAATAACGTACCATTCTTCTGCTGAATCAATACAAGGGAAATGAAGGCCAAAACGTTGTAGCACTTGCATCCATACAAATCTGGTGTAGTCACACTCAAAATATAAATGTTTAATCATCTCTGCGTGTAACCCACATATTACACATAAATCATCCAAAATAATGCCAATTTCCTTCAGCTTCTTTCTAGTGTGAACCGCATTCATTAATATCCTTCACAACAAAACATTTTCCTTAGGCAAGGAGTTTGATGTCCATATTATCGTATGCCAAGGAAAGTAGACAGTTCACCACTAAAGCATCATACACCGAAGCAATACTGTGATCATGACAATTCCAGAGAGAATGCTCAGAAATAGCAGGAAGTTGAATACTCAATAGACAAGTCCGAATAGATCGAACAAAACTGGAACTACAATGTGGAAGAGATGGAAAACCATTAGCACACATATTACCTAAAGAAGCCCTTTCATTAACGCCTAACATCACCTTGTTATTATTATCAAGAAGATCAACAAGAATAATTCCTATTGCATACCAAGGATCAAACCAAAAGGAGACACAATGCATGTATTTTAGACCACTTCGAAACATAGGAAAAAGCTTGTCCTATTCCTTAACATGTTCCTCCGTATCCAGCTACAATCAGCAGGAATTCCCATCATCCAAAAGTGATTGTCCTAAACCAAATTAAGTCTTCACCAAGATGCCCAAATGCTTGAATCATAGTTAGAAAGCTTATCGATTCTTGAAGACAAAGCTGCTATATTCCAAGCATGTAAATTCAGTACACCAAGGCCTCCATTAGAAAAGAGAGGCACACTTTTTTAAGGGATACAGGGATCAGCTTCTTAGAATATGGATTGCCATGCCATAGGAAATGAATCAAAGCTGAATTAATCATATATATAATCTTGCATGGCAAGATAATAATTCTTTCATAATATATTGACATTGAGATCGCCACCGATTTGACAATAACTAACCTACCGGCTATGAAAACTTCGACACTGGCTAGCTAGCAATCTTAGAAATGATACTTTCAACAAGAGGAAGACATTGAGAGGCCTTCAATCTCGAAGTTAACAGAGGGGCACGAAGATATAGCTCATCATCATTCATTGGAGAGAGACCCGAAAGAGCACACAGAGACGCTTTTATTTCATCATAAACACCACCACATTTTATTTTAGATTTGGTTCTATTTATCTTTAAGCTAATTAAGGAATTGAAAGATTCAAGAACAACAAGGATCCCATTCACAGATTTAAAGTTTGGCTTAGTGAAGAGAAGGAGGTCATCAACAAATAAAAGAGAGCAAATTAATATCATTCCGTCTACAATATGGATGGTAGTCAATGCGTTTGGATTTAAATGCTTTAGCTGAAATAGTCGTAAATAATTCTATGACGCAAACGAAAAAGTAGGGGGAAATGGGATTCCCTTGCCTTAAACCCTATTTTGCCTTAAAGTAGCCGAATGTAGATCCATTAGCACTAAGGGAAATGTGTACTGAAATTTTATATATAACCAATATAGGAAATGGATAGGAAATTTCATTTTGAAAATAATGTAAATTATAGTGTCCTACCTGACTATATCATAAGCATTTTGAATATCCAATTTCAATACACATCTAAGGGATATCGAGGATCTGTTGTACCCTTTCATCAATTAATTGCAAGTAAAATATTATCTGCAATATCTTTATTTGGCAAGAAGGCGCTTTGATTAGGAGATATAATACTAGAAAGAGCAACTTTCATTCTATAAGCTAATATTTTAGAAATACACTTGTATAACATATTGCAACATGCGATCGGATGAAACTGAGTTACTGAATTAGGTTTCTGATTTTGGAATTAAAGCCAGTCTATTTGCATTTATTTTCCCCAACAACTTGCTATGAAGGAAACTTTTTTAATAGGTTTAATTACATTCCACCAATAACTGGCCAGCAGAATTTAAAGAAATGAGCATTAAAACCATCGGGACCTAGAGAGCTAGTAGCTTTCATGAAAAATTTGATTTTTGTTATGTCTTCATCCGTTATTTCGGTAATCAAATTAAGCTTGAAGTCATCAGAAATGGAAGGAAAGGTTAAGTGAGAAAATGAAACCATGTTAATAGAGTTGATAGGTGCATTACCCAGTGTAGACGAAAAATAATGTATGAAAGCACCTTGAACAATATCAAGACCCACACTATCTGCCATTAGAGTTAAGAATAATATTAAAGGGAAGAAGTAGCCTACTGAATCTTCAATGTACTATGGAAAGCTAAGGTATTTTTATCTCCAGAAAATTTCCCCTTACTCTTTTGTTTGCCATTTTATCTTCCTCAAAGATTGCCTTTGACAAGTCCTTTGACAATTTAATTTCATGTATGGATAGATTATTCATTTCAACAACATCATGACATCCTTGAATAATACTCTGAATCTAGAATTAGTTATATATGATAAATTTAGAAAGATTAAAACCATCCCCATAGTGTTCTTTTGACCAAGACTTCAGAATATTCTTCAATCGTTACAGTTTTTCCTACACAATAAACATAGGGTTACCATGAACTTGAGTGTTCCAACAATTAGATACAATAGTTAAAAAAATTGGATGATCTGTCCAATTGTTAAAAAACAAAAAAGAGGAATGTCTTCTCATAGATGTCTTGCCCCAGTCCAAGACCAAAGGAGAATTGTCAGATAAAGATGGAGGGGGAAAAAGGGCATAGAGTAGGCCAGGAGTTCACATCAGATAAATTCATGCAGGATCTGTCAAGTTTACAATAAGCTCTTATTGCATTTTTAGAGGAGTTATTCCATGTGAAAACAGTTCCAGAGGAAGGAATTGTAAAAAGGTTGGAGTCATAAATTGCACAATTAAGAGGTATAGTTTGTTTGTATGTTAGTGGAGTACCACCAAATTTGTTTGAAGGAAGTTGCATGCAATTCCAATAACCCAGGCAAATCCAAGGAATGGTAGCAGGTTAAAGAGTGGGAAGTAAATCAAGGAATTGTTGTCTGTATGCAGCACTATTATCAGCATAAACAACAGTCAATAAGAAGAAGGAAGTAGATGGTAAATGTGTGATTTCAGAGTGAATGAATTGAAGGGGAACAATTATAGGGTTTAGAGAAAAAGAAGAAGGGTTCCAAATGATAAGAAAATGGCCAAAAGGGGGTTGAGAAAGATTATGCAGAGAATTTGATGTTTTGAACAGCTTTAGACGTGGTTAAATGATTCAATTTGGTCTCAGCAATAGTCATAAGATGATTATTCATTGAGGCATTGAGGTGAGTAATTTCAAGTTGCTTAGCAAGGGGATTTTCACCCTTAATATTCCAATAGGCTATGTTGTCTATCATTAAGAGGATAATGAAGTGGTAGATCTGGTTCTTACACTAGACGAGGGAATTTTGAAAATTTGTTGAGAATGCACGGAAAGGAAAACTTATTCCAAGGTAAAATCAGTGGATTTGTCAAGATCTAGAGCTGCGGATGAGTGTTTCTTAGGTATGCCACTACTGCATTAAAAATCCTATTTCTTGGAATAGGAAAAGTGGGAGATTTAGGAATTTTTGGCAATGAAGAGGTAGATAGAGGATCCTGGGTAAGAGATGATGAAATAGAAGCATTGTTGTTGATGTATGAAAAAATGTGGTTTGGTAAGGATAGAGAATTATATGGAGATACTAAATTGAAAGTAGAAGAGTGATTAGGTGATTATATGGCTCGAGAAGTAGTGTGCACTTCAGAGATGTCATGCAAAGGGGATACTAAATGCACTAGAGTATTAGGATTGGAAACTTTAATACTTCCAGCATTAGTATCAAGAACATCAAACGGATTTTTGAATTTGAGGTCATCAGGAGGTCCTGATGAAGAAGATTTGTCAGTTGGCTTTGACAAAGATCGATGAGATATGCTAGTATTTGATTTTCCATTAGCAAAGAAAGCAAATAGTCCATCATTCATGACATGTAGGTTTTCACTTGTTTCACCATGTTCAACAATTTTTCCTTTTTCTATCACATCAGTTTCATTAGCTTTTCCAAACTTTCATCCTCAATGACCACACAGTTTTCTTTACCCTTCCCTTCGTGTTTGTCTGAAGTGACTCCCACATTCTTTTATCTATTACTAACACTCTTTGAAACTTTCCTCCAAACGTTTTTAATACTTCTGTTCCTCCTCCTATGCACCCTAGTAAATCCATCTTGAATTTCATGTTCAACCTACTCATTTTCATTAACAAAACATTCATCATGCACATTACTAACAGGACCATTAACTTTAACTCCCCTTTCCTCCACTATTTTGTCTTTGTATTTGTCATAATAAACTGATTTCATGTCCGAATATTTTACATTTAGTGCATATCATAAGCTTCCATGAATATTCAACCACAATATTTGGACATGTATCATTACTGACAACCAAGAAATCAGGAAGTTCTTTATTAGGGTACACCTTAACCAGACATTTAGCATATTCAGATCTTCATTTTTTTAGTATTTCGTCGTAGCATAGAACTTTCACTATGTGACACGCTATCCAGTTAGTCTCAATCAAAGACCACAATATGATAGGAATTCAGTAGAAATGAATCCAAATAGGGACTGATTTTACTGCAACTTGTGCAAAAGATAGAGAAGGAGTCCAATTAGAGACAATTAACATTTGGCATCTAACGAACATTGGATCCCTCTTAAGAACCGTTAATTTATCTTCTAAATTTACAAATTTGAAAAAATAATTCTCTTTATCATAGTACATTTCATACTCACCCTTCAACTTCCATACTTTATCTAAGTGTTGCTTCACTGCCATGTAGTTAACGTTCCCCTCTAAGAACGATACAACTAAGCAGTCCGTCTATGATTTTGACCCTCATCCATGACTACTTTCGGTGGAGGAACTGAATGACCAGAGTAATTCGCTTGAAAACGGATTGGTACCCCTGCATTTTTAGGTTTGGAGTAAAACAGTGAAGAAAACTTCATTGACGAAGAAGCGCTGATAGGAGCAGGGTTTGGATTGGGAAGAAGTGGACTAGGAGGTGGCAATGGAGGATGAGGAAAATGGTTGGGAAGAGGTAAGGGAGGAGGTGGTATATGAGGAGGAGCTTGAATTGATGTGGAGGCAAGGAGAGAGGAAGAAGAATCAGAGAAGAGAGAGGAAGAAACGACGGGGACATCTTGAATTGAGGAAAAAGGTAAGGTCAGACCAGAGAAAATTGGTCCTTGAGAAGGATAAACTGAATTAAACCAAATTTCTTGACCAACATAAAATGTCCTCAAACAAAAGGAAAAAACGTAATTGTTTTGTATAATTAGAAGATCTGAAAAGAAAAGAGGAGAAGTATGACTTCTACCCAATCAAGTATAAATGTTATAACTGTCAATCTATCTACTTCTACATCTTCGGTATTAGATACTATATGTGGATCACACACACACACACACACACACACATATATATATATATATATATATGTGTGTGTGTGTGTGTGTGTGTGTGTATTTGCAGGAATTCAAAAGATTAGAAATCCGAAAAAGGGAAGTGGACCTACAAGTGGAAATGAAGCAAATATTGTTGCATTGTCCAAAGGAAGCTGCCTCTTGTCCTAACCACTGGCTTAATTGAAGAATTAAAAGATTGTTATTATGAAATTTCCATTTAAATAAATGTTATTCTGTATCTTGTTTAGACAAGTTTAAATTTTCATTTGTAATAAAATATAGTTGTTGTTCATTTTATTTAAATGAAATATCTTATTGAAATACACAACTATTTAACGATTTTTATAAATCCTTAACTATGATTTGCTTGATTATAATATAAATACTAAGCAAATTAAATCTAATGATTTAAATCAAACATACCTTTGGCATTATCATATAGGCCATATAAACAAGAAACACATATCAAAACTCCATAATGATGGAACTTTGAAGTCATTTGGTTTCGAATCATATGAAGAATGCAAATCTTGTTTATTAGGCAAAATGGATAAAGCACCTTTCACTGGACATAGTAAACGGGCTAGTGATGTATTAGACTTATACAGTGATGTATGTAGACTAATGAGTACATAAACTAGAGGTAAGCTTTAATATTTCATTGCATTTACTTCTGATTTTAGTAAATATGGTTATGTGTATCTTATGAAATACAAATTAGAATCCTTTGAAAAGTTAAAAGAATTCAAAAGTGAAGTTCAAGACCAATTTTGAAAGAATATAAATACTCTTCGAATAGATCAAGGAGAATATTTAAGCCATGAGTTTACTCTCTGAAAGATGTGGAATTGTATCACAACTCACTCCACAAGGAACACCGCAATGGAATGGTGTGTCTGAAAGGAGAAATCATACATAATTAAATATGGTATGATAAATGATGAGTCATACAATCTTCCAATAAGTATTTGGAGTTATTCCCTAGAAACATCTGCATTCATACTTAATCATGTTCCCACTAAAACGGTTCTGGAGACGTCATATCAGATATGGACTAGGATATGTCCCAGTGTGTCTTTTATGAAGATTTGGAGATGTGAGGCACTTGTTAAATGTATTACCTCTGACAAGCTTGGACCCAAATCTGATAAGTGTTATTTTATGGGATATCCGAAGGAAACAAAAGGATATTATTTCTAAAACCTTCCGAGAATAAAATGTTTATTGCTCAAATTGATATTTTTAAAGAGAACTAGTCTCTTAAAGTACCGATGGGAATAAAGAAGAACTCAAAAATCTAGGAACCACAAAATACCATTGAACCTTGTATGTACAACGAGTTTAGTGAGGGTAACTTTATATTCCTAGAATTATAGGTTGATAACATATTACTTATTGGGAATGATGTTAGTTTAAAACGAGAAATAGATATTGATTCTACAAAGGAAGATGTTTGGAGTAAGAAGCTCATTATTCAACTTAGTTATATCTATTGTTGATCCAATGATTTTACATTGTGATAACAATGATGTTATTAATCATGCCTAGAAACCTATATCTCATTAGCAATCCAAACACATATTTAAGAAATATAATCTCTTCTGTGAAATTGTTCACAGAGGAGATAAAGTATTTGCAAAGTACCATATGTTGCAGAACCACTGACTAAAACTCTATCACAGCAGAAGAATGATAGTTACACTACTTTCATAGGTATACATTACATGATTGACTGACTCTTGTGCAAGTAGAAGATTGTATCGAATCGTTGATTACGTTGAAACACTAGTCATAAAAAAAAGTTGTGTCGAATCATTGATTTTATTACGACTTGGGTAACAACGATGTATTACTAGATGTCGCTTACTGTTTATAATTTGAATGTTATTTAAATTATTGCTAATGTTATAATAACCTATAGGGATACACAATAGAACATTTGAATAAGGGGAGAAACAATTCTTTGTTAAATATATATAACATACATTGATATTTATTTTATTTTGAAATGGAGAATCGAGATTAACGTTTCCTTTTTGGGATTTCATTTGTTTTAAAGGGGTCGGCCCCTTTCTTTCTTTAACACACAAAAAACCGAAATCTATATATAATGTCCCGTATTTTTAGCGATAAAATAATTAATTTATTTAATTATTTAAATAGTGTTTAGAGATTTAAATGGTTATTTAATTAAATAATATTGAATATTTAATTAATATAAATAATAGAACAATATATTTGATTTCCGAAATAGTCGGAAATAGTGGAATTCACAATATTGTGGGAATTTGATCATTTATAATATATAATTCAGTATAGAGTTGAATTATGATAATGAAAATATTATTTAAATGAAGTTTGAACGTATAATTATATTATAATTATAATCGAGCTCGAAATGGTGCGGCAGTTCGTCAGTTGGCGATTCGAACTTTAAACGAATATACAGAATCCGTTTAAAGCCGGATTTCAGTGAAACAAGAAACGTTCGGAGCTGGTGAAGTATATTTGTCTAATGGAAGAGAAAAATCGAGATTTCATTATGTAGATTTTGAGTTATGTCCAAATCAAATTTTCGAAAAGTCGCTATGGAATTCCTTTATAATTTATAATGATTTTTTTATATTATAAAAGGATTTTTAATATAAATTGGATATCGATTTAACACCGGATTTGAAATATCGAGTTATAAATTCAGATAAGAATATGTTGGGGCTGTATGATATTCTATGTGAATATATACGATAATATTTATTTATTTATATTTAATTTAATTATTTTTAAATATATTAATATTTAAATGGGTTTGTTTCGAGCTTTAAAAATAGTCGTTTTTGCAAACGACCTCCGTTTCGAACGAAAGTAATTTCGTTGGATCCGGAATATTAAATTATTGCTAGATTTCAATTTCCGTGATTTTTGCAGTCAGTATGTGGCCGTACGGATTTTTAATGTGAAAAACAATCAATAATTTGACTTTAAAAATACATTATGTGAGCAAATAGAGTCGGAATTCGACGAAACAAGTTTCGCTGGGACCGTAATGTCAAACTCTAGTTGTATGTCCATTTTCCTCATTTTTGTGTGTTGTATGTGATCATAGGAATTTTTAATGTGATAAATGGGGCTATTTATCGAATATATATTAATATAAAAATAAATGAAACTTCTTAAGGAAGCCAAATCCAATCCTATAAATACACTGCTAACTTCTCTAAACCCTTAAAAAAATCATTTTTCCTAGTCAACAAACTCGTAGCCGCTAGTGTTCTCTTACGGGAAAAACATTTCCTCACTTTGAAAAATGAAATCAATAAAATAAAAATTTAGAAATTACCAAACTCAAATATTTGTAATCCCCTTAGTTTCTTATTTAATCTCCTGTAGCTTTTGATGAGTTCGGTTATGTGTTGGTTCACTAGAAACATAAGTATCGCGAGCTAGTGTTCCTAGTATTGATCGATACATGAATCGGTTGGTTCTGTTGTTGTTATTTTTGGAATCACGAGGAGAAATGGAATAAGTACGAAGAGTTTTAAGGTGTTCGATGGAAGCATCTGATCAATTTATATTTTTATAAATATAATCTAGTAATGTTAAATGCTGATTGACTGCTGTGTGATGATTGTTTGGTTAAATTGTTGATTGCTGGTTGAAATTATGGATAATGGTGTATATATATAAATCATTAATCAATATTGAGTCTGTTTATTAGAATATTTCGTACTGAAATGAAATTGATATGAGTTATATTGTGTAACATCTGTGGATGTAGGGAAACATGTCGGAAGGATCCAACTAGATTCCTCAACATTTATTTTATTGTTTTCATATATTGTGATATATGATGTGATATATAATCTGTTGTTGATTATGCGTGTTAGAATGATATTGATCATTGTTATTTGGTATTTTAAATACCATAAGAAATACTGGAATATAAAAAGGAAATTTTCAATGTTATATTGAAATGAAATATTTATAAAATCAAAGGACTTTATAAAAAGAGATAATTTATAAACCAAGGTATTTTTTTAAAAAGAAATATATAGAATGAATAGAATTATATAAAAGGATTTATATAAATATTATATTGAAAAGGGAAATATTTATATGATATTGAAAAGGGAAATATTTATATGAAATAAATATGATATTGAAAAGGAAAATATTTATGTGAAATAAATATTATATTGAAAAGGGAAATATTTATATGAAATAAATTGGATATTGAAAAGGAAATATTTGGAAAAACAAAAAGAATTATAAAAAGAAATTATTTGGAAAACAAATAGAATTATATGAAGAAATATTATTCACATTTTATGTGAAAATTAGATGAAAGTAAATATTTTGTAAATAAAATATTTATAAAGGAATTTGGGTATTGAAATAGGAATTTAAATGGAATTACTGAAATTAGAAACTGATTGGAAATTAGTTGAGTTTAATGGCTTTCTGGGTATCGATCTGATGTTGGTTTTGGCCTTCGGGGTTTATACTTGGGAAGTTGTTCTCTTGCTGGTTTACAATTAGAAACTGATAGAGGTGGGAAGATAGTGATGCGTGAAATAGAAATGGAAATGTTTTCCAAAGTTAATAACGTATATTTTCTAAAATTAGAAAATAAGGATTTGATGAATATATGAAAAAGAGAAATGAGGAAATGAATAAATGTTGATTAATGATTGATCAATAGAATTTCCATCTGGAAATAATATCGTTGTTTGCACACATGTTTTCCTTTGATAGCTAAATCACCGACTATCAAAGATTTTGACCATTTCCGTTGTCAATACGGAGAGATCTGGATCAGATATATTATCTGAAAACCACTCCGTATGGCATTAGCATTGCAAATCAAATATGATAAAAATAATTGAAGATGGCGTTATGTAAGAGCTCTCGTGTTTACAGAATAGTGCCTTCGGTCTGTCCAGTCCCAGGACGACCTGTATGGAAGAATGTCTGACGGAGTATATTTATTAGATCGCGTAAGTTGATCTCTTCAAATGTATTACATTTGGTGGCGGAGGAATTCGTTTCTCTTAGCTGTTTACCCGTGATATGTTTGGAGAAATCAAATTGTGTTTTAGCGGGTAAGACGATGTGACATTCAAAGTGAATGAAGATGTGGTTAGTAAAGGATATGTTATAGCCTCTAGCCTCACAACCGGAAATGGTATAAAATTGGGTAGGTTACATGGCCAAGTGGTTAGCTGCCAATTAGGGTGTATTGTCACCTGATCTAGAGAAATTCCATTTACTTCTTATATCTATTTCGATGCGGTCCCTTTCGGGAAAACGGTTGCTGATCCTAACCGTTGGTGATAATACATTCGATACACTCAAGCGAAATGAGTGACCAGTCATGTTTAGCCTGGGTTGCATGATGTTCTTGTTGAACCCGGTGTATTCATCTCTAGAGATACACTGTCGGAAGGTGTTCCCATACCTTGCCAGTTGGAATTCATTACTCAATAAGCGCCCACGGTTTTCGACTTTATATTATGTATGTGGAGCGTTAGATGAAAGCGTTTTGCTAATGATTATTTAGTTGTGTTTGAAAGAAACTATTATAATATCAAATTATGTTTTGATATAAAGATTATCGTTTCTTTCAAAAGGATTTTGAAAGTTAAATCAAGTGTTTTGGATTCTCATAAGGGAAAACCCCGTTCCGTGTTAAATGGCATGGTCTTATGAGATATCGTTTATTTTATCAAACTGCTTTAAATTTTTTACTCACACCAGTCCCATGACTGACCCGGAGTTTATTTTGTTTTGTTTTTCCTAAACTCTTGGGTGCCCAAATTTGTATGGGCAGTCAAGTAGTTAGGATTTTACAGATACTGAGAGCCTGGAGCAAGAGGCTTCAGAATTATATAGCTATTGTTATTTCCGCTGTGTTGTAAGTGTTATACTCTGATAATGTTAATGTATACATATACTGGTTTTATTTCAAAGTTATGTATCTATTATATATTGTTCGTTCCGCTGTGAGATTCGTGTCTACTCTAATATTGTATGCTCTTGTTCTTCTTCTTCTTCCATTCTAAGTTTCTATCTTATCTATTCTCACCCTCTAATTTCTTTCATGGACTACATTGTATTTCTGATGCTTGGATAGTCGACATTGAGTTTATGTCGATTACCCAGGATCGCCAAAACCCGGGTCGTTACAGTAGTGTCAGAGCTGAAGGTTAAGTAATTACCTTGGCTCTGTGGCGTGACTAAGTAGGAATGGGGTTAGTAATACCCTAGATTGAGTTGAGTGTATATATACGAGTGAACGTATTTGTTATTTGATATAAAATGGTTTTATATTGTGGAGATTTATTGGTTGAGTTATTTATGAGTTCTGGTCGATCAGTTTGATCCACTGTATCGGTAGGGGTTTATAAACACTCAAGTATGATGAACCGACATGGTATGTTTTGAAAAGAGGGTAAATGAAATAATTTTACCAAATTATATTTTGATATAGAAGAAAAAAATTATATTGAATTGATTATAATATGTTGGATATATTGGTTGTTATTATAATCGAGTAAGATTATAAATTAAATGGTTATGTAAATAACCAACTGGAATTCATATAAGGGTAATATGTGAAATCAGATGAATTAAACCTGAATTTAAATCAGAATTGGAATTAAAATTCCGAAAACATGAAAGGTGTTTGTAAATGGAATTGGATTAAATATATGAGAATTTTAAAATCCTAGAAGATTTTAAATTGTTTTACAAGCAGTGTGAATGATATTTTGAAATGTATTTCAAAATGGAAGTGTTTAGAAATAGTTTTGAAAAGTGACATAGTATTGAACTCACTTCGATCGCTGGAAAATAGATTCCGATGATGACAGCTGCATCATCAAGGTTCATTTTCGAGTTGCTAAGTGACGGATTACTACCAAAGAGATTGTTTTCGAATTATTTTTGAAAAATAGTTGTTTTGATATTCCGAAATGAATATTTAATTTTTGAAAAGCAAAGCTGTTTAAAAACTCCCAAAAACGGATTGTTTGAATTAAAACAAATTAGATGGATATTTGTGAAACTAAATTAAAAATCAAGAATGGTACTTGAGATTGATAATGGAATTTGGCTTGGATAAACGAATGGTTATGTTGAAGATAAAAGTGATTTGAGTTCGATTAGGATGATATTGGTATATGTTGAATTGGTAGCAGATGGAAATGATATAATGATATGCCCAACAAAAAGGTACAAGTTTATATTTCTATTGGGTATGAGATTTATGAGCCGAACTGGAAAGCCGTTTGGCTGTTTGATTTTCTTTTGGATTGGAGAAAGGCCTAGAGAGGCGAGTGGTAGTTGTACCGATTGAGCCGTACAAAGGAGGTGCTGGCGAAATGTTTCAAAATTTTAAAATGTTAGAAAATTTTCAGAATTTTTGAAAATTTTCATTAATAAAAATAAATTAATATTTAGTTGAAATTAATTGGGACAATGAAACTGAAAGAAAAGAAGTGAGTAAATAAAATTTACCTAGTTAATAAGGTTTGTTTTTTACCTTAGCAATTTCGAGGACGAAATTATTTTAAGGGGGAAGAATGTAATGTTCCATATTTTTAACGATATAATAACTAATTTATTTAATTATTTAAATAGTTTTCAGAGATTAAGTTGTTGTTTAATTAAATAATATTTAATATTCAATCAATATAAATAATAGAACAATATATTTAATTTCCAAAATAGTCGGAAATAGTGGAATTCACAATATTGTGGGAATTTGATCATTTATAATATATAATTCAGTATAGAGTTGAATTATAATAACGAATATCTTATTTAAAAGAAGTTTGAATGTATAATTATATTAAAATTATAATTGAGCCCGAAATGACGCGGTAGTTCGTCAATTGGCGATTCGAACTTTAAACGAATATACAAAATCCGTTTTAAACCGGATTTCTGTGAAATAAGAAACGTTCGTAGCTGGTGAAGTATATTTGTCTAATGGAAGAGAAAAATTGAGATTTCATTGTGTAGATTTTGAGTTATGTCCAAATCAAATTTTTGAAAAGTCGCTATGGAATTCCTTTATAATTTATAATGGTTTATTTATATTATAAAAGGATTTTTAATATAAATTGGATATCGATTTAACACTAGATTCGAAATATCGAGTTATAAATTCAGATAAGAATATTTTGGAGCCGTATGATATTCTATGTGAATATATACGATAATATTTATATATTTATATTTAATTTAATTATTTTTAAATATATTAATATTTAAATGAGTTTATTTTGAGCTTTAAAAATAGTCGTTTTTGAAAACGACCTCCGTTTTTGACGAAACTAATTTTGTTGGATCCGGAATATTAAATTATTATTGGATTTCAATTTTCGTGATTTTTGGAGTCACTATGTAGCCACACAGATTTTTAATGTGAAATACAGTCGATAATTTGACTTTAAAAATACACTATGTGAGCAAACAGAGTCGGAATTCGATGAAACAAGTTTCTTTGGGACCAAAATGTCAAACTCTAGTTGTATATCCATTTTCATCATTTTGGATGTTGTATGTGATCATAGGAATTTTTAAAGGGATAAATGGGCAAATTATCGAATATATATTAATATAAAAATAAATGAAACTTCTTAAGGAAGCCAAATCTAATCATATAAATACACTGCTAACTTCTATAGACCCTTAAAAATCATTTTTCCTGGTCAATAAACTCGTAGCCGCCAGTGTTCTCTTCCAGGAAAAACATTTCCTCATTATGAAAAATGAAATCAATAAAATAAAAATCTAGAAATTCCCAAACTCAAATATTTGTAATCCCCTTAGTTTCCTCTTCAATCTCCTGTAGCTTTTGATGAGTTCGGTTATGTGTTGGTTTGCTAGAAACATAAGTAGCGCGAGCTAGGGTTCCTAGTATTGATCGATACAAGCATCGGTTGGTTCTGTTGTTGTTATTTTTGGAATCGTGAGGAGAAATAGAATAAGTACGAAGAGTTTTAGGGTGTTCGATGGAAAAGGCGTCGCTTAAGTTTTGGAGGGGCTCGCGAAGTCTGGTTGTCGTGATCCAATGATTGTAATCGAACTTGGTGTGGTTATTATAAGGATGTTCAGATTTCGAAGTAGATAATTTTGGATATTTTTCTGAGATTTTAAATGGTGGAGGAGAGGAGCAGTTAAAGGGAGAGGCACGTTTTGGAGGTTCGTGGTTTCCTGGAATGTGAGATTCCAATCGGGGAAGAAGAAGTCATAGCGGTCCTGGTATTCAAAATTGGGTATGGGCCTTGTGTTAATTGTGAACCCAGTTGGAATTTAAAATTTGAAGTTTTATTCAATTTAAATAATATGTAAAACTTCTAATTTAATATCTTATTCGTACGTTATCAAAATTCAGCAAAACAAGATCCGTTGGGGTTGTGTGGACGGTGGCTACACAATGGAACTGACCAGAAGTGGGTTGGAGCTCGTTTCAATTTAAGGCGAAATAAAACATCTATCTGAATCAATGACGGTTATCGTTATTTAACGATAAGTCGATCAATGTGAGTAAAATCTCACTAACTCTGATCAATTTATATTTTTATAAATATAATCTAGTAATGATAAATGATGATTGACTGTTGTGTGATGATTGTTTGGTTAAATTGTTGATTGTTGGTTGAAATTATAGATAACGGTATATATATATATATATAAAAATCATTAATCAATATTGATTCTGTTTATCAGAATATTTCATATTGAAATGAAATTGATGTGAATTATATTGTGTAACATCTGTGGATGCAGGGAAATATGTTGGAGGGATCCAACTGGATTCCTCAACATTTATTTTACTATTTTTCATATATTGCGATATATGATGTGATATATAATCTATTGTTGATTATGCGTGTTAGAATAATATTGATCATTGTTATTTGGTATGTTAAATACCATAAGAAATACTAGAATATAAAAAGGAAGTTTTCAATGTTATATTGAAAGGAAATTTTTAAAAAATCAAAGGTGTAACGACCCGGAAAATCTGAACCAATTTAAAAATTTTAAATTGGCTATTTTAGTGGATTTTAAATATTTAAAATAAATATTTTAAATAATAACGATGAAAAGTAAGTTTGAATCGACATTTGAAAACAAATATAATTAATTCTAATTATAAACAAGGCCTGAAATGGCGCGGTAGTTTTAAAATTTGAATTCAAACTTTGACTGACTGTACCGGGTGCAAAACAAAACGGATTTGAGTAGAACCAAAAATATTTAAATCTGTTAGTGAATACCTTTCTAACGAATCTGAAAAATCGAAGTTTCTGAAAGGTCGCTGTGGAGTTTATATAGCCCGTGAAGATGGCCAAATGAATTTTCTGAAAGGTCGCTGTGGAGTTTATATAGCCCGTGAAGATGGCCATTTTGCAAACGACCTCGGAATTCGATGAAACCACTTTTTTTGGATCCGGGATGTTAAATTATTGCTAGGTTTCAAATTTCATAATTTTTGAAGCTAGTATGTGAGTGTGGCAAGGGAAAATGTGTTTTGGTCAATTACAGTTAAAATGGATCGACCAGAAAATGGCCATTTTTCAAATAGTCTCAGAATTCGACGAAACTAGTTTTGTTGGGACCATATCTTCAAAACATAGCTAGATTTATTTTTCTGGAATTTTTCGAATCAGTTTGTGGCCCTGGCAAATTGAAATGTACGTTCAAATTGAATATAAAATGTTTTATACTTTAATTTGAAAAATAACTGACTGTAATAGTCGAATTGGCCAACGAAACATATCCCATTGTGTCCGGGATGGGGGTATTTAGCTAGGGCCGAAAGTCGTTGGGTTTGAATTGGTGTCTGTGTGGAATAACTCTATTTTAAAAATTTTATAAAGCATCGGCCAATAGGAAATTTCCACTCATAATTTAAAAATAAAAAAAACCTCAGAAACCCTCGCCGCCTCTCTCGTTCACGGTGGAAACCCGCTCCGTCGTTCCCGAGCATTTTCCGGCGAATCCATCGAGAATTTGAACACCCTCCTTCGCAACTTTTTGTAGCCCTCCTTCCACTCTTCAAATCCATATAAGTTTCATCTTCTATTGTGCTGTGTGCATCGAGATTGAGCCCCTCAAAGTTTCGAACTTCCCGCCGCCGATACCCCCTCCTCGTCAGTTCGAGTTCACCAGCGCCGCCATCCCCTGGTGCGCCATTCGAAGCCCTACGTCGTGGCATCAGCCGATCATCCCCTAGTTGCTCGGATTTGGTGATAATCGCTAACCTAGTTTTGAACGAAACTATGAAGGTAACGGCTGAAACTATTTTAAACTATTTAATAGCAGTTTAAAGCGCTGCGGTTTTTGATTTCACTGTAAAAATCATATCTTTTTCGTTTGTTGACGAAATTTAGTGAAACAAGAGACAGTGGACTCGTGTGGACGTCTTCTACATTCTAGAAGAGACCGCATATTTTTCTGAGCCTTCTGCTATTTTTGGTGGAGTGGAACCCACTGTGAGATTTCTAATTTATAAACGATATGGAAAACAACGATGTATAAATTATATAGTCGATGTATGAGTTATATAAGCATTGTACACCTCATGTATAAGCATTGTATAAGTTGTATGTTCGATGTATAAGTTATATATGCGTTGTAAAAATTGTATGTGCGTTGAAATGAATTGAAGTGAATCGAAATATATTTATATACGAATATATATATATATATATACTTCCCTCGTCCACAGACCATGGACGATATTTATTGTTTGTGATTGGTGTGAAATTTGGTTGATAGCGAATGGTTGATTAGAATTGTTTGTGGTTGAAATTGATTGGTTGTGGTTGAAAAATACCCATTGGCGATTGAAACAAAATTAGAGTAGATTGTGGAAATGAAAATAAAACATGCCGCCTGCATGCGAACTAGATGCATGAATCCCCATTGTCAAAAGCTGCGAGGCTTTAAGGTAGAGCGAGGAGCCGTACTAGGGAAGGTCCCGGTTTTAACTACCCTGCCGTTATGCTGCCGAAATTTTCAATAATATTCATGTGTTAAAATTATTTTCATGTGTGGAAACTATATTCATGTGTTGAATAGAAATTCATGTGTTGAACGATATTCGTGTTTTGAAATAAATTGTTTTATAAAAAAAAATCACATTTTTATCATCTATATGAACTATATAAAATAGTCGTGTTTTGAAATAAATTGTTTTATAATAAAAATCATATTTTTATCATCTGTATGAGCTATATAAAATAGTTGTGTTTTGAAATAAATTGTTTTACAATAAAAATCACATTTTTATTATATACATGAATTGTTGAAAATAGTGAAGTGTTGAAATAAAGGACCGTTAGATAAAAATATCATTTTTATCAAATCTATAAAAGGAGATATGGTTTTGAAATCGGTGAAAGAATTATATTTATATATATTATATAAATATAATCAAAATATAGTGAATAACGAGGCTGCAGTTCGTGTTTTGAAACCGTGATTTCAAACGATTAGTGCGGGAGATCCGACCATCGGATTTTCCCGAAACCACAACCATTGGGTTCGCCTTGGAAATATCATTCCAACGGCACTAACTTTGTAAAGATCCAACGGTTGGATTGTTTGGAATGTTTAATTCAAATCTGAATAAAAACAACGCTAGAATCGATTATATATATATATATATATATATATATAATTAAATTAAATCGAATAACGACGCTGCAGTTCGTATTTTGAAATCGTAACTTCAAACGATTAGTGCGGGAGATCCGACCGTCGGATTTTCCCAAAACTGAAACCGTTGGATTCGTTTTGAAAAGATCTTTCTAATTATATAAATTTTGTGAAGATCCAACGGTTAGATTTTCAGATGTGTGTAAATCAAATCTGGAGAAAAACAGCGCCACGGCCGCGTTATGGCCTGAAGCATCGTTTGAATGAATCGGCTATTTTTAAATAAATAAAAATAGCGATAAATCGTGATAAAATATTACAAACGATATGGAATGGAAATAAACTGAATTTGCTCGATTTATGTGATATTTGATGGTTGAATGTATTTGGTTTGAAAATTACATTAAAGAACAAAATTGGTGTTGTCGAATAATTTAACCATTGAAATTAATTGATTTGAAATTCTAGATATACGTGAATTATTTGAAAAGGCCGAGTTAATTCTCATTTCAAATAATTGATCGACGAGTGAAAGCTGAAGATATGAAGACGGTGCAAGACCGATGATCTTCACGTCGAGTGGAGGGGTGCTACCGATGCTCATGATAGGTGTAGCTACCTTGACGGGGTTGAAGTAGTAGCCACCCGGACGTACTTGTTGATTGTACGGATATGCGAGGTATTGAGTGCCTCCGGTTTCGTTCAGACCCAGAACGAATGTGTAAATGGACAGTATGTCTGACATTGGATTTTGTTCTGTGCTGATTGATCTCTATTAAATATATATCTGTTTGGCGGCGGAGAATTTATTCTCTTGCTTAACGCCCTTCTCTGAGACGTACGAGCCCAGAGGTTATATATCGATAGAAATCAGTCGCACGGAGTGAATTGCCTGTGTGGCATGCCTAAGTGATAGATGATCAAGGCTTCTGTTGAAAAGCAATGTCTTGTGGTTGATGATCAAAGCATGGCCTGTGTGGCGTAGCTTTGTGTATAGCGTTGTTTCACAAGCCTCACACCCCGGTATGAGCCAGAAACGGGAGAAGGACTTCAGAGAGGACATGCATTTTCTTCTAGCTAGGAGTGGTGCTTTGGGTTTTACACGCCCGGGTATTTTACTTACGTGGATGATGGAAAGCGAGGCCTCGGTTTTCTTCGGTCTCTTCGGAGCCGATGGTGTGGTCAGATATGACCAGTGACGCCCCATAGGGCGGGGAAACGCAGTGTTCAGGAATTTTAATCCACATCGGTGGACCGGCCCTGACGATCCAAGGCTTGCCTGCGCGTTGTCCTGAGGGGCGGGCTAAAGCGTCTCGAATTCGGTGAGGACTATCTTTTGCCTCGGTTCATGATGGAAATCCAATTTCCAAATACGACATCGTGCGGTTTTGATTGTATATATATATATGGCGACATGTCCGTCTATGATTGATAGTTATGATTGAAATTGTTTTTGAAACATATATACACTAGCAATAATATCAAATGATTTGTTTTGCTCGTACCAAGCATATTTTTGCCATTATAAGGTAAAACTCTATCCTCTGGTGTGTGTTGCATTGTGTGATGGGAACTGAGTCTTATAGTTTCATTTTTTATAAAAAGCATTGCGATGTTTAAAAGAATTATTTGTTTTAAAGTACTAGCAATCCAATGGAGTAAACCCGTTCCGCGAAAGTGGCGTGGTCCTGTGATTAGCCATATTTGAAAATGTGTTAAGTAGATTTCTCATACCAGTCCCATGACTGACTCGTAGTTTGTTTCACTTGCAAACTCGGGTGCCCCTATCTCTACACGGGCTGCCTTGTATTCAGGTTTTAGCAGGCTCTTTCTGGATAGCTGGAGCTGAAGATGGATTTTATCCTTTATCTCTTTTTATGCTGTTCAGCTCCTGTTGCACATATTATGTTTTCTTTTCCGCTGTAGACATTTTATGTATAGCTAAACTTTATTTTGTACTAAGTGTGATCCTATATACTGTGTAACTCTGATGATTATATTTATCCAGTGTATTCTATTGTACAATATCTGGTGTATTTAATTATTTCTGTTCTGTTGTTATCTGTTTATGTGTTATATTCCAAAGATTACCCTAGCACCGTCTTATCGGGAATGGGGTCGTCACAAAAGGGCTTTATAAAAAGAGATAATTTATAAATCAAGGGAGCTTTTAAAAAGAAATATATAGAATGAATAGAATTATATAAAAGGATTTATATAAATATGATATTGAAAAGGGAAATATTTATATGAAATAAATATGATATTGAAAAGGGAAATATTTATATGAAATAAATATGATATTGAAAAGGGAAATATTTATATGAAATAAATATGATATTGAAAAGGGAAATATCTGTATGAAATAAATATGATATTGAAAAGGGAAATACTTGGATGAAATAAATAGGATATTGAAAAGGAAATATTTGGAAAAACAAGTAGAATTATAAAAAGAAATTATTTGGAAAACAAATAGAATTATATAAAGAAATATTATTCACATTTTATGTGAAAACTAGATGAAAGTAAATATTTTGCAAATAAAATATTTATAAAGGAATTTGGGTTTTGAAATAGGAATTTAAATGGAATTACTGAAATTAGAAACTGACTGGAAATTAGTTGAGTTGAATGGCTTTCTGGGTATCGATCTGATGTTGGTTTCGGCCTTCGGGGTTTATACTTGGGAAGTTGTTCTCTTACTAGTTTACAGTTAGAGACTGATAGAGGTGGGAAGATAGTGATGCGTGAATCAGAAATGGAAATGTTTTCCAAAGTTAATAACGTATATTTTCTAAAATTAGAAAATAAGGATTTGATAAATATATGGAAACGAGAAATGAGGAAATGAGTAAATGTTGATTGATGATTGATCGATAGAATTTCCATCAGGAAATAATATCGTTGTTTGCACACATGTTTTCCTTTGATAGTTAAATCATCAACTATCAAAGATTTTGACCATTTCCGTTGTCAATACGGAGAGACCGGGATCAGATATATTATCTAAAAATACGAATCAAATATGATGAAGATAATTGAAGACGGAGTCATGTTAGAGCTGTCTTGTTTACAGAATATTGCCTTCGGTCTGTTTAGTCCCAGGACAAGATGGATGGAAGAATGTCTGACGGAGTATATTTAATAGATTGCGTAAGTTGATCTCTTCAAACGTATTTACATTTGGTGGCGGAGGAATTCGTTTCTCTTAGCTGTTTACCCATGATATGTTTGGAGAAATAAATTTGTAATTTAGCGAGTATGACGATGTGACATTCAAAGTGAATGAAGATGTGGTTGGTAAAGGAAACGTTATGGCCTCTAGCCTCACAATCGTAAATGGTATGAAATCGGGTAGGTCGCATGGGTAAGTGGTTAGCTGCCGATTAGGGCGTATTGTCACCTGATCTTGAGAAATTCCATTTACTTCTAATATCTATTTCGATGCTGTCCCTTTTGGGATAACGGTTGTTGATCCCAACCATTGGTGATAATACATTCGGTACGCTCAAGAGGAATGAGTGATCGGTCATGTTTATCCTGGGTTGCAAGATGTTCTTATTGAACCCGATGTATTCCTCTCTAGAGATACACTGTCGTAAGGTGGTCCCATACCTTGAGAGTTGGAATTCATTACCCAATAAGCGCCTACAGTTTTCAATTTTATATTATGTATGTCAAACGTGAGATGAAAGAGTCTGCTAATGATTATTTAGTTATGGTTAACAGACACTATTATAATATCAAATTATGTTTTGATAAAAAGATTATCGTTTCTTTCAAAAGGATTTTGAAAGTTAAATCAAGTGTTTTGGATTCTCATAAGGGAAAAACCCATTCCGTTTTATATGGCGTGGTCTTATGAGATATCGTTTATTTTTTCAAACTATTTTAAATTGTTTACTCACACCAGTCCCATGACCGACCCAGAGTTTATTTTGTTTTGTTTTCCCTAAACTCTTGGGTGCCCAAATTTGTATGGGCAGTCAAGTAGTCAGGATTTTACAGATACTGAGAGCTTGGAGCAGGAGGCCTTAGGATTATATAGCTATTGTTATTTCCGCTGTGTTGTAAGTGTTATACTCTTATAATGTTACTGTATACATATACTGATTTTATTTCAAAGTTATGTATCTATCATATATTGTTCATTCCGCTATGAGATTCGTGTCTACTCTGACGTCGTATGTTCTTCTTCTTCTATTCTAAGTTTCTATCTTATCTATTCTCACCCTCTAATTTCTTTCATGGACTATCTGTGACAACAAGGAATTTCGCTCGATCCGAATCAGTCGCTAAACTGATCTAGACTTTTCGAAACGCCTGATTGTTTGAGAACACGACAAAACAGAACACAAACAGAAGAACATTTCATTGTTTATTACAACAATTCCATCAGAATACAAGAATATACAGAGTATAAATGAACAAATTACATTCGATAAATATCAGAGATTACAATAAATTACAAAGCAGCGGAAAACAATATAAAACACAACTGAAAATAATGCACGGATACAGAGCTTTCTGAACATCGTTCCAGCTGTAAATCAGGATCCTGTGAATATAAATCTACAAAACCAAAACTACTAGCTGCCCGTGTGGAAAATAGGGGCACCCAGAGTTTAGGTTAAAACAATAAACTCCAGGTCAGTCATGTGACTGGTGTGAGAACTAAAAAAGTTATTAATCTTTGTTTTTAAAGTTAGGTAAATCAAGGGACCACGCCGTATAACACGGAACGGGTTTCCTCCCAAGAATACCAGTGCAGAAAACAAACAGCGCAATGCTAAATAAAGAACAATGAAGCTATTATAAGACCCAGATCCCATCACACAATGCAACGCAAGCCGGAGGATAGGGTTTTCCCTTATAATAGCCAAATATGCTTGATACGCGAAATTTCATCTTATATTATTACTATAAGTGAAGAAAACAACTTCAAATATAAATGTATCAATCATAGACGGCATGGGTACCATATATCATGTCGCCAATACTAGGCTCTACAATAAAAACCGCAAAATGTCATATTTGGAAATTGGATTTCCATCATGGTGGCTCCTGATTCGAAAGATCGATCGCGTAGTGCCATCTCAACGCCTTACGTCTCGGCTAGAGAAAACACCGTAATGCACATCCGCACTTTTGGGAAATCGAGTATCACTGCAGCTTACGTCCCGACGAGAGAAAACACTGCTTACCCTATCCCTCTGAGCACTAAGCTCACTCTCGGTCGACCGAATCCACGACACCACGAAGGTGCCCATCCACGAAAAAGCATACTGATCTAACCATCAGTTTACCACCATACCGGGGTGTGAGCCTCGCGAATCAACGCTATACACAAAGCCGTGCTCTATTAAAGCTGCGCTTTGATCATCATCCACCAAACTTTGCTTTTCAACAAAAGTCCGGATCACTGCATCTCAGCATGCCACACTATCAATCCATATCGTACCACTGATTTCTGCCAATATATAACCTCTAAGCTCGTATGTCTCAGAGAAGGGCGTTAAGCAAGAGAATAAATTCTCCGCCGCCAAACAGATATATATTTAGCAGAGATCAACGAATACAATATAAAGGAATACAATGTCAGACACACCATCCATTTACAAGTCCGTTCTGGGTTTGAACGAAACCGGAGGCACTTTCCTCGCATATCCGTCGACCTCCAAGCACGTCCGGACGGCTACCACTTCAGCACCCTTCAAGGTAGCTACTCCCATCGTGAGCGTTAGTAGCACCCATCCATTCGATGTGAAGATCGTCGGTCTTGCACCATCTTCAACCTCTTCGACTTATCGTCGAATCGGTTATTCAGAATGGGTATAGGCCCGGCCTTTCTGAATAACCCACGTATATAATAAACAATTGTTATACAACCACAACATATGCCTCATTCCAATTCAGATATTCACACTCCTAGGGAAAGGTTCCCATTTATTTTATCAAAGATAAATTCTTTTAAATTTATTCTTTAATCTTCCTTTGGATATCATTTCAAACCATATTATGGTTTTCCAAACTAGTCGGGATTAGCGAACCACACCGAAGTAATTATTTATTTTATTTCCCAATCCCAACCTATTTATCCCATGGAGCAAAACTGTTATTACCCCATAACTAACACCACGGTGTTATCGGTAAATTTAATTACCATTTCACGTTCAAATCTAATTAAAGATTTAACTATCGCTTTGGAGCAAAACTGGTAATACTCCATTCTCGCTCAATTTCTAAATTTGATAATTCAGATTATCAATTCACATTTCAATTTAATTGCAGATTCATTAAAACTCCTTTTACTGGGTTAAAGAACTAGGTGTTATTTAAAACACAGTTCACGACAAACCCAAATCACATTCTATTTATTATCGGGTTAAAGAACTAGTGTTATTTAAAACACCGTTCACGGTAAACCCATTTCAAATCCAATCAAATATATTAGAAATTCCGATTATTTAAAACCCCTTTTTAAATCTAATTTCTTTATTTAAAAATAATTGGGTTTTAAATTTAGTTCAAAACTAGTTCATTTCGATAAAAAAACTGTTTTTATCTTTCCAAATATGGAGTTTTTCATCCCTAATTTTTCGAAATCATTTCTTATGATTTTACACTAATTATTACTATTTTTAATAATTTTATCAAGGCCCGTACAGTCGATTTCCAACAATGGCCATCGAACTGCACTTACAGCGACCTTTTTCAAATTTGATTTGGACGTATCTCCAAATCCAACCGTTAGATTTCGAATTTCTAATATTCGTTAGAAAGCTCTTTTCGATACGAACCCAACGGTTCCGGTTTTAGGAGAATCCGACGGTCGGATCTCCCGTAATGTCCGTTTGAAATAAATGGTCGAAATTCACGAACTGCCGCGGCGCAGCGCATTCTATTCGGGCCATTATATTATATATATAATATATACTTCGTCGATTTCTATTTAAAACGAATTATATAAATAGTTTTGAATTCGTTTCAAAAACAATTTCAACCTATATTTCAAATTCAAATCAAAGTTGAATTTTCTGTTATAAATCATTTTAAAATTCATTTCTATTCAATTCAAATTTCAATTAAATTTGAATTCATTTCAATTCGCTTTCAATTCAATTTGAATTCGTTTTCAATTCAATTCAATTCAAATTGGTTTTCTATTCGATTCAAATTCATTTTCTATTCAAATCAAATTCGTTTCGTTTTCTATTTGAATCAAATTCACTATATATTCAATTGAAATATAATTGGTTTTCTATTCCATTCAATTCGAAATCGTTTTATATTCAATTCAAATCGAAATCGTTATATATTCAATTCCTTTCGAAATCGTTATATATTCAATCCCTTTCCAAATCGTTATATACTCAATTCATTTCGAAATCGTTATATATTCAATTCGAATTCGTTTTCTATTTAATTTGATTCAAATTTCATTTCAAAATATTCGATTTCGAATTCACTTTTCAATATCATTTTAAAATGAATAAAATCGATATAAATATCGTTCACGTCAAAATGGCGTCAATCTAACCAACACGGCTTCATATATTTCTATTTTCAAATATTCCATTCAACAAATGAATATTTATTTTTGTCAACACACGACTAATCTCAACGAATGAGTACTGTCCACGTGTGACTATTTTTGCTATTTAATATATTTTATAAAAATTAAGGTATCTATCGTTTGATATTAAATCAGACTCCAACTGTAAATTAGTACGAGAACGATTCCCTGAATATTAACCCCGAAGGTCGAAACCAACATCAGATCAATATTCAGGAGACCACTCATCTCATCTATTTTCCAGTTAGTTTCTAATTCTATATATGATAAAGATGTAAATTTTATTGTTAAAGTATTTCGTTCAACACATGACTAATCTCAACGGATGAGTACAGTCAATACATGAACCTTTATTTTATAAAGATAAAGATATAAATTTTATTATTAAAATATTTCGTTCAACACATGACTAATCTCAACGGATGAGTACAGTCAACACATGAACCTTTATTTTATAAAGATAAAGATATAAATTTTATTATTAAAATATTTCGTTCAACACATGACTAATCTCAACGGATGAGTACAGTCAACACATGAACCTTTATTTTATAATATTCTTTATTTTTCAAATTGGAATGAGGCCCAATCAATCACCATATAATGTTAATTACATGGATTTTCATACATCACATGTATATGATAGCATTGAAAAATAATCAACCATCAACCAAAGTGCACTACACTGTATAAGCATCAAATATAGATATCTAACGCTTATAACAGCCTGTCAATCAATCGATCGACATATTTAATCAATCAGGATGAGTGAACTTCAAATTTCATCCCAACACCCGTGTGGGGTTTCAAACAATCAAACACATATTTAATTTGTGCAGTTGGGCGCTGTGTAAAATTTTACTGGCCCAATCAATATCAGTCAAATCAGTGTATATAAACGAATCGGCCGATTTGTTTATAAAAATTTATTTATTCACTTTCACGTTAAAAATCCCATTTTTAACGATAAAATAATTTATTCTAACATATGGATTTTTATTCAGTTCGTTTACAAAATAGAAATGATATTTTTATTTTTCTAACATATTTTAGAAAATTTCGGCGGCATAACGGCATGATACTAGAAACGGGACGAGGCCTAGCCTTATCCCCGGTCTAGTGAAGGCCCACGCCATTCACACATCAATCAAATCACTTTCATTTCACCAAACAATTCAATTCAAACCAAATAATCTAACCAACTACACAACCAAACAATTAAACAAACAAGCCATCCATGGTCTGTGGATGACGGGTGTCGGGTGCTACTAAACACCGTCTACATCCTAGTATATATTTCTAACTAGAAATTTGAAATAAAAGTGAGGAGTTCTCACCGATAGCTATCCTAACTCCATGGCTCTTCTTCTACAGAAATCTTCGTTGTTCTCGCCTTTTTGTCACCTTCGTTGCCCGTATTCTCTACATAGGTAAAAATCGAATTTTTACTATGTTATTCAATATATAAAGATTGCATTCTAAAAACAAAGATTATATTTTTAATATTTCTATGATGTAAAAATTATATTTTTATTGCTTTAAAAATATAAGAATTATATCTTACTTCTTCTACTTAACAAAAATTCCGTCTTTTTCTCTTTTTAAAAATATGATCTTTATTTTTGCAAGTTCAAATCTTTTTCTTTTAAAAGATTAAACCTTTTTCTATTTCAAAGTTTAAACCTTTTTTCTATTTTAAACCTTAAAATAAAATCAGTTTTTATTTCCTTTAAAAATCAGTTTTTAAATCTAAAAAAATTAAGTTTTTAAATCTTTAAAATTTCAGTTTTTATATCTAAAAAAAATTCAGTTTTTAAATCTTTAAAATTTCATTTTAAAAGGAATCGGGTTTTTTTGCAAAACAAAAATAAAAATAAAAATAAAACAACCTAAATTGCTTACCGTTGCCTGCGAAGGGGAGGGAAGAAGAAGGAGGCGTCGATGTGGTGTTCGGTGGTGTCGGCGGCAGGGTTCGAGGTGAGGGCTTGCTTCGATTTGCTTCGACTGGGGGGGGCGTCGCGATGAAGGCGCTGGAAGGAGGAGGAGGTTGGACGGAGGGGGCGGCGGCTTCGTGGTGGTGGTCTTCGTCGGCGTCGAGGTCAGGGGGGGCGGCGGCTCGATTTGTTTAGGTTTTTTTTTTTCGTTTTCTGATTTATCAATCGGCTGGTGGGGGGGGGGGCAATGAAGAAGGAAAAGGGGTGGGGGGAGAAATTAAAATAATATATTTTTTTTCCTTTTTATTATTTAATTATTTAATTTTTGTAAAAAGGTTGACTTTTACATACGACCTCGAAACGAGGCCTACCGCCTGTCGTCCATAGCGTTTTACCCCCATTCCGAACACAATGGGATATGTATCTTAAGCTGATTTGATCGTTACAATCAGTTTCCGTTGAATTTACATTTAAATCCTTATATTGAATTTTAAACGTACATTTCAAATTACCGGGGTCACATACTAACTAGAAAAATTCCAGAAAAATATTTTCTGGTTTCGTATTGACGATACGGTCCTAACAAAACTAGTTTCGTCGAATTCTGAGACCATTTGAAAAATGACCAATTTCCAGTCGATTAAATTCAACAGAAACTGGTCAAACGCGTTTCCTTTTGCCACGCTCACATATTGATTCGAAAAATTATGAAATTTGAAACCTAGCAATAGTTTGGCACTGCGGATCCAACAAAAGTGGTTTCGTCGAAATCCGAGGTCGTTTGCAAAATGTCTATTTTTAAGGGCCTGAATTCCATAGCGACTATTCAGAATTTTCAACTGGACATATCTTTTGATTCCCGCTACGAAATCTTGAATTTTCGGATTCGTTGGAAAGATATCATCAATTAGATCCTAACGTTTTTGGTTTCACTAAAATCCGGATTGTTTTGCACCCGGTACATTCAATTGAAGTTTGAAATCGAATTATCGAACTACCACGCCATTTTCAATCCTATTTATAATTATATAATTATTTATATTCTAACGACGACGTATATAAATGTAAACGTCGAATTCTATTCAAACTAAATTTTTCGTCGATATTATTTAAAATAATTCATTTTAAATATTCAAAATTCGCTAAAATTGCCAAAATAAAAATTTCAAACTGGCTCGCATTTTTATGGGTTGTTACAATCTCCCCCACTTAAAACTTTTCGTCCCCGAAAAGGAACAAAGTCGAAAGTGGTTTGATTAATCAACTCTACATTCAATCTGGCTTCCATTCTCCAACTTTTCAGTTGCTGAGAATTTTCAAAATTTCAAAAATTTGGCTAACACCCTAAATTTTCGAAAAATTTCGCCATAACCTCCCCTGCACCGGGAGCATCGGGGAATTTCAAATAGCTTCCCCGGTCCTTCAGATCTCAAAAAGAAAAAGAAAAAGCCAAGCGGCTAGCCAATAGGCCCATAAAATCATTATCACCCAAACAAAACAGTAAATTATGTAGTAAACATGTACCTATTTGTCGGGCAAACAAATTTTATTCTCTGGCTCTAGCCTCCTTGCTATGACCTGTTCAATGTAAGTACATGTATATGCAAGCAAATGCGATAAATTTTCAATACAGTTCGATGTTTGGTGCTAAATTCAACTTGGTTCAACATTTTCTTACCTTAGTTATATTATACAATACCAATACATTTTAAAACAAAAAGCATAATTACGTTCATACAAGCATCATACATACATATATCCAAAACGTTAGTTCATTACATTAAAACCCAGCTTTCTAGGAAGTCGTGCCTTCTTCTTGCATGATTTCCAAAGTTGATAGCTCCTTTCCCTTGGATTTCTTATCACCCTTCTTTAACGGGCAATCTCGGGCTAGATGCCCTACTTCTTTGCATTGAAAGCACTTCTTTTCCTTTCCTAAATTTGTGGGTTTCTTCATTATCTTCGGAAACTTATGTACGAAATGCCCCGTCTCTTTGCATTTGAAACACACTATGTCCATTCTCATCATTTTCTCCCTGCTTTTCTTTCGTTCAGGGCACCGAACGGCATAATGTCCTTCTTTTCTGCATATGCGGCAATAAATACCCACGTACGTTCCTAAGTTCAACTCACGTTCTTTTTCTGCTTTATGGTGAGCTCTCCTCGCTTGTTTCGGGGTCATCCAGAATTCAGTATGAGATAAGCCATAGTCGTCCATATCCTATATGATATTTTTAGGATTTTTGGTCAAGAGAGTTTGCATTATTTTTCACTTAATAATCATCTTGATTATACTTCATTTATCATTCCAGAATTTTTAGTTGAATCAATAAACAAACATCACAGCCATCAATCAATTTGTTGATTAGATTGTCAAATATATATGATTTTTACATACTCAAAAATCAGATTTCATTGTCAAGTCACAAACAGTAAATTTCAGTTAAGTTTTGTTCTCACACTAGTCGGTTGGAAATATATAGAAATCTCACTTTCGAAACTCGAAAACAAGTACTGGCGATGGGGCCCCATCACCAGAATTATTCCCGGGCAACTAGAGTATGATTCTATATCTATCCAATATATTAAAACCTCGAATACACGCTTGCAAGGCGTATATGCAAAATCTTTATATATTGGATTGTCCAAATTGATTTAAAATAAATAGTCAAACACGTATGATATGATTTAAATTTCAAAACAAAAATGGTTTTCATTTTAAAAATATATTATTCACACTCGTTCTAGGATACTACTGATCCTATCTCTAAAGAGTCATTCTCATTGGATATTACTAATCCAATATCTGATGAATTCTTTCGCATGGTTCTAAAGTGTCTTGTTCTCGAGCTCTGTAAACCAAAGCTCTGATACCAACTGTGACAACAAGGAATTTCGCTCGATCCGAATCAGTCGCTAAACTGATCTAGACTTTTCGAAACGCCTGATTATTTGAGAACACGACAAAATAGAACACAAACAGAAGAACATTTCATTGTTTATTACAACAATTCCATCAGAATACAAGAATATACAGAGTATAAATGAACAAATTACATTCGATAAATATCAGAGATTACAATAAATTACAAAGCAGCGGAAAACAATATAAAACACAACTGAAAATAATGCACGGATACAGAGCTTTCCGAAAAACGTTCCAGCTGTAAATCAGGATCTTGTGAATATAAATCTGCAAAACCAAAACTACTAGCTGCCCGTGTGGAAAATAGGGGCACCCAGAGTTTAGGTTAAAACAATAAACTCCAGGTCAGTCATGTGACTGGTGTGAGAACTAAAACAGTTACTAATCTTTGTTTTTAAAGTTAGGTAAATCAAGGGACCACGCCGTATAACACGGAACGGGTTTCCTCCCAAGAATACCAGTGCAGAAAACAAACAGCGCAATGCTAAATAAAGAACAATGAAGCTATTATAAGACCCAGATCCCATCACACAATGCAACGCAAGCCGGAGGATAGGGTTTTCCCTTATAATAGCCAAATATGCTTGATACGCGAAATTTCATCTTATATTATTACTATAAGTGAAGAAAACAACTTCAAATATAAATGTATCAATCATAGACGACATGGGTACCATATATCATGTCGCTAATACTAGGCTCTACAATCAAAACCGCAAAGTGTCATTTTTGGAAATTGGATTTCCATCATGGTGGCTCCTGATTCGAAAGATCGATCGCGTAGTGCCATCTCAACGCCTTACGTCTCGGCTAGAGAAAACACCGTAATGCACATTCGCACTTTTGGGAAATCGAGTATCACTGCGGCTTACGTCCCGGCGAGAGAAAACACCGCTTACCCTATCCCTCTAAGCACTAAGCTCACTCTCTGTCGACCGAATCCACGACACCACGAAGGTGCCCATCCACGAAAAAGCATACTGATCTAACCATCAGTTTACCACCATACCGGGGTGTGAGGCTCGCGAATCAACGCTATACACAAAGCCGTGCTCTATTAAAGCTGCGCTTTGATCATCATCCACCAAACTTTGCTTTTCAACAAAAGTACGGATCACTGCATCTCAGCATGCCACACTATCAATCCATATCGTACCACTGATTTCTGCCAATATATAACCTCTAAGCTCGTATGTCTCAGAGAAGGGCGTTAAGCAAGAGAATAAATTCTCCGCCGCCAAATAGATATATATATATTTAGCAGAGATCAACGAATACAATATAAAGGAATACAATGTCAGACACACCATCCATTTACAAGTCCGTTCTGGGTTTGAACGAAACCGGAGGCACTTTCCTCGCATATCCGTCGACCTCCAAGCACGTCCGGACGGCTACCACTTCAGCCCCCTTCAAGGTAGCTACTCCCATCGTGAGCGTCAGTAGCACCCATCCATTCGATGTGAAGATCGTCGGTCTTGCACCATCTTCAACCTCTTCGACTTATCGTCGAATCGGTTATTCAGAATGGGTATAGGCCCGGCCTTTCTGAATAACCCACGTATATAATAAACAATTGTTATACAACCACAACATATGCCTCATTCCAATTCAGATATTCACACTCCTAGGGAAAGGTTCCCATTAATTTTATCAAAGATAAATTCTTTTAAATTTATTCTTTAATCTTCCTTTGGATATCATTTCAAACCATATTATGGTTTTCCAAACTAGTCGGGATTAGCGAACCACACCGAAGTAATTATTTATTTTATTTCCCAATCCCAACCTATTTATCCCATAGAGCAAAACTGTTATTACCCCATAACTAACACCACGGTGTTATCGGTAAATTTTATTACCATTTCAAGTTCAAATCTAATTAAAGATTTAACTATCGCTTTGGAGCAAAACTGGTAATACTCCATTCTCGCTCAATTTCTAAATTTGATAATTCAGATTATCAATTCACATTTCAATTTAATTGCAGATTCATTAAAACTCCTTTTACTGGGTTAAAGAACTAGGTGTTATTTAAAACACAGTTCACGACAAACCCAAATCACATTCTATTTATTATCGGGTTAAAGAACTAGTGTTATTTAAAACACCGTTCACGGTAAACCCATTTCAAATCCAATCAAATATATTAGAAATTCCGATTATTTAAAACCCCTTTTTAAATCTAATTTCTTTATTTAAAAATAATTGGGTTTTAAATTTAGTTCAAAACTAGTTCATTTCGATAAAAAAACTATTTTTATCTTTTCAAATATGGAGTTTTTCATCCCTAATTTTCCCAAATCATTTCTTATGATTTTACACTAATTATTACTATTTTTAATAATTTTATCAAGGCCCGTACAGTCGATTTCCAACAATGGCCATCGAACTGCACTTACAGCGACCTTTTTCAAATTTGATTTGGACGTATCTCCAAATCCAACTGTTAGATTTCGAATTTCTAATATTCGTTAGAAAGCTCTTTTCGATACGAACCCAACGGTTCCGGTTTTAGGAGAATCCGACGGTCGGATCTCCCGTAATGTCCGTTTGAAATAAATGGTCGAAATTCACGAACTGCCGCGGCGCAGCGCATTCTATTCGGGCCATTATATTATATATATAATATATACTTCGTCGATTTCTATTTAAAACGAATTATATAAATAGTTTTGAATTCGTTTCAAAAACAATTTCAACCTATATTTCAAATTCAAATCAAAGTTGAATTTTCTGTTATAAATCATTTTAAAATTCATTTCTATTCAATTCAAATTTCAATTAAATTTGAATTCATTTCAATTCGCTTTCAATTCAATTTGAATTCGTTTTCAATTCAATTCAATTCAAATTGGTTTTCTATTCGATTCAAATTCATTTTCTATTCAAATCAAATTCGTTTCGTTTTCTATTTGAATCAAATTCACTATATATTCAATTGAAATCAAATTGGTTTTCTATTCCATTCAATTCGAAATCGTTTTATATTCAATTCAAATCGAAATCGTTATATATTCAATTCCTTTCGAAATCGTTATATATTCAATTCCTTTCGAAATCGTTATATACTCAATTCATTTCGAAATCGTTATATATTCAATTCGAATTCGTTTTCTATTTAATTTGATTCAAATTTCATTTCAAAATATTCGATTTTGAATTCACTTTTCAATATCATTTTAAAATGAATAAAATCGATATAAATATCGTTCACGTCAAAATGGCGTCAATCTAACCAACACGGCTTCATATATTTCTATTTTCAAATATTCCATTCAACAAATGAATATTTATTTTTGTCAACACTCGACTAATCTCAACGAATGAGTACTGTCCACGTGTGACTATTTTTGCTATTTAATATATTTTATAAAAATTAAGGTATCTATCGTTTGATATTAAATCAGACTCCAACTGTAAATTAGTACGAGAACGATTCCCTGAATATTAACCCCGAAGGCCGAAACCAACATCAGATCAATATTCAGGAGACCACTCATCTCATCTATTTTCCAGTTAGTTTCTAATTCTATATATGATAAAGATGTAAATTTTATTGTTAAAGTATTTCGTTCAACACATGACTAATCTCAACGGATGAGTACAGTCAATACATGAACCTTTATTTTATAAAGATAAAGATATAAATTTTATTATTAAAATATTTCGTTCAACACATGACTAATCTCAACGGATGAGTACAGTCAACACATGAACCTTTATTTTATAAAGATAAAGATATAAATTTTATTATTAAAATATTTCGTTCAACACATGACTAATCTCAACGGATGAGTACAGTCAACACATGAACCTTTATTTTATAATATTCTTTATTTTTCAAATTGGAATGAGGCCCAATCAATCACCATATAATGTTAATTACATGGATTTTCATACATCACATGTATATGATAGCATTGAAAAATAATCAACCATCAACCAAAGTGCACTACACTGTATAAGCATCAAATATAGATATCTAACGCTTATAACAGCCTGTCAATCAATCGATCGACATATTTAATCAATCAGGATGAGTGAACTTCAAATTTCGTCCCAACACCCATGTGGGGTTTCAAATAATCAAACACATATTTAATTTGTGCAGTTGGGCGATGTGTAAAATTTTACTGGCCCAATCAATATCAGTCAAATCAGTGTATATAAACGAATCGGCCGATTTGTTTATAAAAATTTATTTATTCACTTTCACGTTAAAAATCCCATTTTTAACGATAAAATAATTTATTCTAACATATGGATTTTTATTCAGTTCGTTTACAAAATAGAAATGATATTTTTATTTTTCTAACATATTTTAGAAAATTTCGGCGGCATAACGGCACGATACTAGAAACGGGACGAGGCCTAGCCTTATCCCCGGTCTAGTGAAGGCCCACGCCATTCACACATCAATCAAATCAATTTCATTTCACCAAACAATTCAATTCAAACCAAATAATCTAAACAACTACACAACCAAACAATTAAACAAACAAGCCATCCATGGTCTGTGGATGACGGGTGTCGGGTGCTACTAAACACCGTCTGCATCCTAGTATATATTTCTAACTAGATATTTGAAATAAAAGTGAGGAGTTCTCACCGATAGCTATCCTAACTCCACGGCTCTTCTTCTACAGAAATCTTCGTTGTTCTCGCCTTTTTGTCACCTTCGTTGCCCGTATTCTCTACATAGGTAAAAATTGAATTTTTACTATGTTATTCAATATATAAAGATTGCATTCTAAAAACAAAGATTATATTTTTAATATTTCTATGATGTAAAAATTATATTTTTATTGCTTTAAAAATATAAGAATTATATCTTACTTCTTCTACTTAACAAAAATTCCGTCTTTTTCTCTTTTTAAAAATATGATCTTTATTTTTGCAAGTTCAAATCTTTTTCTTTTAAAAGATTAAACCTTTTTCTATTTCAAAGTTTAAACCTTTTTTTCTATTTTAAACCTTAAAATAAAATCAGTTTTTATTTCCTTTAAAAATCAGTTTTTAAATCTAAAAAAATTCAGTTTTTAAATCTTTAAAATTTCAGTTTTTATATCTAAAAAAAATTCAGTTTTTAAATCTTTAAAATTTCATTTTAAAAGGAATCGGTTTTTTTTCTGCAAAACAAAAATAAAAATAAAAATAAAACAACCTAAATTGCTTACCGTTGCCTGCGAAGGGGAGGGAAGAAGAAGGAGGCGTCGATGTGGTGTTCGGTGGTGTCGGCGGCAGGGTTCGAGGTGAGGGCTTGCTTCGATTTGCTTTGACTGGGGGGGCGTCGCGATGAAGGCGCTGGAAGGAGGAGGAGGTTGGACGGAGGGGGCGGCGGCTTCGTGGTGGTGGTCTTTGTCGGCGTCGAGGTCGGGGGGGGGGGGGGGGGCGGCGGCTCGATTTGTTTAGGTTTTTTTTTTTTTTTCGTTTTCTGATTTATCAATCGGGGGGGGCAATGAAGAAGGAAAAGGGGGGGAGAAATTAAAATAATATATTTTTTCCTTTTTATTATTTAATTATTTAATTTTTGTAAAAAGGTTGACTTTTACATACGACCTCGAAACGAGGCCTACCGCCTGTCGTCCATAGCGTTTTACCCCCATTCCGAACACAATGGGATATGTATCTTAAGCTGATTTGATCGTTACAATCAGTTTCCGTTGAATTTACATTTAAATCCTTATATTGAATTTTAAACGTACATTTCAAATTACAGGGGTCACATACTAACTAGAAAAATTCCAGAAATATATTTTCTAGTTTCGTATTGACGATACGGTCCTAACAAAACTAGTTTCGTCGAATTCTGAGACCGTTTGAAAAATGGCCAATTTCCAGTCGATTAAATTCAACAGAAACTGGTCAAACGCGTTTCCTTTTGCCACGCTCACATATTGATTCGAAAAATTATGAAATTTGAAACCTAGCAATAGTTTGACACTGCGGATCCAACAAAAGTGGTTTCGTCGAAATCCGAGGTCGTTTGCAAAATGTCTATTTTTAAGGGCCTGAATTCCATAGCGACTATTCAGAATTTTCAACTGGACATATCTTTTGATTCCCGCTACGAAATCTTGAATTTTCGGATTCGTTGGAAAGATACCATCAATTAGATCCTAACGTTTTTGGTTTTACTAAAATCCGGATTGTTTTGCACCCGGTACATTCAATTGAAGTTTGAAATCGAATTATCGAACTACCGCGCCATTTTCAATCCTATTTATAATTATATAATTATTTATATTTTAACGACGACGTATATAAATGTAAACGTCGAATTCTATTCAAACTAAATTTTTCGTCGATATTATTTAAAATAATTCATTTTAAATATTCAAAATTCGCTAAAATTGCCAAAATAAAATTTTCAAACTGGCTCGCATTTTACGGGTTGTTACACTATCCGATATTTCCGATGCTTGGATAGTCGACATTGAGTTTATGTCGATTACTCAGAATCGCGAAAACCCAGGTCGTTACACTATATAAAAGGGAAAAGGAAATCTCACTTAGGATACTACCGATCTCCTCCCCACTTCCTTGATCCATTTGACGTTATCGAAGGGACGTTCGTGGACTTCTATAGAGGCGCTTCCATCAAGTGCTCTAATCAAATTGAATAGATACAGATCTCGTACGTGATCATGGATTGAATGACACTGAAAAGGTACATATTTAATTTGTTTTTGAATTCATGCTTGCAATAGGGTTATTAAATTTGTTATTTCAGCTGCGATTCGATCCTAAATTACATTAAAAAAATGACTAAGTATGAGGATCAGTACTAGTCCATAACATATGGACTGTCACCAGTCCATCATATCAAGGATGGTGACATCTATATTTTGGTCATGGCACTGGGTGTCTAATAGAGGCTTCAATCAAAGTATGAAGAAAATTGGATAAGTCGAACGCACGGGACGTGAAGGCGAGACCACAGACCGACATAATCAAGCTATAGAGGTTGAAATGGATCAAAGCTTGGCAAGGAGTTCCAAGAAGATGCATGAAGTTGGGGACCCAATTTGGCTAAGCGTATGGACCTGTACGAATCCACGAGGGGATGGACTGATATTAGTCTATCGGGTCAAGTCAGATGGACATGAGGTGTAACACTCTATAAAATGTACCCTAAATAGACATAAATAATTAAACTAAGGATAAATAATATTAAATTAATAAAATATTAATGGCTGAATTTTTTTTTTTTGACAATTAAGAATTATGCGATGAAAATATTACCGTTGTATTCATGGTGAGATACTAGTCCATTTTCATATTTTATTCACCATAAACGGAGTCCGTACGAAAAAGTTATGAATAAAATAAATTATACAAGTGTTATATTCACAACATTTGAAATTCAATCTGTAAGAATATAAACCTAGAATAAAATAATATACTTTTGGCATAATGGAATATTACTTGGGAATTCAAAATTTTGTGTATATATAAGTATGTAAGATGGGGACAAGAATTAAAAAGGGAAAGAATCAATCAAATCAATTATGTAATTAATAAAATAGAAACTAACATGGGAAATAAATCTCCCAACACTCCACACTTAAGGGAATGGACTGTGAGATCGACCGCTCTCCTAGGAAGGGGGTCAACCGACCACCCTTCTCGTCGAAAGTGGGAAAGAGATTAGTTTTATTTAGGGTTTTTATTATATTTTTCTAGAATGGATTGCCCATATTTTACTAATGGAAATTCATGCAGTATCCTTATTTTGAAACATTATGTAAATCGACTCCTTGTCTAACTTATGTTATAAAGTGGGTCTTTGTTTTACTGTGGCAACGTGTTCAAATGTTTTTTGTGCTGCTATATAATTTTTTTTAAAAAAATTGTAAATATTGTCGGATGCATTCAACACAAAAAAAATCGTTGAAATATCAACAATTTTAGTGAAGAATTGCTGATTTTTCAACAATTATTCACCCAGAATTTAGTTGAAAAGTGGAGAAAAATTGCTAATATATCAGCAACCTTTATAAGTTGATGCAAATAAATAAAATTGTTGCTGAAATAACAATAACTTTAGTGAATTATTGCTGATATATCAGCAACTTTTTAACAATTGATGCAAAATAAATAAAATTGTTAGTGAAATATCAGCAATTTGAGTCATTACCGATATTTCTGTAATTATTTACGTAATTTATAGTTGAAAGGCGGATCAATAATAGCTGAAATATCAGCAAATAATGCAAACAGTTGGAACATTTTCACCAATTTGCTAGAGTTGAATTATTTTCTTTAAGCAAAAGTTGCATGAAATTCAACAACTTTTTGAATTAGTTGCTACAATCTCAATAATTTTACGTAAACTTGCGTAAAAAATCTATAACATGCAAAAAAAAATTGGGGGTTTTGATTTGTTTTTTTTTGTTGTGTTAATGCATGAATATGATGATGATTATGTGTTGAATTTAATTTTGAATTTTAGTAAATTTTTATGTAGTTTTTTGTTGTTTTTTGAAAAACAGGGACCTAATTTATAAAGTTTTTAGATAAGGAGTTTTTTTCGTATTCTAAAAATTAATAGGGACCTAAGCCAAACTTATCCTTTTATTATACTAATCCTATGATCCGCACACACTCTAGCAACTATAAATAAGGACTTAGCCTTTCCCCTAACATCCACATTCTTTTCTCTCTCATGCCTCCGCTTTTCTTCTCCATCATTGTTCTAAATTCCAAAAATAGATAGGCTAGGATTCTTCTTCTTATCTAACCTTTTTTTTCTAACTTTTCTAATCTGGTTTTGCTATTAGAATTTTGAATTGGGATTAATATGTATACAAGACTTTAACTTAATTCTTATATATACACACACACACACATCGGTTTAGGAGAAAATTTGGAATATAGTAATTGCAAGGATACAATCTAAAAACAAAGTCTACACAACCTCTTTATCCTTCTCCTTGTATTATCGTGAGCAGAAATCTTATGAGTTCTCTATTTTCTATATCTTGGTAGCGTATATTTGGATTATTATGCCTAAAGGGGTTTTGATTTGCATGAAAAAATATATAAACAAATCCTCTAAATCTTTTACAAATTGTGGAAATGGTCAGCCATTTGATGTATATTGGGTTTTGATTATGAATGCAATAAAAGATAGACCTTTTGGTGTTGTATAGTTTTGATAGTGACCTGATTTATTTTCTTGTAAATTTGCTCATATATGTGCAAAAACATAAGATTTGGGTGTTGTAGTTTAAATAGGTTTTAACATCTATTTAAAAAATAGATATTTTGAACGTATTAAAACACAAGTCACCAAAGTCTTTATTTTTGTTACAAAATCATATGAAAAGTGAGGCAATACCAAAAAGGGATTATACATATATTTGACATATTACACTTTATTATTCTTTTACTATTGAAGTGATATTTAAATCATAAGTTTCAAGTTATTCTGTGTATGTTTGTTATTTCCCTCTTTTTAAGTTGAATGTGAGTGAACATTTTATTCTACGTTGACGAAGTTAGGGAAATAAACTTGTAAATCTTAATCTTGTGGTTAGGATTGACATTTCAACATTTCATTATGCATGCTCAATTTACGTTTTATTTATTATTATTTATAGTGTAATTAGCGTATTATAAATGCATATTAAGCACGCTTAATTAGGAATTTTAATTTTAAATGTCCCCATAGGAAATTTTTAAGCATGTGAGTATTAGTGACTATTAATTAATATAATGGCATATAGACACAAGGTTAACCCCTACTTGTAGCAAAAGCCTACTCAGAATAGACTCACATATCTAGCATCTACAAAGAAGTTGAGTTAATGTGAGGGGTCTAAGTGTTATAGGCCATTATAATAAATACACAAAGACGCGAGGTTATGCCCAACTCGTATTTGAAGCCTATCCGGAACCGCCAAACAAACAAATCCCGCATTTACAAGTAATCAGTTTAATGTGTGATGTCTATTGTGTGTGTTTGTATGTGTGTGTGTGTGTGTGTGTGTGTGTGTGTATGAGGAGCATTCCGGAGCACCTCTATTTTTTAGCACCCATGTCCATTCGTGAGCTACACCAATCTAAATCCAACAAGAATTTGTAGATGTTTAATCCACACACACACACACAAACACACACACACACACACATATATATACATATATATTATCATATGCCCAAAATTTGAGCTCGTTCCAACATTCGTAACATTTTCAAAATCTTAGCTCAATCATTCACCGTTCACACATTCATTCGAACTGTTAAATTTAAACATCAAATATATCATTCTAAGAATGTTGTAATGAGCTCAAATTTCGGATAGATGATAATGTATATGTGGATTGAACATCTACGAATTCTTGTCGGATTTGGATTAGTGTAGCTTAGGAACGGGTATGGGTGCTACAAAACAAGGGTGCCCTAGAACGCTCCTATATGTGTGTGTGTGTGTGTATTGTGTATGTGTGTGCGTGTGTATGTGTGTGAACTAAGCCAGCCTTGAGAAGGTACTAAGTGGCTGACTTACTATGTTCGGGTATTAAGTGGTTAGGACCATGTTCTTTCCTAAGGTTCACTGCTAGGTTTTGGAGCAAAGTCATGGGACCCAACCTTATTAGGTTTTAAAAGGGAATTGGGTCCACCTTTCTCTTACAAAATATTAAATGGTCTTAATTAAAAGATAAATGCATGATGTTTTTGATGACAACTACCTTGTTTCAATTATTATTCTTATAAAATATATATTAACACTGTTATATAAAATATATTTAGGAAATTTATGCAAGTATTGATTATTGAAGACTGTATAGTTCAGATAATCAAGATTCTAATGTATAAGAGTTTAAGATACAAGATTCATGATTATCAATAATTCAAGAGTTCAAGAAATATAAAGTAATTATGTTTAGATATCTTGTTAAAACTCTGGCTAGCACTGAATTCTAATTTCTTACTTATTCAAATGATTTCAAAATTACTTCATTGTTTATAAATCTATTTTCAAAATGATTTCAAAATTACTTATTTTAAATTTATACATCTTTATTATTTATTCTATTTTAACTCCTGAAAATTATTTTAACTTCTATTTTAAAATTATATTTAATATATTTTAACTCCTGAAATTTATTGTAACTTCTTTTTTAAAATTATATTTAATATATTTTAACTCCTATGCAAATATTTATTACTCATAGATTTAATTCTAATTTTGTCATAGTTACTTATGTTTTTAATTCTCTTAGTTATATTTATTAAGTTTTAATTTATTTCCTATATTTTTAAGATTTATTTATATACTTTTATATCATTTTATATACTAGTTTTCAATCATTTTTAAATCATCTTAATATATGTAATTTAATATATATTTCTACTTGAAATACTATATTTTAATGTAAAGGAATTCAGTTTGTTTTAACTTAGAAATCACCATAATTTATTTAAACATTATTTGCTTTGATTTAAAAATTATTTTTTGAAAAAAAACATGTATATATCGACATATACATTTATGTATGTCGACACATGTACTGTTTGATTGAAACTTAAATTTTGAACAGTTGTGTCTTTTGCATTAAAAACTTTTTTGAATGGTTGTAGTTGTTGAAAACTATAAATAGGCTTTAGATTTCGAATATTTTAATAACTAGTCATCTCCTTCTTCTTCCTTTGTCTCCTTGCCATTATTCTTCTTGATTTCTCAAAATCTATACTTGTACTCTGCCGATTTTCAAAATCATTATATCAATCTCTTTCAATTCTACATCAAACTTTCTCTGAAATTCCAGTGCTACTCAATAGCTATTGGTTGTTTGTAATCAAAGGTCGCAAGATCAAGTTTTATCGAGTTGATACTTCAAAACTGATATTGAGAAAGGTGTGATCGTATCCCAGGAATCAATTGGGTGTGATTGTAGCCTGGAAATCAATTGTGTGATCTTGTAGCTTAGGTAAATCAAGAGAGCGCCCTCTGCTCGGAAGCAGGTGGCGGAGGACCTCATGATCATTGAAATCAATGATTACAATTTTAAGATTATATTGAAAAAGAATCTACACAACCCAGAGTTGTGTGCGACTGGATGTAGGGTAACTCCGAACCAGTATAAAATCCCGGTGTGTAATTTCTTTTTACTGCTTTTTATTTTTATTTTCTACATAGATAATTGATTCTGTGATTGTTGATATCTTTGATTTGCATAACAATATGTTTAATCCGAAATGATTTCAAGAAATTAATAGGATCCATAAATCACTATTCACCCTTCCTCTAGTGTTTAACTTGCCTTAAGATCCTTAATCTACATTCCCAACAATAGACATTCCTTAAACTTATGTGATTTTCATTCACTAAAACTTGTTGTTCTGACCTCCCTCCTCTTAATAACAAACAAGTTTGTAGGTAGGAACATTTGATTTATGAAGTCATGGAGACTAGATCCAGGCGAAGGAGATTCTATAGCTTATTATTATTATCATGTTTGACAATTTATTTTATTCGAGTGATATTATTATTAATGTACCTCGATATGAAAGATGGAATTTTATGTAATTAACATTATTTTGGTTTTATTTAATGGTACATCTATTTTTAGTTATTATATTTTATCCATTCCGATGGAGATTCTGATTTCATTTTCAGTTCGGCTCTATTCATAAATTCCTTATAGGAACCAATGACTCATTTAGAATGGCTCTAAGTTCCGATATTACTTTTCTGGGTTGGGATTTTGGCTCATTTGGGGTGGGTTGATACATTTGGCATCAAAGCATAGATTACCTAATTACAGAGAGATGATATATATGAAAGGTGTACTTGTTGTTTTAGAAAAGATTTTTCAAAGGCTTTAATACATATAATTATGTGTATGGACATATATATATATATATATATATATATATATATATATATTTGTGTGTGTGTATTCGTGAACTAATAGGCTAGGTGGCATAAGATGGAAGAGACAAGTGGCATGAGAAGAAATGAAGCTTGTGTCCTAAGACGGATGGAAATTTTGACACGTATGCCACTTAGGTGTAAGCCTAATATGCATCTCAATGAAAACTAAAAGGCATGTCCATCATACTATGATTTGCATGAATGAGAATGCAAAAGTGTACATGGTTAAAAGACAAAAATAGCCTTGGGAAATAACTTTAAAAAACATGACCATTCTAATAAGAAGACATTGTTTTGAAAACCCTCTTGGTTTCTTGGTCATTTCTCTCAAATCATTAATCCAAATCAAGTGAATATTTTTTTTTTGGAAAGCTATCTCAAAAATAAAGAATTTTAATTCAAAACACATTGCAAGATTTGTAGTGGAGGATTTTTGAAAGTCGCCTGGAAGTGAATCTAATTTTTAGCGTACTCTTTAATTTTTTAAGATACGTACCCTTGTTTCCTAATCCAACTTTTCATTTTACATAGCGAAATCTTCTCATTTTTCTTTCAATGATTGACATTGCAATAATGAAAAATACTCACATTTTGTAACTTTTGCTAATACAAAGATTGAACTTGCTAAAAATCAGGATAAATAAGTTGTTTCGTTTTCCCTGTTCCACAACTTATAGGTGGACATGAGCTTTGTGGTGATTTGGATGGACTTTTGCTAGCTTTCAGGTGATGGTAAGAAATACATATATGTTCCATATGGCTTGTGTAGAAGTTAAGAGTGAGTACTATGAGTATACTCAACGTCTTAAAAAGCATAGTTAATTAAATTCTTGGCTTTGAATTTAATATTATGCTTAAATTTATCTTGCTATACCTTTTGTGATCTTCATTCTGGTAAGTAAACAACACATGTGATTGATGATTGTGGACTTTTATTAAGTGGTATGACTTGTAACAAAGTCTTGGAACCATCATAGTAGGATTAGTTGAGGACAATACCCACTTGAGATCGGAAACTTTGTTAGTCCTAAAATCATCTCATTTTATTATTATTTTCTTGTAATTCCTTATATTTGTAAGATAACTATATAGTAAGAGAACTCTATAATAGACGTATGCGACTTTGTTGAACCACTTCACAGCCTTTTTCATCTACATTAACAAAAATCTCCTTATTTTTTCTATCATTAAACCTAATGATTAGTAAAAAAATCCTATTCTTTTTACAATGCATTATCATTACTCTGAGGTTGACGAAAAATATCGTCTAGAATCACTATTTCAAATCTCCCAAATATCACCCGAGATCTCCTCCGAGATCTCGTTGTGGGCTCATTTCGAAATGAAACAGCAAATATCACTCTAAATCTCCTTTCGTATATATCGCCCGAGATATTACAATATCGAATGATATATCAACCGAGATGAAATACTGGAATATCGTCTGAGATCTTAGTCTTTTTGGTTAAAATTTAAATTTGTGCCTAAACTTGAACTATAATTAAAAAACTCAAATCTAGCCATATCAGTCTTTTGTTATTTTACATTTTGCATGCTAAATGACTATATTGTATGTTCATATATGTTTTACAATGCTTATGATTTTCATATTCGTCTTTTTACATACGTGCTATTTATGAAATTATGTATTTTATGGTCTGTTTATGTTGAATTTTTTTTAATATTTTGGATCCTTTTAATGTTTCCTGTCTAACAATATTCCTATTTTAAGCATATTACAATTTAGAGTATGAATGATCTTTCGCAAAGTAAAGAATAATAAAGTTATTTTGCATTTTAAGGTTAAGTTACTATGTTTTTGATAGCATTCATCAAAATCATTTTGTTAAAATATCATTTTTAACATATCATGTACCCCGAGATTTTTCCGATATGAACTTTTAGACCCGAGATGAAAATCCGAGACAAACTCCCGAGTTAGACTCATCTCGTCCGAGATCTCCCCCGATACGAGACTGAGTCTATAAAATCACCGAGACGAAACACGACCGATATCCAAGATTTAAAACCTTGTCTAGAATTACTTCTAATTCAATAATTTCTTTTTTTGTGCTCTTCAATAGCTGATGGTAGTGCAATTTGTTATGATATCTAATGCTTATATTTGACATTCACGGCTGAATATTCAATTCTCAACAAATACATACATGGAATATAACGATTATGTTTTACTTTTAAGAGCAAATATTCATTCCTAAAAAAACACAAATCTTTATATAAAATGTAAAGTATGCATTTCGGGTTTTGTAATGACTCATATTTTACACATTAAAAAATCGTTAAATAATTTATTGAATTAATACGAGGTCTTACAACTATGATTTTGGTGTACCACTTCTGAGAGTGTTTTACACACTTGCAGTTCTTCTTGAATTTCTATGTGAGTGTTTTATCCTTAAAAAGTTATTTTAGCTATAACTTTTGATCAGAGCTAAATTAGATGTTCTAACCTACTTCATTGTTTTGGAATACTAGTTTCTCATTTCGCATAGTGGTCATACAGAAAAATCGGACTTATGATTACAAAGCTATAAATGCTGTGAGTTTTCAAAACTACTCGCGGAACTAGTGTGTAACTAGTATGCCTAATTAGAAGGCACACTTGTCGCTTATAAAATAGGGGTTAAGATGGAGTCTTTAAAATTTTCCCTCCTACTTTAGATCGACCTCAAACCATAGGTTTGCCCTGTATCTCCATCAATTCATTAGATTTCATCATACATCTTCTCTAACTTATAATTAGAGGCTAGATATTCTACAAAAGATTATTCATGCCACTTCGATTGCTTTGATCAATTTGTTGCAGCCCAAATTAGATATAACCTCATTTGCTCAATTTACTAAATTAGCAAGTGATTGTGATTTCTCACTTGTCTATATAGGACCATATGCCAACATTTTATGAATATTTGTTTAAAATGGAAGTTTAGACATGAATTGTATTAGATCAACATAAATTATGAAATTGAACCACAAATCGTTCTCTAACTATATGTTAGTATTTACATTATCTAAAATTGGCTTAGATCCCAACTTATATGTGCATGTAAATCCATGATTTTGTGTAGATCTATGATTGGACGATGATATCTTATTGCATTTAATGATCTACTATGTCTAATTCAAATTTTTTGCTAAGTTTCATTGATTGTGACAACCCAGATTTTTAATATAGGAATATTTAATTTATTTAAATATTTAATATAATTAATTTTGGAATTTAAATGACTTGAATTAATCTAAAGTGAAAATTTGAACCTTAATTTTATGTGAGATGTAAAATATCGAGTTTAAAATCCAGTTCAATTTATTCTGAAGTTATAGAAAACTATATTTGAATATAAACGATAATAAGAAATTATTATTGATGGATGTGAGTGTTTTGAAATCGATTTATATTTTATCCATTTGAAAGCCATTTTTCAAACAATCTCGGATTTCGATGAAACCAATTTAATTTGATCCGGAATAGTAAATCGATAAGATTTCAATTTTCGATTCAATCGAAGTTATTGTGTGAGCTTGTGCGGTATATATGTTTATCAATAAACGATTCAATATTATAATAATTTATAGTTTGACTTTAAGAATAACTATTAAATATGTTCGAATTTACCTTCGAAACTAGTTCTACTGAGTACGGAATATGGGTTTATTTGGTAAAGTCTGTGAGTATGCTAAATTGGGAGATCATTAATTTTCAATGAATAGTGTTTGAAAATTTCTACTTAAGGACTCAACTTTTCAATTTTTTACTAAAAACCCTAGTCATTTTTGGCAACTGCCACTTATTTCCCTAACCTAGTTTCTATGGCCCTCCTCTTCTCTCATTTTTAACCTTAGCTCTCCTCCATCAATCAGTATTTTGTGTTGGGCCTTACATTAAACTTCTTCGTCACTAGGAGCTCTAAGGTCGGCCGGAGGTGATTGGACTCCGGTGACCTAGGGCAGTAGGTGACGCTTCGAAGGGAGTTGGACCGGTGATGCTTGATAGTGACCCGATGTTTTAATGGTGGCAGCACGTGGATTTGTGAAGTCAATTTTTTTCTTCTGATATCGTGATTTAAACCTAGGGTAGATGGGATTAAGGGAGCACTAATTTTAGAATAAATTTGTTTACTTAACATTAATGAGGTGGGCTATTTATTAATGATGAGTAATTAGTTGAACTAAATTATTTTAATTCGAATAAAACTTGTAACAATTGTATATTGTTCATTCATGATCAGATTTCAATGAAATGAGTTGTGTTGGGTTCGTATTGTCGAACATTGCACTTACGGTGTGGATTGGAAGCTTTTTGAGTTATTTGGAATTAGAATCGACGTGAAATCGTCGAATTGGAACGGATGGTGAGTTAACTCTTACACTTTCTGGAATATTGTGAATGTCGTTATTTGTATAATAATATTCATTGTTGTTAATAAATAAATTGTGTATTTGGATGTTTCGAATGATTTGTTGCTTTGTTGGTGGTTGTCGATATAAATATATTCCTATATATGCACAGATAACCTTTGACACTTCCTACTTTTAAGCGGAGGATTCATCTTAAATGAATCAGAATAGATTATCTAATTTGTATGCATATATAGACTAATATATGACTTATGATGCATGTGGACAGGTTGGAGGGATCCAACAGGATTCCTCAATGTTTTAGATGTTACTTACTTTCATATTTCACACATATGAACTGTATAACATAAGTTACATGAAAAATCTGATTTGGACTCGACATCAATGTGTTATTAATCAATTAACATCATTTGTAACAACCCGAATTTTAACAACACGTTAAAACAAGAAATCAAGGCAGAATTAAATTTTATAATTAGAATTAGGTAAAATGGACATCACCATTGCATTCGTCTCGGAAAAATACGTGAAATAGAGTCCGAGTTTTCGAAAATCGGAGTCCGTATGACCAAGATATGGCCAAAACAAGATTTCAGCAGACTTTCTGGCAGACTGGCCCGTGTCGACTGTAGTGTCGACACCCAAGTCGACCTGCCCCCCCTTGTGTCGACTGTAGTGTCGACTTCCCCCCTGTACAGGTCAACCTGGTCGGCCTGGGGTGGCCCAGAACCCATTTTTGAGGCCTAGGATGAGTTTTGATGGTCCGGATTGACTCTAGGGTTGATCTAAAGGCCCTAAATGGTTCCTACACTTGACTTCTTCCCCAAGACATGCTTTGGGTCTAGTTTGTTGGCTTGTGATGGATTTAGATGGCTAGGATCTAAACTAGGGTTTATCCTATGGCCTAAACTATCTTAATCTTCTATAAAAAGACCCATAACCTAATCTAAAACTCTCATAAATTGATCCTACAACTAAACTATGCCAAAATGTTTAGTCATGGCCTTCATCCTCTTGTCATAAATTCTATCTTCATTCACATGAGAGATTACATGATCATATGAGTGTATGAGAGTTTCTATGTTCATATGAGAGCTTCTAAACTTGATTTCAAGGCAAATCTTCATCAAAGCAAGGATCTTTCTTATTATTTTCTCAAGGGTTTTATTGGAGCTTATTGATTTGGGGTTTTTGCTAGTGTGGCTTCGTCTCAATCTTTTTATATATTGATTTGTGCCTTCATAGCATTGTAAGCCCCCTCCTACTCTTAGATATTAACTATGAAGTTAAATGTTCATGTTGCAAGTTTTGGGTTTGAACTTGAGTGGGTTACATGCTTAGAAACTATCATGTTATGTGTAGATTTATCCTATGCATATTCGTAAAGTTATCACCTTGATTTTGTGGGCTAAAAGCTATAAGCTTTATGTTGAAATGTTGCATTATGCAACATAATAACTCCCTTATCCCTTAAGTTAACTTGCATGGAATGCTATATGCGAACTACTAGCCATTTTTCTATGTCATCTATCACCATGATTCACCTATACGCTAAGTTTTGGGGTGATGCATGTTTTTGAGGCTTAACAATGTAACATGCAAGTTAATGAACACATTTATGCCTCATATGCCACCATGATTAACTTGTGGCCTTATACCCTTTTTGTCATGCTTTCTCCAAGTTCCTTCTTAAATCCATTATGCGTTGTTGTGAATGTATATGCGAGTTTAAAAGCGTTGGGGTTACATTATGGGTAAACTTTAATGACATGAAACACGACTTGGGGCAAATTGGTATAAACATGACAGCATGTAATTTTGGCTATGAACATGGAACTTGAAAACTAGACGTGTATGGGTTGTAAGTGTAATATGACACTAGACAAAACATGAAAGTGGCCAACTCGAGGTTGGGTTGAGTTTGCAGCATAAATCTACCCGGACCCGCCCGGCTTAACTAGTGGCTACAAACAATAGGACCCAATGTGAGTAGTTGGTCACATAGCACTTAAAACCCGAGGTTAGACTAGGTTGTGGTGTAAATCTACCCGGACCCGCCCGGCTTAACTAGTAACCACAACAAAGTCTAATGTGAGAGGTTGGGGTGCATTAATTTAATTAATGCCACATGAAAAGGTTAAGTAATTTTGATTAATGACACTTAACCGATATGACACGAATGGGTAGGTAAGTTAAACCGGACTTGGTTCCTTAATGACACTTAACCATATAAGACAATTAGGGGATGGGGTTAAGTAATTTACACTTAACTAATCCGACTTGGTAATTAGATGGGGTTAAGTAACCTACACTTAACTAATCTAAACACGGTAATTAGATGGGGTTAAGTAATCCATACTTAACTAATCTAACATGGTAAATTCGATGGGGTTAAGTAATTTACACTTAACTAATCCGACTTGGTAATTAGATGGGGTTAAGTAACTTAGACTTAACTAATCTAAACACGGTAATTAGATGGGGCTAAGTAACCTTCACTTAACTAATCTAAGTACGGTAATTCGATGGGGTTAAGTTAAACACTTAACCAATCTAAACTTGGTAATTTAATGAGGTTAAGTAACCAATACTTAACCAACTTAACATGATAATTTAATGGGGTTAAGTAACTTATACTTAACCAATTATACATGATGATTTGATGAGGTTAAGTAACCTATACTTAACCAATCTAACATGCGGACCTGATAGGGTTAAGTCACAGGACCTTTTAACTTAGGCTTAACCATTGTAATACGATTAGTGGATGGGGTTAAGCTAACCCATACTTAACCAATCCGACTCAATAATCTGATGGGATTAAGATAATCTATGCTTAATCAATCTAACATGATAATCTGATAGGGTTAAGACAAATAAATACTTAACCAATTTGACTTGATAGGGATAAGTCATGAGCTTCTTGGCACACTTAACCAACTTGTAGGGCTAAGCCTTGAACTTGAGTACTTAGCCAATCTTGACATGATTCGTAGGCGGGTTAAGTCTTGAACTTGAATGACAACACTTAACCCATTAGACAAAACCCTAGCTCAGGGGACTAGGTTGAAAATCGTAGTTAACAAGGATAGTGGGAAGAGAAGCTAAGTGGTAAACCTTAGTTAAGGATAACTAAGTAATAATTCCTAGCCAAGGACATGGGACTAGTTCATAAATAGATACGGTAAGTCATCGCTTAGTATACGAGGAGGAGCAACTTATCTGACTTGGATAAAAAGCTCCAGCAAACTGGGTGACGAAGCGGTAGCTTCGGGGGACGTGAGGGTACTCTTGGTATCTCTCTGTGAGGTGGCAGGTGGTCCATGAAACCCGGCCTCACAGAGGTTAAGGTCTGCGGTAGAAGAGCCAAGAGTATGCCTTGGTTGCTATGCGAGCGACCTAAAGACTGGGATGGATTAGCGTGGAGTCGACGATACTTGTTTTTGCCCTGGATAGCATGTCGCCGACTACCTACCATCTTTGGTCAATCGTGTACGAACGGAAAGGCAGAGAACTTCCAACAGACCATGTTCTTGCTATCGAGTCATGGGTGAGGTTGGCCAATAGGAAAGTGGGGCATAGTGGGGCCGGGATGTAGTTCTCATACATGATTTTTCTTGGATTGCCTTTCAGTAGTTGAGGGAGGGGTCACGTGGGACCATAGCCACGGATACAAAAACAGACCTTGGTATCTGCATCACTAGACGATTTAAAGCTCCCGACCGAGTTCCGTATTTCTTGATTTGCCCTGGCACGGAACTCGGGTGGCACATTGAGATACATGTGCGTCTAGACATGGAAATGCTTCACGATACATACGTGGGATAAAGGGCGCGGTTGACGGGTGGCATAATCCCTACTGGCCCTAGGTGGCTTGAACCCAAAACACGGAAACGTTCATTAGGTAGCATAATCCCTAGTGACCCTAGGTGGCATAAATCCTAAGTGAACACGCGATAGTTCATGGTAAGAAAACATAACCAGATCAAGGGTAGCAGTCCAAAATAACCTCAAGGATAAAACGGTACTACGTTGAAGTGGTATAGATTTACATAAGAAAGCCCGTACGGCCTACGGCAAAGGACTGAACTTATGCATCGAAAGAATCATACGAATCAGGAAACCTACATATACGATATGTTAGGATGACATGGACCATTACATGACGTTGGGCAAGATACATTCATAGGTAACACATGACGCGGGCCGGGATACTAGTACGGGAGGTGCAGAGCGAATATACATGATAGATACCTTGCGATATTGTACTTGATAGAAACCTGACGATGTGATACCTTGACTTATTTTGACACCGTAGTTTATCATGACACACTTGTTTATCTTGGTACAATAGTTCATCCTGTTATTTTGGTTTAGCTTATCTATCTTGTCCTCATACTTATGTTCATCTTAGTTCCTCATGCCAGTTAACTTTACTAGTTTATATACTGATAGTAGATAGGGCTTACCAGTCTTTATGACTGACCCCGTTTTGTTTTGCCTCTTTGTCTTCCGTTCCCCCCAGGTTACAGGGAGGAAATGCTATTGTTAGTTTGGACGTCTTCTGTTTGAAGGTCATCATGTATGGCTTGGACTTTTCTTGGCTATGGGTACTTTACTGTTTCACTTGGGGAATAATTTATGAAAAGGTTTTTATGCTTCTTTACTATTGCAAGACAGGGTTTCATGTAAGAAATTCTCTGATGTAAAAGGCTTTAGACCTTATTTATTAATGATATGAAAGTTGGTTTAACTTCCGCTATTTTATATGTTCTGTCTTGTAATATTTCTGTACATGTTTACCAATAATACCCCTCTAAAGCTAGTGCATTCCTTTGCGAGTGACCCTAGCGGAGGTTGGTTGTTACATTTGGTATCAGAGCAGAAGGTTACCAGACTGGGCAAAAGTTTTTAAAACCTTCTGAAAACTATTTGAAAAACCGTTTACAAAGAAGCATTTTTCAAGAAAAGTTTTTAAAGGCTATTCCCCAAAAGCCATTAGCACTATCCTTTGTTTCCTCGATTGAATCTCTTTTCCTTTCTTTCCTCCATCTGTAGTCACAGTAGTTTTAACTGCGACTAATCCTTGTCTAACTACGTGAGTGTTTTCCCCATGCGATGGAGAAAGTTCTCGAGAGACCTGTTACCGAAGTTATAAGAAGGGATAATAAGAGCAAGGATAAAGGACACGAGCTTAAGAATAAGCAACTTGTTGGTATGGCTTGATCCACAAAGGAAGATAAGGACAAGATCAGCGAGAGGGCAATTGTATGCTCTCATTTCTAGCGTACCTAAGAGAAATGGTACCGTTTCTGTTAAAGGCTTAGCCTTTCTTTTCTATCATCCCGTCCAGACATTGTATTGATCATCGCATCATTTAAGTCTGCCTCGATAGTTAAGTCTCTGCACCTTAGTACTAGCATGGTAGAAGATCCCACTTTTGGCCTAAAAATCTGGTTGGAGAGTCGGTCCATTTATTCATGACTTGTTTGGAATTGAGAGTGTAAATGTTAAGTGCTGAGATTAGGAGCAATACTTCTATTGTTGAGCTATGGATGGATTCAAGGGATGAAGTGGTTATCCACTAAGGGATGCCATTCTCGGTTTTGAAAGGAGGGTAGTTAAACTCTTAGCTTGCCTTGGTAATACCCTCGAAGTCTCGTGTAACCTTTTGGGTTCTGTCATGGTTAGTTACCTAGAATCTCTTGATGCATTTATCGGAAATCTCTGATCCGATTGAGTAACGTTCGCCACTAAGGCGGATGGTCCATTCCGCTTAAGCATGGGTTATAGGAATCACCCTAGTAAGTGCACGTGGTAACATGGATTGGAATTGGTAAACAAGATCCAGAATTCACTAGTGAATTTTGGAGAGCTTGCATGAGTACGTAGATATGGTTGAGCCAAGTATACTAGGGAAAGAATAAATGAAAGTGAAATGAGAGGCGATAATGAAAAGAGTTCCGTATCATACCTTGGAAATAGGAATCAAGGAGCTACGAAATCATGAAGTCAAAGGCAGTCAAGGCACACTGGAATTAAGCTCAAGGAAATGCGGCTTAGACGCGCGCATCGTGTCTCTTTGTAAGAGTATATCGTTGATCCCTGGTTCTCCTGTAGAGCTTGCTTGCATGCTATCGCTTGGTGGATATCCTCTCGATCCTGTTTCTGTTGCAAACCCCGTAAGGAGTTTGTCTTGTTTATCTCCTAGATCTTATCTTGAGAACCTTAGATAGAACTCTATGGATGTAAACATGTATTTGAAACATGTTATGATTGATATGGTTGCAAATGGTTGCTCGTGGATGCACGAATACACGTTAGATACTAGATCGACGCACTCACATTTTGCATTGCATATGCACGAGTATTTATACCTGTTTGAATGTTAATGTGTTGTCATGCGGATGTTGCATATGAATGAATGTTTGTGAACGCATGTAGTACTTATATGACTAGGATTATTTGCATAAATGTTGGATTCATGGCACTAAACATACTTTGCATTAGAAAGATCATTCAGGCCTGATCATTAGCATTAGCTAAGGAGCATATACACACACGCTTTGCATATGTTCATATGGCATTAGAAATCATCTAAGGACAATGGTTGCCTGTGGATGATGTTTTGAGTAGATGGATGATGGATGGTGGGATACGTTCTTCCTAACTTGGAGATTTCGGGGACGAAATCCTTTAAGGAGGGGAGAATGTAACAACCCGAATTTTAACAACACGTTAAAACAAGAAATCAAGGCAGAATTAAATTTTAAAATTATAGTTAGTAAAATGGACATCACCATTGCGTTCGTCTTGGAAAAATACGCGAAATAGAGTCCGAGTTTTCGAAAATCGGAGTCCGTATGACCAAGATATGGCCAAAACAAGATTTCAGCAGACTTTCTGGCAGACTGACTCGTGTCGACTGTAGTGTCGACACCCAAGTTGACCTGCCCCCCCTTGTGTCGACTTCCCCCCTGTACAGGTCAACCTGGTCGGCCTGGGGTGGCCCAGAACCCATTTTTGAGGCCCGGGATGAGTTTTGATGGTCCGGATTGACTCTAGGGTTGATCTAAAGGCCCTAAATGGTTCCTACACTTGACTTCTTCCCCAAGACATGCTTTGGGTCTAGTTTGTTAGCTTGTGATGGATTTAGATGGCTAGGATCTAAACTAGGGTTTATCCTACGGCCTAAACTATCCTAATCTTCTATAAAAAGACCCCTAACCTAATCTAAAACTCTCATAAATTGATCCTACAACTAAACTATGACAAAATGTTTAGTCATGGCCTCCATCCTCTTATCATAAATTCTATCTTCATTCACATGAGAGATTACATGATCATATGAGTGTATTAGAGTTTCTATGTTCATATGAGAGCTTCTAAACTTGATTTCAAGGCAAATCTTCATCAAAGCAAGGATCTTTCTTATTATTTTCTCAAGGGTTTTATTGGAGCTTATTGATTTGGGGTTTTTGCTAGTGTGGCTTCGTCTCAATATTTTTATATATTGATTTGTGCCTTCATAGCATTGTAAGCCCCCTCCTACTCTTAGATATTAACTATGAAGTTAAATGTTCATGTTGCAAGTTTTGGGTTTGAACTTGAGTAGGTTACATGCTTAGAAACTATCGTGTTATGTGTAGATTTATCCTATGCATATTCGTAAAGTTATCACCTTGATTTTGTGGGCTAAAAGCTATAAGCTTTATGTTGAAATGTTGCATTATGCAACATAAGAACTCTCTTATCCCTTAAGTTAACTTGCATAGAATGCCATATGCGAACTACTAGCCATTTTTCCATGTCATCTATCACCATGATTCACCTATATGCTAAGTTTTGGGGTTATGCATGTTTTTGAGGCTTAACAGTGTAACATGCTAATTAATGAACACATTTATGCCTCATATGCCACCATGATTAACTTGTGGCCTTATACCCTTTTTGTCATGCTTTCGCCAAGTTCCTTCTTAAATCCATTATGCGTTGTTGCGAATGTATATGCGAGTTTAAAAGCGTTGGGGTTACATTATGGGTAAACTTTAATGACATGAAACACGACTTGGGGCAAATTGTTATAAACATGACAACATGTAATTTTGGCTATGAACATGGAACTTGAAAACTAGACGTGTATGGGTTGTAAGTGTAATATGACACTAGACCAAACATGAAAGTGGCCAACTCGAGGTTGGGTTGAGTTTGTAGCATAAATCTACCCGGACCCGCCCGGCTTAACTAGTGGCTACAAACAATAAGACCCAATGTGAGTAGTTGGTCACATAGCACTTAAAACCCGAGGTTAGACTAGGTTGTGGGGTAAATCTACCCGGACCTGCCCGGCTTAACTAGTAACCACAACAAAGTCTAATGTGAGAGGTTGGGGTGCATTAATCTAATTAATGCCACATGAAAAGGTTAAGTAATTTTGATTAATGACACTTAACCGATATGACACGAATGGGTAGGTTAAGTTAAACCGGACTTGGTTCCTTAATGACACGTAACCATATAGGACAATTAGGGGATGGGGTTAAGTAATTTACACTTAACTAATCCGACTTGGTAATTAGATGGGGTTAAGTAACCTACACTTAACTAATCTAAACACGGTAATTAGATGGGGTTAAGTAATCCATACTTAACTAATCTAACACGGTAAATTCGATGGGGTTAAGTAATTTACACTTAACTAATCCGACTTGGTAATTAGATGGGGTTAAGTAACTTAGACTTAACTAATCTAAACACGGTAATTAGATGGGGCTAAGTAACCTTCACTTAACTAATCTAAGCACGGTAATTCGATGGGCTTAAGTTAAACACTTAACCAATCTAAACTTGGTAATTTAATGAGGTTAAGTAACCAATACTTAACCAACTTAACATGATAATTTAATGGGATTAAGTAACTTATACTTAACCAATTATACATGATGATTTGATGAGGTTAAGTAACCTATACTTAACCAATCTAATATGCGGACCTGATAGGGTTAAGTCACAAGACCTTTTAACTTAGGCTTAACCATTGTAATACGATTAGTGGATGGGGTTAAGCTAACCCATACTTAACCAATCCGACTCGATAATCTGATGGGATTAAGATAATCTATGCTTAATCAATCTAACATGATAATCTGATAGGGTTAAGACAAATAAATACTTAACCAATTTGACTTGATAGGGATAAGTCATGAGCTTCTTGGTACACTTAACCAACTTGTAGGGCTAAGCCTTGAACTTGAGTACTTAGCCAATCTTGACATGATTCTTGGGCGGGTTAGGTCATGAACTTGAATGACAACACTTAACCCATTAGACAAAACCCTAGCTCAGGGGACTAGGTTGAAAATCGTAGTTAACAAGGATTGTGGGAAGAGAAGCTAAGTGGTAAACCTTAGTTAAGGATAACTAAGTAATAATTCTTAGCCAAGGACATGGGACTAGTTCATAAATAGATACGGTAAGTCATCGCTTAGTAAACGAGGAGGAGCAACTTATCTGACTTTGATAAAAAGCTCCAGCAAACTGGGTGACGAAGCGGTAGCTTCGGGGGACGTGAGGGTACTCTTGGTATCCCTCTGTTAGGTGGCAGGTGGTCCATGAAACCCGGCCTCACAGAGGTTAAGGTCCGTGGTAGAAGAGCCAAGAGTTTGCCTTGGTTGCTATGCGAGCGACCTAAAGACTGGGATGGATTAGCGTGGAGTCGACGATACTTGTTTTTGCCCTGGATAGCACGTCGCCGACTACCTACCATCTTTAGTCAATCATGTACGAACGGAAAGGCAGAGAACTTCCAACAGACCATGTTCTTGCTATCGAGTCATGGGTGAGGTTGGCCAATAGGAAAGTGGGGCATAGTGGGGCCGGGATGTAGTTCTCATACATGATTTTTCTTGGATTGCCTTTTAGTAGTTGAGGGAGGGGTCACGTGGGACCATAGCCACAGATACAAAAACATATCTTAGTATCTGCATCAGCAGACGACTTAAAGCTCCCGATCGAGTTCCGTATTTCTTGATTTGCCCTGGCACGGAACTCGAGTGGCACATTGAGATACATGTGCGTCTAGACAAGGAAATGATTCACGATACATACGTGGGATAAAGGGCGCGGTTGACGGGTGGTATAATCCCTACTGACCCTAGGTGGCTTGAACCCAAAACAAGGAAACGTTCATTAGGTAGCATAATCCCTATGACCCTAGGTGGCATAAATCCTAAGTGAACACGCGATAGTTCATGGTAAGAAAACATAACCAGATAAAGGGTAGCAGTCCAAAATAACCTCAAGAATAAACCGGTACTAAGTTGAAGAATTATATTTTTACATAAGAAAGCCCGTACGGCCTACTGCAAAGGACTGAACTTATGCATCGAAAGAATCATACGAATCAGGAAACCTACATATACGATATATTAGGATGGCATGGACCATTACATGACATTGGGCAAGAGACATTCATAGGTAACACATGACGCGGGCCGGGATACTAGTACGGGAGGTGCAGAGCGAATATACATGATAGATACCTTGCGATATTGTATTTGATAGAAACCTGACGATGTGATACCTTGACTTATCCTGACACCGTAGTTTATCATGACACACATGTTTATCTTGGTACAGTAGTTCATCCTGTTATTTTGGTTTAGCTTATCTATCTTGTCATCATACTTATGTTCATCTCAGTTCCTCATGCCATTTAACTTTACTAGTTTATATACTGATAGTAGATAGGGCTTACCAGTCTTTATGACTGACCCCGTTTTGTTTCACCTCTTTGTCTTCCGTTCCCCCCCCCCCAGGTTACAAGGAGGAAATGCTATTGTTAGTACGGACTTCTTCTGTTTGAAGGTCATCATGTATGGCTTGGACTTTTCTTGGCTATGGCTACTTTACTGTTTCACTTGGGGAATAATTTTTGAAAAGGTTTTTATGCTTCTTTACTATTGCAAGACAGGTTTTCATGTAAGAAATTCTCTGATGTAAAAGGCTTTAGACCTTATTTATTAATGATATGAAAGTTGGTTTTACTTTCGCTATTTTATATGTTCTGTCTTGTAATATTTCTGTACATGTTTACCAATAATACCCCTCTAAAGCTAGTGCATTCCTTTGCGAGTGACCCTAGCGGAGGTTGGGTATTACATCATTGGTTAAGTAATTGGCAGCAAATGGCATAAAACCGTCTTTTAAGACATTGACTCGTCGTTAGGTGAATTGATTTGGTAGTTAGTTGAAGTTATAAAATTTATTTTTATAAAAGCAAGGTTTTAAATTTTATATAAGTTATATAAACTAATGGATTTATTAATAAATCAATATTTATAGTTAGATTTTATAAATAAATTATAAAATGATTTATGAAGTGAAATTCCTGTTTTATACATATGTTTATAATTGGAGATTTCGAGTGTTAAACTTTACTAAGTTTTATAATTAAGTTTTATAAAGCTATAAAACCAAGTTTTGAAATAAAACGAATTTATGATGATTTCAATTGTTTTTGAATAGTAAATGGCTTTATTTAACTTGTAAAATAATGTAGAAATAATCTTGGTCTTAGAATAGAAATTTATGAAAGTTTAATATTTATAAACTTCTATTTATCTTGAAGATAAGAATGTTGTTGAGTCAAGGTCTAAGAGGTAAATAAAGTACCCCAACTTGAACGACTTCATTATTATTCAAGAGATGATATTGGTTTGTAATTGAAAGTGGATGTTGGAAATTAAATTATTATTTCCATAACTGATGTTATGAACTTTAATCGACAAAGTTTTAAAGTTAAATAAATTTGTTTAGCTTTTGTAGTAAACAATGTACCACTTGACATTGTTTAGTTGTGTACAATTTGTAACTATAATTATACCTTTTTGGTTAGGTATATATTGCTATTTTATAAGTTGTGAAAATAGTATGGTTTTGTGAATACATTTATTCCAGGAAATATGTGTATAGCTATGGGTTTTCAAGTAATGAAAACAAGAGATCTATGAATATACTTATCACATTGAGATAATTATATGGAATCAATTTTTAAAAATCGAGGAAATGATTTTGATGAATGGTTTAATTAAAAGGATATGTGCTTTTGATGTACTTAACTGTATTGTTTTGATTTGATAGTTAAAGAACCGATTATCAATAAATTCCCTTTTAACTTATAACATGTTAGTTCGAGGAACCAAGATTAAAAAATGGATCCAAAACCACTTTGAACCAACTATGCATTCGAACTGGAATTTGCAAGTATTTTTGTACAAAGATAAAGTATTAAGAGTGCAAGGGTTACTTGCTACTAATCCTATGGATGTACCAGGTGTAATGTCTTCGGTTCGTTCTATTCCTGGACGACTTGTATGGATGAATGTTATCAATACATTGTTAGTGAAGGGCGATGAACATTAAAAGAAAGACGGAAATGTGCCATATATGAATGGTAAAAACGTAGCCCCTAGCCTCATCATCCGATAATGATTAAAATCAGGGAAGATGCAGTAGGACTATGTAAGTCGCACCCATTAGGGTATGCTTACCACCAATCTAGAACAGTTGGCCCTTTGATTATTTTGTACTTGGTGTGGTTTCTTATCACAACCACGATGGTGACATATTCGGTACTATCAAGTTAGTGGTAGGATGATTCTATGTTGGCAGGGAGTCATAGGTTGACTCTCGGCACACTTATCTAGAGAGGTACTGTGTCAAGTGGTAGCCAAGTGCCTTATCATTGTATAGGATCCAAATCCCAATATGTGCTACGTTTTTGTATGTAGGGCCCATTAGGGTGTGAAATTCAATTATGGGTAACAATTTTTCATATATTTATTATTTTATTTTAAGATGAATTAATAGACATTATTATAATATCACTATATTTCGTAAGGGAAAAACACGTGCCAATTTATGTTTGGTCATGTCTTACAAGAGTTCCATTCTTTTAAAGGATTTCCAAAATTAAGCAAGTTGTTTGTAATGTGAGTTTTCTCATTGTTAATTATTCTAGACCGATCCAGGTGTTTCTGGTTTCCCTCAAAATGTGCTCCGGTCAGACCACGTATATTTTCTAGGTTTGATTTGGTTTTTCTTGGAGCTGCAGGAGAGGTGCAGGAGTCGAGACGTATTATCGTAATTGATGTATTAATTTATTTCTACTATACGTGTTGTGTTTGTCAGCTATTGTATATATATTATTATGACTGTATAGGTTGGTGTAGCTGTGTACTCTGATTATTTAGTGATGTGTGTGTACACACACACACATATATATATATATATATATATATATATATATATATATATATATTTAGTTTTTTCTCTTTTGTAAAGAGTATTGATATATTATATTTTATTCATTCTACTGTAAGATTCCGATCTTTTCTGATTCTGATGTGTTTGTATTCTTCTTCTTCTATTCTAACAGTTCTTTCTTCCTTCCTCCTCACCCTCTAACTTCTTTCTTCCAACTTTCTATGTTTTCGGTACTTGAGTTTAGGCACATGAATATAAAGGATGTACTAGTGTCAAAATTCAAGAGTCGAATTTACCATTTGTTACATTGATATTATGTGTTGTTGGGATGTTATGCTTTGCTTTGTGTATAGGTTGTTAGATCAGTGAGTTGAGCATGTTAGAAGCAAAGTTCATCGGAGTTGGATGAAATTGGATAATATGCTTTAGAGCAAGGCACAAAGATGCATGAAAACTCGCAAGTGATTTAGAATTGAGGTTATGACTCGATACCAAGTCATCTATGATGAGTTGGCACCGAGTCATAGGGATGAGTGTGATAAGGCAGCAATTCTTTTAGGTAGCACGACAATTACTCAAGAAGTGGTCTTATGTTTGACGCTGATAATGTGCTAAGTATTAAAGGGGTTGACGAGTCAACTTATATGACTTTAAGATGAATTCTTGGAAGAGAAGACCAAAATGCTACAAGTAATAGGTTGGGGTCCATGACATCTGAAATGAAGGCATTAAGGATAGGAAGAAAACCAAAGGTATTAGGCAAAGTTATTGCTCGATAATGAATCATCTCCATGCTTCGATGTTGAGTCATAGGGGTGACTCTAGTTGACTGCGACTCTTGGAGATGGTTTAAGGTTTGTAGTTAATCACGCTGGAGGTAATGGCTTGTTCACATCAAGAATGGTGGTGATATATAAACATGATAAAGCCATATTCTTTGGATGATGACTAATATTTGAAGTAGGAATAGAATATGCCAGTTCTTCTGATGACTAAAATTTGGAGTAGAAATCGAAGATGATAGCCTGAGGTGGACGAAACTACGAATAATGGAATGGATTGGGTGATTGCTACTTGTTGTCTAGAAAGAAGTTAAGAAGGGTGGAATAATATGGAAGTGCTAAGAAATCATTGATAAACTGTAGTGTTCTTATCATACTCGAAATACGTGTATGATGTAGCGGAGATGCTCGTGGACTGGTAACAGCGTTTTAAATAACTTGGACCACTGGATTGGTTCTAGTGTCTGGGTTCGACTCAATAAGACACGTAATTAAACTCATACTCTAAACGCATTAGAGTACAAAATGAATTGGGATTTTCATTAGTCCATGATAATTGAAGATGATCATATGATGTAACGACCCGCCTTTTTGCCCGGTTCTTGCCGGTAATTAAACCAACTTAAACCGTTCAGAGAGACGAATTGTTATGGGTACATACATACATTGAACAAAATAACAGAACCTTTCATTGAATAATTCAATATTACATCAGAGTTACATGAATATCAGAGATACAACATAAACATATACAGCGGGAGAAAGAAAATATATTCTCAGCGGAAGATCAAAATGAAAAAGCGGAAGCTTCAAACTCTAGCGTGAACTCCAATCCAGAAAGCGCTTCGAATCTTGCTCCAATGATCTATAACTGCAAAACTGAACTACTAGCTGCCCGTGTAAAATTAATGGGCACCCAGACTTTAGGAAGGAACAATAAACTCCAGGTCAGTCATGGGGCTGGTGTGAGAACGTAAAACAGTTGTCTTTATGATTTATTTTAAAGTTGGGAAATTCACTGGACCATGTCGCTAACGCGGAACGGGTTTACTCCATGTGAACACCCGTGCACATAAATACGCAATGACTTTTATAAAATGAAGCGATCATAAGCTCGTCCCATATCACACAATGCAGCGCACACCAGATGGGCGAGTTTTATCTTATGATAACCAAACATGCTTTCATACGTGAAAATCCTCTTTTCATATTATATATATAGTGTGGAAAACAATTTCGCAAATAAATGTATTAATCCTAGACGACATGATACCCCATAATATATGTCGCCATATATATACAATAAAAATCGTCTGGCTCGTATTGGAGATTTGGATTTCCAACTTGATGATTCCTGGCATGAAAGATCAATCGGAACTCAAGCGAAATGTAATCACGGGTTTTTCATCCAGACGCGGACACCAATACAAATCACGAGGCAGATCAACGGATTTCGACCAGACGCGGCCCCCCGAACATACCCTATTCCAGTTCATAAGTGGTTTTACCCACTGCCGCAGCGGTCATCATCAATTTATATATATATACACAACCTAACCGCCAGTTTCTCATCATCCGGGGTGTGAGGTTTGTCGATGTCACGTCATAAACAAAGCATGCCTAGAAAAGCAATGTCTTGATCATCACTAGCTCGTTCATAACTTGGGTATGTCACATTAACAATTCACGACATATCACTGATTTCAATCAATGCATACCCTCTAAGTTCATATGACTTAGAGATGAGGATAAAATATGTGCCACAAATCTGATATATATTAACGGAGATCAGTGCTATGTGGTCAATTTCAATGTCAGACACACCATCCATACAAGTCCGTCATGGGTCTGAACGGAACGAAATCCGAAAGTTCTCCCCATATGTTCGGACTTCTTGCCACTCCGGAAATAGGGGCATCTCTCTACTGTAGCTATTAGTAAAGAAACCAATCGGCAATCAGTCCGTTCGATGTGAGGAACCATGGTCTTCATTTGTCGATTCCAAGTCTTACTTCTGCTTCATGCGTCGTATTATTACTTGGAATGGTTTTCGAACTTAAATCCAATCCCGGTCTTTCCAAGTAATAAGCGTATTCATAAAACAATGGTTATGGACCACGCAGAGTTTCCATTCAAATTTCCTTCCAATCAATTCATTAAAATGTCAAGGTTGGATTTGTCATAAATTCTGCTATCATTTAACTTCTCTTTGAAACCAAATATTTGATTTACCAACCCTTTTTATTTCAAACATACCTTCAATTTATATATTCAACATAATCCTTTGGTTCCTTAAGTCTTAAGTTTACCAAATATTTATTTTGATTACAATTCCAGTTATGATAATCCAAACAATTTATATTCGAACATAAGTTGAATCGAGTTAAACGACCTATATTCGATATAAATTCTCAACTCAATCAAACACTATCAGAGTCCTGAGGTAAATTTCTTCAAATGGTTCTTATAGTATTTGTTCGACCTTGCAATTACATGTCGAATATTCGTCACAAACTCCATCCAACTTATTTCCTTTAAATCCTAATATTTAGAATTAATAAATAGTTCCAAGTTCAATTATTTAAAATCCTTCTGAACCATTTTCAATCTTTTTAACTATTTAAATAATGGCTTACAAAAAAATAAGTTCAAAACCCATTTATCTTTGGAATTTAGATAATCACGTTGAATGTTATTAAATGCTGCAATAGCCATTTAATTTTAATAGATTCCAAATAAATGAAAAATTCAAATAATTCAGCTCAAGTCACTTTAAATTAATAAAGTAAGATTTAAATAAAATTTCAAAACAACTAAAATTTCAAAACCGATCAAAAGTCGTTTCTAAATCTTAAATTAAATTAAAAAAAAAATATTAAACAACTAGATTTCAAAACCAAGTATTCACAATTCCAGATCTTAAATTTAAATTTAAATAAGTGGTAACCTTTGAAAAGCAAAACCTTTATATTTAAGTTTAAATTTAAATTTAAACTTTATGAATGATCCCTACACGACATTCATTGCTTAAATCCTAATTGGTTATCTGAGTTTAAACAACTTTCAAATTCAAATTTCAAATTATATTTGAATTAACCGTCCCGTCCGTCGGACCAGTTAGGGATAGCCAGGGAGAGCAGGAAACTGGATTTCCAGACCCAAGCCTAGACACCATCCTCTCTGTCATCCTAGAGCGGTCTGGTATAATATTATAAAATATTATATTGAAATTTCCAAATTCCTTTCCAATTAAACTGGACTTTAAATAAAAGAAATTTTAAATACTCGAAAATCAATTTTCATTTATATGGAAGGAAGACTAAATCGATCATTTGTATAATTCACAACCAAGGTATTGTGTGCATCATACAAACAAATAAATCAACCATGTACATCAGATGATAATGAATTATCATCATCAATAACAAATAATTCAACTGTGCGCAAGCGTTACGGTCAATAACGCTTTCAGTGTTCAGTGTCATCTAACTACATGCACATCCATTCACACAAGACATCCATATCCAAACAATTATCATAATCATCACATCATATTTTAATCACTACTAATTAATGTAAAATGATCTAAATTAATTGTTCTCACCAGCTAGCTCTCCAGCGTTGGATCTGCTTCTCTGTTTTCAGGTTACGGTGTTCTGGTCTCCGCGTCCCATCTTCTTGCGCCCTCTCTCTCTTTTCCGTTTTTTCCTTCTTGCGTCTCTCTCCTTTCTTTTATCTTTAGTTCTTCTTCTTCTTCTTCTTTTTTCAATTCTATTTTCTTATTCTCTTTTTTTTTTTCTTTTTTTTTAGAAAATGGCTTTTAACTGCAAAGAGATATTCGCGCATGCATGTGAATACATGAAGTGAACATGTTTGGCTTCTGGAAGGTTATATGCGAGTGGGAAAGGTGAGATGCATGTGCGTGGTGAGGCTGATTTCTGGAAGTGAACACGTCTGACAATCTTCCTTTTTTTTATTTATTTTTTATAAGTGGCGGGTGCCTCTTTTTTTTTGTGAGAAGGAGCTGCTTAAATGTGGTGGAAGGATAACCGCGAACGGAAGGACATGCACAGGTTTCACTTTTTTTTTCTTTATATAAGAATGGCCGAACTCGACTTCACGGGAAAGAAGAGTATGGTTGCGGTGGAAGTTTGGGTTGAGTTTCAGGAGTGGGCGGTAGTAAGGTTAGTGCATGCACGGGAGGAAAGGAAATGGCGGACGTATTTCTTTGAGGAAGATGGACACAAAGTGGAGTGTGCTTAACAGTAGGACTTGCGGTGATAAAGTGAGGTTGGAAAATGCTACAAGACTTCCAATTTTAGTGCGAGAATAGTGCAGGAAAATAAGGAGAGGATGCAACGTGGTGCACGGTTCAGAAAGGAAACGCCAGATGTAAGAAAAGAAAAAGAGAAAAAGGAACGGTAACAAAGTGTACGCATATATAACGTTATTATTATTATTATTATTTCTTTTATGCAAACTTGTAGAAGAAGACACGTGGAAAAAGATAGGGAGCAACACGGGTTGTTCGAATTGTTTGGACATGTGTTGTTTAAGGTCCCAAAACCGAACGGGTGTCATAGAAGTTTGGTTTAGTTTAAAACAAGTGTGACTTAAGTATTGTTTTACAATGTTGTCTTAAATATTTTCCCAAACCAACGTCAGCTAATGTTTTTTTTTTTTTTTTTTTTTTTTTTGAATATGGTTCCATATTTTGAAATTGCCTGTACATGCATTTCATTTGCACGTGAGTCCCCTTTTTGCTTACTTCATTTGCATGGCAAGTAAGCCCTTCCCCAATACAAAATGTTGCGTTCTATTTCTATTTAATTTATTCTTTTTTTTTATATATATTACTGTAATCTTTTGGGCTTAAAAAGGAGATATACATTTCATGTGCACGCATGGAAAAAGAATTGAAATGGTCCATGCATGGGTACCAAACAAGGAAAGTGTACATGTCTTTTTTTTTTTTTTTTGTCAACAGATTGTACAAATCTTGTAATTTCTTTTATTTTAAGTTATCCAAAACCAATAACGTTAAACTAACCATATAATCATGTACAATAAAGTGTCACGACTCCAAAATAGAAATAAAACAGACCGGTTGATTAGTTCTGTAAAGTGACAAAAGGGACCACAGTTACCCTAAAATACTTCAGAAAATTATATGCTTATTTTTCCGAAATAAAAATCATAGTAAATTTCTATAAAATATTTTAAAATGACACGAACTGAAACTAAATAAAAATTTGCGACGCATATTAAATTATAATTTAATTTCAAATTCTGACTGTTTGCAACAACTCAATTACAACTTGCTTCAATATTTCAACTTACAATGAACCGTTTCTCCAAAACAAACATTGTTTTAACTGATTTCACAATAAATAAAATTTTCAATCATTAAAAATACTATTATCACCCTAAAATTTTTGATTCAACAGTTATTTGAACCTTCCAAACTTTATTAAAAATTCATATTAAATTCAAATTTGGTTTTAAAAATTTTGGATCGTTACATTCTCCCCCACTTAAGAACTTTTCGTCCTCGAAAAGAAGAGTTCGTAAAATTATACATATGTAAAATAAATTTTTACTTATAAAAATTAAAATTTGAAATCTCAAGATGATCTCTCGGACTTAAAATCCCATTTTTCATCTCAAACCATTGAAATACTACATATTCCTTTTATATGGAAATTCATACTTCACTTCGGGACTTTAAAAATCAAACTTGCTTTCAAAATTTCCAAATATACAATGACGAAATCTATATGTTATTATTTCGAGAAGTTCATCCTCATGATAGGGGAACTGAGTATCACCCATCGCACAAAATCCATTACTTCCTCACAACCCAGTTTTAGTCACGGTTACTCGAACAAACCAAATCATTTCATATCCCGAAGTTGTAAATCATTTTGCGACCATAATTTACAAATACTTGTCGTTTCAAAACATTTCAAAATATCCGGATTCCAGTCGTCGAAATCTCTTTTATAAACTATTCATCATATCAAAACTAGTTGGAAACCAAATTCATCCAATTGAAAATAAAATTTTCAACTTTCTAGAATGCAATTTATGTTCCGTATTTTGAAATCCATGATCGTATTTAAACTATTCGAACCTTTCAAATCTGATTTCATACGAATTCAAGCCTTTCTATTTCCTAAAGTTTTTGAAAATCGTTTATACTTCATTTCTAATATCTTTGTATATCACAAGATAGAGTATTTCAAGAGCCATAAGTCGAAATCTCAGAAATCCCTTTACGATTCAAATAGTTGCACCCTTTTTTTTCTCTTTTCAAACATAACTCATTTTAATCATACTATAGGGCTTTATTCATTCCTTATTCAACTATACCATCACGCTTTCGCTGTGCACTCTAATTAAGTACGCGCATGTTTCAAACCATCATTATTCAAAACATTAGAAATAAGTTTCAAAAAATTTAGAACCAATCCTTAAAATTCATCTTTAAAAATCCATTTTCCTTGCATAAGTTAAACCTTTTTATTTCAAACTTTTCAATAACCATTCAACGTTTATTTATTGAGATTTTGTTAACAAAATATTTGGATGGATCACCATCTCTAGTTTGAAATTTTAAAACTTGGCTTCGTTTGACGAATCAAATTGCATAAGTTCAGGTCAAGTTATAGATAAAGTTCAATATCAGTGTGAGGTTTCGAATCAAATTTCTTGACTAAGTTCATAAGATGAATGATGCCTTCAATAACAAAAGGTTCGAAAAGGAACTAGCGTAGGTCGAGATAGAGAAATCGTGTGCACCTAGCGATACGACTACGGATAATTCAATTAAGGTAAATCGTATTTTAATATTTCCTTTGTGTCTTAGGCAATTTCTTGTTAGATAATTCAAATTGGCTTACTCATACTGTCTCAATAGGGAAGAGTAGTTTTCTCCTCCATTTAGAAGTTAATTATAATTTAATCATCTTTTAAACAAAATCTTACTTAAGTCAAATTTACCTTTATATTTCTTAAGGGTTTTGCTTTGCTAATCTACTTCCAAACAAAATAATTTAACCTGCATATTTACAGTTCATGCTAGTTATCGATTTAGATCTGCTGCTTATATTAACTTATTCTAACATCCATCAGGAAGTATAATATCTTTTCTGATTACGACTTATTAGACTACAAATTCATATTCAAATGTTCGTTGTAATTGATCCATTATTCTTCTCACTTTGGGATATGGGTAAATTATCTTTCTTACTTGCATTTCAACAATTCATTACCCAATTCTTTAAATGAGATTTAGTCCTAAGATATATCTTTAATTATTCTAGTACCTATTGTTTAGCATATTCAAGGTTTAAGAGTTCAAAATCTTGAAGTATTTTAAGCTAATCTCAGTTTTCCTTCTTTTCAACACTTCTGGTTCTGTCTTTTCCAAATTAAATTCCTATATTAATTTAGCAAACCATTTATTAAGATTTATTCATTAAAACACTCAGTTAGATGATTTAAGTATTCCTCGACGTTTAAATCGGAATTATATAGTCATCCCACCTTCGAAACTCGAAAATGAATATCGATGATGCTGCAGTCATCAACATAATCATCTTCGAGCGACTAGAGTGTGATTCTATGTCTATCTAGTATATAACGAACTTCATATATACGTTGATCAGACATATATTCAAAATCCATACACACTCGGTAGTCCAATTACGACATCGAATATAACACTCAAAATCCTTATCTTCAATTATATTTCAAAATAATAGTGATTTCCAAGATGATTACCTAGTTTCAAAATAATTTATATAGATTTCAAAATATGCTCTCTCAAAGGGATATTCCAAAATCTCATTCTAGGGCATTTCTAACCCTATCTCTAATGAGATATTTTAACTCTGATGAGTTCTACCTTTTGTTCAAGATATGTCGTACCCAAAGCTTTGTATAAACCAAAGCTCTGATACCAACTGTAACGACCCGCCTTTTTGCCCGGTTCTTGCCGGTAATTAAACCAACTTAAACCGTTCAGAGAGACGAATTGTTATGGGTACATACATACATTGAACAAAATAACAGAACCTTTCATTGAATAATTCAATATTACATCAGAGTTACAACATAAACGTATACAGCGGGAGAAAGAAAATATATTCTCAGCGGAAGATCAAAATGATAAAGCGGAAGCTTCAAACTCTAGCGTGAACTCCAATCCAGAAAGCGCTTCGAATCTTGCTCCAATGATCTATAACTACAAAACTAAACTACTAGCTGCCCGTGTAAAATTTATGGGCACCCAGAGTTTAGGAAGGAACAATAAACTCCAGGTCAGTCATGGGACTGGTGTGAGAACGTAAAACAGTTGTCTTTATGATTTATTTTAAAGTTGGGAAATTCACCGGACCATGCCGCTAACGCGGAACGGGTTTACTCCATGGGAACACCCGTGCACATAAATACGCAATGACTTTTATAAAATGAAGCGATCATAAGCTCGTCCCATATCACACAATGCAGCGCACACCAGATGGGCAAGTTTTATCTTATGATAACCAAACATGCTTTCATACGTGAAAATCCTCTTTTCATATTATATATATATATAGTGTGGAAAACAATTTCGCAAATAAATGTATTAATCCTAGACGACATGATACCCCATAATATATGTCGCCATATATATACAATAAAAATCGGCTGGCTCGTATTGGAGATTTGGATTTCCAACTAGATGATTCCTGGCACGAAAGATCAATCGGAACTCAAGCGAAATGTAATCACGGGTTTTTCATCCAGACGCGGACACCAATACAAATCACGAGGCAGATCAACGGTTTTCGACCAGACGCGGCCCCCCGAACATACCCTATTCCAGTTCATAAGTGGTTTTACCCACTGCTGCAGCGGTCATCATCAATTCATATATATATACACAACCTAACCGCCAGTTTCTCATCATCTTGGGTGTGAGGTTTGTCGATGTCACGTCATACACAAAGCATGCCTAGAAAAGCAATGTCTTGATCATCACTAGCTCATTCATAACTCGGGTATGTCACATTAACAATTCACGACATATCACTGATTTCAATCAATGCATACCCTCTAAGTTCATATGACTTAGAGATTAGGATAAAATTTGTGCCACAAATCCGATATATATTAACGGAGATCAGTGCTATGTGGTCAATTTCAATGTCAGACATACCATCCATACAAGTCCGTCCTGGGTCTGAACGGAACGAAATCCGAAAGTTCTCCCCATACGTTCGGACTTCTTGCCACTCCGGAAATAGGGGCATCTCTCTACTGTAGCTATCAGTAAAGAAACCAATCGGCAATCAGTTCGTTCGATGTGAGGAACCAGGGTCTTCATTTGTCGATTCCAAGTCTTACTTCTGCTTCATGCGTCGTATTATTACTTGGAATGGTTTTCGAACTTAAATCCAATCCCGGTCTTTCCAAGTAATAAGCGTATTCATAAAACAATGGTTATGGACCACACAGAGTTTCCATTCAAATTTCCTTCCAATCAATTCATTAAAATGTCAAGGTTGGATTTGTCATAAATTCTGCTATCATTTAACTTCTCTTTGAAACCAAATATTTGATTTACCAACCCTTTTTATTTCAAACATACCTTCAATTTATATATTCAACATAATCCTTTGGTTCCTTAAGTCTTAAGTTTACCATATCTATATTTTGATTACAATTCCAGTTATGATAATCCAAACAATTTATATTCGAACGTAAGTTGAATCGAGTTAAACGACCTATATTCGATATAAATTCTCAACTCAATCAAACACTATCAGAGTCCTGAGGTAAATTTCTTCAAATGGTTCTTATAGTATTTGTTCGACCATGCAATTACATGTCGAATATTCGTCACAAACTCCATCCAACTCATTTCCTTTAAATCCTAATATTTAGAATTAATAAATAGTTCCAAGTTCAATTATTTAAAATCCTTATGAACCATTTTCAATCTTTTTAACTATTTAAATAATGGCTTACAAAAAAATAAGTTCAAAACCCATTTATCTTTGGAATTTAGATAATCACGTTGAACGTTATTAAATGCTGCAATAGCCATTTAATTTTAATAGATTCCAAATAAATGAAAAATTCAAATAATTCATCTCAAGCCACTTTAAATTAATAAAGTAAGATTTAAATAAAATTTCAAAACAACTAAAATTTCAAAACCGATCAAAAGTCGTTTCTAAATCTTAAATTAATAAAAATAAATTATTAAACAACTAGATTTCAAAACCAAGTATTCACAATTCCAGATCTTAAATTTAAATTTAAATAAGTGGTAACCTTTGAAAAGCAAAACCTTTATATTTAAGTTTAAATTTAAATTTAAACTTTATGAATGATCCCTACACGACATTCATTGCTTAAATCCTAATTGGTTATCTAAGTTTAAACAACTTTCAAATTCAAATTTCAAATTATATTTGAATTAACAGTCCCGTCCATCGGACCGGTTAGGGATAGCCAGGGAGAGCAGGAAACTGGATTTCCAGACCCAAGTCTAGACACCATCCTCTCTGTCATCCTAGAGCGGTCTGGTATAATATTATAAAATATTATATTGAAATTTCCAAATTCCTTTCCAATTAAACTGGACTTTAAATAAAAGAAATTTTAAATACTCGAAAATCGATTTTCATTTATATGGAAGGAAGACTAAATCGATCATTTGTATAATTCACAACCAAGGTATTGTGTGCATCATACAAACAAATAAATCAACCATGTACATCAGATGATAATGAATTATCATCATCATCAATAACAAACAATTCAGCTGTGCACAAGCGTTACGGTCAATAACGCTTTCAGTGTTCAGTGTCATCTAACTACATGCACATCCATTCACACAAGACATCCATATCCAAACAATTATCATAATCATCACATCATATTTTAATCACTACTAATTAATGTAAAATGATCTAAATTAATTGTTCTCACCAGCTAGCTCTCCAACGTTGGATCTGCTTCTCTGTTTTCAGGTTACGGTGTTCTGGTCTCCGCGTCCCTTCTTCTTGCGCCCTCTCTCTCTTTTCCGTTTTTTCCTTCTTGCGTCTCTCTCCTTTCTTTTATCTTTAGTTCTTCTTCTTCTTCTTCTTTTTTCAATTCTATTTTCTTATTCTCTTTTTTTTTCTTTTTTTTTCTTTTTTTTAGAAAAAGGCTTTCAACTGCAAAGAGATATTCGCGCATCCATGTGAATGCATGAAGTGAACATATTTGGCTTCTGGAAGGTTATATGCGAGTGGGAAAGGTGAGATGTATGTGCGTGGTGAGGCTGATTTCTGGAAGTGAAAACGTCTGACAATCTTCCTTTTTTTTTTTTATAAGTGGCGGGTGCCTTTTTTGTGTGAGAAGGAGCTGCTTAAATGTGGTGGAAGGATAACCGCGAACGGAAGGACATGCACAGGTTTCACTTCTTCTTTTTTTCTTTATATAAGAATGGCCGAACTCGACTTCATGGGAAAGAAGAGTATGGTTGCGGTGGAAGTTTGGGTTGAGTTTCAGGAGTGGGCGGTAGTAAGGTTAGTGCATGCACAGGAGGAAAGGAAATGGCGGACGTATTTCTTTGAGGAAGATGGACACAAAGTGGAGTGTGCTTGACAGTAGGACTTGCGGTGATAAAGTGAGGTTGGAAAATGCTACAAGACTTCCAATATTAGTGCGAGAATAGTGCAGGAAAATAAGGAGAGGATGCAACGTGGTGCACGGTTCAGAAAGGAAACGCCAGATGTAAGAAAAGAAAAAGAGAAAAAGGAACGGTAACAAAGTGTACGCATATATAACGTTATTATTATTATTATTTCTTTTATGCAAACTTGTAGAAGAAGACACGAGGAAAAAGATAGGGAGCAACACGGGTTGTTCGAATTGTTTGGACATGTGTTGTTTAAGGTCCCAAAACCGAACGGGTGTCATAGAAGTTGGTTTAGTTTAAAACAAGTGTGACTTAAGTATTGTTTTACAATGTTGTCTTAAATATTTTCCCAAACCAACGTCAGCTAATGGTTTTTTTTTTTTTTTTTTTTTTGAATATGGTTCCATATTTTGAAATTGCCTGTACATGCATTTCATTTGCACGTGAGTCCCCTTTTTGCTTACTTCATTTGCATGGCAAGTAAGCCCTTCCCCAATACAAAATGTTGCGTTCTATTTCTACTTAATTTACTCTTTTTTTTATATTACTGTAACCTTTTGGGCTTAAAAAGGAGATATACATTTCATGTGCACGCATGGAAAAAGAATTGAAATGGTCCATGCATGGGTACCAAACAAGGAAAGTGTACATGTCTTTTTTTTTGTCAACAGATTGTACAAATCTTGTAATTTCTTTTATTTTAAGTTAACCAAAACCAATAACAGTAAACTAACCATATAATCATGTACAATAAAGTGTCACGACTCCAAAATAGAAATAAAACAAACCGGTTGATTAGTTCTGTAAAGTGACAAAAGGGACCACAGTTACCCTAAAATACGTCAGAAAATTATGTGATTATTTTTCCGAAATAAAAATCATAGTAAATTTCTATAAAATATTTTAAAATGACACGAACTGAAACTGAACAAAAATTTGCGACGCATATTAAATTATAATTTAATTTCAAATTCTGACAGTTTGCAACAACTCAATTACAACTTGCTTCGATATTTCAACTTACAATGAACCGTTTCTCCAAAACAAACATTGTTTTAATTGATTTCACAATAAATAAAATTTTCATTCACTAAAAATACTATTATCACCCTAAATTTTTGATTCAACAGTTATTTGAACCTTCCAAACTTTATTAAAAATTCATATTAAATTCAAATTTGGTTTTAAAAATTTTGGATCGTTACATATGAGTTCTGGTATATTCAATGCATGTAGTAAGCAATTGCTAGGTTTTATTATATGGATGTTATGGTTGCTCTCTTTTTATTGGGCTGTCACATCTACGTATTATAGAGAGCGGGTACTAGAGATATGGTTTCTTGGATTTTTCCATTATATTATGTATACAGTATTCTATGTAATTTTCTTCAAGTATTATGTTATATTTTATTCACTTCAACAAAAATACCATATCACAACTCTAATTTTACAACTATCACAAAATGGTAGTTGTAGTAAAGGTTTTTTACAGTTGTCATTTTTTAAGAGTTGTAATAGACATATTTTTCACAACTATTTTGTTTTTCCAGTTGTAATAGATGCCTGTTGCAATCTTTCTTTTTTGCCAGTTGTAATATATCTCTTTTTAACAACTATTATTTTTTGCAAGTTATATAACATTCTTTTATTTACCAGTTCCAATATATGAGTATTTTTAATAATTAATATCCGGTTTTAACTTAAAAAGGTAATAATTAATAATAACTATTATTAATAAGTAAAATTTAACATTTTAATAAAAGTAATTCTTTAGAAATCCATATATATATAATATAAATTCTTACTTATTAGTTCCAACTTATAACACTTAATTATATACGTTTTGGTTAAGATAAATGACAAGTTGGCTGTTATGAAAATGAGCGCAACAGGATGAAATTTATGAGGAAAATGAGAAAATTTGGCTCTAAAGTAAAAGACGCCTTATATTTCTAGTCCCTCACGGTGGCCGACTTCTTCCTACTCTTCCCTAAATCTAGACAGACCCTCAGTTCTTCCTTCCTCAAACAAAGTTGTACCTTTAAAACTGCAACCGCTACTATTGAATATTGATGGATCAACTAACTTAGCGAATTGAAGATGATTGAGCCGAACCACGATTTTATTTCGCCTACCTGCAGCCATTGACTATTACTGCCTGATGCCTTTGAGTGCTCTACTTAGTTTTAACTTTTTCTAATCCTATCAAATCGTGACTTCTCTGATTGACAAATTTCACTGGTGCCTGCTTCTAATCACCATCCTTAAGTTCCTAATCCTCGGTTTAAGTTGCCATAAAATCAGGCAAGACATTGTTCTTATTCATGTTGGCTTGTCTTAGATTGGGGATGGTGGAAGGTTAGTGGATATGTTGAGGTAACTAGAGGCAAAATTTAATGTGGTAGCAACAATGTTCAAAGGTGTGTGCGAATTGGTGGCAGTGTCGTGCTGGTGGTTGGTGAGGGTGGTGATATAGTGTCATAGTGACAGAGGTAGAAGAAAGAATCAAGTGAAGGTGGAGACGAGTCTTGGGATACGTATGATAGAGAATGCCGAGATGCTAACCATCATGGATCGCGATGTTAGGGAGTGAATGGTTATCGATCTAGAGATGTATGTTGATGCCTTCACTAATTCGTGATGGTATGTCGACTAAACTGTAGATATTTTGATATCTTTCCATTATTGATGAGATTGATTCTCTATCGGCTTTCAGATGAGCGACAATGCATTGTCAAAAGAGAATTGTTTTAGGTTTGGTAATGTATACGACCGTTGTCATGTGCAGCCTTGATTGAATCATTTCCTAAGCGATATGCTCCCTATATGGAATCAACACTAGATTTTCCCTTTGAAGAAATAAATGAACATAACACATTTGCAGCATTCTCTTGAAAGTTTTCGAGCATGTCCTGATATTAGTGCCATAACGGTTGTAACACCCCCACACTTTTATGCACCCAGATTTTGACAAAATCCAAAACTTGAACACATCCAAGCATGGAGCGTGTATATCTAGTACTTGCAATAAATGAGCATGAGCATAATCAGAGCACGACAAAAAAAACTCATAGCTAAAACAAAATAGGATAAACTAGTATTAACTCAAGTAACTACTTTTTTTCAATGTAAGTCACTTTGCCAATACCGAGCATGAGAGAGAACGAGATCCGAAAGGCAAACTCAATCATTTGTGAGAACCGGACCTTCTCTAGGAAACCTGGGAGGTTTGATGAGGAGGGGGAACAGAATAAGAAGTTCTGGTGACTAAGAAATGTACAACATAGACTATAATACACAGATGTATCCCATTTGGTTCAACCTAAGTTGTATGCCTAACAAGGTAAGTGATTCTAAACCAACCTTGTTAATGTTTACGCACGACTCTACGACTCTTCCCAAAGTAGTATTCCCAAAAGATAATACCGAGATAGGACACTTACTCATGTATTAGTGAAACCTTTATACCAAAACATGATTGGTTATTTAATCGAGAGTGGACCCCTAATTATGGGGTTTCTATATATGCACGTATCCTTATTCACTATCCTTCATTGTTAATGCCTCACTATCAATGATAGACAGGGTGGATTCTCACTGATCGCTTAAGACCCTTAGGCGGACCTATTGGTAACTTATTTACCCTCGATAACATATATTCAACATTGACATAAACTAGAGGGTACTAGCTACAGATCCTATTAGTTAAGGATTCCGTCATTCATGCATATACCCTTGCCCCATGTAAGGTGAGAGGTGGTATTTTGTCTTTCGTTATACCATCTAGATGACCTTATTGGATAACCTCCTTAGTTTCTTATTACTTCCCATAGGATTGGTAGCCATATCTGACATTTTAAGTTTCTAGATTTGGGCAGACAATACTCACACATGTTGTTTAATACCCCTAAACCGAAAGACCTACTCCCAGAGGGATCCTCAACCCAAAGCCACTTAAGACCCAAGGAAGCGGACTATACGTGAAGGTTACTGAATTTGTACCCCATTTGCCTTTATCACCTTTCCATATTGGGATAAAGTAGGCTACGCTATTAAGTCATCCCCTTTTGTCCCTCTACATGGAAATATTATACTTACATGATTCATTTTCATCACGGGTTTATATGGTTAATAATATCTTACATTATTAACCTACTAAGTCCAACTATATTTTCTATTTCCTTTACTATAAATATGGAAGGTTATATTCCCTATTTTCCTAGGATATTTATTTAATATCTTCCCTAACTTGGACTTAGTTTTTAAACGATAATCATAAATTCCCTAATGACACCCATTTCCTTTTATTTAATTTTTATTGCCCTTTATAACTATAACGGTCAAATTTTCCTAAGGCAACTATTTAGCATTCCCAAGTTATCTATTTGTTGTACCCCACAGGAAATTTCTATTCATATTCCTTTATTCATTGATATATATATACTTACGTACCAGGTCTCTCACATTAAGATAACTTGTGGATGTTGTATTGCCAGTCGGTTCCGGGCAGACTTTTACCACAAGTTAAACTTAACCTCGCGCCTTAATATGATTATGTTTATGCATTAGACCCCTCACATTAAGCTGACTATATATGGTTGCTGGATTTGTCGGTCGGTTTTGGGCAGGCTTATACCACAACTTAGCTTAACCTCATGTCTAAATGCAGATATAATTCAAATTTCATAATTGAGATTTACAACATTTATCCTAGTTTATATTTGGAATTCTAGCCATTTTTCCTATTACATTTATTTTCCCCTAATCAATATTGGTTACAATGGTTATATATTGATTTGTAGTCTCATTTATGGCAGTTAATTACTTTGATGGCTGCAAATGGTCACCACAAATATATTAATTCAAAATGAATTACATTTACACATAATTACATAACTGAATCTTATCCAAACATTCCATACAATGTATATTTTATTGTTTCACGCTGATTTGGACGGATAAAATGTATATATTTATTTTTATGTTTTCGCACGGTCAACGTATTTATTATTATTTTATTATTATTATTCTTTTTAAATAAATGATTTGGTCTAATCAATTAACCAAACATTTCCTTTTTATATTCAATCTTTCCAAAAGATTTCCAATCTCACAAAGAACCGTCGCCGTAATCATTGTAAATAATGCTTATTTTGTGTAATTGACATATTTCCAAATCACAAGAAATATATGTAAATATCTATTTTGGAATAGTCGATGCATATTACATAAAAATATATGTATTTATATTCATATGTACATTTGCACCACTTTTCCCTTTTTAATCCTTTTTATCATACCTTTTGTGAATTCAAAATAATGTCTCTTTATTCAAAAGGAGGAAAACGACATGTTTTACAATGCTTAAGACAAAACCCAACAATATTGAATACAAACAGGAATAGTTCTTTTAATCTTATAATCACATAATTCACCAAATTTATCTTTTTACCCAAATTCACATATTTCATTATTCTACACTGAACTAAAGATCTGGAAAGTAACCACATCAAATTTGGGTTTAATGGGACTGATTTCCAGATCCACAGTGCTACGCAACATGTACAACCTATTTCATGACATAATTGTAAGAATATCTAGGGAAAATATTTAAGAATCCTACAATTCATGTTATACATGATCACAATTTATAATTAACAAGTTCTAACCATATTCATAATCAGATCCGATGGTTGCCAATAAATTCACAACATTTAAATGAACAGATCTGATAGGCATAATTTTTTTTTAATTCAAATGAAATAGAAAAGTCATTACAACTGTATTAGTAAATTTCCCACTCACCATATAACCTCCAAATTCTAAGTTTTGAACCCTTTAAGCCTACAATCCCTAAATTCTTATAAATCTACAATTTAACTTGAAAGGGGAAAATTCCAAATTTATAGAAATGTAAGAAAACAGGGAAATAAGGGAGAATATGATTTGGAATGTCACTTTGCATTCCTTTCCATTAGATCTGCTTGCCCTCTCAATTTCAGATGAATTGGATTTGATTTGTATGTATGAATATATTTTTATTTTAGAAATTAGGTTTGGAGAATGATAAAATGGCAGAGCTCCACCGCCTCTGCAGATTTGTATGGAAAAAGAATGAGGCTCTACCCTTTTATTTATAGGGGTGGAAATGGCCTAGAACCATTGGATTGTTTTGTGATGGCCTGCCCCGAACCAGCCAACATTTCCCGGAAATGCGCTGTACCGATGCCCGACCAGAACGGGACGGTCATCAAAAGAATGGAATCTGAAACTATGGTCTACAAGGGAATCTGTAGTATATCTCACAGAACATGGAATAAAATATAATGATAACATAACTTGATATAAAACAAGTGAGATAATGCATAAGCTGAAAACTAAACCATATCCATCAGAGTAGTGGAATCCAAAATACAGCTTATGATCCAAACCATTATTACAACTTCAAAATACTATCTCTAAAGCAAAATAGAAAGGTACATTACTAATGCCCAAAGCAGTGACCATCAACATCACATGGAGAATAGATGTAAATAGCATGCGGAAGCCTCCTGCTCGTCTCCGGACAGCTACTCATGCATAACCGCCTAACTTGTCTCTATTCTACTCATTTAGGAGCACCCAGAGTAATAAGAAGAGACATAAAACTCTGGATCAGAAAAAAGTCTAGTATGAGCGATGGCAGCAAAATAAAAGATTAACAGGTATAAATAATCATACCTGAACCTGGACCTGCAACCAAAGAGTTAGCACAACAAGATGTACAGTACTCTAAGGTAACACTAACATAAAGTGTAAAAATGGGAGTGTGCGTGTCATGGTGATAGCAAATATCAAACATAGCAATCATCCTCACATGTCTCACTCAGTGCGTAAAGCATACGATATTCACCGCTTTGATCACCAAATCCATTTTGGGCCATGACGGGTCCATGCCCTTCTGGACTCCGTACAACTAATTGCCATGATCATGCCCTTCTGGTCTATAGCCAATATTTCTTCCCAGTCCATACATCCTCTGGCTCTGGATCGTCCACATACCCCCTCTCTAAACGGTGAACCAAAGTTATAGATATCGATAACTTATTGCCTACGTCCCACAACAAAGCTATTTCGGTTATGAAAACTGGTAAAAATGTCAAAAATAGCCTTTTACAGCGTTACTGAAATACTGTTATATCCCCCGGTTCAATTCTGCATTCATCTGGTGTGAAGAGCTAAACAAAACATCAAAACTAGATTTCATGGCGTTACTGCCGTTTTTACAGCGTTTCAGAACTGCTGTCGTAACTCAAGTGCAACCGAAACCTATGCGCGACCGACCACAGCATTTCACAAATGCTGTCATAGGCGGGACTGACCACAACATTCCACAAATGTTATCGTAGGTGCGACCGAATCTCATGTGCAACCGACCACAGCATTTCACAAATGTTGTCGTAGGTGCAACCGAAACCCATGCGCGACCGACCACAGCTTTTCACAAGTGTTGTCATAGGTGCGACCAACCACAACATTTCATAGGTGCAACCGATCTCATTTCCTGCATACATTCCAGCAAGCAATCTTCGCCACATGACGATGTTTTCAACCATTCTAACCTTCCTATGCAACCACAAAACATCCCAAACACGTAAGAGCAGCATGTAGAATCAACCATAAAAATCCAAACAAAGATTTAACATGTAATTATGGATCAAACATATCCAAAACCATGATTTTCTCCTTTATCCCCTTAACCATGTTTTAACTATAGAATTAGCAAACTTAATCCAAATTTTCACCAGTGACATAAAATAATATTTTAGAATTTCTACATATTTTTCCATATTTTTATGATGCATAATTTCGCTAATTATCACTAATCACCTTTAATTAGCCATAATTAGTGAATAAAAGTGCAAATCACTCACCTTAGCCACAAATAAATTTCATACCTGAAACTCTAACTGATTTGGCACAGATCCCAATGTATTTCAGTAGCTCTATCTCGATTTCTATGCTAATCTGCTTTAATTTGATGTATATTTGGCTAATATGTGATTCGAAAGTGATTAAAGATGAATTTAGAAGGTAGAGGCCATTGCTATGGTTGATGAAATGAAAGTGGCAGCTGAGAAAAATGAAATGAGATGGTTTCCTAACTCATTTCAACCTCCCCATAACCCTAATCCCAAAATGGGTTATGGGCCAATCCACTAATTACCCTATTATGCACGTTTAAGCAGTTTTTCACCTTCTAAACCATGTTTTAGCCATATCTCCCAAACGATAAGTCCGTTTGATCAATTTGACCCCTCTACGAAAAGGTAAACCATCATCTGAATCCAATGGAAGTGGTTTTAGGTCAAAATTCCTCAACGATCAAAAGTTATAGGCAAAAAAAGATTCGCTAAGGGAAAAACGGTCATTTAAAATTTGGCAAAAATCGTGAACATGGGAAATGACCCCAATAGTCGTTGCCCAAAGTTATGCGAGCATACGACTTCATATAAAAAGGAAATAAATATTCTACGATCCTCCGATTCGTAGAATGTGGGTCGTTACACCCCCTCCCCCCAAAAGAAATTTCGCCCCTGAAATTCCTTAACTAAGAAAATAGCCAAAAGGTCACGCATGCCTATCAACCATTTGCAACAACCAATCATACATAATAAACACATCAAGCCTTCCCTAGCATGTGGAATAACTACATCGCGATTAAAACCTTACCAGGTAAGGAGGTCTGGATATGACTTCCTTATTTTCTCCTCAGTTTCTCAAGTGCAGTCACTCTCGTTATCACCCTACTGGACCTTAACCAATTTCACCGTCTTCCTGCGAAGTTGCTTTGTATCGTGTCCAGCAATATGAATCGGGATGCGGCTTTCAACTGCCTCAAATTCCACCTCGATATCATCCAAGTGATCTACTGAAATTGTCATGTCAGAATCGTGCACCAACTTCCTTAACTGAGAAACATGAAATACGTCGTGCACTCGTGCCATCTTGTCAGGCAATCTTACTTTATACGCTAAATTCCTAGATTGTTCGAGAACTAGTAATGGACCAACAAATCTTGGTGCCAATTTGCCTCTCCTCCCAAATCGAATTACACTCTTCAATGGAGAAATCTTGACGAATACCAAGTCGCCAACGGAGAATTTCAAATTTCTTTGTCATTTATCATCATAACTCTTCTGCCTATCTTGGGTAACCTTTATTCACTGTTGAATAATCTTGATCTTATCTGAAGTTTCTCTTTTTATATCCGGTCCAAGCACAAATTTCTCACTAGTTTCCAACCAACATGACGGTGAGTTTCATGGTCTTCCATACAAAGCTTCAAATGGAGCCATACCAATACTAAACTAATAAGTATTATTATATGTGAATTCAACCAGATGCAAATGGTCATCCCATGAACCACCAAAATCCAATATACAAGCTCTCAAGAGATCCTCTAATACACGATTCACCCTCTCTGTTTGACTGTCAGTTTGAGGATGGTATGCGGTACTGAGATGTAATTCTGATCCTAAAGCCTCTTGTAAGCTCTTCCAAAACCCACTAGTATATAAAAGATCTCGGTCACTCACAATACCTCTAGGTACTCCATGAAATCTCACTACCCACTTTATACACAGTTTTGCTAACTTAGTTGTCGTTCTATTCGACTTGACCGGTATAAACCATGAACTTTTGGTCAATCGATCCACAATCACCCAAATACTATCATGACCCGATTTAGTCCTTGGTAAACCGTCAATGAAATCCATTGAGACTTGTTCTCATTTCCATTCAGGAATCTCCAACAGTTGTAGCAAACCACTAGGCTTCTTTTGCTCGGCTTTAACTAACTAGCAATTCATGCACTTGGATATAAGCTTCCCGACGTCTCTCTTCATCCCTTCCCAGTAGTAGGTCTGCTTCATGTCTCGATACATTTTGACCGGGATGTATAGTCAGTTTCGAGTGTTGCACTCTCAAAGCACTTCATCTCTCAATCCATTAACATTGGGTACAACTAGTCTACAATTCTTTCGAAGCCATCCATCTTGGTCAAGCCCGTACTTGTTCATTTCCTCACCATCATATCCATCTCTACCTTAGAGATGATCTCCAATAGGTTAGGATTGTCCCTCTGACTGGAACCAATTCTCTCAATCAAAGTCGGTTTGATCGTCAAACTTGCTAGCGTCTCTGGATCCAATTCGCACGTAGGTCTGAAATCATACCCCGCTATATAATCCAGTTGCTTCCATTCTAGAAACATAGCCCCCAAACTGGCATGTCTCCTACTCAATGCATCAGCGACCGCATTGCCCTACCCGGGCGTGTATGCGATATTGAAATCATATGAAGCCAAGAATTCTAACCATATCTGTTGACAAAGATTTAAATCCTTTTTAGAGAAAAGATAATTTAATGACTTATGATCGATAAACAACTCAAATATTTCTCCCAAGAGGTAATGTCTCCACATCTTCAATGCGAACACGATCGCTGCTAATTCCAAATCATGGATAGGATATCTTTTCTCGTGTGGTTTCAATTGATAGCTAGCATAAGCTAAAACCCTACCTCCTTGCATCAGTACAGTTCCTACTTCGGTACCACAGGCATCCGTGTATATCATCATCTCTTCATTTCCTTTAGGAATAACTAACACTGGTGCGCACGTTAACTTCTCTTTTAGACTCTTAAATGCATTCTAACACCTTTCGTCCTAAACAAAAGCTTGATTCTTCTTCGTCAACTGATTTAATGGTGCCACTATCTTGGAGAAGTCTTGGATAAACTTACGATAATATCTAGCTAATCCCAAGAAACTTCTCACATCCATTGCATTCTTGGGTGTAGACCAATACTGTACCGTAGCCACTCTCCCAGGATCCACGGCAATACCATTTTCTGAAACAACATGGCCCAAGAATCTCACTTCCCTCTTCCATAAGTGACATTTTTTTTTTTTTTTTTTTTTTTTTGCTTTCAATTGGTGTTTCCTCAACACCTCCATCACTGTCCTCAAATGTTCCTTTTGTTCTTCCTATATCCTCGAGTAAACGAAGATATCATCCACGAACACAAGAACAAAAATATTTAATTGATCTCTGAAAACTCTATTCATAAGATCCACAAAATATGCGGGTCCATTAGTCAACCCGAATGGCATGACCAACTAGAATCCAGACGACGTCCAAAATCCGTTTTAGGTATACTCTCAACTGCTACTCGGAGCTGATGTAAACCTGACATGAGATCCAACAGGGAAAACACTCTTTCTCCATTCATTTGATCAAAAATATCATCTATCCATGGAAGAGGATACTTATTCTTCCTAGTCACCTAGTTCAGCTCGCGGTAGTTTACACATAAGTGAAGGGAACCATCTGCCTTAGTAGCAAATACAACTGGTGCTCACCACTTGGAAACACTCCTTCAGATAAATCCCTTCTTCAAAAGATTGCCCACTTGCACCTCGAGATTTCGTTGCTCCCTTGGCGCCATACGACGAAGTGGCATCACTATAGGTCTGGCATCTTTCACTAAATCAATCCGAAACTCAATCTCTTTGTGTGGTGGAAGTCCGACCACTTCCTCGAAGATGTCCGGATACTCGCCAGGAATAGGCACATCTGATAACTCATCCTACGGGATGTCGAGGGAATGTAGAAAACTAGCCATCACCTCATCACTAGGTAGGCAACCCAATACCACCCTCTGCCCATCGTCTGCTTTAATAGTCACCGAAGACCCATCACAGTCTACCACCACCCCATATCTTTGGAGCCAATCGACTCCAAAAATAATGCCAAACCCAGTAAAGCCCAAAACAAAGCAATCACAAGCAAACATACATCCATGACTCGATAAGACAAATTTACGACAAATCATACTAAGGCTAGTCGAACCACTGATCGGGTTCGTCACAACTAAAGGTCTATCAACTATCTTGGGTTCCATTTCCAACCTATCCACCAGGTCACTAGATACGAAGGAATGAGAAGCTCCATTATCAAAAAAAACTTGAACAGGAACATCACAAAAGGAAAGCATACCTTGAATAACGACGCCTTTGGGGTATTCGACAAAGAAGGAACAATGTTGATAGCACATGCATTCATGATTTGCTTCTCCTTAGGGGGTTGTGGATTTTCATTCTTGAAATGTCCCACTTTGTCTTGGTTGAAGCACATCCTCTCCCCCTTCTTCGCTTGACAATCTTTGATATAGTGGCCCTTCTTGCCGCAGCAAAAGCACTGGCATCCTTCTTATTCTGACCATCCGTAGTCTGGTCCTATTTCCTCTTATTCTGGGAATTATTCTTGCCTCCACCGCTTGCCTACGGCTTTGGCTCCTTTACAGATGTAATAGCAACCTCGGTCTTCGACTTAGGGTATAGGCTCTCAGACCTCAGTGCCTTTCCCACAATAGATTCGAAAGTCTCATCGATATGGTTTATAAGTCTTTCCCCCAAGTACTCATCTAGGCCAGTTATGAACCTTTCGTTCTTCTTCTCGGTAGTATCAGTAAGGGATAATCCATATTTCGACAAGGTATCGAATTCTGCAATATATTCCGAGACTGCCCTACCATTCTGCTTAAGCTCCGAAAAATTCCTAAACAATTCTGATTTCTGAGCAGTTGGAATAAACTTATCACTGAAGCGAGTCTTAAAATAATTCCAAGTAATTTGATCCTCGGGAGTAGCTGCTTTAATAGCATTCCACCAATTCATAGCCCGCCCTTGAAGTTGACGCGATGCTAACTTTCTCTTCATTGCATCCTCGATTCCCAAATCCTCGAAGATACGCTCACAACTATCCAGCCAATCTTGAACATCCGTTACCAATTCCGTTCCGTGGAACAGCTTTCCGCCAAGATTAATATAATCCTTGCTAAGCCTGGCGAAATCGGCTCTAGGCGCCAACACTGCTACACCACCATTGTTAGCAGTATTAGGAATTGTTCCCTGAGCATCCCTAAGCATCTCTTGCATGAAGGCAATAAACATCGTCCTCATATCAAGGACATTCCCATTGTTGGCCCCTGAACTCGTATTCCTTGTATATCGGCTCATCGTTCAATCTGCAAAGATTAAAACGATTAACCATCTCCTTAGTGGTGCCAGTGCAGTGCGATTTCATCCTTAGCTATACTAATAATATATATATAGCTTTTGAAAACCAAAATATCACAAATACGCGCTCTCATATACGTATACTATCTCTCCCTGATATCTTCCCCTAGGTTAAACTACGCAACCTAGGCTTTGATACCAAGTGTGACGGCCTGCTCCGAACCAGCCGACATTTCTCCCGAAATGCGCTGTACCGATGCCCGACCAGCATGAGATGGTCGTCAAAAAAAGGAATATGAAACTATGATCTATAAAGGAACCTGCAGTATATCTCACAGCACATGGAATAAAATACAATAATAACATAACTTGATATAAAACAGATGAGACAGTGCATAAGCTGAAAACTAAACCATATCCATATGAGTAGATGAATCCAAAATACATCTTATGATCCAAACCAATATTACAACTTCAAAATACTTTCTCTAAAGCAAAATAGAAAGGTACACTACTAAAGCCCAAAGTAATGACCATCAACAACATAGGGAGAATAGAAGAAAATAGTACGTGGAAGCCTCCTGCTTGTCTCCGGACAGCTACTTGTGCATAACTGCCTAACGTATCTCTAGTATGCTCGTTTAGGAGCACCCAGAGTAATAAGAAGAGACATAAAACTCTAGGTCAGACAAAAGTATGGTATGAGCGATAGCAGCAAAATAAAAGAATAACAGGTATAAATAATCATACCTAAACCTGGACCTAGAGCAAAAGAGTTAGCACAACAAGATGTACAGTACTCTAAGGTAACACTAACATAGTGTAAAAATGGGAATGTGCGTGTCATGGTGATAGCAAACATCAAACATAGCAATCATCCTCACATCTCTCACTCAGTGTGTAAAGCATACGATATCTACCGCTTTGATCACTAAATCCATTTGGGGCCATGAATGCTCCATGCCCTTCTGGACTCCGTATAACTAATTGCCATGACCATGCCCTTCTGGTCTATAGCCAATATCCCTTCCCTGTCCGTACATCCTCTGGCTCTGGTTCGTCTACATATCCCCTCTCTCAACGGCGAACCAAAGTTATAGATATCCATAACTCCTTTGCGCGCGTCCTGCAACAATGCTATTTAGGCTATGAAAAATGTCAAAAATAGCCTTTTACAGTGTTACTGAAATGCTGTTATATCCCCTGGTTCAATTCTACATTCATCTGGTGTGAAGAGCTAAACAAAACTAGCTTTCACAGCGTTTCTAACCTTTTTACAGCATTTCTGAAGTGTTGTTGTGACTCAGGTGTGATTAAAACCCATGGGTGACCGACCACAGCATTTCAAAAATGCTATCGTAGGAGCGGCCGACCACAACATTCCATAAATGTTGTCGTAGGGGCGACCGAATCCCATGCGCAACTGACCACAGCATTTCACAAATGCTATCAAAGGTGCGAACGAAACCCATATGCGATCGACCATAACATTTCACAAATGTTGTCGTAGGTGTGACCAAAACCCATGCGCGACCGACCACAGCATTTCACAAATGTTGTCGTAGGTGCGACCGACCACAGCATTTCACAAGTGAAGTTGTAGGTGCAACAGATCCCATTTTCTGCATACATTTCAGCAAGCAATCTTTGCCACACGACGGCGTTTTCAACCATTCGAACCTTCCTATGCAACCACAAAACATCCCAAACAGTAATAGCAACACATAGAATCAACCAAAAACATCCAAACAAAGATTTAACATGTAATTATGGATCAAACATATACCCAAAACAATGATTTTCCCTGAAACACCCCACCTCTGTTAAGGTCACTCACAAAGGGAATGCCTTAGCTTTGTGGAGGGTTATAGGCACAAGACACAGAAAATTTTACAAGACAGATAAATATAAGCAGCGAAATTCAAATACTTATTGCATACGTGATTCAATACAAAAGCATTACATCAAATTGTCTCAAAATAACTTCTAAAACATTACAGTATAATTTCTGTCTTGATTATTTATTAAAGAAGCATAAACCATAAATAAAACTGCATAAAACCCCAAGGGTAGTGTCCAAAAGCCATAGCCAAGGTGATAGAGTCCCAATCATACATCTACTTTCTTGAAGCTTGCAAAGAGTCTAACTAAGCTGGAGTATTACCTCCCTGTGGATCGGGGTGAAACGGAAGAAAAGAGGACGAAAGAAAATGGGTCAGACAATAAGTCTGGTAAGTTCAGTGATTACTAGTATTTAAACAAGGAAAGGGATCATGACAGTAATAATAGAACATAGGACAATACCCTAATATAAGATAAGAGGAACATGTGATCGCACCCATTACTATAGTCTCTGCACCTACTTAACCATTGGTTCATCCAGCCCTACGTGTTCATAACAAACGATCCCCTTAATGATCGGCTCCTACTCGCATGCATTCATATCATGTTTCATTCGGCCCCGCTTGACTGTAAATACCTGTGCTGGTCCCACCATGGGGTGTATCAGTCTCTATGGTGGCAACCCGACACGATTCAAGATGCATAGTGTATACTACTGATGCCCAGTGCCTGCTTTTTCCACTCCTGAGTACGTGCACGCCTATACTCCGTTGAAACCTACACTGGCGCACCAACCGCCGACGTTTTGACCGCTTATAATCAGCCCAGTAATCGTGCCCCACCCTACCTAGTTCAGGGTACCATGATACATCTATGTGGGTTACTGCTGAAATAGGTCCCTGTTACTAGGGTTTTCTAATCAACATGTTTATTTGGTTAAGTGTCCAAGTTTACCTAACCCCACCCATCCGTTTAATTAACATGTTGAATCGGTTAAGTGTTTCCCTAATTGACTTAACCCTACCAATCCTGACTTAGCTTTAATTTATTCATTAAAGCACCAACCACTCACATTAGACAGGTCTTGTTGTGGTCACTAGATATGCCGGTCGGTTCTGGGCAGATTTTCACCACAACTCAGTCTAACCTCGGGTACTTTTTTTGGCTTGATGCACTAACCACCCACATTAGACAGGTCTTGTTGTGGTCACTGGATATGCCTGTCGGTTCCGGCAGATTTACACCACAACTCAGTCTAATCTCGGGTTAGGCATATTCATCTTTTCTAAATTCACATCTTTTCTATATATTTCTAATTTCTTTATGTAAATTAATTTTAATTTAATCATGCAATAATTATCCTTTGATTATGCTCACAATAAATGGTATATCAAATATACCATTTTATGAACAAATCTATGCATGAAATTTTCATATTTTCCCATCGCTACCCCCGTGAAACGTACGCATGAATCACATAAAATGTTGGGCTATTAAATTAGCCCAAACCACTAAACAAAAAGGGGTAATAAACAAGGGACATGAAACAAACATAAAATAGCATACATTTAACTTATCATGTGTAACTTGGCATAGAAGTATCATTAACTTAATTAAACGGGTAAATGTGAACTTGTGACTAAGTTAGGTCTAATTGTCATGTAAACTTGATATAGGTCTAGCATGGAGGTTTAACATATAAACACAATTTTAAACCACAACTTAGCATATTAACTTATGTATGTCAATACATAAGAAAGCTACTATAAACATATTTAAATCACAACTTAGCATATTAACTTATGTGTGTTAAACATAAGAGAACTATTATAAACATATTCGAATCACAACTTAGCATGATGACTTATGTGTGTTAAACATAAGAGAGCTACTATAAACATATTCGAATCACAACTTAGCATGATGACTCATGTGTGTTAAACATAAGAGAGCTACTATAAACATATTCGAATCACAACTTAGCATGATAACTTATGTGTGTTAAACATAAGAGAGCTACAAATCAAATCTTGCAACATAAATAGATTCAACTTAACATGGATCTAAATATACATGAATGTTGATCTAACATATAAGCATGTGCTTTAGATCATAAACTTGCAAGTAACCACCAAATTATAACATGACATGTTACACCATTTAGTTGGCATAATAAATCCATTACCAAATCATAATAGGTTCCAATAACATTCAATATGGTATGTTCATCATCACAAACATATAGACATGATCAATCGCAACGGTAATTTAAGAATCAAACTTTATTTTTCTTATACATAAGCATCATTCTATATTCGAATTACAACATGTCATGATTCATTGAAAGAATGTTTAAATCTGCGTAATAACCAACTTACAAACTAAAAAGGAATTCTTGATTTCTGAAATCTGAATTCTGAAATTGGTAAGCTCTCCTTTGATGTAGATCGTTGAATTTGATTACTTTTAATTTGATTTTGATTTGGGTTTTTATCTTGTCTTTGAATTGAAAGTGGTGACGGCTACTCCAAGTTCTCTATCGACGGCATGATAGTTCCAGGATTATTTTTGTGTGATTTTTAGGTTGAGCATTGGTTTGTTTATATAGAATTTCAGTTTAATTATAGCCGTCAGATGATCCTAGAGTAAACCACAACCATTCAGTCAAGATATGGTGACACCTCAGCCCTAATGACTCAGTACTGAGTCACAAAATCGTCATCTTTCAGATCTGCCCGGGGGGGCAGGTCGACCCCCAGGTCGACCTGTAGGAGGGAGGTCGACACTAGGGTCGACCCCCTGGTCGACCTGGGTCCTGGGCGGGAATTTTCCTGCCCAGCCCGCTTCTGACTTTTGATTTGAATTTTGAATCCATTTTCGAGCTGTTTGAATTTATTTGAATTTTCTAGAAACTTCCGACAGCCATAACTTCTTCATACGAAGTCCAATTTACGCAAACTCGGACTCTATCTCAACCAGAATTCCGAGACGAACACAATGGCATAACCCGTTTCCCTTAATTCTCACATTTTGAATTAAGTATTGTTTAATTCGTTACTATAACGTTAACAGAAAATACGGGGTGTTACATTCTCCCCTCCTTTTAGGATTTTGTCCCCGAAATCTTTAAGTTGATAAGAACTTATATCCTACCGTCCAATCACCCATCTACTCAACCATCAAACGCAGGCGTCCATTGTCCTTAAAAGGTTTCTAATGCTTTATGATCATATGCATTGTGTGTGTACATGTCCTTATCTAATGCAAAATCAGGCGTTCTACTGATTCAGTTGACCTCCTTAATGCAAATTATGTCAGTGCCATGAGTCCATTATGAATGCAATTTTTTTCCTACTCAAAATTTCCTACATGAGTGCACAATCATTCATACAAATGCAAAGTCCATATGATAACACATCAAGTTTCAGTCCATATACAAATGCATATATGCATATGCAATATGAAAGTGACTGAGCCGATCTAATAATTAATGTGTGTGTATATGCATCCACGAGCAACCACTTTCAACCATCAACCATAACATATTTCAATTACATGTTTACATCCAAATGGGTTTCTACCTAAGGATAAAGGATAGGATCGAGGAGATATGCCTAAAAAGGTAGATACGAGCATAAAATTAAGGAAAAAGAGATCAAGGATGTACCCTCAAAAAGAAAAGGGTAGGCTGCGCGTATTCTGTCCTCAGTTTCCCAAGTCGCATCTTCCTCGGTGTTGCTCCTTTGAACTTTGGCGAGCTTAACTTAACGGTTGCGTAGCTTTTTGACTTCTGTTCCCAAGATACAGGTTGGAATTCTCCTCACAGTTGCTTCTCGTTCAACTTCTACTTCCTCTAGCATGCTTGGTTCTACCACTTCCGCAGACTCATGTAAGCATTTCCGCAGGTGAGAGACATGAAAGACATTATGAACCCCGGCCGATCTTTCGGGCAGCTGGACCATATAAGCCATCTTCGCAATTTTCTCGATGATAGGGTACGACCCTACAAATCTTGGTGCTAACTTTCCTGCGGATCCAAAGCGAACGACGTTCCTCAAAGCAGATACTTTAAGGAACACCTTGTTTCGAACTCAAGGTCAGTTCTTCTTTTGTCTGCGTAGGACTTCTGTCTATCTTGGGCAGTCTTCATTCTTCTTCGTATCAAGTTTACTTTCTCTAAAGTTTCCCTAATCATGTCTAGTCCAAGTATGAGCTTGTCTGTGGACTCCCACCAGCAAGTTGATGACCTGCACGGTCTTCCATATAAAGCCTCGAAAGGCGCCATGCCTATGGTGGCTTGGTAGCTATTGTCGTAAGCGAATTCCACCAAAGGTAGATGATCCACCAATGTACCTATGAAGTCAATAATGCATAATCTCAAGAGGTCTTCTAATACTCTGTTGACTCTTTCCGTCTGGCCATCGGTTTGAGGGTGATAGGCCGTGCTTAAGCATAATTTTGTGCCTACAGCCTCTTGTAAACTCTTCCAAACCTCGCTCATGAAGATAGGGTCTCGATCACTCACTATGCTTGAGGGTATCCCATAGACTCGAACTATCTCTTTAAGATATATGGATGCTAGAGATGAGGCAGTCCTTCTACTTTTGATAGGTATAAAGTGAGCGCTTTTAGCAACCCATCTATAAAGTCCATCGAGATGCTATCCCATTTCCACTGTGGGACCTCTAGAGGATGGAGCAGACCACCAGGCTTCTTCTGCTCTGCCTTGAATTGTTGGCATATTAAACACTTAGAAACAAATTCAGCTACGTCTTGCTTCATGCCATTCCAAAAGAAAACTATTTTGATGTCTTTATACATTTTATCTCCGCTGGGTGTATGGTCAGCTTGGAAAGGTGTGCCTCTTCTAGAACCGCCTTTACCAAGCCCCTTGCTTGTGGGACACATAGTCTTCCATCTCGTCTCAACCAGCCCTTGGCATCAATGAATTATCTATTGAGGTGACTAGAAGTCTCACCCCTAATTAACTTACCCATCACATCAGCTAGCTAAGGGTCTTCTCTTTGCGCGGCTTAGATTGAGTCTAATAGAGTTGGTCGCACTTCTAACGTTGCTAGTAAGCCAGGTACAAATTCAGAGGAGGGCCTAAAGTTAAAGCTTGCTATGAACTCCAAGCTTTTCCTTTCCACAAAGAGAGGGCTTAAGGTCAACTTCTTTCTACTCAAGGCGTCTACTACTGCATTGCCCTTGCCAGGAGTGTAGGAAATCTCAAAATCAAACGAGGCTAGAAACTCCATCCATCTTTGCTGCCTAAAATTGAGATCTTTCTACGAGAAAAGGTATTTCAACGATTTATGGTCAGTAAACAATTCAAATTTCTCACCTATGACATAATGGCGCCCAGACTTAAGCGCAAAAACGATGGCTGCCAACTCTAATTCGTGGGTTGGGTAGTTTTTCTCATGTACTTTCAATTGTCTTCCACCATAAGCCACTACCTTCCCTTCTTGCATCAGAATAGTGCTTAGTCCCGTTCCGTATGCATTTGTGTATACTGTAAACATCTTGCTTCCATCAGGCAATATCAGAACTGGGGCTGTTGTTAGATCCCTTTTCAAACGTTGGAAAGCAATATCGCAATTCAAATCCTAATTGAAAGCTAGGTTCTTCTTTGTCAACCTTGTCAGTGGAGCTGAGATTTTTGCAAAATCTTTGATAAACTTTTGATAAAATCATGCTAGCCCGAGAAAGCTTCGGACTTCGGTTGCGTTTCGAGGAACCTTCCAATCTTGCACAACAACCACTTTCGCGAGGTCCACAGCTATCCCCTCTTTGGACACCACGTGTCCAAGGATTCTAATTTCTTCTCTCCAGAAATGGCATTTAGAGAATTTTGCTTTCGACTGATGTGCACGGAGAGTATCCATGACTTCCTTTAGATGTTGATCATGCTCTTCCTCATTCTTTGAGAAGATCAAAATATCGTCTACGAAGACCACCACAAACTTATTGAGGAACTCTCAGAACACCCTGCTCATTAAATCAACGAAGTAAGAGGGTGCATTTGTCAAGCCGAAAGGCATGACAAGCCACTCGAAGAAACCATCTGGAGTTCTGAATACGGTCGTATCAATGCTATCTTCAACCACTCTTAGCTGATGAAACCCGGTAGCTAAATCTAATTGGGAGAAAACCAATGCACCTACAAGCTGATCGAACAAATCATCTGTTCTCGGGAGTGGGTGCCTATTCCTCTTGGTCAGCTTGTTTAGCTCCCTATAATCAACGCACAGGCAAAGCGAACTGTCCGCTTTAGTTGCGAACACTACTGGAGCACCCCATTCAGAAATACTCCGCCTTATAAACCCCTTCTCAAGCAATCCTTTAACTTTCTTACTGAGTTCTTTCCTCTCCCTTGGAGCCATGTGTTTAACGGGTAAAGCAACGGGTTTTGCGTTGTCAACGAGGTATATGCGGAAGTCTGTCTCCCGCTTCGGAGGTAAGCCCTTTACCTCTTCAAACACATCCGAGTATTCACGTACTACCCTTACAGATTGCAAGTTCTCAACATACGCATCAAGAGATTCTAGATAACTAAGCGTAACGGAGTTCATGGGATTACAAGAAATTTCAAGAGGGTTACCGAGGCGAGTCATGAGTCTAACCACTCTCTTTTCACCATCGAGGACAACACCATTATTGGATAGCCAGTCCATGCCTAGAATCAACCCATAGCCCGTGAAGCCCAAAACAAATGCATTACATCTAAACCCAACGCTTAGTATAGATATTTTCAAATCCAAACAAACCATTGACAAATAAGCTGAGCCCCCAATTGGATTTGAAACAACTAAGGGATCCCCTACTATACTAGTGTCTAGTGCAGAGATTCCACTAAAGAAGTAGATATAAAAGCGTGCGATGCGCCAGAATCAAATAGTGTACGAACAGGATGATCAAAAAGATAGACTAAACTTTTGACAGAAATATTTTTACCTCGTTCTTGCGGAGGTGCCGTGAGAACGTGAATTTGTCCTCCAGAAGAAGGTCTAGCTCCCTGCCCTTGCTTCCTTGGGCAGGCCCTAGCCATGTGTCCTGTCTCACCACAGTGGAAATAGCCACCCATCTTCCTTTTCTTCTTCTTGCAGTCTTTGATCAGATGTCCAGGAATGCCACATAAATTACACTTTCTCTTGTCATGGGGTTTGTTGTTCTTCCCGCCTTTCTTTGAATCAGCCTTCTTGTTCTACGACCCCTCCCCCTTCTTATCTTGAGGCACTTTCGCTTTTGCCTCTTTCTTGCCCTTGTCTTCTCATGTAAGAGTGCCATGTTCACTAACCTCTCGTAAGTAGCCCCCATAGGTACATGGGTCATAACCAAGCTGTGAAGTGGCTCATTCAATTCCTTGACAAAACCGAGAGCCTTCTTATGAGGAGTATTCACTAAGTCCAGTCCAAATTGGGCCAGCTGATTGAATTGGTTGACATACTCCTTGACCGTCATACTTCCTTGCTTAAGAGATAAGAACTTTTCCAACTGTAAACTTCATTCAGCTTGTGAGAGGAATTTCATCTCAAACCTTATTCTGAAATCCGTCCATGTTTCAACTGGTCTTTCAGCATTAGTGACTTCCCACCAATAGGAAGCTTTGTCTTTGAGCAACCATACAGCCAACTGTATCTTCTGCCTATCGTCCACCTTGAAGATAATAAACAGATCCTCAGTTTCTTTGAGCCAATTCCTTTCTTCTACGAATGATTCAGTTCCCTTGAATTCCTTTCCACCCATGACCCTAAAGTCTCTACAAATCTTTGAGAAAGCATTTTCATAAGGAGGAGGAGGAGGAACCGCTGCAGCTGGAGGAGGAGGAATATCTGCTGGGCCTGCGTCGTTGGCCCTAGCCTCTAAGTACCTCCTGAACCAGCCAGGTATCGGTACACCCACTGGAAGGTTAAGATTCCCAGACATGCTGAAACGAAAAAGTAAAGATTCAAAGCGAAGGATAGAAAGATAGTGCATATGGCTTTGGGGATTATGCATTTTTAAATTTAAAACAACACTTTTTCTTGTAAAATGCTTCTTTATATTTCTTCTTGAAAATAGTTTTCAAAAACTCTTATCTGATCTAGTAAACCTTTGCTCTGATACCAAGTGAAACACCCCACCTCCGTTAAGGTCACTCACAAAGGGAATGCCTTAACTTTGGTGGAGGGTTATAGGTACAAGACAAAGAAAATTTTACAAGACAGATAAATATAAGCAGCGAAATTCAAATATTTATTGCATATATGGTTCAATACAAAAGCATTACATCAAATTGTCTCAAAATAACTTCCAAAACATTACAATATAATTTCTGTCTTGATTATTTAATAAAGAAGCATAAACCACAAATAAAACTGCATAAATCCCCAAGGGTAGTGTCCAAAAGCCATAGCCAAGGCGAGAGAGTCCCAATCATACATCTACTTTCTTGAAGCTTACAAAGAGTCTGACTAAGCTGGAGTATTCCCTCCCTGTGGACCTGGTGGGGGGGGAGAGGGAACGAAAGAAAAGAGGAAGAAAGAAAATGGGTTAGACAATATGAAACACCCCACCCTCCATTAAGGTCACTCACAAGGAACTGCCTTAACTTTGGTGGAGGATTGTAAGTAAAAGTCACATATAAAACACAAGATAGATATAAACACATATATATATATAAGCAGCGGAAAACATCAAACTTTTATTTCATAAAATACTTGTTCATACAACCCATTTCCATAATTGTCTCATAACAACTTCCAAAACATTACAACATAATTTCTGTCTTGGTTTTTAAATAAACAAGCATAAAACGTGATTAAAACTGCATAAATCCCCATAGAGTGTGACCAACAGCCATAGCCAAGCAAAGAGACTCCAAACCGTACATCAACTTTCTTGAAGCTTTTAAAGAATCTGACTAAGCTGAGCTATTTCCTCCCTGTGGACCTGGGGGGAAACGGAAGAAAAGAAGACAAAAGAAAATAGGGTCAGACATAAAGCTTGGTAAGTCTAGTGACTCTTCAGTATGAAAATAAGAATAAAGGCATGATAGGTATAAACTGGAACAGGAAAGTATCATAAACTAGATAAGGTAGTTCTAAAACGAATATACTATCGCATCCCACACTATCTCTGCACCTACTTGTATTTATTCCGATTGGCACCCTATGTTGAGGGTGAAGTGATCCCGTTTCTAAAGATGCACCCTATGCTGAGGGTAAAGTGATCCCGTTTCTAAAGATGCACCCTATGCTGAGGGTGAAGTGATCCCCTTATTTTAAAGATCGGCTCCTACTCGCATAATCATCTGTGTCTTTCGGCCCCCAGAAATTGTAGACACCTATGATGGCCCTACCATGGGGTGTATCAAGTCCCATGGTGGCGACCCAACACAGACCTTAGAATGCATAGGTTATACTACTGGTGGCCCTAGTGCCCTATTTGTCTGCTCCGAAGTGTGTGCACGCCCGCGCTACGTTAGAACCCACACTATTGCACCCACCGCCGTCGCTTTGACCGCTTACAATCAGCCCAATAATCATGCCCCACCCTGCCTAGTTTCAGGGTACCATGATACCTAATTGGGTTACTGCTTAAATGCGTCCCCGTTACTAGGGTTTTCTAGTCAAACATGCTAAGTGGTTAAGTGTTTGTATTTACCTAACCCCACCCATCAATTTCATTAACATGTTGAATTGGTTAAGTGTTTTAGTTAACTTAACCCTACCATCTGTCCTTAGCCTTTTAAAGCACCGACCACTCACATTAGACAGATATTGTTATGGTTACTGGATGTGCCGGTCGGTTCCGGGCAGATTTACACCGTAACTTAGTCTAACATCGGGTCCTTATTGGGCTTCATGCTTAACTACCCACATTGGATAGGTATTGTTGTGACTACGGAACAGCCGGGCGGGTCCGGGCAGATTTACATCACAACTCAATCCAACCTCGTGTTAAGCATATTAGTATTTTCTAAATTTACATATTTTTCTTTATTACTTAATATATGTAAATTTGTCAACAATTAAATGTTGTGGCCCACTTTCCAAGTCTAACCTTTTTGGTATAAAGAATTTATACCGTTTAAATGTCACCAATTTTGGCATGTGACAAACATGCCAATTTTATATAATTTATGACAAGTTTTCTAATATTCCCAACGTTACCCCGTTTAAACATTAGGCTAACAATCTTAGCCTAATTTTCGTTCGCATAGTCTTAACATATAATATTAGCTAAAAACTTAGCCTAATTTAGCGCGCACAAATAGGCATAAGGGAATTCATAAACACAAACATAACATAGGTGTAAACTTGGCATTTTTGGCATAGTAAATATGAACATCATAGGTGTAAACTCGCAAAATAGCCAACATGAATGTCACAGATGTGAACTTGCAAAATAGTCAATATTCATATATGTGAATTTGCAACATAGCCTAAATCAATTTACATATATTGTGAATTTGCATTGAAAATAAGGGTCTAACCAAATAGGTGTCACATGAAATAGCATATGATTTAGACAACATAGGTGTAAACTTGTTTTTGGATCTAGGCATAACATCGAACATCACTAGCACATGACAAGAATATGACTTTTTCATAAATATGTATAACTTTATGACAAGGGTGTGAACTAGATCCAATCCATATCTAATTACAACATGAAATATGTACTAAAGTGGATCTTGACATGGATCCAATTAGGAACTTGCAACTTTTACATAAACATAGGGGCATGTATATGAACATAACCATTTAGGCATAAAGATTTTCTAGCATAAGTATATACATGAGGTTCTAACCACAAACGAACTATATAATCACATAATCATGAACTATACAACTTGCTTGTGATGTTGTTATCATTCTAAAAGCACAATATGATCAACATCAATCTTAATTATATCACAAACATCTCAATTTCATTTGCAACACAATCATTTCAAAACATAGAAATGAATTAACATCGTCGTTACATAATAGCACAATTCCACTTCCAATTTACATCAAATCAAGTCTTAGTTTCATTCTCATCGGAAAAATCACTATACTTACAACGAAAGACGAACTTGGATTCTGGATTCTGGATTCTGAATTCTGGATTTGATATGCTTTCCTTTGGGTAGACTAACGTTGTTTTGATTCGTGTTTTGCTTTAGTATTGGCTTGTCTCTAGGCTTTCTAACTGACGGCAACTCCTAGTTTCTTTTCAGCAGCATGACGACTTTAGTATTATATTATCTGTGTGAATTTAGGGTTAGACTTGAGTTGTATTTATAGAATTTCAATCTAATTAGAGCCAGCGATGAAGCTAGAGTGAATCCAGATCATCCATCTCAAGGGAAGCCAATCAGAAAGTGACATGTAAGCCCTAGTGACTCAGCCAAGCCTCAGAATTCGACCAGACCCTGACCAGGCCAGCCAGGGCCTGACCAAACAGAGTTTCAGGCCTGGGCGCACTTGGCAGGTGCGCCAGCGCTAAAATTGTACTGGCGCACTTCCCAAGTGCGCCAGTTCAATTTTGTTATGGCGCACTTCCCAAGTGCGCCAGTGCATTCTGACCCGTTTCTGGTTTTTCTGCTCAACTTCATTCGTCCGTATCTTCTTCATACGATATCCGTTTCATGCAAACTTGGACTCTATCTCAAGCAGAATTTCGAGATGAATGCAATGGCGTAACTTATTTCCCTTGATTTCATCATTTAGAATTAATTATACTTTAATTTGTAAAGTTATAGTTAATAGAAAAATTCGGAGTGTTACATTCTCCCCTCCTTAAAGGATTTCGTCCCCGAAATCTTCAAGTCTAGGAGAACGTAAGTCCTAACATCCAATCGTCCATCTACTCAACCAACAAATTCATGCATCCATTGTCCTTAAAAGAGTTCTAATGCTTTATGATTTATATGCACAATATGTGTATATGTCCTTAACTAATGCAAAATCAGGCGGTCTACTGATCCAGTTGACCTCCTTAATGCAAATCATGTAAGTGTCATGAATCCATTATGTATGCAAATTTGTCCTTACTCATAATTCTACATGAGTGCGCCACCATCAATACAAATGCGACACCCATATGACAACATATCAAGTTTCAACCACATACAAACATGAGTACATATATGCATATGCAGTATGAAGTGATTGAGCCGATCTAAAACCTAGGTTGTGTGTGTATATGCATCCACGAGAAACCACTAGCAACCACTTGCAACCACTTGTAGCTACCAACCATAACATGTTCCAAATACATGTTTACATCCAAAGGGGTTTCTACCTAAGGATAAAGGATAATATCGAGGAGATATACCTAAAAAGATAGATACAAGCACAACTTAAGGAAAAAGAGAGGTCAAAGATGTACCCTCAAAAAGAAAAGGGTATGCCGCACGTATTCTATCCTTAGTTTCCCAAGTCGCGTCTTCCTCGGCGTCGCTCCTCTGAAACTTAACGAGCTTCACTTCGCGGTTGCGTAGCTTTTTGATTTCAGTTCCTATGATTCGAGTTGGAACGCTCCTCGCAGTTGCTTTGCATTCCACTTCGGCTTCTTCTAGAATGCTTGGCTCTACCATTTCTGCTAATTCATGTAGACATTTTCGGAGATGAGAAACGTGAAAGACGTTGTGAATTCCAGCCAATCTTTCAGGAAGATCTACTCTATAAGCCATTTTCCCAATCTTCTCGATGATAGGGAACGGTCCTACAAATCTTGGTGCTAGCTTTTCTGTGGATCCAAAGCGAACGACGTTCCTTAAAGGAGATACCTTAAGGAAAACCCTGTCCTCAACCTCAAACTCAAGGTCGGTCCTTCTTTTATCGACGTAGGATTTCTGTCAGTCTTGGGCAGTCTTCATTCTCGTTCGTATCAAGTCCACTTTTTCTGAAGTCTCTCCAATCATGTCTGGCCCAAGTATAATCTTGTCAGTGGACTCCCACCAACAAGTTGTTGATCGACAAGGTCTTCCATACAAAGCTTCGAAGGGCGCCATACCGATGGTGGCTTGGTAACTGTTGTTATAGGTGAATTCCACTAAAGGAAGGTGATCCTCCCAAGTCCCTCTGAAGTCAAGAACGCGCAGTCTCAGAAGATTTTCTAGTACACTATTCACCCTTTCTGTCTAACCATCAGTTTGGGGGTGATAGGCCATGCTCAAACATAATTGTGTGCCGACAGCTTCTTGCAGACTCCGCCAAAATTCGCTCATGAAGATGGGGTGACTGTCACTCACTATGATGGAGGGTATTCCATGGAGTCGAACTATTTCCTTGAGATAAAGAGAAGCTACAGACGAAGCAGTCCTTCTACTCTTGATAGGTATAAAGTGGGCGCTTTTAGTAAGCCTGTCCACTATTACCTAAATGCTAGTATTGCCTCTTCTTGACCTAGGCAACCCGTCAATGAAGTCCACTAAAATTCTATCCCACTTCCATTGCGGGACTTCTAGAGGATGAAGTAGTCCTCCAGGTTTCTTTTGGTTCCGCCTTGACCTGTTGGCATGTGATGCACTTAGAAACGAAATCTTCCACGTCCTTCTTCATGCCGCTCCAATAGAAAGCTCTCTTTACATCCTTGTACATCTTGTCTCCACCTGGGTGTATTGTCATCTTGGAATGATGTTCCTCCTCCAGAACCTTCTTCACAAAATCCCTAGCTTGTGGGACGCATAACCTTCCATCCTGTCTCAGCCAACCCTTATCATCGATGGAGTACCTATTGAGATGACTGGAAGTTTCACCCCCAATAATTTTATCAATCACATCAACAAGCTGAGGGTCTTTACGTTGTGCAATCCCTATTGAGTCCAAGAGAGTACGGCGTACTTCGAGAGATGCTAACAAACCCGGTACAAAATCCGAGGAGGGCCTAAAGTCAAAACCGACTATATACTCCAAGCTTTGCCTTTCTACAAGAGAGGGCTTAAGATCAGTTTCTTTCGGCTCAACGCGTCTGCTACTAAGTTGCCTTTGCTGGGAGTATAGGAAATTTCAAAGTCATACGAGGTAAGGAACTCCATCCACCTTTGCTGCCTCAAGTTAAGATCTTTCTGCGAGAAAAGATACTTCAACGATTTATGGTCAGTGTATAATTCAAACTTCTCACCTAGGAGATAATTGCACCAAGATTTAAGCGCAAAGACGATGGCGGCCAACTCAAGATCGTGGGTTGGGTAGTTCTTTTCATGCACTTTCAATTGTCTTCCACCATAAGCTACTACCCTCCCTTCTTGCATCAGAACAGCGCCTAGCCCCGTACCGCAAGCATCCGTATATACTGTGAACATTTTGCTTCCATCTAGCAAAGTCAGAACTGGGGTTGTTGTGAGAGCCCTTTTTAATCGTTGGAAAGCAAACTCGCAGTCCAAATCTCAAGTGAACGCCAGATTCTTCTTTGTTAGCCTTGTGAGTGGAGCTGAGATTTTCGCAAAATACCTAATGAACTTTCGGTAAAAACCGGCTAGCCCAAGAAAGCATCGAACTTCGGTTTCATTTCTTGGTGTCATCCAATCTTGCACTATCACCACTTTCGCGGGGTCCACAGCCAATCCCTCTTTGGACACTATATGCCCCAGAAATCTTACTTCCTTTCTCCAAAAGTGGCACTTGGAGAATTTGGCTTTTAGCTAATGTGCACGGAGAGTATCCATGATCTCTTTCAGATGTTGAGCATGTTCTTCCTCATTCTTTGAGAAGATCAAGATATCGTCTACGAAGACCACCATGAACTTATTGAGGAATTCTCTGAACACCCTGCTCATCAGGTCTACGAAATAAGCGGGTGCGTTCGTCAAACCGAAAGGCATGACAAGCCACTCGAAGAAACTGTCTGGGGTTCTGAACGTCGTTTTATCAATGCTATCTTCAGCTACCCTTAGCTAATGGAACCCAGTAGCCAGATCAAGTTGGGAGAAGACCGACGCACCTACAAGCTGATCAAACAAATCGTCTATTCGGGGAAGCGGGTGTCTATTCTTCTTAGTCAGCTTGTTTAGCTCCCTATAGTCCACACAAAGACGTAGTGAACCATCTGCTTTGGTGGCGAACACCACTGGAGCACCCCATTCCGATATACTCCTTCTTATAAACCCCTTCCCGAGAAGATCCTTAACTTGCTTACTGAGCTCCTTTCTCTCCTTTGGAGCTATGTGTCTAACAAGCAGAGCCACGGGCTTTGCATTATCAACAAGATATACGCGGAAGTCTATTTCCCGCCTCGGAGGTAGGCCTTTCACCTCTTCAAAGACATCCGGATATTCCCGGACTACTCTAACCGACTGCAAATTCTCAACAGAAGCGTCAAGCGACTCTAGATAACTAAGCATAACAGCATTCAAGGGATTACAAGAAATTTCTAAAGTGTTACCGAGCCGAGTCAAGAGCCTAACCACTCTTTTCTCACAATCAAGAATGGCACCATTACTGGATAACCAGTCCATGCCTAAGATCAGCCCATACCCTGAGAAGCCCAAAACAAAGGCACTACATCTAAATTCAACACTTAGAATAGAGATTTTCAAATCCAAGCAAACCATCGACAAATAAGCCGAGCCCCCAATTGGATTTGAAACAACCAAGGGATCTTCTGCCATACTAGTGTCTAGGTGCAGAGATTCTACTAAAGCAGATGAAATAAAGGAGTGTGATGCACCAGAATCAAAGAGAGTGCGAACTGGATGGTCATACAGATAAACTAAGCTTTCTACAGAAATATTTCTACCTCGTTCCTGTGGAGGTGCCACCAACGCGTGAACTTGTCCGCCTGAGGTGGATCCAGTCCTCTGTCCCTCCCCCCGCTTCTTTGGGAAGTTCTTAGCCAAGTGTCCAGTCTCGCCACAACTGAAGCAACCACCATTCATCTTTGCCTTCTTCTTTCTGCAATCTTTTGCTATATGTCCCACAATGCCACAAAAATTGCACTTTCTCTTTTCACGGGATTTGTTATTCTTCCTGCCTTTCTTGAAGTCTGTTTTCTTAGCCTGTAAACCTTCCTTCTTTTCTTCCACCTTAGTCTCTTTCTTGCCCTTGTCTTCCTCGTGTAGCAATGCCATGTCGACTAAGCTTTCATAAGTCGCTCCCGTGGATACATGAGTTATAGCAAGGCTGTCTAGAAGCTCATTCAGACCTTTGACGAAGCGGAGCGCCTTCTTGTGTTGGGTGTTTACTAAGTCCAACCCAAATCTGGCCAGTTGATTAAACTGATTAACGTACTCCCTGATTGTCATACTTCCCTGTTTTAGAGTTAGGAAATTCTCCATTTGCAGGCTTCTTTCAGCTTGGGAGAGGAATTTCATCTCAAATCTTGTCCTGAAGTCTTCCCATGTTTCCACTGGCCTCTCAGCATGCGTAACTTCCCACCAATAGGAAGCTTCATCCTTGAGCAACCATACTGCTAGCTGTATCTTCTGCCTATCATCAACTTCAAAGATAACGAATAAATCTTCAGTCTCTTTCAGCCAGTTCCTTGCTACTACAAATGATTCGGTTCCATAAAAGTCCTTTCCTCCCATAGCCTTGAAGTCTCTACATGTCTTAGCGAAAGTGTTTCCACGAGGAGGAGGATGAGGAACTGCTGCCACCGTAGGAGGAAGAATGTCTGCTTGGCCCGTACCATTGGCCCAAGCCTCTAGGTACCTTCGGAACCAGCCAGGGATCGGTACGCCTTCTGGAAGGTTAAGATCCACAGACATGCTGGAACAAAAAAGGAAAGTATTCAAAACGAAGGATAGATAGATGGTGCATATGGCTTTTGGGGGATTATGCCTTTTAAATTATCAAAACTTTTCTTGAAAATGCTTCTTTAAACTTCTTTTTGAAAATAGTTTTCAATTTTTTTTATCTAGTCTGGTAAATCTAGGCTCTGATACCAAGTGAAACACCCCACCCTCCATTAAGGTCACTCACAAGGGACTGCCTTAACTTTGGTGGAGGTTTGTAAGTAAAAGTCACGGATAAAACACAAGATAGATATAAACACACACACACACACACACACACACATATATAAGCAGCGGGAAACATCAAACTTTTATTTCATAAAATACTTGTTCATACAACCCATTTCCATAATTGTCTCATAACAACTTCCAAAACATTACAACATCATTTTTGTCTTGGTTTTTAAATAAACAAGCATAAAACGTGATTAAAACTGCATAAATCCCCATAGAGTGTGACCAACAGCCATAGCCAAGCAAAGAGACTCCAAACTGTACATCAACTTTCTTGAAGCTTTTAAAGAATTTGACTAAGCTGAGATATTTCCTCCTTGTGGACCTGGGGGGGACGGAAGAAAAGAAGACGAAAGAAAATAGGGTCAGACATAAAGCCTGGTAAGTCTAGTGACTCTTCAGTATGAAAATAAGAATAAGGGCATGATAGGTATAAACTGGAACAAGAAAGTATCATAAACTAGATAAGGTAGTTCTGAAACGAATATACTATCACACCCCACACTATCTCCGCACCTACTTGTATTTATTCCGACTGGCACCCTATGCTGAGGGTGAAGTGATCCCGTTTCTAATGATGCACCCTATGCTGAGGGTAAAGTGATCTCGTTTCTAAAGATGCACCCTATGCTGAAGGTGAAGTGATCCCCTTATTTTAAAGATCGGCTCCTACTCGCATAATCATCTGTGTCTTACGGCCCCCAGAAATTGTAGATACCTATGCTGGCCCCACCATGGGTGTATCAAGTCCCATGGTGGCGATCTGACACAGACCTTAGAATGCATAGGTTATACTATTGGTGTCCCCAGTGCCCTGTTTGTCTGCTCCGAAGTGCGTGCACGCCCGCACTCCGTTAAAACCCACACTGTTGCACCCACCGCCGTCGCTTTGACCGCTTACAATCAGCCCAGTAATCGTGCCCCACCCTGCCTAGTTTCAGGGTACCATGATACCTAATTGGGTTACTGCTGAAATGGGTCCCCGTTACTAGGGTTTTCTAGTCAAACATGCTAAGTGGTTAAGTGTCTGTATTTACCTAACCCCACCCATCAATTTCATTAACATGTTGAATTGGTTAAGTGTTTTAGTTAACTTAACCCTACCATCTGTCCTTAGCCTTTAAAGCACCGACCACTCACATTAGACATATATTGTTACAGTTACTGGATGTGCCGGTCGGTTCCGGGCAGATTTACACCGTAACTCAGTCTAACCTCGGGTCCTTATTGGGCTTCATGCTTAACCACCCACATTGGATAGGTACTGTTGTGACTACTGGACAACCGGGCGGGTCCGGGCAGATTTACGTCACAACTCAATCCAACCTCGTGTTAAGCATATTCGTATTTTTTAAATTTACATATTTGTCTTTATTACTTAATATATGTAAATTTGTCAACAATTAAATGCTGTGGCCCACTTTCCAAGTCTAACCTTTTTGGTATAAAGAATTTATATCGTTTAAATGTCACCAATTTTGGCATGTGACAAACATGCCAATTTTATATAATTTATGACAAATTTTCTAATATTCCCAACGTTACCCCGTTTAAACATTAGGCTAACAATCTTAGCCTAATTTTCGTTCGCATAGTCTTAACATATAATATTAGCTAAAAACTTAGCCTAATTTAGCGCGCACAAATAGGCATAAGGGAATTCATAAACACAAACATAACACAGGTGTAAACTTGGCATTTTTGGCATAGTAAATATGAACATCATAGGTGTGAACTTGCAAAATAGCCAACATGAATGTCATAGATGTGAACTTGCAAAATAGTCAATATTCATATATGTGAATTTGCAACATAGCCTAAATCAATTTACATATATTGTGAATTTGCATTGAAAATAAGGGTCTAACCAAATAGGTGTCACATGAAATAGCATATGATTTAGACAACATAGGTGTAAACTTATTTTTGGATCTAGGCATAACATCGAACATCACTAGCACATGACAAGAATATGACTTTTTCATAAATATGTATAACTTTATGACAAGGGTGTGAACTAGATCCAATCGCATATCTAATTACAACATGAAACATGTACTAAAGTGGATCTTGACATGGATCCAATTAGGAACTTGCAACTTTTACATAAACATAGGGGCATGTATATGAACATAACCATTTAGGCATAAAGATTTTCTAGCATAAAGTATATACATGAGGTTCTAACCACAAAAGATCTATATAATCACATAATCATGAACTATACAACTTGCTTGTGATGTTGTTATCATTCTAAAACTACAATAGGATCAACATCAATCTTAATTATACACAAACATCCCAATTTCATTTGCAACACAATCATTTCAAAACATAGATATGAATTAACATCGTCGTTACATAATAGCACAATTCCACTTCCAATTTACATCAAATCAAGTCTTAGTTTCATTCTCATTGGAAAAATCACTATACTTACAACGAACGACGAACTTGGATTCTGGATTCTGAATTTTGGATTTGATATGCTTTCCTTTGGGTAGACTAACGTTGTTTTGATTCGTGTTTTGCTTTAGTGTTGGCTTGTCTCTAGGCTTTCTAACTGACGGCCACTCCTAGTTTCTTTTCAGCAGCATGGCGGCTTTAGTATTATATTATTTGTGTGAATTTAGGGTTAGACTTGAGTTGTATTTATAGAAATTCAATCTAATTAGAGCCATTGATGAAGCTAGAGTGAATCTAGACCATCCATCTCAAGGGAAGCCAATCAGAAAGTGACATGTAAGCCCTAGTGACTCAGCCAAGCCTCAGAATTCGACTAGACCCTGACCAGGCCAGCCAGGGCCTGACCAAACAGAATTTCAGGCCTGGGCGCACTTGGTAGGTGCGCCAGTGCTAAAATTGTACTGGCGTACTTCCCAAGTGCGCCAGTTCAATTTTGTTCTGGCGCACTTGGGAAGTGCGTCAGTTCAATTTTGTTCTGGCGCACTTCCCAAGTGCGCCAGTGCATTCTGACCAGTTTCTGGTTTTTCTGCCCAACTTCTTTCGTCCATATCTTCTTCATACAATATCCGTTTCACACAAACTTGTACTCTATCTCAAGCTTAATTTTGAGACGAACGCAATGGCGTAACCCATTTCCCTTGATTTCATCATTTAGAATTAATTATACTTTAATTTGTGAAGTTACAGTTAACAAAAAAATTCGGGGTGTTACACAATAAGTCTGGTAAGTTCAGTGGTTACTAGTATTTAAACAAGGAAAGGGATCATGACAGTAATAACAGAACATAGGACAATACCCTAATATAAGATAAGAGGAACATGTGATCGCACCCATTACTATAGTCTCTACACCTACTTAACCATTGGTTCAACCAGCCCTACGTGTTTATAACAAACGATCCCCTTAATGATCGCCTCCTAATCGCATGCATTCATATCCTGTGTCATTCGGCCCCGCTTGACTGTAGATACCTGTGCTGGTCCCACCATGGGGTGTATCAGTCTCTATGGTGGCAACCCGACACGATTCATGATGCACAGTGTATACTACTGATGCCCAGTGCCTGCTTTTTCCACTCCGGAGTACGTGCACGCCCATACTCCGTCGAAACCTACACCGACGCACCAACCGCCGACGTTTTGACCGCTTATAATCAGCCCAGTGATAGTGCCCCACCATACCTAGTTCAGGGTACCATGATACATCTATGTGGGTTACTGCTAAAATGGGTCCCCATTACTAGGGTTTTCTAATCAATATGTTTATTTGGTTAAGTGTCCAAGTTTACCTAACCCCACCCATCCGTTTAGTTAACATGTTGAATCGGTTAAGTGTTTCCCTAATTGACTTAACCCTACCAATCCTGACTTAGCATTAGTTTATTCATTAAAGCACCAACCACTCACATTAGACAAGTCTTGTTGTGGTCACTGGATATGCCGGTCGGTTCCGGGAAGATTTACACCACAACTCGGTCTAACCTCGGGTTCTTTTCTGGGCTTGATGCACTAACCACCCACATTAGACAGGTCTTGTTTGGTCACTGGATATGTCGGTCAGTTCCGGGCAGATTTATACCACAACTCAGTCTAACCTCGGGTTAGACATATTCATCTTTTCTAAATTCACATATTTTCTATATATGTCTAATTTCTTTATGTAAATTAATTTTAATTTAATCATGTCATAATTATCCTTTGATTATGCTCACAATAAACGGTATATCAAATATACCATTTTATGAACAAATCTATGCATGAAATTTTCATATTTTCCCATCGCTACCCCCGTGGAACGTATGCATGAATCACATAAAATGTTGGGCTAGTAAATTAGCCCAAACCCATAAACAAATAGGGGTAATAAACAAGGGACATGAAACAAACATAAAATAGTGTACATTTAACTTATCATGTGTTACTTGGCATAGAAGTATCATTAACTTAATTAAACGGGTAAAGGTGAACTTGTGACTAAGTTGGGTCTAATTGTCATGTAAACTTGATATAGGTCTAGCATGGAGGTTTAACATATAAACACAATTTTAAACCACAACTTAGCATATTAACTTATGTATGTCAATACATAAGAAAGCTACTATAAACATATTTAAATCGCAACTTAGCATATTAACTTATGTGTGTTAAATAAAAGAGAACTATTATAAACATATTCGAAGCACAACTTAGCATGAAGACTTATGTGTGTTAAACATAAGAGAGCTACTATAAATATATTCGAATCACAACTTAGCATGATGACTTATGTGTGTTAAACATAAGAGAGCTACTATAAACATATTCGAATCACAACTTAGCATGATAACTTATGTGTGTTAAACATAAGAGAGCTACAAATCAAATCTTGCAACATAAATAGATTCAACTTAACATGGATCTAAATATACATGAATGTTGATCTAACATATAAGCATGTGCTTTAGATCACAAACTTGCAAGTAACCACCAAATTATAACATGACATGTTTCACCATTTAGTTGGCATAATAAATCCATTACCAAATCATAATAGGTTCCAATAACATTCAATATGGTATATTCATCATCACAAACATATAGATATGATCAATCGCAACGGTAATTTAATAATCAAACTTTATTTATCTTATACATAAGCATCATTCTATATTTGAATTACAACATGTCATGATTCATTTGAAAGAACGTTTAAATCTGCGTAATAACCAACTTACAAACTAAAAAGGAATTCTTGATTTCTGAAATCTGAATTCTGAAATTATTAAGCTCGACTTTCATGTAGATCGTTGAATTTGATTACTTTTAATTTGATTTTAATTCAGGTTTTTATCTTGTCTTTGAATTGAAAGCGGTGACGGCTACTCCAAGTTCTCTATCGACAGCATGATAGTTCTAGGATTATTTTTGTGTGATTTTTAGGTTGAGCATTGGGTTGTTTATATAGAATTTCAGTTTAATTATAGCCGTCGGATGATCCTAGAGTTAAAAAAAACGATTCAGTCAAGATAGGGTGACACCTCAGCCCTAATGACTCAGCACTGAGTCACAAAATCGTCATCTTTCAGATCTGCCCCCGGGGGGGGGGGGGAGGTCGACACTCGGGTCGACCCCCTGGTAGACCTAGTTCCTGGGTGGGAATTTTCCCGCCCAGCCCGCTTCTGAATTTTGAATTTTGAATCTATTTTCGAGCTATTTGAATTTGTTTGAATTTTCTGGAAACTTCCAATAGCCATAACTTCTTCATACGAAGTCCAATTTACGCAAACTCGGTCTCTATCTCAACCAGAATTCCAAGACGAACACAATGGCATAACTCGTTTCCCTTAATTCTCAAATTTTAAATTAAATATTGTTTAATTTGTTACTATAACGTTAACAGAAAATACGGGGTGTTACGTTCCCCTTAATCCCCTTAACTATGTTTTAACTACAGAATTAGCAAACTTAATCCAAATTAACCCAAATTTTCACCAATGACATAAAATATTATTTTAGAATTTATACATATTTTTCCATATTTTTATAATGCATAATTTCGCTAAATATCATTAATCACCTATAATTAGCCGTAATTAATGAATAAAAGTGCAAATCACTCACCTTAGCCATAAATAAATTTCATATCCAAAACTCTAACTGATTTGGCATGGATCCCAATGTATTCCAGTAGCTCTATCTCAATTTCTATGCTAATTAGCTTTGATTTGATGTAGATTTGGCTAATACGTTATTAGAAAGTGATTAAAGATGAATTTAGAAGGTGGATGCCATTTCTAAGGTTGAAGAAATGAAAGTGGATGGTAAGAAAAATGAAATGAGATGGTTTCCTAACTAATTTCAGCCTCCCCATAACCTTAATCCCGAAATGGGTTATGGGCCCATCAATTAATTACCCTATTAAGCCCGTTTAAGCAATTTTTCACCTTCTAAACCTTGTTTCAGCCATATCTCCCAAACGGTAAGTCCTTTTGATCAATTAACCCCTCTACGGAAAGGTAAACCATCATCTGAATCCAATGGAAGTGGTTTCAGGTTAAAACTGCTTACCAATCAAAAGTTATATGCAAAACAAATTCGTCAGGGGCAAAAGGGTCACTTAAAATTCGGCAAAAATCGTGAACATGGGAAATGACCCTGGTAGTTGTTCCCCAAAGTTAAATGATCATACGACTTCGTATAAAAATAAAATAAATATTCTATGATCCTCCGATGCGTAGAATACTGGTCGTTACAAGTTTTAAGTTATATCCGTCCATTCGTTATGTAAATAATTTAACCTAACCTAACAAAAGATAGCCGCCTCTAGGAAATCTGACGCCCAATAGGTCGATCTGGGCGGTCGACCGCCGATCGAACCCCTTGGTCGACCACCTGGGCACCATATTGCCTAGGTAGCTTCGGTTAAATTAGATAATATATTAATTAAAAATTCTTGTTTATTTATTTTTCATTCGTTTTCGTATTTCGTCCGTAACTTTTTCATACGGACACCGTTCGCGAAACTCCAAACATGAAAGTTGACCAGAATTCTAGGGCAAACGCAACGGTTAAAGTTTCGTGACCAATTTCCATCGTTTCCAAAAATTCCTATTTTTGAAATTCTAATAATTAATTTATATCGCTAAAAATTGTAATGTCCCAAAATTTTAGCAAATTATTAATTAATTAATTTAACTATTTTAGTATATTGGTTTAATAATTTAAATGGTTTGAATTTAAATAATTCGATTGTTTAATTATTATAAATAGTGAGATAATAGATTTAATTTCTAAAATAGTAAGAAATGGTTGAATTTGCAATGTTATGGGAATTGGATAATCTAAAGGATATAATTCAGTTTGGAATGGAATTAATATAACGAATTTATTTATAAATGACAGTTGAATGTATTTAATTATTATATAATTTAAAACGAGCTCGTAACATCGCGGTAGTTCGTAATATTGAGTTTTGAAATTCAATTGAGTATATAGGATTCGTTATAAGTCGGATTTCTTTGAAACAAGAAACGTTTGAATCTGTTGAACTATATTTTTCTAATGGAAGAGAAAAAACGAGCAATTGTTGTATAGATTGTAAGTTATGTCCAAACCATTTTTCAGAAAATCGCTATGGAATCGTATATAAGGCATAAAGATTTATTTAATATAGTTAAATATTGGTTTTAAATTTGGATAAGATTTTTGAGATGTATACTTAATTTAATTTATATAATTTTTATGTAATTTTTATTTTGGAAAAATAAGCTATTTTCATTTGACGTATTTTACACCCTATATCAACATTTTTTGGATTTCACAAAATAAATTATCCTATCTATTTTATGTTATTTTCGGGATCGTGGCCCATTGTTTGACACGATTTATTTTTATTTATGTCCGTAAAGGCACATACGTATGCAATTGTACATCTATGAACACTAGACGTCTATGAACCATTTTACACAAATTTGACAAACGTCTCATGGGGTACCTTGCCATATGTTGCAACTATGCTCGTCTGGTTTTAAGTATTTGCATCATTAAATAATACATAGGATATTAAACGCAATCTGTATATATCAAAATATTGCTTTACCTTAGCAATGAAGCAACTCGTGCTCACTTACACCTCCACTAGAAATGACCCGTGTTCTTGTCCTTCTCCCTTAGTCGCTAAGTAATATAACCTGCAGAACTAAGAAAATAGCAATCCATTATTAAGGATAATCCGAAATATTGTATAAAATTGCAAACCTAACCAACATTATACTATCCTCTATTTCTTGGCCATTAAGGCTCGTTGCTCTATAAATACAGTGGACAATCGCCTCTTGTTTTCCCTTCTGCAAACTGAAAAGATCTAAAGCTTTTAATGGCCTTATAAATCTTTTACAAACTAAATACTCCATGTAAAATTTCAAAACTTGCATCTTTGCCTCGGGAAGCCGTGCTTTCAACCTGTATAGCAACTGAAGGGTGCACTGCAAGTTCTTTGAGGGTCAAAATGCAACAGCGTGATTTAGGACTCTCAATACCGTGAGTAAAGTGGGTCATCACAATTGAATGACTCGAGATTTGGAAAATCTTTAATAACAACACCATTATAATGATCATAGTCATAATAACAACCACCTTAAAACCACAACAATCAACCAACACCAACTTGATGATCGATTTAGAAGAAATCACATTGATCGGGGTGGCTACTAGAGGCAGTGAGGAGCAGGGAAGGAGTGTTTGAAATTCGTGAAGAGCAGGGTACAACTTGGAAAAAGACATTGCTATGGGGGGGTTCTACATGCGAGCTTGTGTATATCGGGTGACGATGTTGTTGGAATAGAAATAAAGGGGATCAACATGTATGTGCATGCTTCAACTTGCACGTCTGATGCATGTTCTAAATATGCTTGGGGTATATGCTATGAACATGAGGAGGAGGAGGATACTGTTTTGGAAAAACAATTTAGAAGAGGATTTGTAGCCTATTGGAATACATGCAAGTGATTGAGTTCACGGAAGACATTCACGCTTAAGCATGTGAGGGTATACCGGAAGTATAGGCGGATTATACGCTTGAGTTGCAGAAGAGGAATTAAACGGTGATTTGTGTTTGATCGTCATGAAGTACGGATAAGAAAAGGGTCACGTGAAGAATGGGTACTGGAGTTTGAAATAAACAGGAGCAGCGGTTCTTTTGTGGTTGGGGAAGAAAGGTTGGCGGGTCGGGTGTTAAGTGAATGGGTGTAGGTTTGTATAGTTAGGCCACGGTTAAAAAGGAAGCCTAGTTAAAAAAATGAGAAAGATAGAAGAGGGGGAAAGCTGGCGGGTATTGTATTGAAGGGAAAAGAGCATTGTGCTCCCGGGTATAGAAATTTGAGAGTAGGTTGACGTAAAGCCCAACAATTTAAAATAATATTAAGTTTAAATTTATATTCAATAACGTACTAACCTGTAAATTTAATCTCTCTTGAAAATGTTACCCAAATTCTACAAAACATGATCCATTAGGATCGCATGGTCGCATGTTACATTTTGGAACTGGACTGGATAGATTTGGAACTCGTTGGGATTTTAGGAAAAATAAAACGTCTGTCTGAATCGATGATAGTTTCATCGTTATCTAACGATAAACGACCAAAGTGAGTAAACTCACTAACTATGTCCAGTTTTATAATATTTTAAACATATTAAATATTGACAAATAATGATTTAATGTTGTATGATGGTTGTTTGGATGATTTACAAATAAATTGGTTGATAGTCACATATATAAAGTGTAACAACCCGGAAAATCTGAACCAATTAAAAAATTTTATTTTGGCAATTTTAATGAATTTTGGATATTTTTTAAATAATAACAACAAGAAATTTATTTTGAATAGAATTAGAGGGTATATATTTATTTGAATCGACGTTAGAATATAAATATTTATTTTTAATTATAAAGGGAATTGAAAATGGCGCGATAGTTCAAAAATTCGATTTCAAATTTCAAATGAATGTACAGGATTCAAAACAAACCAGATTTTAGCGAAACCAAAAATATTGGAATCTATTTGAAAATATATTTCCAACGAATCCGAAAAATTGAAATTTCATAGCGGGAATAAAAAGTAATGCCCAGTTGAAAATTCAGAATAGTCGTTACGGAATTTTAGCCCTTAAAAATGGAAATTTTGCGAACGACCTCCGTTTTCTACGAAACCACTTTTGTTGGATCCGGGAAGTCAAGTTATTTATAGATTCCAAAAAACATATTTTTCTGAATCAATATGTGAGCGTGGCAAAAGAAAACGTATTTTGTTAGTTTTAGTCAATTTGGATCGATCAGAAAATGGTCATTTTTCAAACGATCTCTAAATTTGACGAAACTAGTTTTGTTAGGACCGTATCGTCAATACGAAACTAGAAAATATTTTTTTGGGAATTTTTGGAGTCCGTGTGTGGCCCGGGTAAATTGAAATGTGCGTTCAAATTCAATATATAGATTTATATTTTGATTTTGACGGAAACAGATCGTAGCAAGCGAATTAGTGTACGAAACATATCCTATTGTATTCAGAATGGGGGTAATTGTCTAGGGGTGATAGACATTGGGACTCGATTGGAGTTCGAATGAAAAGATAACTTTTTGGAGATTGAAGTAATTAAATATATAATTAAAATTTAAAAAGTCAACTCCTTATTCTCTTAACCCCCCTCCTTTTTATTTGGTCGATCAAATACCCGATCCACCTTTCCCTAATCCACGTCGCCCTTCAGCCCTAACCAGCCGTCGCTGGCGCCTCCGCCACGCCCCACGCCGGCGCCGCTGTACCCCACTTCCCCCTCTCGTGCTTCTCTCTCCTCCTCCTCTAGTCAAATCCACGAAACTGCCCTCCGTCCTAGCACCCGAGCCCACCGCGCCTGACCAACACTCCACTGGCGAACCTCCGCCGCCACCTTCTACCATGTTTCCGTAGCCCTACCCCTGCGCGCCTCCTCCATTGCCCCTCCTCTGTCTTCCCTCCTTCTTCACAAAACCGACCCAAAACCCTCCTGAGTCGCCATTTCATCTCCACGCGCCACCACTACATCGATGCAGCTCCAAAACCGCTAGCCTTGTAAGTTTGTAATTTTATAATTTATTATTTACTTTTCTTTTCAATTTTATATATAATACAAATAAAAGAGTTAGGATTTTTAAAAATAAATGAATAGAAAAGCTTTGATCTTTATGTTTGAAAAGCTTTGATCTTTATGCTAAGAAAAGAAATGATGTTTATGTTAGAATGGAAGTGAGTTTTATCTTAGGAAAGCTATGATTTTTATAAGAGAAAGGATATGAATTTTAGTCGATAAAAAATTGATTTTTAAATTGGATAAAAAATATGATTTTTATTTAAGTAACATTATAAAAATTCGATTTTTATATATGTATTAGCAAAGTAAAAATACGATTTTTATATATTTAGATTTGAAGTAAAAATATGATTTTTATTTATATGATAGCCGTCTAAAAATCACATTTTTATATGAGTGGTACTGAAATAAAAATGTGATCTTTACAATATAAATATCAAATTAAAAATATGATTTTATATATAACCAGCATGAAAATGAAGTTGGAATTTCGGGCAAGTCCAATCGATCAGAAATTCAGAATAAGAAAGACTGACGGAGTGGAACCCAAAGGTGAGAACTTCTCTCTTTTATTTTAATTTCTAGTTAAAAAAATATACTAGGATGCAGACGGTGCTTAGCAGCACCCGACACCTGTCGTCCACAGACCATGGACGGCTTGTTTGTTTGTTTGACTGTGTTGTGAAAATTGATTGTGTGATGTGGAACGGAATAAAATATTTTATGGTTAAAAATATTTTGTAGTTGAAAATATAATTTTTAACGTGTATAAGAATTAAATAAATATTTATAAACAAATCGAACGATCTGTTTATGTACACACATTTGACTGATATTGATTGGGACAATAAATTTTACACATCGCCCAACTATACAAATAAAATTCATTATTTGTTGATTGAAACCCCACACGGGTATTGGGATGACATATGACATACGCTAGTCCCAATAATTAGCTGTATGTCGATCGATTGATTGACAGGCTGTATGAGCATTGAACATTTAAATTTAATGCTTATACAGTGTAGAATGCACTTTGGATGATGGTTGGTTGTTTATCATTGTTGTTGTGTACATGAGTTGTATGAAATCCATTTGATCACATTATATGGTAATTAACTGTGTCTGATTCCAGTTCAGAAAGAATGAATATTTTAAAATAACGATTATTTTAAAATAACGAATATTTTAAAATAATATTCAATAAAAGATCAAAATCTGATTTTGATGTCCGATTTGGGATGGACACGAATATATATAAATATATAAAGCCGTGTTGATTAGATTAACGCCATTTTGACATGAACGATATTTATATCGGTTTTATTCATTTTTAAAATGAATATCGAAAAGGAATTGATTTCAAAATCTAATGTTTTGAAAATACTACCATTTATATATCGACGATATGGAATATTCAATTTTGATTTGAAATTGAATATGAAGTTGAAATCATTTTGAGAACGATTTATAAAATACGTTTTGAGTGGCAATCGATGAAATATATATTATATATATAATGTAATGGCCTGAATAGAACACGCCGCGCTGCGGTAGTTCGCGAATTTCGACCAATGACTTCGAATGGACGTTACGGGAGATCCGACCGTCGAATTCTCCTAAAACTAGAACCGTTGGGTTCGTATCGAAAAGAGCTTTCTAATGAATATGAGAGATTTGAAATCTAATGGTTGGATTTGGAATTATGTGCAAATCAAATTTGGAAAAGGATGTTGTAAATGCAGTTCGATGGCCGTTTATGGAAATCGACTGTACGGGCCTTGATAAAATTATTAAAAATATCAATAATTTGTGTAAAATCATAACAAATGATTTGGATAGAATTGGGATGAAAAATTCCATATTTGAAAATGAAGCGACCCGAACTTCCCTGATTTCCGAAGAGAAGAGAAAGAACGAATTACTTTGATGACAAGACGAATCAGAACACAAACAGAAGAACATTTCATTGTTTATTACAACAATTCCATCAGAATACAAGAATATACAGAGCATGAATAAATATTATACATTTGATAAATATCAGAGATTTAAATTACATTTAAATACCTAGCAGCGGAAAAATAATACAAAACATAACTGAAAGAAATACACGGATACAGAGCTTTCCGCATATCTCTTCAGCTATAAACCAGGGTCATGTGAATATAAATCTGCAAAACCAAAACTACTAGCTGCCCGTGCGGAAAATAGGGGCACCCAGAGTTTAGATTAAAAACAATAAACTCCAGGTCAGTCATGTGACTGATGTGAGAACTAAAAACAGTTATTAATCTTTATTTTTAAAGTTAGGTAAATCAAGGGCTACGCCGTATAACAAGGAACGTGTTTCCGCCCAAGAATACCAATGCATAAAACAAACAGCGCAATGCTAAATAAAGACAAATGAAGCTATTATAAGACCCAGGTCCCATCACACAATGCAACGCAAGCCGGAGGACAGGGTTTTACCTTGTGATAGCCAAAGAATGCTTGATACATTTAAAAACACATTATTTTGATATTACTATAAGTGTATAATGTCAAAACAATTTCAATCATAAGTATCAATCATAGACGGCATAGTATCCCATGCTACTATGTCGCCATACTAGGTTCTACAAATAAAACCGAATGTCACGTATTGGAAATTGGATTCCATTATGAGTCAAGGCAAGGGGTAAGCTCCTCTCTGTTTGAGACACTCTAGCAAATGTCTCGTGACCACACACAGCGATCCTTGGATCCTCCAAGGCCGGTCCACTCTTACTTTTGAGGATTGACAATTCCTGAACACATGTTTCTCAGTCCTATCAGACCAATATCTGAGGCGCCTCGCATCCAACAACCACACAGGTAAAAATAATATATATGTCAGGGCTAGTAGGTCAATGACATCACCCATAGCTAGAAAGAAACGTCGTGCACTCCTTGGGTCCTTATCCCATTTTTGACTCATACCGAGGTGTGAGGCTCGCGAATTAACGCTATACACAAAGCTGTGCCACATAGGCCGTGCTTTGATCATCAACCACAAGACTTTTCTTTTCAATAGAAGCCCTGATCATCTACCACTTAGGCATGCCATACAGGCAATTCATGCCATGCGATTGATATCTACCGATATATAACCTCTAAACTTGTACGTCTCAGAGAAGGGCGTTAAGCAAGAGAATAAATTCTCCGTCGCCAAACAGATATATATTTAATAGAAATCAATCACACAGAATAAAATCCATTGTCAGACACACAATCCATTTACAAGTTCATTCTGGGTCTGAACGAAACCGGAGGAACCTTATTCCTCGCATATCCATCGATCTCTAAGTACGTCTGTACGATCACCAACTGATTCCCTCCTCTTGGGTGTACAGCCCAATCAAGATTATCAATAATCATCCAAACGATGTGAAGACCTCCAGTCTTCAACCACCGTCTTCATCTTCGACTTTTCGTCGAATCGGTTATTCAGAATGGATATAAACCCGGCCTTTCCGAATAACCCGCGCATATAATAAACAAGTGTTACACAAATACAATATACGCCTCATTCCAATTCAGGATATTCTTTTATTCAAATATTCACACCCTTCGGGAAAAGTTCCCATTAATTTATCAAAGATAAATTCTTCTAAATTTGTTCTTTAATCTTCCTTTGGTTATCATTTCGAACCATGTTAAGGTTTTCCTAACTAGTTGGGATTAGCGAACCACGCCGAAGTAATCATTTATTTTATTTCCCAATCCCAGCCTATTCATCCCATGGAGAAAAACTGGTAATACTCCATATCTAACACCACGGTGTTATCGGTAAATATAATTACCATTTCACGTTCAAATCTAATTAAAGATTTAACTATCGCTTTGGAGCAAAACTGGTGATACTCCATTCTCGATCACTTTAATCTAATTAAAGATTCATTAAAACTCCACTTAGTTTTAATCTTCCCACAAATCAATACCCTGACTTTAACTGGGTTAAAGTACCAATGTCATCTAAAACACGGTTCACGATAAACCCAAAATCACTTTCCATTGTTAATCGTGTTAAAGAACAGGTGTTATTCAAAACACCGCTCACGATAAACCCCAAAAACCAATTTAAATTCAATTCCAATTAAATACTAATTAACTGGACAATTTCACTAAATATTAATTAAAAGATTTATTCTTTTCTAAACTGGGTTCAAGAACAGTGTTATTTAAGACACCATTTACGAGGAACCCAAAATCCCATTTGATATTAAATACAAGGCTCTGAATAGAAAATATATCGGCTTATATTCAATATCAAATTCTGAAATCAACAAATATCATATTGGAAATAACGATATAAATATATCTTTCAAATTTCCTCAACCATATTAGTATAATCACGAAATCCAACATCGAAAGATTCCGAAGATAAATTCGATTCAAATCTAATCCAATTCACGTATTGGAAATTATGATTTTTTATTTTTAAAACCACTTCAAATCTAGTTCAAAACTAGTTCGTTTTGATAAAAATATATTTTTATCCTTTCAAATATGGAATTTTTCATCCCAATTATTTCAAAATCATTTATTATGATTTTACACAAATTATTAATATTTTTAATAATTTTATCGAGGCCCGTACAGTCGGTTTTCAATAACGGCCACCGAACTGCACTTACAACGACCTTTTCCAAATTTGATTTGGACATAATTCCAAATCCAACCATTAGATTTCAGATTTCTAATATTCATTGGAAAGCCCTTTTCGATACGAACCCAACAGTTCTAGTTTCAGCAGAATCCGATGGTCAGATCTCCCGTAACTTCAATTCGAAGTCAATGGTCGAAATTCGCAAACGGTCGCGGCGCGGCATATTCTATTCAGGCCATTGAATATATATAATATATATATTATATATACTTCATCGATTTCAATTCAAAACATATTTTATAAATCGTTTTAAATTCGTTTTCAAAACAAATTCAACTTCATATTCAATTTCATATATAATTTGAATATTTCATATCATTAATATATAAATGATAATAGTTTCAAAACGTTATATTTTGAAATCACTTCATTTTCTATATTCATTATAAAAACGAATATAATCGATATAAATATCGTTCACGTCAAAATGGCGCATATCTAATCAACACAGATTTATATATTTCAATAACTTCGTTATTCTATTCAACAAATGAATATTTTCTTCAACACATGAATATATATTTCTATTCAACAAATGAATAGTTATTATTTTTTCTTAAAATAAAAATGTGAATTTTATTGTATAAATATTTCGTTCAAAACATGAATAGTTTCAACACATGAATAGTTTCAACACATGAATATTCTCAACACATGAGTATCGTCAACACATGACTATTTTGTTTATTCAACACATGAATATAATTTATTTTCTAAATTGGAATGAGACCCACTGAATTACCATATAATGTTAATTATATGGATTCCATACAACACATGTATATAATAGCAACGATAAATAATCAACATCATCCAGAGTGCACCACACAACTGCATAAGCATTAAATATATCTAATTAACACTTACACAGTCTGTCAATCAAATGATCGACATACCACTAAACAATTGGGATTAGTGTACATCGAATATCATCCTAACACTCATGTGGGGTTTCAATCCACAAACACTGAATATTATTTGTGCAGTTGGGCGACGTGTAAAATTTACCATCCTAATCAATATCCTTCAGATTAGTGTACATAATCAAATCGTCTGATTTGTAAACGAATATTTATTTATTCACATTCACATTAAAAATTATATTTTTAACTATAAATAATTTATTTCAACACATGAATATATTTCCATTCATTCCACATCACAATCAATTTTCACCACACAACAAAATCAAACAAGTTGTCCATGGTCTGTGGACAACGGGTGTTGGGTGCTGCTAAGCACCGTCTGCATCCTAGTATTTATCTTTAACTAGAAAATAAGAGTTAAAGTGAGAAGTTCTCACCGATTAGCTAAACCAAACACCGCGGCTCTTCATATGTAGGAAATCTTCGCCGTTCTCGCCTTTTGTCACTTTCGTTGCTCGCATTCACTACATATATAAAAATCACATATTTTTACTTCGCCTTCAAGATGATAAAAATAGCATCTTTAACACGATGTTTTCATTATAAAGATTATATTTTTATTCTAAACCGACATATATAAATAATCGAATTTTTATCGCTTCTTCATATATATAAAAATCGTATTTTTATATCGATGTTCACATAAAAAAATCTTATTTTTCTCTTGCCATTCTCTATATAAAAATCACATTTTTATATATAAAGATCGTATTTTGATATCTCTACTACATATATAAAAATCACTCCTTTATACCGCTACTTCCATGATAAAAATTATATTTTTATCTTGCTAGTAATATGATAAAAATTATATTTTTACTTCTCTACATACATAAAAATTATATTTCTATTACTCTACATAAATAAAAATCATATTTTTAATTTTCACATATAATAAAAATCATATTTTTCTATGATGAAAATTCTATCTTTTCGCCAATAAAAATTATATCTCTCCTATAATAAAATTCATTTTTACTATAACACGAAAAATCAGTTTAAATCAAAGAAATAAATAAAATAATGGTAAGAAAAAAACATACATTTTTAATTAGAGGAGGGGGGTAGAGGCGGTCTGAGGTGGCTAGGAGGAGAGCGCTGGTGGTGGTGAGAGTGCGGTGGGTCCTGGGGGGTAACGGCGGCGGTTCAACTCAGCAGAGGAGGGAGGAAGAGGGAGCGGGAGGAGGAGCAAAGAGGAGGAAGGGGAATCGAAAAGGGGTGTGCGGCAGGCGAGGCGGCAGCGATGCCCCCCCAAAGGCGCGGCAGTGCGATTTTTTTCCCAAGGGTTTTTTTTATTTCATCCTGACATCGGGTAAAGAGAAAAGGAAAAAGGGTGAGGGAGTTTAAGTATATACATAATGTAATAATTTAATATATTTTTTCCTTAAAAAATTGACTTTACATTCAAACACCAAAAGAGGCCCAACGACTGTCGTCCCTAGCGTATTAACCCTATTCTGAACACAATGCGATATGTTTCGTAAGCCACTTCCATCGTTTCGATCAGTTTCCGTTGAAATTAAAATAAAAATATGTATATTGAATTTTAAACGTACATTTCAATTTGCCGGGGTCACGTATGACCTCTAAAAATTCCCGAAAAATATTTTCTAGCTTCGTATTGACAATACGGTCCTAACAAAATTAATTTCGTCAAATTCATAGACCGTTTGGAAAATGGCCATTTTCCAGTCGATTGAATTCAACTGAAATTGGTCAAATACATTTTCTTCTGCCACTCTCACATATTAATTCAGAAAATTATGAATTTTGAAACCTAGCAATAACATGACATCCCGGATCCAACAAAAGTGGTTTCGTTAAAAACCGAGGTCGTTTGCAAAATTTCCATTTTTAAGGGCCAGAATTCCATAGTGACTATTCTGAATTTTCAATTGGACATTACTTTTTATCCCCGCTATGAAATTTTGATTTTTCAGATTCGTTGGAAAGATATTCTCAAATAGATTCTAATATTTTTGGTTTTGCTAAAATCAGGTTTATTTTGAATCCTGTACATTCATTTGAAATTCGAAATCGAAATTTCAAACTACCGCGCCATATTCAATTCCTTTTATAATTAAAAATAAATAATTATATTCTAACGTCGTTCTATATAAATATATACGTTCGAATTCTATTCAAAATAAATTTCTCGTCGTTATTATTTAAAATAAATCAATTTAAATATTGAAAATTCATTAAAATTGTCAAAATAAAATTTTTAAATTGGCTCAGAATTTTCGGGTTGTTACTATCTCCCCCACTTAAAACTTTTCGTCCCCGAAAAGGAACGAAGCTGAAAGTTGTTTAACAAACCAACTCAACTTCCATTATTTTCTTTACGGGTTAAGTTCTTCAACTTTTCAGTTTCTAAGAACTTTTCAAATTCTTCAAAAAATTTGGCTAACGCCCTAAATTTCCGAAAAATTTCGCCATAACCTCCCCTGCACCGAGAACTTCGGGATATTTCAAATAGCCTCCCATGGCCCTCACCAATCCAAAAGAAAAAGAAAAAGCCAAGCGGCTAGCCAATCGGCTCATAAAATCATCCAAACCCAAAGAAATACAATAAACATGTACTTATTTGTCGGGCAAACAATTTTATTCCTCTTCTCTAGCCTCCTTATTATGACATGTTTAATGGATATACATGTATATGCATGCAATTGAAATCATTTTTCAATACAGTTCAATATTCGGTTCAATTAGGCTAAATGATTAAAAATATCAAACCAATAATCAAACAACACAACCATCAATCAATTAGTTGATTAGCTTTTCAAATTCATAATTTTGATATATAGCCAAAAATCATATTTTTGATGCCAAATCACAACATATAATCCTGTCCAGCTTTGGTTCTCACACCAGTCTAATGGAAATATATAAATATCACACCTTCGAAACTCGAACATAAATACTGATGAAGTCATGACAATTATCAGTACCATCCCCGGGCGACTAGAGTATGATTCTATATCTATCTAATATATTAAAACCTTGAATATACGTTCATGACGCGTATATGCAAAATCTTTATATACTCGATTGTCCAAATTCAATATAAATAAAATATTCAAATACGTACAAAATGGTTTAAATTTTCAAAACAAAACTTGTTTTCAAATTTATTTTAAAATTTTTACTCTTTACACTCGTTCTAGGACACTACTAATCCCATCTCTAATGAGTCAATCTCATTGGATATTACTAATCCAATCTCTGATGAATTCTTTCGTTTGGTTCTAATATGTCTTGTTCTCGAGCTCTGTAAACCAAAGCTCTGATACCGAATGAAGCAACCCGAACTTCCCCGATCTCCGAAGAGAAGAGAAAGAACGAATTACTTTGAAGACAAGACGAATCAGAACACAAGCAGAAGAACATTTCATTGTTTATTACAACAACTCCATCAGAATACAAGAATATACAGAGTATAAATAAATATTACACATTTGATAAATATCAGAGATTTAAATTACATTTAAATACATAGCAGCGGAAGAATAATACAAAGCACAACTGAAAGGAATACACAGATACAGAGCTTTCCGAGTATCGTTCCAGCTGTAAACCAGGATCCTGTGAATATAAATCTGCAAAATCAAAACTACTAGCTGCCCGTGTCGAAAATAAGGGCACCCATAGTTTAGGTTAAAAAAATAAACTCCATGTCAGTCATTTGACTGGTGTGAGAACTAAAAACAGTTATTAATCTTTATTTTTAAAGTTAGGTAAATCAAGGGACCACGCCATATAATACGGAACGGTTTTCCTCCCAAGAATACCAGTGCATAAAACAAACAGCGCAATGCTAAATAAAGAAAAATGAAGCTATTATAAGACCCAAGTCCCATCACACAATGCAACGTAAGCCGGAGGATAGGGGTTTACCTTATAATAGCCAAAGACTGCTTGATACGTTTAAAAACACATTATTTTGATATTACTATAAGTGTATAATGTCAAAACAATTTCAATCATAAGTATCAATCATAGACGACATAGTATCCCATGCTACTATGTTGCCATACTAGGTTCTATAAATAAAATCGAATGTCACGTATTGGAAATTGGATTCCATCATGAGTCGAGGCAAGGGGAAAGCTCCTCTCCGTTCGAGATACTCTAGCAAATGTCTCAGGACCACACACAGCGATCCTTAGATCCTCCAAGGTCGGTCCTCTCTTACTTTTGAGGATTGGCAATTCCTGAACACACGTTTCCCGGTCCTATCAGACCTATATCTGAGGCACCTCGCATCGAAAATCCACATAGGTAAAAATAATATATATGTCAGGGCTGGTAGATCACTGACATCACCTATAGCTAGAAAGAAACGTCAAGCACTCCTTGGGTCCTTATCCCGTTTTTGACTCATACCGAGGTATGAGGCTCGCGAATTAACGCTATACACAAAGCTGTGCCACATAGGCCGTGCTTTGATCATCAACCACAAGACTTTGCTTTTTAACAGAAGCCTTGATCATCTGCCACTTAGGCATCCCACACAGGCAATTCATGTCATGCGATTGATATCTATCGATATATAACCTCTAAGCTCGTACGTCTCAGAGAAGGGCGTTAAGCAAGAGAATAAATTCTCCGTCACCAACCAGATATATATTTAATAGAAATCAATCACACAGAATGAAATCCAATGTCAGACACACAATCCATTTACAAGTTCGTTCTGGGTTTGAACGAAACTGGAGGAACCTTATTCCTCGCATATCCATTGATCTCCAAGTACGTCTGGACGATCAGCAACTGATTCCTTCCTCTTGGGTATACAGCCCACTCAAGATCATCGATAATCATCCAAACGATGTGAAGACCTCCGGTCTTCAACCACCGTCTTCATTTCGACTTATCGTCGAATCGGTTATTCAGAATGGGTATAAACCCGGCCTTTTCGAATAACCCGCGTATATAACAAACAAGTGTTACACAAATACAACATAAGCCTCATTCCAATTTAGGATATTCTTTTATTCAAATATTCACAACCTTAGGGAAAATTTCCCATTAATTTTATCAAAGATAAATTCTTCTAAATTTGTTCTTTAATCTTCCTTTGGATATCATTTCGAACCATGTTAAGGTTTTCCAAACTCTCGGAATTAGCTAACCACACCAAAGTAATCATTTATTTTACTTCCCAATCCCAGCCTATTCATCCCATGGAGCAAAACTGGTAATACTCCATATCTAACACCACGGTGTTATCGGTAAATATTAATTACCATTTCACTTCAAATCTAATTAAAGATTTAACTATCGCTTTGGAGCAAAACTGGTGACACTCCATTCTCGATCACTTTAATCCAACTTAAGATTCATTAAAACTCCACTTAGTTTTAATCTTACCACAAATCAATATCCTTACATTAACTGGGTTATAGAACCAATGTCATCTAAAACACGATTCATGATAATCCAAAAATCACTTTCCATTGTTAATCGGGTTAAAGAACAGGTGTTATTCAAAACACAGCTCAAGATAAACCCCAAAAACCAATTTAAATTCAATTCCAATTAAATACTAATTAACTGGACAATTTCACTAGATCTTAATTAAAAGATTTATTCTCTTCTAAACTGGGTTCAAGAACAGTGTTATTTAAGACACCATTCACGACGAACCCAAAATCCCATTTGATATTGAATACAACGCACTAAATAGAAAATATATCGGCTTATATTCAATATCAAATTCTGAAATCAACAAATATCATGTTGGAAATAACGATATAAATATATCTTTCTAATTACCACAACCATATTTGTATAATCACGAAATCCAACATCGAAATATTCCGAAGATAATTTCAATTCAAATCCATTCCAATTCACGTATTGGAAATTCTGGGTTTTTTTTTAAAACCGCTTCAAATCTAGTTCAAAACCAGTTCATTTCGATAAAAATATATTTTTATCCTTTCAAATATGGAAATTTTCATCCCAGTTCTTTCAAAATCATTTATTATGATTTTACACAAATTATTAATATTTTTAATAATTTTATCAAGGCCCGTACAGTCGGTTTCAATAACGGCCACCGAACCGCACTTACAGCGACTTTTTCCAAATTTGATTTGGACATAATTCCAAATCCAACCGTTAGATTTCAGATTTCTAATATTCATTAGAAAGCTCTTTTCGATACGAACCCAATGGTTCCGGTTTCAGGAGTCCGACGCTCGGATCTCCTGTAACGTCAATTCGAAGTCAATGGTCGAAATTCACGAACGGTCGCGGCGCTTCTATTCAGGCTATTTAATATATATATATATATAATATATATTATATATACTTCATCGATTTCAATTCAAAACGTATTTTATAAATCGTTTTAAATTCGTTTTCAAAACAAATTCAACTTCATATTCAATTTCAAATCTAAATTGAATATTTCATATCATTAATATATAAATGATAATAGTTTCAAAACGTTATATTTTGAATTCACTTCCTTTTCAATATTCATTATAAAGACGAATATAATTGATATAAATATCGTTCGCGTCAAAATGGCGCATATCTAATCAACACGGCTTTATATATTTCAATAACTTCGTTATTCTATTCAACAAATGAATATTTTCTTCAACACATGATTATATATTTCTATTCAACACATGAATAGTTATTATTTCTTTCTTACAATAAAAATGTGAATTTTATTATATAAATATTTTGTTCAGCACATAAATATTCTCAACAAATGAGTATCGTCAACACATGACTATTTTGTTTATTCAACACATGAATATAAATTATTTTCTAAATTGGAATGAGACCCACTCAATTACCATATAATGTTGATTATATGGATTCCATACAACACATGTATATTATAGCAACGATAAATAATCAACATCATCCAGAGTGCACCACACAACTGCATAAGCATTAAATATATCTAATTAACGATTACATAGTCTATCAATCAAACGATCGACATACCACTAAACAATTGAGATTAGCGTACGTCGAATATCATACCAACACTCGTGTGGGGTTTCAATCCACAAACACTGAATATTATTTGTGCAGTTAGGCGACGTGTAAAATTTATCGTCCCGATCAATATCCTTCAGATTAGTGTACATAATCAAATCGTCTGATTTGTAAATGAATATTTATTTATTCACATTCACGTTAAAAATTATATTTTTAACTATAAATAATTTATTTCAACACATGAATATATTTCCATTCATTCCACATCACAATCAATTTTCACCACACGACAAAATCAAACAAGTTGTCCATGGTCTGTGAACAACAGGTGTCGGGTGCTGCTAAGCACCGTCTGCATCCTAGTATATATCTTTAACTAGAAAACAAGAGTTAAAGTTAGAAGTTCTCACCGATTAGCTAAACCAAACACCGCGGCTCTTCATATGTAGGAAATCTTCGCCGTTCTCGCCTTTTGTCACTTTCGTTGCTCGTATTCACTACATATATAAAAATCACATATTTTTACTTCGCCTTCAAGATGATAAAAAATAACATCTTTAACACAATGTTTTCATTATAAAGATTATATTTTTATTCTAAATCGACATATATAAATAATCGAATTTTTATCGCTTCTTCATATATATAAAAATCGTATTTTTATTTCGACGTTCACATAATAAAAATCATATTTTTCTCTTGCCATTCTCTATACAAAAATCACATTTTTATATATAAAGACCGTATTTTTATATCTCTACTACATATGTAAAAATCACTCCTTTACACCGCTACTTCCATGATAAAAATTGTATTTTTATCTTGCTAGTAATATAATATAATTATATTTTTACTTCTCTACATACATAAAAATTATATTTTTATTACTCTACATAAATAAAAATCATATTTTTAATCTTCACATATAATAAAAATCATAATTTTCTATAATGGAAACTCTATCTTTTCACTAATAAAAATTATATCTCTCCTATAATAAAATTCAGTTTTACTATAACAAGGAAAAATCAGTTTAAATCAAAAAAATAAATAAAATAATGGTAAGAAAAAAACTTACATTTTTAATTAGAGGAGGGGTTAGAGGCGGTTTGAGGTGGCTAGGAGAAGAGCGTCGGTGGTGGTGAGGGTGCTGTGGGCCCTGGGGGGTAACGACGGAGGTTCAACTCAGCAGAGGAGGGAGGAAGAGGGAGCGGGAGGAGGAAGGAAGAGGAGGAAGGGGAATTGAAAGGGGGGCGCGACAGGTGAGGCGGCGGCGATGCCCCCCCTAGAGGCACGGCGGCGCGATTTTTTTCCCTAGGGTTTTTTTTTCTTCCTGACATCGGGGAAAGAGAAAAGGAAAAAGGGGGAGGGAGTTTAAGTATATATATAATATAATAATTTAATATATTTTTTCCTTAAAAAGTTGACTTTACATTCGAACACCAAACGAGGCTCAACGACTGTCGTCCCTAACGTATTACCCCTATTCGGAACACAATGGGATATATTTCGTAAGACACTTCCATCGTTTCGATCAGTTTCCATTGAAATTAAAATATAAATCTATATATTGAATTTTAAATGTACATTTCAATTTATCGGGGTCACATATGACCTCTAAAAATTCCCGAAAAATATTTTCTAGCTTCGTATTGACGATACAGTCCTAACAAAACTAATTTCGTCAAATTCTGAGACCGTTTGAAAAATGGCCATTTTCCAGTCGATTGAATTCAACTGAAATTGGTCAAACACGTTTTCTTCGGCCATGCTCACATATTAATTCAGAAAATTATGAATTTTGAAACCTAGCAATAACTTGACATCCTAGATCCAACAAAAGTGGTTTCGTTGAAAACCGAGGTCGTTTGCAAAATTTCCATTTTTAAGGGCCAGAATTCCACAGCGACTATTCTGAATTTTCAGTTGGACATAACTTTTTATCCCCGTTATGAAATTTTGATTTTTCGGATTCGTTGGAAAGATATTCTCAAATAGATTCTAATATTTTTGGTTTCGCTAAAATTCGGTTTATTTTGAATCCTGCACATTCATTTGAAATTCGAAATCGAAATTTCAAACTACCGCGCCATATTCAATTCCTTTTATAATTAAAAATAAATAATTATATTCTAAGTCGATCTATATAAATATATACATTCGAATTCTATTCAAAATAAATTTCTCGTCGTTATTATTTAAAATAAATCAATTTAAATACTCAAAATTCATTAAAATTGCCAAAATAAAAAAATTAAATTGGCTCAGAATTTCTGGGTTGTTAACGAAAAGATAAAAATATATTTTTATCGAAATGAACTAGTATGAACTAGAATTATGAAATCCAATATTTTTAAATAAATAAATTGGATTTGAAATGGTTTTAAAAATAACCAGAATTTCCAATATATGAATTGGAATGGATTTGAATCGAAGTTATCTTCGGAATATTTCGATATTGGATTCCGTGAGTATACGGATATTGTGGTGGAATTTGGAAGATATACATATCGTTATTCCAATACGGTATATGTTGATTCCAAAATTTGATATTGAATATAAGTCGATATATTTTCTATTCAGAGCCTTGTATTTAATATCAAATGTGATTTTGGGTTTGTCGTGAATGGTGTCTTCATTAACACTGTTCCTAAACCTAGTTGAGAAAAGATTAAATCTTTTTATTTAGATTTAATGAAGTATACCAATTAATTAATATTTAATTGGAATTGAATTGAAATTGGTCTTTGGGTTTATCGTGAGCCGTGTTTTAAAGGACATTGGTTCTTTAACCCAGTTAAAGAAAGGAATAAGATTTTGGGTTGTCGTGAATGGAATCTTTAATAATACTTTTCTTAGACCCAATGGAGTTAAGAAAATCAGAAACTAAATGGAGATTAGTTAAGTTGAATGGTTTCCTGGATATTGATTCGATGTTGGTTTCGGCATTCGGGATTAGTACTTAGGGAATTGTTCACTTGCTAATTTATGGTTAAAGGCTGATGGAATGGAAATGTTATTTTGGGTTTATCGTGATCCGTGTTTTAAATGACATTGGCTCTTTAACCCAGTTAAAGACAGGATATGATTTCCCAAGTTAAACAATCGTTAATATTGATTTTTGGGAAGATTAAAACCAAATGGAGTTTTAATGCATGTTTAATTAGATTGAAATGATATTCAAAGGAAGATTAAAGAATAAATTTAAAGAATTTATCCTAGATAAAATTAATGGGAACCTTTCCCAAAGTTTAAGAATATTTGAATAAAGAAATATTCTGGATTGGAATGAGACGTATGTTGTGTTTTTATAGCACTTGTTTATTATATACGCGAGTTATTCAGAAAGACCGGGTTTATCCCATTCTGAATAGCTGATTCGACGATGTGTCGAGGATGAAGATGGTGGTTGAAGACCGGAGGTCTTCACATCGTTTGGATGATTACTGATGCCATGATTGGGCTGTACACCCAAGACAAGGTAATAAGTGGTGATCGCCCAGACGTACTTGGAGATCGATGGATATGCGAGGGTCTCTCACCTTTATTGGACATATGGGGGAGGGTTAAGGTGCCTCTGGTTTCATTCAGACCCAGAACGAACTTGTAAATGGATGTGCATCTGACATCGGATTTCATTCTGTGTGATTGAGATACATCGGTTGCATAGCATGAATTGCCTGTGTGGCATGCAGAGATGCAAATGATCAAGGTATCTGTTGAGAAGCAGTGTCTTGTGGTTGATGATCAAAGCACGGCTTTAATATAGCGTAGCTTTGTGTAACATTAATTCGCGAGCCTCGCACCCCGTTGTGAACCTGAAACGGGGGAGAACCTCAGGCAGGACATGCGTTTCCTTCTAGCTAGGAGTGGTGTCAGTGGTTTTGCAAGCCCTGACAAGTTTGACTCATGTGGTTGTTGGATAGCGAGGCGCCTCGGTTATATCGGTCGTTCCAGGGCCGATAGTTTGGTCGGGATATGACTAGTTTATGCTCCATAGTGCAGGGAAACGCATTGTTCAGGCATTTTAATCCACTCCGTATGGACCGGCCCTGACGATCTAAAGGCTTGACAGAGTACTTGCCTGAGGGGCGGGCTAGAGCGTCTCGAAGCGGTAAGGACGATCCCTTGCCTTGTTTCACAAATGGAAATCCTACTTCCAATACGACATTTTGCGGTTTTAATTGTAAACCTATATATGGCGACATAGTGGTATGGGGCACTTATGCCGTTTATGATTGATACTTATGATTGAAATTGTTTTGACACTATACACTTATAGTGATAATAAATGATGAAATTTCACGTACCAAGCATTTTTGGCTATTATAAGGTAAAAACTCTATCCACCGGCTTGCATTGCATTTGTGATGGGACCTAAGTCTTATAATACCTTCATTGTTCTATATTTAGCATTGCGATGTTTGTTTTATGCACTGGTATTCTTGGGAGGAAACCCGTTCCATTTTATACGACGTGGTCCCTTGATTTACCGAACTTAAAAATAAAGAATAATAACTGTTTTAGTTTGCACACCAGTCACATGACTGACCTGGAGTTTATTGTTTTAACCTAAACTCCGGGTGCCTGAATTTTCCACATAGGCAGCTAGTAGTTTTGGTTTTGCATATTTATATTCACAGGATCCTGATTTAGAGCTGGAATGATATTCAGAAAGCTCTGTATCTGTATATTCCTTTCAGTTGTGCTTTGTATTATTTTCCGCTGCATTGTAACTAGTAAATCTCAGATATTTAGTAAATGTGTAATATTTATTCATACTCTGTATATTCTTGTATTCTGATGTAAATTGTTGTAATAAGCAATGAAATGTTCTTCGATTTGTGTTCTGATTTGTTGTGTTCTCAAAGCAATTCGTTCTTCCTCTTCTCTTTGGAGACCGGGGAAGTTACGGGTCCTTACATGAAGTCGTTGGTTAAATATTGATTCTATTTATTTTAATATTTCATATTGATATGAAATTAGTGTTATTTAGTTGATTAACTTCTGTTGATGCAAGGAAACATGCTGGAGGGATCCAACTGGATTCCTCAACAATTATTGTTGTTTTTCATATATTACGTTATATGATGTGATAAATTATCTGTGGTTGATTATTGTGTATTTAGGATGTTTGAACAACGTTGACCTGATATAACTGGTATTTAAATACCGTAAAATATAATTGAATATATTAGAAAAGAATTCGAGTTTTAAAAGGAAAAAAAAATCTATTTTTAAACAGAAATTGAATTTCGAATGGACTGGAATATAATAACTTGTTTTAATTATATTAAAACGAGAAGTTTGGGTTATAAACCATATTTAAAAATGATTTGAAATAATTATTATAAAATAATTTGGAAATGTAAATTCAAGAAGGAATATTAGAAAGGGAAATGGGAATCGTTTTCAAAATGTAACAGCCCACATTTTACGTATCGGAGGATTGTAAAATATTTTTATTTCATTCCTTGAGGGTTGGATCGTTCTCATATTTTGAATGCTACTTATGAGGATGTGAGACATGTGCATAATTTTTACCAATTTTATTTGTGACCATATTGCCCCTATCAGTCTTGTACATGGCATAATTTTTGATTCGGGTCGAATCAGAGGGTGACACTTGTGCCACTGGAAAGGAATTGGTGGTTGCCTTTCCATAGACTGGTTACATTAAGGATTTGGCTCAGCGGATTGGGAGGAATCGTTGTTTTAAGGTTTCTCAGTTGGTTGTTCAGCTTTGGATAGCCACAATGGGATGATTTGGGAAGGTCCATTGGTGGGCTATTGGAAGGGTATAAATAGGGGATAAGGGATATGGGAAATGGTTTTAGTTTCCCACTCTCTTATTTGGTTCCTTGTTCTCCTCCTTCCTCTAACACCTTTCCACCATTAAAAATCCAAATCATAGAGGGAAATCATAGATCTATACATTGGAGGCTAGATCTACATCAACTGAAGCAAGATTTCATCGGATCAAGAGGTTTGGTGCGAGGTGCTTGCTATTCGGATTCTTATTTCATCAATTTTAGCTAGTTTTGGATAACCAATGAGTGGTATGAATCTCTCACATGGATCTAATAAAGCATATGATTGTTTGTTCATATTTTTCATCAAGTGCAAGTGTTTTTCCATAGATTTTTGCATTGGCAAGTCCATTTTCATGTGAATCGCCTTATGATCTGATTTAGCAAGTTTAGATAAGTAATTTCAACGATATTTCATGTAAATGTGCAAGTTAAATCCATGATTTTGTTCATATGTACGCTTATGGTGATTTTGGTGAATTTTACATGATTATTGATAGAATTTCCATATTGGTATTATTATTGACTTCATAACACTTTTGTGGTCATATTGGATGATTAGATGAGTTGGTTTCATCGAACGAATCGTTTTGGCAAAGTTTTGGTCGAAATTGGAGTTGCATTGAAGGATGCAGGTTTTGGGTCGAACATAGTGGGTCGAGCATGGTGGGTCGAGCACGGTGGGTCGGTCGAGCCTAAGCCATGTCTTGGAGAATAAGTCAGAACCATATCCTGGTCCGTCGGTCTCATCTTGATCAGGATGGTCACGATGGGTTGGTTCGGTATTAGTGAGGGTCAGTCGAGCATATCTAGAGTTCTGATTTTAGAGTAGCTAGATCAGTCTTAGGGTGGGTCGGTCGCACCTGAGTGGGTCGGGTCGAGCAGTATCTTGGGTTGAGCGAGTAACTGGGTCGAGCGAGTAATGATGCATGGGGTCTAGCAAGCAACTGGGTCAGTCCGGGGATTGTTACACTGGTTTGGTCCCAAGTGCAGGAGTGGGTCGGCCATAGCGGAGGGGTCGAACAGGTACGATCGATCATGTAGGACAAGGTGATTTCTAAAAAAATTATTTCCGAGTATGATCCAGATTTGTGCCAAAGGGTCTGGGAAAAAAATCGAGGGCAACCCCCCGAACCCTAGCCGCAGCGCAGTGATGTAATTGGCTCGATGATGGTGTGACTTCGAAGTAAATTCAATTAGGTAGGTTCGAAGTGTTAAAAGGTGTTCGTTGATTGGTGTAGAACAACGAGTGAGGTGACAACTCAAAGGTCGTGAGTTGGTGGATAATGGTTTCTTAAGAAGGTTGCTTGACCTATGAAAAGTTGTCAAGTTAGATGACTAGAGATGAGAAGGCTGAGAGATTATCGTGGTCGTAAGTTCTAGCAGGCTCAAAGCAGGGGTACGATAGGGGCACCTAAAAGACCGGTTATAGGTCGAGTACCCTAGGTATCGTTGAAAGGCCTAGTTGTCAAGGTTGGACATACATACGTATCGTTCAAAGGCATATGGAGTTTATGCTAGAACCAGGGTTACCATTAGCCCTTGACATATGGCAAGGTTGGTCATCATACGATTAACGATGGTTTCGAAGCAGGATTGGCGATGATAGCTAGAGTTTGTCATGGTTGATTAGTTGTCGTGTTTGAACCGCCTCATGTAGATTGTCCAACATCGAAGTAGATGTTCCTTGAGTACTTGTCTGATATTGGTCTAGGCCTCTGGGGCTTGTGCTTGAGGGATGTTGAATTCGATTAGGATGGTTTACATGAGAGACATATAATCTGGATGTTATGAGTGCTTTTCCATAATTGAATGGGTGTTCTGGTTTCCATGGATGAATGGTTGAATTGTTTATGGTAAAGGCTATCGCTATTTGATGTGGGGAAGATAGGGTTGAGTTCTTCTCTGATGTTGTGGGTAAATTATTATGTTTATCTATCCATTCTCATACACTTTATTGTAGAAGTTTGTTAGTTGTTTTATCGCTCACTAAGACTGTTGTCTGACTCAAGGTTTAATGTCTCCTCTTATTACCTTGGGATGTTCATCCGGTTGTGGATGGGCAGACTAAGTAGAAGGTTACAGGTGATTATTGAGGACGATGTTGCTGTGCTGAGGCGAGCAGGAGGCTGGCGTACTAGTTTTATTACTATCTAGTATATCTGTTTCCGCTGTTTGAGTATTCTATGAGGGTTGTAGTGAGGCCTTATGTACAAACTTCGGTATCCGTTGGATAAACTTTCAGGATGTTGAGAAAGTTTTCAAAAGTTTGCTATATGATGCTTCATTACTATTACCTATTGTATATATTCTATTATATTTTATCCTTGCGCTGTGAGTTCTACGACAGGTTCCGATGTTGTTTACCTACTCTGCTGATCATCCATAGCTTCCTGGCACACTTTTCAGCGCATTGTTCCTCTTGTTTAGTGCAGGGGTTATGGGCGGTCGTCACACAAAAGAAAATGATGAAATTTATTTTGATGTTCGAAATGTGGATTTGTAATTAGAATTCGACTTTGTCAAATATTTTAAGTATGACTAATTTAAAGAAATTATATATTATGTGATTTAACATGAGTTTTAATATATGATTTGAAACTAGTAATTTGTGATATGTGATCGTGGTTTAGTTATAAAGTTGATATATAATTAATTAACAAGAAGTTGTCTTGTAAACATAATATTTGAATATGAATTTATAGAATAACTTGATAAAACATGATTTGAACCTGTAATGGTATTTATAAATAAAAATCAAGATTTGATTGATACAACGAGTCAATGGACTATAGAAGAACAATATTCACATTATAAAGGAATAATGATTTTAGAGCAAATGATTTGCAAGATTTAAATGGTTATAAAAGTAAAATGATTTGTGTAAATAAGAAATTAAGAATGGAGTTAAGGAAATTAGAAACTGAATGAAGACCAGTTAAGTTGAACGGCTTTCTGAGAATTTATCTGATGTTGGTTCCGGCCTTCGGGGTTAATACTTAAGGAATTGTTCTCTTGCTAGTTTACGATTAGGAACTGATGGATGTGGAAAAATAGTGATGTGTGAATAAGACATGGAAATGTTTTCCAATGGTAATAACGTATAATTTCGAAATACGGGAAATAAGGAGTGGTGAATATATGAAAACGTTGTTCCAAGAAATTGTGAAAGGCTAAGCGAGTTGGGAAAATATTTGGGTAAAGGTAATTATGGGAAATTGGTAAATGAAAATGATTATTAATAAATCTATTTAAAGGGGCTTAGTATTGATTGATGATTGAACGGTAAGATTTCCATTTGGAAATAAGACCGTTGTTTGAATATATGTTTTCCTTTTATAGTTAAATAACCAGCTATCAAAGTTTTTGACTATTTCCGTCATCAATACGGAAAGGCTGGGGTCAGATTTATTATCTGAACACCACTCTGTATGGCATTAGCGTTGCGCATGAAATATATTGAAGATAATTGAAGACAAATTTTATGCAAGGTCTGTTCTAGCGATCCTAGGTAGAAATTGCCTAAGATGAATTTACAGAATAGTGGCTTCAGTTTGTCCAGTCCGAGGACAACACGTATGGACGAATGTCTGACTGAGTATATCTAGTAAATCGCGTAAGTTGATCTTTTCAAACGTATTTACGTTGGTGGCGGAGGAATTGATTTTGCTTATACATGTGGTATTTTTAGGGAAATCGATTTATGATTTGGAAGGTATGACGAATTGGCGTTCAAAGTAATTGGAGATGATCTGTCGAAGGATATGTTTTGACCTTAAGCCTCATCAACTGGGAAATGACAAAAATCGGACATGCAACATGGCTAAATAGGTCACACCCAATCAGGGTATATTGTCACCATCTAGAGAATATTCACTTTTGTACTTCTTTTGCTTCTGTATCTCCCAAGAACGGTTATGTTGGTATACCAACCGTAAGGTGACAATATATTTGGAACATTCAAGCGAAATGAACAGCCGGTCATGTGTGGCTGAGTTGCAAGATGTTCTTGTGGAACTCCAGTGTATCCCCTCTAGAGTACACTGATCGGAAGGTGGTTCCATACCTTGCCATAGTTGGAAATCCATTACCCAATAAATGCCCGCGGTTTTGGTTGTATGTTATATATGTAGAACGTGAGATGAAAACTGAAACCACCTGCCATTTTTCTCGCTCCAAGTCGGTAATTAAACCAACTCGAACCATTCAAAATGATAGATTGTTACTTCTTAAATTAGTTATCGTCTTAAATACTATATTACAAAACAAATACACCTTAAAGTTTACATTTTAGAAGTCAACTTCAAACTCCTCAACATATTTTAAAATTTCTAACTCATATCTATTTAGTTCCTTAATTAAAGACGTCCAAATTATCAGTTGTTACATTTTCCCCCACTCAGCGCTTTTCGTCCTCGAAAAGGAAACATCATATAAAATTGTACCTATAAATCTAATAATATCAATACTTCTATTTATGAGCCCTTCAATTAGTTTAAAAGTTATTAGAAGAAAAACAAGTTATAGAAATTTTAAAGCTCAAAATTTTTCTAATGCTCGGATTTGCGGAAAATTTCGGCAGCACCTCCCATGCACGGTTCAATCAGGAAAATATAACAACGCACATCAGGTAATATCCAGGGTAGGATTCTACCAGTTGCACTCCTGGACCGGTGGTAACGCATAGTAGCAACTACCGCCCACCTAGGAACACACTCCCATGTCAAAGGGCGCCCCAAATCGATCATAATGTAATAGAGATGCGATCTCATTTAGTCATGTCATAGCTCCTATTTTAGTCATTTTAATTATGACCCGAAGGTCAAGGATATCCATAATCATTCTTTTTATTCAAATCCAGCAGCCGCCTCCAATCCATCCTACTAAATTCTGGATTCTCCACCACGGGGTCCGTATAAAATTTTCTACCCTAAGGTCAATTTATACGGATATGTGTCATTTCAATCCATTTAAAGGAAAATTCGAGTCCCAGAATCAATCAACCATTTTGTTAGTGCTTTTATTTTGAAAATAAGTCGTGATGCTTGAGATAGTTATTCACTCATTTAAACAGCAATTTATTTATTTTTGTTCTTTTCAAATTTGAGAGGCTATATGAGATATTGCTCCATTTTTTTTCCCTTGTGCACGTGCTGATTGATGTGTTATATACCTTCTGATTGAATTTAATGTCTAATCCTCCCCAAATGTCGGGATCAATTTTCTGTTCAATCTGAATGCACTTTGCAATTGGAATCATTTCTTTCACAACTTGTTGCATGCCAAAAAGTTGGCTACAGTTTGTTAGTTAACCTTCTTACATTATAATTTGTCTATACTTATTCTTAGAATTTTTCCGTAGAAGCTAAAGATGAATTGTGTTCACTCAGCTAAATAACGATACCCGTCATTTTGAACATTTTGAGTTGGTTTAAATAAAAATTTAGAGAGGTCAAACAGGCAGGTCATTACAAAAACATTTTGCTAGATTGATATTTACTTGATTTAGAGACTATTATAATATCAAAAAAGTATTGATTTTAAGAAATGTTTTAGGTTATCGTAAGGTAAAAACCATTCGTGTTTATGTGTGGATCTGTCATACAATCATCTTTTCTTTTGAAATGATTTTTAAAAGTTAAACTGAATGGTTGGAGTTTATTCACACCAGTCCCATGACTGACCCAGGGTTTATTTTGTTTTTGTTTTCCCTAAACTCTTGGGTGCCTAAGCTTGTACGGGTAGTCAAGTAGTCGAGATTTTACAGACATACTTGGAGGAGCTTGGAGCAGGAGGCTTCAACACTAGATAAATATAGAGTTCATTTTTGCTGTGATGTTATATGATAATGGTATGTATATACAGTTACAAGTTTGTATTTCCAAAGTTATGTTATATAGTATATTTTATTCGTTCCGCTGTGAGACTCGTGTTACTCTGATTTTGTTCTGTTGTGATATTCTTCTTCTATTCTAACTTTCTTTCTACTTCTCAACCTCTAACTCCTTTCTATTAATGATCTGGTATTTCCGTTGCCTGAATAGTCGACATGGTGTTTTGTGTTGATTTTCAGTGTTGAAAATTCTCGGGTCGTCACAGTGGTATCTGAGCTGAAGGTTAAGTGACTAACTTGGCTCTGTGGCATAACTCAATAGAGATGAGGTTAGTTTTACCTTAGATTGAGTTTAAGTGTGTGTGTGTGTGTATATATATATATGAGAGTGTATTTGTAGATTGATTAAAATTTATTTTATATTGTGGAGATTTATTGGTTGAGCGGCTTATGAATTCTAGTCGACGGTGGGGCACCACATGGTCGATAGGGGTTTCTAAATGCTTGAATACGATGAACCGATATAGTATGTTTTCTAATGAGGGGAAATGAAATAATTTTACATGAAATATATTTTGATATAAATAAAGAAATTATATTAGAATTATTATAGTACATTGGATGTGTTGGTTGTTATTATAATCGAATAAGATTATAATTGAGATGGTTATAAATAACCAATTAGAAATCGTTTAATTATAAAATATATAAAATCAAATGAACTAAATCTGGAATTAAATCAAAATATAGAATTAAAATTTTGGAAATTGGGAAAGGTATTTGAATTGAATTTTGAATTATATAAGGAAATTTTAAGATTTTGGGTAATTTGAAAATGTTTTTCAAAGATTGTAAAAGGTATTTTGAAGTAATTTCAAAATGAAAGTGTTTGAAAATAAGTTTTGAAAGTGATATAGTACTGAACTCACTTCGATCACTGGAAAATATTTCCAATGATGATCCGGACATCATCGGTGTTCATTTTCGAGTTTCTAAGTGACAGATTACTTCAAAGATTTTGTTTTAATTGTTTTGAGAAAATAAGTTATTCAAAAATTCAAATGTTTTGAATTGTTATTATTATGTAAATATATATGATTTCAAACTGATTTGGAATAAAACCCAGGAATTTGAATTTTGAAATTTAAAATTTAACTAATGAAATTAAATAAATTGAAATGATAAAAAAATGAATTAATAAATTAGAATTTAACTTAAACTAAGTTAAATAAATTTGGATTGGATTTGAGATAATCAGGAATAAGATTGGACTATTGAGTAAGAATCGGAAATTTGAGATTGGAACTGGAAATTGAAATGGATTTTGGCTTGGGTATAAGCTAATGATTGGATTTGTGGATAAGTTGATTGGAGATCAGTTTGGGATACTTGAGTATATGCAGATTGGATAGCAAATGGAAGAGATAGAGTTGTATGCCCGACAAAATGGTACAAGTTTATATTTCATATGAGGTTGATGATTTGTAAGCCTATTTGGCAAGCCGCTTGGCTGTTTGATTTTCTTTTGGATTGAAGAAGGCCTAGAGAGGTGAGTTCTAGTTGTACCAATTGAGCCTTGCAAAGGAGATGATGGCGAAATTTTCGAAAAATTAGAGTGTTAGAAAATTTTCAGTATTCTTGAAAAATTTCATTGTTAGAAATAAACCAATATATTAATTAATATTAATTTGTTCACTTGAAATTGAAATTAAGGAGTGAAATAAAATATTTTAACCTAGTTAATAAGGTTTATAGTATTTTTCTTACCATAGTAAATTCGGGGATGAAATTCTTTTAAAGGGGAAGGAATGTAACGTCCTAGAATTTTAGCAATTTAATAATTATTTATTTATTTTAATATATTGGTTTAATAATTTAAATGTTTTGAATTTAATTAATTGATTATTTAATTATTATAAATAGTGAGATAATATATATATTTTCTGAAATGGTTGAATTTGCAATATTATGGGAATTGGATAATCTAATGGTTATAACTCAGTTTAGAATTGAATTAATATAATGAATTTACTTATAAATGATAATTGAACATATTTAATTATTATATAATTTAAAACGAGCTCGTAATGTCGCGGTAGTTCGTAACATTGAGTTTTGAACTTCAATTAAGTATACAGGATTCGTTATAAGTTAGATTTCTTTGAAATAAGAAACATTTGAATCTGTTGAACTATATTTTTCTAATGGAAGTGAAAATTCGAGTTTTCTCGTATAGATTGTAAGTTATGTCAAAATCAAATTTTCAGAAAATCACTAAGGCACAACGATTTATTTAATATAATTAAATGTAGGTTTCGAATTTGGACAAGATTTTTGAGATGTATACTTAATTTAATTTATAGAATTTTTCTGTAATTTTTATTTTGGAAAAATAAGCTATTTTTCGTTTGACGTATTTTACACCTTATATCAACATTTTTGGGATTTCACAAAATAAGTTATCTTGTCTATTTTATTTTATTTTCGGCATCGTAGCCCATTGTTTGACACGACTGTATTTTTATTTTTGTCCATAAAGGCACATACATACACAGTTGTACATCTATGAACACTAGACGTCTATGAACCATTTTACACAAATTTGACAAACATCTCATGAGGTGCCTTGCCAAATATATTGCAACTGTGCTCGTCTAGTTTTAAGTATTTGCATCATTGAACAATACAAAAGATATCAAACGCAATCAATATTGTAACACCCTAACTCCGCTAGGGTCACTCACAAAGGGAATGCCCTAGTTTTGGTGGAGTATTATCTAGGTAAACATACACAGAGATATCACAAGGCAGAACATAAATAAAGCAGCGGTAGAAATTAAAAACCAAATTTTTATTACTTTCAAGAAAAGAGTCAAAACCCCATATATCCAAGGTACAAATTATTCCATTACATCAAGTTCCAAATAAAGAAGCATAAACTTAAGATAACAAAAGTAAATTATTCCCCATAAATAGCAGAAGCAGCCATAGCATAGCTTAAGACCAAACCGTACATGAGCTGTCAGAAAGCAAGCTAAATCCAAGCTAAGAGCTAGTGTTTCCTCCCTGAGAACCAAGGGGGAAACGAAAGAAAAAGAGACGAAAGAAAAAGGGTCAATCATAAGACTGGTAACCCTAGTGACTTTCAGTATAAAAACTAGTAAAGGTAACATGACATGTGAAAACTGGAATTAAACATAAGGATGATAACAGAACTGGTAGGATAACATGATAAGTCAAGTCTAGCATCGCATATTCGAGATTCGCTGCACCAACTGTACTAGTGTTCTAACCCATGTCAAGTATTAATCATGAAATGATCCCTTGGCCCAATATCATGAAGTACCCATTACTGGGTCCTACGGTACGATCTACTAATCGATCGGCTCCCTACAAGTTCTAGCTTGTTATGTGTCTGTGTCATACGACCCTATCTTGAAATGTAGTTACCTGTGCTAGGTCCACCATAGGGTGTATCAAGACCTATGGTGCCAACCACCGACACGAATCAAGCACGCACAGTGTAAACCTACGGGTGCCCAATGCCTGCTTTTTCAACTCCGGACTACGTGCACGACTATAGTCCGCCTGAACCTATAATGGCGCAACTACTCAACCGTCGTTCTGGTCGCTTACAATCAGCCCGGTAATCGTGCCCCACCCTGCCTAGTCCCAGGGTATCGTGATACATCTAAGTGGGTTACTACTGAAAAGGACCGCGTAACTAGGGTTTCTAATGGGTTAAGTGTTGTCATTCAAATTTGTGACTTAACCCTATCCAAATCATGTATCAAGTTGGTTAAGTGTGTTCAAGCGGTTCAGGACTTAATCCTATCAAATCATCGTGTCAAGTTGGTTAAGTATATTCAAGTGGTTCATGACTTAACCCTATCATGTGGCATTAATTCATTAATGCACCCCAACCTCTCACATTAGACTAACTGTTGTGGTCACTGGATTTGCCGGGCGGTTCCGGGCAGATTTACACCACAACATAGTCTAACCTCGGGTTTTTCGTGCGATATGACCAACTACCCACATTGGATCCTATTGTTTGCAGTCACTGGATTTGTCGGGCGGTTCCGGGCAGATTTACACTACAAACTCAACCCAACCCCGAGTTGGCCATTTTCAAGTTTATCTAATTGTCATGCCCACGTTCAAGTTTTCATGTCAAAATTCATGTCGAGTTTTCATGTCATGTTTCATGTCAAATCGTGTCAAGTTCATGTCCGTATCCAGGTTCAAGTTATAATAACGTTCATGTTCAAAGCCAATTTATGATTTACCTAATCTACCCAAATCGTATTCCCATCGCACATAAGCTCGAATCGATACAAATAAATCTAATTAGGGAATAACATAAAAAGAGATGAGTATAAGGTGGCAGAAGTGATTACTAGCATAACATGGTATGACTTGAGATAAATGGTTATAACATTACTGGAATATGGAATATTGGCCTCAAACATAAAGATTCCAAATCTAGCAAAATAAGGTACTAGTCAAGATAATAGTTGTCATAAGGTGATAGTATAGTCATGGTAACGATTGACATAAGGTGATAGTCATAAACTTGTGACTAATAGCAGATTCAACATGATAATATGAGGGGTTTTTCTTTTTGATTTACAACATGAATAGGCCACAAATCAATGTCATAGTAATATATCCAAAAGTCAAGATCCAAGATGAATGAGAATGGATGTAAAACAGTCATCATACATAGGTCCAATTTCAATTTACAACATATTCATATTACATTTACAGTTTAAATATAAAAATAACTGGGGCTTACAGATCGTGGTTTGAGAATTAGAAAAAGAGAGTCGATGTTGAATCTTTATATGCTTAGTCAAGTCCTAACAGAAATCCCCAAATCAGCAATTCTCTTAACGCATTTTCAACATAGAAGAAGTAGTCCCTTTCTCAAACTTTTCAACTAGAATCAGAGCAGCATAAGGTCAGAGAGAATTTTGTGTAGAGAGACTAGTGCTACGGGCTGTTTATATTGGGTTAGGTCAACGAATGTAGACAGAAACGAGGCCAGAAACATCAAAGTGAATCCAGCTTCAAAAGTGGGCTCGGCCACCAGGTCGACCCCCAGGTCGACACTATGGTCGACCTGGTCCTGGGCAGGTCAACTACATAGTCGACCCCCAGGTCGACCTAGTCCTGGGCGGGAAATTTTCTGCCCAGTCCATTCTAAGATTTGAATTTCAAAATTTGAATTCGAATTCTGAGATGTTTTGAACTCGAAAACTTCGAATGGTCATAACTTGGTCATACTGGCTCCGATTTTCGAAAACTCGGACTCGTTTCCAAGTAGAATTTCGAGACGAATGCAAAGGCGTAACCCGTTTCCCTTGATTTTTATTTTAAAAATTAATTCTGCCTTAATTTATGGTTATTACACGTTATAAAAATACGGGTTGTTACATTCCCCCCCCCCCCCATAAAGGATTTCGTCCCCGAAATCTCTAAGTTAGGGAGGATGTGTCCTACCATCCATCATCCATCTACTCAAAGCATCATCCACAAGCAACCATTGTCCTTAAAAGATTTCTAGTGTTGTATGAACATATGCAGAAAGTGTGTATATGTACTTATCTAATGCAAAAGATCAGGCGGTTACTGATTCAGTAAACCTCCTTAATGCAAAATATGTTAGTGTAATGAATCCCACATGTATGCAAATTCCTAACATAGTTTATAATCTTTACATGAGTGTACAAACATTCATTCATATGCAACATCCAAGTGATAGCATAACAAGTTCCATCCATGTACAAGTATAAACACTCATGCATATGCAACATGAAAATGTGACCAAGCCAATCTAGTGCCTGATGTGTGTCATGCATCCACTAGCAACCACTTGCAACCACTTGCAACCATTTGCAAACATCAACCATAACATGTTTCAATCACATGTTTACATCCATATGGTTCTACCTAAGGTTCTCAAGATAAGATCGAGATGATAACAAGACAAACGTAGATAGTAGAAGCATGATACGAAAAGGTTTTCAAGTTTATAGGAAAAAGAGATCGAGAATGTACCCTCAAAAAGAAATGGGTAAAGCGTGCGTATCTTCTCTTCGGTTTCCCAAATTGTGTCTTCTTGGGCTTCACTCCACTGCACTTTAACTAGCTTGACTTCTTGATTCCTTAGCTTCTTAATCTCCGTTCCTAAGATACGAATCGGAACTTGCCTCAATGTTGCCTCTTTTTCCACTTCTACGTCTTCAAGGATGCTTGGCTCAACCACTTCGGCCGACTCATGCAAGCACTTTCGGAGATGCGAGACATGAAAGACATTGTGTACTCCAGTCAGTTTCTTGGGTAAGTCCACCCTGTAGGCCATCCGTCCAATCCTCTCAGTGATAGGGAACGGTCCTACCAACCTTGGTGCTAGATTTCCAACTGCTCCAAAACGAACTACATTGCATAACGGAGAAACTTTTATAAAGACCATATCTCCGACTTCGAACTCTAGGTCTGTCCTTCTCTTGTCCGCATAAGATTTCTGTCTATCTTGGGACATTTTCATCCGTCTTCGTATCAACTCAACCTTCTAAGAAGTGTCTCTTATCATGTCAGGGCCAAGTATAAGCCTGTCTGTCGTCTCCCACCAACAAGTTGGCGATTTGCATGGTCTTCCATACAGGGCTTCGAATGGTGCCATTCCAATGCTAGCTTGGTAACTGTTATTATATACAAACTCCACGAGAGGAAGATGGTCTTCCCAAGTACCACCAAAGTCAAGAACGCATAGCCTCAGGAGATCTTCTAGTAATCTATTTACCCTTTCGGTTTGTCCATCCGTCTGTGGGTGATAGGCCGTGCTTAAACTCAGTCGTGTACCCATTGCTTCTTGCAGACTATTCCAAAACTAGCTAGTGAAAATCGGGTCACGATCACTAACTATACTAGAAGGAACCCCGTGCAACCGTACTACTTCTCGAAGGTAAATAGACACTAGCCATGATGCGGTCCTCTTGCTTTTCACGGGAATGAAGTGAGCACTTTTCGTGAGTCTATCAACTGTGACCCATATGCTAGTATTTCCCTTCCTTGACCTAGGCAGTCCATCCACGAAATCCATCGAGATCCTCTCCCATTTCCATTGCGGAACCTCCAAAGAATGTAATAGCCCACCAGGCTTCTTCGACTCGGCCTTTACTTGTTGGCACACCATGCACTTCGAAACGAACTCTGCCACATCCTTTTTCATTCCAGCCCAAAAGAAAATGCATTTCATATCTCTGTACATCTTATCTCCTCTAGGATGTATGGTCATCTTCGAGTGATGCGCCTCTTCGAGAACTTTCCTTACTAGGTCTCCCACTTGTGGGACACTTAGCCTTCCATCGTGCCTTATCCATCCCTTGTCATCTATGGCATACCTACTGAGGTGACTTGACGTCTCACCACTAATCAGCTTGTCCATGATTTCGACTATTTGTGGGTCTTCCTTCTGTGAAGTCCCTACTTGATCTAGAAGTGTAGGTCTTAACTCAAGAGATGCAAACGTAGCAGTCAATGACTCAACAACAGGTGTAAAATCAAAGGTTGCTATAAACTCAAGGCTTTTCCTTCCAACAAACAAGGGGCTCAAAGTCAACCTTTTTCTACTTAGTGCGTCCACCACCACGTTACCCTTGCCAGGGGTATAAGCTATATCGAAGTCATATGATGCCAAGAACTCCATCCACCGCTGTTGTCTCAGATTCAAATCTTTCTGTGAGAAGAGGTACTTAAGCGATTTGTGGTCGGTATATAGCTCGAACCTCTCTCCTAGAAGATAATGGTGCCAAGCTTTAAGTGCAAAAACAATCGCGGCCAACTCCAAGTCATGCGCGGGATAGTTTTTCTCATGGACTTTAAGTTGTTTGCCCCTGTAGCATATTACTCTTCCCTCTTGCATTAGGACAGCTCCTAATCCCGTGCCGCACGCATCTGTGTACACGGTAAACATCTTACCTCCATCGGGTAATGCCAAAACTGGAGCTGCCAAACCGAGAAAGCTCCTCACCTCCTTTGCATCCTTAGGAATTTTCCAATCATGTACCGCGACCACCTTTGCGGGGTCCACGGCTATGCCTTGCTTAGAAACTACATGTCCAAGGAACCGAACTTCCTTCCTCCAAAAATGGCATTTGGAGAACTTAGCCTTTAACTGGTGTGCTCTAAGTGTTTCCATGACTTCCTTGAGATGTCTAGCATGCTCTTCTTCATCTTTTGAGAAGATCAAAATATCATCCACGAAAACTACCACAAACTTGTTAAGGAACTCCCGAAACACCCTACTCATCAAATCTACAAAGTATGCGGGTGCATTCGTTAACCCAAAAGGCATGACGAGCCATTCGAAGAACCCATCTGGAGTCCTAAACGCAGTTTTGTCAATGCTATCCTCAGCCACTCTAAGCTGATGGAATCCTGTGGCAAGATCGAGCTGAGAGAAAACAGATGCTCCCACAAGCTGGTCAAACAAATCGTCGATTCTTGGTAGTGGGTGACTATTTTCCTTAGTTAGCTTGTTTAACTCACGATAATCTACGCACAGACGAAGCGATCCATCCGCCTTAGTAGCGAATACCACTGGAGCACCTCATTCAGAAATGCTTCGTCTTATGAAATTCTTCTTAAGCAACTCGTTAACTTGTTTACTGAGCTCTCTTCTTTCTCGTGGGGTCATGTACCTAACGGGCAATGAAACTGGCTTGGCATTATCAACAAGATAAATTCGTAAGTCTATCTCGCGTTTAGGAGGTAACCCCTTCACCTCATCAAAGATATCTGGATATTCTCAGACCACTCTTACAGATTGCAAATTATCGTCGGACGAGTCAAGGGATTCAAGATAACACAACATGACCAGACCCTTAGGGTTACAAGAAATTTCATGGGTATTACCAAGGCGAGTCATGAGCCTCACTGCCCTTTGTTCACAATCAAGAATGGCTCCATAATCGAACAGCCAATCCATACCTAAGATCAAACCGTATCCCATAAATCCGAGAACATAAGCATTACACGTGAATTCTACGCTTAAGATAGAGATCCTCAAATCCATACACATCATAAATAAATGGGCGGAGCCCCCAATTGGATTTGAAACTGTAACGGGATCCTCAACCAGACTAGTACTTAGGTGCAAATTTTCAACAATATCAGAAGAAATAAAATATGCGATGCGCCAGAGTCAAATAAGGTTCGAACAGGAAAGTCAGAAATGTAAACAAGGCTTTATACGGAAATATTACTACCTCGGTCAAGAGCTGGAGTGGTGTTGAGAGCATGCAACTGCCCTCCAGAAGGTCCTGCTCGTTGGGTCTGCCCTTGCCCCTATCCTTGCTTCTTAGGGCAATCCTTGCTGATGTGTCCAGTATCTCCACGATGAAAGCATTCACCCAACTTCCTCTTCTTCTTTCTACAGTCTTTAGCTAGATGTCTAGTAATACCACAAAAGTTGCACTTCCTCGTCTCACGTGGTTTGTTGTTGCTCTTATTTTTCTTGTTACCCCCCTTCTTGAAGTCAACTTTCTTATTCTAAGTCTCATTAGGCTTAACCTCCTTCTTGCTATTCTTATCTTTCTCATGAAGTAGAGCCATATCCACCAAGCATTCAAAGGTCGCCCCCATGGGTATATGAGTTATGGCCAAACTGTGTAGTGGCCCGTTCAATTCTCGAGCAAAGCGTATAGCCTTTTTCTGGGTCGTGTTGACCAAATCCAAACCGAACCGAGCAAGCTGATTAAGCTTATTCACGTACTCCCTTACAGACATGTCCCCTTGCTTGAGTGCTAGGAACCTCTCCATCTGAAGGTTCTTTTCTGCAGACGATAAGAATTTAAGCCCAAACCTCTCTCTGAAGTCTGCCCAAGTTTCAACTGGCCTGGTAGCATTGGTGACTTCCCACCAAAATGCAACTTCATCTTTCAACAACCATGTTGCCAACTGAACTTTCCAATGGTCCTCCACATCAAAGATAATGAACAAGTCTTCAGTCTCCTTTAGCCAGTTTCGTGCCTCAACAAAGGTTTCAATTCCAACGAAATTCTTGCCGCCCATTGCTTTAAAGTCTTTGCATATTTTGGCAAAGGCGTACCAGGAGGAGGAGGAACCGCGGCCACTGGGGAGGAGGAGGAGGGATGTCTGCCGGGCCCGCGTCGTTGGCCCTGGCTTCTAAGTACCTTCGGAACCATCCAGGTACGGGTATTCCCTCAGACAGGTTAAGATCAGCCATGCTGAAAAACGAAAAGAAAAAGATTCAAACGAGAAAACAAAGGAAAGTGGTAATGGCTTTTTGGGGAATAACCTTTTTAAACATAAAACCTTTCTTGGAAAATGCTTCTTTATAAATGGTTTTGAAAATAGTTTCAGAAGGTTTTTAAAACTTTTTCCCAGCCTGGTAACCTTCTACTCTGATACCAAATATAACACCCCACCTCCGCTAGGGTCACTCACAAAGGGAATGCACTAGTTTTGGTGGAGTATTATCTAGGTAAACATACACAGAGATATCACAAGGCAGAACATAAATAAAGCAGCGGTAGAAATTAAAAACCAAATTTTAATTACTTTCAAGAAAAGAGTCAAAACCCCATATATCCAAGGTAAAATTATTCCATTACATCAAGTTCCAAATAAAGAAGCATAAACTTAAGATAACAAAAGTAAATTATTCCCCATAAATAGCAGAAGCAGCCATAGCATAGCTCAAGACCAAACCATACATGAGCTGTCAGAAAGCAAGCTAAATCCAAGCTAAGAGCTAGTGTTTCCTCCCTGAGAACCTGGAGGGGGGACGAAAGAAAAAGAGGCGAAAGAAAAAGGGTCAGTCATAAGACTGGTAAGCCCTAGTGACTTTCAGTATAAAAACTAGTAAAGGTAACATGACATGTGAAAACTGGAATTAAACATAAGGATGATAACAGAACTGGTAGGATAACAGGATGAGTCAAGTCTAGCATCGCATATTAGAGATTTGCTGCACCAACTGTACTAGTGTTCTAACCCATGTCAAGTATTAATCATGAAATGATCCCTTGGCCCAATATCATGAAGTGACCCATTACGGGGTCCTACGGTACGATTTACTAATCGATCGACTCCCTACAAGTTCTAGCTCGTCATGTGTCTGTGTCATATGGCCCTATCCTGAAATGTAGCTAACTGTGCTAGGTCCACCATAGGGTGTATCAAGCCCTATGGTGCCAACCACCGACATGAATCAAGCACGCACAGTGTAAACCTACGGATGCCCAATGCCTGTTTTTTCAACTCCGGACTACGTGCATGACCATAGTCCTCCTGAACCTACAATGGCGCACCTACTCAGCCGTCGTTCTGGTCGCTTACAATCAGCCCAGTAATCGTGCCCCACCCTGCCTAGTCCCAGGGTATCGAGATACATCTAAGTGGGTTACTACTGAAAAGGACCGCGTAACTAGGGTTTCTAATGGGTTAAGTGTTGTCATTCAAATTCGTGACTTAACCCTATCCAAATCATGTATCAAGTTGGTTAAGTGTGTTCAAGTGGTTCATGACTTAACCCTATCAAATCATCGTGTCAAGTTGGTTAAGTATATTCAAGTGGTTCATGACTTAACCCTATCATGTGGCATTAATTCATTAATGCACTCCAGCCTCTCACATTAGACTAACTGTTGTGGTCACTGGATTTGCCGGGCGGTTCCGGGCAGATTTACACCACAACATAGTCCAACCTCGGGTTTTTCGTGCGATATGACCAACTACCCACGTTGGATCCTATTGTTTGCAGTCACTAGATTTGTCGGGCGGTTCCGGGCAGATTTACACTGCAAACTCAACCCAACCCCGAGTTGGCCATTTTCAAGTTTATCTAATTGTCATGCCCACGTTCAAGTTTTCATGTCGAGTTTTCATGTCATGTTTCATGTCAAATCGTATCAAGTTCATGTCCGTATCCAGGTTCAAGTTATAATAACGTTCATGTTCAAAGCCAATTTATGATTTACCTAATCTACCCAAATCGTATTCCCATCGCACATAAGCTCAAATCGATACAAATAAATCTAATTAGGGAATAACATAAAAAGGGACGGGTATAAGGTGGCAGAAGTGATTACTAGCATAACATGGTATGACATGAGATAAATGGTTATAACATTACTGGCATATGGAATATTAGCCTCAAACATAAAGATTCCAAATCTAGTAAAATAAGGTACTATTCAAGATAACAGTTGTCATAAGGTGATAGTATAGTCATGGTAACGATTGACATAAGGTGATAGTATAGTCATGGTAACGATTGACGTAAGGTGATAGTCATAAACTTGTGACTAATAGCAGATTCAACATGATAATATGAGGGGGTTTTCTTTTTGATTTACAACATGAATAGGCCCCAAATCAATGTCATAGTAATACATCCAAAAGTCAAGATCCAAGATGAATGAGAATGGATGTAAAACAGTCATCATACATAGGTCCAATTTCAATTTACAACATATTCATATTACATTTACAGTTTAAATCTAAAAATATCTAGGGCTTACAAATCGTGGTTCGAGAATTAAAAAAGAGAGTCGATGTTGAATCTTTATATGCTTAGTCAAGTCCTAACAGAAATCCCCAAATCAGCAATTCTCTTAACGCAGTTTCAACGTAGAAGAAGTAGTCCCTTTCTCAAACTTTTCAACCAGAACCAGAGCAGCATAAGGTCAGAGAGAATTTTGTGTAAAGAGACTAGTGCCAGGGGTTGTTTATATAGGGTCAGGTCAACGAATGTAGACAGAAACGAGGCCAGAAACATCAAATTGAATCCAGCTTCAAAAGTGGGCTCGGCCACCGGGTCGACCCCCAGGTCGACACTATGGTCGACCTGGTCCTGTGCAGGTCGACTACATAGTCGACCCCCTGGTCGACCTGGTCCTGGGCAGGAAATTTCCCGCCCAGTCCATTCTGAGGTTTGAATTTCGAAATTTGAATTCGAATTCTGAGCTGTTTTGAACTTGAAAACTTCTGAAAACTTCGAAAGGTCATAACTTGGTCATACGGACTCCTATTTTCGAAAACACGGAGTCGTTTCCAAGCAGAATTTCGAGACGAACGCAATGGCGTAACCTGTTTCCCTTGATTCTTATTTTAAAAATTAATTCTGCCTTGATTTATGGTTATTACACGTTATAAAAATACGGGTTGTTACAAATATATATCAAAATATTGTTTTTGCTTAGCTATGAAGCAACTCGTGCTCACTTACACCTCCACTAGAAATGACCCATGTTCTTGCCTTCTCCCTTAGCCCCTAAGTAAAATAATCCGCAGACCTAAGGAAATAGTAATCCATGGTTAAGGCTAATCAGAAATATTGTATAAAACTGCAAACCTAACCTATATTATATTGTCCCCTGTTTCTTGGCCATGAAGGTGCGTAGCTCTATAAATACAGTGGACAATCGCTTCTTGTTTTCCCTTTTGCAAACTGAAAAGCTCTGAAGCTTTTAATGGCCTCACAAAACTTTTACAAACTAAATACTCCATATTAAATTTCAAAACTTGCATCTCTATCTCAGGAAGTCGTGCTTTCAACCTGTATAGCAACTGAAGGGTGTGCTACAAGTTCTTTGAGGGTAGAAACGCAACAGCGTGAGTTAGGGCTCTCAATACCATGAGTAGAGTGGGTCATCACAGTTGAATGACTCGATATTTGGAACTTCTTTAATAACAATATCATAATAATGATCGTAGTCGTAATAACAACCACCTTAAAGCCACAAAAATCAACCAGTACCAACTTGATGATCAATCTGGAAGAAAGCAAGTTGATCGGGGTGGCTATTGGACGCGGTAAAGAGTGGGGAAGGAGTGTCTGAAATTCATGAAGAGCAGGGTATGACTTAGACAAAGACATTGCTGTGTGAGAGGAGCTACATGTGAGCTTGTATATATTGGGTGACAATGTTGTTGGAATAGAAATAAAGGGGCTTAACCTGTCTTTGCATGCTTCAAATTGAACTTCTGATGCATGTTCTAAATATGCTTCGGGTATATGTTGTGAACTGGAGGAGGATACTGTTTTTGCACAACAATTTAGAAGAGGATCTGTAGCCTATTGGAATACATGTAAGTGATTGAGTTTATGGAAGACATTCATGCTTCAGCGTGCGAGGGTATACGGGGAGTACAGGCGGGTTATATGCTTGAGTTGGAGGAGAGGAATTGAACGGTGATTTGTGTTTGATCATCATGAAGTATAGACGGGAAAAAGGTCACGTGAAGAATGGGTACTGGAGTTTGAAATAAACAGGAGGAGCGGTTCTTTTGTGGTTAGGGAAGAAAGGCTAGCGGGTCGGGTGTTAAGTGAATGGATGTGGGTTTTGTATTGTTGGACCGCGGTTAAAACGGAAGCCCAGTTAAAAAAATTGAGGAGGATAGAAGAGGGGGAAAGCTGGCGAGTATTGTATTGAAGGGGATGAAGCACGGTGCTCACGGGTGCAGACACTTGTGGGCAGGCTGAAGTAAGGCCCAACAATTTAAAATAATATTAAGTTTAAATTTATATTTAATAACGTACTAACTTGTAAATTTAATCTCTCTTGCATACGTTACCCAAATTCAACAAAACAGGATCCGTTAGGATCATATGGTCACATGCTACATTTTGGAACTGGTCTGGAGAGATTTGAAACTCGTTGGAATTTTAGGAAAAATAAAACATTTGTCTGAATCAATGACAGTTTATCGTTATTTAACAATAAACAACCAAAGTGAGCAAACTCACTAACTATGTCCAGTTTTATAATATTTTAAACATTATTAAATACTGATAAATAATGATTTAATGTTGTGTGATGGTTGTTTGGATGATTTACAAATAAATTGTTTGATAGTCACATATATGAAGTCGTTGGTTAAATATTGATTCTATTTATTTTAATATTTCATATTGATATCAAGTTAGTGTTATTTAGTTGATTAACATTTGTGGATGTAGGGAAAACAGGTTGGAGGGATCCAACTAGATTCCTTAATAATTATATTGTTGTTTTTCATACATCTCATTATATGATGTGATAAATAATCTCTGGTTGATTATTGTGTGTTTGGGATGTTTGAACAACATTAACCTAATATAATTGGTATTAAAATACGGTAATATTAAAATACGGTAAAATATGTTTGAATATATTGGAAAAGAGTTCGAGTTTTATAAGGGAAAAAACTATTTTTAAATAGAAATTAGATTTCCAATGGACTAGAATATGATAACTTGTTTTAATTATATTAAAACAAGAAGTTTGGGTTATAAACGATATTTAGAAATGAGTTGAAATAATTATTGTAAAATAATTTGGAAATGTAAATTCAAGAAGAAATATTAGAAAGGGAAATGGGAACCATTTTCAAAAGAAAATGATGAAATTTATTTTGATGTTCGAAATGTGGGTTTGTAATTAGAATTCGGCTTTGTAAAATACTTTAGGTATAATTTGTTTATAGAATTATATATTATGTCATTTAATAAGAGAGTTAAAATTTGATCTGAACTAGTAATTTATGATCGAATATGTGATCGAAGTTTAGTTATAAATTTGATATATAATTAATTATCAAGAAGTTGTCTTGTAAACGGAATATTTGAATATGAATTTATAGAATAACTTGATAAAACATGATTTGTGCCTGAAATAGTATTTATAAATAAAAATCAAGATTTAATTGATATAATGAGTCCAAATTTCTATAGAAGAATAATATTCCCGTTATAAAGGAATAATAATTTTAAAGCAAACATTTTGCAAGATTTAAACGGTTATAAAAGGAAAATGATTTTTGTAAATAAGAAGTTAAGAATGGAGTTAAGGAATTAGGAAAGTGACTAGAGACTAGTTAAGTTGAACGAGCTTCTGAAAATTGATCTGATGTTGGTTCCGACCTTCGGGGTTAGTACTTAGAGAATTGTTCTCTTGCTAGTTTACGATTAGGGACTGATGGATTTGAAAAAATAGTGATGTGTGAATAAGATATGGAAATGTTTTCCAATGGTAGTAACGTATATTTTCGAAATATGGGAAATAAGGAGTGGTGAGTATATGGAAACGTTTTTCCAAGAAATCATGAAAGGCTAAGCGAGTTGCGAAAATATTTGGTAAAGATAATTAAGGGAAATTGGGAAATGAAAATGATTATTAATAAATCTATTTAAAGGAGCTTAGTGTTGATTGATGATTGATCGGTAAGATTTCCATTTGGAAATACGACCGTTATTTGTTTATATGTTTTCCTTTGATATTTAAATAATCGGCTATCAAAGTTTTTGACCATTTCCATTGTCAGTACGAAAGATTGGATCAAATTTATTATCTAAACACCACGCCGCATGGCATTAGAGTTGAGAATAAAATACATTGAAGATAATTAAGGATGGAGTTTATACAAGGGTTGTTCTTGCGATCCTAGGTAGAAATTACATAAGATGGATTTACATAATAGTGCCTTCTGTTTATCCAGTCTCAGGACAATGTGTATAGACGAATGTCTGACAGAGTATATCTAATCAATCACGTAAGTTGATCTTTTCAAACGTATTTACATTGGTGGCGGAGAAATTCGTTTAGCTTTATACCTGTGGTATTTTTGGGGAAATCAATTTGTGATTTGGAAGGTGTGGCGATGTGGAGTTCAAAGTAATTAGAGATGATCTATCAAAGGATACGTTATGACCTCAAGCCTCATCAACCCAGAAATGAAAAAAACCGGGCAGGCAACATGGCTGAGTGGGTCGCATCCAATTAGGGTATATTGTCACCATCTAGAGAATATTCACTTTTGTACTTTCTTCGCTTCTATACCTCCTGGGAACAGTTCTGTTGGTAAACCAACCGTAAGGTGACAATATATTCAGAACATTCAAGCCAAATGAATGGCCGTTCATGTGTGACTGAGTTGCAAGATGTTCTTGTTTAACTCTAGTGTATCCCCTCTAGAGTACACTGATCGGAAGGTGGTTCCATACCTTGTCATAGTTGGAAATCCATTACATAATAAGAGCCCATGGTTTTTATTGTGTATTATATATGTAGAACGTGATATGAAAATGTTCTGCTAGATTGATATTTTCTTGAATTAAACACTATTATAATGTCAGAAAAGTATTGATTTTAAGAAACGTTTTGGGTTGTCGTAAGGTAAAAACATCCGGATTTGTGGATTTGTCTTACAATCATTTTTTCTTTTGAAAGGATTTTTAAAAGATAAACCGAATGGTTGGATTTTATTCACATAAGTCCCATGACTGAGCTAGATTTTATTTTGTTTTTGTTTTCCCTAAACTCTTGTGCGCCCAAAGTTGTACGGGCAGTCAAGTAATCGGGATTTTACAGACATACTTAGAGGAGCTTGGAGCAGGAGGCTTTAACACTAGATAAATATAGAGTTAATTTTCGCTGTGATGTTATACGATAACGGTATGTATATACAGTTATAAGTTTGTATTTCCAAAGTTATGTTATATAATACATTTTATTCATTCTGCTATGAGACTCGTGTTACTCTGATTTTGTACTGTTGTGATCTTCTTCTTCTTCTATTCTAACTTTCTATTTATTTCTCACCCTCTAACTCCTTTCTATTAATGATACGGTATTCCCAATTCCTAAATATTCGATATGGTGTTTTGTGTCGATTTTCAAGGTCAAAAATCCTTGGGTCGTTACAAAATTCCAGGTTGTTACAACTATCCTGCGGTACTTGCTTCATCTGGAATAGGTTTTGTCCATTTTCATCCAGTGGGGGAGTGTCCTTAATGACCTTTTGTGTATAATCCCCAATTTCACTATGATTTTATTTAAAAAAGAGAACTGCACTTGATGACACGAATTAATAGATGTAAGGAAATTTCAAAACAATCCTTTATCAAGTTGCATATATTCTGAGCTATTTAAGTACAGTTATGCATGAATCTTGTCATTTTGGTTAAAGTTCAAAAGCGCAATCAAATTAGTAGTTTTCAAATAGTTAAATATATTTTCATATTTTGTTTTCCCATGTGCTTATGGAAAAATATTGGCATAACCAAATTGATATTGTCAATGGAAACATCGTAAATTTGATAGTGATCTCATAAACAGTTTCAACCTAAATTTAATCCATGTGAGTTACACTTGTAATTGTAGTGGAATTTTTCTGAATTTTCCAAATATTAGGAGGAAATTGATTGAAGCTTCGTTGGAAGTATCAAAGTCTATGCTGGAGAGGATTATTTCGTGCAAGAACCTTATACTTTTTCTGTCTAACGTTGATCAAGAAAACAATTATTTTAATGGTCCTTCTCCTACTAGTTACAAAAATTAAAGAAATAGAACAAAATGATCATATTCTATCGTACATATGCAAAGTGTGTTTCTTCAATTTTGGTCAAATAAATAGTTTTCACAAACTTGACAATTAGTTAAACATTTGTATCTCAGGACAATTCAGAGTGACCATTAATTTATATACAAGGAACCATATTAGTTTTCACAAATAAAACCAAGTATTTCTTATAATTATATATAAGGAACTGTATTAGTTTTATACAAAAGTAACCATTTGTATCCCAGGACAATTCAAAACGAAGATTTGTATCTCAGGGAAAATGTGTAATAAATACTGGGAGAATTGTATAATATTAAGGTTTGATTCAAAATATTATAATTATTATGATGATTTTCATATATGATCTTTTTTATCGAAATTGTATAATTGGTTCCTGTAATTGACAGGGCGTAGAGTATTTCTTCCTTGGTCCAATGTGACCATGGCAGTGCAAAAGACTAATCACATAACTTGTGAGTTCTATTTTGTGATCAGTTCTTGCCTAGTGAACATTTTTCTTCTATGGTTATTGAACTTATGTTTTTTGGTTTTGAACTTCAAATCAGGCATGGAGGGTCATTAGGAACAACAAATTTAAAATGCACATTTGTAATTTTATGTATGTAGGAAATATTATTGTTTGAACGTGGCGGTGGATGATCAGTTTCAGGTATGTACCTGGTTGCTTTATCATTGTCTAAGCATGTTTTTAGTCTTTGTTCCACTCAGTTAACACACAGTTTGGATTCATGTGGTAGTGGATTCAGAAGCTTTCTTGTGGAAACCGAATTCCACGAGATGAGTACCATTGGAGAAGCTGTTGGATCAACTGTGGTTTGGCATAGAGATTTCGTTTTTGTCTTCGACTATAGTGTACTCTCATAGGGTATGCAATCTTTTATGGATAAAACTTTTATCTTTCATATGTAATTTTTGTGTTGAATCGATGTATATATTTTGAAATGATTATTTTTATAAAATGGTTTAGTTAGTGATGTAAATGACTACTTTAGACTATTTTGTTGGGTATGCATCATATTTTGATAGAATACTATGATTATTAATATATATGAATGAATCTGATTTAGTAATATTTATTGCATTGATATATGAATTATATTATTATTGATATATATAAATGGATTATATTATTATTATTATGTGAATAATTGTTACATGCATTATTTTTTCGGTTTTAAAACGCAATTGTCGATTACAGTTGTAATAAAATGTATTACAACTATCAGAAATAGTTGTGAAAATTACGAAATCACAACAGTGCATAACAGTTGTAATAGGATATATGACGATAGTTAGATGCAACGTTTATACATAGTTGTAAAAGGTTTTAGTCTATTTCAACTTCTTAATATACGATGATGTAATTACTATTGTAAAAAGTCGTTTATAACTGTTTTAGACCGTTGTAATATGGTGACTCTATTGTAGTAGTTATGTGTAAACTCTGTAGTTGTAGGGACATGTCAGATATAGTTCGTATACCTCTGTCCATTTTCTTATTTTCCTGTATAACTTTTGAGATTCATTTACCATTCACACAAAACCGCTATCTAATCTAAGGTTTTAAATTATGCTTCTGACTTCCTGAGTACGCTTAAAATAGTGGACTAGACGGTATGTATATATGTGTAACACAATTGCTTTTATGAGTGTGACGACCGCCCATAACCTCCGCACTATACAAGAGGAATAATGCGCAGAAGGGTGTGCCAGGCAGTCATGGACAATCATCAGAGTAGGTAAACACAAGGGGAACCTGTCGTAAACTCACAGCGCAAGGATAAAATATAATAGAACATATACAACAGGTAGTAATAGTGAAGCAGAAACACTACACTTTCATACAACCAGAAAGTAATATCCACAACTTGGAAATAGTGTTTGTACGAAGTTGCCTCACTACATCACTCAGAAAAGCAACAGCGGAAATCCAATTATTAGATAGTAGTAAAACTGGTACGTGAGCCTCCTACACGCCATCGATCAGCATCGTCGTCCTCACTAAAGCATTACCTGTCACCTGTTACTTAGTCTGCTCATCCACAACCGGATGAACAGCCCAAGGTAATAAGAGGAAACATAAATCCTTGAGTCAGACAACAGTCTTAGTGAGCGATAAAACAACTAACAAACTTCAACAATAAAGTGTATGAGAAGGGATAGATAAACATACTAATCTACCCACGACACCAGAGAAGAACTCAACCTTGTCTTCCCCACATCAGACCGTGATAGCCTTTACTATAACAATTCAACCATTCATCCATGGAAACCAGAACACCCATTCATTCAGGGAAAAACACTCATAACATCCAGATTACATAAGTCTCACATAGACAACCCTAATCGAGTTTATCATTCCCCAAGTACTCTCCCCAGAGGCCTAAACCAATATCAGTTAAGCATCAAACAATATCTCCCTAGACTTTGGATAATCTATGTGAGATAGTACAAAGAGAACAACCAATCATCCATGACTGACTCTGGCTATCAACGGCAATCCTGCTTTGAAACCATCATTAATCATATGACGACCAAACTTGCCACATGTCAAGGGCTAATGGTAACCCCAGTTCTAGCATAAACTCCATATGTCAATCCTTTACAATGTCCAACCTTGACAACTAGGCCTTTCCCCAAGACCCAGGGTACTCGACCTACAACCGGTCTTTTAGACGTCTCTTGTGTACCCCTGCTTCGAGTCTGCTAGAACTTACGACAACGATAATCTCTCGGCCTTCACATCTCTAGTCACCCAACCTGATAACTTTTCATGGCTCAAGCAACCTTCTCGAGCATCCATTATCCACCAACTCACAACCTTTGAGTTGCCACCTCATTCGTTGTTCTACACCGATCAACGAGCACCTTTTAACACTTCGAACCTTCTTACTTGAACCACTTCGAACCTTCTTACTTGAACCACTTCGAAGTTACACCATCACCAGCCATATTACACCACTGCGCTATGGCACGGGTTCGGACAACACTGTCCGAAAAAAATTTAAAGCACCTTTTTATTAAAATCAGAACCGCACCCGAAAAATAAATTTTTCAGAAAATCAACACTGGTCATTTGGTCCTCCCAAAACATGCCAGTCGGTCCTCCCAAACACCACCGGTCGGTCCTCCCAAAACATACCGGTCGGTCCTCCCAAACACACCCCTGGTTGGTCCTTCCAAACACCACCTGTCGGTCCTCCCCTGTCACCACCGGTCGGTCCTCCCTAGTCACCACCGGTCGGTCCCATAGTCCCTTCTGGAATCACCAAAACATGTTACCTTAACCGGTCGGTTCTTCTTTGAACTCCACTCGTAAGTTATCTAGTCGCTACACCGATCGATCTGGAAAGAAATTGCGCCGGTCGGTCAATCTTCTGCTTCTGCCACCGGTCGGTCAGTCTTCTGTCTGACTTGTTCTCCCGACCGATCGGTCCCCTGTACAGGCCTATACCAAATCCAATTTCGACCAAAACTTCGCCAATCGATCAAATCGACGAAATATACTCGTCTAACTCATTCAATACAATCATAAGCATGTCATGAACACACTAATAACATAAATATGACGATTTCACCAAAAATTATACCAATTCTCTCAAAACTAGTGATAAATGAACATATGAACAAAAATGATGGACCTATATGCAAAATCATATGAAAACATATGGAAATTATCAATTTAATCTTGCTAAATTAGGTCCTATGGTGTTCATATGAAAATAGACACATAATGGTGTAAATCTATGGTAAAACATTCCAATTTGATGAAAAACATGCAGCAATACTCATATACTTCATTGCATTCATGTGGGAGATGTAAATCACTCACCTATTATCCAAATTAAAGCAAAAACGATGAAATAGGAACCAGATAGCGATCACTTCAAATCAAACTCCTCAATTCGATGAATTCTCCCTTGAAACCATGTAGATCTAGCCTCGATTGGTGTAGATCTTCGATTTCCCGCCTTGGATTTGGATTTCTAATGGTGGAAATTTGTTTGGAGGAAGAAGGAACACAAGTCCTTCAAATGAGAGTATAAAGAAGTAAACTATTCTCCATACCCCTCATCCTCTATTTATAGACTCCACCATCCCACTAATGGGCCTTCTCTAAATCAGCCCATTAGCCTTCCAAAACCTGGACAGCCAACTGAAAAACCTTAAAACAACGATTTCTCCCAAACCGCTGAGCCAGATCTTTAATGTAACCACTCTACGAAAAGACAATCATCAATTTCTTTCCAATGGTACATGTCTCACCCTCTGATTCGACCTGAGTCAAAAGTTATGTCCTGTACAAGACTGACAGGGGCTAAATGGTCACAAACGAAATCGGTAAAAATTATGGACATGTCTCACATCCTCATAAGTAATATATTAAAAGATGAGAATGATCCAACCCTCAAAGAATAAAATAAAAATATTTTACGATCTTTCGATATGTAAAATGCGGGCTATTACAATGAGGATGTGCTTGGAGGAGCCATGACATACCATATTATATAATACAGATGTTTTCCACTAGGTAGCTTAAACTCTAATTGCTTTGTATTCCTGTATGTTGTCCAGTGGGTGTGTGTTGTACACATTTTATATAACATTGGTATATAACTATGTGATTTTGTCAACATGATATTTTATTTAATTATTACTCACTAATATGTTGTGTACTTGATATTATATTTTATCCGTGTACTGTGAGATACAACACTGGTTATTCTGTTTTTATTTCTTCTATGGTGATCATATCATATCGATCTAACATGAAAGCAATGCTTTATTGGCTATTTAGTGCAGTTGGTATAAGATGGTCGTCAAAGGTTTGATGTATGCATTGTAGAAAATGGTAATAATTCTTTGTTGATCTTTAGAGCATCAAAGTAAAATAAAAAATCTTCAAAAGGTACCTTATATACAAAACGTTTTTTTTTAATAAATGTTATCCAGAAATAACTACCAGGTTACACAAGTTTATACTGAAAATGCAAATATGCTAATAACTTTACAATACGTTAGACATATTCATTGTTATACATAATATTTAATCTTAAAAGTGTAAACATGTGTAGGTTAATCATTCATTAAACGCAAGTGCTAACTTAGTTTAAGTTCAGGAATTCCCACAAGGAAATAAATATCTTACTTACTAGTACTCAAAGCCGACTTTGGCCCAGCGCTACCTGAGCCATTGTACGGGGCATAAAATTCGAATGGGGCATCAATTCGAACGGGGCATCAATTCGCGACAGGCGCACGATTAGTTAAAAAAAATTTTTTTAGAGAAATAACGGTGGATAGAGAAATTCGTTGTAGGCATCAATTCACGTAGACAAAAATTGCAGTGGGCAGAGAAAGAGAAGCGTGGTAGAGAAGGACAGAAGAGAAGCTGATAGAGAAGGACGGAGTTCAGGTTGATTTAGACAGTAAGGAACCCTAAATCTAAAGTATCTTCTATTTTTTATTTGCAATGATTTATTTCAATTAGAAATTTTGGGAAATACAGAATCAATTGATTTGATTTGAGGCTTCAAGTAAGAAACCATAATTTCTAAATGTTGTGTTCTATATTTTATGCGTTGAAGTTTTTTCAGATAGAAATTTTAGAGAAGATAAAATAAACTGATTTGATTGTGATTTTTTTTTTTGTTCAAGAAATTGATTTAAAATTTGCTATACATGTTTGTATTCAAATTTTATAAAAGATGAGAACATGTGTTATTTGCTATAGAAAATTAAAATTAGAAAAATATAAACAAATTTAGATTTTACTCTACTTCATTAAAAAAATTTGATTGATTTTTTTCAGTTAGAAATTTTGGAGAAGATAGAATAAATTGATTCGATTGCGGTTATTTTTTACTTTTTTAATAAATTGATTTGAAATATATCATTTTTATACTCAAATTTTATAGAAGACGGGAACATGTGCTATTTGCTATAAAAAATGAATAGTAGGAAAGTATGAACAAATTTAGATTTTTCTCTATTTCATTAAAAAAAAAAAAATTGATTGGAAATTTTGGAAAATATAGAATAAACTAATTTTATTGTGTCTTTTTTATTTTCTTTCAATAAATTGATTTGAAATATGTTATACATTTTTTTATTCAATTTTTATAGAAGACCAGAAAATGCGCTATTTGCTATAAAAAATGAATAGCAGGAAAGTAGGAACAAATTCAAATTTTTCTTTACTTCATTAAATATATATATTTTTCAAGTTAGAAATTTTAGAGAAGATTGAATAAACTAATTTGATTGTGGATTTTCTTTTTGTTCAATAAATTGATTTGAAATTTGTTATACCTATTATTACTCAAATTTTAATATATATATATATATATATATGTGTGTGTGTGTGTGTGTGTGTATACACACACACACACATACATGCATACATACATACATATATATATATATATATATATATATATATATATATATATATATATATATATATATATATATATATATATATATAGACACACACACACACACACCCCGCTGTAATTATGCTAGCGAACTGAAGGAAATAGGCTAGTTACAATTTACATATTATTGGATACATCGCCTACTCGTATTTTGATGTTATCGACATCTTAATTGCAGATATATGAAATGCTAGTATATATAATGGTACAAAGGACATGACCGATGATTTCTAGTTGTTGAAGCTATTCAAGTCATGTATGTACAATTTTTTATATTTGAACAAATTTTTTGGAACTTTTTTCCATTATAACCATGTTATTTTCATTTGTCTTATCTGTATGTTCCAATGTTAGTTCGTAGTAATATTGAGAATTTGAAAAATGATTAAGGTTGCTTTTAAACATAAATCTTGTTCAATATCATTGTGTGTATTTTACAACATGGGGCATCATAAATCGCACTGGACATTCTAAATGTGAGAACGGGCTCTGCTAGTACTACTATATTACTTTGCTTAACAAAAACACCAAATATTGGCGTAGCAAATAAGCTTATATTTATCCAGATGTCAGTGGTGACAATGACAACTAAAAAGCAATTCAACCTTTGTGACATCTTATACAAATCCAAATTTAAAGTCATTAAAAACTAACTCATCATTTCCGCTATTCAACATAAATGCAATTAACCAATCTCATATTGATATTTTTACCATTTTAAAGTCGTGGTTATCAAACCAGTGTTATGTATGATATTTTTACCATTTTATGAATGGTAACCAATCTCATATTGATGAACTAGTTTTCATATACAGCTAATGAGAGTAAACGTCCAACAATTTGGAACAGTAACCTACAGAAACATTCTTCTGGATGAACCATCTTTCAAACTGTAGAACCATTTAATCTTAATTACTTCATTGCCATCAGCTAAATTTTCCAACAATACTCGAAAATATATGATTTTATTAATTTTCCTTTCAGTGTTATGTATGATATTTTTACCGTTTTATGAATTGTAACCAATCTTATATTAATCAAAATAATTAATGAGAGTAAAAGTCCAACAATTTGGAACAATAACTTACAGAAACAATCCTCTGGATTAAGACGAAAATATATGGTTTTATAAATTACTTCACTGTCATAAGCTTAACTACTTCACTGTAGAATCATCTTTCAAATTGTAGAACCATTTAATCTTAATTACAGCACTGTCATAAGCTTAATTTTACAAAAATACTCGAAAATATATACGGTTTTATTAATTTTCCATCTTTTCATTACTTCAACTGCGGATTACAGGTAGCAAAATCAGTTTAAATTGCAACATGAATTGGTCCAAAACAGAAGAACATCTGCACTTAAAAAAAACATGAAAATCTTACTTTAAAATATGACTACATAATCAGTTCCGTAAAACCCAACTGAAAAGCTTCTTACTAAAACCCATCACGTCGCAAACCTGCCGATCATCAGTGCAAACTTCGTCGTCGTTTATGACAGTACCCACCAACTTTTTACCATTCGCAGCTTCATTCATTTTCTTCCAACTTCTCTTCTCCAGGTTACCTTCGAATTCATCAAGAATCAAATGAATGATACGTCTGTTAGGCGAAGAATCCCAGCGTTCCCAGAAGCTTTTATAGCATTCGAAGCAAGAGCAATCCAAGTTGACAGGATGATTTTTATCGGGTTTTCCGTTTTTGGGTTCTCCATAATCAAGGAGGTAGGAAAGAACTTCTTGCTCTTGAGCAGTAAGAGTCGATGCTAGGGCAAGTAGTGGCGTTGGAAGACGTGAAAGGTAAACTGAAGACGACGACGAGGAAGACGACGTTGAAGAAGAAAGGAGAGGGGAAGGATGGATTCTTTTGTTACTCATTCGCTTTTTGGGGGTTTTGGATTGAAAAATTAGCAGAGCTTTTTTTGAGGGTTTTTCGGAAGGTTTTAATGGGGCTTGGTGAACAAGGTGAAGCTGTTGCTCACGAAAAAGGTTCCGGTGAGGATGTGTTTGGTGTGAAATACAGCCGCTTTTACTTCCTATATATAGGCGTTCGATCCTATGTTATTAAAGGAAAGTAATAAATGTCTGAATATTTCCCTTTTTAAGTGTCCAAAATAAGTCATTTCCTTTAACATATTTACTTAGAGTAATAGAACAAAAGGAGAACTATTTAATATAAATAAATAAATAATTTAGATATGTTAATTTCAAACATGATATTTTATTTATTTATTTTTTGAAATACGTCTGCATTCGATTCAATAATACAAAACTATGGAAATTGTCATATATTTGAGAAGCAACATGGGTTTCTATAACCAATAATTTTAGTATTTGAATTGAAAACATACATTTTCCATTAATTATATGTTTTTTCTTCACTATTTTATTTTGTATATGTTTACTCCCTGCTATTTTATTATAGTTATTATGCTTGGACCATTAAACAAAACTTGTATTTAAAATCTTCGTTTATTTTGCTATAAAAGAATAATATCTTGTTTTAAAATTAAATGTCAATTAAACTTTTGAAGAAGTTGCGCTTAACATTTCAAGTTAGTATTGGATGTCTCTGATCACAAAACACACATTGTGATCCTGAATTGAAAGATTCGTTTCTAATTGCATGAATACTTCAAATTTACGTTTGACGAAAAGTAAAATTGTTTTCGTAAATTAACCAAGCATCTTCGTTAATTAATGTGTAAACAGTAAGTAACATAACTAAAATAAGATTATAACAAACATTATGCAAAAAAATGATATGGAAACTATAATACTAAAATAATAAAATTTTCATTTGTCATAACAATTATTATTAATATAACAACATATGCTGAAAACAAAATACACATTGTTAAAATAAAAAATTAGATAGGAATTAGTTATATTTTTTATCATAAAATTATTAGTGCAAGTATTCAGTTCGGTTCGGTCTAATACGGTTGGGTCACAGTTCAAGCCGCTACTGAACCGTATCATTGTGGATTAGTTTGATCTGTTTGGGTATTTGCTTTAGAGAAAAGATTCCATTCGGTTTTTACTCACTGTTTTTATGGTTCGTTCTGGACTGATTTTGTATTGCTGCGCAGTTCACTTCCAGTCCTAATTTATTTATCTATAAAAGAATATCTTGTTTTAAAATTAAATGTCAATTCAATTTTTGAAGAAGTTGCGCTTAATTAACATTTACAAGTTAGCATTGGTTTGACTACAGAACAAGCAGTTTGAAGGAAATGCATCTAACCTTTGACAAGTTAATATTAAAGTTCTTCACCATTTAATGTATTTTGGTAGGCGAAGTTTTAATATATAGATTCGGTTTTTCGTATTTTCGTGATATTAAAATTTAATGTAGGTAATGATAATGAAACAAATTTATGTTGCTCTTTTAAAAAAAATCACAATGACGTAAGGACTGGTTAAATAACATTTAACTTTAGACAAGATGGTACAATATTTTCATATAAAAAAGATGGAAAAAACCATACAATTTAGGGGATAAACTTTATTTTATGGATGCAAAACTTTTCTAACAAAAAATACACACCTCTTGCTTTTAAACTAAGATATCTCTTTCTAAAAATATAATTATTTTCTGAACACTTGTATTTTTCAAATATGTTAAATTACCTACATATGTGGATTGTTGTACATCATTAGATATCCACAAAATTAGATTCGAATATGGGATATGCTTATCGGATATGTATACATGTACAATGCTACAAGACTCATTTGGCATTTGTTGACATACCAACTCCCAAGGAAAATAACAAATATAGACATGAAAGATAATAAACTGAATCTATAAAATTTGGTAATTTTGTTTCTGATCATATTAACCAACATTGTCACTTGATTAAAAGAGTGTGTATGTAAAACTAATAATTAAAAACATTTCATATTTTTACCATTGATCATTAAGCAAAGGGTAGATGGTTAAAATAACTTCGAAACAACACTAGGAATAGGCCCGGCCCTGGCCCAAGGCCACCAAGGCGGTGGCCTAGGGCCTTGGGCCTGGGAGGGGCCTCGGGCCTGGGAGGGGCCTCGGGATGACCATGCATATGGTATATTAGACTGTATTTTATTCCCTGTTGCAATTGCATGCATGGACGAATGGTAAAGACAGGTGATGTTCTCCTGGAAGACCATTGTTCGAAACTTAGTTTCAATGTTTTCCACTCTACCAGTTCACTTAAGTACCCAGCCTAACTTTTAGGGGCCTCTTCAAATTTTTTTTTTTGTGCTTACTGCCTTGGGCCACAAAGTGGTCAGGGCCGGCCCTGACTAGGAACCATGTGTCATACCAAAGGAGGTGGCATGTTTTGCACATGGAGGTTGCATGACCCTTACCCTTCAAATAGGGTCGTGGTCATAACATAGAGAAAGAAAACAACATTTCATTTTACAATGCATCAAAACATTACTTCAGTCTAAGCTTATGAGGCCAACAACCTAATCTGTTAAATCAAAATGCATCAATCCTCCTCCTATTGAAAACCGTGAAGCTAAAGTGGTTGTATTTGCAATCTTCGATGTTGAACCGTGCAAGTTAAGTCAAAATAGATGATTATTTAATTTAGCTTATAATATGCATTTTTGTAGATAAATTTGGATTGTAAAGTTGAGCCTTACAGTTGAATTAAACTGTTGACAAAGATGTATTCAATTTATTAAAATTAGGATGGTCAATGGATACCAGAAAAATCCAAAATCCGTCCGCATCAGCATCCGAAAAGCGGATAAATATTCGATATTCGTATGAACAGATGCGGATATAGGCGCATCCGCATCCAAAATTATCCATCTGTTTTTTTCATGATTATAACTAAAATTGTAAATATTTTAGCATGATGAAATACACTAGTTTATTATTTAATTAAGTTGAAAATCTATATTATACATATTAAGCGGATAATAATTACTCAATTGTATATTCAATATTACAACTTAAGATATATTAATCAATTGTATATTCGATTAAATTTACTTTAGTACTCCACAACATGGATTACTTTAGTTCTCCATAACAAGGATTTGTACTCTTTCAGCACTTCACGGTTTTACTGTATCATATTATTTTTCCTAAAAATAGAGTGTGTGTGTGTGTGTGTATACCCATAGTTACACGTAAAGCTCTCCATCCCTACAACATCGCTTCAGCTCCACCAACCCGCGAGCAACCCATCTTCCCATTTTTCACTCAACCACTGAGCTTTCCCGTTCCCCCTTACTCACGGCCTCCTCCTCCAGGCACCACCGCCGCCCCTCTGACGAACATCCGACGCACCACCCTCTGCCACTCTCTTCTTTTCCCCGGAGAAAAAACCCGCAGTTGCCTTTAAAGAACCCATTCGGCCTCTCCTCATTAATTGCTCGACTCTCCCATACAACCTCCTCCACCTCGCTGTCCCCTCACCATCGCAGTTCCAGCCACTCACCACCACCACAACAACCCCACTCCGTCTCACATCTCCTCCCCGCATGACCACTTCTTCCTCTCCCCTATCTAAAATCAGTCGCAGCCTTTAGAACCACATCCAAGAACCATCCCGACCACCAATTCTCTCTCCTCTTCTAGTACACAAAGGCAAGGCCAGAGCTACCCGACACCCTAATCCACCCAACACCTCTTCGCAAACTCCGCTGCAAATTCACACACTTCCTCTCTCTCCTTAAAGCCGTTCGGATCTCTTATTTTGCTCGCAGCCTCCCCTTTGGTGTTGAAAAGCAGAAATAAACCTTTGCTGGAGTGTGTGTGTGTGTGTGTGTGTGTGTGTGTGTATTTATATTTGTATTTGTATACACATGCGAGTTAGCGGAAAGGAAGCGTGTACGTGATGGTAGCGACATTCGCAAAGATTTGTACGCAATCATCCTAAGTTGTTTGCGTTTTATACGGGTCTTGACGGTGAAAGATTTAGAGGCATGAAGGTGGGAACTCTAATTTAATTATTTTAAATTTAGTAGAAGTAATTAGTTTTAATTAATTTATGATTAAAATGAGTTGATGATAATGGGTTGTTATTGAATGTTTGTGGTTATATGTGATGTTTAATGAATGTCCATCTAGTTAGAATAGACTAGACAAATAAACATTATTGATCATAACGCTTTGCGCACAGTGAAATTGGTTGTTGAAAATTTGTTGTGTTTACGATGAATGACTTCGTGCTTGTATGGCTGATTATTGATTTGTTTATAGTTGTACAACACACATCGTAGTTGTGGAATTGTGCGGATAATCGATTGAGATCTCCTTACCATGCAAATAACGATTTTACTATTAATTTAATGATTTAAAATTTTGAATTTGTTTGAAAATCCTAAATAATCAAACAATGTTTGTGGAAAGCAACAGTTTTGGAAGAAAACTGTTTTGAATTTTGGAAGGAAATGGGATTTTGAATTATGTACACTAATAATGGATTTTATGCAAACGGTTGATTTCATGACAATAATCGAACGAGTTTTAAGGAATTATTATTCAGTTTATTTTGAAATGAAGATTTGAAAATTTAAAATGATGAATTGAAATAATTGTTTGGACTAAATGGAGATATAAAATATTATTTCTGAAAAGATTTGGAATATGGTTTAAAATTCTAAGTTAAAAATGATATAATGACTTTTGAAAAAGGCGAAGCAGTTTCCGAAGTATTTCGATAATTTATATTAAATTGGTTTGGTTATTATGCAAAAAAATTAAATTTTGAATTATATACAATTAACGGGAAATCTAAAATTATCAATCAATGTTCGTGAAACGATTTTGAAATTAAATTAGATTTGAAATATATAAGGGATAATGATTTGAAAATTGTATTCCGTATTGGTTGTGTAAATGATGTTAACAATTAATTGTGAGTAATTAAATGAGTTTTGAATATATTATTTTAAGATTTCGATTTAAATTGAAATGAATATTTGAAAATTGGAAATGATGATTTTTGAAGTAAAGTAATTTTGGAACTCAAATACAAATATAAAATATTATTTGAAATATGGTGTTAAAATTTAAGTTATGATAATTTATGTTTATTTTGGAAAAGATTTAGACGATTTATAATAAATCATTATATAGCTTGAATTGAACGCGTCGCGTAGCGATAGTTCATAAATATCAATTTTAATTTTCAAATGGTTATAACTTGAATGTTTTAAATCAGACTGACGAGAAACTGAAAACATTGGAATTCTATTAATGATAGTTTTTGAATAGAAAAGAAATTTTCAAATTTAAACGTAGGATTTTCAAGTTAGGTTTAAAACAAAATTTGAAAATGTCGTTATATGTCAGTTCAACGACCATAATGGAAAATCGAAATATACGTGTTTATTAAAATTAATAAAAATTCGAAAAAATTATGGTAAATCATATTTTATTATTTAAAAGTGATGGAAGTTAAAATATTTGAATTTTGAATAATTTTGAATCTATTTGATCTAAATAGCCATTTTTCAGCATATTTCAGTGACGCTTTTAACGTTATTATAATTTTTTTCTTTGAAAATGATTTGGTTTTAAAGATTATAAACCATGAATTATTATTTAAATTATGGAAAGAGTTTGTTAAATATTTTGGAAGATTTGAAAGAGCATAAAAATTTATTTCGTATAAAATTCAATATTACTGATTTTAAGTAAGATATTGGAAGTTTGAAAATGAAAAAGGAAATGAGTTTGGTTAGAGTTAGTCGAATATGCAATATGAGAAGAAAATTATAAATTGTTATGGCAATCTAATATTTGCTTGAGTTTGTGAATTGATATCGAATAATAAGTCAATTAAATTCTACTTGAAATATCAATTGTTTGAATTTTCATGAATGGAATTTAAAACCAAATTAAGATTTGGAAATTTTGGAAACTTATGAAAAGGATAACGACAAATAAAAGAATTATTCTATGAAATATGAGGTTGGAAAAATTGAATTTGGAGCTCAAAAGAAGAATTAAAATGGTAAGGGGTTTTATGGAAATTGAATAAATCCAACTTTCTCTTGTAAATAAATTGATAACGATTTGGAAGGAGATTTAAATTGGAAATCCAAAATGATCCATAGCTATTGTTTTGAAATGCGCTTGTTACTTGGAAAGACCGGGGTCAAATATATGTTCAAAAACCATTCCAAGTAATAATACGACGTTATAAAGAAATTGAAGATTTGGAAATCGATAAGTGAGGACCGAGAATCTTCGAATTATTTGGATTGATTGCTGATGTCTCGGTTGGGCCGATCACCAATACGAGGTTATAAGTGGCATGAGATCTGAATAAATATTTAGATTTTTGGATTTTTGTTCCGTTCAGACCCAAAACAAACTTGAATGGATTGTGTGTCTGATATTGTAATTGACTGCATAACATTGATTTCCCTTAATACATATCGAATTCGTGGCAGTAAATTTATTCTCATCTTTAAGACGTATGAGCTTAGGGTTTATGTATTGATAGAAATCATTGACATGTTGTGAATTGACAATGTGGCATACCCGAGTTATGAAATGAGCTAGTGATGATCAAAGCATGGCTTATTGAAGCGAGCTTTGTGTATATCCTGACCTCGACGAACCTCACACCCTGGACGGATGGTAAAGTAGAAGTTAGGTTGTATACATATATCCAATCTCTTTTGAAACTCGAAAGCTTCGAAGGTAGATCTACCTGTGAAACCTGAGGAAATAAAGTATATACGGTGTCCGAGTCTGGATGAAAACCGGGATATATACTTCGTGCACTGTATTCGGTGTTCGTGTCTGGATGTTAACTGGGAAATACTTATCTTGTGTCCTCGATAAATCTTTCATGCCAGGAACCATCATATTGGAAACCAAACAACCAATACGAGGCTTTCGATTTGTTTGTAAACTATGTATGTGGGCACAATTACTATGCTCGCTAAGCTTAATATATTATTTGTGAAATGGTTTCAACACTATGCACTAAATATGGTTTTATATGAAAAAATTTCACGTATTAAAGCATTATTCGTTATCATAAGACAACACTCGCCCATTTGTGTGCGCTTGCACTGTGTGCTGTGGGACAAGCTTATGATAGCTCCGTTTTCCAAAGCCATTGCGAATTTTGATGCATAGGGATTCACATGGAGTAAACCCGTTCCGTGTTAGCGACATGGTCCAGTGAATTTTCCCAACTTTAAAATAAACCCAAAATAATAACTGTTTTGAGTTCGCACACCAGTCCTATGATGAATTGGAGTTTATTATTTCCACACCTAAACTCTGGGTTCCCATAATTTTTGCATGGGCAGCTTGTAGTTAAGTTTGCAGGTTAAGTCTTCAGAGCTGGATTCAAGTTTGAAGCTAGAGTTATATTTGGTTTTACTTCTTCCTCTGAGAGCATATTCGTTTCCGCTGAGCTTGTATTATACTGTGATTCTTTGTAATTCTGATGTAAAATTTTGTAATGAAATGAAAAGTTATGTTATTTGTGTTCAAACAAGCTAGTACCTCTAACTATCCATCCTTATGAACGATTTAAGTGGGTTTAATTACCGGCGAGAATCGAGCAAAAAGGCGGGTCATTACAACCCTTATGCCCAGTCATTGTATGGAATCCAAATCCAAATATATGCCACATTTTTGTATGTAGAGCCCATTAGGGTGCGGAATTTAACTATGGGTAACAATTCGCATATGTTTATTATTTTAAGATGATTTAATAGATATTATTATAATATCACTGGATTTGATATAAAAGTGTTTTGGTTTTCATAAGGGAAAAAGTGTGTCATGTTTATGTGTGGTCATGTCTTACGAGAGTTCCATTCTATTAAAGGATTTCCAAAATTAAGCAAGTTGTTCGTAATGTGAGTTTTCTTATTATTAAATATTCCAGACTGATCTGGGTATTTTTGCTTTCCCTCAAAATGTACTCGGGTCAGACCGTGTATATTTTTCAGGCTTGCATTGGTTTTTCTTGGAGCTGTAGGAGAGGTGCAGGAGTCAAGACGTATTCTTGTAATTGATGTATTAATTTATTTCCACTGTGTGTTGTGTTTATCAGCTATTGTATAGATAGATTGTTATGACTGTATAGGTTGATGTAGTTGTGTACTCTGATGATAATTTATCCATGTATATATACAGTTTTTTTTTTTTGTAAAAAGTATTGGTATATTTATTTTATTCATTCAGCTGTGAGATTTCGATCTTATCTAATTTTGATGTGTTTGTGATCTTCTTCTTCTTCTATTTTAACCTTTATTTCTTTCTTCCTCCTCACCCTCTAACTTCTTTCTTCCAACTTTCTAGGTTTTCGATACTTGAGTTTAGGCACGTGAATATAGAGGATGTACTAGTGTCCAAATTCGAGCATCGAATCTCCTGTTTATTATGTTAATATTATGTGCTATTAGGATGTTATGCTTTCTTTTGTGTATAGGTTGTTATATCAGAGAGTTGAGCATATTAGAAGCAAAGGTCATCGGAGTTGGACGAAATAGGAGAATAGGCTTTAGAGCAAGACGTAATGATGCATGCAAACTCGCAGGTGATTTGGACTTAAGGTTATGACTCGATACCAAGTCACCTATGATGAGTCAGCACCGAGTCATAGGGATGAGTGATATAAGGCGACAATTCTTTTGGATAGCAAGACAATAATTCAAGGAGTGGTCTTGTGTTTGACGCTAAGAATGTGCTAAGCATGGAAGGGTTTGATGTGTCAACTTATATGACTTTATGATTAATTCTTGGAAGAGAAGACCAAAATGCTACAAGTAATGGGCTGGGTCCATGACATTTGAAATGAAGGTATTAAGGATAGGAAGAAAACCAAAGGTATTTGGCAAAGTTATGACTCAGCTACGAATAATCTCCATGACTTGATGTTGAGTCATAGGGGTGACTCTAGTTGACTGCGATTCTTGGGGAACGATTCAGGTTTGTAATTGATTATAATGGAGGTGATGGCTGGTTCACATCAAAAATGGTGGTGATATATCAACATGATGAAGCCATTTCCTTTGGTTTACGACTCATATTTAAAGTAGGAACAGAAGACAATTGTTCTTCTGATGACTAAAAATTGGAATAGAAATAGAAGATGCTAGACTGAGGTGGACGAAGCTATGAATAATGGAGTGAATTTGGTGACTATGAGTCATTATCTTGAAAGAAGTTCAGAAGGTTCGAATGATATGGAAGTGCTAAGGAATCATTGATAAATTATAGTGATCTTATCGTACTAAAAAAACAGGTGCGATGTAGCGGAGATACTCATGGACTGGTAACAACAGTTTGAATAACTTGGACCACTGGATTGGGTCTAGTTTCTGAGTTTGATCCAATAAGACACATAATTAATATCACGATCTAGACTTCCCCGATCCATGAAGAGACGGAGGATCCCGGACTGTGTTAACAACACGACGCATCAGAACACAAACATGAGAACATTTCATTGTTATTACTTATTACAACAATTTACATCAGAGTACATGATATCAAAGTACATATAAACAATTTACGGGCACCCAGAGTTTAGGTAGAAACAATAAACTCCGAGTCAGTCATGGGACTGGTGTGAGAACTTAAAATAGTTATTAAACATTACTTTAAAGTAAGGTAATTCAAGGGACCATGCCATATGTCACGGAACGGGTTTACTCCCATGAGTACTAGTTTAGATTCATAAAACAACACAATGCTTTTTGTAAAATGAAGCTATTATAAGACTCAGGTCCCATCACACAATGCAATGCAAGCCAGAGGATAGAGTTTTCCCTTATAATAGCCAAATATGCTCGATAGGTTATAAAACAAATCATTTTGATATTACTATAAGTGCATAGTGTCAAAAACAACTTCAAATATAAATGTATCAATCCTAGATGGCATAGGTACCACATATTATGTCGCCCTACAAAGGTTAACAACTAAAACCGAAAAGTCGCGTATTGGAAATTGGATTTCCATCACGAGTCAAGGCGAGGGATGTCACCTTAACGGTTTTGAGACACTCTAGCAAATGCCTCCGGAATCACACTCTCATGGGCCCTTAGATCTTCAGGGCTGGTCCTCTCTTACTTTTGAGGATTAGTTATTCCTGAACATACGTTTCCCGGTCTTATCGGACCTATGTCTGAGCCTTTTAGTCAGCTCGATATCCGAGACGCCTCATAATCCATCATCCACATAAGTAAAAATGTCTGGGCTCCATAATATGACATCACTTCTAGCTAGAAAGAAACGCTATACACAAAGCTTTGCTACATAAACCCGTGCTTTGATCATCATCCACAAGGCCCTGCTTTTCAACAAATGGCTTGATCATTTTCATCTTAACATGCCACTTTGTCAATTCATTCCATACAACTGATATCTATCAATATATAACCTCTAAACACGTATGTCCCAGAGAAGGGTGGTAAGCACGAGAAAATATTCTCCCTCACCAAACAGATATATATTTAATAGAAATCTATCAATAACGAAAGAAATACAATGTTAGACATAATCCATTTACAAGTTCGTTCTGGGTCTGAACGAAACAAGTGGCACCTTGTTCCTCGTCCCGTATGTCCAATATAGTAGAGAGCTCCTCACATATCCGATCGATCTCCAAGTATGTCTGGACGATCACCACTTATTACCTCGTCTTGGGTGTACAGCCCAATCAAGATCATCCAACCGATGTGAAGATCTCTGGTCTTCAACCACCGTCTTCATATCTTCGACTTTTAGTCGTCGTAACAGTTATTCAAAATGGGTTAAACCCAGTCTTTTCGAATGACTCACATAACTTTAAAATAAAGTGCTATAAAAACACATCTTACGTCTCATTCCAATCCAGAATATTCTTTTATTAAAATATTCATTACATTCGGAATTATTCCCATAAATCTTATTAAGATTTATTTCATTTAAACTTTTTGTTCAAATCTTTCTTTTTAAAACCATTGCAAAAGATTGTGTATTATCTTTTTACAAAATTTAAACCAAATTTAAGGTTTATCAAACCATTCGAGATTATCGAGCCTTACCAAAGTAATCATGTTTTTATTATCTTAATCCCAACCTATTCATCTCATGGAGAAAAACTGGTAGCACTCCATATCCAACACCGATTGTGTTATCAGTAAAATAAATTACCATTTTACATTTCAAATCTAATTAGAGATTTAACTATCACATGGAGTAAAACTGGTAGTACTCCATATCTAACACCCATTGTATTATCGGTGAAATAAATTACCATCTTAATGTTCAAATCTTATTAAAGACTTAACTATCGCATGGAGTAAAACTTGTGGTACTCCATTCTCGAACATTTCTTGAATTCAGTAAATTTAATTACCTTATCCATATCTCAATCTAATTAAAGTTTCATTAAAACACTACTTAGTTTTAATCTAAAAATCATAACCAAATGATTATTCAACTTTAGGAAAATTAATTATGTCTTTAATTGGGTTAAAGAACCAATGTCGCTTAAAACATTGTTCACGATAAACCCAATCATCTTCCATCAAAATGAAATCTTCACAGAAATCATAGCAGTATACATTCGATATAAATTTCCATATCGGGCCGATACTACAAACGAAATAACGACAAGGCCTTTTTAAATTCCGTAAATAGTAAACGCCTTCCTTTACAGAAGCTCACCTCGATTATCACTAAATTGAATTCCATTCAATTCCAATTTCTTTTATTAAATTGAAAAACTTTACTTTGGAAAATTTCCATTAAATCTTAGAATTATAGTTTTATAAATTCCAAATCTTAACTTCATGTTAACCGGGTTTAAGAACTAATGTTGTTTAAAACATTTTTCACAATAAACCTAAAATCAACTTCCATTTAATTCCAATTATATTTATTAATCGGAAAATTTCCTCAATCTTAGTTAAAAGATTTATTCTTTTCACAGTTAGGTTTAAGAACAATGTTAGTGAAGACACCATTCATGACAAACCCAAAATCCAATTTGATATGAAATACAAGGCTCTAAATAGAAATCACATCGACTTATATTCAATATCAAATTCTGAGACCAACGGATATCGTATTAGGAACAACGATATCTATTTCTTCCAAATTCCTCAACAATATCCATGTAACAACGGAATCCAATATCGAAATATTCCGAATATTTTTTCCATTCTAATTCATACATCAGAAAACTCTGGTTAGATTAAAACCATTTCAATTCCTTTTAGTTCTTTATTCTAGTTGTTAGCTTGTTCATTTAGATAAAAATATCCTTTATCTTTACAAACATGAAATATTTTATCCAAAATCTATTCAAATCATTTATCATGATTTTACATAATGTATTTGTGTCCATCCGAAATCGGACATCAAAATCATATTTTGATTTCTCACTAAATATTATGTTAAAATATTCGCTTTCTCTGAATTGGAATCAAACTCAATCAATTACCATATAATTTTATTTATATGGATTCCATACAATGCATGTATTCCAAAATAATGTTAAACAACTATTAAACATTCAATTCACGTCTAGAGTGCAATTTTCAATTGTATAAATATTAAACAATTAAATAACGCTTATAACAGTCTATCAACCAATTGGTTGACATAAACTAAACACAAGGGAGATGTGTGAAGTTATTATCATCCCCAGACCCATGTGGGGTTTTCAATCAACATCCAACGATTATTATTTGCATACATGGGAATGTGTAAAATTATCGTCCTAATACCTATGTGGCGTTTAAATCACAATCTATGTGAATTTATCTACAGTTTAATAATAATAGCTTCAAAGCTATAAACATCCATCAATCATCAAACAAATATTGCAATCACAGGCAATAAGTATATACTCAGTTATAAAAATAAATAATTGTACAAATAGTTTGAATGAGAGTTCTCACCATTGGTTTCCACTCCGTCAGTTTTTGATTGGCGGTCCTAGTGTCGTTAAATAACGATGAGCATTTGATTGTTTACATCAAATGTTTTTCTCCACCAAGAAATTCCATAATCTCCAAATCACTGCAAATTGGTTGCATTGCAAAGCTCTCATCGATATGATTCCAACGTGCCTAGTTTCGCTAAATCCCGAGTTCGTGTGAAAAAGTTATGATCGTTCAAAGTAAAACAAATTTTTTTCTCTGGTCGGTTGTTAACAACCAAAATTTGGTCATTATTTCGGTTTTTTCCAACCGAAATTTGGTCAATATTTCGGTTGTTTACAACCGAGCAGACTATTAAACTCCAAATTTTTGCAACTTCATATTTAAAATGATATCGGCTAATGCTCAAAGGCCTATGACGTTATATACATGCAAATGAAGCTTCTATAACTCGCCAAAGCAACTCATAACACCAAACACACATGCACAACATTCATACAAGAAATTTTCTATGATTTTGATTATAAATTCTAAAATGGGAAAATTTTCTAACCAATGCAATCAAATATGATATAATCGAATTGTGAAGTCTTAGAACTTTGCCGGGGCGACATTGGAGCTTCACAAGACACCAAATCAATTAGTAGCTTATGAATTAGGTTGTATGGACAATTCTAATCATTTATTTCCAATTTAATGAAACATGAATATATGAAATTGACTAAGTTTCACTTGCCTATCCAATTCAGTAGCATATGCAAACTCAAATGAACTCTGAACTACACTCCTATAAGCTTGTGGCATAAATGTGGGTTCATAAATAACTCACAAATCTCTTGCCTTCGATCTTAATATGTGAGAAGGAGGGGCATAACTAAGATAGAAAACTCTCTCTTCCAATATAGCACACAAAACTTCAATCTACACATGAATGCACCAATTTTCCTATGAATTAGGTTTAGGAAATCTCAAAAATAGAAAAGGAATTGAGTTGGAGAAGATGAAGATGGAGGAGCTTACCTAAGCCTTTACACTTGATTTGCACTTGATTTCAACAAGGATTGGAGCTTCAAGATCAAGCTAGTGCTTCAGGAATTTTAATTTCCCATTACCTCTCCCATGTTTCTATTCCCCATTACCTATCCCATGTTTCTATTCCCCATTACCTCTCCCATGTTTCTATTTTTGGTTAAGTGTTAGAATGAATGAAGAGAAGAGGGGGTCAATTGGATATGTGGAGTGTTTAGGTTTATCCAAACCAAGACCCAACCAAGGTGCCAAATCTTCGGAGCTCGGAATATATCTAAATATATACTTTTCGATCACCTAAACGACATTTCAAACTCAATGGAAATGGTTTCAAGTCCAAATTCGTCAATATGCAAAAAGTGATATTTTGGTCTTAGATCCAATGAAAAAGACTAAAATTTCTCCAACTCCAAAGGTATCAATATTTATAGTTTTCGAACACACGAATGACATTTTGAACTCAATGCAAGTGGTTTCGAGTCCAAATTCATCTGTATGCAAAATGTGAATTTTCTACGGGCTATATATACCTTTTAAAAATATATTTATATTCCATAGCGACTATTCTAAATTTTAGTTTAGATCTAACTTGCAATTTATAAAATGAAATCTCAATTTCTTACATTCTTTAGAAAATTGCAATTCAAAATATTCCAACGTTCCTTGTTTTATCAAATTCTAACTTGTATTGAATTCTATATATTCATTCAAAGTTTAAAACCAAATTTTCAAACTACCACGCTATTTCGGGTTCATTTTATATAAATTCTATATTTATACATTCTAACTTTGATTAAAATAAATTTTAAATCGTTTATTCTCAAAATAACTCATAGAAAATATTTTACTTCTATAAAAATCAATTAAAAATGAATTTTAAATTGATTCCAGAAATACGAATTGTTACAATCTCCCCCACTTAAAATCTTTTCGTCCTCGAAAAGGAAGAAGGAACTGAAGGTTGTTTACTTAACCAACTCAACTTTCACTTGACTCATGTTCTTCAACTTTTCAGTTTCTAAGAACTTTCTAATTTCTCAAATTTTGGCTAACGCCTAAAATTTTCGTAAAATTTCGACATAATCTCCTTTGTACGGGTTGATTGGTACAACTACAAATGGCCTCTACTGGATCTCATATATCCAAAGAAAATCCAAAAGCCAATCGGCTCATAAAATCATCAAAGCCAATCAATATAGTAAATATGTACCTATTTATTGGGCATACAATTTTATTCCTCTTCTTAGCTTCCAGGCTATGACCTGTTCAATATATATATATATATATATATATATACATGTATATGTATCTAATTCCAATCAATTTTCATTTCAGTTCAATATTTGATTCGATTTGGCTTAATTTACCTTTCATTTTCATATTAGTTTTATTGTTCCAATATTTTTATTAGTTAACTAATAATCACACATCACTATCAGCAATCAATTAGTTGATTAGCTTTTCGAATATATAACTTCAACATACTCAAAAATCATATTTCAATGCAAAATCACAAATATAAACCCTAACTAAGTTTTGGTTCTCACATTAGTCAATTGGAATCATATAGATATCCCACTTTCGAAACTTGAACATAAATACTGGTGATGTCATGACAATCATTAGAATCATCTCCTGGCGACTAAAGTGTGATTCTATATCTATCCGTTATATTTGAGACTTCGAATATATGTTCATGATGCGTATATGCAAAATCTTCTTATACTCGATAGTCCAAACTCCAATAAAATACTTAAATCTTATTATAAGATACAATTTTCAAATCTAAACTCAAATAACACTCTTTAAACTCATTCTAGGGAATTACTAACCCTATCTCTAACGAGTTACTTCTTATAGGATGTTACTAATCCTTTCTCTGATGAATTCTGTAACGGCCCGGGTTTCGCCCGACCCAATCGATCGCAAAATCGACCAAGACCATTCAAAACTAGAATACGTTAACTCTGGGAATACAAAAACATCAGAACAATAATAGTATACTTTTATAAACATCATAATAATGTTACATCAGAGTACAGAACATATCAGAGTATATTGAATAAAATTATAGCGGAAGATAAATTACAATAAATTAAATACAATTCACAGCAGAAGACTTTGATGCTCTGGACACAGCTTTAGGCTTCAATCCAGAATCCTGCTTGAGATAAGAACCTATAGATAAACTACTCGACCGCCCGTGTGGAGAAGAGGGCACCCGAGTTTGTAAAGGTGGAAACAAACAATGGGTCAGTCATGGGACTGGTGTGAGAATTCTAAACTAATTTAACTAATAGTAATAAGGCAAATCCAAGGACCACGCCACTAACGCGGAACGGGTTTACTCTAATGGATTGCTGGTGCATAAAGTAAAGTAAATCGTTAAACAACACAATGCTTTAAAAAAAAAAGAAACCATCATAAGACTCAAGTCCCATCACACAATGCAATGCAAACTGGAGGATAGAGTTTTACCTTATAATGGTCAAAAATGCTTGATACGATAAAAACGAATTTGATATTATTATTAGTGTATTTATGTTTCAAAAACATTTCAAAGTAAATGTATCAATCCTAGGAAGCATAACTACCATATACTATGCCTCCATACTAGTAATACAATCAAATTTGAATGAGGTCGTATTGGAAATTGGTTTTCCATTATGAGTCAAGGCTAGGGAGGAGCTCCTTACCGATTGGAGACACTCTAGCTAATGTGTCTCAGGATTCCCCGCAGTTAACCCTTGGATCCTGCAGGGCCGGTCCACACATACAACTTCGTGGATTAGTTATTCCTGAACACACGTTTCCCGATCCTATAGGACCTATCATCCGAGGCGCGCCTCATTCCATCATCCACATAAGTAAAATATCAGCCAGTTTAAGCACTGACACTACCCCTAGCTGGAAAGAAACGTGCTGCTCTCTCTGCGTTCTCTTTTCCCGTTTAAGACTCAACCGGGTTGTCAGGCTCGTGAAGCTACGTAATACACAAAGCTATGCTTAATCAAGCTGTGCTTTGATCATCACCACAAGGTTCTGCTTTTCAACAAGAAACCTTGATCATTGCATCTTAGTATGCCACACCGTCACTCCATATCACACTACCAATCCTTTGCCGAAATATACAAAAGGGCATTAAGCAAGAGAATGAATTCTCCGCCACCAATCATTCATACATTCGGCAGAAAATTAATAAATACAACATAAAGGAGTACGATGTCGGACACACATTCCATTTATAAGCCCGTTATGGGTCTGAACGATACTGGAGATACCCTCGTCCCGTATGTCCAATACGAAAGGGAGGTACCGCATATCCGTGCAATCAACATATACGTCTGAACGGCCACCCCTAACTCCCCTTCAAGGTAGCTACTCCAATCATGGGCCTCAGTAGCGACACATCCATTCGATGTGAATATCGTTGGTCTTACACCATCTTCAATTTCTTCGATTGTTAGTCGCCGTATTCATTATTCAGAATGGGTTAAACCCGGTCTTTCCGAATAACTCACATGATTTAAAATTAGGTGCTATATATAAAACACATCAACACGTCATTCCAATTCATAATATCCTTTTAATAGAGTATTCACATTATTAGGGAAAGGTTTCCATTAATTTTATCAAAGATAAATCTTTCAACTTATTCTTTAAACTTCCTTAATTCACCTTCAATCTAATAAAAGATTTATTTAAACTTTATTAAGTTTAGTCTTCTAAAATCATTGTTAAATGACTAATCACTTTTCTGGAATTAATCTTATCTTTAATCCGGGTTTAAGAACTGATGTTATTTAAAACATAGTTCATGAGAGACCCCATTTCATGTTTCATTAATTCCCAATTTAATATATAATATCAAGCATCTCTCCTTTTAGAAAATTCCATTTAATCGTAATTAAAAGATTAATTAATAACAAATCAAAATTTCACTATTTATTTGAGTTTCAAGAACTAATGCCCTTCAAAACATTGTTCACAAACAACCATTAATCAATTTCCTTTTTATTTCAATTATATTTAATAACTAGAAATCTCATTTAAATCTTAATAAAAAGGAAATTGATTATGGGTTGTTTGTGAACAATGTTTTGAAGGGCATTAGTTCTTGAAACTCAATTAAATAGTGAAATTTTGATTTGTTATTAATTAATCTTTTAATTAAGATTAAATGGAATTTTCTAAAAGGAGAGATGCCTGATATTATATATTAAAATTAATGGAACATGAAATGGGGTCTCTCGTGAACTATGTTTTAAATAACATCAGTTCTTAAACCCGGATTAAAGATAAGATTAATTCCAGAAAAGTGATTAGTATTTAACAATGATTTTAGAAGACTAAACTTAATAAAGTTTAAATAAATCTTTAATTAGATTGAAGGTGAATTAAGGAAGATTAAAGAATAAGTTGAAAAATTTATCTTTGATAAAATTAATGGGAACCTTTCCCTAATAATGTGAATACTCTATTAAAAGGATATTCTGAATTGGAATGAGGCGTTGATTTGTTTTATATATAGCACCTAATTTTAAATCACGTGAGTTATTCTCAAAGACCGGGTTTAACCAATTCTGAATAATGAATACGGCGACTAACAATCGAAGAAATTGAAGATGGTGCAAGTCCGACGATCTTCACATCGAATGGATGTGTTGCTACTGAGGCCCATGATTGGAGTACCTACCTTGAAGGGGAGTCAGGGGTGGTCGTTCAGACATATATGTTGATTGCACGGATATGCGGGTACCTCCCTTTTGTATTGGACGTACGGGACGAGGGTATCTCCAGTTTCGTTCAGACCCAGAACGGGCTTATAAATGGAATGTGTGTCCGACATTGTACTCCTTTATATTGTATTTATTAATTTTCTGCCGAATGTACGAATGATTGGTGGCGGAGAATTCATTCTCTTGCTTAACACCCTTTTGTATATTACGGCAAAGGATTGGTAGTGTAATATGGTGTGACGGTGTGGCATACTAAGATGCAATGATCAAGGTTTCTTGTTGAAAAGCAGAACCTTGTGGTGATGATCAAAGCACAACTTGAATAAGCATAGATTTTTGTATTACGTAGCTTCACGAGCCTCACAACCTGGTTGAGTCTAAAATAGGAGAAGGAAATGCCAGGAGAGCAGCACGTTTCTTTCTAGCTAGGGGTAGTGTCAGTGCTTAAACTGGCTGATATTTAACTTATGTGGATGATGAATGAGGCGCGCCTCAGATGATAGGTTCTATAGGATCGGGAAACGTGTGTTCAGGAATAACTAATCCACAAAGCTGTATGTGTGGACCGGTCCTGCAGGATCCAAGGGTTAACTGCGGGGAATCCTGAGACATTAGCTAGAGTGTCTCGAATCGGTAAGGAACTCCTCCCTAGCCTTGATTCATGATGGAAACCCAATTTCCAATACGGCCTCATACGGATTTGATTGTATTACTAGTATGGAGGCATAGTATATGGTAGCTATGCTTCCTAGGATTGATACATTTACTTTGAAATGTTTTTGAAACATAAATACACTAATAATAATATCAAATTCGTTTTTATCGTATCAAGCATTTTTGACCATTATAAGGTAAAACTCTATCGTCCGGTTTGCGTTGCATTGTGTGATGGGACTTGAGTCTTATGATGGTTTCATTTTTCTAAAAAGCATTGCATTGTTTAACGATTTACTTTAATTTATGCACCGGCAATCCACTAGAGTAAACCCGTTCCACATTAGCGGCGTGGTCCTTGGATTTGCCTTATTACTATTAGTTAAATTAGTTTAGAATTCTTACACCAGTCCCATGACTAACCCGTTGTTTGTTTCCACCTTTACAAACTCGGGTGCCCTCTTCTCCACACGGACAGTCGAGTAGTTTGTCTACAGGTTCTTATCTCCAGCAGGATTCTGGATTGAAGCCTAAAGCTGTGTCCAGAGCATCAAAGTCTTCCGCTTTGTATTGTATTTAATTTATTGTAATTTATTTTCCGCTGTAATTTTTTTCAATATACTTTGATATGTTTTGTACTCTGATGTAACATTATTATGATGTTTATAAAAGTCTGTTGTTATTGTTCTGATGTTGTCGTATTTCCAGAGTTATTCGGGTTTTGAACGGTCGTGGTCGATTTTGCGATCGATCGGGTCGAGCGAAACCCGTGCCGTTACAGTTGGTATCAGAGCTGGTTGCTTAATTCGTACAGATGATAGGGGGTTCTCGCTTCGCGTTTGGTGGCGAACGGGAGACTCTTACCCCTACATCTCCCGACAATGTGGGTTGGTCGAGTCGAGAGGCTGGCCGTAAAAGCAGTTCTGAGGTATCTCTGTAAGCCACGGTGGGAGGTTGGCCCACTGCCTTGGGTCTTACAAATTCTTTCGTTCAGTTCTAATGTGTCTTGTTCTCGTGCTTTGTAAACCTAAGCTCCGATACCACCTATCACGATCTAGACTTCCCCAATCTCTAAAGAAACGGAGGAGCACAGATTGTGTTGAGAACACGACGCATCAGAACACAAACATGAGAACATTTCATTGCTGTTACAACAATTTACATCAGAGTACAAGATATCAAAGTACATGTAAATAATTTACAATGGAAAAAATGAAAGATTTAAAATACATAAATTAAAAATGTATGAATACAATGTATAGCAGAAATACATCATCTAAAATGCAAAAGAAGGAAATACACGGATACAAAGCTTTCCGAATATAGCTCCAGTTGTAATCTAGGATCCTATGAAAAGAAATATCTGCAAATCTAAAACTACTAGTTGCCCGTGTGGAAAATATGGGTACCTAGAGTTTAGGTAGAAACAATAAAATCCGTTTCAGTCATGGGACTGGTGTGATAACTTAAAACAGTTATTAAACTTTACTTCAAAGTAAGGTAATTCTTAGGACCACGCCGTATGTCACAGAATAGGTTTACTTCCATGAGTACTGGTTTATATTCATAAAACAATGCAATGCTTTTTGAAAACTGAAGCTATTATAAGACTCAGGTCCCATCACACAATGCAACGCAAGCCGGAGGACAGAGTTTTCCCTTATAATAGCCAAACATGCTCGATATGTTATAAAACAAATCATTTTGATATTACTATAAGTGCATAGTGTCAAAAAAAACATTAAATATAAATGTATCAATCCTAGACAACATAGGTACCATATATTATGTCGCCATACATAGGTTTACAATTAAAAACGAAAAGTCGCATATTGGAAATTGGATTTCCATCATGAGTCAAGGCGAGGGATGTCTCCTTACCGATTTCGAGACACTCTAGCAAATGCCTCAGGAATCACACTCTAGTGAGCCCTTAGATATTCAGGGCCGGTCCTCTCTTACTTTTAAGGATTGGTTATTCCTGAACATACGTTTCCCGATCCTATAGGACCTATGTATGAGCCTTTTAATCGGCTCAATATCCGAGGCGCCTGATAATCCATCATCCACATAAGTAAAAATGTCTAGGCTCCATACCATGAAACCACTTCTAGCTAGAAAGAAATGCATGCACTCCCTGCAGTCACTACCCCATTTTTGACTCATACCGGGGTGTGAGGCTCGCGAATTAATAATATACACAAAGCTATGCTACTTAAAGTCGTGCTTTGATCATCATCCACAAGACCCTGCTTTTCAACAAAAGCCTTGATCATTTGCATCTTAATATGCCACATTGTCAATTTATGCCATACAACTGATATCTATCAATATATAACCTCTAAGCTCGTACGTCTCAGAGAAAGGTGTTAAGCAAGAGAATAAATTCTCCGCCATCAAACAGATATATATTTAATAGAAATCAATTAATATAGAACGAAATACAATGTTAGACGTAGTCCATTTACAAGTTTGTTCCGGGTCTGAATGAAACCGGAGGAACCTTATTCCTCGTCCTATATGTCTAATACATGAGAGAGGTCCTCGCATATTCGATCGATCTTCAAGTACGTCTGGATGATCACCACTTATTTCCTCGTCTTGGGTGTACAGCCTAATCAACACATTAGTAATCATCCAAACGATGTGAAGATCTCCGGTCTTTAACCACTGTCTTCATATCTTCAACTTTTAGTCGTCGTAATAGTTATTCAGAGTGGGTTAAACCCGGTCTTATCGAATAACTTCCATAACTTTAAAATCAAGTGCTATAAAAAGACATCTTACGCCTCATTCCAATCCAAAATATTCTTTAATTAAAATATTCATTACATTGGGGAATATTCCCGTAAATCTTATCAATATTTATTTCATTTAAACTTCTTGTTTAAATCTTTCTTTTTAAAACCATTGCAAAAGATTTTGTATTATCTTTTTACAAAATTTAAACCAAATTTAAGGTTTATCAAATCATTCTGGATTATCGAGCCTTACCAAAGTTATCATAATTTTATTATCCCAATACCAGTCTGTCCATCTCATGAAGCAAAACTGGTAGTACTTCATATCTAACACCCATTGTGTTATCAGTAAAATAAATTACCATTTTACATTTCAAATCTAATTAGAGATTTAACTATCGCATGGAGTAAAACTAGTAGTATTCAATATCTAACACCCATTGTGTTATCGGTAAAATAAATTACCATTTTAACGTTCACACATCTAATTAAAGATTTAAATGTCGCATGGAGTAAAACTGGTGGTACTCCATTCTCGAACATTTCTTGAATTTGGTAAATTTAATTACCTTATTCATATCTCAATCTAATTAAATATTCGTTAAAAATCTACTTAGTTTTAATCTCAAAAATCATTACTTAATGATTTTTCAACTTTAGAAAAATTAATCATGTCTTTAACTGGGTTAAAGAACCAATGTTGCTTAAAACATAGTTAACGGTAAACCCAATCATCTTCCATCAAGATGGAATCTTCACAGAAATCATAGCAGTATATAATCGATACAAATTTCCATATCGGGCTAATACTATAAACGGAATAATGGAAAGGCCTTTTAAAATTCCATAAATAGCAAATACCTTCTTTCACAGAAGCTCACCTCGATTATCACTAAATCGAATTCCATTCAATTCCAATTTCTTTTATTAAAATTAAAAACCTACTCAGGAAAATTTTCGTTAAATCTTAGAATTAAGATTTATAAATTCCAAATCATAACTTCACTGTTAATCGGGTTTAAGAACTAATGTTGTTTAAAACATTGTTCACAATCAACAGAAAATCGGCTTCCATTTAATTCCAGTTATATTTATTAATTGGAAAACTTTCTTAAATCTTAGTTAAAAGATTTATTCTTTTCACAGCTGGGTTTAAGAACAATGTTATTAAAGGCACCATTCACGACAAACCCAAAATCCAAGTTGATATTAAATACAAGGCTCTAAATCGAAATCATATCGACTTATATTGGATATCAAATTATGAGACCAACAAATATCGTATTGGGAATAACGATATCTATATCTTCCAAATTCCTCAACAATATCCATATAATCATGGAATCCAATATCAAAATATTCCGAAGATTATTTCCATTCAAATCCATTCCAGTTCATATATCGGAAAACTCTAGTTAGATTAAAACAACTTCAATTTCTTTCAGTTCTTTATTCTAGTTGTTAGATAGTTCATTTAGATAAAAATATCCTTTATCTTTACAAATATGGAATATTTTATCCGAAATCTATTCAAATCATTTATCATGATTTTACATAATGTATTCGTGTCTATCCGGAATCGAACATCAAAATCATATTTTGATCTTCACCAAAAATTATGTTAAAATATTAGTTATCTCTGAATTTGAATTAGACTCAATCAATTACCATATAATTTTATTTATATGGATTCTATACATCGCATGTATTCAGAAATAGTGATAAACAACTATTAAACATTCAGTTCACATCTAGAGTGCAATTTTCAACTGTGTAAACATTAAACAATTAAATAACGCTTATAATTGTCTGTCAATTAATCGGTTGACCTACAACTAAACACAATGGATATGTGTGAAGTTATTATCATACCCATACCCAAGTGGGGTTTCAATCAACATCCAATGATTATTATTTGCATACTTGGGCAATGTATAAAATTATCGTCCCAATGCACGTGTGGGGTTTAAATCGCAATCCGTGTGAATTTATCTATGGTTTAATAATAATAGCATTAAAGCTGTAAACATCTATAATCATCAAAAAATATTGCAATCACAGGCAATAAGTATATACTTAGTTGTAGAAATAAATAATTGTACAAATATTTTGAGTGATATAGTTCTCACCATTGGTTTCCACTCTGTCGGTCTTCGATTGACGGTTCTAGTGTCGTTAAATAACAATGAGCATTCGATTGTTTACATCGGTTGTTTTTCCCCACTAAGAATTTCCATGAGCTCCAAATCACTCCAAATTGGTTTCTTTGCAAAGCTCTTGGCGATATGGTTCCAACGCACCTGGTTTCACTGAATTTTGAGTTCATATGAAAAAGTTATGATCATTTAAAGTAAAACAAAAAATTTTAATTTTCTTTGGTTGGTTGTTAACAACCAAAATTTTCTCATAATTTCGGTTGTTTACAACTGATATTTGGTCAATATTTCGGTTGTTTACAACCGAGCAGACTGTTAAACTCCAAATATTTACAATTTCATATTTAAAATGATACTGGGTAATTCCCGAAGGCCTATGATGTTATATACATGCAAATGAAGCTTCTATAACTCGCTGAAGCAACTCATAACACCAAACTCAAATGCACAACATTAATACAAGAAATTTGCTATGATTCTGATTATAAATTTCAAAATGGGCAAATTTTATAACCAATGCAATCAAATGCGATGTAAGAAAATTGTGAAGTCTAAGAAGTTTGTCGGGGCGACAATGGAGCTTCACAAGACACCAAATGAACTAGTAGCTTATGAATTAGATTGCGTAGACAATTCTAATCATATATTTCCAATTTAATGAAACATGTATATATGAAGTCGACTAAGTTTCAATCCAACTCACTAGCACATGCAAACTCAAATGAACTCTAAACTACACTCCTACAAGTTATAAGCTTGTGGCATAAATGTGGATTCATAAATAACTCACAAAGCTCTCGCATTTGATCTTAATATGGAAGAATAAGGCGCATAACCAAGCTACAACACTCTCTCTTCCAATACAGAACACAAAACTTCAATCTACACATGACTGCACATATTCTCTTATGAATTAGGTTTAGGAAATCTCAAAAATAGAAGAGGAATTGAGTTGGAGAAGATGGAGGAGCTTACCTAAGCCTCTTCACTTGATTTGCACTTGATTTCAACAATAATTGGAGCTTCAAGATCAAGATAGGAATTAGGGAATTTTAATTTCCCATTACCTCTCCCATTTTTCTATTTTTGGCTAAGTGTTAGAATGAATGAAGAGAAGAGGGGGTCAATGGTTATATGGAGTGGCTAGGTGTAGCCAAACCAAGACCCAACCTAGATGCCAAATCTCCGAAGCTCGGAATATATCGAAGTTTTTACTTTTCGATCACCTAAACGACATTTTGAACTAAATGGAAGTGGTTTCGAGTCCGAATTTGTCCATATGCAAAAGTGATATTTTGGTCTAAGATCCAATGAAAAAGACCAAAATTTCTCCAATTCCAAAGGTATTGATGTTTATAGTTTTCGAACACGCAAATGGCATTCTGAACTCAATGGAAGTGGTTTTGTGTCCAAATTCATCCGTATGCAAAATGTGAATTTTCTACGTGCTATATATACCTTTTAAAAAAATATTTAAATTCCATAGAGACTATTCTAAATTTTAATTTAGACATAACTTACAATTTATAAAATGAAATCTCAATTTCTTACATTCATTAGAAAATTACAATTCAAATTCCAACGTTTCTTGTTTTATCAAATTCTGACTTATATTGAATTCTATATATTCATTCAAAGTTTAAAATCAAATTTTCAAACTACCGCGCCATTTCGAGTTCGTTTTATTTAAATTCTAAATTTATACATTCTAACTTTAATTAAAATAAATTTAATCATTTATTCTCAAAATAACTCATCTAAAATATTTAATTTCTATGAAAATCAATTTAAAATAAATTTTAAATTGATTCCAAAAATACGGGTTGTTACAATTAAATTCATACTCAAAAGGCATGAAAGTACAAAACGAACCAGGGTTTTCATTAGACCATGATTATTGAAGATGATCATAAGTGTTATGGTATATTCAATGCATGTATTGATCGATTGCTAGGTTTTGTTATATGGATGTTATGGTCGCTCTCTTTTGGTTAGGTTGTCACATTTAGGTATTATGGAGAGGGGGTAATAGACATACTTTTCACATCTATTTTGTTTTGCCTGTTGTAACAGATGCCCATTACAACCTTTCTTTTTTTCCAGTTGTAATAGATGCCTATTTTTAACTACTATTATTTTTTTGCAACTTGTATAACTTTTTTTTATTTACCATTTCTAATAGATGCGTATTTTTAATAATTAATATTCAGTTATGACTAAAAAAAGGTAACAATTAATAATAACTATTATTAATAAGTAAAATTTAATATTTTAATAAAAGTTAATTCTTAATAAATCCATATATATTTATTATAAATTCTTACTTATTAGTTCTAACATATAACAATTAATTTTATGCATTTTGGTGAAACTTTGGTTAAGATCAATTAAAAGTTAGCTATCAAGAAAAGTTAGCGCAACAAGATGAAATTTATGAGGGAAATGCGAAATTTTGGCTCCAAAGTAAATGTCGGCTTTTATTTCTAGTCCCTCACGCAGGCTGACTTCTCCTTACTCTTCCCTAAATCTAGATCGACCCTCAATTCTTTCTTCCTTAAACAAACTACACCTCAAAAACTCCAACCTCTACTATTGAATATTGATGATCCACTTACTTAGCGATTTGAAGATGATGGAGCCGAACCACGATTTTCTTTCGCCTATCTGCAGCCGTTGACTATTAATGCCTTAGAGCGCTCTGCTTGGTTTTAATTTTTGATGGTCCTATCGAATTGTGACTTCTCCGATTGCCAGACTTCACTGCTACCTTCTTCTAATCACAATCCTTGAGTTCCTAATCCTCGATTTGAGTGTCCATAAAATCAAGTGAGACATTATTCTTATTCATGTGGGGTTTGCTTAGATTGGAGATGGTGGAAGGTTAGTGGAAATGTTGAGGTAACTAGAGGCAAATTTGAAGGTGGTAGCAACAGTGTTCAAAGGGGTATGCGAATAGGTAGCGATGTCAAGGTGGTGGTTAATGAGGATGATGATGTAGTGTCATAGTGACAGAGGTAGAAGAAAGACTTAGGTGAAGGAGGATATGTGTAACACCCCACGTCCCTTAATGTCACTCACTAAGGGAATGCATTAAGTTTCGTGAAGCGTTATAGGTAAACAGAAATAGAATAGTTACAAGATAGATAAAATAGCAGTGGAATTAAAAAATTTTATTAATCATAAAGCATGGTTACACCATATGTATGAAAATACATAAACTCAGTATATCATTAAAACTTTTATCTTGTACTTTAAATATCAGAGCAAAATAACAAGGAAAACATAATCCCCAAATCATGAGCCATAGTAGCAAAGATAAAAGCTTGATCAATACATCTAGAAGCTCTAAGAAAGATGATAGCAGAACCTGACTAAGTCTGAGAATTCCCTCCCTTGAGAACCAGGGGGGAACGGAAGAAAGAGGAGGAAACAAAAAGGATCAGACATAAAGTCTGGCGAGTCTAGTTACTTCTAGCCAGTAAATAAATAAAAGTAACATGATAGGCATATAAAGTGGATAAGAGAGATCACTACATAAATGGCAGGTGGGTGTGAAAAAGTAGACAGGATGAGGTGTATATGCTTCGAATAATTACTCTGCACTGTTACTAGTATATCCAGAAAGAGATGCTCCCTTCAACTATAAGGTGGTAGACTTAGGTATACGTCCAAATGTATCCTAACTACTACCTTGATTGATCGGCTCCCTAACCCTCGTAGATACCTTGTGCTGGCCCCATAGCAGGAGGTATAACTTCCTAAAGTGGCAACCCCTCGTCGTAATAATGTGCACAACCATATCTACAGGTGTCACGGTCATCTTATCCCCTTCTGCCTGGCTCATGCACGCACATGGCCCGGTCGGTTTGCACTGCCCACACCATCCTCTACGTTTGGATCTCTTACAATCAGTTAATAAGCATGCCCCTTCTTTGCCTAGTACGATTTACTTTGTTTGATACCAACTCTGGGTTACTGACTGAAATGGGTCGCACACAATATGATACAAGCTCTCGCCTTTGTCTTGTATGCCCCACTAGGTTTTCACTGACTATGTATACAACTAGGGGTCTTTAATTACATAGCCTTGATTATGTCTATCAGTTATGCTTAGCTATAGGTGTCCTTAATACATAACCCCTAATCTTCCAACCAGTTATGTTTACCTATAGGTGTCTTTAATTACATAACCCTATTACTTCTACAAGTTATGTTTACCCTAAAAGGTGTCTTTAATTACATAACTTTATTATTTCCACGATTATGTATACCACTAGGTGTCTTTAATTACATAACCTTAACGGGTTAAGTTTGTGGGCCTATATGTTAATATTACCCATCCCCTCTTCAGACTTACTTAACCCACCCCTCAACCATGTTTACTTAATCCCCGACTTAAATTTAAGTTCACACAATCCCTATGGATTAACTTAGGTTAAGTAGTCCAATTCTTTACCATGTTTATTGTTTCATAATGGGCCAGACCACCCATATGAGGCCTACAACATGTGGATGCTGGATATGCCCGTCGGGTCCAGGCGGACTTATTCCATAGTTGGGACCAGCATTGTGTCACAGCCCGATTCGTATTTACGTACTTTGACCTCCCATATTAGGTTCAACATTAGTGGCTGCCAGATATGCCGGTCGGGTCCGGGCAGACTTCCACCACAAATGCAACATAATCCCGTGTCATAAGTACAATTACAATCACTAATTGTAATTACTAGTCATTCCATATTTAGTTAAATTACCAATTAATTAATCCTTTCCTTTTATAGGTGTCAATACCTATTTTACCCAATAATTTGAATTACATGTCCAAAAATGTTTATATTCAAATAATGCCATTTTAACCCTTTTTCCCCCGTTCCTTAACTAACGCCCTCACAAAATTGGCAACATGCCTAGGCTAGACAATAGCCTATTCATAAACGATAATAGGGAAAATAATGGGAATATAGCTAAAATGATCATCTTGGCATAATCATAATCTTGTATGATAATAAGGTGAACATACATACTAGCATGGACATGAAATTGTCAACATAACAAGGTGGACATAAAACTTATGAACTATGATGTCACAATATCTGAAGTAGAAATTTAGATGTCCAATTGGTTTAGATCTAACAAGATAACATAAGGTGATAAATTAGATCACATAAAATAGATCTAACATGTTAACATAATGTGACAATTTGGATCACATAAAATAGATCTAACATGTTAACATAAGGTGACAATTTAGATCACATAGAACAGATCTAACAGAATAACATAAGGTGACAATTTAGATCACATAAAATAGATCTAACATGTTAACATAAGGTAAAAATTTAGATCACATAGAATAGTTCTAACATGATAACATAAGGTGACAATTTAAATCACATAAGATAGATCTAACATGTTAACATAAGGTGACAATTTAGATCACATAGAATAGATCTAACATGATAACATAAGGTGACAATTTAGATCACATAAATAGATCTAACATGTTAGCATAAAGGGATAATTTAGATCACATATAATAGATCTAACATGATAACATAAGGTGAAAATTTAGATCACATAAAATAAATCTACACACATCCACATCATAGCATATCATAAAAGTTACAAACCAAGATCCACAATAATAACATAGTAGAACAATTCACAATTGAATTGGATCTAGAGAAATAGATCTATCATAAGATCTAACAATAACATAGATTCAGGGTTTACAACGTATCCAAATCACACTCTTTCCTAATTCACCTTTATTTATCTAAACCTAAAAGCAACTAGAACTCACTATGATTGGATTGCTAAGATGATAGAAAAGGTGTCGAGTCTATGCTTGAATCTCAAATTTGATATGCTTTATTTTATAGAATAAGATGAGAGACCCTAGTTCAGTTCAGACTCCGACAGAATTTGGCCGACATGATTTCTAATGAAGAAATATGTTAAATAACTATATGTATTTATAGCTGCAGAACCCTCTGGAATCGACTGCCACATAAGCCCTAGGGTAAATCAGGTCGCGGGTCGCCTCCCACTTGGGCAAAGGCCCGAATACCAAAAAAAAACTATACTGGGCGCACTTTACAGGTGCGCCAGTGTAAAAATGCATGGGCGCACTTGTCAAGTGCACTGGGAATTTCTGATTTTTCTGCCAAACTTCTATCGTCCATAACTTCTTCATACGTTATCCATATTACGCAAACCAGGTGTCTATCTTGACCAAAATTTTGAGATGGACGCAAGGGCGCAGTCCATTTCCCTTAATTCTGAATATTAAATTAATTATTCTTTAATTTATTCATTTTAATGTTATTAAATTTCGGGGTGTTACATTCTCCCCTACTGAAAGGATTTCATCCTCGAAATCTTCAAGTTGAAAAGAATGTATCCTACCAAACACCATCCATCTACTCATCCACCAAACACTGGCATCCATTGTCCTTAAAGATTTCTAATGCTCATATGAGTATATGCAAAGGTGTGTGTATATCTCCCAATACTAATGCGAAGATTAGGCGGTCTACTGATTCAGTTGACCTTCTTAATGCAATGTATGTTAGTGCCATGAATCCAATATGTATGCAAATAAGTCTATTATAACATATAAGCTCTACATGTGTGCACATTCATTCATCCAAATGCAACATCCATATGCTAGTTCACCCATTTTCATCCATAAAAGAAAAGAAAATGCACACACATCCATTTGCAGTATGAGAGTGATTGAGTTGATCTAGTGCCTAATGTGTGTGTATATGCATCCACAGGAAACCACTAGCAAACACTTTCATCCATCAAACATAACATGTATCAAATACATGTTTACAATCATGGGATTTCCTACCTAAAGGTCGAAGATTCGATCGATACGATATACTCAGATGATAGAAGAAGGCACGGATAAAAGATTTGGGAAGAGAAGTTAAGAACATTCCCATAAAAAGAAAAGGGTACAAAGCGCAAAAATCTTGTCTTTGGTTTCTACAAGTTGCATTCTCTTGGTTGTCTCCCCATTGAACCTTTAGCAACTTGAGCTCTTTATTGCGTAGCTTCTTAACTTATGATCCAAGAATATAGGAACGAACTCGCCTGACTTTTGCCTCCCGGTCCACTTCTAACTCTTCCAACATACTCGGCTCAACAACTTCGGTGGTGTCACGCAAGCACTTCCGCGGATGAGAAACATAGAAAACATCACGAATACCAGATAGATTTTCAGGAAGCTTTACTCTGTAGGACATTTGGCCAATCCTCTCGGTTATGGGAAATGTTCCACAAACCTAGGTGCCAACTTCCCTACCGGTCCGAAGCGAACCACATTCCTCAGAGGTGACACTTTGATAAAAACTAAGTCTCCTACTTCAAATTCGAGGTTAGTCCTTCTCTTGTTCGCATAGGGTTTCTGCTTATCGTGAGCTGTCTTCATACGCCATCGAATTAGGTCGATCTTTTCGGATGTTTCTCTAACCATATCTGGTCCAAGTAATTATCTTTCTGTAGATACCCACCAAAAAGTTGATGAACTATAGGGTCGTCCGTACAATGCTTCGAAGTGTGCCATGCCGATGCTGGCCTGTTAGCTGTTGTTATAGGCAAACTCTACTAAAGGAAAATGCTCTTCCCAAGTCCCTCTGGAGTCTAGGATGCACAACCTTAAAAGATCTTCTAGAATTCTGTTCACCCTCTCCATTCGCCCATCGGTCTGAGGACGATGAGCGGTGCTCAACGCAACTATGTACCTAATGCTTCTTGCAAGCTCCTCCAAAATTCGCTAGTAAAGATGGGATTGCAGTCGCTCACAATACCGGAAGGAACTCCATAAAGACGAACTATCTCTCGGACATAAATTGCTGCTAACCTTGATGTCGTCCTCTTATTCTTAACTGGAATAAAGTGAGCGCTCTTAGCAAGTCTATCTACCACAACCTAGATACTGGTGTTGCCTTTCTTCGATCTAGGAAAACCATCTATGAAATCCATAGAGATGCTCTCCAACTTCCACTGAGAAACCTCCAAAGAATGAAGTAAACCACCGGGTTTCTTTTGCTCAGCTTTGACTTGCTGGCAAACTAAACATTAGGAAACAAATTCGGCCACATCATTCTTCATCCCAGCCCAAAAGAAAACCCTCTTCATGTCCCTGTACATCTTACCACCGCCTGGATGAATGGTCATCTTAGAATGGTGGGCTTCTTCTAGGACTTCCTTTATCAAGCTTCTAGTTTGAGGAACACAAAGCCTTCCATCTCATCGCAACCACCCGTTTTCATCTATGGCATATCTGCTGAGGTGACTAGAAGTCTTCCCACTTCTGAGCTTATCCATGATGTCTAGAATCTGTGGGTCACCTTGTTGCGAAGCTCCTATCTGGTCCATAAGAGTCGATCATATTTCCAAGGATGCAAACAAATCAGGCAAAATCTCGACGGAGGGTCTAAAATCAAAAGCTAATATGAACTCCAAGTTCTTTCATTCCACAAACAGAGGACTCAGGGCGACCCTCTACCTACTTAGTGCGTCAGCCACCACATTACCCTTTCCAGGGGTATAATAAATCTCAAAATCATAGGAAGCAAGAAACTCCATCCACCGTTGTTGCCTTAAATTGAGATCCTTCTACAAGAACAGATACTTGAGAGATTTATGATCGGTGTATAACTCGAACTTCTCTCCAAGTAAATAATGACTCCATGTTTTAATGCTACACTATGGCAACTAGCTCTGAATCATGGGTTGGGTAGTTCTTTTCATGAACTCTCAGCTGTTTACCCCCATAACACACTACTTTCCCGTCTTGCATTAGAACTGCATCAAGCCCTGTACCGCAAGCATCAGTGTAAAAGGTAAACACTTTATTTCCGTCAAGTAAGGTCAAGACTAGGGCTATTGTCAGAGCCCTCTTCATTCGTTGGAAAACAATGTCACAGTCTATATCCCATGAGAACGCCAAGTTCTTCTTCGTCAGTCTGGTGAGTGGGGCTGATATCTTTGCGAAGTCCTTAATGAACTTCCTACAGTAACCTGCTAACCCAAGAAAGCTTCTCACCCCAGTTGCATTTTTAGGAACCTACCAATCTTGCACTGCAACCACCTTCACGAGATCTACAGCTATTCCTTCTTTGGAGACCACATGCCCTAAGAATCTCACCTCTTTCCTCCAAAAATGGCATTTGGAGAATTTTGCTTTAAGCTGATGGTCACGGAGAGTTTTCAAAACTACTCTCAAATGTTAGGCATCCTCTTCTTTACTTTTGAAGAAGACCAAAATATCATCAAAATATCTTCTTTACTGATGGAACCCCATGGCCAAGTCTAACTGAGAAAATACCGAGGCATCAACAAACTGATCAAATAAATCATCAATCGTCGGAAGAAGGTGCCTATTCTTCTCTGTGTGTTTATTCAGCTCTCTATAATCAACACACAAACGAAGCGAACCATCTGCCTTAGTTGCGAATACTACTAGAACATCCTATTTAGATATGCTTTGTCTGATAAACCCTTTCTCAAGTAGCTCCCCTACTTGCTTACTTAGCTCCCTTCTTTCCCTTAGAGCCATATGGCGCACTGGTAATGCAACTGGCTTTGCACTATCCACCTGATATATACGAAAATCGATCTCGTGCCTCGGAGGTAATCCCCGTACCTCATCAAAACATCAGAATAATCTCGGACTACTGGAATAGATTGCAGATCGTCGATAGATACATCAAAAGACTATAGGAAACTAAGCATAACCGACACACGAAATCTCGAGGGTTTTCCCATGACAAGTAAGAAGCCTAATAACCCTCTTCTCACAATCCAGAATGGCACCATATGTGGTAAGCCAGTCCATTCCTAGAACCAACCATAGCCCATAAACCCGAGCACATATGCATCGCATTCAAACTCGACGCCTAACAAAGATATTTTCAAACCCCGACAAATCATAAATAAATGAGCCGGACCACCAATGGGTTTTGAAACAACTACGGGATCTATTACCATAGTAGTAATTAAGTGTAGAGATTTAACTATAGAACTTGATATAAATGAATGTGAGGCACCAGAATCAAAAAGTGTTCTAACAAGATGATTGGAAAAAGAAATCAAACCTTCGATGGAAGCTTTCCTACCTTTATCTGGTGCACTAGCCACGAGAGCATTCACTTTCCCTCTAGAGGTTCCTGCCCTTTGACCTGGTCCTTGCTTCCTTGGGCACTCCCTAGAATAGTGTCCAACCCTTCACAAACGAAGTAAGCATTCCTCCTTTTCCTACAGTCCTGGGCCAAGTGACCTTCTCTCCCGCAACTATGGCACTTCCTCTTATACTTAGCCTTGTCATTCTTTCCGCCCTTTCTTGGATCATACCTTTTTATTTTGTGTTTTCTCAACCTTAACTTCTTCCTTTTCAGATTTATTTGAACTTGATCTATGTTCCCTTCCCAGGCCATCATTTTTCTCATCCTTGGGTTGTACTCCTTAGCCCTAACTTCCTTATTCCCCTTTTTACCATATTTGTGCAACAGGCTAACAAGTCTCTCGAAAGTTGCCTTCATCGCACGGAAATCCTTACGAAGCTCAAGAAAATTAGTCGTAGGTGATACTGCAGCAGCTTCAGATGGTGGTTAGGCACTTCATTGCCCTTCGATATGTTCTGTAGTTTAAATACCTATGGAATCATGCCGGAATGGGGACACCTTTCGGGAAGAATCGGTCTCCCGGACAAAAAGAGAAAAAGGGAATCATTTGGATCGAGAGATACTTCCTATGGCTCTGGGGAATATGTTTTTCAAAACAGACTTTTCTTTTTGAAAACGCTTTCTTTTAAAACCTTTCTGAAAAATAATTTTCAAAAACTTTTATCTAATCTGGTAACCTTCAGCTCTAATACCAAGTGTGACACCCCATGTCACGACCTGGGGATTTTGCGATCCTGGATACCGGCATATAACACCATGTCGACTATTCAAGCATCTAAAACACCGGATAGTCCATGAAAGAAATTAGAGGGTGAGAATAGATAAGATAGAACTTAGAATAGAAGAAGAAGAAGAAGAACATACAACATCGGAGTAACATGAATCTCACAGCGGAACGAACAACATATAATAGATAACATATCTTTGAAATAAAATCAATATATATATACAGTAACATTATCAGAGTACAACACTTACAACACAACAGAATAAACAATAGCTATATAATCCTGAAGCTTCCTGCTCCAAGCTTTCCAAGTATATCTGTAAAATCTTAACTACTTGACTGTCCATACACATTGGGAACCCAAGAGTTTAGGTAAAACAAAACAAAATAAACTCTGGGTCAGTCACGGGACCGGTGTGAGTAAAACAATTTAAACAGTTTGAACAATAAACGATATCTCATAAGACCACACCGTATAATAGAACGGGTTTTTCCCTTATGAAAATCCAAAGCATTTGATTTACCATCCAAAATCCTTTTGAATGAAATGATAAACTTTATATCAAACTCATTGATATTATAATAGTGTCTATCGATCACAATTAAATAATCAACTAGCAGAACGCTTTCATCTCACGTTCTACATATATAGTATACAATCAAAACCGCGAGCACTTATTGGATAATGGGTTTCCAACTATGACAAGGTATGAAACCACCTTTCAATAGTGTACCTCTAAAGAGGAATACACTAGGTTCAACAAGAACATCTTGCAACCCGGCCACACATGATTGACCACTCATTTCGCTTGAGTGTATCGAATGTATATAACCAACGGTTGGGACCAGCAACCGTTTCCCGAATGGGACAGCATCGAAAATAGATTATGTAATGAAATGAATATCTCTAGATAGGTGATAATACACCCTACTTGGAAGCTAACCACTTAGCCATGCTACCTGCCCGATTTTTGTCATTTCCCGGTTGTGAGGCTAGATTATCTCTGACAGTTCACACAATTATTCACTTTGAATGTCACATCGTCATACCCGCCAAATTACAAATTGATTTCCCAAAAAATACAATGGGTATACAGCTAAGAGAAACGAATTCCTCCGCCACCAAACATACATACGTTTGAAGAGATCAACTTACGTGATCCATTACATATACTATGTCATACATTCTTCCATACAGATTGTCTTGGGACTGGACAAACCGAAAGCACTATTCTGTAAACAGGACAACCCTTGTATAACTCCGTCTTCAATTATCTTCATCATATTTGTTCGCCATGCTAACGCCCATACAGAGTGGTTTTCAGGTCATGAATCTGATCTCGGTCTCTCCGTATTGACGATGGAAAAATGGTCAAAAACTTCGATAGTCGGTGAGTTAACTATCAAAGAAAAACACGTGTGCAAACAATGATATTATTTCCAGATGGAAATTATATCGATCAATCATCATTGAACATTTATCCCTTTAGTTTATTGATTTATCCATTTCCTTTTTCCATATATTCAACATTCCTTATTTTCTAAATTTAGAAAATATATGTTATTAATCATTGGAAAACATTTCCATCTCTTTTTCCTGTATCACTCTCATTCCAGTATTCTTTATCATCAAACATTTCATTTTTTATGATTGGAAAATATCTCTGATTATACTTGGAAAATGCTTAGAAACACATTCATTGGATTTAAACAGATGTTTAAATAAAACATCGCTATACCAATTCAAATCATTACCTTCATTAACTATATTCACTTAACCGAACTTTACTATCGAACTTTAACCATTCCTTAGTTAAAAACAAAGTCAATCAAGTTGGGGTATAACTACCTCTCAGACCTTAACTAAACAAGATTTCTAACTTTGAAATAGTCAAAGTTCACCTTCTAAATCTTTAACAACTTCCTTACGTAACTCTCGGATTCTATTTTTCGAATCCACTTCTTTATTGAAAAACATTGGTTATAACGATAACGTTATAATCCCTACTTCTGAAATACCTAACTTCAAATATAACTTTTATTTATTTATTTGGATAAATAAACAAATAACAAATTTAATAACAAATAAATAAATCTTGATTAAAAAAGGAAAGTGAATAGTACTTTCCCGAATTCGATATAGCTCTCTTTCAAGTAATCTCTATTCGATTAACTCCTTCAAATAACTAATATTCGATTAACTCCCTTCGAATAACTTATATTTGATTAACTCACTTCGAATAACTAATATTCGATTAGCTCACTTCGAATAAACTATATTCGATTAACTCACTTCGAATAACTAATATTCGATTAACTCACTTCGAATAACTAATATTCGGCTAACTCACTTCGAATAAACTATATTCGATTAACTCTCCTCTAATGACTAATATCCGATAACTCCTTTCGAATAAACTAATATTCGATAACTCCTTTCGAATAAACTAATATTCGATAACTCCTTTCGAATAAACTAATATTCGATAACTCCATTAGAGTAAACTATATTCGATTAACTCTAACTCTAATCAATTTACTCTAACTCTAATCGATTTAACTCTAATCGATTAACTCTAACTCTAATCGATTAACTCTAACTCGATTAACTCTATTTGATTAACTCTATTTGATTAACTCTATTCAATTAACTCTATTCAATTAACTCTAATCAATTAACTCTATTCAATTAGCTCTTATCAATTAACTCTATTCAATTAACTCTAATCAATTAACTATAATCAATTAACTCTAATCAATTAACTCTATTCAATTAACTCTATTCAATTAACTCTAACTGAATAACTCTAATCAATTAACTCTATTTGTTTAACTCTAATCAATTAACTCTGATTGATTAACTCTAATCAATTAACTATATTTGATTAACTCTAATCAATTAACTCTATTCAATTAACTCTAATCAATTAACTCTATTCAATTAACTCTAATCAATTAACTCCATTCAATTAACTCTGACTGATTAACTCTAATCAATTAACTCATATCAATTAACTCTAACTGATTAACTCTAATCAATTAACTCTATTTAATTAACTCTAATCAATTAACTCTATTTAATTAACTCTAACTGATTAACTCTAATCAATTAACTCTATTTGATTAACTCTAATTTGGTTAACTCCTTTTAATTAACACATTTGGTTAACTCTTTTTGGTTAACTCCTTTTGTTTAACACATTTTGGTTAACTCCTTTTTCAATTCCTATTTCAAAATCAGTTTCCTTTATAAAATGTTGAGTTTACCTTCTACTTAACATATCGGTGTCAAAATCGATTTCTACTTCTCTATGTAAGTTCAGACTTAAATATTCAATTTATCCTATGATAAATTATTTTACTTAATTTATGAAAACATTGCTTATAAATTAATCTTCTCCAATTATCTGCTAAAATAGATTTCTATTTAATACTTATTTTTCCAAATATTCCCTTTTAAAATTCTATTTACTTTCTAAATAAATATTCCTTTTATACTTATATTTATTTAACAAATAAATATCTCCTTTTGAATTCTATTTATTTAAAAAATAAATACCTCCTTTTGAATTCTATTTATAAATGTTTTAAAATATTTCCCTTTTCTATTTGTTTCACAAATATTTTTCTTTTCAAAACCCTTTTGATTTTATAACTATTTGTCTTACAAATATTTTCCTTTATATTTCTTTTACAAATAATTTCCTTTATATTTTCTATATAAAGTCCATTGATTTTAAATAAATAATTTATTTTCAAAATACACTTTGAAAATCCCCTTTTCTATATCCCAGTATTCCTTACGGTATTTAAAATACCAAAATAACAATGATCGATATCATTCAACACACGTAATCAACACAGATTATATATCACATCATATATTACAATATATGAAAAATAGTAAAATAAATGTTGAGGAATCCAGTTAGATTCCTCCGACCTGTTTCCCTGCATCACAGATGTTAAACAATATAATTAACATCGATTTCATTTCAATATGAAGTATTCTACTCAACAGAATCAATATTTGATTAACGATTTACATATATCGTTATCTACAATTTCAAACAATACATAAGCAATTCAACCAAACAGTTAACACACAGCAATCAACAGATAATTATCAGTTCTAAAAATATGTTATAAAAATATAACTATTCAGAGTTGGTGAGTTTTACTCACATTGGACTATCATTGTTAAATAACAATAATTGTCGATTGATTCAGACGGACAATTTATTTTGCAATAAATTGTAATGAGCTCCGATTCACTCCCAGTCAGTTCCATTGTGTAGTGTCCATCCACATGATCCCAACGGATCTGAAAGTGTGTAATTCTGACAACGTGGGAGAAAGATATTGAATTTACAAGTTCGACGCATATTTAAATATCTTACTACATAATCAACCCTTCATTAACTAAATAAATTACTATTTAATTAGCCTAAGCCCATGTTTAACCCTTAACCCGCCTGCTCATCCCCTTTCTATCACGAATACAACGCTGATCCCCTACAAACGCAACATACATGATCCCTTCCTCTCCCCGTATCTCCATCCACCAATTCACGATTTAAACTCAAACTAAATCCATTAGTTTGCTCACCGCCCTCTCTATCATCTGATACTACTTTCAATATACTCGAACACCCCCAGTAAAACGTGTACAATAGTAGCTCGATGTGCCCCAGAGATTTTGCATGACATTTTTACACCCTAATTCCCACCAAAATTTCACGCAAGGTGCTAAAACCGATTTCGAGTTCGAATCCACACACACGTCCACACATTGTCGCCGAAATCAAGCCCAGTACTAAATCCTAGGCTTGCTGTATCTAAACGGACGAACAACAATGGGTTTCGAATGCAATGAAACCTAACTGAAAATGGAGAGTGGCAACTCAGGAATTCGAATATATTTGGTTTATGATTTATGAGATTTTATTGGATTTTATTCGGAATTGATGAGGATGAAAATTTTTACTGAAGAAAGAAATATTGGCGGCGCGATTTTCTTTAATCATAGAATGAGGAATTAGGTTTAGAAAGGTTATGGTGAGGGTATTTATAAGAAGAGATATTATTTTTATTTTAAGCAATCGTTGTTTGTATTCGTCCTCTAAAATTCCTATGATCACATACGATACCCAAAAATCACGAAACTGGACATGCACCTTCAGTGCGACATTACGGACCCAACGAAACTAGTTTTGTCGAATTTTAACTCTGTTTGCTCACACAGCGTATTTTTAACCATTAGAATACTGACTGTTTTTCACATTAAAAATCCGTACGGCCACATACTGGCTCTAAAAATTACGGAAATTGAAATTTAGCAATAATTTAATATTGTGGATCCAACAAAATTGGTTTCGTCGAAAACAGAGGTCGTTTGCAAAACTGGCTATTTTTAAAGCTCTAAATAACCCATTTAAATATATAAATATATTCAAAAACAATTAAATTAAATATAAATAAATATTATCGTATATATACTCACATAGAATATCATATAGCTTCAATTGGATTTATAACTCGATATTGAAATCCCGGTTGAATCGATATTCAATTTATATTGGAAAAATCCTTATATAATATAAATAAATCGCTATAATTTATAATGGAATTCCATAGCGACTTTTCGAAATTTGATTTGGACATAAATCAAAATCTACACAATGAAATCCCGATTTTCTCTTCCATTAGAAAGATATACTTCACCAGCTCCGAACGTTTCTTGTTTCACAGAAATCCTATTTAAAACGGATTCTGTATATTCAATTGAAGTTCGTATCGCCAAATTACAAACTGTCGCGCCATTACGGCCTCGATTACAATTATATTATAATTCTACGTTCAAACTTCATTTAAATAATATATTCGTTATTCGAATTCAATTCCAGACTGAAATATATATTTTGAATTGCCCAATTCACACAATATTGTGAATTCTACTATTGCCGACTATTTCAGAAATTAAATACATTATTTAATTATTATATTAATTAAATATTCAAAATTATTTAATTAAACGACCATTAAATTACCAAACCATTATTTTAAATAAAATTAATTATTATACTGTATAAAAATATGGGATATTACATTCTCCCCCCCATAAAATAATTTCGTCCTCGAATTTGCTAAGGTAGAAAACAAACTCCATTGACTGGGTAAAATTTTTTTATTCACTTCTTAACTTCAGTTTCAACTGAACCAATTTAATTTCAATTAAATATTAATTAATTCTTATCAATGAAAATTTTCAAAAATCCTGAAAATTTCCAAACACCCGAAATTTTCGAAATATTTTGCTAGCACCTCCTTTGTACTGGTCAATAGTTCAAGCTCTAACTCGCCTCTCTAGGCCTTCTTCAACCCAAAAGAAAATCAAACAGCCAAGCGACTTGCCAATTCGGCTCATCAAAATCTTAAACCCATATATAATATAAACTGGTACCTTTTTATCAGGCATATCATTATATCCTTCCACCTGTTACAAATTCTGCATATACCAATGTCATCCCAATCAATTTTCCAGTCAATTAATTCTCAACACAATCATTTGCTTATCCAATTCTAATCTGTTTTTATCTACAAATCCAACCATTCGCTTATACCTAAGTCGAATTTCATTTCAACTCGAGTTTCATTTCGATTCCAAACTCTTAACTCGATTATCAATTGCATTTCAAATTCAAATCCCACAAATCCAATTTGTCTCGATATTATTCTAATCCAAATCAATTTCAGTGACCACTTAACTGGCTTTACTTTAATTCCAATTTGCTTTTACAAATTTTGGTTTAATTTGTTTTTAATTCAAAACAAATCTTTCCCTGGGAATTTTTAAATCATTTACCATATCAAAAATCAAATATTCCCTTTCGGAATCAAAGCAACTTGTTTTCTCAAAACATTTCCAAAAACAAAATTTTTGGTAGTAATCCGTCACTTAGAAACTCGAAAATCACACTGATGATGCAGCGCAGTCAACATCCGAATTATTTTTCAATGACCAAAGTGAGTTCAATACTATATCACTTTCAAAACCATTCTAAACACTTCCATTTTGAAATTCATTTCAAAATACTGTTCCCAATGCTTGTAAAATGATTTAAAATCTCCCAGGATTTTAAAATCCTCATATATTTAATTCAAATCCATTTACAAACATTTTCCAACTTTTCGAGGTTTGAATTTCAATTCTGATTTAAATTCAGATTTAATTCATTTCGTAACACTTATACAAAATTTTGATTGGTTATTTACATAACTATTTCAATTATAATCTTATATGATTATAATCACAACCAATATATCCAATATATTATAATAATTCCAATATAAATCCCATATATCAAAATATAATTTGGGTAAAATTATTTCATTTACCCTCTTTTCAAAACATATCATGTCGACCCATCGTATTCGAGTGTTTAGAAACTCGTACTGATACAATGGATCAAACTAATCGATCAAAACCCATAAACAACTCAACTAATAAATCTCCGCAATATAAAACCACTTCATATCAAGTAACAAATACGTTCACTCGTATATATACACTCAAACTCAATCTAGGGTATTACTAACCCCATCTCTACTAAGTCACGCCACAGAGCCAAGGTAATTACTTACCTTAAGCTCTGATACCGCTGTAACAACCGGGGGATTTTGCGATCCTGGATATCGGCATATAACACCGTATCGACTATTCAAGCATCGAAAACACCGGATAATATGAAAGAAATTAGAGGGTGAGAATAGATAAGATAGAACTTAGAATAGAAGAAGAAGAAGAATATACAACATCAGAGCAACACGAATCTCACATCTGAACGAAAAACATATAATAGATAACATATCTTTGAAATAAAATCAATATATGTATACAGTAACATTATCAGAGTACAACACTTACAACACAGCGGAACAAACAATAGCTATATAATCCTGAAGCCTCCAGCTCCAAGCTTTCCAAGTATATCTATAAAATCCTGACTACTTGACTGTCCGTACAAAACTGGGCACCCAAGAGTTTAGGGAAAACAAAAACAAACTCTGGGTCAGTCATGGGACTGGTGTGAGTAAAACAATTTAAACAGTTTGAACGATAAACGATATCTCATGAGACCACGCCGTATAATGGAATGGGTTTTTCCCATATGAAAATCCAAAGCATTTGATTTAACATCAAAAATCCTTTTGAACGAAATGATAAACTTTAATCAAACTCTTTGATATTATAATAGTGTCTATCAATCACAACTAAATAGTCAACTAGCAGAACGCTTTCATCTCACATTCTACATATATAGTATACAATCAAAACCGCGAGCACTTATTGGATAATGGGTTTCCAACTATGACAAAGTATGGAACCACCTTCCGATAGTGTACCTCTAGAGAGGAATACACTGGGTTCAACAAGAACATCTTGCAACCCGGCCACACATGACCGACCACTCATTTCGTTTGAGTGCATCGAATGTATATCACCAACGGTTGGGATCAGCAACCATTTCCCGGATGGAACAACATCGACAATAGATTATGTAATGAAATGAATATCTCTAGACAAGTGATAATACACCCAACTTGGCAGCCAACCACTTAGCCATGCTGCCTGCCGATTTTTGTCATTTCCCAGTTGTGAGGCTAGAGGCCACGCTTATCTCTGACAGATCACACAATTATTCACTTTGAATGTCACATCGTCATACCCGCCAAATCACAGATTGATTTCCCCAAAAATACAATGGGCATACAGCTAAGAGAAACGAATTCCTTCGCTACCAAACGTACATACGTTTGAAGAGATCAACTTACGTGATCCATTACATATACTTTGTCATACATTCTTCCATACAGGTTGTTTTGGGATTGGACAAACCGAAGGCACTATTCTGTAAACAGGATAGCCCTTGCATAACTCCGTCTTCAATTATCTTCATCATATTTGATCGCAACGCTAACGCCCATACATAGTGGTTTTCAGGTCATGAATATGATCCCGGTCTCTCCATATTGACGATGGAAAAATGGTCAAAAACTTCGATAGTCGGTGAGTTAACTATCAAAGAAAAACACGTGTGCAAACAATGATAGTATTCCAGATGGAAATTATATCGATCAATCATCATTGAACATTTATCTCTTTAGTTTATCGATTTATTCATTTCCTGTTTCCATATATTCAACATTCCTTATTTTCTAAATTTAGAAAATATATGTTATTAATCACTGGAAAACATTTCCATATCTTTTTCCCGTATCACTGTCATTCCAGTATTCTTTATCATCAAACATTTCATTTTCTATGATTAAAAAATATCTCTGATTATATTTGGAAAATGTTTCCAAACTCATTCATTGGATTTAAACAGATGTTTAAATAAAACATCGCTATGCCAATTCAAATCATTACCTTCATTAACTATATTCACTTAACCGAACTTTACTATCGAACTTTAACCATTCCTTAGTTAAAAACAAAGTCAATTAAGTTAGGGTATAACTACCTCTCATACCTTAACTAAACAAGATTTCTAACTTCGAAATAGTCAAAGTTCACCTTCTAAATCTTTAACAACTTCCTTATGTAACTCTCCGATTCTATTTACGAATCCACTTCTTTATTGAAAAACATTGGTTATAAAGATAACGTTATAATCCCTACTTCTGAAATACCTAACTTCAAATATAACTTTTATTTATTTATTTGGATAAATAAACAAGTAACAAATTTAATAACAAATAAACGGAAAGTGAATAGTACTTTCCCGAATTCGATATAGCTCTCTTTCGAGTAATCTCTATTCGATTAACTCCTTCAAATAACTAATATTCGATTAACTCCCTTCGAATAACTTATATTCGATTAACTCACTTCGAATAACTAATATTCGATTAGCTCACTTCGAATAAACTATATTCGATTAACTCACTTCGAATAACTAATATTCGATTAACTCACTTCGAATAACTAATATTCGGTTAACTCACTTCGAATAAACTATATTCGATTAAATCTCCTCGAATGACTAATATCCGATAACTCCTTTCGAATAAACTAATATTCGATAACTCCTTTAGAATAAACTAATATTCGATAACTCCTTTCGAATAAACTATATTCGATTAACTCTAGCTCTAATCAATTTACTCTAACTCTAATCGATTTTCTCTAACTCTAATCGATTAACTCTAACTCTAATCGATTAACTCTAATTCGATTAACTCTATTGGATTAACTCTATTCAATTAACTCTATTCAATTAAGTCTAATCAATTAACTCTAATCAATTAACTCTATTCAATTGACTCTAATTAATTAACGCTAATCAATTAACTCTATTCAATTAACTCTAACTGATTAACTCTAACTGATTAACTCTAATCAATTAACTCTATTTGATTAACTCTAATCAATTAACTCTAACTGATTAACTCTAATCAATTAACTCTATTTGATTAACTCTAATCAATTAACTCTATTTGATTAACTCTAATCAATTAACTCTATGCAATTAACTCTAATCAATTAACTCTATTCAATTAACTCTAACTGATTAACTCTAATCAATTAACTTTATTTGATTAACTCTAATTTGGTTAACTCCTTTTGATTAACACATTTGGTTAACTCATTTTGGTTAACTCCTTTTGGTTAACACATTTTGATTAACTCCTTTTTCAATTCCTATTTCAAAATCAGTTTCCTTTATAAAATGTTGAGTTCACCTTCTACTTAACATATCGGTGTCAAAACCGATTTCTACTTCTTTATATAAGTTCAGACTTATACATTCAATTTACCCTATGATAAATTATTTTACTTAATTTATAAAAACATTACTTATAAATTAATCTTCTCCAGTTATCTACTAAAACAGATTTCTATTTAATATTTATTTTTCCAAATAATGCTTTTTAAAATTCTATTTACTTTCTAAATAAATATTCCTTTTATACTCCTATTTATTTAACAAATAAATATCTCCTTTTGAATTCTATTTACTTAACAAATAAATATCTCCTTTTTGAATTCTATTTATAAATGTTTTACAAATATTTCCCTTTTCTATTTGTTTCACAAATATTTTCCTTTTCAAAACCCTTTTGATTTTATTACTATTTGTCTTACAAATAGTTTCCTTTATATTTGTTTTACAAATAATTTCCTTTATATTTTATATATAAAATCCATTGATTTTATATAAATAATTTATTTTCAAAATACACTTTGAAAATCCCATTTTCTATATCCCAGTATTCCTAACGGTAATTTAAACACCAAAATAACAATGATCGATATCATTTAACACACGTAATCACCACAGATTATATATCACATCATATATTACAATATATGAAAAACAGTTAAATAAATGTTGAGGAATCCAGTTGGATTCCTCCGACCTGTTTCTTTGCACCACAGATGTTAAACAACATAATTAACATCGATTTCATTTCAATATGAAATATTCTACTCAACAGAATCTATATTTGATTAACGATTTATATATATATCGTTATCTATAATTTCAACCAATACATAAGCAATTCAACCAAACAGTTAACACACAACAATCAACAAATAATTATCATTTCTAAATATATGTTATAAAAATATAACTGTTCAGAGTTGGTGAGTATTACTCACATTAGACTATCATCGTTAAATAACGATAATTGTCGATTGATTCAGACGGACAATTTATTTTGCAATAAATTGTAATGAGCTCTGATTCACTCTCAGCTAATTCTATTATGTAGTGTCCATCCATACGATCCCAACGGATCTGAAAGTGTATAATTCTGACAACATAGGAGAAAGATATTGAATTTACAAGTTCGACGCATATTTAAATATCTTACTACATAATTAACCCTTCATTAACTAAATAAATTACCATTTAATTAGCCTAAGCCCACGTTTAACCCTTAACCCGCCTGCTCATCCCCTTTCTCTCCCGAATACAACGCTGCTCCCCTACAAATCGCAACATACATGATCCCTTCCTCTCCCCGTATCTCCATCCACCAATTCACGATTTAAATTCAAACTAAATCCATTAGTTTGATCACCGCCCTCTCTATCATCTGATACTACTTTCAACATACTCGAACACCCCCAGTAAAACGCGTTCAATAGTAGCTCGCTGTGCCCCAGAGATTTCGCATGACATTTTTACACCTCGGTTCCAACCAAAATTTCAAGCAAGGTGCTAAAACCCATTTCCAGTTCGAATCCACACACTGTGGCCGAAATCAAGCCCAATACTAAACCCTAGGCTCGTTGTATCTAAACGGATGGACAACAATGGGTTTCGAATGCAATGAAACCTAACTGAAAATGGAGAGTGGTAACTCAGGAATTCGAATATATTTGGTTTATGATTTATGAGATTTTATTGGATTTTATTTGGAATCGATGAGAATGGAAAATTTTACTGAAGAAAGAAATATTGGCGGCGCGATTTTCTTTGATCAGAGAATGAGGACTTAGGTTTAGAATGGGTTATGGTGAGGGTATTTATAAGAAGAGATATTATTTTTATTTTAAGCAATCGCTGTTTGTATTCGTCCTCTAAAATTCCTGTGATCACATACGATGCCAAAAAATCATGAAACTGGACATGCACCTTCAGTTCGACATTACGGACCCAACGAAACTGGTTTCGTCGAATTCCGATCCTGTCTGCTCACACAGCATATTTTTAACCATCAGAATACTGACTGTTTTTCACATTAATAATCCATACGGCCACATACTAACACTAAAAATTACGGAAATTGAAATCTAGCAATAATTCAATCTTGCGGATCCAACAAAATTTGTTTCGTTGAAAACGGAGGTCGTTTGCAAAACTGGTTATTTTTAAAGCTCTAAATAACCCATTTAAATATATAAATATATTTAAAAATAATTAAATTAAATATAAATAAATATATATTATCGTATATATATTCACACATAATATTGTATACCTCCAATTGGATTTATAACTCGATATACAAATCCCGATTGAATCGATATTCAATTTATATTGGAAAAAAAATCGCTATAATTTATAAAGGAACTCCAAAGCGACTTTTCGAAAATTTGATTTTGACATAAATCAAAATTTACACAATGAAATCCCTATTTTTCTCTTCCATTAGAAAGATATACTTCACCAGCTCCGAACGTTTCTTGTTTCACAGAAATCCGATTTAAAGCGGATTCTGTATATTCAATTGAAGTTCGATTCGCCAAATTACGAACTGCCGCACCATTACGGCCTCAATTATAATTATATTATAATTCTACATTCAAACTTTGTTTAAATAATATATTCATTATTAAAATTCAATTCCAGACTGAAATATATATTTTGAATTGCCCAATTCACACAATATTGTGAATTCTACTATTCCCGACTATTTCAAAAATTAAATATATTATTTAATTATTATATTATTTAAATATTCAAAGTTATTTAATTAAACGACCATTAAATTACCAAACCATTATTTTAAATAATTAAATTAAATTAATTATTATACCATATAAAAATACAGGACATTACACCCCACATCCATTAATGTCACTCACTAAGGGAATGCATTAAGTTTCGTGAAGCATTATTGGTAAACGACACAGAATAATTACAAGACAGATAAAATAGCAATGGAATTAAAAACTTTTATTAATCATAAAGCATGGTTACACCATATGTCTGAAAATACATAAACTCAGTATATCATTAAAACTTATGTCTTGTACTTTAAATATCAGACTACAATAACAATGAAAACATAATCCCCAAATCATGAGCCATAGTAGCAAAGATAAAAGCTTGTGCAATACATCTAGAAGCTCCAAGCAAGATGATAGCATAATACTGACTAAGCCTGAGAATTCTCTCCCTTGAGAAGCAGGGGGGAACAGAAGAAAGAGGAGGAAAGAAAAAGGGTCAGACATAAAGTCTGGCGAGTATAGTTACTTCTAGCCAGTAAATAAATAAAAGTAACATGATAAGCATATAAAGTGGATAAGAGAGAACACTACATAAATGGTAGGTGGGTGTGACAAGGTAGACAGGATGAGGTGTATATGCTTCGAATAATTACTCTGCACTGTTACTAGTATATCCAGAAATAGATGATCCCTTCAACTATAAGGTGGTAGACGTAGGTATATGTCCAAATGTATCTTAACTACTACCCTGATCGATCGGCTCCCTAACCCTCGTAGATACCTTGTGCTGGCCCCACAGCAGGAGGTATCACTTCCTAAAGTGGCAACCCCTCGTCGTAATAATGTGCACAACCATATCTACAGGTGTCATGGTCGTCTTATCCCCTTTTGTTCGGATCATCCACACACATGCTGTGACAGCCCGCCCCACACCAACCGACATTTACTCCAAAAGTGCGCTGTACACATGTCCAGTTAGAACGGAACGATCGTCAGAAGGAAAGGAAGAAGACGAAGAATCAACAAGGAACCTGTAGAATGTCTCACATTGCATAGAACAAAATATAATAACAACATACTTGACTTAAAACAGGTGAGACAGTGCATAAGCTGAAAACAAACTATCATAGCAGCGGAAAATCCAAATACAGCATATGTCCTGCTTCATCATTATTACAACTTTTCAAACTGTCTCTAAAGGTAAAAGCAAGATAAGGGAGGTACACTACTAATGCCCAAGTAGTGACCACCAACGCAGGGAGAATATCTATATATATCATACGTGGAAGCCTCCTGCTCGCCTCCGGATCAGCTACTCGTGCATCACCAGCTAACCTGTCTCTAGTCTGCTCATTTAGGAGCACCCAGAGTAATAAGAAGAGGCATAAAACTCTGGGTTAGACAAAAGTCTGGTGTGAGCGATAAGCAGCTAAACAAAACAATAACAGGTATACTAAACCATACCTGAACCTGGACCTGCAACCAAAGGGTTAGCACTACATACTATACGACACTCTGAGGTGCCACTGAACAAATGGTGTAAAGATAACGGGGGTGGGGGTGTGCATGTCATAGTGACTGCAAACAATCAAGCATAGCAACCATCCTCACATCTCTCACTCAGTACGTAAAGCATACGATATCCACCACTTCGACCACCCAATACTTTGCTATGATCAATCTGCCCCATGAAGTCACAACGGCTTCACTGCACTGATCCATAGCCACTAATCCTTCGCTATGTCCACTTTACCCCATGGAGTCGTACACAACCCACTGCACTGGCTCATTGCCTTACTAATCCTTTACTATGTCCACTCTGCCCCATGGAGTCACAATGGCTCCACTGCACTGGCTCATAGTCTTGCTACGATCACTTTGCCTCTCGAGTCATGATGACTCTACTGCACTAATACGTAGCCCGTCATTCCTTTTCTGTGGTGAATCGAAGTTATGAACGTTGACAACTCCTTAGCACACGTCCCATAGCGAAGCCCAATCATGAAGTGAACTCATTGGTTCCCCACTAGATCCTGAGCTCTAACTTCCATTTGGACTACCTTTGCATCTCGGTTTATTGGTCATCACTGGATCGGTTCGGTTCTCAGGCCTTCTTCTCTGTCGGTTCGGATCGGTCTCTTCCAGGTGCTTCGGGTCGTGTCGTGGCCTCCAAGTCCCTTCGTAGTACATTGGTTCGGTTCGGGTGCTCTCTGGCGGGTCGAGTCAGTGTACCCTTGATCCATCGGTTCGGTTCGGGTTCCTGGTCTCCGATCCGATCCACTTCCCCTTCCTCTTCCGTTCTGATCCCCTTCTCTTCCCTTCAGTCGATCTGATTCCCCCTTCTTTAGCTCGATCTGATCCCAGTTCAACCATTGTGGCCTTCCTTTTTGCCATACTTTCCCTTGAGCCAAGCCTCGGTTCGGTGATCCCTTACCCAGTCCACTATCTGGTCCGAGCCCATTCCCCCGATCCGATCCGAAAGCCTGCACCATTTTCCTGCAACTTTTCCAACGAGTGTTTTACGACATACGACGCGTTTTCGACCATTCTAACTATTCTAATCAATCACAAAGCATACCATACAGTCATAGCAACAAGTAGAAGTGACCTCAAACACCAAAACATAAATATGATAGGTTAAAATGGATCAAACATAGCCAAAACCCCATATTTTCCCTTAAACATGTTCAAGCATAATTAACAATAGGATTAGCAAAACTTAATCAAATTAACCCAAGTTCATATCAGAGGTCTAAAACATCATTTAAGAATTTATAAGTATTTTTCCAGATTTTTGTCATGTTTAAATTCGCTAATAAACACTAAATACCCTTAATTAACCATAATTAGTGAGGAACTATGCAAATCACTCACCTTAGCCACAAATAAACCTTAGATCTGAAATAAATCTCTGATATGGCACGAATACTAATGCTAAACAGCAGCTCTAATCTTGATTTGGTGAAGATCTCCCTTAATTTGATGTTGCTAAGCTTAATCCTTGATTAGAAAGTGATTTAGAGGTTGGAGGCCATTTTTAGGGTTTCTAAGAGGTAAGTGGAGGCTAGAAAACTGAAATGGAATGAAATCCTAACTCTTTTCATCCTCCTCATAACCCTAATCCCGAAATGGGTTATGAGCCCATTCACTAATCACCCTATTTGGCCCGATTAAGCAGTTTTTCACCTTCCAAACATAATTTCAGCCATATCTCTCAAACGGTAAGTCCGTTTAGCTATTATGACCACTCTACGGAAAGGTAAACCATCAAACGAATCTAATCGAAGTGGTTTCAGATCAAAATTCCTTTCCAATCAAAAGTGATGGCCGAAACAAGATCACCTAAGGGCAAAACGGTCATTTAAAAATCGGCAAAAATCATGAGCATGGGAAATGACCCCAATGGTCGTTTCCCAAAGCCACATGACCATATGACTTCATATAAGAAAGAAAGAAATATTCTACGATCCTCCGATGCGTGGAATGTGGGTTATTACATTTTCCCTTCCTTATGAATTTCGCCCCCGAAATTCCCTAACCAAAATACACAAAGGGTTCCGCATGCCTATCAACCATAAAACAACAATCAAACATGCAAAACAAGTCTATCCTAGCATGCGGAATAACTAAATTGCAAAGTAAACCTTACCAGGCAAAGAGTTCTGGATACGTCTTTCTAATGCTCTCCTCTGTCTCCTAAGTACAGTCATTCTCGTTCTCGCCCCACTGAACCTTGACTAGCTTCACCGCCTTCCTTCGAAGTCGCTTCATATCGTGCTCGACAATACGAATTGGCTTGTGGTTCCTAACCGCCTCGGGTTCCACTTTGAAGTACTCTAAATGATCAGGTGAAATAGTCATATCTGGGTCGTGCACGAACTTCCTTAGCTGGGAAACATGAAATAAGTTGTGAACTCCCGCCATCTTCTCGGGTAAGTCAATTCTATACGCCAAATTCCCAACTTGTTCGAGAACTGGGAATGGGCCAACAAATCTTGGTGCCGACTTGCCTCTCCTGCCAAATCGTATCACGCTCTTCAACGGAGAAACCTTGACAAACACCAAGTCACCAACGGAGAATTTTAAGTCTCTTCTCCTTTTGTCAGCATAACTCTTCTGCCTATCCTGGGCAGCCTTCATCCATTATTGAATGATTTTAATCTTATCTGAAGTTTCCCTTACCACATCTGGTCCAAGCACAAATTTCTCAACGGTCTCTATCCAACATGATGGTGAGTTGCACGGTCTTCCATACAAAGCTTCATATGGAGCCATACTGATACTGGATTGGTAACTATTATTATATGCAAACTCTACTAGATGCAAATGGTCATCCCATGATCCACCAAAATCCAATATACAAGCTCTCAAGAGATCTTCCAATATACGATTCACCCTCTCTGTATGACCATCGGTTTGAGGATGATACGCGGTACTGAGATATAGTTCCGACCCTAGAGCCTCTTGTAAGCTCTTCCAAAACCCACTAGTGAACAACGGGTCTCGGTCACGCACAATGCTTTTAGGTACTCCATGAAATCTCACTACCCATTTCATATACAGTTCTGCTAACTTAGCTGCCGTTTTGGTCGATTTGACTGGTATAAACCTTGCACTCTTAGTCAATCGATCCACAATTACCCAAATGCTATCATGTCCCGATTTAGTCCTTGGTAAACCATCAATGTAATCCATCGAGACTTGCTCCCATTTCCATCCGGGAATTTCTTATGGTTGCAACAAATCACTACGCTTCTTTTGCTCGGCTTTAACTAGTTGGCAATTCATGCACTTGGATATAAACTTCCCAACGTCTCTTTTCATCCCTTCCCAGTAGTAAGTCTGCTTCATGTATCGATACATATTATCACCACCGGGGTGTATAGTCAGTTTTGAGTGATGACATTCCTTAAGCACTTCATCTCTCAAACCATTCACGTTGGGTACAACTAGTCTTCCATTCTTTCGAAACCATCTTTCTCGATCAAGCCCATACAAATTCATCTCATCACCGTTGATATTCATCTCTAACTTGGAGATGATTTCCAATAGATTAGGATCGTCCCTCTGGCTGGAACCAATCCGCTCAATCAAAGTGGGTCTGATCGTCAAACTAGCTAATATCTCTGGATCCAATTCGCACTTTGGTCTGAAATCATACCCTGCGATATACTCCAGTTGCTTCCATTCAAGAAACATAGCCCCTAAACTGGCATGTCTCCTACTTAAGGCATCGGCTACCGCATTGCCTTTCCCCGGTGTATATGCGATACCAAAATCATACGAAGCCAAGAACTCTAACCATCTTTGCTGTCGGAGATTTAGATCCTTTTGAGAGAAGAGATACTTTAACGATTTATGATTGGTAAACAACTCAAATCACTCTCCCAAGAGATAATGTCTCCACATCTTCAACGCGAGCACGATCCCTGCCAGTTCCAAATCATGGGTAGGATACCTTTTCTCATGCGGCTTTAGTTGCCGACTAGCATAAGCTACAACCCTACCTCCTTGCATCAATACAGCGCCTAGTCCGGTACCACAAGCATCCGTGTATACCGTCATCTCTTCATTCCCTTTAGGAATGACATCAACTTTTCTTTTAGACTCTTGAATGCATTCTCACACACTCCGTCCCAGACGAAGGCTTGATTCTTCTTAGTCAACTAAGTCAATGGTGCTTCTATCTTGGAGAAGTCCTGGATAAACTTACGATAATATCCAGCTAACCCCAAGAAGCTCCTTACGTCCGTTGCATTCTTGGGCGTAGGCCAATCCTGTACCGTAGCCACCTTCGCAGGGTCCACGGCAACACCATTCTCTGAAACAACATGGCCCAAGAATCTCACTTCCCTCCTCCATAAGTGACACTTAGAAAACTTCGCTTTCAATTGGTGTTTTCTCAACACCTCCATCACTATCCTCAGATGTCCCTTGTGTTCTTCCTCTGTCCTTGAGTAAACAAGGTTGACGTCTACGAACACAAGAACAAACTTATTCAACTGATCTCTGAATACCCGATTCATAAGATCCACGAAGTATGCTGGTGCATTGGTCAACCCAAATGGCATGACCAACCACTCATAAAATCCAGAAGGCGTCCGAAATGTCGTTATAACTATACTATTAGCTGCTACTCGGAGCTGATGAAATCTGGTCGCGAGGTCCAACTGGGAGAACACCCTTGCTCCTTCCAGTTGATCAAACAAATCATCTATCCGTGGAAGAGGATACTTATTATTCCTCGTCACCTTATTCAACTCGCGATAGTCCACACACAAACGAAGGGAACCATCTGCCTTAGTGGCAAACATAACTGGTGCTCCCCACTCGGAGACACTTCTTCTAATAAACTCCTTCTTCAAAGGATCGCTTACTTGCACCCCGAGCTCTCGTTGCTCCCTTGGTGCCATACGACGAAGTGGCATCACTATAGGTCTGGCATCTTTCACTAAATCAATACGGAACTCAATCTCTTGGTGTAGTGGAAGCTCGGTTACTTCCTCGAAGACGTCCGGATACTGGCAAACCACGGGCACATCTGACAAATCATCATGCGGGATGTCGAGGGAATTCATAAAACAATCCATTACCCTATCACTAGGTAAACTACCAAACACTATCCTCCGCCCATCATCCGCCCTAATTGTCACCAAAAAGCCCTCACAGTCTACCACCACCCAGTATCTTTGAAGCCAATCGACTCCCAATATAATGCCATACCTAGTAAAGCCCAAAACAAAGCAATCACAAACAAACATACATCCATGACTCGATAAGACCAAATTTCGGCAAATCATAATAAGGTTAGTCGAACCACCAATCGGGTTCGTCACAACCAACGGTCTATCGACTATCTCGGGTTCCAGTCCCAACCTATCTACCAGGTCACTAGATATGAAGGAACGGGAAGCCCCAGTATCAAACAAAACTCGAACAGGTACATCAGGAATAGAAAGCATACCTTGAATGACGATATTCTTTCCTTTCTCCGCCGCAGTTGGGGCATTTGACGAAGAAGGAATGGCACCGATAGCATAGGCTTTCACAATATGCTTTTTCTTAAGAGGTTGTGGACATTTATCCTTATGATGTTCCACTTGGCCACAGTTGTAGCACTTCCTATCCGCTGGCTTGGCCCGACACTCTTTGGCATAATGGCCCTTCTTACCACAGCTGAAGCACTCAACATCTTTCTTGCTCTTTTTCTGGCCATCCTTAGTTTGGTTCTGCTTCCTCTTGTTCTGAGTGTTATTCTTGCCTCCACCGCCTGCTTGCGGCTTCAGCCCTTCTGCAGATGCAACCTCAGTCTTTGACTTAGGGTAAAGACTCTCTGATCTCAAAGCTTTCCCCACAATCGATTCAAAAGTCTCATCGATGTGGTTGATAAGCCTTTCCCCCAAGTATCCATCCAAACCAGTAATGAACTTCTCATTCTTCTTCTCAGGAGTATTGATAAGGGATAATCCATACTTGGATAAAGTGTCGAACTCAGCAATATAGTCCGAGACTGCCCTACCATTCTGCTTAAGCTCCAAGAACTTCCTAAACAATTCTGACTTCTGAGCAGCTGGGATAAACTTGTCGCAAAAGCGAGCCTTAAACTGATCCTAAGTAACCTGATCCTTTGGAGTGGCTGTCTTAATAGCATTTCACCAATTCATCGCTCGCCCTTGCAGCTGACGAGACGCTAGCCTTCTCTTTATCGCATCCTCGATACCCAAGTCATCGAAGATACGATCACAGCTATCCAACCAATCCTAAACATCCATGACCGACTTCGTTCCGTGGAACGGCTTCCCATCAAGGCTAGTGTAATTCTTGCACAGCTTGGCGAAATCGACCCTAGGCGCCTGCACTATTGGACCACCACCATTACCGGCATTGGGAGCTGCCCCCTGCACATCCCTAAGCATCTCTCCCATGAGGTCAGTAAACATCGTCCTCATGTTAGCAGCATTCCCATTATTGGCTCCTCTACCAGCACCTCTGGCGTATCGGCTCATCGTTCAATCTGTAAAGAGAAAACGATTAACCATCTCCATAGTGGTGCTAGTGCAATGCGACTTCATCCTTAGCTATACTAATAGTATATATATAGCTTTTGAAAACCAAAGTAATCACAAATACGCACTCTCATATACGTACTATCTCTCCCTAGTGTCTTTCCCTAGGTTAACTACGCAACCTAGAGCTCTGATACCAAATGTGACGGCCCGCCCCGCACCAACCGACATTTACTCCAAAAGTGCACTGTACACATGTCCAGTTAGCACGGAACGGTCGTCAGAAGGAAAGGAAGAAGGCGAAGAGTGAACAAGGAACCTATAGAATGACTCACAGCGCATAGAACAAAAATATAATAACAACATACTTGACCTAAAACAGGTGAGATAGTGCATAAGCTGAAAACAAACTATCATAGCAGCGGAAAATCAAAATACAGCTTATGTTCCACTTCATCATTATTACAACTTTTCAAACTATCTCTAGAGTTAAAAGCAAGATAAGGGAGGTACACTACTAATGCCCAAGTAGTGACCACCAACGACACAGGGAGAATATCTATATATATCAAACGTGGAAGCCTCCTGCTCGCCTCCGGATCAGCTACTCGTGCATCACCAGCTTACCTGTCTCTAGTCTGCTCGTTTAGGAGCACCCAGAGTAATAAGAAGAGACATAAAACTCTGGGTCAGACAAAAGTCTGGTGTGAGTGATAAGCAGCTAAACAGAACAATAACATGTATACTAAACCATACCTGAACTCGGACCTGCAACCAAAGATTTAGCACTACATACTGTACAACACTCTGAGGTGCCACTGAATTAATGGTGTAAAGATAACGGGGGTGGGGGTGTGCATGTCATAGTGTTGGAAACCAATCAAGCATAGCAACCATCCTCACATCTCTCACTTGGTGCGTAAAGCATACGATATCCACCACTTCGACCACCCAATACTTTGCTATGATCACTCTGCCCCATGAAGTCACAACGGCTTCACTGCACTGATCCATAGCCACTAATCCTTCGCTATGTCCACTTTGCCCCCATGGAGTTGTACACATCCCACTGCACTGACTCATAGCCTTACTAATCCTTTACTATGTCCACTCTGCCCCATGGAGTCACAATGGCTCCACTGCACCGGCTCATAGTCTTGCTACGATCACTTTGCCCCTCGAGTCATGATGACTCTACTGCACTGATACGTAGCCCGTCATTCCTTTTTAGTGGTGAATCGAAGTTATGAATGTTGACAACTCCTTAGCACGAGTCCCGTAGCAAAGCCCAATCATGAAGTGAACTCATTGGTTCCCCACTGGATCCAGAGCTCTAACTTCCATTTGGACTACCTTTGCATCTCGGGTTATTGGTCATCACTGGATCGGTTCGGTTCTCAGCCCTTCTTCTCTGTCGGTTCGGATCGGTCTCTTCCAGGTGCTCCGGGCCGGATCGTGGCCTCCAAGTCCCTTCGTAGTACATTGGTTCGGTTCGAGTGCTCTCTGGCGTGTCGGGCCGGTGTACCCTTGCTCCATCGGTTCGGTTCGGGTTCCTGGTCTCCGATCCGATCCACTTCCCCTTCCTCTTCTGTTCGATCCCCTTCTCTTCCCTTCAGTCGATCCGATTCCCCCTTCTTTAGCTCGATCCGATTCCCCTTCTTTAGCTCGATCCGATCCCAGTTCAACCATTGTGGCCTTCCTTTTTGCCATACTTTCCCTTGTGCCAAGCCTCGGTTCGGTTCAGTGATCCCTTGCCCAGTTCACTATCTGGTCCGAGCCCATTCCCCCAATTCGATCTGAAAGCCTGCACCATTTTCCTGCAACTTTTCCAGCGAGTGTTTTACGCTATTCGACGGCGTTTTCGAATATTCTAACTATTCTAATCAATCACAAAGCATACCATACAGTCATAACAACAAGTAGAAGTGACCTCAAACACCAAAACATAAATATGATAGGTTAAAATGGATCAAACATAGCCAAAACCCTATATTTTCCCTTAAACATGTTCAAGCATAATTAACGATAGGATTAGCAAAACTTAACCAAATTAACCCAAGTTCATATCAGAGATCTAAAACATCATTTAAGAATTTATAAGTATTTTTCCATATTTTTATCATGTTTAAATTAGCTAATTAATACTAATTACCCTTAATTAACCATAACTAGTGAGGAACTATGCAAATCACTTACCTTAGCCACAAATAAACCATAGATCTGAAATAAATCTCTGATATGGTGCGAATACCAATGCTAAACAGCAGCCCTAATCTTGATTTGGTGAAGATCTCCCTTGATTTGATGTTGCTAAGCTTAATCCTTGATTAGAAAGTGATTTGGAGATGATTTAGAGGTTGGAGGCCAATTTTAGGGTTTCTAAGAGGTAAGTGGAGGCTTGAAAACTGAAATGGAATGAAATCCTAACTCTTTTCAGCCTCCTCATAACCCTAATCCTGAAATGGGTTATGGGCTCATTCACTAATCACCCTATTTAGCCCGATTAAGCAGTTTTTCACCTTCAAACCTTATTTCAGCCATATCTCCGAAACGGTAAGTCCGTTTAGCTATTATGACCACTCTACGAAAAGGTAAACTATCAAACGAATCTAATGGAAGTGGTTTCAAGTCAAAATTCCTTTCCAATCAAAAGTTATGGCCGAAACAAGATCAGCTAGGGGCAAAATGGTCATTTAAAAATCGGCAAAAATCATGAGCTTGGGAAATGACCCCAATGGTCATTTTCCAAAGCCACATGACCATACGACTTCATATAAGAAAGAAATAAATATTCTACGATCCTCCGATGCGTAGAATGCGGGTTGTTACACATGCCTCGGTCGGTTTGCGCCGCCCACACCGTCCTCCACGTTTGGATCTCTTACAATAAGTCAGTAAGCATGCCCCTTCTCCGCCTAGTACGGATTACTTTGTTTGATACCTACTTCGGGTTACTGGCTGAAATAGGTCCCACACAATAAGATTCAAGCTCTCCCCTTTGTCTTGTATCCCCCACTAGGTTTTCACTGACTATGTATACCACTAGTTGTCTTTAATTACATAGCCTTGTTTATGTATACCGGTTATGCTTACCTATAGGTGTCTTTAATACATAACCTCTAATCTTCCAACCGGTTATGCTTACCTATAGGTGTCTTTAATTACATAACCCTATCACTTCTACAAGTTATGTTTATCCTAAAAGGTGTCCTTAATTACATAACTTTATTATTTCCACCGATTGTGTATACCACTAGGTGTCTTTAATTACATAACCTTAACGGGTTAAGTTTGTGGGCCAATATGTGAATATTACCCATCCCCTCTTCAGATTTACTTAACCCACCCCTCAACCATGTTTACTTAACCCCCAACTTAAATTTAAGTTCACACAATCCCTATGGATTAACTTAGGTTAAGTAGTCCAATTCTTTACCATGTCCATTTACTGTTTCATAATAGGCCAGACCACCCACATTAGACCTACAACATGTGGATGCTGGATATGCCGGTCGGGTCCGGGCAGACTTATTGTACAGTTGGGACAAACATTGTGTCATAGCCCGATTTGTATTTACGTACTTAGACCTCCCACATTAGGTTCAACATTAGTGGCTGCTTGATATGTCAGTCGGGTCCGGGCAGACTTCCACCACTAATGCAACCTAACCTTGTATCATAAGTACAATAATAATCCCTAATTGTAATTACTAGACATTCCATATTTAATTAATTTACCAATTAATTAATCCTTTCCTTTTTTAGGTGTCAATACCTTTTTTACCCAACAATTTGAATTACATGTCCAAAAATGTTCATATTCAAATTATGCCATTTTAACCCTTTTTCCCCCCGTTCCTTAACTAGCACCCTCACAAAATTGGCAACATGCCTAGGCTAGACAATAGCCTAGTCATAAACGATAATAGGGAATATAATGGAAATATAACTAAAATGATCATCTTGGCATAACCATAAACTTGTATGATATTAAGGTGAACATACATACTAGCATGGACATGAAATTGTCATCATAACAAGGTGGACATAAAACTGATGAACTATGATGTCACTATATCTAAAGTAGCAATTTAGATGTCCAATCGGTTTAGATCCAACATAATAACCTAAGGTGATAATTTAGATCACAAAAAATAGATCTAACATATTAACATAAGGTGACAATTTGGATCACATAGAATAGATCTAACATGTTAACATAAGGTAACAATTTGGATCACATAGAATAGATCTAACAAGATAACATAAGGAGACAATTTAGATCACATAAAATAGATCTAACATGTTAACATAAGGTGACAATTTAGATCACATAGAATAGATATAACATGATAACATAAGGTGACAATTTAGATCACATAAAATAGATCTAACATGTTAACATAAGGTGACAATTTAGATCACATAGAATAGATCTAACATGATAATATAAGGTGATAATTTAGATCACATAAAATAGATCTACACACATCCACATCATTACATATCTTTAAAGTTACAAACCACGATCCTCAATAATAACATAGTAGAACAATTCACAATTTAATTGGATCTAGAGAAATAGATCTAACAATAACATAGATTCAAGGTTTACAACGTATCCAAATCACAGTCTTTGATAATTCACTTTTATTTATCTAAACCTAAAAGCAACTAGATCTCACTATGACTGGATTGCTAAGATGATAAAAATGGTGCTGAGTTTGTGCTTGAATCTAAGAATTTGATATGCTTTATTTGATAGAAGAAGGTGAGAGACCCTAGTTCAGTTCAAACTCCGACAGAGTTTGGCCGCCATGATTTCTAATGAAGAAATATGTGAAATAGCTATGCATTTATAGCTACAGAACCCTCTGGAACTAACTACCACATAAGCCCTAGGGTAAATCAGGTCGCGGGTCGCCTCCCACTTGGGCAAAGGCGCGAATACAAATAAAACTATTCTGGGTGCACTTTACAGGTGCACCAATGTAAAAATACATGGGCGCACTTGTCAAGTGCGCTGGGAATTTCTGCTTTTTTTGCCAAACTTCTATCGTCCATAACTTCTTCATACGTTATCTGTTTTACGAAAACCAGGTGTCTATCTTAAACAGAATTTTGAGACGAACGGAATGGCGTATTCCATTTCCCTTAATTCTAAATATTAAATTAATTATTTTTTAATTTATCCACTTTAATGTTGTTAAAAGTTTGGGGTGTTACAAGACGAGTCTTCGGATCGATATAATAGCGAATGTCGAGATGCTAACCATCATGGCTTGCGATGTTTAAGAGTGAAAGGTTACCGTCTTGAGATGTATGCTGATGCCTTTGCTACATTGTGATGGTAAGTCGACTAAACTATAGATTTTTTTCATATCTTTCCGTTATTGATGATAATGGTTCTCCGTTGGTTGTAGTTCAGATGAGCGGGAGTGCATTGTCAAACCAGGATTGTTTCAGGTTTGATAATGTATATGACCACCATCATGTGCAATCCCGATGGAATCATTTCCTAAGTGATACACTCCCTATGGGGAATCAAAACTGAATTTTCCTTAGGGGAAATAGATGAACATAGAGTTAGGGATTGCAGAATGGATTGTTAAGGCAAAACTAACACTAGAGGGTGGTGAATAGTGTTTTTGAAAAATTAAACAAAATCCAAAAACTTATACGATCTACTATATGAATCAAACACCACAAATATAATCACAGACACAGAATCAAACACAAACACAAAGATTAAAAAAATAAAATGCAGAAAAGGAAAGAACACACCAGATTTTATACTGGTTCGGAATTGTTCCTGCGTTCAGTCCCATGCAACGCAGGACTGCACAGAGTTTTATTACTATATCAATATCCAGTTACAATCCTCTCCTTGATTTCACGGCTACAAGGGATACCACTGATTCCACACACACTTGATCAAGTATACTTTACTTAATTCCACGGCGACAAGGGATACCACCGATTCCAACCTCCTTGATTTTACGGCTACAAGGGTTATACCGATTACATACACTTCTCAAATAATTATAATACCCCTATAACTCTTCAATAGCACTTTGATTCAGAGAGTAATGAGTAGAGAGTGAGAAGAAGTTTTATGTAAATAGAATTAAATTCGGCAGAGTATAAGTGTAGAAATCATAAAAATGAGAAGATATAACAGTGTAAAGAAAGGAGATGAAGATGGAGAAGAAGAATTATGATTTTTTTTAGAAATTAGCCTCTATTTATAACATTATGGTTGCAACGTTTCTGCAATGTCACAAATAGTGAAAAGACACTTCTTTCAATTTTCAAAAAGTGACAGTCATATGTCGACATGGGCATAAATGTATGTTGACATATGCATGTGTAAAACTAAATTTTGAGCATTTTTGAAGTGTTTAAACATATATAATTCTGGAAATTCTTGAATTAAAATATAGTGTTATAAATGAATATTATAAATCATATGAAAACATAAATATAAACTATACAAATATATTTATAAAATTATACAGTTAAAATTATATAAATATAAAGTATGTAATATATAAACACTACAACAAAAAAACCATATTACAACGGTGCAAAAACGTTGTAAAAAGTTTTTACAACGGTGGAGTCACCGTCGTGTATTAATAAGTTGTAATATACTTATAATTTTTACAATGTTTCTACACCGTTGCAATACCGTTGTAAAATAAGATATTTAACAACTTTTACTCACAGTTGTAGTAACTTTTATTACAACTTTTACTTCCTGTTGTTATAGAAATTTAAATATCATAAGATCATAAGTATGACAACTGGTGATTACCTTTGTGACTTCCAAAATATTACAATTCTTTCACACCGTTGTAAAATGATTTATTACTACTTTTTTTTCCTGTTGTAACTTATATACACCTTACTAATATAAAAAATTCATATATATTAATAATAATATGATTCATATTTCAATGCAACAAATATAACTATACGGAATCATTCATATATATTAATTAACATAATATTCGATCAACATACACATAATACATCACCAACTAAACCCGTCACAAAAAACATAACCATTTCAAAATACATACATCGATCTAACACAAAAGATACATAAGAAAGATAGAAGCTTTGTCCACAAAAGATAAATAAGCATACCCTACGAAAGCACTCTAGCTGAAGGCAACGCAATTTTTATTCCAATCCACAGTTGGTTCAGCAGCTTCCCCAATGGTAGTCATTTTAGAATTCAGCTTCCACAAGAAAGCTACTGGATCCACCGCCACATCAATCCAACCTTGCGATCCACGACGGGACTACAAAAAAAAGTAATTTTAATAAGTTCAGTCTAACAAGAAATTGATGCTTGAAATAAAAAAAATTCAGAACAGTACAGGAACATAGACCCAAAAAACTGAAAAATGAGTCTGCACCAAAAAACTCAGTACATGACATAGACCCAAATAAAGGAACATTTCCAGAACCTATTTTGCAAACATGGGCAAGAAAGAACAAGAAGCTTAGCATATAACATAGACATATATGGAATTACAAAACTCAATTTTGATTTTGCTAGTGCAGGAAAATATGAATTTCTCTACCCAGCACATGCATATAAAAGATTATTGAAATTGACATGTCAGCAAAAGCACAATAAAAATAAGAGTTGATGAAAATAGAAATAATTGTGTAATAAACAAATATCTGTAAGTGAGAAATGTGTAACACCCCGAATTTTAGTTAATGCTAAAATTCACTAATTGCAGAGTAAATAATCTCAGACGTGAGAATTAGGGGAAACGGGCTGTGTCATTGCGTTCGTCTCGGAAAAATACGCAAAATAGAGTCCGAGTTTTCGAAAATCGGAGTCCATATGGCCCAGTTATGGCCCGATGAAGTTTGCAGAGAATTCAAAGATAAAAACAGATTTAAAAATTCAAATTCAGATTTTAAAATAGGAGCAGCGGGGCCAGGCGGGAAAGTTCCCGCCCTACCCATGTCGATAGGGCTGTCGACAGGCCTGTCGACAGGGGTGTCGACTTGCCTGTCGACATGCCTGTCGACACGGCGGGTCGAGCCAGGAGTTTGGGTGCACCAGATCTGGTTTTTGGGTTGAGTCTTGGGCTGGGTTCTAGAGATTTCCTAAAGCTAACGGTCCTAATCTAACCTAGGGTTAATCTAAGGGCCTAAAACACTACCTAATCCTATAAATAAGACCCTAACCCTACCCTAATTCATTCATAATTAGGTCTTGTAACTAAACTATGGCAAAAGGAAATTTGGTCATGGCCTCCATAAATCAATGAAGAGAGAGTGCAAGCTAATCAACCTCTAATCAATATCTTCTTCACTAATTCCACTTCATAAGTTTGCTAATCTTGGTTTTGGTGAGTTTCTATCACTTTGATGATCGATTGCTAAATTAAGTAGATGAGATATGATGAGATTTATGGTTTTGCATGTGGATTAATGGGTTTTCAAGTCATATGACATGATGTGAATATGATAATCTATGTTTAATATTAATCCTATGTTTATGCAAGTTGAATATGTAAATTTATGCAAGTTGAATATGTAAATTTATGCATGTTGAATATGTAAATTTATGCATGTTGAATATGCGAGTTTATGCAAGTTAAGTGGTGGGTTTATGCATAATGTGTAATTAATTTTATGCATGCTAAGTATGTAGTTTTATGCATGCTAAGTGTTTGGTATTATGCATAAATCATGACATGCAAGTTTACCTATGTATATATGCATAATGTATGAATATATATATGCATGTTTACCCTCCTTTAATATGCAAGATATGCTATGCAAGTTACATGTATGTTAATATGCAAGATTTGCTATGAAAGTTACATGTATGTTAATATGCAAGATATGCTATGCAAGTTACATGTTTGTTAATATGCAAGTTCATGATGACACATTATCCAAGTTTAAGAGTTAATATGCAAGTATATGGATGCTTATGCAAGTCATGTATATGTTTAAATGCAAGATTTATGTGATATGCAAGTTATGCATGCTTATGCGAGAATATGAATGCTTATGCAAGATATGTATATGCTTAAATGACATGATATGCAAGTTATGCATGTTTATGCAAGTATGTGAATGCTTATGCAAGTATGTGAATGCTTATGCAAGTTATGTGTATGCTTAAATGCATGTTTAACATGTTATGCAAGATATGTGTATGATAATATGCAAGCTCATATGCAACATGTTATGCAAATCATGTGTATGATAATATGCAAGTTTGGGTTAAATGTAGTTGGGTTAATATATGCTCATATATGCAAGTTGACATCCTCTTAACCCATGACAAAGTTGTATGCTAAACCCATGATATTTGTGATGATCTTCCCCTTATTTATGTCATGAAAAGAGAACGATTTACGTGGGGAACGATGGGGTTGGTAAATATGTTAATAAAAATATGATTGGGTATGATTAAGCATACCATAAAAAATAAATTACCATAAGTGGGAATTTACCTATTAAGTTAGGTCTACCCCATGGGAATTTACCTATTGAGTTAGGTCTACCCATGTTATGGAAAATTTGATATTAATTAGGGATAATTAATATGGGGGTGATTAATTAGGTTTAATTAATCAACTAAGACACGAGGTTGGACCCTTTTGTAGCAGAAGTCTGCCCGGAACCGACCGGCCATCCAGCGGCTACAAATGATTGGCCCAATGTGAGAGGTCTTAGTCATAAATTAAATACATGATTAAAGTAAAGACACGAGGTTAGACCCTTTTGATGACAGAAGTCTGCCCGGAACTAACCGGCATATCCAGCAGTCATAAAAGACGGTCTAATGTGAGAGGTCTTTATGAGGTCATGATCTTAATTAATGAATTAAGAAACACTTAACCATATTAGCATGTAGTGGGACATGAGGGTTAAGTGGGTGCCTTGGGTGGCATGAGGAGACTAGTGGGTTGCCTTGGGCGGCAATAGAAAATACGATTAGAATACTTAACCAAAGTGAAACATGTAATTAAACATGATTAAAGGGTTAAGTAAGTGCCATGGGTGGCATGGGAAAATACGATTAGAATACTTAACCAAAGTGGAACATGTAATTAAACATGATTAAAAGGTTAAGTAAGTGCCATGGGTGGCATGGGAAAATACGATTAGAATACTTAACCAAAGTGGAACATGTAATTAAACATGATTAAAGGGTTAAGTAAGTGCCATGGGTGGCATGTGAAAGTCTAGTGGGTACCTTGCATAATATGATTAAAGGACTTAACCAAAATTTATAACATGTAAGGGGACATGGTTAAAGGGTTAAGTGGGGTTCACTAGAAATTACAAGCTTAGGAGGTAGCTTGTGGGGGCCCGTTTCAACCAATATCCCAAACGTATCTTTGTGGGCTCGATTCTAGTCGAGTGACGGGACACGCATATTGGGCTTGACTATAAGTGGCCAAACCGGGTTAGCGGTGGCAACGCGGGACCAACGGGTTTCATATGCGTGTGTGGACCCGGGCTGGTTGGTAAGTCGTTGTTGCATCGTGTAGATATAAAGCCGTGCACCGTTGATATTATATGGTGGCCACGTTGGGGAATGATACACCCCAATCGTGGGACCAGCACGGGTATCTACGTAGGGGAGCCGATCGCTTGGGAAGTAGTGGGTACACCTATGTAGTCGGATAGGGGTACACGAAACTACTAAATTACTAAGTACACTTAGTGGGATCAACCTTTAAGTAGGAATTACTCTTGGTGGGTAGGACTGGTGTGGTGCAGTGTAGGAATTACCCTTGGGTGGATAAGTCTGGGGTGGTGTAAACTAATCCTTGGGTGGATAAATGCGTCTTTACGATTATCTTAGTTTATCCTAAGTATACCTAGCTACTTAGTATAGCCATTCATCCCCAGACGTTACCGTATATCAAGCTTATGTCTCCTCTGGTTACTTTAATGATTGTATTGTTAAAGTTATAGGACTCACTCAGACTTATGTCTGACCTCGTTGTTTTTATCTTTTTCCCCACCCTCAGGTTATCAGAGTGGGCCCAGTACGAGTGGTCTTTGATCAGACTGCTTTATTCTCTTTTGGAGCTTGGACCATAGGAGTAAAGCTCAGCTTATCCTTTTCTTTTATGGCTATCAGTTTACGCATATTAGGATTATGTACTTTTATTTATCAGGATGGATATTTTGTACTTGACTCTTAGTATGGTTTTATGATGTAACCAGACATGTTTTACTTCCGCTGTTATGAGATGATGTTTTAAAAATTTTAAGTACTATTATATCTGCCTTGGTGTAATTTTTCTGTTCTATATTCACTAAAATACTCCACCGATGCCATGGCATTCCCTTAGAGAGTGACCATAGAGGATGTGGGGTGTTACACGTGGTATCAGAGCAAAGGTTACCGGAACAGATAAAATTTTTAGAAAACTATTTTTCTAAAAACATTTTTGGAAGAAATATTTTCAAAAACATGTCTTTAATGAGAAAAGTTTTTGAAAGAAAAGCATAATCCCCGATAGCCATATCTTTATCTTTCAAATTCTCCGTTTTGAATCTTTCCTTTTTCGTCTCAGCATGGCTGAAGATCTTTATCTTCCGGACGGTGTAGCGGTACCAGTATGGTATAGGAGGTTGTTAGAGGCTAGGGCCGCCGCTGCAGGTCCAACAAATGTTCCCCCTCCACCCGTTGCACTCGTTCCTCCTCGCGCGGATACTTTTGCTATGACTTGTAGGAAGTTTAAGGCTATGGGAGGAAAACCTTTTGTGGGAGCTAGGGATTGGCTTAATGAGACGGAAGAATTGATGGAAATCTTGGAAGTGGAAGAGGGAAAGAAAGTCAGGTTAGCCGCTTGGTTAATGGAAGGAGAGGCCTCGTTCTGGTGGGAGGTCACTAATGGAGAACGCCCTGTTGATTCTTGGATGGATTTCAGGCAAAGATTTGAGGCAAAGTTTCTCTCAAAAGCGGAAGAAAATATGCACGTGGAAAGGTTCTTGAACTTAAAGCAAGGGAACTTGTCGGTGGAAGAATATGTTAACAAGTTTAATCAGTTAGAGAGATTCAGCAAAGAAGAGAAAGCTTTGAGGTTCGTTAAGGGCTTGAACGAACCAATGCGCGGATTGGCTATGTCTCACATTCCTATGGGGGCCACTTTCGAGAAGCTAGTGGACATGGCACTTATGCATGAGGAAGAGAAGGGTCCCAATGCTAGTAAAGCACCCGAGAAGGTGGGAGATCAGAAGAGACCTCTACAGCAACAGCAAAACAAGGGTGGAAAAGGCAACGGAAAGAAAAAGTGCTTCAATTGTGGGACACTAGGCAACCTAAGCAAGGAGTGTCGCAAGAAGAAGAAGACTGGCTGCTTCCACTGTGACGAAGCAGGACATCTAGTGAAAGACTGTCCTAAGAAAGGGCGAAGGACGGGGTCTACCTCAGGAGGACAGGTGCAAGCTCTTGTGGCACCAGTTCAGGCAAGGGGGCAAGTTCAGGCTCTCGCAGTTCCACCGGTTCGAGAAAGAGGTAGAACTATTTCTGTGGAAAGTTTAGCTTCCTGTTTGATCATCCTGTCCGTACTTTATTTGATTTTGACGCATTGAGTTCATTTATCTCATCATTGTTAGTTGAGTCACTGCACTAATACACCAGTTGGCAGATGATCCCTTAGTTGTTTCAAACCCAATTGGGCTCCATGATGTGTTTGGGTTTGAAAGTTTCTATACTTAGCATTGAGTTTAGATGTGATGCTTTTGGGCTTCACGGGCTATGGGTTAGTTTTGGGCATAGACTGGCTATCCAGTAATGGTGTCGTTCTTACTTGTGAAGAGAGTTGTTAGGTTTATGACCCGCTAGGGTAACACTCTCGAGATCTTTTGTAATCCCATGGAATCTGTTATGCTAAGTTATCTAAAGTCGCTTGACACGTCAGTCGAGAGTTTGCAATCTTTAGAGTGGTCCGGGAATACTCGGATGTGTTTCAGGGAGGTGAAGGGCTTACCTCGCGGGAGATTGACTTCCGAATATATCTGGTAGACAATGCTAAACCAGTATCTTGGCCAGTGTGCCACGTGGCTCCTCGTGAGAGGAGGGAACTCCATAAGCAAGTAGGCAATTTACTTAAGAAGGGGTTCATAAGACGAAGTATATCGGAGTGAGGTGCTCCGGTAGTTTTTGCCACGAAGGCGGATGGGTCCCTCAGACTTTGTGTAGGCTAAAGAGAACTAAATAAGCTCACAAAGAAGAATAGACACCCATTGTCGAGGATTGATGATCTCTTTGATCAGTTAGTGAGTGCCTCAGTATTTTCGCAGTTGGACTTAGCCACAAGGTTTCGTCAATTGAGAGTGACTGAGGATAGTATAGAGAAGACTACCTTTAGGACTCCGGATGGTTTTTATGGGTGGCTAGAGATGCCATTTGGTTTGATGAACGCCCCGCATATGATGAAAAGGGTGTTCAAGGAGTACCTAAATAAGTTCGTGACGATCTTTGTAAATGACATCTTGGTCTTTCCTAGGAGCGAAACAAGTTTTCGTATGTGCTCAATAGGATGAGCAAAGCCAGTTATGGGATAAACGGTGGTTTTGGAGCAAGACTGGCGAGGACATCCAGAGTTGGACAAGGGCTTAACTATTTAGCCGTTTTTACTAGTATCATCTCACGTAGGTCGTCTGAATTCGAAGGAGGTATCCCTTGGGTGTTTGTCTGATATTGGTTTAGGCCTTTGGGGCTTGCATTTGGGGGATATCGCGTTCGACTATGGTGGTCTGCGTGAGAGATGGATAGTTGTGGCGGTTTTGCATGGGAGAATATCCTGATTTTTCTCTAGAAGTGGAGAAAAGCATGCCTTACATCTCAGAGAGGTGTTGGAGACTCTTCGAGCACATAGTCTTAAAGCTAAATTCTCTAAATGTCATTTTGGAGAAGAGAAGTGCGATTCTTAGGGCATGTGGTCTCTAAGGAAGGGATAGCTATGGATCCCGCATAGATAATAAAGTACCTAGGAATGCTACCGAAGTAGGAAGTTTCTTGGGGTTGGTAGGATAATTCATCAAAGACTTCGCGAAGATATCAGCCCCATCAACCGGCTAGACAAAGAAGAATCTGGTTTTCTCATGGGACGAGATGTACCAAGACATGAATCGAGTTTTCTTTTTGGGCCGATATGAAGAAAGACATGGCCGAGTATGTCGCTAGATGCTTGGTGAAAGCAGAGCAAAAGAAACCAAGTGGGTAGCTTCACCCATTAGAAGTTCCGCTAAGGAAGTGGGATAGTGTCTCGAAGGATTACCAAAATCAAGGAAGGGTAATACGGGGATTTGGGTTGTGGTAGATATACTTACTGAGTGTGCCCATTTCATACCCGTGAAGGGTAAGAGAACTGCTCCATGGCTAGCTTCAGTTTATATTCGAAAGATTATTAGATTGCATGGTGTACCGTCCAGTATGGTGAGCGATCGAGATCCTATCTTCACTAAAGAGTTTTGGAAAAGTTTGCAAAAGGCGGTAGGGACTCAGGTGTATTTGAGTACCGCATCTCATCCTCAGATAGACGGCCAGACCGAGAGGGTGAATCATATTTTAGAAGACCTTTTGAGGCTATGTAGCTTGGATTTAGGAGGTACATGGGAAGAGCATCTTCCATTGGTGGGGTTACCCGACAGACTTAGTGGTGTACGTGATGTATTCCATGTGAGGAAGGACCTACATAAGACCGTAGAGGCGATAGAGCCAAGCTTGCTTAGAGAAGTGGAAGTAGAGCGTGATGAGGTGATTCGACGAGCTCCTACTTGCATCCTTGGGTCAGAGATTTGGAAGTTGGAAAACAGAGAGGTTCAACTAGCCAAAGTACAAAGGGGAGATGAAGAGAGCGACGCTACCTGGGAGACGGAAGCGAAGATGCGTTCGAGGTACCCTTTTTCTTTCGGAGGGTATGTCCTTTTGCTTCTCCTTCATCGCATATCTTGTGCTTATCTTATCCTTAGTATGTCCTCTCGTTAGTACCTTTGACCTTCAGATAGGATATTCCTATGGTTGAAACATGTGTTTGAGACATGTTATGTATGATGGATGCAAGTGGATGCAAGTGTTTGCTAGTGGTTGCTCGTGGATGCATATACACACACTCTAGGCACTAGATCGGCTCCATCACTTCATACTGCATATTGCATAAAATTGTGTGTAAGTAGCTATATTAATGGATGTATAATGATTGTGTTATCATACGGATGATGCATTTTGGTGAATGATTGTGCACTTATGTAGATATTGTATGTGTCGATAGGGTTCTCTCGCATACATAATGGATGCATGGCACTATCATGGTTTGCATATGTTCATACATTAGATAAGGAACATATACACACACTTTTTGCATATGCTCATACATCATTAGAAATTGTTTTAAGGACAATGGATGCCCGTGATTGATGTTTTGAGTAGATGGTTGTTTGGATGGTAGGATATGCATTCTCCTTAGCTTAGAGATTTCGGGGACGAAATCCTTTAAGGAGGGGAGAATGTAACACCCCGAATTTTAGTTAATGCTAAAATTCACTAATTGCAGAGTAAATAATCTCAGACGTGAGAATTAGGGGAAACGGGCTGCGTCATTGCGTTCGTCTCGGAAAAATACGCAAAATAGAGTCCCAGTTTTCGAAAATCGGAGTCCATATGGCCCAGTTATGGCCCGATGAAGTTTGTAGAGAATTCAAAGATAAAAACAGATTTAAAAATTCAAATTCAGATTTTAAAATAGGAGCAGCGGGGCCAGGCGGGAAAGTTCCCGCCCTACCCATGTCGACAGGGCTGTCGACAGGCCTGTCGACAGGGGTGTCGACTTGCCTGTCGACATGCCTGTCGACACGGCGGGTCGAGCCAGGAGTTTGGGTGCACCAGATCTGGTTTTTGGGTTGAGTCTTGGGCTGGGTTCTAGAGATTTCCTAAATCTAACGGTCCTAATCTAACCTAGGGTTAATCTAAGGGCCTAAAACACTACCTAATCCTATAAATAAGACCCTAACCCTACCCTAATTCATTCATAATTAGGTCTTGTAACTAAACTATGGCAAAAGGAAATTTGGTCATGGCCTCCATAAATCAATGAAGAGAGAGTGCAAGCTAATGAACCTCTAATCAATATCTTCTTCACTAATTCCACTTCATAAGTTTGCTAATCTTGGTTTTGGTGAGTTTCTATCACTTTGATGATCGATTGCTAAATTTAGTAGATGAGATATGATGAGATTTATGGTTTTGCATGTGGATTAATGGGTTTTCAAGTCATATGGCATGATGTGAATATGATAATCTATGTTTAATATTAATCCTATGTTTATGCAAGTTGAATATGTAAATTTATGCAAGTTGAATATGTAAATTTATGCATGTTGAATATGTAAATTTATGCATGTTGAATATGCGAGTTTATGCAAGTTAAGTGGTGGGTTTATGCATAATGTGTAATTAATTTTATGCATGCTAAGTATGTAGTTTTATGCATGCTAAGTGTTTGGTATTATGCATAAATCATGACATGCAAGTTTACCTATGTATATATGCATAATGTATGAATATATATATGCATGTTTACCCTCCTTTAATATGCAAGATATGCTATGCAAGTTACATGTATGTTAATATGCAAGATTTGCTATGAAAGTTACATGTATGTTAATATGCAAGATATGCTATGCAAGTTACATGTTTGTTAATATGCAAGTTCATGATGACACATTATCCAAGTTTAAGAGTTAATATGCAAGTATATGGATGCTTATGCAAGTCATGTATATGTTTAAATGCAAGATTTATGTGATATGCAAGTTATGCATGCTTATGCGAGAATATGAATGCTTATGCAAGATATGTATATGCTTAAATGACATGATATGCAAGTTATGCATGTTTATGCAAGTATGTGAATGCTTATGCAAGTATGTGAATGCTTATGCAAGTTATGTGTATGCTTAAATGCATGTTTAACATGTTATGCAAGATATGTGTATGATAATATGCAAGCTCATATGCAACATGTTATGCAAATCATGTGTATGATAATATGCAAGTTTGGGTTAAATGTAGTTGGGTTAATATATGCTCATATATGCAAGTTGACATCCTCTTAACCCATGACAAAGTTGTATGCTAAACCCATGATATTTGTGATGATCTTCCCCTTATTTATGTCATGAAAAGAGAACGATTTACGTGGGGAACGATGGGGTTGGTAAATATGTTAATAAAAATATGATTGGGTATGATTAAGCATACCATAAAAAATAAATTACCATAAGTGGGAATTTACCTATTAAGTTAGGTCTACCCCATGGGAATTTACCTATTGAGTTAGGTCTACCCATGTTATGGAAAATTTGATATTAATTAGGGATAATTAATATGAGGGTGATTAATTAGGTTTAATTAATCAACTAAGACACGAGGTTGGACCCTTTTGTAGCAGAAGTCTGCCCAGAACCGACCGGCCATCCAGCGGCTACAAATGATTGGCCCAATGTGAGAGGTCTTAGTCATAAATTAAATACATGATTAAAGTAAAGACACGAGGTTAGACCCTTTTGATGACAGAAGTCTGCCCGGAACCAACCAGCATATCCAGCAGTCATAAAAGACGGTCTAATGTGAGAGGTCTTTATGAGGTCATGATCTTAATTAATGAATTAAGAAACACTTAACCATATTAGCATGTAGTGGGACATGAGGGTTAAGTGGGTGCCTTGGGTGGCATGAGGAGACTAGTGGGTTGCCTTGGGCGGCAATAGAAAATACGATTAGAATACTTAACCAAACTGAAACATGTAATTAAACATGATTAAAGGGTTAAGTAAGTGCCATGGGTGGCATGGGAAAATACGATTAGAATACTTAACCAAAGTGGAACATGTAATTAAACATGATTAAAAGGTTAAGTAAGTGCCATGGGTGGCATGGGAAAATACGATTAGAATACTTAACCAAAGTGGAACATGTAATTAAACATGATTAAAGGGTTAAGTAAGTGCCATGGGTGGCATGTGAAAGTCTAGTGGGTACCTTGCATAATATGATTAAAGGACTTAACCAAAATTTATAACATGTAAGGGGACATGGTTAAAGGGTTAAGTGGGGTTCACTAGAAATTACAAGCTTAGGAGGTAGCTTGTGGGGGCACGTTTCAACCAATATCCCAAACGTATCTTTGTGGGCTCGATTCTAGTCGAGTGACGGGACACGCATATTGGGCTTGACTATAAGTGGCCAAACCGGGTTAGCGGTGGCAACGCGGGACCAACGGGTTTCATATGCGTGTGTGGACCCGGGCTGGTTGGTAAGTCGTTGTTGCATCGTGTAGATATAAAGCCGTGCACCGTTGATATTATATGGTGGCCACGTTGGGGAATGATACACCCCAATCGTGGGACCAGCACGGGTATCTACGTAGGGGAGCCGATCGCTTGGGAAGTAGTGGGTACACCTATGTAGTCGGATAGGGGTACACGAAACTACTAAATTACTAAGTACACTTAGTGGGATCAACCTTTAAGTAGGAATTACTCTTGGTGGGTAGGACTGGTGTGGTGCAGTGTAGGAATTACCCTTGGGTGGATAAGTCTGGGGTGGTGTAAACTAATCCTTGGGTGGATAAATGCGTCTTTACGATTATCTTAGTTTATCCTAAGTATACCTAGCTACTTAGTATAGCCATTCATCCCCAGACGTTACCGTATATCAAGCTTATGTCTCCTCTGGTTACTTTAATGATTGTATTGTTAAAGTTATAGGACTCACTCAGACTTATGTCTGACCCCGTTGTTTTTATCTTTTTCCCCACCCTCAGGTTATCAGAGTGGGCCTAGTACGAGTGGGCTTTGATCAGACTGCTTTATTCTCTTTTGGAGCTTGGACCATAGGAGTAAAGCTCAGCTTATCCTTTTCTTTTATGGCTATCAGTTTACGCATATTGGGATTATGTACTTTTATTTATCAGGATGGATATTTTGTACTTGACTCTTAGTATGGTTTTATGATGTAACCAGACATGTTTTACTTCCGCTGTTATGAGATGATGTTTTAAAAATTTTAAGTACTATTATATCTGTCTTGGTGTAATTTTTCTGTTCTATATTCACTAAAATACTCCACCGATGCCATGGCATTCCCTTAGAGAGTGACCATAGCGGATGTGGGGTGTTACAAAATGTTGGACTGAATTAAAAAGTGTATGGTTAAGCCACCATCTTGAAAATTGTGAGTACAAAAAAGAGAAACTGAGTTACCTTTTGTAAGTAATACACAGGACAGATCTAAGGTGACCACTCCCAGATTGCCCCCGTCCCAACTGAATGCATTTCTATGATTGCCAAGACAAACTTGATGCAAATGTATCATATCCATTTTGCGCACCTATAACTTGAATTAGTCACTTGTATTTCTGTAGTCACAGTATAAGTTACATAAGCACCTATTTTGAAGCCACACTATTTTAACAAACTTGTTCTCCATCACTGCATTTTAAACTACAATGGCACTAGATATTTTACTCTGCCAAACTTTTACTATGGTAACAAGGCGTTAACCGCTACAAAAGCCAAAACTCGAATATGAACTGCAGATAACGCACAACAACTCTGTTCATGTTTCAGGTGTGATTTTCTTTACCACAGTAAATTTGGGAATAGGATTAAAGTGCATAAACAGAAGCATAAACAGTAAATTTGATAGTGCTATTTGGTATATTAAAACTACCAACACAGCAGACTATAACTGTCTGAGCTTACTTATAAAGTGGGATTCTACTGCTTCATTTCATCCATCTATGCTAGAAACTCCTTCTCTAGAGAGAATCGCAAACACTAACTCTTAATACATAACAAAACATCACAAGATGAACTAATCTGTAAAATGACACACTCAAAAAACATCCAGGTAACAACACCAAAAAGGTTGACAATCAAGTGAGTGCCAAGGAAATTAATGAAACAGAGAGAGTTAGCGTAAATGTGCCTGGTGTTGAAATACTGAAAAGAAACAGTTTTGTTGTTCTTGAGGAAATAGAGGAAGATCAAGAGGAAGAAGGCGAAATGGCACAGGAAACAGAATCAAATCCCAGTGAAGAAGACGAGGTTGAAGAGATTGAAATTATAGATTCACAAGGTGGAGGTAAATATGTCTTGCCTTCAATGGAGGATAGTCTAGAGAAGGTGGAAGAATGGCTTAAAGGTGCAGTACAACAGGAAAATAAAGCAAATATAGAAGAGTATGAAGTAGATGGTGAAGCAATCGAGAGAACAAAACTATATGAAACGATTAAAGACATTGTTGTTCAAGGAAGGAGGGATGAGATAAGAAACATGTATGAAATGAGTAAAAAAAAGCAATGTAGAAGAAGTGATAAAAGTGGTGCAAGAAGGCAAGGTGGTAGATGGGAATATTAATAAGCATATATCTGAAAGAATAAATGAGGCAATTAAAGATGCAGGAAGTAATAAAGACACAAAAGTGCACCAACCGCCAGGAAGATTAAACAACGACTCCATGCAAACCATTGCATCGAGTTCTTTTCGAATTGACCCTAACATAAGAATGCACGTTGAGACTCAACTAGCCCCACCACCAATTTCCAAGAAATACTCCCACCTCCAACCACCTCCATCATACAAACTACCTCCTAAGGATTCCTTCTCATCTCCTATATTCAACAACTCCACTGGCAAAACCCTTACCACTCCTGTTTCTGTACCTCATCAGTACCCACTAAGGAGCATGAAACATAGTGTTCCAATCCCTCCCACTGTTTAATGATACAAATAGTTGGAGCATGGAATGTGAGAGGGTGTCATTGTGACACAAAGTTAGACCAATGTAAACAAGTAATTGCAGAAAATAAGCTATGTGTGTTGGAGATATTGTCACTATCCACTGCCTTTACCGGCAAAACTAGTTGCTACGACCGTCCATATCACCAGAAGTTGCAAGATCGAAAATTGTAGACTATGTCAAGTTGCTCTTAAGCAATAACAAAAGAATTACCGCAGCAATGACCGACCCAAATAGGCCGCGATGTTGTACACAGCACATTAACATGAAACAAAAACTAACAAACAAACCTGATAGACAACAACATCCGCTGAATACAAGCAACCCAAAGGAATTCCCCACCAAATCACCTAAACAACCAAGGAGACAACAGAGACGAGCAACTGCAGCCAAGCCTCAGAACAGAATTAGAGATGTCAAACCAATTCGTAAACCAAATTCGCGAGTGACTAGAAACGAACCACATAAACATCAGTGCCAAATCGAAAACCCAAAATCATTCACTGCTTGAACCAGAAACCACTACCTCCAATAGCCGCCTTCACCTCCCCTAAATCACCTTCGAATACCCCAAATCAGTAACCCTTAAATCGAATCGAATCCGCTTCGAATACCCCAAATCGAAAACCTATAAAAGTTGCCTAACTTTAATCACCTTCTGATTCCAATACTCAAGGAATTAAATTTGACCCAATCGATTTTATTTTTTATTTTGGTTTTTGTATCCAAACCGAAGTTGCGTTTGAAGTTTTGTCGAGACGAGTTTTTTTTATGACGGAAGAAGTAGGGAACGATTTTGATTTAGGGAAAATCACGAGAGAACGGCTCGTAGTACGAACTAAAATTCAAAGGCGCTGGTTGCTTTGGAGCCAGATTTTTCGCTTTTGGCGCTTGAATTTATGGTTTTGCAATTACGTTATGGCTATCTTTTTTCAAAGCACATTACCGCTTAATTTTCATACGTCATAATCAAAATTTCATAAATTTAGAAAATTAAGTACTATAAGTTGAAACTAATTAGTAAATATTAAGTATTTATTATTTAATAGTAATTATTATTTATTATTTATTTGTAAGGTTATTATCAGTTATTAATTATTATTAAAATATTAATATTATTAAATATTAAATATTAGATATTACTAATATTTAATAGGCCTCTATTACAATTGGTAGAAAAAAGAGATGCTGAAAATAATTTTGTAAAATTTTCTAATAAAAACCGTTTTAATCATTGGTTACCAAAATTAATTACTAATATTAAATATTACTTGTTAATATTAATGATTATTTCTTAATTATTTATTACTAAAAATTAATTACTAATTATTTAACAATACTGATAATTTATTATTTAATATACTAATTATTAAAAATTATTGATTATTTAATAGAAATTATTAATATTATTATTATACTAATTACTAATTATAAAATGTTAATTGTTAAAACTGTCACTTATTACAACAAGTAAGAGTGAAAAGTTGTAATAAGCATTTATTACAACTGTCACAAAAGAAAAGTTGTTAGAAATATGTTTATTACAACTTTCGGAAAATGACAGTTGTAAAAAACATTTATTACAACAGTGCTTTTACCACCGTTGTATAATTAAAGTTGTAATATGTTGTTTTTGTTGTAGTGAAAACTTATAAACTATAAAACTTGAATTTAAATCAGAAGTAAATTAAAGCAAATAAAATAGATAAGATAAAGATTGAAGATAGAATTTGAAAATGGAACTTGAAAACAAAAACAGAATTTGAATTTGAACCTGGAGTGCTGTTTGGAGTCTTACATAATTAGACTCTATTACTATATTTATCTTGAACTCTGAATATTCATGAGTCTTGAATCATCTCTGAATTCTGAATCTCTAATATCTTTAAACTGTACAGTTTTCAGTGTAAATTTCTGAATATAAATCCTGCATATGTGCGCGCACACACACACACACACACACACACACACACATATATATATATACATATATTCTAGATAAAAGTGTTAGTATATATTTTATAATCAATAAATATAGAAATAAGGTTGTTGTCATCAAAATTCCATTCTCCAACAATCTCCCCCTTTTTTATGATGACAACCTTAGTTTATAAAATATCATACCTAAACATACCTGTTAATGATGATCCTTCTATTACTCCCCCTGTCTACATGAATCCTATAAACTAATTCTATATTTTATAATTTCTCCCCCCTTGGCATTATCAAAAAGAATTTCTAAAACTATTCCTCCTAAATCCTGTAACTGTCTAAATTTCCTATATCAAAGTAAAATACTCCCCCTAAGTCCTAAATCTATCTATATAATCCTATAATATGATTATCAATCATCAATACCAACCAATTCAAGTATTATATTTACATATGTTTGATATCATATATGCAAACCAAATCAAACAAATCAAAGCACACCACACCACACCATATGTTTAATATATATAAGTTTTTTATCCAAATTAAACAAATCAATCAAATCAACCATACCAAACAATTAAACGTTTCTTGGGACTTTAACTCACTCATCTTGTCCAGTGATTGGGGTCTTCTTGATGTCCTTCCATTCTTCTTCATTGTTAAGTGATGCTTTAATGTTTTCATCTATGAAACGAGAAGACATTGGCCAACATATTACATCAAAATGTTTCTCTTGATATTCCACCATTCTCATTTGAATTAACTCTAGATGACATTGATTTCGTATTACTATGGAGAAGATTTTCTTGAAATAATTCAAGGAATCATTAAGATTTTCACAAATGTTATGAATTGGATTTTCCATGGTTTTGATAAGAAATGAATAAGGAAGAAGGAGAAATGGAATATTGAATTTTTCTGGAAGAAATAGCTTAAATATGGTCTGGAATTCGTTGGATTTTGAATGGATATGAGTTTGTTATTTAATTTTAAAATTTGAAAAGATTTGAAAATCTGGCAGTTATATGTCGACATATACATAAATGTATGTCGACATACTTATTCAAAAATTTGAAAATTTTGAATTTTTTTATCTTATATTAAACTATAATTAACTCTAAAGTTTTTACAATAACTTAAAGATGATTTTGACATAAATAAAACTCCATTCATTACTTAATAGAAAGCAAATACATCCAACTAATTAAGGCACACTAAATACCAGATTCAAAAGAAAACATAAGGAAATACAAGTGAATCCATAAAGATAAATTAAACTAGATAGACTAGTTTCAGATGATGATGAGGAAGGCGAGATTCCAAGCATTCTTCCAATCCTGACTATGAACTTAGACATTTTTGAAATGCACTTCTTTAGCTGCTTTTGGTTGTTGACAATCTTCATTTGATTTTAAATAATCGCCTCTTTGGAAATGTGTCTAGTGTTAGTTGGACACTTAATAATTTCTAAAGAAGTTTCTTCTTCTTCTTCTTCGACTTCCATTAGCGCTTGTTCTTATTGCATTCAAGCTTGTTCGGCCTCGAATGTCTCATATGGTTGGAAAGTGAGAGGAATTTGCATGAGATGTATGTTTGATGAGTCAAACACTTTTCTAGGCACAAATTCTTCTCTATGATGATCAACTCCAAAATATTTGAAAATGCGGGTGAGATAAACACCATAGTAGAGAATGATTTCTCTTGATGACAATTCTATGGGTTTGATCTCTTTTAAGTTCATATCGGCCCAATTTATGTTATAGCCACCCATAATAGCAAAGAGGACTTTTTGGACTTTGAGAGTTGGGTTGTTAAAATTTCTAGAACGAGGAGTGATGGTATGTTGGAGGAGGAGGTTGACAATTCTTGTTTTTGGACGGAAAAAGTGATTTTTGAAAACCATTTGAGCATCGTTTTCGAATATGTCATGATAGGTCTCTAAATCGGTTTCATCGACAACGAAATCCGAAAAATCCAAGCACGTACATCTATAATTCAAGATATTGCCTAGGAGTTCGGCATCGAGAACAATTTGCGTGTCTTTGACACTACTTCAAAATTGGTCTTCGTTTCCTTCGTAAAATCCGCAATTAAGATTCGCATAGAACATCTTAACAAGCTAAGCATAACATACTTCGCCATTATTCCATGAGTTAATTAGACTCAATACTTCGTTTTGTTGAAAGTTAGATGTAAGATCATAAGAGGGAAAATTGCTAAAGACAGCAAAAGCACCCGTGTTAACTTTAGCATTTGCTACATAGTTAACATAGGTTTTGATAGCTTCTTTGTCATTATATAGATAACCTTTGATGATTTTGTTAACTTCAATTTCTAATTTGAACTTGAGGAAGCCATTGAATTGATAGTTTTGAAGAGTATAGGTATGAAAAATATTGTTTTGAATTGTGAATGAAAGGTAGAGAGAATAGATGTATATATATAAATTGAATGGATATGAATTAAATATGCACAATTTTTCAGTAGTCTATGACACCTTTTAAGACCTTCGGAGTTAGTGAAAAGTTGGAGGGAAGTTTGAAAGTTTAAACCTTTGAAATTCAAAATTTAAATTTCAAATTTCTGGTCATATGTGTCGACATATGGACATATGTATGTCGACATATGTACCTATTTTCAAAGGAATTTTGATTTTTGTGAAATGTTATTTAAATTATCGATTTATATTTCTAGTTTAACAATTTTCTGAAATAATTCTAATCCTAATAAACATCAAAAAAAATATTTTATTATTATTTTTTATTATTATATTATTATTTTGAATTTAAAATTTTGAATTTTAAATTTGAATTTCAAATTTCAAGTTCAAATTTTAAAGTTTTAAATTCGATACAAAGCAAACAAACAAAGCAACCATTCAACCAAATAAAATTTAAAAATTAATTAGGGCATACCCAGTTTTTAGATCCTTTTCTTCGAAATTTTCTGAATTCTGAGTTGCCATGAAGCACATATTTGAATTTTCGGTTTGTGGCTCTTCATCACTTGATGATGAATCTGAATCACCTAACATTGTTGCATATGCTTACCTTCTCTTCCTCAACGAATTATTGTTGTCTATTTGTTGAGTCGATTTATCTCGATATGAACACATTTTCCTTATGTGGCCTGGTTTGTTGCAGTTATAACATCGACTATCATTACTTCTTGAATTTCCTTGGTTATTATTTTGAAAATAATTTTTCCTTTAATATTTCAAATTTTTTTTAAAATGACTTATCATAAGGGTTGTTGTTTGTTGTTGCTTTAAGTGCAATGGATTTCTTCTTTGTTGGCCTGTTTTCTTTTCTGCAATTGGACTTCAAAAGATATCATATTCCGATTAACTCGTCAATGTTCATTTCACTGACATTATTGGCTTCTCCAATTGCCAAAGTTTTCTGATGCCATTCTGGAGTCAGTGAACACAATATTTTTCTAACTTGATCTTCTTCAGAATAATTTTTTCCAAGTACTATTAACGAATGTACTATCTCTTGAAATCTGCAATACATATAGGAGATAGATTCATTCTTGTTCATTTGAATAACTCAAACTAATTAACTAACATTGATATCGTAGTTTGTTTAACTTTACTAGTACCTTCATGAGTAACTTGAAAAGTTATCCAAATTTCATAAGTAATTTTACATACAGACACTATATTAAGCTCATTCCTATCTAATGAACAAAATAACATATTCAAGACTTTAGAATTACTTTGTGCAGCAGTCTTTTGTTCATTTTTCCATTGTGCAAAAGCAGTTATGGGTTCAACTAACTCATTTTGTGTACTATTCCATGTGTTTAATCCTACTGATTATAAATATATTTTCATTCTACATGCCTAATATGAATAATTACTACCATTAAATAATGGTGGTCTAATAGTGGACTGACCCTCTACAAAAGAACTATTATTACTAACAGTGTTGGTTGTCATTATCACTATTTTCAAAAATTAGATTATGAACTTTTTGAAAGACCTTGCTCTGATACCAATTGTTAGGGATTGCAGAATGGATTGTTAAGGCAAATCTAACACTAGAAGGGGGTGAATAGTGTTTTTGAAAAATTAAACAAAATCTAAAAACTTTTATGATCTACTAAATGAATCAAACACCACAAAAACAATCATAGACACAAAATCAAACACAAACACAAAGATAAACAAAAATAAAATGAAGAAAAGGAAAGAACACACCAGATTTTATACTGGTTCAGAACTGTTCCTACGTCCAGTCTCACGCAATGCTGGATTGCACAGAGTTTTATTACTATATCAATATCCAATTACAATCCTATCCTTGATTTCACGGCTACAAGGGATACCACCGATTCCACACACACTTGATCAAGTATACTCTCATTGATTTCACGGCTACAAGGGATACCACCGACTCCAACCTCCTTGGTTTCATGGCTACCCGATTACATACACTTCCCAAATGATTACAATAGCCCTATAACTCTTCAATATAGCACTTTGATCCAAAGACTAATGAGTAAAGAGTGAGAAGAGAAGAAGTTTTATGTAAACAGAATTGAATTCGGAAGAGTATAAGTGAGGAAATCATAAGAATAAGAAGAGATAATGGTGTAAAGAAAGGAGATGAAGATGGAGAAGAAGAATCATGCAAAAATTCGAAATCAGCCCCTATTTATAAAATTTGAAAGGTTGCAACGTTTCTAGAGCGTCACAAATAATGAAAAGACACTTCCTTACAATTTTCAAAAAGAGACAGTTATATGTCGACATGGGCATAAATATATGTCGACATATGCATGTGTAAAACTACATTTTGAGCATTTTTGAAGTGTTTTGATATATAATTCTGGAAATTATTGAATAAAACATAGTCTTATAAATGAATGTTATAAAGTAGAAAATCTTATGAAAACATAAATATAAACTATGCAAATATACTTATAAAATTATAGAGTTAAAATTATATAAATATAAAGTATGTAATATATAAAACTTATAAACTATACAACTTGAATTTAAAATAGAAGTAAAGTAAAGAAAATAAAATAGAGAAGATAGAGATTGAAGATAGAATTTCAAAATGGAATTTGAAAAAAAAAAAAACAGAATTTGAATTTAAACCTGGAGTATTATTTGGAGTATTACATAAGTAGACTCTATTACTATATTTATCTTGAACTCTTGAAATCTTGAATACCCATGAGTCTTGAATCATCTCTGAATTCTGAATCTCTAATATCTTCAAACTGTACAGTCTTCAGTATAAATTCCTGTATATAAATTTTGCATATATGTATGTGTGTGTGTATACACACACACACACTCACATATTCTAGATAAAAAGTATTAATTTATATTTTATAGTCAATTAATATTGAAATAAGGTTGTTGTCATCAAAACTCCATTCTCCAACACATAGCACTTTTGCAACATTCTCTTGAATGTTTTCGAACAGGCCCTTATGTTAGTGTCATGGCAGTCCCGTGGTACTTGCTTCATCTGGAGCAGTTTTTTTTTCCATTTTCATCTGGTGGAAGGGAGTGTTCTTAATGACCTTTTGTGTATAATTCCCATTTATTTCATTGAGATTTTCTTTTTTAAAAAAGAGAACTACACATGATGACACTAATTAGCAAGTGTAAGGAAATCTCAAAACGATCCTTTATTAAGTTGCATATATTCTGAGTTATTTAAGTACAGTTATGCACGATTCTTTGTCATTTTGGTTAAAATTCAAAAGTGCAATCAAATTAATAGTTTTCAAATGGTAAAATATATTTACTTATTTTGTTTTCCTATGTTCTTATGGAAAAATATTGGCATATCGAAATTGATATTGTCAATGGCAACATCCTAAATTTGATAGTGATCTCATAAAGAGTTTCAACCTAAATTTAATCCATGTAAGTTACATTTATAACTATAGTGGAAACTTTTTGAATTTCCCATATACTAGGAGGAAATTGATTGAAGCTCTGTTGGAAATATCAAAGTCTATGTAGGAGAATATTATTTTGGGCAAGAACCATGTAGTTTTTACGTCCAACATTGGTCAAGAAAACATTTTTTTTAATGGTCCTTCTCTGGTAGTTACAAAAACTAAAGAAATAGAACAAAATGATCATATTCTATCGTACATGTGGAAAGCGTGTTTTTGCAATCTAGGTCAAATAAATAGTTTTCAAAGACTTGGCAATTAGTTAAACATTTGTATCTCGAGACAATTCAAAGTGACCATTAATTTATATATAAGGAACCATATTAGTTTTTTTTTTTAAAAAAACCAAGTATTTCTTATAATTAAATATAAGGAACTGTATTGTTTTATATAAAAGTAACCATTTGTATCTTAAGATAATTCAAAGTAAAGATTTGTATCTAAGGGAACATGTGTAATAAATACAGGCAGAATTGTATAATATTAAGGTCTGATTCAAAATCTTATAATTATTATGATGATTTTCATATATGATATTTTTTATCTAAATTGTATAACTGGTTGTTGTAATTGACATGGCGTAGAGTATTTCTTCCTTGGTCCAATGTTGCCATGGCAGTGCAGAAGGCTAATCACATGACTTGTGAGTTCTATTTTGTGACCAATTCTTGCCTAGTGTAACATTTTTCTTCTATGGATATTAAACTTATGTTTTTTGGTTTTGAACTTCAAATTAGGCATGGAGGTTGGTCATCAGGAACAACAATTTTAAAATGCACGTTTGTAATTTTATTTATGTAGGGAATATTATTGTTTGAATGTGGTGGTGGATGATTCAATGTCAGGTATGTACGTGGTTGCTTTATCATTGTCTAAGCATGTTTTTAGTCTTTGTTCCACTTAGTTAACACACCGTTTGGATTCATGTGGCACTGGATTCAGAAACTATCTTGTGGAAGCCGAATTACGAGATGAGCACCATTGGAGGAGCTGTTTGATCAACCGTGGTTTGACATAGAGATTTTGTTATCTTCGACTATAGTGTACTCCCGTACAGTATGCAATCTTTTATGGATAAAACTTTTATCTTTCAAATGTAATTTTTGTATTGTATCGATGTATATATTTTGGAATGACTATTTTTTTATAACGGTTTAGTTGGTGATGTGAATGACTACTTTAGACTGTTTTATTGGGTATGTATCGTATTTTGTTCGAATAGTATGATTATTAAAATATATGAATGAATCAGATTTAGTTATATTTGTTGCATTGATAAATGAATTATTTTATTATTAATATGTGAATAATTGGTGCATGTATTACTTTTTGGATTTTAAAATGTAATTGTCAATTATAGTTGTAATAAGTGTATTACAACTGTCAGAAATAGTTGTAAATATTACAAAATCACAACGGTGCGCAACAGTAGTAACAGGGTATATGAAGACAGTTAGATGCAACCTTTATACATAGTTGTAAAAGGTTTTAGTCTATTACAACTTCTTAATATACGATGGTGTAACCATTGTTGTAAAACGTCCTTTACAACTGTTTTACAATGTTGTAATATGGTGATTCTATTGTAGCAATTATGTGTAAACTCTGTAGTTGTAGGGACATGTAAGATACAGTTCGTATACCTTTGTCTATTTTCATATTTTCTTGTATAAATTTTGAGATTAATTTATCGTTCACACCAAACCGGTACCCGATCTAGGGTTTTAAATTTATGCTTCTTACTTTCAGAGTCCTCTTAAAAGAGCAGACTAAATGATATGTATATATAGGTGACACAACTGCTTTTGTGAGGATGTGCTTGGAGGAGTTATGACATATTATATTATATAATACAGATGCTATCCGTTGGGTAGCTTAAGCAGTGCTGATTGCTTTGCATTCTGGTACTTTGTCCAATAGGGATATGTTGTACACATTTTATATAACGTTTGTATATAACTATGTGATTCTGTTGACACGATATCTTACTTGATTGTTGCTCACTATATGTTGTATTCTTGATATTATATTTTACTCATGCACCGCAAGATACACAACAAGTTATTCAATTTTATTTCTTCCCTGATGATCATGTCATATCCATGGAACATGAAAGCAATGCTTTATTGGCTATTTAGTGCAATTGGCATGAAATGGTCGTCAAAGGTTTGATGTATGCATTGTAGAAAATGATAATAACTCTTTGTTGATCTTTGTAGCTTCAAAGTAAAATTAAAAATCTTCGAAGGGTACCTTATAGCACGTTTTTTCTGAATAAATGTTATCAAGAAATAACTACCAGGTTACACAAGTTTATATTGAAAATGCAATTATGCTAATAACTTTACAGTATGTATACAACCCAACTGAAAAGCTTCTTACTAAAACCCATCACGTCGCAAACCTGCCGATCATCAGTGCAAACTTCGTCGTCGTTTATCACAGTACCCACCAACTTTTTACCATTCGCAGCTTCATTCATTTTCTTCCAACTTCTCTTCTCCAGGTTACCTTCGAATTCATCAAGAATCAAATGAATGATACGTTTGTTAGGCGAAGAATCCCAGCGTTCCCAGAAGCTTTTATAGCATTCGAAGCAAGAGCAATCCAAGTTGACAGGATGATTTTTATCGGGTTTTCCGTTTTTGGGTTCTCCGTAATCAAGGTGGTAGGAAAGAACTTCTTGTTCCTGAGCAGTAAGAGTCGATGCTAGGGCAAGTAGTGGCGTTGGAAGACATGAAAGGTAAACTGAAGACGACGACAAGGAAGACGACGATGAAGAAGAAAGGAGAGGGGAAGGATGGATTCTTTTGTTACTCATTCGCTTTTCAGGGGTTTTGGATTGAAAAATTAGCAGAGCATTTTTTGAGGGTTTTTCGGAAGGTTTTAATGGGGCTTGGTGAATAAGGTGAAGCTGTTGCTCACGAAAAAGGTTCCGGTGAGGATGTGTTTGGTGTGAAATACAGCGGCTTTTACTTCCTATATATAGGCGTTCGATCCCATGTTATTAAAGGAAAGTAATTATAACCTAGTATGTTATTAAAGGAAAGTAATAAATGTTTGAATACTTCCCTTTTTAATCGTCCAAGATAAGTCATTTCTTTTAACATATTTACTTAGAGTTATAGAACAAAAGGAGAACTATTTAATAAATAAATAAATAATTTAGATATGTTAATTTCAAACATGATATTTTATTTATTTATTTTTTGAAATATGTCTACATTCGATTCAATAATACAAAACTATGGAAATTGTCATATATTTTAGAAGCAACATGGATTTTTATAACTAATAATTTTAGTATTTGAATTGAACACATACATTTTCCATTAATTATATGTTTTTTCTTCATTATTTTATTATGTATATGTTTACTCTCTGCTATTTTATTATAGTTATTATGCTTGGACCATTAAACAAAACTTGTATTTAAAATCTTCGTTTATTTTGCTATAAAAGAATAATATCTTGTTTTAAAATTAAATGTCAATTAAACTTTTGAAGAAGTTGTGCTTTACATTTCAAGTTAGTATTGGATGTCTCTGATCACAAAACACACAGTGTGATCCTGAGTTGAAAGATTCGTTTCTAATTGCATGAATACTTCAAATTTACGTTTGATGAAAAGTAAAATTGTTTTCGTAAATTAACCAAGCATCTTCGTTAATTAATGTGTAAACAGTAAGCAACATAACTAAAATAAGATTATAACAAACATTATGCAAATAAATGATATGGAAACTATAATACTAAAATAATAAAATTTTCATTTGTCATAACAATTATTATTAATATAACAACAACATAAGCTGAAAACAAAATACACATTGTTAAAATAAAAAATTAGATAGGAATTAGTTATATTTTTATCATAAAATTATTAGTGCAAGTATTCGGTTCGGTTCGGTCTAATACAGTTGGGTCACAGTTCAAGCCGCTACTGAACCGTATCATTGTGGATTAGTTTGATCTGTTTGGGTATTTGCTTTAGAGAAAAGATTCCATTCGGTTTTTACTCACTGTTTTTCTGGTTCGTTCTGGACTGTTTTTGCATTGATGCGCAGTTCACTTCCAGTCCTAATTTATTTATCTATAAAAGAATATCTTGTTTTAAAATTAAATGTCAATTCAATTTTTTGAAGAAGTTGCGCTTAATTAACATTTACAAGTTAGCATTGGTTTGACTACAGAACAAGCTGTTTGAAGGAAATGCATCTAACCTTTGACAAGTTAATATTAAAGTTCTTCACCATTTAATGTATTTTGGTAGGCGAAGTTTTAATATACAGATTCGGTTTTTCGTATTTTCGTGATATTAAAATTTAATGTAGGTAATGATAATGAAACAAATTTATGTTGCTCTTTTAAAAAAAAATCACAATGACGTAAGGACTTGTTAAATAACATTTAACTTTAGACAAGACGGTACAATATTTTCATATAAAAAAGATGGAAAAAACCATACAATTTAGGGGATAAACTTTATTTTATGGATGCAAAACTTTTCTAACAAAACATACACACCTCTTGCTTTTAAACTAAGATATCTCTTTCTAAAAATATAATTATTTTCTGAACACTTGTATTTTTCAAATATGTTAAATTACCTACATATGTGGATTGTTGTACATCATTAGATATCCACAAAATTAGATTCGAATATGGGATATGCTTATCGGATATGTATACATGTACAATGCTACAAGACTCATTTGGCATTTGTTGACATACCAATTCCCAAGGAAAATAACAAATATAGACATGAAAGATAATAAACTGAATCTATAAAATTTGGTAATTTTGTTTCTGATCATATTAACCAACATTGTCACTTGATTAAAAGAGTGTGTATGTAAAATTAATAATTAAAAACATTTCATATTTTTACCATTGATCGTTAAGCAAAGGGTAGATGGTTAAAATAACTTCGAAACAGCACTAGGAACCATGTGTCATAGCAAAGGAGGTGGCATGTTTTGCACATGGAGGTTGCATGACCCTTACCCTTCAAATAGGGTTGTGGTCATAACATAGAGAAAGAAAACAACATTTCATTTTACAATGCATCAAAACATTACTTCAGTCTAAGCTTATGAGGCCAACAACCCCAATCTGTTAAATCAAAATGCATCAATCCTCCTCCTATTGAAAACCGTGAAGCTAAAGTGACTGTGTTTGCAATCTTCGATGTTGAACCGTGCAAGTTAAGTCAAAATAGATGATTATTTAATTTAGCTTATAATATGCATTTTTGTAGATAAATTTGGATTGTAAAGTTGAGCCTTACAGTTGAATTAAACTGTTGACAAAGATGTATTCAATTTATTAAAATTAGGATGGTCAATGGATACCAAAAAAATCCAAAATCCGTCCGCATCAGCATCCGAAAAGCGGATAAATATTCGATATTCGTATGAACAGATGCGGATATAGGCGCATCCGCATCCAAAATTATCCATCTGTTTTTTTCATGATTATAACTAAAATTGTAAATATTTTAGCATGATGAAATACACTAGTTTATTATTCAATTAAGTTGAAAATCTATATTATACATATTAAGCGGATAATAATTACTCAATTGTATATTCAATATTACAACTTAAGACATATTAATCAATTGTATATTCGATTAAATTTACTTTAGTACTCCACAACATGGATTACTTTAGTTCTCCATAACAAGGATTTATACTCTTTCAGCACTTCACGGTTTTACTGTATCATATTATTTTTCCTAAAAATAGAGTGTGTGTGTGTGTGTGTATACCCATAGTTACACGTAAAGCTCTCCATCCCTACAACATCGCTTCAGCTCCACCAACCCGCGAGCAACCCATCTTCCCATTTTTCACTCAACCACTGAGCTTTCCCATTCCCCCTTACTCACGGCCTCCTCCTCCAGGCACAACCGCCGCCCCTCTGACGAACATCCGACGTACCACCCTCTGCCACTCTCTTCTTTTCCCCGGAGAAAAAACCCGCAGTTGCCTTTAAAGAACCCATTCGGCCTCTCCTCTTTAATTGCTCGACTCTCCCATACAACCTCCTCCATCTCGCTGTCCCCTCACCATCGCAGTTCCAGCCACTCACCACCACCGCCACAACCCCACTCCATCTCGCATCTCCTCCCCGCATGACCACTTCTTCCTCTCCCCTATCTAAAATCAGTCGCAGCCTTTAGAACCACATCCAAGAACCATCCCGACCACCAATTCTCTCTCCTCTTCTAGTATACAAAGGCAAGGCCAGAGCTACCCGACCCCCTAATCCACCCAACACCTCTCCGCACACTCCGCTGCAAATTCACACACTTCCTCTCTCTCCTTAAAGCCGTTCGGATCTCTTATTTTGCTCGTAGCCTCCCCTTTGGTGTTGAAAAGCAGAAATAAACCTTTGCTGGAGTGTGTGTGTGTATATATATATATATATATTTGTATTTGTATACACATGTGAGTTAGCGGAAAGGAAGCGTGTACGTGATGGTAGCGACATTCGCAAATATTTGTACGCAATCATCCAAAGTTGTTTGCGTTTTATACGGGTCTTGACGGTGAAAGATTTAGAGGCATGAAAGTGGGAACTCTAATTTAATTATTTTAAATTTAGTAGAAGAAATTAGTTTTAATTAATTTATGATTAAAATGAGTTGATGATAATTGGTTGTTATTGAATGTTTGTGGTTATATGTGATGTTTAATGAATGTCCATCTAATTAGAATAGACTAGACAAATAAACATAATTGATCATAACGCTTTGCGCACAGTGAAATTGGTTGTTGAAAATTTGTTGTGTTTACGATGATTGACTTCGTGCTTGTATGGCTGATTATTGATTTGTTTATAGTTGTACAACACACACCGTAGTTGTGGAATTGTGCGGATAATCGATTGAGATCTCCTTGCCATGCAAATAACGATTTTACTATTAATTTAATGATTTAAAATTTTGAATTTGTTTGAAAATCCTAAATAATCAAACAATGTTCGTGGAAAGCAACAGTTTTGGAAGAAAACGGTTTGAATTTTGGAAGGAAATGGGATTTTGAATTATGTACACTAATAATGGATTTTATGCAAACGGTTGATTTCATGACAATTATCGAACGAGTTTTAAGGAATTATTATTCAGTTTATTTTGAAATGAAGATTCGAAAATTTAAAATGATGAATTGAAATAATTGTTTGGACTAAATGGAGATATAAAATATTATTTCCGAAAAGATTTGGAATATGGTTTGAAATTCTAAGTTAAAAATGATATAATGACTTTTGAAAAAGGCGAAGCAGTTTCCGAAGTATTTCGATAATTTATATTAAATTGGTTTGGTTATTATGCAAAAAAATTAAATTTTGAATTATATACAATTAACGGGAAATCTAAAATTATCAATCAATGTTCGTGAAACGATTTTGAAATTAAATTAGATTTGAAATATATAAGGGATAATGATTTGAAAAATGTATTCCGTATTAGTTGTGTAAATGATGTTAACAATTAATTGTGAGTAATTTAATGAGTTTTGAATATATTATTTTAAGATTTCGATTTAAATTGAAATGAATATTTGAAAATTGGAAATGATGATTTTTGAAGTAAAGTAATTTTGGAACTCAAATATAAAATATTATTTGAAATATGGTGTTAAAATTTAAGTTATGATAATTTATGTTTATTTTGGAAAAGATTTAGACGATTTATATTAAATCATTATATAGCTTGAATTGAACGCGTCGCGTAGCGATAGTTCGTAAATATCAATTTTAATTTTCAAATGGTTATAACTTGAATGTTTTAAATCAGACTGACGAGAAACGGAAAACATTGGAATTCTATTAATGATATTTTTTGAATAGAAAAGAAATTTTCAAATTTAAACGTAGGATTTTCAAGTTAGGTTTAAAACAAAATTTGAAAATGTCGCTATATGTCAGTTCAACGACCATAATGGAAAATCGAAATATACGTGTTTATTAAAATTAATAAAAATTCGGAAAAATTATGGTAAATCATATTTTATTATTTAAAAGTGATGGAAGTTAAAATATTTGAATTTTGAATAATTTTGAATCTATTTGATCTAAATAGCCATTTTTCAGCATATTTCAGTGACGCTTTTAAAGTTATTATAATTTTTTTCTTTGAAAATGATTTGGTTTTAAAGATTATAAACCATGAATTATTATTTAAATTATGGAAAGAGTTTGTTAAATATTTTGGAAGATTTGAAAGAGCATAAAAATTTATTTCGTATAAAATTCAATATTACTGATTTTAAGTAAGATATTGGAAGTTTGAAAATGAAAAAGGAAATGAGTTTGGTTAGAGTTAGTCGAATATTCAATATGAGAAGAAAATTATAAATTGTTATGGCAATCTAATATTTGCTTGAGTTTGTGAATTGATATCGAATAATAAGTCAATTAAATTCTACTTGAAATATCAATTGTTTGAATTTTCATGAATGGAATTTAAAACCAAATTAAGATTTGGAAATTTTGGAAACTTATGAAAAGGATAATGACAAATAAAAGAATTATTCTATGAAATATAAGGTTGGAAAAATTGAATTTGGAGCTCAAAAGAAGAATTAAAATGGTAAGGGGTTTTATGGAAATTGAATAAATCCAACTTTCTCTTGTAAATAAATTGATAACGATTTGGAAGGAGATTTAAATTGGAAATCCGAAATGATCCATAGCTATTGTTTTGAAATGCGCTTGTTACTTGGAAAGACCGGGGTCAAATATATGTTCAAAAACCATTCCAAGTAATAATACGACGTTATAAAGAAATTGAAGATTTGGAAATCGATAAGTGAGGACCGAGAATCTTCGAATTATTTGTATTGATTGTTGATGTCTCGGTTGGGCCGATCACCAATATGAGGTTATAAGTGGCTTGAGATCTGAATATATATTTAGATTTTTGGTTTTTTGTTCCGTTCAGACCCAAAACAAACTTGAATGGATTGTGTGTCTGATATTGTAATTGACTGCATAACATTGATTTCCCTTAATACATATCGAATTCGTGGCAGTAAATTTATTCTCATCTTTAAGACGTATGAGCTTAGGGTTTATGTATTGATAGAAATCATTGACATGTTGTGAATTGACAATGTGGCATACCCGGGTTATGAAATGAGCTAGTGATGATCAAAGCATGGCTTATTGAAGCGAGCTTTGTGTATATCTTGACCTCGATGAACCTCACACCCTGGACTGATGGTAAACTAGCAGTTAGGTTGTATACATATATCCAATCTCTTTTGAAACTCGAAAGCTTCGAAGGTAGATCTACCTGTGAAACCTGAGGAAATAAAGTTTATACGGTGTCCGAGTCTGGATGAAAACCGGGTTATATACTTCGTGCACTGTATTCGGTGTTCGTGTCTGGATGTTAACTGGGAAATACTTATCTTGTGTCCTCGATTAATCTTTCATGCCAGGAACCATCATATTGGGAACCAAACAACCAATACGAGGCTTTCGATTTGTTTGTAAACTATGTATGTGGGCACAATTACTATGCTCGCTAAGCTTAATATATTATTTGTGAAATGGTTTCAACACTATGCACTAAATATGGTTTTATATGAAAAAATTTCACGTATTAAAGCATTATTCGTTATCATAAGACAACACTCGCCCATTTGGTGTGCGCTTGCACTGTGTGCTGTGGGACAAGCTTATGATAGCTCCGTTTTCCAAAGCCATTGCGAATTTTGATGCATAGGGATTCACATGGAGTAAACCCGTTCCGCGTTAGCGACATGGTCCAGTGAATTTTCCCAACTTTAAAATAAACCCAAAATAATAACTGTTTTGAGTTCGCACACCAGTCCTATGATGAATTGGAGTTTATTATTTCCACACCTAAACTCTGGGTTCCCATAATTTTTGCATGGGCAGCTTGTAGTTAAGTTTGCAGGTTAAGTCTTCAGAGCTGGATTCAAGTTTGAAGCTAGAGTTATATTTGGTTTTACTTCTTCCTCTGAGAGCATATTCGTTTCCGCTGAGTTTGTATTATACTGTGATTCTTTGTAATTCTGATGTAAAATTTTGTAATGAAATGAAAAGTTATGTTATTTGTGTTCAAACATGCTAGTACCTCTAACTATCCGTCCTTATGAACGATTTAAGTGGGTTTAATTACCGGCGAGAATCGAGCAAAAAGGTGGGTCATTATAACCCTTATGCCCAGTCATTGTATGGAATCCAAATCCAAATATATGCCACATTTTTGTATGTAGAGCCCATTAGGGTGCGGAATTTAACTATGGGTAACAATTTGCATATGTTTATTATTTTAAGATGATTTAATAGATATTATTATAATATCACTGGATTTGATATAAAAGTGTTTTGGTTTTCATAAGGGAAAAAGCGTGTCATGTTTATGTGTGGTCATGTCTTACGAGAGTTCCATTCTATTAAAGGATTTCCAAAATTAAGCAAGTTGTTCGTAATGTGAGTTTTCTTATTATTAAATATTCCAGACTGATCCGAGTAATTTTGCTTTCCCTCAAAATGTACCCGGGTCAGACCGTGTATATTTTTCAGGCTTGCTTTGGTTTTTCTTGGAGCTGTAGGAGAGGTGCAGGAGTCAAGACGTATTCTTGTAATTGATGTATTAATTTATTTCCACTGTGTGTTGTATTTATCAGCTATTGTATAGATAGATTGTTATGACTGTATAGGTTGATGTAGTTGTGTACTCTGATTATAATTTATCCGTGTATATATACAGTTTTTTTTTTGTAAAAAGTATTGGTATATTTATTTTATTCATTCCGCTGTGAGATTTCGATCTTATCTAATTTTGATGTGTTTGTGTTCTTCTTCTTCTATTTTAACCTTTATTTCTTTCTTCCTCCTCACCCTCTAACTTCTTTCTTCCAACTTTCTAGGTTTTCGATACTTGAGTTTAGGCACGTGAATATAGAGGATGTACTAGTGTCCAAATTCGAGCATCGAATTTCCTGTTTATTATATTAATATTATGTGCTATTAGGATGTTATGCTTTCTTTTGTGTATAGGTTGTTATATCAGAGAGTTGAGCATATTAGAAGCAAAGGTCATCGGAGTTGGACGAAATAGGAGAATAGGCTTTAGAGCAAGACGCAATGATGCATGCAAACTCGCAAGTGATTTGGACTTAAGGTTATGACTCGATACCAAGTCACCTATGATGAGTCGGCACCGAGTCATAGGGATGAGTGATATAAGGCGACAATTCTTTTGGATAGCAAGACAATAATTCAAGGAGTGGTCTTGTGTTTGACGCTAATAATGTGCTAAGCATGGAAGGGTTTGATGTGTCAACTTATATGACTTTATGATTAATTCTTGGAAGAGAAGACCAAAATGCTACAAGTAATGGGCTGGGTCCATGACATCTGAAATGAAGGCATTAAGGATAGGAAGAAAACCAAAGGTATTTGGCAAAGTTATGACTCAGCTTCGAATAATCTCCATGACTTGATGTTGAGTCATAGGGGTGACTCTAGTTGACTGCGATTCTTGGGGAACGATTCAGGTTTGTAGTTGATTATAATGGAGGTGATGGCTGGTTCACATCAAAAATGGTGGTGATATATCAACATGATGAAGCCATTTCCTTTGGTTTACGACTCATATTTAAAGTAGGAAGAGAAGACAATTGTTCTTCTGATGACTAAAATTTGGAACAGAAATAGAAGATGCTAGACTGAGGTGGACGAAGCTATGAATAATGGAGTGAATTTGGTGACTATGAGTCATTATCTTGAAAGAAGTTAAGAAGGCTCGAATTATATGGAAGTGCTACGGAATCATTGATAAATTATAGTGATCTTATCGTACTCAAAAAACAGGTGCGATGTAGCGGAGATACTCATTGACTGGTAACAACAGTTTGAACAACTTGGACCACTGGATTGGGTCTAGTTTCTGAGTTTGACCCAATAAGACACATAATTAATATCACGATCTAGACTTCCCCGATCCTTGAAGAGACGGAGGATCCCGGACTGTGTTGACAACACGACGCATCAGAACACAAACATGAGAACATTTCATTGTTATTACTTATTACAACAATTTACATCAGAGTACATGATATCAAAGTACATATAAACAATTTACGGGCACCCAGAGTTTAGGTAGAAACAATAAACTCCGAGTCAGTCATGGGACTGGTGTGAGAACTTAAAACAGTTATTAAACATTACTTTAAAGTAAGGTAATTCATGGGACCATGCCGTATGTCACGGAACGGGTTTACTCCCATGAGTACTAGTTTAGATTCATAAAACAACACAATGGTTTTTGTAAAATGAAGCTATTATAAGACTCAGGTCCCATCACACAATGCAATGTAAGCCGGAGGATAGAGTTTTCCCTTATAATAGCCAAATATGCTCGATAGGTTATAAAACAAATCATTTTGATGTTACTATAAGTGCATAGTGTCAAAAACAACTTCAAATATAAATGTATCAATCCTAGATGGCATATGTACCACAAATTATGTCGCCCTACAAAGGTTTACAACTAAAACCGAAAAGTCGCGTATTGGAAATTGGATTTCCATCACGAGTCAAGGCGAGGGATGTCACCTTACCGGTTTTGAGACACTCTAGCAAATGCCTCCGGAATCACACTCTCATGGGCCCTTAGATCTTCAGGGCTAGTCCTCTCTTACTTTTGAGGATTAGTTATTCCTGAACATACGTTTCTCGGTCTTATCGGACCTATGTCTGAGCCTTTTAGTCTGCTCGATATCCGAGACGCCTCATAATCCATCATCCACATAAGTAAAAATGTCTGGGCTCCATACTATGATATCACTTCTAGCTAGAAAGAAACGCTATACACAAAGCTTTGCTACATAAACCTGTGCTTTGATCATCATCCACAAGGCCCTGCTTTTCAACAAAAGCCTTGATCATTTTCATCTTAACATGCCACTTTGTCAATTCATGCCATACAACTGATATCTATCAATATATAACCTCTAAGCACGTATGTCCCAGAGAAGGGTGGTAAGCACGAGAAAAAATTCTCCCTCACCAAACAGATATATATTTAATAGAAATCTATCAATAACGAAAGAAATACAATGTTAGACATAATCCATTTACAAGTTCGTTCTGGGTCTGAACGAAACAAGTGGCACCTTGTTCCTCGTCCCGTATGTCCAATATAGTAGAGAGGTCCTCACATATCCGATCGATCTCCAAGTATGTCTGGACAATCACCACTTATTACCTCGTCTTGGGTGTACAGCCCAATCAAGACATCAGTAATCATCCAATCGATGTGAAGATCTCTGGTCTTCAACCACCGTCTTCATATCTTCGACTTTTAGTCGTCGTAACAGTTATTCAAAATGGGTTAAACCCAGTCTTTTCGAATGACTCGCATAACTTTAAAATAAAGTGCTATAAAAACACATCTTACATCTCATTCCAATCCAGAATATTCTTTTATTAAAATATTCATTACATTTGGAATTATTCCCATAAATCTTATCAAGATTTATTTCATTTAAACTTCTTGTTCAAATCTTTCTTTTTAAAACCATTGCAAAAGATTGTGTATTATCTTTTTACAAAATTTAAACCAAATTTAAGGTTTATCAAACCATTCGGGATTATCGAGCCTTACCAAAGTAATCATGTTTTTATTATCCTAATCCCAACCTATTCATCTCATGGAGAAAAACTGGTAGCACTCCATATCCAACACCCATTGTGTTATCAGTAAAATAAATTACCATTTTACATTTCAAATCTAATTAGAGATTTAACTATCACATGGAGTAAAACTGGTAGTACTCCATATCTAACACCCATTGTATTATCGGTGAAATAAATTACCATCTTAATGTTCAAATCTTATTAAAGATTTAACTATCGCATGGAGTAAAACTTGTGGTACTCCATTTTCGAACATTTCTTGAATTCAGTAAATTTAATTACCTTATCCATATCTCAATCTAATTAAAGTTTCATTAAAACTCTACTTAGTTTTAATCTAAAAATCATAACCAAATGATTATTCAACTTTAGGAAAATTAATTATGTCTTTAATTGGGTTAAAGAACCAATGTCGCTTAAAACATTGTTCACAATAAACCCAATCATCTTCCATCAAAATGAAATCTTCACAGAAATCATAGCAGTATACATTCGATATAAATTTCCATATCGGGCCGATACTATAAACGAAATAACGGCAAGGCCTTTTTAAATTCCGTAAATAGTAAACGCCTTCCTTCACAGAAGCTCACCTCGATTATCACTAAATTGAATTACATTCAATTCCAATTTCTTTTATTAAATTGAAAAACTTTACTTTGGAAAATTTCCATTAAATCTTAGAATTATAGTTTTATAAATTCCAAATCTTAACTTCACTGTTAATCGGGTTTAAGAACTAATGTTGTTTAAAACATTTTTCACAATAAACCTAAAATCAACTTCCATTTAATTCCAATTATATTTATTAATTGGAAAATTTCCTCAATCTTAGTTAAAAGATTTATTCTTTTCACAGTTAGGTTTAAGAAAAATGTTAGTGAAGACACCATTCATGACAAACCCAAAATCCAATTTGATATGAAATACAAGGCTCTAAATAGAAATCACATCGACTTATATTCAATATCAAATTCTAAGACCAACGGATATCGTATTAGGAACAACGATATCTATTTCTTCCAAATTCCTCAACAATATCCATGTAATAACGGAATCCAATATCGAAATATTCCAAATATTTTTTCCATTCTAATTCATACATCGGAAAACTCTGGTTAGATTAAAACCATTTCAATTCCTTTTAGTTCTTTATTCTAGTTGTTAGCTAGTTCATTTAGATAAAAATATCCTTTATCTTTACAATCATGAAATATTTTATCCAAAATCTATTCAAATCATTTATCATGATTTTACATAATGTATTTGTGTCCATCCGAAATCGGACATCAAAATCATATTTTGATTTTTCACTAAATATTATGTTAAAATATTCGCTATCTCTGAATTGGAATCAAACTCAATCAATTACCATATAATTTTATTTATATGGATTCCATACAATGCATGTATTCCAAAATAGTGTTAAACAACTATTAAACATTCAATTCACGTCTAGAGTGCAATTTTCAATTGTATAAACATTAAATAATTAAATAACGCTTATAATAGTCTATCAACCAATTGGTTGACATAAACTAAACACAAGGGAGATGTGTGAAGTTATTATCATCCCCAGACCCGTGTGGGGTTTTCAATCAACATCCAACGATTATTATTTGCATACCTGGGAATGTGTAAAATTATTGTCCTAATACCTGTGTGGCGTTTAAGTCACAATCTATGTGAATTTATCTACGGTTTAATAATAATAGCATCAAAGCCCTAAACATCCATCAATCATCAAACAAATATTGCAATCACAGGCAATAAGTATATACTCAGTTATAAAAATAAATAATTGTACAAATAGTCTGAATGAGAGTTCTCACCATTGGTTTCCACTCCGTCAGTCTTTGATTGGCGCTCCTAGTGTCGTTAAATAACGATGAGCATTTGATTGTTTACATCAAATGTTTTTCTCCACCAAGAATTTCCATAATCTCCAAATCACTGCAAATTGGTTGCATTGCAAAGCTCTCATCGATACGATTCCAACGTGCCTAGTTTCGCTAAATCCCGAGTTCGTATGAAAAAGTTATGATCGTTCAAAGTAAAACAATTTTTTTTCTCTGGTCGGTTGTTAACAACCAAAATTTGGTCATTATTTCGGTTGTTTCCAACCGAAATTTGGTCAATATTTCGGTTGTTTACAACCGAGCAGACTATTAAACTCCAAATTTTTGCAACTTCATATTTAAAATGATATCGGCTAATGCTCAAAGGCCTATGACGTTATATACATGCAAATGAAGCTTCTATAACTCGCCAAAGCAACTCATAACACCAAACTCACATGCACAACATTCATACAAGAAATTTTCTATGATTTTGATTATAAATTCTAAAATGGGTAAATTTTCTAACCAATGCAATCAAATGCGATATAAGCGAATTGTGAAGTCTTAGAACTTTGCCGGGGCGACATTGGAGCTTCACAAGACACCAAATCAATTAGTAGCTTATGAATTAGGTTGTATGGACAATTCTAATCATTTATTTCCAATTTAATGAAACATGAATATATGAAATTGACTAAGTTTCACTTGCCTATCCAATTCAGTAGCATATGCAAACTCAAATGAACTCTGAACTACACTCCTATAAGCTTGTGGCATAAATGTGGGTTCATAAATAACTCACAAATCTCTTGCCTTCGATCTTAATATGGAAGAAGGAGGGGCATAACTAAGATAGAAAACTCTCTCTTCCAATATAGCACACAAAACTACAATCTACACATGAATGCACCAATTTTCCTATGAATAAGGTTTAGGAAATCTCAAAAATAGAAAAGGAATTGAGTTGGAGAAGATGAAGATGGGGGAGCTTACCTAAGCCTTTACACTTGATTTGCACTTGATTTCAACAATGATTGGAGCTTCAAGATCAAGCTAGTGCTTCAGGAATTTTAATTTCCCGTTACCTCTCCCATGTTTCTATTCCCCATTACCTATCCCATGTTTCTATTCCCCATTACCTCTCCCATGTTTCTATTTTTGGTTAAGTGTTAGAATGAATGAAGAGAAGAGGGGATCAATTGGATATGTGGAGTGTTTAGGTTTATCCAAACCAAGACCCAACCAAGGTGCCAAATCTTCGGAGCTCGGAATATATCTAAATTTATACTTTTCGATCACCTAAACGACATTTCAAACTCAATGGAAATGGTTTCAAGTCCAAATTCGTCAATATGCAAAAAGTGATATTTTGGTCTTAGATCCAATGAAAAAGACTAAAATTTCTCCAACTCCAAAGGTATCAATATTTATAGTTTTCGAACACACGAATGACATTTTGAACTCAATGCAAGTGGTTTCGAGTCCAAATTCATCTATATGCAAAATGTGAATTTTCTACGGGCTATATATACCTTTTAAAAATATATTTAGATTCCATAGCGACTATTCTAAATTTTAGTTTAGATCTAACTTGCAATTTATAAAATGAAATCTCAATTTCTTACATTCGTTAGAAAATTACAATTCAAAATATTCCAACGTTCCTTGTTTTATCAAATTCTATCTTGTATTGAATTCTATATATTCATTCAAAGTTTAAAATCAAATTTTCAAACTACAACGCTATTTCGAGTTCATTTTATATAAATTCTATATTTATACATTCTAACTTTGATTAAAATAAATTTTAAATCGTTTATTCTCAAAATAACTCATAGAAAATATTTTACTTCTATAAAAATCAATGAAAAATAAATTTTAAATTGATTCCAGAAATACGGATTATTACAATCTCCCCCACTTAAAATCTTTTCGTCCTCGAAAAGGAAGAAGGAACTGAAGGTTGTTTACTTAACCAAGTCAACTTTCACTTGACTCATGTTCTTCAACTTTTCAGTTCTAAGAACTTTCTAATTTCTCAAATTTTGGCTAACGCCTAAAATTTTCGTAAAATTTCGCCATAATCTCCTTTGTACGGGTTGATTGGTACAACTACAAATGGCCTCTACTGGATCTCATATATCCAAAGAAAATCCAAAAGCCAATCGGCTCATAAAATCATCAAAGCCAATCAATATAGTAAATATGTACCTATTTGTTGGGCGTACAATTTTATTCCTCTTCTTAGCTTCCAGGCTATGACCTGTTCAATATATATATATATATATATATATATATATACATGTATATGTATCTAATTCCAATCAATTTTCATTTCAGTTCAATATTTGATTCGATTTGGCTTAATTTACCTTTCATTTTCATATTAGTTTTATTGTTCCAATATTTTTATTAGTTAACTAATAATCACACATCACTATCAACAATCAATTAGTTGATTAGCTTTTCGAATATATAACTTCAACATACTCAAAAATCATATTTCAATACAAAATCACAAATATAAACCCTAACTAAGTTTTGGTTCTCACATTAGTCAATTGGAATCATATAGATTTCCCACTTTCGAAACTTGAACATAAATACTGGTGATGTCATGACAATCATTAGAATCATCTCCTGGCGACTAAATTGTGATTCTATATCTATCTGTTATATTTGAGACTTCGAATATATATTCATGATGCATATATGCAAGATCTTCTTATACTCGATAGTCCAAACTCAAATAAAATACTTAAATCTTATTATAAGATACAATTTTCAAATCTAAACCCAAATAACACTCTTTAAACTCATTCTAGGGAATTACTAACCCTATCTCTAACGAGTTACTTCTTATAGGATGTTACTAATCCTTTCTCTGATGAATTTTATAACGGCCGGGTTTCGCCCGACCCGATCGATCGCAAAATCGACCAAGACCATTCAAAACCAGAATACGTTAAATATGGGAATACAACAACATCAGAACAATAACAGTATACTTTTACAAACATCATAATAATGTTGCATCAGAGTACAGAACATATCAGAGTATATTGAATAAAATTACAGCGGAAGATAAATTACAATAAATTAAATACAATTCACAGCGGAAGACTTTGATGCTCTGGACACAGCTTTAAGCTTCAATCCAGAATCCTGCTTGAGATAAGAACCTATAGATAAACTACTCAACCGCCCGTGTGGAGAAGAGGGCACCCGAGTTTGTAAAGGTGAAAACAAACATTGGGTCAGTCATGGGACTGGTGTGAGAATTCTAAACTAATTTAACTAATAGTAATAAGGTAAATCCAAGGACCACGCCGCTAACGCGGAACGGGTTTACTCTAATGGATTGCCGGTGCATAAAGTAAAGTAAATCGTTAAACAACACAATGCTTTAAAAAAAAAAGAAACCATCATAAGACTCAAGTCCCATCACACAATGCAATGCAAACTGGAGGATAGAGTTTTACCTTATAATGGTCAAAAATGCTTGATACGATAAAATCGAATTTGATATTATTATTAGTGTATTTATGTTTCAAAAACATTTCAAAGTAAATGTATCAATCCTAGGAAGCATAACTACCATATACTATGCCTCCATACTAGTAATACAATCAAATCTGTATGAGGTCGTATTGGAAATTGGTTTCCATCATGAGTCAATGCTAGGGAGGAGCTCCTTACCGATTGGAGACACTCTAGCTAATGTGTCTCAGGATTCCCCGCAGTTAACCCTTGGGTCCTGCAGGGCCGGTCCACACATACAGCTTCGTGGATTAGTTATTCCTGAACACACGTTTCCCGATCCTATAGGACCTATCATCCGAGGCGCGCCTCATTCCTTCATCCATATAAGTAAAAATATCAGCCAGTTTAAGCACTGACACTACCCCTAGCTAGAAAGAAACGTGCTGATCTCCCTGCGTTCCCTTCTCCCGTTTAAGACTCAACCAGGTTGTGAGGCTCGTGAAGTTACGTAATACACAAAGCTATGTTTAATCAAGCTGTGCTTTGATCATCACCACAAGGTTCTGCTTTTCAACAAGAAACCTTGATCATTGCATCTTAGTATGCCACACCGTCACTCCATATCACACTACCAATCCTTTGCCGAAATATACAAAAGGGCGTTAAGCAAGAGAATGAATTCTCAGCCACCAATCATTCATACATTCGGTAGAAAATTAATAAATACAACATAAAGGAGTACGATGTCGGACACACATTCCATTTATAAGCGCGTTCTGGGTCTGAACGATACTGGAGATACCCTCGTCCCGTATGTCCAATACGAAAGGGAGGTACCGCATATCCGTGCAATCAACATATATGTCTGAACGACCACCCCTGACTCCCCTTCAAGGTAGCTACTCCAATCATGGGCCTCAGTAGCGACACATCCATTCGATGTGAAGATCGTTGGTCTTACACCATCTTCAATTTCTTTGATTGTTAGTCGCCGTATTCATTATTCAGAATGGGTTAAACCCGGTCTTTCCGAATAACTCACATGATTTAAAATTAGGTGCTATATATAAAACACATCAACACGTCATTCCAATTCAGAATATCCTTTTAATAGAGTATTCACATTATTAGGGAAAGGTTTCCATTAATTTTATCAAAGATAAATCTTTCAACTTATTCTTTAAACTTCCTTAATTCACCTTCAATCTAATTAAAGATTTATTTAAACTTTATTAAGTTTAGTCTTCTAAAATCATTGTTAAATGACTAATCACTTTTCTGGAATTAATCTTATCTTTAATCCGGGTTTAAGAACTGATGTTATTTAAAACATAGTTCACGAGAGACCCCATTTCATGTTTCATTAATTCCCAATTTAATATATAATATCAGGCATCTCTCCTTTTAGAAAATTCCATTTAATCTTAATTAAAAGATTAATTAATAACAAATCAAAATTTCACTATTTATTTGAGTTTCAAGAACTAATGCCCTTCAAAACATTGTTCACAAACAACCCATAATCAATTTCCTTTTTATTTCAATTATATTTAATAACTGGAAATCTCATTTAAATCTTAATAAAAAGGAAATTGATTATGGGTTGTTTGTGAACAATGTTTTGAAGGGCATTAGTTCTTGAAACTCAAATAAATAGTGAAATTTTGATTTGTTATTAATTAATCTTTTAATTAAGATTAAATGGAATTTTCTAAAAGGAGAGATGGCTGATATTATATATTAAATTGGGAATTAATGGAACATGAAATGGGGTCTCTCGTGAACTATGTTTTAAATAACATCAGTTCTTAAACCCGGATTAAAGATAAGATTAATTCCAGAAAAGTGATTAGTATTTAACAATGATTTTAGAAGACTAAACTTAATAAAGTTTAAATAAATCTTTAATTAGATTGAAGGTGAATTAAGGAAGATTAAAGAATAAGTTGAAAGATTTATCTTTGATAAAATTAATGGGAACCTTTCCCTAATAATGTGAATACTCTATTAAAAGGATATTCTGAATTGGAATGAGGCGTTGATCTGTTTTATATATAGCACCTAATTTTAAATCACGCGAGTTATTCGGAAAGACCGGGTTTAACCCATTCTGAATAATGAATACGACGACTAACAATCGAAGAAATTGAAGATGGTGCAAGACCGACGATCTTCACATCGAATGGATGTGTTGCTACTGAGGCCCATGATTGGAGTAGCTACCTTGAAGGTGAGTCAGGGGTGGCCGTTCAGACATATATGTTGATTGCACGGATATGCGGGTACCTCCCTTTCGTATTGGACATACGGGACGAGGGTATCTCCAGTTTCGTTCAGACCCAGAACGGGCTTATAAATGGAATGTGTGTCCGACATCGTACTCCTTTATATTATATTTATTAATTTTCTGCCGAATGTATGAATGATTGGTGGTGTAGAATTCATTCTCTTGCTTAACACCCTTTTGTATATTTCGGCAAAGGATTGGTAGTGTGATATGGTGTGACGGTGTGGCATACTAAGATGCAATGATCAAGGTTTCTTGTTGAAAAGCATAACCTTGTGGTGATGATCAAAGCACGGCTTGAATAAGCATAGATTTGTGTATTACGTAGCTTCACGAGCCTCACAACCTGGTTAAGTCTAAAACAAGAGAAGGGAACGCCAGGAGAGTAGCACGTTTCTTTCTAGCTAGGGGTAGTGTCAGTGCTTAAACTGGCTGATATTTAACTTATGTGGATGATGAATGAGGCGCGCCTCAGATGATAGGTCCTATAGGATCGGGAAACGTGTGTTCAGGAATAACTAATCCACAAAGCTGTATGTGTGGACCGGCCCTGCAGGATCCAAGGGTTAACTGCGGGGAATCCTGAGACATTAGCTAGAGTGTCTCGAATCGGTAAGGAGCTCCTCCCTAGCCTTGACTCATGATGGAAACCCAATTTCCAATACGACCTCATACGGATTTGATTGTATTACTAGTATGGAGGCATAGTATATGGTAGCTATGCTTCCTAGGATTGATACATTTACTTTGAAATGTTTTTGAAACATAAATACACTAATAATAATATAAATTCGTTTTTATCGTATCAAGCATTTTCGACCATTATAAGGTAAAACTCTATCGTCCGGTTTGCGTTGCATTGTGTGATGGGACTTGAGTCTTATGATGGTTTCATTTTTCTTAAAAGCATTGCGTTGTTTAACGATTTACTTTAATTTATGCACCGGCAATCCATTGGAGTAAACCCATTCCGCATTAGCGGCGTGGTCCTTGGATTTGCCTTATTACTATTAGTTAAATTAGTTTAGAATTATCACACCAGTCCCATGACTGACCCGTTGTTTGTTTCCACCTTTACAAACTCGGGTTCCCTCTTCTCCACACGGACAGTCGAGTAGTTTGTCTACAGGTTCTTATCTCAAGCAGGATTCTGGATTGAAGCCTAAAGCTGTGTCCAGAGCATCAAAGTCTTCCGCTGTGTATTGTATTTAATTTATTGTAATTTATCTTCCGCTGTAATTTTATTTAATATACTTTGATATGTTCTGTACTCTGATGTAACATTATTATGATGTTTATAAAAGTCTGTTGTTATTGTTCTGATGTTGTCATATTTCCAGAGTTATTCGGGTTTTGAACGGTCTTGGTCGATTTTGCGATCGATCGGGTCGAGCGAAACCCGGGCCGTTACAGTTGGTATCAGAGCTGGATGCTTAATTGGTACATATGATAGGGGGTTATCGCTTCGCGTTTGGTGGCGAATGGGAGACTCTTACCCCTAAATCTCCCGACAATGTGGGTTGGTCGAGTCGAGAGGCTGGCCGTAAAAGCAGTTCTGAGGTATCTCTGGAAGCCACGGTGGGTGGTTAGCCCACTGCCTTGGGTCTTACAAATTCTTTCATTTGGTTCTAATGTGTCTTGTTCTCGTTCTTTGTAAACCAAAGCTCCGATACCACCTATCACGATCTAGACTTCCCTAATCTCTCAAGAAACGGAGGAGCACGGATTGTGTTGAGAACACGACGCATCAGAACACAAACATGAGAACATTTCATTGCTGTTACAACAATTTACATCAGAGTACAAGATATCAAAGTACATAAAAATAATTTACAACGGAAAAAATGAAAGATTTAAAATACATAAATTAAAAATGTATGAATACAATGTATAGCAGAAATACATCATCTAAAATGCAATAGAAGGAAATACACAGATACAAAGCTTTCCGAATATAGCTCCAGTTGTAATCTAGGATCCTATGAAAAGAAATATCTGCAAATCTAAAACTACTAGTTGCCCATGTGGAAAATATGGGTACCTAGAGTTTAGGTAGAAACAATAAACTCCGTTTCAGTCATGGGACTGGTGTGATAACTTAAAACAGTTATTAAACTTTACTTCAAAGTAAGGTAATTCTTAGGACCACGCCGTATGTCACAGAATAGGTTTACTCCCATGAGTACTGGTTTATATTCATAAAACAATGCAATGCTTTTTGAAAACTGAAGCTATTATAAGACTCAAGTCCCATCACACAATGCAACGCAAGCCGGAGGACAGAGTTTTCCCTTATAATAGCCAAACATGCTCGATATGTTATAAAACAAATCATTTTGATATTACTATAAGTGCATAGTGTCAAAAAAAACTTTAAATATAAATGTATCAATCCTAGACGACATAGGTACCATATATTATGTCGCCATACATAGGTTTACAATTAAAACCGAAAAGTCGCATATTGGAAATTGGATTTCCATCATGAGTCAAGGCGAGGGATGTCTCCTTACCGATTTCGAGACACTCTAGCAAATGCCTCAGGAATCACACTCTAGTGAGCCCTTAGATATACAGGGTCGATCCTCTTTTACTTTTAATGATTGGTTATTCCCGAACATACGTTTCCCGGTCCTATAGGACCTATGTCTGAGCCTTTTAATCGGCTCAATATCCGAGGCGCCTCATAATCCATCATCCACATAAGTAAAAATGTCTAGGCTCCATACCATGAAACCACTTCTAGCTAGAAAGAAACGCATGCACTCCCTGCAGTCACTACCCCATTTTTGACTCATACCGGGGTGTGAGGCTCGCGAATTAATAATATACACAAAGCTATGCTACTTAAAGTCGTGCTTTGATCATCATCCACAAGACCCTGCTTTTCAACAAAAGCCTTGATCATTTTCATCTTAATATGCCACATTGTCAATTTATGCTATAAAACTGATATCTATCAATATATAACCTCTAAGCTCGTACGTCTCAGAGAAAGGTGTTAAGAAAGAGAATAAATTCTCCGCCATCAAAACGATATATATTTAATAGAAATCAATTAATATAGAACGAAATACAATGTTTGACTTAGTCCATTTACAAGTTTGTTCCGGGTCTGAATGAAACCGAAGGAACCTTATTCCTCGTCCCATATGTCTAATACATGAGAGAGGTCCTCGCATATTCGATCGATCTCCAAGTACGTCTGGATGATCACCACTTATTACCTCGTCTTGGGTGTACAGCCTAATCAAGACATTAGTAATCATCCAAACGATGTGAAGATCTCCGGTCTTTAACCACCGTCTTCATATCTTCAACTTTTAGTCGTCGTAATAGTTATTCAGAGTGGGTTAAACCCGGTCTTTTCGAATAACTTCCATAACTTTAAAATCAAGTGCTATAAAAAGACATCTTACGTCTCATTCCAATCCAAAATATTCTTTTATTAAAATATTCATTACATTGGGGAATATTCCCGTAAATCTTATCAATATTTATTTCATTTAAACTTCTTGTTTAAATCTTTCTTTTTAAAACCATTGCAAAAGATTTTGTATTATCTTTTTACAAAATTTAAACCAAATTTAAGGTTTATCAAATCATTCTGGATTATCGAGCCTTACCAAAGTAATCATAATTTTATTATCCCAATACCAGCATGTCCATCTCATGAAGCAAAACTGGTAGTACTTCATATCTAACACCCATTGTGTTATAAGTAAAATAAATTACCATTTTACATTTCAAATCTAATTAGAGATTTAACTATCGCATGGAGTAAAACTAGTAGTACTCCATATCTAACACCCATTGTGTTATCGGTAAAATAAATTACCATTTTAACGTTCACATCTAATTAAAGATTTAAATGTCGCATGGAGTAAAACTGGTGGTACTCCATTCTCGAACATTTCTTGAATTTGGTAAATTTAATTACCTTATTCATATCTCAATCTAATTAAATATTCGTTAAAAATCTACATAGTTTTAATCTCAAAAATCATTACTTAATGATTTTTCAACTTCAGATAAATTAATCATGTCTTTAACTGGGTTAAAGAACCAATGTTGCTTAAAACATAGTTAACGGTAAACCCAATCATCTTCCATCAAGATGGAATCTTCACAGAAATCATAGCAGTATATAATCGATATAAATTTCCAAATCGGGCTAATACTATAAACGGAATAATGGAAAGGCCTTTTTAAATTCCATAAATAGCAAATGCCTTCTTTCACAGAAGCTCACCTCGATTATCACTAAATCGAATTCCATTCAATTCCAATTTCTTTTATTAAAATTAAAAACCTACTCAGGAAAATTTCCGTTAAATCTTAGAATTAATATTTATAAATTCCAAATCATAACTTCACTGTTAATCGGGTTTAAGAACTAATGTTGTTTAAAACATTGTTCACAATCAACAGAAAATCGGCTTCCATTTAATTCCAGTTATATTTATTAATTGGAAAACTTTCCTAAATCTTAGTTAAAAGATTTATTCTTTTCACAGCTGGGTTTAAGAACAATGTTATTAAAGGCACCATTCATGACAAACCCAAAATCCAAGTTGATATTAAATACAAGGCTCTAAATCGAAATCATATCGACTTATATTCGATATCAAATTATGAGACCAACAAGTATGGTATTGGGAATAACGATATCTATATCTTCCAAATTCCTCAACAATATCCATATAATCATGGAATCCAATATCAAAATATTCCGAAGATTATTTCCATTCAAATCCATTCCAGTTCATATATCGGAAAACTCTAGTTAGATTAAAACCACTTCAATTTCTTTCAGTTCTTTATTCTAGTTGTTAGATAGTTCATTTAGATAAAAATATCCTTTATCTTTACAAATATGGAATATTTTATCCGAAATCTATTCAAATCATTTATCATGATTTTACATAATGTACTCGAGTCCATCCGGAATCAGACATCAAAATCATATTTTGATCTTCACCAAAAATTATGTTAAAATATTAGTTATCTCTGAATTGGAATTAGACTCAATCAATTACCATATAATTTTATTTATATGGATTCTATACATCGCATGTATTCAGAAATAGTGATAAACAACTATTAAACATTCAGTTCACATCTAGAGTGCAATTTTCAACTGTGTAAACACTAAACAATTAAATAACGCTTATAATTGTCTGTCAATTAATCGGTTGACCTACAACTAAACACAATGGATATGTGTGAAGTTATTATCATACCCATACCCGAGTGGGGTTTCAATCAACATCCAATGATTATTATTTGCATACTTGGGCAATGTATAAAATTATCGTCCCAATGCACGTGTGGGGTTTAAATCGCAATCCGTGTGAATTTATCTATGGTTTAATAATAATAGCATTAAAGTTGTAAACATCCATAATCATCAAAAATATTGCAATCACAGGCAATAAGTTTATACTTAGTTATAGAAATAAATAATTGTACAAATATTTTGAGTGAGATAGTTCTCACCATTGGTTTCCACTCCGTCTGTCTTCGATTGACGGTTCTAGTGTCGTTAAATAACAAAGAGCATTCGATTGTTTACATCGATTGTTTTTCTCCACTAAGAATTACCATGAGCTCCAAATCACTTCAAATTGGTTTCATTGCAAAGCTCTTGGCGATATGGTTCCAATGCACCTGGTTTCACTGAATTTTGAGTTCATATGAAAAAGTTATGATCGTTTAAAGTAAAACAAATTTTTTAATTTTCTTTGGTTGGTTGTTAACAACCAAAATTTTCTCATAATTTCGGTTGTTTACAACTGATATTTGGTCAATATTTCGGTTGTTTACAACCGAGCAGACTGTTAAACTCCAAATGTTTGCAATTTCATATTTAAAATGATACTGGGTAATTCCCGAAGGCCTATGATGTTATATACATGCAAATGAAGCTTCTATAACTCGCTGAAGCAACTCATAACACCAAACTCAAATGCACAACATTAATACAAGAAATTTGCTATGATTCTAATTATAAATTTCAAAATTGGAAAATTTTATAACCAATGCAATCAAATGCGATGTAAGAAAATTGTGAAGTCTAAGAACTTTGTCGGGGCGACAATGGAGCTTCACAAGACACCAAATAAACTAGTAGCTTATGAATTAGATTGCGTAGACAATTCTAATCATATATTTCCAATTTAATGAAACACGTATATATGAAGTCGACTAAGTTTCAATCCAACTCACTAGCACATGCAAACTCAAATGAACTCTAAACTACACTCCTACAAGTTATAAGCTTGTGGCATAAATGTGGGTTCATAAATAACTCACAAAGCTCTCGCATTTGATCTTAATATGGAAGAATAAGGTGCATAACCAAGCTACAACACTCTCTCTTCCAATATAACACACAAAACTTCAATCTACACATGACTGCACAAATTTTCTTATGAATTAGTTTTAGGAAATCTCAAAAATAGAAGAGGGAATGAGTTGGAGAAGATGGAGGAGCTTACCTAAGCCTCTACACTTGATTTGCACTTGATTTCAACAATAATTGGAGCTTCAAGATCAAGATAGGAATTAGGGAATTTTAATTTCCCATTACCTCTCCCATTTTTCTATTTTTGGCTAAGTGTTAGAATGAATGAAGAGAAGAGGGGGTCAATGGTTATATGGAGTGGCTAGGTATAGCCAAACCAAGACCCAACCTAGATGCCAAATCTCCGAAGCTCGGAATATATCGAAGTTTTTACTTTTCGATTGCCTAAACGACATTTTGAACTAAATGGAATTGGTTTCGAGTCCAAATTCGTACATATGCAAAAGTGATATTTTGGTCTAAGATCCAACGAAAAAGACCAAAATTTCTCCAATTCCAAAGGTATCGATGTTTATAGTTTTCGAACACGCAAATGGCATTCTGAACTCAATGGAAGTGGTTTTGTGTCCAAATTCATCCGTATGCAAAATGTGAATTTTCTACGTGCTATATATACCTTTTAAAAAAATATTTAAATTCCATAGAGACTATTCTAAATTTTAATTTAGACATAACTTACAATTTATAAAATGAAATCTCAATTTCTTACATTCATTAGAAAATTACAATTCAAATTCCAACGTTTCTTGTTTTATCAAATTCTGACTTATATTGAATTCTATATATTCATTCAAAGTTTAAAATCAAATTTTCAAACTACCGCATCATTTCGAGTTCGTTTTATTTAAATTTTAAATTTATACATTCTAACTTCAATTAAAATAAATTTAATCATTTATTCTCAAAATAACTCATCTAAAATATTTAATTTCTATGAAAATCAATTTAAAATAAATTTTAAATTGATTCCAAAAATACGGGTTGTTACAATTAAATTCGTACTCAAAAGGCATGAAAGTACAAAACGAACCAGGATTTTCATTAGTCCATGATTATTGAAGATGATCATAAGTGTTATGGTATATTCAATGCATGTATTGATCGATTGCTAGGTTTTGTTATATGGATGTTATGGTCGCTCTCTTTTGGTTAGGTTGTCACATTTAGGTATTATGGAGAGGGGGTAATAGACATACTTTTCACTTCTATTTTGTTTTGCCTGTTGTAACAGATGCCCATTACAACCTTTCTTTTTTTCCAGTTGTAATAGATGCCTATTTTTAACAACTATTATTTTTTTTGCAACTTGTATAACTTTTTTTATTTACCATTTCTAATAGATGCGTATTTATAATAATTAATATTCAGTTATGACTAAAAAAGGTAACAATTAATAATAACTATTATTAATAAGTAAAATTTAATATTTTAATAAAAGTTAATTCTTAATAAATCCATATATATTTATTATAAATTCTTACTTATTAGTTCTAACATATAACAATTAATTTTATGCATTTTGGTGAAACTTTGGTTAAGATCAATTAAAAGTTAGGTATCAAGAAAAGTTAGCGCAACAAGATGAAATTTAGGAGGGAAATGCGAAATTTAGGCTCCAAAGTAAATGTCGGCTTTTATTTCTAGTCCCTCACGCAGGCTGACTTCTCCTTACTCTTCCCTAAATCTAGATCGACCCTCAATTCTTTCCTCCTCAAACAAACTGCACCTCAAAAACTCCAACCTCTACTATTGAATATTGATGGATCCACTTACTTAGCGATTTGAAGATGATGGAGCCGAACCACGATTTTCTTTCGCCTATCTGCAGCCGTTGACTATTAATGCCTTAGAGCGCTCTGCTTGGTTTTAATTTTTGATGGTCCTATCGAATTGTGACTTCTCCGATTGCCAGACTTCACTGCTACCTTCTTCTAATCACAATCCTTGAGTTCCTAATCCTCGATTTGAGTGTCCATAAAATCAAGTGAGACATTATTCTTATTCATTTGGGGTTTGCTTAGATTGGAGATGGTGGAAGGTTAGTGGAAATGTTGAGGTAACTAGAGGCAAATTTGAAGGTGGTAGCAACAGTGTTCAAAGGGGTATGTGAATAGGTAGCGATGTCAAGGTGGTGGTTAATGAGGATGATGATGTAGTGTCATAGTGACAGAGGTAGAAGAAAGACTTAGGTGAAGGAGGAGACGTGTAACACCCCACGTCCCTTAATGTCACTCACTAAGGGAATGCATTAAGTTTCGTGAAGCGTTATAGGTAAACAGAAATAGAATAGTTACAAGACAGATAAAATAGCAGTGGAATTAAAAACTTTTATTAATCATAAAGCATGGTTACACCATATGTATGAAAATACATAAACTCAGTATATAATTAAAACTTTTATCTTGTACTTTAAATATCAGAGCACAATAACAAGGAAAACGTAATTCCCAAATCATGAGCCATAGTAGCAAAGATAAAAGCTTGATCAATACATCTAGAAGCTCTAAGAAAGATGATAGCAGAACCTGACTAAGCCTGAGAATTCCCTCCCTTGAGAACCAGGGGGGAACGGAAGAAAGAGGAGGAAACAAAAAGGGTCAGACATAAAGTCTGGCTTGTCTATTTACTTCTAGCCAGTAAATAAATAAAAGTAACATGATAGGCATATAAAGTGGATAAGAGAGATCACTACATAAATGGCAGGTGGGTGTGAAAAGGTAGACATGATGAGGTGTATATGCTTCGAATAATTACTCTGCACTGTTACTAGTATATCCAGAAAGAGATGATCCCTTCAACTATAAGGTGGTAGACTTAGGTATACGTCCAAATGTATCCTAACTACTACCTTGATTGATCGGCTCCCTAACCCTCGTAGATACCTTGTGCTTGCCCCACAGCAGGAGGTATCACTTCCTAAAGTGGCAACCCCTCATCGTAATAATGTGCACAACCATATCTACAGATGTCACGGTCATCTTATCCCGTTCTGCCCGGCTCATGCACGCACATGGCCTGGTCGGTTTGCACTGCCCACACCATCCTCTACGTTTGGATCTCTTACAATCAGTTAATAAGCATGCCCCTTCTTCGCCTAGTACGAATTACTTTGTTTGATACCTACTCTAGGTTACTGACTGAAATGGGTCGCACACAATATGATACAAGCTCTCCCATTTGTCTTGTATCCCCCACTTGGTTTTCACTGACTATGTATACAACTAGGGGTCTTTAATTACATAGCCTTGATTATGTCTATCAGTTATGCTTAGCTATAGGTGTCCTTAATACATAACCCCTAATCTTCCAACCGGTTATGCTTACCTATAGGTGTCTTTAATTACATAACCCTATTACTTCTACAAGTTATGTTTACCCTGAAAGGTGTCTTTAATTACATAACTTTATTATTTCCACCGATTATGTATACCACTAGGTGTCTTTAATAACATAACCTTAACGGGTTAAGTTTGTGGGCCTATATGTTAATATTACCCATCCCCTCTTCAGAATTACTTAACCCACCCCTCAACCATGTTTACTTAATCCCCAACTTAAATTTAAGTTCACACAATCCCTATGGATTAACTTAGGTTAAGTAGTCCAATTCTTTACCATGTTTATTGTTTCATAATGGGCTAGACCACCCATATGAGGCCTACAACATGTGGATGCGGGATATGCCGGTTGGGTCCAGGCAGACTTATTCCGTAGTTGGGACCAGCATTGTGTCACAGCCCGATTCGTATTTACGTACTTTGACCTCCCACATTAGGTTCAACATTAGTGGCTGCTGGATATGCCGGTCGGGTCCGGGCAGACTTCCACCACAAATGCAACCTAATCCCGTGTCATAAGTACAACTACAATCCCTAATTGTAATTACTAGTCATTCCATATTTAATTAAATTACCAATTAATCCTTTCCTTTTATAGGTGTCAATACCTATTTTACCCAATAATTTGAATTACATGTCCAAAATTGTTTATATTCAAATAATGCCATTTTAACCCTTTTTCCCCCATTCCTTAACTAACGCCCTCACAAAATTGGCAACATGCCTAGGCTAGAAAATAGCCTATTCATAAACGATAATAGGGAAAATAATGGGAATATAGCTAAAATGATCATCTTGGCATAATCATAAACTTGTATGATAATAAGGTGAACATACATACTAGCATGGACACGAAATTGTCAACATAACAAGGTGGACATAAAACTGATGAACTATGATGTCACAATATCTGAAGTAGAAATTTAGATGTCCAATCGGTTTAGATCTAACATGATAACATAAGGTGATAAATTAGATCACATAAAATAGATCTAACATGTTAACATAATGTGACAATTTGGATCACATAAAATAGTTCTAACATGTTAACATAAGGTGACAATTTAGATCACATAAAACAGATCTAATAGAATAACATAAGGTGACAATTTAGATCACATAAAATAGATCTAACATGTTAACATAAGGTAACAATTTAGATCACATAGAATAGTTCTAACATGATAACATAAGGTGACAATTTAAATCACGTAAGATAGATCTAACATGTTAACATAAGGTGACAATTTAGATCACATAGAATAGATCTAACATGATAACATAAGGTGACAATTTAGATCACATAAATAGATCTAACATTTTAGCATAAAAGGATAATTTAGATCACATAGAATAGATCTAACATGATAACATAAGGTGAAAATTTAGATCACATAAAATAAATCTACACACATCCACATCATAGCATATCATAAAAGTTACAAACCAAGATCCACAATAATAACATAGTAGAACAATTCACAATTGAATTGGATCTAGAGAAATAGATCTATCATAAGATCTAACAATAACATAGATTCAGGGTTTACAACGTATCCAAATCACACTCTTTCATAATTCACCTTTATTTATCTAAACCTAAAAGCAACTAGAACTCACTATGATTGGATTGCTAAGATGATAGAAAAGGTGTCGAGTCTATGCTTGAATCTCAAATTTGATATGCTTTATTTTATAGAATAAGATGAGAGACCCTAGTTCAGTTCAGACTCCGACAGAGTTTGGCCGACATGATTTCTAATGAAGAAATATGTGAAATAGCTATATGTATTTATAGCTGCAGAACCCTCTGGAATCGACTACCACATAAGCCCTAGGGTAAATCAGGTCGCGGGTCGCCTCCCACTTGGGCAAAGGCCCGAATACCAAAAAAAAAAACTATACTGGGCGCACTATACAGGTGCGCCAGTGTAAAAATACATGGGCGCACTTGTCAAGTGCACTGGGAATTTCTGATTTTTCTGCCAAACTTCTATCGTCCATAACTTCATACGTTATCCATAATACGCAAACCAGGTGTCTATCTTGACCAGAATTTTGAGATGGACGCAAGGGCGCAATCCATTTCCCTTAATTCTGAATATTAAATTAATTATTCTTTAAGTTATTCATTTTAATGTTATTAAATTTCGGGGTGTTACATTCTCCCCTACTGAAAGGATTTCGTCCTCGAAATCTTCAAGTTGAAAAGAATGTATCCTACCAAACACCATCCATCTACTCATCCACCAAACACTGGCATCCATTGTCCTTAAAGATTTCTAATGCTCATATGAGTATATGCAAAGGTGTGTGTATATCTCCCAATACTAATGCGAAGATTAGGCGGTCTACTGATTCAGTTGACCTTCTTAATGCAATGTATGTTAGTGCCATGAATCCAATATGTATGCAAATAAGTCTATTATAACATATAAGCTCTACATGTGTGCACATTCATTCATCCAAATGCAACATCCATATGCTAGTTCACCCATTTTCATCCATAAAAGAAAAGAAAATGCACACACATCCATTTGCAGTATGAGAGTGATTGAGCTGATCTAGTGCCTAATGTGTGTGTATATGCATCCATAGGAAACAACTAGCAAACACTTTCATCCATCAAACATAACATGTATCAAATACATGTTTACAATCATGGGATTTCCTACCTAAAGGTCGAAGATTCGATCGATATGATATACTCAGATGATAGAAGAAGGCACGGATAAAAGATTTGGGAAGAGAAGTTAAGAACATTCCCATAAAAAGAAAAGGGTACAAAGCGCAAAAATCTTGTCTTCGGTTTCTCCAAGTTGCATTCTCTTGGTTGTCTCCCCATTGAACCTTTAGCAACTTGAGCTCTTTATTGCGTAGCTTCTTAACTTCTGATCCAAGAATATAGGAACGAACTCGCCTGACTTTTGCCTCCCGGTCCACTTCTAACTCTTCCAACATACTCGGCTCAACAACTTCGGTGGTGTCACGCAAGCACTTCCGCAGATGAGAAACATAGAAAACATCGCGAATACCAGATAGATTTTCAGGAAGCTTTATTCTGTAGGCCATTTGGCCAATCCTCTCAGTTATGGGAAATGTTCCACAAACCTAGGTGCCAACTTCCCTACCGGTCCGAAGCGAACCACATTCCTCAGAGGTGACACTTTGATAAAAACTAAGTCTCCTACTTCAAATTCGAGGTTAGTCCTTCTCTTGTCCGCATAGGGTTTCTGCCTGTCGTGAGCTGTCTTCATACGCCATCGAATTAGGTCGATCTTTTCGGATGTTTCTCTAACCATATCTGGTCCAAGTAATAATCCTTCTGTAGATTCCCACCAACAAGTTGGTGAACTATAGGGTCGTCCGTACAATGCTTCGAAGGGTTCCATGCCGATGCTGGCCTATTAGCTGTTGTTATAGGCAAACTCTACTAAAGGAAAATGCTCTTCCCAAGTCCCTCTGAAGTCTAGGATGCACAGCCTTAAAAGATCTTCTAGAATTCTGTTCACCCTCTCCGTTTGCCCATCGGTCTGAGGACGATGAGCGGTGCTCAACGCAACTATGTACCTAATGCTTCTTGCAAGCTCCTCCAAAATTCGCTAGTAAAGATGGGGTTGCGGTCGCTCACAATACCGGAAGGAACTCCATAAAGACGAACTATCTCTCGGACATAAATTGCTGCTAACCTTGATGTCGTCCTCTTATTCTTAACTAGAATAAAGTGAGCGCCCTTAGCAAGTCTGTCTACGACAACCTAGATACTGGTGTTGCCTTTCTTCGATCTAGGCAAACCATCTATGAAATCCATAGAGATGCTCTCCAACTTCCACTGAGGAACCTCCAAAGAATGAAGTAAACCACCGGGCTTCTTTTGCTCAGCTTTGACTTGCTGGCAAACTAAACATTAGGAAACAAATTCGGCCACATCATTCTTCATCCTAGCCCAAAAGGAAACCCTCTTCATGTCTCTGTACATCTTACCACCGCCTGGATGAATGGTTATCTTAGAATGGTGGGCTTCTTCTAGGACTTCCTTTATCAAGCTTCCAGTTTGAGGAACACAAAGCCTTCCATCTCATCGCAACCACCCGTTTTCATCTATGGCATATCTGCTGAGGTGATTAGAAGTCTTCCCTCTTCTGAGCTTATCCATGATGTCTAGAATCTGTGGGTCACCTTGTTGCGAAGCTCCTATCTGGTCCATAAGAGTCGATTATATTTCCAAGGATGCAAACAAATCAGGCAAAATCTCGACGGAGGGTCTAAAATCAAAAGCTAATATGAACTCCAAGTTCTTTCATTCCACAAACAGAGGACTCAGGGCGACCCTCTACCTACTTAGTGCGTCAGCCACCACATTACCCTTTCCAGGGGTATAATAAATCTCAAAATCATAGGAAGCAAGAAACTCCATCCACCGTTGTTGCCTTAAATTGAGATCCTTCTACAAGAACAGATGCTTGAGAGATTTATGATCGGTGTATAACTCAAACTTCTCTCAAAGTAAATAATGACTCCATGTCTTTAATGCTACACTATGGCAACTAGCTCTGGATCATGGGTTGGGTGGTTCTTTTCATGAACTCTCTGCTATTTACCCCCATAACACACTACTTTCCCTTCTTGCATTAGAACTGCATGAAGCCCTGTACCGCAAGCATCAGTGTAAAAGGTAAACACTTTATTTCCGTTAAGTAAGGTCAAGACTAGGTATATTGTCAGAGCCCTCTTCATTCGTTGGAAAACAGCGTCACAGTCTATATCCCATGAGAATGCCAAGTTCTTCTTCGTCAGTCTGGTGAGTGGGGCTGATATCTTTACGAAGTCCTTAATGAACTTCCTATAGTAACCTGCTAACCCAAGAAAGCTTCTCACCTCGGTTGCATTTTTAGGAACCTACCAATCTTGCACTGCAACCACCTTCACGAGATCTACAACTATCCCTTCTTTGGAGACCACATGCCCTAAGAATCTCACCTCTTTCCTCCAAAAATGGCATTTGGAGAATTTTGCTTTAAGCTGATGGTCACGGAGAGTTTTCGAAACTACTCTCAAATGTTAGGCATCCTCTTCTTTACTTTTGAAGAAGATCAAAATATCATCAAAATATCTTCTTTACTGATGGAACCCCATGGCCAAGTCTAACTGAGAAAATACCGAGGCACCAACAAGCTGATCAAATAAATCATCAATCATCGGAAGCAGGTGCCTATTCTTCTCTGTGTGTTTATTCAGCTCTCTATAATCAACACACAAACGAAGCGAACCATCTGCCTTAGTTGCGAATACTACTAGAACATCCCATTTAGATAAGCTTTGTCTGATAAACCCTTTCTCAAGTAGCTCCCCTACTTGCTTACTTAGCTCCCTTCTTTCCCTTAGAGCCATATGGCGCACTGGTAATGCAACCGGCTTTGCACTGTCCACCTGATATATACAAAAATCGATCTCGTGCCTCGGAGGTAATCCCCGTACCTCGTCAAAACATCAGAATAATCTTGGACTACTGGAATAGATTGCAGATCGTCGATAGATACATCAAAAGACTCTACGAAACTAAGCATAACCGACACACGAAATCTCGAGGGTTCTCCCATGACAAGTAAGAAGCCTAATAACCCTCTTCTCACAATCCAGAATGGCACCATATGTGGTAAGCCAGTCCATTCCTAAAACCAACCCATAGCCCATAAACCCGAGCACATATGCATCACATTCAAACTCGACGCCTAACAAAGATATTTTCAAACCCCGACAAATCATAAATAAATGAGCCGGACCACCAATGGTTTTTGAAACAACTACGGGATCTATTACCATAGTAATAATTAAGTGTAGAGATTTAACTATAGAACTTGATATAAATGAATGTGAGGCACCAGAATCAAAAAGTGTTCTAACAAGATGATTGGAAAAAGAAATCAAACCTTCGATGGAAGCTTTCCTACCTCTATCTGGTGCACTAGCCCCGAGAGCATTCACTTTCCCTCTAGAGGTTCCTGCCTTTTGACCTGGTCCTTGCTTCCTTGGGCACTCCCTAGAATAGTGTCCAACCCTTCACAAACGAAGTAAGCATTCTTCCCTTTCCTACAGTCCTGGGCCAAGTGACCCTCTCTCCTGTAACTATGGCACTTCCTCTTACACTTAGCCTTGTCATTCTTTCTGCCCTTTCTTGGATCATACCTTTTTATTTTGTGTTTTCTCAACCTTAACTTCTTCCTTTTCAGATTTATTTGAACTTGATCTAGGTTCCCTTCCCAGGCCATCATTTTTCTCATCCTTGGGTTGTACTCCTTAGCCCTAACTTCCTTATTATCCTTTTTACCATATTTGTGCAACAGGCTAACAAGTCTCTCGAAAGTTGCCTTCATCGCACGGAAATCCTTACGAAGCTCAAGAAAATTAGCCGTAGGTGATACTACTGCAGCTTCAGATGGAGGTTAGGCACTTCATTGCCCTTCGATATGTGCTGTAGTTTAAATACCTATGGAATCATGCCGGAATGGGGACACCTTTCGGGAAGAATCGGTCTCCCGGACAAAAAGAGAAAAAAGGAATCAACTGGATTGAGAGATACTTCCTATGGCTCTGGGGAATATGTTTTTCAAAACAGACTTTTCTTTTTGAAAACGCTTTCTTTTAAAACCTTTCTGAAAAATAATTTTCAAAATCTTTTATCTAATCTGGTAACCTTCAGCTCTAATACCAAGTGTGAAACCCCATGTCACGACTTGGGGATTTTGTGATCCTGGATACCGGCATATAACACCATGTCGACTATTCAAGCATCGAAAACACCGGACAGTCCATGAAAGAAATTAGAGGGTGAGAATAGATAAGATAGAACTTAGAATAGAAGAAGAAGAACATACAACATCAGAGTAACATGAATCTCACAGCGGAACGAACAACATATAATAGATAACATATCTTTGAAATAAAATCAATATATATATATATATATACAGTAACATTATTAGAGTACAAAACTTACAACACATCGGAATAAACAATAGCTATATAATCCTGAAGCCTCCTGCTCCAAGCTTTCCAAGTATATCTGTAAAATCCTAACTACTTGACTGTCCATACACATTGGGAACCCAAGAGTTTAGGGAAAACAAAATAAAATAAACTCTGGGTCAGTCATGGGACTGGTGTGAGTAAAACAATTTAAACAGTTTGAACAATAAACGATATCTAATAAGACTACACCGTATAATGGAACGGGTTTTTCCCTTATGAAAATCCAAAGCATTTGATTTAACATCCAAAATCCTTTTGAACGAAATGATAAACTTTTTATCAAACTCATTGATATTATAATAGTGTCTATCAATCACAATTAAATAATCAACTAGCAGAACGCTTTCATCTCATGTTCTACATATATAGCATACAATCAAAACCGCGAGCACTTATTGGATAATGGGTTTCCAACTATGTTAAGGTATGGAACCACCTTTCAATAATGTACCTCTAAAGAGGAATACACTGGGTTCAACAAGAACATCTTGCAACCCGGCCACACATGATCGACCACTCATTTCGCTTGAGTGTATCGAATGTATATAACCAACGGTTGGGATCAGCAACCGTTTCCCGAATGGGACAGCATCGAAAATAGATTATGTAATGAAATGAATATCTCTAGATATGTGATAATACGCCCTACTTGGCAGCCAACCACTTAGCCATGCTGCCTGCCCGATTTTTGTCATTTCCCGGTTGTGAGGCTAGATTATCTCTGAAAGTTCACACAATTATTCACTTTGAATGTCACATCGTCATACCCGCCAAATTACAAATTGATTTCCCAAAAAATACAATGGGTATACAGCTAAGAGAAACGAATTCCTCCACCACCAAACATACATACGTTTGAAGAGATCAACTTACGTGATCCATTACATATACACTGTCATACATTCTTCCATACAGGTTGTCTTGGGACTGGACAAACCGAAAGCACTATTCTGTAAACAGGACAGCCCTTGTATAACTCCGTCTTCAATTATCTTCATCATATTTGATCGCCATGCTAACGCCCATACAGAGTGGTTTTCAGGTCATGAATCTAATCTCGGTCTCTCTGTATTGACGACGGAAAAATGGTCAAAAACTTCGATAGTCGGTGAGTTAACTATCAAAGAAAAACACGTGTGCAAACAATGATATTATTTCCAGATGGAAATTATATCGATCAATCATCATTGAACATTTATCTCTTTAGTTTATTGATTTATCCATTTCCTTTTTCCATATATTCAACATTCCTTATTTTCTAAATTTAGAAAATATATGTTATTAATCATTGGAAAACATTTCCATCTCTTTTTCCTATATCACTCTCATTCCTGTATTCTTTATCATCAAACATTTCATTTTTTATGATTAGAAAATATCTCTGATTATACTTGGAAAATGCTTAGAAACTCATTCATTAGATTTAAACAGAAGTTTAAGTAAAACATCTCTATACCAATTCAAATCATTAACTTCATTAACTATATTCACTTAACCGAACTTTACTATCGATCTTTAACCATTCCTTAGTTAAAAACGAAGTCAATCAAGTTGGGGTATAACTACCTCTCAGACCTTAACTAAACAAGATTTCTAACTTCGAAATAGTCAAAGTTCACCTTCAAAATCTTTAACAACTTCCTTACGTAACTCTCCGATTCTATTTACGAATCCACTTCTTTATTGAAAAACATTGGTTATAACGATAACGTTATAATCCCTACTTCTGAAATACCTAACTTCAAATATAACTTTTATTTATTTATCTGGATAAATAAACAAGTAACAAATTTAATAACAAATAAATAAATCTTGATTAAAAACGGAAAGTGAATAGTACTTTCCCGAATTCGATATAGCTCTCTTTCGAGTAATCTCTATTCGATTAACTCCTTCAAATAACTAATATTCGATTAACTCCCTTCGAATAACTAATATTCGATTAACTCCCTTCGAATAACTTATATTCGATTAACTCACTTCGAATAACTAATATTCGATTAGCTCACTTCGAATAAACTATATTCGATTAACTCACTTCGAATAACTAATATTCGACTAACTCACTTCGAATAAACTATATTCGATTAACTCTCCTCTAATGACTAATATCCGATAACTCCTTTTGAATAAACTAATATTCGATAACTCCTTTCGAATAAATTAATATTCGATAACTCCTTTCGAATAAACTAATATTCTATAACTCCTTTAGAGTAAACTATATTCGATTAACTCTAACTCTAATCAATTTACTCTAACTCTAATCGATTTAACGCTAATCGATTAACTCTAACTCTAATCGATTAACTCTAACTCGATTAACTCTATTTGATTAACTCTATTTGATTAACTCTATTCAATTAACTCTATTCAATTAACTCTAATCAATTAACTCTATTCAATTAACTCTTATCAATTAACTCTATTCAATTAACTCTAATCAATTAACTCTATTCAATTAACTCTAATCAATTAACTCTATTCAATTAACTCTAACTGAATAACTCTAATCAATTAACTCTATTTGTTTAACTCTAATCAATTAACTCTAACTGATTAACTCTAATCAATTAACTCTATTTGATTAACTCTAATCAACTAACTCTATTCTATTAACTCTAATCAATTAACTCTATTCAATTAACTCTAATCAATTAACTCTATTCAATTAACTCTAACTGATTAACTCTAATCAATTAACTCATATCAATTAACTCTAACTGATTAACTCTAATCAATTAACTCTATTTAATTAACTCTAATCAATTAACTCTATTCAATTAACTCTAACTGATTAACTCTAATCAATTAACTCTATTTGATTAACTCTAATTTGGTTAACTCCTTTTAATTAACACATTTGGTTAACTCTTTTTGGTTAACTCCTTTTGTTTAACACATTTTGGTTAACTCCTTTTTCAATTCCTATTTCAAAATCAGTTTCCTTTATAAAATGTTGAGTTTACCTTCTACTTAACATATCGGTGTCAAAACCGATTTCTACTTCTCTATGTAAGTTCAGACTTAAATGTTCAATTTATCCTATGATAAATTATTTTACTTAATTTATGAAAACATTACTTATAAATTAATCTTCTCCAATTATCTGCTAAAATAGATTTCTATTTAATACTTATTTTTCCAAATATTCCCTTTTAAAATTCTATTTACTTTCTAAATAAATATTCCTTTTATACTTATATTTATTTAACAAATAAAAATCTCCTTTTGAGTTCTATTTATTTAACAAATAAATACCTCCTTTTGAATTCTATTTATAAATGTTTTAAAATATTTCCCTTTTCTATTTGTTTGTAACACCCGAATTTCGGTTAATGCTAAAATTCACAAATTAAAGAATAACTAATCCCAGATGTGGGAATTAGGGGAAACAGATTGCACCATTGCGTTTGTCTCGGAAAAATACGCAAAATAGAGTCTGAGTTTTCGAAAATCGGAGTCCGTATGAAGAAGATATGGACGAACGAAGTTAGGCAGAAAAACCGAAAAACTAGCCAGAATGCACTGGCGCACTTGTGAAGTGCGCCAACACAAAAATGCACTGGTGCACTTGTGAAGTGCGCCAACACATTTTTACACTGGCGCACTTGGGAAGTGCGCCCGTATCGAGCCAGAAACCTGCACAGCTTTCTGGCTGGCCTGGTGCACCATTTTAGGGTTTAGGCTGTGTTTTGGGGCTGGTTTCTGGAAGCTTCCGAGATCGGATGGTCCTAATCTAATTTAGGGTTAATCTAATGGCCTAAAACACTTGCCTAATCCTATAAATAAGACCCTAAGCTAGCCCTAAATGGTCATAATCCTATCTCCTAACTAAACTATGCCAAAATTTTCTATGATCATGGCCTCCACTCAAAACCCTAGCCTCCATCCTATTTCTAAACCATTTCTATGAAGGCTTTCATGTGCATACAAGCATCTTTGAGTTGTATGAGTGATCATTGGCTTGCATTCATCATCAAGTTGCAAGCTTTATGTTCAAGGCTAGAGTTTTTAGGTGATTTGTGGCAAGGGTTTGCTTATTGGAGTTTAGTGGTGAGTTTCTATAGACTTAACAATCAATTGTTAAATTGATTATGATAGGATATGATAAGATATGGCTATGTTTGTGGAATCAATGTGTTTATGCAAGTTTAGTATAGTGTATGTTGTGTGCTATATGCAAGTTTAATGCTATGTTTTATGATGCAAAACACTATGTTGAACATTGATTCAAATGTAACATGTTATGCAAGCTATATGGGAGATTATATGCAAGTCTATATGTAACATGTTATGCAAGTTATGTATTTGGTTTTATGCATGCTAAGTATTTGGTTTTATGCATGCTATGTATGTGGTTTTATGCATGCTAAGTATTTGGTTTTATGCATGCTATGTATGTGGTTTTATGCATGCTAAGTATTTGGTTTTATGCATGCTAAGTGTTTGGTTTTATGCAAGTTTGTCTCTTTTTATGATATGCATAATATATGCAAGTTTGTCTCTAAATATGGCATGTTATGCAAGTTCATATGCAAGTTATGATACATATTCATATGCAAGTTATGATGCAAGTTCATATGCAAGTTATGATACATGTTCATATGCAAGTTCATATGCAAGTTATGATGCAAGTTCATATGCAAGTTATGATGCAAGTTCATATGCAAGTTATGATACATGTTCATATGCAAGTTATGATGCAAGTTCATATGCAAGTTATGATGCAAGTTCATATGCAAGTTTATGTGCAAGTTCATATGCAAGTTGTCTCTTTTATGATATGCATAATGCAAGTTTGGGTTAAATACTAGTTGGGTTTAATGTATGTTCATATATGCAAGTTGACACCTTTTGAACCCATGATAAAGTTACATGCTATGTTGGCTAAACCCATGACCTTTGTGATGAATCTTCCCTTTATTATGTCGTGTTATGAGAACGAACTACGTAGGGAACGATGGGGTTAATATGCATGTTAATAAAATGATGTGAAATGGGTATGATTAATCATACCACAAATTAAATGGACGTAATTGGGAATTTACCTATTAAGTTAGGTCTACCCATATTATGGAGTTGGGAATTTACCTATTAAGTTAGGTCTACCCATACTATGGAATTGGGAATTTACCTATTGAGTTAGGTCTACCCATATTCTTAAAAATGTGTAATTAATTAGGCATAATTAATTCAAATTATGGGGGGTGATTAATTAGGTGTAATTAATCAACTAAGACACGAGGTTGGACCCTTTTGTAGCGGAAGTCTGCCCGGAACCGACCGGCCATCCAGCAGCTACAAATGATTGGCCCAATGTGAGAGGTCTTAGTCATAAATTAAATACGTGATTAAAGTAAAGACACGAGGTTAGACCTTTTTATGACAGAAGTCTGCCCGGAACCAACCGGCATATCCAGCAGTCATAAAAGATGGTCTAATGTGAGAGGTCTTTATGAGGTCATGATCTTAATTAATTAAGAAACACTTAACCATATAAGCATGTAGAGGGACGTGAGGGGTTAAGTGGGTGCCTTGGGTGGCATGTGGAAATCTAGTGGGTTGCCTTGGGTGGCAATAGAAAATACGATTAGAATACTTAACCAAAGAGGAACATGTAATTAAACATGGGTAAAGGGTTAAGTAAGTGCTTTGGGTGGCATGTGGAAATCTAGTGGGTGCCTTAAGTGGCAATTGATATATGATTAGATGACTTAACCAAACCTTAACATGTAGGTGGGCATGATTATAAAAGGGGTTAAGTGGGATACACTAAATAAAATAACAAGCTTAGGTGGTAGCTTGTGGGGGCCCATTTCAACCAATATCCCAAACGTATCTTAATGGGCTCGACTCTAGTCGAGTGACGGGACACGCATATTGGGCTTGACTATAAGAGGCCAAAATGGGTTAGCGGTGGCAACGCATGACCCACGGGTTTCATATGCGTGTGTGGACTCGGGCTGGTAAATAAGACGTTGTTGCATCGTGTAGATATAAGCCGTGCACCGTTAGTTTTATCAGGTTGCCACGTTAGGGAATGGTACACCCCACGGTGGGGCCAGCACGGGTATCTACGTTAGGGAGCCGATCGAATGGGGAGTAGTGTGTACACCTAGTGGATTGTAGGGCCCCGTGGCGTCTACTTAGTCACCTAGGGGTACGCGAGAACTATTAAGTTAATTTTATAAGTCCATGGGTGGGATCAACCTTTAAGTTAGGAATGACTGGTGTGGTGCAATCTAGGAATTACCCTTGGGTGGGTAGATCTGGGGTGGTGTAATCCAGTAATTATCCTTGGGTGGATAAATGCGTCTTTTCGGTTAGCTTAGTACATCCTGTGTTTAGTTGGCTACTTAGTGTAGTCATTATCCCCAGAGGTACCGTACCTTGTTTATATCATACCCTAATTACTTTAATGATTGTATTGTTGGGGTTATAGGACTCACTCAGACTTATGTCTGACCCCGTTGTTTCTTTATCTTTTTCCCAACCCTCATGTTTTCAGAGTGGGCCTAGCACTAGTGGGCTTTGATCAGACTGCTTTATCTATCTTTTGGAGCTTGGACCGTGGATGTAAAGCTCAGTTTATCTTTTCTATTATGGCTATTAGGTTATGTAGTGGGATTATGTACTTTCGTTTTTATCAGGATGGATATTATGTACTTGACTCTTATTTATGGTTTTTGTGTAACCAAACATGTTTTACTTTCCGCTGAAATGAAATGATGTTTTTAATTCTCAAGTATTACTTATATCTGTCTTGTTGTAATTTTTCTGTTCTATATTCACTTAAAATACTCCACCGATGTTATGGCATTCCCTTAGTGAGTGACCGTAGCGGGTGTGGGGTGTTACACGTGGTATCAGAGCTTAAGGTTACCAGAACAGATAAATTTTTTAGAAAAACTATTTTCTAAGAATATTTTTGAAAGAAGTATTTTCAAAAACATGTCTTTTAAGAGAAAAGTTTTTGAAAGAAAAGCATAATCCCCAATAGCCATATCTATATCTTTCGAATTCTCCGTTTTGTATCTCTTCCTCTCTCGTTTTGAGTTTCCCCTCCGCGTATAGATGACCTTTCTAAGATAGATAAGAACGGAAAACCACTTCAAGGGACTTAGACATTAGTCGGATTAGAAGTTGGTTCAAGAAGGAGGAGGACTAGTAGGTATCTTTTGGATAGACGATGGGAGGAAGGCTCAAATAGTTGTTTGGTTAATGAAGGATGAAACCTCATTGGTGGGAGGTTACGAGTGGAGAATGGGAAGAAGAAGGCAAGTAGTTATCCTTTTGGAGGAATGGGACACCGTATTAGGATTGTCCAAAGGGGCATGGGCAAGGTATGGAATCTCCTGGAGGATAGTTGTATTCCCTCGCGGCTAGTGTACCAGATGGGGATAGGACCGTCTAGGTTGGAATTTGGATTTCTTTATTATCCGGTTCGAACTTTATTAGATTCTGACGCATCGAGTTCGTTTATCTCATCATTGTTAGTTGAGTCACTGCACTTAGACACCAGTTTGGTAGATGATCCCTTAGTTGTTTCAAACCCAATTGGGGCTCCATGATGTGTTTGGGTTTGAAAGTTTCTATACTTAGCGTTGAGTTTAGATGTGATGCTTTTTGGGCTTCACGAGCTATGGGTTAGTTTGGGCATGGACTGGTTATCCAGTAGGGGTGCCGTTCTTGATTTTGAAGGGAGAGTTGTTAGGCTTATGACCCGCTTGGGTAACACTCTCGAGATCTCTTGTAATCCCATGGAATCTGTTATGCTAAGTTATCTAGAATCGCTTGACACGTCGGTCGAGAGTTTGCGATCTGTTAGAGTGGTCCGGGAATACTCGGATGTGTTTGAGGAGGTGAAGGGCTTACCTCCGGAGCGGGAGATTGACTTCCGAATATATCTGGTAGACAATGCTAAACCTGTATCTTCACCAGTGCGCCACATGGCTCCTCGCGAGAGGAGGGAACTCCATAAGCAAGTAGGGGAGTTGCTTGAGAAGGGGTCCATAAGACAAAGTATATCGGAGTGGGGTGCTCCAGTAGTTTTTGCTACGAAGGCGGATGGGTCCCTCAGACTTTGTGTAGGCTAAAGAGAACTAAATAAACTCACAAAGAAGAATAGACACCCATTGCCGAGGATTGATGATCTCTTTGATCAGTTGGTTGGCGCCTCAGTATTTTCGCAAGTTGGACTCAGCCACGGGGTTTCGTCAGTTGAGAGTGGCTGAGGATAGTATAGAGAAGATTGCCTTTAGGACTCCGGATGGTTTTATGAGTGGCTGGTGATGCCATTTGGTTAGACGAACGCCTCCGCATACTTTGTTGATTTGATGAGAAGGGTGTTCAGGGAGTACCTAAATAATTTCGTGATGATCTTGGTGGATGACATCTTGGTCTTTTCTAGGAGCGAAATAAGTTTTCGTATGTGCTCAATAGGTTGAGCAAAGCCCGTTATGGGATAAACGGTGGTTTTGGAGCGAGACTGGCAAGGACATCCAGAGTTGGACAAGGGCTTAATTATTTAGCCGTTTTTACTAGTATCATCTCACGTAGGTCGTCTGAATTCGAAGGAGGTATCCCTTGGGTGTTTGTCTGATATTGGTTTAGGCCTTTGGGGCTTGCATTTGGGGGATGTCGAGTTCGACTAGGGTGGTCTGCGTGAGAGATGGATAGTTGTGACGATTTTGCATGGGAGAATATCCTGATTTTCTCTAGAAGTGGAGAAAAGCATGCCCTACATCTTAGGGAAGTGTTGGAGACTCTTTGAGCGCATTGTCTTAAGACAACAAAGGTGGATGGAATTCTTAGCATCCTATGAGTTTGAGATAGCGTATACCCCTGGCAAGGGTAACGTGGTGGCAGACGCCTTAAGCAGAAAAAGGCTGTCTTTGAGTCCATTGTTCGTGGAATGGCGAAGCTTGGAGTTTAATTCTATGTTTGACTTTAGACCTTCCGTTAACTTTGTACCCGGTTTGCTAGCCTCCTTGGAGGTTAGGCCTACTCTTTTGGGGCGGATTGGCGAGGCTCAGCGAGACGACCCACAGTTGGTTGAGTTGGTAGAGAAGCTTATAAGGGGGGAGTCGTCCAGCCATTTGGGTAGATACACCATAGATGATAGGGGATGGTTGCATAGAGACGGTAGACTTTGTGTACCGCAAGATGAGGGTTTGAAGAAGGCTATTTTGGATGATGCACATCGTTCAAGGATGACTATTCATCCCGGTGGAGACAAAATGTACCAAGACATGAAGAGAGTTTTCTTCTGGGCCGGTATGAAGAAAGATGTGGCCGAGTATTTGGCTAGATGCTTAGTGTGCCAACAAGTTAAAGCGGAGCAAAGGAAACCCGGTGGGTTGCTACATCCATTGGAAGTTCCGCAATGGAAGTGGGATAGTGTCTCAATGGATTTCATCGATGGGTTACCGAGATCGAGGAAGGGCAATACGGAAATTTGGGTTGTGGTAGACAGACTTACCAAGAGTGCCCATTTTATACCCGTGAAGAGTAAGAGGACCGCTCCATGGCTTGCTTTAGTCTATGTTAGAGAGATTGTTAGATTGCATGGCGTACCATCCAGCATTGTGAGTGATCGAGATCCTATCTTCACTAGTGAGTTTTGGAGAAGTTTGCAAGAGGCGGTAGGGACTCAGTTGTGTTTGAGCACCGCATATCATCCTCAGACGGACGGTCAGACCGAGAGGGTGAACCGTATCTTAGAAGATCTCTTGAGGCTTTTTATCTTGGATTTTGGAGGTACATGGGAAGAACATCTTCCTTTGGTGGAGTTCGCATACAATAACAGCTTTCAGTCTAGTATTGGCATGGCACCTTTCGAAGCTCTTTATGGAAGGCCTTGTCGATCTCCTACATGTTGGTGGGAATCTACGGATAAGATCTTGCTTGGGCCAGATATGGTTAGAGAGACTTCAGAGAAGATTGATTTGATTCGAAGAAGGATGAAGGCAGCGCAAGATAGACAGAAATCTTATGCGGATCGGAGAAGGACGGATCTTGAGTTTGAGGTTGGGGACATGGTTTTTGTCAAAGTATCTCCGTTGAGAAATGTTGTTCGCTTTGGGTCCGTTGGGAAGTTAGCACCGAGGTTTGTTGGGCCGTTTCCTATTAAGGAAAGGATTGGACGGATGGCATATAGGGTGGAGTTGCCCGACAGACTTAGTGGTGTTCATGATGTATTCCATGTATCACATCTGAGGAAGTGCTTACATGAGACCGCAGAGGTGGTAGAGCCGAGCTTGCTTAGAGATGTAGAGGTAGAGTGTGATGCGACGATTCGACGAGCTCCTACTCGCATCCTTGGGTCAGAAACTAGGAAGTTGAGGAACAAAGAAGTTCAGCTAGTTAAAGTGCAATGGGGAGATGACGAAAGCAATGCTACTTGGGAGACGGAAGCGAAGATGCGTTCTTTGTACCCATTTCTTTTTGAGAGTATGTCTTTTAACTTCTCCTTTATCGCTTGTCTAGTACTTATCTTATCTTTAGTATATCCTCTCGCTAGTACCTATGACCTTTAGATAGGGTAAATATATGGTTGAAACATGTGTTTGAGACATGTTATGTTTGATGGATGCGTGTGGATGCAAGTGGTTGCTAGTGGTTTCTCGTGGATGCATATACACACACTCTAGACACTAGATCGGCTCAATCACTTCGTATGGCATATTGCATAAAATTGTGTGTAGGAAGCTATATTTATGGATGTATAATGATTGTGTTATCATATGGATGATGCAATTTGGTGAATGATTGTGCACTCATGTAGATATTGTATGTGTCGATAGGGTTCTCTCGCATACATAATGGATGCATGGCACTATCATGGTTTGCATATGTTCATACATTAGATAGGGAACATATACACACACTTTTTGCATATGCTCATACATCATTAGAAACTGTTTTAAGGACAATGGATGCCCGTGTTTGATGGATTGAGTAGATGGTTGTTTGGATGGTAGGATATGCATTCTCCTTAGCTTAGAGATTTCGGGGACGAAATCCTTTAAGGAGGGGAGAATGTAACACCCCGAATTTCGGTTAATGCTAAAATTCACAAATTAAAGAATAACTAATCCCAGATGTGGGAATTAGGGGAAACGGGTTGCACCATTGCGTTCGTCTCGGAAAATTACGCAAAATAGAGTCTGAGTTTTCGAAAATCGGAGTCCGTATGAAGAAGATATGGACGAACGAAGTTAGGCAGAAAAACCGAAAAACTAGCCAGAATACACTGGCGCACTTGTGAAGTGCGCCAACACAAAAATGCACTGGCGCACTTGTGAAGTGCGCCAACACATTTTTACACTGGTGCACTTGGGAAGTGCGCCCGTGTCAAGCCAAAAACCTGCACAGCTTTCTGGCTGGCCTGGTGCACCATTTTAGGGTTTAGGCTATGTTTTGGGGCTGGTTTCTGGAAGCTTCCGAGATCGGATGGTCCTAATCTAATTTAGGGTTAATCTAATGGCCTAAAACACTTGCCTAATCCTATAAATAAGACCATAAGCTAGCCCTAAATGGTCATAATCCTATCTCCTAACTAAACTATGCCAAAATTTTCTATGATCATGGCCTCCACTCAAAACCCTAGCCTCCATCCTATTTCTAAACTATTTCTATGAAGGCTTTCATGTGCATACAAGCTTCTTTGAGTTGTATGAGTGATCATTGGCTTGCATTCATCATCAAGTTGCAAGCTTTATGTTCAAGGCTAGAGTTTTTGGGTGATTTGTGGCAAGGGTTTGCTTATTGGAGTTTAGTGGTGAGTTTCTATAGACTTAACAATCAATTGTTAAATTGATTATGATAGGATATGATAAGATATGGCTATGTTTGTGGAATCAATGTGTTTATGCAAGTTTAGTATAGTGTATGTTGTGTGCTATATGCAAGTTTAATGCTATGTTTTATGATGCAAAACACTATGTTGAACATTGATTCATATGTAACATGTTATGCAAGCTATATGGGAGATTATATGCAAGTCTATATGTAACATGTTATGCAAGTTATGTATTTGGTTTTATGCATGCTAAGTATTTGGTTTTATGCATGCTATGTATGTGGTTTTATGCATGCTAAGTATTTGGTTTTATGCATGCTATGTATGTGGTTTTATGCATGCTAAGTATTTGGTTTTATGCATGCTAAGTGTTTGGTTTTATGCAAGTTTGTCTCTTTTTATGATATGCATAATATATGCAAGTTTGTCTCTAAATATGGCATGTTATGCAAGTTCATATGCAAGTTATGATACATATTCATATAAAAGTTATGATGCAAGTTCATATGCAAGTTATGATACATGTTCATATGCAAGTTCATATGCAAGTTATGATGCAAGTTCATATGCAAGTTATGATGCATGTTCATATGCAAGTTATGATACATGTTCATATGCAAGTTATGATGCAAGTTCATATGCAAGTTATGATGCAAGTTCATATGCAAGTTTATGTGCAAGTTCATATGCAAGTTGTCTCTTTTATGATATGCATAATGCAAGTTTGGGTTAAATACTAGTTGGGTTTAATGTATGTTCATATATGCAAGTTGACACCTTTTGAACCCATGATAAAGTTACATGCTATGTTGGCTAAACCCATGACCTTTGTGATGAATCTTCCCTTTATTATATCGTGTTATGAGAACGAACTACGTGGGGAACGATGGGGTTAATATGCATGTTAATAAAATGATGTGAAATGGGTATGATTAATCATACCACAAATTAAATGGACGTAATTGGGAATTTACCTATTAAGTTAGGTCTACCCATATTATGGAGTTGGGAATTTACCTATTAAGTTAGGTATACCCATACTATGGAATTGGGAATTTACCTATTGAGTTAGGTCTACCCATATTCTTAAAAATGTGTAATTAATTAGGCGTAATTAATTCAAATTATGGGGGGTGATTAATTAGGTGTAATTAATCAACTAAGACACGAGGTTGGACCCTTTTGTAGCGGAAGTCTGCCCAGAACCGACCGGCCATCCAGCAGCTACAAATGATTGGCCCAATGTGAGAGGTCTTAGTCATAAATTAAATACGTGATTAAAGTAAAGACACGAGGTTAGACCTTTTTATGACAGAAGTCTGCCCGGAACCAACCGGCATATCCAGCAGTCATAAAAGATGGTCTAATGTGAGAGGTCTTTATGAGGTCATGATCTTAATTAATTAAGAAACACTTAACCATATTAGCATGTAGAGGGACATGAGGGGTTAAGTGGGTGCCTTGGGTGGCATGTGGAAATCTAGTGGGTTGCCTTGGGTGGCAATAGAAAATACGATTAGAATACTTAACCAAAGAGGAACATGTAATTAAACATGGGTAAAGGGTTAAGTAAGTGCTTTGGGTGGCATGTGGAAATCTAGTGGGTGCCTTAAGTGGCAATTGATATATGATTAGATGACTTAACCAAACCTTAACATGTAGGTGGGCATGATTATAAAAGGGGTTAAGTGGGATACACTAAATAAAATAACAAGCTTAGGTGGTAGCTTGTGGGGGGCCATTTCAACCAATATCCCAAACGTATCTTAGTGGGCTCGACTCTAGTCGAGTGACGGGACACGCATATTGGGCTTGACTATAAGAGGCCAAAATGGGTTAGCGGTGGCAACGCATGACCAACGGGTTTCATATGCGTGTGTGGACCCGGGCTGGTAAATAAGACGTTGTTGCATCGTGTAGATATAAGCCGTGCACCGTTAGTTTTATCAGTTTGCCACGTTGGGGAATGGTACAACCCACGGTGGGGCCAGCACAGGTATCTACGTTAGGGAGCCGATCGAATGGGGAGTAGTGTGTACACCTAGTGGATTGTAGGGCCCCGTGGCGTCTACTTAGTCACCTAGGGGTACGCGAGAACTATTAAGTTAATTTTATAAGTCCATGGGTGGGATCAACCTTTAAGTTAGGAATGACTGGTGTGGTGCAGTGTAGGAATTACCCTTGGGTGGGTAGATCTGGGGTGGTGTAATCCAGTAATAATCCTTGGGTGGATAAATGCGTCTTTTCGGTTATCTTAGTACATCCTGTGTTTAGTTGGCTACTTAGTGTAGTCATTATCCCCAGATGTACCGTACCTTGTTTATATCATACCCTAATTACTTTAATGATTGTATTGTTAGGGTTATAGGACTCACTCAGACTTATGTCTGACCCCGTTGTTTCTTTATCTTTTTCCCAACCCTCAGGTTTTCAGAGTGGGCCTAGCAGTAGTGGGCTTTGATCAGACTGCTTTATCTATCTTTTGGAGCTTGGACCGTGGATGTAAAGCTCAGTTTATCTTTTCTGTTATGGCTATTAGGTTATGTAGTGGGATTATGTACTTTCGTTTTTATCAGGATGGATATTATGTACTTGACTCTTATTTATGGTTTTTGTGTAACCAAACATGTTTTACTTTCCGCTGAAATGAAATGATGTTTTAAATTCTCAAGTATTACTTATATCTGTCTTGTTGTAATTTTTCTGTTCTATATTCACTTAAAATACTCCACCGATGTTATGGCATTCCCTTAGTGAGTGACCGTAGCGGGTGTGGGGTGTTACATTGTTTCACAAATATTTTTCTTTTCGAAACCCTTTTGATTTTATAACTATTTGTCTTACAAATATTTTCCTTTATATTTCTTTTACAAATAATTTCCTTTATATTTTCTATATAAAGTCCATTGATTTTAAATAAATAATTTATTTTCAAAATACACTTTGAAAATCCCCTTTTCTATATCCCAGTATTCCTTACGGTATTTAAAATACCAAAATAACAATGATCGATATCATTCAACACACGTAATCAACACAGATTATATATCACATCATATATTACAATATATGAAAAACAGTAAAATAAATGTTGAGGAATCCAGTTAGATTCCTCCGACCTGTTTCCCTGCATCACAGATGTTAAACAATATAATTAACATTGATTTCATTTCAATATAAAGTATTCTACTCAACAGAATCAATATTTGATTAACGATTTACATATATCGTTATCTACAATTTCAACCAATACATAAGCAATTCAACCAATCAGTTAACACACAACAATCAACAGATAATTATCAGTTCTAAAAATATGTTATAAAAATATAACTGTTCAGAGTTGGTGAGTTTTACTCACATTGGACTATCATTGTTAAATAACAATAATTGTCGATTGATTCAGACGGACAATTTATTTTGCAATAAATTGTAATGAGCTCCGATTCACTCCCAGTCAGTTCCATTTTGTAGTGTCCGTCCACATGATCCCAACGGATCTGAAAGTGTGTAATTCTGACAACGTGGGAGAAAGATATTGAATTTACAAGTTCGATGCATATTTAAATATCTTACTACATAATCAACCCTTCATTAACTAAATAAATTACTATTTAATTAGCCTAAGCCCATGTTTAACCCTTAACCCGCCTGCTCATCCCCTTTCTATCACGAATACAACGCTGATCCCCTACAAACGCAACATACATGATCCCTTCCTCTCCCCGTTTCTCCATCCACCAATTCACGATTTAAACTCAAACTAAATCCATTAGTTTGCTCACCGCCCTCTCTATCATCTAATACTACTTTCAATATACTCGAACACCCCCAGTAAAACGCGTATAATAGTAGCTCGCCGTGCCCCAGAGATTTCGCATGACATTTTTACACCCTATTTCCCACCAAAATTTCACGCAAGGTGCTAAAACCGATTTCGAGTTCGAATCCACACACACGTCCACACATTGTCGCCGAAATCAAGCCCAGTACTAAATCCTAGGCTCGTTGTATCTAAACGGACGAACAACAATGGGTTTCGAATGCAATGAAACCTAACTTAAAATGGAGAGTGGCAACTCAGGAATTCGAATATATTTGGTTTACGATTTATGATTTATGAGATTTTATTGGATTTTATTTGGAATTGATGAGGATGGAAATTTTTACTGAAGAAAGAAATATTGGCAGTGCGATTTTCTTTAATCATAGAATGAGGAATTAGGTTTAGAAAGGTTATGGTGAGGGTATTTATAAGAAGAGATATTATTTTTATTTTAAGCAATCGCTGTTTGTATTCGTCCTCTAAAATTCCTATGATCACATACGATACCCAAAAATCACGAAACTGGACATGCACCTTCAGTTCGACATTATGGACCCAACGAAACTAGTTTCGTCGAATATTGACTCTGTTTGCTCACACAGCGTATTTTTAACCGTTAGAATACTGACTGTTTTTCACATTAAAAATCCGTACGGCCACATACTGGCTCTAAAAATTACGGAAATTGAAATCTAGCAATAATTTAATATTGCGGATCCAACAAAATTGGTTTCGTCGAAAACAGAGGTCGTTTGCAAAACTGGCTATTTTTAAAGCTCTAAATAACCCATTTAAATATATAAATATATTCAAAAACAATTAAATTTATCGTATAGCTTCAATTGGATTTATAACTCGATATTCAAATCCCGGTTGAATCGATATTCACTTTATATTGGAAAAATCCTTATATATATAAATAAATTGCTATAATTTATAAAGGAATTCCATAGTGACTTTTCGAAATTTGATTTGGACATAAATCAAAATCTACACAATGAAATCCCGATTTTCTCTTCCATTAGAAAGATATACTTCACCAGCTCCGAACGTTTCTTGTTTCACAGAAATCCGATTTAAAACGGATTCTGTATATTCAATTGTAGTTCGTATCGCCAAATTAAGAACTGTCGCACCATTACGGCCTCGATTACATTTATATTATAATTCTACGTTAAAACTTCATTTAAATAATATATTTGTTATTCGAATTCAATTCCAGACTGAAATATATATTTTGAATTGCCCAATTCACACAATATTGTGAATTCTACTATTCCCGACTATTTCAGAAATTAAATACATTATTTAATTATTATATTAATTAAATATTCAAAATTATTTAATTAAACGACCATTAAATTACCAAACCATTATTTTAAATAATTAAATAAAATTAATTATTATACTGTATAAAAATATGGGACATTACATTCTTCCCCCTTAAAATAATTTCGTCCTCGAAATTGCTAAGGTAGAAAACAAACTTCATTGACTGGGTAAAAATTATTTATTCACTTCTTAACTTCAGTTTCAACTGAACCAATTTAATTTCAATTAAATATTAATTAATTCTTATCAATGAAAATTTTCAAAAATCCTGAAAATTTCCTAACACCCGAAATTTTCGAATTTTTTTGCCAGCACCTCCTTTGTACTAGTCAATAGTTCAAGCTCTAACTCGCCTCTCTAGGCCTTCTTCAACCCAAAAGAAAATCAAACAGCCAAGCGACTTGCCAATTCGGCTCATCAAAATCTTAAACCCATATATAATATAAACTGGTACCTTTTTATCAGGCATATCATTATATCCTTCCATCTGTTACAAATTCTGCATATACCAATGCCATCCCAATCAATTTTCCAATCAATTAATTCTCAACACAATCATTCGTTTATCCAATCAAATTCTAATCTGTTTTTATCTACAAATCCAACCATTCGCTTATACCTAAGTCGAATTTCATTTCAACTCGAGTTTCATTTCGATTCCAAACTCTTAACTCGATTATCCAATTGCATTTCAAATTCAAATTCCACAAATCCAATTTGACTCGATATTATTCTAATCCAAATCAATTTCAATGACCACTTAACTGGCTTTACATTAATTCCAATTTGCTTTTACAAATTTTGGTTTAATTTGTTTTTAATTCAAAACAAATCTTTCACTGGGAATTTTTAAATCATTTACCATATCAAAAATCAAATATTCCCTTTCGGAATCAAAGCAACTTGTTTTCTCAAAACATTTCCAAAAACAAAATTTTTGGTAGTAATCCATCACTTAGAAACTCGAAAATCAGACTGATGATGCAGCGCAGTCAACATCCGAATTATTTTCCAACGACCAAAGTGAGTTCAATACTATATCACTTTCAAAACCATTCTAAACACTTCCATTTTGAAATTCATTTCAAAATACTGTTCCCAATGCTTGTAAAATGATTTAAAATCTCCCAGGATTTTAAAATTCTCATATATTTAATTCAAATCCATTTACAAACATTTTCCAACTTTTCGAGTTTTGAATTTCAATTCTGATTTAAATTCAGATTTAATTCATTTCGTAACACTTATACGAAATTTTGATTGGTTATTTACATAACTATTTCAATTATAATCTTATATGATTATAATAACAACCAATATATCCAATATATTATAATAATTCCAATATAAATCCCATATATCAAAATATAATTTGGGTAAAACTGTTTTATTTACCCTCTTTTCAAAACATATCATGTCGACCCATCATATTCTAGTGTTTAGAAACTCCTACTGATACAATGGATCAAACTAATCGATCAAAACCCATAAACAACTCAACTAATAAATCTCCGTAATATAAAACCACTTCATATCAAGTAACAAATACGTTCACTCGTATATATACACTCAAACTCAATCTAGGATATTACTAACCCCATCTCTACTGAGTCACGCCACAGAGCCAAGGTAATTACTTAACCTTAAGCTCTGATACCGTTGTAACAACCGGGGGATTTTGCGATCCTGGATATCGGCATATAACACCATATCGACTATTCAAGCATCGAAAACACCGGATAATATGAAAAAAATTAGAGGGTGAGAATAGATAAGATAGAACTTAGAATAGAAGAAGAAGAAGAATATACAACATCAGAGTAACACGAATCTCACATCTGAACGAAAAACATATAATAGATAACATATCTTTGAAATAAAATCAATATATGTATACAGTAACATTATCATAGTACAACACTTACAACACAGCGGACCAAACAATAGCTATATAATCCTGAAGCCTCCTGCACCAAGCTTTCCAAGTATATATATAAAATCCTGACTACTTGACTGTCCGTACAAAACTGGGCACCCAAGAGTTTAGGGAAAACAAAAAAAAAACTATGGGTCAGTCATGGGACTGGTTTGAGTAAAACAATTTAAACAGTTTGAACGATAAACGATATCTCATGAGACCACGCCGTATAACGGAACGGGTTTTTCCCTTATGAAAATCCAAAGCATTTGATTTAACATCAAAAATCCTTTTGAACGAAATGATAAACTTTAATCAAACTCTTTGATATTATAATAGTGTCTATCAATCACAACTAAATAATCAACTTGCAGAACGCTTTCATCTCACATTCTACATATATAGTATACAATCAAAACCGCGAGCACTTATTGGATAACGGGTTTCCAACTATGACAAGGTATGGAACCACCTTCCGATAGTGTACCTCTAGAGAGGAATACACTGGGTTCAAGAAGAACATCTTGCAACCCAGCCACACATGACCGACCACTCATTTCGCTTGAGTGCATCGAATGTATATCACCAACGGTTGGGATCATCAACCATTTCCCGGATGGAACAACATCGATAATAGATTGTGTAATGAAATGAATATCTCTAGACAGGTGATAATACACCCAACTTGGCAGCCAACCACTTAGCCATGCTGCCTGCCCGATTTTTGTCATTTCCCAGTTGTGAGGCTAGAGGCCACGCTTATCTCTGACAGATCACACAATTATTCACTTTGAATGTCACATCGTCATACCCGCCAAATCACAGATTGATTTCCCCAAAAATACAATGGGCATACAGCTAAGAGAAACGAATTCCTTCGCTACCAAACGTACATACGTTTGAAGAGATCAACTTATGTGATCCATTACATATACTTTGTCAGACATTCTTCCATACAGGTTGTCCTGGGACTGGACAAACCGAAGGCACTATTCTGTAAACAGGATAGCCCTTGCATAACTCCGTCTTCAATTATCTTCATCATATTTGATCGCAACGCTAATGCCCATACAGAGTGGTTTTCAGGTCATGAATATGATCCCGGTCTCTCCATATTGACGATGGAAAAATGGTCAAAAACTTTGATAGTCGGTGAGTTAACTATCAAAGAAAAACACGTGTGCAAACAATGATATTATTCCAGATGGAAATTATATCGATCAATCATCATTGAACATTTATCTCTTTAGTTTATCGATTAATTCATTCCCTATTTCCATATATTCAACATTCCTTATTTTCTAAATTTAGAAAATATATGTTATTAATCACTGGAAAACATTTCCATATCTTTTTCCCGTATCACTGTCATTCCAGTATTCTTTATCATCAAACATTTCATTTTCTATGATTAGAAAATATATCTGATTATATTTGGAAAATGTTTCCAAACTCATTCATTGAATTTAAACAGATGTTCAAATAAAACATCGCTATGCCAATTCAAATCATTACCTTCATTAACTATATTCACTTAACTGAACTTTACTATCGAACTTTAACCATTCCTTAGTTAAAAACGAAGTCAATCAAGTTGGGCTATAACTACCTCTCATACCTTAACTAAACAAGATTTCTAACTTCGAAATAGTCAAAGTTCACCTTCTATATCTTTAACAACTTCCTTATGTAACTCTCCGATTCTATTTACGAATCCACTTCTTTATTGAAAAACATTGGTTATAACGATAACGTTATAATCCCTACTTCTGAAATACCTAACTTCAAATATAACTTTTATTTATTTATTTGGATAAATAAACAAGTAACAAATTTAATAACAAATAAATAAATCTTGATTAAAAACGGAAAGTGAATAGTACTTTCCCGAATTCGATATAGCTCTCTTTCGAGTAATCTCTATTCGATTAACTCCTTCAAATAACTAATATTCGATTAACTCCCTTCGAATAACTTATATTCGATTAACTCACTTCGAATAACTAATATTCGATTAGCTCACTTCGAATAAACTATATTCGATTAACTCACTTCGAATAACTAATATTCGATTAACTCACTTCGAATAACTAATATTCGGTTAACTCACTTCGAATAAACTATATTCGATTAACTCTCCTCGAATGACTAATATCCGATAACTCCTTTCGAATAAACTAATATTCGATAACTCCGTTCGAATAAACTAATATTCGATAACTCCTTCCGAATAAACTATATTCGATTAACTCTAGCTCTAATCAATTTACTCTAACTCTAATCGATTTCCTCTAACTCTAATCGATTTACTCTAACTCTAATCGATTAACTCTAATTCGATTAACTCTATTGGATTAACTCTATTCAATTAACTCTATTCAATTAAGTTTAATCAATTAACTCTATTCAATTAACTCTAATCAATTAACTCTATTCAATTGACTCTAATTAATTAACGCTAATCAATTAACTCTAATCAATTAACTCTATTCAATTAACTCTAACTGATTAACTCTAATCAATTAACTCTATTTGATTAACTCTAATCAATTAACTCTAATCAATTAACTCTAACTGCTTAACTCTAATCAATTAACTCTATTTGATTAACTCTAGTCAATTAACTATATTTGATTAACTCTAATCAATTAACTCTATTCAATTAACTCTAATCAATTGACTCTATTCAATTAACTCTATCTGATTAACTCTAATCAATTAACTCATATCAATTAACTTTAACTGATTAACTCTAATCTTTAACTCTATTCAATTAACTCTAGTCAATTAACTCTATTCAATTAACTCTAACTGATTAACTCTAATCAATTAACTTTATTTGATTAACTCTAATTTGGTTAACTCCTTTTGATTAACACATTTGGTTAACTCTTTTTGGTTAACTCCTTTTGGTTAACACATTTTGATTAACTCCTTTTTCAATTCCTATTTCAAAATCAGTTTCCTTTATAAAATGTTGAGTTCACCTTCTACTTAACATATCGGTGTCAAAACCGATTTCTACTTCTTTATATAAGTTCAGACTTATATATTCAATTTACCCTATGATAAATTATTTTACTTAATTTATAAAAACATTACTTATAAATTAATCTTCTCCAATTATCTTCTAAAACAGATTTCTATTTAATATTTATTTTTCCAAATAATCTCTTTTAAAATTCTATTTACTTTCTAAATAAATATTCCTTTTATACTCCTATTTATTTAACAAATAAATATCTCCTTTTGAATTCTATTTACTTAACAAATAAATATCTCCTTTTGAATTCTATTTATAAATGTTTTACAAATATTTCCCTTTTCTATTTGTTTCACAAATATTTTCCTTTTCAAAACCCTTTTGATTTTATTACTATTTGTCTTACAAATAATTTCCTTTATATTTGTTTTACAAATAATTTCCTTTATATTTTATATATAAAATCCATTGATTTTATATAAATAATTTATTTTCAAAATACACTTTGAAAATCCCCTTTTCTATATCCCAGTATTCCTAACGGTAATTTAAACACCAAAATAACAATGATCGATATCATTTAACACACGTAATCAACACAGATTATATATCACATCATATATTACAATATATGAAAAACAGTTAAATAAATGTTGAGGAATCCAGTTGGATTCCTCCGACCTGTTTCTCTGCACCACAGATGTTAAACAACATAATTAACATCGATTTCATTTCAATATGAAATATTCTACTCAACAGAATCAATATTTGATTAACGATTTATATATATATCGTTATCTATAATTTCAACCAATACATAAGCAATTCAACCAAACAGTTAAAACACAACAATCAACAGATAATTATCAGTTCTAAATATATGTTATAAAAATATAACTGTTCAGAGTTGGTGAGTATTACTCACATTAGACTATCATCGTTAAATAACTATAATTATCGATTGATTCAGACGGACAATTTATTTTGCAATAAATTGTAATGAGCTCCGATTCACTCTCAGCTAGTTCTTTTATGTTGTGTCCATCCATACGATCCCAACGGATCTGAAAGTGTATAATTCTGACAACATAGGAGAAAGATATTGAATTTACAAGTTCGACGCATATTTAAATATCTTACTACATAATTAACCCTTCATTAACTAAATAAATTACCATTTAATTAGCCTAAGACCACGTTTAACCCTTAACCCGCCTGCTCATCCCCTTTCTCTCCCGAAAACAACGCTGCTCCCCTACAAATCGCAACATACACGATCCCTTCCTCTCCCCGTATCTCCATCCACCAATTCATGATTTAAACTCAAACTAAATCCATTAGTTTGATCACCGCCCTCTCTATCATCTGATACTACTTTCTACATACTCGAACACCCCCAGTAAAACGTGTTCAATAGTAGCTCGCTGTGCCCCAGAGATTTCGCATGACATGTTTACACCCCGGTTCCAACCAAAATTTCACGCAAAGTGCTAAAACCCATTTCGAGTTCGAATCCATACACAAATCCACACACTGTGGCCGAAATCAAGCCCAATACTAAACCCTAGGCTCGTTGTATCTAAACGGATGGACAACAATGGGTTTCGAATGCAATGAAACCTAACTGAAAATGGAGAGTGGTGACTCAGGAATTCGAATATATTTGGTTTATGATTTATGAGATTTTATTGGATTTTATTTGGAATCGATGAGAATGGAAATTTTTACTGAAGAAAGAAATATTGGCGGCGCGATTTTCTTTGATCAGAGAATGAGGAATTAGGTTTAGAAAGGGTTATGGTGAGGGTATTTATAAGAAGAGATATTATTTTCATTTTAAGCAATCGCTGTTTGTATTCGTCCTCTAAAATTCCTGTGATCACATACGATACCAAAAAATCATGAAACTGGACATGCACCTTCAGTTCGACATTACGGACCCAAAGAAACTGGTTTCATCGAATTCCGATCTTGTTTGCTCACACAGCATATTTTTAACCGTCAGAATACTGACTGTTTTTCACATTAAAAATCCATACGGCCACATACTAACTCTAAAAATTTCGGAAATTGAAATCTAGCAATAATTCAATATTGCGGATCCAACAAAATTTTTTTCGTAGAAAACGGAGGTCGTTTGCAAAACTGGCTATTTTTAAAGCTCTAAATAACCCATTTAAATATATAAATATATTTAAAAACAATTAAATTAAATATAAATAAATATATATTATCGTATATATATTCACACAGAATATTGTATTGCTCCAATTGGATTTATAACTCGATATACAAATCCCGATTGAATCGATATTCAATTTATATTGAAAAAAAATCCTTTTATAATATAAATAAATCGCTATAATTTATAAAGGAATTCCATAGCGACTTTTCAAAAATTTGATTTGGAAATAAATCAAAATTTACACAATGAAATCCCTATTTTTCTCTTCCATTAGAAAGATATACTTCACCAGCTCCGAACGTTTCTTATTTCACAAAAATCCGATTTAAAGCGGATTCTGTATATTCAATTGAAGTTCGATTCGCCAAATTACGAACTGCCGCGCCATTACGGCCTCAATTATAATTATATTATAATTCTACATTCAAACTTCGTTTAAATAATATATTCATTATTAAAATTCAATTCCAGACTGAAATATATATTTTGAATTGCCCAATTCACACAATATTGTAAATTCTACTATTCCCGACTATTTCAGAAATTAAATATATTATTTAATTATTATATTATTTAAATATTCAAAATTATTTAATTAAACGACCATTACATTACCAAACCATTATTTTAAATAATTAAATTAATTATTATACCATATAAAAATACAGGACATTACACCCCACATCCATTAATGTCACTCACTAAGGGAATGCATTAAGTTTCGTGAAGCGTTATAGGTAAACGACACAGAATAATTACAAGCCAGATAAAATAGCAATGGAATTAAAAACTTTTATTAATCATAAAGCATGGTTACACCATATGTCTGAAAATACATAAACTCAGTATATCATTAAAACTTATGTCTTGTACTTTAAATATCAGAGTACAATAACAATGAAAACATAATCCCTAAATCATGAGCCATAGTAGCAAAGATAAAAGCTTGTGCAATACATCTAGAAGCTCCGAGCAAGACGATAACAGAATACTGACTAAGCCTGAGAATTCTCTCCCTTGAGAACCAGAGGGGGGAATGGAAGAAAGAGGAGGAAAGAAAAAGGGTCAGACATAAAGTCTGGCGAGTATAGTTACTTCTAGCCAGTAAATAAATAAAAGTAACATGATAGGCATATAAAGTGGATGAGAGAGAACACTACATAAATGGTAGGTGGGTGTGACAAGGTAGACAGGATGAGGTGTATATGCTTTGAATAATTACTCTGCACTGTTACTAGTATATCCAGAAAGAGATGATCCCTTCAACTATAAGGTGGTAGACGTAGGTATATGTCCAAATGTATCTTAACTACTACCCTGATCGATCGGCTCCCTAACCCTCGTCGATACCTTGTGCTGGCTCCACAGCAGGAGGTATAGCTTCCTAAAGTGGCAACCCCTCGTCGTAATAATGTGCACAACCATATCTACAGGTGTCACAGTCGTCTTATCCCCTTTTGCTCAGATCATCCACACACTTGCTGTGACGGCCCGCCCCGCACCAACCGACATTTACTCCAAAAGTGCGCTGTACACATGTCCAGTTAGCACGGAACAATCGTCAAAAGGAAAGGAAGAAGACGAAGAATCAACAAGGAACCTATAGAATGTCTCACAACGCATAGAACAAAATATAATAACAACATACTTGACTTAAAACAGGTGAGACAGTGCATAAGCTGAAAACAAACTATCATAGCAGCGGAAAATCCAAATACAGCTTATGTTCCGCTTCATCATTATTACAACTTTTCAAACTGTCTCTAAAGGTAAAAGCAAGATAAGGGAGGTACACTACTAATGCCCAAGTAGTGACCACCAACGCATGGAGAATATCTATATATATCATACGTGGAAGCCTCCTGCTCGCCTCCGAATCAGGTACTCGTGCATCACCAGCTAACCTGTCTCTAGTCTGCTCATTTAGGAGCACCCAGAGTAATAAGAAGAGACATAAAACTCTGGGTCAGACAAAAGTCTGGTGTGAGCGATAAGCAGCTAAACAAAACAATAACAGGTATACTAAACCATACCTGAACCTGCAACCAAAGGGTTAGCACTACATACTGTACGACACTCTGAGGTGCCACTGAACAAATGGTGTAAAGATAACGGGGGTGGGGGTGTGCATGTCATAGTGATGGAAAATAATCAACCATAGCAACCATCCTCACATCTCTCACTCAGTGCTTAAAGCATACGATATCCACCACTTCGACCACCCAATACTTTGCTATGATCAATCTGCCCCATGAAGTCACAACGTGTGACGATCGGGAATCTCGCTCGATCCGAATCAGTCGCTAAACCGATCTAGACCGTTCGAAACTCCTGATTGTTTTGAGAACATGACAAAATAGAACGCAGACGAAAGAACATTTCATTGTATATTACAACAATGCATCAGGTTACAAGAATATACAGAGTATAAATGAATATTACACAGAAATATCAGAGATTTAAATTACATTTAAATACATAGCAGCGGAAAATAATACAATACACAACTAGAAGAGATATACGGATACAAAGCTTTCCGGATATCGTTCCAGCTGTAAACCAGGATCCTGTGAATATAAATCTGCAAAACCAAAACTACTAGCTGCCCGTGTAAAAATAAGGGCACCCAGAGTTTAGGTTAAAACAATAAACCCCAGGTCAGTCATGTGACTGGTGTGAGAACTAAAACAGTTAATAATCTTTATTTTAAAGTTAGGTGAATCAAGGGACCACGCCGTATAACACGGAACGGGTTTCCTCCCAAGAATACCAGTGCATAAAACAAACAGCGCAATGCTAAATAGAGAAAAATGAAGCTGTTATAAGACCCAGGTCCTATCACACAATGCAATGCAACGCAAGCCGGGGGATAGGGTTTTCCCTTATAACAGCCAAAGAATGCTTGATACGTTTTAAAACAAATCATTTGATACTATTATCAGTGTATAGTGTATAAAACAACTTCAAATCATAAGTATCAATCATAGGCGGCATGGGTACCATATATCATGTCGCCATACTAGGCTCTACAATCAAAATCGCAAAGTCACGTATTTGGAAATTGGGTTTCCATCTATGAACCGAGGCAAAAGATAGTCCTCAACCGATTCGAGACAATCTAGACCATGTCTCAGGAAAGCGCGCAGGCAAGCCTTGGATCGTCAGGGCCGGTCCACCGATGTGGATTATTATCCCTGAACACTACGTCTCTCCGCCCTTTAGGGGGTAAATGAGCCAACGAATGACTCCATCAGACCCGGATCGTCCGATCAAACCGAGGCACCTCGCAACAGTAACAATCACACAGGTGAAAAGTATATAAACGTCAGGGCTGGTAGGTCACTGACACCACCCTAGCTAGAAAGAAACGCATGCCCTCCCTGAGGTCCGTCTCCCGTTTTTGGTTCACAATCGGGGTGCGAGGCTCGCGAATCAACGTTACACAAAGCTATGCCACACAGGCTGTGCTTTGATCATCACCACAAGACTTTGCTTTTCAACAGAAGCCTCGATCAATTGCATCTTAGTATGCCACACAAGCAATTCACTCCATGCGTTTGATATCCATCAGTATATAACCCCTGAGCTCGTACGTCTCAGAGAAGGGCTTTAAGCAAGAGAATAAATTCTCCGCTGCCAAACAGATATATATTTAATAGAGATCAATCACACAGACTAAAATCCAATGTCAGACACACAGTCCATTACAAGTCCATTCTGGGTCTGAACGAAACCGGAGGCACCTAGTACCCCGCATATCCATCGATCTCCAAGTACGTCTGGACGATCACCAACTGTTTCCATCTTCTTGGGTGTACAGCCCAATCAAGATCATCAGTAATTATCCAAACGACGTGAAGACCTCCGGTCTTCGACCACCGTCTTCACCTTCGACTTATCGTCGTATCAGTTATTCAGAATGGGATAAACCCGGTCTTTCCGAATAACTCACGTATATTTTAAATAAGTGTTACAAAAACACAATATACGCCTCATTCCAATTCATCAGTCACTAACCGTAAATTAATCAAGAGAATAATTCCCCAAATATTAACCCCGAAGGCCGAAACCAACATCAGATCAATATCCAGAAAACCATTCTGCTTAGCTAACCGACAGTTAGTTTCTAAATTTCACATTCATAGGGAAAGGTTCCCATTAATTTTATCAAAGATAAATTCTTTAATTTATTCTTTAATCTACTTTTGAATATCACCTCAAACTAGTCGGGATTAACGAACCTTACCGAAGTAATCATTTGTTTTAATTTCCCAATCCCAACCTATTCATCCCATGAAGTAAAACTGGTAATACTTCATATCTAACACCACGGTGTTATCGGTAAATTCAATTACCATTTCACGTTCAAATCTAATTAAAGATTTAACTATCGCCTGGAGCAAAACTGGTGATACTCCATTCTCGATCATTTCAATCTAATTAAAGATTCATTAAAACTCCACTTAGTTTTAATCGTTAACTGGGTTAAAGAATTAGTGTCATTTAAAACACAGTTCACGATAAACTCAAAATCACATTCCATTAATTATCGGATTAAAGAACGAGTGTTATTTAAAACACTGTCCACGATAAACCCAAACATCAATATCAATTCAATTCCAATTAAATATTATTTAATTGGCACACTTCATTAAATCTAAATAAAAAGATTTAATCTTTTCTCTACTGGGTTCAAGAACAGTGTTAATGAAGATACCATTCACGACAAACCCAAATCACATTTGATATTCAATACAAGGCTCTGAATAGAAAATATATCGGCTTATATTCAATATCAAATTCTACGATTAACAAATGTCGTATTGGAAATAATGATATAAATATATATCTTTCAAATTTCCATAACAACATCTGTATAATCACGAATTCCAACTTCGAAATATTCCGAAGACAATTTCGATTCAAATCCACTCCAATGCAATCATTGGAAATTCTGGTTATTTTTAAAACCCTTTTCGAATTCAATTTATTTATTTAAAAACAAATAGAATTTTAATTCTAGTTCAAAACTAGTTCATTTCGATAGAAATCTATTTTTATCTTTTCAAATATAGAGTTTTTCATCCCAATTCTTCCCAAATCATTTCTTATGATTTTACACAAATTATTGCTATTTTTAATAATTTTATCAAGGCCCGTACAGTCGATTTCCATCAATGGCCATCGAACTGCACTTACAGCGACCTTTTTCAAATTTGATTTGGACATAATTCCAAATCCAACCATTAGATTTCTAATTTCTCACATTCGTTAGAAAGCTCTTTTCGATACGAACCCAATGGTTCCGGTTTTAGGAGAATCCGACGGTCGGATCTCACGTAATATCCGTTCGAAGTCAATGGTCGAAATTCGCGAACTATCGCGGCGCGGCGCGTTCTATTCAAGCCATTATATATATATATATATATATATATATTATATATAATATATACTTCGTCGATTTCCCTTTAAAACGTGCTTTATAAATCGTTTTTAAATTCATTTTCAAAACGGTTTCAACTTCATATTCAATTTCAAATCAAGATTGAATATTCCAATATAAATTCGTTTTAAATTCATTTCAAATTGATTCCAATTCAAATCGATTTTTAATTAAATTTCGATTCGTTTTCAATTAAATTTCGATTTGTATTCAATTCTATTAAATTTCAATTCGAATTCATTTCTATTCAAATTCAATTCGAATTCATTTCTTTTCAATTTCAATTCGAATTCATTTCTATTCAAATTCAATTCGAATTCATTTCTTTTCAATTTCAATTCGAATTCATTTCAAAACGATTTCAATTCTATTTCAATTCTATTCGAATTTCAAACCATTTTAGTTTATTTCGAATTTCAAATCAATTCAATTAAATTCGAATTTCCATTCACATTAATATTCACTTCAATTTGAATAAAATCAATATAAATACCGTTCACGTCAAAATGGCGTCAATCTATCAATGCAGCTTCATATATTTCGATTTTCAAATATTCTATTTCAAATATTTCTATTTCAAAACTGGAATGAGGCCCAATCCATTACCATATAGTGTTAATTATATGGATTTTCTACAACACATGTATATATCAACAACGATGAATAATCAACCATCATCCAAAGTGCATTCTACACTGTATAAGCATCAAATATAAATATTCAACGCTTATAACAGTCTGTCAATCAATCAATCGACATACAACTAAACAATCGGGATTAATATCATCCCAATACCCGTGTGGGGTTTCAAACAATCAAACACAGATTTTATTTGTGCAGTTGGGCGATGTGTAAAATTAATCGTCCCAATCAATATCAGTCAAATGTGTGTATATAAACAAATCATCCGATTTGTTTATTTTTATTTCATTTCATATATACGTTAAAAATTCTATTTTTAACTATAAAATATTTTATTTCATTTCACATCACATCACACAATCAACTACACATCAAAATCAAACAAACAAGCATGCAAGCCGTCCATTGTCTGTGGACGACGGGTGTCGGGTGCTACTAAACACCGTCTGCATCCTAGTATATATATATATATATAACTAGAAAACAAAATTAAAGAGTGAGAAGTTCTCACAGAATTGCTAATCCAACGCCACGACTCTTCTTATGTAGAAATCTTTGCCGCTCTTGCCTCTTTTCACTTTCTCTGCCCGTATTCTCTACATATGTAAAAATCACATTTTTACTTCGCTATTCGATATATAAAAATCGAATTTTTTCATCGTTATTCAATATATAAAAATCAAATCTTTTTTTCTTTCGTTATTCAATATATAAAAATCGAATCTTTATTTCTTTCGTTATTCAATATCTAAAAATCGAATCTTTACTATCACGCTATATGGATAAAAATTCTATTTTTCTATTATAAAGATTTCGCCTTTTCAAATATAAAGATTTTACCTTTTCAATTTCATCACTATAGAAATCACATTTTTATTTTCGCTACATATATAAAGATGATATTTTTACTATCTATAAAATATAAAAATTATATTTTTATATTTTTACAATATAAAAGATTATATTTTTAACCTTTCTATATTATAAAAATTATATTTCTATATTCCACATATGATAAAAATCGAATTTTTATTATTTCTATCATGTAAAAATTATATTTTTCCTATGCCTATCATATAAAAATTATATTTTTAATTGTCTACTAAAATCAAAAATCATATTTTTATCCCTAACAAACTAATTACTTTATAAATAAACAACCTAGACAATTCAATAAACCAAAATAAAAATAAAAGTAAGAGAAACTTACATTGAATCGGATTTTCCAGGGGGGGTGTGTGTCTGCGGTCTTCGACGTAGGGGGGGGGGGGGGCGCTCGGCGGCTTTGGCAGGCAGGGGGGGTTTGTCGGCGCGGTGGCGTAGGAGGAAGTGGGGGGGGTATTGCGTCGTAGTGGAAAAAAGGGGGGGTATTGCGTCACACTGGAAAAAAGGGGTATTGCGTCGCAGTGGAAAAAGGGGGGGGGGTATTGCGTCGCAGTGGAAAAAAAGGGGGAGTAGCGCGACGGCGTTGGAGGAGGGGGGGCTGTCGGCGCGACGATCGATCGGGGGGGGGTAGTAGTTTAGGTTTTTTTTCTTTCGATTTGTAAAATAATGAAAGGGGGGCCTGAGAAGTTAAATGGAGAGGGAGGGATTTGTTTTTAATTATATTTTTATATTATTTTAATCCCAAAAGGTAGCTTTTCCATTCGACCTCGAAACAAGGCCCACCGCCTCTCGTCCATAGCTAATTACCCCCATTCCGAACACAATGGGATATGTATCGTAAGCTGACTCGATTGTTTCGATCAGTTTTCGTCAAAATCAAAATATAACTCTATATATTGAATTTGAACGCGCATTTCAATCCATCGGGGTCACATACTAACTCGAAAAATTCCAGAAAAATATTTTCTAGCTTCGTATTGATGATACGGTCCTAACAAATCTAATTTCGTCAAATTCTGAGACCGTTTGAAAAATGGCCATTTTCCAGTCGATTAAAATCAACTGAAACTGGTTAAACGCGTTTTCCTTTGCCACGCTCACATATTGATTCGAAAAATTATGAAATTTGGAATCTAGCAATAACTTTGCATCACGGACCCAACAAAATTGGTTTCATCGAAATCCGAGGTCGTTTGCAAAATGTCTATTTTTAAGGGCCTGAATTCCATAGCGACTATTCGGAATTTTCAACTGGACAAATCTTTTGATTCCCGCTATGAAATTTCAATTTTTCGGATTCGTTAGAAAGATAGTCACAATTAGATTCCATTATTTTTTGTTTCACTAAAATCCGGATTGTTTTGCACCCGGTACATTCAATTGACGTTTGAAATCGAATTATCGAACTACCGCGGCATTTTCAATTCCTTTTATAATTATATATAATTATTTATATTCTAACGACGACGCGTATAAATATATACGTTCCAATTCCATTCAAAATAAATTTTCCGTCGATATTATTTAAAATAATCTATTTTAAATGTTCAAAATTCGTTAAAATTGCCAAAATAAAAAATTTAAACTGGCCCAGATTTTCGGGTTGTTACAATCTCCCCCACTTAAAACTTTTCGTTCCCGAAAAGGAACAAAGTCGAAAGTGGTTTGCTTAATCAGCTCTACGTTCGATCTGGCTTTCTATTCTACCCCTTTTCAGTTTCTGAGAATTTTCAAATTCTTCAAAAAAATTGGCCAACACCCGGAATTTTCGAAAAATTTCGCCATAACCTCCCCTGCACCGGGAGCCACGGGAAAATCCCGAAATTGCCATATAGGCCTTCTGATCTCAAAAAGAAAAAGAAAAAGCCAAGCGGCTAGCCAATCGGCTCATAAAATCATCATCGCCCAAACAAAACAGTAAATTATGATAAACATGTACCTATTTGTCGGGCAAACAAATTTTATTCTCTGCTCTATCCTCCTTGCTATGACCTGTTCAATGTAAGTACATGTATATGCAAGAAAATGCGATAAATTTTTAATACAATTCAATATTTGATACAATTTGGCTACATGGATCAAAATTTCAATTAACAAACAATAATCAAACAACACAACCATCAATCAATTAGTTGATTAGGTTTTGAAATTCATAACTTTGATATATAGTCAAAAATCACATTTTTGATGCCAAATCACAACAATAAGCCCTATCTAGTTTTGGTTCTCATACCAGTCAATAGGAAATATATAGAAAGCCCACTTTCGTCACTCGAACATAAATTCTAATGATGGAGCTCCATCATCAAAATCATCTCCGGGCGATTAGAGTGTAATTATATATCTATCCAGTATATTAAAACTTTAAATACACGTTTGCAAGGCGTATATGCAAAATCTTTATATACTGGACTGTCCTCATCAATATAAAATAAATATCAAATACGAATAATTGATTTAGATTTTCAAAACAAAATATTTTTTCACTTTAAAAATATACTCTTCACACTCGTTCTAGGATACTACTGATCCCATCTCTAACGAGTCATTCCCGTTGGATATTACTAATCCAATATCTGATGAATTCTTTCGTATGGTACTAATGTGCCTTGTTCTCTGAGCTTTGTAAACCAAAGCTCTGATACCACGTGTGACGATCGGGAATCTCGCTCGATCCGAATCAGTCGCTAAACCGATCTAGACCGTTCGAAACGCCTGATTGTTTTGAGAACATGACAAAATAGAACGCAGACGAAAGAACATTTCATTGTATATTACAACAATGCATCAGGTTACAAGAATATACAGAGTATAAATGAATATTACATAGAAATATCAGAGATTTAAATTACATTTAAATACATAGCAGCGGAAAATAATACAATACACAACTAGAAGAGATATACGGATACAAAGCTTTCCGGATATCGTTCCAGCTGTAAACCAGGATCCTATGAATATAAATCTGCAAAACCAAAACTACTAGCTGCCCGTGTAAAAATAAGGGCACCCAGAGTTCAGGTTAAAACAATAAACCCCAGGTCAGTCATGTGACTGGTGTGAGAACTAAAACAGTTAATAATCTTTGTTTTAAAGTTAGGTGAATCAAGGGACCACGCCGCATAACAAGGAACGGGTTTCCTCCCAAGAATACCAGTGCATAAAACAAACAGCGTAATGCTAAATAGAGAAAAATGAAGCTGTTATAAGACCCAGGTCCTATCACACAATGCAACGCAAGCCGGGGGATAGGGTTTTCCCTTATAACAGCCAAAGAATGCTAGATACGTTTTAAAACAAATCATTTGATACTATTATCAGTGTATAGTGTATAAAACAACTTCAAATCATAAGTATCAATCATAGGCGGCATGGGTACCATATATCATGTCGCCATACTGGGCTCTACAATCAAAATCGCAAAGTCACGTATTTGGAAATTGGGTTTCCATCTATGAACCGAGGCAAAAGATAGTCCTCAACCGATTCAAGACAATCTAGCCCATCTCTCAGGCAAGCGCGTAGGCAAGCCTTGGATCGTCAGGGCCGGTCCACCGATGTGGATTATTATCCCTGAACACTACGTCTCTCCGCCCTTTGCGGCGTAAATGAGCCAACGAATGACTCCATCGGACCCGGATCGTCCGATCAAACCGAGGCGCCTCGCAACAGCAACAACCACACAGGTGAAAAGTATATAAATGTCAGGGATGGTAGGTCAGTGACACCACCCTAGCTAGAAAGAAACGCATGCCCTCCCTGAGGTCCGTCTCCCGTTTTTGGTTCACAATCGGGGTGCGAGGCTCGCGAATCAACGTTACAAAAAGCTATGCCACACAGGCTGTGCTTTGATCATCACCACAAGACTTTGCTTTTCAACGGAAGCCTCGATCAATTGCATCTTAGTATGCCACACAGGCAATTCACTCCATGTGTTTGATATCCATCAGTATATAACCCCTGAGCTCGTACGTCTCAGAGAAGGGCGTTAAGCAAGAGAATAAATTCTCCGCTGCCAAACAGATATATATTTAATAGAGATCAATCACACAGACTAAAATCCAATGTCAGACACACAGTCCATTACAAGTCCGTTCTGGGTCTGGACGAAACCGGAGGCACCTAGTACCCCGCATATCCATCGATCTCCAAGTACGTCTGGACGATCACCAACTGTTTCCATCTTCTTGGGTGTACAGCCCAATCAAGATCATCAGTAATTATCCAAATGACGTGAAGACCTCCGGTCTTCGACCACCGTCTTCACCTTCGACTTATCGTCGTATCAGTTATTCAGAATGGGATAAACCCGGTCTTTCCGAATAACTCGCGTATATTTTAAATAAGTGTTACACAAACACAACATATGCCTCATTCCAATTCATCAGTCACTAACCGTAAATTAATCAAGAGAATAATTCCCCAAATATTAACCCCGAAGGCCGAAACCAACATCATATCAATATCCAGAAAACCATTCTGCTTAGCTAACCGACAGTTAGTTTCTAAATTTCACATTCATAGGGAAAGGTTCCCATTAATTTTATCAAAGATAAATTCTTTAATTTATTCTATAATCTACTTTTGAATATCACCTCAAACTAGTCGGGATTAACGAACCTTACCAAAGTAATCATTTGTTTTAATTTCCCAATCCCAACCTATTCATCCCATGAAGTAAAACTGGTAATACTTCATATCTAACACCACGGTGTTATCGGTAAATTCAATTACCATTTCACGTTCAAATCTAATTAAAGATTTAACTATCGCCTGGAGCAAAACTGGTGATACTCCATTCTCGATCATTTCAATCTAATTAAAGATTCATTAAAACTCCACTTAGTTTTAATCGTTAACTGGGTTAAAGAATCAGTGTCATTTAAAACACAGTTCACGATAAACTCAAAATCACATTCCATTAATTATCGGATTAAAGAACGAGTGTTATTTAAAACACTGTCCACGATAAACCCAAACATCAATATCAATTCAATTCCAATTCAATATTATTTAATTGGCACACTTCATTAAATCTAAATAAAAAGATTTAATCTTTTCTCAACTGGGTTCAAGAACAGTGTTAATGAAGATACCATTCACGACAAACCCAAATCACATTTGATATTCAATACAAGGCTCTGAATAGAAAATATATCGGCTTATATTCAATATCAAATTCTACGATTAACAAATGTCGTATTGGAAATAACGATATAAATATATATCTTTCAAATTTCCATAACAACATCTGTATAATCACGAATTCCAACTTCGAAATATTCCGAAGACAATTTCGATTCAAATCCACTTCAATGCAATCATTGGAAATTCTGGTTATTTTTAAAACCCTTTTCGAATTCAATTTATTTATTTAAAAACAAATAGAATTTTAATTCTAGTTCAAAACTAGTTCATTTCGATAGAAATCTATTTTTATCTTTTCAAATATAGAGTTTTTCATCCCAATTCTTCCCAAATCATTTCTTATGGTTTTACACAAATTATTGCTATTTTTAATAATTTTATCAAGGCCCGTACAGTCGATTTCCATCAATGGCCATCGAACTGCACTTACAACGACCTTTTTCAAATTTGATTTGGACATAATTCCAAATCCAACCGTTAGATTTCTAATTTCTCACGTTCGTTAGAAAGCTCTTTTCGATACGAACCCAATGGTTCCGGTTTTAGGAGAATCCGACGGTCGGATCTCCCGTAATATCCGTTCGAAGTCAATGGTCGAAATTCGCGATCTATCGCGGCGCGGCGCGTTCTATTCAAGCCATTATATTATATTTATATATATTATATATAATATATACTTCGTCGATTTCCCTTTAAAACGTGCTTTATAAATCGTTTTTAAATTCATTTTCAAAACGGTTTCAACTTCATATTCAATTTCAAATCAAGATTGAATATTCCAATATAAATTCGTTTTAAATTCATTTCAAATTGATTCCAATTCAAATCAATTTTTAATTAAATTTCGATTCGTTTTCAATTAAATTTCGATTCGTATTCAATTCTATTAAATTTCAATTCGAATTCATTTCTATTCAAATTCAATTCGAATTCATTTCTTTTCAATTTCAATTCGAATTCATTTCTATTCAAATTCAATTCGAATTCATTTCTTTTCAATTTCAATTCGAATTCATTTCAAAACGATTTCAATTCTATTTCAATTCTATTCGAATTTCAAACCATTTCAGTTTATTTCGAATTTCAAATCAATTCAATTAAATTCGAATTTCCATTCACATTAATATTCACTTCAATTTGAATAAAATCGATATAAATACCGTTCACGTCAAAATGGCGTCAATCTATCAATGCGGCTTCATATATTTCGATTTTCAAATATTCTATTTCAAATATTTCTTTTTCAAATATTTCTATTTCAAAACTGGAATGAGGCCCAATCCATTACCATATAGTGTTAATTATATGGATTTTCTACAACACATGTATATATCAACAACGATGAATAATCAACCATCATCCAAAGTGCATTCTACACTGTATAAGCATCAAATATAAATATTCAACGCTTATAACAGTCTGTCAATCAATCGATCGACATACAACTAAACAATCGGGATTAGTGTACTTCAAATATCATCCCAATACCCGTGTGGGGTTTCAAACAATCAAACACAGATTTTATTTGTGTAGTTGGGCGATGTGTAAAATTTATCGTCCCAATCAATATCAGTCAAATGTGTGTATATAAACAAATCGTCCGATTTGTTTATTTTTATTTCATTTCATATACACGTCAAAAATTCTATTTTTAACTATAAAATATTTTATTTCATTTCACATCACATCACACAATCAACTACACATCAAAATCAAACAAACAAGCATACAAGCCGTCCATTGTCTGTGGACGACGGGTGTCGGGTGCTACTAAACACCGTCTGCATCCTAGTATATATATATATAACTAGAAAACAAAATTAAAGAGTGAGAAGTTCTCACAGAATTGCTAATCCAACGCCACGACTCTTCTTATGTAGAAATCTTTGCCCCTCTTGTCACTTTCTCTGCCCGTATTCTCTACATATGTAAAAATCACATTTTTACTTCGCTATTCGATATATTAAAATCAAATTTTTTCTTCGTTATTCAATATATAAAAATCAAATCTTTGTTTCTTTCGTTATTCAATATATAAAAATCGAATCTTTATTTCTTTCGTTATTCAATATCTAAAAATCGAATCTTTACTATCACGCTATATGGATAAAAATTCTATTTTTCTATTATAAAGATTTCGCCTTTTCAAATATAAAGATTTTACCTTTTCAATTTCATCACTATAGAAATAACATTTTTATTTTTGCTACATATATAAAGATGATATTTTTACTATCTATAAAATATAAAAATTATATTTTTATATTTTTACAATATAAAAGATTATATTTTTAACCATTCTATATTATAAAAATTATATTTCTATATTCCACATATGATAAAAATCGATTTTTTATTCTTTCTATCATGTAAAAATTATATTTTTCCTATGCTTATCATATAAAAATTATATTTTTAATTGTCTACTAATATCAAAAATCATATTTTTATCCCTAACAAACTAATCACTTTATAAATAAATAACCTAGACAATTCAATAAACCAAAATAAAAATAAAAGTAAGAGAAACTTACATTGAATCGGATTTTCCAAGGGGGGGGGTGTGTCTGCGGTCTTCGACGTAGGGGGGGGGGGGCTCGGCGGCTTTGGCAGGCAGGGGGGTATTGCGTCGCAGTGGAAAAAGGGGGGGTATTGCGTCGCAGTGGAAAAAAGGGGGGGGGGGTATTGCGTCGCAGTGGAGAAAAGGGGGGGGGGAGGGTAGCGCGACGGCGCAGGAGGAGGGGGGGCTGTCGGCGCGGCGATCGATCGGGGGGGGGGGGGTAGTAGTTTAGGTTTTTTTCTTTCGATTTGTAAAATAATGAAAGGGGGGGCTGAGAAGTTAAATGGAGAGGGAGGGATTTGTTTTTAATTATATTTTTATATTATTTTAATCCCAAAAGGTAGCTTTTCCATTCGCCCTCAAAACAAGGCCCACTGCCTGTCGTCCATAGCTAATTACCCCCATTCCGAACACAATGGGATATGTATCGTAAGCTGACTCGATTGTTTCGATCAGTTTTCGTCAAAATCAAAATATAACTCTATATATTGAATTTGAACGCGCATTTCAATCCACCGGGGTCACATACTAACTCGAAAAATTCCAGAAAAATATTTTCTAGCTTCGTATTGACGATACAGTCCTAACAAAACTAATTTCGTCAAATTCTGAGACCGTTTGAAAAATGGCCATTTTCCAGTCGATTAAAATCAACTGAAACTGGTCAAACGCGCTTTCCTTTTCCACGCTCACATATTGATTCGAAAAATTATGAAATTTGGAATCTAGCAATAACTTTACATCTCGGACCCAAAAAAATTGGTTTCGTCGAAATCCGAGGTCGTTTGCAAAATGTCTATTTTTAAGGGCCTGAATTCCATAGCGAATATTCAGAATTTTCAAGTGGATATATCTTTTGATTCCCGCTATGAAATTTCAATTTTTCGGATTCGTTAGAAAGATAGTCACAATTAGATTCCATTATTCTTGGTTTCACTAAAATCCGGATTGTTTTGCACCCGGTACATTCAATTGAAGTTTGAAATCGAATTATCGAACTACCGCGCCATTTTCAATTCCTTTTATAATTATATATAATTATTTATATTCTAACGACGACGCGTATAAATATATACGTTCGAATTCCATTCAAAATAAATTTTTCGTCGATATTATTTAAAATAATCTATTTTAAATGTTCAAAATTCGTTAAAATTGCCAAAATAAAATTTTTAAACTGGCCCAGATTTTCGGGTTGTTACACAACGGCTTCATTGCACTGATCCATAGCCACTAATCCTTCGCTATGCCCACTTTGCCCCATGGAGTCGTACACACCCCACTGCACTGGCTCATAGCCTTACTAATCCTTTACTATGTCCACTCTGCCCCATGGAGTCACAATGGCTCCACTGCACTGGCTCATAGTCTTGCTACGATCACTTTGCCCCTCGAGTCATGATGACTCTACTGCACAGATACGTAGCCCGGCATTCCTTTTCAGTGGTGAATCGAAGTTATGAACGTTGACAACTCCTTAGCACACGTCCCGTAGCAAAGCCCAATCATGAAGTGAACTCATTAGTTCCCCACTGGATCTTGAGCTCTAACTTCCATTTGGACTACCTTTGCATCTCGGGTTATTGGTCATCACTGGATCGGTTCGGTTCTCAGCCCTTCTTCTCTGTCGGTTTGGATCGGTCTCTTCTAGGTGCTCAGGGTCGTGTCGTGGCCTCCAATTCCCTTCGTAGTACATTGGTTCGGTTCGGGTTCTCTCTGGCGGGTCGGGTCGGTGTACCCTTGCTCCATCGGTTCGGTTCGGGTTCCTGGTCTCCGATCCGATCCACTTCCCATTCCTCTTCCGTTCTGATCCCCTTCTCTTCCCTTTAGTCGATCCGATTCCCCCTTCTTTAGCTCGATCCGATCCCAGTTCAACCATTGTGGCCTTCCTTTTTGCCATACTTTCCCTTGTGCCAAGCCTCGGTTCGGTTCGGTGATCCCTTGCCCAGTCCACTATCTGGTCCGAGCCCATTCCCCCGATCCGATCTGAAAGCCTGCACCATTTTCCTGCAACTTTTCCAACGAGTGTTTTACGCCATTCGAGGGCGTTTTCGACCATTCTAACTATTCTAATCAATCACAAAGCATACCATACAGTCATAGTAACAAGTAGAAGTGACCTCAAACACCAAAATATAAATATGATAGGTAAAAATGGATCAAACATAGCCAAAACCCCATATTTTCCCTTAAACATGTTCAAGCATAATTAATGATAGGATTAGCAAAACTTAACCAAATTAACCCAAGTTCATATCAGAGGTCTAAAACATCATTTGAGAATTTATAAGTATTTTTCCAGATTTTTGTCATGTTTAAATTCGCTAATTAACACTAAATACCGTTAATTAACCATAATTAGTGAGGAACTATGCAAATCACTCACCTTAGCCACAAATAAACCTTAGATCTGAAATAAATCTCTGATATGGCGCGAATACCAATGCTAAACAGCAGCTCTAATCTTGATTTGGTGAAGATCTCCCTTGATTTGATGTTGCTAAGCTTAATTCTTGATTAGAAAGTGATTTAGAGGTTGGAGGCCATTTTTAGGGTTTCTAAGAGGTAAGTGGAGGCTAGAAAACTGAAATGGAATGAAATCCTAACTCTTTTCAGCCTCCTCATAACCCTAATCCCGAAATGGGTTATGAGCCCATTCACTAATCACCCTATTTGGCCCGATTAAGCAGTTTTTCACCTTCCAAACATAATTTTAGCCATATCTCTCAAACGGTAAGTTCGTTTAGCCATTATGACAACTCTACGGAAAGGTAAACCATCAAACGAATCTGATGAAAGTGGTTTTAGGTCAAAATTCCTTTCCAATCAAAAGTGATGGCTGAAACAAGATCACCTAAGGGTAAAACGGTCATTTAAAAATCGGCAAAAATCATGAGCATGGGAAATGACCCCAATGGTCGTTTCCCAAAGCCACATGACCATACGACTTCATATAAGAAAGAAAGAAATATTCTACGATCCTCCGATGCGTAGAATGCGGGTTATTACATTCTCCCCTCCTTACGAATTTCGCCCCCGAAATTCCCTAACCAAAATACACAAAGGGTTCTGCATGCCTATCAACCATAAAACAACAATCAAACATGCAAAACAAGTCTATCCTAGCATGCGGAATAACTAAATTGCAAAGTAAACCTTGCCAGGCAAAGAGTTCTGGATACGTCTTTCTAATGCTCTCCTCTGTCTCCCAAGTACAGTCATTCTCGTTCTCGCCCCACTGAACCTTGACTAGCTTCACCGCCTTCCTTCGAAGTCGCTTCATATCGTGCTCGACAATATGAATTGGCTTGCGGTTCCCAACCGCCTCGGGTTCCACTTCGAAGTCCTCTAAATGATCAGGTGAAATAGTCATATCTGGGTCGTGCACGAACTTCCTTAGCTGGGAAACATGAAATACGTTGTGAACTCCTGCCTTCTTCTCGGGTAAGTCAACTCTATATGCCAAATTCCCAACTTGTTCGAGAACTGGGAATGGGCCAACAAATCTTGGTGCCGACTTGCCTCTTCTGCCAAATCGTATCACGCTCTTCAACGGAGAAACCTTGACAAACACTAAGTCACCAACGGAGAATTTTAAGTCTCTTCTCCTTTTGTCCGCATAACTCTTCTGCCTATCCTGGGCAGCCTTCATCCGTTGTTGAATGATTTTAATCTTATCTGATGTTTCCCTTACCACATCTGGTCCAAGCACAAATTTATCACCGGTCTCTATCCAACATGATGGTGAGTTGCACGGTCTTCCATACAAAGCTTCATATGGAGCCATACCGATACTGGATTGGTAACTATTATTATATGCAAACTCTACTAGATGCAAATGGTCATCCCATGATCCACCAAAATCCAATATACAGGCTCTCAAGAGATCTTCCAATATACGATTCACCCTCTCTGTATGACCATCGGTTTGAGGATGATACGCGGTACTGAGATATAGTTCCGACCATAGAGCCTCTTGTAAGCTCTACCAAAACCCACTAGTGAACAACGGGTCTCGGTCACGCACAATGCTTTTAGGTACTCCATGAAATCTCACTACCCATTTCATATATAGTTCTGCTAACTTAGCTGCCGTTTTGGTCGATTTGACTGGTATAAACCTTGCACTCTTAGTCAATCGATCCACAATTACCCAAATGCTATCATGTCCCGATTTATTCCTTGGTAAACCATCAATGAAATCCATCGAGACATGCTCCCATTTCCATTCGGGAATTTCTTATGGTTGCAACAAGCCACTACGCTTCTTTTGCTCGGCTTTAACTAGCTGGCAATTCATGCATTGGATATAAACTTCCCAACATCTCTTTTCATCCCTTCCCAGTAGTAAGTCTGCTTCAAGTCTCGATACATATTATCACCACCGGGGTGTATAGTCAGTTTTGAGTGATGACATTCCTTAAGCACTTCATCTCTCAAACCATTCACGTTGGGTACAACAAGTCTTCCATTCTTTCGAAACCATCTTTCTCGATCAAGCCCATACAAATTCATCTCTTCACCGTTGATATTCATCTCTAACTTGGAGATGATTTCCAATAGATTAGGATCATCCCTCTGGCTGGAACCAATCCGCTCAATCAAAGTGGGTCTGATCGTCAAACTAGCTAATATCTCTGGATCCAATTCGCACTTTGATTTGAAATCATACCCTGCGATATACTCCAGTTGCTTCCATTCAAGAAACATAGCCCCTAAACTGGCATGTCTCCTACTCAAGGCATCGGCTACCGCATTGCCTTTCCCAGGTGTATATGCGATATCAAAATCATACGAAGCCAAGAACTCTAACCATCTTTACTGTCGGAGATTTAGATCCTTTTGAGAGAAGAGAAACTTTAACGATTTATGATTGGTATTCAACTCAAATCACTCTCCCAAGAGATAATATCTCCACATCTTCAACGCGAGCACGATCGCTGCCAGTTCCAAATCATGGGTAGGATACCTTTTCTCATGCGGCTTTAGTTGCCGACTAGCATAAGCTACAACCCTACCTCCTTGCATCAATACAGCGCCTAGTCCGGTACCACAAGCATCCGTGTATACCGTCATCTCTTCATTCCCTTTAGGAATGACATCAATTTTTCTTTTAGACTCTTGAATGCATTCTCACACACTCCGTCCCAGACGAAGGCTTGATTCTTCTTAGTCAACTAAGTCAACGGTGCTTCTATCTTGGAGAAGTCCTGGATAAACTTACGATAATATCCAGCTAACCCCAAGAAGCTCCTTACGTCCGTTGCATTCTTGGGCGTAGGCCAATCCTGTACAGTAGCCACCTTCGCAGGGTCCACGGCAACACCATTCTCTGAAACAACATGGCCCAAGAATCTAACTTCCCTCTTCCATAAGTGACACTTAGAAAACTTCGCTTTCAATTGGTGTTTTCTCAACACCTCCATCACTATCCTCAGATGTCCCTTGTGTTCTTCCTCTGTCCTTGAGTAAACAAGGATGACGTCTACGAACACAAGAACAAACTTATTCAACTGATCTCTGAATACCCGATTCATAAGATCCACGAAGTATGCTGGTGCATTGGTCAACCCAAATGGCATGACCAACCACTCATAAAATCCAGACGGCGTCCGAAATGTCGTTATAACTATACTATCAGCTGCTACTTGGAGCTGATGAAATCCGGTCGCGAGGTCCAATTGGGAGAACACCCTTGCTCCTTCTAGTTGATCAAACAAATCATCTATCCGTGGAAGAGGATACTTATTATTCCTCGTCACCTTATTCAACTCGCGATAGTCCACACACAAACGAAGGGAACCATCTGCCTTAGTGGCAAACATAACTGGTGCTCCCCACTCGGAGACACTTCTTCTAATAAACCCCTTCTTCAAAAGATCGCTTACTTGCACCCCGAGCTCTCGCTGCTCCCTTGGTGCCATACGACGAAGTGGCATCACTATAGGTCTGGCATCTTTCACTAAATCAATACGGAACTCAATCTCTTGGTGTAGTGGAAGCCCGGTTACTTCCTCGAAGACGTCCAGATACTGGCCAACCACGGGCACATCTGACAACTCATCATGCGGGATGTCGAGGGAATTCATAAAACTAGCCATTACCCTATCACTAGGTAGACTACCAAACACTACCCTCCGCCCATCATCCGCCCTAATTGTCACCAAAAAGCCCTCACAGTCTACCACCACCCAGTATCTTTGAAGCCAATTGACTCCCAATATAATGCCATACCTAGTAAAGCCCAAAATAAAGCAATCACAAACAAACAAACATCCATGTCTCGATAAGACCAAATTTCGGCAAATCATAATAAGGTTAGTCGAACCACCAATCGGGTTCATCACAACCAACGGTCTATCGACTATCTCGGGTTCCAGTCCCAACCTATCTACCAGGTCACTAGATATGAAGGAACGGGAAGCCCGAGTATCAAACAAAACTCGAACAGGTACATCATGAATAGAAAGCATACCTTGAATGACGACATTCTTTCCTTTCTCCACCGCAGTTGGGGCATTCGACGAAGAAGGAATAGCACCTATAGCATAGGCTTTCACAATATGCTTTTTCTTAAGAGGTTGTGGACATTTATCCTTATGATGTTCCACTTGGCCACAGTTGTAGCACTTCCTATCCGCTGGCTTGGCCTGACACTCTTTGGCATAATGGCCCTTCTTACCACAGCTGAAGCACTCAACATCTTTCTTGCTCTTTTTCTGGCCATCCTTAGTTTGGTTCTGCTTCCTCTTGTTCTGAGTGTTATTCTTGCCTCCACCGCCTGCTTGCGGCTTCAGCCCTTCTGCAGATGCAACCTCAGTCTTTGACTTAGGGTAAAGACTCTCTGATCTCAAAGCTTTCCCCACAAACGATTCAAAAGTCTCATCGATGTGGTTGATAAGCCTTTCCCCCAAGTATCCAAACCAGTAACGAACTTCTCATTCTTCTTCTCAGGAGTATCAATAAGGGATAATCCATACTTCGATAAAGTGTCGAACTCAGCAATATAGTCCGAGACTGCCCTACCATTCTGCTTAAGCTCCAAGAACTTCCTAAACAATTCCGACTTCTGAGCAGCTGAGATAAACTTGTCGCAAAAGCGAGCCTTAAACTGATCCTAAGTAACCTGATCCTCTGGAGTGGCTGTCTTAATAGCATTCCACCAATTAATCGCTCGCCCTTGCAGCGGACGAGACGCTAGCCTTCTCTTTATCGCATTCTCGATACCCAAGTCATCGAAGATACGATCACAGCTATCCAACCAATCCTGAACATCCGTGACCGACTCCGTTCCGTGGAACGGCTTCCCACCAAGGCTAGTGTTATTCTTGCACAGCTTGGCGAAATCGACCCTAGGCGCCTGCACTATTGGACCACCACCATTACCGGCATTGGGAGCTGCCCCCTGCACATCCCTAAGAATCTCTCCCATGAGGTTAGTAAACATCGTCCTCATGTTAGCAGCATTCCCATTATTGGCTCCTCTACCAGCACCTCTTGCGTATAAGCTCATCGTTTTATCTGTAAAGAGAAAACGATTAACCATCTCCATAGTGGTGCTAGTGCAATGCAACTTCATCCTTAGCTATACTAATACTATATATATAGCTTTTGAAAACCAAAGTAATCACAAATACGCACTCTCATATACATACTATCTCTCCCTAGTGTCTTTCCCTAGGTTAACTACGCAACCTAGAGCTCTGATACCAAATGTGACGGCCCGCCCCGCACCAACCGACATTTATTCCAAAAGTGCACTGTACACATGTCCATTTAGCACGGAACGGTCGTCAGAAGGAAAGGAAGAAGGTGAAAAATCAACAAGGAACCTGTAGAATGTCTCACAGCGCATAGAACAAAAATATAATAACAACATACTTGACCTAAAACAGGTGAGACAGTGCATAAGCTGAAAACAAACTATCATAGCAGCGGAAAATCAAAATACAGCTTATGTTCCACTTCATCATTATTACAACTTTTCAAACTGTCTCTAGAGGTAAAAGCAAGATAAGGGAGGTACACTACTAATGCCCAAGTAGTGACCACCAACTACACAGGGAGAATATCTATATATATCATACGTGGAAGCCTCCTGCTCGCCTCCGGAACAGCTACTCGTGCATCACCAGCTTACCTGTCTCTAGTCTGCTCGTTTAGGAGCACCCAGAGTAATAAGAAGAGACATAAAACTCTAGGTCAGACAAAAGTCTGGTGTGAGCGATAAGCAGCTAAACAGAATAATAACATGTATACTAAACCATACCTGAACTCGGACCTGCAACCAAAGATTTAGCACTACATACTGTACAACACTCTGAGGTGCCACTGAATTAATGGTGTAAAGATAACGGGGGTGGGGGTGTGCATGTCATAGTGATGGCAACCAATCAAGGATAGCAACCATCCTCACATCTCTAACTCGGTGCGTAAAGCATACGATATCCACCACTTCGACCACCCAATACTTTGCTATGATCACTCTGCCCCATGAAGTCACAACGGCTTCACTGCAATGATCCATAGCCACTAATCCTTCACTATGTCCACTTTGCCCCATGGAGTCGTACACACCCCACTGCACTGGCTCATAGCCTTACTAATCCTTTACTATGTCCACTCTGCCCCATGGAGTCACAATGGCTCCACTGCACTGGCTCATAGTCTTGCTACGATCACTTTGCCCCTCGAGTCATGATGACTCTACTGCACTGATACGTAGCCCGTCATTCCTTTTTAGTGGTGAATCGAAGTTATGAATGTCGACAACTCCTTAGCACGCGTCCCGTAGCAAAGCCCAATCATGAAGTGAACTCATTGGTTCCCCACTGGATCCTGAGCTCTAACTTCCGTTTGGACTATCTTTGCATCTCGGGTTATTGGTCATCACTGGATCGGTTCGGTTCTCAGCCCTTCTTCTCTGTCGGTTCAGATCGGTCTCTTCCAGGTGCTCCGGGCCGGGTCGTGGCGTCCAAGTCCCTTCGTAGTACATTAGTTCAGTTCGGGTGCTCTCTGGTGTGTCGGGTCGGTGTACCCTTGCTCCATCGGTTCGGTTCTGGTTCCTAGTCCCCGATCCGATCCACTTCCCCTTCCTCTTCCGTTCCGATCCCCTTCTCTTCCCTTTAGTCGATCCGATTCCCCCTTCTTTAGCTCGATCCGATTCCCCCTTCTTTAGCTCGATCCGATCCCAGTTCAACCATTGTGGCCTTCCTTTTTGCCATACTTTCCCTTGTGCCAAGCCTCGGTTCGGTTCAGTGAACCCTTGCCCAATTCACTATCTGGTCCGATCCCATTCTCCCAATTCGATCTGAAAGCCTGCACCATTTTCCTGCAACTTTTCCAGCGAGTGTTTTACGCCATTCGACGGCGTTTTCGACCATTCTAACTATTCTAATCAATCACAAAGCATACCATACAGTCATAGCAACAAGTAGAAGTGACCTCAAACACCAAAACATAAATATGATAGGTTAAAATGGATCAAACATAGCCAAAACCCTATATTTTCCCTTAAACATGTTCAAGCATAATTAACGATAGGATTAGCAAAACTTAACCAAATTAACCCAAGTTCATATCAGAGATCTAAAACATCATTTAAGAATTTATAAGTATTTTTCCAGATTTTTATCATGTTTAAATTCGCTAATTAATACTAATTACCCTTAATTAACCATAATTAGTGAGGAACTATGCAAATCACTCACCTTAGCCACAAATAAACCATAGATCTGAAACAAATCTCTGATAAGGTGCGAATACCAATGCTAAACAGCAGCCCTAATCTTGATTTGGTGAAGATCTCCCTTGATTTGATGTTGCTAAGCTTAATTCTTGATTAGAAAGTGATTTGGAGATGATTTAGAGGTTGGAGGCGAATTTTAGGGTTTCTAAGATGTAAGTGGAGGCTTGAAAACTGAAATGGAATGAAATCCTAACTCTTTTCAGCCTCCTCATAACCCTAATCCCGAAATGGGTTATGGACCCATTCACTAATCACCCTATTTAGCCCGGTTAAGCAGTTTTTCACCTTCCAAACCTTATTTCAGCCATATCTCCGAAACGGTAAGTCCATTTAGCTATTATGACCACTCTACGGAAAGGTAAACCATCAAACGAATCAAATGGTAGTGGTTTCAAGTCAAAATTCCTTTCCAATCAAAAGTTATGGCCGAAACAAGATTAGCTGGGGGCAAAATGGTCATTTAAAAATCAGCAAAAATCATGAGCATGGGAAATGACTCCAATGGTCGTTTTCCAAAGCCACATGAGCATACGACTTCATATAAGAAAGAAATAAATATTCTACGATCCTCCGATGCATAGAATGCGGGTTGTTACACATGCCTCGGTCGGTTTGCGCCGCCCACACCGTCCTCCACATTTGGATCTCTTACAATAAGTCAGTAAGCATGCCCCTTCTGCACCTAGTACGGATTACTTTGTTTGATACCTACTCCGGGTTATTGACTAAAATAGGTCCCACACAATATGATTCAAGCTCTCTCCTTTGTCTTGTATCCCCCACTAGGTTTTCACTGACTATGTATACCACTAGTTGTCTTTAATTACATAGCCTTGTTTATGTATACCGGTTATGCTTACCTATAGATGTCTTTAATACATAACCTCTAATCTTCCAACCGGTTATGCTTACCTATAGGTGTCTTTAATTACATAACCCTATCACTTCTACAAGTTATGTTTATCCTAAAAGGTGTCCTTAATCACATAACTGTATTATTTCCATCGATTGTGTATACCACTAGGTGTCTTTAATTACATAACCTTAACGGGTTAAGTTTGTGGGCCAATATGTGAATATTACTCATCCCCTCTTCAGATTTACTTAACCCACCCCTCAACCATGTTTACTTAACCCCCAACTTAAATTTAAGTTCACACAATCCCTATGGATTAACTTAGGTTAAGTAGTCCAATTCTTTACCATGTCCATTTACTGTTTCATAATAGGCCAGACCACCCACATTAGACCGACAACATGTGGATGCTGGATATGCCAGTCGGGTCCGGGCAGACTTATTGCACAGTTGGGACAAATATTGTGTCATAGCCCAATTTGTATTTACGTACTTAGACCTCCCACATTAGGTTCAACATTAGTGGCTGCTGGATATGTCAGTCGGGTCCGGGCAGACTTCCACCACTAATGCAACCTAACCTCGTGTCATATGTACAATTACAATCCCTAATTGTAATTACTAGACATTCCATATTTAATTAATTTACCAATTAATTAATCCTTTCCTTTTCTAGGTGTCAATACCTTTTTTACCCAACAATTTGAATTACATGTCCAAAAATGTTCATATTCAAATTATGCCATTTTAACCCTTTTTTCCCCCGTTCCTTAACTAGCACCCTCACAAAATTGGCAACATGCCTAGGCTAGACAATAGCCTAGTCATAAACGATAATAGGGAATATATTGGAAATATAACTAAAATGATCATCTTGGCATAACCATAAACTTGTATGATATTAAGGTGAACATACGTACTAGCATGGACATGAAATTGTCATCATAACAAGGTGGACATAAAACTGATGAACTATGATGTCACTATATCTAAAGTAGCAATTTAGATGTCCAATCGGTTTAGATCCAACATAATAACCTAAGGTGATAATTTAGATCACAAAAAATAGATCTAACATGTTAACGTAAGGTGACAATTTGGATCACATAGAATAGATCTAACATGTTAACATAAGGTAACAATTTAGATCACATAGAATAGATCTAACAAGATAACATAAGGAGACAATTTAGATCACATAAAATAGATCTAACATGTTAACATAAGGTGACAATTTAGATCACATAGAATAGATCTAACATGATAACATAAGGTGACAATTTAGATCACATAAAATAGATCTAACATGTTAACATAAGGTGACAATTTAGATCACGTAGAATAGATCTAACATGATAATATAAGGTGACAATTTAGATCACATAAAATAGATCTACACACATCCACATCATTGCATATCTTTAAAGTTACAAACCACGATCCTCAATAATAACATAGTAGAACAATTCACAATTGAATTGGGTCTAGAGAAATAGATCTATCATAAGATCTAACAATAACATAGATTCAAGGTTTACAACGTATCCAAATCACAGTCTTTGATAATTCACTTTTATTTATCTAAACCTAAAAGCAACTAGATCTCACTATGACTGGATTGCTAAGATGATAAAAATGGTGCTGAGTCTGTGCTTGAATCTAAGAATTTGATATGCTTTATTTGATAGAAGAAGGTGAGAGACCCTAGTTCAGTTCAGACTCCGGCAGAGTTTGGCCGCCATGATTTCTAATGAAGAAATATGTGAAATAGCTATGCATTTATAGCTGCAGAACCCTCTGGAACTAACTACCACATAAGCCCTAGGGTAAATCAGGTCGCGGGTCGCCTTTCACTTGGGCAAAGGCGCGAATACAAAAAAAAACTATTCTAGGTGCATTTTACAGGTGCACCAATGTAAAAATACATGGGCGCACTTGTCAAGTGCGCTGGGAATTTCTGCTTTTTCTGCCAAACTTCTATCGTCCATAACTTCTTCATACGTTATCTGTTTTACGCAAACCAGGTGTCTATCTTAACCAGAATTTTGAGACGGACGGAATGGCGTATTCCGTTTCCCTTAATTCTAAATATTAAATTAATTATTTTTTAATTTATCCACTTTAATGTTGTTAAAATTTGGGGGTGTTACAAGACGAGTCTTCGGATCGATATAATAGCGAATGTCGAGATGCTAACCATCATGGCTTGCGATGTTTAAGAGTGAAAGGTTACCGTCTGGAGATGTATGCTGATGCCTTTGCTACATTGTTATGGTAAGTTGACTAAATTATAGATTTTTTTCATATCTTCCCATTATTGATGATAATGGTTCTCCGTTGGTTGTAGTTCAGATGAGCGGCAATGCATTGTCAAACCAGGATTGTTTTAGGTTTGGTAATGTATATGACCACCATCATGTGCAATCCCGATGGAATCATTTCCTAAGTGATATGCTCCCTATGGGGAATCAAAACTGAATTTTCCTTAGAAGAAATAGATGAACATAGAGTTAGGGATTGCAGAATGGATCGTTAAGGCAAAACTAACACTAGAGGGTGGTGAATAGTGTTTTTGAAAAATTAAACAAAATCCAAAAACTTATACGATCTACTATATGAATCAAACACCACATATATAATCACAGACACAGAATCAAACACAAGCACAAAGATTAAAAAAATAAAATGCAGAAAAGGGAATAACACACCAGATTTTATACTGGTTCGGAACTGTTCCTACGTTCAGTCCCATGCAACGCTGGACTGCACAGAGTTTTATTACTATATCAATATCCAGTTACAATCCTCTCCTTGATTTCACGGCTACAAGGGATACCACCAATTCCACACACACTTGATCAAGTATACTTTCCTTAATTCCACGGCGACAAGGGATACCACCGATTCCAACCTCCTTGATTTTACGGCTACAAGGGTCATACCGATTACATACACTTCTCAAATGATTATAATACCCCTATAACTCTTCAATAGCACTTTGATTCGGAGAGTAATGAGTAGAGAGTGAGAAGAAGTTTTATGTAAACAGAATTGAATTCGGTAGAGTATAAGTGTAGAAATCATAAAAATGAGAAGATATAACAGTGTAAAGAAAGGAGATGAAGATGGAGAAGAAGAATTATTAATTTTTTTTAGAAATTAGCCTCTATTTATAACATTTGAAAGGTTGCAACGTTTCTGCAATGTCACAAATAGTGAAAAGACACTTCTTTCAATTTTCAAAAAGTGACAGTCATATGTCGACATGGGCATAAATGTATGTTGACATATGCATGTGTAAAACTAAATTTTGAGCATTTTTGAAGTGTTTAAACATATATAATTCTGGAAATTCTTGAATTAAAATATAGTGTTATAAATGAATATTATAAAGTAGAAAATCATATGAAAACATAAATATAAACTATACAAATATATTTATAAAATTATACAGTTAAAATTATATAAATATAAAGTATGTAATATATAAACACTACAACAAAAAAACCATATTACAGCGGTGCAAAAACGTTGTAAAAAGTTTTTACAATGGTGGAGCCACCGTCGTGTATTAATAAGTTGTAATATACTTATAATTTTTACAACGTTTCTACACCGTTGCAGTACCGTTGTAAAATAAGATATTTAACAACTTTTACTCACAGTTGTAGTAACTTTTATTACAACTTTTACTTCCCGTTGTTATAGACATTTAAATATCATAAGATCATAAGTATGACAACTGGTGATTACCGTTGTGACTTCCAAAATATTACAACTTTTTCACACCGTTGTAAAATGATTTATTACTACTTTTTTTTGCTGTTGTAACTTATATACACCTTACTAATATAAAAAATTCATATATAAATATAACTATACGGAATCATTCATATATATTAATTAACATAATATTCGATCAACATACACATAATACATCACCAACTAAACCCGTCACAAAAAACATATCCATTTCAAAATACATACATCGATCTAACACAAAAGATACATAAGAAAGATATAAGCTTTGTCCACAAAAGATACATAAGCATACCCTACGAAAGCACTCTAGCTGGAGGCAACGCAATTTTTATTCCAATCCACAGTTGGTTCAACAGCTTCCCCAATGGTAGTCATTTTAGAATTCAGCTTCCACAAGAAAGCTTCTGGATCCACCGCCACATCAATCCAACCGTGCGGTCCATGGTGGGACTACAAAAAAAAAGTAATTTTAATAAGTTCAGTCAAACAAGAAATTGATGCTTGAAATAAAAAAAATTCAGAACAGTACAGGAACATAGACCCAAAAAACTGAAAAATGAGTCTGCACCAAAAAATTCAGTACATGACATAGACCCAAACAAAGGAACATTTCCAGAACCTATTTTGCAAACATGGGCAAGAAAGAACAAGAAGCTTAGCATATAACATAGATATATATGGAATTTCAAAACTCAATTTTGATTTTGCTAGTGCAGGAAAATACGAATTTCTCTACCCAGCACATGCATATAAAAGATTATTGAAATTGACATGTCAGCAAAAGCACAATAAAAATAAGAGTTGATGAAAATAGAAATAATTATGTAATAAACAAATATCTGTAAGTGAGAAATGTTGGACTGAATTAAAAAGTGTATGGTTAAGCCACCATATTGAAAATTGTGAGTACAAAAAAGAGAAACTGAGTTACCTTTTGTAAGTAATACACAGGACAGATCTAAGGTGACCACTCCCAGATTGCCCCCGTCCCAACTGAATGCATTTCTATGATTGCCAAGACAAACTTGATGCAAATGTACCACATCCATTTTGCGCACCTATAACTTGAATTGGTCACTTGTATTTCTGTAGTCACAGTATAAGTTACATAAGCACCTATTTTGTAGCCACACTATTTTAACAAACTTGTTCTCCATCACTGCATTTTAAACTACAAAGGCACTAGATATTTTACTCTGCCAAAATTTTACTATGGTAAGCAGGCGTTAACCGCTACAAAAGCCAAAACTCGAATATGAACTGCAGATAACGCACAACAACTCTGTTCATGTTTCAGGTGTGATTTTCTTTACCACAGTAAATTTGGGAATAGGATTAAAGTGCATAAACAGAAGCATAAACAGTAAATTTGATAGTGCTATTTGGTATATTAAAACAACCAACATAGCAGACTATAACTGTCTGAGCTTACTTATAAAGTGGGATTCTACTGCTTCATTCCATCCATCTATGCTAGAAACTCCTTCTCTGGAGAGAATCGCAAACACTAACTCTTAATACATAACAAAACATCACAGGATGAACTAATCTGTAAAATGACACACTCAAAAAACATCCAGGTAACAACACCAAAAAGGTTGACAGTCAAGTGAGTGCCAAGGGAATTAATGAAACAGAGAGAGTTAGCGTAAATGTGCCTGGTGTTGAAATACTGAAAAGAAACAGTTTTTTTGTTCTTGAGGAAATAGAGGAAGATCAAGAGGAAGAAGGAGAAATGGCACACGAAACAGAATCAAATCCCAGTGAAGAAGACGAGGTTGAAGAGATTGAAATTATAGATTCACAAGGTGGAGGTGAGTATGTCTTGCCTTCAATGGAGGATAGTCTGGAGAAGGTGGAAGAATGGCTTAAAGGTGCAGTACAACAGGAAAATAAAGCAAATATAGAAGAGTATGAAGTAGATGATGAAGCAATCGAGAGAATAAAACTATATGAAACGATTAAAGACATTGTTGTTCAAGGAAGGAGGGATGAGATAAGAAACATGTATGAAATGAGTAAAAAAAGCAATGTAGAAGAAGTGATAAAAGTGGTGCAAGAAGGCAAGGTGGTAGATGGGAATATTAATAAGCATATATCTAAAAGAATAAATGAGGCAATTAAAGATGCAGGAAGTAATAAAGACACAAAAGTGCACCAACCACCAGGAAGATTAAACAACGACTCCATGCAAACCATTGCATCGAGTTCTTTTCAAATTGACCCTAACATAAGCATGCACGTTGAGACTCAACTAGCCCCACCACCAATTTCCAAGAAATACTCCCACCTCCGACCACCTCCATCATACAAACTACCTCCTAAGGATTCCTTCTCATTTCCTATATTCAACAACTCCACTGGCAAAACCCTTACCACTCCTGTGTATGTACCTCATCAGTACCCACTAAGGAGCATGAAACATAGTGTTCCAATCCCTCCCACTGTTTAATGATACAAATAGTTGGAGCATGGAATGTGAGAGGGTGTCATTGTGACACAAAGTTAGACCAATGTAAACAAGTAATTGCAGAAAATAAGCTATGTGTGTTGGAGATATTGTCACTATCCACTGCCTTTACCGGCAAAACTAGTTGCTACGACCGTCCATATCACCAGAAGTTGCAAGATCGAAAATTGTAGACTATGTCAAGTTGCTCTTAAGCAATAACAAAAGAATTACCGCAGCAATGACTGAACCAAATAGGTCGCGATGTTGTACACAACACATTAACATGAAACAAAAACTAACAAACAAACCTGATAGACAACAGCATCCACTGAATACAAGCAACCCAAAGGAATTCCCCACCAAATCACCTAAACAACCAAGGAGACAACAGAGACGAGCAACTGCAACCAAACCTCAGAACAGAATTAGAGATGTCAAACCAATTCCTAAACCAAATTCGCGAGTGACTAGAGACAAACCACATAAACATCAGTGCCAAATCCAAAACCCAAAATCATTCACTGCTTGAACCAGAAACCACTACCTCCAATAGCCGCCTTCACCTCCCCTAAATCACCTTCGAATACCCCAAATCAATAACCCTTAAATCGAATCGAATCCGCTTCGAATACCCCAAATCGAAAACCTATAAAAGTTGCCTAACTTTAATCGCCTTCTGATTCCAATACTCAGGGAATTAAATTTGACCCAATCGATTTTATTTTTTATTTTGGTTTTTGTATCCAAACCGAAGTTGCGTTTGAAGTTTTGTCGAGACGAGTTTTTTTAAGGACGGAAGAAGTAGGGAACGATTTTGATTTAGGGAAAATCACGAGAGAACGGCTCGCAGTACGAACTAAAATTCAAAGGCGCGGGTTGCTTTGGAGCCAGATTTTTCACTTTTGGCGCTTGAATTTATGGTTTTGCAATTACGTTATGGCTATCTTTTTTGCAAAGCACATTACCGCTTAATTTTCATACGTCATAATCAAAATTTCATAAATTTAGAAAATTAAGTACTATAAGTTGAAATTAATTAGTAAATATTAAGTATTTATTATTTAATAGTAATTATTATTTATTATTTATTTGTGAGGTTATTATCAGTTATTAATTATTATTAAAATATTAATATTATTAAATATTAGATATTACTAATATTTAATAGGCCTCTATTACAATTGGTAGAAAAAAGAGATGTTGAAAATAATTTTGTAAAATTTTCTAATAAAAACCGTTTTGATCATTAGTTACCAAAATTAATTACTAATATTAAATATTACTTGTTAATATTAATGATTATTTCTTAATTATTTATTACTAAAAATTAATTACTAATTATTTAACAATACTGATAATTTATTATTTAATATAATAATTATTAAAAATTATTGATTATTTAATAGAAATTATTAATATTATTATTATACTAATTACTAATTATAAAATGTTAATTGTTAAAACTGTCACTTATTACAACAGGTAAGAGTGAAAAGTTGTAATAAGCATTTATTACAACTGTCACAAAAGAAAAGTTGTTAGAAATATGTTTATTACAACTTTCGGAAAATGACAGTTGTAAAAAACATTTATTACAATAATGCTTTTACCACCGCTGTAAAATTAAAGTTGTAATATGGTGTTTTTGTTGTAGTGAAAACTTATAAACTATAAAACTTGAATTTAAATCAGAAGTAAAGTAAAGAAAATAAAATAGAGAAGATAAAGATTGAAGATAGAATTTGAAAATGGAACTTGAAAACAAAAACAGAATTTGAATTTGAACCTGGAGTGCTGTTTGGAGTCTTACATAATTAGACTCTATTACTATATTTATCTTGAACTCTGAATATTCATGAGTCTTGAATCATCTCTGAATTCTGAATCTCTAATATCTTTAAACTGTACAGTTTTCAATGTAAATTTCTGAATATAAATCCTGCATATGTGCGCACACTCACACACACACACACACATATATATATATATATATATATATATATACATATATTCTAGATAAAAGTGTTAGTATTTATTTTATAATCAATTAATATTGAAATAAAGTTGTTGTCATCAAAATTCCATTCTCCAACAATCTCCCCCTTTTTTATGATGACAACCTTAGTTTATAAAATATCATACCTAAACATACCTGTTAATGATGATCCTTCTATTACTCCCCCTGTCTATATGAATCCTATAAACTAATTCTATATTTTATAATTTCTCCCCCCTTGGCATTATCAAAAATAATTTCTAAAACTATTCCTCCTAAATCCTGTAACTATCTAAATTTCCTATATCAAAGTAAAATACTCCCCCTAAGTCCTAAATCTATCTATATAATCTTATAATATGATTATCAATCATCAATACCAACCAATTCAAGTATTATATTTACATATGTTTGATATCATATATGCAAACCAAATCAATCAAAGCACACCACACCACACCATATGTTTAATATATATAAGTTTTTTATCCAAATTAAACAAATCAATCAAATCAACCATACCAAACAATTAAACGTTTCTTGGGACTTTAACTCACTCATCTTGTCCAGTGATTGGGGTCTTCTTGATGTCCTTCCATTCTTCTTCATTGTTAAGTGATGCTTTAATGTTTTCATCTATGAAACGAGAAGACATTGGCCAACATATTACATCAAAATGTTTCTCTTGATATTCCACCATTCTCATTTGAATTAACTCTAGATGACATTGATTTCGTATTACTATGTAGAGGATTTTCTTGAAATAATTCAAGGAATCATTAAGATTTTCACTAATGTTATGAATTGGATTTTCCATGGTTTTGATAAGAAATGAATAAGGAAGAAGGAGAAATAGGATAATGAATTTTTCTGGAAGAAATAGCTTAAATATGGTCTGGAATTCGTTGGATTTTGAATGGATATGAGTTAGTTATTTAATTTTAAAATTTGAAAAGAATTGAAAATCTGGCAGTTATATGTCGACATATACATAAATGTATGTAGAAATACTTATTTAAAAATTTGAAAATTTTGAATTTTTTGATCTTATATTAAACTATAATTAACTCTAAAGTTTTTACAATAACTTAAATATGATTTTGACATAGATAAAACTCCATTCATTACTTAATAGAAAGAAAATACATCCAACTAATTAAGGCACACTAAATACGAGATTCAAAAGAAAACATAAGGAAATACAAGTGAATCCATAAAGATAAATTAAACTAGATAGACTAGTTTCAGATGATGATGAGGAAGGCGAGATTCCAAGCATTCTTCCAATCTTGACTATGAACTTAGACATTTTTGAAAAGCACTTCTTTAGCTGCTTTTGGTTGTTGACAATCTTCACTTGATTTTAAATAATCACCTCTTTGGAAATGTGTCTAGTGTTAGTTGGACACTTAATAATTTCTAAAGAAGTTTCTTCTTCTTCTTCGACTTCCATTAGCGCTTGTTCTTGTTGCATTCAAGCTTGTTCGGCCTCGAATGTCTCATATGGTTGGAAAGTGAGAGGAATTTGCATGAGATGTATGTTTGACGAGTAAAACATTTTTCTAGGCATAAATTCTTCTCCATGATGATCAACTCCAAAATATTTGAAAATGCGGGTGAGATAAACACCATAGTAGAGAATGATTTCTCTTGATGACAATTCTATGGGTTTGATCTCTTTTAAGTTCATATCGGCCCAATTTATGTTATAGCCACCCATAATAGCAAAGAGGACTTTTTGGACTTTGAGAGTTGGGTTGTTAAAATTTCTAGAACGAGGAGTGATGGTATGTTGGAGGAGAAGGTTGACAATTCTTGTTTTTGGACAGAAAAAGTGATTTTTGAAAACCATTTGAGCATCGTTTTCGAATATGTCATGATAGGTCTCTAAATCGGTTTCATCGACAACGAAATCCGAAAAATACAAGCACGTACATCTATAATTCAAGATATTGCCTAGGAGTTCGGCATCGAGAACAATTTGCGTGTCTTTGACACTACTTCAAAATTGGTCTTCGTTTCCTTTGTAAAATCCGCAATTAAGATTCGCATAGAACATCTTAACAAGCTAAGCATAACATACTTCGCCATTATCCCATGAGTTAATTAGCCTCAAGACTTCGTTTTGTTGAAAGTGAGATGTAAGAAAATAAGAGGGAAAATTGCTAAAGACAACAAAAGCACCCGTGTTAACTTTAGCATTTGCTACATAGTTAACATAGGTTTTGATAGCTTCTTTGTCATTATGAAGATAACCTTTGATGATTTTGTTAACTTCAATTTCTAAGTTGAACTTGAGGAAGCCATTGAATTGATAGTTTTGAAGAGTATAGGTAGGAAAAATATTTTTTTGAATTGTGAATGAAAGGTAGAGAGAATAGATGTATATATAGAAATTGAATGGATATGAATTAAATATGCACAATTTTTCAGTAGTCTATGACACCTTTTAAGACCTTCGGAGTTAATGAAAAGTTGGAGGGAAGTTTGAAAGTTTAAACCTTTGAAATTCAAAATTTAAATTTCAAATTTTTGGTCATATGTGTCGACATATGGGCATATGTATGTCGACATATATACCTATTTTCAAAGGAATTTTGATTTTTGTGAAATGTTATTTAAATTATCGATTTATATTTCGAGTTTAACGATTTTCTGAAATAATTCTAATCCTAATAAACATCCAAAAGTTTATTTTATTATTATTTTTTATTATTATATTATTATTTGGAATTTAAAATTTTGAATTTTAAATTTGAATTTCAAATTTCAAGTTCAAATTTTAAAGTTTTTAAATTTGATACAAAGCAAACAAACAAAGCAACCATTCAACCAAATAAAATTTAAAAATTAATTAGGGCATACCCAGTTTTTAGATCCTTTTCTTCGAAATTTTCTGAATTCTGAGTTGCCATGAAGCACATATTTGAATTTTCGGTTTGTGGCTCTTCATCACTTGATGATGATTCTGAATCACCTAACATTGTTGCATATGCTTACCTTCTCTTCCTCGACGAATTGTTGTTGTCTGTTTGTTGAGTCGATTTATCTCGATATGAACACATTTTCCTTATGTGGCCTGGTTTGTTGCAGTTATAACATCGACTATCATTACTTCTTGAATTTCCTTGGTTATTATTTTGAAAATAATTCTTCCTTTAATATTTCAGAATTTTTTTAAAATGTCTTATCATAAGGGTTGTTGTTTGTTGTTGCTTTAAGTGCAATGGATTTCTTCTCTGTTGGCCTATTTTCTTTTCTGCAATTGGACTTCAAAAGATATCATATTCCGATTAACTCGTCAATGTTCATTTCACTGACATTATTGGCTTCTCCAATTGCCAAAGTTTTCTGATCCCATTCTGGAGTCAGTGAACTCAATATTTTTCTAACTTGATCTTCTTTAGAATAAGTTTTCCAAGTACTATTAACGAATGTACTATCTCTTGAAATCTGCAATACATATAGGAGATAGATTCATTCTTGTTCATTTGAATAACTCAAACTAATTAACTAACATTGATATCTTAGTTTGTTTAACTTTACTAGTACCTTCATGAGTAACTTGAAAAGTTCTCCAAATTTCATAAGTAATTTTACATACAAACACTATATTAAGCTCATTCCTATCTAATGAACAAAATAACATATTCAAGACTTTAGAATTACTTTGTGCAGCAGTCTTTTGTTCATTTTTCCATTGTGCAAAAGCAGTTATGGGTTCAACTAACTCATTTTGTGTACTATTCCATGTGTTTAATCCTACTGATTATAAATATATTTTCATTCTACATGCCTAATATGAATTATTACTACCATTAAATAATGGTGGTCTAATAGTGGACGGACCCTCTACAAAAGAACTATTATTACTAACAGTGTTGGTTGTCATTATCACTATTTTCAAAAATCAGATTATGAACTTTTTGAAAGACCTTGCTCTGATACCAATTGTTAGGGATTGCAGAATGGATTGTTAAGGCAAATCTAACACTAGAAGGGGGTGAATAGTGTTTTTGAAAAATTAAACAAAATCTAAAAACTTTTATGATCTACTATATGAATCAAACCCCACAAAAACAATCATAGACACAAAATCAAACACAAACACAAAGATAAACAAAAATAAAATGAAGAAAAGGAAAGAACACACCAGATTTTATACTGGTTCAGAACTGTTCCTACGTCCAGTCTCACGCAATGCTGGATTGCACAGAGTTTTATTACTATATCAATATCCAATTACAATCCTATCCTTGATTTCACGGCTACAAGGGATACCACCGATTCCACACACACTTGATCAAGTATACTCTCATTGATTTCACGGCTACAAGGGATACCACCGACTCCAACCTCCTTGGTTTCACGGCTACCCGATTACATACACTTCCCAAATGATTACAATAGCCCTATAACTCTTCAATATAGCACTTTGATACAAAGACTAATGAGTAGAGAGTGAGAAGAGAAGAAGTTTTATGTAAACATAATTGAATTCGAAAGAGTATAAGTGTGGAAATCATAAGAATAAGAAGAGATAATGGTGTAAAGAAAGGAGACAAAGATGGAGAAGAAGAATCATGCAAAAATTCGAAATCAACCCCTATTTATAAAATTTGAAAGGTTGCAACGTTTCTAGAGCGTCACAAATAATGAAAAGACACTTCCTTACAATTTTGAAAAAGAGACAGTTATATGTCGACATGGGCATAAATATATGTCGACATATGCATGTGTAAAACTACATTTTGAGCATTTTTGAAGTGTTTTGATATATAATTCTGGAAATTATTGAATAAAACATAGTGTTATAAATGAATGTTATAAAGTAGAAAATCTTATGAAAACATAAATATAAACTATGCAAATATACTTATAAAATTATAGAGTTAAAATTATATAAATATAAAGTATATAATATATAAAACTTATAAACTATACAACTTGAATTTAAAATAGAAGTAAAGTAAAGAACATAAAATAGAGAAGATAGAGATTGAAGATAGAATTTCAAAATGGAATTTGAAAAAAAAAAACAGAATTTGAATTTAAACCTGGAGTGCTATTTGGAGTATTACATAACTAGACTCTATTACTATATTTATCTTGAACTCTTGAAATCTTGAATACCCATGAGTCTTGAATCATCTCTGAATTCTGAATCTCTAATATCTTCAAACTGTACAGTCTTCAGTATAAATTCCTGTATATAAATTTTGCATATATGTATGTGTGTGTGTGTGTATATATATACATACACACACACTCACATATTCTAGATAAAAAGTATTAGTTTATATTTTATAGTCAATTAATATTGAAATAAGGTTGTTGTCATCAAAACTCCATTCTCCAACACACAGCACTTTTGCAACATTCTCTTGTATGTTTTCGAACAGGCCCTTATGTTAGTGCCATGGCAGTCCCGTGGTACTTGCTTCATCTGGAGCAGTTTTTTTTCATTTTCATCTGGCGGAAGGGAGTGTTCTTAATGACCTTTTGTGTATAATTCCCATTTATTTCATTGAGATTTTCTTTTTTAAAAAAGAGAATTGCACATGATGACACTAATTAGCAAGTGTAAGGAAATCTCAAAACGATCCTTTATTAAGTTGCATATATTCTGAGTTATTTAAGTACAATTATGCACGATTCTTGTCATTTTGGTTAAAATTCAAAAGTGCAATCAAATTAATAGTTTTCAAATGGTAAAATATATTTACTTATTTTGTTTTCCTATGTTCTTATGGAAAAATATTGGCATATCGAAATTGATATTGTCAATGGAAACATCCTAAATTTGATAATGATCTCATAAAGAGTTTCAACCTAAATTTAATCCATGTAAGTTACATTTATAACTATAGTGGAAACTTTTTGAATTTCCCATATACCAGGAGGAAATTGATTGAAGCTCTGTTGGAAATATCAAAGTCTATGCAGGAGAATATTATTTTGGGCAAGAACCATGTAGTTTTTACGCCCAACATTGGTCAAGAAAACATTTTTTTTAATGGTCCTTCTCTGGTAGTAACAAAAACTAAAGAAATAGAACAAAATGATCATATTCTATCGTACATGTGGAAAGCGGGTTTTTGCAATCTAGGTCAAATAAATAGTTTTCAAAGACTTGGCAATTAGTTAAACATTTGTATCTCGAGACAATTCAAAGTGACCATTAATTTATATATAAGGAACCATATTAGTTTTTTTTTAAACCAAGTATTTCTTATAATTAAATATAAGGAACTGTATTGTTTTATATAAAAGTAACCATTTTTATCTTAAGATAATTCAAAGTAAAGATTTGTATCTCAGGGAAAATGTGTAATAAATACAGGCAGAATTGTATAATATTAAGGTCTGATTCAAAATCTTATAATTATTATGATGATTTTCATATATGATCTTTTTTATCTAAATTGTATAACTGGTTGTTGTAATTGACATGGCGTAGAGTATTTCTTCCTTGGTCCAATGTTGCCATGGCAGTGCAGAAGGCTAATCACATGACTTGTGAGTTCTATTTTGTGATCAATTCTTGCCTAGTGTAACATTTTTCTTCTATGGATATTAAACTTAAGTTTTTTGGTTTTGAACTTCAAATTAGGCATGGAGGCGGGTCATCAGGAACAACAATTTTAAAATGCATGTTTGTAATTTTATGTATGTAGGGAATATTATTGTTTGAATGTGGTGGTGGATGATTCAATGTCAGGTATGTACGTGGTTGCTTTATCATTGTCTAAGCATGTTTTTAGTCTTTGTTCCACTCAGTTAACACACCGTTTGGATTCATGTGGCACTGGATTCAGAAACTTTCTTGTGGAAGCCGAATTACGAGATGAGCACCATTGGAGGAGCTGTTTGATCAACCATGGTTTGACATAGAGATTTTGTTATCTTCGACTATAGTGTACTCCCGTACAGTATGCAATCTTTTATGGATAAAACTTTTATCTTTCAAATGTAATTTTTGTGTTGTATCGATGTATATATTTTGGAATGACTATTTTTTTTATAATGGTTTAGTTGGTGATGTGAATGACTACTTTAGACTGTTTTATTGGGTATGTATCGTATTTTGTTCGAATAGTATGATTATTAAAATATATGAATGAATCAGATTTAGTTATATTTGTTGCATTGATAAATGAATTATATTATTATTAATATGTGAATAATTGGTGCATGTATTACTTTTTGAATTTTAAAATGTAATTGTCAATTATAGTTGTAATAAGTGTATTACAACTGTCAGAAATAGTTGTAAATATTACAAAATCACAACGGTGCGCAACAGTAGTAACAGCGTATATGAAGACAGTTAGATGCAACCTTTATACATAGTTGTAAAAGGTTTTAGTCTATTACAACTTCTTAATATACGATGGTGTAACCATTGTTGTAAAAGGTCCTTTACAACTGTTTTACAATGTTGTAATATGGTGATTCTATTGTAGCAATTATGTGTAAACTCTGCAGTTGTAAGGACATGTAAGATACAGTTCGTATACCTTTGTCTATTTTCATATTTTCTTGTATAAATTTTGAGATTAATTTATCGTTCACACCAAACCGGTACCCGATCTAGGGTTTTAAATTTCTGCTTCTTACTTTCTGAGTCCTCTTAAAAGAGCAGACTAAATGATATGTATATATAGGTGACACAACTGCTTTTGTGAGGATGTGCTTGGAGGAGTTATGACATATTATATTATATAATACAGATGCTTTCCGTTAGGTAGCTTAAGAAATGCTGATTGCTTTGCATTCTGGTACTTTGTCCAATAGGGATATGTTGTACACATTTTATATAACGTTTGCATATAACTATGTGATTCTGTTGACACGATATCTTACTTGATTGTTGCTCACTATATGTTGTATACTTGATATTATATTTTACTCATGCACTGCAAGATACACAACAAGTTATTCAATTTTATTTCTTCCCTGATGATCATGTCATATCCATGGAACATGAAAGCAATGCTTTATTGGCTATTTAGTGCAATTGGCATGAAATGGTCGTCAAAGGTTTGATAGTTTTACCGTTTTATGAGTTGTAACCAATCTCATATTAATGAACTAGTTTTGATATACAATTAATGAGAGTAAAAGTCCAACAATTTGGAACAATAACTTACAGAAACAATCCTCTGGATTAAGACGAAAATATATGGTTTTATAAATTACTTCACTGTCATAAGCTTAACTACTACTTCACTGTAGAACCATCTTTCAAATTGTAGAACCATTTAATCTTAATTATAGCACTGTCATAAGCTTAATTTTCCAAAAATACTCGAAAATATATACGGTTTTATTAATTTTCCATCCTTTCATTACTTCAACCGCGGATTACAGGTAGCAAAATCAGTTTAAACTGCAACATGAATTGGTCCAAAACAGAAGAACATCTGCACTTAAAAAAAACATGAAAATCTTACTTTAAAATATGACTACATATTCAGTTCCGTAAAACCCAACTGAAAATCTTCTTACTAAAACCCATCACGTCGCAAACCTGCCGATCATCAGTGCAAACTTCGTCGTCGTTTATGACAGTACCCACCAACTTTTTACCATTCGCAGCTTCATTCATTTTCTTCCAACTTCTCTTCTCCAGGTTACCTTCGAATTCATCAAGAATCAAGTGAATGATACGTCTGTTAGGCGAAGAATCCCAGCGTTCCCAGAAGCTTTTATAGCATTCGAAGCAAGAGCAATCCAAGTTGACAGGATGATTTTTATCGGGTTTTCCGTTTTTGGGTTCTCCATAATCAAGGAGGTAGGAAAGAACTTCTTGCTCTTGAGCAGTAAGAGTCGATGCTAGGGCAAGTAGTGGCGTTGGAAGACGTGAAAGGTAAACTGAAGACGACGACAAGGAAGACGACGATGAAGAAGAAAGGAGAGGGGAAGGATGGATTCTTTTGTTACTCATTCGCTTTTTAGGGGTTTTGGATTGAAAAATTAGCAGAGCATTTGTTGAGGGTTTTTCGGAAGGTTTTAATGGGGCTTGGTGAACAAGGTGAAGTTGTTGCTCACGAAAAAGGTTCCGGTGAGGATGTGTTTGGTGTGAAATACAGCTGCTTTTACTTCCTATATATAGGCGTTCGATCCCATCTTATTAAAGGAAAGTAATTATAACCTAGTATGTTATTAAAGGAAAGTAATAAGTGTTTGAATATTGTGAATATTAGGCTCACATCCCTAAAAGCAAACTTAATTAGGCTCACATCCAGTGATAAACTTATTATAAATTAGGTCCCTATTTTTCAAAAGTTGTGAAATAAATAAAAAAAAGTAAAAAAAATATTAAAAATATTATTTAGATAAATTATTCATTCGACCTTAAATTCACTGTAAAAAAATCAAAAACATGCAAAAAAATAAAATCAAACAAGATAAAAACAGCGTAAAATGCAGTTAAATGCATTTTGTTATGCAAGAATTTCAATTTATTGCGTATATGCATGCAAATTTTCATAGTATTGTAACTAAGTTGAATTTTATTTGCATCCAGGTATGCATTTAAATCCAAAAAATGCATATAAGTGTGCAACATATATGCAGACCAAAATATAACATAATTTACGTTGTGCAATAATTGCATACATGTATGCAAGTATTGGCAATACTTGCATGCATATATGCAAGTTTTTTTTTTTCTTCTTCGCATGGACTTCTGGAATTATTTCTAGATTTTAGGAATTTTTTTTAAGGGTTGCCGCACATTTTTTTTTTTGTAAAAAACGAACGTGAGAAGGAAGCGAAGAGGGTATGCTAGACGTGAAAGGAGGAGCCGATCCAAGATTTTAGGAGGCGGGTTTTTAAAAATAGGGGGCGGATTTGTATGTGAAACTATGAGCGGATGTGAGGCTAATTTTAAAATTTAACAGGGACCTCTAAAAAACGCACCCTTGAATATTTCCCTTTTTAATCGTCCAAGATAAGTCATTTCTTTTAGCATATTTACTTAGAGTTATAGAACAAAAGGAGAACTATTTAATAAATAAATAAATAAATAATTTAGATATGTTAATTTCAAACATGATATTTTATTTATTTATTTTTTGAAATATGTCTACATTCGATTAAATAATACAAAACTATGGAAATTGTCATATATTTTAGAAGCAACAAGGATTTTTATAACCAATAATTTTAGTATTTGAATTGAACACATACATTTTCCATTAATTATATGTTTTTTCTTCATTATTTTATTATGTATATGTTTACTCTCTGCTATTTTATTATAGTTATTATGCTTGGACCATTAAACAAAACTTGTATTTAAAATCTTCGTTTATTTTGCTATAAAAGAATAATATCTTGTTTTAAAATTAAATGTCAATTAAACTTTTGAAGAAGTTGCGCTTTACATTTCAAGTTAGTATTGGATGTCTCTGATCACAAAACACACAGTGTGATCCTGAATTGAAAGATTCGTTTCTAATTGCATGAATACTTCAAATTTACGTTTGATGAAAAGTAAAATTGTTTTCGTAAATTAACCAAGCATCTTCGTTAATTAATGTGTAAACAGTAAGTAACATAACTAAAATAAGATTATAACAAACATTATGCAAAAAAATGATAAGGAAACTATAATACTAAAATAATAAAATTTTCATTTGTCATAACAATTATTATTAATATAACAACAACATAAGCTGAAAACAAAATACACATTGTTAAAATAAAAAATTAGATAGGAATTAGTTATATTTTTATCATAAAATTATTAGTGCAAGTATTCGGTTCGGTTCGGTCTAATACGGTTGGGTCACAGTTCAAGCCAGCACTGAACCGTATCATTGTGGATTAGTTTGATCTGTTTGGGTATTTGCTTTAGAGAAAAGATTCCATTCGGTTTTTACTCACTGTTTTTCTGGTTCGTTCTGGACTGTTTTTGCATTGATGCGCAGTTCACTTCCAGTCCTAATTTATTTATCTATAAAAGAATATCTTGTTTTAAAATTAAATGTCAATTCAATTTTTTGAAGAAGTTGCGCTTAATTAACATTTACAAGTTAGCATTGGTTTGACTACAGAACAAGCTGTTTGAAGGAAATGCATCTAACCTTTGACAAGTTAATATTAAAGTTCTTCACCATTTAATGTATTTTGGTAGGCGAAGTTTTAATATACAGATTCGGTTTTTCGTATTTTCGTGATATTAAAATTTAATGTAGGTAATGATAATGAAACAAATTTATGTTGCTCTTTTAAAAAAAAATCACAATGACGTAAGGACTTGTTAAATAACATTTAACATTAGACAAGATGGTACAATATTTTCATATAAAAAAGATGGAAAAAACCATACAATTTAGGGGATAAACTTTATTTTATGGATGCAAAACTTTTCTAACAAAACATACACACCTCTTGCTTTTAAACTAAGATATCTCTTTCTAAAAATATAATTATTTTCTGAACACTTGTATTTTTCAAATATGTTAAATTACCTACATATGTGGATTGTTGTACATCATTAGATATCCACAAAATTAGATTCGAATATGGGATATGCTTATCGGATATGTATACATGTACAATGCTACAAGACTCATTTGGCATTTGTTGACATACCATTTCCCAAGGAAAATAACAAATATAGACATGAAAGATAATAAACTGAATCTATAAAATTTGGTAATTTTGTTTCTGATCATATTAACCAACATTGTCACTTGATTAAAAGAGTGTGTATGTAAAATTATTAGTGCAAGTATTCGGTTCGGTTCGGTCTAATACGGTTGGGTCACAGTTCAAGCTGCCACTGAACCGTATCATTGTGGATTAGTTTGATCTGTTTGGGTATTTGCTTTAGAGAAAAGATTCCATTCGGTTTTTACTCACTGTTTTTTTGATTCGTTCTAGACTATTTTTTTATTGCTGCGCAGTACACTTCTAGTCCTAATTTATTTATCTATAAAAGAATATCTTGTTTTAAAATTAAATGTCAATTCAATTTTTGAAGAAGTTGCGCTTAATTAACATTTACAAGTTAGCATTGGTTTGACTACAGAACAAGCAGTTTGAAGGAAATGCATCTAACCTTTGGATAGTTAATATTAAAGTTCTTCACCATTTAATGTATTTTGGTAGGCGAAGTTTTAATATACAGATTCGGTTTTTCGTATTTTCGTGATATTAAAATTTAATATAGGTAATGATAATGAAACAAATGTATGTTGCTCTTTAAAAAAAAATCACAATGACGTAAGGACTAGTTAAATAACATTTAACTTTAGACAAGATGGTACAATATTTTCATATAAAAAAGATGGAAAAAACCATACAATTTAGGGGATAAACTTTATTTTATGGATGCAAAACTTTTCTAACAAAAAATACACACCTCTTGCTTTTAAACTAAGATATCTCTTTCTAAAAATATAATTATTTTCTGAACACTTGTATTTTTCAAATATGTTAAATTACCTACATATGTGGATTGTTGTACATCATTAGATATCCACAAAATTATATTCGAATATGGGATATACTTATCGGATATGTATACATGTACAATGCTACAAGACTCATTTGGCATTTGTTGACATACCAATTCCGAAGGAAAATAACAAATATAGACATGAAAGATAATAAACTGAATCTATAAAATTTGGTAATTTTGTTTCTGATCATATTAACCAACATTGTCACTTGATTAAAAGAGTGTGTATGTAAAACTAATAATTAAAAACATTTCATATTTTTACCATTGATCGTTAAGCAAAGGGTAGATGGTTAAAATAACTTCGAAACAACACTAGGAACCATGTGTCATACCAAAGGAGGTGGCATGTTTTGCACATGGAGGTTGCATGACCCTTACCCTTCAAATAGGGTCGTGGTAATAACATAGAGAAAGAAAACAACATTTCATTTTACAATGCATCAAAACATTACTTCAGTCTAAGCTTATGAGGCCAACAACCCCAATCTGTTAAATCAAAATGCATCAATCCTCCTCCTATTTAAAACCGTGAAGCTAAAGTGATTGTGTTTGCAATCTTCGATGTTGAACCGTGCAAGTTAAGTCAAAATAGATGATTATTTAATTTAGCTTATAATATGCATTTTTGTAGATAAATTTGGATTGTAAAGTTGAGCCTTACAGTTGAATTAAACTGTTGACAAAGATGTATTCAATTTATTAAAATTAGGATGGTCAATGGATACCAGAAAAATCCAAAATCCGTCCGCATCAGCATCCGAAAAGCGGATAAATATTCGATATTCGTATGAACAGATGCGGATATACGCGCATCCGCATCAAAAATTATCCATCTGTTTTTTTCATGATTATAACTAAAATTGTAAATATTTTAGCATGATGAAATACACTAGTTTATTATTCAATTAGGTTGAAAATCTATATTATACATATTAAGCGGATAATAATTACTCAATTGTATATTCAATATTACAACTTAAGATATATTAATCAATTGTATATTCGATTAAATTTACTTTAGTACTCCACAACATGGATTACTTTAGTTCTCCATAACAAGGATTTATACTCTTTCAACACTTCACGGTTTTACTGTATCATATTATTTTTCCTAAAAATAGTGTGTGTGTGTGTGTATATACCCATAGTTACACGTAAAGCTCTCCATCCCTACAACATCGCTTCAGCTCCACCAACCCGCGAGCAACCCATCTTCCCATTTTTCACTCAACCACTGAGCTTTCCCATTCCCCCTTTCTCACGGCCTCCTCCTCCAGGCACCACCGCCGCCCCTCTGACGAACATCCGACGCACCACCCTCTGCCACTCTCTTCTTTTCCCCGGAGAAAAAACCCGCAGTTGCCTTTAAAGAACCCATTCGGCCTCTCCTCTTTAATTGCTCGACTCTCCCATACAACCACCTCCACCTCGCTGTCCCCTCACCATCGCAGTTCCAGCCACTCACCACCACCGCAACAACCCCACTCCGTTTCGCATCTCCTCCCTGCATGACCACTTCTTCCACTCCCCTATCTAAAATCAGTCGCAGCCTTTAGAACCACATCCAAGAACCATCCCGACCACCAATTCTCTCTCCTCTTCTAGTATACGAAGGCAAGGCCAGAGCTACCCGACACCCTAATCCACCCAACACCTCTCCGCACACTCCGCTGCAAATTCACACACTTCCTCTCTCTCCTTAAAGCCGTTCGGATCTCTTATTTTGCTCGCAGCCTCCCCTTTGGTGTTGAAAAGCAGAAATAAACCTTTGCTGGAGTGTGTGTGTGTATATATATATATATATTTATATTTGTATTTGTATACACATGTGAGTTAGCGGAAAGGAAGCGTGTACGTGATGGTAGCGACATTCGCAAAGATTTGTACGCAATCATCCAAAGTTGTTTGCGTTTTATACGGGTCTTGACGGTGAAAGATTTAGAGGCATGAAGGTGGGAACTCTAATTTAATTATTTTAAATTTAGTAGAAGTAATTAGTTTTAATTAATTTATGATTTAAATGAGTTGATGATAATTGGTTGTTATTGAATGTTTGTGGTTATATGTGATGTTTAATGAATGTCCATCTAGTTAGAATAGACTAGACAAATAAACATTATTGATCATAACGCTTTGCGCACAGTGAAATTGGTTGTTGAAAATTTGTTGTGTTTACGATGAATGACTTCATGCTTGTATGGCTGGTTATTGATTTGTTTATAGTTGTACAACACACACCGTAGTTGTGGAATTGTGCGGATAATCGATTGAGATCTCCTTGCTATGCAAATAACGATTTTACTATTAATTTAATGATTTAAAATTTTGAATTTGTTTTAAAATCCTAAATAATCAAACAATGTTCGTGGAAAGCAACAATTTTGGAAGAAAACTGTTTTGAATTTTGGAAGGAAATGGGTTTTGAATTATGTACACTAATAATGGATTTTATGCAAACGGTTGATTTCATGACAATAATCGAACGAGTTTTAAGGAATTATTATTCAGTTTATTTTGAAATGAAGATTCGAAAATTTAAAATGATGAATTGAAATAATTGTTTGGACTAAATGGAGATATAAAATATTATTTCTGAAAAGATTTGGAATATGGTTTGAAATTCTAAGTTAAAAATGATATAATGACTTTTGAAAAAGGCGAAGCACTTTCCGAAGTATTTCGATAATTTATATTAAATTGGTTTGGTTATTATGCAAAAAAATTAAATTTTGAATTATATACAATTAACGGGAAATCTAAAATTATCAATCAATGTTCGTGAAACGATTTTGAAATTAAATTAGATTTGAAATATATAAGGGATAATGATTTGAAAAATGTATTCCGTATTGGTTGTGTAAATGATGTTAACAATTAATTGTGAGTAATTAAATGAGTTTTGAATATATTATTTTAAGATTTCGATTTAAATTGAAATGAATATTTGAAAATTGGAAATGATGATTTTTGAAGTAAAGTAATTTTGGAACTCAAATACAAATATAAAATATTATTTGAAATATGGTGTTAAAATTTAAGTTATGATAATTTATGTTTATTTTGGAAAAGATTTAGACGATTTATATTAAATCATTATATAGCTTGAATTGAACGCGTCGCGTAGCGATTGTTCGTAAATATCAATTTTAATTTTCAAATGGTTATAACTTGAATGTTTTAAATCAGACTGACGAGAAACGGAAAACATTGGAATTCTATTATTTTGAATAGAAAAGAAATTTTCAAATTTAAACGTAGGATTTTCAAGTTAGGTTTAAAACAAAATTTGAAAATGTCGCTATATGTCAGTTCAACGACCATAATGGAAAATCGAAATATACGTGTTTATTAAAATTAATAAAAATTCTGAAAAATTATGGTAAATCATATTTTATTATTTAAAAGTGATGTAAGTTAAAATATTTGAATTTTGAATAATTTTGAATCTATTTGATCTAAATAGCCATTTTTCATCATATTTCAGTGACGCTTTTAACGTTATTATAATTTTTTTCTTTGAAAATGATTTGGTTTTAAAGATTATAAACCATGAATTATTATTTAAATTATGGAAAGAGTTTGTTAAATATTTTGGAAGATTTGAAAGAACATAAAAATTTATTTCGTATAAAATTCCATATTACTGATTTTAAGTAAGATATTGGAAGTTTGAAAATGAAAAAGGAAATGAGTTTGGTTAGAGTTAGTCGAATATTCAATATGAGAAGAAAATTATAAATTGTTATGGCAATCTAATATTTGCTTGAGTTTGTGAATTGATATCGAATAATAAGTCAATTAAATTCTACTTGAAATATCAATTGTTTGAATTTTCATGAATGGAATTTAAAACCAAATTAAGATTTGGAAATTTTGGAAACTTATGAAAAGGATAACGACAAATAAAAGAATTATTCTATGAAATATAAGGTTGGAAAAATTGAATTTGGAGCTCAAAAGAAGAATTAAAATGGTAAGGGCTTTTATGGAAATTGAATAAATCCAACTTTCTCTTGTAAATAAATTGATAACGATTTGGAAGGAGATTTAAATTGGAAATCCGAAATGATCCATAGCTATTGTTTTGAAATGCACTTGTTACTTGGAAAGACTGGGGTCAAATATATGTTCAAAAACCATTCCAAGTAATAATACGACGTTATAAAGAAATTGAAGATTTGGAAATCGATAAGTGAGGACCGAGAATCTTCGAATTATTTGGATTGATTGCTGATGTCTCGGTTGGGCCGATCACCAATACGAGGTTATAAGTGGCATGAGATCTGAATATATATATTTAGATTTTTGGATTTTTGTTCCGTTCAGACCCAAAACAAACTTGAATGGATTGTGTGTCTGATATTGTAATTGACTGCATAACATTGATTTCCCTTAATACATTTCGAATTCGTGGCAGTAAATTTATTCTCATCTTTAAGACGTATGAGATTAGGGTTTATGTATTGATAGAAATCATTGACATGTTGTGAATTGACAATGTGGCATACCCGGGTTATGAGCTAGTGATGATCAAAGCATGGCTTATTGAAGCGAGCTTTGTGTATATCCTGACCTCGATGAACCTCACACCCTGGACTGATGGTAAACTAGAAGTTAGGTTGTACACATATATCCAATCTCTTTTGAAACTCGAAAGCTTCGAAGGTAGATCTACCTGTGAAACCTGAGGAAATAAAGTATATACGGTGTCCGAGTCTGGATGAAAACCGGGATATATACTTCGTGCACTGTATTCGGTGTTCGTGTCTGGATATTAACTGGGAAATACTTATCTTGTGTCCTCGATTAATCTTTCATGCCAGGAACCATCATATTGGAAACCAAACAACCAATACGAGGCTTTCGATTTGTTTGTAAACTATGTATGTGGGCACAATTACTATGCTCGCTAAGCTTAATATATTATTTGTGAAATGGTTTCAACACTATGCACTAAATATGGTTTTATATGAAAAATTTTCACGTATTAAAGCATTATTCGTTATCATAGGACAACACTCGCCCATTTGGTGTGCGCTTGCACTGTGTGCTGTGGGACAAGCTTATGATAGCTCCGTTTTCCAAAGCCATTGCGAATTTTGATGCATAGGGATTCACATGGAGTAAACCCGTTCCGCGTTAGCGACATGGTCCAGTGAATTTTCCCAACTTTAAAATAAACCCAAAATAATAGCTGTTTTGAGTTCACACACCAGTCCTATGATGAATTGGAGTTTATTATTTCCACACCTAAACTCTGGGTTCCCATAATTTTTGCATGGGCAGCTTGTAGTTAAGTTTGCAGGTTAAGTCTTCAGAGCTGGATTCAAGTTTGAAGCTAGAGTTATATTTGGTTTTACTTCTTCCTCTGAGAGCATATTCGTTTCCGCTGAGTTTGTATTATACTGTGATTCTTTGTAATTCTGATGTAAAATTTTGTAATGAAATGAAAAGTTATGTTATTTGTGTTCAAACATGCTAGTACCTCTAACTATCCATCCTTATGAACGATTTAAGTGGGTTTAATTACCGGTGAGGATCGAGCAAAAAGGCGGGTCATTACAGCCCTTATGCCCAATCATTGTATGGAATCCAAATCCAAATATATGCCACATTTTTGTATGTAGAGCCCATTAGGGTGCAGAATTTAACTATGGGTAACAATTCGCATATGTTTATTATTTTAAGATGATTTAATAGATATTATTATAATATCACTGGATTTGATATAAAAGTGTTTTGGTTTTCATAAGGGAAAAAGCGTGTCATGTTTATGTGTGGTCATGTCTTACGAGAGTTCCATTCTATTAAAGGATTTCCAAAGTTAAGCAAGTTGTTCGTAATGTGAGTTTTCTTATTATTAAATATTCCAGACTGATCCGGGTATTTTTGCTTTCCCTCAAAATGTACCCGGGTCAGACCGTGTATATTTTTCAGGCTTGCTTTGGTTTTTCTTGGAGCTGTAGGAGAGGTGCAGGAGTCAAGACGTATTCTTGTAATTGATGTATTAATTTATTTCCACTGTGTGTTGTGTTTATCAGCTATTGTATAGATAGATTGTTATGACTGTATAGGTTGATGTAGTTGTGTACTCTGATGATAATTTATCCATGTATATATACATTTTTTTTGTAAAAAGTATTGGTATATTTATTTTATTCATTCAGCTGTGATATTTCGATCTTATCTAATTTTGATGTGTTTGTGTTCTTCTTCTTCTTCTTCTTCTTCTTCTTTTTCTTCTATTTTAACCTTTATTTCTTTCTTCCTCCTCACCCTCTAACTTCTTTCTTCCAACTTTCTAGGTTTTCGATACTTGAGTTTAGGCACGTGAATATAGAGGATGTACTAGTGTCCAAATTCGAGCATCGAATTTCCTGTTTATTATATTAATATTATGCGCTATTAGGATGTTATGCTTTCTTTTGTGTATAGGTTGTTATATCAGAGAGTTGAGCATCTTAGAAGCAAAGGTCATCGGAGTTGGACGAAATAGGAGAATAGGCTTTAGAGCAAGACGCAATGATGCATGCAAACTCGCAAGTGATTTGGACTTAAGGTTATGACTCGATACCAAGTCACCTATGATGAGTCGGCACCGAGTCATAGGGATGAGTGATATAAGGCGACAATTCTTTTGGATAGCAAGACAATAATTCAAGGAGTGGTCTTGTGTTTGACGCTAAGAATGTGCTAAGCATGGAAGGGTTTGATGTGTCAACTTATATGACTTTATGATTAATTCTTGGAAGAGAAGACCAAAATGCTACAAGTAATGGGCTGGGTTCATGATATCTGAAATGAAGGCATTAAGGATAGGAAGAAAACCAAAGGTATTTGGCAAAGTTATGACTCAGCTACGAATAATCTCCATGACTTGATGTTGAGTCATAGGGGTGACTCTAGTTGACTGCGATTCTTGGGGAACGATTCAGGTTTGTAGTTGATTATAATGGAGGTGATGGCTGGTTCACATCAAAAATGGTGGTGATATATCAACATGATGAAGCCATTTCCTTTGGTTTACGACTCATATTTAAAGTAGGAACAGAAGACAATTGTTCTTCTGATGACTAAAATTTGGAATAGAAATAGAAGATGCTAGACTGAGGTGGACGAAGCTATGAATAATGGAGTGAATTTGGTGACTATGAGTCATTATCTTGAAAGAAGTTAAGAAGGCTCGAATGATATGGAAGTGCTAAGGAATCATTGATAAATTATAGTGATCTTATCGTACTAAAAAAACAGGTGCGATGTAGCGGAGATACTCATGGACTTGTAACAACAGTTTGAATAACTTGGACCACTGGATTGGGTCTAGTTTCTGAATTTGACACAATAAGACACATAATTAATATCACGATCTAGACTTCCCCGATCCTTGAAGAGACGGAGGATCCCGGACTGTGTTAACAACACGACGCATCAGAACACAAACATGAGAACATTTCATTGTTATTACTTATTACAACAATTTACATCAAAGTACATGATATCAAAGTACATATAAACAATTTACGGGCACCTAGAGTTTAGGTAGAAACAATAAACTCCGAGTCAGTCATGGGACTGGTGTGAGAACTTAAAACAGTTATTAAACATTACTTTAAAGTAAGGTAATTCATAGGACCATGCCGTATGTCACGGAACGGGTTTACTCCCATGAGTACTAGTTTAGATTCATAAAACAACACAATGCTTTTTGTAAAATGAAGCTATTATAAGACTCAGGTCCCATCACACAATGCAATGCAAGCCCGAGGATAGAGTTTTCCCTTATAATAGCCAAATATGCTCGATAGGTTATAAAACAAATCATTTTGATATTACTATAAGTGCATAGCGTCAAAAACAACTTCAAATATAAATGTATCAATCCTAGATGGCATAGGTACCACATATTATGTCGCCCTACAAAGGTTTACAACTAAAACCGAAAAGTCGCGTATTGGAAATTGGATTTCCATCATGAGTCAAGGCGAGGGATGTCACCTTAACGGTTTTGAGACACTCTAGCAAATGCCTCCGGAATCACACTCTCATGGGCCCTTAGATCTTCAGGGCTGGTCCTCTCTTACTTTTGAGGATTAGTTATTCCTGAACATACGTTTCCCGGTCTTATCGGACCTATGTCTGAGCCTTTTAGTCAGCTCGATATCTGAGACGCCTCATAATCCATCATCCACATAAGTAAAAATGTCTGGGCTCCATACTAGGACATCACTTCTAGCTAGAAAGAAACGCTATACACAAAGCTTTGCTACATAAACCCGTGCTTTGATCTTCATCCACAAGGCCTTGCTTTTCAACAAATGCCTTGATCATTTTCATCTTAACACGCCACTTTGTCAATTCATGCCATATAACTGATATCTATCAATATATAACCTCTAAACACGTATGTCCCAGAGAAGGGTGGTAAGCACGAGAAAAAATTCTCCCTCACCAAACAGATATATATTTAATAGAAATCTATCAATAACGAAAGAAATACAATGTTAGACATAATCCATTTACAAGTTCGTTCTGGGTCTGAACGAAACAAGTGGCACCTTGTTCCTCGTCCCATATGTCCAATATAGTAGAGAGGTCCTCACATATCCGATCGATCTCCAAGTATGTCTGGACGATCACCACTTATTACCTCGTCTTGGGTGTACAACCCAATTAAGACATTAGTAATAATCCAATCGATGTGAAGATCTCTGGTCTTCAACCACCGTCTTCATATCTTCGACTTTTAGTCGTCGTAACAGTTATTCAAAATGGGTTAAACCCATTCTTTTCGAATGACTCACATAACTTTAAAATAAAGTGCTATAAAAACACATCTTACGTCTCATTCCAATCCAGAATATTCTTTTATTAAAATATTCATTACATTTGGAATTATTCCCAGAAATCTTATCAAGATTTATTTCATTTAAACTTCTTGTTCAAATCTTTCTTTTTAAAACCATTGCAAAAGATTGTGTATTATCTTTTTACAAAATTTAAACCAAATTTAAGGTTTATCAAACCATTCGGGATTATCGAGCCTTACCAAAGTAATCTTGTTTTTATTATCTTAATCCCAACCTATTCATCTCATGGAGAAAAACTGGTAGCACTCCATATCCAACACCCATTGTGTTATCAGTAAAATAAATTACCATTTTACATTTCAAATCCAATTAGAGATTTAACTATCAGATGGAGTAAAACTGGTAGTACTCCATATCTAACACCCATTGTATTATCGGTGAAATAAATTACCATCTTAATGTTCAAATCTTATTAAAGATTTAACTATCGCATGGAGTAAAACTTGTGGTACTCCATTCTCGAACATTTCTTGAATTCAGTAAATTTAATTACCTTATCCATATCTCAATCTAATTAAAGTTTCATTAAAACTCTACTTAGTTTTAATCTAAAAATCATAACCAAATAATTATTCAACTTTAGGAAAATTAATTATGTCTTTAATTGGGTTAAAGAACCAATGTCACTTAAAACATTGTTCACGATAAACCCAATCATCTTCCATCAAAATGAAATCTTCACAGAAATCATAGCAGTATACATTCGATATAAATTTCCATATCGGGCCGATACTACAAATTAAATAACGGCAAGGCCTTTTTAAATTCCATAAATAGTAAACGCCTTCCTTCACAGAAGCTCACCTCGATTATCACTAAATTGAATTCCATTCAATTCCAATTTCTTTTATTAAATTGAAAAACTTTACTTTGGAAAATTTCCATTAAATCTTAGAATTATAGTTTTATAAATTCCAAATCTTAACTTCACTGTTAATCGGGTTTAAGAACTAATGTTGTTTAAAACATTTTTCACAATAAACCTAAAATCAACTTCCATTTAATTCCAATTATATTTATTAATCGGAAAATTTCCTCAATCTTAGTTAAAAGATTTATTCTTTTCACAGCTAGGTTTAAGAACAATGTTAGTGAAGACAACATTCATGACAAACCCAAAATCCAATTTGATATGAAATACAAGGCTCTAAATAGAAATCACATCGACTTATATTCAATATCAAATTCTGAGACCAACGGATATCGTATTAGGAACAACGATATCTATTTCTTCCAAATTCCTCAACAATATCCATGTAATAACGGAATCCAATATCGAAATATTCCGAATATTTTTTCCATTCTAATTCATACGTCGGAAAACTCTGGTTAGATTAAAACCATTTCAATTCCTTTTAGTTCTTTATTCTAGTTGTTAGCTAGTTCATTTAGATAAAAATATCCTTTATCTTTACAAACATGAAATATTTTATCCAAAATCTATTCAAATCATTTATCATGATTTTACATAATGTATTTGTGTCCATCCGAAATCGGACATCAAAATCATATTTTGATTTTTCACTAAATATTATGTTAAAATATTCGCTATCTCTGAATTGGAATCAAACTCAATAAATTACCATATAATTTTATTTATATGGATTCCATACAATGCATGTATTCCAAAATAGTGTTAAACAACTGTTAAACATTCAATTCACATCTAGAGTGCAATTTTCAATTGTATAAACATTAAACAATTAAATAATGCTTATAACAGTCTATCAACCAATTGGTTGACATAAACTAAACACAAGGGAGATGTGTGAAGTTATTATCATCCCCAGACCCGTGTGGGGTTTTCAATCAACATCCAACGATTATTATTTGCATACCTGGGAATGTGTAAAATTATCGTCCTAATACCTATGTGGCGTTTAAATCCCAATCTATGTGAATTTATCTACGGTTTAATAATAATAGCATCAAAGCTATAAACATCCATCAATCATCAAACAAATATTGCAATCACAGGCAATAAGTATATACTCAGTTATAAAAATAAATAATTGTACAAATAGTTTGAATGAGAGTTCTCACCATTGGTTTCCACTCCGTCAGTTTTTGATTGGCGGTCCTAGTGTCGTTAAATAACGATGAGCATTTGATTGTTTACATCAAATGTTTTTCTCCAGCAAGAATTTCCATAATCTCCAAATCACTGCAAATTGGTTGCATTGCAAAGCTCTCATCGATACGATTCCAAGTGCCTAGTTTCGCTAAATCCCGAGTTCGTATGAAAAAGTTATGATCGTTCAAAGTAAAACAATTTTTTTTCTCTGGTCGGTTGTTAACAACCAAAATTTGGTCATTATTTCGGTTGTTTCCAACCGAAATTTGGTCAATATTTCGGTTGTTTACAACCGAGCAGACTATTAAACTCCAAATTTTTGCAACTTCATATTTAAAATGATATCGGCTAATGCTCAAAGGCCTATGACGTTATATACATGCAAATGAAGCTTCTATAACTCGCCAAAGCAACTCATAACACCAAACTCACATGCACAACATTCATACAAGAAATTTTCTATGATTTTGATTATAAATTCTAAAATGGAAAAATTTTCTAACCAATGCAATCAAATGCGATATAAGCGAATTGCGAAGTCTTAGAACTTTGCCGGGGCGACATTGGAGCTTCACAAGACACCAAATCAATTAGTAGCTTATGAATTAGGTTGTATGGACAATTCTAATCATTTATTTCCAATTTAATGAAACATGAATATATGAAATTGACTAAGTTTCACTTGCCTATCCAATTCAGTAGCATATGCAAACTCAAATGAACTCTAAACTACACTCCTATAAGCTTGTGGCATAAACGTGGGTTCATAAATAACTCACAATTCTCTTGCCTTCGATCTTAATATGGAAGAAGGAGGGGCATAACTAAGATAGAAAACTCTGTCTTCCAATATAGCACACAAAACTTCAATCTACACATGAATGCACCAATTTTCCTATGAATTAGGTTTAGGAAATCTCAAAAATAGAAAAGGAATTGAGTTGGAGAAGATGAAGATGGAGGAGCTTACCTAAGCCTTTACACTTGATTTGCACTTGATTTCAACAAGGATTGGAGCTTCAAGATCAAGCTAGTGCTTCAGGAATTTTAATTTCCCATTACCTCTCCCATGTTTCTATTCCCCATTACCTATCCCATGTTTCTATTCCCCATTACCTCTCCCATGTTTCTATTTTTGGTTAAGTGTTAGAATGAATGAAGAGAAGAGGGGGTCAATTGGATATGTGGAGTGTTTAGGTTTATCCAAACCAAGACCCAACCAAGGTGCCAAATCTTCGGAGCTCGGAATATATCTAAATTTATACTTTTCGATCACATAAACGACATTTCAAACTCAATGGAAATGGTTTCAAGTCCAAATTCATCAATATGCAAAAAGTGATAATTTGGTCTTAGATCCAATGAAAAAGACTAAAATTTCTCCAACTCCAAAGGTATCAATATTTATAGTTTTCGAACACACGAATGACATTTTGAACTCAATGCAAGTGGTTTCGAGTCCAAATTCATCTGTATGCAAAATGTGAATTTTCTACGGGCTATATATACCTTTTAAAAATATATTTAGATTCCATAGCGACTATTCTAAATTTTAGTTTAGATCTAACTTGCAATTTATAAAATGAAATCTCAATTTCTTACATTCGTTAGAAAATTACAATTCAAAATATTCCAACGTTCCTTGTTTTATCAAATTCTAACTTGTATTGAATTCTATATATTCATTCAAAGTTTAAAACCAAATTTTCAAACTACCACGCTATTTCGAGTTCATTTTATATAAATTCTATATTTATACATTCTAACTTTGATTAAAATAAATTTTAAATCGTTTATTCTCAAAATAACTCATAGAAAATATTTTACTTCTATAAAAATCAATTAAAAATAAATTTTAAATTGATTCCAGAAATACGGATTGTTACAATCTCCCCCACTTAAAATCTTTTCGTCCTCGAAAAGGAAGAAGGAACTGAATGTTGTTTACTTAACCAACTCAACTTTTACTTGACTCATGTTCTTCAACTTTTCAGTTTCTAAGAACTTTCTAATTTCTCAAATTTTGGCTAACGCCTAAAATTTTCGTAAAATTTTGCCATAATCTCCTTTGTACGGGTTGATTGGTACAACTACAAATGGCCTATACTGTATCTCATATATCCATAGAAAATCCAAAAGGCAATCGGCTCATAAAATCATCAAAGCCAATCAATATAGTAAATATGTACCTATTTGTTGGGCATACAATTTTATTCCTCTTCTTAGCTTCCAGGCTATGACCTGTTCAATATATATATACATGTATATGTATCTAATTCCAATCAATTTTCATTTCAGTTCAATAATTGATTCAATTTGGCTTAATTTACCTTTCATTTTCATATTAGTTTTATTGTTCCAATATTTTTATTAGTTAACTAATAATCACACATCACTATCAGCAATCAATTAGTTGATTAGCTTTTCGAATATATAACTTCAACATACTCAAAAATCATATTTCAATGCAAAATCACAAATATAAACCCTAACTAAGTTTTGGTTCTCACATTAGTCAATTGGAATCATATAGATATCCCACTTTCGAAACTTGAACATAAATACTGGTGATGTCATGACAATCATTATAATCATCTCCTGGCGACTAAAGTGTGATTCTATATCTATCCGTTATATTTGAGACTTCGAATATATGTTCATGATGCGTATATGCAAAATCTTCTTATACTCGATAGTCCAAACTCAAATAAAATACTTAAATCTTATTATAAGATACAATTTTCAAATCTAAACTCAAATAACACTCTTTAAACTCATTATAGGGAACTACTAACCCTATCTCTAACGAGTTACTTCTTATAGGATGTTACTAATCCTTTCTCTGATGAATTCTGTAACGACCAGGGTTTCGCCCGACCCGATCGATCGCAAAATCGACCCAGACCATTCAAAACCAGAATACGTTAACTCTGGGAATACAACAACATCAGAACAATAACAGTATACTTTTATAAACATCATAATAATGTTACATCAGAGTACAGTACATATCAGAGTATATTGAATAAAATTACAGCGGAAGATAAATTACAATAAATTAAATACAATTCACAGCGGAAGAATTTGATGCTCTGGACACAGCTTTAGGCTTCAATCCAGAATCCTGCTTGAGATAAGAACCTATAGATAAACTACTCGACCGCCCATGTGGAGAAGAGGGCACCCGAGTTTGTAAAGGTGGAAACAAACAATGGGTCAGTCATGGGACTGGTGTGAGAATTCTAAACTAATTTAACTAATAGTAATAAGGCAAATCCAAGGACCACGCTGCTAACGCGGAACGGGTTTACTCTAATGGATTGCTGGTGCATAAAGTAAAGTAAATCGTTAAACAACACAATGCTTTTAAAAAAGTGAAAATTAGGCTCACATCCCTATTTTCAAACTTAATTAAAGCCACGTCCACCCATACTTTTATTTATAAATCCGGTCCCTAAAATCAGATGCCGCCCAAACTTTTGATCCCTTCCGCCTGCTCCTCAAGTCCCCTTCGCCTTTTTCAATTTGTGGCAAAAAAAAAGCGCTCATGCATAAAAAAAAATTCTAAATTCTGGAAATAATCCCAGGAGCCCACGCAAACTGAAAAAAAAAGTTGCATACATGTATGCAACTATTACTGATAGTTGCATACATGTATGCAACTTTTTAAATACACATGCAAAAAAGATCCGCAAGCCTGCTGAATAATTGCATACAAGTATGCTGTTATTCAAAATAGCTGCATACTTGTATGCAGTAATGTGTTGAAAGTCGAAGGCGTGACAATATGTGCATACTTGAATGCATATTTTCTGCATAACTGCATACTCGTATGCATATATGCAAGCATGCGTGTTTTCCATGCAGAAATCGAATAGATGCATGAAATCATGCATGTATTTCGGAAAATCTGCATACATTTATGCATATATGCTGCTGTATGATGCGAAATTGAAACAGATGCATACATGTATGCAACTATTTGAAATATGTGCATGTTTTTATGCATTTTACTACATTTTTCGTTGTTTTATGTATTTTTTGATTTTGACGTGTTTGTTGATTGATTTTCCACCTGATTTTTTTGGCGTGAACATGTTTTATTTAATTATGAATTTACGTGATTTTTTTATATTTTTTTTATATTTTTTATATGTTTTTGAAAAATAGGGACCTAATTTACAATAAGTTTAGGACCGGATGTGAGCCTAATTTTGAAACTTAATAGGGACCTGTGACAAACGGACCCTTTAAAAAAAAAGAAACCATCATAAGACTCAAGTCCCATCACACAATGCAATGCAAACTGGAGGATAGAGTTTTACCTTATAATGGTCAAAAATGCTTAATATGATAAAAACAAATTTGATATTATTATTAGTGTATTTATGTTTCAAAAACATTTCAAAGTAAATGTATCAATCCTAGGAAGCATAACTACCATATACTATGCCTCCATACTAGTAATACAATCAAATCTGTATGAGGTCATATTGGAAATTGGGTTTCCATCATGATTCAAGGCTAGGGAGGAGCTCCTTACCGATTGGAGACACTCTAGCTAATGTGTCTCAGGATTCCCCGCAGTTAACCCTTGGATCCTGCATGGCCGGTCCACACATACAACTTCGTGGATTAGTTATTCCTGAACACACGTTTCCCGATCCTATAGGACCTATCATCCGAGGCGCGCCTCATTCCATCATCCACATAAGTAAAATATCAGCCAGTTTAAGCACTGACACTACCCCTAGCTAGAAAGAAATGTGCTGCTCTCCCTGCGTTCCCTTCTCCCGTTTAAGACTCAACCGGGTTATGAGGCTCGTGAAGCTACGTAATACACAAAGCTATGCTTAATCAAGCCATGCTTTGATCATCACCACAAGTTTCTGCTTTTCAACAAGAAACCTTGATCATTGCATCTTAGTATGCCACACCGTCACTACATATCACACTACCAATCCTTTGCCGAAATATACAAAAGGGCGTTAAGCAAGAGAATGTATTCTCCGCCACCAATCATTCATACATTTGGCAGAAAATTAATAAATACAACATAAAGGAGTACGATGTCAGACACACATTCCATTTATAAGCCCGTTCTGGGTCTGAACGATACTGGAGATACCCTCGTCCTGTATGTCCAATACGAAAGGGAGGTACCGCATATCCGTGCAATCAACATATACGTCTGAACGGCCACCCCTGACTCCCCTTCAAGGTAGCTACTCCAATCATGGGCCTCAGTAACGACACATCCATTCGATGTGAAGTTCGTTGGTCTTACACCATCTTCAATTTCTTCGATTGTTAGTCGTCGTATTCATTATTCAGAATGGGTTAAACCCGGTCTTTCCGAATAACTCACATGATTTAAAATTAGGTGCTATATATAAAACACATCAACACGTCATTCCAATTCAGAATATCCTTTTAATAGAGTATTCACATTATTAGGGAAAGGTTTCCATTAATTTTATCAAAGATAAATCTTTCAACTTATTCTTTAAACTTCCTTAATTCACCTTCAATCTAATTAAAGATTTATTTAAACTTTATTAAGTTTAGTCTTCTAAAATCATTGTTAAATGACTAATCACTTTTCTGGAATTAATCTTATCTTTAATCCGGGTTTAAGAACTGATGTTATTTAAAACATAGTTCATGAGAGACCCCATTTCATGTTTCATTAATTCCCAATTTAATATATAATATCAGGCATCTCTCCTTTTAGAAAATTCCATTTAATCTTAATTAAAAGATTAATTAATAACAAATCAAAATTTCACTATTTATTTGAGTTTCAAGAACTAATGCCCTTCAAAACATTGTTCACAAACAACCCATAATCAATTTCCTTTTTATTTCAATTATATTTAATAACTGGAAATCTCATTTAAATCTTAATAAAAAGGAAATTGATTATGGGTTGCTTATGAACAATGTTTTGAAGGGCATTAGTTCTTGAAACTCAAATAAATAGTGAAATTTTGATTTGTTATTAATTAATCTTTTAATTAAGATTAAATGGAATTTTCTAAAAGGAGAGATGCCTGATATTATATATTAAAATTAATGGAACATGAAATGGGGTCTCTCGTGAACTATGTTTTAAATAACATCAGTTCTTAAACCCGGATTAAAGATAAGATTAATTCCAGAAAAGTGATTAGTCATTTAACAATGATTTTAGAAGACTAAACTTAATAAAGTTTAAATAAATCTTTAATTAGATTGAAGGTGAATTAAGGATGATTAAAGAATAAGTTGAAAGATTTATCTTTGATAAAATTAATGGGAACCTTTCCCTAATAATGTGAATACTCTATTAAAAGGATATTCTGAATTAGAATGAGGCGTTGATCTGTTTTTTATATAGCACCTAATTTTAAATCACGCGAGTTATTCGGAAAGACCGGGTTTAACCCATTCTGAATAATGAATACGGCGACTAACAATCGAAGAAATTGAAGATGCTGCAAGACCGACGATCTTCACATCGAATGGATGTGTTGCTACTGAGGCCCATGATTGGAGTAGCTACCTTGAAGGGGAGTCAGGGGTGGCCGTTCAGACATATATGTTGATTGCACGGATATGCTGGTACCTCTCTTTCGTATTGGACATACGGGACGAGGGTATCTCCAGTTTCGTTCAGACCCAGAACAGGCTTATAAATGGAATGTGTGTCCAACATCGTACTCCTTTATATTGTATTTATTAATTTTCTACCGAATGTATGAATGATTGGTGGCGGAGAATTCATTCTCTTGCTTAACACCCTTTTGTATATTTCGGCAAAGGATTGGTAGTGTGATATGGTGTGACAGTGTGGCATACTAAGATGCAATGATCAAGGTTTCTTGTTGAAAAGCAGAACCTTGTGGTGATGATCAAAGCACAGCTTGAATAAGCATAGATTTGTGTATTACGTAGCTTCACGAGCCTCACAACCTGGTTGAGTCTAAAACAGGAGAAGGGAACGCCGGGAGAGCAGCACGTTTCTTTCTAGCTAGGGGTAGTGTCAGTGAACTGGCTGATATTTAACTTATGTGGATGATGAATGAGGCACGCCTCAGATGATAGGTCCTATAGGATCGGGAAACGTGTGTTCAGGAATAACTAATCCACAAAGCTGTATGTGTGGACCGGCCCTGCAGGATCCAAGGGTTAACTGCGGGGAATCCTGAGACATTAGCTAGAGTGTCTCGAATCGGTAAGGAGCTCCTCCCTAGCCTTGACTCATGATGGAAACCCAATTTCCAATACGACCTCATACGGATTTGATTGTATTACTAGTATGGAGGCATAGTATATGGTAGCTATGCTTCCTAGGATTGATACATTTACTTTGAAATGTTTTTGAAACATAAATACACTAATAATAATATCAAATTCATTTTTATCGTATCAAGCATTTTTGACCATTATAAGGTAAAACTCCATCGTCCGGTTTGCGTTGCATTGTGTGATGGGACTTGAGTCTTATGATGGTTTCATTTTTCTAAAAAGCATTGCGTTGTTTAACGATTTACTTTAATTTATGCATCGGCAATCCACTGGAGTAAACACGTTCCGCATTAGCAGCGTGGTCCTTGGATTTTCCTTATTACTATTAGTTAAATTAGTTTAGAATTCTCACACCAGTCCCATGACTGACCCGTTGTTTGTTTCCACCTTTACAAACTCGGGTGCCCTCTTCTCCATACGGGCAGTCGAGTAGTTTTTCTACAGGTTCTTATCTCAAGCAGGATTCTGGATTGAAGCCTAAAGCTGTGTCCAGAGCATCAAAGTCTTCCGCTTTGTATTGTATTTAATTTATTGTAATTTATCTTCCGCTGTAATTTTATTCATTATACTTTGATATGTTCTGTACTCTGATGTAACATTATTATGATGTTTATAAAAGTCTGTTGTTATTGTTCTGATGTTGTCGTATTTCCAGAGTTATTCGGGTTTTGAACGGTCTTGGTCGATTTTGCGATCGATCGGGACGAGCGAAACCCGGGCCGTTACAGTTGGTATCAGAGCTGGTTGCTTAATTCGTAGAGATGATAGGGGGTTCTCTCTTCGCGTTTGGTGGCGAACGGGAGACTCTTACCCCTACATCTCCCGACAATGTGGGTTGGTCGAGTCGAGAGGCTGGCCGTAAAAGCAGTTCTGAGGTATCTCTGTAAGCCACGATGGGAGGTTAGCCCACTGCCTTGGGTCTTACAAATTCTTTCGTTCGGTTCTAATGTGTCTTGTTCTCGTGCTTTGTAAACCTAAGCTCCGATACCACCTATCACGATCTAGACTTCCCCAATCTCTCAAGAAACGGAGGAGCACAGATTGTGTTGAGAACACGACGCATCAGAACACAAACATGAGAACATTTCATTGCTGTTACAACAATTTACATCAGATTACAAGATATCAAAGTACATATAAATAATTTACAACGGAAAAAATGAAAGATTTAAAATACATAAATTAAAAATGTATGAATACAATGTATAGCAGAAATACATCATCTAAACTGCAACAGAAGGAAATACACGGATACAAGGCTTTCCGAATATAGCTCTAGTTGTAATCTAGGATCCTATGAAAAGAAATATCTACAAATATAAAACTACTAGTTGCCCATGTGGAAAATATGGGTACCTAGAGTTTAGGTAGAAACAATAAACTCCGTTTCAGTCATGGGACTGGTGTGATAACTTAAAACAGTTATTAAACTTTACTTCAAAGTAAGGTAATTCTTAGGACCACGCCGTATGTCACAGAATAGGTTTACTCCCATGAGTACTAGTTTATATTCATAAAACAATGCAATGCTTTTTGAAAACTGAAGCTATTATAAGACTCAGGTCCCATCACACAATGCAACGCAAGCCGGAGGACAGAGTTTTCCTTTATAATAGCCAGACATGCTCGATATGTTATAAAACAAATCATTTTGATATTACTATAAGTGCATAGTGTCAAAATTTTTTTAAATATAAATGTATCAATCCTAGACGACATAGGTACCATATATTATGTCACCATACATAGGTTTACAATTAAAAACGAAAAGTCGCATATTGGAAATTGGATTTCCATCATGAGTCAAGGCAAGGGATGTCTCCTTACCGATTTCGAGACACTCTAGCAAATGCCTCAGGAATCACACTCTAGTGAGCCCTTAGATATTCAGGGTCGGTCCTCTCTTACTTTTAAGGATTGGTTATTCCCGAACATACGTTTCGCGGTCCTATAGGACCTATGTCTGAGCCTTTTAATCGGCTCAATATCCGAGGCGCCTGATAATCCATCATCCACATAAGTAAAAATGTCGAGGCTCCATACCATGAAACCACTTCTAGCTAGAAAGAAACGTATGCACTCCCTGCAGTCACTACCCCATTTTTGACTCATACCGGGGTGTGAGGCTCGCGAATTAATAATATTCACAAAGCTATGCTACTTAAAGTCGTGCTTTGATCATCATCCACAAGACCCTGCTTTTCAACAAAAGCCTTGATCATTTGCATCTTAATATGCCACATTGTCAATTTATGCCATACAACTGATATCTATCAATATATAACCTCTAAGCTCGTACGTCTCAGAGAAAGGTGTTAAGTAAGAGAATAAATTCTCCGCCATCAAACAGATATATATTTAATAGAAATCAATTAATATAGAACGAAATATAATGCTAGACGTATTCCATTTACAAGTTTGTTCCGGGTCTGAATGAAACTGAAGGAACCTTATTCCTCGTCCCATATGTCTAATACATGAGAGAGGTCCTTGCATATTCGATCGATCTCCAAGTATGTCTGGATGATCACCACTTATTTCCTCGTCTTGGGTGTACAACCTAATCAACACATTAGTAATCATCCAAACGATGTGAAGATCTCCGGTCTTTAACCACCGTCTTCATATCTTCAACTTTTAGTCGTCGTAATAGTTATTCAGAGTGGGTTAAACCCGGTCTTTTCGAATAACTTCCATAACTTTAAAATCAAGTGCTATAAAAAGACATCTTACGCCTCATTCCAATCCAAAATATTCTTTTATTAAATATTCATTACATTGGGGAATATTCCCGTAAATCTTATCAATATTTATTTCAATTAAACTTCTTGTTTAAATCTTTCTTTTTAAAACAATTGCAAAAGATTTTGTATTATCTTTTTACAAAATTTAAACTAAATTTAAGGTTTATCAAATCATTCTGGATAATCGAGCCTTACCAAAGTAATCATAATTTTATTATCCTAATACCAGCCTGTCCATCTCATGAAGCAAAACTGGTAGTACTTCATATCTAACACCCTTTGTGTTATCAGTAAAATAAATTACCATTTTACATTTCAAATCTAATTAGAGATTTAACTATCGCATGGAGTAAAACTAGTAGTACTCCATATCAAACACCCATTGTGTTATCGATAAAATAAATTACCATTTTAACGTTCACATCTAATTAAAGATTTAAATGTCGCATGGAGTAAAACTGGTGGTACTCCATTCTCGAACATTTCTTGAATTTGGTAAATTTAATTACCTTATTCGTATCTCAATCTAATTAAATATTCGTTAAAAATCTACTTAGTTTTAATCTCAAAAATCATTACTTAATGATTTTTCAACTTCAGAAAAATTAATCATGTCTTTAACTGGGTTAAAGAACCAATGTTGCTTAAAACATAGTTAACGGTAAACCCAATCATCTTCCATCAAGATGGAATCTTCACAGAAATCATAGCAGTATATAATCGATACAAATTTCCATATCGGGCTAATACTATAAACGGAATAATGGAAAGGCCTTTTTAAATTCCATAAATAGCAAATGCCTTCTTTCAATGAAGCTCACCTCGATTATCACTAAATCGAATTCCATTCAATTCCAATTTCTTTTATTAAAATTAAAAACCTACTCAGGAAAATTTCCGTTAAATCTTAGAATTAAGATTTATAAATTCCAAATCATAACTTCACTGTTAATCGGGTTTAAGAACTAATGTTGTTTAAAACATTGTTCACAATCAACAGAAAATCGGCTTCCATTTAATTCCAGTTATATTTATTAATTGGAAAACTTTCTTAAATCTTAGTTAAAAGATTTATTCTTTTCACAGCTGGGTTTAAGAACAATGTTATTAAAGGCACCATTCACGACAAACCCAAAATCCAAGTTGATATTAAATACAAGGCTCTAAATCGAAATCATATCGACTTATATTCGATATCAAATTATGAGACCAACAAATATCGTATTGGGAATAACGATGTCTATATCTTCCAAATTCCTTAACAATATCCATATAATCATGTAATCCAATATCAAAATATTCCGAAGATTATTTCCATTCAAATCCATTCCAGTTCATATATCGGAAAACTCTAGTTAGATTAAAACCACTTCAATTTCTTTCAGTTCTTTATTCTAGTTGTTAGATTGTTCATTTAGATAAAAATATCCTTTATCTTTACAAATATGGAATATTTTATCCGAAATCCATTCAAATCATTTATCATGATTTTACATAATGTATTCGTGTCCATCCGGAATCGGACATCAAAATCATATTTTGATCTTCACCAAAAATTATGTTAAAATATTAGTTATCTCTGAATTGGAATTAGACTCAATCAATTACCATATAATTTTATTTATATGGATTCTGTACATCGCATGTATTCAGAAATAGTGATAAACAACTATTAAACATTCAGTTCACATCTAGAGTGCAATTTTCAACTGTGTAAACATTAAACAATTAAATAACGCTTATAATTGTCTGTCAATTAATCGGTTGACCTACAACTAAACACAATGGATATGTGTGAAGTTATTATCATACCCATACCCGAGTGGGGTTTCAATCAACATCCAATGATTATTATTTGCATACTTGGGCAATGTATAAAATTATCGTCCCAATGCACGTGTGGGGTTTAAATCGCAATCCGTGTGAATTTATCTATGGTTTAATAATAATAGCATTAAAGCTGTAAACATCCATAATCATCAAAAAATATTGCAATCACAGGCAATAAGTATATACTCAGTTATAGAAATAAATAATTGTACAAATATTTTGAGTGAGATAGTTCTCACCATTGGTTTCCACTCCGTCGGTCTTCGATTGACGGTTCTAGTGTCGTTAAATAACAATGAGCATTCGATTGTTTACATCGGTTGTTTTTCTCCATTAAGAATTTCCATGAGCTCCAAATCACTCCAAATTGGTTTCATTGCAAAGCTCTTGGCGATACGGTTCCAATGCACCTGGTTTCATTGAATTTTGAGTTCATATGAAAAAGTTATGATCGTTTAAAGTAAAACAAATTTTTTAATTTTCTTTGGTTGGTTGTTAACAACCAAAATTTTCTCATAATTTCGGTTGTTTACAACTGATATTTGGTCAATATTTCGGTTGTTTACAACCGAGCAGACTGTTAAACTCCAAATATTTACAATTTCATATTTAAAATGATAATGGGTAATTCCCGAAGGCCTATGATGTTATATACATGCAAATGAAGCTTCTATAACTCGCTGAAGCAACTCATAACATCAAACTCAAAGGCACAACATTAATACAAGAAATTTGCTATGATTCTGATTATAAATTTCAAAATGGGCAAATTTTATAACCAATGCAATCAAATGCGATGTAAGAAAATTGTGAAGTCTAAGAAGTTTGTCGGGGCGACAATGGAGCTTCACAAGACACCAAATAAACTAGTAGCTTATGAATTAGATTGCGTAGACAATTCTAATCATATATTTCCAATTTAATGAAACACGTATATATGAAGTCGACTAAGTTTCAATCCAACACACTAGCACATGCAAACTCAAATGAACTCTAAACTACACTCCTACAAGTTATAAGCTTGTGGCATAAATGTGGATTAATAAATAACTCACAAAGCTCTCGCATTTGATCTTAATATGGAAGAATAAGGCGCATAACCAAGCTACAACACTCTCTCTTCCAATATAGAACACAAAACTTCAATCTACACATGACTGCACAAATTTTCTTATGAATTAGGTTTAGGAAATCTCAAAAATAGAAGATGAATTGAGTTGGAGAAGATGGAGGAGCTTACCTCAGCCTCTACACTTGATTTGCACTTGATTTCAACAATAATTGGAGCTTCAAGATCAAGATAGGAATTAGGGAATTTTTATTTCCCATTACCTCTCCCATTTTTCTATTTTTGGCTAAGTGTTAGAATGAATGAAGAGAAGAGGGGGTCAATGGTTATATGGAGTGGCTAGGTGTAGCCAAACCAAGACCCAACCTAGATGCCAAATCTCCGAAGCTTGGAATATATCGAAGTTTTTACTTTTCGATCACCTAAACGACATTTTGAACTAAATGGTAGTGGTTTCGAGTCCAAATTCGTCCATATGCAAAAGTGATATTTTGGTCTAAGATCCAATGAAAAAGACCAAAATTTCTCCAATTCCAAAGGTATCGATGTTTATAGTTTTCGAACACGCAAATGGCATTCTGTACTCAATGGAAGTGGTTTTGTGTCCAAATTCATCCGTATGTAAAATGTGATTTTTCTACGTGCTATATATACCTTTTAAAAAAATATTTAAATTCCATAGAGACTATTCTAAATTTTAATTTAGATATAACTTGCAATTTATAAAATGAAATCTCAATTTCTTACATTCATTAGAAAATTACAATTCAAATTTATAAAATGAAATCTCAATTTAGATCACATAGAATAGTTCTAACATGATAACATAAGGTGACAATTTAAATCACATAAGATAGATCTAACATGTTAACATAAGCTGACAATTTAGATCACATAGAATAGATCTAACATGATAACATAAGGTGACAATTTAGATCACATAAATAGATCTAACATCTTAGCATAAAGGGATAATTTAGATCACATAGAATAGATCTAACATGATAACATAAGGTGAAAATTTAGATCACATAAAATAAATCTACACACATCCACATCATAGCATATCATAAAAGTTACAAACCAAGATCCACAATAATAACATAGTAGAACAATTCACAATTGAATTGGATCTAGAGAAATAGATCTATCATAATATCTAACAATAACATACATTCAGGGTTTACAACGTATCCAAATCACACTCTTTCCTAATTCACCTTTATTTATTTAAACCTAAAAGCAACTAGAACTCACTATGATTGGATTGCTAAGATGATAGAAAAGGTGTCGAGTCTATGCTTGAATCTCAAATTTGATATGCTTTATTTTATAGAATAAGATGAGAGATCCTAGTTCAGTTCAGACTCCGACAGAATTTGGCCGACATGATTTCTAATGAAGAAATATGTGAAATAGCTATATGTATTTATAGCTGCAGAACCCTCTGGAATCGACTGCCACATAAGCCCTAGGGTAAATCAGGTCGCGGGTCGCCTCCCACTTGGGCAAAGGCCCGAATACCAAAAAAAAACCTATACTGGGCGCACTTTACAGGTGCGCCAGTGTAAAAATACATGGGCGCACTTGTCAAGTGCACTGGGAATTTCTGATTTTTCTGCCAAACTTCTATCGTCCATAACTTCATCATACGTTATCCATATTACGCAAACCAGGTGTCTATCTTGACCAGAATTTTGAGATGGACGCAAGGGCGCAGTCCATTTCCCTTAATTCTGAATATTAAATTAATTATTCTTTAATTTATTCATTTTAATGTTATTAAATTTCGGGGTGTTACATTCTCCCCTACTGAAAGGATTTCGTCCTCGAAATCTTCAAGTTGAAAAGAATGTATCCTACCAAACACCATCCATCTACTCATCCACCAAACATTGGCATCCATTGTCCTTAAAGATTTCTAATGCTCATATGAGTATATGCAAAGGTGTGTGTATATCTCCCAATACTAATGCGAAGATTAGGCGGTCTACTGATTCAGTTGACCTTCTTAATGCAATGTATGTTAGTGCCATGAATCCAATATGTATGCAAATAAGTCTATTATAACATATAAGCTCTACATGTGTGCACATTCATTCATCCAAATGCAACATCCATATGCTAGTTCACCCATTTTCATCCATAAAAGAAAAGAAAATGCACACACATCCATTTGCAGTATGAAAGTGATTGAGCTGATCTAGTGCCTAATGTGTGTGTATATGCATCCATAGGAAACCACTAGCAAACACTTTCATCCATCAAACATAACATGTATCAAATACATGTTTACAATCATGGGATTTCCTACCTAAAGGTCGAAGATTCGATCGATATGATATACTCAGATGATAGAAGAAGGCGTGGATAAAAGATTTGGGAAGAGAAGTTAAGAACATTCCCATAAAAAGAAAAGGGTACAAAGCGCAAAAATCTTGTCTTCGGTTTCTCCAAGTTGCATTCTCTTGGTTGTCTCCCCATTGAACCTTTAGCAACTTGAGCTCTTTATTGCGTAGCTTCTTAACTTCTGATCCAAGAATATAGGAACGAACTCGCCTGACTTTTGCCTCCCGGTCCACTTCTAACTCTTCCAACATACTCCGCTCAACAACTTCGGTGGTGTCACGCAAGCACTTCCGCGGATGAGAAACATAGAAAACATCGCGAATACCAGATAGATTTTCAGGAAGCTTTACTCTGTAGGCCATTTGGCCAATCCTCTCGGTTATGGGAAATGTTCCACAAACCTAGGTGCCAACTTCCCTACCGGTCCGAAGCGAACCACATTCCTCAGAGGTGACACTTTGATAAAAACTAAGTCTCCTACTTCAAATTCGAGGTTAGTCCTTCTCTTGTTCGCATAGGGTTTCTGCCTATCGTGAGCTGTCTTCATACGCCATCGAATTGGGTCGATCTTTTCGGATGTTTCTCTAACCATATCTGGTCCAAGTAATAGTCTTTCTATAGATTCCCACCAACTAGTTGGTGAACTATAGGGTCGTCTGTACAATGCTTCGAAGGGTGCCATGCCGATGCTGGCATGTTAGCTGTTGTTATAGGCAAACTCTACTAAAGGAAAATGCTCTTCCCAAGTCCCTCTGAAGTCTAGGATGCACAGCCTTAAAAGATCTTCTAGAATTCTGTTCACCCTCTCCGTTTGCCCATCGGTCTGATGACGATGAGCGGTGCTCAACGCAAGTATGTACCTAATGCTTCTTGCAAGCTCCTCCAAAATTCGCTAGTAAAGATGGGGTTGTGGTCGCTCACAATACCGGAAGGAACTCCATAAAGATGAACTATCTCTCGGACATAAATTGCTCTAACCTTGATGTCGTCCTCTTATTCTTAACTGGAATAAAGTGAGCGCTCTTAGCAAGTCTGTCTACCACAACCTAGATACTGGTGTTGCCTTTCTTCGATCTAGGCAAACCATCTATGAAATCCATAGAGATGCTCTCCAACTTCCACCGAGGAACCTCCAAAGAATGAAGTAAACCACCGGGCTTCTTTTGCTCGGCTTTGACTTGCTGGCAAACTAAACATTAGGAAACAAATTTGGCCAAATCATTCTTCATCCCAGCCCAAAAGAAAACCCTCTTCATGTCCCTGTACATCTTACCACCGCCTGGATGAATGGTCATCTTAGAATGGTGGGCTTCTTCTAGGACTTCCTTTATCAAGCTTCCAGTTTGAGGAACACAAAACCTTCCATCTCATCGCAACCACCCGTTTTCATCTATGGCATATCTGCTGAGGTGACTAGAAGTCTTCCCTCTTCTGAGCTTATCCATGATGTCTAGAATCTGTGGGTCACCTTGTTGCGAAGCTCCTATCTGGTCCATAAGAGTCGATCATATTTCCAAGGATGCAAACAAATCAAGCAAAATCTCGACGGAGGGTCTAAAATCAAAAGCTAATATGAACTCCAAGTTCTTTCATTCCACAAATAGAGGACTCAAGGCGACCCTCTACCTACTTAGTGCGTCAGCCACCACATTACCCTTTCCAGGGGTATAATAAATATAAAAATCATAGGAAGCAAGAAACTCCATCCACCGTTGTTGCCTTAAATTGAGATCCTTCTACAAGAACAGATACTTGAGAGATTTATGATCGGTGTATAACTCGAACTTCTCTCCAAGTAAATAATGACTCCATGTCTTTAATGCTACACTATGGCAACTAGCTCTGGATCATGGGTTGGGTAGTTCTTTTCATGAACTCTCAGCTGTTTACCCCCATAACACACTACTTTCCCTTCTTGCATTAGAACTGCATCAAGCCCTGTACCGCAAGCATCAGTGTAAAAGGTAAACACTTTATTTCCGTCAAGTAAGGTCAAGACTAGGGCTATTGTCAGAGCCCTCTTCATTCGTTGGAAAACAACATCACAGTCTATATCCCATGAGAACGCCAAGTTCTTCTTCGTCAGTCTGGTGAGTGGGGCTGATATCTTTGCGAAGTCCTTAATGAACTTCCTATAGTAACCTGATAACCCAAGAAAGCTTCTCACCTCAGTTGCATTTTTAGGAACCTACCAATCTTGCACTGCAACCACCTTCACGAGATCTACAGCTATCCCTTCTTTGGAGACCACATGCCCTAAGAATCTCACCTCTTTCCTCAAAAAATGGCATTTGGAGAATTTTGCTTTAAGCTGATGGTCACAGAGAGTTTTCAAAACTACTCTCAAATGTTAGGCATCCTCTTCTTTACTTTTGAAGAAGATCAAAATATCATCAAAATATCTTCTTTACTGATGGAACCCCATGGCCAAGTCTAACTGAGAAAATACCGAGGCACCAACAAGCTGATCAAATAAATCATCAATCATCGAAAGCAGGTGCCTATTCATCTCTGTGTGTTTATTCAGCTCTCTATAATCAACACACAAACGAAGCGAACCATCTGCCTTAGTTGCGAATACTACTAGAACATCCCATTTAGATATGCTTTGTCTGATAAACCCTTTCTCAAGTAGCTCCCCTACTTGCTTACTTAGCTCCCTTCTTTCCCTTAGAGACATATGGCGCACTGGTAATGCAACCGGCTTTGCACTGTCCACCTGATATATACGAAAATCGATCTCGTGCCTCGGAGGTAATCCCCGTACCTCATCAAAACATCAGAATAATCTCGGACTACTGGAATAGATTGTAGATCGTCGATAGATACATCAAAAGACTCTAGGAAACTAAGCATAACCGACACACGAAATCTCGAGGGTTTTCCCATGACAAGTAAGAAGCCTAATAACCCACTTCTCACAATCCAGAATGGCACCATATGTGGTAAGCCAGTCCATTCCTAGAACCAACCCATAGCCCATAAACCCTAGCACATATGCATCGCATTCAAACTCGACGCCTAACAAAGATATTTTCAAACCCCGACAAATCATAAATAAATGAGCCGGACCACCAATGGGTTTTGAAACAACTACGGGATCTATTACCATAGTAGTAATTAAGTGTAGAGATTTAACTATAGAACTTGATATAAATGAATGTGAGGCACCAGAATCAAAAAGTGTTCTAACAAGATGATTGGAAAAAGAAATCAAACCTTCGATGGAAGCTTTCATACCTCTATCTGGTGCACTAGCCACGAGAGCATTCACTTTCCCTCTAGAGGTTCCTGCCCTTTGACCTGGTCCTTGCTTCCTTGGGCACTCCCTAGAATAGTGTCCAACCCTTCACAAACGAAGTAAGCATTCCTCCTTTTCCTACAGTCCTGGGCCAAGTGACCTTCTCTCCCGCAACTATGGCACTTCCTCTTATACTTAGCCTTGTCATTCTTTCCGCCCTTTCTTGGATCATACCTTTTTATTTTGTGTTTTCTCAACCTTAACTTCTTCCTTTTCAGATTTATTTGAACTTGATCTATGTTCCCTTCCCAGGCCATCATTTTTCTCATCCTTAGGTTGTACTCCTTAGCCCTAACTTCCTTATTCTCCTTTTTACCATATTTGTGCAACAGGCTAACAAGTCTCTCGAAAGTTGCCTTCATCGCACGGAAATCCTTACGAAGCTCAAGAAAATTAGTCGTAGGTGATACTACAGCAGCTTCAGACGGTGGTTAGGCACTTCATTGCCCTTCGATATGTGCTGTAGTTTAAATACCTATGGAATCATGCCGGAATGGGGACACCTTTCGGGAAGAATCGGTCTCCCGGACAAAAAGAGAAAAAGGGAATCATTTGGATCGAGAGATACTTCCTATGGCTCTGGGGAATATGTTTTTCAAAACAGACTTTTCTTTTTGAAAACGCTTTCTTTTAAAACCTTTCTGAAAAATAATTTTCAAAAACTTTTATCTAATCTGGTAACCTTCAACTCTAATACCAAGTGTGACACCCCATGTCACGACCTGGGGATTTTGCGATCCTGGATACCGGCATATAACACCATGTCGACTATTCAAGCATCGAAAACACCAGATAGTCCATGAAAGAAATTAGAGGGTGACAATAGATAAGATAGAACTTAGAATAGAAGAAGAAGAAGAAGAACATACAACATCGGAGTAACATGAATCCCATAGCTGAACGAACAACATATAATAGATAACATATCTTTGAAATAAAATCAATATATATATACAGTAACATTATCAGAGTACAACACGTAAAACACAACGGAATAAACAATAGCTATATAATCCTAAAGCCTCCTGCTCCAAGCTTTCCAAGTATATCTGTAAAATCCTAACTACTTGACTGTCCATACACATTGGGAATCCAAGAGTTTAGGGAAAACAAAATAAACTCTGGGTCAGTCATGGGACTGGTGTGAGTAAAACAATTTAAACAGTTTGAACAATAAACGATATCTCATAAGACCACACCGTATAATGGAACGGGTTTTTCCCTTATGAAAATCCAAAGCATTTGATTTAACATCCAAAATCCTTTTGAACGAAATGATAAACTTTATATCAAACTCATTGATATTATAATAGTGTCTATCAATCACAATTAAATAATCAACTAGCAGAACGCTTTCATCTCACGTTCTACATATATAGTATACAATCAAAACCGCGAGCACTTATTGGATAATGGGTTTCCAACTATGACAAGGTATGGAACCACCTTTCAATAGTGTACCTCTAAAGAGGAATACACTGGGTTCAACAAGAACATCTTACAACCCGGCCACACATGATCGACCACTCATTTTGCTTGAGTGTATCGAATGTATACAACCAACGGTTGGGATCAACAACCGTTTCCCGAATGGGACAGCATCGAAAATAGAATATGTAATGAAATGAATATCTCTAGATAGGTGATAATACACCCTACTTGGCAGCCAACCACTTATCCATGCTGCCTGCCCGATTTTTGTCATTTCCCGGTTGTGAGGCTAGATTATCTCCGACAGTTCACACAATTATTCACTTTGAATGTCACATCGTCATACCCGCCAAATTACAAATTGATTTCCTAAAAAATACAATGGGTATACAGCTAAGAGAAACGAATTCCTCTGCCACCAAACATACATACGTTTGAAGAGATCAACTTACGTGATCCATTACATATACTCTGTCATACATTCTTCCATACAGGTTGTCTTGGGACTAGACAAACCGAAAGCACTATTCTGTAAACAGGACAACCCTTGTATAACTCCGTCTTCAATTATCTTCATCATATTTGATCGCCATGCTAACGCCCATACAGAGTGGTTTTCAGGTCATGAATCAGATCTCGGCCTCTCCGTATTGACGACGGAAAAATGGTCAAAAACTTCGATAGTCGGTGAGTTAACTATCAAAGAAAAACACGTGTGCAAACAATGATATTATTTCCAGATGGAAATTATATCGATCAATCATCATTGAACATTTATCTCTTTAGTTTATTGATTTATCCATTTCCTTTTTCCATATATTCAACATTCCTTATTTTCTAAATTTAGAAAATATATGTTATTAATCATTGGAAAACATTTCCATCTCTTTTTCCTGTATCACTCTCATTCCAGTATTCTTTATCATCAAACATTTCATTTTTTATGATTAGAAAATATCTCTGATTATACTTGGAAAATGCTTAGAAACTCATTCATTAGATTTAAACAGATGTTTAAATAAAACATCTCTATACCAATTCAAATCATTACCTTCATTAACTATATTCACTTAACCGAACTTTACTATCGAACTTTAACCATCTTAGTTAAAAACGAAGTCAATCAAGTTGGGGTATAACTACCTCTCAGACCTTAACTAAACAAGATTTCTAACTTCGAAATAGTCAAAGTTCACCTACTAAATCTTTAACAACTTCCTTACGTAACTCTCGGATTCTATTTACGAATCCACTTCTTTATTGAAAAACATTGGTTATAACGATAACGTTATAATCCCTACTTCTGAAATACCTAACTTCAAATATAACTTTTATTTATTTATTTGGATAAATAAACAAGTAACAAATTTAATAACAAATAAATAAATCTTGATTAAAAACAGAAAGTGAATAGTACTTTCTCGAATTCGATATAGCTCTCTTTCGAGTAATCTCTATTCGATTAACTCCTTCAAATAACTAATATTCGATTAACTCCCTTCGAATAACTTATATTCGATTAACTCACTTCGAATAACTAATATTTGTTTAGCTCACTTCGAATAAACTATATTCGATTAACTCACTTCGAATAAACTATATTCGATTAACTCACTTCGAATAACTAATATACGATTAACTCACTTTGAATAACTAATATTCGGCTAACTCACTTCGAATAAACTATATTCGATTAACTCTCCTCTAATGACTAATATCCGATAACTCCTTTCGAATAAACTAATATCGATAACTCCTTTCGAATAAACTAATATTCGATAACTCCTTTCGAATAAACTAATATTCGATAACTCCTTTAGAGTAAACTATATTCGATTAACTCTAATCAATTTACTCTAACTCTAATCGATTTAACTCTAATCGATTAACTCTAACTCTATTCGATTAACTCTAACTCGATTAACTCTATTTGATTAACTCTATTCAATTAACTCTATTCAATTAACTCTAATCAATTAACTCTATTCAATTAACTCTTATCAATTAACTCTATTCAATTGACTCTAATCAATTAACTCTATTCAATTAAATGTAATCAATTAACTGTAATCAATTAACTCTATTCAATTAACTCTAACAGAATAACTCTAATAAATTAACTCTATTTGTTTAACTCTAATCAATTAACTCTGATTGTTTAACTCTAATCAAATAACCCTATTTGATTAACTCTAATCAATTAACTCTATTCAATTAACTCTAATCAATTAACTCTATTCAATTAACTCTAATAAATTAACTCTATTCAATTAACTCTAACTGATTAACTCTTATCAATTAACTCTATTTAATTAACTCTAATCAATTAACTCTATTCAATTAACTCTAACTGATTAACTCTAATCAATTAACTCTATTTGATTAACTCTAATTTGGTTAACTCCTTTTAATTAACACATTTGGTTAACTCTTTTTGGTTAACTCCTTTTTTTTAACACATTTTGGTTAACTCCTTTTTCAATTCCTATTTCAAAATCAGTTTCCTTTATAAAATGTTGAGTTTACCTTCTACTTAACATATCGGTGTCAAAACCGATTTCTACTTCTCTATGTAAGTTCAGACTTAAATATTCAATTTATCCTATGATAAATTATTTTACTTAATTTATGAAAACATTGCTTATAAATTAATCTTATCCAATTATCTGCTGAAATAGATTTCTATTTAATACTTATTTTTCCAAACATTCCCTTTTGAAATTCTATTTACTTTCTAAATAAATATTCCTTTTATACTTATATTTATTTAACAAATAATTATCTCCTTCTGAATTCTATTTATTTAACAAACAAATACCTCCTTTTGAATTCTATTTATAAATGTTTTAAAATATTTCCCTTTTCTATTTGTTTCACAAATATTTTTCTTTTCAAAACCCTTTTGATTTTATAACTATTTGTCTTACAAATATTTTCCTTTATATTTCTTTTACAAATAATTTCCTTTATATTTTCTATATAAAGTCCATTGATTTTAAATAAATAATTTATTTTCAAAATACACTTTGAAAATCCCCTTTTCTATATCCTAGTATTCCTTACGGTATTTAAAATACCAAAATAACAATCATCGATATCATTCAACACACGTAATCAACACAGATTATATATCACATCATATATTACAATATATGAAAAACAGTAAAATAAATGTTGAGGAATCCAGTTAGATTCCTCCGACCTGTTTCCCTGCATCACAGATGTTAAACAATATAATTAACATCGATTTCATTTCAATATGAAGTATTCTACTCAACAGAATCAATATTTGATTAACGATTTACATATATCGTTATCTACAATTTCAACCAATACATAAGCAATTCAACCAAACAGTTAACACACAGCAATCAACAGATAATTATCAGTTCTAAAAATATGTTATAAAAATATAACTGTTCAGAGTTGGTGAGTTTTACTCACATTGGACTATCATTGTTAAATAACAATAATTGTCGATTGATTCAGACGGACAATTTGTTTTGCAATAAATTGCAATGAGCTCCGATTCACTCCTAGTCAGTTCCATTGTGTAGTGTCCGTCCACATGATCCCAACGGATCTGAAAGTGTGTAATTCTGACAACGTGGGAGAAAGATATTGAATTTACAACTTCGACGCATATTTAAATATCTTACTACATAATCAACCCTTCATTAACTAAATAAATTACAATTTAATTAGCCTAAGCCCATGTTTAACCCTTAACCCGCCTGCGCATCCCCTTTCTGTCACGAATACAACGCTGATCCCCTACAAACGCAACATACATGATCCCTTCCTCTCCCCGTATCTCCATCCACCAATTCACGATTTAAACTCAAACTAAATCCATTAGTTTGCTCACCGCCCTCTCTATCATCTGATACTACTTTCAATATACTCGAACACCCCCAGTAAAACGCGTACAATAGTAGCTCACCGTGCCCCAGAGATTTCGCATGACATTTTTACACCCTAATTCCCACCAAAATTTCACGCAAGGTGCTAAAACTGATTTCGAGTTCGAATCCACACACACGTCCACACATTGTCGCCGAAATCAAGCCCAGTACTAAGTCCTAGGCTCGCTGTATCTAAACGGACGAACAACAATGGGTTTCGAATGCAATGAAACCTAACTGAAAATAGAGAGTGGCAACTCAGGAATTCGAATATATTTGGTTTATGATTTATGAGATTTTATTGGATTTTATTAGGAATTGATGAGGATGGAAATTTTTACTGAAGAAAGAAATATTGGCGGCGCGATTTTCTTTAATCATAAAATGAGGAATTAGGTTTAGAAAGGTTGTGGTGAGGGTATTTATAAGAAGAGATATTATTTTTATTTTAAGCAATCGCTGTTTGTATTCGTCCTCTAAAATTCCTATGATCACATACGATATCCAAAAATCACGAAACTGGACATGCACCTTCAGTTCGACATTACGGACCCAACGAAACTAGTTTCGTCAAATTTTGACTCTGTTTGCTGACACAGCGTATTTTTAACCATTAGAATACCGACTGTTTTTCACATTAAAAATCCGTACGGCCACATACTGGCTCTAAAAATTACGGAAATTGAAATCTAGCAATAATTTAATATTGCGGATCCAACAAAATTGGTTTCGTCGAAAACAGAGGCCGTTTGCAAAACTGGCTATTTTAAAGCTCTAAATAACCCATTTAAATATATAAATATATTCAAAAACAATTAAATTAAATATAATCGTATATATACTCACATAGAATATCGTATAGCTTCAATTGGATTTATAACTCGATATTCAAATCTCGGTTGAATCGATATTCAATTTATATTGGAAAAATCCTTATATAATATAAATAAATCGCTATAATTTATAAAGGAATTCCATAGCGACTTTTTGAAATTTGATTTGGACATAAATCAAAATCTACACAATGAAATCCCGATTTTCTCTTCCATTAGAAAGATATACTTCACCAGCTCCGAACGTTTCTTGTTTCACAGAAATCCGATTTAAAACGGATTCTGTATATTCAATTGAAGTTCGTATCACCAAATTACGAACTGTCACGCCATTACGGCCTCGATTACAATTATATTATAATTCTACGTTCAAACTTCGTTTAAATAATATATTCGTTATTCGAATTCAATTCCAGACTAAAATATATATTTTGAATTGCCCAATTCACACAATATTGTGAATTCTACTATTCCCGTCTATTTCAGAAATTAAATACATTATTTAATTATTATATTAATTAAATATTCAAAATTATTTAATTAAACGACCATTAAATTACCAAACCATTATTTTAAATAATTAAATAAAATTAATTATTATACTGTATAAAAATATGGGACGTTACATTCTTCCCCCCTTAAAATAATTTCGTCCTCGAAATTGCTAAGGTAGAAAACAAACTCCATTGACTGGGTAAAAATTATTTATCCACTTCTTAACTTCAGTTTCAACTGAACCAATTTAATTTCAATTAAATATTAATTAATTCTTATCAATGAAAATTTTCAAAAATCCTGAAAATTTCCTAACACCCGAAATTTTCGAAATTTTTTGCCAACACCTCTTTTGTACTGGTCAATAGTTCAAGCTCTAACTCGCCTCTCTAGGCCTTCTTCAACCCAAAAGAAAATCAAACAGCCAAGCGACTTGCCAATTCGGCTCATCAAAATATTAAACCCATATATAATATAAACTGGTACCTTTTTATCAGGCATATCATTATATCCTTCCATCTGTTACAAATTCGGCATATACCAATGTCATCCCAATCAATTTTCCAGTCAATTAATTCTCAACACAATCATTCGCTTATCCAATCAAATTCTAATCTGTTTTTATCTACAAATCCAACCATTTGCTTATACCTAAGTCAAATTTCATTTCAACTCGAGTTTCATTTTGATTCCAAACTCTTAACTCGATTATCCAATTGCATTTCAAATTCAAATCCCAAAAATCCAATTTGTCTCGATATTATTCTAATCCAAATCAATTTCAGTGACCACTTAACTGGCTTTACTTTAATTCCAATTTGCTTTTACAAATTTTGGTTTAATTTGTTTTTAATTCAAAACAAATCTTTCCCTGGGAATTTTTAAATCATTTACCATATCAAAAATCAAATATTCCTTTTTGGAATCAAAGCAACTTGTTTTCTCAAAACATTTCCGAAAACAAAAATTTTGGTAGTAATCCGTCACTTAGAAAATCGAAAATCACACTGATGATGCAGCGCAGTCAACATCCGAATTATTTTCCAACGACCAAAGTGAGTTCAATACTATATCACTTTCAAAACCATTCTAAACACTTCCATTTTGAAATTCATTTCAAAATACTGTTCCCAATGCTTGTAAAATGATTTAAAATCTCCGAGGATTTTAAAATTCTCATATATTTAATTCAAATCCATTTACAAACATTTTCCAACTTTTCAAGGTTTGAATTTCAATTCTGATTTAAATTCAGATTTAATTCATTTCGTAACACTTATAGGAAATTTTGATTGGTTATTTACATAACTATTTCAATTATAATCTTATATGATTATAATCACAACCAATATATCCAATATATTATAATAATTCCAATATAAATCCCATATATCAAAATATAATTTGGGTAAAATTATTTCATTTACCCTCTTTTCAAAACATATCATGTCGACCCATCGTATTCGAGTGTTTAGAAACTCCTACTGATACAATGGATCAAACTAATCGATCAAAACCCATAAACAACTCAACTAATAAATCTCCGCAATATAAAACCACTTCATATCAAGTAACAAATACGTTCACTCATATATATACACTCAAACTCAATCTAGGGTATTACTAACCCCATCTCTACTGAGCCACGCCACAGAGCCAAGGTAATTACTTAACCTTAAGCTCTGATACTGCTGTAACAACCGGGGGATTTTGCGATCCTGGATATCGGCATATAACACCATATCGACTATTCAAGCATCGAAAACACCGGAAAATATGAAAGAAATTAGAGGGTGAGAATAGATAAGATAGAACTTAGAATAGAAGAAGAAGAAGAATATACAACATCAGAGTAACAGGAATCTCACATCTGAACGAAAAACATATAATGGATAACATATCTTTGAAATAAAATCAATATATGTATACAGTAACATTATCAGAGTACAACACTTACAACACAGCGGAACAAACAATAGCTATATAATCCTGAAGCCTCCTGCTCCAAGCTTTCCAAGTATATCTATAAAATCCTGACTACTTGACTGTCTATAATGACCCGGAAATTCCGAACGAAATAAAAATTTTAAATTGAACAAAACATCAATACATAAACGTATCGATAAAGGATAATTCAATTACAAGAACCAAAATATAAGTAAAAAAATCTTTTACTAAGATTCCAAGGCGTTGTTAAACTAAAGCAAGGCGAGTATAGTTAAGCTAAGTAACCATAGCACCATAGCCAAGCATCATTAAAACAATGTAAAGAAAAAGCGTAGCTAAAATCTTCACTAAGATAAACAATGTGTTTTTAGAAATGGATTAATTTGCAAATGAACAAAAGGGATCTCAACACCAACTAATATGAACACTAAGCTAGAACGACTTAGTAAATTAATCAAAGGCAAGACTTAGTAAATTCATCAAGGCTCGCACTCAAACCATTTGTGTGCAAGAATACATGGATTAATTAAGAAAAAAGAATAAGGAAAGACAAGGCCCATTTCAACCCATTGTTTATGCAAGACAAAAGTCACCATCTCAACTAAAAACAAGGCATTGGAATAGGATAAAGGAATGTATGAATAAAGCCATAAATATCCAAGTTCTTGCGCAGAGAAAACATTGGAACTTTCTAGCTAAAGACAAGGGTTTGAGTTAGATAATACTTCTCATAAAAGTATAAAAGAAAACATAGAAGAGACAAGTGATTAGAGAGGTAAACACTTAAGTGTTTACAAAAGATAATGATCAAAGAAACCCTTACACAAACAAGACCGGCGCAGCAAGCATTAAATGCAAAGCATAATTGGATTTGGCCATTTTTGATTTAAGTTTTATTTACTTTAAGTGGTGTAAATTGTGTAGCCAAACACATATGCATCACTGTATACAGCCGTGGGTTCAAAGTAGAATGTATACATTCTTTTTACATTAAAGAACTATGAGCATTAATGGTTTTTGTCACAACTGAACATGCAAGTGGATATGCCCCTTGCCATCAAAGACTTTAAACATTTTTGTCAAAGCAAAACTTAGCTTCAGGGAACATTCCATCTGTGTAAAACCTGCGCCTACTTTTGAACAGTAGGAAATAGGATTTTGGTCTATTTTATTAGTTGATGGGAAGCATTACTTTATACTTCTTTTTAGCCTATAAATAAGGATCCATCCCCATATATTTTTGCACCTATAAGCCGAGAGAAAGAAAGCAAGAACAGAGTATTTTAAACACAGCAAAACCAGAAATTTCCAAGTGAGTAAACTTCACTTTTTACTCATGAAATTTTGTATGCAAGTATGTGAAAATTTCTGTGGTGGTTTGATCATCTAACTGTCATGAACACTTATGAATTGACGTATGCAAGTAACTGGAAATTTGTTGTGTTGGTGGGATCCTTAGACTATGATAAATACATATGAATACTTGCTGTTGAGCTATGTAGAAAACACACCAGTGTATGTTGTCGTAAGCTTTCAGGTCACAAAGTATATGTTGCTAGTTGAACTATGTAATGTAGGATCAAGATTAACCCTGGAGGGGGGGGGGGTGAATAGGGTTTATCCAATATTTAGAACAGTCACAGAATAATAAGGAATGCAATAAAAGAAACACACAGAAATTACCCAGCTTCGGCAAACTATGCCTACTGCTGCATTACTAAGATATCTACTAGGATTTAAAACAGTCTCCCGCTTACAAACACTCAATAAACTTGCAAACCCTGCTACCACCTAAAGAGTTTTGCAAACTTGCAACACCTGCTACTGATTTAAACCTACGCTCGAAGTCTTAGACTGATCTAAAATCCCTAGACCAGATTTTCCCAGATCACAAAACCGTAATCTGTACACCCTAGTTTTACAGACGTAACTAGTAAACCATAGATTGTTTTTCAAACAGAACTAAACAAAGTACATTAAAAATTAAAACAAAAAGCCCTTAAATGAAAACACCCCCTTTGTAGCTTCAATTAGAAATCCGTCGTCCCTTTTTCTTTATTTCTTCAAGCAAATAAAGAAGGCGGCTGGGGTTTCTTTAGTTTGAGGTTCTGATGGCTTTGATTTTGTTCCAGATGATTTGCGATGCTTTCTAGCTTGACTCTGAATGTCTTTCTACTCCAATCCAACACTGTAAGCTCTTTGATTTGACTGTAGGGTTTTAGTTGATTTCGAATGAGTTGGATGATTTTGCCTATGAGGAAACATGTGAATTTATAGGGGAAATTCGAACCCTTATTCTCTGATTTCACTTATGACTTGCTTGATTTGGTTTGATGAATATTTGGAAGGATTTATCGTGAATTTCCTCTTTTAGTTATTCTGAATTTTCCATGATTTCCCTTTCTGATTGAATTGATGACTATAGACATGAATTTGTCCATCGATAAATTTGGAAAAATGAATTGCCACCTGGAAACAAATATTGACATGCACGAATTGATCTTTCCATATATGAATGAACTAATTTATTCACTGCTTTTGTTTGTTGCCTGCGTGTATTGCTTGATTGAATCCTAAAAAATATATTAATTTATCCCCTTGAATAAATTGAATCATTTCTGGAAGATTTTGATTTCTTGCTTGCCCATTTTACTGTGTGTATTGATTTCCAGAGAAAAATTTCCTTGTCAAAAATGAGCTTGGGATTGATTGATTAGCATAAAAAAACAATTACCCAAGAATGTATTAAACACTTCCCTAAAATTGTATTGCCCATAAAGTCGTGTTAAAACATTTACAATTTTAACAATTCAAACCAGGAAACAAGATAAGTGGAAACTGATTATCTTGTCAATCATTATTCACAAAAAAATCTTCAGAAAACAAACTGCATGATTTTAGGCCCTCATTTTATTCTTTGATGTCGAATTTTTCCACTGTATTAAATGCCATCACCACTTAATTATGTCCAGATAATTCTTGCATGTTAATTGTGTTCATTTCCAATCTAGTAAATCAAATCTGCTTCATTTGCATATGCTTTTAGTTTCATGTAAATAGAAAACAGGATTTTTTTTTTGTTTTAAATGCTGAACAACTTGCCATATATTTCCATCCTGCAATGTCATGTTGCATGTTTGCTGCCTTGTGTATGTCTGAATTTCCTGTATTGCATATGAAATCCATGCAGTTTGAATGCTTTCCATATGTAGTTCTGAAACCTTATGCAATCTTGTGCACACTGCTTTGACCATTTCTCTTTGAATGCTGCTTGAACCTGAACTGATTTGTTATTGTTGCCATATATGCTTCTGTGACCCTGTAACACAAAAATGAAAAAAACAGATACCATTCTTGATCCAACTTGAATGTGTTGGTTTTAGTATACACAATTGTTTGGCTTTCTTGCTATACTTGATCGTTTCTGATCTTGTATAGTATTGTGCCATACTTGTAAAATATGTGTCAGGCAAGTCAGAAAAAATGATGAGAAAAACACACAGAAAATCTGAGGCACATAAAAAATTATAAAATAAAATTTTAGTTCCAGTCTACTGTGTGCATTTCCTTTTTTTTGTGATAGGTTTCAGGATTATGCAACAGGAGCAAAACAGGATAAAGAGACAGTAAGAATGTATTGATGAGTGAGAGTGAAACATGTAGTGAGATTCATTTGTACTGAAATAATGAGTGAAAATTTGTATAGCTGAGAGTTCAGAAAGTATTGTACTGTTTTGATTATGAAATAAAAATATGATTTTTGAATAATAAATGCTTATGTAAATTTTCAGTTTCTGTGTAGGAGCATTATTAGACAAAAATATTTTTATTCCAATATGATGTGAAGAGCAGTAAACAGTACAGTTTCAAACACATTAAAAAATGTTTGTTATCATCAAACAAAAAATCACGGGTTCAACATGTAACTCATGAATACATATGCATGCTGTTTTGAACTAGGAAGGAACTATATAATACATGATGTTGAGTTAGAAATACACCTACTGTTTTGCTGGAACAAACCCATGTTGTTTGCTGTTGCCACCGTGATATGAACACCTATATGTTGCTGTGAAAACCATGATATAAACACACACATATTGCTTTGTTGTTGAACTATGGTAAACACCCATATACATTCGCTGTGTGAACCATGATGAACGCCGGTTATGTTTGCTATTAAACAAGTTTGGATTACACCAGTGTATGAGTGCCGTTGGACTCAGGGGCTTAAGTATATGTTGCGGCGTCGGACTGTTTTAGCCTAAGTACATACTGCTCTGTTAAAAACACTATGAACCCATTCATAACCTCGTGCGAACCATTTTATGACTGTGTTGCCAAGTGATAGTGTAAACATCCTTTAGAGTTTATACGCTTATATACACATATACATTTTAAGTAGCAAGTTGCATGTTAATCACATATAGCAAGGAGACACACTTGTACTGTTAAAACCATCTTGCAAACATGAAAAACCAACCACCTTACTTTCGGATTTCAGGGTGATACACCAAAGCGCCATGCAAAAATATGAATTTAGAAACAAACGCCATGATTTTTAACTTTGTAGATCAAGAGAAAATGCACGTTTGTCGAAATATGTGTTTGAGTAAAAGGGGGATGATCCATGGCAAATAAGATGAAATGATCGGGTAGACAGGCGTGCAACAAGTTTAAAATCATGGGAAAAATATAAACAAAAACTTTAAACGTGGAGCTTTGGAGCTAGACAAAGTTTTGATGGGTTCTTTTTTTCAAGTTTGAGCTGCTCGCGTTTTCACCAGATGCTGCGCCTCGTCGGGGATGAGGGGGACCCTCGCAGTAGTGGCGAACGGCTGGGCAGGGAAGCGTCGAAGGATGGTCGGAGTCACCAACGCTCCGGTGGACTGAGGCGTCGGGGAGGATGATTTTCTTGGATGGGGTTCACTGTGCAGGTCACGACAAATATGAAAAGGTGGTAGTACCACCATATTTGCAAAAGGGCGGCGCACGAGAAGAACGAGGGATCGGCTGAGGAAATCACGTGGGTTAGGGGTCTGGTCGAACTAAATGTGGTAGTACCACTTCTATATTTGCCAAGTCTTGGCACACGTGAGTGGTAGGATTTTTTTGGTGAGAAAATCACTTGGGTTTTGAGCTGGTAGTTCACTAGAAGTGGTAGTACCACTTGAGAGTGTGCGCAACGGATTTTCACACAAAAAAACGAATGGATCACCGTGGTTTTGAGGGTCTGGCACTTCGCCAAATCGTTCGAGAAACAAGTGTTTAAAGCTTTAAAAAGAATTAAGCAAATTTATTTTAGAAAATTTATTTAATTAATTTATTTATGAATAAATAAATAAAAAAATTTAATAAAAGGAGACTTAAATAATTTTTATAAATTAGGGAAATTTATAAAAATACTTCGTCAGACATTGTAAGTAAATCGATGTGTTGATTTATTAAAAATCCGAATCAAAGAAGTTATTTATTTATTTAGATCAAGGAAAAATAAATAAAACAAGAGCGGAACAAGAAGGAAGAGTTTCGTCAATATAAACATTTGAAAACGAACTGAACAAACAGTGAAATACGGTTGGTCAACCTAAGTCAGAAATCATATTTAAAATGGTTTAACGAATCAAATCATTTGTAAATAAAAGTAAGTTAACCATGTATTTAAAAACTGATCCATTAAGTAGCACTTGTCCCTAAAATATATTAAACGCATATTGTTTCGAAGAGTCCGGAACCCGTTCCACTTCGATTCAGATTTATCGTCGCCAGTCAATAATTATCGAAGATAATAAAAGATGATGAAAATACAAGGATTATTCTATAGATCATGGGCAGGGATTACCTGAGACGGATTTATAGAGTAACACCTTCAGTTTGTCCAATCCCAGGACGACTTGCATAGACGAGTATCTGACAAAGTAATTCTAACGGATCTCGTACGTTGATCTTTCCAAACGTATGTACGTAGTGGCAGACGAACTCGTTCCTCTTGCTTTATACTCGTATTATATTTTTGGGAAGGTCAATTAGAGATTGGCGAGTTTTGACGATGTGATATTCAAAGAAATTACCGTGTTGAAAGTGGTAAGTTAGCCTCAAGCCCCACAACCGGAAATGACAGTAAAGCGGGCAGACAGCATGGCTATGTGGTTAGCTCCCATTAGGATATATCGTAACCTATCTAGAGATATTTTCCTTGTTTCTTATCCTATCGATTCTGTCCCGACTCGGGAAATGGTTGCCGTACACAACCATTGGTGATATACATTCGACACACTCAAGAGAAATGAGTGGTCGATCATGTGTGGCTGGGTTACAAGATGTTCTTGTTGAACCCGTGTATTCGTATCTAGAGATACACTGACGGAAGGTGACACCATACCTTGTCATAGTTGGAAATCCGTTGTCCATAAGCGCCAAGCGGTTTTGTTTGTATAATTATATAGTAAAATGTGAGATGAAAACATTTTACTAGATTATAAATTATTTGTGTAAACCTTAGACATTATCATAATATCTAGCTTTATTAGCACACCCTGTTTTGATCGCATAAGGTAAAAAAACCCGTTCCGTATTCACGGCGAGGTCTTATGAATCATTTGTGATTTATTAAAACTGTTTTATAAATCGTTTACTCATACCAGTCCATGACTGACCCGGAGTTTATTTTCTGTGTTTTTCCCTTAAACTCTTGGGTATTCATAACACTTGTTATGAATAGACAAGTGATCCAGGTCTTAACAAAACTTGGAGTAGAAGGATGGCAAACCCTGGGATGTTGGCTTACTTATCCTATGTTATGTACTATTATCCAGATGGTAGTTCAGTTATGATGTTATGTACTATTATTCAGCAGATCAGTATCACTAGTGATCATTATGTAACCACTATGACTTGTATCCCTATGTATGAAGTACGTTATGTACTTGACTCAAATATGTATTCCTATGTATGAAGTACGTTATGTACTTAACTTGTAATGTGTAATATTTTGGTCTATTAATATATTGTCCTAAGTTCCGTTGTGAGATTCTGATGTCTTTTTCTTTGTTCTATTTTTCTATCTACTTCTTTTCTTATATAATGATACAACTTCCGAGGCACTGGAAAGTTGGGTCGTTACAGTTGGTATCAGAGCTTAGGTTATCGTATACCTAGGCTTTGGGTGAGTGTAAGAGAGCGTATTTTAAAAGTTGGATGCTATTATATATATATATATATACATACTTAGGGATGATCGACTTAAGTTTATATAGAGTAGGTATCCTAATATCCGATCGAGTTTTGATGTCAACCTGTTATATTGGCTAGTAAGAATGACTACCCGTGGACAAAGAGGACGAGCTAGGGAAACTACCACTACCAATGGTCGTAACACTACTCAGACTCCGGTAGAAACGGTGGAAGATGTTGCACCAGTTATGCCTGTTACACCAGTTCAACCTAGGACGAACTTTGCAACTATCTGTAAGGAATATCAAACACTGGGAGGAAAAGTTTTTAAAGGGACTGAATCCTTTGTCAAAGTTCAAGCGTGGTTAAGATCTTGTGAAAGGATTTTCAGAGGACAGAACTTGAACGATGAACAGAAACGACTTTTAGCTTCATTGCAACTACAAGGAGCTGCAGCAAGCTGGTGGGATGCACAGACTACGAACGTATCTGAGAATGACTATTCCTGGGGAAGGTTCAAGGAGGAATTTGAAGCACAATTTCTGCCCGCAGCAGGCAAGACCAGAATGTATCGCGATTTCATAGATCTAAAGCAAGGGAACATGTCGATAGTAGAATACGAGAATAAGTTCAATACACTCTCTTGTTTTGGCCCAGAACTGATCAATACCTCAATTAAGAAGAACGAGATGTTCATAGCGGGATTAAAAGAAAATTTGCAAGACAAGGTGATTGGACATCTAAAGAGTTCATTCAGTGACATAGTCGACATGGCGATTCGTTATGAGGCACTAAGTACGAAGAAGCCAGTTACAAAGACACAAACTGGTGAAGCCAGTAGGGAGAATCCTCTGAAGAGGAAGTTTAATCCGAACTGGAAAGGAAAGGGAGAAATGGGAGAGAAAGCTAAGGAGCGTTTCAAGAACACTGTATGCCACAACTGTCAGGAGAAGGGGCACATCGTTAGGTTCTGTAAGAAGCCAATAGTGGGAAAGTCACAACAACCTCCGCAACAACCTCAACGTCAAACTCAACAACAGCCTCAACATCAACAACAGACTCCATGTCAACCTCAGCAACAGACTCAACAGCGTCAACCACAGCATGGACCTGGAAATGACATGGTCAGGAAGACTCTATGCTTCAATTGTCACCAACCTGGATACTTGATCAAAGACTGCCCACTTATGAAGAGGGCACAACAGACCAAGGTTTATGCTATTAAGAATGAGGCGTCTACTTCCCAGAATGCAAAGGGAAAAGGAGTCCTTGAAGGTACCTTACAATTTAAAGGAATTGATGTTCGTGTTTTATTTGATACTGGTGCCTCGCAAAGTTTTATTTCATCTGGCACAATAGGAAAATTTCAACTTACCCCAAATATTTCACCAAATCCGATTTGCGTATCTAATCCTATAGGCGGAAAGACAGAATTAAAAATGGTTTGCGATAACCTAGTCCTCTCATATCTTTCACATACCTTCCTATTCGATTTCTATGTTTTGGATTTTAAAGGGTTTAATTTTATACTTGGTTTAGACTTGTTAAGTAAATTCCAAGCGCAGATAAAATGTGACAAAGAAATCGTAACGCTAATAACTAGTATCGGAAGAAAAGCTAGGATACCGTGTGGAAAACCCGGTATTCATACTTGTAGTTTCTTGTATGCTTTAGAAACACCACAAGAAAGTCTGGAGATGGTAGAAATAGTCAGAGATTTCTCCGACATATTTGAAGAGGTCACTAGTTTACCTCCTCACCGAGAAATAGAATTCCGTATTGATTTAATCCCAAATGCAAGACCTTTAGTTCAACCGAAACGACGAATGGCACCAAGAGAAGTTAAAGAACTTGAGGAGCAGACTCAAGATTTATTAGCTAAGGGTTTAATTCAACCAAGTTTTTCAAGTTGCGGTTCAGCAGTAGTTTTTGTGGTAAAAACTGATGGGTCACTAAGATTATGTGTTGACTATAGAGAGTTGAACAAGGTGACCATTAGAAATAAATATCCTTTACCCCGGATAGACGATCTTTTCGATCAATTAAATGGAGCTACTGTATTTTCACAAATGGATTTAGCAACATGTTTTCACCAGTTGATAATTTCTGAAGACAACATTCCTTTAACTGCCTTCAGAGGGCCAGATTTCTTTTACGAATGGTTAGTAATGCCATTTGGACTAACCAATGCACCTACTTATTTTGTTGATCTTATGAACCGTGTTTTTAGGAAAATTCTAAACAAATTTGTCCTAATCTTCATTGATGATATTCTCATTTATTCAAATTCTGAGGAAGAGCATAGACATCATCTAAGTATAGTATTGGAGACTCTAAGAAAGCACGTATTAAAGGTGAAGTTTTCCAAGTTCCATTTTTGGAAATCAGAAGTCAGATTCTTAGGACATATCGTGAACGGAGATGGTATCTCTGTTGATCCAATCAAAGTAGAAACCGTACAAGAATGGAGACAACCTCGAACACCAACAGAAATCCATAGTTTCTTAGGATTAGGAGGATACTATCGGAGATTCAACCCAGATTATTCAAAAATATCTTCCCACTTAACGAAGTTAACAAAGAAAGGGGAAAAATTTGTGTGGACTCCGAAGTGTGAAGAAGCATTAAAAAAACTGAAGGAGGAATTAACGAAAGCACCAGTTCTAGCTGTTCCCGATGGACAGAGTGAATTCAAGGTATATGCTGACGCTTGTGGATATGGACTTGGTGCAGTTTTGATGCAGAATAGACATGTAATTGCATATGCCAGCAGACAGTTAAAACTACATGAGAAGAATTACGCAACGCACGATCTAGAACTTTTGGCAGTTATCTTTGCATTGAAGATATGGAGACATTATCTATTAGGAGAGAAGTTTGAACTCTTCACAGATCACAAACCATTAAAGCATTTGTTCACTCAGAAAGAGCTGAATCTGAGACAACAAAGGTGGTTAGAGTTTCTTGCAGCATACGACCTGGATATTATTTATACACCGGGAAAAGCTAATGTCGTAGCAGACGCTCTAAGCAGAAACGCAATCCTATCTCTTCTAGAAGTCGTTCCAACACTTCATGAAAGGATAAAGAGATATCAAAGAAGGGATGCTCCATCTAGAAAGGATAATTCAAGGAGTAAGGAAGGGAGAGGAGTCAGACTTTGAACTAGACGATCAAGGTATTCTCAGAATTAATGGAAGACTATGCATTCCTGATATTGAAGTGCTAAGACAAGAAGTATTAACTGAAGGCCATAAATCAAAGTTACGTATTCATCCAGGAAATCAGAAGATGTATAAAGACATGAAACGAGTATTCTGGTGGCCCGGGATGAAGAAGGACGTTCAGACTTATGTGGGTAATTGTTTAAACTGTCAGCAAGTTAAAGGTAATCATCAGAAAACAGCAGGACTACTGCAACCATTGGAGATTCCCAATTGGAAGTGGGAAATGATATCAATGGATTTCATTGATGGGTTACCAAAGACAAGGAGAGGAAATGAAGGAGTATGGGTTATAGTGGACCGACTAACGAAGAGTGCACATTTCATTCCAGTAAAACAAACACGAACTGCAACTTCGCTAGCCGAACTTTTTATGAGAGAGATCGTAAGAATTCAGGGAGTTCCGGTAAATATTGTAAGCGACAGAGATCCCTTATTTACTAGTAAATTCTGGGAAGCGCTTCAAACAACCTTGGGCACTAAACTACATCTGAGCACAGCTTACCATCCTCAAACGGACGGCCAAACCGAGAGGGTAAACCGAATCTTAGAAGATCTTTTAAGAGCATGTATTCTTGACTTTGGAGGATCATGGGAAGATCACTTATATCTAGTAGAGTTCTCCCACAACAACAGCTATCAAACTAGTATAGGTATGGCACCTTATGAAGTACTTTACGGAAGGCCATGCAGATCACCAACCTGTTGGGTTGAGTCTGGTAATAAACTTGTTCTCGGTCCAGATATGATCCGAGAGGCAGCAGAGAAGGTTGAGTTAGTCAAAAGTAGGATGAAAGAAGCCCAGGATCGACAGAAGAGTTACGCAAACAGAGGGCGAAGGGATCTTAATTTTTCTATTGAAGATCTAGTGTTTGTGAAGATTGCACCTATCAGAGGAGCAATCAGATTTGGTAAGTCAGGGAAGTAAGCTCCACGTTTTGTAGGACCTTTCCGTGTTATTGAGAGGATTGGGTCCCTAGCCTATCGACTAGAATTGCCAGAAAGGATGGCAGGGATTCACAATGTTTTTCATGTTTCCCATCTCCGAAAATGTGTCCACGATCCATCTTTGATTTTAGAACCATCCATGCAAGAAGAACTCGAGATAGAACCGAACATGACTGTGATACGCTATCCAGTCTATGTAATGGATAAAGAGGAGAAACAACTCCGAAACAAGACTGTGAAGTTGTTAAAAATACAATGGAGCGAGAACCCAAACGACTGTACTTGGGAGACGGAGAAGCACATCAAGGAGTTTTATCCAAACTTTGTTATCGACTGAGTATTAGCTTATATTACGTTTAGATAGTATAGTTTGCTTGTTAGTATGTTATGTATTGTTTTGGATGTTACCTTATATGTGGAAATGAAATTTTGGATTTTTCCATCTTAACAACATGTGCATGTTACCATTTCAGTTATCACTAGGACTTATGAACTCTTCTGGTTATTTACATATATTCTGAGACTTTGTCCCTTACTTATCAGATGACCCCAGTATTTAAGAGAACCGCTAGAAAGAAATTGACCCCTTTACAAGAACAGAGACTCACTGACAATATTAGAGTGATAGCAGAGTCGAGTGTTAGGACAGAGACGATACCGCCCAGGAGTGATGAGGGTAGATATATAGTCACAGACGAGCCTATATACGAGCAGCCCGAGCCAATGGAGGAGGAAGAGGAGAGTTTAGACATTTCAGAGGCGAGCCTGTAGTCAGGTTATGATGCTGATGATGAGGGAGATGATAGCAGCGACTATGATAGTGATTCTGAGATAGGGATAGAGGAAATCGAGGAAGAGCCAATGGAAGAAGAAGAGCCAACGGAAGAAGAAGAAGAGCCAATGGAAGAGGTAGAGGAGGAAGACCCAGTAGTTCAGGCTCCACCCATCGAGCTAGATGAGGAGTTGATTACTACATGGGTGTAGTATATTCAGGACTTGTTGGCATACCATGTTGCAGGAGTTGAGCAGGGGATTCAGTTTGACCTTGACTATCCAGGTATGATGGTACACCCGCCATCACCTACAGAGATGATATACATTTATGACGAGGAGGAGGTAGTAGAGGAGGTGGAGGAGGACGACGAGGTAGTGGAGGTAATCGATATCTCTGACGATGAAGAGATAGTCGATATCTCCGATGATGATGAGGAGGACATGATTAGCATCAGTAGTGATGACTCCGAGTAGGAGGATATACTATGTATGTACATATGACTTTGTATTAGTCTATAACTCGAATTAGTCAGGTATAGCACTTGTTATCGTAGTATGACTATAACTCGAACTAGTCGGGTATAGTACTTATCGTATCATTTGTAACACTTTCTATGATGGTTATGACATATCACTTTTGGCTTGATTTATATCTGTGTTTACAAATTTCGAGGGCGAAATTTTTATAAGGGGGAAAGATTGTAATGACCTGGAAATTCCGAACGAAATAAAAATTTTAAATTGAACAAAACATCGATACATAAACGTATCGATAAAGGATAATTCAATTACGAGAACCAAAATATAAGTAAAAAAAAATCTTTTACTAAGATTCCAAAGCGTTGTTAAACTAAAGCAAGGCGAGTATAGTTAAGCTAAGTAACTATAGCACCATAGCCAAGCGTCATTAAAACAATGTAAAGAAAAAGCGTAGCTAAAATCTTCACTAAGATAACAATGTGTTTTTAGAAATGGATTAATTTGCAAATGAACAAAAGGGATCTCAACACCAACTAATATGAACACTAAGCTAGAACGACTTAGTAAATTAATCAAAGGCAAGACTTAGTAAATTCATCAAGGCTCGCACTCGAACCATTTGTGTGCAAGAATACATGGATTAATTAAGAACAAAGAATAAGGAAAGACAAGGCCCATTTCAGCCCATTGTGTATGCAAGACAAAGTCACCAGCTCAACTAAAAACAAGGCCTTGGAATAGGATAAAGGAATGTATGAATAAAGCCATAAATATCCAAGTTCTTGCGCAGAGAAAACATTGGAACTTTCCAGCTAAAGACAAGGGTGTGAGTTAGATAATACTTCTCATAAAAGTATAAAAGAAAACATAGAAGAGACAAGTGATTAGAGAGGTAAACACTTAAGTGTTTACAAAAGATAATGATCAAAGAAACCCTTACACAAACAAGACCGGCGCAGCAAGCATTAAATGCAAAGCATAATTGGATTTGGCCATTTTTGATTTAAGTTTTATTTACTTTAAGTAGTGTAAATTGTGTAGCCAAACACATATGCATCACTGTATACAACCGTGGGTTCAAAGGAGAATGTATACATTCTTTTTACATTAAAGAACTATGAGCATTAATGGTTTTTGTCACAACTGAAAATCCAAGTGGATATGCCCCTTGCCATCAAAGACTTTAAACATTTTTGTCAAAGCAAAACTTAGCTTCAGGGAACATTCCCTATGTGTAAAACCTACGCCTACTTTTGAACAGTAGGAAATAGGATTTTGGTCTATTTTATTAGTTGATGGGAAGCATTACTTTATACTTCTTTTTATCCTATAAATAAGGATCCATCCCCATATATTTTTGCACCTGTAAGCCGAGAGAAAGAAAGCAAGAATAGAGTATTTTAAACACAGCAAAACCAGAAATTTCCAAGTGAGTAAACTTCACTTTTTACTCATGAAATTTTGTATGCAAGTATGTGAAAATTTCTGTGGTGGTTTGATCATCTAACTGTCATGAACACTTATGAATTGACGTATGCAAGTAAGTGGAAATTTGTTGTGTTGGTGGGATCCTTAGACTATGATAAATACATATGAATACTTGCTGTTGAGCTATGTAGAAAACACACCAGTGTATGTTGCCGTAAGCTTTCAGGTCACCAAGTATATGTTGCTAGTTGAACTATGTAACTCATGAATACATATGCATGCTGTTTTGAACTAGGAAGGACCTATATAATACATGTTGTTGAGTTAGAAATACACCTACTGTTTTGCTGTAACAAACCCATGTTGTTTGCTGTTGCCACCGTGATATGAACACCTATATGTTGCTGTGAAAACCATGATATAAACACACACATATTGCTTTGCTGTTGAACTATGGTAAACACCCATATACATTCGCTGTGTGAACCATGATGAATGCCGGTTATGTTTGCTATTAAACAAGTTTGGATTACACCAGTGTATGAGTGCCGTTGGACTCAGGGGCTTAAGTATATGTTGCGGCGTCGGACTGTTTTAGCCTATGTACATACTGCTCTGTTAAAAACACTATGAACCCATTCATAACCTCGTGCGAACCATTTTATGACTGTGTTGCCAAGTGATAGTGTAAACATCCTTTAGAGTTTATACGCTTATATACACGTATACATTTTAAGTAGCAAGTTGCATGTTAATCACATATAGCAAGAGACACACTTGTACTGTTAAAACCATCTTGCAAACATGAAAAACCAACCACCTTACTTTCGGATTTCAGGGTGATACACCAAAGCGCCATGCAAAAATATGAATTTAGAAACAAACGCCATGATTTTTAACTTTGTAGATCAAGAGAAAATGCACGTTTGTCGAAATATGGGTTTGAGTAAAAGGGGGATGATCCATGGCAAATAAGATGAAATGATCGGGTAGACAGGTGCGCAACAAGTTTAAAATCATGGGAAAAATATAAACAAAAACTTTAAACGTGGAGTTTTGGAGCTAGACAGAGTTTTGATGGGTTCTTTTTTTCAAGTTTGAGCTGCTCAGGTTTTCACCTGATGCTGCGCCTCGTCGGGGACGAGGGGGACCCTCGCAGGGGTGGCGAACGGCTGGGCAGGGAAGCGTCGAAGGATGGTCGGAGTCACCAAGGCTCCGGTGGACTGAGGCGTCGAGGAGGATGAGTTTCTTGGATGGGGTTCACTGTGCAGGTCATGGCAAATATGAAAAGGTGGTAGTACCACTAAATTTGCAAAAGGGCGGCGCACGAGAAGAACGAGGGATCGGCTGAGGAAATCACGTGGGTTAGGGGTCTGGTCGAACTGAATGTGGTAGTACCACTTCTATATTTGCCAAGTCTTGGCACACATGAGTGGTAGGATTTTTTTGGTGAGAAAATCACTTGGGTTTTGAGCTGGTAGTTCACTAGAAGTGGTAGTACCTCTTGAGAGTGTGCGCAACGGATTTTCACACAAAAAAACGAATGGATCACCGTGGTTTTGAGGGTCTGGCAATTCGCGAGATCGTTCGAGAAACAAGTGTTCAAAGCTTTAAAAAGAATTAAGAAAATTTATTTTAGAAAATTTATTTAATTAATTTATTTATGAATAAATAAATAAATAAATTAAATAAAAGGAGACTTAAATATTTTTTATAAATTAGGGAAATTTATAAAAATACTTCGTCAGACATTGTAAGTAAAATCGATGTGTTGATTTATTAAAAATCCGAATCAAGGAAGTTATTTATTTATTTAGATCAAGGAAAAATAAATAAAACAAGAGCGGACCAAGAAGGAAGAGTTTCGTCAATATAAACATTTGAAAACGAACTGAACAAACAGTGAAATACGGTTGGTTAACCTAAGTCAGAAATCATATTTAAAATGGTTTAACGAATCAAATCATTTGTAAATAAAAGTAAGTTAATCATGTATTTAAAAACTGATCCCTTAAGTAGCACTTGTCCCTAAAATATATTAAACGCATATTGTTTCGAAGAGTCCGGAACCCGTTCCACTTCGATTCAGATTTATCGTCGCTAGTCAATAATTATCGAAGATAATAAAAGATGATGAAAATACAAGGATTATTCTGTAGATCCTGGGCAGGGATTACCTGAGACGGATTTATAGAGTAACACCTTCAGTTTGTCCAATCCCAGGACGACTTGCATAGACGAGTATCTGACAAAGTAATTCTAACGGATCTCATACGTTGATCTTTCCAAACGTATGTACGTAGTGGCAGACGAACTCGTTCCTCTTGCTTTATACTCGTATTATATTTTTGGGAAGGTCAATTAGAGATTGGCGAGTTTTGACGATGTGATATTCAAAGAAATTACCATGTTGAAAGTGATAAGTTAGCCTCAAGCCTCACAACCGGAAATGACAGAAAAGCGGGCAGGCAGCATGGCTATGTGGTTATCTCCCATTAGGATGTATCGTCACCTATCTAGAGATATTTTCCTTGTTTCTTATCCTATCGATTCTGTCCCGACTTGGGAAATGGTTGCCATACACAACCATTGGTGATATACATTCGACACACTCAAGAGTGGTCGGTCATGTGTGACCGGCTTACAAGATGTTCTTGTTGAACCCGTGTATTCGTATCTAGAGATACGCTGACGGAAGGTGACCCCATACCTTGTCATAGTCGGAAATCCGTTATCCATAAGCGCCAAGCGGTTTTGTTTGTATAATTATATAGTAAAATGTGAGATGAAAACATTTTACTAGATTATAAATTATTTGTGTAAACCCTAGACATTATCATAATATCTAGCTTTATTAGCACACCCTGTTTTGATCGCATAAGGTAAAAAAAAAACCGTTCCGTATTCACGGCGAGGTCTTATGAATCATTTGTGATTTATTAAAACTGTTTTATAAATCGTTTACTCATACCAGTCCATGACTGACCCGGAGTTTATTTTCTGTATTTTCCCCTTAAACTCTTGGGTATTCATAACACTTGTTATGAATAGTCAAGTGATCCAGGTCTTAACAAAACTTGGAGTAGCAGGATGGCAAACCCTGGGATGTTGGCTTACTTATCCTATGTTATGTACTATTATCCGTCTTCAATTATCTTAACAAAACTTGGAGTAGCAGGATAGCCCTTGCATAACTCCGTCTTCAATTATCTTCATCATATTTGATCGCAACGCTAACGCCCATACAGAGTGGTTTTCAGGTCATGAATATGATCACGGTCTCTCCATATTAACGATGGAAAAATGGTCAAAAACTTCGATAGTCAGTGAGTTAACTATCGAAGAAAAGCACATGTGCAAACAATGATATTATTCCAGATGGAAATTATATCGATCAATCATCATTGAACATTTATCTCTTTAGTTTATCGATTTATTCATTTCCTGTTTCCATATATTTAACATTCCTTATTTTCTAAATTTAGAAAATATATGTTATTAATCACTGGAAAACATTTCCATATCTTTTTCTCGTATCACTGTCATTCCAGTATTCTTTATCATCAAACATTTCATTTTCTATGATTAAAAAATATCTCTGATTATATTTGGAAAATGTTTCCAAACTCATTCATTGGATTTAAACAGATGTTTAAATAAAACATCGCTATGCCAATTCAAATCATTACCTTCATTAACTATATTCACTTAACCGAACTTTACTATCGAACTTTAACCATTCCTTAGTTAAAAACGAAGTCAATCAAGTTGGTGTATAACTACCTCTCATACCTTAACTAAACAAGATTTCTAACTTCGATATAGTCAAAGTTCACCTTCTAAATCTTTAACAACTTCCTTATGTAACTCTCTGATTCTATTTACGAATCCACTTCTTTATTGAAAAACATTGGTTATAATGATAACGTTATAATCCCTACTTCTGAAATACCTAACTTTAAATATAACATTTATTTATTTATTTGGATAAATAAACAAGTAACAAATTTAATAACAAATAAACGGAAATTGAATAGTACTTTCCCAAATTCGATATAGCTCTCTTTCGAGTAATCTCTATTCGATTAACTCCTTCAAATAACTAATATTCGATTAACTCCCTTCGAATAACTTATATTCGATTAACTCACTTCGAATAACTAATATTCGATTAGCTCACTTCGACTATATTCGATTAACTCACTTCGAATAACTAATATTCGATTAACTCACTTCAAATTACTAATATTCGGTTAACTCACTTCGAATAAACTATATTCGATTAACTCTCCTCGAATGACTAATATCCGATAACTCCTTTCGAATAAACTAATATTCGATAACTCCTTTCGAATAAACTAATATTCGATAACTCCTTCCGAGTAAACTATATTCAATTAACTCAAGCTCTAATCAATTTACTCTAACTCTAATCGATTTTCTCTAACTCTAATCGATTAACTCTAACTCTAATCGATTAACTCTAATTCGATTAACTCTATTGGATTAACTCTATTCAATTAACTCTATTCAATTAAGTCTAATCAATTAACTCTATTCAATTAACTCTAATCAATTAACTCTATATTCAATTGACTCTAATTAATTAACGCTAATCAATTAACTCTAATCAATTAACTTTATTCAATTAACTCTAACTGATTAACTCTAATCAATTAACTCTATTTGATTACCTCTAATCAATTAACTCTAATCAATTACTCTAACTGATTAACTCTAATCAATTAACTCTATTTGATTAACTCTAATCAATTAACTCTATTCAATTAACTCTAATCAATTAACTCTATTCAATTAACTCTAATCAATTAACTAATATCAATTAACTCATATCAATTAACTCTAACTGATTAACTCTAATCTTTAACTCTATTCAATTAACTCTATTTAATTAACTCTAACTGATTAACTCTAATTAATTAACTTTATTTGATTAACTCTAATTTGGTTAACTCCTTTTGATTAACACATTTGGTTAACTCTTTTTGGTTAACTCCTTTTGGTTAACACATTTTGATTAACTCCTTTTTCAATTCCTATTTCAAAATCAGTTTCCTTTATAAAATGTTGAGTTCACCTTCTACTTAACATATCGGTGTCAAAACCGATTTCTACTTCTTTATATAAGTTCAGACTTATATATTCAATTTACCCTATGATAAATTATTTTACTTAATTTATAAAAACATTACTTATAAATTAATCTTCTCCAATTATCTGCTAAAATAGATTTCTATTTAATATTTATTTTTCCAAATAATGCCTTTTAAAATTCTATTTACTTTCTAAATAAATATTCCTTTTATACTCCTATTTATTTAACAAATAAATACCTCCTTTTGAATTCTATTTACTTAACAAATAAATATCTCCTTTTTGAATTCTATTTATAAATGTTTTACAAATATTTCCCTTTTCTATTTGTTTCACAAATATTTTCCTTTTCAAAACCCTTTTGATTTTATTACTATTTGTCTTACAAATATTTTCCTTTATATTTGTTTTACAAATAATTTCCTTTATATTTTATATATAAAATCCATTGATTTTATATAAATAATTTATTTTCAAAATACACTTTGAAAATCCCATTTTCTATATCCCAGTATTCCTAACAGTAATTTAAACACCAAAATAACAATGATCGATATCATTTAACACACGTAATCAACACAGATTATATATCACATCATATATTACAATATATGAAAAACAGTTAAATAAATGTTGAGGAATCCAGTTGGATTCCTCCGACCTATTTCTCTGCACCACAGATGTTAAACAACATAATTAACATCGATTTCATTTCAATATGAAATATTCTACTCAACAGAATCAATATTTGATTAACGATTTGTATATATATCGTTATCTATATTTTCAACCAATACATAAGCAATTCAACCTAACAGTTAACACACAGCAATCAACAGATAATTATCATTTCTAAATATATGTTATAAAAATATAACTGTTCAGAGTTGGTGAGTATTACTCACATTAGACTATCATCGTTAAATAACGATAATTGTCGATTGATTCAGACGGACAATTTATTTTGCAATAAATTGTAATGAGCTCCGATTCACTCTCAGCTAGTTCTATTATGTAGTGTCCATCCATACGATCCCAACGGATCTGAAAGTGTATAATTCTGACAACATAGGAGAAAGATATTGAATTTACAAGTTCGACGCATATTTAAATATCTTACTACATAATTAACCCTTCATTAACTAAATAAATTACCAATTAATTAGCCAAAGCCCACGTTTAACCCTTAACCCACCTGCTCATCCCCTTTCTCTCCCGAATAAAACGCTGCTCCCCTACAAATCGCAACATACATGATCCCTTCCGCTCCCCGTATCTCCATCCACCAATTCACGATTTAAACTCAAACTAAATCCATTAGTTTGATCACCTCCCTCTCTATCATCTGATACTACTTTCAACATACTCGAACACCCCCAGTAAAACGCGTTCAATAGTAGCTCGCTGTGCCCCAGAGATTTCGCATGACATTTTTACATCCCGGTTCCAACCAAAATTTCACGCAAGGTGCTAAAACCCATTTCGAGTTCGAGTCCATACACAAATCCACACACTGTGGCCGAAATCAAGCCCAATACTAAACCCTAGGCTCGTCGTATCTAAACGGATGGACAACAATGGGTTTCGAATGCAATGAAACCTAACTGAAAATGGAGAGTGGTAACTCAGGAATTTGAATATATTTGGTTTATGATTTATGAGATTTTATTGGATTTTATTTGGAATCGATGAGAATGGAAATTTTTACTGAAGAAAGAAATATTGGCGGCGCGATTTTCTTTGATCAGAGAATGAGGAATTAGGTTTAGAAAGGGTTATGGTGAGGGTATTTATAAGAAGAGATATTATTTTTATTTTAAGCAATCGCTGTTTGTATTCGTCCTCTAAAATTCCTGTGATCACATACGATACCAAAAAATCATGAAACTGGACATGCACCTTCAGTTCGACAATACGGACCCAACGAAACTGGTTTCGTCGAATTCCGATCCTGTTTGCTCACCCAACATATTTTTAACCGTCAGAATACTGACTGTTTTTCACATTAAAAATCCATACGGCCACATACTAACTCTAAAAATTACGGAAATTGAAATCTAGCAATAATTCAATATTGCGGATCCAACAAAATTTGTTTCGTTGAAAACGGAGGTCGATTGCAAAACTGGCTATTTTTAAAGCTCTAAATAACCCATTTAAATATATAAATATATTTAAAAACAATTAAATTAAATATAAATAAATATATATTATCGTATATATATTCACACAGAATATTGTATAGCTCCAATTGGATTTATAACTCGATATACAAATCCCGATTGAATCGATATTCAATTTATATTGAAAAAAAAATCCTTTTATAATATAAATAAATCGCTATAATTTATAAAGGAATTCCATAGCGACTTTTCGAAAATTTGATTTGGACATAAATCAAAATTTACACAATTAAATCCCTATTTTTCTCTTCCATTAGAAAGATATACTTCACCAGTTCCGAACGTTTCTTGTTTCACAGAAATCCGATTTAAAGCGGATTCTGTATATTCAATTGAAGTTCGATTCACTAAATTACGAATTGCCGCGCCATTACGGCCTCAATTATAATTATATTATAATTCTACATTCAAACTTCATTTAAATAATATATTCATTATTAAAATTCAATTCCAGACTGAAATATATATTTTGAATTGCCCAATTCACACAATATTGTTAATTCTACTATTCCCGACTATTTCAGAAATTAAATATATTATTTAATTATTATATTATTTAAATATTCAAAGTTATTTAATTAAACGACCATTAAATTACCAAACCATTATTTTAAATAATTAAATTAAATTAATTATTATACCATATAAAAATACAGGACATTACACCCCACATCCATTAATGTCACTCACTAAGGGAATGCATTAAGTTTCGTGAAGCGTTATAGGTAAACGACATAGAATAATTACAAGACAGATAAAATAGCAATGGATTTAAAAACTTTTATTAATCATAAAGCATGGTTACACCATATGTTTGAAAATACATAAACTCAGTATATCATTAAAACTTATATCTTGTACTTTAAATATCAGAGTACAATAACAATGAAAACATAATCCCCAAATCATGAGCCATAGTAGCAAAGATAAAAGCTTGTGCAATACATCTAGAAGCTCCAAGCAAGACGATAGCAGAATACTGACTAAGCCTGAGAATTCTCTCCCTTGAGAACCAGAGGGGGGGAACGGAAGAAAGAGGAGGAAAGAAAAAGGGTCAGACATAAAGTCTGGCGAGTATAGTTACTTCTAGCCAGTAAATAAATAAAAGTAATATGAAAGGCATATAAAGTGGATAAGAGAGAACACTACATAAATGGTAGGTGGGTGTGACAAGGTAGACAGGATGAGGTGTATATGCTTCGAATAATTACTCTGCACTGTTACTAGTATATCCAGAAATAGATGATCCCTTCAACTATAAGGTGGTAGACGTAGGTATATGTCCAAATGTATCTTAACTACTACCCCGATCGATCGGCTCCCTAACCCTCGTAGATACCTTGTGCTGGCACCACAGCAGGAGGTATCACTTCCTAAAGTGGCAACCCCTCGTCGTAATAATGTGCACAACCATATCTACAGGTGTCACGGTCGTCTTATCCCCTTTTGCTCGGATCATCCACACACATGCTGTGACGGCCCGCCCCGCACCAACCGACATTTACTCCAAAAGTGCGCTGTACACATGTCCAGTTAGCACGGAACGATCGTCAGAAGGAAAGGAAGAAGACGAAGAATCAATAAGGAACCTGTAGAATGTCTCACAACGCATAGAACAAAATATAATAACAACATACTTGACTTAAAACAGGTGAGACGGTGCATAAGCTGAAAACAAACTATCATAGCAGCGGAAAATCCAAATACAGCTTATGTTCCGCTTCATCATTATTACAACTTTTCAAACTGTCTCTAAAGGTAAAAGCAAGATAAGGGAGGTACACTACTAATGCCCAAGTAGTGACCACCAACGCAGGGAGAATATCTATATATATCATACGTGGAAGCCTCCTGCTCGCCTCCGGATCAGCTACTCGTGCATCACCAGCTAACTTGTCTCTAGTCTGCTCATTTAGGAGCACCCAGAGTAATAAGAAGAGGCATAAAACTCTGGGTCAGACAAAAGTCTGGTGTGAGCGATAAGCAGCTAAACAAAACAATAACAGGTATACTAAACCATACCTGAACCTGGACCTGCAACCAAAGGGTTAGCACTATATACTGTACGACACTCTGAGGTGCCACTGAACAAATGGTGTAAAGATAACGGGGGTGGGGGTGTGCATGTCATAGTGACGGCAAACAATCAAGCATAGCAACCATCCTCACATCTCTCACTCAGTGCGTAAAGCATACGATATCCACCACTTCGACCACCCAATATTTTGCTATGATCAATCTTCCCCATGAAGTCACAACGGCTTCACTGCACTGATCTATAGCCACTAATCCTTCGCTATGTCCACTTTGCCCCATGGAGTCGTACACACCCCACTGCACTGGCTCATAGCCTTACTAATCCTTTACTATGTCCACTCTGCCCCATGGAGTCACAATGGCTCCACTGCACTGGCTCATAGTCTTGCTACGATCACTTTGCCCCTCGAGTCATGATGACTCTACTGCACTGATACGTAGCCCGTCATTCCTTTTCGGTGGTGAATCGAAGTTATGAACGTTGACAACTCCTTAGCACACGTCCCGTAGCAAAGCCTAATCATGAAGTGAACTCATTGGTTCCCCACTGGATCCTGAGCTCTAACTTCCATTTGGACTACCTTTGCATCTCGGGTTATTGGTCATCACTGGATCGGTTTGGTTCTCAGCCCTTCTTCTCTGTCGGTTCGGATCGGTCTCTTCCAGGTGCTCCGGGTCGTGTCGTGGCCTCCAAGTCCCTTCGTAGTACATTGGTTCAGTTCGGGTGCTCTCTGGTGGGTCGGGTCGGTGTACCCTTGCTCCATCGGTTCGGTTCGGGTTCCTGGTCTCCGATCCGATCCACTTCCCCTTCCTCTTCCGTTCTGATCCCCTTCTCTTCCCTTCAGTCGATCCGATTCCCCCTTCTTTAGCTCGATCCGATCCCAGTTCAACCATTGTGGCCTTCCTTTTTGCCATACTTTCCCTTGTGCTAAGCCTCGGTTCGGTTCGGTGATCCCTTGCCCAGTCCACTATCTGGTCCGAGCCCATTCCCCCGATCCGATCCGAAAGCCTGCACCATTTTCCTGCAACTTTTCCAACGAGTGTTTTACGCCATTCGACGGCGTTTTCGACCATTCTAACTATTCTAATCAATCACAAAGCATACCATACAGTCATAGCAACAAGTAGAAGTGACCTCAAACACCAAAACATAAATATGATACGTTAAAATGGATCAAACATAGCCAAAACCCCATATTTTCCCTTAAACATGTTCAAGCATAATTAACGATAGGATTAGCAAAACTTAACCAAATTAACCCAAATTCATATCAGAGGTCTAAAACATCATTTAAGAATTTATAAGTATTTTTCCAGATTTTAGTCATGTTTAAATTCGCTAATTAACACTAAATACCCTTAATTAACCATAATTAGTGAGGAGCTATGCAAATCACTCACCTTAGCCACAAGTAAACCTTAGATCTGAAATAATTCTCTGATATGGCGCGAATACCAATGCTAAACAGCAGGTCTAATCTTGATTTGGTGAAGATCTCCCTTGATTTGATGTTGCTAAGCTTAATCTTTGATTAGAAAGTGATTTAGAGGTTGGAGGCCATTTTTAAGGTTTCTAAGAGGTAAGTGGAGGCTAGAAAACTGAAATGGAATGAAATCCTAACTCTTTTCAGCCTCCTCATAACCCTAATCCCGAAATGGGTTATGAGCCCATTCACTAATCACCCTATTTGGCCCGATTAAGCAGTTTTTCACGTTCCAAACATAATTTCAGCCATATCTCTCAAACGGTAAGTCCGTTTAGCTATTATGACAACTCTACGGAAAGGTAAACCATCAAACGAATCTAATGGAAGTGGTTTCAGTTCAAAATTCCTTTCCAATCAAAAGTGATGGCCGAAACAAGATCACCTTAGGGCAAAACGGTCATTTAAAAATTGGCAAAAATCATGAGCATGGGAAATGACCCCAATGGTTGTTTCCCAAAGCCACATGACCATACGACTTCATATAAGAAAGAAAGAAATATTCTACGATCCTCCAATGCGTAGAATGCGGGTTATTACGTTCTCCCTTCCTTACGAATTTCGCCCCCGAAATTCCCTAACCAAAATACACAAAGGGTTCAGCATGCCTGTCAACCATAAAACAACAATCAAACATGCAAAACAAGTCTATCCTAGCATGCGGAATAACTAAATTGCAAAGTAAACCTTACCAGGCAAAGAGTTCTGGATACGTCTTTCTAATGCTCTACTCTATCTCCCAAGTACAGTCATTCTCGTTCTCGCCCCACTGAACCTTGACAAGCTTCACCGCCTTCCTTCGAAGTCGCTTCATATCGTGCTCGACAATACGAATTGGCTTGCGGTTCCCAACCGCCTCGGGTTCCACTTCGAAGTCCTCTAAATGATCAGGTGAAATAGTCATATCTGGGTCGTGCACGAACTTCCTTAGCTGGGAAACATGAAATACGTTGTGAACTCCCGCCATCTTCTCGGGTAAGTCAACTCTATACGCCAAATTCCCAACTTGTTCGAGAACTGGGAATGGGCCAACAAATCTTGGTGCCAACTTGCCTCTCCTGCCAAATCGTATCACGCTCTTCAACGGAGAAACCTTGACAAACACCAAGTCACCAACGGAGAATTTTAAGTCTCTTCTCCTTTTGTCAGCATAACTCTTCTGCCTATCCTGGGCAGCCTTCATCCATTGTTGAATGATTTTAATCTTATATGAAGTTTCCCTTACCACATCTGGTCCAAGCACAAATTTCTCACCGGTCTTTATCCAACATGATGGTGAGTTGCACGGTCTTCCATACAAAGCTTCATATGGAGCCATACCGATACTGGATTGGTAACTATTATTATATGCAAACTCTACTAGATGCAAATGGTCATCCCATGATCCACCAAAATCCAATATACAAGCTCTCAAGAGATCTTCCAATATACGATTCACCCTCTCTGTATGACCGTCGGTTTGAGGATGATACGCGATACTGAGATATAGTTCCGACCCTAGAGCCTCTTGTAAGCTCTTCCAAAACCCACTTGTGAATAACGGGTCTCGGTCATGCACAATGCTTTTAGGTACTCCATGAAATCTCACTACCCATTTAATATACAGTTCTGCTAACTTAGCTGCCGTTTTGGTCGATTTGACTGGTATAAACCTTGCACTCTTAGTCAATCGATCCACAATTACCCAAATGCTATCATGTCCCGATTTAGTCCTTGGTAAACCATCAATGAAATTCATCGAGACTTGCTCCCATTTCCATTCGGGAATTTCTTATGGTTGCAACAAACCACTACGCTTCTTTTGCTCGGCTTTAACTAGCTGGCAATTCATGCACTTGGATATAAACTTCCCAATGTCTCTTTTCATCCCTTCCCAGTAGTAAGTCTGCTTCATGTATCGATACATATTATCACCACCGGGGTGTATAGTCAGTTTTGAGTGATGACATTCCTTAAGCACTTCATCTCTCAAACCATTCACGTTGGGTACAACTAGTCTTCCATTCTTTCGAAACCATCTTTCTCGATCAAGCCCATACAAATTCATCTCTCCACCGTTGATATTCATCTCTAACTTGGAGATGATTTCCAATAGATTAGGATGGTCCCTCTGGCTGGAACCAATCTGCTCAATCAAAGTGGGTCTGATCGTCAAACTAGCTAATATCTCTGGATCCAATTCGCACTTTGGTCTGAAATCATACCCTGCGATATACTCCAGTTACTTCCATTCAAGAAACATAGCCCCTAAACTGGCATGTCTCCTACTCAAGGCATCGGCTACCGCATTGCCTTTCCCAGGTGTATATGCGATATCAAAATCATACGAAGCCAAGAACTCTAACCATCTTTGCTGTCGGAGATTTAGATCCTTTTGAGAGAAGAGATACTTTAACGATTTATGATTGGTAAACAACTCAAATCACTCTCCCAAGAGATAATGTCTCCACATCTTCAATGCGAGCACGATCACTGCCAGTTCCAAATCATGGGTAGGATACCTTTTCTCATGCGGCTTTAGTTGCCGACTAGCATAAACTACAACCCTACCTCCTTGCATCAATACAGCGCCTAGTCTGGTACCACAAGCATCCGTGTATACCGTCATCTCTTCATTCCCTTTAGGAATGACATCAACTTTTCTTTTCGACACTTGAATGCATTCTCACACACTCCGTCCTAGACGAAGGCTTGATTCTTCTTAGTCAACTATGTCAATGGTGCTTCTATCTTGGAGAAGTCCTGGATAAACTTACGATAATATCCAGCTAACCCCAAGAAGCTCCTTACGTCCGTTGCATTCTTGGGCGTAGGCCAATCCTGTACCGTAGCCACCTTCGCAGGGTCCACGGCAACACCATTCTCTGAAACAACATGGCCCAAGAATCTCACTTCCCTCCTCCATAAGTGACACTTAGAAAACTTCGCTTTCAATTTGTTGAAATCTCAACACCTCCATCACTATCCTCAGATGTTCCTTGTGTTCTTCCTCTGTCCTTGAGTAAACAAGGATGACGTCTACGAACACAAGAACAAACTTATTCAACTGATCTATGAATACCCGATTCATAAGATCCACGAAGTATGCTGGTGCATTGGTCAACCCAAATGGCATGACCAACCACTCATAAAATCCAGACGGCGTCCGAAATTTCGTTATAACTATACTATCAGCTGCTACTCGGAGCTGATGAAATCCGGTCGCGAGGTCCAACTGGGAGAACACCCTTGCTCCTTCCAGTTGATCAAACAAATCATCTATCCGTGGAAGAGGATACTTATTATTCCTCGTCACCTTATTCAACTCGCGATAGTCCACACACAAACGAAGGGAACCATCTGCCTTAGTGGCAAACATAACTGGTGCTCCCCACTCGGAGACACTTCTTCTAATAAACCCCTTCTTCAAAAGATCACTTACTTGCACCCCGAGCTCTCGCTGCTCCCTTAGTGCCATACGACGAAGTGGCATCACTATAGGTCTGGCATCTTTCACTAAATCAATACGGAACTCGATCTCTTGGTGTAGTGGAAGCCCGATTACTTCCTCGAAGACGACCGGATACTGGCCAACCACGGGCACATCTGACAACTCATCATGCGGGATGTCGAGGGAATTCATAAAACTAGCCATTACCCTATCACTAGGTAGACTACCAAACACTACCCTCCGCCCATCATCCGCCCTAATTGTCACCAAAAAGCCCTCACAGTCTACCACCACCCAGTATCTTTGAAGCCAATCGACTCCCAATATAATGCCATACCTAGTAAAGCCCAAAACAAAGCAATCAAAAACAAACATACATCCATGACTCGATAAGACCAAATTTTGGCAAATCATAATAAGGTTAGTCGATCCACCAATCGGGTTCGTCATAACCAACGGTCTATCGACTATCTCGGGTTCCAGTCCCAACCTATCTACCAGGTCACTAGATATGAAGGAACGGGAAGCCCCAGTATCAAACAAAACTCGAATAGGTACATCATGAATAGAAAGCATACCTTGAATGACGACATTCTTTCCTTTCTCCGCCGCAGTTGGGGCATTTGACGAAGAAGGAATGGCACTGATAGCATAGGCTTTCACAATACGCTTTTTCTTAAGAGGTTGTGGACATTTATCCTTATGATGTTCCACTTGGCCACAGTTGTAGCACTTCCTATCCGATGGCTTGGCCCGACACTCTTTGGAATAATGGCCCTTCTTACCACAGCTGAAGCACTCAACATCTTTCTTGCTCTTTTTCTGGCCATCCTTAGTTTGGTTCTGCTTCCTCTTATTCTAAGTGTTATTCTTGCCTCCACTGCCTGCTTGCGGCTTCAGCCCTTCTGCAGATGCAACCTCAGTCTTTGACTTAGGATAAAGACTCTCTGATCTCAAAGCTTTCCCCACAATCGATTCAAAAGTCTCATCGATGTGGTTGATAAGCCTTTCCCCCAAGTATCCATCCAAACCAGTAATGGAACTTCTCATTCTTCTTCTCAGGAGTATCGATAAGGGATAATCCATACTTCGATAAAGTGTCGAACTCAGCAATATAGTCCGAGACTGCCCTACCATTCTGCTTAAGCTCCAAGAACTTCCTAAACAATTCCGACTTCTGTGCAGCTGGGTTAAACTTGTCGCAAAAGCGAGCCTTAAACTGATCCTAAGTAACATGATCCTCTGGAGTGGCTGTCTCAATAGCATTCCACTAATTCATCGCTCACCCTTGCAGCTGACGAGACGCTAGCCTTCTCTTTATCGCATCCTCGATACCCAAGTCATCGAAGATACGATCACAGCTATCCAACCAATCCTGAACATCCGTGACCGACTCCGTTCCGTGGAACGGCTTCCCACCAAGGCTAGTGTAATTCTTGCACATCTTGGCGAAATCGACCCTAGGCGCCTGCACTATTGGACCACCACCATTACCAGCATTGGGAGCTGCCCCCTGCACATCCCTAAGCATCTCTCCCATGAGGTTAGTAAACATCGTCCTCATGTTAGCAGCATTCCCATTATTGGCTCCTCTACCTGCACCTCTTGCGTATCGGCTCATCGTTCATTCTGTAAAGAGAAAACGATTAACCATCTCCATAGTGGTGCTAGTGCAATGCGACTTCATCCTTAGCTATACTAATAGTATATATATAGCTTTTGAAAACCAAAGTAATCACAAATACGCACTCTCATATACGTACTATCTCTCCCTAGTGTCTTTCCCTAGGTTAACTACGCAACCTAGAGCTCTGATACCAAATGTGACGGCCCACCCCGCACCAACCGACATTTACTCCAAAAGTGCACTGTACACATGTCCAGTTAGCACGGAACGGTCGTCAGAAGGAAAGGAAGAAGGCGAAGAATCAATAAGGAACCTGTAGAATGTCTCACATCGCATAGAACAAAAATATAATAACAACATACTTGACCTAAAACAGGTGAGACAGTGCATAAGCTGAAAACAAACTATCATAGCAGCGGAAAATCAAAATACAGCTTATGTTCCACTTCATCATTATTACAACTTTTCAAACTGTCTCTAGAGGTAAAAGCAAGATAAGGGAGGTACACTACTAATGCCCAAGTAGTGACCACCAACGACACAGGGAGAATATCTATATATATCATACGTGGAAGCCTCCTGCTCGCCTCCGGATCAGCTACTTGTGCATCACCAGCTTACCTGTCTCTAGTCTGCTCGTTTAGGAGCACCCAGAGTAATAAGAAGAGACATAAAACTCTGGGTCAGACAAAAGTCTGGTGTGAGCGATAAGCAGCTAAACAGAACAATAACATGTATACTAAACCATACCTGAACTCGGACCTGCAACCAAAGATTTAGCACTACATACTGTACAACACTCTGAGGTGCCACTGAATTAATGGTGTAAAGATAACGGGGGTGGGGGTGTGCATGTCATAGTGATGGCAACCAATCAAGCATAGAAACCATCCTCACATCTCTCACTCGGTGCATAAAGCATACGATATCCACCACTTCGACCACCCAATACTTTGCTATGATCACTCTGCCCTATGAAGTCACAACGGCTTCACTGCACTGATCCATAGCCACTAATCCTTCGCTATGTCCACATTGCCCCATGGAGTCGTACACACCCCACTACACTGGCTCATAGCCTTACTAATCCTTTACTATGTCCACTCTGCCCCATGGAGTCACAATGGCTCCACTGCACTGGCTCATAGTCTTGCTACGATCACTTTGCCCCTCGAGTCATGATGACTCTACTGCACTGATACGTAGCCCGTCATTCCTTTTTAGTGGTGAATCGAAGTTATGAATGTCGACAACTCCTTAGCACGCGTCCCGTAGCAAAGCCCAATCATGAAGTGAACTCATTGGTTCCCCACTGGATCCTGAGCTCTAACTTCCATTTGGACTACCTTTGCATCTCGGGTTATTGGTCATCACTGGATCGGTTTGGTTCTCAGCCCTTCTTCTCTGTCGGTTTGGATCGGTCTCTTCCAGGTGCTCCGGGACGGGTCGTGGCCTCCAAGACCCTTCGTAGTACATTGGTTCGGTTCGGGTGCTCTCTGGCGTATCGGGTCGGTGTACCCATGCTCCATCGGTTCGGTTCGGGTTCCTGGTCTCCGATCCGATCCACTTCCCCTTCCTCTTCCGTTCCGATCCCCTTCTCTTCCCTTCACTCGATCCGATTCCCCCTTCTTTAGCTCGATCCGATGCCAGTTCAACCATTGTGGCCTTCCTCTTTGCCATACTTTCCCTGGTGCCAAGCCTCGGTTCGGTTCGGTAATCCCTTGCCCAGTTCACTATCTGGTCCGAGCCCATTCCCCCATTTCGATCTGAAAGCCTACACCATTTTCCTGCAACTTTTCCAGCGAGTGTTTTACGCCATTCGACGGCGTTTTCGACCATTTTAACTATTCTAATAAATCACAAAGCATACCATACAGTCATAACAACAAGTAGAAGTGACCTCAAACACCAAAACATAAATATGATAGGTTAAAATGGATCAAACATAGCCAAAACCCTATATTTTCCCTTAAACATGTTCAAGCATAATTAACGATAGGATTAGCAAAACTTAACCAAATTAACCCAAGTTCATATCAGACATCTAAAACATCATTTAATAATTTATAAGTATTTTTCCAGATTTTTATCATGTTTAAATTCGCTAATTAATACTAATTACCCTTAATTAACCATAATTAGTGAGGAACTATGCAAATCACTCACCTTAGCCACAAATAAACCATAGATCTGAAATAAATATCTGATATAGTGCGAATACCAATGCTAAACAGCAGCCCTAATCTTGATTTGGTGAAGATCTCCCTTGATTTGATGTTGCTAAGCTTAATCCTTGATTAGAAAGTGATTTGGAGATGATTTAGAGGTTGGAGGCCAATTTTAGGGTTTCTAAGAGGTAAGTGGAGGCTTGAAAACTGAAATGGAATGAAATCCTAACTCTTTTCAGCCTCCTCATAATCCTAATCCCGAAATGGGTTATGGGCCCATTCACCAATCACCCTATTTAGCCCGATTAAGCAGTTTTTCACCTTCAAACATTATTTCAGCCATATCTCCGAAACGGTAAGTCCGTTTAGCTATTATGACCACTCTACGGAAAGGTAAACCATCAAACGAATCTAATGGAAGTGGTTTCAAGTCAAAATTCCTTTCCAATCAAAAGTTATGGCCGAAACAAGATCAGCTAGGGGCAAAATGGTCATTTAAAAATCGGCAAAAATCTTGAGCATGGGAAATGACCCCAATGGTCGTTTTCTAAAGCCACATGACCATACGACTTCATATAAGAAAGAAATAAATATTCTACGATCCTCCGATGCGTAGAATGCGGGTTGTTACACATGCCTCGGTCGGTTTGCGCCGCCCACACCGTCCTCCACGTTTGGATCTCTTACAATAAGTCAGTAAGCATGCCCCTTCTCCGCCTAGTACGGATTACTTTGTTTGATACCGACTCCGGGTTACTGACTGAAATAGGTCCCACACAATATGATTCAAGCTCTCCCCTTTGTCTTGTATCCCCCACTAGGTTTTCACTGACTATGTATACCACTAGTTGTCTTTAATTACATAGCCTTGTTTATGTATACCGGTTATGCTTACCTATAGGTGTCTTTAATACATAACCTCTAATCTTCCAACCGGTCATGCTTACCTATAGGTGTCTTTAATTACATAACCCTATCACTTCTACAAGTTATGTTTATCCTAAAAGGTGTCCTTAATTACATAAGTTTATTATTTCCACCGATTGTGTATACCACTAGGTGTCTTTAATTACATAACCTTAACGGGTTAAGTTTGTGGGCCAATATGTGAATATTACCCGTCCCCTCTTCAGATTTACTTAACCCACCCCTCAACCATGTTTACTTAACCCCCAACTTAAATTTAAGTTCACACAATCCCTATGGATTAACTTAGGTTAAGTAGTCCAATTCTTTACCATGTCCATTTACTGTTTCATAATAGGCCAGACCACCCACATTAGACCTACAACATGTGGATGCTGGATATGCCGGTCGGGTCCGGGCAGACTTATTGCACAGTTGGGACAAACATTGTGTCATAGCCCTATTTGTATTTACGTACTTAGACCTCCCACATTAGGTTCAACATTAGTGGCTGCTGGATATGTCAGTCGGGTCCGCGCATACTTCCACCACTAATGCAACCTAACCTCGTGTCATAAGTACAATTACAATCCCTAATTGTAATTACTAGACATTCCATATTTAATTAATTTACCAATTAATTAATCCTTTCCTTTTTTAGGTGTCAATACCTTTTTTACCCAACAATTTGAATTACATGTCCAAAAATGTTCATATTCAAATTATGCCATTTTAACCCTTTTTCCCCCGTTCCTTAACTAGCACCCTCACAAAATTGGCAACATGCCTAGGCTAGACAATAGCCTAGTCATAAACTATAATAGGGAATATAATGGAAATATAACTAAAATGATCATCTTGGCATAACCATAAACTTGTATGATATTAAGGTGAACATACATACTAGCATGGACATGAAATTGTCATCATAACAAGGTGGACATAAAACTGATGAACTATGATGTCACTATATCTAAAGTAGCAATTTAGATGTCTAATCGGTTTAGATCCAACATAATAACCTAAGGTGATAATTTAGATCACAAAAAATAGATCTAACATGTTAACATAAGGTGACAATTTGGATCACATAGAATAGATCTAACATGTTAACATAAGGTAACAATTTAGATCACATAGAATAGATCTAACAAGATAACATAAGGAGACAATTTAGATCACATAAAATAGATCTAACATGTTAACATAAGGTGACAATTTAGATCACATAGAATAGATCTAACATGATAACATAAGGTGACAATTTAGATCACATAAAATAGATCTAACATGTTAACATAAGGTGACAATTTAGATCACGTAGAATAGATCTAACATGATAATATAAGGTGACAATTTAGATCACATAAAATAGATCTACACACATCCACATCATTGCATATCTTTAAAGTTACAAACCACGATCCTCAATAATAACATAGTAGAACAATTCACAATTGAATTGGGTCTAGAGAAATAGATCTATCATAAGATCTAACAATAACATAGATTCAAGGTTTACAACGTATCCAAATCACAGTCTATGATAATTCACTTTTATTTATCTAAACCTAAAAGCAACTAGATCTCACTATGACTGGATTGCTAAGATGATAAAAATGGTGCTGAGTCTGTGCTTGAATCTAAGAATTTGATATGCTTTATTTGATAGAAGAAGGTGAGAGACCCTAGTTCAGTTCAGACTCCGGCAGAGTTTGGCCGCCATGATTTCTAATGAAGAAATATGTGAAATAACTATGCATTTATAGCTGCAGAACCTTCTGGAACTAACTATCACATAAGCCCTAGGGTAAATCAGGTCGCGGGTCGCCTCCCACTTGGGCAAAGGCGCGAATACAAAAAAAACTATTCTGGGTGCACTTTACAGGTGCACCAATGTAAAAATACATGGGCGCACTTGTCAAGTGCGCTGGGAATTTCTGCTTTTTCTGCCAAACTTCTATCGTCCATAAATTCTTCATACGTTATCTGTTTTACGCAAACCAGGTGTCTATCTTAACCAGAATTTTGAGACGAACGGAATGGCGTATTCTGTTTCCCTTAATTCTAAATATTAAATTAATTATTTTTTAATTTATCCACTTTAATATTGTTAAAATTTTGGGGTGTTACAAGACGAGTCTTCGGATCGATATAATAGCGAATGTCGAGATGCTAACCATCATGGCTTGCGATGTTTAAGAGTGAAAGGATACCGTCTGGAGATGTATGCTGATGCCTTTTCTACATTGTGATGGTAAGTCGACTAAACTATAGATTTTTTTCATATCTTTCCGTTATTGATGATAATGGTTCTCCGTTGGTTGTAGTTCAGATGAGCGGCAGTGCATTGTCAAACCAGGATTGTTTCAGGTTTGGTAATGTATATGACCACCATCATGTGCAATCCCAATGGAATCATTTCCTAAGTGATACGCTCCCTATGGGGAATCAAAACTGAATTTTCCTTAGGAGAAATAGATGAACATAGAGTTAGGGATTGCAGAATGGATCGTTAAGGCAAAACTAACACTAGAGTGTGGTGAATAGTGTTTTTGAAAAATTAAACAAAATCCAAAAACTTATACGATCTACTATATGAATCAAACACCACAGATATAATCACAGACACAGAATCAAACAAAAACACAAAGATTAAAAAAATAAAATGTAGAAAAGGAAAGAACACACCAGATTTTATACTGGTTCGGAACTGTTCCTACGTTCAGTCCCATGCAACGCTGGACAGCACAGAGTTTTATTACTATATCAATATCCAGTTACAATCCTCTCCTTGATTTCACGGCTATAAGGGATACCACCGATTCCACACACACTTGATCAAGTATACTTTCCTTAATTCCACGGCGACAAGGGATACCACCGATTCCAACCTCCTTGATTTTACGGCTACAAGGGTTATACCGATTACATACACTTCTCAAATGATTATAATACCCCTATAACTCTTCAATAGCACTTTGATTCAGAGAGTAATGAGTAGAGAGTGAGAAGAAGTTTTATGTAAATAGAATTGAATTCGGTAGAGTATAAGTGTAGAAATCATAAAAATGAGAAGATATAACAGTTTAAAGAAAGGAGATGAAGATGGAGAAGAAGAATTATGATTTTTTTTTAGAAATTAGCCTCTATTTATAACATTTGAAAGGTTGCAACATTTCTGCAATGTCACAAATAGTGAAAAGACACTTCTTTCAATTTTTAAAAAGTGACAGTCATATGTCGACATGGGCATAAATGTATGTTGACATATGCATGTGTAAAACTAAATTTTGAGCATTTTTGAAGTGTTTAAACATATATAATTCTGGAAATTCTTGAATTAAAATATAGTGTTATAAATGAATATTATAAAGTAGAAAATCATATGAAAACATAAATATAAACTATACAAATATATTTATAAAATTATACAGTTAAAATTATATAAATATAAAGTATGTAATATATAAACACTACAATAAAAAAAACCATATTACAACGGTGCAAAAACGTTGTAAAAAGTTTTTACAATGGTGGAGCCACCGTCGTGTATTAATAAGTTGTAATATACTTATAATTTTTACAACGTTTCTACACCGTTGCAGTACCGTTGTAAAATAAGATATTTAACAACTTTTACTCACAGTTGTAGTAACTTTTATTACAACTTTTACTTCCCGTTGTTATAGACATTTAAATATCATAAGATCATAAGTATGACAACTGGTGATTACCGTTGTGACTTCCAAAATATTACAACTCTTTCACACCGTTGTAAAATGATTTATTACTACTTTTTTTTGCTGTTGTAACTTATATACACCTTACTAATATAAAAAATTCATATATATTAATAATAATATGATTCATATTTCAATGCAACAAATATAACTATACGGAATCATTCATATATATTAATAAACATAATATTCGATCAACATACACATAATACATCACCAACTAAACCCGTCACAAAAAACATAACCGTTTCAAAATACATACATCGATCTAACACAAAAGATACATAAGAAAGATAGAAGCTTTATCCACAAAAGATACATAAGCATACCCTACGAAAGCACTCTAGCTGAAGGCAACGCAATTTTTATTCCAGTCCACAGTTGGTTCAACAGCTTCCCCAATGGTAGTCATTTTAGAATTCAGCTTCCACAAGAAAGCTTCTGGATCCACCTCCACATCAATCCAACCTTGCGGTCCATGGTGGGACTACAAAAAAAAAGTAATTTTAATAAGTTCAGTCAAACAAGAAATTGATGCTTGAAATAAAAAAAAATTCAGAACAGTACAGGAACATAGACCCAAAAAACTAAAAAATGAGTCTGCACCAAAAAACTCAGTACATGACATAGACCCAAACAAAGGAACATTTCCAGAACCTATTTTGCAAACATGGGCAAGAAAGAACAAGAAGCTTAGCATATAACATAGACATATATGGAATTACAAAACTCAATTTTGATTTTGCTAGTGCAGGAAAATACGAATTTCTCTACCCAGCACATGCATATAAAAGATTATTGAAATTGACATGTAAGCAAAAGCACAATAAAAATAAGAGTTGATGAAAATAGAAATAATTGTGTAATAAACAAATATCTGTAAGTGAGAAATGTTGGACTGAATTAAAAAGTGTATGGTTAAGCCACCATATTGAAAATTGTGAGTACAAAAAATAGAAACTGAGTTACCTTTTGTAAGTAATACACAGGACAGATCAAAGGTGACCACTCCCAGATTGCCCCCGTCCCAACTGAATGCATTTCTATGATTGCCAAGACAAACTTGATGCAAATGTATCACATCCATTTTGCGCACCTATAACTTGAATTGTTCACTTGTATTTCTGTAGTCACAGTATAAGTTACATAAGCACCTATTTTGAAGCCACACTATTTTAACAAACTTGTTCTCCATCACTGCATTTTAAACTACAATGGCACTAGATATTTTACTCTGCCAAACTTTTACTATGGTAACCAGGCGTTAACCGCTACAAAAGCCAAAACTCGAATATGAACTGCAGATAACGCACAACAACTCTGTTCATGTTTCAGGTGTGATTTTCTTTACCATAGTAAATTTGGGAATAGGATTAAAGTGCATAAACAGAAGCATAAACAGTAAATTTGATAGTGCTATTTGGTATATTAAAACTACCAACACAACAGACTATAACTGTCTGAGCTTACTTATAAAGTGGGATTCTACTGCTTCATTTCATCCGTCTATGCTAGAAACTCCTTCTCTGGAGAGAATCTCAAACACTAACTCTTAATACATAACAAAACATCACAGGATGAACTAATCTGTAAAATTACACACTCAAAAAACATCCAGGTAACAACACCAAAAAGGTTGACAATCAAGTGAGTGCCAAGGGAATTAATGAAACAGAGAGAGTTAGCGTAAATGTGCCTGGTGTTGAAATACTGAAAAGAAACAGTTTTGTTGTTCTTGAGGAAATAGAGGAAGATCAAGAGGAAGAAGGCGAAATGGCACAGGAAACAGAATCAAATCCCAGTGAAGAAGACGAGGTTGAAGAGATTGAAATTATAGATTCACAAGGTGGAGGTGAATATGTCTTGCCTTCAATGGAGGATAGTCTGGAGAAGGTGGAAGAATGGCTTAAAGGTGCAGTACAACAGGAAAATAAAGCAAATATAGAAGAGTATGAAGTAGATGATGAAGCAATCGAGAGAACAAAACTATATGAAACGATTAAAGACATTGTTGTTCAAGGAAGGAGGGATGAGATAAGAAACATATATGAAATGAGTAAAAAAAGCAATGTAGAAGAAGTGATAAAAGTGGTGCAAGAAGGCAAGGTGGTAGATGGGAATATTAATAAGCATATATCTGAAAGAATAAATGAGGCAATTAAAGATGTAGGAAGTAATAAAGACACAAAAGTGCACCAACCACCAGGAAGATTAAACAACGACTCCATGCAAACCATTGCATCGAGTACTTTTCGAATTGACCCTAACATAAGCATGCACGTTGAGACTCTACTAGCCCCACCACCAAGTTCCAAGAAATACTCCCACCTCCAACCACCTCCATCATACAAACTACCTCCTAAGGATTCCTTCTCATCTCCTATATTCAACAACTCCACTGGCAAAACCCTTACCACTCCTGTGTCTGTACCTCATCAGTACCCACTAAGGAGCATGAAACATAGTGTTCCAATCCCTCCCACTGTTTAATGATACAAATAGTTGGAGCATGGAATGTGAGAGGGTGTCATTGTGACACAAAGTTAGACCAATGTAAACAAGTAATTGCATAAAATAAGCTATGTGTGTTGGAGATATTGTCACTATCCACTGCCTTTACCGGCAAAACTAGTTGCTACGACCGTCCATATCACCAGAAGTTGCAAGATCGAAAATTGTAGACTATGTCAAGTTGCTCTTAAGCAATAACAAAAGAATTACCCCAGCAATGACCGAACCAAATAGGTCGCGATGTTGTACACAGCACATTAACATGAAACAAAAACTGACAAACAAACCTGATAGACAACAGCATCCGCTGAATACAAGCAACCCAAAGGAATTCCCAACCAAATCACCTAAACAACCAAGGAGACAACAGAGACGAGCAACCGCAGCCAAGCCTCAGAACAGAGTTAGAGATGTCAAACCAATTCCTAAACCAAATTCGCGAGTGACTAGAAACGAACCACATAAACATCAGTGCCAAATCGAAAACCCAAAATCATTCACTGCTTGAACCAGAAACCACTACCTCCAATAGCCGCCTTCACCTCCCCTAAATCACCTTCGAATAGCCCAAATCAATAACCCTTAAATCGAATCGAATCCGCTTCGAATACCCCAAATCGAAAACCTATAAAAGTTGCCTAACTTTAATCACCTTCTGATTCCAATACTCAAGGAATTAAATTTGACCCAATCGATTTTATTTTTTATTTTGGTTTTTGTATCCAAACCGAAGTTGCGTTTGAAGTTTTGTCGAGACGAGTTTTTTTAGGATGGAAGAAGTAGGGAACGATTTTGATTTAGGGAAAATCACGAGAGAACGGCTCGCAGTACGAACTAACATTCAAAGGCACGGGTTGCTTTGGAGCCAGATTTTTCGCTTTTGGCGCTTGAATTTATGGTTTTGCAATTACGTTATGGCTATCTTTTTTGCAAAGCACATTACCGCTTAATTTTCATACGTCATAATCAAAATTTCATAAATTTAGAAAATTAAGTACAATAAGTTGAAATTAATTATTAAATATTAAGTATTTATTATTTAATAGTAATTATTATTTATTATTTATTTGTAAGGTTATTATCAGTTATTAATTATTATTAAAATATTAAATATTAGATATTACTAATATTTAATAGGCCTCTATTACAATTGGTAGAAAAAAGAGATGCTGAAAATAATTTTGTAAAATTTTCTAATAAAAACCGTTTTAATCATTGGTTACCAAAATTAATTACTAATATTAAATATTACTTGTTAATATTAATGATTATTTCTTAATTATTTATTACTACAAATTAATTACTAATTATTTAACAATACTGATAATTTATTATTTAATATACTAACTATTAAAATTATTGATTATTTAATAGAAATTATTAATATTATTATTATACTAATTACTAATTATAAAATGTTAATTGTTAAAACTGTCACTTATTACAACAGGTAAGAGTGAAAAGTTGTAATAAGCATTTATTACAACTGTCACAAAAGAAAAGTTGTTAGAAATATGTTTATTACAACTTTCGGAAAATGACAGTTGTAAAAAACATTTATTACAACAGTGCTTTTACCACCGTTGTATAATTAAAGTTGTAATATGGTGTTTTTGTTGTAGTGAAAACTTATAAACTATAAAACTTGAATTTAAATCAGAAGTAAAGTAAAGAAAATAAAATAGAGAAGATAAAGATTGAAGATAGAATTTGAAAATGAAACTTGAAAACAAAAACAGAATTTGAATTTGACCCTGGAGTGCTGTTTGGAGTCTTACATAATTAGACTCTATTACTATATTTATCTTGAACTCTGAATATTCATGAGTCTTGAATCATCTCTGAATTCTGAATCTCTAATATCTCTAAACTGTACAGTTTTCAGTGTAAATTTCTGAATATAAATCCTGCATATGCGCGCACACACACACACACACACATATATATACACACATATATTCTAGATAAAAGTGTTAGTATATATTTTATAATCAATTAATATTGAAATAAGGTTGTTGTCATCAAAATTCCATTCTCCAACAATCTACCCCTTTTTTATGATGACAACCTTAGTTTATAAAATATCATACCTAAACATACCTGTTAATGATGATCCTTCTATTACTCCCCCTGCCTATATGAATCCTATAAACTAATTCTATATTTTATAATTTCTCCCCCCTTGGAATTATCAAAAAGAATTTCTAAAACTATTCCTCCTAAATCCTGTAACTATCTAAATTTCCTATATCAAAGTAAAATTCTCCCCCTAAGTCCTAAATCTATCTATATAATCCTATAATATGATTATCAATCATCAATACCAACCAATTCAAGTATTATATTTACATATGTTTGATATCATATATGCAAACCAAATCAAACAAATCAAAGCACACCACACCACACCATATGTTTAATATATATAAGTTTTAATCCAAATTAAACAAATCAATCAAATCAACCATACCAAACAATTAAACGTTTCTTGGGACTTTAACTCACTCATCTTGTCCAGTGATTGGGGTCTTCTTGATGTCCTTCCATTCTTCTTCATTGTTAAGTGATGCTTTAATGTTTTCATCTATGAAACGAGAAGACATTGGCCAACATATTACATCAAAATGTTTCTCTTGATATTCCACCATTCTCATTTGAATTAACTCTAGATGACATTGAATTCGTATTACTATGGAGAAGATTTTCTTGAAATAATTCAAGGAATCATTAAGATTTTCACTAATGTTATGAATTGGATTTTCCATGGTTTTGATAAGAAATGAATAAGGAAGAAGGAGAAATGGAATAATGAATTTTTATAGAAGAAATAGCTTAAATATGGTCTGGAATTCATTGGATTTTGAATGGATATGAGTTAGTTATTTAATTTTAAAATTTGAAAAGATTTGAAAATCTGGCAGTTATATGTCGACATATACATAAATGTATGTCGACATACTTATTTAAAAATTTGAAAATTTTGAATTTTTTGATCTTATATTAAACTATAATTAACTCTAAAGTTTTTACAATAACTTAAAGATGATTTTGACATAAATAAAACTCCATTCATTACTTAATAGAAAGCAAATACATCCAACTAATTAAGGCACACTAAATACGAGATTCAAAAGAAAACATAAGGAAATACAAGTGAATCCATAAAGATAAATTAAACTAGATAGACTAGTTTCAGATGATGATGATGAGGAAGGCGGGATTCCAAGCATTCTTCCAATCTTGACTATGAACTTAGACATTTTTGAAAAGCACTTATTTAGCTGCTTTTGGTTGTTGACAATCTTCATTTGATTTTAAATAATCGCCTCTTTGGAAATGTATCTAGTGTTAGTTGGACACTTAATAATTTCTAAAGAAGTTTCTTCTTCTTATTCGACTTCCATTAGCGCTTGTTCTTGTTGCATTCAAGCTTGTTCGGCCTTGAATGTCTCATATGGTTGGAAAGTGAGAGGAATTTGCATGAGATGTATGTTTGATGAGTCAAACACTTTTCTAGGCACAAATTCTTCTCCATGATGATCAACTCCAAAATATTTGTAAATGCGGGTGAGATAAACACCATAGTAGAGAATGATTTCTCTTGATGACAATTCTATGGGTTTGATCTCTTTTAAGTTCATATCGGCCCAATTTATGTTATAGCCACCCATAATAGCAAAGAGGACTTTTTGGACTTTGAGAGTTGGGCTGTTAAAATTTCTAGAACGAGGAGTGATGGTATGTTGGAGGAGGAGGTTGACAATTCTTGTTTTTGGACGGAAAAAGTGATTTTTGTAAACCATTTGAGCATCGTTTTCGAATATGTCATGATAGGTCTCTAAATCGGTTTCATCGACAACGAAATTCGTAAAATCCAAGCACGTACATCTATAATTCAAGATATTGCCTAGGAGTTCGGCATCGAGAACAATTTGCATGTCTTCGACACTACTTCAAAATTGGTCTTCGTTTCCTTCGTAAAATCCGCAATTAAGATTCGCATAGAACATCTTAACAAGCTAAGCATAACATACTTCGCATTATCCCATGAGTTAATCAGACTCAAGACTTCGTTTGGTTGAAAGTGAGATGTAAGATCATAAGAGGGAAAATTGCTAAAGACAACAAAAGCACCCGTGTTAACTTTAGCATTTGCTACATAGTTAACATAGGTTTTGATAGCTTCTTTGTCATTATGAAGATAACCTTTGATGATTTTCTTAACTTCAATTTCTAAGTTGAACTTGAGGAAGCCATTGAATTGATAGTTTTGAAGAGTATAGGTACGAAAAATATTGTTTTGAATTGTGAATGAAAGGTAGAGAGAATAGATGTATATATAGAAATTGAATGGATATGAATTAAATATGCACAAGTTTTCAGTAGTCTGTGACACCTTTTAAGACCTTCGGAGTTAGTGAAAAGTTGGAGGGAAGTTTGAAAGTTTAAATCTTTGAAATTCAAATTTTAAATTTTTGGTCCTATGTGTCGACATATGGACATATGTATGTCGACATATGTACCTATTTTCAAAGGAATTTTGATTTTTGTGAAATGTTATTTAAATTATCGATTTATATTTCTAGTTTAACGATTTTCTGAAATAATTCTAATCCTAATAAACATCCAAAAATTTATTTTATTATTATTATATTATTATTTTGAATTTAAAATTTTGAATTTTAAATTTGAATTTCAAATTTCAAGTTCAAATTTTAAAGTTTTTAAATTCGATACAAAGCAAACAAACAAAGCAACCATTCAACCAAATAAAATTTAAAAATTAATTAGGGCGTACCCAGTTTTTAGATCCTTTTCTTCGAAATTTTCTGAATTCTGAGTTGCCATGAAGCACATATTTGAATTTTCGGTTTGTGGCTCTTCATCACTTGATGATGAATCTGAATCACCTAACATTGTTGCATATGCTTACCTTCTCTTCCTCGACTAATTGTTGTTGTCTGTTTGTTGAGTCGATTTATCTCGATATGAACACATTTTCCTTATGTGGCCTGGTTTGTTGCAGTTATAACATCGACTATCATTACTTCTTGAATTTCCTTGGTTATTATTTTGAAAATAATTTTTCCTTTAATATTTCAGAAATTTTTTAAAATGTCTTATCATAAGGGTTGTTGTTTGTTATTGCTTTAAGTGCAATGGATTTCTTCTCTGTTGGCCTATTTTCTTTTCTGCAATTGAACTTCAAAAGATATCATATTCCGATTAACTCGTCAATGTTCATTTCACTGACATTATTGGCTTCTCCAATTACCAAAGTTTTCTGATCCCATTCTGGAGTCAGTGAACTCAATATTTTTCTAACTTGATCTTCTTCAGAATAAGTTTTTCCAAGTACTATTAATGAATGTACTATCTCTTGAAATATGCAATACATATAGGAGATAGATTCATTCTTGTTCATTTGAATAACTCAAACTAATTAACTAACATTGATATCTTAGTTTGTTTAACTTTACTAGTACCTTCATGAGTAACTTGAAAAGTTCTCCAAATTTCATAAGTAATTTTACATACAGACACTATATTAAGCTCATTCCTATCTAATGAACAAAATAACATATTCAAGACTTTAGAATTACTTTGTGCAGTAGTCTTTTGTTCATTTTTCCATTGTGCAAAAGCAGTTATGGGTTCAACTAACTCATTTTGTGTACTATTCCATGTGTTTAATCCTACTGATTATAAATATATTTTCATTCTACATGCCTAATATGAATAATTACTACCATTAAATAATGGTGGTCTAATAGTGGACTGACCCTCTACAAAAGAACTATTATTACTAACAGTGTTGGTTGTCATTATCACTATTTTCAAAAATCAGATTATGAACTTTTTGAAAGACCTTGCTCTGATACCAATTGTTAGGGATTGCAGAATGGATTGTTAAGGCAAATCTAACACTAGAAGGGGGTGAATAGTGTTTTTGAAAAATTAAACAAAATCTAAAAACTTTTATGATCTACTATATGAATCAAACACCACAAAAACAATCATAGACACAAAATCAAACACAAACACAAAGATAAACAAAAATAAAATGAAGAAAAGGAAAGAACACACCAAATTTTATACTGGTTCAGAACTGTTCCTACGTCCAGTCGCACGCAATGCTGGATTGCACAGAGTTTTATTACTATATCAATATCCAATTACAATCCTATCCTTGATTTCACGGCTACAAGGGATACCACCGATTCCACACACACTTGATCAAGTATACTCTCATTTATTTCACGGCTACAAGGGATACCACCGACTCCAACCTCCTTGGTTTCATGGCTACCCGATTACATACACTTCCCAAATGATTACAATAGCCCTATAACTCTTCAATATAGCACTTTGATCCAAAGACTAATGAGTAGAGAGTGAGAAGAGAAGAAGTTTTATGTAAACAGAATTGAATTCGAAAGAGTATAAGTGTGGAAATCATAAGAATAAGAAGAGATAACGGTGTAAAGAAAGGAGATGAAGATGGAGAAGAAGAATCATGCAAAAATTCGAAATCAGCCCCTATTTATTAAATTTGAAAGGTTGCAACATTTCTAGAGCGTCACAAATAATGAAAAGACACTTCCTTACAATTTTCAAAAAGAGACAGTTATATGTCGACATGGGCATAAATATATGTCGACATATGCATGTGTAAAACTACATTTTGAGCATTTTTGATGTGTTTTGATATATAATTCTGGAAATTATTGAATAAAACATAGTGTTATAAATGAATGTTATAAAGTAGAAAATCTTATGAAAACATAAATATAAACTATGCAAATATACTTATAAAATTATAGAGTTAAAATTATATAAATATAAAGTATATAATATATAAAACTTATAAACTATACAACTTGAATTTAAAATAGAAGTAAAGTAAAGAAAATAAAATAGAGAAGATAGAGATTGAAGATAGAATTTCAAAATGGACTTTGAAAAAAAAAAAAACAGAATTTGAATTTAAACCTGGAGTGCTATTTGGAGTATTACATAACTAGACTCTATTACTATATTTATCTTGAACTCTTGAAATCTTGAATACCCATGAGTCTTGAATCATCTCTGAATTCTGAATCTCTAATATCTTCAAACTGTACAGTCTTCAGTATAAATTCCTGTATATAAATTTTGCATATATGTATGTGTGTGTGTATACACACACACTCACCCACATATTCTAGATAAAAAGTATTAGTTTATATTTTGTAGTCAATTAATATTGAAATAAGGTTGTTGTCATCAAAACTCCATTCTCCAACACATAGCACTTTTGCAACATTCTCTTGAATGTTTTCGAACAGGCCCTTACGTTAGTGTCATGGCAGTCCCGTGGTACTTGCTTCATCTGGAGCAGTTTTTTTTTTTAATTTTCATCTGGTGGAAGGGAGTGTTCTTAATGACCTTTTGTGTATAATTCCCATTTATTTCATTGAGATTTTCTTTTTTAAAAAAGAGAACTGCACATAATGACACTAATTAGCAAGTGTAAGGAAATCTCAAAACGATCCTTTATTAAGTTGCATATATTCTGAGTTATTTAAGTACAATTATGCACGATTCTTGTCATTTTGGTTAAAATTCAAAAGTGCAATCAAATTAATAGTTTTCAAATGGTAAAATATATTTACTTATTTTGTTTTCCTATGTTCTTATGGAAAAATATTGGCATATCGAAATTGATATTGTCAATGGCAACATCCTAAATTTGATAGTGATCTCATAAAGAGTTTCAACCTAAATTTAATCCATGTAAGTTACATTTATAACTATAGTGGAAACTTTTTGAATTTCCCATATTCTAGGAGGAAATTGATTGAAGCTCTGTTGGAAATATCAAAGTTTATGCAGGAGAATATTATTTTGGGCAAGAACCATGTAGTTTTTACGTCCAACATTGGTCAAGAAAACATTTTTTTAATGATCCTTCTCTGGTAGTTACAAAAACTAAAGAAATAGAACAAAATGATCATATTCTATCGTACATGTGGAAAGCGTGTTTTTGCAATCTAGGTCAAATAAATAGTTTTCAAAGACTTGGCAATTAGTTAAACATTTGTATCTCGAGACAATTCAAAGTGACCATTAATTTATATATAAGGAACCATATTAGTTTTTTTTTTAAAACCAAGTATTTCTTATAATTAAATATAAGGAACTGTATTGTTTTATATAAAAGTAACCATTTGTATCTTAAGATAATTCAATGTGATGTGAATGACTACTTTAGACTGTTTTATTGGGTATGTATCGTATTTTGTTCGAATAGTATGATTATTAAAATATATGAATGAATCAGATTTAGTTATATTTGTTGCATTGATAAATGAATTATATTATTATTAATATGTGAATAATTGGTGCATGTATTACTTTTTGGATTTTAAAATGTAATTGTCAATTATATTTGTAATAAGTGTATTACAACTGTCAGAAATAGTTATAAATATTACAAAATCACAACGGTGCGCAACAGTAGTAACAGGGTATATGAAGACAGTTAGATGCAACCTTTATACATAGTTGTAAAAGGTTTTAGTCTATTACAACTTCTTAATATACGATGGTGTAACCATTGTTGTAAAAAGTCCTTTACAACTGTTTTACAATGTTGTAATATGGTGATTCTATTGTAGCAATTATGTGTAAACTCTACAGTTGTAGGGACATGTAAGATACAGTTCGTATACCTTTGTCTGTTTTCATATTTTCTTGTATAAATTTTGAGATTAATTTATCGTTCACACCAAACCGGTACCCGATCTAGGGTTTTAAATTTCTGCTTCTTAATTTCTGAGTCCTCTTAAAAGAGCATACTAAATGATATGTATATATAGGTGACACAACTGCTTTTGTGAGGATGTGCTTGGAGGAGTTATGACATAATATATTATATAATACAAATGCTTTCCGTTGGGTAGCTTAAGCAGTGCTGATTGCTTTGCATTCTGGTACTTTGTCCAATAGGGATATGTTGTACACATTTTATATAACGTTTGTATATAACTATGTGATTCTGTTGACACGATATCTTACTTGATTGTTGCTCACTATATGTTGTATACTTGATATTATATTTTACTCATGCACCGCAAGATACACAACAAGTTATTCAATTTTATTTCTTCCCTGATGATCATGTCATATCCATGGAACATGAAAGCAATGCTTTATTGGCTATTTAGTGCAATTGACATGAAATGGTCGTCAAAGGTTTGATGTATGCATTGTAGAAAATGATAATAACTCTTTGTTGATCTTTGTAGCTTCAAAGTAAAATTAAAAATCTTCGAAGGGTACCTTATAGCACGTTTTTTCTGAATAAATGTTACCAAGAAATAACTTCCAAGTTACACAAGTTTATATTGAAAATGCAATTATGCTAATAACTTTATAGTATGTATATTCATTGTTGTACATAATATTTAATCTTAAAATTGTAAGCATGTGTACGTTAATCATTCATTAAACGCCAAGTGCTAACTTAAGTAGTAAAGTTCAGAAATTCAAATGTAACGACCCGGATTTTCGGTAGGCTTTGCAACCATCCCTTCATCCTCCAAAGCAGCAGGTAAAACCCACTATGGCTTACACTGGTACCCCAATACCATATTTTACAGCCAGCCTTTCGACTTCACAACCAACCCTACCAAAGGGACATGTAGGAGTAAGAGTCTCCCGTTCGCCACCTAACGAAAAGCAAGAACCCCCTATCATGCGACACATGCCTAAGCACGCAACATGGACTGGTATGAGTAAAACAGTTTAAAAATAGTTGAACAAGTAAACGATATCTCATAAGACCACGCCGTATAACGGAACGGGTTTTTCCCTTATGAGAATCAAAAATATCTTTATATCAAAAACCTTTTGATATTATAATAATGTCTATGTACAAATAGATATCAACTAGCAGAAACGCTTTCATCTCACGTTCTACATATATAGTATACAATCAAAATCGCAAGCACGTATTGGATAATGGATTTCCAACTATGACAAGGTATGGAACCACCTTCCGATCAGTGTACTCTAGGAACGATAAACTGGAGTTCAACAAGAAAATCTTGCAACTCAGCCACACATGACCGACCACTCATTTCGCTTGAGTGTATCGAATGTACATCACCAACGGTTGGGATCAGCAACCGTTCCCGTATATATATATGGGACAACATTGATAGATTTAAGAAACAAATGAATATTCTCTAGAAAGGTGATTATACACCCTACTTCGGTGCGACTGACTTAGCCATGCTGCCTGCCCGATTTCCGTCATTTACCGGATGATGAGGCTAGAAGCTATGCTTTATCATCATATCAGATTCACTTCGAATGCCACATTGTCAGATCCATCGAAAATCACTAATTGACGTCTATAACAGTACATTACGTGTTAGCTAAAGAAGTTTCCTTCTCCGCTTCCACTCTTCGTACGGTTGAAGAAATCAATGTGCGTGACCTATCTGGAAATACTCTGTCAGACATTCATCAACACAAGACATCCTCATTCACTTAGAATGTCACATCGTCATACCCGCCAAATCACAAATTGATTTATCCAAAAATAACATGGGTATACAGCTTAGAGAAACGAATTCCTCTGCCACCAAACGTGAATACGTTTGAACAGATCAACTTACGCGATCCATTGGATATACTCTGTCAGACCTTCGTCCATACAAGTTGTCCTGGGACTGGACAAACCGAAGGCACTATTCAGTATACCTATCTTAGTCACTGTTATCTAAGACTTATACAACAGCCCTTGCATTTTACTCCGTCTTCAATTGTCTTTGGCATATATGATTCGCAACGCTTATGCCAATACATAGTGGTTCTTTGGATAATAATCCAACCGTTCTCTCCATATTTACAACGTTAAAATGGTCAAAACTTCGATAGTCTGTGAGTTAACTATCAAAGAAAAACAAGTGTGCAAACAACGATAATATTTCCAGATGGAAATTATATCGAACAAACATCATTTAACATTAATCTCTTTAGTTCATTTATTTACTTATCTCATGTTTCCCTATATTCTAAATTCTTATTTTCTTTTATCAGAAAACATTTCTGATTCTCGTTTTGAAAACATTTCCAAAACTCCTTTACGATCAAACCTTTCCATTTTTTTAGTTAAGAAGGAAGTCACTCAAGTTGGGGTATAATTACCTCTCAGACCTTAACTGAACAACGTTATAACTTCAAAATGGTCAATGTTTATCTTTTAATCTTTAACAACTTCTTTACGCCTTTCTCGGATCCAATTTTACTAATCCACTTCTATATTTAAAACATTGGTTATAACGATAACGTTATAATCCCTCCTTTCGAATTATCTAACTTTAATTATAACTTCTATTCTTATTAGTGAATAATTAACCTAACACTTATTTATTTATAAATAAATAAATCTCTATTTAAACACTGGAAAGTATAAGTACTTTCCCGAATTCGATATAATCGAATTCGCCGATTTACTCTCCTCGAGAAGTCTCTATTTGATTAACTCCTCTTCGAATAACCCATATTCGATTAACTCCTTCCTTTCGAATATACTATATTTGATTACTCCTTCTCGAGTAAACGATATTCGATAATCTCTCTTCGAATAACTAATATTCGATAACTCTTTCTTTTCAAATATCTCATATCTGAAAATCTCACTTTCGAATAAACTATATTCGATAATCTCTTTTTGAATGACTCTTATTCGATAAATCTCACTTCGATCAAACTATAATCGATAACTCTTTTCGATGAAACTAACATCGATAACTCCTTTCGATGAAACTAACATCAATAACTCCTTTCGATGAAACTAACATCGATTAATTTAACTCGACGAACTTAACTTGACTAACTCGACTAACTTAACTTGACTCGAACTAACTCGACTTACTTGGTTCGACCAATTCGATTTGATTAACCTAGGCTCGACTAACTTGACTAACTTAACTCGACTTACTTGGTTCGACCAATTCGATTCGATTAACTAGGCTCGACTAACTTGACTAACTTAACTCGACTTACTTGGTTCGACCAATTCGATTCGATTAACTAGGCTCGACTAACTTGACTAACTTAACTTATTTAACTTATTTCTCAACTCGATCAACTCGATTAACTCCTATCGAATAACTAATATTCGATTAAACTCCATTCGCTTGACTCTAAATCGCAGCGATCACAATGGTTACGCCTGACTCCCTCAGGAAACATCCGACCGCCTTAGGCTATTTACAGCCCTACGAATTACGCTAGCAGTCGTACGAGATGGCAACTTACCCTGAATACTATGTTTGACTAACTCTGTCTCAAATAACTATATTTGATTAACTCTAGTTCGTTTTAACTCTAATCGATTAACTCTAACTGAGTAACTCTAACTCGATCAACTCGACTTGATTAACTCGACTTACTTAACTCAACTGGTTAACTTGACTTACTTAACTCACTGGTTAACTCTACTGAACTGGTTAACTCTACTGAACTGGTTAACTCTACTGAATTGGTTAACTCTACTGAACTGGTTAACTCTACTGAACTAGTTAACTCTACTGAACTAGTTAACTCTATTCAACTAACTCGACTTGACTAACCCCTTTCGAATAGCATATTCGTTTTACTAACTTTCGAATACCATATTCGATTTACTCCCTTCGAATACCATATTCGATTTACTCCCTTCGAATACCATATTCGATTTAACTCCTTTCGAATACCATATTCGATTTACTTTATTCAATTTATAAAGATTTCCTTTTTTACAACGTTTTATTCATTTGAAAAGATTTACTTTTAAATAACGGTTCTACACATAAAAATGATTTCCTTTTTATAACGTTTCCTTTTCAATTCTATTTGTAAATGGTTTACAAATATTTCCTTTTCAAATTTATTCTTGAAACATTCTAACTCCTTAAATTCTCTGAAAAATTCGCCATAACCTCCTTTGTAACAGGATCATCGGGAAAATCCCCAAACCCGCCACAAAGGCCTTTCCATTCAAAAAGAAAATGGTTTGTAATTATTTCCTTTTTGAATATCTCCTCTTTATAAATATTCCAATTTATAAACATTTCTTATTTATAAATATTCCACTTTATAAATATCTCTTATTTATAAATATCCCATTTTATAAATATTCTATTTTCAATATCACTTTGAAAATCCCCTTATCAACATTTCTGTATGTTATGGTATTCAATCATATCAAATCACGATGTTCAATATCGTCTAAGCACATATTATCGACCACGGATTCTATATCACAATATATGAATCAAAACAGTATTATAAATATTGAGGAACCCAGTTGGGTCCCTCCAACCTGTTTTCCTGCATCCACAGATGTTACACAATATGATTATCATCACTTTCAGTTCAATATAAATTATTCTGATAGCAGAATCAATATATAAATATTTAACGGTTTATATATATAATTACATATATATATATATATATATATATATATTTTCACTAACTGACTAGCAGTTCAATCAATCAACATACACATAGCAATCAACAGATGATTAACAGTTCTAAAAATACATTATAAAAATATAACTGTTCAGAGTTGGTGAGTTTTACTCACATTGTCGGTTTATCGTTAAACAACGATAACCGTTTAACAGTCCTGTTCTTGACGATATTTTCCCGTCATATTTTCCAATAAATCTCTGAATCATTCCAACTGATCTCATGTTGTAGCCCCCGTCCGTGTGATCCTGTCGGATCCTGTTTTCTCGACCCATGATATAACAAACTTGTGCCCACCATGCTCCTTCTGTAATTCATGACATCTCAGCATGCTCCAACGAAGAACACCCTCCATTTTGCCTCCACGTTCTCAACTTGTTTTCATTTTCTTTTTCTATATATATTCCTTTTTACCTCGGGCCTTACCCCTTAGCTCAGTATGTTTTGCACCCCATAATGCTACCCAACAGTAGCGTCTCCTTCCCGAGTTACAACAAGGAAAACTGATCCAGAAAATATCACGTGACCGCTTACATTTTGTCTCCAATACAGGCACTTCAAAACCACTCCCGCGTTGACCTTCTTCTTCAAAACCAGAAACATGAACTGGAGTTACCCATATCACCTTCTAAACTCAAAACAGAGCCACCATCTTTAAGCTCCTAATTTTTCCTGTATGGTTCGAATCCCCTCTCCTACCACGAGCTCCACTTCCATAAACGTTCTCCTCAACACCTCGAGATCCAACTCGAGCTTCTCAGAGATAAAACGACAGTAGGTCCTCATGTTCACCTTCCTAGAACTGTTGCGCCTTTCTCACTCAACCGCTGCCATGTCAGAAGATCGACGTCGTTCCGATAGCCCAGAACCAGGCGTCAGACTTGGCTCCCCCACCGCCTGAAACTATGACCAGAAACGACGTGGTCCATCGTCTGTACAGAACCCTTGACTGTGCCTTGCTCCGATGATCGAAGTGATTTTGGAAGAAGAAGTTGGTAGCTTCACAGCCACATGTATTTTAGGGCGGCGGTGGAAATGTGTTATCGCAGAAAAATGTTTTTGCTGAGATTAGGTTTTAGAAATAGGGATGGTTTATTTATAGCCGGAGAGATATTATTTTTGTGGTTCTTGCTAGTCTTGCGTGGTGACAATTCCTACCAGTACTTTCCTTTGCCTTCGATATTAAGTATTATGCCTTAGACATTTAGTATTAGGGACCAGGTCCGTCTTCTGCATATTGGAAAAACGTATTATACTCCATTAGCCACGAAGGAGGTAATTTTTTCCATTCATTTTAACTTTTAAGTTTTAAAAGTTATACACCCTGCTTCGTACAATTATATCTATGTGAGAGCGTTGCAGATTGAAATAAATATACCATTTTGATGAGCTCGGTGTCACGATCCCAAAAATATAATAATACCGCTAGATTAACTCATATTGTGAAATCCTAAAATCGCTGATTAAGGGTGCAAAATACTCCAAATAAAAAGTTGCTTATTTAATTAATTAAAAATTACATAAAAATTCTAAAAATTAAATTATCACTACGTCCCAAAAGAACCTTGTCTAAATTCAAACCCGATATCTAGTTATATCGAATAAATCGTTACGGTCGATAAACGATTCTATAGCGACTATTTTAAAATTTGATTTGGACATATCTCAAAATCTACACAATGAAATCCCGATTTTTCTCTTCCACTAAAAAGATATACTCCACCAGCTCCACACGTTTCTTATTTCACAGAAATCCGTTTTAAAACGAATCTTGTATATTCAGTTGAAGTTCAAATCGCCAAATAACGAACTACAGCGCCATTTCAAGCTCGATTTTAATTATAATATAATTATACGTTCAAACTGTCGTTCATATAATATATTCGTTATTCAAATTAAATTCCAAGCTGAATTAAACATCACAGATGATCCAGTTCACACCATATCGCCATTTCACCCAATTTTGATTATTTCATAATTATATATATTATTTAATTTATTATTTTTAATTAAATATTCATCATTATTTAATTAACCGACCATTAAATTCTCTAATTCACTATTTAAACAATTAAATAAATTAATTATAATACCTCTGCCAATGCGGGTCATTACAATCTTTCCGACTTAAAATAATTTCGTCCTCGAAATTGCTAAGTTAGAGGACGACCCTATCTATTGGAATTCCTAAGATTTGTTCACCCCTTATTTCTGATTTTAACTGAACCAATTAGTATCGACTAAAATATTTATTCATTCCGACTAACTAAAATTTTCAAATATTCTGAAATTCACTAACACTTTAAACTTTCAATTTTTTTTTTACCCTCCTTTGTACAGCCCTATCGGTAAAACCACAACTCGCCTCTCTAGGCCTTCTCCAACCCAAAAGAAAATCAAATAGCCAAGCGGCTTGCCAATTCGGCTCATAAATCTCATGCTTATATCAAATATAAACTTGTACCTTTTTGTCAGGTATATCAACTCTATCACTTTCACCTGTTATCAATCCAACATATACCCGTGTATTTACAATCAAACTCCAATCAATTCTTGTCCACAAATTCAACCATTCGCTTATACCTAAGTCGAATTTCATTTCAAATCAAAGTCCAATTCTTGATTTCAAATTCTTAACTCATTAACCCAATTTGTCTTGATATCATTCTAACAAAATTTAATTCAATTTTCACCTAATTGATTTCAATTTTAATTCCAATTGCTTTTCCAACCTTCAATTCAAATTGGTTTTAATTCAACAATCTTTTCCTGGGAATTTTAAATCACTTTATCATATCAAAAATCAAAGTGTTTATTTCAAAGTACAAAAACAATTTGTTTTTCTCAAACAATTCAAAAACAAAATCCTTGGTAGTAATCCACCACTTAGAACTCGAATATCACACCGATGATACTGCGCAGTCATCATCGGAATTATTTTCCAGCGACCCAAGTGATTTCAATACTATATCATTTCAAAACCCTTACTAAATACATCCATTTGAAAACATCTCAAAACCTCCCAGGAACTTAAAATTTCCTTATTTTAATTCCAAATCTGATTTAACTTCATATTTTATTCATCTTATTTCATATACTTTACTTACATGAATTCTGGTTGGTTATATATAACCATTTCACATTTTATAATCTTATCTGATTATAATTACTACCAACACATCCTATATATGATAATATATCACATATCCATACTGTGTCGGTCCATCGTATTCAAGTGTTTATTTACCCCTACCGATACAGTGGACCAAACTGATTGACCAGAACTCATAAACAATCAACCCATGAATCTCCACAATATAAAACCATTTTTATATCAAATACAAATACGCACTCGTATATATACACTCAAACTCAATCTAGGGTGTTACTAACCCTATCTCTACCGAGTCATGCCACAGAGCCAAGTAATTCTTAACCTAAGCTCTGATACCAACTGTAACGACCCGGATTTTCGGTAGGCTTTGCAACCATCCCTTCATCCTCCAAAGCAGCAGGTAAACCCACTGTGGCTTACACTGGTACCCCAATACCATATTTTACGGCCAGCCTTTCGACTTCACAACCAACCCTACCAAAGGGACATGTAGGAGTAAGAGTCTCCCGTTCGCCACCTAACGAAAAGCGAGAACCCCCTATCATGCGACGCATGCCTAAGCACGCAACATGGACAGGTATGAGTAAAACAGTTTAAAAATAGTTGAATAAGTAAACGATATCTCATAAGACCACGCCGTATAACGGAACGGGTTTTTCCCTTATGAGAATCAAAAATATCTTTATATCAAAAACCTTTTGATATTATAATAATGTCTATGTACAAATAGATATCAACTAGCAGAAACGCTTTCATCTCACGTTCTACATATATAGTATACAATCAAAATCACAAGCACGTATTGGATAATGGATTTCCAACTATGACAAGGTATGGAACCACCTTCCGATCAGTGTACTCTAGGAACGATAAACTGGAGTTCAACAAGAACATCTTGCAACTCAGCCACACATGACCGAACACTCATTTCGCTTGAGTGTATCGAATGTACATCACCAACGGTTGGGATCAGCAACCGTTCCCGTATATATATATGGGACAACATTGATAGATTTAAGAAACAAATGAATATTCTCTAGATAGGTGATTATACACCCTACTTCGGTGAGACCGACTTAGCCATGCTGCCTGCCCGATTTCTGTCATTTACCGTATGATAAGGCTAGAAGCTATGCTTTATCATCATATCGGATTCACTTCGAATGCCACATTGTCAGATCCATCGAAAATCACTAATTGACGTCTACAACAGTACATTATGTGTTAGCTAAAGAAGTTTCCTTCTCCGCTTCCACTCTTGGTACGGTTGAAGAAATCAATGTGCGTGACCTTCCTGGAAATACTCTGTCAGACATTCATCAACACAAGTCATCCTCATTCACTTAGAATGTCACATCGTCATTCCCGCCAAATCAAAAATTGATTTATCCAAAAATAACACGGGTATACAGATTAGAGAAACGAATTCCTCTGCCACCGAACGTGAATACGTTTGAACAGATCAACTTACGCGATCCATTGGATATACTCTGTCAGACCTTCGTCCATACAAGTTGTCCTGGGACTGGACAAACCGAAGGCACTATTCAGTATACCTATCTTAGTCACTGTTATCTAAGACTTATACAACAGCCCTTGCATTTTACTCCGTCTTCAATTGTCTTTGGCATATATGATTCGCAATGCTTATGCCAATACAGTGTGGTTCTTTGGATAATAATCCAACCGGTCTCTCCATATTAACAACGTTAAAATGGTCAAAACTTCGATAGTCTGTGAGTTAACTATCAAAGAAAAACAAGTGTGCAAACAACGATATTATTTCCAGATGGAAATTATATCGAACAAACATCATTTAACATTAATCTCTTTAGTTCATTTATTTACTTATCTCCTGTTTCCCTATATTCTAAATTCTTATTTTCTTTTATCAGAAAACATTTCTGATTCTCGTTTTGAAAACATTTCCAAAACTCCTTTACGATCAAAACTTTCCATTTTTTTAGTTAAGAAGGAAGTCACTCAAGTTGGGGTATAATTACCTCTCAGACCTTAACTGAACAACGTTATAACTTCAAAATGGTCAAAGTTTATCTTTTAATCTTTAACAACTTCTTTAAGCCTTTCTCGGATCCAATTTTACTAATCTACTTCTATATTTAATACATTGGTTATAACGATAACGTTATAATCCCTCCTTTCGAATTATCTAACTTTAATTGTAACTTCTATTCTTATTAGTGAATAATTAACCTAACACTTATTTATTTATAAATAAATAAATCTCTATTTAAACACTGGAAAGTATAAGTACTTTCCCGAATTCGATATAATCGAATTCGCCGATTTACTCTCCTCGAGAAGTCTCTATTTGATTAACTCCTCTTCGAATAACCCATATTCGATTAACTCCTTCCTTTCGAATATACTATATTTGATTACTCCTTCTCGAGTAAACGATATTCGATAATCTCTCTTCGAATAACTAATATTCGATAACTCTTTCTTTTCAAATATCTCATATATAAAAATCTCACTTTTGAATAAACTATATTCGATAATCTCTTTTCGAATGACTCTTATTCGATAAATCTCACTTCGATCAAACTATAATCGATAACCCTTTTTGATGAAACTAACATCGATAACTCCTTTCGATGAAACTAACATCGATAACTCCTTTCGATGAAACTAACATCGACTAATTTAACTCGACGAACTTAACTTGACTAACTCGACTAACTTAACTTGACTCAAACTAACTCGACTTACTTGGTTCGACCAATTAGATTTGATTAACCTAGGCTCGACCAACTTGACTAACTTAACTCGACTTACTTGGTTCGACCAATTCGATTAACTAGGCTCGACCAACTTGACTAACTTAACTCGACTTACTTGGTTCGACCAATTCGATTCGATTAACTAGGCTCGACTAACTTGACTAACTTAACTTATTTAACTTAACTTATTTAACTTAACTTATTTCTCAACTCGATTAACTCCTATCGAATAACTAATATTCGATTAAACTCCATTCGCTTGACTCTAGATCGCAGCGATCACAATGGTTACGCCTGACTCCCTCAGGAAACATCCGACCGCCTTAGGCTATTTACAGCCCTGCGAATTACGCTAGCAGTCGTAAGAGATGGCAACTTACCCTGAATACTATGTTTGACTAACTCTGTCTCAAATAACTATATTTGATTAACTCTAGTTCGTTTTAACTCTAATCGATTAACTCTAACTGAGTAACTCTAACTCGATCAACTCGACTTGATTAACTCGACTTACTTAACTCAACTGGTTAACTTGACTTACTTAACTCACTGGTTAACTTGACTAACTTAACTCACTGGTTAACTCTACTGAATTGGTTAACTCTACTGAACTGGTTAACTCTACTGAACTGGTTAACTCTACTGAACTGGTTAACTCTACTGAATTGGTTAACTCTACTGAACTGGTTAACTCTACTGAACTGGTTAACTCTGCTGAACTAGTTAACTCTATTCAACTAACTCGACTCGACTAACCCCTTTCGAATAGCATATTCATTTTACTAACTTTCGAATACCATATTCGATTTACTCCCTTCGAATACCATATTCGATTTACTCCTTTCGAATACCATATTCGATTTAACTCCTTTCGAATACCATATTCGATTTACTTTATTCACTTTATAAAGATTTCCTTTTTTACAACGTTTTATTCATTTGAAAAGATTTACTTTTAAATAACGGTTCTACACTTAAAAATGATTTCCTTTTTATAACGTTTCCTTTTCAATTCTATTTGTAAATGGTTTACAAATATTTCCTTTTCAAATTTATTCTTGAAATATTCTAACTCCTTAAATTCTCTGAAAAATTCGCCATAACCTCCTTTGTAACAGGAGCATTGGAAAAATCCCCAAACTCGCTACACAGGACTTTCCATTCAAAAAGAAAATGGTTTGTAATTATTTCCTTTTTGAATATCTCCTCTTTATAAACATTCCAATTTATAAACATTTCTTATTTATAAATATTCCACCTTATAAATATCTCTTATTTATAAATATCCCATTTTATAAATATTCTATTTTCAATATCACTTTGAAAATCCCTTTATCAACATTTCGGTATGTTATGGTATTCAATCATACCAAATCACGATGTTCAATATCGTCTAAGCACATATAATCGACCACGGATTCTATATCACAATATATGAATCAAAACAGTATAATAAATATTGAGGAACCCAGTTGGGTCTCTCCAACCAGTTTTCCTGCATCCACAGATGTTACACAATATGATTATCATCACTTTCAGTTCAATATGAATTATTCTGATAGCAGAATCAATATATAAATATTTAATGGTTTTTATATATAATTACATATATATATATATATATATATATATATATATATATAAATTTTCACTAACTGACTAGCAGTTCAATCAATCAACCAACACACAGCAATCAACAGATGATTAACAGTTCTAAAAATACATTATAAAAATATAACTGTTCAGAGTTGGTGAGTTTTACTCACATTGTCGGTGTATCGTGAAACAACGATAACCGTTTAGCAGTCCTGTTCTGACGATATTTTCCCGTCATATTTTCCAATAAATCTCCGAATCATTCCAACTGATCTCATGTTGTAGCCCCCGTCCGTGTGATCCTGTCGGATCCTGTTTTCTCGACCCATGATATAACAAACTTGCGCCCACCATGCTCCTTCTGTAATTCATGACATCTCAGCATGCTCCAACGAAGAACACCCTCCATTTTGCCTCCACGTTCTCAACTTGTTTTCCTTTTCTTTTTCTATATATATATTCCTTTTTACCTCGGGCCTTACCTCTTAGCTCAGTATGTTTTGCACCCCATAATGCTACCCAACAGTAGCGTCTCCTTCCAGAGTTACAACAAGGAAAACCGCTCTAGAAAATATCACGTGACCGCTTACGTTTTGTCTCCAATACAGGCACTTCAAAACCACTCCCGCGTTGACCTTCTTCTTCAAAACCAGAAACATGAACTGGAGTTACCCATATCACCTTCTAAACTCAAAACAGATCCACCATCTTTAAGCTCCTAATTTTTCCTATATGGTTCGAATCCCCTCTCCTGCCACGAGCTCCACTTCCATAAACGTTCTCCTCAACACCTCGAGATCCAACTCGAGCTTCTCAGAGATAAAACGACAGCAGGTCTTCATGTTCACCTTCCTAGAACTGTTGCGCCTTTCTCACTCAACCGCTGCCATGTCAGAAGATCGACGCCGTTCCGATAGCCCAGAACCACACGTCAGACTTGGCTCCCCCACCGCCTGAAACTATGACCAGAAACGACGTGGTCCATCGTCTGTACAGAACCCTTGACTGTTCCTTGCTCCGATGATCGAAGTGATTTTGGAAGAAGAAGTTGGTGGCTTCACAACCACATGTATTTTAAGGCGGCGGTGGAAATGTGTTATCGTAGAAAAATGTTTTTGCTGAGATTAGGTTTTAGAAATAGGGATGGTTTATTTATAGCCGGAGAGATATTATTTTTGTGGTTCTTGCTAGTCTTGCGTGGTGACAATTCCTACCAGTACTTTCCTTTGCCTTCGATATTAAGTATTATGCCTTAGACATTTAGTATTAGGGACCAGGTCCGTCTTCTGCATATTGGAAAAACGTATTATACTCCCTTAGCCACGAAGGAGGTAATTTTTTCCATTCATTTTAACTTTTAAGTTTTAAAAGTTATACACCCTGCTTCGTACAATTATATCTATGTGAGATCGTTGCAGACTGAAATAAATATATCATTTTGATGAGCTCGGTGTCACGATCCCAAAAATATAATAATACCGGTAGATTAACTCATATTGTGAAATCCTAAAATCGCTGATTAAGGGTGCAAAATACTCCAAATAAAAAGTTGCTTATTTAATTAATTAAAAATTACAGAAAGATTCTAAAAATTAAATTATCACTACGTCCCAAAAGAACCTTGTCTAAATTCAAACCCGATATCTAGTTATATCGAATAAACCGTTACGGTCGATAAACGATTCTATAACGACTATTTTAAAATTTGATTTGGGCATATCTCAAAATCTACCCAATGAAATCCCGATTTTTCTCTTCCACTAAAAAGATATACTCCACCAGCTCCACACGTTTCTTGTTTCACAGAAATCCGTTTTAAAAAGAATCTTGTATATTCAATTGAAGTTCAAATCGCCAAATAACGAACTACAGCGCCATTTCAAGCTCGATTTTAATTATAATATAATTATACGTTCAAACTGTCGTTCATATAATATATTCATTATTCAAATTAGATTCCAAGCTGAATTAAATATCACAGATGATCCAGTTCACACCATATCGCCATTTCAGCCAATTTTGATTATTTCATAATTATATATATTATTTAATTTATTATTTTTAATTAAATATTCATCATTATTTAATTAACTGACCATTAAATTCTCTAATTCACTATTTAAACAATTAAATAAATTAATTATAATACCTCTGCCAATGCGGGTCATTACATCTAATTTAATTATTTTAAATTTAGTAGAAGTAATTAGTTTTCATTAATTTATGATTATAATGAGTTGATGATAATTGGTTGTTATTGAATGTTTGTGGTTATATGTGATGTTTAATGAATGTCCATCTAGTTAGAATAGACTAGACAAATAAACATTATTGATTGTAACGCTTTGCGCAAAGTGGAAATTGAATAAATCCAACTTTCTCTTGTAAATAAATTGAGAACCATTTGGAAGGAGATTTAAATTGGAAATCCGAAATGATCCATAGCTATTGTTTTGAAATGCGCTTGTTACTTGGAAAGACCGGGGTCAAATATATGTTCAAAAACCATTCCAAGTAATAATACGTCGTTATAAAGAAATTGAAGATTTGGAAGTCGATAAGTGAAGACCGAGAATCTTCGAATTATTTAGATTAATTGCTGATGTCTCGGTTGGGCCGATCACCAATACGAGGTTATAAGTGGCATGAGATCTGAATATATATTTAGATTTTTGGATTTTTGTTCCGTTCAGACCCAAAACAAACTTGAATGGATTGTGTGTCTGATATTGTAATTGACTGCATAACACTAATTTCCCTTAATACATATCGAATTCGTGGCAGTAAATTTATTCTCATCTTTAAGACGTATGAGCTTAGGGTTTATGTATTGATAGAAATCATTGACATGTTGTGACTTGACAATGTGGCATACTCGGATTATGAAATGAGCTAGTGATGATCAAAGCATGGCTTATTGAAGCGAGCTTTGTGTATATCCTGACCTCGACGAACCTCACACCCTGGATTGATGGTAAACTAGCGGTTAGGTTGTATACATATATCCAATCTCTTTTGAAACTCGAAAGCTTTGAAGGTAGATCTACCTGTGAAACCTGAGGAAATAAAGTATATACGGTGTCCGAGTATGGATGAAAACCGGGATATATACTTCGTGCACTATATTCGGTGTTCGTGTCTGGATGTTAACTGGGAAATACTTAGCTTGTTTCCTCGATTAATCTTTCATGCCAGGAACCATCATATTGGAAACCAAACAACCAATACGAGGCTTTCGATTTATTTGTAAACTATGTATGTGGGCACAGTTACTATACTCGCTAAGCTTAATATATTATTTGTGAAATGGTTTCAACACTATGCACTAAATATGGTTTTATATGAAAAAATTTCACGTATTAAAGCATTATTCGTTATCATAAGACAACACTCGCCCATTTGGTGTGCGCTTGCACTGTGTGCTGTGGGACAAGCTTATGATAGCTCCGTTTTCCAAAACCATTGCGAATTTTGATGCATAGGGATTCACATGGAGTAAACCCGTTCCGCGTTAGCGACATGGTCCGGTGAATTTTCCCAACTTTAAAATAAACCCAAAATAATAACTGTTTTGAGTTCGCACACCAGTCCTATGATGAATTGGAGATTATTATTTCCACACCTAAACTCTGGGTTCGCATAATTTTTGCATGGGCGGCTTGTAGTTAAGTTTGCAGGTTAAGTCTTCAGAGCTGGATTCAAGTTTGAAGCTAGAGTTATGTTTGGTTTTACTTCTTCCCCTGAGAGCATATTCGTTTCCGCTGAGTTTGTATTATACTATGATTCTTTGTAATTCTAATGTAAAATTTTGTAATGAAATGAAAAGTTATGTTATTTGTGTTCAAACATGCTAGTACCTCTAACTTCCGTCCTTATGAACGATTTAAGTGGGTTTAATTACCGGCGAGAATCAAGCAAAAAGGCGGGTCATTACAACCCTTATGCCCAATCATTGTATGGAATCCAAATCCAAATATATGCCACATTTTTGTATGTAGAGCATATTAGGGTGCGGAATTTAACTATGGGTAACAATTCGCGTATGTTTATTATTTTAAGATGATTTAATATATATTATTATAATATCACTGGATTTGATATAAAAGTTTTTTGGTTTTCATAAGGGAAAAAGCGTGTCATGTTTATGTGTGGTTATGTCTTACGAGAGTTCCATTCTATTAAAGGATTTCCAAAATTAAGCAAGTTGTTCGTAATGTGAGGTTTCTTATTATTAAATATTCCAGACTGATCCGGGTATTTTTGCTTTCCCTAAAAACGTACCCGGGTCAGACCATGTATATTTTCCAGGCTTGTTTTGGTTTTTCTTTGAGCTGTAGCAGAGGTGCAGGAGTCAAGACGTATTCTTGTAATTGATGTATTAATTTATTTCCACTGTGTATTGTGTTTATCAACTATTGTATAGATAGATTGTTATGAATGTATAGGTTGATGTAGTTGTGCACTCGGATTATAATTTATCCATGTATATATACAGTTTTTTTGTAAAAAGTATTGGTATATTTATTTTATTCATTTAGCTGTGAGATTTCGATCTTATCTAATTTTGATGTGTTTGTGTTCTTCTTCTTCTTCTTCTTCTGTTTTAACCTTTATTTCTTTCTTCCTCCTCACCCTCTAACTTCTTTTATCCAACTTTCTAGGTTTTCGATACTTGAGTTTAGGCATGTGAATATAGAGGATGTACTAGTGTCCAAATTCGAGCATCGAATTTCTTGTCTATTACATTAATATTATGTGCTATTAGGATGTTATGCTTTGTTTTGTGTATAGGTTGTTATATCAGAGAGTTGAGCATATTAGAAGCAAAGGTCATCGGAGTTGGACGAAACAGGAGAATAAGCTTTAGAGCAAGACGCAATGATGCATGCAAACTCGCAAGTGATTTGGACTTAAGGTTATGACTCGATACCAAGTCACCTTTGATGAGTCGGTACCGAGTCATAGGGATGAGTGATATAAGGCGACAATTCTTTTGGATAGCAAGACAATAATTCAAGGAGTGGTCTTGTGTTTGACGCTGAGAATGTGCTAAGCATGGAAGGGTTTGATGTGTCAACTTATATGACTTTATGATTAATTCTTGGAAGAGAAGACCAAAATGCTACAAGTAATGGGCTGGGTCCATGACATCTGAAATGAAGACATTAAGGACAGGAAGAAAACAAAAGGTATTTGGCAAAGTTATGACTCAGCTACGAATAATCTCCATGACTTGATGTTGAGTCATAGGGGTGACTCTAGTTGACTGCGACTCTTGGGGAACGATTCAGGTTTGTAGTTGATTATAATGGAGGTGATGGCTGGTTCACATCAAAAATGGTGGTGATATATCAACATGATGAAGCCATTTCCTTTGGTTGACGACTCATATTTAAAGTAGGAACAGAAGACGATTGTTCTTCTGATGACTAAAATTTGGAATAGAAATAGAAGATGCTGGACTGAGGTGGACGAAGCTATGAATAATGGAGTGAATTTGGTGACTATGAGTCATTATCTTCAAAGAAGTTAAGAAGGCTTGAATGATATGGAAGTGCTAAGGAATCATTGATAAATTATAGTGATCTTATCGTACTCAAAAAATAGGTGCGATGTAGCGGAGATACTCATGGACTGGTAACAACAGTTTGAATAACTTAGACCACTGGATTAGGTCTAGTTTCTGAGTTTGGCACAATAAGACACATAATTAATATCACGATCTAGACTTCCCCGATCCTTGAAGAGGCGGAGGATCCCGGACTGTGTTGACAACACGACGCATCATAACGCAAACATGAGAACATTTCATTGTTATTACTTATTACAACAATTTACATCAGAGTACATGATATCAAAGTACATATAAACAATTTACAGTGGAAAATATATATCAAAGATTTAAAATACATAAATTTAGAATGTATGAATACAACGTACAGCGGAAATACATCAACTAACACTACTGAAGGAAATACACAGATACAAAGCTTTCCGAATATAGCTCCAACTGTAATCCAGGATCCTGTGAAAAGAAATATCTGTAAACCCAAAACTACTAGCTTCCCATGTGGTAAATATGGGAAAGCAGAGTTTAGGTAGAAACAATAAAATCCGAGTCAGTCATTGGACTGGTGTGAGAACTTAAAACAGTTATTAAACATTACTTTAAAGTAAGGTAATTCACGGGACAACACCGTATGTCACGGAACGGGTTTACTCCCATGAATACTGGTTTAGATTCATAAAACAACACAATGTTTTTTGTAAAATGAAGCTATTATAATACTCAGGTCCCGTCACACAATGCAATCCAAGCCGGAGGATAGAGTTTTCCCTTAAAATAGCCAAATATGCTCTATAGGTTATAAAACAAATCATTTTGATATTACTATAATGGCATAGTGTCAAAAACAACTTCAAATGTAAATGTATCAATCCTAGATGGCATAAGTACCACATATTATGTCGCCCTACAAAGGTTTACAACTAAAACCGAAAAGTCGTGTATTGGAAATAGGATTTCCATCATGAGTCAAGGCGAGGGATGTCTCCATACCGGTTTTGAGACACTCTAGCAAATGCCTCAGGAATCACACTTTGGTGGGCCTTAGATCTTCAGGGCTGGTCCTCTCTTACTTTTGAGGATTGGTTATTCCTAAACATACGTTTCCCGGTCCTATCGGACCTATGTCTGAGCCTTTTAGTCGGCTCGATATCCGAGACGCCTCATAATCCATCATCCACATAAGTAAAAATGTCTGGGCTCCATACTATGACACCACTTCTAGCTAGAAAGAAACGTCATATGCAAAGCTTTGCTACTTAAACCCGTGCTTTGATCATCATCCACAAGGCCCTGCTTTTCAACAAAAGCCTTGATCATTTGCATCTTAACATGCCACATTGTCAATTCATGTCATACAACTGATATCTATCAATATATAACCTCTAAGCTCGTACGTCTCAGAGAAGGGTGATAAGCAAGAGAATAAATTCTCTGTCACCAAACAGATATATATTTAATAGAAATCAATCAATACATAATGAAATACAATGTCATACATAATCCATTTACAAGTTCGTTCTGGGTCTGAATGAAACAAGTGGCACCTTATTCCTCATCCCATATGTCCAATATAATAGAGAGGTACTCACATATCCGATCAATCTCCAAGTACGTCTGGACGATCACCACTTATTACCTCGTCTTGGGTGTACAGCCCAATCAAGACATCAGTAATCATCCAAATGATGTGAATATCTATGGTCTTCAACCACCGTCTTCATATCTTTGACTTTTAGTCGTTGTAACAGTTATTCAGAATGGGTTAAACCCGGTCTTTCCGAATGACTTGCATAACTTTAAAATAAAGTGCTATAAAAACACATCTTACGCCTCATTCCAATCCAGAATATTCTTTTATTAAAATATTCATTACATTTGGAATTATTACCATAAATCTTATCAGGATTTATTTCATTTAAACTTCTTGTTTAAATCTTTCCTTTTAAAACCATTGCAAAAGATTGTGTATTATATTTTTACAAAATTTAAACCAAATTTAAGTTTTATCAAACCAGTCGGGAATATCGAGCCTTACCAAAGTAATCATGTTTTTATTATCGTAATCCCAACCTATTCATCTTATGGAGAAAAACTGGTAGTACTCCATATCTAACACCCATTGTGTTATCAGTAAAATAAATTACCATTTTACATTTCAAATCTAATTAGAGATTTAACTATCACATGGAGTAAAACTGGTAGTACTCCATATCTAACACCCATTGTATTATCGATGAAATAATTTACCATCTGAATGTTCAAATCTAATTAAAGATTTAACTATCGCATAGAGTAAAACTTGTGGTACTCCATTCTCGAAAATTTCTTGAATTCAGTAAATTTAATTACCTTATCCATATCTCAATCTAATTAAAGTTTCATCAAAACTCTACTTAGTTTTAATCTAAAAATCATAACCAAATGAATATTCAACTTTAGGAAAATTAATTATGTCTTTAACTGGGTTAAAGAACCAATGTCGCTTAAAACATTGTTCACGATAAACCCAATCATCTTCCATCAAAATGAAATCTTCACAGAAATCATAGCAGTATACAATCGATATTAATTTCCATATCGGGCTGATACTATAAACGAAATAACGGCAAGGCCTTTTTAAATTCCATAAATAGTAAACGCCTTCCTTCACAGAAGCTCACCTTGATTATCACTAAATTGAATTACATTCAATTTCAATTTCTTTTATTAAATTGAAAAACTTTACTTTGGAAAATTTCCATTAAATCTTAGAATTATAGTTTTATAAATTCCAAATCGTAACTTCACTGTTAACCGGGTTTAAGAACTAATGTTGTTTAAAACATTTTTCACAATAAACCTAAAATCAACTTCCATTTAATTCCAATTATATTTATTAATCGGAAAACTTCCTCAATCTTAGTTAAAAGATTTATTCTTCTCACAGTTAGGTTTAAGAACAATGTTAGTGAAGACACCATTTGCGACAAACCCAAAATCCAATTTGATATTAAATACAAGGTTCTAAATAGAAATCACATCGACTTATTCAATATCAAATTCTGAGACCAACGGATATCGTATTAGGAACAACGATATCTATTTCTTCCAAATTCCTCAACAATATCCATGTAATAATGGAATCCAATATCGAAATATTCCGAATATTTTTTCCATTCTAATTCATACATCGGAAAACTCTTGTTAGATTAAAACCATTTCAATTCCTTTTATTTCTTTATTCTAGTTATTAGCTAGTTCATTTAGATAAAAATATCCTTTATCTTTACAAACATGAAATATTTTATCCAAAATCTATTGAAATCATTTATCATGATTTTACATAATGTATTTGTGTCCATCCGAAATCGGACATCAAAATCATATTTTGATTTTTCACTAAATATTATGTTAAAATATACATTATCTCTGAATTGGAATCAAACTCAATCAATTACCATATAATTTTATTTATATGGATTCCACACAATGCATGTATTCCAAAATAGTTATAAACAACTATTAAACATTCTATTCACGTCTAGAGTGCAATTTTCAATTGTATAAACATTAAACAATTAAATAACGCTTATAACAGTCTGTCAACCAATCGGTTGACATACAACTAAACACAAGGGAGATTTGTGAAGTTATTATCATCCCCAGACCTGTGTGGGGTTTTCAATCAACATCCAACGATTATTATTTGCATACCTGGGAATGTGTAAAATTATCGTCCTAATACCTGTGTGGGGTTTAAATCACAATCTATGTGAATTTATCTACGGTTTAATAATAATAGCATCAAAGCTATAAACATCCATCAATCATCAAACAAATATTGCAATCACAGGCAATAAGTATATACTCAGTTATAAAAATAAATAATTGTACAAATAGTTTGAATGAGAGTTCTCACCATTGGTTTCCACTCCGTCAGTCTTTGATTGGCGGTCGTAGTGTCGTTAAATAACGAGCATTTGATTGTTTACATCAAATGTTTTTCTCCACCAAGAATTTCCATAATCTCCAAATCACTGCAAAGGTTGCATTGCAAAGCTCTCATCAATATGGTTCCAACGTGCCTAGTTTCGCTAAATCCCGAGTTCGTATGAAAAAGTTATGATCGTTCAAAGTAAAACAAAAAAATTTCCATAGTCGGTTGTTAACAACCAAAATTTGGTCATTATTTCGGTTGTTTCCAACCGAAATTTGGTCAATATTTCGGTTGTTTACAATCGAGCAGACTATTAAACTCCATATTTTTGCCACTTCATATTTAAAATGATATCGGCTAATTCTCGAAGGCCTATGACGTTATATACATGCAAATGAAGCTACTATAACTCGCCAAAGCAACTCATAACACCAAACTCACATGCACAACATTCATACAAGAAATTTGCTATGATTTTGATTATAAATTCTAAAATGGGCAAATTTTCTAACCAATGCAATCAAATGCGATATAAGTGAATTGTGATGTCTTAGAACTTTGCCGGGGTGACATTGGAGCTTCACAAGACACCAAATCAATTAGTAGCTTATGAATTAGGTTGTGTGGACAATTCTAATCATTTATTTCCAATTTAATGAAACATGAATATATGAAATTGACTAAGTTTCACTTGCCTATCCAATTCAGTAGCATATGCAAACTCAAATGAACTCTAAACTACACTCCTACAAGCTTGTGGCATAAATGTGGGTTCATAAATAACTCATAAATCTCTCTCCTTCGATTTAATATGGAAGAAGGAGGGTCATAACTAAGATAGAAAACTCTCTCTTCCAATATAGCACACAAAACTTCAATCTACACATGAATGCACAAATTTTCCTATGAATTAGGTTTAGGAAATCTCAAAAATAGAAAAGGAATTGAGTTGGAGAAGATGAAGAAGGAGGAGCTTACCTAAGCCTTTACACTTGATTTGCACTTGATTTCAACAAGGATTGGAGCTTCAAGATCAAGCTAGGGCTTCAGGAATTTTAATTTCCCATTACCTCTCCCATGTTTCTATTCCCCATTAGCTCTCCCATGTTTCTATTTTTGGTTAAGTGTTAGAATGAATGAAGAGTAGAGGGGCTCAATTAGACATGTGGAGTGTTTAGGTTTATCCAAACCAAGACCCAACAAAGGTGCCAAATCTTCGGAGCTCGGAATATATCTAAATTTATACTTTTCGATCACCTAAACGACATTTCAAACTCAATGGAAATGGTTTCAAGTCCTAATTCGTCAATATGCAAAAAGTGATATTTTGGTCTTAGATCCAATGAAAAAGATTAAAATTTCTCCAACTCCAAAGCTATCAATATTTATAGTTTTCGAACACACGAATGACATTTTGAACTCAATGCAAGTGGTTTCGAGTCCAAATTCATCTGTATGCAAAATGTGAATTTTCTACGGGCTATATATACCTTTTAAAAATATATTTAAATTCCATAGCGACTATTCTAAATTTTATTTTAGATCTAACTTGCAATTTATAAAATGAAATCTCAATTTCTTACATTCGTTAGAAAATTACAATTCAAAATATTCCAACGTTCCTTGTTTTATCAAATTCTAACTTGTATTGAATTCTATATATTCATTCAAAGTTTAAAATCAAATTTTCAAACTACCACGCTATTTCGAGTTCATTTTATATAAATTCTATATTTATACATTATAACTTTGATTAAAATAAATTTTAAATCGTTTATTCTCAAAATAACTCATGAAAAATATTTTACTATAAAAATCAATTAAAAATAAATTTTAATTTGGTTCCAGAAATACGGATTGTTACAATCTCCCCCACTTAAAATATTTTCGTCCTTGAAAAGGAAGAAGGAACTGAACGTTGTTTACTTAACCAACTCAACTTTCACTTGACTCATGTTCTTCACCTTTTCAGTTTCTAAGAACTTTCTAATTTCTCAAATTTTGGCTAACGCCTAAAATTTTCGTAAAATTTCGCCATAATCTCCTTTGTACGGGTTGATTGGTACAACTACAAATGGCCTCTACTGGATCTCATATATCCAAAGAAAATCCAAAAGCCAATCGGCTCATAAAATCATCAAAGCCAATCAATATAGTAAATATGTACCTATTTGTTGGGCGTACAATTTTATTCCTCTTCTTAGCTTCCAGGCTATGACCTGTTTAATATATATATACATGTATATGTATCTAATTCCAATCAATTTTCATTTCAGTTCAATATTTGATTCGATTTGGCTTAATTTACCTTTCATTTTCATATTAGTTTTATTGTTCCAATATTTTTATTAGTTAACTAATAATCACACATCACTATCAGCAATCAATTAGTTGATTAGCTTTTCAAATATATAACTTCAATATACTCAAAAATCATATTTCAATGCAAAATCACAAATATAAACCCTAACTAAGTTTTGGTTCTCACATTAGTCAACTGGAATCATATAGATATCCCACTTTCGAAACATGAACATAAATACTGGTGATGTCATGACAATCATTAGAATCATCTCCTAGCGACTAGAGTGTGATTCTATATCTATCCGTTATATTTGAGACTTCGAATATATGTTCATGATGCATATATGCAAAATCTTTTTATAATCGATAGTCCAAACTCAAATAAAATACTTAAATCTTATTATAAGATACAATTTTCAAATCTAAACTCAAATAACACTCTTTAAACTCATTCTAGGGAATTACTAACCCTATCTCTAACGAGTTACTTCTTATAGGATGTTACTAATCCTATCTCTGATGAATTCTGTAACGGCCTGGGTTTTGCCCGACCCGATCGATCGCAAAATCGACCAAGACCATTCAAAACCCGAATACATTAACTCTGGGAATACAACAACATCAGAACAATAACAGTATACTTTTATAAACATCATAATAATGTTACATCAGAGTACAGAACATATCAGAGTATATTGAATAAAATTACAGCAGAAGATAAATTACAATAAATTAAATACAATTCACAGCGGAAGACTGTGATGCTCTGGACACAGCTTTAGGCTTCAATCCAGAATCCTGCTTGAGATAAGAACCTGTAGACAAACTACTCGACTACCCGTGTGGAGAAGAGGGCACCCGAGTTTGTAAAGGTGGAAACAAACAACGGGTCAGTCATGGGACTAATGTGAGAATTCTAAACTAATTTAACTAATAGTAATAAGGCAAATCCAAGGACCACGCCGCTAACGCGGAACGGGTTTACTCCAATGGATTGCCGGTGCATAAAGTAAAGTAAATCGTTAAACAACGCAATGCTTTTTAGAAAAATGAAACCATCATAAGACTCAAGTCCCATCACACAATGCAATGCAAACTGGAGGATAGAGTTTTACCTTATAATGGTCAAAAATGCTTGATACGATAAAAACGAATTTGATATTATTATTATTAGTGTATTTATGTTTCAAAAACATTTCAAAGTAAATGTATCAATCCTAGGAAGCATAGCTACCATATACTATGCCTCCATACTAGTAATACAATCAAATCCGTATGAGGTCGAATTGGAAATTGGGTTTCCATCATGAGTCAAGGCTAGGGAGGAGCTCCTTACCGATTTGAGACACTCTAGCTAATGTCTCAGGATTCCCCGCAGTTAACCCTTGGATCATGCAGGGCCGGTCCACACATACAGCTTCGTTGATTAGTTATTCCTGAACACACGTTTCCCGATCCTATAGGACCTATCATCCGAGGCGCGCCTCATTCCACCATCCACATAAGTAAAATATCAGCCAGTCTAAGCATTGACACTACCCCTAGCTAGAAAGAAACGTGCTGCTCCCCCTGCGTTCTCTTCTCCCGTTTAAGACTCAACCCGGTTGTGAGGCTCGTGAAGCTACGTAATACACAAAGCTATGCTTATTCAAGCTGTGCTTTGATCATCACCACAACGTTCTACTTTCAACAAGAAACCTTGATCATTGCATCTTAGTATGCCACACCGTCACTCCATATCACACTACCAATCCTTTGCCGAAATATACAAATGGGTGTTAAGCAAGAGAACGAAATCTCCGCCACCAATCATTCATACATTCGGCAGAAAATTAAAAAATACAACATAAAGGAGTACGATGTCTGACACACATTCCATTTATAAGCCCATTCTGGGTCTGAACGAAACTGGAGATACCCTCGTCCCGTATGTCCAATACGAAACAGAGGTACCCGCATATCCGTGCAATCAACATATACGTCTGAACGGCCACCCCTGACTCCCCTTCAAGGTAGCTACTCCAATCATGGGCCTCAGTAGCAACACATCCATTCGATGTGAAGATCGTCGATCTTACACCATCTTCAATTTCTTCGATTGTTAGTCGACGTATTCATTATTCAGAATGGGTTAAACCCGGTCTTTTCGAATAACTCGCATGATTTAAAATTAGGTGCTATATATAAAACACATCAACACGTCATTCCAATTCAGAATATCCTTTTAATAGAGTATTCACATTATTAGGGAAAGGTTTCCATTAATTTTATCAAAGATAAATCTTTCAACTTATTCTTTGAACTTCCTTAATTCACCTTCAATCTAATTAAAGATTTATTTAAACTTTATTAAGTTTAGTCTTCTAAAATCATTGTTAAATGACTAATCACTTTTCTGGAATTAATCTTATCTTTAATCCGAGTTTAAGAACTGATGTTATTTAAAACATAGTTCACGAGAGACCCCATTTCATGTTTCATTAATTCCCAATTTAATATATAATATTAGGCATCTCTCCTTTTAGAAAATTCCATTTAATCTTAATTAAAAGATTAATTAATAACAAATCAAAATTTCACTATTTATTTGAGTTTCAACAACTAATGCCCTTCAAAACATTGTTCACAAACAACCCATAATCAATTTCCTTTTTATTTCAATTATATTTAATAACTGGAAATCTCATTTAAATCTTAATAAAACAGAAATTGATTATGGGTTGTTTGTGAACAATGTTTTGAAGGGTATTAGTTCTTGAAACTCAAATAAATAGTGAAATTTTGATTTGCTATTAATTAATCTTTTAATTAAGATTAAATGGAATTTTCGAAAAGGAGAGATGCCTGATATTATATATTAAATTGGGAATTAATGGAACATGAAATGGGGTCTCTCGTGAACTATGTTTTAAATAACATCAGTTCTTAAACCCGGATTAAAGATAAGATTAATTCCAGAAAAGTGATTACTCATTTAACAATGATTTCAGAAGACTAAACTTAATAAAGTTTAAATAAATATTTAATTAGATTGAAGGTGAATTAAGGAAGATTAAAGAATAAGTTGAAATATTTATCTTTGATAAAATTAATGGGAACCTTTCCCTAATAATGTGAATACTCTATTAAAAGGACATTCTGAATTGGAATGAGGCGTTGATGTGTTTTATATATAGCACCTAATTTTAAATCACGCGAGTTATTCGGAAAGACCGGGTTTAACCCATTCTAAATAATGGATACGGCGACTAACTATCGAAAAAATTGAAGATGGTGCAAGACCGACGATCTTCACATCAAATGGATGTGTTGCTACTAAGGCCCATGATTGGAGTAGCTACCTTGAAGGGGAGTCAGGGGTGGCCGTTCAGACGTATATGTTGATTCCACGGATATGCGGGTCCCTCCCTTTCGTATTGGACAAACGGGATGAGGGTATCTCCAGTTTCGTTCAGACCCAGAACGGGGTTATAAATGGAATGTGTGTCTGACGTCGTACTCCTTTATATTGTATTTATTAATTTTCTGCCGAATGTATGAATGATTGGTGGCGGAGAATTCATTCTCTTGCTTAACACCCTTTTGTATATTTCGACAAAGGATTTGTAGTGTGATATGGAGTGACGGTGTGGCATACTAAGATGCAATGATCAAGGTTTCTTGTTGAAAAGCAGAACCTTGTGGTGATGATCAAAGCACAGCTTGAATAAGCATAGCTTTGTGTATTACGTAGCTTCACGAGCCTCACAATCTGGTTGAGTCTAAAATGGGAGAAGGGAACGCAGGAAGAGCATCACGTTTCTTTCTAGCTAGGGGTAGTGTCAGTGCTTAAACTGGCCGATATTTAACTTATGTGGATGATGAATGAGGCGCGCCTCAGATGATAGGTCCTATAGGATCGGGAAATGTGTGTTCAGGAATAACTAATCCACGAAGCTGTATGTGTGGACCGGCCCTGCAGGATCTATGGGTTAACTGCGGGGAATCCTGAGACATTATCTAGAGTGTCTCGAATCGGTAAGGAGCTCCTCCCCAGCCTTGACTCATGATGGAAACTCAATTTCCAATACGACCTCATACGGATTTGATTGTATTACTAGTATGGAGGCATAGTATATGGTTGCTATGCTTCCTAGGATTGATACATTTACTTTGAAATGTTTTTGAAACATAAATACACTAATAATAATATCAAATTCGTTTTTATCGTATCAAGCATTTTTGACCATTATAAGGTAAAACTCTATCGTCCGGTTTGCGTTGCATTGTGTGATGGGACTTGAGTCTTATGATGGTTTCATTTTTCTAAAAAGCATTGCGTTGTTTAATGATTTAGTTTAATTTATGCACCGGCAATCCATTGGAGTAAACCCGTTCGGCATTAGCGGCGTGGTCCTTGGATTTGCCTTATTACTATTAGTTAAATTAGTTTAGAATTCTCACACCAGTCCCATGACTGACCTGTTGTTTGTTTCCACCTTTACAAACTCGGGTGCCCTCTTCTCCACATTGGGAGTCGAGTAGTTTGTCTACAGGTTCTTATCTCAAGAAGGATTCTGGATTGAAGCCTAAAGCTGTGTCTAGAGCATCAAAGTCTTCTGCTATGTATTGTATTTAATTTATTGTAATTTATCTTCCGCTGTAATTTTATTCAATATACTTTGATATGTTCTGTACTATGAGGTAACATTATTATGATGTTTATAAAAGTCTGTTTTTATAGTTCTGATGTTGTTGTATTTCCAGAGTTATTCGGATTTTGAATGGTCTTGGTCGATTTTGCGATCGATCGGGTAGAGCGAAACCCGGGCCGTTACAGTTGGTATCAGAGCTGGTTGCTTAATTGGTACAGATGATAGGGGGTTCTCGCTTCGCGTTTGGTGGCGAACGGGAGACTCTTACCCCTACATCTCCTGACAATGTGGGTTGGTCGAGTCGAGAGGCTGGCCGTAAAAGCAGTTCTGAGGTATCTCTGTAAGCCACGGTGGGAGGTTAGCCCACTGCCTTGGGTCATTACAAATTCTTTCGTTTGGTTCTAATGTGTCTTGTTCTCGTGCTTTGTAAACCTAAGCTCCGATACCACCTATCACGATCTAGACTTCCCCAATCTCTCAAGAAACGGAGGAGCACGGATTGTGTTGAGAACACGACGCATCAGAACACAAACATGAGAACATTTCACTACAACAAAACATCATTTCGCAACTGTCAAAAATAGTTGTAATAGATCTATTACAACTGTCACCCGTCAGTCATTATATCCAGAGTTGTAATAGCATCAGAATTTTTTATAACTGTTTGTGACAGTTGTAAAAATTATGTTTACAACTATTTTTGGCTGTTGTAAAATGATTTTTTACAACTACTTCTGGCAGTTGTAAAAATTATCTTTATAACTACTTTCTTTTGTGTGTTATGCTAAATTCTACAACTGTTTTTTGCCATGATCTGAAAAAAAGAATTCTAAACACATTTTGCAAAATAGATAAACATAAACAATGTAATGAGATTAACAATATAGTATAAACAAATCAAGTATTACATTATAAAAAAATTATATCACAAATGATTACACTATATAAATTATTTCTTTCAGTTACAAAAAACAAATCTAAACAGCATTCCTTAGTATAAAAGTACAACTCAAAAACAAACTACAAATTTAAGCTTTAAACTAAGCTCCTCTCTATCAATGTTAAGGTCAACATCTCATGTTCATTTCCATTCTTGTTTGACTTCCGGTGTTGTTCCTGACACTTTCGTTGATGCGAAAGGCTTATTTGACTCATATCGGCAATCACTAAATGTTGTCTTTTGATCTTTGTCAGTGGTTGCCTCGATGCTCTTGGAAATCAATACCTAAAAAGAAATTAAAACAAGAACACTAAGAGATTGTAAATTGAAAATAGGAAAGGAAACAAAACAAAAGACTCTCACAAATGAACTTGCTTAAAAATGAAATAAGAGTGCAACAAAAATATAAAAATAAAATAAACAAGAAAAAAACAAACCAAAATTAAAGGCACTCACAAGTCAAAACCTAGTAAACAAAACACAATAACACATCACATACGTAGTTGAAGTTCAAACGTTGCCATTCATGCTAATTTGATTTTAATCGCCTTTTATGGTTTTACCAATAGTAGTTCAGTCATATTTCTGGATCAATGAACAATAGGCATACCAAGATAACAAAAGGTTTCACAAAAACATTCATTTCTACTTCTGTTATTGTCTCTAACCTTCTAAGTTTGATTTTTTAAGTTGTTTTAGATTTGTAAGTTAGTTTCATAACTAAACTATGACATGGGTTGTGGGTACCTTTAACGTCCACATGTGATTAACATCCTACCAACAATTCGATATTTCCAATCAATTTATCTATCCTGCCAAACAATTAACGTCCACATGCATACATTCTCAAACCACCAATTCAAACAAACTGTTTGATGATAGTTAGGCTATTGATATGTATAAATAAATTGCAAATGGATTTAAATATAGAAGCGAGTGAAAATTTCTTACCTTAATGCCATTGAGAATTCTGAAGCAGCACAACACCAACTCAGAGTAATTCTTTGGCATTGCAAGGGATACACGCCAAGCCTGGAAATCCATCTGTTGTTTTCTCTTCTGACCATCGCCATTCTTCGCAAACAATAGCTTCTCACTTGAACGCACCCAACAGCCATCACATGACAGGCCCATCAACAAGCTGCATTCGACATACACCAAAAACTACTAGTTCCCATACCCAGATACATATAATATCAATTTAAAACCCCGTAAATTTCCTGCAAGTTTGCAATTCCAACTAATTCAATACACAACCAAGACAACCAGCTGCATTCCACGTGGAAAACCACCAAAACATCGCGTTTTGCAGTCTAGATCGCACACATCGATTAACCGAGTACAACGATTAGAAATGAAGCAACCACAAATTCAAACTCAGGAATAAGATAGAAATAAACTCTTTCAAAGCTCGAAGCAGTACTTATTCAAATTGAGGAATAAACTTATTCAAACCAAAGTGATACCGAATCAAAGCTGAAAATTAACTGATTCAACCTCACAGCATCACCACTGCCTAGACCACCCAACACCCCTATTGATCTTCTTCAACCTCACAACATCACCACCTCCTAGAAATCACAACATCTCTTCCCATCGGCCCTCTCCTTTGCACGCATCATAGAAATCGCGATATCTCTTAATAAATGTTGATTGTACTGAAATTGTCAGAGGTTGGATCTGCGTGGTGCGTGAGCCTAGAAGCAGACAGTTGTCAGTAACTGGATTTTGGGTTGCAGATTTGGGAAGTACGAGTCGATGCCAAGGTCGCTGCAGGTGATGACTTCGATGATCATGTGAAGTTGTAGTTACGGTTGTTTAAGAGCCCACAGCCGGAGCATCAACGGTGAAACGACGCTGGATCTCATGGCTGAGCACAATTTCTGATCAAGAAAAAGAACTGAAGCCCTCATATTTATGCTTACGAGGCTTCTAAGTTTTCAATTGAAGAAGATTTGTTTTAAGGTAAAACTTGTTTAGATTTGGAGGCAGACTATTATTTTGTGTAACGACCCAGATTTTTTTTAATAATTTATTTTTAATATTTAATATTGTTTTAAATATTTAGTTGATAATATAAACGATATTTTATATTGAATTATCAATTTAATATGGCCGTTTATATTTACATTCGAATTTAATATCAGTTCCGTTGAGTTCAGAATAACGTTATAATCTGGAAAAAAAAAAATTAGTCGTTACGAATGTATAGTGGCTTGGGATTACAAATTAAGAGACACGAGATATTATGTTTTTATTTTTTTTATTATTTTTTTAAAAACGAAATTTATATCAAATCAAATTAGCAGACCTATCATTTTAAAAGCCACCCTATATCCATATAAACCGACCTCTTCTTCTCAGCGCAGACCTAAACCATGTACATCGCACATGTTATTTTCTTCTCGAGCAGAAAACTTTGTTCCCAAGCTTCAATATCAGGAAAACAGGATTTTAATGGCCTATGTACCTCTTGTCTCCTCTCGCCCTTATATAAACCATCGCGCCCCTCTGAACTTCATTCACAAAACAATTCTCAACTTCAGTAATAAAAAAATGGCCGCTGCCCTCATGTTCAAATCGCGATTCCAAGGGGGAGCAACGCGAGATCTCCAGTTACCCAAAATCGATATCGCGCAATTCATTTTGAAGGGAAAACCACGAAGTACATGAACTCGATCATCCCAAGGTTTTTGGGTTCGATTGTGATGTCTGGAGCTCGGAATTGGGACATCGATGGTTGGGGTTGTCGCTCACTCGTGTCTGAAGCACGGAACCGGGTTGGAGGTGCGATACTGGAGGTTGGAAGGGGTACGGACTGGGTATTGGAGTTCGAATCTGTGAAAGTTCATACGGTGAAGCAGGCGGAGGCATTTCTGAGGCAAATTAGGTTTCGCGATAAGGGTTTTTCTCGATCTGGAGTTCGAACGCGATGTGGTTCCAAGGGACTATCGGAGGTTCGAGGCTGCTAGGGTCCCATTGCTGAGTTGAAGAGGTTGTTCGATCTTGTCAAAGTTTCGTAGGGTAGAAGCAGGCGCTGGAATACCAGTAAGGGTGGAGTTATGTGTTTGTGGAAATTGTGAATTTTGTGATGGAAGGGAAGGGGCTAGGAAACTGCGGATGGGTTAAAGGAGAAATAAAATTAAGGTAATTTTATTTTAGTTATTTTCTAAATTATATAAGAAATTAGTTTATATGAAAGGTGAATTAATCTATATATAGTTTATATAAAGGGAAATTGGTTAGGAGGGGAATAAAATATATAAACTAATGAAATCTAGGTACTTACTTTTATATTAGTTAAGGCCTTTTTATATAGATTAGTTTAGTTGAAATTTATTTAGAAAGAGTTATTTTAAAATGTTAAAATAGTTGATAGATAATTTAAAATTTAATTATCATAGGTGCTAAACAATTAAATTCGAGAAGATTCGTAGCCAGGGGTTTGGGAATAAACAAGATATTCAACAACTGCAGTTAAGGTGAGTGAATCTCACTCACCTTTTATTTTAATTATTTTTATTTCATTAAAAATAATTGTCTGTTGCTTGTGTGAATGTTTTCTGGTTGTTTTATATATATTAGTTTTTTAGGCTATATATATATATATATATTGGGTTGACTGATTGGTTGGATTCCCGCAGTCTCATTAGCGGATGCCCGCAGTTTCATAGCGGATGATTACCCTATACGCCCCACGCTATGATTAGTGGATGACCTTCTATACCGCGATATTCTGCCACGAAGCAGAATGGGTATTATTTATGTGCTAACATCTGTGGATGCAGGAAACAGGTTGGAGGAATCCAACTGGATTCCTCAAAAATATATTATCTGTTTGTTTATTTGTTTGCATATATATATTGTTATATATGATGTGTTAGAAAAATAAATAATTCGTTGCTTTGTGTTTAAATATCACTGGGCCAATTAAAAGGACATTTGAGATTTTAAAAGGAAAAATTCTATTTTTAAATAGAATTTGAATTTTTAATGGAATGAAAATATAAAACTTGTTTTGGAAAAATAAAACAAGTAGTTTCTTTTTAACAAAGTTTATAAATAGTTCTTTTATAACGAAGTTATAAATGAAGTAAAAAGAATTATCATTTGATAATTCAGAAATAGAAATACAAGCGTGGAATTGGGATTTGAAATGGAATTTCAAAATAAGATGTGAAAATGAAATTTTAAATATATAACTCAAATGAAATTTGAGTATAACAATTGAATAGTAGAATTAGAAAAGGAGTTTAAATATTAAAAGGGGATTGAATATTAGAAATTCAAATAGAAGTTCAAATAGAATTTGAATAGACGAAATTAGAATGAAAAATAGAATTTGAATTCAAGGAATTAAAATATAATTTAAATTCAAAGGAATTCGAATAAAGAAAATTCAAATAGAGATTTGAATGTAGAATTTCAAAATAGAATTTGGAATATAGAATTTCAAAGAAGAATTGAATAGAATTTGAAATATAGTAATTCAAGGAGGAATTCAAATGTGAAATTTGAATAGAGATTTGAATGGAATTTAAATATGAAATTTGAATTGAGATTTGGAATAGAAATTCGAGTATTGAATTTGAACATGGAATTGAATATAGAAATTCAAGTAGAAATTTGAATATGAGATTTCAAAATAGAATTTGAAATAAACTTTGAAAATAAGATTTCAAAGTAGAATTGGAAATAGGATTTCAAAATAGGAAATCCAAATAGTTTTGAAATGGAATTTGAATTCAAGGGAATTCAAATGAATTTGAATATTAGAAATTCAAATGGTGTTGAAAATGAATTTGAATATTAGAAATTCAAATGGTGTTGAAAATGAATTTGAATATTAGAAATTCAAATGGTGTTGAAAATGAATTTGAATATTAGAAATTCAAATGGGGTCGGAAATGAAAAAATGAAATTTGAATATAAGAAATTCAAATTGAATTCAAATAGGATTTAATCTATGAGATTTGAATATGAAATTCAAATGGGTTTTAAACTATGGAATTTTGAATATAGAATTTAAAAGGAGTTTGAATATTTGAATTCCAATAGAATTCAAATATAGAAATTGTAATATAGAAAGTTCAAATGGAATTTAAATGTAGAGTTTGAATAAGGGAATTCAAATAGAAATTCTAATATTGAGTTTGAATATCAAATAGAAAAGGAATTGGAATTTGAATTTAGAATTCAAATAAAAGTGAGATTTGAATTTAAATAAAGCAGAGTTAAATGGAGTTGAATTCTTTTTAAAGAAGTTTAGAAGTTTAAAAGTTTTATATATATAAATATAATTAAAACGAACTCGCCGCAGCGCTGCAGTTCGTAAAATAGCGATTCGAACTTCAATCGAATATACAGGACTCAATTGAAGTCGAAATTCTTTGAAACAAGAAACGTCAGGACCGGTTTGATAATAGTTTTCTAATGAAAGAGAAAAATATGAATTTCGTCGTATAGATTTTGAGTTATGTCAAAATCAAATTTTCAGAAAAACAGCGCCAGAACCATTATAAAACCATAACGGTTTATTTAATTAAATTAAAGGATTTAAGCAAATAAAAATCGAAATTTCTATTTAGAAAAATCCAGATTTGAGTTATAAAATATATGTGAACTCCAGTGGAGTAATGGGTTGATTTTTGAAACAGAAATCAGATTTTTGATTTATTGAATGGAATTAACTAATTCGAATAGAAATTAGTTAATGAGATTTCGAATTAATATTGAGCTTTGAATAAGCGAATTCAATTTGAAAATTTATATTCGAAATCAAACAGGAAACTAGAATTGAAATTGGAATTCAATTTGGTTGTGAGCAAGTTAAATATTCTATTTGAACATGTTATGTTCAACAAAGAAGTGAAATATGCAAAAAGGGCTAATTAAAGAATAATTGAGCGAAACTGAATTCAAAACGATTCAAAATTTGGATTCAAACGAATGGATTGAGTTGAATTGAATTAGAACAGGTGAACAGGTGTTAAACAGATATGGGATGAAGTATATGAAGATTTTTAATGTATGTGCTCGACAAAAAGGTACATGTTTAAATTCATATATGGGTTTTATGCGCCGTATCGGCAAGCCGCTTGGCTTCTTCTTTTTCTTTTTAAGATTAGAAGGTACCGGGAAGCTATTTGAAATTTCCCGATGCTCCCGATACAGGGGAGGTTATGGCGAAATTTTCCGGAAATTTAAGGAGTTAGAATATTTTTAAGATATTTTGATAATTTGAAATCATTGTATCGACGGATTGAATTCAATAGTAAAGTGAATATAAAAATCGAATGTTGTAAACAAAAAGGGATAGAGATAAGTGATTGGAATTGTTTTCCAATTACAAATAGAGATTTTTCTAATATATAGAAAATAAAAGAAGTTGATATTTGGAAACGTTTTCCAAATGGCATAAGAGGCCGAGATGATTATTGAAAATATTTGGTTAACAAATATTGATAGAGAAATTAGAGAAGTGATTTAATTAATGAAATATTTAATTAAAGAGCCCGGTGATTTGTTTGATATGTTTGGATGAACACTTGTTTTTATTCGATAGTTAAATCACCGACTATCGAAGTTTTGACCATCGTTGTCAATATGGAGAGACCGGTTGGATTATTATCCGAAGAACCACTCCGTATTGGCATAAGCGTTGCGAACCAAGTATGCTGAATATATTGAAGACGGAGTGAAGTGCAAGGGCTTTTCTATTTATAGAAATGGTGCCTTCGGTTTCGTTCAGTCCCAGAACGAACGTATATGGACAAATGTCTGACAGAGTATTTCCAATGATCAAATGGGTTGGTCTGTATGAATGTATATGGTGGCAACGGATTTATCCCTTAGCATAATATCCAGAATATTTGTGCAAACTCGACTAGTGATTAACGGATCTGACAATGTGGCATTCAAAGTGATTGTGTTATCAAGGAATGGTAAGTAATCGTAGCCTCAGGCCTCAACAACCGGGAAAGGACAAAAATCGGGCAGGCAGCATGGCTATGTGGGTCGCACCCATTAGGGTGTATAATCACCTATCTAGAGAAATTCCTTTTGTTTCTAAATCTATCGATTCTGCCCATTCGGGAAACGGTGGTTTGAGTCCAACCGTTGGTGATATACATTCGATACACTCAAGCGAAATGAGTGGTCGGTCATGTGTGGGCCGGGTTGCAAGATGTTCTTGTTGAACCCAGGTGTATTCGCCTCTAGAGATACATCATCGGAAGGTGGTCCCATACCTTGTCATGTTGGAAATCCAATCTCCAATAAGCGCCATGCGGTTTTTGATTTTTTTATAATATATATGTGGAGCGTGAGATGCAAGCGTTCTGCTATTTGGTTATTTACTTGATGTAGACATTACTATAATATCACTGGATTTTCGTATCAAAATGATTTGGGTTATAGTAAGGTAAAAACCGTCCGTGTTTATGTGTGGACTGGTCTTACTATTATCTTTTCTTACGAAAAGGGTTTTTAAAGTTAAACAAGTGGTTGGAGTTTACTCACACCAGTCCCATGACTGACCCAGAGTTTATTTTGTTTTGTTTTCCCTAAACTCTTGGGTGCCCAAATTTGTACGGGCAGTCAAGTGTTCAGGCTTTTACAGATACACTTGGAGGAGCTTGAAGAAGGAGGCTTCAACGTTAGTTATTTAGAGTTACTTCCGCTGAATCAAATGTTATGTGTACTCTGATGATGGTATGTGTATATGTACAAAACAGATTTGTATTTCAAAGCTTATGTTATAGAATATATTTTATTCGTTCCGCTGTGAGTTGTGATCTTCGTTTTTTCTTCTATTCTAATATTTCTTTCTTTCTATTTCTCATCCTCTAACTTCTTTCTAATAATGAGTCGTATTTCTGTGCAATTTGAGTTGGACGTGTGGGGTTTTTAGTCAACTCAGATAGCTCGGATTTGCGGGTCGTTTCAGGTGGTATCAGAGCTTAGGTTGAGCGAATACCTAGGCTTTGGTGGAATGTGCTCATTAGAGATAGGGTCAGTAGTACCCTAGAATGAGTTGAGTGTATATACGAGAGAGCGTATTTGTTAGTTGATATAAAAGTTATTTTATATTGTGTTGGCTAGTCTGTTGAGTGGTTTATGAATTCTGGTCGAATCGTGGGACGCCACGAAGTCGATAGGGATTTCTAAACACTTGAACAGAAAAAATACGACATGATATTGTTTAAAGTGGGTAGATGAAATAATTTTACCCAAAATTATATTTTGATATAGAAAGAATGATTTTTGAAATCATTATATTATATGGATGTGTTGGATGTTGATTTTATAATCAGATGAGATTATAAAATTAGAATGGTTATTTATAACCAAACTGAATTTGTATATGAATAAAATATATACAAATGAGATGAATTGAAATTAAATTCAAACCAGAATTAAGAATTCAAAATCCTGGGAAGTTGAAAAATATTTTTCAAAGTATATTAAAATAATATAGATTTATTTTAGAAGGATTTGAAAGAAAATCATGGATTTTGAAATAATAAAGCACTGAACTCACTTCAGTGGCTGGGAAATAATTCTGATGATGATTGCAACATCATCAGTGTTCATTTTCAAGTTTCTAAGTGATGGATTGCTACCTTAGAAAGTTTTTGATGGAAATTTGTTTGAAAGAAAACAAGTTGGTTTGAAAATTCAAATGTTTGAATTTGAAATGGAAATAAATATATATGTATATATTTAAGTGATTTCAAAAGAATTTGAAAAGAAACCCAAGGATTTGAATTCTGGAATTGAAATTTAACTTAAACAAGTTAAATGGGTCGAAGTGAGTGAATTGATTAGAATCAATTTGAATAGGTTTATTGGAATATAGATTGGATATAAATGGATTGATCGTAGATCATTCAGATGTGTGAAGACCAAAAGTTTTGGTTGGAGTTAATTTATTGAAATATGAGGAGTTGAGTTTCAATATAAAGAGGTTTTGAAAAGTAATGGACTTGTATCACTTTTTCTACCTTAGCAATTTCGAGGACGAAATTATTTTAAGGGGGGAAGAATGTAACGACCCAGATTTTTTTTAATAATTTATTTTTAATATTTAATATTGTTTTAAATATTTAGTTGATAATATAAACGATATTTTATATTGAATTATCAATTTAATATGGCCGTTTATATTTACATTCGAATTTAATATCAGTTCCGTTGAGTTCAGAATAACGTTATAATCTGGAAAAAAAAAATTAGTCGTTACAAATGTATAGTGGCTTGGGATTACAAATTAAGAGACACGAGATATTATGTTTTTATTTTTTTTTATTATTTTTTTAAAAACGAAATTTATATCAAATCAAATTAGCAGACCTATCATTTTAAAAGCCACCCTATATCCATATAAACCGACCTCTTCTTCTCAGCGCAGACCTAAACCATGTACATCGCACATGTTATTTTCTTCTCGAGCAGAAAACTTTGTTCCCAAGCTTCAATATCAGGAAAACAGGATTTTAATGGCCTATGTACCTCTTGTCTCCTCTCGCCCTTATATAAACCATCGCGCCCCTCTGAACTTCATTCACAAAACAATTCTCAACTTCAGTAATAAAAAAATGGCCGCTGCCCTCATGTTCAAATCGCGATTCCAAGGGGGTGCAACGCGAGATCTCCAGTTACCCAAAATCGATATCGCGCAATTCATTTTGAAGGGAAAACCACGAAGTACATGAACTCGATCATCCCAAGGTTTTTGGGTTCGATTGTGATGTCTGGAGCTCGGAATTGGGACATCGATGGTTGGGGTTGTCGCTCACTCGTGTCTGAAGCATGGAACTGGGTTGGAGGTGCGATACTGGAGGTTGGAAGGGGTACGGACTGGGTATTGGAGTTCGAATCTGTGAAAGTTCATACGGTGAAGCAGGCGGAGGCATTTCTGAGGCAAATTAGGTTTCGCGATAAGGGTTTTTCTCGATCTGGAGTTCGAACGCGATGTGGTTCCAAGGGACTATCGGAGGTTCGAGGCTGCTAGGGTCCCATTGCTGAGTTGAAGAGGTTGTTCGATCTTGTCAAAGTTTCGTAGGGTAGAAGCAGGCGCTGGAATACCAGTAAGGGTGGAGTTATGTGTTTGTGGAAATTGTGAATTTTGTGATGGAAGGGAAGGGGCTAGGAAACTGCGGATGGGTTAAAGGAGAAATAAAATTAAGGTAATTTTATTTTAGTTATTTTCTAAATTATATAAGAAATTAGTTTATATGAAAGGTGAATTAATCTATATATAGTTTATATAAAGGGAAATTGGTTAGGAGGGGAATAAAATATATAAACTAATGAAATCTAGGTACTTACTTTTATATTAGTTAAGGCCTTTTTATATAGATTAGTTTAGTTGAAATTTATTTAGAAAGAGTTATTTTAAAATGTTAAAATAGTTGATAGATAATTTAAAATTTAATTATCATAGGTGCTAAACAATTAAATTCGAGAAGATTCGTAGCCAGGGGTTTGGGAATAAACAAGATATTCAACAACTGCAGTTAAGGTGAGTGAATCTCACTCACCTTTTATTTTAATTATTTTTATTTCATTAAAAATAATTGTCTGTTGCTTGTGTGAATGTTTTCTGGTTGTTTTATATATATTAGTTATTTAGGCTATATATATATATATTGGGTTGACTGATTGGTTGGATTCCCGCAGTCTCATTAGCGGATGCCCGCAGTTTCATAGCGGATGATTACCCTATACGCCCCACGCTATGATTAGTGGATGACCTTCTATACCGCCATATTCTGCCACGAAGCAGAATGGGTATTATTTATGTGCTAACATCTGTGGATGCAGGAAACAGGTTGGAGGAATCCAACTGGATTCCTCAAAAATATATTATCTGTTTGTTTATTTGTTTGCATATATATATTGTTATATATGATGTGTTAGAAAAATAAATAATTCGTTGCTTTGTGTTTAAATATCACTGGGCCAATTAAAAGGACATTTGAGATTTTAAAAGGAAAAATTCTATTTTTAAATAGAATTTGAATTTTTAATGGAATGAAAATATAAAACTTGTTTTGGAAAAATAAAACAAGTAGTTTCTTTTTAACAAAGTTTATAAATAGTTCTTTTATAACGAAGTTATAAATGAAGTAAAAAGAATTATCATTTGATAATTCAGAAATAGAAATACAAGCGTGGAATTGGGATTTGAAATGGAATTTCAAAATAAGATGTGAAAATGAAATTTTAAATATATAACTCAAATGAAATTTGAGTATAACAATTGAATAGTAGAATTAGAAAAGGAGTTTAAATATTAAAAGGGGATTGAATATTAGAAATTCAAATAGAAGTTCAAATAGAATTTGAATAGACGAAATTAGAATGAAAAATAGAATTTGAATTCAAGGAATTAAAATATAATTTAAATTCAAAGGAAATCGAATAAAGAAAATTCAAATAGAGATTTGAATGTAGAATTTCAAAATAGAATTTGGAATATAGAATTTCAAAGAAGAATTGAATAGAATTTGAAATATAGTAATTCAAGGAGGAATTCAAATGTGAAATTTGAATAGAGATTTGAATGGAATTTAAATATGAAATTTGAATTGAGATTTGGAATAGAAATTCGAGTATTGAATTTGAACATGGAATTGAATATAGAAATTCAAGTAGAAATTTGAATATGAGATTTCAAAATAGAATTTGAAATAAACTTTGAAAATAAGATTTCAAAGTAGAATTGGAAATAGGATTTCAAAATAGGAAATCCAAATAGTTTTGAAATGGAATTTGAAATCAAGGGAATTCAAATGAATTTGAATATTAGAAATTCAAATGGTGTTGAAAATGAATTTGAATATTAGAAATTCAAATGGTGTTGAAAATGAATTTGAATATTAGAAATTCAAATGGTGTTGAAAATGAATTTGAATATTAGAAATTCAAATGGTGTTGAAAATGAATTTGAATATTAGAAATTCAAATGGGGTCGGAAATGAAAAAATGAAATTTGAATATAAGAAATTCAAATTGAATTCAAATAGGATTTAATCTATGAGATTTGAATATGAAATTCAAATGTGTTTTAAACTATGGAATTTTGAATATAGAATTTAAAAGGAGTTTGAATATTTGAATTCCAATAGAATTCAAATATAGAAATTGGAATATAGAAAGTTCAAATGGAATTTAAATGTAGAGTTTGAATAAGGGAATTCAAATAGAAATTCAAATATTGAGTTTGAATATCAAATAGAAAAGGAATTGGAATTTGAATTTAGAATTCAAATAAAGTGAGATTTGAATTTAAATCAAGCAGAGTTAAATGGAGTTGAATTCTTTTTAAAGAAGTTTAGAAGTTTAAAAGTTTTATATATATAAATATAATTAAAACGAACTCGCCGCAGCGCTGTAGTTCGTAAAATAGCGATTCGAACTTCAATCGAATATACAGGACTCAATTGAAGTCGAAATTCTTTGAAACAAGAAACGTCAGGACCGGTTTGATAATAGTTTTCTAATGAAAGAGAAAAATATGAATTTCGTCGTATAGATTTTGAGTTATGTCAAAATCAAATTTTCAGAAAAACAGCGCCAGAACCATTATAAAACCATAACGGTGTATTTAATTAAATTAAAGGATTTAAGCAAATAAAAATCGAAATTTCTATTTAGAAAAATCCAGATTTGAGTTATAAAATATATGTGAACTCCAGTGGAGTAATGGGTTGATTTTTGAAACAGAAATCAGATTTTTGATTTATTGAATGGAATTAACTAATTCGAATAGAAATTAGTTAATGAGATTTCGAATTAATATTGAGCTTTGAATAAGCGAATTCGATTTGAAAATTTATATTCGAAATCAAACAGGAAACTAGAATTGAAATTGGAATTCAATTTGGTTGTGAGCAAGTTAAATATTCTATTTGAACATGTTATGTTCAACAAAGAAGTGAAATATGCAAAAAGGGCTAATTAAAGAATAATTGAGCGAAACTGAATTCAAAACGATTCAAAATTTGGATTCAAACGAATGGATTGAGTTGAATTGAATTAGAACAGGTGAACAGGTGTTAAACAGATATGGGATGAAGTATATGAAGATTTTTAATGTATGTGCTCGACAAAAAGGTACATGTTTAAATTCATATATGGGTTTTATGCGCCGTATCGGCAAGCCGCTTGGCTTCTTCTTTTTCTTTTTAAGATTAGAAGGTACCGGGAAGCTATTTGAAATTTCCCGATGCTCCCGATACAGGGGAGGTTATGGCGAAATTTTCCGGAAATTTAAGGAGTTAGAATATTTTTAAGATATTTTGATAATTTGAAATCATTGTATCGACGGATTGAATTCAATAGTAAAGTGAATATAAAAATCGAATGTTGTAAACAAAAAGGGATAGAGATAAGTGATTGGAATTGTTTTCCAATTACAATTAGAGATTTTTCTAATATATAGAAAATAAAAGAAGTTGATATTTGGAAACGTTTTCCAAATGGCTTAAGAGGCCGAGATGATTATTGAAAATATTTGGTTAACAAATATTGATAGAGAAATTAGAGAAGTGATTTAATTAATGAAATATTTAATTAAAGAGCCCGGTGATTTGTTTGATATGTTTGGATGAACACTTGTTTTTATTCGATAGTTAAATCACCGACTATCGAAGTTTTGACCATCGTTGTCAATATGGAGAGACCGGTTGGATTATTATCCGAAGAACCACTCCGTATTGGCATAAGCGTTGCGAACCAAGTATGCTGAATATATTGAAGACGGAGTGAAGTGCAAGGGCTTTTCTATTTATAGAAATGGTGCCTTCGGTTTCGTTCAGTCCCAGAACGAACGTATATGGACAAATGTCTGACAGAGTATTTCCAATGATCAAATGGGTTGGTCTGTATGAATGTATATGGTGGCAACGGATTTATCCCTTAGCATAATATCCAGAATATTTGTGCAAACTCGACTAGTGATTAACGGATCTGACAATGTGGCATTCAAAGTGATTGTGTTATCAAGGAATGGTAAGTAATCGTAGCCTCAGGCCTCAACAACCGGGAAAGGACAAAAATCGGGCAGGCAGCATGGCTATGTGGGTCGCACCCATTAGGGTGTATAATCACCTATCTAGAGAAATTCCTTTTGTTTCTAAATCTATCGATTCTGCCCATTCGGGAAACGGTGGTTTGAGTCCAACCGTTGGTGATATACATTCGATACACTCAAGCGAAATGAGTGGTCGGTCATGTGTGGGCCGGGTTGCAAGATGTTCTTGTTGAACCCAGGTGTATTCGCCTCTAGAGATACATCATCGGAAGGTGGTCCCATACCTTGTCATGTTGGAAATCCAATCTCCAATAAGCGCCGTGCGGTTTTTGATTTTTTTATAATATATATGTGGAGCGTGAGATGCAAGCGTTCTGCTATTTGGTTATTTACTTGCTGTAGACATTACTATAATATCACTGGATTTTCGTATCAAAATGATTTGGGTTATAGTAAGGTAAAAACCGTCCGTGTTTATGTGTGGACTGGTCTTACTATTATCTTTTCTTACGAAAAGGGTTTTTAAAGTTAAACAAGTGGTTGGAGTTTACTCACACCAGTCCCATGACTGACCCAGAGTTTATTTTGTTTTGTTTTCCCTAAACTCTTGGGTGCCCAAATTTGTACGGGCAGTCAAGTGTTCAGGCTTTTACAGATACACTTGGAGGAGCTTGAAGAAGGAGGCTTCAACGTTAGTTATTTAGAGTTACTTCCGCTGAATCAAATGTTATGTGTACTCTGATGATGGTATGTGTATATGTACAAAACAGATTTGTATTTCAAAGCTTATGTTATAGAATATATTTTATTCGTTCCGCTGTGAGTTGTGATCTTCGTTTTTTCTTCTATTCTAATATTTCTTTCTTTCTATTTCTCATCCTCTAACTTCTTTCTAATAATGAGTCGTATTTCTGTGCAATTTGAGTTGGACGTGTGGGGTTTTTAGTCAACTCAGATAGCTCGGATTTGCGGGTCGTTTCATTTTGGATCTGAGCATGATTAAAATATAGGAGAAGAAAGGAAGGCATAATAAGGTGTTTTAATCGAGGAGCCAGGTAGTGGAATGAGCGGATTGTGAGACGACCCCAAACCCCGTACTGACGGTGGCAAGGGTAATCCGTGGAATATAACACAGAAACAGATAATAGCAGAACAGAATTAAATAAATACACCAGATAATGAACAATAGAATATACTGGATAAAAGTAATCATCAGAGTTACACAGTATACAGGATCATACTTAGTACAAATACAGTTCAGCTATACATAAATGTCTACAGCGGAAAACAAACAAAATATGTACAATAGGAGCTGAACAGCATAAAAAGAGATAAATGATAGAATCCATCTTCAGCTCCAGCTATCCAGAAAGAACCAGCTAAACCTGAATACAAGGCTGCCTATGTAGAAAAAGGGGCACCCGAGTTTGAAAGTGAAACAAACTACGAGTCAGTCATGGGACTGGTATGAGAAATCTACTCAACACATATATAATTTGGCTAATCACAGGACCACGCCACTTTCGTGGAACGGGTTTACTCCATTTGATTGCCAGTGCTTTAAAACAATTCTTTCTTTTAAACATCGTTATGCTTTTTATAAAAATGAAGCCGTTATAAGACTCAGTTCCCATCACACAATGCAACGCAAACCGGAGGATAGAGTTTTTACCTTATAACGGCCAAAATATGCTTGATACGAATAAAACAAAGGCATTTGATATTATTGCTAGTGTTTATATGTTTAAAAACAATTTCAAATCATAACTATCAATCATAGACGGCATTAATGCCCCATACCACTATGTCGCCATATATAGGTATACAATCAAATTCGCACGATGTCGTATTTGGAAATTGGATTTCCGTCATGAACCAAGGCAAAAGATAGTCCTTTCCGAATTCGAGACTACCTAGCCCGAGCCTCAGGAACAACCACAACTGCCCCTTGGAGCGACAGGGCCGGTCCACCGATGTGGATTATTATGCCTGAACAATACGTTTCCCCGCCCTTTGGGGCGTAAACGAGCCAACGAATGACTCCATCGGACCCGGATCGTCCGATCAAACCGAGGCGCCTCGCAACAGCAACAACCACACAGGTGAAAAGTATATAAATGTCAGGGCTGGTAGGTCACTGACACCAGCCTAGCTAGGAAGAAACGCATGCCCTCCCTGAGGTCCTTCTCCCGTTTCTGGTTCATACCGGGGTGTGAGGCTCGCGAATTTACGTTATACACAAAGCTACTTCACACAGGCGGTGCTTTGATCATCACCACAAGACTTTGCTTTTCAACAGAAGCCCTGATCACTGCATCTTAGCATGCCACACAGGCAATTCATGCCAGGCGACTGATGTCCATCGATATACAACCTCTGAGCTCGTGCATCTCAGAGAAGGGCATTAAGCAAAAGAATAAATTCTCCGCCGCCAAACAGATGTATATTTAACAGAAATCAATCAACATAGAATAAACTCCAATGTCAGACACACAGTCCATTTACAAGTCCGTTCTGGGTCTGAACGAAACCGGAGGCACTAAATACCTCGCAAACCCATCGATCACCCACTCATTATCCATATTTCGGGATGCCTCCCAATCAGGACCTCGGTTACCATCCAAACGAGGTGAAGATCTCCGGTCTTCGACCACCGTCTTCATCTTCGAATTTCAATCGTCGGTCAATTATTCGAAATGAGAATTAACTCGGCCTTTTCAAATAATTCACGTATATTTAGAATTTCAAATCAATTTATTTCAATGGTTAAATCATTCGACAACACCAATTTTGTTCTTTAATGTAATTTTCACACCTAACACATTCAACCATCAAATACCACATAAATCGAGCAAATTCAGTTTATTTCCATTCCATATCGTTTATGAGATTTTATAACGATTTATCGCAATTTTTATTTATTTTAAAATAGCCAATTTATTCAAAACGACGCTTCGGGCCATAACAGGGCCGTGGCGCTGTTTTTCTTCAGATTTGATTTACACATATTTGAAAATCTAACCGTTGGATCTTCACAAAATTTACATCATTAGAAAGGTCTTTTCAAAACGAATCCAACGATTCTAGTTTCGGGAAAATCCGACGGTCGGATCTCCCGGTACAATCGTTTGAAGTTTCGATTTCAAAATACGAACTGCAGCGTCGTTATTCGATTAAATATAATTATATATATATAATCGTTTCTGGCGCTGTTTTTCTTCAGATTTGAATTAAACATTCCAGACAATCCAACCATTGGATTTTTACAAAGTTGGGGCCGTTGGAAAGATATTTCCAAGGCAAACCCAACGGTTGCGGTTTCGGGAAAATCCAATGGTCGGATTTCCCGCACTAGTTGTTTGAAATCATGGTTTCAAAACACGAACTGCACGGCCACATTTCATTTTAATTTTATTTATATTTATATATTTATATAAATATAGTTCATTCAACAATTTCAATATCGTTTTCACTTCAAATATTTCACTACCGCCTTTAAATTTTGGAAAATTTCGCCATAACCTCCTTTGTACGGTAGGGGCTGGGAAAATTCCCAAATAGCCACACGGGCGTCTCATGTCAAAAAGAAAAAGAAAAAGCCAAGCGGCTAGCCAACAGGCTCATAAAATCATCACCCAAACAAAACAGTAAATGTGTACCTATTTGTCGGGCACAAAATTTTATTCCTCTTCTCTAGCCCCTTTGCTATAACTTGTTCAATAAATATGCACGTACATATATACAGTTCTTATCACATATCATTTTCCATTCAACTTCATATTTGATTCAATTTGGTTTAAAAATACCATTCATTCTAATGTTGCATGCATAGGCAAAAATCATATCATTAGCTAATTGATGAATATTTCGACTCATGCATATTTATTTGAACGAGTTGCTATTTTTAACACTTCACATTTCAACGATTCATGTATATAATAAAAATGTGATTTTTATTGTAAAACAATCCATTTCAAAACACTATTATTTTATATAGTTTATATTGGTGATAAAAATAGGATTTTTCTTATAAAACAATTTCTTTTAAAACGAGATTATTTTACATAGCCCATATAGTTGATAAAAGGTGATTTTTATTATGAAACAATTTATTTCAAAATATGAATACCATTCAACACATGAGTTCCAATTCAACGAATGAATATCGATTCAACACATGAAGGTTTTCTATTCAACGAATAAATATAGTTTCAGCAAATGAAAATAATTCAAACACATGAATATTATCCAAAATTTCGGCAGCATAACGACAGGGTAGTTAAAACCGGGACCGTTCCTAGTACGGCTCCTCGCTCTACCTTAAAACCTCGCAGTTTTTGACAATGGGGGTCATGCATCTAGTTCGCACGCAGGCGGCATGTATATATTTATTTCATTTCCCACAAACTAATCCTATGTGGTTTCAACCAAATATTTCTCAACCACAAATGGGTATTTTTCAACCACAATCAATCAATGTCAACCACAAACAATCCCAAACAACCATTCGCTATCAATCAATTTTCACACCAATCACAATCAATAAATACCGTCCATGGTTTGTGGAAGAGGGGCGTGTATATATATATACATATACATATATATATATATGTATATAGCAGTTCACTTCTATTTCAACACATATATAATTTTTACAACGCATATATAACTTATACATCGAACGTACAACTTATACAACACTTATACATGAGGTGTACAACGCTTATATAACTCATACATCGACTATATAATTTATACATCGTAGTTTTCCATATCGTTTATAAATTAGAAATCTCACATTGGGTTCCACTCCACCAAAAATAGCAGAAGGCTCAGAAAAATGTGTTGTCTCTTCTAAAATGTAGAAGGCGTCCACACGGTCACGATGTTTCCTGTTTCATCGAATTTCGTTAACGAACGAAAAAGATATGATTTTTTCAAAGGTTTGCAACGGTTTAAAGATGTTAAAATCAAATTAAATAAAATCAGCCGTATACCTTTCTTTTGATTCAAAACTAGGTTTTGAATTATCGCGAAATCCGTGAAGCTAGAGGTCGATCGGGTGCTGCAGCATCGAAGGGCTAGGAGAGGGCTTCTCGGCGTCGTGCACCACCGTCAGATCGACGGTCCCTGGCAGCTCCGGCGGCGCTTTAAACGACGGGACTTCGGAGGAGCAGATCTCACAAAGTACAACGTTTGTGGACAAGGGTTATGTGGATTTGAAGCTAGTGAGAAGATCTACAAATTCCATAACTGAAGCGCTCGATTTCGTTGTGAGATTGGAGAGAAAATGAGGTGGGAAGCAATGAACACGGGCCGCCGTTCGTCGAGAGGAGCTATCGGGTTTTGGTTTGGGAACGATGAATTCTGATTGGCCGAGTTTTATAATTTATTATTTAATTTCTTTAAATCCGAAAATACCCCCTACCGCTTACGAATACCAATTCAACCCAACGACTGTCGTCCCTAGCGTTTTACCCCCATTCCGAGCACAACGGAATATGTTTCGTAGGCCCATTCGACTGTTTCAGTCAGTTTTCCTTCAAATTAAAATATAAAACATTCAATATTTGATTTGAACGTGCATTTCAATTTGCCAGGGCCACAAACTGATTCGAAAAATTCCAGAAAAATTAACCTATCTATGTTTTGACGATACGGTCCCAACAAAACTAGTTTCGTCGAATTCTGATACCGTTTGCAAAAAAGGCCCATTTCTGGTCGATCCAATTTAACTGTAATTGGCCAAAACACGTTTTCCTTTGCCACGCTCACATACTAGCTTCAAAAATTATGAAATTTGAAACCTAGCAATAACTTTACATCTCGGATCCAACAAAAGTAGTTTCGTCGAATTCCGAGGTCGTATGCAAAATGGCCAATTTCACGGGCTATATAAATTCCATAGCGACCTTTCTGAAAATTCATTTGGCCATAACTTTTGCTTTCCGCTATGAAAATTCGATTTTTCAGATTCTTAGAAAGGTATTCACCAACAGATTTAAATATTTTTGGTTTCACTAAAATCCGTTTTGTTTTGCACCCAGTACAGTCCGACAAAGTTTGAATTTAATTTTTGAAACTGCGCCTTTTCCAGCCTTGTTTATAAATAGAATTAATTATTTTCGTTTTCAATTGTCGATTCAAGCGCAGTTTTCATTGCCATTATTTAAAATATTTATTTTAAATATTTAAAATCCATTATTTTAGCCAATTTAAAAATTTTAAATTGGTTCAGATTTTCTGGGTCATTACAATCTCCCCCACTTAAAACTTTTCGTCCCCGAAAAGGAACAAAGTCGAAAGTGGTTTGATAAATCTACAATCACACAACACAACATCCAATCAAATTGTTTTCAACCTTTCAAATATATACTAATCAATTTCTATACTCTTTTTAAAATCATTCAGACTATAGAATATAAAAGTGCACATCCATGGAAAGAAAATAACAACAGAGCAGAGAATTAAATGGTAATGCAAAGTAGGGTAAATGTACCTTGCACCAGAGTCAATCAGAGATATCCACTCGGCATCTAGGATAAGCTTTCTGAATACTCTCCTCAGTTTCCCAAGTACAATCTCGTGGATCTCCACTCCATTGCACTTTGACTAAGTGAACCTTCTTGTTCCTCAGCTCTTTGGTTTCTTTGCCGATAATCTTTAGCGGCTCTCTTCTCACATCTAGTCCTGGAGTAATATCAATATCCTGCTGAGTTGCTTCTTCCACGATCAAGTCTGGATCATGGACGTGCTTTCGAAGTTGAGATATGTGAAATACATCATGAACTCCAGGCAACCAGTCAGGCAATTTGACCCTATAAGCAAGAGTTCCGGTCCGTTCCAGAATAGGAAACGGACCAATGAATTTGGGTGCCAACTTTCCAGTTTTACCGAACCGGATAACTCCTCTCATCGGCGATACTTTCAAATATACGTAGTTTCCAATAGCGAATTATATATCTCTTCTTCTCCTATCGGCATAACTCTTTTGTCGGCTTTGAGCGGCCAGTAATCACTTCTTAATAAAATCGACCTTGTCGGCAGCTTCTCGGATCATATCTGGCCCCAATACAGGTCTATTTACGGGTTCGACCCAACAAGCAGGAGATCGGCACGGTCTACCGTACAATGCTTCGAATGGCGACATTGTCAGACTCGCCTGGTAGCTGTTGTTATAAGAGAATTCAGCCAAATGCAAATGGTCTTCCCATGATCCACCGAAATCTATAACACAAGCCCGCAATAGATCTTCTAAAATACGATTCACCCTCTCAGTCTGACCGTCTGTCTGAGGATGATAAGCGGTGCTCAAGTTCAACTTCGTTCCCAGTTCGACTTGAAATGCTTCCCAGAATTTGCTAGTGAATATTGTATCTCTATCACTGACTATACTGAGCGGCACTCCATGTAGTCTAACTATTTCCCTGAAGTATATCCGCGCCAGACTCTGAGCAGTTCTGTTTGATCTGACAGGTATGAAATGGGCGATCTTCGTGAAGCGATCTACGATCACCCAAATACTGTCATTCCCTTTTCTGGTCCTGGGCAGACCATCGATGAAATCCATAGAAATATGTTCCCACTTCCAACCAGGAATTTCCAGCGGTTGTAACAATCCAGCCAGTTTCTGTTGGTCGCTCTTGACTAGTTGGCAAGTAGGGCATCGGCTAACGTATATTGAAACGTCCCTTTTCATAGCCTTCCACCAGAATGTTCGCTTGAGATCGTGGTACATCTTGGCCACACCAGGATGGATACTCAGCTTGGACTTGTGCCACTCGTCTAACACTTCCCTTTTGAGCTCGGGAGTGTCAGGAACACAAATCCTTCCTTTTAATCTCAGGGTCTCGTCGTTATCTATTTGAAAACACGAGGGCTCGCTTTTCTGAATCCTTTTGATCATATCCTTAACAAAGTTGTCCTCTTTCTGAAGAATAGATATTTTGTCAATTAAGGAAGTCGTAATAATAAAGCTGGCAATCATTACATTCTTTCGGCTCAGCGCATCGGCCACGACATTGGCTTTCCCTGGAGTGTATATAATTTCAAAATCATAAGCTGCAAGAAACTCCACCCAACGTTGCTGCCTCAGATTCAGGTCTTTCTGAGTGAGCAGATACTTTAGCGACTGGTGATCTGTAAACAGTTCAAATCTCTCACCCAGAAGATAGTGCCTCCAGATTTTCAAAGCGAACACAATAGCCAATAACTCAAGATCATGAGTTACGTAGTTCTTCTCGTGTGGCTTCAGTTGACGGCTAGCATAAGCAATCACTTGGCCCCTCTGCATTAACACTGCGCCAAGGCCTTCTCTAGAAGCATCCGTCCAGACTTTCAAATCCTGATTACCATCGATGATGGTTAACACTGGAGCTGTTGTTAATCTTAACTTTAGCTCTTCGAAAGCCTCCTCACTTTCTGGAGTCCATTCGAATTTAGAATGCTTCTTCGTAAGCTTCGTTAAATGACCAGATATCTTCGAAAAGTTTTTAACGAACTTCCGGTAATAGCTAGCCAATCCGAGAAAACTGCGGACTTCAGTGGGGGTACTGGGCTGTTTCCAGTTTTGAATAGCTGTGATTTTGCTTGGATCCACAGTGATTCCTTCTTTTGATACGACGTGGCCCAGAAATTTCACTTCATCTTGCCAGAATATACATTTGGAAAACTTTGCTTTCAATGCATTTCTTCTGAGGATTTCTAACACTTGTTCCAAATGTTTTTCATGTTCGGCCTTTGATTTAGAGAAGATTAGAATATCGTCAATGAAAACCAGAACAAATTTATTCAAAACCCCTCTGAACACTCTATTCATCAGATCGACGAAATAGGCTGGAGCGTTACATAAGCCGAATGGCATTACTAACCACTCGTAGAATAAGTCGGGACCTCTGAATGCTGTCATTGGAACACACTCTTCGGCAATTCGAAGTTGATGGAAGCCTATAGCTAGATCCATTCGTGAGAATACTTGTGCTCCATTTAATCAATCCAACAAATCATCAATCCGCGGCAATGGATATTTGTTCTTTATTGTCTGTTTGTTCAGATCACGATAATCCACACATAGACGTATAGTACCGTCAGATTTTGGGACAAACACCACTGCTGCACCCCAATCAGAGAAACTAGGCCTGATCAGACCCTTCCATACTAGCTGTCGTGTTTGATTGTCAAGTTCTTCTTTCTCTTTCAAGGACATTCTTCGAATAGCGTGAACTACCGGCCTTGCATTGGGAATCAAAGCGATCTTGAAATCTATTTCTCTCTGCGGAGGTAAGCGAACAACTTCTTCGAACACATCCGCATAGTTCTTGACGACAGGAATATCTTCCCCCAGGTCGGGTATATTTTCTGTGATTTCAGGGACATTTTCCATTTGGGATGGAGAAACTTTCAAAGCTGCCCAGAAGTCCTTTCTATTTGAAGTCGGGCCTTCACATGGTATGGTTATATAATTCCCCGATTGGGCCTTTGCTTTAACCACTCTCTCGGCGCATCTAACCTCCGCTTCATATTTGGTTAGCCAATCCAATCCCAGAATGATATCGAATTCATTAAAATTCATGACGATAGAGATAATAGGGAATTTATAGCAAGAAAAGGAGACAGGTACTGCACAAATCCAACTGAGATTGATAGAACCCCTGACCGGATTCTGGACAGTCATTGGTTCCTTGAGCTTCCTCAAATTCAAATCTAGTTTCTTAGCGGCACTCTTTGCAATAAAGCTTCGTGACGCGCCTATGTCAAACAGTACTTTGACTGGAATGTTTTTGACAGTAAGCGTGCCTTCTAACACATCGGGCCTTTCCAGAACATCTGCGGGCCCAGAAGTTTCTGCTATTTCATTTACCTGAGCCTCATTGGTCTTTTTCGACAGCCAGCAGTCTTGCTTTACGTGACCAGCTTGATGACAAAGAATACACTTTCTATTTTCTTTAACCTTGTTCTTTGATTTAGATCCCTCCTTCTTTTGCAATTTCAAGGACTTACATTTCCTGGACAAATGACCCTTTTGCAATTTCAAGGACTTACTTTTCCTCTCTATCAACGTTAAGGTCAACATCTCATGTTCATTTCCATTCTTGTTTGACTTCCGGTGTTGTTCCTGACACTTTCGTTGATGCGAAAGGCTTAATTGACTCATATCAGCAATCACCAAATGTTGTCTTTTGATCTTTGTCAGTGGTTTCCTCGATGCTCTTGGAAATCAATACCTAAAAAGAAATTAAAACAAGAACACTAAGAGATTGTAAATTGAAAATAGGAAAGGAAACAAAACAAAAGACTCTCACAAATGAACTTGCTTAAAAATGAAATAAGAGTGCAACAAAAATATAAAAATAAAATAAACAAGAAAAAAACAAACCAAAATTAAAGGCACTCACAAGTCAAAACCTAGTAAACAAAACACAATAACACATCACATACGTAGTTGAAGTTCAACGTTGCCATTCATGCTAATTTGATTTTAATCGCCTTTTACGGTTTTACCAATAGTAGTTCAGTCATATTTCTGGATCAATGAACAATAGGCATACCAAGATAACAAAAGGTTTCACAAAAACATTCATTTCTACTTCTGTTATTGTCTCTAACCTTCTAAGTTTGATTTTTTGAGTTGTTTTAGATTTGTAAGTTAGTTTCATAACTAAACTATGACATGGGTTGTGGGTACCTTTAACGTCCACATGCGGTTAACATCCTACCAACAATTCGATATTTCCAATCAATTTATCTATCCTGCCAAACAATTAACGTCCACATGTATACATTCTCAAACCACCAATTCCACCAAACTGTTTGATGATATTTAGGCTATTGATATGTATAAATAAATTGCAAATGGATTTGAATATAGAAGCGAGTGAAAATTTCTTACCTTAATGTCGTTGAGAATTCTGAAGTAGCACAACACCAACTCAGAGTAATTCTTTGGCATTGCAAGGGATACACGCCAAGCCTAGAAATCCATCTGTTGTTTGCTCTTCTGACCATCGCCATCCTTCGCAAACAATAGCTTCTCACTTGAACGCACCCAACAGCCATCACATGGCAGGCCCATCAACAAGCTGCATTCGACATACACCAAAAACTACTAGTTCCCATACCCAGATACATATAATATCAATTTAAAACCCCGTAAATTTCCTGCAAGTTTACAATTCCAAGTAATTCAATACACAACCAAGACAACTAGCTGCATTCCACGTGGAAAACCACAAAAACATCGCGTTTTGCAGTCTAGATCGCACACATCGATTAACCGAGTACAACGATTAGAAATGAAGCAACCAAAAATTCAAACTCAGGAATAAGATAGAAATAAACTCTTTCAAAGCTCGAAGCGGTACTTATTAAAATTGAGGAATAAACTTATTCAAACCAAAATGATACTGAATCAAAGCTGAAAATTAACTGATTCAACCTCACAGCATCACCACTGCCTAGACCACCCAACACCCCTATTGATCTTCTTCAACCTCACAACATCACCACCTCCTAGAAATCACAACATCTCTTCCCATCGGCCCTCTCCTTTGCACGCATCATAGAAATCGCGATATCTCTTAATAAATGTTGATTGTACTGAAATTGTCGGAGGTCAGATCTGCATGGTGCGTGAGCCTAGAAGCAGACAGTTGTCAGGAACTGGATTTTGGGTTGCAGATTTGGGAAGTACGAGTCGATGCCAAGGTCGATGCAGGTGATGACTTCGATGATCATGTGAAGTTGTAGTTGTGGTTGTTTAAGAGCCCACAGCCAGAGCATCAACGGAGAAACGACGCTGGATCTCATGGCTGAGCGCAATTTCTGATCAAGAAAAAGAAATGAAGCCCTCATATTTATGCTTACGAGGCTTCTAAGTTTTCAATTGAAGAAGATTTGTTTTAAGGTAAAACTTGTTTAGATTTGGAGGCAGACTATTATTTTGGATCTGAGCATGATTAAAAAATAGGAGAAGAAAGGAAGGCATAATAAGGTGTTTTAATCGAGGAGCCAGGTAGTGGAATGAGCGGATTGATAAAGCCGAATAAAAAAATAACGGTGGATGCATAAAGTGGAGCGAGGTGGAGCCAGAATTTTTAGAAAACGAAGCGGTAAAAAATTTTGGTTTAAAGGGAAATTTTCATTTGCCGCCAAGTTAGAAAATAATTTCAATTCCGAGGGAAAGAGATTAAGTCAAAATTTCTGCAACATAAAGAAAACCGCAAAATGCCATAACTAACAAGTTTTTTATATATTTTTTCCAATTATTTTATCTTTACTTAACAACGTTTATAAATATTTTAAATAACATTGAGGATATACCGATTGTAAGAAATTTGGACAAAATCGATCAAATGCAGACCAAATAATTTTTTTTTTCTCAAACAAATTTTGTTGTCTCATGTTCTAAATGAAAATCGAACGATCTCAAAAGGATGTCTTTAAGCAACAGACAAGAATGGACAATAGACATTCGATCAAAATTTACAGCCCTACTTATTACATCTTAATTATAATTTAATATTTGTGATTAAAAGTAAATTATTACGTATGTATTACCGATTATCAACTATAAAGTATTTAATAGCAATAATTAGGAGCTAATTACTATTTATTAATTATTAAGTACTAGTTTTTAATAATTAATAATAATTATTGATTCATAAGGTTAGTAGTAAATATTAATCATTCTTAAACATTAATATTGCTAATAATTAATTATTAAATATTAAGTATATAATTTTTTGATTAATAATATTTCTTAGAAAACTTTTAAATTATTAATTCGTAATTATTAGTAATGGATTATTAAAAAATAAAATAAACAATACTCTTAATTACTGGTATTAATTATTAAAACTAAATTCATATTTATGAATTATCTAATATATAATTATGGTATAACAGTTATTTTAGACTTTGATATTAATTTTTAATAATATTTTTTATTGACTGTTTAATTAATAATTATTTAGCATTGCTGTTAATTATACTTATTTGTCCGATAAAAGGGAAAAGTTTAATAGTCAAATATTATAACCGACGAAAAAAGAAGAATGGTTTAAAACAAACATCTTCTACAATTGACAAAAAGAATTGTATTAGACATCTATTACAAGTGGCAAAAATGGATTGTTATTGAAAACAAATAGTTTTTACAACTGACATAAAGAGTTGTAATGGATATCTATTACAACTGACAAAAACGAAGAGTTGTTAAAAACGGATATCTTTTACAACTGACAAAAAGAGTTGTAATAGAAATCCTATTACAAGGGACACAAATGGAGAGTTGTAAAAAATAAGTATCCATTACAAGTGCCCTGCAAAACAGTTGTAATAGACATCTATTACAACTAGCGAAATGGAATAGTTGTTGAAAAATAATCTATTACAACTTACAAGATAAAACAGTTGTAAAAAACCTCTATCGCAACTGATATTTTGTGACAGTTGTAAAATTACAGTTGCAGAAGGGTCTTTTTGTTGTAGTGTTTCATTGCTGTTACAACAATTTACATCAGAGTACAAGATATCAAAGTATATATGAATAATTTACAATGGAAACAAAAATGAAAGATTTAAAATACATAAATTAAAAATGTATGAATACAATGTATAGCAAAAATACATCAACTAAAATGCAACAAAAGGAAATACACGGATACAAAGCTTTCGGAATATAGCTCCAGTTGTAATCTAGGATCCTATGAAAAAAATATCTGCAAATCTAAAACTACTAGTTGCCCATGTGGAAAATATGGGCACCTAGAGTTTAGGTAGAAACAATAAACTCCGTGTCAGTCATGGGACTGGTGTGATAACTTAAAACAGTTATTAAACTTTACTTCAAAGTAAGGTAATTCTTAGGACCACGCCGTATGTCACAGAATAGGTTTACTCCCATGAGTACTGGTTTATATTCATAAAACAATGCAATGCTTTTTGAAAACTGAAGCTATTATAAGACTCAGGTCCCATCACACAATGCAACGCAAGCCGGAGGATAGAGTTTTCCCTTATAATAGCCAAACATGCTCGATACGTTATAAAACAAATCATTTTGATATTACTATAAGTGCATAGTGTCAAAAAAAACTTTAAATACAAATGTATCAATCCTAGACGACATAGGTACCATATATTATGTCGTCATACATAGGTTTACAATTAAAACCGAAAAGTCGCATATTGGAAATTGGATTTCCATCATGAGTCAAGGCGAGGGATGTCTCCTTACCGATTTCGAGACACTCTAGCAAACGCCTCAAGAACCACACTCTAGTGAGCCCTTAGGTATTCAGGGTCGGTCCTCTCTTATTTTTAAGGATTGGTTATTCCCAAACAAACGTTTCCCGGTCCTATAGGACCTATTCTGAGCCTTTTATTCGGCTCAATATCAGAGACGCCTCATAATCCATCATCCACATAAGTAAAAATATCTGGGCTCCATACCATGAAACCACTTCTAGCTAGAAAGAAATGCATGCACTCCCTGCAGTCACTATCCCATTTTTGACTCATACCGGGGTGTGAGGCTCGCGAATTAATAATATACACAAAGCTATGCTAATTAAAGTCGCGCTTTGATCATCATCCACAAGACCCTGCTTTCCAACAAAAGCCTTGATCATTTGCATCTTTATATGCCACATTGTCAATTTATGCCATACAACTGATATCTATCAATATACAACCTCTAAGCCCGTACGTCTCAGAGAAAGGTGTTAAGTAAGAGAATAAATTCTCCGCCATCAAACAGATATATATTTAATAGAAATCAATCAATATAGAATGAAATACAATGTTAGACGTAGTCCATTTACAAGTTTGTTCTAGGTCTGAATGAAACCGAAGGAACCTTATTCCTCGTCCCATATGTCTAATACATGAGAGAGGTCCTCGCATATTCGATCGATCTCCAAGTACGTCTGGATGATCACCACTTATTACCTCGTCTTGGGTGTACAGCCTAATCAAGACATTAGTAATCATCCAAACAACGTGAAGATCTCCGGTCTTTAACCACCGTCTTCAAATCTTCAACTTTTAGTCGTCGTAATAGTTATTCAGAGTGGGTTAAACCCGGTCTTTTCGAATAACTTCCATAACTTTAAAATCAAGTGCTATAAAAAAGACATCTTACGCCTCATTCCAATCCAAAATATTCTTTTATTTAAATATTCATTAAATTGGGGAATATTCCCGTAGATCTTATCAAGATTTATTTCATTTAAACTTCTTGTTTAAATCTTTCTTTTTAAAACCATTGCAAAAGATTTTGTATTATCTTTTTACAAAATTTAAACCAAATTTAAGGTTTATCAAATCATTCTGGATTATCAAGCCTTACCAAAGTGATCATAATTTTATTATCCCAATACCAGCCTGCCTATCTCATGAAGCAAAACTGGTAGTACTTCATATCTAACACCCATTGTGTTATCAGTAAAATAAATTACCATTTTACATTTCAAATCTAATTAGAGATTTAACTATCTCATGGATTAAAACTAGTAGTATTCCATATCTAACACCCATTATGTTATCGATAAAATAAATTACCATTTTAACATTCAAATATAATTAAAGATTTAAATGTCGCATGGAGTAAAACTGGTGGTACTCCATTCTCGAACATTTCTTGAATTTGGTAAATTTAATTACCTTATTCATATCTCAATCTAATTAAATATTCATTAAAAATCTACTTAGTTTTAATCTCAAAAATCATTACCTAACGATTTTTCAACTTCAGGAAAATTAATCATGTCTTTTACTGGGTTAAAGAACCAATGTTGCTTAAAACATAGTTAACGGTAAACCCAATCATCTTCCATCAAGATGGAATCTTCATAGAAATCATAGCAGTATATAATCGATATAAATTTCCATATCGGGCTAATACTATAAACGGAATAATGGAAAGGCCTTTTTAAATTCCATAAATAGTAAATGCCTTCTTTCACAGAAGCTCACCTCGATTATCACTAAATCGAATTCCATTCAATTCCAATTTCTTTTATTAAAATTAAAAAGTTACTCAGGAAAATTTCCATTAAATCTTAGAATTAAGATTTATAAATTCCAAATCATAACTTCACTGTTAATCGGGTTTAAGAACTAATGTTGTTTAAAACATTGTTCACAATCAACAAAAAATCGGCTTCCATTTAATTCTAGTTATATTTATTAATTGGAAAACTTCCTTAAATCTTAGTTAAAAGATTTATTCTTTTCACAGCTGGGTTTAAGAACAATGTTATTAAAGGCACCATTCACGACAAACCCAAAATCCAAGTTGATATTAAATACAAGGCTCTAAATCGAAATCATATCGACTTATATTCGATATCAAATTCTGAGACCAACAAATATCGTATTGGGAATAACGATATCTATATCTTCCAAATTCCTCAACAATATCCATATAATCATGGAATCCAATATCAAAATATTCCGAAGATTATTTCCATTCGAATCCATTCCAGTTCATATATCGGAAAACTCTAGTTAGATTAAAACCACTTCAATTTCTTTCAGTTCTTTATTCTAGTTGTTAGATAGTTCATTTAGATAAAAATATCCATTATCTTTACAAATATGGAATATTTTATCCAAAATCTATTCAAATCATTTATCATGATTTTACATAATGTATTCGTGTCCATTCGGAATCGGACATCAAAATCATATTTTGATCTTCACCAAAAATTATGTTAAAATATTAGTTATCTCTAAATTGGAATTAGACTCAATCAATTACCGTATAATTTTATTTATATGGATTCTATACATCGCATGTATTCAAAAATAGTGATAAACAACTATTAAACATTCAGTTCACATCTAGAGTGCAATTTTCAACTGTGTAAACATTAAACAATTAAATAACGCTTATAATTGTCTGTCAATTAATCGGTTGACCTACAACTAAACACAATGGAGATGTGTGAAGTTGTTATCATACCCATACCCGAGTGGGGTTTCAATTAACATCCAATGATTATTATTTGCATACTTGGGCAATGTATAAAATTATCGTCTCAATGCACGTGTGGGATTTAAATCGCAATCCGTGTGAATTTATCTATGGTTTAATAATAATAGCATTAAAGCTGTAAACATCCATAATCATCAAAAAATATTGCAATCACAGGCAATATGTATACTCAGTTATAGAAATAAATAACTATACAAATATTTTGAGTGAGATAGTTATCACCATTTGTTTCCACTCCGTCAGTCTTCGATTGACGGTTCTAGTGTCGTTAAATAACAATAAGCATTCGATTGTTTACATCAGTTGTTTTTCTCCACTAAGAATTTCCATGAGCTCCAAATCACTCCAAATTGGTTTCATTGCAAAGCTCTTGGTGATATGGTTCCAATGCACCTGGTTTCACTGAATTTCGAGTTCATATGAAAAAGTTATGATCGTTTAAAGTAAAACAAATTTTTTAATTTTTTTTGGTTGGTCGTTAACAACCAAAATTTGCTCATAATTTCGGTTGTTTACAACTGATATTTGGTCAATATTTCAGTTGTTTACAACCAAGCAGACTGTTAAACTCCAAATATTTGCAATTTCATATTTAAAATGATACTGGCTAATTCCCGAAGGCCTATGATGTTATATACATGTAAATGAAGCTTCTATAACTCGCTGAAGCAACTCATAACAGCAAACTCAAATGCACAACATTAATACAAGAAATTTGCTATGATTTTGATTATAAATTTCAAAATGGGCAAATTTTATAACCAATGCAATCAAATGCGATGTAAGCAAATTGTGAAGTCTAAGAACTTTGTCGGGGCGGCAATCGAGCTTCACAAGACACAAAATAAACTAGTAGCTTATGAATTAGATTGCGTAGACAATTCTAATCATATATTTCCAATTTAATGGAACATGTATATATGAAGTCGACTAAGTTTCAATCCAACTCACTAGCACATGCAAACTCAAATGAACTCTTAAACTACACTCCTAAAAGTTATAAGCTTGTGGCATAAATGTGGGTTCATAAATAACTCACAAAGCTCTCGCCTTTGATCTTAATATGGAAGAATAAGGCGCATAACCAAGCTACAACACTCTCTCTTCCAATATAGCACACAAAACTTCAATCTACACATGACTGCACAAATTTTCTTATGAATTAGGTTTAGGAAATCTCAAAAATAGAAGAGGAATTGAGTTGGAGAAGATGGAGGAGCTTACCTAAGCCTCTACACTAGATTTGCACTTGATTTCAACAATAATTGGAGCTTCAAGATCAAGATAGGGATTAGGGAATTTTAATTTCCCATTACCTCTCCCATTTTTCTATTTTTGGCTAAGTGTTAGAATGAATGAAGAGAAGAGGGGGTCAATGGTTATATGGAGTGGCTAGGTTTAGCCAAACCAAGACCCAACCTAGATGCCAAATCTCCGAAGTTCGGAATATATCGAAGTTTTTACTTTTCGATCACCTATACGACATTTCGAACTAAATAGAAGTGGTTTCGAGTCCAAATTCGTCCATATGCAAAAGTGATATTTTGGTCTAAGATCCAATGAAAAAGACCAAAATTTCTCCAATTCCAAAGGTATCGATGTATATAGTTTTCGAACACGCAAATGGCATTCTGAACTCAATGGAAGTGGTTTTGTGTCCAAATTCATCCGTATGCAAAATGTGAATTTTCTACGTGCTATATATACCTTTTAAAAAAATATTTAAATTCCATAGAGACTATTCTATATTTTAATTTAGACATAATTTACAATTTATAAAATGAAATTTCAATTTCTTACATTCATTAGAAAATTACAATTCAAATTCCAACGTTTCTTGTTTTATCAAATTCTGACTTATATTGAATTCTATATATTCATTCAAAGTTTAAAATCAAATTTTCAAACTACCGCGCCATTTCGAGTTCGTTTTGTTTAAATTTTAAATTTATACATTCTAACTTCAATTAAAATAAATTTAATCGTTTATTCTCAAAATAACTCATCTAAAATATTTAATTTCTATGACAATCAATTTAAAATAAATTTTAAATTGATTCCAAAAATACGGGTTGTTACAATTAAATTCACACTCAAAAGGCATGAAAGTACAAAATGAACCAGGATTTTCATTAGTCCATGATTATTGAATGTAACACCCCACCTCTACTAGAATCACTCCTTGGAATGTACTAGCTTTGGAGGGGCGTTATTGTGAAGGTAAATATGCACAGAGATATCGCAAGACAGAATATATAAAAATAAATATAAGTAAAGCAGCGGTAGCAGATAAAAACCCATCATCCTCATCTCACAAAACCATCATAGTCAAGTACATAGTATCAAAATGTCATGATCCAAAATACAACATAAGTCTAGATACGTAGAAACAAAATACATGGTGAAACATCAGTACTGATCCCCAGAAATAAAAGATAAGCCACAGTTAGCTCAGATCCATACATGAGCTATCCAACAAGCAAGCCAAAGATCCACTAAGCAGATGTAGCCCCTCCCTGAGAACCTGTGGGGGGGGGGGGGGGAACGGAAGAAAAGAAGCGAAAGAAAACAGGTCAATCAAAAAGACTGGTAAGCCCTACTACGATCAATCTATAAACTAATAAAGTTAACAGCATGATGGAAACTGAGGTAAACATACTGGCAATAGATAGAGGTGACCTCACATAAGAAGATTAAGTTTTGCACCACAGTGTACTAGCAAACCCGCAAAACAGATATTGATCCCTTAGCCCAAACTTTGGCCCAATAACGTGAAGTGACCTTAATATAAGGTCCAGCCCAACGGTCTAGTCGATCGGCTCCCTATAACCCTAACACGTCAAGTGTTGGTGTCCATACGGCCCACATGGATGTAGTTAGACTGTGCTGGGTCCACCTTCGGGTGTATCAAGCCCTAAGGTGTCAACCCCAGACACCTAAGCAATAATACACAGTCTAAGTCTACTGGTACCCGTGCCTCGAGTTTGTCCAACATCGGACTACGTGCACGTCCGTAGCCCGCCGGACCCGCGCCGATGTACCACTCAGCCGTCGCTTTGGTCGCTTACATCAGTCCAGTAATCGTGCCCCGCCCTAACCTAGCTGTAGGGTTGTGGTGATACCAAACTGGGATTACTGCTGGAACAGACCACGTTGCTAGGGTTTCTAAGAGGGTTAAGTGTGGTTTTAACCCCTCACTAATCATGGATTAAATTAGTTAAGTGTAACCACTTAACCCCATCTAATCCTCGCATCCCCATTATTGGTTAAGTATTAGTGGGCCATGACTTAACCCTAATCATGAGGCATTAATTAATTAACGCACCCAACCTCTCACATTAGACATCCGTGGTTACCTAGGAAGATTTACACCACGTCTAGGTCTAACCTCGGGTCTTATGGTGCAACATGACCAACTACCCACATTAAACCCCACGTTGTGGTTACCTGGGAAGATTTACACCACAACTAGGTCTAACCTCGAGTTGGCCATATCATGTTATCTAATGTCATGTCCACTTTAAAACATATTTACAAGTTAACATATACTTGGGTAGACCTAACTTAATAGGTAAATTCCCAATCTTTTAGTTTCATGTATTTTTAAGTTTACCCAAACCCTCCCAACGTCATTATCTCGCTTACATATTCATCATAACGCATAAGGGTATAAAAGGTAACTTGGCATAACATACATGATGAACTTCACATATCATAATAAACTTGCATACATGTTAAACTTGCAAATCATGTCATAGTGAACTCGCATAAACATGCATAGCTTATTAAATATGCATAACATGGTAAGGTGAACTTGCATAGGCATGCATAACCCATTAAACTTGCATAACATGTTAAGGTGAACTTGCATAAACATGCATAACCCATAAAACATGTATAACATGGTAAGGTGAACTTGCATAAGCATGCATAATTCATTAAACATGTAGAACATGGCATAGTAAACTCGCATAAGCATGCATAACTTATGAAACATGTAAAACATGGCATAGTGAGTTCGCATAAACATGCATAATCAAATAAACTCACATAAATCTCAACTTTCACCACATATTAACTTTAGAGTTTGTAAAGTGAAGGTAAGAAGGCTTACAAATATAAACAAGTCACAAATCCACCAAATAAGATGAAGAAGCCCTTTAAAAACCCAAAACAAAGCTTCAAATAAGAAAACCCTTTTGCAAAATCCCAAAAACACAAACTTAGCAAATCAAACTTGCAACTAAATGAAGTATGCAAGTTATTAAGCATTCATACAACATAGAAAAGGTTGTATGATCATCATATCTTCATAGGATTAAACTTTGAGGAAGGTGGAGGCTAGGGTTTTTAGGTGGAGGCCATTTGAGGATTCAATTTGACATAGTTTAGTTGCTAGATTGATTAATGAGGCTTTAGGGTAGGATTAGGGGTATATTTATAGAAGATTAGAGTGTTTTTAGCCCTAGGATTAACCCTAGGTTAGTTTAGGCCCGTCAGATCTCGGAACTCTCTAGAACCAAGCCACAAGACCCAGCCCAAATCAGAAATGGTGCACCAGGCTAAACTGCCCGGGCACCCCCTGTCGACAGGGCTGTCGACAGGGCTGTCGACACCCTGGGGGCCCTGTCGACAGGGCTGTCGACATGCGGGTCCTGGCGGGAATTTTTCCCGCCTGCTCCAGATTGCCCTAACCCTTGTTTTTAAATTAAATTTAAATCTGTTTTTACTTAGGAATTTTCTGAAAACTTCCATGGGCCTTAACTGGGTCATACGGACTCCGATTTTCGAAAACTCGGACTCTATTTCGCGTATTTTTCCGAGACGAACGCAATGGCATAGCCCGTTTCCCTTGATTCAGATTTTTGAATTAAATTCTGCCTCGATTTATGTTATAACAGGTTATTGAAAATACGGGTTGTTACATTCTCCCCTCCTTAAAGGATTTCATCCCCGAAATCTTCAAGTTAGGAAGAACATATCCTACCATCCAACATCCATCTACTCAAAACATCATCCACGAGCAACCATTGTCCTTAAAAGATTCTAAATGCCGTATGAACATATGCAGAAGTGTGTGTATATGTACCTATCTAATGCAAAGATCAATGCAAAATATGTTAGTGAAATGTATCCATATGTATGCAAATCCCTAACATAATGTATAATATCTACATGCGTGCTCAATCATTCATCCATATGCAACATCCATGTGATTGCATACAAATTTCATCCAAGAATAAGCATAAACACTCATGCACATGCAATATGAGGAGTGGGTGAGCCGATCTAGTGCCTAATGTGTATCATGCATCCACGAGTAACCACTTGCAAACACTTGCAACCACTTGCAACCATCAAACATAACATGTTTCAAACACATGTTTCATCCAAAGGGTTTCTACCTAAGGTTCTCATGACAAGATTTGCACGATAACTAGATAAACATGGATAGCAAAGAGAAAGATATACTAACAAAGGAAAGAGATTGAGAGTGTACCCTCAAAAAGGAATGGATAAAGCCCACGCATCTTCTCCTCGGTTTCCCAAGTTGCGTCTTCTTCGGCTTCACCCCATTGAACCTTCACCAACCTGACCTCACGATTCCTTAGCTTCTTGGTCTCTGTCCCCAAGATACGAATCGGAGCTCTCCTTAAAGTTGCCTCTTTCTCCACTTCCACGTCTTCAAGAATGCTAGGTTCAACCACCTCAGCGGACTCATGTAGGCACTTTCGGAGATGCGAGACATGAAAGACATTATGCACTCCGGACAACTTTTCGGGCAATTGCACTTTATAAGCCATCTTCCCAATTCTCTCCATGATGGGGAAGGGTCCAACGAATCTTGGTGCTAACTTCCCAACAGCTCCAAACCGGACCACATTCCGTAAAGGAGAAACCTTTACGAAAACCTTGTCCCCAACCTCAAACTCCAATTCGGACCTTCGCCTGTCAGCATAGGATTTCTGCCGGTCTTGGGCCGCTTTCATCCGTCTTCTAATCAACTCGACCTTCTCGGATGTATCTCTAATCATGTCGGGTCCAAGTATAAGCTTATCTGTGGACTCCCACCAACATGTAGGTGACTTGCACGGCCTCCCATATAAAGCCTCAAATGGTGCCATCCCTATGCTCGCCTGATAACTGTTATTATATGCAAACTCAACAAGAGGGAGATGGTCTTCCCAAGCACCACCAAAATCCAGAATGCAAAGCCTCAACAAGTCCTCAAGTACCCTATTCACCCTTTCTGTTTGGCCGTCTGTTTGTGGGTGATAGGCCGTACTCAGGTTCAACCATGTGCCCATAGCCTCCTGCAAACTGTTCCAGAACTGACTAGTAAAGATGGGGTCTCGGTCACTGACTATGCTGGAAGGGACTCCATGTAGTCGTACTATCTCACGAAGATATACTGATGCTAGTCCAGATGCGGTCCTCTTTCTCTTCACCGGAATGAAATGAGCACTCTTCATAAGCCTATCCACAATGACCCATATGCTCGTATTCCCCTTCCTTGACCTTGGAAGCCCATCAATAAAGTCCATAGAAATACTTTCCCACTTCCATAGCGGGACCTCTAGAGGATGTAATAGCCCACCGGGCTTCTTCGACTCCGCTTTTACTCTCTGACAAATAACACATCTCGAGACAAACTCGGCCACATCCCTCTTCATTCCAGGCCAGAAGAAAATGCGCTTCATATCTTTATACATCTTATCTCCACCCGGATGTATAGTCATCTTGGAGCGATATGCTTCCTCAAGAACTTTCCTCACCAAGTCTTCTACCATCGGAACACAAAGCCTTCCGTCTCTCCTCAGCCAACCCTTATCGTCTATAGAATATCGAGCAAGGTGACTAGATGTCTCCCCTCGAATCAGCTTATCCATGATCTCAATTATCTGAGGGTCTTCCTTCTGCGAAGCCCCAACTTGATCTAGAAGGGTAGGCCTGAGCTCAAGCGATGCCAAAGAACCGGTCACCGACTCCATTGCCAAAGAGAAATCAAAGGTCGCCAAGAACTCTAAATTCTTCATCTCAACAAATAGAGGACTTAGTGTCAACCTTTTCCTACTCAACGCATCCGCTACAACATTCCCCTTGCCAGGAGTATAGGCTATATCAAAATCATAGGATGCCAAGAATTCCATCCACCTCTGCTGCCTCAAGTTCAGATCCTTCTGCGAAAAGAGATACTTCAAAGACTTATGATCAGTATACAGCTCAAATCTCTCTCCCAAAAGATAATGACGCCAAGCCTTGAGTGCATATACAATCGCTGCCAGCTCTAGATCATTAGTGGGATAATTCCTCTCATGCACCTTAAGTTGCCTCCCACCAAAACATATAACTCTGCCCTCTTGCATCAGAACGGCGCCCAATCCCGTGCCACAAGCATCAATGTACACGGTAAATATCTTGCCACCATCGGGTAAGGCTAGAACTGGTGCTGAGGTGAGGGCTCTCTTGAGTCTTTGAAAAGCAAGCTCACAGTCCATATCCCAAGCAAAAACTAAGTTCTTCTTAGTCAACTTAGTAAGAGGAGCGGATATCTTCGCGAAGTCCTTGATGAACTTCCGGTAAAAACCCGCAAGACCCAGAAAGCTGCTCACCTCGGTTGCATTCCTTGGCGTCTTCCAATCCTGAACTGCAACCACCTTAGCGGGATCCACCGCCAAGCCTTGCTTGGATACGATATGCCCAAGAAATCTGACTTCCCTTCTCCAAAAGTGGCACTTGGAGAACTTGGCCTTTAACTGGTGTGCTCTGAGCGTATCCATCACCTCTACTAGGTGCCTCGCATGCTCTTCATCATCCTTGGAGAAGACCAGAATATCATCCACAAAGACCACGACAAACTTATTCAAGAACTCCCGAAACACCCTACTCATCAAATCCACAAAATACGCGGGTGCATTCGTCAAACCGAACGGCATAACAAGCCATTCAAAGAATCCGTCTGGAGTTCTGAATGCAGTCTTGTCTATACTATCTTCAGCCACTCTGAGCTGATGAAAACCCGTAGCAAGATCAAGCTGAGAGAAAACAGAAGCACCAACAAGCTGATCAAAGAGATCATCGATCCTCGGTAACGGGTGTCTGTTCTTCTTAGTCAGCTTATTCAATTCTCTATAATCCACACAGAGCCGAAAAGAACCATCTGCCTTAGTTGCAAACACCACAGGCGCTCCCCATTCAGATATACTCCTTCTGATGAAGTTCTTCTCAAGTAATTCTTTCACTTGCTTGCTCAGCTCCCGTCTCTCACGCGGAGCCATATGCCGAACGGGCAAAGAAACAGGCTTAGAATTATCTACCAGATAAATGCGAAAGTCAATCTCTCGTTTAGGGGGCAACCCCTTAACTTCTTCAAAAACATCTGGATAATCTCGGACCACCCTTACAGACTGAAGGGCCTCCTCTGATGAGTCGAGAGATTCTAGATAACACAACATGACGGGATTCTTCGGATTGCATGAAATCTCTAAGGTGTTGCCCAGGCGGGTCACAAGCCTTACAACCCTATGCTCACAATCCAGAATGGCTCCATATCTGGACAGCCAATCCATGCCCAAGATCAATCCGTATCCCCTGAAACCAAGAACATACGCACTACACAAGAACTCTACACTAAGTATAGAGATCCTCAGATCCTCACATATCATAGATAGATGGGCAGAACCCCCAATGGGATTCGAAACACAAACGGGATCATCCACTAAGCTAGTACTAAGGTGCAAGCTATCAACAAGATCAGATGAAATAAAGCTATGTGATGCACCAGAATCAAACAAGGTACGAACTGGAAGATCGGAAACATAAACAAGGTTCTCAACCGAAACACTACCTCGCTCGGGAACTGAAGCGGCATTGAGAGCATGAACTTGCCCTCCTGAAGGTCCAGCACGCTGAGTCTGACCCTGCCCTTTCTTCTTCGGGCATTCCTTGCTAAAGTGCCCAGTCTCTCCACAAGAAAAGCATCCACCACTAAGCTTCCTTTTCTTCTTCCTGCAATCCTTAGCAAAGTGCCCAGCTATGCCACAGTAATTGCACTTTCCCTTGCCTTTGTTGTTGCCCTTCTTGTTCTTGCCCTGATTCCCCTGGCTGCTTTGACCACCTTGATTGCCTTTGCCTTGAGAATCAGTCTTCTTTGCTTGGGTATCACTCGACTTGACTTCTTTCGTTCCATCTCCCTGAAGCAGAGCCATATTGACCAAACTCTAGAAAGTAGCCCCATGCGGAATATGTGACATTGCCAAGCCCTGTAGCGGCTCATTCAACCCTCTAGCAAATCGAAGAGCCTTCTTCTCCGGAGTGTTCACCATATCCAAACCAAAACGGGCCAGCTGATTAAACTTGTTCACATACTCCTTAACAGACATATCACCTTGCTTTAATGCAATGAACTTCTCCATCTGTAAATTCGCCTCAGCAGAAGATAGAAACTTGGTCACAAATCTAGCCCTCAAATCGGCCCAAGTCTAACGGGCCTCGTCCCATTGGTGACCTCCCACCAATAGGCCGCTTCATCTTTCAAAAGCCACACTGTCAATAGGATTTTCCTCTCGTCATCAATCCTAAAGATAGCAAACAAGTCCTCCGTGTCTTTCAGCCAATTCCTAGCTTCAACAAAAGATTCCGTGCCTAGGAAATTCTTGCCTCCCATCGCCTTGAAGCCTTTACAAACCTTCGTGAACTCGACCTGAGGATGCTGAGGGGGAGGAGGAGGAGCTTCAGCAACGAGATGGGGAGGAACATTAGCAACGGGAGGGGGAATATTAACTGCTGGAGGAGGGGGAGCAGGAACCACCGGAGGAGGGATATTAGGGAGAGGATTCTCAACTACAGGAGGAGGAGTGGGAGTAGGGTTTGCGGGGCCGGCTGCCGCCCTAGCCTCTAGAAGTCTCCTATACCAGAGTGGTACGTTCACTCCATCTGGGATGACAAGATTCTCAGCCATACTGAAACGAAAGATAAGATAAGATCAGGTCAAGGGAACGAAGGATAACGCTAATGGCTTTTGGGGATTAGCCTTAAAATAATCTAGACTTTATTTTGGAAAATACTTAGTAGGTTTTTGAAAATAGTTTTTCAAAAAGGTTTTTTTTTCAAAAGTTTTGTTCAATCTTGTTAACCTTGTGCTCTGATACCAAATGTAACACCCCACCTCTACAAGAATCACTCCTTGGAATGTACTAGCTTTGGAGGGGCGTTATTGTGAAGGTAAATATGCACAGAGATATCGCAAGACAGAATATATAAAAATAAATATAAGTAAAGCAGCGGTAGCAGATAAAAACCCATCATCCTCATCTCACAAAACCAACATAGTCAAGTACATAGTATCAAAATGTCATGATCCAAAATACAACATAAGTCTAGATACGTAGAAACAAAATACATGGTGAAACATCAGTACTAATCCCCAGAAATAAAAGATAAGCCACAGCTAGCTCAGATCCATACATGAGCTATCCAACAAGCAAGCCAAAGATCCACTAAGCAGATGTAGCCCCTCCCTGAGAACCTGTGGGGGGGGGGGGGGGAACGGAAGAAAAGAAGCGAAAGAAAACAGGTCAGTCAAAAAGACTGGTAAGCCCTACTACGATCAATCTATAAACTAATAAAGTTAACAGCATGATGGAAACTGAGGTAAACATACTGGCAATAGATAGAGGTGACCTCACATAAGAAGATTAAGTTTTTGCACCACAGTGTACTAGCAAACCCGCAAAACAGATATTGATCCCTTAGCCCAAACTTTGGCCCAATAACGTGAAGTGACCTTAATATAAGGTCCAGCCCAACGGTCTAGTCGATCGGCTCCCTATAACCCTAATACTTCAAGTGTTGGTGTCCATACGGCCCACATGGATGAAGTTAGACTGTGCTGGGTCCACCTTCGGGTGTATCAAGCCCTAAGGTGTCAACCCCAGACACCTAAGCAATAATACACAGTCTAAGTCTACTGGTACCCGTGCCTCGAGTTTGTCCAACATCGGACTACGTGCACGTCCGTAGCCCGCCGGACCCGCACCGCTGTACCACTCAGCCGTCGCTTTGGTCGCTTACATCAGTCCAGTAATCGTGCCCCGCCCTAACCTAGCTGTAGGGTTGTGGTGATACCAAACTGGGATTACTGCTGGAACAGACCATGTTGCTAGGGTTTCTAAGAGGGTTAAGTGTGGTTTTAACCCCTCACTAATCATGGATTAAATTAGTTAAGTGTAACCACTTAACCCCATCTAATCCTCGCATCCCCATTATTGGTTAAGTATTAGTGGGCCATGACTTAACCCTAATCATGAGGCATTAATTAATTAACGCACCCAACCTCTCACATTAGACATCCGTGGTTACCTGGGAAGATATACACCATGTCTAGGTCTAACCTCGGGTCTTATGGTGCAACATGACCAACTACCCACATTAGACCCCACGTTGTGGTTACCTGGGAAGATTTACACCACAACTAGGTCTAACCTCGAGTTGGCCATATCATGTTATCTAATGTCATGTCCACTTTAAAACATATTTACAAGTTAACATATACTTGGGTAGACCTAACTTAATAGGTAAATTCCCAATCTTTTAGTTTCATGTATTTTTAAGTTTACCCAAACCCTCCCAACGTCATTATCTCGCTTACATATTCGTCATAACGCATAAGGGTATAAAAGGTAACTTGGCATAACATACATGATGAACTTCACATATCATAAAAAACTTGCATACATGTTAAACTTGCAAATCATGTCATAGTGAACTCGCATAAACATGCATAGCTTATTAAATATGCATAACATGGTAAGGTGAACTTGCATAGGCATGCATAACCCATTAAACTTGCATAACATGGTAAGGTGAACTTGCATAAACATGCATAACCCATAAAACATGTATAACATGGTAAGGTGAACTTGCATAAGCATGCATAATTCATTAAACATGTAGAACATGGCATAGTAAACTCGCATAAGCATGCATAACTTATGAAACATGTAAAACATGGCATAGTGAGTTCGCATAAGCATGCATAATCAAATAAACTCACATAAATCTCAACTTTCACCACATATTAACTTTAGAGTTTGTAAAGTGAAGGTAAGAGGGCTTACAAATATAAACAAGTCACAAATCCACCAAATAAGCTGAAGAATCCCTTTAAAAACCCAAAACAAAGCTTCAAATAAGAAAACCCTTTTGCAAAATCCCAAAAACACAAACTTAGCAAATCAAACTTGCAACTAAATGAAGTATGCAAGTTATTAAGCATTCATACAACATAGAAAAGGTTGTATGATCATCATATCTTCATAGGATTAAACTTTGAGGAAGGTGGAGGCTAGGGTTTTTAGGTGGAGGTCATTTGAGGATTCAATTTGACATAGTTTAGTTGCTAGATTGATTAATGAGGCTTTAGGGTAGGATTAGGGGTATATTTATAGAAGATTAGAGTGTTTTTAGCCCTAGGATTAACCCTAGGTTAGTTTAGGCCCGTCAGATCTCGGAACTCTCTAGAACCAAGCCACAAGACCCAGCCCAAATCAGAAATGGTGCACCAGGCTAAACTGCCCAGGCACCCCCTGTCGACAAGGCTGTCGACAGGGCTGTCGACACCCTGGGGGCCCTGTCGACAGGGCTGTCGACATGCGGGTCCTGGCGGGAATTTTTCCCGCCTGCTCCAGATTGCCCTAACCCTTGTTTTTAAATTAAATTTAAATTTGTTTTTACTTAGGAATTTTCTGAAAACTTCCATGGGCCTTAACTGGGTCATACGGACTCCGATTTTCGAAAACTCGGACTCTATTTCGCGTATTTTTCCGAGACGAACGCAATGGCATAGCCCGTTTCCCTTGATTCAGATTTCTGAATTAAATTCTGCTTCGATTTATGTTATAACAGGTTATTGAAAATACGGGTTGTTACATTGAAGATGATCATAAGCGTTATGGTATATTCAATGCATGTATTGATCGATTGCTAGGTTTTGTTATATGGATGTTATGGTCGATCTCTTTTGGTTAGGTTGTCACATTTAGGTATTATGGAGAGGGGGTAATAGACATATTTTTCACATCTATTTTGTTTTGCCTTTTGTAACAGATGCTCATTACAACCTTTCTTTTTTTCTAGTTGTAATAGATGCCTATTTTTAACAACTATTATTTTTTGCAACTTGTATAACTTTTTTATTTACCATTTCTAATAGATGCATATTTTTAATAATTAATATTCAATTATGACTAAAAAAGGTAACAATTAATAATAACTATTATTAATAAGTAAAATTTAATATTTTAATAAAAATTAATTCTTAATAAATCCATATATATTTATTATAAATTCTTACTTATTAGTTCTAACATATAACAATTAATTTTATGCATTTTGGTGAAATTTTGGTTAAGATCAATTAAAAGTTAGCTATCAAGAAAAGTTAGCGCAACAAGATGAAATTTAGGAGGGAAATGCGAAATTTTGGCTCCAAAGTAAATGTCAGCTTTTATTTCTAGTTCTTCACGCAGGCTAACTTCTCCTTACTCTTCCCTAAATCTAGATCGACCCTCAATTCTTTCTTCCTCAAACAAAATGCACCTCAAAAACTCCAACCTCTACTATGGAATATTGATGGATCCACTTACTTAGCGATTTGAAGATGATGGAGCCGAACCACGATTTTCTTTCGCCTATCTGCAGCCGTTGACTATTAATGCCTTAGAGCGCTCTGCTTGGTTTTAATTTTTGATGGTCCTATCGAATTGTGACTTCTCCGATTGCCAGACTTCACTGCTACCTTCTTCTAATCACAATACTTGAGTTCCTAATCCTCGATTTGAGTGTCCATAAAATCAGGTGAGACATTATTCTTATTCATGTGGGGTTTGCTTAGATTGGAAACAGTGGAAGGTTAGTGGAAATGTTGAGGTAACTAGAGACAAATTTGAAGGTGGTATCAGCAGTGTTCAAAGGGGTATGCGAATAGGTAGCGATGTCAAGGTGGTGGTTAATGAGGATGATGATGTAGTGTCATAGTGACAGAGGTAGAAGAAAGACGTAGGTGAAGGAGGAGACGTGCAACACCCCACGTCCCTTAATGTCACTCACTAAGGGAATGCATTAAGTTTTATTAAGCGTTATAGGTAAACAGACACAGAATAGTTACAAGACAGATAAAATAGCAGCGGAATTAAAAACTTTTATTAATCATAAAGCATGGTTACACCATATGTCTGAAAATACATAAACTCAGTATATCATTAAAACTTCTATCTTGTACTTTAAATATCAGAGTACAATAACAAATAAAACATAATCCCCAAATCATGAGCCATAGTAGCAAAGATAAAAGCTTGAGCAATACATCTACAAGCTCTAAGAAAGATGATAGCAGAATCCTGACTAAGCCTGAAAATTACCTCCCTTGAGAACCAGGGGGAACGGAAGAAAGAGGAGGAAACAAAAAGGGTCAGACATAAAGTCTGGCGAGTCTAGTCACTTCTAGCCAGTAAATAAATAAAAGTAACATGATAGGCATATAAAGTGGATAAGAGAGATCACTACATAAATGGAAGGTAGGTGTGAAAAGGTAGACAGGATGAGGCGTATATGCTTCGAATAATTACTCTGCACTATTACTAGTATATCCAGAAAGAGATGATCCCTTCAACTATAAGGTGGTAGACTTAGGTATACGTCCAAATGTATCCTAACTACTACCTTGATTGATCGGCTTCCTAACCCTCGTAGATACCTTGTGCTGGCCCCACAGCAAGAGGTATCACTTACTAAAGTGGCAACCCCTCGTTGTAATAATGTGCACAACCATATCTACAGGTGTCACGGTCGTCTTATCCCCTTCTGCCCGGCTCATGCACGCACATGGCCCGGTCGGTTTGCGCCGCCCACACCATCCTCCACGTTTGGATCTCTTACAATCAGTTAATAAGCATGCCCCTTCTTCGCCTAGTACGAATTACTTTGTTTGATACCTACTCTGGGTTACTGACTGAAATGGGTCGCACACAATATGATACAAGCTCTCCCCTTTGTCTTGTATCCCCCACTAGGTTTTCACAGACTATGTATACAACTAGGGGTCTTTAATTACATAGCCTTGATTATGTCTATCAGTTATGCTTAGCTATAGGTGTCTTTAATACATAACCCCTAATCTTCCAACCGGTTATGCTTACCTATAGGTGTCTTTAATTACATAACCCTATTACTTCTACAAGTTATGTTTAACCTAAAAGGTGTCTTTAATTACATAACTTTATTATTTCCACCGATTATGTATACCACTAGGTGTCTTTAATTACATAACCTTAAAGGGTTAAGTTTTTGGGCCTATATGTTAATATTACCCATACCCTCTTCAGACTTACTTAACCCACCCCTCAACCATGTTTACTTAATCCCCAACTTAAATTTAAGTTCACACAATCCCTATGGATTAACTTAGGTTAAGTAGTCCAATACTTTACCATGTTTATGGTTTCATAATGAGCCAGACCACCCACATGAGGCCTACAACATGTGGATGTTGGATATGCCGGTCGGGTCCAGGCAGACTTATTCCGCAGTTGGGACCAGCATTGTGTCAAAGCCCGATTCGTATTTACGTACTTTGACCTCCCACATTAGGTTCAACATCAGTGGCTGCTGGATATGCCGGTCGGGTCCGGGCAGAGTTCCACCACAAATGCAACCTAATCCCGTGTCATAAGTACAATTACAATCCCTAATTGTAATTACTAGTCATTCCATATTTAATTAAATTACCAATTAATTAATCCTTTCCTTTTATAGGTGTAAATACCTATTTTACCCAATAATTTGAATTACATGTCCAAAAATGTTCGTATTCAAATAATGCCAATTTAACCCTTTTTCCCCCGTTCCTTAACTAACGCCCTCACCAAATTGGCAACATGCCTATGCTAGACAATAGCCTATTCATAAACAATAATGGGGAAAATAATGGGAAATTAGCTAAAATAATCATCTTGGCATAATCATAAACTTGTATGATAATAAGCTGAGCATACATACTAGCATGGACATGAAATTGTCAACATAACAAGGTGGACATAAAACTGATGAACTATGATGTCACAATATCTGAAGTAGAAATTTAGATGTCCAATCGGTTTAGATCTAACATGATAACATAAGGTGGTAAATTATATCACATAAAATAGATCTAACATGTAAACATAATGTGACAATTTGGATCACATAAAATAGACCTAACTTGTTAACATAAGGTGACAATTTAGATCACATAGAATAGATCTAACAGAATAACATAAGGTGACAATTTAGATCACATAAAATAGATCTAACATGTTAACATAAGGTGACAATTTAGATCACATAGAATAGTTCTAACATGATAACATAAGTGACAATTTAAATCACATAAGATAGATCTAACATGTTAACATAAGGTGATAATTTAGATCACATAGAATAGATCTAACATGATAACATAAGGTGACAATTTAGATCACATAAATAGATCTAACATGTTAGCATAAAGGGACAATTTAGATCACATAGAATAGATCTAACATGATAACATAAGGTGAAAATTTAGATCACATAAAATAAATCTACACACATCCACATCATAGAATATCATAAAAGTTACAAACCAAGATCTATAATAATAACATAGTAGAACAATTCACAATTGAATTGGATCTAGAGAAACAGATCTATCATATGATCTAACAATAACATAGATTCAGGGTTTACAACGTATCCAAATCACACTCTTTCATAATTCACTTTTATTTATCTAAACCTAAAAGCAACTAGAACTCACTATGATTGGATTGCTAAGATGATAGAAAAGGTGTCGAGTCTATGCTTGAATCTCAGAATTTTATGTGCTTTATTTTATAGAAGAAGATGAGAGATCCTAGTTCAGTTCAGACTCCGACAGAATTTGGCCGACATGATTTCTAATGAAGAAATATGTGAAATAACTATGTATTTATAGCTGCAGAACCCTCTGGAACTGACTGCCACATAAGCCCTAGGGTAAATCAGGTCGCGGGTCGCCTCCCACTTGGGCAAAGGCCCGAATACCAAAAAAAACTATACTGGGCGCACTTTACAGGTGCGCCAGTGTAAAAATACATGGGCGCACTTGTCAAGTATGCTGGGAATTTCTGATTTTTCTGCCAAACTTCTATCGTCCATAACTTCTTCATACGTTATCCATATTACGCAAACCAAGTGTCTATCTTGACCAGAATTTCGAGATGGACGCAAGGGCGCAGTCCACTTCCCTTAATTCTGAATATTAAATTAATTATTCTTTAATTTATTCATTTTAATGTTGTTAAAATTTCGTGGTGTTACATTCTCCCCTACTGAAAGGATTTCGTCCTCGAAATCTTTAAGTTGAAAAGAATGTATCCTACCAAACGTCATCCATCTACTCATCCACCAAACACTGGCATTAATTGTCCTTAAAGATTTCTAATGCTCATATGAGTATATGCAAAGGTGTGTGTATATGTCTCAATACTAATGCAAAGATTAGGCGGTCTACTGATTCAGTTGACCTTCTTAATGCAATGTATGTTAGTGCCATGAATCCAATACGTATGCAAATAAGTCTATTATAACATATAAGCTCTACATGTGTGCACATTCATTCATCCAAATGCAACATCCATATGCTAGTTCACCCATTTCCATCCATAAAAGAAAAGAAAATGCACACACATCCATTTGCAGTATGAGAGTGATTGAGCCGATTTAGTGCCTAATGTGTGTCTGTATATGCATCCACAGGAAACCACTAGCAAACACTACAATCAAGGGATTTCCTACATAAAGGTCGAAGATTCGATCGATATGATATACTCAGATGATAGAAGCAAGCATGGATAAAAGATTTGGGAAGAGAAGTTAAGAACGTTCCCATAAAAAGAAAAGGGTACAAAGCGCAAAAATCTTGTCTTTGGTCTCTCCAAGTTGCATTCTCTTGGTTGTCTCCCTATTGAACCATTAGCAACTTGAGTTCTTTATTGCGTAGCTTCTTAACTTCTGATCCAAGAATATAGGAACGAACTCGCCTGACTTTTTCCTCCCGGTCCACTTCTAACTCCTCCAACATACTCGGCTCAACAACTTCGGTGGTGTCACGCAAGCACTTCCGCAGATGAGAAACATAGAAAACATCACAAACACCAGATAGATTTTAAGGAAGCTTTACTCTGTACGCCATTTGGCCAATCCTCTCGGTTATGGGAAATGTTCCACAAACCTAGGTGCCAACTTCCCTACCGGTCCGAAGCGAACCACATTCCTCATAGGTGACACTTTGATAAAAACCCAAGTCTCCTACTTCAAATTCGAGGTTAGTCCTTCTCTTGTTCACATAGGTTTTCTGCCTATCTTGAGCTGTCTTCATCCGCCATCGAATTAGGTCGATCTTTTCGGATGTTTCTCTAACCATATCTGGTCCAAGTAATAACCATTCTGTAGATTTCCACCAACAAGTTGGTGATCTATAGGGTCGTCCGTACAATGCTTTGAAGGGTGCCATGTCGATGCTGGCTTGTTAGCTGTTGTTATAGGCAAACTCTACTAAAGGAAAATGCTCTTCCCAAGTCCCTCTGAAGCCTAGGATGCACAGCCTTAAAAGATCTTCTAGAATTCTGTTCACCCTCTCTATTTGCCCATCGGTCTGAGGACGATGAGCGGTGCTCAACGCAACTATGTACCTAATGCTTCTTGCAAGCTCCTCCAAAATTCGCTAGTAAAGATGGGGTCGCGGTCGCTCACAATAACGGATGGAACTCCATAAAGATGAACTATCTCTCGGACATAAATTGCTGCTAACCTTGATGTCGTCCTCTTATTCTTAACTGGAATAAAGTGAGCGCTCTTAGCAAGTCTGTCCACCACAACCTAGATACTGGTGTTGCCTTTCTTCGATCTAGGCAAACCATCTATGAAATCCATAGAGATGTTCTCCCACTTCCACTGAGGAACCTCCAAAGAATGAAGTAAACCACCGGGCTTCTTTTGCTCAGCTTTGACTTGCTGGCAAACTAAACATTAGGAAACAAATTCGGCCACATCTTTCTTCATCCCAGCCCAAAAGAAAACCCTCTTCATGTCCCTGTACATCTTACCACAACCTGGATGAATGGTCATCTTAGAATGGTGGGCTTCTTCTAGGACTTCCTTTACCAAGCTTCCAGTTTGAGGAACACAAAGCCTTCCATCTCATCGCAACCACCCGTTTTCACCTATGGCATATCTGCTGAGGTGACTAGAAGTCTTCCCTCTTCTGAGCTTATCCATGATGTCTAGAATCTGTGGGTCGCCTTGTTGCGAAGCTCCTATCTGGTCCATAAGAGTCGATCATATTTCCAAGGATGCGAACAAATCAGGCAAAATCTCGACGGAGGGTCTAAAATCAAAAGCTAATATGAACTCCAAGTTCTTTCATTCCACAAACAGAGGACTCAGGGCCACCCTCTACCTACTTAGTGCGTCAGCCACCACATTACCCTTGCCAGGGGTATAATAAATCTAAAAATCATAGGAAGCAAGAAACTCCAACCCCCATTGTTGCCTTAAATTGAGATCCTTCTACAAGAACAGATACTTGAGAGATTTATGATCGGTGTATAACTAGAACTTCTCTCCAAGTAAATAATGACGCCATGTCTTTAATGCCACACTATGGCAACTATCTCTGGATCATGGGTGGGGTAGTTCTTTTCATTAAATCTCAGCTGTTTACCCCCATAACACACTACTTTCCCTTCTTGCATTAGAACTGCATCAAGCCCTGTACCGCAAGCATCAGTGTAAAAGGTAAACACTTTATTTCCGTCAAGTAAGGTCAAGACTAGGGCTATTGTCAGAGCCCTCTTAAGTCGTTGGAAAACAACGTCACAGTCTATATCCCATGACAACGCCAAGTTCTTCTCCGTTAGTCTGGTGAGTGGGGCTGATATCTTTGCGAAGTCCTTAATGAACTTCCTATAGTAACCTGCTAACCCAAGAAAGCTTCTCACCTCGGTTGCATTTTTAGGAACCTACCAATCTTGCACTGCAACCACCTTCACGAGATCTACAACTATCCCTTCTTTGGAGACCACATGCCCTAAGAATCTCACCTTTTTCCTCCAAAAATGGCATTTGGAGAATTTTGCTTTAAGCTGATGGTCACGGAGAGTTTTCAAAACTACTCTCAAATGTTAGGCATCCTCTTATTTACTTTTGAAGAAGATCAAAATATCATCAAAATATCTTCTTTACTGATGGAACCCCATGGCCAAGTCTAACTGAGAAAATACCGAGGCACCAACAAGCTGATCAAATAAATCATTAATCATCGGAAGCAGGTTCCTATTCTTCTCTGTGAGTTTATTCAGCTCTCTATAATCAACACACAAACGAAGCGAACCATCCGCCTTAGTTGCGAATACTACTAGAACACCCCATTTAGATATGCTTTGTCTGATAAACCCTTTCTCAAGTAGCTCCCCTACTTGCTTACTTAGCTCCCTTCTTTCCCTTAGAGCCATATGGCGCACTGGTAATGCAACCGGCTTTGCACTGTCCATCAGATATATACGAAAATCGATCTCATGCCTCGGAGGTAATCCCCATACCTCATCAAAACATCAGAATAATCTCGGACTACTGGAATAGATTGCAGATCGTCGATAGATGCATCAAAAGACTCTAGGAAACTAAGCATAACCGACACACGAAATCTCGAGCGTTCTCCCATGACAAGTAAGAAGCCTAATAACCCTCTTCTTACAATCTAGAACGGCACCATACGTGGTAAGCCAGTCCATTCCTAGAACCAACCCATAGCCCATAAACCCGAGCACATATGCATCGCATTCAAACTCGACGCCTAACACAGATATTTTCAAACCCCGACAATTCATAAATAAATGAGTCGAACCACCAATGGGTTTAGAACCAACTACGGGATCTATTACCATAGTAGTAATTAAGTGTAGAGATTTAACTATAGAACTTGATATAAATGAATGTGAGGCACCAGAATCAAAAAGTGTTCTAACAAGATGATTGGAAAAAGAAATCAAACCTTCAATGGAAACTTTCCTACCTCTATCTGGTGCACTAGCCACGAGAGCATTCACTTTCCCTCCAGAGGTTCCAGTCCTTTGACCTTGCCCTTGCTTCCTTGGGCACTCCCTAGAATAGTGTCCAACCCTTCACAAACGAAGCAAGCATTCTTCCTTTTCCTGCAGTCCTGGGCCAAATGACCCTCTCTCCCGCAACTATGGCACTTCCTCTTACACTTAGCCTTGTCTTTCTTTCCGCCCTTTCTTAGATCATACCTTTTTATTTTGTGTTTTCTCAACCTTAACTTCTTCCTTTTCAGATTTATTTGAACTTCGTCTATGTTCCCTTCCCAGGCCAACATTTTTCTCATCCTTGGGTTGTACTCCTTAGCCCTAACTTCCTTATTCTCCTTTTTACCATATTTGTGTAACAGGCTAACAAGTCTCTCGAAAGTTGCCTTCATCGCACGGAAATCCTTACGAAGCTCAAGAAAATTAGCCGTAAGTGATACTACTGCAGCTTCAGATGGAGGTTAGGCACTTTACTGCCCTTCGATATGTGCTGTAGTTTGAATACCTATGGAATCATGCCGGAATGGGGACACCTTTCAGGAAGAATCGGTCTCCCAGACAAAAAGAGAAAAAAGGAATCAACTGGAGAATCGATAGATACTTCCTATGGCTTTGGGGAATATGTTTTTCAAAACAGACTTTTCTTTTTGAAAACGCTTTCTTTTAAAACCTTTTTGAAAAATAATTTTCAAAAACTTTTATCTAATCTGGTAACCTTCAACTCTAATACCAAGTGTGACACCCCATGTCACGACCTGGGGATTTTGCGATCCTGGATATCGGCATATAACAGCATGTCGACTATTCAAGCATCGAAAACACCAGATAGTCCATGAAAGAAATTAGAGGGTGAGAATAAATAAGATAAAACTTAGAATAGAAGAAGAAGAACATACAACATCAGAGTAACATGAATCTCACAGCGGAATGAACAACATATAATAGATAACATATCTTTGAAATAAAATCAATATATATATATATACAGTAACATTATCAGAGTACAACACGTACAACACAACGGAATAAACAATAGCTATATAATCCTAAAGCCTCCTGCTCCAAGCTTTCCAAGTATACCTATAAAATCCTAACTACTTGACTGTCCATACAAATTGGAAACCCAAGAGTTTAGGGAAAATAAAACAAAATAAACTCTGGGTCAGTCATGGGACTGGTGTGAGTAAAACAATTTAAACAGTTTGAATAATAAACGATATCTCATAAGACCACACCGTATAACGGAACGGGTTTTTCCCTTATGAAAATCCAAAGCATTTGATATAACATCAAAAATCCTTTTGAATGAAATGATAAACTTTATATCAAACTCATTGATATTATAATAGTGTCTATCAATCACAATTAAATAATCAACAAGCAGAACGCTTTCATCTCACGTTCTACATATATAATATATAATCAAAACCGCGAGCACTTATTGGATAATGGGTTTCCAACTATGACAAGGTATGGAACCAGCTTTCAATAGTGTACCTCTAAAGAGGAATACACTGGGTTCAACAAGAACATCTTGCAACCCGACCACACATGATCGACCACTCATTTCGCTTAAGTGTATCGAATGTATATAACCAACGGTTGGGATCAGCAACCGTTTCCCGAATGGGACATCATCGAAAATAGATTATGTAATGAAATGAATATCTCTAGATAGGTGATAATACACCCTACTTGGCAGCCAACCACTTAGCCATGCTGCCTGCCCGATTTTTGTCATTTCCCGGTTGTGAGGCTAGAGGCCACGCTTATCTCTAACAGTTCACACAATTATTCACTTTGAATGTCACATCGTCATACCAGCCAAATCACAAATTGATTTCCTCAAAAATACAATAGGTATACAACGAAGAGAAACGAATTCCTCTGCCACCAAACATACATACGTTTGAAGAGATCAACTTACGTGATCCATTACATATACTCTGTCATACATTCTTCCATACAGGTTGTCTTGGGACTGGACAAACCGAAAGCACTATTCTGTAAACATGATAGACCTTGTATAACTCCGTCTTATATTATCTTCATCATATTTGATTGCAATGCTAACGCCCATACAGGGTGGTTTTCCGGTCATGAATCTGATCTCGGTCTCTCCGTATTGATGACGGAAAAATGGTCAAAAACTTCGATAGTCGGTGAGTTAACTATCAAAGAAAAACACGTGTGAAAATAATGATATTATTTCCAAATGGAAATTATATTGATCAATCATCATTGAACATTTATATCTTTAGTTTATTGACTTATCCATTTCCTTTTCCATATATTCAACATTCCTTATTTTCTAAATTTAGAAAATATATGTTATTAATCATTGGAAAACATTTCCATCTCTTTTTCCCGTATCACTCTCATTCCAGTATTCTTTATCATCAAACATTTCATTTTCTATGATTAGAAAATATCTCTGATTATACTTGGAAAATGCTTAGAAACTCATTCATTGGATTTAAACAGATGTTTAAATAAAACATCGCTATACCAATTCAAATCATTACCTTCATTAACTATATTCACTTAACCGAACTTTACTATCGAACTTTAAACATTCCTTAGTTAAAAACGAAGTCAATCAAGTTGGGGTATAACTACCTCTCAGAACTTAACTAAACAAGATTTCTAACTTCGAAATAGTCAAAGTTCACCTTCTAAATCTTTAACAACTTCCTTACGTAACTCTCGGATTCTATTTACGAATCCACTTCTTTATTGAAAAATATTGGTTATAACGATAACGTTATAATCCCTACTTCTGAAAAACCTAACTTCAAACCTAACTTTTATTTATTTATTTGGATAAATAAACAAGTAACAAATTTACTAACAAATAAATAAATCTTGATTAAAAACGGAAAGTGAATAGTACTTTCCCGAATTCGATATAGCTCTCTTTCGAGTAATCTTTATTCGATTAACTCCTTCAAATAACTAATATTTGATTAACTCCCTTCGAATAACTTATATTCGATTAACTCACTTCGAATAACTAATATTTGATTAGCTCACTTCGAATAAACTATATTCGATTAACTCACTTCGAATAACTAATATTCGATTAACTCACTTCGAATAACTAATATTCGGCTAACTCACTTCGAATAAACTATATTCGATTAACTCTCTTCGAATGACAAACATCCAATAACTCCTTTCGAATAAACTAATATTCGATAACTCCTTTCGAATAAACTAATATTCGATAACTCCTTTAGAGTAAACTATATTCGATTAACTCTAAGTCTAATCAATTTACTCTAACTCTAATCGATTTAACTCTAATCGATTAACTCTAACTCTAATCGATTAACTCTAACTCGATTAAATCTATTTGATTAACTCTATTCAATTAACTCTATTCAATTAACTCTAATCAATTAACTCTACTCAATTAACTCTAATCAATTAACTCTATTTAATTGACACTAATCAATTAACTCTATTCAATTAACTATAATCAATTAACTCTAATCAATTAACTCTATTCAATTAACTCTAACTGACTAACTCTAATCAATTAACTCTATTTGTTTAACTCTAATCAATTAACTCTGACTGATTAACTATAATCAATTAACTCTGACTGATTAACTATAATCAATTAACTCTATTTGATTAACTCTAATCAATTAACTCTATTCAATTAACTATAATCAATTAACTCTATTCAATTAACTCTATTCAATTAACTCTAACTGATTAACTCTAATCAATTAACTCATATCAATTAACTCTAACTGATTAACTCTAATCAATTAACTCTATTCAATTAACTCTAATCAATTAACTCTATTCAATTAACTCTAACTGATTAACCCTAATCAATTAACTCTATTTGATTAACTCTAATTTGGTTAACTCCTTTTAATTAACACATTTTGTTAACTCTTTTTGGTTAACTCCTTTTGGTTAACACATTTTGGTTAACTCCTTTTCCAATTCCTATTTCAAAATCAGTTTCCTTTATAAAATGTTGAATTTACCTTATACTTAACATATCGATGTCAAAACCGATTTCTACTTCTCTATGTAAGTTCAGACTTAAATATTCAATTTATCCTATGATAAATTATTTTACTTAATTTATGAAAACATTACTTATAAATTAATCTTCTCCAATTATCTGTTAAAACAGATTTCTATTTAATACTTATTTTTCCAAATATTCCCTTTTAAAATTCTATTTACTTTCTAAATAAATATTCCTTTTATACTTATATTTATTTAACAAATAAATATCTCCTTTTGAATTCTATTTATTTAACAAATAAATACCTCCTTTTGAATTCTATTTATAAATGTTTTAAAATATTTCCCTTTTCTATTTGTTTCACAAATATTTTTCTTTTCAAAACCATTTTGATTTTATAACGATTTGTCTTACAAATATTTTCCTTTATATTTCTTTTACAAATAATTTCCTTTATATTTTCTATATAAAGTCCATTGATTTTAAATAAATAATTTATTTTCAAAATACACTTTGAAAATCCTCTTTTCTATATCCCAGTATTCCTTACGGTATTTAAAATACCAAAATAATAATGATCGATATCATTCAACACACGTAATCAACACAGATTATATATCACATCATATATTAAAATATATGAAAAACAGTCAAATAAATGTTGAGGAATCCAGTTGGATTCCTCCGACCTGTTTCCCTGCACCACAGATGTTAAACAATATAATTAACATCGATTTCATTTCAATATGAAGTATTCTACTCAACAGAATCAATATTTGATTAACGATTTATATATATCGTTATCTACAATTTCAACCAATACATAAGCAATTCAACCAAACAGTTAACACACAACAATCAACAGATAATTATCAGTTCTAAAAATATGTTATAAAAATATAACTGTTCAGAGTTGGTGAGTTTTACTCACATTGGACTATCATTGTTAAATAACGATAATTGTCGATTGATTCAGACAGACAATTTATTTTGCAATATATTTTCATGAGCTCCGATTCACTCCCAGTCGGTTCCATTGTGTAGTGTCCGTCCACATGATCCCAACGGATCTGAAAGTGTGTAATTTTGACAACGTGGGAGAAAGATATTGAATTTACAAGTTCAATGCATATTTAAATATCTTACTACATAATTAACCCTTCATTAACTAAATAAATTACTATTTAATTAGCCTAAGCGCATGTTTAACCCTTAACCCGCTTGCTCATCCCCTTTCTCTCATGAATACAACGCTGATCCCCTACAAATGCAACATACATGATCCCTTCCTCTCCCCGTATCTCCATCCACCAATTCACGATTTAAACTCAAACTAAATCCATTAGTTTGCTCACCGCCCTCTCTATCATCTGATACTACTTTCAACATACTCGAACACCCTCAGTAAATCGCGTACAATAGTAGCTCGCCGTGACCCAGAGATTTCGTATGACATTTTTACACCCTGATTCCCACCAAAATTTCACGCAAGGTGCTAAAACCGATTTCGAGTTCGAATCCACACACACGTCCACACATTATCGCCGAAATCAAGCCCAGTACTAAATCCTAGGCTCGATGTATCTAAACGGACAAACAACAATGGGTTTCGAATGCAATGAAACCTAACTGAAAGTGGAGAGTGGCAACTCAGGAATTCGAATATATTTGGTTTATGATTTATGAGATTTTATTGGATTTTATTTGGAATTGATGAGGATGGAAATTTTTACTGAAGAAAGAAATATTGGCGGCGCTATTTTCTTTAATCATAGAATGAGGAATTAGGTTTAGAAAGGGTTATGGTGAGGGTATTTATAAGAAGAGATATTATTTTTATTTTAAGCAATCGCTGTTTGTATTCGTCGTCTAAAATTCCTGTGATCACATACGATACCCAAAAATCACGAAACTGGACATGCACCTTCAGTTCAACATTACAAACCCAAAGAAACTAGTTTCGTCAAATTTTGACTCCGTTTGCTCACAAAGCGTATTTTTAACCATCAGAATACTGACTGTTTTTCACATTAAAAATCCGTATGACCACATACTGACTCTAAAAATTACGGAAATTGAAATCTAGCAATAATTTAATATTGCGGATCCAACAAAATTGGTTTCATCGAAAACAGAGGTCGTTTGCAAAACTGGCTATTTTAAAGCTCTAAATAACCCATTTAAATATATAAATATATTCAAAAACAATTAAATTAAATATAAATAAATATATATTATCGTATATATACTCACATAGAATATCGTATAGCTTCAATTGGATTTATAACTCGATATTCAAATACCGGTTGAATCGATATTCAATTTATATTGGAAAAATCCTTATATAATATAAATAAATCGTTATAATTTATAAAGGAATTCCATAGCGACTTTTCAAAGTTTGATTTGAACATAAATCAAAATCTACACATTGAAATCCCAATTTTTCTCTTCCATTAGAAAGATATAATTCACCAGCTCCGAACGTTTCTTATTTCACAGAAATGCGATTTAAAATGGATTCTGTATATTCAATTGAAGTTCGTATCACCAAATTACGAACTGTCGCGCCATTACGGCCTCGATTACAATTATATTATAATTCTACGTTCAAACTTCATTTAAATAATATATTCGTTATTCAATTCAATTCCAGACTGAAATATATATTTTGAATTGCCCAATTCACACAATATTGTGAATTCTACTATTCCCGACTATTTCAGAAATTAAATATATTATTTAATTATTATATTAATTAAATGTTAAAAATTATTTAATTAAACGACCATTAAATTACCAAACCATTATTTTAAATAATTAAATAAAATTAAATATTATACCGTATAAAAATATGGGACATTACATTCTTCCCCCCTTAAAATAATTTCGTTCTCGAAATTGCTAAGGTAGAAAACAAACTCCATTGACTAGGTAAAAATTATTTATTCACTTCTTAACTTCAGTTTCAACTGAACCAATTTAATTTCAATTAAATATTAATTAATTCTTATCAATGAAAATTTCCAAAAAATCCTGAAAATTTTCTAACACCCGAAATTTTCGAAATTTTTTTCCAGCACCTCCTTTGTACTGGTCAATAGTTCAAACTCTAACTCGCCTCTCTAGGCCTTCTTCAACCCAAAAGAAAATCAAACAGCCAAGCGACTTGCCAATTCGGCTCATCAAAATCTTAAACCCATATATAATATAAACTGGTACCTTTTTATCAGGCATATAATTATATCCTTCCATCTGTTACAAATTCTGCATATACCAATGTTATCCCAATCAATTTTCCAGTCAATTCATTCTCAACACAATCATTCGCTTATCCAATCAAATTCTAATCTGTTTTTATCTACAAATCCAACCAATCGCTTATACCTAAGTCGAATTTCATTTCAACTCGAGTTTCATTTCGATTCCAAACTCTTAACTCGATTATCCAATTGCATTTCAAATTCAAATCCTACAAATCCAATTTGTCTCGATATCATTCTAATCCAAATCAATTTCAATGACCACTTAACTGGCTTTACTTTAATTCCAATTTGCTTTTACAAATTTTGGTTTAATTTGTTTTTAATTCAAAACAAATCTTTCCCTGGGAATTTTTAAACCATTTACCATATCAAAAATCAAATATTCCCTTTTGGAATCAAAGTAACTTGTTTTCTCAAAACATTTCCAAAAACAAAATTTTTGGTAGTAATCCGTCACTTAGAAACTCGAAAATCACACCGATGATGCAGCGCAGTCAACATCCGAATTATTTTCCAGCGACCAAAGTGAGTTCAATACTATATCACTTTCAAAACCATTCTAAACACTTCCATTTTGAAATTCATTTCAAAATATTGTTCCCAATGCTTGTAAAACGATTTAAAATCTCCCAGGATTTTAAAATTCTCATATATTTAATTCAAATCCATTTACAAACATTTTCCAACTTTTCGAGGGTTGAATTTCAATTCGGATTTAAATTCAGATTTAATTCATTTCGTAACACTTATACGAAATTTTGATTGGTTATTTACATAACTGTTTCAATTATAATCTTATATGATTATAATCATAACCAATATATCCAATATATTATAATAATTCCAATATAAATCCCATATATCAAAATATATTTTGTGTAAAATTATTTCATTTACCCTCTTTTCAAAACATATTGTGTCGGCCCATCGTATTCGAGTGTTTAGAAACTCCTATTGATACAATGGATCAAACTGATCCATCAAAACTGTAACAACCCGTAAAATCTGGGCCAGTTTAAAATTTTATTTTGGCAATTATAGCGAGTTTTGATTATTTAAAATGAATTATTTTAAATAATATCGACGAGAAATTTATTTTGAATAGAATTCGAACGTATATAGTATACGCGTCGTCGTTAGAATATAAATAATTATATATAATTATTTATATAGAATTGAAAATGGCGCGGTAGTTCGATAATTCGATTTCAAACTTCAATTGAATGTACCGGGTGCAAAACAATCCGGATTTTAGTGAAACCAAAAATAATGGAATCTAATTGTGAATATCTTTCCAACGAATCCGAAAGATCAAGATTTCGTAGCGAGAATCAAAAGATATGTCTAGTTGAAAATTCTGAATAGTCGCTATGGAATTCAGGCCCTTAAAAATGGACATTTTGCAAATGACCTCGGATTTCGACGAAACCAGTTTTGTTGGGTCCGTGATGTTAAGTTATTGCTAGGTTTCAAATTTCATAATTTTTCGAATCAATATGTGAGCGTGGCAAAGGAAAACGCGTTTGACCAGTTTCAGTTGATTTTAATCGACTGGAAATTGGCCATTTTTCAAACGGTCTCAGAATTCGACGAAACTAGTTTTGTTAGGACCGTATCGTCAATACGAAGCTAGAAAATATTTTTCTGGAATTTTTCTAGTTAGTATGTGACCCCGGTAATTTGAAATGTACGTTTAAAATTCAATATAAAGTTTTAAATGTAAATTTAATGGAAACTGATTCAAACAGTCGAATCAGCTTGCGATACATATCCCATTGTGTTCGGAATGGGGGTAGAACGCTATAGACGACAGGCGGTGGGCCTCGTTTAGAGGTCGTATTTGAAAGTCAACTCTTTAGGATAAAATAAATTAAAAAAAAAAAAAAAAAAAAAAAAAATTTCTCTCCCTTAAAACCTTTTGGCCCCCCCCCCCGATCATTCTTCTGTAAAGGATAAAAAAGAAAAAAAAAAAAAACCCCAGACATCGTCGAACTTCCGCCGCCGCCCTCCTCTCAGCGCGCCGCCACTGGCGCGACAACCCTCCCCCAAGTCAACCTCCGGCGCCGCTTCCTCCCACTAGCCGCAACCCCCGATCGAACCCCCCTCTCCTCCGCAGTCCCCTTTCCCCCTCGAAATAGCCGACGCAACCCCTTCATCCCCCCCCCCCCCCGCGCCACCGCACTGGAAGCCGCTCCACCCCTCCTCCTCCCTCTTCGTACAATAACAGTAAGTTTTTTTCTTAATTTCGTTTTTATTTTAATTCTTTAAAGCATTTAAAAACTGATTTGTATTCATTTTAAAACTGATTTTTATTCATTTTAAAAACTGATTTTTATTCATTTTAAAAACTGATTTGTATTCATTTTAAAACTGATTTAAGGAAAATATAAAATCAAAATTTTAAAAGTAATTTGAAACTGATTTTTGAAAGGTGAAAACTTTTAATTTAAAAAGGTGAAAACTTTTAATTTAAAAAGGTGAAAACTTTTAATTTAAAAAGGTGAAGACTTTAATTTAAAATGGTGAAAACTTTTAATTTAAAAAGGTGAAGACTTTAATTTAAAATGGTGAAAACTTTATTTTTATAAAGGCGAAATCAATATTTTTGAAATGAGATTATTGTCTATATATTAGCGGAATAAAAATTCGATTTTTAAGTATTGAACTTTGAAATAAAAATTCGATTTTTAAGTATTGAACTTTGAAATAAAAATTCGATTTTTAAGTATTGAACTTTGAAATAAAAATTCGATTTTTAAGTATTGAACTTTGAAATAAAAATTCGATTTTTATATATTGAACTTTGAAATAAAAATTCGATTTTTATATATTGAACTTTGAAATAAAAATTCGATTTTTATATATTGAACTTTGAAGTAAAAATTCGATTTTTATATATTGAACTTTGAAATAAAAATTCGATTTTTATATATTGAACTTTGAAATAAAAATTCGATTTTTATATATTGAACTTTGAAATAAAAATTCGATTTTTATATATTGAACTTTGAAATAAAAATTCGTTTTTATATATATAGTGGCCTTGGGCAACGAAGGTGACAAAAAGGCGAAACGACGAAGACTTCTGCAAAAGAAGAGTCGAGATGGTTGGATAGCTAAAAGTGAGAATTTCTCACCTTTCTATTTTATTTCTAGTTATATATATATACTAGGATGCAGACGGTGCTTAGTAGCACCCGACACAATCGTCCACAGACCATGGACTTGTTTGTTTGACTGTTTGGTGATTGATTGCGATATTGGTTTGAATGTGGTTTGTGGTGTGAAAAATCGAATCGATAAATTGGTTAGGATTAGACGTGCGCCGTTATAAGGCGAAGGAGTAAGGCTAGGTTAGATCCTTACTTCAAAGTTTGTGGTTTGCATAACGAATTGATTTGATTGATGTGTGAATGGCGTGGGCCTTCACTAGACCGGGGATAAGGCTAGGCCTTGTCCCGTTTCTAGTATCGTGCCGTTATGCCGCCGAAATTTTCTAAAATAAGTTAGAAAAAAAAAAAATAAAAATAGCATTTTATTTAACGAATGAACTGAATAGAAATTCATATGTTAAAATAAAATGTGTTATCGTTAAAAATATAATTTTTAACGTGAATGTGAATAAATAAATATTCATTTACAAACCAGACGGTTTGTTTATGTACACCTATTTGAATGACGTTGATTGGGTCGATAAATTTTTCACATCGCCTAACTGCACAAATAAAATATGTGTTTGATTGTTTGAAACCCCACACGGGTGTTAGGATGAAATTTGAAGTTCACTCATCCTGATTGATTAAATATGTCGATCGATTGATTGACAAGCTGCTATAAGCGTTAAATGTCTATATTTGATGCTTATACAGTGTAGTGCACTTTGGTTGATGGTTGATTATTCATCGTTGTTGATATATACATGTGTTGTAGAAAATCCATATAATTAACATTATATGGTAATTGATTGGGCCTCATTCCAGTTTCAAAAAAAAAAAAAAAAGAAATATTTGAAATAGAAATATTTGAAATAGAAATATTTGAAATAGAATATTTGAAAATAGAAATATGTGAAGCCGTGAGGATTAGATTGACGCCATTTTGACGTGAACGATATTTATATCGATTTTATTCATTTTAAAATGAATATTGAAAAGTGATTTCGAAATCGAATATTTTGAAATGAATTGAAATCAAATATTTTGAAATGAATTGAATAAAACGATTTCGAAATGAATTGAAAATAAAACGATTTCGAAATGAATTGCATTGAAAACGATTTCGAAATGAATTGAATTGAAAACGATTTCGAAATGAATTGAATTGAAAACGATTTCGAAAAGAATTGAATTGAAAACGAATTGAAATGGATTCAAATTGAATTGAAATTTGAATTGAATAGAAATGAATTTTGAAACGAATTTATAAAGAAGAATTCAATTTTGATTTGAATTGAAAAGGAGGTTGAAATTGCTTTTGAAACGAATTTAAAACTATTTATATAATTCGTTTTAAATAGAAATCGACGAAGTATATATTATATATATTATATATATAATATAATGGCCTGAATAGAACGCGCCGCGCCGCGGCAGTTCGTGAATTTCGACCATTTATTTCAAACGGACATTGCGGGAGATCCGACCGTCGGATTCTCCTAAAACCGGAACCGTTGGGTTCGTATCGAAAAGAGCTTTCTAATGAATGTTAGAAATTTGAAATCTAACGGTTGGATTTGGAGATACGTCCAAATCAAATTCGAAAAAGGTCGCTGTAAGTGCAGTTCGATGGCCGTTGTTGGAAATCGACTGTACGGGCCTTGATAAAATTATTAAAAATAGTAATAATTTGTGTAAAATCATAAGAAATGATTTGTGAAAGTTTGGGATGAAAAACTCCATATTTGAAAAGATAAAAATAGATTTTTATCGAAATGAACTAGTTTTGAACTAGAATTATAATTCTATTTATTTTTAAATAAATAAATTGAATTTGAAAAGGGTTTTGAAAATAACCAAAATTTCCAATGATTGCATTGGAGTGGATTTGAATCGAAATTGTCTTCGGAATATTTCGATGTTGGAATTCGTGATTATACAGGTGTGGTTATGGAAATTTGAAAGATATATATTTATATCGTTATTTCCAATACGACATTTGTTAGTCGTAGAATTCGATATTGAATATAAGCCGATATATTTTCTATTCAGAGCCTTGTATTGAATATCGAATGTGATTTGGGTTTGTCGTGAATGGTGTCTTCACTAACACTGTTCTTGAACCCAGTTGAGAAAAGATTAAATCTTTTTATTTAGATTTAATGAAGTGTACCAATTAAATAATATTTAATTGGAATTGAATCGATGTAGATTTTTGGGTTTATCGTGAACAGTGTTTTAAATAACACTTGTTCTTTAACCCGATAATTAATGAATGTGATTTGGGTTTGTCGTGAATGGTGTCTTCACTAACACTGTTCTTGAACCCAGTTGAGAAATGATTAAATCTTTTTATTTAGATTTAATGAAGTGTACCAATTAAATAATATTTAATTGGAATTGAATGAATATTGATTTTTGGGTTTATCGTGAACAGTGTTTTAAATAACACTTGTTCTTTAACCCGATAATTAATGGGATGTGACTTTGGGTTTATCGTGAACCGTGTTTTAAATGACACTGATTCTTTAACCCAGTCACAGATTAAAACTAAGTGGAGTTTTAATGAATCTTTAATTAGATTGAAAAGAATCGAGAATGGAGTATCACCAGTTTTGCTCCAGGCGATAGTTAAATCTTTAATTAGATTTGAATGTGAAATTTAGAAACTAACTGTCGGTTAGCCAAGCAGAATGGTTTTCTGGATATTGATCTGATGTTGGTTTCGGCCTTCGGGGTTAATATTTGGGAAATTATTCTCTTGATTAATTTACGGTTAGTGACTAATGAATTGGAATGAGGCGTATGTTGTGTTTGTGTAACACTTTTATAATATATACGCGAGTTATTCGGAAAGACCGGGTTTATCCCATTCTGAATAACTGATACGACGATAAGTCGAAGATGAAGACGATGGTCGAAGACCGGAGGTCTTCACGTCGTTTTGGGTAATTACTGATGATCTTGATTGGGCTGTACACCCAAGAAGATGGAAACAGTTAGTGATCGTCCAGACGTACTTGGAGATCGATGGATATGCGGGGTACTAGGTGCCTCCGGTTTCGTTCAGACCCAGGACGGACTTGTAAATGGACTGTGTGTCTGACATCGGATTTCATTCTGTGTGACTGATATCGGTTGCATAGGATGGTTTGCCTGTGTGGCATGCTAAGATGCAAATGATCAAGGCTTCTGTTGAAAAGCAAAGTCTTGTGGTGATGATCAAAGCACGGCCTTTGTGGCGTAGCTTTGTGTAACGTTTACCTCGCGTGTTTCACACCAGGTATGAACCAAAAACGGGAGACGGACCTCAGGGAGGACTTGCGTTTCTTTCTAGCTAAAAGTGGCGTCAGTGGTTTTACACGCCCTGACGAGTTTGACTTATGTGGTTGTTGCTGTTGCGAGGCGCCTCGGATTGATCGGTCGTTCTCGAACCGATGGAGTCATTCGTTGGCTCGTTTGCGCCCCAAAGGGCGGGGAGACGTATTGTTCAGGCATAATAATCCACATCGGTGGACCGGCCCTGACGATCCAGGGGGCAGTTGCGGCTGTTCCTGAGACATGGTAGGCTAGATTGTCTCGAATCGGTAGAGGACGATCCCTGGCCTCGGTTCATAGACGGAAATCCAATTTCCAAATACGTGACTTTGCGGTTTTATTTGTAAACCTATATATGGCGACATGATATATGGTACCCATGCCGCCTATGATTGATACTTATGATTTGAAGTTGTTTTATACAATATGCACTTATTATAGTATCAAATGATTTGTTTTAAACGTATCAAGCATTCTTTGGCTGTTATAAGGGAAAACCCTATCCCCCGGCTTGCGTTGCATTGTGTGATAGGACCTGGGTCTTATAACAGCTTCATTTTTCTTTATTTAGCATTGCGCTGTTTGTTTTATGCACTGGTATTCTTGGGAGGAAACCCGTTCCGTGTTATACGGCGTGGTCCCTTGATTTACCTAATGATTTAGAATAAAGATTAATAACTGTTTTAGTTCTCACACCAGTCACATGACTGACCTGGAGTTTATTGTTTTAACCTAAACTCTGGGTGCCCCTATTTTTGACACGGGCAGCTAGTAGTTTTGGTTTTGCAGATTTATATTCACAGGATCCTGGTTTACAGCTGGAACGATATCCGGAAAGCTTTGTATCCGTATATCTCTTCTAGTTGTGTATTGTATTATTTTTCCGCTGCTATGTAACTTATTGTTAATCTCTGATATTTCTGTGTAATATTTATTCATTTATACTCTGTATATTCTTGTAATCTGATGCATTGTTGTAATATACGATGAGATGTTCTTATGTATGCGTTATGTTGTGGCTTGTTCTCGAACTATCCGACGCTTTCCCTTACGGGGAAGTTGCGGGTCTTTACACGTGGTATCAGAGCTTTGGTTTACAAAGCTCAGAGAACAAGACACATTAGAACCATACGAAAGAATTCATCAGATGTTGGATTGGTAATATCCAATGGGGATGACTCGTTAGAGATAGGATCAGTAGTATCCTAGAACGAGTGTGAAGAGTATATTTTTCAAATGAAAACAAATTTTGTTTTGAAAATTTAAATCAATTATTCGTATCTGATTATCTATTTATATTGAATTTGGACAGTCCAGTATATATATAGTCTTTGCGTATGCGTCTGATCCACGTGTATTTGAAGTTTTAATATACTGGATAGATATAGAGCCACACTCTAGTCGCCCGGAGACGATTCTGATGATAGTCTAGACATCATCAGAATTGGTATTCGAGTTTCGAAGGTGTGATTTTCTATATATTTCCATTAGACTGGTGTGAGAACCAAAACTTATATAGCTAGATTTATTTGTTGTGATTTGGCATCAAAAATCTGATTTTTGACTATGTATCAAAGTTATGAATTTGAAACTCTAATTCACTAATTGATTGATGTTTGGGTTGTTTGTTTAATTTTTTGATAATTTTGAACCGTTTAGCCTAATTATATCAAATATTGAACGATATTGAAAATTGGTCGCATCTGCTTGCATATACATATATATCTTTGAACAGGTCATAGCAAGGAGGCTAGAGCAGAGAATAAAATTTGTTTGCCCGACAAATAGGTACATGTTTACTACATAATTTCCTGTTTTGTTTGGGTGATGATGATTTTGTGAGCCTATTGGCTAGCCGCTTGGCTTTTTCTTTTTCTTTTTGAGATCTGAAGGACCGGGGAAGCTATTTGAAATTCCCCGATGCTCCCGGTGCAGGGGAGGTTATGGCGAAATTTTTCAAAAATTTAGGGTGTTAGCCAAATTTTTGAAATTTTGAAAATTCTCAGAAACTAAAGAGTTAGAGAATGGAGGCCGAATCGAGCGTAGAGCTGATTAATCAATCCACTTTCGACTTTGTTCCTTTTCGGGGACGAAAAGTTTTAAGTGGGGGAGATTGTAACAACCCGTAAAATCTGGGCCAGTTTAAAATTTTATTTTGGCAATTATAGCGAGTTTTGATTATTTAAAATGAATTATTTTAAATAATATCGACGAGAAATTTATTTTGAATAGAATTCGAACGTATATAGTATACGCGTCGTCGTTAGAATATAAATAATTATATATAATTATTTATATAGAATTGAAAATGGCGCGGTAGTTCGATAATTCGATTTCAAACTTCAATTGAATGTACCGGGTGCAAAACAATCCGGATTTTAGTGAAACCAAAAATAATGGAATCTAATTGTGAATATCTTTCCAACGAATCCGAAAGATCAAGATTTCGTAGCGAGAATCAAAAGATATGTCTAGTTGAAAATTCTGAATAGTCGCTATGGAATTCAGGCCCTTAAAAATGGACATTTTGCAAATGACCTCGGATTTCGACGAAACCAGTTTTGTTGGGTCCGTGATGTTAAGTTATTGCTAGGTTTCAAATTTCATAATTTTTCGAATCAATATGTGAGCGTGGCAAAGGAAAACGCGTTTGACCAGTTTCAGTTGATTTTAATCGACTGGAAATTGGCCATTTTTCAAACGGTCTCAGAATTCGACGAAACTAGTTTTGTTAGGACCGTATCGTCAATACGAAGCTAGAAAATATTTTTCTGGAATTTTTCTAGTTAGTATGTGACCCCGGTAATTTGAAATGTACGTTTAAAATTCAATATAAAGTTTTAAATGTAAATTTAATGGAAACTGATTCAAACAGTCGAATCAGCTTGCGATACATATCCCATTGTGTTCGGAATGGGGGTAGAACGCTATAGACGACAGGCGGTGGGCCTCGTTTAGAGGTCGTATTTGAAAGTCAACTCTTTAGGATAAAATAAATTAAAAAAAAAAAAAAAAAAAAAAAAATTTCTCTCCCTTAAAACCTTTTGGCCCCCCCCCCCGATCATTCTTCTGTAAAGGATAAAAAAGAAAAAAAAAAAAAACCCCAGACATCGTCGAACTTCCGCCGCCGCCCTCCTCTCAGCGCGCCGCCACTGGCGCGACAACCCTCCCCCAAGTCAACCTCCGGCGCCGCTTCCTCCCACTAGCCGCAACCCCCGATCGAACCCCCCTCTCCTCCGCAGTCCCCTTTCCCCCTCGAAATAGCCGACGCAACCCCTTCATCCCCCCCCCCCCCCCCGCGCCACCGCACTGGAAGCCGCTCCACCCCTCCTCCTCCCTCTTCGTACAATAACAGTAAGTTTTTTTCTTAATTTCGTTTTTATTTTAATTCTTTAAAGCATTTAAAAACTGATTTGTATTCATTTTAAAACTGATTTTTATTCATTTTAAAAACTGATTTTTATTCATTTTAAAAACTGATTTGTATTCATTTTAAAACTGATTTAAGGAAAATATAAAATCAAAATTTTAAAAGTAATTTGAAACTGATTTTTGAAAGGTGAAAACTTTTAATTTAAAAAGGTGAAAACTTTTAATTTAAAAAGGTGAAAACTTTTAATTTAAAAAGGTGAAGACTTTAATTTAAAATGGTGAAAACTTTTAATTTAAAAAGGTGAAGACTTTAATTTAAAATGGTGAAAACTTTATTTTTATAAAGGCGAAATCAATATTTTTGAAATGAGATTATTGTCTATATATTAGCGGAATAAAAATTCGATTTTTAAGTATTGAACTTTGAAATAAAAATTCGATTTTTAAGTATTGAACTTTGAAATAAAAATTCGATTTTTAAGTATTGAACTTTGAAATAAAAATTCGATTTTTAAGTATTGAACTTTGAAATAAAAATTCGATTTTTATATATTGAACTTTGAAATAAAAATTCGATTTTTATATATTGAACTTTGAAATAAAAATTCGATTTTTATATATTGAACTTTGAAGTAAAAATTCGATTTTTATATATTGAACTTTGAAATAAAAATTCGATTTTTATATATTGAACTTTGAAATAAAAATTCGATTTTTATATATTGAACTTTGAAATAAAAATTCGATTTTTATATATTGAACTTTGAAATAAAAATTCGTTTTTATATATATAGTGGCCTTGGGCAACGAAGGTGACAAAAAGGCGAAACGACGAAGACTTCTGCAAAAGAAGAGTCGAGATGGTTGGATAGCTAAAAGTGAGAATTTCTCACCTTTCTATTTTATTTCTAGTTATATATATATACTAGGATGCAGACGGTGCTTAGTAGCACCCGACACAATCGTCCACAGACCATGGACTTGTTTGTTTGACTGTTTGGTGATTGATTGCGATATTGGTTTGAATGTGGTTTGTGGTGTGAAAAATCGAATCGATAAATTGGTTAGGATTAGACGTGCGCCGTTATAAGGCGAAGGAGTAAGGCTAGGTTAGATCCTTACTTCAAAGTTTGTGGTTTGCATAACGAATTGATTTGATTGATGTGTGAATGGCGTGGGCCTTCACTAGACCGGGGATAAGGCTAGGCCTTGTCCCGTTTCTAGTATCGTGCCGTTATGCCGCCGAAATTTTCTAAAATAAGTTAGAAAAAAAAAAAATAAAAATAGCATTTTATTTAACGAATGAACTGAATAGAAATTCATATGTTAAAATAAAATGTGTTATCGTTAAAAATATAATTTTTAACGTGAATGTGAATAAATAAATATTCATTTACAAACCAGACGGTTTGTTTATGTACACCTATTTGAATGACGTTGATTGGGTCGATAAATTTTTCACATCGCCTAACTGCACAAATAAAATATGTGTTTGATTGTTTGAAACCCCACACGGGTGTTAGGATGAAATTTGAAGTTCACTCATCCTGATTGATTAAATATGTCGATCGATTGATTGACAAGCTGCTATAAGCGTTAAATGTCTATATTTGATGCTTATACAGTGTAGTGCACTTTGGTTGATGGTTGATTATTCATCGTTGTTGATATATACATGTGTTGTAGAAAATCCATATAATTAACATTATATGGTAATTGATTGGGCCTCATTCCAGTTTCAAAAAAAAAAAAAAAAGAAATATTTGAAATAGAAATATTTGAAATAGAAATATTTGAAATAGAATATTTGAAAATAGAAATATGTGAAGCCGTGAGGATTAGATTGACGCCATTTTGACGTGAACGATATTTATATCGATTTTATTCATTTTAAAATGAATATTGAAAAGTGATTTCGAAATCGAATATTTTGAAATGAATTGAAATCAAATATTTTGAAATGAATTGAATAAAACGATTTCGAAATGAATTGAAAATAAAACGATTTCGAAATGAATTGCATTGAAAACGATTTCGAAATGAATTGAATTGAAAACGATTTCGAAATGAATTGAATTGAAAACGATTTCGAAAAGAATTGAATTGAAAACGAATTGAAATGGATTCAAATTGAATTGAAATTTGAATTGAATAGAAATGAATTTTGAAACGAATTTATAAAGAAGAATTCAATTTTGATTTGAATTGAAAAGGAGGTTGAAATTGCTTTTGAAACGAATTTAAAACTATTTATATAATTCGTTTTAAATAGAAATCGACGAAGTATATATTATATATATTATATATATAATATAATGGCCTGAATAGAACGCGCCGCGCCGCGGCAGTTCGTGAATTTCGACCATTTATTTCAAACGGACATTGCGGGAGATCCGACCGTCGGATTCTCCTAAAACCGGAACCGTTGGGTTCGTATCGAAAAGAGCTTTCTAATGAATGTTAGAAATTTGAAATCTAACGGTTGGATTTGGAGATACGTCCAAATCAAATTCGAAAAAGGTCGCTGTAAGTGCAGTTCGATGGCCGTTGTTGGAAATCGACTGTACGGGCCTTGATAAAATTATTAAAAATAGTAATAATTTGTGTAAAATCATAAGAAATGATTTGTGAAAGTTTGGGATGAAAAACTCCATATTTGAAAAGATAAAAATAGATTTTTATCGAAATGAACTAGTTTTGAACTAGAATTATAATTCTATTTATTTTTAAATAAATAAATTGAATTTGAAAAGGGTTTTGAAAATAACCAAAATTTCCAATGATTGCATTGGAGTGGATTTGAATCGAAATTGTCTTCGGAATATTTCGATGTTGGAATTCGTGATTATACAGGTGTGGTTATGGAAATTTGAAAGATATATATTTATATCGTTATTTCCAATACGACATTTGTTAGTCGTAGAATTCGATATTGAATATAAGCCGATATATTTTCTATTCAGAGCCTTGTATTGAATATCGAATGTGATTTGGGTTTGTCGTGAATGGTGTCTTCACTAACACTGTTCTTGAACCCAGTTGAGAAAAGATTAAATCTTTTTATTTAGATTTAATGAAGTGTACCAATTAAATAATATTTAATTGGAATTGAATCGATGTAGATTTTTGGGTTTATCGTGAACAGTGTTTTAAATAACACTTGTTCTTTAACCCGATAATTAATGAATGTGATTTGGGTTTGTCGTGAATGGTGTCTTCACTAACACTGTTCTTGAACCCAGTTGAGAAATGATTAAATCTTTTTATTTAGATTTAATGAAGTGTACCAATTAAATAATATTTAATTGGAATTGAATGAATATTGATTTTTGGGTTTATCGTGAACAGTGTTTTAAATAACACTTGTTCTTTAACCCGATAATTAATGGGATGTGACTTTGGGTTTATCGTGAACCGTGTTTTAAATGACACTGATTCTTTAACCCAGTCACAGATTAAAACTAAGTGGAGTTTTAATGAATCTTTAATTAGATTGAAAAGAATCGAGAATGGAGTATCACCAGTTTTGCTCCAGGCGATAGTTAAATCTTTAATTAGATTTGAATGTGAAATTTAGAAACTAACTGTCGGTTAGCCAAGCAGAATGGTTTTCTGGATATTGATCTGATGTTGGTTTCGGCCTTCGGGGTTAATATTTGGGAAATTATTCTCTTGATTAATTTACGGTTAGTGACTAATGAATTGGAATGAGGCGTATGTTGTGTTTGTGTAACACTTTTATAATATATACGCGAGTTATTCGGAAAGACCGGGTTTATCCCATTCTGAATAACTGATACGACGATAAGTCGAAGATGAAGACGATGGTCGAAGACCGGAGGTCTTCACGTCGTTTTGGGTAATTACTGATGATCTTGATTGGGCTGTACACCCAAGAAGATGGAAACAGTTAGTGATCGTCCAGACGTACTTGGAGATCGATGGATATGCGGGGTACTAGGTGCCTCCGGTTTCGTTCAGACCCAGGACGGACTTGTAAATGGACTGTGTGTCTGACATCGGATTTCATTCTGTGTGACTGATATCGGTTGCATAGGATGGTTTGCCTGTGTGGCATGCTAAGATGCAAATGATCAAGGCTTCTGTTGAAAAGCAAAGTCTTGTGGTGATGATCAAAGCACGGCCTTTGTGGCGTAGCTTTGTGTAACGTTTACCTCGCGTGTTTCACACCAGGTATGAACCAAAAACGGGAGACGGACCTCAGGGAGGACTTGCGTTTCTTTCTAGCTAAAAGTGGCGTCAGTGGTTTTACACGCCCTGACGAGTTTGACTTATGTGGTTGTTGCTGTTGCGAGGCGCCTCGGATTGATCGGTCGTTCTCGAACCGATGGAGTCATTCGTTGGCTCGTTTGCGCCCCAAAGGGCGGGGAGACGTATTGTTCAGGCATAATAATCCACATCGGTGGACCGGCCCTGACGATCCAGGGGGCAGTTGCGGCTGTTCCTGAGACATGGTAGGCTAGATTGTCTCGAATCGGTAGAGGACGATCCCTGGCCTCGGTTCATAGACGGAAATCCAATTTCCAAATACGTGACTTTGCGGTTTTATTTGTAAACCTATATATGGCGACATGATATATGGTACCCATGCCGCCTATGATTGATACTTATGATTTGAAGTTGTTTTATACAATATGCACTTATTATAGTATCAAATGATTTGTTTTAAACGTATCAAGCATTCTTTGGCTGTTATAAGGGAAAACCCTATCCCCCGGCTTGCGTTGCATTGTGTGATAGGACCTGGGTCTTATAACAGCTTCATTTTTCTTTATTTAGCATTGCGCTGTTTGTTTTATGCACTGGTATTCTTGGGAGGAAACCCGTTCCGTGTTATACGGCGTGGTCCCTTGATTTACCTAATGATTTAGAATAAAGATTAATAACTGTTTTAGTTCTCACACCAGTCACATGACTGACCTGGAGTTTATTGTTTTAACCTAAACTCTGGGTGCCCCTATTTTTGACACGGGCAGCTAGTAGTTTTGGTTTTGCAGATTTATATTCACAGGATCCTGGTTTACAGCTGGAACGATATCCGGAAAGCTTTGTATCCGTATATCTCTTCTAGTTGTGTATTGTATTATTTTTCCGCTGCTATGTAACTTATTGTTAATCTCTGATATTTCTGTGTAATATTTATTCATTTATACTCTGTATATTCTTGTAATCTGATGCATTGTTGTAATATACGATGAGATGTTCTTATGTATGCGTTATGTTGTGGCTTGTTCTCGAACTATCCGACGCTTTCCCTTACGGGGAAGTTGCGGGTCTTTACACAAACCCATAAACAACTCAACCAATAAATCTCCGCAATATAAAACCACTTCATATCAAGTAACAAATACATTCACTCGTATATATACACTCAAACTCAATCTAGGGTATTACTAACCCCATCTCTACTGAGTCACGCCACAGAGCCAAGGTAATTACTTAACCTTAAGCTCTGATAACGCTGTAACAAACGGGGGATTTTGCGATCCTGGATATCGGCATATAACACCATATCGACTATTCAAGCATCGAAAACATCGGATAATATGAAAGAAATTAGAGGGTGAGAATAGATAAGATAGAACTTAGAATAGAAGAAGAAGAAGAACATACAACATCAGAGTAACACGAATCTCACATCCGAACGAAAAACATATAATAGATAACATATCTTTGAAATAAAATCAATATATGTATACAATAACATTATCAGAGTACAACACTTACAACACAGCGGAACAAACAATAGCTATATAATCCTGAAGCCTCCTGCTCCAAGCTTTCCAAGTATATCTATAAAATCCTGACTACTTGACTGTTCGTACAAAATTGGGCACCCAAGAGTTTAGGGAAAACAAAAAAAAACCCTGGGTCAGTCATGGGACTGGTGTGAGTAAAACCATTTAAACAGTTTGAACGATAAACGATATTTCATGAGACCACGCCGTATAACATAACAGGTATTTCCCTTATGAAAATCCAAAGCATTTGATTTAACATCAAAAATCCTTTTGAACGAAATGATAAACTATAATCAAACTCTTTGATATTATAATAGTGTTTATCAATCACAACTAAATAATCAACTAACAGAACGCTTTCATCTCACATTCTACATATATAGTATACAATCAAAACCGCGAGCACTTATTGGATAACGGGTTTCCAACTATGACAAAGTATGGAACCACCTTTCGATAGTGTACCTCTAGAGAGGAATACACTGGGTTCAACAAGAACATCTTGCAACCCGGCCACACATGAACGACCACTCATTTCGCTTGAGTGCATCGAATGTTTATCACCAACGGTTGGGATCAGCAACCATTTCCCGAGTGGGACAACATCGACAGTAGATTATGTAATGAAATGAATATCTCTAGATAGGTGATAATACACCCAACTTGGTAGCCAACCACTTAGCCATGCTGCCTTCCCGATTTTTGTCATTTCCCAGTTGTGAGGCTAGAGGCCATGCTTATCTCTGACAGATCACACAATTATTCACTTTGAATGTCACATCGTCATACCCGCCAAATCACAAATTGATTTCCCCAAAAATACAATGGGCATACAGCTAAGAGAAACGAATTCCTTCGCTACCAAACGTACATACGTTTGAAGAGATCAACTTACGTGATCCATTACATATACTTTGTCAGACATTCTTCCATACAGGTTGTCCTGGGACTGGACAAACCGAAGGCACTATTCTGTAAACAAGATAGCACTTGCATAACTCCGTCTTCAATTATCTTCATCATATTTGATCGCAATTCTAACGCCCATACAGAGTGGTTTTCAGGTCATGAATATGATCCCGGTCTCTCCGTATTGACGATGGAAAAATGGTCAAAAACTTCAGTAGTCGGTGAGTTAACTATTAAAGAAAAACACGTGTGCAAACAATGATATTATTTCCAGATGGAAATTATATCGATCAATCATCAATGAACATTTATCTCTTTAGTTTATCGATTTATTCATTTCCTGTTTCCATATATTCAACATTCCTTATTTTCTAAATTTAGAAAATATATGTTATTAATCACTGGAAAACATTACCATATCTTTTTCCCGTATCACTGTCATTCCAGTATTTTTTTATCATCAAACATTTCATTTTCTATGATTAGAAAATATCTCTGATTATATTTGGAAAATGTTTCCAAACTCATTCATTGTATTTAAACAGATGTTTAAATAAAACATCGCTATGCCAATTCAAATCATTACCTTCATTAACTTTATTCACTTAACCGAACTTTACTATCGAACTTTAACCATTCCTTAGTTAAAAACGAAGTCAATCAAGTTGGGGTATAACTACATCTCATACCTTAACTAAACAAGATTTCTAACTTCGAAATAGTCAAAGTTCACCTTCTAAATCTTTAACAACTTCCTTATGTAAATCTCGGATTCTATTTACGAATCCACTTCTTTATTGAAAAACATTGGTTATAACGATAACGTTATAATCCCTACTTCTGAAATACCTAACTTCAAATATAACTTTTATTTATTTATTTGGATAAATAAACAAGTAACAAATTTAATAACAAATAAATAAATCTTGATTAAAAACGGAAAGTGAATAGTACCTTCCCGAATTCGATATAGCTCTCTTTCGAGTAATCTCTATTCGATTAACCCCTTCAAATAACTAATATTCGATTAACTCCCTTCGAATAACTTATATTCGATTAACTCACTTGGAATAACTAATATTTGATTATCTCACTTCGAATAAACTATATTCGATTAACTCACTTCGAATAACTAATATTCGATTAACTCACTTCGAATAACTAATATTCGGTTAACTCAATTCGAATAAACTATATTCGATTAACTCTCCTCGAATGACTAATATCTGATAACTCCTTTCAAATAAACTAATATTCGATAACTCCTTTCGAATAAACTAATATTCGATAACTCCTTCCGAATATACTATATTCGATTAACTCTAGCTCTAATCAATTTACTCTAACTCTAATCGATTTTCTCTAACTCTAATCGATTAACTCTAACTCTAATCGATTAACTCTAATTCGATTAACTATATTGGATTAACTCTATTCATTTAACTCTATTCAATTAAGTCTAATCAATTAACTATATTCAATTAACTCTAATCAATTAACTCTATTCAATTGACTCTAATTAATTAACTCTAATCAATTAACTCTAATCAATTAACTCTAAACAATTAACTCTATTCAATTTACTCTAACTGATTAACTCTAATCAATTAACTCTATTTGATTTACTCTAATCAATTAACTCTAATCAATTAACTCTAACTGATTAACTCTAATCAATTAACTCTATTTGATTAACTCTAATCAATTAACCCTATTTGATTAACTCTAATCAATCAACTCTAATCAATTAACTCTATTCAATTAACTCTAAACGATTAACAATTAACTCATATCAATTAACTCTAACTGATTAACTCTAATATTTAACTCTATTCAATTAACTCTAGTCAATTAACTCTATTCAATTAACTCTAACTGATTAACTCTTATCAATTAACTTTATTTGATTAACTCTAATTTGGTTAACTCCTTTTGATTAACACATTTGGTTAACTCTTTTTGGTTAACTCCTTTTGGTTAACACATTTTGATTAACTCCTTTTTCAATTCCTAATTCAAAATCAGTTTCCTTTATAAAATGTTGAGTTCACCTTCTACTTAACATATTGGTGTCAAAACCGATTTCTACTTCTTTATATAAGTTCAGACTTATATATTCAATTTACCCTATGATAAATTATTTTACTTAATTTATAAAAACATTACTTATAAATAAATCTTCTCCAATTATCTACTAAAACAGATTTCTATTTATTATTTATTTTTCCAAATATTCCCTTTTAAAATTCTATTTACTTTCTAAATAAATATTCCTTTTATACTTCTATTTATTTAACAAATAAATATCTCCTTTTGAATTCTATTTACTGAACAAATAAATATCTCCTTTTGAATTCTATTTATAAATGTTTTACAAATATTTCCCTTTTCTATTTGTTTCACAAATATTTTTCTTTTCAAAACCCTTTTGATTTTATAACTATTTGTCTTAAAAATATTTTCCTTTATATTTGTTTTATAAATAATTTCCTTTATATTTCATATATAAAATCCATTGATTTTATATAAATAATTTATTTTCAAAATACACTTTGAAAACCCCCTTTTCTATATCCCAGTATTCCTAATGGTATTTAAAACACCAAAATAACAATGATCGATATCATTCAACACACGTAATCAACACAGATTATATATCACATCATATATTACAATATATGAAAAACAGTAAAATAAATGTTGAGGAATCCAGTTGGATTCCTCCGACATGTTTCTCTGCACCACAAATGTTAAACAACATAATTAACATCGATTTCATTTCAATATGAAATATTCTACTCAACAGAATCAATATTTGATTAACGATTTATATATATATCGTTATCTATAATTTCAACCAATACATAAGCAATTTAACCAAACAATTAACACATAGCAATCAACAGATATTTATCAGTTCTAAATATATGTTATAAAAATATAACTGTTCAGAGTTGGTGAGTATTACTCACATTGGACTATCATCGTTAAATAACGATAATTGTCGATTGATTCAGACGGACAATTTATTTTGCAATAAATTGTAATGAGCTCCGATTCAATCTCAGCTAGTTCTATTATGTAGTGTCCATCCATACGATCCCAACGGATCTGAAAGTGTATAATTCTGACAACATAGGAGAAAGATATTGAATTTACAAGTTCAAAGCATATTTAAATATCTTACTACATAATTAACCCTTCATTAACTAAATAAATTGCCATTTAATTAGCCAAAGCCCACAGTTAACCCTTAACCCGCCTGCTCATCCCCTTTCTCTCCCAAATACAACGCTGCTCCCCTACAAATCGCAACATACATGATCCCTTCCTCTCCCCATATCTCCATCCACCAATTCAAGATTTAAACTCAAACTAAATCCATTAATTTGCTCACCGCCCTCTCTATCATCTGATACTACTTTCAACATACTCGAACACCCCCAGTAAAACGCGTTCAATAGTAGCTCGCTGTGCCCTAGAGATTTCGCATGACATTTTTACAGCCCGGTTCCAACCAAAATTTCACGCAAGGTGCTAAAACCCATTTTGAGTTCGAATCCATACACATATCCACACACTGTCGCCGAAATCAAGCCCAGTACTAAACCCTAGGCTCGTTGTATCTAAACAGATGGACAACAATGGGTTTCGAATGCAATGAAACCTAACTGAAAATGGAGAGTGGCAACTCAGGAATTCGAATATATTTGGTTTATGATTTATGAGATTTTATTGGATTTTATTTGGAATTGATGAGAATGGAAATTTTTACTGAAGAAAGAAATATTGGCGGCGCGATTTTCTTTGATCAGAGAATGAGGAATTAGGTTTAGAAAGGGTTATGGTAAGGGTATTTATAAGAAGAGATATTATTTTTATTTTAAGCAATCGTTGTTTGTATTCGTCCTCTAAAATTCCTGTGATCACATACGATACCCAAAAATCACGAAACTGGACATGCACCTTCAGTTCGACATTACGGACCCAACGAAACTGGTTTCTCGAATTTCGATCCCGTTTGCTCACACAACATATTTTTAACCGTCAGAATACTGACTGCTTTTCACATTAAAAATCCATACGGCCACATACTACCTCTAAAAATTACGGAAATTGAAATATAGCAATAATTTAATATTGCGGATCCAACAAAATTTGTTTCGTCGAAAACGGAGGTCGTTTGCAAAACTAGCTATTTTTAAAGCTCTAAATAACCCATTTAAATATATAAATATATTTAAAAACAATTAAATTAAATATAAGTAAATATATATTATCGTATATATATTCACACAGAATATCGTATAGCTCCAATTGGATTTATAACTCGATATACAAATCCCGATTGAATCGATATTCAATTTATATTGAAAAAAATCCTTTTAAAATATAAATAAATTGCTATAATTTATAAAGGAATTCCATAGCGACTTTTTGAAAAATTGATTTGGACATAAATCAAAATTTACACAATGAAATCCCGAATTTTCTCTTCCATTAGAAAGATATACTTCACCAGCTCCGAACGTTTCTTGTTTCACAGAAATCCGATTTAAAGCGGATTCTGTATATTCAATTGAAGTTCGATTCGCCAAATTACGAACTGCCGCGCCATTACGGCCTCAATTATAATTCTACATTCAAATTTCGTTTAAATAATATATTCATTATTAAAATTCAATTCCAGACTGAAATATATATTTTGAATTGCCCAATTCACACAATATTGTGAATTCTACTATTCCCGACTATTTCAGAAATTAAATATACTATTTAACTATTATATTATTTAAATATTCAAAGTTATTTAATTAAACGACCATTAAATTACTAAACCATTATTTTAAATAATTAAATTAAATTAATTATTATACCATATAAAAATACGGGACATTACACCCCGCATCCATTAATGTCACTCACTAAGGGAACGCATTAAGTTTCGTGAAACGTTATAGGTAAAAGACACAGAATAATTACAAGACAGATAAAATAGCAGTGGAATTAAAAACTTTTATTAATCATAAAGCATGGTTACACCATATGTCTGAAAATACATAAACTCAGTATATCATTAAAACTTCTGTCTTGTACTTTAAATATCAGAGTACAATAACAAAGAAAACATAATCCCCAAATCATGAGCCATAGTAGCAAAGATAAAAGCTTGAGCAATATATCTAGAAGCTCCAAGCAAGACGATAGCAGAATCCTGACTAAGCTTGAGAATTCTCTCCCTTGAGAACCGGATGGGGGGAATGGAAGAAAGAGGAGGAAAGAAAAAGGGTCAGACATAAAGTCTGGCGAGTATAGTTACTTCTAGCCAGTAAATAAATAAAAGTAACATGATAGGCATATAAAGTGGATAAAGGAGAACACTACATAAATGGCAGGTGGGTGTGACAAGGTAGACAGGATGAGGTGTATATGCTTTGAATAATTACTCTGCACTATTACTAGTATATCTAGAAAGAGATGATCCCTTCAACTATAAGGTGGTAGACGTAGGTATATGTCCAAATGTATATTAACTACTACCCCAATCGATCGGCTCCCCCAACCCTCGTAGATACCTTATGCTGGCCCCACAACAGGAGGTATCACTTCCTAAAGTGGCAACCCCTCGTCGTAATGATGCACACAACCATATCTACAGGTGTCACGGTCGTCTTATCCCCTTTTGCTCGGCTCATCCACACACATGCTGTGACGGCCCGCCCCGCACCAACCGACATTTACTCCAAAAGTGTGTTGTACACATGTCCAGTTAGCACGGAACGCTCATCAGAAGGAAAGGAAAAAGACGAAGAATCAACAAGGAACCTGTAGAATGTCTCACAACGCATAGAACAAAATAAAATAACAACATACTTGACTTAAAACAGGTGAGACAGTGCATAAGCTGAAAACAAACTATCATAGCAGCGGAAAATCCAAATACAGCTTATGTTCCACTTCATCATTATTACAACTTTTCAAACTGTCTCTAAAGGTAAAAGCAAGATAAGGGAGGTACACTACTAATGCCCAAGTAGTGACCGCCAACGACACAGGGAGAATATCTTTATATTTCTTATGTGGAAGCCTCCTGCTCGCCTCCGGATCAGCTACTCGTGCATCACCAGCTAACCTGTCTCTAGTCTGCTCATTTAGAAGCACCCAGAGTAATAAGAAGAGACATAAAACTCTGGGTCAGACAAAAGTCTGGTGTGAGCGATAAGCAGCTAAACAGAACAATAACAAGTACACTAAACCATACCTGAACCTGGACCTGCAACCAAAGGGTTAGCACTACATACTGTACAACACTCTGAGGTGCCACTGAACAAATGGTGTAAAGATAACGGGGGTGGGGGTGTGCATGTCATAGTGATGGAAAACAATCAAGCATAACAACCATCCTCACATCTCTCACTAAGTGCATAAAGCATACGATATCCACCACTTCGACCACCCAATACTTTGCTATGATCAAACTGCCCTATGTAGTCACAACGGCTTCACTGCACTGATCCATAGCCACTAATCCTTCGCTATGTCCACTTTTCCCCATGGAGTCGTACACACCCCACTACACTGGCTCATAGCCTTACTAATCCTTTACTATGTCCACTCTGCCTCATGGAGTCACAATGGCTCCACTGCACTTGCTCATAGTCTTGCTACGATCACTTTGCCCCTCGAGTCAAGATGACTCTACTGCACTGATACGTAGCCCGTCATTCCTTTTCAGTGGTGAATCAAAGTTATGAACGTCGACAACTCCTTATCACACGTTCCGTAGCAAAGCCCAATCATGAAGTAAACTCATTGGTTCCCCACTAGATCCTAAGCTATAACTTCCATTTGGACTACCTTTGCATCTCGGGTTATTGTTCATCACTGGATCGGTTCGGTTCTCAGTCCTTCTTCTTTATCGGTTCGGATCGGTCTCTTCCAGGTGCACCGGGTCGGGTCGTGACCTCCAAGTCCCTTCGTAGTACATTGGTTCGGTTCGGGTGCTCTCTGGCGGGTCGGGTCGGTGTACCCTTGCTCCATCGGTTCGGTTCGGGTTCCTGGTCTCCGATCCGATCCACTTCCCCTTCCTCTTCCGTTCCGATCCCCTTCTCTTCCCTTTAGTCAATCCGATTCCCCCTTCTTTAGATCGATCTGATCCCAGTTCAACCATTGTGGCCTTCCTTTTTCCATACTTTCCCTTGTGCCAAGCCTCGGTTCGGTTCAGTGATCCCTTGCCCAGTCCACTATCTGGTCCGAGCCCATTCCCCTAATCCGATCCGAAAGCCTGCACCATTTTCCTGCAACTTTTCCAGCTAGTGTTTTACGCCATTCGACGGCGTTTTCGACCATTCTAACTATTCTAATCAATCACAAAGCGTACCATACAGTCATAGCAACAAGTAGAAGTGACCTCAAACACCAAAACATAAATATGATAGGTTAAAATGGATCAAACATAGCCAAAACCCCATATTTTCCCTTAAACATGTTCAAGCATAATTAACGATAGGATTAGCAAAACTTAACCAAATTAACCGAAGTTCATATCAGAGGTCTAAAACATCATTTAAGAATTTATAAGTATTTTTCCAGATTTTTATCATGTTTAAATTCGCTAATTAACACTAAATACCCTTAATTAACCATAATTAGTGAGGAACTATGCAAATCACTCACCTTAGCCACAAATAAACCTTAGATCTGAAATAAATCTCTAATATGGCGCGAATACCAATGCTAAACAGCAGCTCTAATCTTGATTTGGTGAAGATCTCCCTTGATTTGATGTTGTTAAGCTTAATCCTTGATTAGAAAGTGATTTAGAGGTTGGAGGCCATTTTTAGGGTTTCTAAGAGGTAATTGGAGGCTAGAAAACTGAAATGAAATCCTAACTCTTTTCAGCCTTCTCGTAACCCTTATCCCGAAATGGGTTATGAGCTCATTCACTAATCACCCTATTTGGCCCGGTTAAGCAATTTTTCACCTTTCAAACATTATTTCAGCCATATCTCTCAAACGGTAAGCCCGTTTAGCTATTATGACCACTCTACGGAAAGGTAAACCATCAAACGAATCTAATGGATGGGGTTTCAGGTCAAAATTCCTTTCCAATCAAAAGTTATGGCTGAAACAAGATCAGCTAAGGGCAAAACGGTCATTTAAAAATCGGCAAAAATCATGAGCATGGGAAATGACCCCAATGGCCGTTTCCCAAAGCCACATGACCATACGACTTCATATAAGAAATAAAGAAATATTCTACGATCCTCCGATGCGTAGAATGTGGGTTATTACATTCTCCCCTCCTTAAGAAATTTCGCCCCCGAAATTCCCTAACCAAAACACACAAAGGGTTCTGCATGCCTATCAACCATAAAACAACAATCAAACATGCAAAACAAGTCTATCCTAGCATGCGGAATAACTAAATTGCAAAGTAAACCTTACCAGGCAAAGAGTTTTGGATACGTCTTTCTAATGCTCTCCTCTGTCTCCCAAGTACAGTCATTCTCGTTCTCGCCCCCACTGAACCTTGACTAGCTTCACCACCTTCCTTCGAAGTCGCTTCGTATCGTGCTCGACAATACGAATTGGCTTGCGGTTCCCAACAGCCTCGGGTTCCACTTCGAAGTCCTCTAACTGATCAGGTGAAATAGTCATATCTGGGTCGTGCATGAACTTCCTTAGCAGGGAAACATGAAATACGTTGTGAACTCCCGCCATCTTCTCGGGTAAGTTAACTCTATACGCCAAATTCCCAACTTGTTCGAGAACTGGAAATGGGCCAACAAATCTTGGTGCCAACTTGCCTCTCCTGCCAAATCGTATCACGCTCTTCAACGGAGAAACTTTGACAAACACCAAGTCACCAACGGAGAATTTTAAGTCTCTTCTCCTTTTGTCAGCATAACTCTTCTGCCTATCCTGGGCAGCCTTCATCCGTTGTTGAATGATTTTAATTTTATCTGAAGTTTCCCTTACCACATCTGGTCCAAGCACAAATTTCCCAGCGGTCTCTATCCAACATGATGGTGAGTTGCACGGTCTTCCATACAAAGCTTCATATGGAGCCATACCGATACTGGATTGGTAGCTATTATTATATGAAAAACTCTACTAGATGCAAATGGTCATCCCATGATCCACCAAAATCCAATGTACAAGCTCTCAAGAGATCTTCCAATATACGATTCACCCTCTCTATATGACCATCGGTTTGAGGATGATACGCGGTACTGAGATATAGTTCCGACCCTAGAGCCTCTTGTAAGCTCTTCCAAAACCCACTAGTGAACAACGGGTCTCAGTCACTCACAATGCTTTTAGGTACTCCATGAAATCTCACTACCCACTTCATATACAGTTCTGCTAACTTAGTTGTCGTTCTGGTCGATTTGACTGGTATAAACCTTGCACTCTTAGTCAATCGATCCACAATTACCCAAATGCTATCACGTCCCGATTTAGTCCTTGGTAAACCATCAATGAAATCCATCGAGATTTGCTCCCATTTCCATTTAGGAATTTCTAATGGTTGCAACAAACCACTAGGCTTCTTTTGCTCGGCTTTAACTAGCCGGCAATTCATGCACTTGGATATAAACTTCCCAACGTCTCTTTTCATCCCTTCCCAGTAGTAAGTCTGCTTCATGTCTCGATACATATTATCACCACCGGGGTGTATAGTCAGTTTTGAGTGATGACATTCCTTAAGCACTTCATCTCTCAAACCATTCACGTTGGGTACAACTAGTCTTCCATTCTTTCGAAGCCATCTTTCTCGATCAAGCCCATACAAATTCATCTCTTCACCGTTGATATTCATCTCTAACTTGGAGATGATTTCCAATAGATTAGGAATGTCCCTCTGGCTGGAACCAATCCGCTCAATCAAAGTGGGTCTGATTGTCAAACTAGCTAATATCTCTGGATCCAATTCGCACTTTGGTCTGAAATCATACCCTGAGATATACTCCAGTTGCTTTCATTCAAGAAACATAGCCCCTAAACTGGCATGTCTCCTACTCAAGGCATCGGCTACCGCATTGCCTTTCCCAGGTGTATATGCGATATCAAAATCATACGAAGCCAAGAACTCTAACCATCTTTGCTGTCGGAGATTTAGATCCTTTTGAGAGAAGAGATACTTTAACGATTTATGATTGGTAAACAACTCAAATCTCTCTCCCAAGAGATAATGTCTCCACATCTTCAACGCGAGCACGATCGCTGCCAGTTCCAAATCATGGGTAGGATATCTTTTCTCATGCAGCTTTAGTTGCCGACTAGCATAAGCTACAACCCTACCTCCCTGCATCAATACAGCGCCTAGTCCGGTACCACAAGCATCTGTGTATACCGTCATCTCTTCATTCCCTTTAGGAATGACTAACACTGGCGCACGCGTCAACTTTCTTTTAGATTCTTGAATGCATTCTCACACACTCCGTCCCAGACGAAGGCTTGATTCTTCTTAGTCAACTGAGTCGACGGTGCTTCTATCTTGGAGAAGTCCTGGATAAACTTACGATAATATCCAGCTAACCCCAAGAAGCTCCTTACGTCCGTTGCATTCTTGGGCGTAGGCCAATCCTGTACCATAGCCACCTTCGCAGGGTCCACGGCAATACCATTCTCTAAAACAACATGGCCTAAGAATCTCACTTCCCTCCTCCATAAGTGACACTAATAAAACTTCGCTTTCAATTGGTGTTTTCTCAACACCTCCATCACTATCCTCAGATGTCCCTTGTGTTCTTCCTTTGTCCTTGAGTAAACAAGGATGTCGTCTACGAACATAAGAACAAACTTATTCAACTGATCTCTTAATACCCGATTCATAAGATCCACGAAGTATGCTGGTGCATTGGTCAACCCAAATGGCATGACCAACCACTCATAAAATCCAGACGGCGTCCGAAATGCTGTTTAGCTATACTATCAGCTGCTACTCGGAGCTGATGAAATCCGGTTGCAAGGTCCAACTGGGAGAACACCCTTGCTCCTTCCGTTTGATCAAACAAATCATCTATCCGTGGAAGAGGATACTTATTCTTCCTCGTCACCTTATTCAACTCGCGATAGTCCACACACAAACGAAGGGAACCATCTGCCTTAGTGGCAAACATAACTGGTGCTCCCCACTCGGAGACACTTCTTCTAATAAACCCCTTCTTCAAAAGATCGCTTACTTGCACCCCCGAGCTCTCGCTGCTCCCTTGGTGCCATATGACGAAGTGGCATCACTATAGGTCTGGCATCTTTCACTAAATCAATACGGAACTCAATCTCTTTGTGTGGTGGAAGCCCGGTTACTTCCTCGAAGACGTCCGGATACTGGCCAACCACGGGCACATCTGACAACTCATCATGCGGGATGTCGAGGGAATTTATAAAACTAGCCATTACCCCATCACTAGGTAGACTACCAAACACTACCCTCCGCCCATCATCCGCCCTAATTGTCACCAAAAAGCCCTCACAGTCTACCACCACCCAGTATCTTTGGAGCCAATCGACTCCCAATATAATGCCATACCCAGTAAAGCCCAAAACAAAGCAATCACAAACAAACATACATCCATGACTCGATAAGACCAAATTTCGGCAAATCATAATAAGGTTAGTCGAACCACCAATCGGGTTTGTCACAACCAACGGTCTATCGACTATCTCGGGTTCCAGTCCCAACCTATCTACCAGGTGACTAGATATGAAGGAACGGGAAGCCCCAATATCAAACAAAACTCGAACAGGTACATCATGAATAGAAAGCATACCTTGAATGACGACATTCTTTCCTTTCTCCGCCGCAGTTGGGGCATTCGACGAAGAAGGAATAGCACCGATAGCATAGGCTTTCACAATCTGCTTTTCCTTAAGAGGTTGTGGACATTTATCCTTATGATGTCCCACTTGGCCACAGTTGTAGCACTTCTATCCGCTGGCTTGGCCCGACACTCTTTAGCATAATGGCCCTTCTTACCACAGCTGAGGCACTCAACATCTTTCTTGCTCTTTTTTTGGCCATCCTTAGTTTGGTTCTGCTTCCTCTTGTTCTGAGTGTTATTCTTGCCTCCACCGCCTGCTTGCGGCTTCAGTCCTTCTACAGATGCAACCTCAGTCTTTGACTTAGGGTAAAGACACTCTGATCTCAAAGCTTTCCCCACAATTGATTCAAAAGTCTCATCGATGTGGTTGATAAGCCTTTCCCCCAAGTATCCATCCAAACCAGTAATGAACTTCTCATTCTTCTTCTCAGGAGTATCGATAAGGGGTAATCCATACCTCGACAAAGTGTCGAACTCAGCAATATAGTCCGAGACTGCCCTACCATTCTGCTTAAGCTCCAAGAACTTCCTAAACAATTCCGACTTCTGAGCAGCTGGGATAAACTTGTCGCAAAAGCGAGCCTTAAACTGATCCTAAGTAACCTGATCCTCTGGAGTGGCTGTCTTAATAGCATTCCACCAATTCATCGCTCGCCCTTGCAGCTGACGGGACGCTAGCCTTCTCTTCATCGCATCCTCGATACCCAAGTCATCGAAGATACGATCACAGCTATCCAACCAATTCTGAACATCCGTGACTGACTCTGTTCCGTGGAACGGCTTCCCACCAAGGCTAGTGTAATTCTTGCACAGCTTGGCGAAATCGACCCTAGGCGCCTGCACTATTGGACCACCACCATTACCGGCATTGGGAGCTGCCCCCTGCACATCCCTAAGCATCTCTCTCATGAGGTCAGTAAACATCGTCCTCATATTAGCAGCATTCCCATTATTGGCTCCTCTACCAGCACCTCTTACGTATCGGCTCATCGTTCAATCTGTAAAGAGAAAACGATTAACCATCTCCATAGTGGTGCTAGTGCAATGCGACTTCATCCTTAGCTATACTAATAGTATATATATATAGCTTTTGAAAACTAAAGTAATCACAAATACGCACTCTCATATACGTACTATCTCTCCCTAGTGTCTTTCCCTAGGTTAACTACGCAACCTAGAGCTCTGATACCAAATGTGACGGCCCGCCCCGCACCAACTGACATTTACTCCAAAAGTGCACTGTACACATGTCCAGTTAGCACGGAACGGTCGTCAGAAGGAAAGGAAGAAGACGAAGAATCAACAAGGATCCTATAGAATGTCTCACACCGCATAGAACAAAAATAAAATAACAACATACTTGACCTAAAATAGGTGAGACAGTGCATAAGCTGAAAACAAACTATCATAGCAGCGGAAAATCCAAATACAGCTTATGTTCCACTTCATCATTATTAAAACTTTTCAAACTATCTCTAAAGGTAAAATCAAGATAAGAGAGGTACACTACTAATGCCCAAGTAGTGACCACCAACGACACAGGGAGAATATCTATATATATCATACGTGGAAGCCTCCTGCTCGCCTTCGGATCAGCTACTCTTGCATAACCAGCTAACCTGTCTCTAGTCTGCTAGTTTAGGAGCACCCAGAGTAATAAGAAGAGACATAAAACTCTGGGTCAGACAAAAGTCGGGTGTGAGCGATAAGCAGCTAAACAGAACAATAACATGTATACTAAACCATACCTGAACCCGGACCTGCAACCAAAGAGTTATCACTACATACTGTACAACACTCTGAGGTGCCACTGATCAAATGGTGTAAAGATAACGGGGGTGGGGGTGTGCATGTCATAGTGATGGCAAACAATCAAGCATAGCAACCATCCTCACATCTCTCACTCGGTGCGTAAAGCATACGATATCCACCACTTCGACACCCCAATACTTTGCTATGATCACTCTGCCCCATGAAGTCACAACGGCTTCACTGCACTGATCCATAGCCACTAATCCTTCACTATGTCCACTTTACCCAATGGAGTCGTACATACCCCACTGCACTAGCTCATAGCCTTACTAATCCTTTACTATGTCCACTCTACACCATGGAGTCACCATGGAGTCACAATGGCTCCACTGCACTGGCTCATAGTCTTGCTACGATCACTTTGCCCCTCGAGTCATGATGACTCTACTGCACTGATACGTAGCCCGTCATTCCTTTTCAGTGGTGAATCAAAGTTATGAACGTCGACAACTCCTTAGCACGCATCCCATAACAAAGCCCAATCATGAAGTGAACTCATTGGTTCCCCACTGGATCCTGAGCTCTATCTTCCATTTGGGCTACCTTTGCATCTCGGGATATTGGTCATCACTGGATCGGTTCGGTTCTCAGCCCTTCTTCTCTGTCGGTTCGGATCGTTCTCTTCCAGGTGCTCCGGGTCGGGTCATGGCCTCCAAGTCCCTTCGTAGTACATTGGTTCGGTTCATAAGCTCTCTGGCATGTCGGGTCGGTGTACCCTTGCTCCATCGGTTCGGTTCGGGTTCCTGGTCTCCGATCCGATCCACTTCCCCTTCCTCTTCTGTTCCGATCCCTTTCTCTTCCCTTCAATTGATCTGATTCCCCCTTCTTTAGCTCGGTCCGATCCCAGTTCAACCATTGTGGCCTTTCTTTTTGCCATACTTTCCCTTGTGCCAAGCCTCGTTTCGGTTCGGTGATCCCTTGCCCAGTCCACTATCTGGTCCGAGCCCATTCCCCCAATCCGATCCGAAAGCCTGCACCATTTTCCTGCAACATTCCAGCGAGTGTTTTACACCATTCGACGGCGTTTTCGACCATTCTAACTATTCTAATCAATCACAAAGCATACCATACAGTCATAGCAACAAGTAGAAGTGACCACAAACACCAAAACATAAATATGATATGTTAAAATGGATCAAACATAGCCAAAACCTGATATTTTCCCTTAAACATGTTCAAGCATAATTAACGATAGGATTAGCAAAACTTAACCAAATTAACCCAAGTTCATATCAGAGATCTAAAACATCATTTAAGAATTTATAAGTATTTTTCCAGATTTTTATCATGTTTAAATTCGCTAGTTAATACTAATTACCCTTAATTAACCATAATTAGTGAGGAACTATGCAAATCACTCACCTTAGCCACAAATAAACCTTAGATCTGAAATAAATCTCTGATATGGTGTGAATACCAATGCTAAACAGCACCTCTAATCTTGATTTGGTGAAGATCTCCCTTTATTTGACGTTGCTAAGCTTAATCCTTGATTAGAAAGTGATTTGGAGGTGATTTAGAGGTTGGAGGCCAATTTTAGGGTTTCTAAGAGGTAAGTGGAGGCTTGAAAACTGAAATGGAATGAAATCCTAACTCTTTTCAGCCTCCTCATAACCCTAATCCCGAAATGGGTTATGGGCCCATTCACTAATAACCCTATTTAGCCCGATTAAGCAGTTTTTCACCTTCCAAACCTTATTTCAGCCATATCTCCGAAACAGTAAGTCCGTTTAGCTATTATGACCACTCTACGGAAAGGTAAACCATCAAACGAATCTAATGGAAGTGGTTTCAGGTCAAAATTCCTTTCCAATCAAAAGTTATGGCCGAAACAAGATCAGCTAGGGGCAAAACGGTCATTTAAAAATCGGCAAAAATCATGAGCATGGGAAATGACCCCAATGGTCGTTTTCCAAAGCCACATGACCATACGACATCATAAAAGAAAGAAATAAATATTCTACGATCCTCCGATGCGTAGAATGCAGGTTGTTACACATGCCCCAGTCGGTTTGCGCCGCCCACACCGTCCTCCACATTTGGATCTCTTACAATAAGTCAGTAAGCATGTCCCTTCTCTGCCTAGTACGAATTACTTTGTTTGATACCTACTCCGGGTTACTGACTGAAATAGGTCCCACACAATATGATTCAAGCTCTCCCCTTTGTCTTGTATCCCCCACTGGGTTTTCACTAACTATGTATACCACTAGTTGTCTTTAATTACATAGCCTTGTTTATGTCTACCGGTTATGCTTACACATAGGTGTCTTTAATACATAACCCCTAATCTTTCAACTGGTTATGCTTACCTATAGGTGTCTTTAATTACATAACCCTATCACTTTTACAAGTTATGTTTATCCTAAAAGGTGTCCTTAATTACATAACTTTATTATTTCCACTGATTGTGTATACCACTAGGTGTCTTCAATTACATAACCTTAACGGGTTAAGTTTGTGGGCCAATATGTAAATATTATCCATTCCCTCTTCAGATTTACTTAACCCACCCCTCAACCATGTTTACTTAACCCCCAACTTAAATTTAAGTTCACACAATCCCTATGGATTAACTTAGGTTAAGTAGTCCAATTCTTTACCATGTCCATTTACTGTTTCAGAATAGGCCAGACCACCCACATTAGACCTACAACATGTGGATGCTGGATATGTCGGTCGGGTCCGGGCAGACTTATTGCACGGTTGGGACAAACATCGTGTCATAGCCCGATTTGTATTTACGTACTTAGACCTCCCACATTAGGTTCAACAATAGTGGCTGCTGGATATGTCAGTCGGGTCCGGGCAGACTTCCACCACTAATGCAACCTAACCTCGTGTCATAAGTACAATTACAATCCCTAACTGTAATTACTAGACATTCCATATTTAATTAATTTACCAATTAATTAATCCTTTCCTTTTTTAGGTGTCAATACCTTTTTTACCCAACAATTTGAATTACATGTCCAAAAATGTTCATATTCAAATTATGCCATTTTAACCCTTTTTTCCCCTGTTCCTTAACTAGCACCCACACAAAATTGGCAACATGCGTAGGCTAGACAATAGCTTAGTCATAAACAATAATAGGGAATATAATGGAAATATAACTAAAATGATCATCTTGGCATAACCATAAACTCGTATGATATTAAGGTGAACATACATACTAGCATGGACATGAAATTGTCATTATAACAAGGTGGACATAAAACTGATGAACTATGATGACACTATATCTAAAGTAGCAATTTAGATGTCCAATCGGTTTAGATCTAACATAATAACCTAAGGTGATAATTTAGATCACATAAAATAGATCTAACATGTTAACATAAAGTGACAATTTGGATCATATAGAATAGATCTATCATGTTAACATAAGGTAACATTTTAGATCACATAGAATAGATCTAACAAGATAACATAAGGTGACAATTTAGATCACATAAAATAGATCTAACATGTTAACATAAGGTGACAATATAGATCACATAGAATAAATCTAACATGATAATATAAGGTGACAATTTAGATCACATAAAATAGATCTACACACATCCACATCATAGCATATCATAAAAGTTATAAACCACGATCCTCAATAATAACATAGTAGAACAATTCACAATTGAATTGGATCTAGAGAAATAGATCTATCATAAGATCTAACAACAACATAGATTCAAGGTTTACAACGTATCCAAATCACAGTCTTTCATAATTCACTTTTATTTATCTAAACTTAAAAGCAACTAGATCTCACTATGACTGGATTGCTAAGATGATAAAAATGGTGCTAAGTCTATGCTTGAATCCAAGAATTTGATATGCTTTATATGATAGAAGAAGATGAGAGACCCTAGTTCAGTTCAGACTCCGGCAGAGTTTGGCCGCCATGATTTCTAATGAAGAAATATGTGAAATAGTTATGCATTTGTAGCTGCGGAACCCTCTGGAACTAACTACCACATAAGCCCTAGGGTAAATCAGGTCGCGGGTCGCCTCCCACTTAGGCAAAGGCGCGAATACCAAAAAAAAACTATTCTGGGCGGACTTTACAGGTGCACCAGTATAAAAATACATGGGCGCATTTGTCAAGTGCGCTTGGAATTTCTTCTTTTTATGCCAAACTTCTATCGTCCATAACTTCTTCATACGTTATCTGTTTTACGCAAACCAGGTGTCTATCTTAACCATAATTTCGAGACGGACGGAATGGCGTATTCCGTTTCCCTTAATTCAAAATATTAAATTAATTATTTTTTAATTTATCCACTTTAATGTTGTTAAAATTTTGGGGTGTTACAAGACGAGTCTTCGGATCGGTATGATAGCGAATGTCGAGATGCTAACCATCATGGCTTGCGATGTTTAAGAGTGAAAGGTTACCGTCTGGAGATGTATGCTAATGCCTTTGCTACATTGTGATGGTAAGTCGACTAAACTATAGATTTTTTTCATATCTTTCTGTTATTGATGATAATGGTTCTCTGTTGGTTGTAGTTCAGATGCGCGACAGTGCCTTGTCAAACCAGGATTGTTTCAGGTTTGGTAATGTATATGACCACCATCATGTGCAATCCCGATGGAATCATTTCCTAAGTGATACGCTCCCTATGGGGAATCAACACTGAATTTTCCTTAGGAGAAATAGATGAACATAGAGTTAGGGATTGCAGAATGGATCATTAAGGCAAAACTAACACTAGAGGGTGGTGAATAGTGTTTTTGAAAAATCAAACAAAATCCAAAAACTAATACAATCTACTATTTGAATCAAACACCACAGATACAATCACAGACACAGAATCAAACACAAACACAAAGATAAAAAAATAAAATGCAGAAAAGGAAAGAACACACCAGATTTTATATTTGTTCAGAACTGTTCCTACGTTCAGTCCCATGCAACGCTTGACTGCACAGAGTTTTATTACTATATCAATATCCAGTTACAATCCTCTCCTTGATTTCACGGCTACAAGGGATACCACCGATTCCACACACACTTGATCAAGTATACTTTCTTTAATTTTACGGTGATAAGGGATACCACCGATTCTAACCTCCTTGATTTTACGGCTACAAGGGTTATACTGATTACATACACTTCTCAAATGATTACAATACCCCTATAACTCTTCAATAGAACTTTGATTCAGAGAGTGATGAGTAGAGAGTGAGAAGAAGTTTTATGTAAGTAGAATTGAATTCTGCAGAGTATAAGTGTAGAAATCATAAAAATGAGAAGATATAATAGTGTAAAGAAAGGATATGAAGATGGAGAAGAAGAATTATGAATTTTTTTAGAAATTAGCCTCTATTTATAAAATTTGAAAGGTTGCAACGTTTCTGCAATGTCACAAATAGTGAAAAGACACTTCTTTCAATTTTCAAAAAGTGACAGTCATATGTCGACATGGGCATAAATGTATGTTGACATATGCATGTGTAAAACTAAATTTTGAGCATTTTTGAATTGTTTAAACATATATAATTCTGGAAATTCTTGAATTAAAATATAGTGTTATAAATGAATATTATAAAGTAGAAAATCATATGAAAACATAAATATAAACTATACAAATATATTTATAAAATTATACAGTTAAAATCATATAAATATAAAGTATGTAATATATAAACACAACAACAAAAAAACCATATTACAACGGTGCAAAAACGTTGTAAAAAGTTTTTACAACGGTGGAGCCACCGTCGTGTATTAATAAGTTATAATATACTTATAATTTTTACAACGTTTCTACACCGTTGCAGTACCATTGTAAAATAAGATATTTAACAACTTTTACTCACAGTTGTAATAACTTTTATTACAACTTTTACTTTCCGTTGTTATAGACATTTAAATACCATAAGATCATAAGTATGACAACTGGTGATTACCGTTGTGACTTCCAAAATATTACAACTCTTTCACACCGTTGTAAAATGATTTATTACTACTTTTTTTTGTTGTTGTAACTTATATACACCTTACTAATATAAAAAATTCATATATATTAATAATAATATGATTCATATTTCAATGCAACAAATATAACTATACGGAATCATTCATATATATTAATTAACATAATATACGATCAACATACACATAATACATCACCAACTAAACCTGTCACAGAAAACATAACCGTTTCAAAATACGTACATCGATCTAACACAAAAGATACATAAGAAAGATAGAAGCTTTGTCCACAAAAGATACATAAGCATACCCTACGAAAGCACTCTAGCTGAAGGCAACGTAATTTTTTGTAACACCCCACCTCCGCTAGGGTCACTCACAAGGGAATGCACTAGGTTTGGTGAAGCATTATCGAGGTAAACATGCACAGAAATATTACAAGACAGAACATATATAAAACAGTAGAATTAAAACTGTTATCCCACTTTGTGAACTGGGCAACACAAAGTCAAGATGTGAAATATTGAAGAGCTTGAAAAACACTGAAGCGGGTCGGATCGGGGCAGTGTAGCGGTTCGGATCGGATAAAGCCTGCTGTTCGGATCGGAGAACTATTGTTGTTGGAATCAGAGAGGCACGACTGTTCGGATCGGAGAGCAACCTATTTCCAGTTGGAGCAGAGAGCAACAGATCTGAGCGGAGCGGAGTAAAAACAGGAATTAGTCCTAAGTCAATCCGGGTCGGATCGGGTACTCCGATCCGAACCCCTTTGTGCATACCCTTCCGATCCGAGCCTGTCTTCCACGTCACCCTCCTGCATGAGCGCTTGGTTATTCGGAGCGGCTATGACCAGTTCCTACCCACAACGTCCACTTCTCTGATGCGTTGTCAACATAGAAATCCATCCGAACCCGAAGCTGATGGGATGGATGACATGTGGCTCCGATCCGGATCGGGTTCTGAGAAAATTCTCACCTATAAATACCCTATCTGGAGACAAAGAAAAGGATCTTTTTTCTGGCACTTTGAGAGTTCAACCACCTGCATAACCCGAATTTCAGCACTCCCGGAAAATCCAAATCTTCTTTCATTATTTGTTTTTAGACAATTGAGTGAATATAAGTGAGTTGTGAGAGAAGTTCAGTGAATATTTCATTGTAATTGCAACTACATCATTGAAAATAGTGAAAGACAAGTGGACGTAGGCATTTCTTCGCCGAACCACTATAAATCCTGTGTGTTCATTTTACTTTTGATCTTATTTTATTCTACTTTTAGTCAATTTGGGTGTTAGAGCCACTTTTTGGTCTAACATTTTGGTGCTTTCACTGAGAAATCATCTGAATTCTTTGTTTTTCGAGATTATTGTTCCACTTTTTGGACCGTTGAGTTCAAATAAGTAAATCCTCAAGTTTCGACGCTCTTAGATATTTGTTGAAGTGATTGTTGAAGAACCATGGCCAAAGGAAAAGGCAAAGAAGTTCAATCTGGTCGAGGAAATGGAGCCAGCGAAGATTAGCAAAATGCGGTTGTGACTAGGTCTTGTGGGCAGAGTTCAGCAGCAGGACGAATCGATGCAGGAAACCCGAACCGCCTACAAGGGGAGAGCTCCGATCTGATCCGGGTAGGAGATTCTAAAGCAGTGCATTCCCCCAACCTGAACCGACCCGAGCAGCTTGCCATGTACCGACCCGACCTAGCATCCCAGTTCCGACCCGAATAGGCTCCCCAGCTCCGAACCGACCAGATTTCTCATCTTCGAACCGACCCGTCACTTGGTGATGTTGGAACCTCTACTCAAGTCCCTACAAATGCTCCAGTTCCAGCCACCAGGGTTAATAATCAGGTCAATCCATCCGCGCCCATTACTCAAGGAGATTTCTCGCGCCTGCTTGACATGCTTGAGAGTACTAGAGGGGCTATGAAAATCCACGAGCACACCAATCTCATGATGCAGGAAAATATGAGGCTCATGAGCAGGGAGATTAGCGAACTCCGTCGACAGAGAACCCCCTCACCGGTTCGTCACACACCAGTGGATCAGTCTTCATCTTCCGAGGAAGAGCGGCCCCGTGAACGAAGGCCACTCGAACGACCTCATAATTTGGAGCAGTTGACATTCGTATCTTTGGGGTCTCGCGAGGATATTGCACGAGCACTAGGAAACAATGATCCCACTCAGGGGCAAAGGCTCCAATCCCCTCCTCCCAAGATCGACCGGGAGCGTAGGGAACGGAGTAGAGCAGAAGCAGCACAAAGAAGAAGGGCATCTCCTAAACGGGAGCCCAGAAGGAACCCGGATACCAGGGCCAAGGAACCTGAACGGCCCCTAACTAATGCTGATGTACAGGCAATGGTGCGTCGGATTATGTCCGAGAGCCGGAACTATACCAATGAAGATTATGGCATTGAGCGAAGCCATACTCCTTTCGCTGACGACATCCTCGACTTTCAGTTTCCCCGGCGTTTTAATCTGCCACAGATGGAAAAGTACAATGGGAGAACTGATCCGGGACAACATTTGATGCGATATTCGTGGCTCATGAATGCTGCTGCTGCCCCTGATGCGGTGAAGTGTAAAGCATTCCCGATCTATTTAGAAGATGTGGCGCTGTTTTGCTTTACCCGACTTCCCCCTCGTTCGGTTTCGAATTATAGGGAACTGAGCTAACGTTTTATGAATCAGTTCCGACTCCATACCCGAAAGTCCAAAAGTGTTATTGAATTATCAAGAATTAAGCAGGCGCCAGGAGAGTCTTTGAGGTCATATCTTGACCGTTTTAACTTAGCCGTGACTGAAGTTAGTGACCCGCATGAGCCCACCATTTTGATGGCATTAAAGGAAGGAGTTGATCCTGAATCCGAGTTTAGGGATTACCTTTCTGGGAAGACGCCCTCCACGAGAGAGATATTCTATGAAAAGGCCGATATTTATTTAAGACGAGAGGAGGCCAGGGCAAACCGAAAGAGAAAGTCTGAAGCGGCTTCAAAAGAAAATGTGTAGAGTAACGTCGCCGTGAAGCAGTCTGGGGAAAGTTCCGGAAAGGTTGAAGTAAATGTGGGAAACAAGGGTGGAAACAACAATGCTGGAAACGGGGGCAACAACAATAACCGTAATGCGAACGGTAACAGAAGAAATAGAAATAGGGGAAGTGATCCTAGCAAAAGACCCCGATTCCAGACTTATGAGGACTATACACCGTTAAATGACACTCTGGAGAACGTTTACCTGGATACGTACAACGTTTTTCAATATAAAAGACCACCACCTCGTGACTCGACAGTGAAAGAAATGGCAACTGGGAAGTTTTGTTTGTTTCACGGAACTCATGGGCATTCAACCAACGAATGTCGGCATTTGAGAGATGTGATTGAGAAGCTGCTGCGCGAAGGGAAACTGGATGAATATAAGGTTGCCCCGAGGGATAGGGGGCAAGGAGAGCTGGCTCCAAAACAGATTCAACCTGTTCCCAAGCCTACATCTCAGCAGAAAGGCAAGGGAATTGTTATCAACTCCATAGTGGGTGGACCTCACCCAGCAATCCGTAGTTTTAGAGCAATGGATCAATATGTAAATGCTGCCAAGCACGTAGATGTGAATGAAGGTGATGATTTGGAAGATATCGCCCCCATAAAACAACAGAAGACAATGTTTGACGACGTGGTGTTCCGCAGCAGAGATAATACTGGGATCCAATCACCCACTGATGATCCGTTGGTTATTACTACCACCATTGGGCCGGCCTTGGTTCATAAGGTATTAGTAGACAACGGAAGTTCTGTCAATATTTTATTTAAAAAGTCATTCGATCAGATGAAACTTGAATCTGAAGATTTGAAGCCATGTGAAGGATGGATCAGAGGCTTCAACGGGGCGTCAACAGCTCCCATGGGATACATAGAATTGCCCGTGACCTTGGGGCAAGGAGAACGCCGAAGAGTGCGGATGCTTCAGTTCGTAGTGTTGGACGTAGATTCTCCTTATAATGCATTTTTGGGAAGGCCTGCCCTTGCTGAATTCAGGGCTTGCATCGCCCCTTGGTGTTTATTGCTTAAGTTCCCAACTGAAGCCGGAACTGGAGTAATGAGAGGGGATCAAGTTTCTGGACGGGCCTGCTATGTTGCCGAATTAAAGATGTTGATGAAAGGACTTAACATCGAGAGTAAAGATGCCTCGCCTCCCCCAAAGGGGGGCTCAGCATAGCAATTAGAGAAATCGACCCCGAAGGAGTTGCCTAAAGGAACGCTTGAAGACCTGGATCCCAGAAAAGATGAGGAACCAGAAACTAGAAATGCAACTCCTAATGAAGCGACAGTGGAAATTCCCATTGATGAAGTTGATCCAACAAGAGTTTTGAAGATCGGGTCTCAATTGGATCCATGTCGGGCCAAAGAACTAGCGGATTTCCTGAAGGCGAACTTGGACGTGTTTGCCTGGACCCACGCTGACATGTGTGGGATATCGTCATCTATCATAAGTCACTCACTAAATGTGAACCCGAAGCATCCGCCTGTGAAGCAAAAGAGACGTATGCTGGGCCCAGAGAGGTCGGCTGCTCTCAAAGAGGAAGTGGAGAAGCTGAAGCAGAACGGATTTATTCGAGATTCGACATATCCCGACTGGATATCGAATCCCGTTTTGGTAAAGAAGCCGAATGGAAAGTGGCGGACTTGCATTGATTTTTCAGACTTGAACAAAGCTTGCCCAAAAGATAGTTTCCCACTTCCCAGGATTGACCAGCTTGTAGATTTGACAGCAGGTCATGAACTTCTCTCTTTCATGGATGCATATTCTGGGTACAACCAAATTCCTATGCACGTGCCAGATGAAGAACATACGAGCTTCATTACGAATCTGGGGTTGTATTGTTATGTTGTGATGCCATTCGGATTGAAAAATGCCGGAGCCACTTATCAGCACTTGGTGAACAGAATGTTTTATAATCAAATAGGGAAGACTATGGAAGTTTACGTGGATGATATGCTTGTCAAATCGAAACAGTCCTCCAGCCATACGCAAGAATTGGCGGAAATGTTTGGTATCCTACGAAAGTATCGGATGAAGTTGAATCCTTTGAAATGCTCATTTGGAGTGGCATCGGGAAAGTTCCTAGGCTTCATTGTGAGCTCCCGAGGAATTAAAATCAATCCTAGCCAAATAGCAGTGATTAGAAACATTGAAGAGCCGAGGAGAATTAAAGACGTCCAAAGTCTTGCAGGGAAAGTAGCTGCGCTGAGTAGATTTATCTCTAAAGCCACAGACAAATGCGTCCCGTTTATTGATTTGATTAAAAGGGGAAAGAAGAACTTCAAGTGGACTCCGGACTGTGTTGAGGCCTTTCGAAATTTATTGGAACTGCTAGAGAAACCGCCGATTTTGTCAAAGCCAGTGGATCACGAAGAATTGTTTGTTTACTTGGCAGTCTCGGCTCATGCCGTTAGCACAGCCCTGGTTCGAGAAGAAGACAAAGTAAAAAGGCCAATATATTATGTAAGCAAGAAATTAGCAGCGGCAGAGCGCAACTACCCAAAGATTGAGAAGCTCGCTTACAGCCTCCTAATCGCATCCCGAAAACTTCGTCACTATTTCCAAGCTCATCCCATAACCATATACACTGACCAGCCCCTAAGGCAGGTGTTGCAGAGACCCGAAGCATCGGGAAGGTTGATCAAATGGAATATAGAATTAAGTCAGTTTGATTTAAATTTTCAACCACGAAGGTCGATCAGGGGGCAAGCTCTGGCAGATTTTATAGTGGAATTCACCATCCCAGAGGAGGAAGTAATCGATGACAGAGTGGTTAAGTCTGAGGATGAGTTAAAGATAGATCCATGGAAGCTATACACAGATGGAGCCAAGAACGACCGAAGGTCCAGAGCTGGAATCGTCTTAGTCACTCCTGAAGGACGGTCGTTATATTACGCTATACGATTATAATTTTCGGCGACTAACAATGACTCTGAATACGAAGCCCTGATTGCCGGGCTGAAGCTTGCTAAAGACCTCAGAGTAAAAATGTTGGACATATTCTGTGATTCCAAAATCGTTGTTTGCCAAGTGCGAGAGGAATTTATGGCTCGGGGACCTCGACTTATCGCCTACCTCAGGAAAGTGAGAGAGCTATTGAGCAGCTTGGAGCGGTACAATATAACACATATCCCAAAAGCCAAAAACTAGAAGGCAGATAGGCTGGCAAAGCTGGCTAGTTCCGACAATCCAGAAGAGACTGAAATAATTCCAATTGAAACGTTGGAATCGCCAAAGTTTGAGTCGATGGAAATTGAGTTCGCTTTCGAAGCGGAACCGGAGAAGGAGGCGTGGATGACCCCAATAAAGAATTTCCTTAAGAACGGGACACTCCCATCAAAGAAGAGTGAGAAAAGGGCTGTAGTTCGCAAGGCTACCAGATATGTCATGCAAGATGATACTCTTTATAGGCAAGGATTTTCTATGCCCCTGTTACGATGTATAGCACACGACGACATCAAGCGTGTACTAAGAGAAGTGCACGAAGGTGAGTGTGGAGATCATACAGGAGGACAGACTTTAGCGAAAAAGATATTGCGATACGGATACTTCTGGCCCACAATTAATAAAGATGCAGCTGATTATTCACGACGCTACGATAAGTGCCAGAGATTCGCCAAAATCCCCAGAGCACCGTCGACCCAACTCAAATCAATGGTGAGTCCTTGGCCATTTGCCACGTGGGGAATTGATATCATTGGAGTTCTACCGATTGCTAAAGGAGGAGCGAAATATGCAATAGTCGCTGTGGACTATTTTACGAAGTGGGTAGAAGCTGAGCCCTTGACCAAAATCACGGCAAGAAAGGTGATAAGTTTCGTGGATAGAAATATTATATGCCGGTTAGGGATCCCAAGGACCATTATAACTGACAACGGGACCCAGTTTGATGGTACTGAATTCAGAAATTTCTACTAGAAGTATAAAATCGACAAGCGATACACTGCGGTTGCTTATCCGCAGTCGAATGGGCAAGTTGAGGCAATAAACAAAGTAATAAAATCCATCCTCAAGAAACGGTTAGAGCACGCAAAGGCAAAATGGGTTGACGAATTGCCCCTAGCTTTGTGGGCATATCGGACAACATTTAAGACGGCTACTGGTCATACCCCTTTCTCTCTCTCTTTTGGCTCAGAAGCAGTAATTCCAGTTAAGCTGGAAGTCCCTTCCCACAGGGTGACGTATTATGACCCGATGACGAATCGGGCACTCTTACTTGAGTCTCTTGATGAAATCGAAGAAAAGAGGGACGAAGCGGATTTGCGTGCTGCAAGGCATCGACGTCAGATGGCATGCTATTACGACAAAAAAGTTCGCCTTAGGACTTTTGAACCAGTAGATTTGGTGCTAAAGAGAGTCTTTCCATCCCTTCCTCACCTCGGTCCAAAGTGGGAAGGACCCTTTGTCATCCAACAGAAACTTGAAAAAGGAACCTTCAAGTTAACGACCGTAGATGGCGAAGAAGTCCCTAGAGCATGGAATGCCCAACACTTGATGCGATATTTGGATTAGAAATGTTGTACTCTTTGTTATTTTTCTTATGAACTCTGTAATAAGGCACGACTTGCCTTGGGAAAATCTGATGATATGAATAAAGGACTATAAAGTGGATGTAGGCTACGACTTAGTAGAACCACTATAAAAATATTGTGTGTTATTTACTTTTATGCATTATATATATACATTCATTGACTATTTTGTTGTGATTATGGAATACAAGATGATTCAAAACCTGAAAAGGTTGAAGACAGTTTAAACATAAGAAAAGGCACAACGGCTATTTGTGCGACAAGACATAAAAGAATGAGAAAACGACATTCTTAACTCTAACTCTCCAGAGAGGGAGAGAGTATAAAAGCGTCTCCGACTGAGCGCTGAGAAAGATATTCTTCCCCGCTGAAGGATCGGAAGGCGATAAAATGACATTCTTAACTCTAACTCTCCAGAGAGAGAGAGAGAGAGTATAAAAGCGTCTCCGACTGAGCACTGAGAAAGAGATCCTTCCCCGCTGAAGGATCGGGGAGTGAATAGATTGCTAAGCTTGAACTCTAACTCTCCAGAGCGAGAGAGAGTATAAAAGGACGGGAAGACGACGTCCTCCGAGGCATGAAGGTGCACCCAGACAAGGGACCGCCTCAGTAAGAACTCTAACCTGAGTATAAGACAGGAGAGTATAAAAGAAATGCCAGAAAAAACAATAGGCACTGACGACACAGAAAATGCTATCCCGTCAGAAAATCGGGAGCATTCAGATTGCTTGATTAAGCCTTAAATAATTTGTGAGAATTGACTGGGGGCATATATGTATACACATATTTCCTCCCTCCGTAACTTCATTTCATAGCTATAGTATGACAGGCATTTTTACATAAGTACAGAACTACTGACAAACAGACATTGCAGAAAATGAATTATTTTTTATTTACGAATAAATGAATTTGTACAGGAAAATAGCTAAAAAAGAAGGTGCAAGAGCCACTCTTGTAGCAGCAATTGTTGGTTCACTAAATGCTAAAACGACACAAGGCAACCCTCTATTTAGATTTCGAGTGAGCCTTGGACTTCTTGGCGGCTTTCTCCGCATCCTTTGCCTCTTTCTCGGCCTCTGTCAAGATTCGTTTTGATTTCTTCTTTCCTGAAGATGCGGTGCTGGAACCGGTTGACTTCTTCCCGAAGGGCGGAGCGCTGGAATCAAGAGAAGATTTTTTAGTGAGTTCCTCTGTAATAGATCTAGTTGATAGCTTAACAACTAACCTTGATCCCGCATCCACAACTGCGAGAGGCTTGAGGGCTTCAGGGTCTAGTTCTTCGGCTTTTAATTGCAAGCGTTTATCTTGATCAGCTTTCATTGCAGCCAAAGTAACATCATCAGCATTTTTCGACTCCCCGACTATTGCCACCTATGGATCCTCCTCATGTCCTCCGTCGCCGCCATCGTCCTTTAAGGCTGCTATCATTTCTTCATCGCGGGGAGTTTCAGCCTTAGAAGGTTCGCTTCCTCCTCCCAAATCTATAGGAGCAGCCTTGTCCTTCCCTTCTTTTGCCTTCTCCGAAGGTTCTGCCCCAGATGCTGCTCCTGAGTCACCTCCGTCTTTCTGAATGGCTCAACACCTACAGAGTGAGAAGCAACAGTTATCAACTCAGGAGAAAATAATGAGTTTTTCATCGATTGCTCAATCACGTGGCGAAAGGTAGAAATAGCCTTGACGAATTGAGGAGAAAAGGTAGGGATACCTTCTGAAGACTTCTCGGCAGGGGTAACTACTGTCTCTGATGCCGTTTCAGGAATAGGGGATAGCAGAGTTGTTCGGGGGATTCCCGGGTTTTCAGGGTCATACCCCTCTACTTCCGAAGTTGCAGGGGCAGTAGAAGAGGAACCAGCTTCGAGAACATTCTTCTGTTTAGTCCTCCGCCTCTCTTCTTCCATAGCGTCAGCAATGAGGCGGCGCCCTTCAGCTAGGCGTTCCGGCTCATCATCCCTCAAGTATTTCTCCATTAGCTTATCTTCATCGATGGAATCGACCTTGAGCTCCTCTTTTTCCCACTCGACGATCTAATTCCATACTTGAACTAGAGTGGATGGGTAATCCTCGATCCAAGAAATGTTTCGGCGACGGATGATATGTGCGAAGAATTCAATCATTAATTCGCCGAATCCCTGAATTTCTGTCTCCGCCTCTGACAGTTGTTGGCGGGCCTCCTCCGCAGATTTGATAGCACACTCAACGTTACCCTCTGCCAGGGCAGCTCTGTTCTCTGCCTCCATTAGCTTTGAAGCCAAGTCAACATTTTTCTTTTCTAGCTCAGCATTCTTCTTTGCTAACTCGGCATTTTTCCGTTCGAGGTCAGTGTAAGCAAGGCGCGTCTTAGCAGCTTCTGACTTAGCATCATCAGCTTGCTTTTTTAACTCAGAACGCTCTTGAGTGTGAGATTCAAGCAAGTCATGATAACATTTTTGCATATCCTCAAATTGTTGTTTGAAGTTGGTAGCGTCCCTCTGAGCAATAGCAAGCTGGGCCTGTGTGTCCTCCAAATCTTTACCTAGGTTCTTTAAGGCCTTTGCATCTTCTTCCGCGGTTTTTTGCATTGAATCAGCATTCGTGATTAGAGTACGGATAATTCTGGAAAGGTTGCGTGAATATTTAAACATCTCAGAATACTGTTTTTCAACTGCGTCTATCTTTGCTTTGGCCTCGTCTGCCCAACTGGAAGAAATAGGTTCGAGGGCAGGTAAAAAAGTCAAAGTCTTGAAGTAATGTTCAGGAAATTGCTCCTCCAAATACGCTAGCTTGATTGCAGCCTCCGCATCTAGTGGTGGAGGAGCGGGGATCGTTAATTCAATGTCCCTGTGTGTGGAGGATTCAATAGTTTCTTTGTCTGTCCTAGGTCGTTTAGTAGCAGGGACCTTGCGTTTACTTCGAGACTCAGTATCTTTTGGAGGACTTCTCTCTCTGCTACGCTTTTCGTGGGAAGAGGTGGAGTCTTTCGATTGTGGCCTGTCCTCTTCCCTACGACTTTGATAACCTTTATATTTTTCTTGGTCCGACCGAACGGGAGAGCGAGAACGTGAGGGTCGAGGGCGATAGGGTTCATAAGGCCTTCTCTCCTCCCTACCGCGATCATCATGGCGATCATACTCGATATCTTGAGGTGGATTAGACATGCTGCGGCGAAGCTTCCTGATATCATAGTAAGATCGGGACATCATGCCTGCACAATAAGACAAATGAAATTCAGAATCAATATTTTCACAGAGAGAGAGGTGCAATAAATGCTCAGGCTATTGTATAAAGTGTGTCCTAAGTGATGTGTTTCCACCCAACCAACCCGAGTCTGAAGCTAAACTAGTACGGGCAGGCTCTTTGGCCTTAGCAGGAGTAGTCTCTTCAGAAGAGGTGAAGACTAAAGGATCCTTCCTAAAATCCTCTGAAGTGTATATAGTTTCAGGTAAGGGGAGATGTAACACCCCGCCTCCGCTAGGGTCACTCGCAAAGGAATGCACTAGCTTTAGAGGGGCATTATTGGTAAACATGCACAGAAATGTCACAAGACAGAACATATAAAATGGCGGAAGTAAAATCGAACTTTCATAAACATTAATAATTAAGGTCTAAAGCCTTTTACATCAGAGTACATCAAAACCTGTCTTGTAATAATAAAGAAGCATTAAGACTTTTCCATAAATTATTCCCCAAATAAAACAGTAAAGTAGCCATAGCCAAGAAAAGTCCAAGCCATCCATGATGACCTTCAAGCAGAAGAAGTCTGAACTAAACAACAGTATTTCCTCCCTGTAACCTGGGGGGGAAACGGAAGACAAGAAGCGAAAGAAAACGGGGTCAGTCATAAAGACTGGTAAGCCCTATCTACTATCAGCATATAAACTAGTAAAGTTAACTGGCATGAGGAACTGAGATGAACATAAGCATGATAACAAGATAGATAAGCTAAATCAGAATAACAGGATAACTACTGAACTAAGGTATCATGATAAACTACGGTGTCATGATAAATCAAGGTATCATATCGTCAGACTTCTATCAAGTATACTATCCCAAGGTATCTACCCCGTCTAACATTCCACGGTATCTATTCCGTATATTCTTCCTGGTTCTAACATGTATATTGGCTCTGCACCCTCCGTACTAGTATCCCAGCCTTGTTATGTGTTAACCATGAATGTCCCTTACTCAAAATCGTGTAATGGTCCATGTCAACCTAACATATCGCATATATAGGTTACTCAAATCATATGTTTCTTTCCATGTATATAAGTTCAGTCCTTTGCCGTACCTCGTACGGGCTTCCTCATGTCGTATTATCCTTGAAATCGTTTGGACTGTCACCCTTGTTCTAGCTAGGCTCTTCCATATGAATCTTCGTTTGAACTACTAGGACTTACGCCACCTGGCACCACTAGGGATTTCGCTTGCCTATTGCACGCTTTCGTATTTTGGTTTGGGTTAAACCACCTAGGCCACTAGGGATTACGCTAACCCTCAACCGCGCCCTTTTTCCCACGCATTCATCGTGAATCGTTTTTCTATAACTGTATGCACATGTATCACATCGTGCCATCCGAGTCCTGTCACAGGGAAAAACAAGAAATACAGGACTCGGTCGGGAGCTTTAGATTTATCTGCCGATGCAGATACTAAGGTCTGCTTTTCTACACGTGGCTATGGTCCCACGAGACCCCTCCCTCAACTAGTGAAAGGCAACACAAGAGAAAATCTTGCATGAGAACTACACTCCGGCCAGCCCACATCCTACGGCCTACCTCACCCATAATTAGATAGCAATTATGGTCTGTTGGGTGTTCCCTGCCTTTCCGTACGTACACGCTTGACTCAAGATGGTAGATGATCGACGAACTTGCTATCTCGGGCACCTTATGTATTCGTCGACTCACTGCTATCCACCCCGGTCTTTAGGTCGCTCGCATAGCAACCAAGGCATATTCTTGGTTCTTCTACCGTAGACCTCAACCTCTCGTGAGCCTAGAATAATGACCTGGCAGCTCACAGAGGGATCCCAAGAATATCCTCACGTTCCCCGAAGCCGCTGCTTCGTTACCCAGTTCGTTGGAGCCTTTATCTAAATCAGATAGCCTACTCCTACACGCATACTTAAACGTTGACCTAACGTATCGGGTTACTAATCTATCTAAGAAATGGTCCAAATTTCCTTGACTAAGAATTATTACTTAGTCTCCCTTAACTAAGGTTTACCACTTAGCCTTATTTCCATAATCCTTGTTAACTATGGTTATTTACCTAATCCTCCGAATTAGGGTTTATCTATTGGGTTAAGTGTCACTTAAGTTCATAACTTAGCCCGTCTACAAACCATGTCAAAATTGGCTAAGTATCCAAGTCCAAGACTTAACCCTACAAACCATGTGTCAAGTTGGCTAAGTATATTAAGCAATCCATAACTTAACCTCGTCTAATTATCATTTTAGATTGGTTAATTATATAAATTAACTTGACCTTGTCAAATTACCGAGTCAAATCGGTCAAGCGTATTCAAGTGATTCGTGACTTAGCCTTATCATGTTTTCACGTTAGATTGGTTAAGTATAGGTCACTTAACCACATCAAACTAACGAGTTGGATTAGTTAAGCGTAAATTAACTTAACCCCGTCCAATTACCATGTTTAGATTAGTTAGGTCTGAGTTGACTTAACCCCATCCATTAACTGTATTAAACGGTTAAGTGTTACTAAGAAAATTTACTTCACCTTATCAAGTTATCGTGTTGGATTGATTAAGTGTTGGTTAACTTAATCCCGTCCCCTCGTCGTATAAAAATGGTCAAGTGTCGTTAGGCAAATCAAGTTACTTAACCTACCCAACCCTGTCATGTCGGTTAAGTGTCATTAGTCAAATTAAATTACTTAACCCATTTGTCCATGTCATATTTGGTTAAGCCTCATTAATCAAATTAACTTAACCCTATTATGTGGCATTAATTACTTAATGCACCCCAACCTCTCACATTATACTTTGTTGTGGTTACTAGTTAAGCCGGTCGGTTCCGGGTAGCTTTACACCACAACTTGGTCTAACCTCGGGTTCAAGCACAACATGACCAACTTCTCACATTGGGTCCTATTGTTTGCAACTACTAGTTAGGCCGGTCGGTTCCGGGTAGTTTTACGTTGCAAACTCAACCCAACCTCGAGTTGGCCACTTTCATGTTTAGTCTAGTGTCATGTTCATAGTCAAGATTTCAAGCAATTGGGTAGACCTAACTTAATAGGTAAATTCCCAATGGGTAGACCTAACTTAATAGGTAAATTCCCAAGCTTATGTTTTTATGCATACTTACATGTCAACTTCCATGTTATATTTCGAATCATGTTTTCAAGTATAAACACATGTCATATTTAACGTTACATGTTGTCATGTTTATACCCATTTACCCAAGTCATATTCATGTCATTATGTTTCCCCATAATGTGACCCTAACGCTTTTTTTTAAACTAGCATATACGTTCGCAACAACGTGATGGATTAAAAGAAGAGACTCGGCAAAGGAATGACAAAAATGGGTATTAAGCCACAAGTTAATCATGGTGGCAAATGAGGCACAAATGTGTTCATTAGCTTGCACGTTACATTCTTAAGCCTCAAAAACATGCATAAACCCAAACTTGGTACATAAGCGAATCATGGTGACAAAAGACATGGAATGATGGCTAGAAACTCGCATATATCATCAAATAAGGATTATGACTTCATATGCAAGGTGACATAATGATTATAAAGATTCTCATGTTGCATAATGCAACATTTCAACATAAAGGTCAAAGCTTTATGACCACAAGACCAAGGTAATGACTTTATAAGCTTGCATAAGATGATAGCATGCTACATACTAATGTTTAAACCCACTTACAACATGTCATATTAAGTTTAAAGTTCATATCTAATAGTAGGAGAAGGGCTTACATTGCTATGAAGGCCTAAATCGATTAAACTAAAGCTTGTGATGAAGCCTATGCATGCCATCACCCAAAAACCCAAAGATGGATGCTCCAAACCCACCAAAACACCATCTTTATGAACAAAGATCAAAGCTTTTGCCTTGAAATCAACTTGAGAAGCTCTCATACTAACATAGGGACTCTCTAACACTCTCATGATCATGAAACCTCTCATAGAAATGAAGTGGAGGCTAGGATAGTTGAGTGGAGGACATGAGAGTAGAAATTTGGCCATAGTTTAGTTACATGAATGAATAATGAGGATTTAGGAGAGGGTTAGGGGCTTATTTATAGATTAGGCAAGTGTTTTAGGCCATAGGATTAAACCTAGATTCAATCCAAGCCATCAAAGCATGTCTTGGGGAAGAAGTCAAGTGTAGGAACCATCTAGGGCCTTTAGATTAAAGATGAACCATGAGAACCATTCAAATGCAAAATCTGCATTTGAGCGAATCGGCCCACGGGTTGACAGCCAAACACCCTGGATTAACCCCTAGTCGACCCAGCGGGCTCGGGTCGACCTCAAAAATCGGCCGGTTCGGTTATTCCCCTCTCCCAATTCGTTGTTTTGAACATTTTTGCATATTTATTTATTTAATTTTCAATTATATATATATATATATCAATATATATATATTTCTCTGCGCAACCCATTTCACTTAATTAAGTATACTTTAATTTGGGAATTTTTCGTGAAACTTCGCGAGGCCATATCTTGGTCATACGGACTCCGATTTTCGAAAACTCGGACTCTATTTCGCGTATTTTTCCGAGACGAACGCAATGGCATAGCCCGTTTCCCTTGATTCAGATTTTACAGTTTAATTCTGCCTCCATTTATGTTATAACATGTTATTCAAAAATACGGGTTGTTACATTCTCCCCACCTTTTAGGATTTCGTCCCCGAAATTTCCAAGTTAGGAAGAACCTATCCTACCATCCATCATTCATCTACTCAAAACATCATCCATAAGCAACCATTGTCCTTAGATGATTTCTAATGCTGTATGAATATATGCAAAACGTGTGTGTACATGTTCCTTAGCTAATGCTAATGATCATGCCTGAATAATCTTTCTAATGCAAAAATATGTATAGTGCCATGAATCCAACATGTATGCAAATAGTCCTAGTCATATAGATACTATATGCGTGCACAATCATTCATTCATATGCAACAACCGCATGATAATACATTCGATTTCAACCATAAACAAGTATAAATACTCGTGCATATGCAATATGAAATGTGATCGAGTCGAGCTAGTATCTAATGTGTATTCGCGCATCCACGAGCAACCACTTGCAACCACTTGCAACCATATCAATCATAACATGTTTCAAATACATGTTTACATCCATAGGGTTCTACCTAGGATTCCCTGAAACAGGGTCGAGAAGATAAACAAGACAAATTCCTTACGGGGTTTGTAACAGAAGATAGGACCGAGAGGATATTCACAAAAGATAGCCTACAAGCAAGCTCTACAGGAAAACAGGGATGAAGGATATACTCTCAAAAAGAGATATCATGCGCGTATCTAGTCTTTGACCATCAAAGTCGTATCTCCTTGAGCTTAATTCCATTGTGCCTTGACCGTCCTTTAACTTCGCGATTTCGTATCTTCTTATTTCCTGTTTCCATAACATGAGTTGGAACTCATTTCCTCGTCGCCTCTCGTTCCACTTGCACACTTAGCGCAAACATGACTGCGTACTCATGATCTCATGCAAGCTTTCCAAAATTCACTAGTGAATCTCGGACCTCGTACCATAAGGTATTCCACGTAGTAGAACTTTCCCTTGAAAGTAAACAGATGCCAACCGGGTTATCAAGTGCACTTACTAGGGTGATTTCCATAACCCATGCATAAGTAAAATAAACCATCCGTCTTATCGGCGAACACCATCCGATCGGGCTTCAAATTTCCAATAAAGGCATCTAGGGATTCTAAGTAACTAATCATGACAGAACCCAAAAGGTCACGCGATACTTCAAGGGTATTACCAAAGCAAGCCAAGAGTTTAACTACCCTCCTTCTAAAACCGAGAGTGGCACCCCTTACTGGATAACCACTTCATCCCTAGAATCCATCCACAACTTATAAACATAAGCATTATTTCCAAGCTCAACACTTGATATAGACATTCTCAAATCCAAACAAGCCATGAGTAAATGGACCAATCTTCCAATAGGACTTGAGACAAAAACGGGATCCTCTACTACGCTAGTACTAAGGTGCAGAGACTCAACTATCGAAGCGGACTTAAAAGATGCGGTGATCAAAACAAAGTCCCGACAGGATGATAGAGAAGAAAAGCTAAACCTTTAACAAGATCGTTACCCTCCTTCTGAGGTACCCTAGAAATGAGAGCATACTATTGCCCTCCGAATGATCTTGTCCCTGTTCCATGATACTTAACTATCTGTCCCGTTTCACCATGCCAAAGGTACTCTCTCGTCATGGGTTTCATTGTTCATCTTTCTCTCTCCTTTTAGGACTCAGCCATACCAACATGTTGCTTATCCCTGAGCTCGTATCCTTTATCCTTGTTCTTACTATCCTTTCATGCATAACTCTGCAACGGTCTCTCGAGAACCACCTCCATCGTACGGGAAACACTTACGCAGCTAGAAAGACTAGTCGCAGTCAAAACCACTGTGACTACAGATGGAAGAAAGAAAGGAAAAGAGATTCAATCAAGGAAACAAGGATAATGCTAATGGCCTTTGGGGAATAGCCTTTTTCTTTTTACAAGAAAATTTTCTTGAAAAATGCTTCTTTGTAAACGGTTTTTCAAATAATTTTCAGAAGGTCTTTAAAAACTTTTGCCCAGTCTAGTAACCTTCTGCTCTGATACCAAATGTAACACCCCGCCACCGCTAGGGTCACTCGCAAAGGAATGCACTAGCTTTAGAGGGGCATTATTGGTAAACATGCACAGAAATGTCACAAGACAGAACATATAAAATGGCGGAAGTAAAATCGAACTTTCATAAACATTAATAATTAAGGTCTAAAGCCTTTTACATCAGAGTACATCAAAACCTGTCTTGTAATAATAAAGAAGCATTAAGACTTTTCCATAAATTATTCCCCAAATAAAACAGTAAAGTAGCCATAGCCAAGAAAAGTCCAAGCCATCCATGATGACCTTCAAGCAGAAGAAGTCTGAACTAAACAACAGTATTTCCTCCCTGTAACCTGGGGGGAAACGGAAGACAAGAAGCGAAAGAAAACGGGGTCAGTCATAAAGACTGGTAAGCCCTATCTACTATCAGCATATAAACTAGTAAAGTTAACTGGCATGAGGAACTGAGATGAACATAAGCATGATAACAAGATAGATAAGCTAAATCAGAATAACAGGATAACTACTGAACTAAGGTATCATGATAAACTACGGTGTCATGATAAATCAAGGTATCATATCGTCAGACTTCTATCAAGTATACTATCCCAAGGTATCTACCCCGTCTAACATTCCACGGTATCTATTCCGTATATTCTTCCTGGTTCTAACATGTATATTTGCTCTGCACCCTCCGTACTAGTATCCCAGCCTTGTTATGTGTTAACCATGAATGTCCCTTACTCAAAATCGTGTAATGGTCCATGTCAACCTAACATATCGCATATATAGGTTACTCAAATCATATGTTTCTTTCCATGTATATAAGTTCAGTCCTTTGCCGTACCTCGTACGGGCTTCCTCATGTCGTATTATCCTTGAAATCGTTTGGACTGTCACCCTTGTTCTAGCTAGGCTCTTCCATATGAATCATCGTTTGAACTACTAGGACTTACGCCACCTAGCACCACTAGGGATTTCGCTTGCCTATTGCACGCTTTCGTATTTTGGTTTGGGTTAAACCACCTAGGCCACTAGGGATTACGCTAACCCTCAACCGCGCCCTTTTTCCCACGCATTCATCGTGAATCGTTTTTCTATAACTGTATGCACATGTATCACATCGTGCCATCCGAGTCCTGTCACAGGGCAAAACAAGAAATACAGGACTCGGTCGGGAGCTTTAGATTTATCTGCCGATGCAGATACTAAGGTCTGCTTTTCTACACGTGGCTATGGTCCCACGAGACCCCTCCCTCAACTAGTGAAAGGCAACACAAGAGAAAATCTTGCATGAGAACTACACTCCGGCCAGCCCACATCCTACGGCCTACCTCACCCATAATTAGATAGCAATTATGGTCTGTTGGGTGTTCCCTGCCTTTCCGTACGTACACGCTTGACTCAAGATGGTAGATGATCGACGAACTTGCTATCTCGGGCACCTTATGTATTCGTCGACTCACTGCTATCCACCCCGGTCTTTAGGTCGCTCGCATAGCAACCAAGGCATATTCTTGGTTCTTCTACCGCAGACCTCAACCTCTCGTGAGCCTAGAATAATGACCTGGCAGCTCACAGAGGGATCCCAAGAATATCCTCACGTTCCCCGAAGCCGCTGCTTCGTTACCCAGTTCGTTGGAGCCTTTATCTAAATCAGATAGCCTGCTCCTACACGCATACTTAAACGTTGACCTAACGTATCGGGTTACTAATCTATCTAAGAAATGGTCCAAATTTCCTTGACTAAGAATTATTACTTAGTCTCCCTTAACTAAGGTTTACCACTTAGCCTTATTTCCATAATCCTTGTTAACTATGGTTATTTACCTAATCCTCCGAATTAGGGTTTATCTAATGGGTTAAGTGTCACTTAAGTTCATAACTTAGCCCGTCTACAAACCATGTCAAAATTGGCTAAGTATCCAAGTCCAAGACTTAACCCTACAAACCATGTGTCAAGTTGGCTAAGTATATTAAGCAATCCATAACTTAACCTCGTCTAATTATCATTTTAGATTGGTTAATTATATAAATTAACTTGACCTTGTCAAATTACCGAGTCAAATCGGTCAAGCGTATTCAAGTGATTCGTGACTTAGCCTTATCATGTTTTCACGTTAGATTGGTTAAGTATAGGTCACTTAACCACATCAAACTAACGAGTTGGATTAGTTAAGTGTAAATTAACTTAACCCCGTCCAATTACCATGTTTAGATTAGTTAGGTCTGAGTTGACTTAACCCCATCCATTAACTGTATTAAACGGTTAAGTGTTACTAAGAAAATTTACTTCACCTTATCAAGTTATCGTGTTGGATTGATTAAGTGTTGGTTAACTTAATCCCGTCCCCTCGTCGTATAAAAATGGTCAAGTGTCGTTAGGCAAATCAAGTTACTTAACCTACCCAACCCTGTCATGTCGGTTAAGTGTCATTAGTCAAATTAAATTACTTAACCCATTTGTCCATGTCATATTTGGTTAAGCCTCATTAATCAAATTAACTTAACCCTATTATGTGGCATTAATTACTTAATGCACCCCAACCTCTCACATTAGACTTTGTTGTGGTTACTAGTTAAGCCGGTCGGTTCCGGGTAGCTTTACACCACAACTTGGTCTAACCTCGGGTTCAAGCACAACATGACCAACTTCTCACATTGGGTCCTATTGTTTGCAACTACTAGTTAGGCCGGTCGGTTCCGGGTAGTTTTACGTTGCAAACTCAACCCAACCTCGAGTTGGCCACTTTCATGTTTAGTCTAGTGTCATGTTCATAGTCAAGTTTTCAAGCAATTGGGTAGACCTAACTTAATAGGTAAATTCCCAATGGGTAGACCTAACTTAATAGGTAAATTCCCAAGCTTATGTTTTTATGCATACTTACATGTCAACTTCCATGTTATATTTCGAATCATGTTTTCAAGTATAAACACATGTCATATTTAACGTTACATGTTGTCATGTTTATACCCATTTACCCAAGTCATATTCATGTCATTATGTTTCCCCATAATGTGACCCCAACGCTTTTTTTTAAACTAGCATATACGTTCGCAACAACGTGATGGATTAAAAGAAGAGACGCGGCAAAGGAATGACAAAAATGGGTATTAAGCCACAAGTTAATCATGGTGGCAAATGAGGCACAAATGTGTTCATTAGCTTGCACGTTACATTCTTAAGCCTCAAAAACATGCATAAACCCAAACTTGGTACATAAGCGAATCATGGTGACAAAAGACATGGAATGATGGCTAGAAACTCGCATATATCATCAAATAAGGATTATGACTTCATATGCAAGGTGACATAATGATTATGAAGATTCTCATGTTGCATAATGCAACATTTCAACATAAAGGTCAAAGCTTTATGACCACAAGACCAAGCTAATGACTTTATAAGCTTGCATAAGATGATAGCATGCTACATACTAATGTTTAAACCCACTTACAACATGTCATATTAAGTTTAAAGTTCATATCTAATAGTAGGAGAAGGGCTTACATTGCTATGAAGGCCTAAATCGATTAAACTAAAGCTTGTGATGAAGCCTATGCATGCCATCACCCAAAAACCCAAAGATGGATGCTCCAAACCCACCAAAACACCATCTTTATGAACAAAGATCAAAGCTTTTGCCTTGAAATCAACTTGAGAAGCTCTCATACTAACATAGGGACTCTCTAACACTCTCATGATCATGAAACCTCTCATAGAAATGAAGTGGAGGCTAGGATAGTTGAGTGGAGGCCATGAGAGTAGAAATTTGGCCATAGTTTAGTTACATGAATGAATAATGAGGATTTAGGAGAGGGTTAGGGGCTTATTTATAGATTAGGCAAGTGTTTTAGGCCATAGGATTAAACCTAGATTCAATCCAAGCCATCAAAGCATGTCTTGGGGAAGAAGTCAAGTGTAGGAACCATCTAGGGCCTTTAGATTAAAGATGAACCATGAGAACCATTCAAATGCAAAATCTGCATTTGAGCGAATCGGCCCACGGGTTGACAGCCAAACACCCTGGATTAACCCCTAGTCGACCCAGCGGGCTCGGGTCGACCTCAAAAATCGGCCGGTTCGGTTATTCCCCTCTCCCAATTCGTTGTTTTGAACATTTTTGCATATTTATTTATTTAATTTTCAATTATATATATATATATATCAATATATATATATTTCTCTGCGCAACCCATTTCATTTAATTAAGTATACTTTAATTTGGGAATTTTTCGTGAAACTTCGCGAGGCCATATCTTGGTCATACGGACTCCGGTTTTCGAAAACTCGGACTCTATTTCGCGTATTTTTCCGAGACGAACGCAATGGCATAGCCCGTTTCCCTTGATTCAGATTTTACAGTTTAATTCTGCCTCCATTTATTTTATAACATGTTATTCAAAAATACGGGTTGTTACAGGAGATCCCCCAAACCCTGAAATAAAGGATCATCAGTACTAGGGACATCTCCCTCGGAAGCATTAAGTGGCGACTCTTTGGAGGATGTGGACTTTTCCAGGGAAGTAGCCTCCTCGGGGGCAGTGTGTCCTTCACGATGCTTTTCGGCTAGGTTAGCCAATTCGTCATCTTGAGTAGAAGATGGAGAAGGTGAAGTTTGAAGAGGCACTGCAGGAACTCCCGAACCTTCTCCTGTCTCTGGGACTACATCCATTGGAGGAATATATACGTAAGGATCCGTCCCATGACCGATACTACGAAAAATGGATAACAACCCATGAAAGTGAAGATATTCGTCCTTAAGGACTTCATCAATAGTCAGGAATTTCTGGTCGCCATTAAGAAGCTGGTGCATCCGGTCAAAGAACACCTGATCTGATATTTGTTTTGGGTTGTCGACTGCAAGCAAAAAGAAAAACAAGTTAAGGCGATGACTCGAGTGTATAGAGCCTGGATTTAGAAAATCAGTGCTTTACTTGATTTCGTCCACCTCCTGGCACATCCATACTGTCGCTTCACATAGAACCATTCTAGTCTGGAATCTCCAGCTTTACTGCTGAATGGCGCTGAGATTATCTTCCTCTTAGGAACAGACTCAAAATAGCAGAAAGATGGAGTCTCTCGAGTCCGATTCTTGAAGTTATAGAAGAAATGAACGTCATCGAAAGTGAGCTCTATGCCTAAGATCTCACGATATTCTATGTATAAAGTGTGCAAGTAGGCATAAGAATTGGGATGCAGCTGCATGGGGGCAATCCGCATTTGTCTTAGAAAGTCAAAGATGAAGGGAGAAAATGGAGGGATAGCGCCGACCATGCACATCAACCGGGTGATTGCCATATATCCTTCCGGAGGATTGTGGGGACGATCGGATCTCGAAGGCACTAGAGTGTCCCTTTTCATTATCCCGTACTTTAAGCAAATTCGGATAAGTCGGTCGTTGTCGATTGTTGATTCAACGGAATCTGGAGGTGATTCCAATATGACAGCCGATTCAAATTCATCAGAGGCCCGGTCGTCACCAATCCCTCCTTCCTCCTCAAAACCTAGAGAAACTTCATTCTCTAAAGACACCTCGTCACTTTCACGATTTCCAACCCCGTAGTCTGAACCCTCATTATTCCATTCTGGATCCGACGGAGAAGATATGTCCTCGAGAGTAATTTTGTTAGAGGTTTCCGGGGCGTCTTTCCTCTCAGCTAGTCTGGAAGAGCGTCTGGGTCTAATGGTCACAAAACTATTGAAGAAGCAATAGCACAAATTAGAGTAGATTAGCCCGTATCCCCCCGTGCATGTGTGCAAACTAAAGTGTAAACAGTGTATACGGAAAGTGCAAAGTAAATGTTTAAAAGTGCGACGAAAAAGTTTGGCCAAATATAAAGAGTTGAAGTAATTCTTGATGTCCAGTTACGTTCGCAAGGCACTATCCTAACTATCCATTAAATTGAAGATTATGCCAAAAGTTGATTGGGCCAGTTAGACGAGTTCTTATGCGTTAAGGTAGACTGTGCTTCGGTTCGGTTCGGGTGCATTCATTGGGATCGGATCGGGGGCGTGGCCTTAGGCTTGGATATCTCATTGAAACTCAGAAATCAAAATCGGATCGGATCGGAGGCAAAGTCCCCTAATGGTTCGGATCGGATCACGTAGTTATACTTCTCCTCCATCATCTTACGGTCCGACCCGGTCCGGTTAGGTAGGCTCCTTTCCCCCTTCTTTAAATACTTGCTCCTACCCGATCCGATCTCCTGTATTTCTTTTCTTTTTCCTTTCTTTACTTGCCCTGACCCGGTCCGATTTCCTGAACTCCCTTCCTCTTTCCCTCATTTTTTCAACTTCCATATCCCTCCGAACCGAACCGATTCCCTACTATCTTCTTCTTCTCCTCCATCCTCTTTCCTCCCTAGCCAACGCCAAAGCCAATTTCGTGCCAATTGCCCAAATCAAAACCAAGCAATTATGCGTTGGCGCACTCAACAACAAATTCTAATCCTCTCCGTTCCAGCCTCGAGATGGCGACGAGTCTACTTTCGACGATGAGGAGGGGGGAGGGGGGTCACTGCGGCAAGGTCATTCAAGTTCCACGCTCAAACCATCCTAATCGTCCACGAATTCGAATCGAAATCGATTGAAAGAAGGAATTGTTCAAAGTTCTATAACCTACCGGTGTAATTACTTCGAGAATTAAAAGGAATTTTGATGCTTCACGAATTAAGTTTTTTCTCGTTTTGCAGAGCTTGGGGAGCAGTAAAACAGTAAAAATGAAAGAAGGAAGGAGGCAGTGTTTATATAGAAGAAAAGTGTGACTATTCGTCTCCCCATTCGGATCGGACCGATAGCCCAATAGCAGAACCCCCGTTCGGATCGGATAGGCAGTCCAGAAGTGAAGCTTGGCCCAATAGTCCAGTGAAAAATAGAAAGGAGAAGGGGTCTGTTCGGATCGGAATCCGAACCGAACCGAGTTCTTTAGCTCAGCAACGAATTAAATTGAAATTTGAAGAAAAAGATGAAAACACAAGGAAAATCAAAAGAAAAATCACCTCGAAGAGCACTGTGCAATGATAGTCAAAGCATGCTCCGTCTCCAACAGAAGCATCCTTTGAGGGGCAAAATGTTAGCCCACTTTGTGAACTGGGCAACACAAAGTCAAGATGTGAAATATTGAAGAGCTTGAAAAACACTGAAGCGGGTCGGATCGGAGCAGTGTAGCGGTTCGGATCGGATAAAGCCTGCTGTTCGGATCGGGGAACTATTGTTGTTGGAATCAGAGAGGCACGACTGTTCGGATCGGAGAGCAGCCTATTTCTAGTTGGAGCGGAGAGCAACAGATCTGAGCGGAGCGGAGTAAAAATAGGAATTAGTCCTTAGTCAATCTGGGTCGGATCGGGTACTCCGATCCGAACCCCTTTGTGCATACCCTTCCGATCCGAGCCTGTCTTCCACGTCACCCTCCTGCATGAGCGCCTGGTTATTCGGAGCGGCTATGACCAGTTCCTACCCACAACGTCAACTGCTCTGATGCGTTGTCAACATAGAAATCCATCCGAACCCGAAGCTGATGGGATGGATGACACGTGGCTCCGATCCGGATCGGGTTCTGAGCAAATTCTCACCTATAAATACCCTGTCTGGAGCTTGGGGAGCAGTAAAACAGTAAAAACGAAAGAAGGAAGGAGGCAGTGTTTATATAGAAGAAAAGTGTGACTATTCGTCTCCCCATTCGGATCGGACCGATAGCCCAATAGCAGAACCCCCGTTCGGATCAGATAGGCAGTCCAGAAGTGAAGCTTGGCCCAATAGTCCAGTGAAAAATAGAAAGGAGAAGGGGTCTGTTCGGATCGGAATCCGAACCGAACCGAGTTCTTTAGCTCAGCAACGAATTAAATTGAAATTTGAAGAAAAAGATGAAAACACAAGGAAAATCAAAAGAAAAATCACCTCGAAGAGCGCTGTGCAATGATAGTCAAAGCATGCTCCGTCTCCAACAGAAGCATCCTTTGAGGGGGCAAAATGTTAGCCCACTTTGTGAACTGGGCAACACAAAGTCAAGATGTGAAATAGGAGCTTGAAAAACACTGAAGCGGGTCGGATCGGAGCAGTGTAGCGGTTCGGATCGGATAAAGCCTGTTGTTCGGATCGGAGAACTATTGTTGTTGGAATCAGAGAGGCACGACTGTTCGGATCGGAGAGCAACCTATTTCCAGTTGGAGCGGAGAGCAACAAATCTGAGCGGAGCGGAGTAAAAACAGGAATTAGTCCTAAGTCAATCCGGGTCGGATCGGGTACTCCGATCCGAACCCCTTTAGGCATACCCTTCCGATCCGAGCCTGTCTTCCACGTCACCCTCCTGCATGAGCGCCTGGTTATTCGGAGCGGCTATGACCAGTTCCTACCCACAACGTCCACTGCTCTGATGCGTTGTCAACATAGAAATCCATCCGAACCCGAAGCTGATGGGATGGATGACACGTGGCTCTGATCCGGATCGGGTTCTGAGCAAATTCTCACCTATAAATACACTGTCTGGAGACAAAGAAAAGGATCTTTTTTCTGGCACTTTGAGAGTTCAACCACCTTCATAACCCGAATTTCAGCACTCCCGGAAAATCCAAATCTTCTTTTATTATTTGTTTTTAGACAATTGAGTGAATATAAGTGAGTTGTGAGAGAAGTTCAGTGAATATTTCATTGTAATTGCAACTACATCATTGAAAATAGTGAAAGAAAAGTAGACGTAGGCATTTCTTTGCCGAACCACTATAAATCCTATGTGTTCATTTTACTTTTGATCTTATTTTATTCTACTTTTAGTCAATTTGGGTGTTAGAGCCACTTTTTGGTCTAACAAAAACAAATTTCATTACCTTATAAAATAAGGTCTAAAGCCTTTTTACATCAGAATACATCAAAACCTGTCTTGCAACAGTAAAGAAGCATAAACCCTTTTCATAAATCATTCCCCAAAATAAAGCGGTGAAGCAGCCATAGCCAAGAGAAGACCAAGCTATACATGATGACCTTCAAGCATAAGAGGTCCGAACTAAATAACATCATTCCCTCCCTGAAAACCTGGGAATGATCATGTCAACCTAATATATAGCATATGTAATGGTCCATGTCAACCTAATATATAGCATATGTAGGTTTTCCCCACTCGTATGTTTCTTTCCATGTGTAAGTTCAGCCCTTTGCCGTAGGCCGTACGGGCTTTCCCATGTAAATCCATACCACCTCAAAGTGGTACCCTTTTATCCTTGAAGTTATTTTGGACTGCTACCCTTGATTTTGTTATGTTTTCTTACCATGAACTATCGCGTGTTCACTTAGGATTTATGCCACCTAGGACCACTAGGGATTATGCTACCTAATGAACATCTCCGTGTCTCGGTTTGGGTTCAAGCCACCTAGGGCCACTAGGGATTATGCCACCCGTCAACCGCGCCCTTTATCCCGCGTATGTATCGTGAATCGTTTTCCATGTCTAGACGCACATGTTCCTCAATGTGCCATCCGAGTTCCGTGCCAGGGAAAATCAAGAAATACGGAACTCGGTCGGGAGCTTTAAGTCGTCTGCTAATGCAGATATCAAGTTCTGTTTTTGTACCCGTGGCTATGGTCCCACGTGACCCCTCCCTCAACTACTGAAAAGGCAATCCAAGAAAAATCATGTATGAGAACCACATCCCGGCCGCTCTATAGCCCCACTTTCCTATGGGCCAACCTCACCCATGACTCGATAGCAAGAACATGGTCTGTTGGGGGTTCTCTACCTTTCCGTTCGTACACGATTGACTAAAGATGTTAGGTAGTCGACGACGTGCTATCCAGGGAAAAAATCAAGTATCGTCGACTCCACGCTAATCCATCCCAGTCTTTAGGTCGCTCGCATAGCAACCAAGGCATACTCTTGGCTCTTCTACCGCAGACCTTAACCCCTGTGAGGCCGGGTTTCATGGACCATCTGCCACCTCACAGAGGGATACCAAGAGTACCCTCACGTCCCCCGAAGCTACCGCTTCGTCACCCAGTTCGTTGGAGCCTTTATCTAAGTCAGATAATTTGCTCCTCCTCGTGTTTTAAGCGATGACCTACCGTATCGGGTTACTCATCCATTCATGAACTAGTCCCATGTCCTTGGCTAAGAACTATTACTTAGTTATACTTAACTAAGGTTTACCACTTAGCTTCTTTTCCCCGTTACCCTTGATTAACCACGATTTTCTACCTAGTTCCTCTCACTAGGGTTTTGTCTATTGGGTTAAGTGTTGTCATTCAGGTTCATGACTTAGCCCGCCTACGAATCATGTCAAGATTGGCTAAGTATTTAAGTTCAAGGCTTAGCCCTACAAGTTGGTTAAGTATACCCAGAAGCGCATGACTTAACCCTATCAAGTCAAATTGGTTAAGTATTGGTTTGTCTTAACCCTATCAGATTATCGTGTTAGATTGATTAAGCATAGATTATCTAAATCGCATCAGATCATCGAGCCGGATTGGTTAAGTATGGGTTAGCTTAACCTCATCCACTAATCATACTACAAGGGTTAAGTATATTCAAAAGGTCTTGTGACTTAACCCTATCATGTCCACATGTTAGATTGGTTAAGTATAGGTTACTTAACCTCATCAAATCATCATGTATAATTGGTTAATTATAAGTTACTTAACCCCATTAAATTATCATGTCAAGTTGGTTAAGTATTGGTTGCTCAACCTCATTGAATTACCAAGTTTAGATTGGTTAAGTGTTTAACTTAACCCCGTCGAATTACCGTGTTTAGATTAGTTAAGTATAGGTTACTTGACCCCATCTAATTACCGTGTTTAGATTAGTTAAGTCTAAATTACTTAACCCCATCTAATTACCAAGTCGGATTAGTTAAGTGTAAATTACTTAACCCCATCCCCTAATTATCTTGTATGGTTAAGTGTCATTAAGAAATCAAGCCCGATCCCACTTAACCTACCCATTCGTGTCATATCGGTTAAGTGTCATTAGTCAAATTTACTTAAACGTATCATGTGGCATTAATTTAATTAATGCACTCTCAACCTCTCACATTAGACCTTGTTGTGGTTACTAGTTAAGCCGGGCGGGTCCGGGTAGTTTTACACCACAACCTAGTCTAACCTCGGGTCTTAAGCGCGACATGACCAACTTCTCACATTGGATCCTATTGTTTGTAGCCACTAGTTAAGCCGGGCGGGTCCGGGTAGATTTATGCTACAAACTCAACCCAACCTCGAGTTGGCCACTTTCATGTTTGGTCTAGTGTCTTATTACACTTACAACCCACACATGTCTAGTTCAAGTTCCATGTTTTCCTACGTGTCATGACCACATTTAAATGTATCATGAATGTCATGTTCTCATGTAAACCCCATGTCAAGTTTTCGTGTCATATTCACGGTTTCCCTAAGATACCCAAACGTATTTCCAACCCAAGTGGAAGCAAATCACATGGTAAGGATACTATGCTACATATTGGCCTCAAAACATGTACGATGTCAAAAGGGGTTGGCCATAAACATGCACAGTAGCATAAGGGAATTTGGCCACAAACATGCATAGAATCATAAGGGAATTTGGCCACAAACATGCATAGTATCATAAAGGGTTTGGCCTCAAAATATGCATAGCATCATAAGGGGTTTTTGGCCACAAACATGCATAGTATCATAAGGGAATTTGGCCACAAACATGCATAGTATCATAAGAGAATTTGGCCACAAACATGCACGATAACATAAGGGGTTTGGGTTCATTACATGCATAAGCCCCAAAGTCAAGTCTTTGCCAATGTTTCATAAGTCAAATGGTTCCCAAAGGTTCATGCTAACATCCATAGATAAAGACTCAAACTTGCAAGATAAACTAGGCTAAGCATAACATGAGTGGCATGATTAAGTCGCTAAAACTTAGCCCAAGGTCATAGATCATAGAAAAGAGGCAAAGTTAGGTTCACATAGGCTAGCATACTTATGTTTCATCGCATTTTATCCCATGTCACATTAGAACCACCGTTAGAATCTACAAGTAGCTAGAACTTACCTAGCGAGGCTTAGGGAAGGATCATGCATCGTCTTGTCGAAGAAAGGTGGCTCCTTTGTTAAAGAAGCATCATGAAACTCGCATAGCAACGTTGATCCCTCCTCGATTTGGTGTAGCAAGCTTGCACCTTTTGATTTGGTGAAGAAAGGAGCCTGTTTTAGCATAGAACAAGCTTAGAAGACCTAAGCTTTCATGAGGAAGAAGAAGAAGGTCATGTCATGAAGGTGGAGGCCATGACCAAGAAGCATTTTGGCATAGTTTAGTTGTAGGATCAAATAATGAGGGTTTAAGGGTTAGGTTAGGGGTCTTTTTATAGAGATTAGGATTAGTTTTAGCCATAGGATTAACCCCAATTCAGATCCTAGCCATCAAAATTCGTCACAAGCCAACAAATCAGACCCAAAACATGTCTTGGGGAAGAAGTCAGGTGCACCCAGGCCCAGGTGGTCGGACCGCCCAGGTCGACAGGGGTGTCGACTGGGCAGTCGACACCACCTAGGGGGTGTCGACTCCCCAGTCGACTTGGGCTGGCGGGAATTTTTCCCGCCTCTACTGCTTGGCTGAATTTGAAATCTGCATTCAAATTTGAACTGTTTTTGAACTTGAAATTTTCTGAAAACTTTGACGGGCCATAACTTGGTCATACGGACTCCGATTTTCGAAAACTCGGAATCTATTTCGCGTATTTTTCCGAGACGAACGCAATGGCATAGCCCGTTTCCCTTGATTCAGATTTTATAATTAAATTCTGCCTTGATTCTCGTCTTAGCATGTTGTAAAAATCCAGGTTGTTACATCCTCCCCAACTTAAAGGATTTCGTCCCCGAAATCTCCAAGTTAGGAAGAACGTATCCTACCATCCATCATCCATCTACTCAAAACATCATCCACAGGCAACCATTTTCCTTAGATGATTTCTAATGCATATGAACACATGCAGAACGTGTGTATATGCTCCTTAGCTAATTGATTGACATAGAAATATGTTTATTTTATGCTCTTATTTCTTATCTTTTGTATATAAATAAATATTACTTGGGTATTGTTTTGTTACTTTTACAGATATTCCAAACCAGCCCGCATGCAACCAGAAATGTAGAGAAATAGAGTTCAATTTGCTGTATATTTGCATTTTGAAGAATTGTAGATGAAGATATCACATCTAGTTGCTGTTGGACAAGAAAAGGATTGATAACAAGGCTCTGCACATCACAAATCAATGAAGAAATGTCAAGGAAGCAAGAGGAAAAGAGAAAAGGCCCAAATTTGCTTTAATTATCAAAGGCCCATTTATGTTTCTCATTGTAAACTAATTAGTGATGTAATGACCAGGCCCATTTATCATTAGGGTTAGGGTTTGGCTATCTACCCTATATATACCCTTGTAATGGCATTGTAGCCACCATCCTATCAAATATCCCATTCTATTCTCTTCTTCATTAATAAAAATTCATTTTTCTTTTATGCAATTTTCTATTTCTTAGCACTTAGTGTTGTCTATGCGATTAGATTCGGTAGAACACTATTTGTATTTTGCATTTCTTTTCATTAGTGATTAACCGTCTGATTAGATTCAGCGGTAATCCTAATTTTTATTTTCTGTCCGTTTAATTCTGTTCTACAATTTTATTTCCATTGTTCTATTATCTTTAATCGTTGAATTTATTACAGATCTGATTAGATTCGAATCTGCAGTAATTTTAATTGCATCTTTTAATTGTAGTTTTCACTTTCTATTTTTGCAAAATCAACCTCCAGCTTCGTCTAACACGCCCAAGAAAAAAATAAATAATAATTTTTAATTAAACCTCCCTGTGTTCGACCTGTATGCTACACGCCTGTATGCTTGCAGAATTTATTACAAATGTCGCGCTTTTCTAATTCATAGATCAGCGACGATCAAGTTTTTGGCGCCGTTGCCGGGGAGGCAAACATTAAATTTTATTATTTATTTAATTTCTGATTCGTGTTAGTTTTTATTTTATTTTATTTTATTTTGTTGCTTTTTTGTTTTTTTTTGTTTTTGTATATATAGAAAAAAAGTTCTAGTTTGGTTGATTGAGTATTAAATATTGATATTACAATCTTCTAATAAGGAAAAAAAATCTTGCCTTTTTGTTTTTATTATTTCTTTCCTCATTTTGATTCCTTTTTCTTTTTGTTTTCCCTTCTCCCATTTATTACTTTCCTTTTTTTTATATACATCCATTTTCTTCTTCTTACAACTTTCAAAGCAAAAAAAAAAAAAAAAAAAAAAAAAACTTACCAAATTTCCTTAATTTTATCTTCTTCTTTCTCATTTATTTCTTCCCCCTTTCCATTTTTTCCTTTTATATTTCTTTTTCCTTTCCTACTTTCAAAGCAATAAAAAAAACAAAAACAAAAAAAAACTCATCATTTAATTTCTCAAACTCTTTCCCCTTTTTCAATTTCATTCCCAGTTTCTACAACCTCTCTTTCAATAGCTTACATATTAAAAAAAAAAAATTAAAACTTTCCATTCTTTCTTCCTTGTAGTTAATTCTTTGCTTTGTCATTTGATTACTACCCTCTTTTGCTATTTCTTTATTTCTTTCCATTCTTTTTCTTTTTGCAATTACAGCAGCAATCTCTTCTCATCTTCTTGCCATTCCGTACATCTTCTTCTCTTCCACCAAGACCAAAACCAAAACCATCCTTTCTCACAACCACCAACATCAGCACGTCACCCTCGTCCATCACAAATACCCCACGCACAACTTCTGCGCACCATCACCGCCATCAAATCCGATCACAACGCACTACTCAGCAGTTCCACTGCGTTTACCAGCCTCTATCCACTAAAACCGCTCCACAATACCACCAATACCCACTCCAAATCCTATTCTCCGATCACGACATCTTCCTCCAACCTCACGTTCGAATTCCAACACCACCTCCACCACGCAACAGATCCAAGAAACCCATAAATCGCCAATTCGAAACCAAGCCAAAAATCCCAAGTCAACAACGAAAAAGCAAATCGGAAGGGCCTTGAGTTTCATATTGAAAATTTTCCTTTTTTCTGGATCTCGAATAGCTTAGTTGTGGAGATTGATTGTGGGTGGAGTCTATTAGGGGAGTTGCGTCCTGTTTTCAAAGAAAAGGAGGAGGCGCGTCTCAGTGAGATCTCCCGTGAATTTTTTTTTTTGGGCACTGCAATTTTTTTTTTGGTGAACATTGAAGTTTGTGCATGGTGTTTAGCAATTGAGTTGGCAATTGATTTGTTTTCATTTTCTTTTTGATGTGGTCTCTTCGTGAAAGGTAAATTATACTACACACATTAAAAAAAAAAATGGGACTGCCATTTTTGGTTTCTGAGAGATTTTGGGAGCGCATATCCTGTATTTTGTTTTTGGCCTGTTCGACTGTGCCAAAACAAATAGCAAAAAAAAAAATTGTGGTTTGAGGAGCATAATTAAGGCGAGAATTGGATTGTGTTGCCTATTTTTGGGTGCGTGCGTTTTGATTGAGAATTGACTTTCCAGGAGCAATTCTTTATTTAGTGCGTTAGTGCTTGTTCCCTACTTTTTTATTTTTTTTTTTATTTCTTTTTCTTTTTAGGTTTTCTCCCTTTCAATTGTTTATATTTTTATTTTGTTTTATTTGCGTCTCTTTATTAAAAAAAAGGAAACCTCATTCAAATCAAAGGCAAAAAGCAAAGAATTCGAGCAAAAAAACAAGAAAACTCGGAAGCCAAGCAAATTTGCAAATCGCCAACGCTACTCAATTGCACTGGACGGACGGCCATACCCCGCTATAAAATTCTCTTAACTCTACAGGTGCTCTACTACAAAATAAAAATATAGAAATTGTTGTAAAAATCTTCTGCAGGGGCAGCGACTTGAATGTAAAAAATTTAATTCTGCAATTTATATTTCTGTGACTGTTCTGTGACTGAAATTTCTGAATTAATTGGGTACGGACTGATATTTTCATAACTGTCATCATTCTCATCGTTTCTCAGCAATAAAATCCGATTAGATATTTCAAAATAATATAATTGAAAAGTGGTGCTTTGTGAAGTTGACTGTCTCGTATAATTGGATCGCGGATATATATTAGTTCAATTTTTTGGACTATTAGCAAAAGAGGTTGCATACTACCCGTAAAACATTGGTCGTATCCCTTAGTATTTATACTATACGTGAACGGCCATAAGACCCTCTTCCCCCTTCTAATTGAGTCAGTTAATTAATAGAGCACTACTAGACATTTTATACTATTTTGAAGTAGGAATAATTTCTGTCTTGCCTTGATTTCGTTCAAATGTCTGATTCAAAAAAATTATTGAGAGATATGTGGGATAATAATCGGAGTAGACGTCCTCTTGAAGAGTATGAATACGAATTACAACTCATGAGGCAAGATTTTCCAAAATTTCTCGAGCCAAATGTCAACAATTTTCAAAATTTTCAAAATGACCAACATTTTCAAAGTTATGATCGAAATGACGACTTCAATTCAAATTTCAACAATTTCGATTATGGGCCACATCCACATGAAGATAACTTTGAATCTCAATATGGCTTTGATCCACATCATTATGGGGTTGTAAACCATAATTTTCAAAATTATAGCCCATATCAACATCTTGAAAATGACCAAAATTGCAATTTTCAATCGAATTTTAACAGTTTTGGTTATGAACAAAATTTCTATGATCAAAATGATTTCCAATATCATTGTCAGTTTTCTGAAAATTCAAACAACTACCACATTGGAAATAATATTGATTGTGAAATTGATGTGGATTATAATTTTGAAAATCAAGAAATCCAAAATGAGAGCTCTCAAATCAACGATCGTCTTAACATTCTTAGAGAGAGGGAAGAAAGACTAAATCAAATGGCCGATGAACTTCTTTGTTAATTGACATCTTTGAAAGAACAACGAGAGCAACAAAATCAAATTCAATGCGATGAATCAGAAAATAATCAATTCCTTACTGATGGTGAAAATTTTCAAATAACAACTTTCGAAATTGAAAATAACGATCTAAATGAAGTTGTTCAAAATTCAACGAATGATCTGGACTTCGATTCTTTTCAAGAAAAAGATGTAAGCTTAGACTTTGATCTTCCTCTTTCGGGCTGCGAGAAACTTGAACTCTTTGAAATTAAACAAAATGAAAATGTTGAATTTTTCGAAAACTCAAAATTGGAAAAGGATTTTGACAAACATGAATTCTTTGAATTTCACGAGGATGAGTTGCCAAATGAGGAAGAAATAGATTCCCGTCACGAGTTCGAAAATTTTAACTTTGAGAAAATTTCAAACGAACTAGAATTTGTCAGTGTCGAAAATACGTTGTCAATTAACGAAATTGAGAAATGTGATCACATAGTCTTGAACAATACTCGGATTTCAAATTTCACTGAATTTATATACGATCACAAATTTTTGAATAATTACACTGATAAATTTGTTGAACACATGAACCATTTTTGGAATGTTAGCTTGATTGAAAAACTTCATGTGAGGACGACCCTGAACATTCATTTACTGGATTATAAATCGAGGTATAAAGATGAGATGGTTTTCAAAAACTTTTGCTTATTAGAAAACATGCCTAGACATAGTGGGAATGGGACTCATAAGGCTAGAACCAAGTGTGGGGGAAAAAGTTGGTGGTAATCCTTGCGTCGCATGCATCGCAAACACATTTATCATTGTACATATGATCCTTTCTTACATATAGTTAAATTGCATTTCGTTTTACAAATCATTTTACATTTAATCCATCTTTGGGTTCTATCTTTCACATTTAGGAAACGTGTTTACAGTGTGGACACTGTTTAGTTCTAGTGTGAGGGGGGGGGGGGGAGTCTGCATTGCATTCTTTTGATTTATCTTCAATTTTTCTTTCTTTTCATGTAGGACCATCGTACATTTTATATCATAGTAAAATACCATAATTTTTTATTTTTTTTGAAATACGAATCATTTTCAATTGATACAGCAAAATAAGTTTACAATTTTTAGCCAGTTGATAGTATTTTTCTCTCTCAACTTAGATCGAATAAGAAATATAATGAAAAGTTTAATTTTGAGGGATAATAGTGTAATCGGTACATAGGGAGATTCTTAGGTGATGGCCATGAAATCTATTCTATATTGTAGACTTTGTTTAAATAAGTGGAGGACTTAAAATACTTATATTGGCTTTTCAAATCTTTAAAACTAAGTTGTGTTAAGTTGAATTCGCGTAACTCTCTTTTGTGCTTATATTTTCGACAATAATAATAATAGTATTCCAAGGGTATCCAACATTGCTTGTATATCGAGCGTTGGTGTGCAAACCCGCCAAGCTCTATCCGACACGTTGTTGACAAAGTCAGCGTTGGAATATCTTGGTCTCATTTTATGAGATTGGACACCTAAGGATTACCGACACGTTGTTGACAAAGTCAAAGTCGGCCTGCACAATCCGCCAAGCTCTTTACCTACTCTCCGTTAGTCCGCGAGGCAGTGCATGGGTGGTAAACCTTGGTCTTTTTAGTAAGGTGTATGTACTTAATCATAAAAATTAAAATTTTATAGAATAAAGAATAAGCGATGATACCCAAACACTTCTTGACCTTATTGATTTGACTAGCCATACATGAGAAAATTAGAATACCACTTTGCAAACTGTGTCAAGCAAACTAAGAATTTATTTCATGGCTGCACTATGTTATCGACCGAACTAACTGGCCAAACTGGAATTTAACATTTGAAATCTTGATTTATATTGAAAATTTGTGACAAGTCGAGGTATCTAAAATAAAATCAACTGACTAGAAATTGTTAACTTAATTTGTTGTACCACTTTCCTGAAACAAGTCGTGTTTTTATTTTTCATTTTTATTTTTGCATATGTCCATTGCATTCATGTAGTTTCATTAGAATCATAGCATACTGCATTTGGATTTTGTGGGTAGTATCCGCTGAAAACCCTCACGAGACACCACTCGTCCTACTAGGGACACCTAGAGGTTTAACGGCTTGTTGCATGCGCTCAATGCAATCGTTTTTCCTATGAAAGTGCGACCTATCTAGTTAGTTTTTCATTTCTTGTTTTACTCGAGGACGAGTAAAAGATAAGTGTGGGGGTATTTGATTGACATAGAAATATGTTTATATTATGCTCTTATTTCTTATATTTTGTATATAAATAAATATTACTTGGGTATTGTTTTGTTACTTTTACAGATATTCCAAACCAGCCCGCATGCAACCAGAAATGTAGAGAAATAGAGTTCAATTTGCTGTATATTTGCATTTTGAAGAATTGTAGATGAAGATATCACATCTAGTTGCTGTTGGACAAGAAAAGGATTTATAACAAGGCTCTACACATCACAAATCAATGAAGAAATGTCAAGGAAGCAAGAGGAAAAGAGAACAGGCCCAAATTTGCTTTAATTATCAAAGGCCCATTTATGTTTCTCATTGTAAACTAATTAGTGATGTAATGACCAGGCCCATTTATCATTAGGGTTAGGGTTAGGGTTTGGCTATCTACCCTATATATACCCTTGTAATGTCATTGTAGCCACCATCCTATCATATATCCCATTCTATTCTCTTCTTCATTAATAAAAATTCATTTTTCTTTTATGCAATTTTCTATTTCTTAGCACTTAGTGTTGTCTATGCGATTAGATTCGGTAGAACACTATTTGTATTTTGCATTTCTTTTCATTAGTGATTAACCGTCTGATTAGATTCAGCGGTAATCCTAATTTTTATTTTCTGTTCGTTTAATTCTGTTCTGCAATTTTATTTCCATTGTTCTATTATCATTAATCGTTGAATTTATTACAGATCTGATTAGATTCGAATCTGCAGTAATTTTAATTGCATCTTTTAATTGTAGTTTTCACTTTCTATTTTTGCAAAATCAACCTCCAGCTTCGTCTAACACGCCCAAGAAAAAAATAAATAATAATTTTTAATTAAACCTCCCTGTGTTCGACCTGTATGCTACACGCCTGTATGCTTGCAGAATTTATTACAAATGTCGCGCTTTTCTAATTCATAGATCAGCGACGATCACTAATGCTAATGATCAGGCCTGAATGATCTTTCTAATGCAAAATATGTTTAGTGCCATGAGTCCAACATGTATGCAAATAGTCCTAGTCATATAAACACTATATGTGTGCACAACCATTCATCCACATGCAACATCCACATGGTAACATATTCAATTTCAACCATAAACAAGTACAAATACTCGTGCATATGCAACATGAAACGTGACCACGTCAATCTAGTATCTAATGTGTATTCGCGCATCCACGAGCAACCACTTGCAACCACTTGCAACCATTTGCAACCATATCAACCATAACATGTTTCAAATACATGTTTACATCCATAGAGTTCTATCTAAGGTTCCCAAGATAAGATCGAGGAGATAAACAAGACAAACTCCTTACGGGGTTTGTAACAGAAACAGGACCGAGAGGATATCCACCAAGCGATAGCATGCAAGCAAACTCTACAGGAGAACCAGGGATCAACGATATACTCTTAAAAAGAGATATGATGCGCACGTTTAAGCAGCATTTCCTTGAGCTTAATTCTAGTGTGCCTTGACCACCTTTGACTTCATGATTTTCGTAGCTCCTTGATTCCTATTTCCAAGGTATGAGTTGGAACTCATTTCACTGTCGCCACTCGTTCCATTTTCATTTACTCTTTCCCTAGTATACTTGGCTCAACCATATCTACGTACTCATGCAAGCTCTCCAAAATTCACTAGTGGATTCTGGGTCTCGTTTACCAATGCCAATCCATGTTACCACGTGCACTTACTAGGGTGATTCCTATAACCCATGCTTAAGCGGAATGAACCATCCGCCTTAGTGGCGAACGTTACTCGATCGGATCATATATTTCCGATAAATGCATCAAGAGATTCTAGGTAACTAACCATGACAGAACCCAAAAGGTTACACGAGACTTCGAGGGTATTACCAAGGCAAGTTAAGAGTTTGACTACCCTCCTTTCAAAACCGAGAATGGAATCCCTTACTGGATAACCACTTCATCCCTAGAATCTATCCATAGCTCAACAATAGAAGCATTGCTTCTAATCTCAACACTTGGCATAGACGTTCTCAAATCCAAACAAGTCATAAATAAATGGACCGACTCTCCAACCAGATTTTTGGGACAAAAATGGGATCCTCTACCATGCTAGTACTAAGGTGCAGAGATTAACTATCGAAGCAGACTTAAATGATGCGATGATCTAAACAAATTCTAGACGGGACGATAGAAAAGAAAGGCTAAGCCTTTAACAGAAACGGTACCATTCCTCTTAGGTACGCTAGAGATGAGAGCATACAATTGTCCTCTCGCTGATCTTGTCCTTATCTTCCTTTATGGATCAAGCCATACCAACAAGTTGCTTATTCTTAAGCTTGTGTCCTTTATCCTTGCTCTTATTATCCCTTCTTATAACTTCGGTAACAGGTCTCTCGAGAACTTCCTCCATCGCACGGGAAAACACTTACGTAGCTAGACAAGGATTAGTCGCAGTTAAAACTACTGTGACTACAGATGGAGGAAAGAAAGGAAAAGAGATTCAATCAAGGAAACAAAGGATAGCGCTAATGGCTTTTGGGGAATAGCCTTTAAAAACTTTTCTTGAAAAATGCTTCTTTGTAAACGGTTTCTCAAACAGTTTTCAGAAGGTTTTAAAAACTTTTGCCCAGTCTGGTAACCTTCTGCTCTGATACCAAATGTAACACCCCACCTCCGCTAGGGTCACTCACAAGGGAATGCACTAGGTTTGGTGAAGCATTATCGAGGTAAACATGCACAAAAATATTACAAGACAGAACATATATAAAACAGCGGAATTAAAACAAATTTCATTACCTTATAAAATAAGGTCTAAAGCCTTTTTACATCAGAATACATCAAAACCTGTCTTGCAACAGTAAAGAAGCATAAAACCTTTTCATAAATCATTCCCCAAAATAAAGCGGTGAAGCAGCCATAGCCAAGAGAAGACCAAGCTATACATGATGACCTTCAAGCATAAGAGGTCCGAACTAAATAACATCATTGCCTCCCTATAAACCTGGGGGGGGGAACGGAAGACAAAGAGGCGAAAAAAACGGGGTCAGTCATAAAGACTGGTAAGTCCTATCTACTTCCAGTATAAAAACAGGTAAAGGTAACATGACATGCATAAACTGAAAGTAAACATAAGGATGATGACAAGATAGATAAGCTAAACCAAGATAACTGGATGAACTACTGTAGCAAGATAAACCAAGGTATCATGATAAACTACGGTGTCAAGATAAATCAAGGTATCACATCGTCAGGTTTCTATCAAGTCTACCATCCCAAGGTATCTATCATGTATAACATCCCATGGTTTTTATCATGTATATTTGCTCTGCACCTCTCGTACTAGTATCCCAACCCACGTCATGTGTTAACTATGAATGTCCCTTGCCCAATGTCATGTAATGGTCCATGTCAACCTAATATATAGCATATGTAGGTTTTCCCCACTCGTATGTTTCTTTCCATGTGTAAGTTCAGTCCTTTGCCGTGGGCCGTACGGGCTTTCCCATGTAAATCCATACCACCTCAAAGTGGTACCTTTTTATCCTTGAAGTTATTTTGGACTGCTACCCTTGATCTAGTTATGTTTTCTTACCATGAACTATCGCGTGTTCACTTAGGATTTATGCCACCTAGGACCACTAGGGATTATGCTACCTAATGAACATCTCTGTGTCTCGGTTTGGGTTCAAGCCACCTAGGGCCACTAGGGATTATGCCACCCGTTAACCGCGCCCTTTATCCCGCGTATGTATCGTGAATCGTTTTCCATGTCTAGACGTACATGTTCCTCAATGTGCCATCCGAGTTCCGTGCCAGGGAAAATCAAGAAATAAGGAACTCGGTCGGGAGCTTTAAGTCGTCTGCTGATGCAGATATCAAGGTCTGTTTTTGTACCCGTGGCTATGGTCCCACGTGACCCCTCCCTCAACTACTGAAAAGGCAATCCAAGAAAAATCATGTATGAGAACCACATCCCGGCCGCTCTATAGCCCCACTTTCCTATGGGCCAACCTCACCCATGACTCGATAGCAAGAACATGGTCTGTTGGGGGTTCTCTGCCTTTCCGTTCGTACACGATTGACTAAAGATGGTAGGTAGTCGACGATGTGCTATCCAGGGCAAAAATCAAGTATCGTCGACTCCACGCTAATCCATCCCAGTCTTTAGGTCGCTCGCATAGCAACCAAGGCATACTCTTGGCTCTTCTACCGCAGACCTTAACCCCTGTGAGGCCGGGTTTCATAGACCATCTGCCACCTCACAGAGGGATACCAAGAGTAACCTCACGTCCCCCGAAGCTACCGCTTCGTCACCCAGTTCGTTGGAGCCTTTATCTAAGTCAGATAATTTGCTCCTCCTTGTGTTTTAAGCGATGACCTACCGTATCGGGTTACTCATCCATTCATGAACTAGTCCCATGTCCTTGGCTAAGAACTATTACTTAGTTATACTTAACTAAGGTTTACCACTTAGCTTCTTTTCCCCGTTACCCTTGATTAACCACGATTTTCTACCTAGTTCCTCTCACTAGGGTTTTGTCTATTGAGTTAAGTGTTGTCATTCAGGTTCATGACTTAGCCCGCCTACGAATCATGTCAAGATTGGCTAAGTATTTAAGTTCAAGGCTTAGCCCTACAAGTTGGTTAAGTATACCCAAAAGCGCATGACTTAACCCTATCAAGTCAAATTGGTTAAGTATTGGTTTGTCTTAACCCTATCAGATTATCGTGTTAGATTGATTAAGCATAGATTATCTAAATCGCATCAGATCATCGAGCCGGATTGGTTAAGTATGGGTTAGCTTAACCTCATCCACTAATCATACTACGAGCGTTAAGTATATTCAAAAGGTCTTGTGACTTAACCCTATCATGTCCACATGTTAGATTGGTTAAGTATAGGTTACTTAACCTCATCAAATCATCATGTATAATTGGTTAATTATAAGTTACTTAACCCCATTAAATTATCATGTTAAGTTGGTTAAGTATTGGTTGCTCAACCTCATTGAATTACCAAGTTTAGATTGGTTAAGTGTTTAACTTAACCCCGTCGAATTACCGTGTTTAGATTAGTTAAGTATAGGTTACTTAACCCCATCTAATTACCGTGTTTAGATTAGTTAAGTCTAAATTACTTAACCCCATCTAATTACCAAGTCGGATTAGTTAAGTGTAAATTACTTAACCCCATCCCCTAATTATCTTGTATAGTTAAGTGTCATTAAGAAATCAAGCCCGATCCCACTTAACCTACCCATTCGTGTCATATCGGTTAAGTGTCATTAGTCAAATTTACTTAACCTTATCATGTGGCATTAATTTAATTAGTGCACTCTCAACCTCTCACATTAGACCTTGTTGTGGTTACTATTTAAGCCGGGCGGGTCCGGGTAGTTTTACACCACAACCTAGTCTAACCTCGGGTCTTAAGCGCGACAATACCAACTTCTCACATTGGATCCTATTGTTTGTAGCCACTAGTTAAGCCGGGCGGGTCCGGGTAGATTTAGACTACAAACTCAACCCTACCTCGAGTTGGTCACTTTCATGTTTGGTCTAGTGTCTTATTACACTTACAACCCACACATGTCTAGTTCAAGTTCCATGTTTTCCTATGTGTCATGACCACATTTAAATGTATCATGAATGTCATGTTCTCATGTAAACCCCATGTCAAGTTTTCGTGTCATATTCACGGTTTCCCTAAGCTACCCAAACGTATTTCCAACCCAAGTGGAAGCAAATCACATGGTAAGGATACTATGCTACATATTGGCCTCAAAACATGTACGATGTCAAAAGGGGTTGGCCATAAACATGCATAGTAGCCTAAGGGAATTTGGCCACAAACATGCATAGAATCATAAGGGAATTTGGCCACAAACATGCATAGTATCATAAAGGGTTTGGCCTCAAAATATGCATAGCATCATAAGGGGTTTTTGGCCACAAACATGCATAGTATCATAAGGGAATTTGGCCACAAACATGCATAGTATCATAAGAGAATTTGGCCACAAACATGCACGATAACATAAGGCGTTTGGGTTCATTTACATGCATAAGCCCCAAAGTCAAGTCTTTGCCAATGTTTCATAAGTCAAATGGTTCCCAAAGGTTCATGCTAACATCCATAGATAAAGACTCAAACTTGCAAGATAAACTAGGCTAAGCATAACATGAGTGGCATGATTAAGTCGCTAAAACTTAGCCTAAGGTCATAGATCATAGAAAAGAGGCAAAGTTAGGTTCACATAGGCTAGCATATTTATGTTTCATCGCATTTTATCCCATGTCACATTAGAACCACCGTTAGAATCTACAAGTAGCTAGAACTTACCTAGCGAGGCTTAGGGAAGGATCATGCATCGTCTTGTCGAAGAAAGGTGGCTCCTTTGTTGAAGAAGCGTCATGAAACTCGCATAGCAACGTTGATCCCTCCTCGATTTGGTGTAGCAAGCTTGCACCTTTTGATTTGGTGAAGAAAGGAGCCTCTTTTAGCATAGAACAAGCTTAGAAGACCTAAGCTTTCATGAGGAAGAAGAAGAAGTTTATGTCATGAAGGTGGAGGCCATGACCAAGAAGCATTTTGGCATAGTTTAGTTGTAGGATCAAATAATGAGGGTTTAAGGGTTAGGTTACGAGTCTTTTTATAGAGATTAGGATTAGTTTTAGCCATAGGATTAACCCCAATTCAGATCCTAGCAATCAAAATCCGTCACAAGCCAACAAATCAGACCCAAAACATGTCTTGGGGAAGAAGTCAGGTGCACCCAGGCCCAGGTGGTCGGACCACCCAGGTCGACAGGGGTTTCGACTGGGGACACCACCTGGGGGGTGTCGACTCCCCAATCGACTTGGGGTGGCGGGAATTTTTCCCGCCTCTTCTGCTTGGCTGAATTTGAAATCTGCATTCAAATTTGAACTGTTTTTGAACTTGAAATTTTCTGAAAACTTTGACGGGCCATAACTTGGTCATACGGACTCCGATTTTCGAAAACTCGGACTCTATTTCGCGTATTTTTCCGAGACGAACGCAATGGCATAGCCCGTTTCCCTTGATTCAGATTTTATAATTAAATTCTGCCTTGATTCTCGTCTTATCATGTTATAAAAATCCGGGTTGTTACATTTTTATTCCAATCCACAGTTGGATCAACAGCTTCTCCAATGGTAGTCATTTTAGAATTCAGCTTCTGCAAGAAAGCTTCTGGATCCACCGCCACATCAATCCAACCTTGCGGTCCACGGTGGGATTACAAAAAAAAAGTAATTGTAATAAGTTCAGTCAAACAAGAAATTGATGCTTGAAATAAAAAAAAAAATCAGAACAGTACAGGAACATAGACCCAAAAAACTGAAAAATGAGTCTGCACCAAAAAACTCAGTACATGAACATAGACACAAACAAAGGAACATTTCCAGAACCTATTTTGCAAACATGGGCAAGAAAGAACAAGAAGCTTAGCATATAACATAGACATATATGGAATTACAAAACTCAAATTTGATTTTGCTAGTGCAGGAAAATACAAAGTTCTCTACCCAGCACATGCATATAAAAGATTATTGAAATTGACATGTCAGCAAAAGCACAATAAAAATAAGAGTTGATGAAAATAGAAATAATTGTGTAACAAACAAATATCTGTAAGTGAGAAATGTTGGACTGAATTAAAAAGTGTATGGTTAAGCCACCATATTGAAAATTGTGAGTACAAAAAAGAGAAACTGAGTTACCTTTTGTAAGTAATACACACTACAGATCTAAGGTGACCAATCCCAGATTGCCCCCGTCCCAACTGAATGCATTTCTATGATTGCCAAGACAAACTTGATGCAAATGTACCACATCCATTTTACGCACCTATAACTTGAATTGGTCACTTGTATTTCTGTAGTCACAGTATAAGTTACATAGGCACCTATTTTGAAGCCACACTATTTTAACAAACTTGTTCTCCATCACTGCATTCTAAACTACAATGGCACTAGATATTTTACTCTGCCAAACTTTTACTATGGTAACCAGGCGTTAACCGCTACAAAAGCTAAAACTCGAATATGAACTGCAGATAACGCACAACAACTCTGTTCATGTTTCAGGTGTGATTTTCTTAACCACAGTAAAGTTGGGAATAGGATTAAAGTGCATAAACAGAAGCATAAACAGTAAACTTGATAGTGCTATTTGGTATATTAAAACTACCAACACAGCAGACTATAACTGTCTGAGCTTACTTATAAAGTGGGATTCTACTGCTTCATTTCATCCATCTATGCCAGAAACTCCTTCTCTAGAGAGAATCGCAAACACTAACTCTTAATACATAACAAAACATCACAGGATGAACTAATCTGTAAAATGACACACTCAAAAAACATCCAGGTAACAACACCAAAAAGGTTGACAATCAAGTGAGTGCCAAGGGAATTAATGAAATAGAGAGAGTTAGCGTAAATGTGCCTGGTGTTGAAATACTGAAAAGAAACAGTTTTGTTGTTCTTAAGGAAACAGAGGAAGATCAAGAGGAAGAAGGCGAAATGGCACAGGAAACAGAATCAAATCCCAGTGAAGAAGACGAGGTTGAAGAGATTGAAATTATAGATTCACAAGGTGGAGGTGAATATGTCTTGCCTTCAATGGAGGAAAGTCTGGAGAAGGTGGAAGAATGGCTTAAAGGTGCAGTACAACAGGAAAATAAACCAAATATAGAAGAGTACGAAGTAGATGATGAAGCAATCGAGAGAACAAAACTATATGAAACGATTAAAGACATTATTGTTCAAGGAAGGAGGGGTGAGATAAGAAACATGTATGAAAAAAAAGTAATGTAGAAGAAGTGATAAAAGTGGTGCAAGAAGGCAAGGTGTAGATGGGAATATTAATAAGCATATATCTGAAAGAATAAATGAGGCAATTAAAGATGCAGGAAGTAATAAAGACACAAAAGTGCACCAACCACCAAGAAGATTAAACAACGACTCCATGCAAACCATTGCATCAAGTTCTTTTCGAATTGACCCTAACATAAGCATGCACGTTGAGACTCAACTAGCCCCACCACCAATTTCCAAGAAATACTCCCACCTCCAACCACCTCCATCATACAAAATACCTCCTAAGGATTCCTTCTCATCTCCTATATTCAACAACTCCACTGGCAAAACCCTTACCACTCCTGTGTCTGTACCTCATCAGTACCCACTAAGGAGCATGAAACATAGTGTTCCAATCCCTCCCACTGTTTAATGATACAAATAGTTGGAGCGTGGAATGTGAGAGGGTGTCATTATGACACTAAGTTAGACCAATGTAAACAAGTAATTGCAGAAAATAAGCTATGTATGTTGGAGATATTGTCACTATCCACTGCCTTTACCGGCAAAACTAGTTGTTACGACCGTCCATATCACCAGAAGTTGCAAGATCGAAAATTGTAGACTATGTCAAGTTGCTCTTAAGCAATAACAAAAGAATTACCGCAGCAATGACCGAACCAAATAGGCCGCGATGTTGTACACAGCACATTAACATGAAACAAAAACTAACAAACAAACTCGATAGACAACAGCATCCGCTGAATACCAGCCACCCAAAGGAATTCCCCACCAAATCACCTGAACAACCAAGGAGATAACAGAGACGAGCAACTGCAGCCAAGCCTCAGAACAGAATTAGAGATGTCAAACCAATTCCTAAACCAAATTCGCGAGCGACTAGAAACGAACCACATAAACATCAGTGCCAAATCGAAAACTCAAAATCATTCACTGCTTGAACCAGAAACCACTACCTCCAATAGCCGCCTTCACCTCCCCTAAATCACCTTCGAATACCCCAAATCAATAACCCTTAAATCGAATCGAATCCGCTTCAAATACCCCAAATCGAAAACCCATAAAAGTTGCCTAACTTTAATCGCCTTCTGATTCCAATACTCAAGGAATTAAATTTGACCCAATCGATTTTATTTTTTATTTTGGTTTTTGTATCCAAACCAAAGTTGCGTTTGAAGTTTTGTCGAGACGAGTTTTTTTTTAGGACGGAAGAAATGGGAAACGATTTTGATTTAGGGAAAATCACGAGAGGACCGCTCGTAGTACGAACTAAAATTCAAAGGCGCGGGTTGCTTTGGAGCCAGATTTTTCGCTTTTGGCGCTTGAATTTATGGTTTTGCAATTACGTTACGGCTATCTTTTTTGCAAAGCACATTACCGCTTAATTTTCATACGTCATAATCAAAATTTCATAAATTTATAAAATTAAGTAATATAAGTTGAAATTAATTAGTAAATATTAAGTATTTATTATTTAATAGTAATTATTATTTATTTGTAAGGTTATTATCAGTTATTAATTATTATTAAAATATTAATATTATTAAATATTAAATATTAGATATTACTAATATTTAATAGGCCTCTATTACAATTGGTAGAAAAAAGAGATGCTAAAAATAATTTTGTAAAATTTTCTAATAAAAACCGTTTTAATCATTGGTTACCAAAATTAATTACTAATATTAAATATTACTTGTTAATATTAATGATTATTTCTTAATTATTTATTACTAAAAATTAAGTACTAATTATTTAACAATACTGATAATTTAGTATTTAATATACTGATTATTAAAAAATATTGATTATTTAATAGAAATTATTAATATTATTATTATACTAATTATAAAATGTTAATTGTTAAAACTGTCACTTATTACAACAGGTAAGAGTGAAAAGTTGTAATAAGAATTTATTACAACTGTAACAAAAGAAAAGTTGTTAGAAATATGTTTATTACAACTTTCGGAAAATGACAGTTGTAAAAAACATTTATTACAACAGTGCTTTTACCACCATTGTAAAATTAAAGTTGTAATATGGTGTTTTTGTTGTAGTGAAAACTTATAAACTATAAAACTAGAATTTAAATCAAAAGTAAAGTAAAGAAAATAAAATAGAGAAGATAGAGATTGAAGATAGAATTTGAAAATGGAAATTGAAAACAAAAACAGAATTTGAATTTGAACCTGGAGTGTTGTTTGGAGTCTTACATAATTAGACTCTATTACTATATTTATCTTGAACTCTGAATATTCATGAGTCTTGAATCATCTCTGAATTCTGAATCTCTAATATCTTTAAACTGTACAGTTTTCAGTGTAAATTGCTGAATATAAATCCTGCATATGTGTGCATACACACACACACACACACACACACACACATATATATATATATATATATTCTAGATAAAAGTGTTAGTATATATGTTATAATCAATTAATATTGAAATAAGGTTGTTGTCATCAAAATTCCATTCTCCAACAATCTCCCCCTTTTTGATGATGACAACCTTACTTTATAAAATATCATACCTATACATACCTGTTAATGATGATCCTTCTATTACTCCCCCTGTCTATATGAATCCTATAAACTAATTCTATATTTTATAATTTCTCCCCTCTTGGCATTATCAAAAAGAATTTCTAAAATTATTCCTCCTAAATCTTGTAACTATCTAAATTTCCTATATTAAAGTAAAATACTCCCCCTAAGTCCTAAATCTATCTATATAATCCTATAATATGATTATCAATCATCAATACCAACCAATTCAAGTATTATATTTACATATGTTTGATATCATATATGCAAACCAAATCAAACAAATCAAAGCACACCACACCACACCATATGTTTAATATATATATATATATATATATATATATATATATATATATATAAGTTTTTTATCCAAATTAAACAAATCAATCAAATCAACCATACCAAACAATTAAACGTTTCTTAGGACTTTAACTCACTCATCTTGTCCAGTGATTGGGGTCTTCTTGATGTCCTTCCATTCTTCTTCATTGTTAATTGATGCTTTAATGTTTTCATCTGTGAAACGAGAAGACATTGGCCATCATATTACATCAAAATGTTTCTCTTGATATTCCACCATTCTCATTTGAATTAACTCTAGATGACATTGATTTCGTATTACTATGGAGAGGATTTTCTTGAAATAATTCAAGGAATCATTAAGATTTTCACTAATGTTATGAATTGGATTTTCCATGGTTTTGATAAGAAATGAATAAGGAAGAAGGAGAAATGGAATAATGAATTTTTCTGGAAGAAATAGCTTAAATATGGTCTGGAATTCATTGGATTTTGAATGGATATGAGTTAGTTATTTAATTTTAAAATTTGAAAAGATTTGAAAATATGGCAGTTATATGTCGGCATATACATAAATGTATGTCGACATACTTATTTAAAAATTTGAAAATTTGAAAATTTTGAATTTTTGATCTTATATTAAACTATAATTAACTCTAAAGTTTTTACAATAACTTAAAGATGATTTTGACATAAATAAAACTCCATTCATTACTTAATAGAAAGCAAATACATCCAACTAGTTAAGGCACACTAAATACGATATTCAAAAGAAAACATAAGGAAATACAAGTGAATCCATAAAGATAAATTAAACTAGATAGACTAGTTTCAGATGATGATGAGGAAGGCGAGATTCCAAGCATTCTTCCAATCTTGACTATGAACTTAGACATTTTTGAAAAGTACTTCTTTAGCTTCTTTTGGTTGTTGACAATCTTCACTTGATTTTAAATAATCGCCTCTTTGGAAATGTGTCTAGTGTTAGTTGGACACTTAATACTTTCTAAAGAAGTTTCTTCTTCTTCTTCTTCGACTTCCATTAGCGCTTGTTCTTGTTGCATTCAAGCTTGTTTGGCTTCAAATGTCTCATATGGTTGGAAAGTGAGAGGACTTTGCATGAGATGTATGTTTGATGAGTCAAACACTTTTCTAGGCACAAATTCTTCTCCATGATGATCAACTCCAAAATATTTGAAAATGAGGGTGAGATAAACACCATAGTAGAGAATGAATTCTCTTGATGACAATTCTATGGGTTTGATCTCTTTTAAGATCATATTGGCCCAATTTATGTTATAGCCACCCATAATAGAAAAGAGGACTTTTTGGACTTTGAGAGTTGGGTTGTTAAAATTTCTAGAACGAGGAGTGATGGTATGTTGGAGGAGGAGGTTGACAATTCTTGTTTTTGGATGGAAAAGGTGATTTTTGAAAACCATTTGAGCATCGTTTTCGAATATGTCATGATAGGTCTCTAAATCGGTTTCATCGATAATGAAATCCGAAAAATCCAAGCACGTACTTCTATAATTCAAGATATTGCCTAGGAGTTCGGCATCAAGAACAATTTGTGTGTCTTTGAGACTACTTCAAAATCGGTCTTCGTTTCCTTCGTAAAATCCGCAATTAAGATTCTTATAGAACATCTTAACAAGCTAAGCATAACATACTTCTCCATTATCCCATGAGTTAATTAGACTCAAGACTTCGTTTTGTTGAAAGTGAGATGTAAGATCATAAGAGGGAAAATTGCTAAAGGCAGCAAAAGCACCCGTGTTAACTTTAGCATTTGCTACATAGTTAACATAGGTTTTGATAGCTTCTTTGTCATTATGAAGATAACCTTTGATGGTTTTGGTTAACTTCAATTTCTAAGTTGAACTTGAGGAAGCCATTGAATCTATAGTTTTGAAGAGTATAGGTACGAAAAACATTGTTTTGAATTGTGAATGAAAGGTAGAGAGAATAGATGTATATATAGAAATTTAATGGATATGAATTAAATATGCACAATTTTTCAGTAGTCTATGACACCTTTTAAGACCTTTGGAGTTGGTGAAAAGTTGGAGGGAAGTTTGAAAGTTTAAACCTTTGAAATTCAAAATTTAAATTTCAAATTTCTAGTCATATGTGTCGACATATGGACATATGTATGTCGACATATGTATGTCGACATATGTATGTCGAAATATGTACCTGTTTTCAAAGGAATTTTGATTTTTTTGAAATGTTATTTAAATTATCGATTTATATTTCTGGTTTAACGATTTTCTGAAATAATTCTAATCCTAATAAACATCCAAAAATTTATTTTATTATTATTTTTTATTATTATATTATTATTTTGAATTTAAAATTTTGAATTTTAAATTTGAATTTCAAATTTCAAGTTCAAATTTTAAAGTTTTTAAATTCGATACAAAGCAACCATTCAACCAAATAAAATTTAAAAATTAATTAGGGCATACCCAATTTTTAGATCCTTTTCTTCAAAATTTTCTAAATTCTGAGTTGCCATGAAGCACATATTTGAATTTTCGGTTTGTGGCTCTTCATCACTTGATGATGAATCTGAATCACCTAACATTGTTGCATATGCTTACCTTCTCTTCCTCGACGAATTGTTGTTGTCTATTTGTTGAGTCGATTTATCTGGATATGAACACATTTTCCTTATGTGGCCTGGTTTGTTGCAGTTATAACATCGACTATCATTACTTCTTGAATTTCCTTGGTTATTAACTTGAAAATAATTTTTCCTTTAATATTTCAGAATTTTTTTAAAATGTCTTATCATAAGGGTTGTTTCTTCATCATCTTCACTACTTGAATCAGAATCGTTTGTTGTTGCTTTAGTGCAATGGATTTCTTCCCTGTTGGCCTGTTTTCTTTTCTGTAATTGGACTTCAAAAGATATCATATTTCCGATTAACTCGTCAATGTTCATTACACTGACATTATTGGCTTCTCCAATTGTCAAAGTTTTCTGATCCCATTCTGGAGTCAGTGAACTCAATATTTTTCTGACTTGATCTTCTTCAAAATAAGTTTTTCCAAGTACTATTAACGAATGTACTATCTCTTGAAATCTACAATACATATCGGAGATAGATTCATTCTTGTTCATTTGAATAACTCAAACTAATTAACTAACATTGATATCTTAGTTTGTTTAACTTTACTAGTACCTTCATGAGTAACTTGAAAAGTTCTCCAAATTTCATAAGTAATTTTACATACAGATACTCTATTAAGCTCATTCCTATCTAATGAACAAAATAACATATTCAAGACTTTAGAATTACTTTGTGCAGCAGTCTTTTGTTCATTTTTCCATTGTGCAAAAGCAGTTATGGGTTCAACAAAATCATTTTGTGTACTATTCCATGTGTTTAATCCTACTGATTATAAATATATTTTCATTCTACATGCCCAATATGAATAATTACTACCATTAAATAATGGTGGTCTAATAGTGGACTGACACTCTATAAAAGAACTATTATTACTACCAGTGTTGGTTGTCATTATCACTGTTTTCAAAAATCAGATTATGAACTTTTTGAAAGACCTTTCTCTGATACCAATTGTTAGGGATTGCAGAATGGATTGTTAAGGCAAATCCAACACTAGAAGGGAGTGAATAGTGTTTTTGAAAAATTAAACAAAATCTAAAAACTTTTATGATCTACTACATGAATCAAACACCACAAAAACAATCATAGACACAAAATCAAACACAAACACAAAGATAAACAAAAATAAAATGAAGAAAAGGAAAGAACACACCAGATTTTATACTGGTTCAGAACTGTTCCTACGTCCAGTCTCACACAATGCTGGATTGCACAGAGTTTTATTACTATATCAATATCCAATTACAATCCTATCCTTGATTTCACGGCTACAAGGGATACCACTGATTCCACACACACTTGATCAAGTATACTCTCATTGATTTCACGGCTACAAGGGATACAACCGACTCCAACCTCCTTGGTTTCACGGCTACCCGATTACATACACTTCCCAAATGATTACAATAGCCCTATAACTCTTCAATATAGCACTTTGATCTAAAGAATAATGAGTAGAGAGTGAGAAGAGAAGAAGTTTTATGTAAACAGAATTGAATTCGGAAGAGTATAAGTGTGGAAATCATAAGAATAAGAAGAGATAATGGTGTAAAGAAAGGAGATGAAGATGGAGAAGAAGAATCATGCGAAAATTCGAAATCAGACCCTATTTATAAAATTTGAAAGGCTGCAACATTTCTGGAGCATCACAAATAATGAAAAGACACTTCCTTACAATTTTCAAAAAGAGACAGTTATATGTCGACAGGGGCATAAATATATGTCGACATATGCATGTGTAAAACTACATTTTGAGCATTTTTGAAGTGTTTTGATATATAATTCTGGAAATTATTGAATTAAAACATAGTGTTATAAATGAATGTTATAAAGCATAAAATCTTATGAAAACATAAATATAAACTATGCAAATATACTTATAAAACTATAGAGTTAAAATTACATAAATATAAAGTGTAAAATATATAAAACTTATAAACTATACAACTTGAATTTAAAATAGAAGTAAAGAAAAGAAAAGAAAATAGAGAAGATAGAGATTGAAGATAGAATTTGAAAATGGAATTTGAAAAAAAAAAAACAGAATTTGAATTTAAAACTGGAGTGCTATTTGGAGTATTACATAACTAGACTCTATTACTATATTTATCTTGAACTCTTGAAATCTTGAATACCCATGAGTCTTGAATCATCTCTGAATTCTGAATCTCTAATATCTTCAAACTGTACAATCTTCAGTATAAATTCCTGTATATAAATTTTGCATATATATATATATGTGTGTGTGTGTGTGTATACACACACACTCACATATTCTAGAAAAAAAAAGTATTAGTTTATATTTTATAGTCAATTAATACTGAAATAAGGTTGTTGTCATCATAACTCCATTCTCCAACACATAGCACTTTTGCAACATTCTCTTGAATGTTTTCGAACAAGCCCTTATGTTAGTGCCATGGCAGTCCCGTGGTACTTGCCTCATCTGGAGAAGTTTTTTCTTAATGACCTTTTATGTATAATTCCCATTTATTTCATTGAGATTTTCTTTTTAAAAAAGAGAGCTGCAAATGATGACACTAATTAGCAAGTGTAAGGAAATATCAAAACGATCCTTTATTAAGTTGCATATATTCTGAGTTATTTAAGTACAATTATGCACGATTCTTGTCATTTTGGTTAAAATTCAAAAGTGCAATCAAATTAATAGTTTTCAAATGGTAAAATATATTTACTTATTTTGTTTTCCTATATTCTTATGGAAAAATATTGGCATATCTAAATTGATATTGTCAATGGCAACATCCTAAATGTGATAGTGATCTCATAAAGAGTTTGAACCTAAATTTAATCCATGTAAGTTACACTTATAACTATAGTGGAAACTTTTTGAATTTCCCATATACTAGGACGAAATTGATTGAAGCTCTGTTGGAAATATCAAAGTCTATGTAGGAGAATATTATTTTGGGCAAGAACCATGTAGTTTTTATGTCCAAAATTGGTCAAGAAAACATTTTTTTAATGGTCCTTCTCTGGTAGTTACAAAAACTAAAGAAAAAGAACAAAATGATCATATTCTATCGTACATGTGGAAGGCGTGTTTTTGCAATTTAGGTCAAATAAATAGTTTTCAAAGACTTGGCAATTAGTTAAACATTTGTATCTCAAGACAATTCAAAGTGACCATTAATTTATATATAAGGAACCATATTAGTTTTTTTTTTTATAAAAACCGAGTATTTCTTATAATTAAATATAAGGAACTGTATTATTTTTATATAAAAGTAACCATTTGTATCTTAAGACAATTCAAAGTAAAGATTTGTATCTCAGGGAAAATGTGTAATAAATATAGGCTGAATTGTATAATATTAAGGTTTGATTCAAAATCTTATAATTATTATGATGATTTTCATATATGATCTTTTTTATCTAAATTGTATAATTGGTTGTTGTAAATGACATGGCGTAGAGTATTTCTCCTTGGTCCAATGTTGCCATGGCAGTGCAGAAGGCTAATCACATGACTTGTGAGTTCTATTTTGTGATCAATTCTTGCCTAGTGTAACATTTTTCTTCTATGGATATTAAACTTATGTTTTTTGGTTTTGAACTTCAAATTAGGCATGGAGGTGGGTCATCAGGAACAACAATTTTAAAATGCACGTTTGTAATTTTATGTATGTAGGGAATATTATTGTTTGAATGTGGTGGTGGATGTTCAATTTCAGGTATGTACCTAGTTGCTTTATCATTGTCTAAGCATGTTTTTAGTCTTTGTTCCACTCAGCTAACACACCGTTTGGATTCATGTGGCAGTGGATTCAGAAACTTTCTTGTGGAAGCCGAGTTACGAGATGAGCACCATTGGAGGAGCTGTTTGATCAACCGTGGTTTGACATAGAGATTTTGTTGTCTTCGACTATAGTGTACTCCCGTACAGTATGCAATCTTTAATGGATAAAACTTTTATCTTTCAAATGTAGTTTTTGTGTTGTATCGATGTATATATTTTGGAATGACTACTTTTTTATAATGGTTTAGTTGGTGATGTGAATGACTACTTTAGACTGTTTTATTGGATATGTATCGTATTTTGTTCGAATAGTATGATTATTAAAATATATGAATGAATCAGATTTAGTTATATTTGTTGCATTGATAAATGAATTATATTATTATTAATATGTGAATAATTGGTGCATGCATTACTTTTTGGATTTTAAAATGTAATTGTCAATTATGATAATTTTAATAAAGAAGTCTGAAACAATTTATTGATTAAGCAACATGGCAACATACAGAGGAGATGAAGGCTAACAAAAGAAGAGAAAGGCTTAACCTTAAAATAACACAAGAGGCCTTTATATATAGGCAAAACATAGAACAAAAGACTATATTGCCCTTTAGTAGAATATTAATTACGCTAACATCCCCCCTCAAACTCATGATGAGATAGCAATGAGCATCGAGAGTTTGTTAGTCAAAAACCGGAAGCGTGAAGATGATAAAGATTTAGTAAACAAATCTGCAAGTTGCAAGGAGGAAGAGACAAATGGCAATGTCAATGTGCCATTCTGAAGGTGGTGGCGAGTAATATGGCAGTCAATCTCGATATGCTTGGTCCTTTCGTGAAAAACGGAGTTGTGAGCAATCTGAATAGCACTCTTATTATCACAGTGCAAAGGAGTTGGTCGCCGCAAGAAAACACCCGTATCCGCAAGCAACCATCGTAGCCAAACAATTTCACAAGTAGTAGAAGCCACAGCATGGTATTCTGCCTCTGTTGAAGACCGAGATATAACATCCTTCTTCGTACTTTTCCAAGAAATTAGAGAATCTCCTAGAAAAATATAAAAACCAGTATTGGATTTGCGATCGGTAGGATCACCAGCCCAATCTACGTCAGAGTAAGCACATAACTCTAAAGATGAAGTAGAAGAAAGCAAAAGAGTCTGAAACTGAGTGCCACGGAGATATCTCAAAATGCGAATAACAGCAGCCCAATGAATTGTAGTAGGAGAAGTAACAAACTGACTGACTATGTGAACAGCATATGCAATGTCAAGGCGAGTGATAGTGAGATAAGCCAAACTTCCAACAATCGTTCTATAAAGACAAGGATCAAGCAATGGAGATCCATCAGAAATAGAGTATCGAGCATTGAGCTCAATTCGAGTATCAACAGTCTTATTATCTGAGAGACGAGCGCGCAAAAAATGTCAGAAATATACTTAGATTGAGAAAGAAGATAACCTTTTGGAGAAGAAGCAACTTCAATACCCAAGAAGTAACGAAGGGGAACCAAGTCTTTCATAGCAAAACATCGAGTCAACTTAGACTTCAACAAGTTAATTCCAACAACATCGTCACCTGTAATAATCATATCATCAACATAAAGTGAAAGCAAAATTCGACCAACTGAGGTACACTTGACAAACAAAGCGGAATCATGGTTACTCGGGCAAAAACCAAGAGAAGTAATCACAGTAGAGAATTTCCCAAACCAAGCACGGGGAGCCTATTTGAGGCCATAAAGAGCTTTTCTAAATTTGCAGACTTCACCAGGTTGATGATCAATACCAGGAGGAGGAACCATATACACTTCTTCATGAATATCTCCATTCAAAAAGGCATTTTTAACATCCATTTGAGTAATATTCTAGTGGCGAATAGAAGCAACCGCAATAAGAGTTCGAACTGTAGTCATTTTTTGCAACAGGAGCAAAAGTCTCCTCATAATCCATACCATATTCTTGAGAATAACCTTTAGCAACCAAGCGAGCTTTATACCTTTCAATAGATCCATCAGCTTTAGTTTTAATCTTATAGATCCAATGAGAACCAATTGCACGTTTTCCTGCAGGAAGAGGTACTAAATCCCAAGTATGTGTTTGATGAAGAGCAGTCAGCTCCTCAGCTATAGCACGTTGCCAAAGAGGATCACGAACCGCATCTTTGAAATATGAAGGCTCAGAGAGACAATGTATAGAAGCAAGAAATGAAGAAAATGAACTGGAAATTCAAGAATATTCAAAATCAGGTCCTCTAGTAGACTGACGGTTTCGGATAGGATATCGACGTTCACTAGTATCTACTGTCTCAGAAGGTGATTGGGTGGTTGGGGAGTCAATAGAAGTGTCTGGATTTGCAGCAGGAGATAGATCATCATCATCAGCAGTGAAAGGATCAATATGAACAAGGTCAGACATAGATATATTGTGAGTACGATCAGGAATTGTAAAATAAGGAATATGTTCAAGAAAAACAACATGACGAGAAACATATAGCTTATGACTGACTGGATCAAAACAATGATATCCTTTTTGTCCTGCACCATAACCAAGAAAAACACATATAGCAGACCGTGAAGTTAGCTTACTCCGTTGGACATGAGGAAGAAGAACAAAGCATGTAGAACCAAAAACACGAAGAGAAGAATAATCTGGTGGACAACCATACAATTTCTCATAGGGGGACAAGCCAGAATTATGAGAAGTAGGAATTCTATTAATCAAATAAACAGAGGTAAGAGCTGCCTCACCCCAAAATTCACTTGGAACACTAGCAGACAATAACAGTGACCTAGCAGTCTCAAGAATATGCCTATGTTTCCTTTCAGCAACCCCATTTTGTTCAGGAGTATCAGTGCAAGAAGTCTGATAAATTGTGCCATCTAGAGCAAGAAGTTCCTTAAAAGCATGAGAAGTATATTCACCTCCTAAATCACATCTGAAACATTTAATAACAGCTGCATGCTGAGTTTTGATAAGAGATCGAAAATCGTTATAGATGCCAAAAAATTCTGAGCGACATTTCATAAGATAAATCCAACAATAACGAGTGCAGTCATCAATAAAAGAGACATAATAACGAGAGCCTTCCTTTGTAGAAACAGGAGATGGTCCGCAAACATCAGAATGAATAAGATCAAAAGGCACAGTAGAAAATGTATTACTTTGAGGAAAAGGCAAAGCAGAAAATTTTGCAAGTTTACAACCACTACAATCAGAAATGTCATGAGTTTTCAAATCTCCTAAAACTCCTGTAGACACTAAGAATTGTAATCGAGACTTGGATACATGACCCAGACGAGAATGCCACAAATAAAACATAGAAGATGACTGACTCAAACGGAAAGACGAAACATCCACACCTGGAACAAAAGCTGCAATCTCTGAAATCTTAGGATCTTTGAGCTGATCCAATACATAAAGTCCTCCTTCTCTATGGCCGGTCCCAATCACTTTCTGAGACTTTGGATCCTGAACACAACATTTAGAAGAAGAAAAAGAAACCAAGAAGCCATTATCACAAATTTGACCAACAGAAGCAAGATTTAATGCAAGTCTAGGAATGTGATAGACATTAGATAAGGACAAAGAAAGTGTAACGACTGAACCAACACCTTGCACGGGCATAGATATACCACTAGCACTCATGACAGGTACAGAAACTTTAGGAGCCAAAGAATTAAAATTGGAGAAATTAGGTAACATATGATTCGAAGCACCAGAATCTAAAATTCAGGTAGAAGAAGATATACCTGATGAACTAGATGACAAACCTATTTGAGACGAAGCTGATATAGCATATGGTTGAGATGCAAGGAACTTCTGAAATTGTTCAATCATTGATGGATCTAAAGCAGAATAGACAGAATTCCAATATACATAATTCTGAAATTGTTCAATCATTAATGGATCTAAGGAAGAATAGACAGAATTCCAATATGCATAATTTTTACCATCTGCTTGAAGTGAATTATCTCTACTTACTGCCATTTTAATAACAAAATTCAGAGAACAAACAACCAACTTTCCAAATTCAACACAGAGAAAAACAAACCCAAAAAGAAATCCAGGTCAGCAAATTTCCAATACAGTGAAATCTGGTTCAGGTCTTCGGAGATAAGGGCAGTTTAAGGCGGATTTGGGCTGGAATTGGTGTGCTTCGGGTCTCGTGCTCCGACGGATCTGGGCGGAATTTGGCTGAGGGTGCTTTGGGTCTGGGGCGTGCTTGTGCTTCGGTTCTGAGGTGCTCCGTCGGGTATCGGCGGATTAATATGCTTCGGGTTTAGATTAGGGCGGAGGCGGATTCGGGTCTGTTGCTGTACGATGGATTCAGGTCTGTTGCTGAACGATGGTTACAGACAGGAAGAGGCAGGAAACGGCGGGTCTGTTGCTGGCGGATTAGGGCGGATTCGTGGAACGACGGGTTGGAGGCAAGAAACGGCGGGTCTGTTGCTGAACGATGGATCTGATTAAGATGCTTAGGGCTGCTGAACGAGGGGTCTGCATTGCTGAACGATGGGTCTGAACGATGGTTTTCTTCGGATCTGATTGAGAAAGTGGGTCTGAACAATGGTTAGGGCTTCAGAGTAGAGATTAGAGAAGGCAGTCACATAAGTCATCAAAAGAGAAGAATCGGCTCTGATACCATGATAATTTTAATAAAGAAGTCTGAAACAATTTATTGATTAAGCAACATGGCAACATACAGAGGAGATGAAGGCTAACAAAAGAAGAGAAAGTCTTAACCCTAAAATAACACAAGAGGCCTGGTTGCTTTATCATTGTCTAAGCATGTTTTTAGTCTTTGTTCCACTCAGTTAACACGCCGTTTGGATTCATGTGGCAGTGGATTCAGAAGCTTTCTTGTGGAAACCGAATTACGAGATGAGCACCATTGGAGGAGCTGTTTGATCAACCGTGGTTTGACATAGAGATTTTGTTGTCTTCGACTATAGTGTACTCCCGTACAGTAAGTAATCTTTTATGGATAAAACTTTTATCTTTCAAATGTAGTTTTTGTGTTGTATCGATGTATATATATTTTGGAATGACTACATTTTTATAACGGTTTAGTTGGTGATGTGAATGACTACTTTAGACTGTTTTATTGGGTATGTATCGTATTTTGTTCGAATAGTATGATTATTAAAATATATGAATGAATCAAATTTAGTTATATTTGTTGCATTGATAAATGAATTATATTATTATTATTAATATGTGAATAATTGGTGCATGTATTACTTTTTGGATTTTAAAATGTAATTGTCAATTATAGTTGTAATAAGTGTATTACAACTGTCCGAAATAGTTGCAAATATTACGAAATCACAACGGTGCGCAGCAGTAGTAACATGATATATGAAGACAGTTAGATGCATCCTTTATACGTAGTTGTAAAAGGTTTTAGTCTATTACAACTTCATAATATACGATGATGTAACCATTGTTGTAATAAGTCCTTTACAACTGTTTTTCAATGTTGTAATATGGTGATTCTATTGTAGCAATTATGTGTAAACTCTGCAGTTGTAGGGACATGTCAGATACAGTTTGTATACCTTTGTCTATTTTCATATTTTCTTGTATAAATTTTGAGATTAATTTATCGTTCACACCAAACAGGTACCCGATCTAGGGTTTTAAATTTTTGCTTCTTACTTTCTGAGTCCTCTTAAAAGAGCAGACTAAATGATATGTATATATAGGTGACACAACTGCTTTTGTGAGGATGTGCTTGGAGGAGTTATGACATATTATATTATATAATACAGATGCTTTCCGCTGGGTAGCTTAAGCAGTGCTGATTGCTTTGCATTCTGGTACTTTGTCCAATGGGGATATGTTGTACACATTTTATATAACGTTTGTATATAACTATGTGATTCTGTTGACACGATATCTTACTTGATTGTTGCTCACTATATGTTGTATACTTGATATTATATTTTACTCATGCACCGCAAGATACACAACAAGTTATTCAATTTTATTTCTACCCTGATGATCATGTCATATCGATGGAACATGAAAGCAATGCTTTATTGATTATTTAGTGCAATTGGCACGAAATGGTCGTCAAAGGTTTGATGTATGCATTGTAGAAAATGATAATAACTCTTTGTTGATCTTTGTAGCTTCAAAGTAAAATTAAAAATCTTCGAAGGGTACCTTATAGCACGTTTTTTCTGAATAAATGTTATCAAGAAATAACTACCAGGTTACACAAGTTTATATTGAAAATGCAATTATGCTAATAACTTTACAGTATGTATATTCATTGTTGTACATAATATTTAATCTTAAAATTGTAAGCATGTGTAGGTTAATCATTCATTAAACGCCAAGTGCTAACTTAAGTAGTAAAGTTCAGAAATTCCGACAAGGAAATAAATATCTTACTTATTACTATATTACTTTGTTTTACAACAATACCGAAAATATTAATCGACTGGTGCGGTTAACCTACCGCGTTGTAGGCATAATCAAATGGACATACACACATATACATGTATGTATTCATATGAAAGAGGTGAATTTTGGGATGGTTGCATTTTTTCTGTTCTATTTTACCTTTTTTTTTTTTTTTTTTTTTTTTTTGAAAAAGAACAGCTGTGGGAATTTCTTTAAATATTGAATTATAATTAAAAACTGACATAAAGAAAAGATGAGCTGTTTATGTAAACTGCTTGTGTAATGCATGGGTAAAGATATGGACAGACGCAGACATAATCACGTAAATATATAAAATCAAATTCATTAAACACAATTAAAGTTCCTTTCAGTGTTATGTATGATATTTTTACCGTTTTATGAATTGTAACTAATCTCATATTAATGAACTAGTTTTGATATACAATTAATGAGTAAAAGTCCAACAATTTGGAACAATAACTTACAGAAACAATCCTCTGGATTAAGACGAAAATATATGGTTTTATAAATTACTTCACTGTCATAAGCTTAACTACTTCACTGGAGAACCATCTTTCAAATTGTAGAACCATTTAATCTTAATTACAGCACTGTCATAAGCTTAATTTTCCAAAAATACTCGAAAATATATACGGTTTTATTAATTTTCCATCCTTTCATTACTTCAACTGCGGATTACAGGTAGCAAAATCAATTTAAACTGCAACATGAATTGGTCCAAAACAGAAGAACATCTGCACTTAAAAAAAACATGAAAATCTTACTTTAAAATATGACTACATAATCAGTTCCGTAAAACCCAACTGAAAAGCTTCTTACTAAAACCCATCACGTCGCAAACCTGCCGATCATCAGTGCAAACTTCGTCGTCGTTTATGACAGTACCCACCAACTTTTTACCATTCGCAGCTTCATTCATTTTCTTCCAACTTCTCTTCTTCTTCTTTTTCTTACTCTTCCCTTTGTGACTCTTCGCAATTTCCTTATTCTCCAGGTTACCTTCGAATTCATCAAGAATCAAATGAATGATACGTCTGTTAGGCGAAGAATCCCAGCGTTCCCAGAAGCTTTTATAGCATTCGAAGCAAGAGCAATCCAAGTTGACAGGATGATTTTTATCGGGTTTTCCGTTTTTGGGTTCTCCATAATCAAGGAGGTAGGAAAGAACTTCTTGCTCTTGAGCAGTAAGAGTCGATGCTAGGGCAAGTAGTGGCGTTGGAAGACGTGAAAGGTAAACTGAAGACGACGACGAGGAAGACGACGTTGAAGAAGAAAGGAGAGGGGAAGGATGGATTCTTTTGTTACTCATTCGCTTTTTGGGGGTTTTGGATTGAAAAATTAGCAGAGCTTTTTTTGAGGGTTTTTCGGAAGGTTTTAATGGGGCTTGGTGAACAAGGTGAAGCTGTTGCTCACGGAAAAGGTTCCGGTGAGGATGTGTTTGGTGTGAAATACAGCCGCTTTTACTTCCTATATATAGGCGTTCGATCCCATGTTATTAAAGGAAAGTAATTATAACCTAGTATGTTATTAAAGGAAAGTAATAAATGTTTGAATATTTCCCTTTTTAATCGTCCAAGATAAGTCATTTCTTTTAACATATTTACTTAGAGTTATAGAACAAAAGGAGAACTATTTAATAAATAAATAAATAATTTAGATATGTTAATTTCAAACATGATATTTTATTTATTTATTTTTTGAAATATGTCTACATTCGATTCAATAATACAAAACTATGGAAATTGTCATATATTTTAGAAGCAACATGGATTTTTATAACCAATAATTTTAGTATTTGAATTGAACACATACATTTTCCATTAATTATATGTTTTTTCTTCATTATTTTATTATGTATATGTTTACTCTCTGCTATTTTATTATAGTTATTATGCTTGGACCATTAAACAAAACTTGTATTTAAAATCTTCGTTTATCTTGCTATAAAAGAATAATATCTTGTTTTAAAATTAAATGTCAATTAAACTTTTGAAGAAGTTGCGCTTTACATTTACAAGTTAGTATTGGATGTCTCTGATCACAAAACACACAGTGTGATCCTGAATTGAAAGATTCGTTTCTAATTGCATGAATACTTCAAATTTACGTTTGACGAAAAGTAAAATTGTTTTCATAAATTAACCAAGCATCTTCGTTAATTAATGTGTAAACAGCAAGTAACATAACTAAAATAAGATTATAACAAACATTATGCCAAAAAATGATATGGAAACTATAATACTAAAATAATAAAATTTTCATTTGTCATAACAATTATTATTAATATAACAACAACATATGCTGAAAACAAAATACACATTGTTAAAATAAAAAATTAGATAGGAATTAGTTATATTTTTATCATAAAATTATTAGTGCAAGTATTCGGTTCGGTTCGGTCTAATACGGTTAGGTCACAGTTCAAGCCACCACTGAACCGTATCATTGTGGATTAGTTTGATTTGTTTGGGTATTTGCTTTAGAGAAAAGATTCCATTCGGTTTTTACTCACTGTTTTTATGGTTCGTTCTGGACTATTTTTGTATTGTTGCGCAGTTCACTTCTAGTCCTAATTTATTTATCTATAAAAGAATATCTTGTTTTAAAATTAAATGTCAATTCAATTTTTGAAGAAGTTGCGCTTAATTAACATTTACAAGTTAGCATTGGTTTGACTACAGAACAAGCAGTTTGAAGGAAATGCATCTAACCTTTGGATAGTTAATATTAAAATTCTTCACCATTTAATGTATTTTGGTAGGCGAAGTTTTAATATACAGATTCAGTTTTTCGTATTTTCGTGATATTAAAATTTAATGTAGGTAATGATAATGAAACAAATTTATGTTGCTCTTTTAAAAAAAATCACAATGACGTAAGGACTTGTTAAATAACATTTAACTTTAGACAAGATGGTACAATATTTTCATATAAAAAAGATGGAAAAAACCATACAATTTAGGGGATAAACTTTATTTTATGGATGCAAAACTTTTCTAACAAAAAATACACACCTCTTGCTTTTAAACTAAGATATCTCTTTCTAAAAATATAATTATTTTCTGAACACTTGTATTTTTCAAATATGTTAAATTACCTACATATGTGGATTGTTGTACATCATTAGATATCCACAAAATTAGATTCGAATGTGGGATATGCTTATCGGATATGTATACATGTACAATGCTACAAGACTCATTTGGCATTTGTTGACATACCAATTCCCAAGGAAAATAACAAATATAGACATGAAAGATAATAAACTGAATCTATAAAATTTGGTAATTTTGTTTCTGATCATATTAACCAACATTGTCACTTGATTAAAAGAGTGTGTATGTAAAACTAATAATTAAAAACATTTCATATTTTTACCATTGATCGTTAAGCAAAGGGTAGATGGTTAAAATAACTTCGAAACAGCACTAGGAACCATGTGTCATACCAAAGGAGGTGGCATGTTTTGCACATGGTGGTTGCATGACCCTTACCCTTCAAATAGGGTCGTGGTCATAACATAGAGAAAGAAAACAACATTTCATTTTACAATGCATCAAAACATTACTTCAGTCTAAGCTTATGAGGCCAACAACCCCAATCTGTTAAATCAAAATGCATCAATCCTCCTCCTATTGAAAACCGTGAAGCTAAAGTGATTGTGTTTGCAATCTTCGATGTTGAACCGTGCAAGTTAAGTCAAAATAGATGATTATTTAATTTAGCTTATAATATGCATTTTTGTAGATAAATTTGGATTGTAAAGTTGAGCCTTACAGTTGAATTAAACTGTTGACAAAGATGTATTCAATTTATTAAAATTTGGATGGTCAATGGATACCAGAAAAATCCAAAATCCGTCAGGATCAGCATCCGAAAAGCGGATAAATATTCGATATTCGTATGAACAGATGCGGATATAGGCGCATCCGCATCCAAAATTATCCATCTGTTTTTTTCATGATTATAACTAAAATTGTAAATATTTTAGCATGATGAAATACACTAGTTTATTATTCAATTAAGTTGAAAATCTATATTATACATATTAAGCGGATAATAATTACTCAATTGTATATTCAATATTACAACTTAAGATATATTAATCAATTGTATATTCGATTAAATTTACTTTAGTACTCCACAACATGGATTACTTTAGTTCTCCATAACAAGGATTTATACTCTTTCAGCACTTCACGGTTTTACTGTATCATATTATTTTTCCTAAAAATAGTGTGTGTGTGTGTATACCCATAGTTACACGTAAAGCTCTCCATCCCTACAACATCGCTTCAGCTCCACCAACCCGCGAGCAACCCATCTTCCCATTTTTCACTCAACCACTGAGCTTTCCCATTCCCCCTTACTCCCGGCCACCTCCTCCAGGCACCACCGCCGCCCCTCTGACGAACATCCGACGCACCACCCTCTGCCACTCTCTTCTTTTCCCCGGAGAAAAAACCCGCAGTTGCCTTTAAAGAACCCATTCGGCCTCTCCTCTTTAATTGCTCGACTCTCCCATACAACCTCCTCCACCTCGCTGTCCCCTCACCATCGCAGTTCCATCCACTCACCACCACCGCAACAACCCCACTCCGTCTCGCATCTCCTCCCCGCTTGACCACTTCTTCCTCTCCCTATCTAAAATCAGTCGCAGCCTTTAGAACCACATGCAAGAACCATCCCGACCACCAATTCTCTCTCCTCTTCTAGTATACGAAGGCAAGGCCAGAGCTACCCGACACCCTAATCCACCCAACACCTCTCAGCAGACTCCGCTGCAAATTCACACACTTCCTCTCTCTCCTTAAAGCCGTTCGGATCTCTTATTTTACTCGCAGCCTCCCCTTTGGTGTTGAAAAGAAGAAATAAACCTTTGCTGGAGTGTGTGTGTGTGTATATATATATATGTGTGTGTGTGTGTGTGTGTATATATATATATATATATTTGTATACACATGTGAGTTAGCGGAAAGGAAGCGTGTACGTGATGGTAGCGACATTCGCAAAGATTTGTACGCAATCATTCTTGACGGTGAAAGATTTAGAGGCATGAAGGTGGGAACTCTAATTTAATTATTTTTTAAATTTAGTAGAAGTAATTAGTTTTAATTAATTTATGATTATAATGAGTTGATGATAATTGGTTGTTATTGAATGTTTGTGGTTATATGTGATGTTTAATGAATGTCCATCTAGTTAGAATAGACTAGACAAATAAACATTATTGATCATAACGCTTTGCGCACAATGAAATTGTTTGTTGAAAATTTGTTGTGTTTACGATGAATGACTTCGTGCTTGTATGGCTGATTATTGATTTGTTTATAGTTGTACAACACACACCGTAGTTGTGGAATTGTGCGGATAATCGATTGAGATCTCCTTGCCATGCAAATAACGATTTTACTATTAATTTAATGATTTAAAATTTTGAATTTGTTTGAAAATCCTAAATAATCAAACAATGTTCGTGGAAAGCAACAGTTTTGGAAGAAAACTGTTTTGAATTTTGGAAGGAAATGGGATTTTGAATTATGTACACTAATAATGGATTTTATGCAAACGGATGATTTCATGACAATAATCGAACGAGTTTTAAGGAATTATTATTCAGTTTAGTTTGAAATGAAGATTCGAAAATTTAAAATGATGAATTGAAATAATTGTTTAGACTAAATGGAGATATAAAATATTATTTCTGAAAAGATTTGGAATATGGTTTGAAATTCTAAGTTAAAAATGATATAATGACTTTTGAAAAAGGCGAAGCAGTTTCCGAAGTATTTCGATAATTTATATTAAATTGGTTTGGTTATTATGCAAAAAAATTAAATTTTGAATTATATACAATTAACGGGAAATCTAAAATTATCAATCAATGTTCGTGAAACGATTTTGAAATTAAATTAGATTTGAAATATATAAGGGATAATGATTTGAAAAATGTATTCCGTATTGGTTGTGTAAATGATGTTAACAATTAATTGTGAGTAATTAAATGAGTTTTGAATATATTATTTTAAGATTTCGATTTAAATTGAAATGAATATTTGAAAATTGGAAATGATGATTTTTCAAGTAAAGTAATTTTGGAACTCAAATACAAATATAAAATATTATTTGAAATATGGTGTTAAAATTTAAGTTATGATAATTTATGTTTATTTTGGAAAAGATTTAGACGATTTATATTAAATCATTATATAGCTTGAATTGAACGCGTCGTGTAGCGATAGTTCGTAAATATCAATTTTAATTTTCAAATGGTTATAACTTGAATGCTTTAAATCAGACTGACGAGAAACGGAAAACATTGGAATTCTATTAATGATAGTTTTTGAATAGAAAAGAAATTTTCAAATTTAAACGTAGGATTTTCAAGTTAGGTTTAAAACAAAATTTGAAAATGTCGTTATATGTCAGTTCAAACGACCATGATGGAAAATCGAAATATACGTGTTTATTAAAATTAATAAAAATTCAGAAAAATTATGGTAAATCATATTTTATTATTTAAAAGTGATGGAAGTTAAAATATTTGAATTTTGAATAATTTTGAATCTATTTGATCTAAATAGCCATTTTCAGCATATTTCAGGGACGCTTTTAACGTTATTATAATATTTTTCTTTGAAAATGATTTGGTTTTAAAGATTATAAACCATGAATTATTATTTAAATTATGGAAAGAGTTTGTTAAATATTTTGGAAGATTTGAAAGAGCATAAAAATTTATTTCGTATAAAATTCAATATTACTGATTTTAAGTAAGATATTGGATGTTTGAAAATGAAAAAGGAAATGAGTTTGGTTAGAGTTAGTCGAATATTCAATATGAGAAGAAAATTATAAATTGTTATGGCAATCTAATATTTGCTTGAGTTTGTGAATTGATATCGAATAATAAGTCAATTAAATTCTACTTGAAATATCAATTGTTTGAATTTTCATGAATGGAATTTAAAACCAAATTAAGATTTGGAAATTTTGGAGACTTATGAAAAGGATAACGACAAATAAAAGAATTATTCTATGAAATATAAGGTTGGAAAAATTGAATTTGGAGCTCAAAAGAAGAATTAAAATGGTAAGGGGTTTTATGGAGATTGAATAAATCCAACTTTCTCTTGTAAATAAATTGATAACGATTTGGAAGGAGATTTAAATTGGAAATCCGAAATGATCCATAGCTATTGTTTTGAAATGCGCTTGTTACTTGGAAAGACCGGGGTCAAATATATGCTCAAAAACCATTCCAAGTAATAATGCGATGTTATAAAGAAATTGAAGATTTGGAAATCGATAAGTGAGGACCGAGAATCTTTGAATTATTTGGATTGATTGCTGATGTCTTGGTTGGGCCGATCACCAATACGAGGTTATAAGTGGCATGAGATCTGAATATATATTTAGATTTTTGGATTTTTGTTCTGTTCAGACCCAAAACAAACTTGAATGGATTGTGTGTTTGATATTATAATTGACTGCATAACATTGATTTCCCATAATACATATCGAATTCGTGGCAGTAAATTTATTCTCATCTTTAAGACGTATGAGCTTAGGGTTTACGTATTGATAGAAATCATTGACATGTTGTGAATTGACAATGTGGCATACCCGGGTTATGAAATGAGCTAGTGATGATCAAAGCATGGCTTATTAAAGCGAGCTTTGTGTATATCCTGACCTCGATGAACCTCACACCCTGGACTGATGGTAAACTAGTAGTTAGGTTGTATACATATATCCAATCTCTTTTGAAACTCGAAAGCTTCGAAGATAGATCTACCTGTGAAACCTGAGGAAATAAAGTATATACGGTGTCCTAGTCTGGATGAAAACCGAGATATATACTTCGTGCACTGTATTCGGTGTTCGTGTCTGGATGTTAACTGGGAAATACTTATTTTGTGTCCTCGATTAATCTTTCATGCCAGGAACCATCATATTGGAAACCAAACAACCAATACGAGGCTTTCGATTTGTTTGTAAACTATGTATGTGGGCACAATTACTATGCTCGCTAAGCTTAATATATTATTTGTGAAATGGTTTCAACACTATGCACTAAATATGGTTTTATATGAAAAATTTTCACGTATTAAAGCACTATTCGTTATCATAAGACAACACTTGCCCATTTGGTGTGCGCTTGACTGTGTGTTATGGGACAAGCTTATGATAGCTCCGTTTTCCAAAGCCATTGCGAATTTTGATGCATAGGGATTCACATGGAGTAAACCCGTTCCGCGTTAGCGACATGGTCCAGTGAATTTTCCCAACTTTAAAATAAACCCAAAATAATAACTGTTTTGAGTTCGCACACCAGTCCTATGATGAATTGGAGTTTATTATTTCCACACCTAAACTCTGGGTTCCCATAATTTTTGCATGGGCAGCTTGTAGTTAAGTTTGCAGGTTAAGTCTTCAGAGCTGGATTCAAGTTTGAAGCTAGAGTTATATTTGGTTTTACTTCTTCCTCTGAGAGCATATTCGTTTCCGCTGAGTTTGTATTATACTGTGATTCTTTGTAATTCTGATGTAAAATTTTGTAATGAAATGAAAAGTTATGTTATTTGTGTTCAAATATGCTAGTACCTCTAACTATCCGTCCTTATGAACGATTTAAGTGAGTTTAATTACCGGCGAGAATCGAGCAAAAAGGCGGGTCATTACAACCCTTATGCCCAGTCATTGTATGGAATCCAAATCCAAATATATGACACATTTTTGTATGTAGAGCCCATTAGGGTGCAGAATTTAACTATGGGTAACAATTCGCATATGTTTATTATTTTAAGATGATTTAATAGATATTATTATAATATCACTGGATTTGATATAAAAGTGTTTTGGTTTTCATAAGGGAAAAAGCGTGTCATGTTTATGTGTGGTCATGTCTTACGAGAGTTCCATTCTATTAAAGGATTTCCAAAATTAAGCAAGTTGTTCGTAATGTGAGTTTTCTTATTATTAAATATTACAGACTGATCCGGGTATTTTTGCTTTCCCTCAAAATGTACCCGGGTCAGACCGTGTATATTTTTCAGGCTTGCTTTGGTTTTTCTTGGAGCTGTAGGAGAGGTGCAGAAGTCAAGACGTATTCTTGTAATTGATGTATTAATTTATTTACACTGTGTGTTGTGTTTATCTGCTATTGTATAGATAGATTGTTATGACTGTATAGGTTGATGTAGTTGTGTACTCTGATTATAATTTATCCATGTATATATACAGTTTTTTTTGTAAAAAGTATTGGTATATTTATTTTATTCATTCAGCTGTGAGATTTCGATCTTATCTAATTTTGATGTGTTTGTGTTCTTCTTCTTCTTCTATTTTAACCTTTATTTCTTTCTTCCTCCTCACCCTCTAACTTCTTTCTTCCAACTTTCTAGGTTTTCGATACTTGAGTTTAGGCACGTGAATATAGAGGATGTACTAGTGTCCAAATTCGAGCATCGAATTTCCTGTTTATTATATTAATATTATGTGCTATTAGGATGTTATGCTTTCTTTTGTGTATAGGTTGTTATATCAGAGAGTTGAGCATATTAGAAGCAAAGGTCATCTGAGTTGGACGAAATAGGAGAATAGGCTTTAAAGCAAGACGCAATGATGCATGCAAACTCGCAAGTGATTTGGACTTAAGGTTATGACTCGATACCAAGTCACCTATGATGAGTCGGCACCGAGTCATAGGGATGAGTGATATAGGGCGACAATTCTTTTGGATAGCAAGACAATAATTCAAGGAGTGGTCTTGTGTTTGACGTTAAGAATGTGCTAAGCATGGAAGGGTTTGATGTGTCAACTTATATGACTTTATGATTAATTCTTGGAAGAGAAGACCAAAATGCTACAAGTAATGGGCTGGGTCCATGACATCTGAAATGAAGGCATTAAGGATAGGAAGAAAACCAAAGGTATTTGGCAAAGTTATGACTCAGCTACGAATAATCTCCATGACTTGATGTTGAGTCATAGGGGTGACTCTAGTTGACTGCGATTCTTGGGGAACGATTCAGGTTTGAAGTTGATTATAATGGAGGTGATGGCTGGTTCACATCAAAAATGGTGGTGATATATCAACATGATGAAGCCATTTCCTTTGGTTTACGACTCATATTTAAAGTAGGAACAGAAGACAATTGTTCTTCTGATGACTAAAATTTGGAATAGAAATAGAAGATGCTAGACTGAGGTGGACGAAGCTATGAATAATGGAGTGAATTTGGTGACTATGAGTCATTATCTTGAAAGAAGTTAAGAAGGCTCGAATGATGTGGAAGTGCTAAGGAATCATTGATAAATTATAGTGATCTTATCGTACTCAAAAAACAGGTGCGATGTAGCGGAGATACTCATGGACTGGTAACAACAGTTTGAATAACTTGGACCACTGGATTGGGTCAAGTTTCTGAGTTTGACCCAATAAGACACATAATTAATATCATGATCTAGACTTCCCCGATCCTTGAAGAGACGGAGGATCCCGGACTGTGTTGACAACACGCCGCATCAGAACACAAACATGAGAACATTTCATTGTTATTACTTATTACAACAATTTACATCAGAGTACATGATATCAAAGTACATATAAACAATTTATGGGCACCCAGAGTTTAGGTAGAAACAATAAACTCTGAGTCAGTCATGGGACTGGTGTGAGAACTTAAAACAGTTATTAAACATTACTTTAACGTAAGGTAATTCATGGGACCATGCCATATGTCACGGAACGGGTTTACTCCCATGAGTATGGGATTAGATTCATAAAACAACATAATGCTTTTTGTAAAATGAAGCTATTATAAGACTCAGGTCCCATCACACAATGCAATGCAAGCCGGAGGATAGTGTTTTCCCTTATAATAGCCAAATATACTCGATAGGTTATAAAACAAATCATTTCGATATTACTATAAGTGCATAGTGTCAAAAACAACTTCAAATATAAATGTATCAATCCTAGATGGCATAGGTACCACATATTATGTCGCCCTACAAAGGTTTACAACTAAAACCAAAAAGTCGCATATTGGAAATTGGATTTCCATCACGAGTCAAGGCGAGGGATGTCACCTTACCGGTTTTGAGACACTCTAGCAAATGCCTCCGGAATCACACTCTCATGGGCCCTTAGATCTTCAGGGCTGGTCCTCTCTTACTTTTGAGGATTAGTTATTCCTGAACATACGTTTCCCGGTCTTATCGGACCTATGTCTGAGCCTTTTAGTCAGCTCGATATCTGAAACGCCTCATAATCCATCATCCACATAAGTAAAAATGTCTGGGATCCATACTATGACATCACTTCTAGCTAGAAAGAAACGCTATACACAAAGCTTTGCTACATAAACCCGCGCTTTGATCATCATCCACAAGGCCCTGCTTTTCAACAAATGCCTTGATCATTTTCATCTTAACATGCCACTTTGTCAATTCATGCCATACAACTGATATCTATTAATATATAACCTCTAAGCACGTATGTCCCAGAGAAGGGTGGTAAGCACGAGAAAAAATTCTCCCTCACCAAACAAATATATATTTAATAGAAATCTATCAATAACGAAAGAAATACAATGTTAGACATAATCCATTTACAAGTTCGTTCTGGGTCTGAATGAAACAAGCGGCACCTTGTTCCTCGTCCCATATGTCCAATATAGTAGAGAGGTCCTCACATATCCGATCGATCTCCAAGTATGTCTGGACGATCACCACTTATTACCTCGTCTTGGGTGTACAGCCCAATCAAGACATCAGTAATCATCCAATCGATGTGAAGATCTCTGGTCTTCAACCACCGTCTTCATATCTTCGACTTTTAGTCGTCGTAACAGTTATTCAAAATGGGACAGTCTTTCCAAATGACTCGCATAACTTTAAAATAAAGTGCTATAATAACACATCTTACGTCTCATTCCAATCCAGAATATTCTTTTATTAAAATATTCATTACATTTGGAATTATTCCCATAAATCTTATCAAGATTTATTTCATTTAAACTTCTTGTTCAAATCTTTCTTTTTAAAACCATTGCAAAAGATTGTGTATTATCTTTTTACAAAATTTAAACCAAATTTAAGGTTTATCATACCATTTGGGATTATCGAGCCTTACCAAAGTAATCATGTTTTTATTATCCTAATCCCAACCTATTCATCTCATGGAGAAAAACTGGTAGCACTCCATATCCAACACCCATTGTGTTATCAGTAAAATAAATTACCATTTTACATTTCAAATCTAATTAGAGATTTAACTATCACATGGAGTAAAACTGGTAGTACTCCATATCTAACACCCATTGTATTATCGGTGAAATAAATTACCATCTTAATGTTCAAATCTTATTAAAGATTTAACTATCGCATAGAGTAAAACTTGTGGTACTCCATTCTCGAACATTTCTTGAATTCAGTAAATTTAATTACCTTATCCATATCTCAATCTAATTAAAGTTTCATTAAAACTCTACTTAGCTTTTGTAACACCCCACCTCCGCTAATGTCACTCACAAAGGGAATGCACTAGGTTTGGTGAAGCATTATCGAGGTAAACATGCACAGAAATATTACAAGACAGAACATATATAAAACAGCGGAAGTAAAACAAATTTCACTACCTTATAAAATAAGGTCTAAAGTCTTTTACATCAGAATACATCAAAACCTGTCTTGCAATAGTAAAGAAGCATAAAACCTTTTCATAAATTATTCCCCAAAATAAAGCGGTGAAGCAGTCATAGCCAAAAGAAGACCAAGCTATACATGATGAACTTCAAGCATAAGAGGTCCGAACTAACCAACATCATTTCCTCCCTGAAACCTGGGGGGGAAACGGAAGACAAAGAGGCAAAAGAAAACGGGGTCAGTCATAAAGACTGGTAAGTCCTATCTACTTCCAGTATAAAAGCAGGTAAAGATAACATGACATGCATAAACTGAAAGTAAACATAAGGATGACGACAAGATAGATAAGCTAAACCAAGATAACTGGATGAACTACTGTAGCAAGCTAAACTAAGGTATCATGATAAATCAAGGTATCACATCGTCAGGTTTCTATCAAGCATACAATCCCAAGGTATCCATCATGTATAACATCCCACGGTATTTATCATGTATATTTGCTCTGCACCCCTCGTACTAGTATCCCAACCCGCGTCATGTGTTAACTATGAATGTCCCTTGCCCAATGTCATGTAATGGTCCATGCCAACCTAATATATAGCATATGTAGGTTTTCCCAACTCGTATGTTTCTTTCCATGTATAAGTTTAGTCCTTTGCCGTAGGCCGTACGGGCTTTCCCGTGTAAATCTATACCACCTCAACGTAGTACCATTCTATCCTTGAAGTTATTTTGGACTGCTACCCTTGATCTAGTTATGTTTTCTTACCATGAACTATCGCGTGTTCACTTAGGATTTATGCCACCTAGGACCATTAGGGATTATGCTACCTAATGAACGTATTCGTAACCCGGTTTGGGTTCAGGCCACCTAGGGCCACTAGGGATTATGCCACCCGTCAACCACGCCCTTTATCCCACGTATATATCGTGAATCGTTTCCCACGTCTAGACGCACATGTATCTCAATGTGCCATCCGAGTTCCGTGCCAGGGCAAATCGAGAAATACGGAACTCGGTCGGGAGCTTTAAGTCATCTGCTGATGCAGATATCAAGGTCTGTTTTTGTATCCGTGGCTATGGTCCCACGTGACCCCTCCCTCAACTACTGAAAGGCAATCCAAGAAAAATCATGTATGAGAACTACATCCCGGCCCCACTATAGCCCCACTTTCCTATGGGCCAACCTCACCCATGACTCGATAGCAAAAACATGGTCTGTTGGGAGTTCTCTGCCTTTCCGTACGTACACGATTGACTAAAGATGGTAGGTAGTCGGCGACGTGCTATCCAGGGAAAAAACAAGTATGGTCGACTCCACGCTAATCCATCCCAGTCTTTAGGTCACTCACATAGCAACCAAGGCATACTCTTGGCTCTTCTACCGCAGACCTTAACCTCTGTGAGGCCGGGTTTCATGGACCATCTGCCACCTCACAGAGGGATACCAAGAGTACCCTCACGTCCCCCGAAGCTACCGCTTCGTCACCCAGTTCGTTGGAGCCTTTATCTAAGTCATATAATTTGCTCCTCCTCGTGTTTTAAGCGATGACCTACCGTATCGGGTTACTCATCTATCTGTGAACTGGTCCAAATCCCTTGACTAAGAATTATTACTTAGTTTCCTAAACTAAGGTTTACCACTTAGTCTATCCTTGTTAATCTCTGTCTTCCACCTAGTCCCCTGAACTAGGGTTTTGTCTAATGGGTTAAGTATTGTCATTTAAGTTCATGACTTAACCTGCCTACGAATCATGTCAAGATTTGGCTAAGTATTCAAGTCCAAGACCTAGCCCTACAAGTTGGTTAAGTATACCAAGAAGCTCATGACTTAACCCTATTCAATCATCAGGTCAATTTGGTTAAGTATTTTTTATCTTAACCCTATCAGGTTATCGTGTTAGATTGGTTAAGCATAGATTATCTTAACCTCATCGGATTATCGAGTCGGATTGGTTAAATATAGGTTAACTTAACCCCATCCACTAATCGTATTATAATGGTTAAGTATATTTAAACGGTCTCGTGACTTAACCCTATCAAGCTCTCATATTAGATTGGTCAAGCATGGTTGCTTAACCCCATCAAATCATCATGTATAATTGGTTAAGTATAAGTTACTTAACCTCATTGAATTACCAAGTTTAGATTGATTAAGGGTTTAACTTAACCCCATCGAATTACCGTGTTTAGATTAGTTAAGTGTAGGTTACTTAACCCCATCTAATTACCGTGTTTAGATTAGTTAAGTGTAGATTACTTAACCCCATCTAATTACCGTGTTTAGATTAGTTAAGTCTAAGTTACTTAACCCCATCTAATTACCAAGTTGGATTAGTTAAGTGTAAATTACTTAACCCCATTCCCTAATTGTCTTGTTTGGTTAAGTTCCATTAAGAAATCAAGTCCGGTTCCACTTAACCTACCCATTCGTGTCATATCGGTTAAGTGTCATTAGTCAAAATTACTTAACCTTTTCATGTAGCATTAATTAGATTAATGCACCCCCAACCTCTCACATTAGACTTTTTTGTGGTTACTAGTTAAGCCGGGCGGGTCCGTGTAGATTTACACCACAACCTAGTCTAACCTCGGGTTTTAAGTGCTATATAACCAACTACCCACATTGGGTCCTATTGTTTGTAGCCACTAGTTAAGCCGGGCGGGTCCGGGTAGATTTATGCTACAAACTCAACCCAACCTCGAGTTGGCCAATTTCATGTTTGGTCTAGTGTCATATTACACTTACAACCCATACATGTCTAGTTTCAAGTCGCATGCTTACCCCACATGTCATGTCCCCATTTAGGTGTATCATGAGTGTCATATTTTCATGAAATCTCATGTCAAATTATCATGTCATAATCACGCTCGTCTATCCTACCCCAAATCGTGTTTCCAACCCAAGTAAAAGCGAGTCAACATAGTAAGGATACTATGCTACATATTGGCCTCAAAACATGCACGATGCCAAAAAGGGGTTGGCCACAAATATGCATGGTATCATAAGTGGGTTTGGCCTCAAAATATGCATAGCATCATAAGGGGATTTTGGCCACAAACATGCATAGTATCATAAGGGAATTTGGCCACAAACATGCATAGTATCATAAGGGGATTTGGCCACAAACATGCATAGTATCATAAGGAATTTGGCCACAAACATGCATAGTATCATAAGGGAATTTGGCCACAAACATGCATAGTATCATAAGGAGATTTGGCCACAAACATGCATAGTATCATAAGGGGTTTGGGTTCATTTACATGCATAAGCCCCAAAGTCAAATCTTTGCCAATGTTTCACAAGTCAAATGATTCCCGAAAGCTCATGCTAGCATTCTATAGATAAAGATTCAAACTTGCAAGATAAACTAGGCTACGCATAACATGAGTGGCATGATTAAGTCGCAAAACTTAGCCCAAGGTCATAGATCGTAGAAAAGGGGCAAAGTTAGGTTCACATAGGCTAGCATACTTATGTTTCATTGCATTATATCCCATGTCACATTAGAACCACCGTTAGAATCTACAAGTAGCTAGAACTTACATAGCGAGGCTTAGAGATTTAGGAGCATGAATCGTCTTGTCGAAGAATCCATGTTGAGATGATGATCAAAACCCTTGATTTGGTGTAGAAAGCTTGCACCTTCGTCTTGGATCTAGTTTGAATGCATAGGCTCTTGAAGTTGGAGATGGAGGCCATGATCAAGAGGGATTTGGGCAGCACTTCGTTGTTAGATTGATTTTGAGTGATTTAGGTTAGGTCCTAGGGTGTTTTTATAGAGATTAGGGGTAGTTTAGGCCATAGGATAAACCCTAGGCTAGATCTGAGCCCTCAAAATCTATCACGGGTCTTAAAACATGTCTTGAGGAACAAGTCAGGTGCACCCAGGCCAAACAGGCCGACCACCCAAGTCGACAGGGGTGTCGACTGGGCAGTCGACACCACCTGGGGTGTGTCGACTCCCCAGTCGACTTGGGGGTGGCGGGAATTTTTCCCGCCTCTTCTGCTTGGCTGAATTTGAAATCTGAATTCAAATTTGAACTGTTTTTGAACTTGAAATTTTCTGAAAACTTTGACGGGCCATAACTTGGTCATACGGACTCCGATTTTCGAAAACTCGGACTCTATTTCGCGTATTTTTCCGAGACGAACGCAATAGCATAGCCTGTTTCCCTTGATTGAGATTTTATAATTAAATTCTGCCTTGATTCTCGTCTTAGCATGTTGTAAAAATCCGGGTTGTTACAGTTTTAATCTAAAAATCATAACCAAATGATTATTCAACTTTAGGAAAATTAATTATGTCTTTAATTGGGTTAAAGAACCAATGTCGCTTAAAACATTGTTCACGATAAACCCAATCGTCTTCCATCAAAATGAAATCTTCACAGAAATCATAGCAGTATACAATCGATATAAATTTCCATATCGGGCCGATACTATAAACGAAATAACGGCAAGGCCTTTTTAAGTTCCGTAAATAGTAAACGCCTTCCTTCACAGAAGCTCACCTCGATTATCACTAAATTGAATTACATTCAACTCCAGTTTCTTTTATTAAATTGAAAATTTTTACTTTGGAAAATTTCCATTAAATCTTAGAATTATAGTTTTATAAATTCCAAATCATAACTTCACTGTTAACCGGGTTTAAGAACTAATGTTGTTTAAAACATTTTTCACAATAAACCTAAAATCAACTTCCATTTACTTCCAATTATATTTATTAATCGGAAAATTTCCTCAATCTTAGTTAAAAGATTTATTTTTTTCACAGTTAGATTTAAGAACAATGTTAGTGAAGACACCATTCATGACAAACCCAAAATCCAATTTGATATGAAATACAAGGCTCTAAATAGAAATCACATCGACTTATATTCAATATCAAATTCTGAGACCAACGGATATCGTATTAGGAACAACGATATCTATTTCTTCCAAATTCCTCAACAATATCCATGTAATAACGGAATCCAATATCGAAATATTCCGAATATTTTTTCCATTCTAATTCATACATCGGAAAACTCTGGTTGGATTAAAACCATTTCAATTCCTTTTAGTTCTTTATTCTAGTTGTTAGCTAGTTCATTTAGATAAAAATATCCTTTATCTTTACAAACATGAAATATTTTATCCAAAATCTATTCAAATCATTTATCATGATTTTACATAATGTATTTGTGTCCATCCGAAATCGGACATCAAAAATCATATTTTGATTTTTCACTAAATATTATGTTAAAATATTCGCTATCTCTGAATTGGAATCAAACTCAATCAATTACCATATAATTTTATTTATATGGATTCCATACAATGCATGTATTCCAAAATAGTGTTAAACAACTATTAAACATTCAATTCACGTCTAGAGTGCAATTTTCAATTGTATAAACATTAAACAATTAAATAACGCTTATAACAGTCTATCAACCAATTGGTTGACATAAACTAAACACAAGGGAGATGTGTGAAGTTATTATCATCCCCAGACCCGTGTGGGGTTTTCAATCAACATCCAACGATTATTATTTGCATACTTGGGAATGTGTAAAATTATCGTCCTAATACCTGTGTGGCGTTTAAACCACAATCTATGTGAATTTATCTACGGTTTAATAATAATAGCATCAAAGCTATAAACATCCATCAATCATCAAACAAATATTGCAATCACAGGCAATAAGTATATACTCAATTATAAAAATAAATAATTGTACAAATAGTTTGAATGAGAGTTCTCACCATTGGTTTCCACTACGTCAGTCTTTGATTGGCGGTCCTAGTGTCGTTAAATAACGATGAGCATTTGATTGTTTACATAAAATGTTTTTCTCCACCAAGAATTTCCATAATCTCCAAATCACTGCAAATTGGTTGCATTGCGAAGCTCTCATCGATACGATTCCAACGTGCCTTGTTTCGCTAAATCCCGAGTTCGTATGAAAAAGTTATGATCGTTTAACGAAAAACAAATTTTTTTCTCTGGTCGGTTGTTAACAACCAAAATTTGGTCATTATTTCGGTTGTTTCCAACCGAAATTTGGTCAATATTTCAGTTGTTTACAACTGAGCAGACTATTAAACTCCAAATTTTTGCAACTTCATATTTAAAATGATATCGGCTAATGCTCAAAGGCCTATGACATTATATACATGCAAATGAAGCTTCTATAACTCGCCAAAGCAACTCATAACACCAAACTCACATGCACAACATTCATACGAGAAATTTTCTATGATTTTGACTATAAATTCTAAAATGGGAAAATTTTCTAACCAATGCAATCAAATGCGATATAAGCAAATTGTGAAGTCTTAGAACTTTGCCGGGGCGACATTGGAGCTTCACAAGACACCAAATCAATTAGTAGCTTATGAATTAGGTTGTATGGACAATTCTAATCATTTATTTCCAATTTAATGAAACATGAATATATGAAATTGACTAAGTTTCACTTGCCTATCCAATTCAGTAGCATATGCAAACTCAAATGAACTCTAAACTACACTCCTATAAGCTTGTGGCATAAATGTGGGTTCATAAATAACTCACAAATCTCTTGCCTTCGATCTTAATATGGAAGAAGGAGGGGCATAACTAAGATAGAAAACTCTCTCTTCCAATATAGCACACAAAACTTCAATCTACACATGAATGCACCAATTTTCCTATGAATTAGGTTTAGGAAATCTCAAAAATAGAAAAGGAATTGAGTTAGAGAAGATGAAGATGAAGGAGCTTACCTAAGCCTTTACACTTGATTTGCACTTGATTTCAACAAGGATTGGAGCTTCAAGATCAAGCTATGCTTTAGGAATTTTAATTTCCCATTACCTCTCCCATGTTTCTATTCCCCATTACCTATCCCATGTTTATATTCCCCATTACCTCTCCCATGTTTCTATTTTTGGTTAAGTGTTAGAATGAATGAAGAGAAGAGGGGGTCAATTGGATATGTGGAGTGTTTAGGTTTATCCAAACCATGACCCAACCAAGGTGCCAAATCTTCGGAGCTCGGAATATATCTAAATTTATACTTTTCGATCAAATAAATGACATTTCAAACTCAATGGAAATGGTTTCAAGTCCAAATTCGTCAATATGCAAAAAGTGATATTTTGGTCTTAGATCCAATGAAAAAGACTAAAATTTCTCTAACTCCAAAGGTATCAATATTTATAGTTTTCGAACACACGAATGACATTTTGAACTCAATGCAAGTGGTTTCGAGTCCAAATTCATCTGTATGCAAAATGTGAATTTTCTACGGGCTATATATACCTTTTAAAAATATATTTAGATTCCATAGCGACTATTCTAAATTTTAGTTTAGATCTAACTTGCAATTTATAAAATGAAATCTCAATTTCTTACATTCGTTAGAAAATTACAATTCAAAATATTCCAACATTCCTTGTTTTATCAAATTCTAACTTGTATTGAATTCTATATATTCATTCAAAGTTTAAAATCAAATTTTCAAACTACCACGCTATTTCTAGTTCATTTTATATAAATTCTATATTTATACATTCTAACTTTGATTAATATAAATTTTAAATCGTTTATTCTCAAAATAACTCATAGAAAATATTTTACTTCTATAAAAATCAATTAAAAATAAATTTTAAATTGATTCCAGAAATACGGATTGTTACAATCTCCCCCACTTAAAATCTTTTCGTCCTCGAAAAGGAAGAAGGAACTGAAGGTTGTTTACTTAACCAACTCAACTTTCACTTGACTCATGTTCTTCAACTTTTCAGTTTCTAAGAACTTTCTAATTTCTCAAATTTTGGCTAACGCCTAAAATTTTCGTAAAATTTCGCCATAATCTCCTTTGTACGGGTTTATTGGTACAACTACAAATGGCCTCTACTTGATCTCATATATCCAAAGAAAATCCAAAAGCCAATCGGCTCATAAAATCATCAAAGCCAATCAATATAGTAAATATGTACCTATTTGTTGGGCATACAATTTTATTCCTCTTCTTAGCTTCCAGGCTATGACCTGTTCAATATATATATACATGTATATGTATCTAATTCCAATCAATTTTCATTTCAGTTCAATATTTGATTCGATTTGGCTTAATTTACCTTTCATTTTCGTATAAGTTTTATTGTTCCAATATTTTTATTAGTTAACTAATAATCACACATCACTATCAGCAATCAATTAGTTGATTAGCTTTTCGAGTATATAACTTCAACATACTCAAAAATCATATTTCAATGCAAAATCACAAATATAAACCCTAACTAAGTTTTGGTTCTCACATTAGTCAATTGGAATCATATAGATATCCCACTTTCGAAACTTGAACATAAATACTGGTGATGTCATGACAATCATTAGAATCATCTCCTGGCGACTAAAGTGTGATTATATATCTATCCGTTATATTTGAGACTTCGAATATATGTTCATGATGCGTATATGCAAAATCTTCTTATACTCGATAGTTCAAACTCAAATAAAATACTTAAATCTTATTATAAGATACAATTTTCAAATCTAAACTCAAATAACACTCTTTAAACTCATTCTAGGGAATTACTAACCCTATCTCTAACGAGTTACTTCTTATAGGATGTTACTAATCCTTTCTCTGATGAATTCTGTAACGGCCCGAGTTTCGCCCGACCCGATCGATCGCAAAATCGACCAAGACCATTCAAAACCAGAATACGTTAACTCTGGGAATACAACAACATCAGAACAATAACAGTATACTTTTATAAACATCATAATAATGTTACATCAGAGTACAGAACATATCAGAGTATATTGAATAAAATTACAGTTGAAGATAAATTACAATAAATTAAATACAATTCACAGCGGAAGACTTTGATGCTCTGGACACAGCTTTAGGCTTCAATCCAGAATCCTGCTTGAGATAAGAACCTATAGATAAACTACTCGACCGCCCATGTGGAGAAGAGGGCACCCGAGTTTGTAAAGGTGGAAACAAACAATGGGTCAGTCGTGGGACTGGTGTGAGAATTCTAAACTAATTTAACTAATAGTAATAAGGCAAATCCAAGGACCACGCCGCTAACGCGGAACGGGTTTACTCTAATGGATTGCCGGTGCATAAAGTAAAGTAAATCGTTAAACAACGCAATGCTTTTTTTAAAAAAAGAAACCATCATAAGACTCAAGTCCCATCACACAATGCAATGCAAACTGGAGGATAGAGTTTTACCTTATAATGGTCAAAAATGCTTGATACGATAAAAACGAATTTGATATTATTATTAGTGTATTTATGTTTCAAAAACATTTCAAAGTAAATGTATCAATCCTAGGAAGCATAACTACCATATACTATGCCTCCATACTAGTAATACAATCAAATCTGTATGAGGTCGTATTGGAAATTGGGTTTCCATCATGAGTCAAGGCTAGGGAGGAGCTCCTTAACGATTGGAGACACTCTAGCTAATGTGTCTCAGGATTCCCCGTAGTTAACCCTTGGATCCTGCAGGGTCGGTCCACACATACAACTTCGTGGATTAGTTATTCCTGAACACACGTTTCCCGATCATATAGGACCTATCATCCGAGGCGCGCCTCATTCCATCATCCACATAAGTAAAATATCAACCAGTTTAAGCACTGACACTACCCCTAGCTAGAAAGAAACGTGCTGCTCTCCCTGCGTTCCCTTCTCCCGTTTAAGACTCAACCGTGTTGTGAGGCTCATGGAGCTACATAATACACAAAGCTATGCTTAATCAAGCTGTGCTTTGATCATCACCACAAGGTTCTGCTTTTCAACAAGAAACCTTGATCATTGCATCTTAGTATGCCACACCATCACTCCATATCACACTACCAATCCTTTGCTGAAATATACAAAAGGGCGTTAAGCAAGAGAATGAATTCTCGCCACCAATCATTCATACATTCGGCAGAAAATTAATAAATACAACATAAAGGAGTACGATGTCGGACACACATTCCATTTATAAGCCCGTTCTGGGTCTGAACGATACTGGAGATACCCTCGTCCCGTATGTCCAATATGAAAGGGAGGTACCGCATATCCGTGCAATCAACATATACGTCTGAATGGCCACCCCTGACTCCCCTTCAAGGTTTCTACTCCAATCATGGGCCTCAGTAGCGACACATCCATTTGATGTGAAGATCGTTGGTCTTACACCATCTTCAATTTCTTCGATTGTTAGTCGCTGTATTCATTATTCAGAATGGGTTAAACCCGGTCTTTCCGAATAACTTACATGATTTAAAATTAGGTGTTATATATAAAACACATCAACACGTCATTCCAATTCAGAATATCCTTTTAATGGAGTATTCACATTATTAGGGAAAGGTTTCCATTAATTTTATCAAAGATAAATCTTTCAACTTATTCTTTAAACTTCCTTAATTCACCTTCAATCTAATTAAAGATTTATTTAAACTTTATTAAGTTTAGTCTTCTAAAATCATTGTTAAATGACTAATCACTTTTATGGAATTAATCTTATCTTTAATCCGGGTTTAAGAACTGATGTTATTTAAAACATAGTTCACGAGAGACCCTATTTCATGTTTCATTAATTCCTAATTTAATATATAATATCAGGCATCTCTCCTTTTAGAAAATTCCATTTAATCTTAATTAAAAGATTAATTAATAACAAATCAAAATTTCACTATTTATTTGAGTTTCAAGAACTAATGCCCTTCAAAACATTGTTCACAAACAACCCATAATCAATTTCCTTTTTATTTCAATTATATTTAATAACTGGAAATCTCATTTAAATCTTAATAAAAAGGAAATTGATTATGGGTTGTTTGTGAACAATGTTTTGAAGGGCATTAGTTCTTGAAACACAAATAAATAGTGAAATTTTGATTTGTTATTAATTAATCTTTTAATTAAGATTAAATGGAATTTTCTAAAAGGATAGATGCCTGATATTATATATTAAATAGGGAATTAATAGAACATGAAATGGGGTCTCTCGTGAACCATGTTTTAAATAACATCAGTTCTTAAACCCGGATTAAAGATAAGATTAATTCCAGAAAAGTGATTAGTATTTAACAATGATTTTAGAAGACTAAACTTAATAAAGTTTAAATAAATCTTTAATTAGATTGAAGGTGAATTAAGGAAGATTAAAGAATAAGTTGAAAGATTTATCTTTGATAAAATCAATGGGAACCTTTCCCTAATAATGTGAATACTCTATTAAAAGGATATTCTGAATTGGAATGAGGCATTGATCTGTTTTATATATAGCACCTAATTTTAAATCACGTGAGTTATTCGGAAATACCGGGTTTAACCCATTCTGAATAATGAATACGGCGACTAACAATCGAAGAAATTGAAGATGGTGCAAGACCGACGATCTTCACATCGAATGGATGTGTTGCTACTGAGGCCCATGATTGGAGTAGCTACCTTGAAGGGGAGTCAGGGGTGGCCATTCAGACATATATGTTGATTGCACGGATATGCGGGTACCTCCCTTTCGTATTGGACATACGGGACGAGGGTATCTCCAGTTTCGTTCAGACCCAGAACGGGCTTATAAATGGAATGTGTGTCCGACATCGTACTCCTTTATATTGTATTTATTAATTTTATGCCGAATGTATGAATGATTGGTGGCAGAGAATTCATTCCCTTGCTTAACACCCTTTTGTATATTTCGGCAAAGGATTGGTAGTGTGATATGGTGTAACGGTGTGGCATACTAAGATGCAATGATCAAGGTTTCTTGTTGAAAAGCAGAACCTTGTGGTGATGATCAAAGCACAACTTGAATAAGCATAGATTTGTGTATTACGTAGCTTCACGAGCCTCACAACCTAGTTGAGTCTAAAACAGGAGAAGGGAGTGCCGGGAGAGCAGCACATATCTTTCTAGCTAGGGGTAGTGTCAGTGCTTAAACTGGCTGATATTTAACTTATGTGGATGATGAATGAAGCGCGCCTCAGATGATAGGTCCTATAGGATCGGGAAACGTGTGTTCAGGAATAACTAAACCACAAAGCTGTATGTGTGGACCGGCCCTGCAGGATCCAAGGGTTAACTGCGGGGAATCCTGAGACATTAGCTAGATTGTCTCGAATCGGTAAGGAGCACCTCCCTAGCCTTGACTCATGATGGAAACCCAATTTCCAATACGACCTCATACAGATTTGATTGTATTACTAGTATGGAGGCATAGTATATGGTAGCTATGCTTCCTAGGATTGATACATTTACTTTGAAATGTTTTTGAAACATAAATACACTAATAATAATATCAAATTCGTTTTTATCGTATCAAGCATTTTTGACCATTATAAGGTAAAACTATATCGTCCGGTTTGCGTTGTATTGTATGATGGGACTTGAGTCTTATGATGGTTTCATTTTTCTAAAAAGCATTGTGTTGTTTAACGATTTACTTTAATTTATGCACCGGCAATCCATTGGAGTAAACCCGTTCCGCATTAGCGGCGTGGTCCTTGGATTTGCCTTATTACTATTAGTTAAATTAGTTTAGAATTCTCACACCAGTCCCATGACTGACCCGTTGTTTGTTTCCACCTTTACAAACTCGGGTGCCCTCTTCTCCACATGGGCAGTCGAGTAGTTTGTCTACAGGTTCTTATCTCAAGCAGGATTCTGGATTGAAGCCTAAAGCTGTGTCCAGAGCATCAAAGTCTTCCGCTGTGTATTGTATTTAATTTATTGTAATTTATCTTCCGCTGTAATTTTATTCAATATACTTTGATATGTTCTGTACTCTGATGTAACATTATTATGATGTTTATAAAAGTCTGTTGTTATTGTTCTGATGTTGTCGTATTTCCAGAGTTATTCGGGTTTTGAACGGTCTTGGTCGATTTTGCGATCGATCGGGTCGAGCGAAACCCGGGCCGTTACAGTTGGTATCAGAGCTGGTTGGTTAATTGGTACAGATGATAGGGGGTTCTCGCTTCGCGTTTGGTGGCGAACGGGAGACTCTTACCCCTACATCTCCCGACAATGTGGGTTGGTCGAGTCGAGAGGCTGGCCGTAAAAGCAGCTCTGAGGTATCTCTGTAAGCCACGGTGGGAGGTTAGCCCACTGCCTTGGGTCTTACTAATTCTTTCATTCGGTTCTAATGTGTCTTGTTCTCGTGCTTTGTAAACCTAAGCTCCGATACCACCTATCACGATCTAGACTTCCCCAATCTCTCAAGAAACGGAGGAGCACGGATTGTGTTGAGAACACGACGCATCAAAACACAAACATGAGAACATTTCATTGCTGTTACAACAATTTACATCAGAGTACAAGATATCAAAGTACATATAAATAATTTACAATGGAAAAAAAATGAAAGATTTAAAATACATAAATTAAAAATCTATGAATACAATGTATAGCAGAAATACATCATCTAAAATGCAACAGAAGGAAATACACGGATACAAAGCTTTCCGAATATAGCTCCAGTTGTAGTCTAGGATCCTATGAAAAGAAATATCTGCAAATCTAAAACTACTAGTTGCCCATGTGGAAAATATGGGTACCTAGAGTTTAGGTAGAAACAATAAACTCCGTTTCAGTCATAGGACTAGTGTGATAACTTAAAATAGTTATTAAACTTTACTTCAAAGTAAGGTAATTCTTAGGACCACGTCGTATGTCACATAATAGGTTTACTCCCATGAGTACTGGTTTATATTCATAAAACAATGTAATGCTTTTTGAAAACTGAAGCTATTATAAGACTCAGGTCCCATCACACAATGCAACGCAAGCCGGAGGACAGAGTTTTCCCTTATAATAGCCAAACATGCTCGATATGTTATAAAACAAATCATTTTGATATTACTATAAGTGCATAGTGTCAAAAAAAACTTTAAATATAAATGTATCAATCCTAGACGACATAGGTACCATATATTATGTCGCCATACATAGGTTTACAACTAAAACCGAAAAGTCGCATATTGGAAATTGGATTTCCATCATGAGTCAAGGCGAGGGATGTCTCCTTACCGATTTTGAGACACTCTAGCAAATGCCTAAGGAATCACACTCTAGTGAGCCCTTAGATATTCAGGATCGGTCCTCTCTTACTTTTACGGATTGGTTATTCCTGAACATACGTTTCCCGGTCCTATAGGACCTATGTCTGAGCCTTTTAATCGGCTCAATATCCGAGGCGCCTCATAATCCATCATCCACATAAGTAAAAATGTCTAGGATCCACACCATGAAACCACTTCTAGCTAGAAAGAAACGCATGCACTCCCTGCAGTCACTACCCCATTTTTGACTCATACCGGGGTGTGAGGCTCGCGAATAAATAATATACACAAAGCTATGCTACTTAAAGTCATGCTTTGATCATCATCCACAAGACCCTGCTTTTCAACAAAAGCCTTGATCATTTGCATCTTAATATGCCACATTGTCAATTTATGCCATACAACTGATATCTATCAATATATAACCTCTAAGCTCGTACGTCTCAGAGAAAGGTGTTAAGCAAGAGAATAAATTCTCCGCCATCAAACAGATATTTATTTAATATAAATCAATTAATATAGAACGAAATACAATGTTAGACGTAGCCCATTTACAAGTTTGTTCCGGGTCTGAATGAAACCGAAGGAACCTTAATCCTCGTCCCATATGTCTAATACATGAGAGAGGTCCTCGCATATTCGATCGATCTCCAAGTACGTCTAGATGATCACCACTTATTACCTCATCTTGGGTGTACAGCCTAATCAAGACATTAGTAATCATCCAAACGATGTGATGATCTCCGGTCTTTAACCACCGTCTTCATATCTTCAACTTTTAGTCGTCGTAATAGTTATTCAGAGTAGGTTAAACCCGGTCTTTTCGAATAACTTCCATAACTTTAAAATCAAGTGCTATAAAAAGACATCTTACGCCTCATTCCAATCCAAAATATTCTTTTATTAAAATATTCATTACATTGGGGAATATTCCCGTAAATCTTATCAATATTTATTTCATTTAAATCTCTTGTTTAAATCTTTCTTTTTAAAACCATTTAAAAAGATTTTGTATTATCTTTTTACAAAATTTAAACCAAATTTAAGGTTTATCAAATCATTCTGGATTATCGAGCCTTACTAAAGTAATCATAATTTTATTATCCCAATACCAGCCTGTCCATCTCATGAAGCAAAACTGGCAGTACTTCATATCTAACACCCATTGTGTTATCAGTAAAATAAATTACCAATTTACATTTCAAATCTAATTAGAGATTTAACTATCGCATGGAGTAGAACTAGTAGTACTCCATATCTAACACCCATTGTGTTATCGGTAAAATAAATTACCATTTTAACGTTCACATCTAATTAAAGATTTAAATGTCGAACATTTCTTGAATTTGGTAAATTTAATTACCTTATTCATATCTCAATCTAATTAAATATTCGTTAAAAATCTACTTAGTTTTAATCTCAAAAATCATTACTTAATGATTTTTCAACTTTAGAAAAATTAATCATGTCTTTAACTGGGTTAAATAACCAATGTTGCTTAAAACATAGTTAACGGTAAACCCATTCATCTTCCATCAAGATGGAATCTTCACAGAAATCATAGCAGTATATAATCGATATAAATTTCCATATCGGGCTAATACTATAAACGGAATAATGGAAAGGCCTTTTTAAATTCCATAAATAGCAAATGCCTTCTTTCACAGAAGCTCACCTCGATTATCACTAAATCGAATTCCATTCAATTCCAATTTCTTTTATTAAAATTAAAAACTTACTCAGGAAAATTTCCGTTTAATCTTAGAATTAATATTTATAAATTCCAAATCATAACTTCACTGTTAATCGGGTTTAAGAACTAATGTTGTTTAAAACATTGTTCACAATCAACAGAAAATCGGCTTCCATTTAATTCCAGTTATATTTATTAATTGGAAAACTTTCTTAAATCTTAGTTAAAAGATTTATTCTTTTCACAGCTGGGTTTAAGAACAATGTTATTAAAGGCACCATTCACGACAAACCCAAAATCCAAGTTGATATTTAATACAAGGCTCTAAATCAAAATCATATCGACTTATATTCGATATCAAATTATGAGACCAACAAATATCGTATTGGGAATAACGATATCTATATCTTCCAAATTCCTCAACAATATCCATATAATCATGGAATCCAATATCAAAATATTCCGAAGATTATTTCCATTCAAATCCATTCCAGTTCATATATCGGAAAACTCTAGTTAGATCAAAACCACTTCAATTTCTTTCAGTTCTTTATTCTAGTTGTTAGATAGTTCATTTAGATAAAAATATCCTTTATCTTTACAAATATGGAATATTTTATCCGAAATCTATTCAAATCATTTATCATGATTTTACATAATGTATTCGTGTCCATCCGGAATCGGACATCAAAATCATATTTTGATCTTCACCAAAAATTATGTTAAAATATTAGTTATCTTTGAATTGGAATTAGACTCAATCAATTACCATATAATTTTATTTATATGGATTCTATACATCGCATGTATTCAGAAATAGTGATAAACAACTATTAAACATTCAGTTCACATCTAGAGTGCAATTTTCAACTGTGTAAACATTAAACAATTAAATAACGCTTATAATTGTCTGTCAATTAATCGGTTGACCTACAACTAAACACAATGGATATGTGTGAAGTTATTATCATACCCATACCCGAGTGGGGTTTCAATCAACATCCAATGATTATTATTTGCATACTTGGGCAATGTATAAAATTATCGTCCCAATGCACGTGTGGGGTTTAAATCGCAATCCATGTGAATTTATCTATGGTTTAATAATAATAGCATTAAAGCTGTAAACATCCATAATCATCAAAAAATATTGCAATCACAGGCAATAAGTATATACTCAGTTATAGAAATAAATAATTGTACAAATATTTTGAGTGAGATAGTTCTCACCATTGGTTTCCACTCCGTCGGTCTTCGATTGACGGTTCTAGTGTTGTTAAATAATAATGAGCATTCGATTGTTTACATCGGTTGTTTTTCTCCACTAAGAATTTCCATGAGCTCCAAATCACTCCAAATTGGTTTCATTGCAAAGCTCTTGGCGATATGGTTCCAATGCACCTGGTTTCACTGAACTTTGAGTTCATATGAAAAAGTTATGATCGTTTAAAGTAAAACAAATTTTTTAATTTTCTTTGGTTGGTTGTTAACAACCAAATTTTTCTCATAATTTCGGTTGTTTACAACTGATATTTGGTCAATATTTCGGTTGTTTACAACCGAGCAGATTGTTAAACTCCAAATATTTGCAATTTCATATTTAAAATGATACTAGGTAATTCCCGAAGGCCTATGATGTTATATACATGCAAATGAAGCTTCTATAACTCGCTGAAGCAACTCATAACACCAAACTCAAATGCACAACATTAATACAAGAAATTTGCTATGATTTTGATTATAAATTTCAAAATGGGCAAATTTTATAACCAATGCAATCAAATGCGATGTAAGAAAATTGTGAAGTCTAAGAACTTTGTCGGGGCGACAATGGAGCTTCACAAGACACCAAATAAACTAGTAGCTTATGAATTAGATTGCGTAGACAATTCTAATCATATATTTCCAATTTAATGAAACACGTATATATGAAGTCGACTAAGTTTCAATCCAACTCACTAGCACAGGCAAACTCAAATGAACTCTAAACTACACTCCTACAAGTTATAAGCTTGTGGCATAAATGTGGGTTCATAAATAACTCACAAAGCTCTCGCATTTGATCTTAATATGGAAGAATAAGGCGCATAACCAAGCTACAACACTCTCTTCCAATATAGCACACAAAACTTCAATCTACATATGACTGCACAAATTTTCTTATGAATTAGGTTTAGGAAATCTCAAAAATAGAAGAGGAATTGAGTTGGAGAAGATGGAGGAGCTTACCTAAGCCTCTACACTTGATTTGCACTTGATTTCAACAATAATTGGAGCTTCAAGATCAAGATAGGAATTAGGGAATTTTAATTTCCCATTACCTCTCCCATTTTTCTGTTTTTGGCTAAGTGTTAGAATGAATGAAGAGAAGAGGGGGTCAATTGTTATATGGAGTGGCTAGGTGTAGCCAAACCAAGATCCAACATAGATGCCAAATCTCCGAAGCTCGAAATATATCGAAGTTTTTACTTTTCGATCACCTAAACGACATTTTGAACTAAATGGAAGTGGTTTCGAGTCCAAATTCGTCCATATGCAAAAGTGATATTTTGGTCTAAGATCCAATGAAAAAGACCAAAATTTCTCCAATTCCAAAGGTATCTATGTTTATAGTTTTCGAACACGCAAATGGCATTCTGAACTCAATGGAAGTGGTTTTGTGTCCAAATTCATCCGTATGCAAAATGTGAATTTTCTACGTGCTATATATACCTTTTAAAAAAATATTTAAATTCCATAGAGACTATTCTAAATTTTAATTTAGACATAACTTACAATTTATAAAATGAAATCTCAATTTCTTACATTCATTAGAAAATTACAATTCAAATTCCAACGTTTCTTGTTTTATCAAATTCTGACTTATATTGAATTCTATATATTCATTCAAAGTTTAAAATCAAATTTTCAAACTACCGCGCCATTTCGAGTTCGTTTTATTTAAATTTTAAATCTATACATTCTAACTTCAATTAAAATAAATTTAATCATTTATTCTCAAAATAATCATCTAAAATATTTAATTTCTATGAAAATCAATTTAAAATAAATTTTAAATTGATTCCAAAAATACGGGTTGCTACAATTAAATTCATACTCAAAAGGCATGAAAGTACAAAACGAACCAGGATTTTCATTAGTCCATGATTATTGAAGATGATCATAAGTGTTATGGTATATTCAATGCATGTATTGATTGATTGCTAGGTTTTGTTATATGGATGTTATGGTCGCTCTCTTTTGGTTAGGTTGTCACATTTAGGTATTATGGAGAGGGGGTAATAGACATACTTTTCACATCTATTTTGTTTTGCCTGTTGTAACAGATGCCCATTACAACCTTTCTTTTTTTCCAGTTGTAATAGATGCCTATTTTTAACAACAATTATTTTTTTGCAACTTGTATAACATTTTTTTATTTACCATTTCTAATAGATGCGTATTTTTAATAATTAATATTCAGTTATGAGTAAAAAGGTAACAATTAATAATAACTATTATTAATAAATAAAATTTAATATTTTAATAAAAGTTAATTCTAAATAAATCCATATATATTTATTATAAATTCTTACTTATCAGTTCTAACATATAACAATTAATTTTATGCATTTTGGTGAAACTTTGGTTAAGATCAATTAAAAGTTAGCTATCAAGAAAAGTTAGCGCAACAAGATGAAATTTAGGAAGGAAATGCGAAATTTTGGCTCCAAAGTAAATGTCGGCTTTTATTTCTAGTCCCTCACGCAGGCTGACTTCTCCTTACTCTTCCCTAAATCTAGATCGACCCTCAATTCTTTCTTCCTCAAACAAACTGCACCTCAAATACTCCAACCTCTACTATTGAATATTGATGGATCCACTTACTTAGCGATTTGAAGATGATGGAGCCGAACCACGATTTTCTTTCGCCTATCTGCAGCCGTTGACTATTAATGCCTTAGAGCGCTCTGCTTGGTTTTAATTTTTGATGGTCCTATCGAATTGTGACTTCTCCGATTGCCAGACTTCACTGCTACCTTCTTCTAATCACAATCCTTGAGTTCCTAATCCTCGATTTGAGTGTCCATAAAATCAAGTGAGACATTATTCTTATTCATGTGGGGTTTGCTTAGATTGGAGATGGTGGAAGGTTAGTGGAAATGTTGAGGTAACTAGAGGCAAATTTGAAGGTGGTAGCAACAGTGTTCAAAGGGGTATGCGAATAAGTAGCGATGTCAAGTTGGTGGTTAATGAGGATGATGATGTAGTGTCATAGTGACAGAGGTAGAAGAAAGACTTAGGTGAAGGAGGAGACGTGTAACACCCCACGTCCCTTAACGTCACTCACTAAGGGAATGCATTAAGTTTTGTGAAGCGTTATAGGTAAACAGAAATAGAATGTTACAAGACAGATAAAATAGCAGTGGAATTAAAAACTTTTATTAATCATAAAGCATGGTTACACCATGTGTACGAAAATACATAAACTCAGTATATCATTAAAACTTTTATCTTGTACTTTAAATATCAGAGCACAATAACAAGGAAAACATAATCCCCAAATCATGAGCCATAGTAGCAAAGATAAAAGCTTGATCAATACATCTAGAAGCTCTAAGAAAGATGATAGCAGAACCCGACTAAGCCTGAGAATTCCCTCCCTTGAGAACCAGGGGGGAACGGAAGAAAGAGGAGGAAACAAAAAGGGTCAGACATAAAGTCTGGCGAGTCTAGTTACTTCTAGCCAGTAAATAAATAAAATTAACATGATAGGCATATAAAGTGGATAAGAGAGATCACTACATAAATGGCAGGTGGGTGTGAAAAGGTAGACAGGATGAGGTGTATATGCTTCGAATAATTACTCTGCACTGTTACTAGTATATCCAGAAAGAGATGATCCCTTCAACTATAAGGTGGTAGACTTAGGTATACGTCCAAATGTATCCTAACTACTACCTTGATTGATCGGCTCCCTAACCCTCGTAGATACCTTGTGCTGGCCCCACAGCAGGAGGTATCACTTCCTAAAGTGGCAACCCCTCATCGTAATAATGTGCACAACCATATCTACAGGTGTCACGGTCATCTTATCCCCTTTTGCCCGGCTCATGCACGCACATGGCCTGGTCGGTTTGCACTGCCCACACCATCCTCTATGTTTGGCTCTCTTACAATCAGTTAATAAGCATGCCCCTTCTTCGCCTAGTACGAATTACTTTGTTTGATACCTACTCTAGGTTACTGACTGAAATGGGTCGCACACAATATGATACAAGCTCTCCCCTTTGTCTTGTATCCCCCACTAGGTTTTCACTGACTATGTATACAACTAGGGGTCTTTAATTACATAGCCTTGATTATGTCTATCAGTTATGCTTAGCTATAGGTGTCCTTAATACATAACCCCTAATCTTCCAACCAGTTATGCTTACCTATAGGTGTCTTTAATTACATAACCCTATTACTTCTACAAGTTATGTTTACCCTAAAAGGTGTCTTTAATTACATAACTTTATTATTTCCACCGATTATGTATACCACTAGGTGTCTTTAATTACATAACCTTAACGGGTTAAGTTTGTGGGCTTATATGTTAATATTACACATCCCCTCTTCAGACTTACTTAACCCACCCCTCAACCATGTTTACTTAATCCCGAACTTAAATTTAAGTTCACACAATCCCTATGGATTAACTTAGGTTAAGTAGTCCAATTCTTTACCATGTTTATTGTTTCATAATGGGCCAGACCACCCACATGAGGCCTACAACATGTGGATGCTGGATATGCCGGTCGGGTCTAGGCGGACTTATTCCGTAGTTGGGACCAGCATTGTGTCACAGCCCGATTCGTATTTACGTACTTTGACCTCCCACATTAGGTTCAACATTAGTGGCTGCTGGATATGCCGGTCGGGTCCGGGCAGACTTCCACCACAAATGCAACCTAATCCCGTGTCATAAGTACAATTACAATCCCTAATTGTAATTACTAGTCATTCCATATTTAATTAAATTACCAATTAATTAATAATTTCCTTTTATAGGTGTCAATACCTATTTTACCCAATAATTTGAATTACATGTCCAAAAATGTTTATATTCAAATAATGCCATTTTAACCCTTTTTCCCCCGTTCCTTAACTAACGCCCTCACAAAATTGGCAACATGCCTAGGCTAGACAATAGCCTATTCATAAACGATAATAGGGAAAATAATGGGAATATAGCTAAAATGATCATCTTGGCATAATCATAAACTTGTATGATAATAAGGTGAACATACATACTAGCATGGACATGAAATTGTCAACACAACAAGGTGGACATAAAACTGATGAACTATGATGTCACAATATCTGAAGTAGAAATTTAGATGTCCAATCGGTTTAGATCTAACATGATAACATAAGGTGATAAATTAGATCACATAAAATAGATCTAACATGTTAACATAATGTGACAATTTGGATCACATAAAATAGATCTAACATGTTAACATAAGGTGACAATTTAGATCACATAGAACAGATCTAACAGAATAACATAAGGTGACAATTTAGATCACATAAAATAGATCTAACATGTTAACATAAGGTAACAATTTAGATCACATAGAATGGTTCTAACATGATAACATAAGGTGACAATTTAAATCACATAAGATAGATCTAACATGTTAACATAAGGTGACAATTTAGATCACATAGAATAGATCTAACATGATAACATAAGGTGACAATTTAGATCACATAAATAGATCTAACATGTTAGCATAAAGGGATAATTTAGATCACATAGAATAGATCTAACATGATAACATAAGGTGAAAATTTAGATCACATAAAATAAATCTACACACATCCACATCATAGCATATCATAAAAGTTACAAACCAAGATCCACAATAATAACATAGTAGAACAATTCACAATTGAATTGGATCTAGAGAAATGGATCTATCATAAGATCTAACAATAACATAGATTCAGGGTTTACAACGTATCCAAATCACTCTTTCATAATTCACTTTTATTTTTCTAAACCTAAAAGCAACTAGAACTCACTATGATTGGATTGCTAAGATGATAGAAAAGGTGTCGAGTCTATGCTTGAATCTCAAATTTGATATGCTTTATTTTATAGAATAAGATGAGAGACCCTAGTTCAGTTCAGACTCCGACAGAATTTGGCCGACATGATTTCTAATGAAGAAATATGTGAAATAGCTAGGTATTTATAGCTGCAGAACCCTCTGGAATCGATTGCCACATAAGCCCTAGGGTAAATCAGGTCGCGGGTCGCCTCCCACTTGGGCAAAGGCCCGAATACCAAAAAAAACTATATTGGGCGCACTTTACAGGTGCGCCAGTGTAAAAATACATGGGCGCACTTGTCAAGTGCACTGGGAATTTCTGATTTTTCTGCCAAACTTCTATCGTCCATAACTTCTTCATACGTTATCCATATTACGCAAACCAGGTGTCTATCTTGACCAGAATTTTGAAATGGACGCAAGGGCGCAGTCCATTTCCCTTAATTCTGAATATTAAATTAATTATTCTTTAATTTATTCATTTTAATGTTATTAAATTTCGGGGTGTTACATTCTCCCCTACTGAAAGGATTTCGTCCTCGAAATCTTCAAGTTGAAAAGAATGTATCCTACAAAAAAAATCCATCTACTCATCCACCAAACACTGGCATCCATTGTCCTTAAAGATTTCTAATGCTCATATGAGTATATGCAAAGGTGTGTGTATATCTCCCAATACTAATGCGAAGATTAGGCGGTCTACTGATTCAGTTGACCTTCTTAATGCAATGTATGTTAGTGCCATGAATCCAATATGTATGCAAATAAGTCTATTATAACATATAAGCTCTACATGTGTGCACATTCATTCATCCAAATGCAACATCCATATGCTAGTTCACCCATTTTCATCCATAAAAGAAAAGAAAATGCACACACATCCATTTGCAGTATGAGAGTGATTGAGCCGATCTAGTGCCTAATGTGTGTGTATATGCATCCACAGGAAACCACTAGCAAACACTTTCATCCATCAAACATAACATGTATCAAATACATGTTTACAATCATGGGATTTCCTACCTAAAGGTCGAAGATTCGATCGATATGATATACTCAGATGATAGAAGAAGGCATGGATAAAAGATTTGGGAAGAGAAGCTAAGAACATTCCCATAAAAAGAAAAGGGTACAAAGTGCAAAAATCTTGTCTTCGGTTTCTCCAAATTGCATTCTCTTGGTTGTCTCCCCATTGAACCTTTAGCAACTTGAGCTCTTTATTGCGTAGCTTCTTAACTTCTGATCCAAGAATATAGGAACAAACTCGCCTGACTTTTGCCTCCCGATCCATTTCTAACTTTTCCAACATACTCGGCTCAACAACTTCGGTGGTGTCACGCAAGCACTTCCGCAGATGAGAAACATAGAAAACATCACGAATACCAGATAGATTTTCAGGAAGCTTTACTCTGTAGGCCATTTGGCCAATCCTCTCGGTTATGGGAAATGTTCCACAAACCTAGGTGCCAACTTCCCTACCGGTCCGAAGCGAACCACATTCCTCAGAGGTGACACTTTGATAAAAACTAAGTATCCTACTTCAAATTCGAGGTTAGTCCTTCTCTTGTTCGCATAGGGTTTCTGCCTGTCGTGAGTTGTCTTCATACGCCATCGAATTAGGTCGATCTTTTCAGATGTTTCTCTAACCATATCTGGTCCAAGTAATAATCTTTCTGTAGATTCCCACCAACAAGTTGGTAAACTATAGGGTCGTCCATACAATGCTTCGAAGGGTGCCATGCTGATGCTGGCCTGTTAGCTGTTGTTATAGGCAAACTCTACTAAAGGAAAATGCTCTTACGAAGTCCCTCTGAAGTCTAGGATGCACAGCCTTAAAAGATCTTCTAGAATTCTGTTCACCCTCTCCGTTCGCCCATCGGTCTGAGGACGATGAGCAGTGCTCAACGCAACTATGTACCTAATGCTTCTTGCAAGCTCCTCCAAAATTCGCTAGTAAAGATGGGGTTGCGGTCGTTCACAATACCGGAAGGAACTCCATAAAGATGAACTATCTCTCGGACATAAATTGCTGCTAACCTTGATGTCGTCCTCTTATTCTTAACTGGAATAAAGTGAGCGCTCTTAGCAAGTCTGTCTACCACAACCTAGATACTGGTGTTGCCTTTCTTCGATCTAGGCAAACCATCTATGAAATCCATAGAGATGCTCTCTAACTTCCACTGAGGAACCTCCAAAGAATGAAGTAAACCACCAGGCTTCTTTTGCTCAGCTTTGACTTGCTGGCAAAATAAACATTAGGAAACAAATTCGTCCACATCATTCTTCGTCCCTGCCCAAAAGAAAACCCTCTTCATGTCCCTGTACATCTTACCACCGCCTGGATGAATGGTCATCTTAGAATGGTGGGCTTCTTCTAGGACTTCCTTTATCAAGCTTCCAGTTTGAGTAACACAAAGCCTTCCATCTCATCGCAACCACCCGTTTTCATCTATGGCATATCTGCTGAGGTGACTAGAAGTCTTCCCTCTTTTGAGCTTATCCATGATGTCTAGAATCTGTGGGTCACCTTGTTGCGAAGCTCCTATCTGGTCCATAAGAGTCGATCATATTTCCAAGGATGCAAACAAATCAGGCAAAATCTCTACGGAGGGTCTAAAATCAAAAGCTAATATGAACTCCAAGTTCTTTCATTCCACAAACAGAGGACTCAGGGCAACCCTCTACCTACTTAGTGCGTCAGCCACCACATTACCCTTTCCAGGGGTATAATAAATCTCAAAATCATAGGAAGTAAGAAACTCCATCCACCGTTGTTGCCTTAAATTGAGATCCTTCTACAAGAACAGATACTTGAGAGATTTATGATTGGTGTATAACTCGAACTTCTCTCCAAGTAAATAATGACGCCATGTCTTTAATGCTACACTATGACAACTAGCTCTGGATCATGGGTTGGGTAGTTCTTTTCATGAACTCTCAGCTGTTTACCCCCATAACACACTACTTACCCTTCTTGCATTAGAACTGCATCAAGCCCTGTACCGCAAGCATCAGTGTAAAAGGTAAACACTTTATTTCCGTCAAGTAAGGTCAAGACTAGGGCTATTGTCAGAGCCCTCTTCATTCGTTGGAAAACAACGTCACAGTCTATATCCCATGAGAACACCAAGTTCTTATTCGTCATTCTGGTGAGTGGGGCTGATATCTTTGCGAAGTCTTTAATGAACTTCCTATAGTAACCTGCTAACGCAAGAAAGCTTCTCACCTCGGTTGCATTTTTAGGAACCAACCAATCTTGCATTGCAACCACCTTCATGAGATCTACAGCTATCCCTTCTTTGGAGACCACATGCCCTAAGAATCTCACCTCTTTCCTCCAAAAATGGCATTTGGAGAATTTTGCTTTAAGCTGATGGTCACGGAGAGTTTTCAAAACTACTCTCAAATGTTAGGCATCCTCTTCTTTACTTTTGAAGAAGATCAAAATATCATCAAAATATCTTCTTTACTGATGGAACCCCATGGCCAAGTCTAACTGAGAAAATACCGAGGCACCAACAAGCTGATCAAATAAATCATCAATCATCGGAAGCAGGTGCCTATTCTTCTCTGTGTGTTTATTCAGCTCTCTATAATCAACACACAAACGAAGCAAACCATCTGCCTTAGTTGCGAATACTACTAGAACATCCCATTTAGATATGCTTTGTCAGATAAACCCTTTCTTAAGTAGCTCCCCTACTTACTTACTTAGCTCCCTTTTTTCCCTTAGAGCCATATGGCGCACTGGTAATGCAACCGGCTTTGCACTGTCCACCTGATATATACGAAAATCGATCTCGTGCCTCGGAGGTAATCCCCGTACCTCATCAAAACATCAGAATAATCTCGGACTACTGGAATAGATTGCAGATCGTCGATAGATACATCAAAAGACTCTAGGAAACTAAGCAAAACCGACACACGAAATCTCGAGGGTTCTCCCATGACAAGTAAGAAGCCTAATAACCCTCTTCTCACAATCCAGAATGGCACCATATGTGGTAAGCCAGTCCATTCCTAGAACCAACCCATAGCCAACAAACCCGAGCACATATGCATCGCATTCAAACTCGACGCCTAACAAAGATATTTTCAAACCCTGACAAATCATAAATAAATGAGCCGGACCACCAATGTGTTTTGAAACAACTACGGGATCTATTACCATAGTAGTAATTAAGTATAGAGATTTAACTATAGAACTTGATATAAATGAATGTGAGGCACCAGAATCAAAAAGTGTTCTAACAAGATGATTGGAAAAAGAAATCAAACCTTCGATGGAAGCTTTCCTACCTCTATCTGGTGCACTAGCCACGAGAGCATTCACTTTCCCTCTAGAGGTTCCTGCCCTTTGACCTGGTCCTTGCTTCCTTGGGAACTCCCTAGAATAGTGTCCAACCCTTCACAAACGAAGTAAGCATTCTTCCTTTTCCTACAGTCCTGGGCCAAGTGACCCTCTCTCCCGCAACTATGGCACTTCCTCTTACACTTAGCCTTGTCATTCTTTCCGCCCTTTCTTGGATCAAACCTTTTTATTTTGTGTTTTATCAACCTTAACTTCTTCCTTTTCAGATTTATTTGAACTTGATCTATGTTCCCTTCCCAGGCCATCATTTTTCTCATCCTTGGGTTGTACTCCTTAGCCCTAACTTCCTTATTCTCCTTTTTACCATATTTGTGCAACAGGCTAACAAGTCTCTCGAAAGTTGCCTTCATCGCACGGAAATCCTTACGAAGCTCAAGAAAATTAGCCGTAGGTGATACTACTGCAGCTTCAGATGGAGGTTAGGCACTTCATTGCCCTTCGATATGTGCTGTAGTTTAAATACCTATGGAATCATGCTGGAATGGGGACACCTTTCGGGAAGAATCGGTCTCCCGGACAAAAAGAGAAAAAAGGAATCAACTGGATCGAGAGATACTTCCTATGGCTCTGCGGAATATGTTTTTCAAAGCAGACTTTTCTTTTTGAAAACGCTTTCTTTTAAAACCTTTCTGAAAAATAATTTTCAAAAACTTTTATCTAATCTGGTAACCTTCAACTCTAATACCAAGTGTGACACCCCATGTCACGACCTGGGGATTTTGCGATCCTGGATATCGGCATATAACACCATGTCGACTATTCAAGCATCGAAAACACCGGATAGTCCATGAAAGAAATTAGAGGGTGAGAACAGATAAGATAGAACTTAGAATAGAAGAAGAAGAACATACAACATCAGAATAACATGAATCTCACAGCGGAACGAACAACATATAATAGTAACATATCTTTGAAATAAAATCAATATATATATACAGTAACATTATCAGAGTACAACACTTAACACAGCGGAATAAACAATAGCTATATAATCCTGAAGCCTCCTGCTCCAAGCTTTCCAAGTATATCTTTAAAATCCTAACTACTTGACTGTCCATACACATTGGGAACCCAAGAGTTTAGGGAAAATAAAACAAAATAAACTCTGGGTCAGTCATGGGACTGGTGTGAGTAAAACAATTTAAACAGTTTGAACGATAAACGATATCTCATAAGACCACACCGTATAATGGAACGGATTTTTTCCTTATGAAAATCCAAAGCATTTGATTTAACATCCAAAATCCTTTTGAACGAAATGATAAACTTTATATCAAACTCATTGATATTATAATAGTGTCTGTCAATCACAATTAAATAATCAACTAGCAGAACGCTTTCATCTCACGTTCTACATATATAGTATACAATCAAAACCGCGAGCACTTATTGGATAATGGGTTTCCTACTATGACAAGGTATGGAACCACCTTTCAATAGTGTACCTCTAAAGAGGAATACACTGGGTTCAACAAGAACATCTTGCAACCCGGTCACACATGATCGACCACTCATTTCGCTTGAGTTTATCGAATGTATATAACCAACGGTTGGGATCAGCAACCGTTTCCCGAATGGGACAGCATCGAAAATAGATTATGTAATGAAATGAATATCTTTAGATAGTTGATAATACACCCTACTTGGCAGCCAACCACTTGGCCATGTTGCCTGCCCGATTTTTGTCATTTCCCGGCTGTGAGGCTAGATTATCTCTGACAGTTCACACAATTATTCACTTTGAATGTCACATCGTCATACCCGCCAAATTACAAATTGATTTCCCAAAAAATACAATGGGTATACAGCTAAGAGAAACGAATTCCTCCGCTACCAAACATACATATGTTTGAAGAGATCAACTTACGTGATCCATTACATATACTCTGTCATACATTCTTCCATACAGGTTGTCTTGGGACTGGACAAACCGAAAGCACTATTCTGTAAACAGGAAAGCCCTTGTATAACTCCGTCTTCAATTATCTTCATCATATTTGATCGCCATGCTAACGCCCATACAGAGTGGTTTTCAGGTCATGAATCTGATCTCGGTCTCTCCGTATTGACGACGGAAAAATGGTCAAAAACTTCGATAGTCGGTGAGTTAACTATCAAAGAAAAACACGTGTGCAAACAATGATATTATTTCCAGATGGAAATTATATCGATCAATCATCATTGAACATTTATCTCTTTAGTTTATTGATTTATCCATTTCCTTTTTCCATATATTCAACATTCCTTATTTTCTAAATTTAGAAAATATATGTTATTAATCATTGGAAAACATTTCCATCTCTTTTTCCTGTATCACTCTCATTCCAGTATTCTTTATCATCAAACATTTCGTTTTTTATGATTAGAAAATATCTCTGATTATACTTGGAAAATGCTTAGAAACTCATTCATTGGATTTAAACAGATGTTTAAATAAAACATCGCTATACCAATTCAAATCATCACCTTCATTAACTATATTCACTTAACTGAACTTTACTATCGAACTTTAACCATTCCTTAGTTAAAAACGAAGTCAATCAAGTTGGGGTATAACTACCTCTCAGACCTTAACTAAACAAGATTTCTAACTTCGAAATAGTCAAAGTTCACCTTCTAAATCTTTAACAACTTCCTTACGTAACTCTCGGATTCTATTAACGAATCCACTTCTTTATTGAAAAACATTGGTTATAACGATAACGTTATAATCCCTACTTCTGAAATACCTAACTTCAAATATAACTTTTATTTATTTATTTGGATAAATAAACAAGTAACAAATATAATAACAAATAAATAAATCTTGATTAAAAACGGAAAGTGAATAGTACTTTCCCGAATTCGATATAGCTCTCTTTCGAGTAATCTCTATTCGATTAACTCCTTCAAATAACTAATATTCGATTAACTCCCTTTGAATAACTAATATTCGATTAACTCCCTTCGAATAACTTATATTCGATTAACTCACTTCGAATAACTAATATTCGATTAGCTCACTTCGAATAAACTATATTCGATTAACTCACTTCGAATAACTAATATTCGATTAACTCACTTCGAATAACTAATATTCGGCTAACTCACTTTGAATAAACTATATTCGATTAACTCTCCTCTAATGACTAATATTCGATAACTCCTTTCGAATAAACTAATATTCGATAACTCCTTTCGAATAAACTATTATTCGATAACTCCTTTAGAGTAAACTATATTCGATTAACTCTAACTCTAATCAATTTACTCTAACTCTAATCGATTTAACTCTAATCGATTAACTCTAACTCTAATCGATTAACTCTAACTCGATTAACTCTATTTGATTAACTCTATTTGATTAACTCTATTCAATTAACTCTATTCAATTAACTCTAATCAATTAACTCTATTCAATTAACTCTTATCAATTAACTCTATTCAATTGACTCTAATCAATTAACTCTATAATTAACTATAATCAATTAACTCTAATCAATTAACTCTATCCAGTTAACTCTAACTGAATAACTCTAATCAATTAACTCTATTTGTTTAACTCTAATCAATTAACTCTGAATGATTGACTCTAATCAATTAACTCTATTTGATTAACTCTAATCAATTAACTCTATTCAATTAACTCTAATCAGTTAACTCTATTCAATTAACTCTAATCAATTAACTCTATTCAATTAACTCTAACTAATTAACTCTAATCAATTAACTCATATCAATTAACTCTAACTGATTAACTCTAATCAATTAACTCTATTTAATTAACTCTAATCAATTAACTCTATTCAATTAACTCTAACTGATTAACTCTAATCAATTAACTCTATTTGATTAACTTTAATTTGGTTAACTCATTTTAATTAACACATTTGGTTAACTCTTTTTGGTTAACTCCTTTTGTTTAACACATTTTGGTTAACTCCTTTTTCAATTCCTATTTCAAAATCAGTTTCCTTTATAAAATGTTGAGTTTACCTTCTACTTAACATATCGGTGTCAAAACCGATTTCTACTTCTCTATGTAAGTTCAGACTTAAATATTCAATTTATCCTATGCTAAATTATTTTACTTAGTTTATGAAAACATTACTTATAAATTAATCTTCTCCAATTATCTGCTAAAATAGATTTCTATTTAATACTTATTTTTCCAAATATTCCCTTTTAAAATTCTATTTACTTTCTAAATAAATATTCCTTTTATACTTATATTTATTTAACAAATAAATATCTCCTTTTGAATTCTATTTATTTAACAAATAAATACCTCCTTTTGAATTCTATTTATAAATGTTTTAAAATATTTCCCTTTTCTATTTGTTTCACAAATATTTTTCTTTTCAAAACCCTTTTGATTTTATAACTATTTGTCTTACAAATATTTTCCTTTATATTTCTTTTACAAATAATTTCCTTTATATTTTCTATATAAAGTCCATTGATTTTAAATAAATAATTTATTTTCAAAATACACTTTGAAAATCCCCTTTTCTATATCCCAGTATTCCTTACGGTATTTAAAATACCAAAATAACAATGATCGATATCATTCAACACACGTAATCAACAAAGATTATATATCACATCATATATTACAATATATGAAAAACAGTAAAATAAATGTTGAGGAATCCAATTAGATTCCTCCGACCTATTTCCCTGCATCACAGATGTTAAACAATATAATTAACATCGATTTCATTTCAATATGAAGTATTCTACTCAACAGAATCAATATTTGATTAACGATTTACATATATCGTTATCTACAATTTCAACCAATACATAAGTAATTCAACCAAACAGTTAACACACAGCAATCAACAGATAATTATCAGTTCTAAAAATATGTTATGAAAATATAACTGTTAAGAGTTGGTGAGTTTTACTCACATTGGACTATCATTGTTAAATAACAATAATTGTCGATTGATTCAGACGGACAATTTATTTTGCAATAAATTGTAATGAGCTCTGATTCACTCCCAGTCAGTTCCATTGTGTAGTGTCCGTCCACATGATCCCAACGGATCTGGAAGTGTGTAATTCTGACAACGTGGGAGAAAGATATTGAATTTACAAGTTCGACGCATATTTGAATATCTTACTACATAATCAACCCTTCATTAACTAAATAAATTACTATTTAATTAGCCTAAGCCCATGTTTAACCCTAAACCTGCCTGCTCATCCCCTTTCTATCACGAATACAACGTTGATCCCCTACAAACGCAACATACATGATCCCTTCCTCTCCCCGTATCTCCATCCACCAATTCACGATTTAAACTCAAACTAAATCCATTAGTTTGCTCACCGCCCTCTCTATCATTTGATACTACTTTCAACATACTCGAACACCCCCAGTAAAACGCGTACAATAGTAGCTCGCCATGCCCCAAAGATTTCGCATGACATTTTTACACCCTAATTCCCACCAAAATTTCACGCAAGGTGCTAAAACCGATTTCGAGTTCGAATCCACACACACGTCCACACATTGTCGCCGAAATCAAGCCCAGTACTAAATCCTAGGCTCGGTGTATCTAAACGGACGAACAACAATGGGTTTCGAATGCAATGAAACCTAACTGAAAATGGAGAGTGGCAACTCAGGAATTCGAATATATTTGGTTTATGATTTATGAGATTTTATTGGATTTTATTTGGAATTGATGAGGATGGAAATTTTTACCGAAGAAAGAAATATTGGCGGCGCGATTTTCTTTAATCATAGAATGAGGAATTAGGTTTAGAAAGGTTATGGTGAGGGTATTTATAAGAAGAGATATTATTTTTATTTTAAGCAATTGCTATTTGTATTCGTCCTCTAAAATTCCTATGATCACATACGATACCCAAAAATCACGAAACTGGACATGCACCTTCAGTTCGACATTACGGACCCAACAAAACTAGTTTCGTCGAATTTTGACTCTGTTTGCTCACACAACGAATTTTTAACCGTTAGAATACTGACTGTTTTTCAAATTAAAAATCCGTACGGCCACATACTGGCTCTAAAAATTACGAAAATTGAAATCTAGCAATAATTTAATATTGCGGATCCAACAAAATTGGTTTCATCGAAAACAGAGGTCGTTTGCGAAACTGGCTATTTTTAAAGCTCTAAATAACCTATTTAAATATATAAATATATTCAAAAACAATTAAATTAAATATAAATAAATAAATATTATCGTATATATACTCACATAGAATATCGTATAGCTTCAATTGGATTTATAACTCGATATTCAAATCCCGGTTGAATCGATATTAAATTTATATTGGAAAAATCCTTATATAATATAAATAAATCGCTATAATTTATAAAGGAATTCCATAGCGACTTTTCGAAATTTGATTTGGACATAAATCAAAATCTACACAATGAAATCCCGATTTTCTCTTCCATTAGAAAGATATACTTCACCAGCTCCGAACGTTTCTTGTTTCACAGAAATCCGATTTAAAACGGATTCTGTATATTCAATTGAAGTTCGCATCGCCAAATTACGAACTGTCGTGCCATTACGGCCTCGATTACAATTATATTATAATTCTACGTTCAAACTTCGTTTAAATAATATATTCGTTATTCGAATTCAATTCCAGACTGAAATATATATTTTGAATTGCCCAATTCACACAATATTGTGAATTCTACTATTCCCGACTATTTCAGAAATTAAATACATTATTTAATTATTATATTAATTAAATATTCAAAATTATTTAATTAAACGACCATTAAATTACCAAACCATTATTTTAAATAATTAAATAAAATTAATTATTATACTGTATAAAAATATGGGACATTACATTCTTCCCCCCTTAAAATAATTTCGTCCTCGAAATTGCTAAGGTAGAAAACAAACTCCATTGACTGGGTAAAAATTATTTATTCACTTCTTAACTTCAGTTTCAACTGAACCAATTTAGTTTCAATTAAATATTAATTAATTCTTATCAATGAAAATTTTCAAAAATCCTGAAAATTTCCTAACACCCGAAATTTTCGAAAATTTTTGCCAGCACCTCCTTTGTACTGGTCAATAGTTCAAGCTCTAACTCGCCTCTCTAGGCCTTCTTCAACCCAAAAGAAAATCAAACAGCCAAGCGACTTGCCAATTCGGCTCATCAAAATCTTAAACCCATATATAATATAAACTAGTACCTTTTTATCAGGCATACCATTATATCCTTCCGTCTGCTACAAATTCTACATATACCAATGTCATCCAATCAATTTTCCAGTCAATTAATTCTCAACACAATCATTCGCTTATCCAATCAAATTCTAATCTGTTTTTATCTACAAATCCAACCATTCGCTTATACCTAAGTCGAATTTCATTTCAACTCGAGTTTCATTTCGATTCCAAACTCTTAACTTGATTATCCAATTGCATTTCAAATTCAAATCCCACAAATCCAATTTGTCTCGATATTATTCTAATCCAAATAAATTTCAATGACCAGTTAACTGGCTTTACTTTAATTCCAATTTTCTTTTACAAATTTTGGTTTAATTTGTTTTTATTTCAAAACAAATCTTTCCCTGGGAATTTTTAAATCATTTACCATATCAAAAATCCAATATTCCCTTTCGGAATCAAAGCAACTTGTTTTCTCAAAACATTTCCAAAAACAAAAATTTTGGTAGTAATCCGTCACTTAGAAACTCGAAAATCACACTGATGATGCAGCGCAGTCAACATCCGAATTATTTTCCAATGACCAAAGTGAGTTCAATACTATATCACTTTCAAAACCATTCTAAACACTTCCATTTTGAAATTCATTTCAAAATACTGTTCCCAATGCTTGTAAAATGATTTAAAATCTCCCAGGATTTTAAAATTCTCATATATTTAATTCAAATCCATTTACAAACATTTTCCAACTTTTCAAGGTTTGAATTTCAATTCTGATTTAAATTCAGATTTAATTCATTTCGTAACACTTATACGAAATTTTGATTGGTTATTTACATAACTATTTCAATTATAATCTTATATGATTATAATCACAACCAATATATCCAATATATTATAATAATTCCAATATAAATCCCATATATCAAAATATAATTTGGGTAAAATTATTTCATTTACCCTCTTTTCAAAACATATCATGTCGACCCATCGTATTCAAGTGTTTAGAAACTCATACTGATACAATGGATCAAACTAATCGATCAAAACCCATAAACAACTCAACTAATAAATCTCCGCAATATAAAACCACTTCATATCAAGTAACAAATACGTTCACTCGTATATATACACTCAAACTCAATCTAGGGTATTACTTACCCCTTCTCTACTGAGTCACGCCACAGAGCCAAGGTAATTACTTAACATTAAGCTCTGATACCGCTGTAACAACCGGGGGATTTTGCGATCCTGGATATCGGCATATAACACCATATCGACTATTCAAGCATCGAAAACACCGGATAATATGAAAGAAATTAGAGGGTGAGAAAAGATAAGATAGAACTTAGAATAGAAGAAGAAGAAGAATATACAACATCAGAGTAACACGAATCTCACATCTGAATGAAAAACATATAATAGATAACATATCTTTGAAATAAAATCAATATATGTATCCAGTAACATTATCAGAGTACAACACTTACAACACAGCGCAACAAACAATAGCTATATAATCCTGAAGCCTCGTGCTCCAATCTTTCCAAGTATATCTATAAAATCCTGACTACTTGACTGTCCGCACAAAACTGGGTACCCAAGAGTTTACGGTAAACAAAAAAAAAACTCTGGGTCAGTCATGGGACTGGTGTGAGTAAAACAATTTAAACAGTTTGAACGATAAACGATATCTCATGAGAGCACGCCGTATAACAGAACGGGTTTTTCCCTTATGAAAATCCAAAGCGTTTGATTTAACATCAAAAATCCTTTTGAACGAAATGATAAACTTTAATCAAACTCTTTGATATTATAATAGTGTCTATCAATCACAACTAAATAATCAACTAGCAGAACGCTTTCATCTCACATTCTACATATATAGTATACAATCAAAACCGCGAGCACTTATTGGATAACGGGTTTCCAACTATGACAAGGTATGGAACCACCTTCCGATAGTGTACCTCTAGAGAGGAATACACTGGGTTCAACAAGAACATCTTGCAACCCGGCCACACATGACCGACCACTCATTTCGCTTGAGTGCATCAAATGTATATCACCAATGGTTGGGATCAACAACCATTTCCCGGATGGAACAGTATCGACAATAGATTATGTAATGAAATGAATATCTCTAGACAGGTGATAATACACCCAACTTGGCAGCCAACCACTTAGCCATGCTGCCTGCTCGATTTTTGTCATTTCCCAGTTGTGAGGCTAGAGGCCACGCTTATCTCTGACAGATCACACAATTATTCACTTTGAATATCACATCGTCATGCCCGCCAAATCACAGATTGATTTCCCAAAAAATACAATGGGTATACAGCTAAGAGAAACGAATTCCTTCGCTACCAAACGTACATACGTTTGAAGAGATCAACTTACGTGATCCATTACATATACTTTGTTAGACATTCTTCTATACAGGTTGTCCTGGGACTGGACAAACCGAGGGCACTATTCTGTAAACAGGATAACCCTTGCATAACTCCTTCTTCAATTATCTTCATCATATTTGATCGCAACGCTAACGCCCATACAGAGTGGTTTTCAGGTCATGAATATGATCCCAGTCTCTCCATATTGACGATGGAAAAATGGTCAAAAACTTCGATAGTCTGTGAGTTAACTATCAAAGAAAAACACGTGTGCAAACAATGATATTATTCCAGATGGAAATTATATCAATCAATCATCATTGAACATTTATCTCTTTAGTTTATCGATTTATTCATTTCCTGTTTCCATATATTCAACATTCCTTATTTTCTAAATTTGGAAAATATATGTTATTGATCATTCGAAAACATTTCCATATCTTTTTCCCGTATCATTGTCATTCCAGTATTCTTTATCATCAAACATTTCATTTTCTATGATTAGAAAATATCTCTGATTATATTTGGAAAATGTTTCCAAACTCATTCATTGGATTTAAACAGATGTTTAAATAAAACATCGCTATGCCAATTAAAATCATTACCTTCATTAACTATATTCACTTAACCGAACTTTACTATCGAACTTTAACCATTCCTTAGTTAAAAACGAAGTCAATCAAGTTGGGGTATAACTACCTCTCATACCTTAACTAAACAAGATTTCTAACTTCGAAATAGTCAAAGTTCACCTTCTAAATCTTTAACAACTTCCTTATGTAACTCTCCGATTCTATTTACGAATCCACTTCTTTATTGAAAAACATTGGTTATAACGATAACGTTATAATCCCTACTTCTGAAATACCTAACTTCAAATATAACTTTTATTTATTTATTTGGATAAATAAACAAGTAACAAATTTAATAACAAATAAATAAATCTTGATTAAAAACAGAAAGTGAATAGTACTTTCCCGAATTCGATATAGCTCTCTTTCGAGTAATCTCTATTCGATTAACTCCTTCAAATAACTAATATTCGATTAACTCCCTTCGAATAACTTATATTCGATTAACTCACTTCGAATAACTAATATTCGATTAGCTCACTTCGAATAAACTATATTCGATTAACTCACTTTGAATAACTAATATTCGATTAACTCACTTCGAATAACTAATATTCGGTTAACTCACTTCGAATAAACTATATTCGATTAACTCTCCTCGAATGACTAATATCCGATAACTCCTTTCGAATAAACTAATATTCGATAACTCCTTTCGAATAAACTAATATTCGATAACTCCTTCCGAATAAACTATATTCGATTAACTCTAGCTCTAATCAATTTACTCTAACTCTAATCGATTTTCTCTAACTCTAATCGATTAAGTCTAACTCTAATCGATTAACTCTAATTCGATTAACTCTATTGGATTAACTCTATTCAATTAACTCTATTCAATTAAGTCTAATCAATTAACTCTATTCAATTAACTCTAATCAATTAACTCTATTCAATTGACTCTAATTAATTAACGCTAATCAATTAACTCTAATCAATTAACTCTATTCAATTAACCCTAACTGATTAACTCTAATCAATTAACTCTATTTGATTAACTCTAATCAATTAACTCTAATCAATTAACTCTAACTGATTAACTCTAATCAATTAACTCTATTTGATTAACTCTAATCAATTAACTCTAACTGATTAACTCCAATCAATTAACTCTATTTGATTAACTCTAATCAATTAACTCTATTTAATTAACTCTAACTGATTAACTCTAATCAATTAACTCATATCAATTAACTCTAACTGATTAACTCTAATCTTTAACTCTATTCAATTAACTCTAGTCAATTAACTCTATTCAATTAACTCTAACTGATTAACTCTAATCAATTAACTTTATTTGATTAACTCTAATTTGGTTAACTCCTTTTGATTAACACATTTGGTTAACTCTTTTTGGTTAACTCCTTTTGGTTAACACATTTTGATTAACTCCTTTTTCAATTCCTATTTCAAAATCAGTTTCCTTTATAAAATGTTGAGTTCACCTTCTACTTAACATATCGGTGTCAAAACCGATTTCTACTTCTTTATATAAATTCAGACTTATATATTCAATTTACCCTATGATAAATTATTTTACTTAATTTATAAAAACATTACTTATAAATTAATCTTCTCCAATTATCTGCTAAAACAGATTTCTATTTAATATTTATTTTTCCAAATAATCCCTTTTAAAATTCTATTTACTTTCTAAATAAATATTCCTTTTATACTCCTATTTATTTAACAAATAAATATCTCCTTTTGAATTCTATTTACTTAACAAATAAATATCTCCTTTTGAATTCTATTTATAAATGTTTTACAAATATTTCCCTTTTCTATTTGTTTCGCAAATATTTTCCTTTTCAAAAACCTTTTGATTTTATTACTGTTTGTCTTACAGATATTTTCCTTTATATTTGTTTTACAAATAATTTCCTTTATATTTTATATATAAAATCCATTGATTTTATATAAATAGTTTATTTTCAAAATACACTTTGAAAATCCCCTTTTCTATATCCCAGTATTCCTAACGGTAATTTAAACACCAAAATAACAATGATCGATATCATTGAACACACGTAATCAACACAGATTATATATCACATCATATATTACAATATATGAAAAACAGTTAAATAAATGTTGAGGAATCCAGTTGGATTCCTCCGACCTGTTTCTCTGCACCACTAATGTTAAACATCGATTTCATTTCAATATGAAATATTCTACTCAACAGAATCAATATTTGATTAACGATTTATATATATATCGTTATCTATAATTTCAACCAATACATAAGCAATTCAACCAAACAGTTAACACACAACAATCAACAGATAATTATCAGTTCTAAATATATGTTATAAAAATATAACTGTTCAGAGTTGGTGAGTATTACTCACATTAGACTATCATCGTTAAATAACGATAATTGTCGATTGATTCAGACGGACAATTTATTTTGCAATAAATTGTAATGAGCTCCGATTCACTCTCAGCTAGTTCTATTATGTAGTGTCCATCCATACGATCGCAACGGATCTGAAAGTGTATAATTCTGACAACATAGGAGAAAGATATTGAATTTACAAGTTTGACGCATATTTAAATATCTTACTACATAATTAACCCTTCATTAACTAAATAAATTACCATTTAATTAGCCTAAGCCCACGTTTAACCCTTAACCCGCCTGCTCATCCCCTTTCTCTCCCGAATACAACGCTGCTCCCCTACAAATCGCAACATACATGATCCCTTCCTCTCCCCGTATCTCCATCCACCAATTCACGATTTAAACTCAAATTAATCCATTAGTTTGATCACCGCCCTCTCTATCATCTGATACTACTTTCAACATACTTGAACACCCACAGTAAAAAGTGTTCAATAGTAGCTCGCTGTGCCCCAGAGATTTCGCATGACATTTTTACACCCCGGTTCCAATCAAAATTTCACGCAAGGTGCTAAAACCCATTTCGAGTTCGAATCCATACACAAATCCACACACTGTGGCCGAAATCAAGCCCAATACTAAACCCTAGGCTCGTTTTATCTAAACGGATGGACAACAATGGGTTTCGAATGCAATGAAACATAACTAAAAATGGAGAGTGGTAACTCAGGAATTCGAATATATTTGGTTTATGATTTATGAGATTTTATTGGATTTTATTTGGAATCGATGAGAATGGAAATTTTTACTGAAGAAAGAAATATTGGCGGCGCGATTTTCTTTGATCAGAGAATGAGGAATTAGGTTTAGAAAGGGTTATGGTGAGGGTATTTATAAGAGGACTTGTTATTTTTATTTTAAGCAATCGCTGTTTGTATTCGTCCTCTAAAATTCCTGTGATCACATACGATACCAAAAAATCATGAAACTGGACATGCACCTTCAGTTCGACATTACGGACCCAACGAAACTGGTTTCGTCGGATTCCGATCCTATTTGCTCACACAACATATTTTTAACCGTCAGAATACTGACTGTTTTTCACATTAAAAATCCATACGGCTACATACGAACTCTAAAAATTACGGAAATTGAAATCTAGCAATAATTCAATATTGTGGATCTAACAAAATTTGTTTCATTGAAAACGGAGGTCGTTTGCAAAACTGGCTATTTTTAAAGCTCTAAATAACCCATTTAAATATACAAATATATTTAAAAACAATTAAATTAAATATAAATAAATAATATTATCGTATATATATTCACACAGAATATTGTATAGCTCCAATTGGATTTATAACTCGATATACAAATCCCGATTGAATCGATATTCAATTTATATTGAAAAAAAAATCCTTTTATAATATAAATAAATCGCTATAATTTATAAAGGAATTCCATAGCGACTTTTCGAAAATTTGATTTGGACATAAATCAAAATTTACACAATGAAATCCCTATTTTTATCTTCCATTAGAAAGATATACTTCACCAGCTCCGAACGTTTCTTGTTTCACAGAAATCCGATTTAAAGCGGATTCTGTATATTCAATTGAAGTTCGATTCGCTAAATTACGAACTGTCGCGCCGTTACGGCCTCAATTATAATTATATTATAATTCTACATTCAAACTTCGTAATAATATATTCATTATTAAAATTCAATTCCAGACTGAAATATATATTTTGAATTGCCCAATTCACACAATATTGTGAATTCTACTATTCCCGACTATTTCAGAAATTAAATATATTATTTAATTATTATATTATTTAAATATTCAAAGTTATTTAATTAAACGACCATTAAATTACCAAACCATTATTTTAAATAATTAAATTAAATTAATTATTATACCATATAAAAATACGGGACATTACACCCCACATCCATTAATTTCACTCATAAAGGGAATGCATTAAGTTTCGTGAAGCGTTATAGGTAAACGACACAGAATAATTACAAGACAGATAAAATAGAAATGGAATTAAAAACTTTTATTAATCATAAAGCATGGTTACACCATATGTCTGAAAATACATAAACTCAGTATATCATTAAAACTTCTGTCTTGTACTTTAAATATCAGAGTACAATAACAATGAAAAAATAATCCCCAAATCATGAGCCATAGTAGCAAAGATAAAAGCTTGTGCAATACATCTAGAAGCTCCAAGCAAGACGATAGCAGAATACTGACTAAGCCAGAGAATTCTCTCCCTTGAGAACCAGAGGGGGGAACGGAAGAAAGAGGAGGAAAGAAAAAGGGTCAGACATAAAGTCTGGCGAGTATAGTTACTTCTAGGCAGTAAATAAATAAAAGTAACATGATAGGCATATAAAGTTGATAAGAGAGAACACTACATAAATGGTAGGTGGGTGTGACAAGGCAGATAGGATGAGGTGTATATGCTTTGAATAATTACTCTGCACTATTACTAGTATATCCAGAAAGAGATGGTCCCTTCAACTCTAAGGTGGTAGACGTAGGTATATGTCCAAATGTATCTTAACTACTACCCTGATCGATCGACTCCCTAACCCTCGTAGATACCTTGTGCTGGCCCCACAGCAGGAGGTATCACTTCCTAAAGTGGCAACCCCTCGTCGTAATAATGTGCACAACCATATCTATAGGTGTCACGGTCGTCTTATCCCCTTTTGCTCGGATCATCCACACACATGCTGTGACGGCCCGCCCCGCACCAACCGACATTTACTCCAAAAGTGCGTTGTACACATGTCCAGTTAGCACGGAACGATCGTCAGAAGGAAAGGAAGAAGACGAAGAATCAACAAGGAACCTGTAGAATGTCTCGCAATGCATAGAACAAAATATAATAACAACATACTTGACTTAAAACAGGCGAGACAGTGCATAAGCTGAAAACAAACTATCATAGCAGCGGAAAATCCAAATACAGCTTATGTTCCGCTTCATCATTATTACAACTTTTCAAACTGTCTCTAAAGGCAAAAGCAAGATAAGGGAGGTACACTACTAATGCCCAAGTAGTGACCACCAACGCAGGGAGAATATCTATATATATCATACGTGGAAGCCTCGTGCTCGCCTCCGGATCAGCTAATCGTGCATCACCAGCTAACCTGTCTCTAGTCTGCTCATTTAGGAGCACCCAGAGTAATAAGAAGAGAAATAAAACTCTGGGTCAGACAAAAGTCTGGTATGAGAGATAAGCAGCTAAACAAAACAATAACAGGTATACTAAACCATACCTGAACCTGGACCTGCAACCAAAGGGTTAGCACTACATATTGTACGACACTCTGAGGTGCCACTGAACAAATGGTGTAAAGATAACGGGGGTGGGGGTGTGCATGTCATAGTGATGGCAAACAATCAAGCATAGCAACCGTCCTCACATCTCTCACTTAGTGCGTAAAGCATATGATATCCACAACTTCGACCACCCAATACTTTGCTATGATCAATCTGCCCCTATGAAGTCACAACGGCTTCACTGCACTTATCCATAGCCACTAATCCTTCGCTATGTCCACTTTGCCCCATGGAGTCGTACACACCCCACTGCACTGGCTCATAGCCTTACTAATCCTTTACTATGTCCACTCTGCCCTATGGAGTCACAATGGCTCCACTGCACTGGCTCATAGTCTTGCTACGATCACTTTGTCCCTCGAGTCATGATGACTCTACTGCACTAATACGTAGCCCGTCATTCCTTTTCAGTGGTGAATCGAAGTTATGAACGTTGACAACTCCTTAGCACACGTCCCGTAGCAAAGCCCAATCATGAAGTGAACTCATTGGTTCCCCACTGGATCCTGAGCTCTAACTTCCATTTGGACTACCTTTGCATCTCGGGTTATTGGTCATCACTGGATCGGTTCGGTTCTCAGCCCTTCTTCTCTGTCGGTTCGGATCGGTCTCTTCCAGGTGCTCTGGGTCGTGTCGTGGCCTCCAAGTCCCTTCGTAGTACATTGGTTCGGTTCGGGAGCTCTCTGGCGGGTTGGGTCGGTGTACCCTTGCTCCATCGGTTCGGTTCGGGTTCCTGGTCTCCGATCCGATCCACTTCCCCTTCCTCTTCCGTTCTGATCCCCTTCTCTTCCCTTCAGTCGATTCGATTCCTCCTTCTTTAGCTTGATCCGATCCCAGTTCAACCATTGTGGCCTTCCTTTCTGCCATACTTTCCCTTGTGCCAAGCCTCGGTTCGGTTCGGTGATCCCTTGCCCAGTCCACTCTCTGGTCCGAGCCCATTCCCCCGATCCGATCCGAAAGCCTGCACCAGTTTCCTGCAACTTTTCCAACGAGTATTTTACGCCATTCGACGGTGTTTTCGACCATTCTAACTATTCAAATCAATCTCAAAGCATACCATACAATCATAGCAACAAGTAGAAATGACCTCAAACACCAAAACATACATATGATAGGTTAAAATGGATCAAACATAGCCAAAACCCCATATTTTCCCTTAAACATGTTCAAGCATAATTAACGATAGGATTAACAAAACTTAACCAAATTAACCCAAGTTCATATCAGAGGTCTAAAACATCATTTAAGAATTTATAAGTATTTTTCCAGATTTTTGTCATGTTTAAATTCGCTAATTAACACTAAATACCCTTAATTAACCATAATTAGTGAGGAACTATGCAAATCACTCACCTTAGCCACAAATAAACCTTAGATCTGAAATAAATCTCTGATATGGCGCGAATACCAATGCTAAACAGCAGCTCTAATCTTGATTTGGTGAAGATCTCCCTTGATTTGATGTTGCTAAGCTTAATCCTTGATTAGAAAGTGATTTAGTGGTTGGAGGCCATTTTTAGGGTTTCTAAGAGGTAAGTGGAGGCTAGAAAACTGAAATGGAATGAAATCCTAACTCTTTTCAGCCTCCTCATAACCCTAATCCCGAAATGGGTTGTGAGCCCGTTCACTAATCACCCTATTTGGCCCGATTAAGCAGTTTTTCACCTTCCAAACATAATTTCAGCCATATCTCTCAAACGGTAAGTCCGTTTAGCTATTATGACCACTCTACGGAAAGGAAAACCATCAAACGAATCTAATGGAAGTGGTTTCAGGTCAAAGTTCCTTTCCAATCAAAAATTATGGCCGAAACAAGATCACATAAGGGCAAAACGGTCATTTAAAAATCAGCAAAATCATGATCATGGGAAATAACCCCAATGGTCGTTTCCCAAAGCCACATGACTATACGACTTCATATAAGAAAGAAAGAAATATTTTACGATCCTCCGATGCGTAGAATGCGGGTTATTACATTCTCCCCTCCTTACGAATTTCGCCCCCGAAATTCCCTAACCAAAATACACAAAGGGTTTCGCATGCCTATCAACCATAAAACAACAATCAAACATGCAAAACAAGTCTATCCTAGCATGCGGAATAACTAAATTGCAAAGTAAACCTTACTAGGCAAAGAGTTCTGGATACGTCTTTCTAATGCTCTCCTCTGTCTCCCAAGTACAGTCATTCTCGTTCTCGCCCCACTGAACCTTGACTAGCTTCACCGCCTTCCTTCGAAGTCGCTTCGTATCGTGCTCGACAATACGAATTGGCTTGCGGTTCCCAACCGCCTCGGGTTCCACTTCGAAGTTCTCTAAATGATCAGGTGAAATAGTCATATCTGGGTCGTGCACGAACTTCCTTAGCTAGGAAACATGAAATACGTTGTGAACTCCCGCCATCTTCTCGGGTAAGTCAACTCTATACGCCAAATTCCCAACTTGTTCGAGAACTGGGAATGGGCCAACAAATCTTGGTGCCGACTTGCCTCTCCTACCAAATCGTATCACGCTCTTCAATGGAGAAACCTTGACAAACACCAAGTCACCAACGGAGAATTTTAAGTCTCTTCTCCTTTTGTCAGCATAACTCTTCTGCCTATCCTGGGCAGCCTTCATCCGTTGTTGAATGATTTTAATCTTATCTGAAGTTTCCCTTACTACATCTGGTCCAAGCACAAATTTCTCACCGGTCTCTATCCAACATGATGGTGAGTTGCACGGTCTTCCATACAAAGCTTCATATGGAGCCATACCGATACTGGATTGGTAACTATTATTATATGCAAACTCAACTAGATGCAAATGGTCATCCCATGATCCACCAAAATCCAATATACAGGCTCTCAAGAGATCTTCCAATATACGATTCACCCTCTCTGTATGACCGTCGGTTTGAGGATGATACGCGGTACTGAGATATAGTTCCGACCCTAGAGCCTCTTGTAAGCTCTTCCAAAACCCACTAGTGAACAACGGGTCTCGTTCACGCACAATGCTTTTAGGTACTCCATGAAATCTCACTACCCATTTCATATACAGTCCTGCTAACTTAGCTGCCGTTTTGGTCGATTTGACTGGTATAAACCTTGCACTCTTAGTCAATCGATCCACAATTACCCAAATGCTATCATGTCTCGATTTAGTCCTTGGTAAACCATCAATGAAATCCATCGAGACTTGCTCCCATTTCCATTCGGGAATTTCTTATGGTTGCAACAAACAACTACGCTTCTTTTGCTCGGCTTTAACTAGTTGGCAATTCATGCACTTGGATATTAACTTCCCAACGTCTCTTTTCAACCCTTCCCAGTAGTAAGTCTGCTTCATGTCTCGATGCATATTATCACCACCGGGGTGTATAGTCAGTTTTGAGTGATGACATTCCTTAAGCACTTCATCTCTCAAACCATTCACATTGGGTACAACTAGTCTTCCATTCTTTCGAAGCCATCTTTCTCGATCAAGCCCATACAAATTCATATCTTCACCGATGATATTCATCTCTAACTTGGAGATGATTTCCAATAGATTACGATCGTCCCTCTGGCTGGAACCAATCCGCTCAATCAAAGTGGGTCTGATCGTCAAACTAGCTAATATCTTTGAATCCAATTCGCACTTTGGTCTGAAATCATACCCTGCGATATACTCCAGTTGCTTCCATTCAAGAAACATAGCCCCTAAACTGGCATGTCTCCTACTCAAGGCATCGGCTACCGCATTGCCTTTTCCAGGTGTATATGCGATATCAAAATCATACAAAGCCCAGAACTCTAACCATCTTTGCTGTCGGAGATTTAGATCCTTTTGAGAGAAGAGATACTTTAACGATTTATGATTGGTAAACAACTCAAATCACTCTCCCAAGAGATAATGTCTCCACATCTTCAACGCGAGTAGGATCGCTGCTAATTCCAAATCATGGGTAGGATACCTTTTCTCATGCGGCTTTAGTTGCCGACTAGCATAAGCTACAACCCTACCTCCTTGCATCAATACAGCGCCTAGTCCAGTACCACAAGCATCCGTGTATACCGTCATCTCTTCATTCCCTTTAGGAACGACATCAACTTTTCTTTTAGACTCTTGAAAGCATTCTCACACACTCCGTCCCAGACGAAGGCTTGATTCTTCTTAGTCAACTAAGTCAACGGTGCTTCTATCTTGGAGAAGTCCTGGATAAACTTACGATAATATCCAGCTAACCCTAAGAAGCTCCTTACGTCCGTTGCATTCTTGGGCGTAGGCCAATCCTGTACCATAGCCACCTTCGCAGGGTCCACGGCAACACCATTCTCTGAAACAACATGGCCCAAGATTCTCACTTCCCTCCTCCATAAGTGACACTTAGAAAACTTCGCTTTCAATTGGTGTTTTCTCAACACCTCCATCACTATCCTCAGATGTCTCTTGTGTTCTTCCTCTGTCCTTGAGTAAACAAGGATGACGTCTACGAACACAAGAACAAACTTATTCAACTGATCTCTGAATACCCGATTCATAAGATCCACGAAGTATGCTGGTGCATTGGTCAACCCAAATGGCATGACCAACCACTCATAAAATCCAGACGGCGTCCGAAATGTCGTTATAACTATACTATCAGCTGCTACTCGGAGCTGATGAAATCCGGTCGCGAGGTCCAACTGGGAGAACACCCTTGCTCCTTCCAGTTGATCAAACAAATCATCTATCCGTGGAAGAGGATACTTATTATTCCTCATCACCTTATTCAACTCGCGATAGTCCACACACAAACGAAGGGAACCATCTTCCTTAGTGGCAAACATAACTGGTGCTCCCCACTCGGAGACACTTCTTCTAATAAACCCCTTCTTCAAAAGATCGCTTACTTGCACCCCGAGCTCTCGCTGCTCCCTTGGTGCCATACGACGAAGTGGAATCACTATAGGTCTGGCATCTTTCACTAAATCAATATGGAACTCAATCTCTTGGTGTAGTGGAAGCCCGGTTACTTCCTCGAAGACGTCCGGATACTGGCCAACCACGGGCACATCTGACAACTCATCATGCGGGATGTCGAGGGAATTCATAAAACTACCCATTACCCTATCACTAGGTAGACTACCAAACACTACCCTCCGCCCATCATCCGCCCTAATTGTCACCAAAAAGCCCTCACAGTCTACCACCACCCAGTATCTTTGAAGCCAATCGACTCCCAATAAAATGCCATACCTAGTAAAGCCCAAAACGAAGCAATCACAAACAAACATACATCCATGACTCAATAAGACCAAATTTCGGCAAATCATAATAAGGTTAGTCGAACCACCAATCGGGTTCGTCACAAACAACGGTCTATCGACTATCTCGGGTTCCAGTCCCAACCTATCTACCAGGTCACTAGATATGAAGGAACGGGAAGCCCGGTATCAAACAAAACTCGAACAGGTGCATCATGAATAGAAAGCATACCTTGAATGACGACATTCTTTTCTTTCTCCGCCGCAGTTGGGGCATTCGACGAAGAAGGAATAGCACCGATAGCATAGGCTTTCACAATATGCTTTTTCTTAAGAGGTTGTGGACATTTATCCTTATGATGTTCACTTGGCCACAGTTGTAGCACTTCCTATCCGCTGGCTTGGCCCGACACTCTTTGGCATAATGACCCTTCTTACCACAGCTGAAGCACTCAACATCTTTATTGCTTTTTTCTGGCCATCCTTAGTTTGGTTCTGCTTCCTCTTGTTCTGAGTGTTATTCTTGCCTCCACCGCCTGCTTGCAGCTTCAGCCCTTCTGCAGATGCAACCTCAGTCTTTGACTTAGGGTAAAGACTCTCTGATCTCAAAGCTTTCCTCACAATCGATTCAAAAGTCTCATCGATGTGGTTGATAAGCCTTTTCCCCAACTATCCATCCAAACCAGTAATGAACTTCTCATTCTTCTTCTCAGGAGTATCGATAAGGGATAATCCATACTTCGATAAAGTGTCGAACTCAGCAATATAGTTCGAGACTGCCCTACCATTCTGCTTAAGCTCCAAGAACTTCCTAAACAATTCCGACTTCTGAGCAGCTGGGATAAACTTGTCGCAAAAGCGAGCCTTAAACACATCCTAAGTAACCTGATCCTCTGGAGTGGCTGTCTTAATAGCATTCCACAAATTCATCGCTCGCCCTTGCAGCTGACGAGACGCTAGCCTTCTCTTTATCGCATCCTCGATACCCAAGTCATCGAAGATACGATCACAGCTATCCAACCAATCCTGAACATCCGTGACCGACTCCGTTCCGTGGAACGGCTTCCCACCAAGGCTAGTGGTAATTCTTGCACAGCTTGGCGAAATCAACCCTAGGCGCCTGCACTATTGGACCACCACCATTACCGGCATTGGGAGCTGCCCCCTGCACATCCCTAAGCATCTCTCCCATGAGGTCAGTAAACATCGTCCTCATGTTAGCAGCATTCCCATTATTGGCTCCTCTACCAGCACCTCTTGCGTATCGGCTCATCGTTCAATCTGTAAAGAGAAAACTATTAACCATCTCCATAGTGGTGCTGGTGCAATGCGACTTCATCCTTAGCTATACTAATAGTATATATATAGCTTTTGAAAACCGAAGTAATCACAAATACGCACTCTCATATACGTACTATCTCTCCCTAGTGTCTTTCCCTAGGTTAACTACGCAACCTAGAGCTCTGATACCAAATGTGACGGGCCGCCTCGCACCAACCGACATTTACTCCAAAAGTGCATTGTACACATGTCCAGTTAGCACGGAACGGTCGTCAGAAGGAAAGGAAGAAGGCGAAGAATCAACAAGGAACCTGTAGAATGTCTCACAGCGCATAGAACAAAAATATAATAACAACATACTTGACCTAAAACAGGTGAGACAGTGCATAAGCTGAAAACAAACTATCATAGCAGCGGAAAATCCAAATATAGCTTATGTTCCACTTCATCATTATTACAACTTTTCAAACTGTCTCTAGAGGTAAAAGCAAGATAAGGAAGGTACACTACTAATGCCCAAGTAGTGACCACCAACGACACAGGGAGAATATCTATATATATCATACGTGGAAGCCTCCTGCTCGCCTCCGGATCAGCTACTCGTGCATCACCAGCTTACCTGTCTCTAGTCTGCTCGTTTAGGAGCACCCAGAGTAATAAGAAGAGACATAAAACTCTGGGTCAAACAAAAGTCTGGTGTGAGCGATAAGCAGCTAAACAGAACAATAACATGTATACTAAACCATACCTGAACTTGGACCTGCAACCAAAGATTTAGCACTACATACTGTACAACACTCTGAGGTGCCACTGAATTAATGGTGTAAAGATAATGGGGGTGGGGGTGGGGGTGTGCATGTCATAGTGATGGCAACCAATCAAGCATAGCAACCATCCTCACATCTCTCACTCGGTGCGTAAAGCATACGATATCCACCACTTTGACCACCCAATACTTTGCTATGATCACTCTGCCCCATGAAGTCACAACGGCTTCACTATACTGATCCATAGCCACTAATCCTTCGCTATGTCCACTTTTCCCCATGGAGTCGTACACACCCCACTGCACTGGCTCATAGCCTTACTAATCCTTTACTATGTCCACTCTGCCCCATGGAGTCACAATGGCTCCACTGGACTGGCTCATAGTCTTGCTACGATCACTTTGCCCCTCGAGTCATGATGATTCTACTGCACTGATACGTAGCCCGTCATTCCTTTTTAGTGGTGAATCGAAGTTATGAATGTCGACAACTCCTTAGCACGCGTCCCGTAGCAAAGCCCAATCATGAAGTGAACTCATTGGTTCCCCACTGGATCCTGAGCTCTAACTTCCATTTGGACTACCTTTGCATCTCGGGTTATTGGTCATCACTGGATCGGTTCGGTTCTCAGCCCTTCTTCTCTATCGGTTCGGATCGGTCTCTTCCAAGTGCTCCGGGCCGGGTCGTGGCCTCCAAGTCCCTTCGTAGTACATTGGTTCGGTTCGAGTGCTCTCTGGCGTGTCGGGTCGGTGTACCCTTGCTCCATCGGTTCGGTTCGGGTTCTTGGTCTCCGATCCGATCCACTTCCCCTTCCTCTTCCGTTCCAATCCCCTTCTCTTCCCTTCAGTCGATCCGATTCCCCCTTCTTTAGCTCGATCTGATTCCCCCTTCTTTAGCTCGATCCGATCCCAGTTCAACCATTGTGGCCTTCCTTTTTGCCATACTTTCCCTTGTGCCAAGCCTCGGTTCGGTTCAGTGATCCCTTGCCTAGTCCACTATCTGATCCGAGCCCATTCCCCCAATTCGATCTGAAAGCCTGCACCATTTTCCTGCAACTTTTCCAGCGAGTGTTTTACGCCATTCGATGGTGTTTTCGACCATTCTAACTATTCTAATCAATCACAAAGCATACCATACAGTCATAACAACAAGTAGAAGTGACCTCAAACACCAAAACATAAATATGATAGGTTAAAATGGATCAAACATAGCCAAAACCCTATATTTTCCCTTAAACATGTTCAAGCATAATTAACGATAGGATTAGCAAAACTTTACCAAATTAACCCAAGTTCATATCAGAGATCTAAAACATCATTTAAGAATTTATAAGTATTTTTCCAGATTTTTATCATGTTTAAATTCGCTAATTAATACTAATTGCCCTTAATTAACCATAATTAGTGAGTTACTATGCAAATCACTCTCCTTAGCCACAAATAAACCATAGATCTAAAATAAATCTCTGATATGGTGCGAATATCAATGCTAAACAGCAGCCCTAATCTTGATTTGGTGAAGATCTCCCTTGATTTGATGTTGCTAAGCTTAATCCTTGATTAGAAAGTGATTTGGAGATGATTTAGAGGTTGGAGGCCAATTTTAGGGTTTCTAAGAGGTAAGTGGAGGCTTGAAAACTGAAATGGAATGAAATCCTAACTCTTTTCAGCCTCCTCATAACCCTAATCGCGAAATGGGTTATGGGCCCATTCACTAATCACCCTATTTAGCCCGGTTAAGCAGTTTTTCACCTTCCAAACCTTGTTTCAGCCATATCTCCGAAACGGTAAGTCCGTTTAGCTATTATGACCACTCTACGGAAAGGAAAACCATCAAACGAATCTAATGGAAGTGGTTTCAAGTCAAAATTCCTTTCCAATCAAAAGTTATGGCCGAAACAAGATCAGCTAGGGGCAAAATGGTCATTTAAAAATCGGCAAAAATCATGAGCATGGGAAATGACCCCAATGGTCGTTTTCCAAAGCTGCATGACCATACGACTTCATATAAGAAAGAAATAAATATTCTACGATCCTTCGATGTGTAGAATGTGGGTTGTTACACATGCCTCGGTCGGTGTGCGCCGCCCACACCGTCCTCCACGTTTGGATCTCTTACGATAAGTCAGTAAGCATGCCCCTTCTCCGCCTAGTACGGATTACTTTGTTTGATACCTACTCCGGGTTACTGACTGAAATAGGTCCCACACAATATGATTCAAGCTAGCTCTCCCCTTTGTCTTGTATCCCCCACTAGGTTTTCACTGACTATGTATACCACTAGTTGTCTTTAATTACATAGCCTTGTTTATGTATACCGGTTATGCTTACCTATAGGTGTCTTTAATACATAACCTCTAATCTTCCAACTGGTTATGCTCACCTATAGGTGTCTTTAATTACATAACCCTATCACTTCTACAAGTTATGTTTATCTTAAAAGGTGTCCTTAATTACATAACTTTATTATTTCCATCGATTGTGTATACCACTAGGTGTATTTAATTACATAACCTTAACGGGTTAAGTTTGCGGGCCAATATGTGAATATTACCCATCCCCTCTTCAGATTTACTTAACCCACCCCTCAACCATGTTTACTTAACCCCCAACTTAAATTTAAGTTCACACAATTCCTATGGATTAACTTAGGTTAAGTAGTCCAATTCTTTACCATGTCCATTTACTGTATCATAATAGGCCAGACCACCCACATTAGACCTACAACATGTGGATGCTGGATATGCCGGTCGGGTCCGGGCAGACTTATTGCACAGTTGGGACAAACATTGTGTCATAGCCCGATTTGTATTTACGTACTTAGACCTCCCACATTAGGTTCAACATTAGTGGCTGCTGGATATGTCAGTCGGGTCCGGGCAGACTTCCACCACTAATGCAACCTAACCTCGTGTCATAAGTACAATTACAATCCCTAATTGTAATTACTAGACATTCCATATTTAATTAATTTACCAATTAATTAATCCTTTCCTTTTTTAGGTGTCAATACCTTTTCTACCCAACAATTTGAATTACATGTCCAAAAATGTTCATATTCAAATTATGCCATTTTAACCCTTTTTTCCCCCGTTCCTTAACTAGCACCCTCACAAAATTGGCAACATGCCTAGGTTAGACAATAGCCTAGTCATATACGATAATAGGGAATATAATGGAAATATAACTAAAATGATCATCTTGGCATAACCATAAATTTGTATGATATTAAGGTGAACATACATACTAGAATGGACATGAAATTGTCATCATAACAAGGTGGACATAAAACTGATGAACTATGATGTCACTATATCTAAAGTAGCAATTTAGATGTCCAATCGGTTTAGATCCAACATAATAACCTAAGGTGATAATTTAGATCACAAAAAATAGATCTAACATGTTAACATAAGGTGACAATTTGGATCACATAGAATAGATCTAACATGTTAACATAAGGTAGCAATTTAGATCACATAGAATATTTCTAACAAGATAACATAAGGTGACAATTTAGATCACATAAAATAGATCTAACATGTTAACATAAGGCGGCAATTTAGATCACATAGAATATATCTAACATGATAACATAAGGTGACAATTTAGATCACATAAAATAGATCTAACATGATAACATAAGGTGACAATTTAGATCACATAGAATAGATCTAACATGATAATATAAGGTGACAATTTAGATCACATAAAATAGATCTACACACATCCACATCATTGCATATCTTTAAAGTTACAAACCACGATCCTCAATAATAACATAGTAGAACAATTCACAATTGAATTGGATCTAGAGAAATAGATCTATCATAAGACCTAACAATAACATAGATTCAAGGTTTACAACGTATCCAAATCACAGTCTTTGATAATTCACTTTTATTTATCTAAACCTAAAAGCAACTAGATCTCACTATGACTGGATTGCTAAGATGATAAAAATGGTGCTGAGTCTATGCTTGAATCTAAGAATTTGATATGCTTTATTTGATAGAAGAAGGTGAGAGACCCTAGTTCAGTTCAGACTCCGGCAGAGTTTGGCCGCCATGATTTCTAATGAAGAAATATGTGAAATAGCTATGCATTTATAGCTGCAGAACCCTCTGGAACTAACTACCACATAAGCCCTAGAGTAAATCAGGTCGCTGGTCGCCTCCCACTTGGGCAAAGGCGCGAATACAAAAAAAAAACTATTCTGGGTGCACTTTACAGGTGCACCAATGTAAAAATACATGGGCGCACTTGTCAAGTGCGCTGGGAATTGCTGCTTTTTCTGCCAAACTTCTATCGTCCATAACTTCTTCATACGTTATCTGTTTTATGCAAACCAGGTGTCTATCTTAACCAGAATTTTGAGACGGATGGAATGGCGTATTCCTTTTCCCTTAATTCTAAATATTAAATTAATTATTTTTTAATTTATCCACTTTAATGTTGTTAAAATTTTGGGGTGTTACAAGACGAGTCTTCGGATCGATATAATAGCGAATGTCGAGATGCTAACCATCATGGCTTGCGATGTTTAAGAGTGAAAGGTTACCATCTGGAGATGTATGCTGATGCCTTTGTTACATTGTGATGGTAAGTCGACTAAACTATAGATTTTTTTTCATATCTTTCCGTTATTGATGATTATGGTTCTCCGTTGGTTGTAGTTCAGATGAGCGGCAGTGCATTGTCAAACCAGGATTGTTTCAGGTTTGGTAATGTATATGACCACCATCATGTGCAATCCCGATGGAATCATTTCCTAAGTGATACGCTCCCTATGGGGAATCAAAACTAAATTTTCCTTAGGAGAAATAGATGAACATAGAGTTAGGGATTGCAGAATGAATCGTTAAGGCAAAACTAACACTAGAGGGTGGTGAATAGTGTTTTTGAAAAATTAAACAAAATCCAAAAACTTATACGATCTACTATATGAATCAAACACCACAGATATAATCACAGACATAGAATCAAACACAAAGATTAAAAAAATAAAATGCAGAAAAGGAAAGAACACACCAGATTTTATACTGGTTCAGAACTGTTCCTATGTTCAGTCCCATGCAACGCTGGACTGCACAGAGTTTTATTACTATATCAATATCCAGTTACAATCCTCTCCTTGATTTCACGGCTACAAGGGATACCACCTGTAATGACCCGCATTTTCTACGGTATATAATTTATTTATTTAATTATATAATTGGTGATTTAGCGAAGTTAATGATCATTTAATTAAATAATATTGAATATTTAATTAATAATTATAATATAATAATTATTTTATAATGTCGAAATAGTCGGAAATAGTGAAATTCACAATATCATGTGAATTGAATAGCATACGAGATTTGGTGGAGTTTCGATTCGAAATATAATAACGATTATATTGAATCGACGACAGTTTGAACGTAGAATTATAATATAATTAAAACAGAGCTTGAAATGGCGCGGTAGTTCGCTATTTGGCGATTTAAACTTCAACTGAATGTACAGGATTCATTTTAAGCCGGATTTCTGTGAAACAAGAAACGTGTGGAGCTGGTGGAGTATATCTTTCTAGTGGAAGAGAAAAATCGGGATTTCGTCGTGTAGATTTTGATTCACGTCCAAATCAAATTTCAGAAAAGTCGCTGTGGAAATTCCTTTATAATTTATAAAGGAATTATTTATATTTTAAAAAGGAAATTCAATATAAATCAAATATCGGGTTGACCCAGAAGCGAATATTGAGTTAGAAATCAATATAGGATTTTTCTGAGCTGTATGGTATTCCACTGTGAATATATACAATAATATAAATTTATTTATATTTAATTTTATTTTATTTAAATATATTTATATATTTAAATGGGTCATCCAGAGCGTTAAAAATAGCCGGTTTTGCAAACGAAGTCGGAATTCGACGAAACCAGTTTTGTTGGATCCGCAATATCAAATAGTTGTTAGATTTCCAGTTTCGTGATTTTTAGAGTCACTGTGTGGCCGTACGGATTTTTAGAGTGAGAAACAGTCAGTATTTTGACAGTTAAAAATACGCTGTGTGAGCATACAGAGTCGGAATTCGACGAAACCAATTTTGTTGGGACCGTAATGTCGAACTCTACCTACAGGTCCAGTTTGGTGATTTTTGGGTATCGTATGTGGTCACAGGAATTTTAAAGGATTTATAGAATCAGCGGTTCATTTAAATTTGAATATTAAATTGAATATTTAAATATTTAAAACCCTATAAATACCCCCCTTTACTCTTAAGACCTAATTTCCATTTCTTCCTCTGGTCAATACTTGCGCCTCCATCAGTTCTGGTTCCAACGTGAATACCCCCCCTTCAAAAATCAAAATCAAATCAACTAAAAATCTATAAATTCAAACATTCATATGATGGTGATCCTTGCATCATGCCCTTCGATCTGATGTAGCTTATGTAGGGTGCGACACTGATCTTGGGAGCACCAAAATTACACAGCGAACCTAGGGTTCGACTTTCCATGATATTGAGGCACCGTTGTTCGAATTGGAGGATTGAGTTGAGTTCGCGAGGGGATTCCGAGTTGGGTTAGCATCATTTGGTGAAGATCGAACCAAAACAATGTCGCGACCTGTACGCTGAGGGCTCGAAGTGTACTGCGATGCATTTCAGATGGTGTATGCGAGATTGAAACCGTGAGGTTGGAGAGGATGAGATTTTAGTGAGGAGTATTACGGTGATGACGAGTCTTGAAACAATGGAGAAGCCACGGAGAAAGGGGGATCGAACGAATAGAGATGGAGGAAGAAAATATCTGGAGTTCGGTTTTGAGAAGAAGAGGTTTTGGGCTCGGGTTGTTATGAAGTTGTGCCGGTAATTTAAGGGGTGAGGCCCGACTATTTTAATTTTTTCAGTTTAATTCAAATTTAAAGTATATTAACTTTAATAATACGTAACTCTCTCGTACGATATCAGAATCACGAACGGACGAATCCGTTGGGATCGTATGGACGGGAGCAACACAGTGGAGCTGACGGGAAGCGAATTAAAGCTCGTTTGAATTTATGGCGAAATAAATTGTTTGATTAAAATCAAATAACAGTTTGTCGTTCTTTAACGATGAACTGCAAATGTGAGTAAATCTCACCAACTCTGAACAGTTTATAATTTCATGTTGTATTTTTAGAACTGTTAGAAATTGTCTGTTTGATTGTGTGTTGACTGTTTGATTGAACTGCTAGTCAGTTAATGAAATATTATATATATATAAATATATATATAATATATAAACAGTTATATAGTTATATATTGATTCTGTGTATCAGAACAATTCATATTGAACTGAAAGTGTTGACAATCATGTTGTGTAACATCTGTGGATGCACGGAAACAGGTTGAAGGAATCCGACTGGATTCCTCAACAGTTATTTTATTGTTTTTCATATATTGTTATATGATGTGATATAAAATCTATGGGCGATTATATGTACTTGGACGATATTGAACATCGTGATTTGATATGATTGAATACCATAACATGTCGGAATGTTGATAAGGGAATTTTCAAAGTGATATTGAAAATAGAATATTTATAAAATGGAATATTTATAAATAAGAGATATTTATAAAGTGGAATATTTATAAATAAGGAATATTTATAAATTGGGATATTTATAAATAGGAGATATTTTAAAAAGGAAATAAATTCAAAACATTTCTTTTTGAATGGAAAGGCCTGTGTGGCGGGTTTGGGGATTTTCGCGATGCTCCCGTTACAAAGGAGGTTATGGCGAATTTTCCCGGGAATTTAAGGAGTTAGAATATTTCAAGAATAAATTTGAAAAGGGAATATTTGTAAACCATTTACAAATAGAATTGAAAAGGAAACGTTAAAAAAGGGAAATCATTTTTAAAGTGTAGAACCGTTATTTAAAAGTAAATCTTTTCAAATGAATAAAACGTTGTTAAAAAGGAAATCTTTATATAGTGAATAAAGTAAATCGAATATGGTAATCGAAAGGAGTTAATCGATGTTAGTTTCATCGAAAGGAGTTAATCGATGTTAGTTTCATCGAAAGGAGTATCGATGTTAGTTTCAATCGAAGGGAGTTAATCGATTAGAGTTAAATCAAAGGAGTTAATCGAATATAGTTTATTCGAATAGAGTAAAGGAGTTAATCGAATATAGTTTATTCGAATAGAGTAAAGGAGTTAATCGAATATAGTTTATTCGAATAAAATTAGAGGAGTTATCGAATATAGTTTATTCGACAGGAGTTAAGTGAATAGTTAGGTTAAACTAAGTGAATTAGTTAAGTGAATTAGTTAAGTTAACCAAAGTGAATTAGTCGAGTTAATCAAAGTGATTAGTTCAGTTAATCGAGATAAGTAAATCAAGTTAGGGTAATCGAGTTGAATTAGTCAGTCGAGTAAATAAATTGAGTTAGTCAAACCAAGTAAAACCAGTTAGAGTTAAACAGTTAGAGTTAAAACAAACATAGTTATTCAGGATGAGTCACCATTTAGCACGACTGCTAGCGTAATTCGCAGGGCTGTAAATATCCTACGGCGGTCGGATGTTTCCTGAGGGAATCAGGCGTAACCATTGTGATCGCTGCGATCTAGAGTTGAGCGAATGGAGTTAAAGGATATAGAGTTAAGTAAAATTTGAATCTGACTAGAGATTAATAAGTTGAATGGTTTTCTGAGTATCGATCTGATGTTGGTTTCGGCCTTCGGGGTTTATGCTTAGGGAGTTGTTCTCTTATTAGTTTATAGTTAGAGTCTGATAGTTGTGGAAGGATAGTGATACTTAAATAAACAATGGAAATGTTTTCCAACGTTGATAACAAATATTTTCTAAATATAGAAAATAAGGAAAACATGTATAGATATACATGATGATTGATCGATTGACATTCCATTTGGAAATAAGATCGTTGTTTTCACACGGACATTTTTATTTGATAGTTAAATCATCGACTATCAATGTTTTGACCATTTACGTTGTTAATATGGAGAGACCGGTTGGATTATTATCCATAGAACCACTCTGTATTGGCATAAGCGCCGCGAATCATATATGCCAAAGATAATTGAAGACGAAGTAAAATGCAAGGGCTGTTGTATAAGTCTTAGATAACAGTGACTAAGATAGATATACGGAATAGTGCCTTCGGTTTGTCCAGTCCCAGGACAACTTGTATGGACGAAGGTCTGACAGAGTATATCCAATGGATCGCGTAAGTTGATCCATTCAAACGTATTCACGTTTGGTGGCGGAGGAATTCGTTTCTCTTAGCTGTATACCCGTGTTATTTTTGGATAAATCAATTTGTGATTTGGCGGGTATAACGATGTGACATTCTAAGTGAATGAGGATGACTTGTGTTGATGGATGTCTGACATAGTATTTCCAGACAGTCACGTACATTGATTTCTTCAACTATACCAAGAGTGGAAGCGGAGAAGGAAACTTCTTTTAGCTGACACGTAATGTATGGTTGTAGACGTCAAATTAGTGATTCTGATGGATCTGACAATGTGTCATTCGAAGTGAATCTGACGTGATGATAAAGCGTAGCTTCTAGCCTCATCAACCGGTAAATGACAGAAATCGGACAGGCAGCATGGCTAAGTCGGTCGCACCGAAGTAGGGTGTATAATCACCTATCTAGAGAATATTCATTTGTTTCTTAAATCTATCAATGCTGTCCCATATATATACGGGAACGGTTGCTGATCCCAACCATTGGTGATATACATTCGATACACTCAAGCGAAATGAGTGGTCGGTCATGTGTGGCTGAGTCACAAGATGTTCTGTTGAACTCCAGTGTATCGTTCCTAGAATACACTGATCGGAAGGTGGTTCCATACCTTGTCATAGGTGGAAATCCATTATCCAATACGTGCTTACGATCTTGATTGTATACTATATATGTAGAACGTGAGATGAAAGCGTTTCTGCTAGTTGATATCTATTAGTACATAGCCATTATTATAATATCAAAAGGTTTTTGATATAAAGATATTTTGGATTCTCATAAGGGAAAAACCCATTCCGTTCTGCGGCGTGGTCTTATGAGATATCGTTTACTTGTTCATATACCTGTTTAAACTGTTTTACTCATACCAGTCCCATGACTGACCCGGAGTTTATTTGTTTTGTTTTCCCTAAACTCTTGGGTGCCTAATTTTGTACGGGCAGTCAAGTAGTCAGGAATTTACAGATATACTGGAAGAGCGTGGAGCAGGAGGCTTCAGAATCATATAGCTATAGTTTATTCCGCTGTGTTGTAAGTGCTGTACTCTGATAAGTGCTATTGTATACATAACTGTTATATTTCAAAGTTATGTTATCTATTATATGTTATTCGTTCCGCTGTGAGGTTCGTGTTACTCTGATGTTGTGTTCTTCTTCTTCTATTCTAAGTTTCTATCTTATCTATTCTTACCTTCTAATTTCTTTCATTAATTACCGGGATTTTTCGATGTTTTGGTTATCGACGTCGAGCTTACGTCGATAACCAAAGTCGCTCAAAATCCGGGTCGTTACAGTTGGTATCAGAGCTTAAGTTAAGAATTACTTGGCTCTGTGGCGTGACTCGGTAGAGATAGGGTTAGTAATACCCTAGATTGAGTTGAGTGTATATATACGAGTGAACGTATTTGTATTTGTTATAAAAATGGTTTTATATTGTGGAGATTCATTGGCTGAGTTGTTTATGAGTTCTGGTCGATCAGTTTGATCCACTGTATCGGTAGGAGTAAATAAATACTTGAATACGATGTACCGACACAGTATGGATATGTGATATATTATCATATATAGGTTGTGATTATAATCGAGTAAGATTATAAAAGTGAAATGGCTATAAATAACTAATCAGAATTCATATAAGTAAAGTATATGAAATAAGATGAATTGAGTATGAATTTAAATCAGATTTGGAATTAAAATAAGGAAATTTTAAGTTCTTGGGAGATTTTGAGATGTTTTCAAAATGGAAGTATTTAGTAATGGTTTTGAAAATGATATAGTATTGAAAATCACTTGGGTCGCTGGAAAATAATTCCGATGATGACTGCGCAGTATCATCGTTGTGATTTTCGAGTTCTAAGTGGTGGATTACTACCAGAGATTTTGATTTGAATTGTTTGAGAAAACAAGTGTTTAGAAACTCAAAGGTTTTGAATTGGTAGTATGATTTCAAATTGATTTGAAGAAACCCAGGAATTTAAGTTCTAGAAATTAAAATTTAACTAATGAAGTTAAATAAAATGAGATGGTAAAAATAAATTGAAATTTAACTTGAACATAGTTAAATAGAATTTAATTGGATTAGAGATAATCTAAAATGGAACCGAATTGATAAGTCAATAATTTGGAATTTGATATTGAGGTTCGAATGAAATTCAATTTGGATTTGAAGATATGAACTGATTGGAATTTGATTGAGATAACATTGGTATATGCTGAATTGATAGCATATAAAAGTGATAGAGTTGATATGCCCAACAAAAAGGTACAAGTTTATATTTTATATGAGTTTGGAATTTATGAGCCGAATTGGAAAGCCGTTTGGCGTTTTGATTTTCTTTTGGGTTGGAGAAGTCCTAGAGAGGCGAGTTGTGGTTTTACCGATAGGGCTGTACAAAGGAAGTTATGGCGAAATTTTTCGAAAAGTTAAGGTGTTAGAAAATTTTCAAATTTTGTTGGAAATTTAGTTAGTCGGAATAAATTAATGTTTTAGTCAATATTAATTGGTTCAGTTGAAATCAGAAATAAGGGGTAAACAAATCTTAGGAATTCCAATAGATAGGGTCGTCCTCTAACTTAGCAATTTCGAGGACGAAATTATTTTAAGTGGGGAAGAATGTAATGACCCGCATTTTCTACGGTATATAATTAATTTGTTTAATTATATAATTGGTGATTTAGAGAAGTTAATGATCATTTAATTAAATAATATTGAATATTTAATTAATAATTATAATATAATAATTATTTTATAATGCCGAAATAGTCGGAAATAGTGAAATTCACAATATCATGTGAATTGAATAACATACGAGATTTGGTGGAGTTTCGATTCGAAATATAATAACGATTATATTGAATCGACGACAGTTTGAACGTAGAATTATAATATAATTAAAACAGAGCTTGAAATGGCGCGGTAGTTCGCTATTTGGCGATTTGAACTTCAACTGAATGTACAGGATTCATTTTAAGCCGGATTTCTGCGAAACAAGAAACGTGTGGAGCGGTGGAGTATATCTTTCTAGTGGAAGAGAAAAATCGGGATTTCGTCGTGTAGATTTTGATTCACGTCCAAATCAAATTTCAGAAAAGTCACTGTGGAAATTCCTTTATAGTTTATAAAGGAATTATTTATATTTTAAAAAGGAAATTCAATATAAATCAAATATCGGGTTGACCCAGAAGCGAATATCGAGTTAGAAATCAATATAGGATTTTTCTGAGTTGTATGGTATTCTACTGTGAATATATACGATAATATAAATTTATTTATATTTAATTTAATTTTATTTAAATATATTTATATATTTAAATGGGTCATCCAGAGCGTTAAAAATAGCCGGTTTTGCAAACGAAGTCGGAATTCGACGAAACCAGTTTTGTTGGATCCGCAATATCAAATAGTTGTTAGATTTCCAATTTCGTGATTTTTAGAGTCACTGTGTGGCCATACGGATTTTTAGAGTGAGAAAACAGTCAGTATTTTGACAGTTAAAAATACGCTGTGTGAGCATATAGAGTCGGAATTCGACGAAACCAATTTTGTTGGGACCGTAATGTCGAACTCTACCTACAGGTCGAGTTTGGTGATTTTTGGGTATCGTATGTGGTCACAGGAATTTTAAAGGATTTATAGAATCAGCGGTTTAAATTTGAATATTAAATTGAATATTTAAATATTTAAAACCCTATAAATACCCCCCCTTTACTCTTAAGACCTAATTTCCATTTCTTCCTCTGGTCAATACTTGCGCCTCCATCAGTTATGGTTCCAACGTGAATACCCCCCCCCCCTTCAAAAATCAAAATCAAATCAACTGAAAATCTATAAATTCAAACATTCATATGATGGTGATCCTTGCATCATGCCCTTCGATCTGATGTAGCTTATGTAGGGTGCGACACTGATCTTGGGAGCACCAAAATTACACAGCGAACCTAGGGTTCGACTTTCCATGATATTGAGGCACCGTTGCTCGAATTGGAGGATTGGGTTGAGTTCGCGAGGGGATTCCGAGTTGGGTTGGCATCATTTGGTGAAGATCGAACCAAAACAATGTCGTGACCTGTACGCTGAGGGCTCGAAGTGTACTGCGACGCATTTCAGATGGTGTATGCGAGATTGAAACCGTGAGGTTGGAGAGGATGAGATTTGAGTGAGGAGTATTACGGTGATGACGAGTCTTGAAACAATGGAGAAGCCACGGAGAAAGGGGGATCGAACGAATAGAGATGGAAGAAGAAAATATCTGGAGTTCGGTTTTGAGAAGAAGAGGTTTTGGGCTCGGGTTGTTATGAAGTTGGGCCGGTAATTTAAGGGGTGAGGCCCAACTATTTTAATTGTTTTAGTTTAATTCAAATTTAAAGTATATTAACTTTAATAATACGTAACTCTCTCGTACGATATCAGAATCACGAACGGACGGATCCGTTGGGATCGTATGGACGGGCGCAATACAGTGGAGCTGACGGGAAGCGAATCAAAGCTCGTTTGAATTTATGGCGAAATAAATTGTTTGATTCAAATCAAATAACAGTTTGTCGTTCTTTAACGATGAACTGCAAATGTGAGTAAATCTCACCAACTCTGAACAGTTTATAATTTCATGTTGTATTTTTAGAACTGTTAGAAATTGTCTGTTTGATTGTGTGTTGACTGTTTGATTGAACTGCTAGTCAGTTAATGAAATATTATATATATACATATAAATATATATATAATATATAAACAGTTATATAGTTATATATTGATTCTGTTTATCAGAATAATTCATATTGAACTGAAAGTGATGACAATCATGTTGTGTAACATCTGTGGATGCAGGGAAACAGGTTGAAGGAATCCGACTGGATTCCTCAACAGTTATTTTATTGTTTTTCATATATTGTTATATGATGTGATATAAAATCTGTGGGCGATTATATGTACTTGGACGATATTGAACATCGTGATTTGATATGATTGAATACCATAACATGCCGGAATGTTGATAAGGGAATTTTCAAAGTGATATTGAAAATAGAATATTTATAAAATGGAATATTTATAAATAAGAGATATTTATAAAGTGGAATATTTATAAATAAGGAATATCTATAAATTGGGATATTTATAAATAGGAGATATTTTAAAAAGGAAATAAATTCAAAACATTTCTTTTTAAATGGAAAGGCCTGTGTGGCGGGTTTGGGGATTTTCCCGATGCTCCCGTTACAAAGGAGGTTATGGCGAATTTTCCCGGGAATTTAAGGAGTTAGAATATTTCAAGAATAAATTTGAAAAGGGAATATTTGTAAACCATTTACAAATAGAATTGAAAAGGAAACGTTAAAAAAGGGAAATCATTTTTAAAGTGTAGAACCGTTATTTAAAAGTAAATCTTTTCTAATGAATAAAACGTTGTTAAAAAGGAAATCTTTATATAGTGAATAAAGTAAATCGAATATGGTAATCGAAAGGAGTTAATCGATGTTAGTTTCATCGAAAGGAGTTAATCGATGTTAGTTTCATCGAAAGGAGTACCGATGTTAGTTTCAATCGAAGGGAGTTAATCGATTAGAGTTAAATCAAAGGAGTTAACCGAATATAGTTTATTCGAATAGAGTAAAGGAGTTAATCGAATATAGTTTATTCGAATAGAGTAAAGGAGTTAATCGAATATAGTTTATTCGAATAGAATTAGAGGAGTTATCGAATATAGTTTATTCGACAGGAGTTAAGTGAATAGTTAGGTTAAACTAAGTGAATTAGTTAAGTGAATTGGTTAAGTTAACCAAAGTGAATTAGTCGAGTTAATCAAAGTGATTAGTTCAGTTAATCGAGATAAGTAAATCAAGTTAGGGTAATCGAGTTGAATTAGTCAGTCGAGTAAATAAATTGAGTTAGTCAAACCAAGTAAAACCAGTTAGAGTTAAACAGTTAGAGTTAAAACAAACATAGTTATTCAGGATGAGTCACGATTTAGCACGACTGCTAGCGTAATTCGCAGGGCTGTAAATAGCCTACGGCGGTCGGATGTTTCCTGAGGGAATCAGGCGTAACCATTGTGATCGCTGCGATCTAGAGTTGAGCGAATGGAGTTAAAGGATATAGAGTTAAGCAAAATTTGAATCTGACTAGAGATTAATAAGTTGAATGGTTTTCTGAGTATCGATCTGATGTTGGTTTCGGCCTTCGGGGTTTATGCTTAGGGAGTTGTTCTCTTATTAGTTTATAGTTAGAGTCTGATAGTTGTGGAAGGATAGTGATACGTAAATAAACAATGGAAATGTTTTCCAACGTTGATAACAAATATTTTCTAAATATAGAAAATAAGGAAAACATGTATAGATATACATGATGATTGATCGATTGACATTCCATTTGGAAATAAGATCGTTGTTTTCACACGGACATTTTTATTTGATAGTTAAATCATCGACTATCAATGTTTTGACCATTTTACGTTGTTAATATGGAGAGACCGGTTGGATTATTATCCATAGAACCACTCTGTATTGGCATAAGCGTCGTGAATCATATATGCCAAAGATAATTGAAGACGAAGTAAAATGCAAGGGTTGTTGTATAAGTCTTAGATAACAGTGACTAAGATAGATATACGGAATAGTGCCTTTGGTTTTTCCAGTCCCAGGACAACTTGTATGGACGAAGGTCTGACAGAGTATATCCAATGGATCGTGTAAGTTGATCTGTTCAAACGTATTCACGTTTGGTGGCGGAGGAATTCGTTTCTCTTAGCTGTATACCCGTGTTATTTTTGGATAAATCAATTTGTGATTTGGCGGGTATGACGATGTGACATTCTAAGTGAATGAGGATGACTTGTGTTGATGGATGTCTGACATAGTATTTCCAGACAGTCACGTACATTGATTTCTTCAACTATACCAAGAGTGGAAGCGGAGAAGAAAACTTCTTTTAGCTGACACGTAATGTATGGTTGTAGACGTCAAATTAGTGATTCTGATGGATCTGACAATGTGTCATTCGAAGTGAATCTGACGTGATGATGAAGCGTAGCTTCTAGCCTCATCAACCGGTAAATGACAGAAATCGGGCAGGCAGCATGGCTAAGTCAGTCGCACCGAAGTAGGGTGTATAATCACCTATCTAGAGAATAATCATTTGTTTCTTAAATCTATCAATGCTGTCCCATACATATACGGGAACAGTTGCTGATCCCAACCGTTGGTGATATACATTCGATACACTCAAGCGAAATGAGTGGTCGGTCATGTGTGGCTGAGTTACAAGATGTTCTTGTTGAACTCCAGTGTATCGTTCCTAGAATACACTGATCGGAAGGTGGTTCCATACCTTGTCATAGTTGGAAATCCATTATCCAATACGTGCTTACGATCTTGATTTTATACTATATATGTAGAACGTGAGATGAAAACGTTTCTGCTAGTTGATATCTATTTGTACATAGACATTATTATAATATCAAAAGGTTTTTGATATAAAGATATTTTGGATTCTCATAAGGGAAAAACCCGTTCCGTTCTGCGGCGTGCTCTTATGAGATATCGTTTACTTGTTCATATACCTGTTTAAACTGTTTTACTCATACCAGTCCCATGACTGACCCGGAGTTTATTTGTTTTGTTTTCCCTAAACTCTTGGGTGCCTAATTTTGTACGGGCAGTACAGTAGTCAGGAATTTACAGATATACTGGAAGAGCGTGGAGCAGGAGGCTTCAGAATCATATAGCTATAGTTTATTTCCGCTGTGTTGTAAGTGCTGTACTCTGATAAGTGCTATTGTATACATAACTATTATATTTCAAAGTTATGTTATCTATTATATTTTATTCGTTCCGCTGTGAGGTTCGTGTTACTCTGATGTTGTGTTCTTCTTCTTCTTCTATTCTAAGTTTCTATCTTATCTATTCTCACCTTCTAATTTCTTTCATTAATTACCAGGATTTTTCGATGTTTTGGTTATCGACGTCGAGCTTACGTCGATAACCAAAGTCGCTCAAAATCCGGGTCGTTACACCACCGATTCCACACACACTTGATCAAGTATACTTTCCTTAATTCCACGACGACAAGGGATACCACCGATTCCAACCTCCTTGATTTTATGGCTACAAGGGTTATACTGATTACATACACTTCTCAATTGATTATAATACCCCTATAACTCTTCAATAGCACTTTGATTCAGAGAGTAATGAGTAGAGAGTGAGAAGAAGTTTTATATAAATAGAATTGAATTCGGCAGAGTATAAGTGTAGAAATCATAAAAATGAGAAGATATAACAGTGTAAAGAAAGGAGATGAAGATGGAGAAGAAGAATTATGATTTTTTTTTAGAAATTAGCCTCTATATATAACATTTGAAAGGTTGCAACGTTTCTGCAATGTCACAAATAGTGAAAAGACACTTCTTTCAATTTTCAAAAAGTGACAGTCATATGTCGACATGGGCATAAATGTATGTTGACATATGCATGTGTAAAACTAAATTTTGAGCATTTTTGAAGTGTTTAAACATATATAATTCTGGAAATTCTTGAATTAAAATATAGTGTTATAAATGAATATTATAAAGTAGAAAATCATATGAAAACATAAATATAAAATATACAAATATATTTATAAAATTATACAGTTAAAATTATATAAATATAAAGTATGTAATATATAAACACTACAACAACAAAACCATATTACAACGGTGCAAAAACGTTGTAAAAAGTTTTTACAACAGTGGAGCCACCGTCGTGTATTAATAAGTTGTAATATACTTATAATTTTTACAACGTTTCTACACCGTTGTAGTACCATTGTAAAATAAGATATTTAACAACTTTTACTCACAGTTGTAGTAACTTTTATTACAACTTTTACTTCCCGTTATTATAGACATTTAAATATCATAAGATCATAAGTATGACAACTGGTGATTACCGTTGTGACTTCCAAAATATTACAACTCTTTCACATCATTGTAAAATGATTTATTACTACTTTTTTTTGCTGTTGTAACTTATATACACCTTACTAATATAAAAAATTCATATATATTAATAATAATATGATTCATATTTCAATGCAACAAATATAACTATACGGAATCATTCATATATATTAATTAACATAATATTCGATCAACATACACATAATACATCACCAACTAAACCCGTCACAAAAAACATAACCGTTTCAAAATACATACATCGATCTAACACAAAAGATACATAAGAAAGATAAAAGCTTTGTCCACAAAAGATACATAAGCATACCCTACGAAAGCACTCTAGCTGAAGGCAACGCAATTTTTATTCCAATCCACAGTTGGTTCAACAGCTTCCCCAATGGTAGTCATTTTAGAATTCAGCTTCCACAAGAAAGCTTCTGGATCCACCGCCACATCAATCCAACCTTGCGGTCCACGGTGGGACAACAAAAAAAAGTAATTTTAATAAGTTCAGTCAAACAAGAAATTGATGCTTGAAATAAAAAAAATTCAGAATAGTATAGGAATATAGACCAAAAAACTAAAAAAATGAGTCTGCACCAAAAAACTCAGTACATGACATAGACCCAAACAAAGGAACATTTCCAGAACCTATTTTGCAAACATGGGCAAGAAAGAACAAGAAGCTTAGCATATAACATAGACATATATGGAATTACAAAACTCAATTTTGATTTTGCTAGTGCAGGAAAATACGAATTTCTCTACCCAGCACATGCATATAAAATATTATTGAAATTGACATGTCAGCAAAAGCACAATAAAAATAAGAGTTGATGAAAATAGAAATAACTGTGTAATAAACAAATATCTGTAAGTGAGAAATGTTGGACTGAATTAAAAACTGTATGGTTAAGCCACCATATTGAAAATTGCGAGTACAAAAAAGAGAAACTGAGTTACCTTTTGTAAGTAATACACAGGACAGATCTAAGGTGACCACTCCCAGATTGCCCCCGTCCCAACTGAATGCATTTCTATGATTGCCAAGACAAACTTGATGCAAATGTACCACATCCATTTTGCGCACCTATAACTTGAATTGGTCACTTGTATTTCTGTAGTCACAGTATAAGTTACATAAGCACCTATTTTGAAGCCACACTATTTTAACAAACTTGTTCTCCATCACTGCATTTTAAACTACAATGGCACTAGATATTTTACTCTGCCAAACTTTTACTATGGTAACCAGGCGTTAACCGCTACAAAAGCCAAAACTCGAATATGAACTGCAGATAACGCACAACAACTCTGTTCATGTTTCAGGTGTGATTTTCTTTACCATAGTAAATTTGGGAATAGGATTAAAGTGCATAAACAGAAGCATAAACAGTAAATTTGATAGTGCTATTTGGTATATTAAAACTACCAACACAGCAGACTATAACTGTCTGAGCTTACTTATAAAGTGGGATTCTACTGCTTCATTTCATCCGTCTACGCTAGAAACTCCTTCTCTGGAGAGAATCGCAAACAGTAACTCTTAATACATAACAAAACATCACAGGATGAACTAATCTGTAAAATGACACACTCAAAAAACATCCAGGTAACAACACCAAAAAGGTTGACAATCAAGTGAGTGCCAAGGGAATTAATGAAATAGAGAGAGTTAGCGTAAATGTGCCTGGTTTTGAAATACTGAAAAGAAACAGTTTTGTTGTTCTTGAGGAAATAGAGGAAGATCAAGAGAAAGAAGGAGAAATGGCATAGGAAACAGAATCAAATCCCAGTGAAGAAGACGAGGTTGAAGAGATTGAGATTATAGATTCACAAGGTGGAGGTGAATGTGTCTTGCCTTCAATGGAGGATAGTCTGGAGAAGGTGGAAGAATGGCTTAAATGTGCAGTACAACAGGAAAATAAAGCAAATATAGAAGAGTATGAAGTAGATGATGAAGCAATCGAGAGAACAAAACTATATGAAACAATTAAAGACATTGTTGTTCAAGGATGGAGGGATGAGATAAGAAACATGTATGAAATGAGTAAAAAAAGCAATGTAGAAGAAGTGATAAATGTGGTGCAAGAAGGCAAGGTGGTAGATGGGAATATTAATAAGCATATATCTGAAAGAATAAATGAGGCAATTAAAGATGCAGGAAGTAATAAAGACATGCACGTTGAGACTAACACAAGCATGCACGTTGAGACTCAACTAGCCCCACCACCAATTTCCAAGAAATACTCCCACCTCCAACCACCTCCATCATACAAACTACCTCCTAAGGATTCCTTCTCATCTCCTATATTCAACAACTCCAATGGCAAAACCCTTACCACTCCTGTGTCTGTACCTCATCAGTACCCACTAAGGAGCATGAAACATAGTGTTCCAATCCCTCCCACTGTTTAATGATACAAATAGTTGGAGCATGGAATGTGAGAGGGTGTCATTGTGACACAAAGTTAGACCAATGTAAACAAGTAATTGCATAAAATAAGCTATGTGTGTTGGAGAAATTGTCACTATCCACTGCCTTTACCGGCAAAACTAGTTGCTACGACCGTCCATATCACCAGAAATTGCAAGATCGAAAATTGTAGACTATGTCAAGTTGCTCTTAAGCAATAACAAAAGAATTACCGCAGCAATGACCGAACCAAATAGGTCGCGATGTTGTACACAGCACATTAACATGAAACAAAAACTAACAAACAAACCTGATAGACAATAGCATCCGCTGAATACAAGCAACCCAAAGGAATTCCCCACCAAATCACCTAAACAACCAAGGAGACAACAGAGACGAGCAACTGCAGCCAAGCCTCAGAACAGAATTAGAGATGTCAAACCAATTCCTAAACCAAATTCGCGAGTGACTAGAAACGAACCACATAAACATCAGTGCCAAATCAAAAACCCAAAATCATTCACTGCTTGAACCAGAAACCACTACCTCCAATAGCCGCCTTCACCTCCCCTAAATCACCTTCGAATACCCCAAATCAATAACCCTTAAATCGAATTGAATCCGCTTCGAATACCCCAAATCGAAAACCTATAAAAGTTGCCTAACTTTAATCGCCTTATGATTCCAATACTCAAGGAATTAAATTTGACCCAATCGATTTTATTTTTTATTTTGGTTTTTGTATCCAAACCGAAGTTGCGTTTGAAGTTTTGTCGAGACGAGTTTTTTTTAGGACGGAAGAAGTAGGGAACGATTTTGATTTAGGGAAAATCACGAGAGAACGGCTCGTAGTACGAACTAAAATTCAAAGTAGCGGTTTGCTTTGGAGCCAGATTTTTCGCTTTTGGCGCTTGAATTTATGGTTTTGCAATTACGTTATGGCTATCTTTTTTGCAAAGCACATTACCCCTTAATTTTCATACGTCATAATCAAAATTTCATAAATTTAGAAAATTAAGTACTATAAGTTGAAATTAATTAGTAAATTTTAAGTATTTATTATTTAATAGTAATTATTATTTATTATTTATTTGTAAGGTTATTATCAGTTATTAATTATTATTAAAATATTAATATTATTAAATATTAAATATTAGATATTACTAATATTTAATAGGCCTCTATTACAATTGGTAGAAAAAAGAGATGCTGAAAATAATTTTGTAAAATTTTCTAATAAAAACCGTTTTAATCATTGGTTACCAAAATTAATTACTAATATTAAATATTACTTGTTAATATTAATGATTATTTCTTAATTATTTATTACTAAAAATTAATTACTAATTATTTAACAATACTGATAATTTATTATTTAATATACTAATTATTAAAAATTATTGATTATTTAATAGAAATTATTAATATTATTATTATACTAATTATAAAATGTTAATTGTTAAAACTGTAACTTATTACAACAGGTAAGAGTGAAAAGTTGTAATAAGCATTTATTACAACTGTCACAAAAGAAAAGTTGTTAGAAATATGTTTATTACAACTTTCGGAAAATGACAGTTGTAAAAAACATTTATTACAACAGTGCTTTTACCACCGTTGTAAAATTAAAGTTGTAATATGGTGTTTTTGTTGTAGTGAAAGCTTATAAACTATAAAACTTGAATTTAAATCAGAAGTAATGTAAAGAAAATAAAATAGAGAAGATAAAGATTGAAGATAGAATTTGAAAATGGAACTTGAAAACAAAAACAGAATTTGAATTTGAACCTGGAGTGCTGTTTGGAGTCTTACATAATTAGACTCTATTACTATATTTATCTTGAACTCTGAATATTCATGAGTCTTGAATCATCTCTGAATTCTGAATCTCTAATATCTTTAAACTGTACAGTTTTCAGTGTAAATTTCTGAATATAAATCCTGCATATGTGCGCGCACACGCACACACACACACACACACACATATATATATATATATATAGACACATATATTCTAGATAAAAGTGTCAGTATATATTTTATAATCAATTAATATTGAAATAAGGTTGTTGTCATCAAAATTCCATTCTCCAACAATCTCCCCCTTTTTTTATGATGACAACCTTAGTTTATAAAATATCGTACCTAAACATACCTGTTAATGATGATCCTTCTATTACTCCCCCTGTCTATATGAATCCTATAAACTAATTCTATATTTTATAATTTCTCCCCTCTTGGCATTATCAAAAAGAATTTCTAAAACTATTCCTCCTAAATCCTGTAACTATCTAAATTTCCTATATCAAAGTAAAATACTCCCCCTAAGTCCTAAATCTATCTATATAATCCTATAATATGATTATCAATCATCAATACCAACCAATTCAAGTATTATATTTACATATGTTTGATATCATATATGCAAACCAAATCAAACAAATCAAAGCACACCACACCACACCATATGTTTAATATATATAAGTTTTTTATCCAAATTAAACAAATCATTCAAATCAACCATACCAAACAATTAAACATTTCTTGGGACTTTAACTCACTCATCTTGTCCAGTGATTGGGGTCTTCTTGATGTCCTTCCATTCTTCTTCATTGTTAAGTGATGCTTTAATGTTTTCATCTATGAAACGAGAAGACATTGGCCAACATATTACATCAAAATGTTTCTCTTGATATTCCACCATTCTCATTTGAATTAACTCTAGATGACATTGATTTCGTATTACTATGGAGAGGATTTTCTTGAAATAATTCAAGGAATCATTAAGATTTTCACTAATGTTATGAATTGGATTTTCCATGGTTTTGATAAGAAATGAATAAGGAAGAAGGAGAAATGGAATAATGAATTTTTCTGGAAGAAATAGCTTAAATATGGTCTGGAATTCGTTGGATTTTGAATGGATATGAGTTAGTTATTTAATTTTAAAATTTGAAAAGATTTGAAAATCTGGCAGTTATATGTCGACATATACATAAATGTATGTCGACATACTTATTTAAAAATTTGAAAATTTTGAATTTTTTGATCTTATATTAAACTATAATTAACTCTAAAGTTTTTACAATAACTTAAAGATGATTTTGACATAAATAAAACTCCATTCATTACTTAATAGAAAGCAAATACATCCAACTAATTAAGGTACACTAAATATGAGATTCAAAAGAAAACATAAGGAAATACAAGTGAATCCATAAAGATAAATTAAACTAGATATACTAGTTTCTGATGATGATGAGGAAGGCGAGATTCCAAGCATTCTTCCAATCTTGACTATGAACTTAGACATTTTTGAAGAGCACTTCTTTAGCTGCTTTTGGTTGTTGACAATCTTCACTTGATTTTAAATAATCGCCTCTTTGGAAATGTGTCTAGTGTTAGTTGGACACTTAATACTTTCTAAAGAAGTTTCTTCTTCTTCTTCGACTTCCATTAGCGCTTGTTCTTATTGCATTCAAGCTTGTTCGGCCTAGAATGTCTCATATGGTTGGAAAGTGAGAGGAATTTGCATGAGATGTATGTTGTCAAACACTTTTCTAGGCACAAATTCTTCTCCATGATTATCAACTCCAAAATATTTGAAAATGCGGGTGAGATAAACACCATAGTAGAGAATGATTTCTCTTGATGACAATTCTATGGATTTGATCTCTTTTAAGTTCATATCGTCCCAATTTATGTTATAGCCACCCATAATAGCAAAGAGGACTTTTTGGACTTTGAGAGTTCGGTTGTTAAAATTTCTAGAATGAGGAGTGATGGTATGTTGGAGGAGGAGGTTGATAATTCTTGTTTTTGGACGGAAAAAGTGATTTTTGAAAACCATTTGAGCATCGTTTTCGAATATGTCATGATAGGTCTCTAAATCGGTTTCATCGACAACGAAATCCGAAAAATCCAAGCATGTACATCTATAATTCAAGATATTGCCTAGGAGTTCGACATCGAGAACAATTTGCGTGTCTTTGACACTACTTCAAAATTGGTCTTCGTTTCCTTCGTAAAATCCGCAATTAAGATTCGCATAGAACATCTTAACAAGCTAAGCGTAACATACTTCGCCATTATCCCATGAGTTAATTAGACTCAAGACTTCGTTTTGTTGAAAGTGAGATGTAAGATCATAAGAGGGAAAATTGCTAAAGACAGCAAAAGAACCCGTGTTAACTTTAGCATTTGCTACATAGTTAACATAGGTTTTGATAGCTTCTTTGTCATTATGAAGATAACCTTTGATGATTTTGTTAACTTCAATTTCTAAGTTGAACTTGAGGAAGCCATTGAATTGATAGTTTTGAAGAGTATAGGTACGAAAAATATTGTTTTGAATTGTGAATGAAAGGTAGAGAGAATAGATGTATATATAGAAATTGAATGGATATGAATTAAATATGCACAATTTTTCACTAGTCTATGACACCTTTTAAGACCTTCGGAGTTAGTGAAAAGTTGGAGGGAGGTTTGAAAATTTAAACCTTTGAAATTCAAAATTTAAATTTCAAATTTCTGGTCATATGGACATATGTATGTCGACATATGTACCTATTTTCAAAGGAATTTTGATTTTTGTGAAATGTTATTTAAATTATCGATTTATATTTCTGGTTTAACGATTTTCTGAAATAATTCTAATCCTAATAAACATCCAAAAATTTATTTTATTATTATTTTTTATTATTATATTATTATTTTGAATTTAAAATTTTGAATTTTAAATTTGAATTTCAAATTTCAAGTTCAAATTTTAAAATTTTTAAATTCGATACAAAGCAAACAAACAAAGCAACCATTCAACCAAATAAAATTTAAAAATTAATTAGGGCATACCCAGTTTTTAGATCCTTTTCTTAGAAATTTTCTGAATTCTGAGTTGCCATGAAGCACATATTTGAATTTTCGGTTTGTGGCTCTTCATCACTTGATGATGAATCTGAATCACCTAACATTGTTGCATATGCTTACCTTCTCTTCCTCGACGAATTGTTGTTGTCTGTTTGTTGAGTCGATTTATCTCGATATGAACACATTTTCCCTATGTGGCCTGGTTTGTTGCAGTTATAACATCGACTATCATTACTTCTTGAATTTCCTTGGTTATTATTTTGAAAATAATTTTTCCTTTAATATTTCAGAAATTTTTTAAAATGTCTTATCGTAAGGGTTGTTGTTTGTTGTTGCTTTAAGTGCAATGGATTTCTTCTCTGTTGGCCTGTTTTCTTTTCTGTAATTGGACTTCAAAAGATATCATATTCCGATTAACTCATCAATGTTCATTTCACTGACATTATTGGCTTCTCCAATTGCCAAAGTTTTCTGATCCCATTCTGGAGTTAGTGAACTCAATATTTTTCTAACTTGATCTTCTTCAGAATAAATTTTTCCAAGTACTATTAACGAATGTACTATCTCTTGAAATCTGCAATACATATAGGAGATAGATTCATTCTTGTTCATTTGAATAACTCAAACTAATTAACTAACATTGATATCTTAGTTTGTTTAACTTTACTAGTACCTTCATGATTAACTTGAAAAGTTCTCCAAATTTCATAAGTAATTTTACATACAGACACTATATTAAGCTCATTCCTATCTAATGAACAAAATAACATATTCAAGACTTTAGAATTACTTTGTGCAGCAGTCTTTTGTTCATTTTTTCATTGTGCAAAAGAAGTCATGGGTTCAACAAACTCATTTTGTGTACTATTCCATGTGTTTAATCCTACTGATTATAAATATATTTTCATTCTACATGCCTAATATGAATAATTACTACCATTAAATAATGGTGGTCTAATAGTGGACTGACCCTCTACAAAAGAACTATTATTACTAACAGTGTTAGTTGTCATTATCACTATTTTCAAAAATCAGATTATGAACTTTTTGAAAGACCTTGCTCTGATACCAATTGTTAGGGATTGCAGAATGGATTGTTAAGGCAAATCTAACACTAGAAGGGGGTGAATAGTGTTTTTGAAAAATTAAACAAAATCTAAAAACTTTTATGATCTACTATATGAATCAAACACCACAAAAACAATCATAGACACAAAATCAAACACAAACACAAAGATAAACAAAAATAAAATGAAGCAAAGGAAAGAACACACCAGATTTTATACTGGTTCAGAACTGTTCCTACGTCTAGTCTCACGCAATGCTGGATTGCACAGAGTTTTAGTACTATATCAATATCCAATTACAATCCTATCCTTGATTCCACGGCTACAAGGGATACCACCGATTCCACACACACTTGATCAAGTATACTCTCATTGATTTCAAGGCTACAAGGGATACCACCGACTCCAACCTCCTTGGTTTCACGGCTACCCGATTACATACACTTCCCAAATGATTACAATAGCCCTATAACTCTTCAATATAGCACTTTGATCCAAAGACTAATGAGTAGAGAGTGAGAAGAGAAGAAGTTTTATGTAAACAGAATTGAATTCGGAAGAGTATAAGTGTGGAAATCATAAGAATAAGAAGAGAAAATGGTGTAAAGAAAGGAGATGAAGATGGAGAAGAAGAATCATGCAAAAACTCGAAATCAGCCCCTATTTATAAAATTTCAAAGGTTGCAACGTTTCTGGAGCGTCACAAATAATGAAAAGACACTTCCTTACAATTTTCAAAAAGAGACAGTTATATGTCGACATGGGAATAAATATATGTCGACATATGCATGTGTAAAACTACATTTTGAGCATTTTTGAAGTGTTTTGATATATAATTCTGGAAATTATTGAATTAAAACGTAGTGTTATAAATGAATTTTATAAAGTAGAAAATCTTATGAAAACATAAATATAAACAATGCAAATATACTTATAAAATTATAGAGTTAAAATTATATAAATATAAAGTATATAATATATAAAACTTATAAACTATACAACTTGAATTTAAAATAGAAGTAAAGTAAAGAAAATAAAATAGAGAAGATAGAGAGTGAAGATAGAATTTCAAAATGGAATTTGAAAAAAAAAACAGAATTTGAATTTAAACCTAGAGTGTTATTTGGAGTATTACATAACTAGACTCTATTACTATATTTATCTTGAACTCTTGAAATCTTGAATACCCATGAGTCTTGAATCATCTCTGAATCTCTAATATCTTCAAACTGTACAGTCTTCAGTATAAATTCCTGTATATAAGTTTTACATATGTGTGTGTGTGTGTGTGTATATACACACACACACACTCACATATTCTAGATAAAAAGTATTAGTTTATATTTTATAGTCAATTAATATTGAAATAAGGTTGTTGTCATCGAAACTCCATTCTCCAACACATAGCACTTTTGCAACATTCTCTTGAATGTTTTCGAACAGGCCCTTATGTTAGTGCCATGGCAATCCCGTGGTACTTGCTTCATCTGGAGCAGTTTTTTTTTTTTTTTTTTCATTTTCATCTGGTGGAAGGGAGTGTTCTTAATGACCTTTTGTGTATAATTCCCATTTATTTCATTGAGATTTTCTTTTTTTAAAAAGAGAACTGCACATGATGACACTAATTAGCAAGTGTAAGGAAATCTCAAAACGATCCTTTATTAAGTTGCATATATTCTGAGTTATTTAAGTACAATTATGCACGATTCTTGTCATTTTGGTTAAAATTCAAAAGTGCAATCAAATTAATAGTTTTCAAATGGTAAAATATATTTACTTATTTTGTTTTCCTATGTTCTTATGGAAAAATATTGGCATATCGAAGCTGATATTGTCAATGGCAACATCCTGAATTTGATAGTGATCTCATAAAGAGTTTCAACGTAAATTTAATCCATGTAAGTTACATTTATAACTATAGTGGAAACTTTTTGAATTTCCCATATACTAGGAGGAAATTGATTGAAGCTCTGTTGGAAATATCAAAGTCTATGCAGGAGAATATTATTTTGGGCAAGAACCATGTAGTTTTTACGTCCAACATTGGTCAAGAAAACATTTTTTTTAATGGTCCTTCTCTGGTAGTTACAAAAACTAAAGAAATAGAACAAAATGATCATATTCTATCGTACATGTGGAAAGCGTGTTTTTGCAATCTAGGTCAAATAAATAATTTTCAAAGACTTGGCAATTAGTTAAACATTTGTATCTCGAAACAATTCAAAGTGACCATTAATTTATATATAAGGAACCATATTAGTTTTTTTATTTTTAAAAACCAAGTATTTTTATAATTAAATATAAGGAACTGTATTGTTTTATATAAAAGTAACCATTTGTATCTTAAGATAATTCAAAGTAAAGATTTGTATCTCAGGGAAAATGTGTAATAAATACAGGCAGAATTGTATAATATTAAGGTCTGATTCAAAATCTTATAATTATTATGATGATTTTCATATATGATCTTTTTTATCTAAATTGTATAACTGGTTGTTGTAATTGACATGGTGTAGAGTATTTCTTCCTTGGTCCAATGTTGCCATGGCAGTGCAGAAGGCTAATCACATGACTTGTGAGTTCTATTTTGTGATCAATTCTTGCCTAGTGTAACATTTTTCTTCTATGGATATTAAACTTATGTTTTTTGGTTTTGAACTTCAAATTAGGCATGGAGGTGGGTCATCAGGAACAACAATTTTAAAATGCACGTTTGTAATTTTATGTATGTAGGGAATATTATTGTTTGAATGTGGTGGTGGATGATTCAATGTCAGGTATGTGCGTGGTTGCTTTATCATTGTCTAAGCATGTTTTTAGTCTTTGTTCCACTCAGTTAACACACCGTTTGGATTCATGTGGCACTGGATTCAGAAACTTTCTTGTGGAAGCCGAATTACGAGATGAGCACCATTGGAGGAGCTGTTTGATCAACCGTGGTTTGACATAGAGATTTTGTTATCTTCGACTATAGTGTACTCCCGTACAGTATGCAATCTTTTATGGATAAAACTTTTATCTTTCAAATGTAATTTTTGTGTTGTATCGATGTATATATTTTGGAATGACTATTTTTTTATAACGGTTTAGTTGGTGATGTGAATGACTACTTTAGACTGTTTTATTGGGTATGTATCGTATTTTGTTCGAATAGTATGATTATTAAAATATATGAATGAATCAGATTTAGTTATATTTGTTGCATTGATAAATGAATTATATTATTATTAATATGCGAATAATTGGTGCATGTATTACTTTTTGGATTTTAAAATGTAATTGTCAATTGTAGTTGTAATGAGTGTATTACAACTGTCAGAAATAGTTGTAAATATTACAAAATCACAACGGTGCGCAACAGTAGTAACAGGGTATATGAAGACAGTTAGATGCAACCTTTATACATAGTTGTAAAAGGTTTTAGTCTATTACAACTTCTTAATATACGATGGTGTAACCATTGTTGTAAAAAGTCATTTACAACTGTTTTACAATGTTGTAATATGGTGATTCTATTGTAGCAATTATGTGTAAACTCTGCAGTTGTAGGGACATGTAAGATACAGTTCGTATACCTTTGTCTATTTTCATATTTTCTTGTATAAATTTTGAGATTAATTTATCGTTCACACCAAACCGGTACCCGATCTAGGGTTTTAAATTTCTGCTTCTTACTTTCAGAGTCCTCTTAAAAGAGCAGACTAAATGATATGTATATATAGGTGACACAACTGCTTTTGTGAGGATGTGCTTGGAGGAGTTATGACATATTATATTATATAATACAGATGCTTTCCGTTGGGTAGCTTAAGCAGTGCTGATTGCTTTGCATTCTGGTACTTTGTCCAATAGGGATATGTTGTACACATTTTATATAACCTTTGTATATAACTATGTGATTCTGTTGACACGATATCTTACTTGATTGTTGCTCACTATATGTTGTATACTTGATATTATATTTTACTCATGCACCGCAAGATACACAACAAGTTATTCAATTTTATTTCTTCCCTGATGATCATGTCATATCGATGGAACATGAAAGCAATGCTTTATTGATTATTTAGTGCAATTGGCACGAAATGGTCGTCAAAGGTTTGATGTATGCATTGTAGAAAATGATAATAACTCTTTGTTGATCTTTGTAGCTTCAAAGTAAAATTAAAAATCTTCGAAGGGTACCTTATAGCACGTTTTTTCTGAATAAATGTTATCAAGAAATAACTACCAGGTTACACAAGTTTATATTGAAAATCAATTATGCTAATAACTTTACAGTATGTATATTCATTGTTGTACATAATATTTAATCTTAAAATTGTAAGCATGTGTAGGTTAATCATTCATTAAACGCCAAGTGCTAACTTAAGTAGTAAAGTTCAGAAATTCCCACAAGGAAATAAATATCTTACTTATTACTATATTACTTTGTTTTACAACAGAACCAAAAATATTAATCGACTGGTGCGGTTAACCTACCACGTTGTAGGCATAATCAAATGGACATGCATACATATACATGTATGTATTCATATGAAAGAGGTGAATTTTGGGATGGTTGCATTTTTTCTGTTCTTTTTTTTTCTTTTTTTTTTTTTTTTTTTTTGAAAAAGAACAGCTATACGGTTTTAATCTTCACTACTTCACTGTAGAACCATGTTTCAAATTGTAGAACCATTTAATCTTAATTACAGCACTGTCATAAGCTTAATTTTCCAAAAATACTCGAAAATATATACGGTTTTATTAATTTTCCATCCTTTCATTACTTCAACTGCGGATTACAGGTAGCAAAATCAGTTTAAATTGCAACATGAATTGGTCCAAAACAGAAGAACATCTGCACTTAAAAAACATGAAAAACTTACTTTAAAATATGACTACATAATCAGTTCCGTAAAACCCAACTGAAAAGCTTCTTACTAAAACCCATCACGTCGCAAACCTGCTGATCATCAGTGCAAACTTCGTCGTCGTTTATGACAGTACCCACCAACTTTTTACCCTTCGCAGCTTCATTCATTTTCTTCCAACTTCTCTTCTCCAGGTTACCTTCGAATTCATCAAGAATCAAATGAATGATACGTCTGTTAGGCGAAGAATCCCAGCGTTTTTTAAATTTGTTTAGAAAATATATCTGAAGTTGAAAATCCTATACAGTGCTAGCACACGTGTATACATAGAAAATATCACATGAATACATAGTTTTTTTTTTTTAATTTGTTTAGAAGGGAAACCGAACGGAGTCGTAAACCCTCCCTAGTGCACCTAGCCTGATCTGCGAGCACCATATAAGTGGCTAATATTAGCGTATGCACATGGTAAGCTCTTAGCATGTCATTTCGGATTTTGAACTCACGCCACTTTTATCATGACACAAAGTCCTTAACCACTGGGCTACTGTTGTGAACATGAATACATAATTGATTAACTTGTATTATATCTCATACAACACATTGCATGAATTACTTGTAAATAATTCAGTTTGAATTATCTCCTTTCCAAATATGACATTATCTTGTCCATACAGATCCACGTTCGTTTTTAGGTTTCCTGTAATCTCTTTTAATCGTGGGCTTGGTATTTAAGAAGCATATGCTCAAGGACATAACTATAGGAAACTTAGCGTGGGCAATTGCCCGCCCCAGCAAAAAAAAAGTAAAACAATATCGGGTCTTCTTCACTTACATATTCCTGCTCCAGTCACTAAAATTCAATTTTTTTTCAATGTTGAGCTCGAGCCTGAAATGGTCTGCTTCACCTTCTACAAGCGATCAATACCAAGGAAAGTGAGACCACAGATTTACTATTCAGATTGTCTTCTTCAATCGAATATTTCTTCACTATTGCGCATTAGTTGCTTCTACTGAATGGACCCTAATTACTGACAAATTGTTGTTGCCTGCTGCTAGCATTCATCGCTGGTGAGTTAACTATAAAATCCATCATGCTTTCTTCTTTATTTCTTCAGTGACTGCTAGTTCTGGACTTTCAGCAATTGAATGTTATAATAATTTTTCTTCTCCTTTATGGTTGAAAATTCTAGTAATTTGTCTTCTGTTAATTCGCCAATCTCCCCAATTGTTGGGCAATATTTAATATGTTTATGCAATGTTCTATTTGTTGTTTGAAACAAAAAATGTTTGCTGAGCAGAGTATACAATCTTCTACTTCAAATTTTTGGCAAACTGTTTTAGATATTTTTCTTTAAACCAAAAATGTTAATGATAATTGATTAATATGTCAATATAAAATCAAAATTAACTGTTTTACATTTGGATATACATTTTTGTTCTATTTTAGTCTTCTAGTAGTTATACATCCAAGTTTGAAAGAATGAATTAATTACTTGAAATTAGCACAGACTTTTTCTGTGATTCTAACAATTTTATTTTTTGGATAGTTTGTCTAAGGTCTCTGTTAAGTTTCAAAGTACACAAAAGCATTCTACCTTAAAATTCTGTAAATTAGGTCCATGTTTTTTGAAAAATCACCAAATATATATGTATATATATATATATATATATATAATCAGTGTAAAAAACTATGAAACTTCATAACGTAATTCAATATATAATCATCTTCATATTCGTATAAGAAAAGTACAAAAAATTCTTCATAAACAAAAAGAATTTCATGTTTTAGCGAAAATGCAGTAAATCCTACAATTTTCTGAAAAATCGCAGACATCACAACAATTGTATAAAAATGTTTCATGGTTTTTTTTGCAATTTCTGCTGATTGCTTTCAACTTCCGAATTCAATGCCTACATTTATTCAAACATCGCATTATTGTAGAAAAATCATCAAAAAAATTGATGATTGTTACATATCAATGAAAAAAATTCCAGTAAAATTGTAGAAACAGAAGCAACTATACAGAAAAATTGTTAACAAGTCTGTGGGTTTTTGATCCATAGAGACATGTCTGCAATACACTAGGGGGGTTTTACGGATATATCAGCACTTATTTACAAGTAATTGCAGACATGTAAAACAAATAATTTTCCCTTATGCAATGCACTATGGAATATTTGCCGATATTATCTGCGGCTTTGCACAATAAGTGTACACGTTTCAGCAAATTATTTTTCCTTTCCAACATCAACAATGTACTATGGAATAATTGTTGATATATATACACTTTTTCTTAATAAGTGCAGACATTTCGACTATTTTTTTTCCAGTAATCTTCCTTTAATATTTACAATTTTTTCGACTACTGTATATCTTGCAACATACTCTCTCAGGCTTAACTCTCCTTGCTTTAGCTGAATAAATTTTCTCCATTTGTTGACTCATCTCGGCATTAGGTAAGAACTTAGTCTCAAAACGTGTTTTAAACTCCTTCCAATTAAATACCCTATAGATATTCACCTCAGAAATCATGTTCCACAACTCTAATGCTTCTCCTTGCAGATGCCAAGCCGTTACCCTACGCTTCAGCTGGTCGTCCCATCTTATAGCTTCGAAAATATGTTTACACTTGCTTATCCATGCCTTATCTTCAAGAACTTCTTGCTCTTGAGAAGTAAGAGTCGATGCTAAGGCAAGTAGTGGCGTTGGAAGACGTGAAAGGTAAACTGAAGACGAAGACGAGGAAGATGACGATGAAGAAGAAAGGAGAGGGGATGGATGGATTCTTTTGTTACTCATTCGCTTTTTAGGGGTTTTGGATTGAAAAATTAGCAGAGCATTTTTTGAGGGTTTTTCAGAAGGTTTTAATGGGGCTTGGTGAACAAGGTGAAGCTGTTGCTCACGAAAAAGGTTTCGGTGAGGATATGTTTGGTGTGAAGTATATATATATAGCTTCAGATCCTATGTTATTAAAGGAAAGTAATAAATGTATGAATATTTCCTTTTTTAATCGTCCAAACATGTCATATATTTGATTTCAAGCATGAGATTTTTTTATTTTTTTTTGTTAGATATGTCTAATCAAATTCAGTAATACATAATTATGGAAACCGTCTTACATTTGAGAAGCAACATGGATTTCAATAACCAATAACTTTTGTATTTGAATTGAAAACATACTTTACAAACCTCTTTTGTACCGCGTTCATCAAAAATACAAAGCATTATATTAACCGTTCAAATGATTCGGTTTTATTATAATAATACAGTCTGATTTCGATTCAATCTAGTTTGAATCCATATTAAATATGAAATAAGAGAATTACTTTCATCAATAATCAATTTACTATTGTGTAATGTCGTCACTTAAAGATCAAAAAACACAGTGTGATCCAGAATTGAAAGATTAGTTTCTAATTGTGTGAATACTTCAAATTTACGTTTGACGAAAAATAAAATTGTTTTCGTAAATTAACCAAGCATCGGTGTTAATTAATGTATAAACATTAAGTAACATGACTCAAATAAGATTATAACAAACATTATGCAAAAAAAGATATGGAAACTATAATACTAAAACAATAAAAATTTTGTTTGTGATAACAATTATTATTAATATAACAATATCATACGCTGAAAACAAAATACACATTGTTAAAATAAAAAATTAGATAGGAATTAGTTATATTTTTGTCATAAAATTATTAGTGCAAGTATTCGGTTCGGTTCAGTCTAATACGGTTGGGTCTACAGTTCAAATCGCAACCGAACCGTATCATTGTGGATTAGTTCGATCTATTTGGGTATTTGCTTTAGAGAAAAGATTCCATTTGGTTTTTGCGCACTGTTTTTATGGTCCAGTCTGGACGGTTTCTGTATTGTTGCGCAATTTTTTTCGAGTCCTAGTTTATTTATCTATAAAAGAATATCTTTTTTAAAATTAAATGCCAATTCAATTTTTGAAGAAGTTGCGCTTAATTAACAATTGCAAGTTAGCATTGGATATCTTTGACTACAGAACAAGTAGTTTGAAGGAAATGCATCTAACCTTTGACAAGTTAATATTAAAGTTCTTCAACATTTAATGTATTTTGGTAGATGAAATTTTAATATACAGATTAGGTAATGATAACGAAAAAAATTTATGTTGCTCTTTTAAAAAAAATCACAATGACATAGGGACTGGTTAAATAACATTTAACTTTAGACAAGATGGTACAATATTTTCATATAAAAAAGATGGAAAAAACCATACAATTTAGGGGATAAATTTTATTTTATGGATGCAAAACTTTTCTAACAAAAAATACACACCTCTTGCTTTTGAACTAAGATATCTCTTTCTAAAAGTATAATTATTTTATGAACACTTGTATTTTTCAAATATCTTAAATTACCTACATATGTGGATTGTTGCACATCATTAGATATCCACAAAATTAGATTCGAATATGGGATATGCTTATCGGATATGGATACATGTACAATGCTACAAGACTCATTTGGCATTTGTTGACATACCAATTCCCAAGGAAAATAGCAAATTTAGACATAAAAGATAATAAACTGAATCCATAAAATTTGGGAATTTTGTTTCTGATCATATTAACCAACATTGTCACTTGACTAAAAGAGTGTGTATGTAAAACTAATAATTAAAAACATTTCATATTTTTACCATTGATCGTTAAGCAAAGGGTAAACGGTTAAAATAACTTCAAGACGACACTAGGAACCATATGTCATACCAAAGGAGGTGGCATGTTTTGCACATGGAGGTTGCATGACCATTACCCTTCAAATAGGGCCGTGGTTATAACATAGAGAAAGAAAACAACATTTCATTCTACAATGCATCAAAACATTACTTTAGTCTAAGCTTATGAGGCCAACAAGCCCAATCTGTTAAATCAAAATGCATCAATCCTCCTCCTATTGAAAACTGTGAAGCTAAAGTGATTGTGTTTGCAATCTTCGATGTTGAACCGTGCAAGTGAAGTCAAAATAGATGATTATTTAATTTGGCTTATAATATGCATTTTTGTAGATAAATTTAGATTGTAAAGTTGAGCCTTACAGTTGAATTAAACTGTTGACAAAGATGTATTCAATTTATTAAAATTAGGATGGTTAATGGATACCAGAAAAATCCAAAATCCGTCCTCATTAGCATCCGAAAAGCGGATAAATATTCGTATGAACAGATGCGGATATAGGCACATCCGCATCCAAAATTATCCATCTGTTTTTTTCATGGTTATAACTAAAATTATAAATATTTTAGCATGATGAAATACACTAGTTTATTATTCAATTAAGTTGAAAATCTATATTATACATATTAAGCGGATAATAATTACTCAATTGTATATTCAATATTACAACTTAAGATATATTAATCAATTGTATATTCAATTAAATTTACTTTAGTACTCCACAAAATGGATTACTTTAGTACTCCATAACAAGGATTGATACTCTTTTAGCACTTCACGGTTTTACCGTATCATATTATTTTTCCTGAAAATATTATGTGTGTGTGTGTGTGTGTATATACACACACACACACACCCATAGTTACACGTAAAGCTCTCCATCCCTATAACATCGCTTCAGCTCCACCAACCCGCGAGCAACCCATCTTCCCATTTTTCACTCAACCGCTGAGCTTTCCCATTCCCTGTTACTCATGGCCTCCTCCTCCAGGAACCACCGCCGCCCCTCTGACGAACATCCGACGCACCCCCCTCTCCCACTCTCCTCTTTTACCCTGAGAAAAAACCCGCAGTTGCCTTTAAAGAACCCATTCGGCCTCTCCTCTTTAATAGCTCGACTCTCCCATACAACCTCCTCCACCTCGCTGTCCCCTCACCATCGCACTTCCATCCACTAACCACCACCGCAACAGCCCTACTCCGTCTCGCATCTTCTCCCCGCATGACCACTTCTTCCTCTCCCTATCTGAAATTAGTCGCAACCTTTAGAACCACATGCAAGAACCATCCCGACCACCAATTCTCTCTCCTCTTCTAGTATACGAAGGCAAGGCCAGAGCTACCCGACACCCTAATCCACCCAACACCTCTGCGCAGACTCCGCTGCAAATTCACACACTTCCTCTCTCTCCTTAAAGCCGCTCAGATCTCTTATTTTGCTTGCAGCCTCCCCTTTGGTGTTGAAAGCAGAAATAAACCTTTGCTGGAGTGCGTGTGTGTGTATATATATATTTATTTATATTTGTATTTGTATACACATGTGAGTTAGCGGAAAGGAATTGTGTACGTGATGGTAGCGGCATTCGCAAAGATTTGTACGCAATCATCCAAAGTTGTTTGCGTTTTATATGGGTCTTGACGGTGAAAGATTTAGAGGCATGAAGGTGGGAACTCCAATTTAATTATTTTAAATTTAGTAGAAGTAATTAGTTTTAATTAGTTTATGATTATAATGAGTTGATGAGAATTGGTTGTTATCGAAGGTTTGTGGTTATATGTGATGTTTAATGAATGTCCATCTAGTTAGAATACACTAGACAAATAAACATTATTGACCGTAACGCTTTCCGCACAGTGAAATTGGTTGTTGAAAATTTGTTGTATTTACGATGAATGACTTCGTACTTGTATGGCTGATTATTGATTTGTTTATAGTTGTATAACACACACCGTAGTTATGGGATTGTGTAGATAATCGATTGAGATCTCCTTGCCATGCAAATAATGATTTTACGATTAATTTAATGATTTAAAATTTTGAATTTGTTTGAAAATCCTAAATAATCAAATAATGTTCATGGAAAGCAACAATGTTGGAAGAAAACTGTTTTGATATTTGGAAGGAAATGGGATTTTGAATTATGTACACTAACAATGGATTTTATGCAAATAGTTGATTTCATGACAATAATCGAACGAGTTTTAAGGAATTATTATTCAGTTTATTTTGAAATGAAGATTCGAAAATTTAAAATGATGATTTGAAATAATTGTTTGGACTAAACGGGGATATAAAATATTATTTCTAAAAAGATTTGGAATATGGTTTGAAATTCTAAGTTAAAAATGATATAATGACTTTTGAAAAAGGTGAAGCAGTTTCCGAAATATTTCGATAATTTATATTAAATTGGTTTGGTTATTATGCAAAAAAAAAAATTAAATTTTGAATTATATTCAATTAATGGGAAATCTAAGATTATTAATCAATGTTCGTGAAATGATTTTGAAATTAAATTAGATTTGATATATATAAGGGATAATGAATTGAGAAATGTATTCTGCATTGGTTGTGTAAACAACGTTAACGATTAATTGTGAGTAATTGAACGAGTTTTGAATATATTATTTTAAGATTTCGATTTAAATTGAAATGAATATTTGAAAATTGGAAATGATGATTTTTGAAGTAAAGTAAATTTGGAACTCAAATATAAATATAAAATATTATTTGGAATATGGTGTTAAAATTTAAGGTATGATAATTTATGTTTATTTTGAAAAGGATTTAGACGATTTATATTAAATCACTATATAACTTGAATTTAACGCCTCGCATAGCGATAGTTCATAAATATCGATTTTAATTTTCAAACGGTTATAACTTGAATGTTTTAAATCAGACTGACGAGAAACGGAAAACAATGGAATTCTATTAATGGTAGTTTTTGAATAGAAAAGAAAATTTCAAATTTAAAAGTATGATTTTCAAGTTATGTTTAAAAAAAAAATTGAAAATGTCGCTATATGACAGTTCAGCGACATTAATGGAAAATTGAAATATATGAGTTTATTAAAATTAATAAAAATTCGGAAAATTTATGTGTAATAGCCCACCTCCGTTAAGGTCACTCACAAAGGGAATGCCTTAACTTTGGTGGAGCATTTTAGTAACTAGAACATAAACTTACAAGACAGATAAAACAGTACTTGAAAATTTTATAACTTTATTTCAACAGAACCGAAATAAGCTTGGTTACATCCTTTCAAATCACAATATCAGAATTCAAGTACAAAATATTAGTCTTTTACAAAATCCTTCAGAATGCATAGGTTAAAATCATAATCCCCACAGAAGAAGACAAGCCATACTTTAAGCACTGCAAGCGGAAGAAATCTGGATCAAGCTAGAGTATTCCCTTCTACAAAACCTTTGGGCGGGGGAACGGAAGAAAGGAGGCAAAACAACAAGGGTCAGACAAAAAGTCTGGCAAGTCCAGTGATTTTCAGTTATGAACAGATAATAATAACATGACATGAACATAAAACTGGATGAGAGATAACTGTAACAGGTGTAGCAGATATAACAGAAGAACAGAATGATATAAGCTATTTCTTTACACTTCTCTGCACTAATACTAGTTTAACAGAATTAGGTGTCACCCTAATGTCTAAACTGAAACAGAAACGGGTACAGAATAATTTCCACAGAAACAGAACACTAATGATGGGCCTTTACCACCCGATTAGAAACAGATAGAAGCAGAATGCGGATAATGGGCCTTTACCACCCAAACAGAAACAGAAACAGATTAATCTCTACGGAAACAGAATGTAGAATTAGGTGTACACTAGTAATTGGGCCTTTACCACCCGAACAGACGGTACCACGCAGAAACAGACAGGTGTTGCCACCCAACAGAAACAGACGGTACCAACAGAAACAGACAGAACTAAGTGTACCCTAAATCCCTACCCCAAGCGATCGGCTCCCTAATACATAAATACCCTGTGTCGGCCCCACAGTAGGGTGTATCACTCCCTAAAGTGACAACCAATTGGCACAGACATATTTACAGATGTCACGGCGTCTTACATCCTCAGAGGCAGACCGGGATCCATGCACGCACATGACCCGGTTGGAACACACCATCAACACCTCGCCATTATCAGAATGAACCGCTTATAATTAGTTCAGTAAGCTTGGCCGGACCCTACCTACTGTTGGGTCAAAGTTTTGATACCAGAAAGGGTTACTGACTAATATGGGTCCCTAACAACAGATGACACAAGTAATTCGCTTCCTATCCTTGTGTCCCCAGGCTAACAGATTTCACATTATCTTGTTTACAAGTTCAGACATACAGAATTCAGATCAACTAGTTCACATACAAGTTTTCAGACTAACGGATCAGATATACAGAATTAACAAACTTACAGATTAACTGGTTACAGATTAACAGACTTACAGATTAACTGGTTACAGATTAACAGACTTACAGATTAACTGGTTACAGATTAACTGGTTACAGATTAACAGACTTACAGATTAACTGGATACAGATTGTCTAACTTTGTATTGGGCCTACAGATTCACGAAACGGGTTTATCAGATTCATTGGTCCAATTGGTTTAACCTTACCCACCCAACATGTTTTAGACGTCATGTTTATCTCAGATTTTCATTAATTAAATATTATTGCCCAGACCTCTCACATTAGACTGACAGTTTGCGGCTACTGGTTAGGCCGGTTGGTTCCGGGAAGGTTTCTGTCGCAAACTGAGTATAACCTCGGGTTTCAAGCGCGTTATGACTAACTTCTCACATTAGAACCTATTGTTTGCGTCCATTGGAATATGCCGGGCGGTTCCGGGCAGAATTACGCCGCAAACTCATTCAAACCTCGAGTTAGCCATGTTTATCTTTGCGGCCAATTAATTAATGATTTACCATTTATACTCACGCCTAATATACATGTCAATTATTCATAACTATAGCCAATTCAGATTATGTCAATAACGGACTAATTATATCAACTCAACAGATATAGTAGATAACAGATTTTGCAGATTAGGCAACTGTAACAACCCGTAAAATGCGAGCCAGTTTGAAAATTTTATTTTGGCAATTTTAGCGAATTTTGATTATTTAAAATGAATTATTTTAAAAAATATCGACGTGAAATTTATTTTGAATAGAATTAGAACGTATATATTATATACGTCGTCGTTAGAATATATAATAATTATATATAATTATAAAAGGAATTGAAAATGGCGCGGTAGTTCGAAAATTCGATTTCTAATTTCAAATGAATATACAGAATTCAATATAAGTCAGAATTGAACGAAACAAGAAATATTTGAATCTGTATAACTATATCTTTGTAACGAAGTTGACCAACTGAGATTTCATCTTAGAAATGATAAGATATGTCCAGTTTAAAATTAGAAATAGTCGCTGTGGAATTTATATATTTATATATATAAGGCCCTTAAAAATAGCAATTTTGCAAACGACCTCGGATTTCGACGAAACCAGTTTTGTTGGGTCCGTGAAGTTAAGTTATTGCTAGATCCCAAATTTCATAGTTTTTCGAATCAATATGTGAGCGTGGCAAAGGAAAACGCGTTTGACCAGTTTCAGTTGATTTTAATCAACTGGAAAATGGCCATTTTTCTAACGGTCTCAGAATTCGATGAAACTAGTTTTGTTAGGACCGTATCGTCAATACGAAGCTAGAAAATATTTTTCGGGAATTTTTCTAGTTAGTATGTGACCCCGGTAATTTGAAATGTACGTTTAAAATTCAATATGGTGATTTATATGTTAATTCAACGGAAACTGATTCAGTCGATCGAATCAACATACGAAACATATCCCATTGTGTTCGGAATAGGGGTGAAACGCTATAGGCGACAGGCGGTGGGCCTCGTTTAGAGGTCATATGTGAAAGTCAACTTTTTGAAATAAAATAAATTAAATAAATAAATAAAAAAATATAAAAAAAATCTCTTCCTCCCTTTAATACTTCTGCCCCCCCCCTTCGAAATCAATCCGATCAGAAATATATAAAAAAAAAAGGAAAGGGAAGAGGAAGACGGGGGGGAACTCGTCGCCCCCCCCCCCCCCCCCCAAAGATCGCCGTCGACGCCTCAAGGGAGGGCGCCACCTCCGAAGCCCTGCCCCTCCCCTCGCCGCAGCAGCGAAAGACCTCCCCCCCCCCTCCGCTTCTTCTCCTTCCCCTATCGCTCCTCCTCCCACGACCACCGAACAACCACCGCGACCCCCCCCCCTAACCCTAACCGCCGCGCCGCCCTTCTCCTTCCCCCCTCTCCTCTGCATTCGACAGCCGCAACCGTCCCCCCCCCCCTGTAAGTTTTTCTGAATTTTATTTAATATAAAACTGAATTTTATTAAGATTTTTAAAACTGAATTTTATTAAGATTTTTAAAACTGAATTTTATTAAGATTTTTAAAACTGAATTTTATTAAGATTTTTAAAAACTGATTTTTTTTTATAGATCTAAAACTGATTTTTAGGAATTTTAAAAACTGATTGGAAAAGAATTTTAAAATTGATTTTATTTTAAGGTTTAAAATAGAAAGAAAAGGGTTTAATCTTTTAAAAGAAAAGGATTTGAACTTGATAAAATAAAGATCATATCTTTAAAATAGGAAAGACGGGATTTTTATTGAGTAGAAGAAGAAAAAATATGATTTTTATATTTTTAAAGTATTAAAAATATAATCTTTACTATATAGGAATATTAAAAATATGATTTTTTTATTTTTTAAAGTATTAAAAATATAATCTTTATAGGATAGAGAATATAAAGATATCATCTTTGTACATGTAGCGAAATAAAAATCTGATTTTTATTTTATATACGTTGAAGTAAAGTGATGATTTTTATAATGATGAAATCTATATTTTTGAAAAGGCGAAATCTTTATATAGAGAATAGCGTTATAAAAATAGAATTTTTATCTATATATTAGCGGTAAGGAAATATGATTTATATATATGTAGTGGCTATGGGTGAAGGAACTATTTAGAGAGGAGAACAGTGAAGATTTCCTGCATTAGAAGTGCCGTGGAGTTAGGATAGCTATCGGTGAGAATTTCTCACCTTTCAAATTTATTTTCTAGTTATATATATATACTAGGATGCAGACGGTGTTTAGTAGCACCCGACACAAATCGTCCACAGACCATGGACTTGTTTGTTTGACTGTTTGGTGATTGATTGCGATATTGGTTTGAATGTGGTTTGTGGTGTGAAAAATCGAATCGATAAATTGGTTAGGATTAGACGTGCGCCGTTATAAGGCGAAGGAGTAAGGCTAGGTTAGACTCTTACTCCAAATTTTTTGGTTTGCATAATGAAATTGATTTGATTGATGTGTGAATGGCGTGGGCCTTCACTAGATTGGGGATAAGGCTAGCCCTTGTCCCGTTTCTAGTATCGTGCCGTTATGCCGCCGAAATTTTCTAAAATATGTTAGAAAAATAAAAATATCATTTTATTTAAAGAATGAATTGAATAGAAATTCATATGTTGAAATAAAATGTTTTGTCGTTAAAAATATAATTTTTAACGTGAAGTGAATAAAATAAAATATTCATTTATAAACCGGACGGTTTGTTTATGTACACCTATTTGAATGACATTGATTGGGACGATAAATTCTACACATCGCCCAACTGCACAAATAAAATATGCGTTTGATTGTTTGAAACCCCACACGGGTGTTGGGATGAAATTTGAAGTTCACTCATCCTGATTGATTAAATGTGTCGATCGATTGATTGACAGGCTGTTATAAGCGTTGAATATCTATATTTGATGCTTATACAGTGTAGTGCACTTTGGTTGATGGTTGATTATTTTTCAATGTAATTATATACATGTGTTGTATGAAAATCCATATAATTAACTTTATATGGTAATTGATTGGGCCTCATTCCAATTTGAAAAATAAAGAATATTATAAAATAAAAGTTCATGTGTTGACAGTACTCATTCATTGAGATTGGTCATGTGTTGAACGAAATATTTTAGTAATAAAATTTACATCTTTATCGATATAAAATAAAAATTCATGTGTTGACAGTACTCATTCATTGAGATTGGTCATGTGTTGAACGAAATGTTTTGATAATAACAACTATTTTGAAAAAGAAATATTTGAAATAGAATATTTGAAAATAGAAATTTATGAAGCCGTGTTGATTAGATTGACGCCATTTTGACGTGAACGATATTTATATCGATTTTATTCATCTTAAAAATGAATATTGAAAAGTGATTTCGAAATCGAATATTTTGAATTGAATTGAAAACGATTTCGAAATGAAATGAATTGAAAACGAATTCAAATTGAATTGAAAACGATTTCGAAATGAAATGAATTGAAAACGAATTCAAATTGAATTGAAAACGATTTCGAAATGAAATGAATTGAAAACGAATTCAAATTGAATTGAAAACGATTTCGAAATGAAATGAATTGAAAACGAATTCAAATTGAATTGAAAACGATTTCGAAATGAAATGAATTGAAAACGAATTCAAATTGAATTGAAAACGATTTCGAAATGAATTGAATTGAAAACGATTTCGAAATGAATTGAATTGAAAACGAATAGAAATGAATTCAAATTGAATTGAAATTTGAATTGAATAGAAATGAATTTTGAAACGAATTTATAAAGAAGAATTCAATTTTGATTTGAATTGAAAAGGAAGTTGAAATTGCTTTTGAAACGAATTTAAAACTATTTATATAATTCGTTTTAAATAGAAATCGACGAAGTATATATTATATATATTATATATATAATATAATGGCCTGAATAGAACGCGCCGCGCCGCGGCAGTTCGTGAATTTCGACCATTTATTTCAAACGGACATTGCGGGAGATCCGACCGTCGGATCCTCCTAAAACCGGAACCGTTGGGTTCGTATCGAAAAGAGCTTTCTAATGAATGTTAGAAATTTGAAATCTAACGGTTGGATTTGGAGATACGTCCAAATCAAATTCGAAAAAGGTCGCTGTAAGTGCAGTTCGATGGCCATTGATGGAAATCGACTGTACGGGCCTTGATAAAATTATTAAAAATAGTAATAATTTGTGTAAAATCATAAGAAATGATTTGTGAAGTTTGGGATGAAAAACTCCATATTTGAAAAGATAAAAATAGATTTTTATCGAAATGAACTAGTTTTGAACTAGAATTATAATTCTATTTATTTTTAAATAAATAAATTGAATTTGAAATGGTTTTGAAAATAACCAAAATTTCCAATGATTGCATTGGAGTGGATTTGAATCGAAATTGTCTTCGGAATATTTCGATGTTGGAATTCGTGATATTACAGGTGTTGTTATGGAAATTTGAAAGATATATATTTGTATCGTTATTTCCAATACGACATTTGTTAGTCGTAGAATTCGATATTGAATATAAGCCGATATATTTTCTATTCAGAGCCTTGCATTGAATATCGAATGTGATTTGGGTTTGTCATGAATGGTGTCTTCACTAACACTGTTCTTGAACCCAGTTGAGAAAAGATTAAATCTTTTTATTTAGATTTAATGAAGTGTACCAATTAAATAATATTTAATTGGAATTGAATTGATATTGATTTTTGGGTTTATCATGAACAGTGTTTTAAATAACACTTATTCTTTAACCCGATAATTAATGAATGTGACTTTGGGTTTATCGTGAACTGTGTTTTAAATGACACTGATTCTTTAACCCAGTTAACGATTAAAACTAAGAGGAGTTTTAATGAATCTTTAATTAGATTGAAAAGATCGAAAATGGAGTATCACCAGTTTTGCTCCAGGCGATAGTTAAATCTTTAATTAGATTTGAACGTGAAATGGTAATTGAATTTACCGATAACACTGTGGTGTTAGATATGAAGTATTACCAGTTTTACTTCATGGGATGAATAGGTTGGGATTGGGAAATTAAAACAAATGATTACTTCGGTAAGGTTCGCTAATCCCGACTAGTTTGAATTGATATTCAAAAATGGATTAAAGAATAAATTCAAGGAATTTATCTTTGATAAAATTAATGGGAATCTTTCCCTATGAATGTGAAATTTAGAAACTAACTGTCGGTTAGCCAAGCAGAATGGTTTTCTGGATATTGATCTGATGTTGGTTTCGGCCTTCGGGGTTAATATTTGGGAAATTATTCTCTTGATTAATTTACGGTTAGTGACTAATGAATTGGAATGAGGCGTATGTTGTGTTTGTGTAACACTTATTTAAAATATACGCGAGTTATTCGGAAAGACCGGGTTGATCCCATTCTGAATAACTGATACGACGATAAGTCGAAGATGAAGACGATGGTCGAAGACCGGAAGTCTTCACGTCGTTTGGGTGATAACTGATGATCTTGATTGGGCTGTACACCCAAGAAGATGGAAACAGTTGGTGATCGTCCAGACGTACTTGGAGATCGATGGATATGCGGGGTACTAGGTGCTCCCGGTTTCGTTCAGACCCAGAACGGACTTGTAAATGGACTGTGTGTATGACATCGGATTTCATTCTGTGTGACTGATATCGGTTGCATAGGATGGTTTGCCTGTGTGGCATGCTAAGATGCAAATGATCAAGGCTTCTGTTGAAAAGCAAAGTCTTGTGGTTGATGATCAAAGCACGGCCTTTGTGGCATAGCTTTGTGTAACGTTGATTCGCGAGCTTCACACCCGGTATGAACCAAAAACGGGAGAGGACATCAGGGAGGACTTGCGTTTCTTTCTAGTTAGAAGTGGCGTCAGTGGTTTTACACGCCCTGACGAGTTTGACTTATGTGGTTGTTGCTGTTGCGAGGCGCCTCGGATTGATCGGTCGTTCTCGAACCGATGGAGTCATTTAGTTGGCTCGCTTACGCCCCAAAGGGCGGGGAAACGTAGTGTTCAGGCATAATAATCCACATCGGTGGACCGGCCCTGACGATCTAAAGGGTTGATGCGTTCTGATCCTGTGGCTCGGGCTAGAGAGTCACGAATCGGTTGAGGACTATCTTTTGCCTCGGTTCATAGACGGAAATCCAATTTCCAAATACGTGACTTTGCGGTTTTAATTGTAAAACTAGTATGGCGACATGATATATGGTACCCATGCCGCCTATGATTGATACTTATGATTTGAAGTTGTTTTATACACTATACACTTATTATAGTATCAAATGATTTGTTTCAAACGTATCAAGCATTCTTTGGCTGTTATAAGGGAAAACCCTATCCCCCGGCTTGCGTTGCATTGTGTGATAGGACCTGGGTCTTATAACAGCTTCATTCTTCTTTATTTAGCATTGCGCTGTTTGTTTTATGCATCGGTATTCTTGGGAGGAAACCCGTTCCGTGTTATACGGCGTGGTCCCTTGATGTACCTAACTTTAAAAATAAAGATTAACTGTTTTAGTTCTCACACCAGTCACATGACTGACCTGGAGTTTATTGTTTTAACCTAAACTCTGGGTGCCCCTATTTTGACACGGGCAGCTAGTAGTTTTGGTTTTGCAGATTTATATTCACAGGATCCTGGTTTACAGCTGGAATGATATCCGGAAAGCTTTGTATCCGTATATCTCTTCTAGTTGTGTATTGTATTATTTTCCGCTGCTATGTATTTAAATGTAATTTAAATCTCTGATATTTCTGTGTAATATTCATTTATACTCTGTATATTCTTGTAATCTGATGCATTGTTGTAATATACAATGAAATGTTCTTCTGTATGCGTCCTGATTTGTCGTGTTCTCAAACGATAGGGCGTTTCGAACGGTCTGGGTCGGTTTAGCGACTGGTTCGGACCGAGCGAGATTCCTTGCCGTCACAGTTGGTATCAGAGCTTTGGTTTACAAAGCAGAGAACAAGACACATTAGAACCTTACAAAAGAATTCATCAGATATTGGATTAGTAATATCCAATGAGAATGACTCGTTAGAGATAGGATCAGTAGTATCCTAGAACGAGTGTGAAGAGTATATTTTTAAAATGAAAGTCAAATTTGTTTTGAAAATTTAAAATCAATTATTCGTATTTGATTATTTATTTATATTTATGTGGACAATCCAGTATATATAGGTTTTGCGTATACGTCGGATCCACGTGTATTTGAAATTTTAATATACTGGATAGATATAGGATTACACTCTAGACACCCGGAGATGGTTCTGATGATTGATCGATCATCATCAGAACTTATGTTCGTGTTTCGAAGGTGTGATTTTCTATATATTTCCATTAGACTGGTGTGAGAACCAAAACTAATATAACTAGAATTCATTGTTGTGATTTGGCATCAAAAACATGATTTTTGTGTATGTATCAAAATTATGAATTTGAAATTCTAATTCACTAATTGATTGATGTTTGTGTTGTTTGTTCATTAGTTTGATAATTTTGAACCATTACGCCTAATTGTATCAAATAATGAATTGTATTGAAATTGGTCGCATTTGCTTGCATATACAAATACTTACCTTGAACAGGTCATAGCAAGGAGGCTAGAGCCGAAGAATAAAATTTGTTTGCCCGACAAATAGGTACATGTTTACTACATAATTTCCTGTTTTGTTTGGGTGATGATGATTTTGTGAGCCTATTGGCTAGCCGCTTGGCTTTTTCTTTTTCTTTTTGAGATCTGAAGGACCGGGGAAGCTATTTGAAATTCCCCGATGCTCCCGGTGCAAGGGAGGTTATGGCGAAATTTTTCGAAAATTTAGGGTGTTAGCCAAATTTTTGAAATTTTGAAAATTCTCAGAAACTAAAGAGTTGGAGAATGGAAGCCTGATCGATCGTAGAGCTGAATAATCAAACCACTTTTGACTTTGTTCCTTTTCGGGGACGAAAAGTTTTAAGTGGGGGAGATTGTAACAACCCGTAAAATGCGAGCCAGTTTGAAATTTTTATTTTGGCAATTTTAGCGAATTTTGATTATTTAAAATGAATTATTTTAAACAATATCGACGTGAAATTTATTTTGAATAGAATTAGAACGTATATATTATATACGTCGTCGTTAGAATATATAATAATTATATATAATTATAAAAGGAATTGAAAATGGCGCGGTAGTTCGAAAATTCGATTTCTAATTTCAAATGAATATACAGAATTCAATATAAGTCAGAATTGAACGAAACAAGAAATATTTGAATCTGTATAACTATATCTTTGTAACGAAGTTGACAAACTGAGATTTCATCTTAGAAATGATAAGATATGTCCAGTTTAAAATTAGAAATAGTCGCTGTGGAATTTATATATATTTTTATATATATAAGGCCCTTAAAAATAGCAATTTTGCAAACGACCTCGGATTTCGACGAAACCAGTTTTGTTGGGTCCGTGAAGTTAAGTTATTGCTAGATCCCAAATTTCATAATTTTTCGAATCAATATGTGAGCGTGGCAAAGGAAAACGCGTTTGACCAGTTTCAGTTGATTTTAATCAACTGGAAAATGGCCATTTTTCTAACGGTCTCAGAATTCGACGAAACTAGTTTTGTTAGGACCGTATCGTCAATACGAAGCTAGAAAATATTTTTCGGGAATTTTTCTAGTTAGTATGTGACCCCGGTAATTTGAAATGTACGTTTAAAATTCAATATGGTGATTTATATGTTAATTCAACGGAAACTGATTCAGTCGATCGAATCAACATACGAAACATATCCCATTGTGTTCGGAATAGGGGTGAAACGCTATAGGCGACAGGCGGTGGGCCTCGTTTAGAGGTCATATGTGAAAGTCAACTTTTTGAAATAAAATAATTTAAATAAATAAATAAATAAATATAAAAAAATCTCTTCCTCCCTTTAATACTTCTGCCCCCCTCCCCTTCGAAATCAATCCGATCAGAAATAAAAAAAAAAAAGGAAAGGGAAGAGGAAGACGGGGGGGGGGGGAACTCGTCGCCGCCCCCCCCCCCCCCCAAAGATCGCCGTCGACGCCTCAAGGGAGGGCGCCACCTCCGAAGCCCTGCCCCTCCCCTCGCCGTAGCAGCGAAAGACCTCCCCCCCTCCGCTTCTTCTCCTTCCCCTATCGCTCCTCCTCCCATGACCACCGAACAACCACCGCGACCCCCCTAACCCTAACCGCCGCGCCGCCCTTCTCCTTCCCCCCTCTCCTCTGCATTCGACAGCCGCAACCGTCCCCCCCCCCCCCTGTAAGTTTTTCTGAATTTTATTTAATATAAAACTGAATTTTATTAAGATTTTTAAAACTGAATTTTATTAAGATTTTTAAAATTGAATTTTATTAAGATTTTTAAAACTGAATTTTATTAAGATTTTTAAAAACTGATTTTTTTTTATAGAGCTAAAACTGATTTTTAGGAATTTTAAAAACTGATTGGAAAAGAATTTTAAAACTGATTTTATTTTAAGGTTTAAAATAGAAAGAAAAGGGTTTAATCTTTTAAAAGAAAAAGATTTGAACTTGATAAAATAAAGATCATATCTTTAAAATAGGAAAGACGGGATTTTTATTGAGTAGAAGAAGAAAAAATATGATTTTTATATTTTTAAAGTATTAAAAATATAATCTTTACTATATAGGAATATTAAAAATATGATTTTTATATTTTTTAAAGTATTAAAAATATAATCTTTATAGGATAGAGAATATAAAGATATCATCTTTGTACATGTAGCGAAATAAAAATCTGATTTTTATTTTATATACGTTGAAGTAAAGTGATGATTTTTATAATGATGAAATCTATATTTTTGAAAAGGCGAAATCTTTATATAGAGAATAGCGTTATAAAAATAGAATTTTTATCTATATATTAGCGGTAAGGAAATATGATTTATATATATGTAGTGGCTATGGGCGAAGAAACTAATTAGAGAGGAGAACAGTGAAGATTTCCTGCATTAGAAGTGCCGTGGAGTTAGGATAGCTATCGGTGAGAATTTCTCACCTTTCAAATTTATTTTCTAGTTATATATATATATACTAGGATGCAGACGGTGTTTAGTAGCACCCGACACAAATCGTCCACAGACCATGGACTTGTTTGTTTGACTGTTTGGTGATTGATTGCGATATTGGTTTGAATGTGGTTTGTGGTGTGAAAAATCGAATCGATAAATTGGTTAGGATTAGACGTGCGCCGTTATAAGGCGAAGGAGTAAGGCTAGGTTAGACTCTTACTCCAAATTTTTTGGTTTGCATAATGAAATTGATTTGATTGATGTGTGAATGGCGTGGGCCTTCACTAGACCGGGGATAAGGCTAGGCCTTGTCCCGTTTCTAGTATCGTGCCGTTATGCCGCCGAAATTTTCTAAAATATGTTAGAAAAATAAAAATATCATTTTATTTAAAGAATGAATTGAATAGAAATTCATATGTTGAAATAAAATGTTTTGTCGTTAAAAATATAATTTTTAACGTGAAGTGAATAAAATAAAATATTCATTTATAAACCGGACGGTTTGTTTATGTACACCTATTTGAATGACATTGATTGGGACGATAAATTCTACACATCGCCCAACTGCACAAATAAAATATGCGTTTGATTGTTTGAAACCCCACACGGGTGTTGGGATGAAATTTGAAGTTCACTCATCCTGATTGATTAAATGTGTCGATCGATTGATTGACAGGCTGTTATAAGCGTTGAATATCTATATTTGATGCTTATACAGTGTAGTGCACTTTGGTTGATGGTTGATTATTTTTCAATGTAATTATATACATGTGTTGTATGAAAATCCATATAATTAACTTTATATGGTAATTGATTGGGCCTCATTCCAATTTGAAAAATAAAGAATATTATAAAATAAAAGTTCATGTGTTGACAGTACTCATTCATTGAGATTGGTCATGTGTTGAACGAAATATTTTAGTAATAAAATTTACATCTTTATCGATATAAAATAAAAATTCATGTGTTGACAGTACTCATTCATTGAGATTGGTCATGTGTTGAACGAAATGTTTTGATAATAACAACTATTTTGAAAAAGAAATATTTGAAATAGAATATTTGAAAATAGAAATTTATGAAGCCGTGTTGATTAGATTGACGCCATTTTGACGTGAACGATATTTATATCGATTTTATTCATCTTAAAAATGAATATTGAAAAGTGATTTCGAAATCGAATATTTTGAATTGAATTGAAAACGATTTCGAAATGAAATGAATTGAAAACGAATTCAAATTGAATTGAAAACGATTTCGAAATGAAATGAATTGAAAACGAATTCAAATTGAATTGAAAACGATCTCGAAATGAAATGAATTGAAAACGAACTCAAATTGAATTGAAAACGATTTCGAAATGAAATGAATTGAAAACTAATTCAAATTGAATTGAAAACGATTTCGAAATGAAATGAATTGAAAACGAATTCAAATTGAATTGAAAACGATTTCGAAATGAAATGAATTGAAAACGAATTCAAATTGAATTGAAAACGATTTCGAAATGAATTGAATTGAAAACGATTTCGAAATGAATTGAATTGAAAACGAATAGAAATGAATTCAAATTGAATTGAAATTTGAATTGAATAGAAATGAATTTTGAAACGAATTTATAAAGAAGAATTCAATTTTGATTTGAATTGAAAAGGAAGTTGAAATTGCTTTTGAAACGAATTTAAAACTATTTATATAATTCGTTTTAAATAGAAATCGACGAAGTATATATTATATATATTATATATATAATATAATGGCCTGAATAGAACGCGCCGCGCCGCGGCAGTTCGTGAATTTCGACCATTTATTTCAAACGGACATTGCGGGAGATCCGACCGTCGGATCCTCCTAAAACCGGAACCGTTGGGTTCGTATCGAAAAGAGCTTTCTAATGAATGTTAGAAATTTGAAATCTAATGGTTGGATTTGGAGATACGTCCAAATCAAATTCGAAAAAGGTCGCTGTAAGTGCAGTTCGATGGCCATTGATGGAAATCGACTGTACGGGCCTTGTTAAAATTATTAAAAATAGTAATAATTTGTGTAAAATCATAAGAAATGATTTGTGAAGTTTGGGATGAAAAACTCCATATTTGAAAAGATAAAAATAGATTTTTATCGAAATGAACTAGTTTTGAACTAGAATTATAATTCTATTTATTTTTAAATAAATAAATTGAATTTGAAATGGTTTTGAAAATAACCAAAATTTCCAATGATTGCATTGGAGTGGATTTGAATCGAAATTGTCTTCGGAATATTTCGATGTTGGAATTCGTGATATTACAGGTGTTGTTATGGAAATTTGAAAGATATATATTTGTATCGTTATTTCCAATACGACATTTGTTAGACGTACAATTCGATATTGAATATAAGCCGATATATTTTCTATTCAGAGCCTTGCATTGAATATCGAATGTGATTTGGGTTTGTCGTGAATGGTGTCTTCACTAACACTGTTCTTGAACCCAGTTGAGAAAAGATTAAATCTTTTTATTTCGATTTAATGAAGTGTACCAATTAAATAATATTTAATTGGAATTGAATTGATATTGATTTTTGGGTTTATCGTGAACAGTGTTTTAAATAACACTTATTCTTTAACCCGATAATTAATGAATGTGACTTTGGGTTTATCGTGAACTGTGTTTTAAATGACACTGATTCTTTAACCCAGTTAACGATTAAAACTAAGAGGAGTTTTAATGAATCTTTAATTAGATTGAAAAGATCGAAAATGGAGTATCACCAGTTTTGCTCCAGGCGATAGTTAAATCTTTAATTAGATTTGAACGTGAAATGGTAATTGAATTTACCGATAACACTGTGGTGTTAGATATGAAGTATTACCAGTTTTACTTCATGGGATGAATAGGTTGGGATTGGGAAATTAAAACAAATGATTACTTCGGTAAGGTTCGCTAATCCCGACTAGTTTGAATTGATATTCAAAAATGGATTAAAGAATAAATTCAAGGAATTTATCTTTGATAAAATTAATGGGAATCTTTCCCTATGAATGTGAAATTTAGAAACTAACTGTCGGTTAGCCAAGCAGAATGGTTTTCTGGATATTGATCTGATGTTGGTTTCGGCCTTCGGGGTTAATATTTGGGAAATTATTCTCTTGATTAATTTACGGTTAGTGACTAATGAATTGGAATGAGGCGTATGTTGTGTTTGTGTAACACTTATTTAAAATATACGCGAGTTATTCGGAAAGACCGGGTTTATCCCATTCTGAATAACTGATACGACGATAAGTCGAAGATGAAGACGATGGTCGAAGACCGGAAGTCTTCACGTCGTTTGGGTGATAACTGATGATCTTGATTGGGCTGTACACCCAAGAAGATGGAAACAGTTGGTGATCGTCCAGACGTACTTGGAGATCGATGGATATGCGGGGTACTAGGTGCTCCCGGTTTCGTTCAGACCCAGAACGGACTTGTAAATGGACTGTGTGTATGACATCGGATTTCATTCTGTGTGACTGATATCGGTTGCATAGGATGGTTTGCCTGTGTGGCATGCTAAGATGCAAATGATCAAGGCTTCTGTTGAAAAGCAAAGTCTTGTGGTTGATGATCAAAGCACGGCCTTTGTGGCATAGCTTTGTGTAACGTTGATTCGCGAGCTTCACACCCGGTATGAACCAAAAACGGGAGAGGACATCAGGGAGGACTTGCGTTTCTTTCTAGTTAGAAGTGGCGTCAGTGGTTTTACACGCCCTGACGAGTTTGACTTATGTGGTTGTTGCTGTTGCGAGGCGCCTCGGATTGATCGGTCGTTCTCGAACCGATGGAGTCATTTAGTTGGCTCGCTTACGCCCCAAAGGGCGGGGAAACGTAGTGTTCAGGCATAATAATCCACATCGGTGGACCGACCCTGACGATCTAAAGGGTTGATGCATTCTGATCCTGTGGCTCGGGCTAGAGAGTCACGAATCGGTTGAGGACTATCTTTTGCCTCGGTTCATAGACGGAAATCCAATTTCCAAATACGTGACTTTGCGGTTTTAATTGTAAAACTAGTATGGCGACATGATATATGGTACCCATGCCGCCTATGATTGATACTTATGATTTGAAGTTGTTTTATACACTATACACTTATTATAGTATCAAATGATTTGTTTCAAACGTATCAAGCATTCTTTGGCTGTTATAAGGGAAAACCCTATCCCCCGGCTTGCGTTGCATTGTGTGATAGGACATGGGTCTTATAACAGCTTCATTCTTCTTTATTTAGCATTGCGCTGTTTGTTTTATGCACCGGTATTCTTGGGAGGAAACCCGTTCCGTGTTATACGGCGTGGTCCCTTGATGTACCTAACTTTAAAAATAAGGATTAACTGTTTTAGTTCTCACACCAGTCACATGACTGACCTGGAGTTTATTGTTTTAACCTAAACTCTGGGTGCCCCTATTTTGACACGGGCAGCTAGTAGTTTTGGTTTTGCAGATTTATATTCACAGGATCCTGGTTTACAGCTGGAATGATATCCGGAAAGCTTTGTATCCGTATATCTCTTCTAGTTGTGTATTGTATTATTTTCCGCTGCTATGTATTTAAATGTAATTTAAATCTCTGATATTTCTGTGCAATATTCATTTATACTCTGTATATTCTTGTAATCTGATGCATTGTTGTAATATACAATGAAATGTTCTTCTGTATGCGTCCTGATTTGTCGTGTTCTCAAACGATAGGGCGTTTCGAACGGTCTGGGTCGGTTTAGCGACTGGTTCGGACCGAGCGAGATTCCTTGCCGTCACAGTAACCAAATGGATTTAGCAGATAAGCAAACTAGCAGATTTAGCAGACAACAGATTAGGCATCTCAATAGATTTAGTTTAGCAGATTTGGAATTTTCAACAGACTTAGCAGATGATAGATTTGGCAGATGAACAAATCTAGCAGACTAGGCTGTAGAGCAGAACTAGCAGATTAAGCAATATAACAGAAAGGCAATATAACAGAACTAGCAGATTAGGCAAATATAGCAGAACTAGCAAATTAGGAAAATATAACAGATTTAATCATTCCTTAAAGTTTCACAAACATATCTTGCCTAATTATAAATTTGGCCTAAGTTTGCATGCCTAAATAGTTGTCATGATTCATACTATGATCATATACCCCACGTTTGCATTAAATTTACATGTCACATATTATGGTCATAATTTACATGTCCCAATTTAGTTCAACTTGCCTAGTACAAAAGATTCACATATAAATTATACCAAATATAGCCATCGATTTCAATGCATGTCATATTTTCAAAAATCTCCTACTTAGGTGTTATTCACATTTGATAGATATCCTACTTTAATGTAAATCTTTATACCTAAGCCATATTCTCTTTATCTTAAGTCATCTGTTCAATACAGTCTATATTTATGTCCAATTACATGCCTTTCTATGTCGTGTCCTCAAATCATTTAGGCCCTTTGATTAACTCTAGAACTCATCAGGTCCGTCCAAACACGTCACAGCCCTCAAAATCGCACACACACGCACTAGGTTCGACCAGGGAGGTTGACCCCTAGGTCGACTGCCCAGTCGACCTGGGCTGGGGGTCGACTGCCCAGTCGACCTGGGTCCTGGGGGGTCGACTGCCCAGTCGACTCCCCAGTCGACCTGGGTCCTGGGCGGGAAATTCCCTGCCCAGCCCGCTTTTGGGTTTGAATTCGAATTTCGAACTGTCTTCGATTCTGAAAATTTCTGAAACTTCGGAGGGTCATATCTCCCTCATACGGACTCCGATTCTTGCAAACTCGAACTCGTTTCCAAGAAGAATTCCGAGACGAACGCAATGCCGCAACCCGTTTCCCTTGATTCTTATTTAAAAATTAATTATCCTCTGATTTATTACTTATACGTTCATAGAAAGTACGGGGTGTTACATTCTCCCCTCCTTAAAGGATTTCGTCCCCGAAATCTTTGAGTTAAGAAGAATGTGTCCTAGCATCCAACATCCATCTACTCAATCATCAATCACTGGCATCCATTGTCCTTAGAAACTTCTAATGTTGTATGAACATATGCAAAGGTGTGTGTATATGTTCCTTATCTAATGCAAAGATCAGGCGATCCACTGATTCAGTTGACTTCCTTAATGCGAATTATGCCAGTGCCATGACTCCAACATGTATGCAATTTCCCTACTCGATACATATCATTTCTATACGAGTGCACATCCATTCAGTCATATGCAACATCCATGTGCTGAGTCAATCATTTTTCATCCACAAAAATTGAAAATGCTCACACATCCATATGCAGTATGAGAGTGTTTTCGAGCCGATCTAGTGCCTAGTGTGTGTATATGCATCCATGAGCAACCACTAGCAACCACTTGCATCCACTTGTAACCATCAAACATAACATGTCTCAAACACATGTTTACACCCATTAGTTTCTACCTAAAGTTTGAAGATTCGATCGATAGGATACAGTCGAATGATGGAAGCGAGTACAGATAAAACAAAAACTTGGTTCCCATTAGACATGGGTCCTAAGTATCGGCCCCGAAGACCGAAACCCACATCAGATTGACACCCAGAGGATTACCGTCTTTAGATAATGTCAAAACTGGAAATCTTAACCCTATCAGAAATATTCAGATATTTACAGATTACTGGTACAGATCAGATTACCGAATGATTCTTAGGAAATTAAACATGATAAAACCCAGAATGTATGCGTCCTACTTGACGCCTAACACAGATATCTCTCAAACCCCAATCTATCACAAACAGATTAGTCATAACCCTTATGGATTTGGGTCTACAGCGGAATCAGAAACAATACTAGTATTAAAGTGTAGACTACCGATTACATAATCAAAATGCCAGAATCAGAAAGAGTTTTAACTCAAAAATCAGATAAGAAAATTAAACCTTCTTCCTAAATTTTCTTATTTCTACTCTATCTACCAGTCCCTTGAGCATTCGCCTATCCTCCAGAAGTGGGTTCTGCCCTCTGCCCTTGCCCTCGTCTCTTCGGGCAGTCCCTAGTGAGGTGTCCCATCTCACCACAGTTGAAGCAAGTGCCCTTCCTATTTCTGCAATCCTTGTTCAGATGAGTCGATCTTCCACAAGTAAAGCACTTTTTCCCCTTCTTATCTTCAGACTTCTCATCCTTCCTTTGTGTTTCCTTTTTGGGCCCTGCTTTCTTATTCTGGGGTTCTTCCTTCTTTGTCTCTTTCGGGCCCTTGTCTTCCTCGTGTAGTAGTGCCATGCCCACCAATTTCTCGTAAGTCGCTCCCATGGGTACATGGGTCATGGCTAGGCTGTGCAGTGGCTCGTTCAATCCTTTAACAAAGCGAAGAGCCTTTTTATGCTGAGTGTTGACTAAATCCAACCCGAACCTAGCCAGTTGGTTGAACTGGTTGACGTATTCCTTGACCGTCATACTTCCTTGCTTAAGAGATAAGAACTTTTCCAGTTGTAAACTTCGTTTAGCTTGCGAGAGGAATTTTGTCTCAAACCTTGTTCTGAAATCCATCCATGTTTCAACTGGCCTCTCAGCGTTAGTGACTTCCCACCAATAGGAAGCTTCGTCTTTGAGCAGCCATACCGCCAACTGTACCTTCTGCCTATCGTCCACCTCGAAGATAACGAATAGATCCTCAGTTTCTTTGAGCCAGTTCCTCGCTTCTACGAATGATTCAGTTCCCTTGAAATCCTTTCCACCCATGGCTCTAAAATCCCTACAGATCTTTCTAAAAGTAATGGCACGAGGAGGGGGTGGAGGAGGGGGATCATTTGCTGGACCTGCGGCGGCGGTCCTAGCTTCAAGATATTGACGAAACCAACCGGGTACATGAACACCCTCTGGTATCTCAGATGCTTCAGACATGATGAAACGAAAAAGGAAAGATTCAATTACAAAAAAGGACTGAAAGAAAGGTATATGGCTCTTGGGGATTATGTTTTTCAAAATAAGCTATATTTTTGAAAATACTTCCTTTCAAATCCTTTTTGAAAATAGTTTTCAAAAACTTTTATCTGATCTGGTAACCTTTAGCTCTGATACCAAGTGTAACACCCCACCTCTGTTAAGGTCACTCACAAAGGGAATGCCTTAACTTTGGCGGAGCATTTTAGTAAACATAACAGAAACTTACAAGACAGATAAAACAGTACTTGAAAAATTTATAACTTTATTTCAACAGAACCGAAATAAGCTTGGTTACATCCTTTCAAATCACAATATCAGAATTCAAGTACAAAATATCAGTCTAGTACAAAAAGCCTTCAGAATGCATAGTTTAAAATCATAATCCCTACAGAAGAAGACAAGCCATACTTTAAGCACTGCAAGCGGAAGAAATCTGGATCAAGCTAGAGTATTCCCTTCTACAAAACCTAGGGGGAAACGGAAGAAAGGAGGCGAAACAACAAGGGTCAGACAAAAACTGGCAAGTCCGGTGATTTTCAGTTATAAACAGATAATAATAACATGACATAAACATAAAACTGGATGAGAGATAACTGTAACAGGTGTAGCAGATATAACAGAAGAACAGAATGATATAAGTTATTGCTTTACACTTCTCTGCACTAATACTAATTTAACAGAATTAGGTGTCACCCTAATGTCTAAACTGAAATAGAAACGGGTACAGAATAATTTCCACAGAAACAGAACGCTAATGATGGGCCTTTACCACCCAATCAGAAACAGACAGAAGCAGAATGCGGATAATGGGCCTTTACCACCCGAACAGAAACAGAAGCAGATTAATCCCTACGGAAACAGAATGTAGAATTAGGTGCACACTAGTAATTGGGCCTTTACCACTCGAACAGACGGTACCAAGCAGAAACAGACAGGTGTTGCCACCCAACAGAAATAGACGGTACCAATAAAAACATACAGAACTAAGTGTACCCTAAACCCCTACCCCAAGCGATCGGCTCCCTAATACATAAATACCCCGTGTCGGCCCCACAGTAGGGTGTATCACTCCCTAAAGTGACAACCAATTGGCACAGACCTATTTACAGATGTCACGACGTCTTACATCCTCAGAGGCAGACCGGGATCCATGCACGCACATGACCCGGTTGGAACGCACCATCAACACCCCCTCGCCATTATCAGAATGAACCGCTTATAATTAGTTCAGTAAGCGTGCCCGGACCCTACCTACTGTTGGGTCAAAGTTTTGATACCAGAAAGGGTTACTGACTAATATGGGTCCCAAACAACAGATGACACAAGTAATTCCCTTCCTATCCTTGTGTCCCCAGGCTAACAGATTTCACATTATCTTGTTTACAAGTTCAGACATACAGAATTCAGATCAACTAGTTCACAGACAAGTTTTCAGACTAACGGATCAGATATACAGATTTAACAGACTTACAGATTAACTGGTTACAGATTAACAGACTTATAGATTAACTGGTTACAGATTAACAGACTTACAGATTAACTGGTTACAGATTAACAGACTTACAGATTAACTGGTTACAGATTGTATAACTTTGTATTGGGCCTACAGATTCACGAAACGGGTTTATCAGATTCATTGGTCCAATTGGTTTAACCTTACCCACCCAACACGTTTTAGACGTCATGTTTATCTCATATTTTCATTAATTAAATATTAATGCCCAGACCTCTCACATTAGACTGACAGTTTGCGGCTACTGGTTAGGCCGGTTGGTTCCGGGCAGGCTTCTGTCGCAAACTGAGTCTAACCTCGGGTTTCAAGCACGTTATGACTAACTTCTCACATTAGAACCTATTGTTTGCGGCCACTGGAATATGCCAGGCAGTTCCAGGCAGAATTACGCCGCAAACTCATTCTAACCTCGAGTTAGCCATGTTTATCTTTGCGGCCAATTAATTAATGATTTACCATTTACCCACGCCTAATATACATGTCAATTATTCATAACTATAGCCAATTCAGATTATGTCAATAACAGACTAATTATATCAACTCAACAGATATAGCAGATAACAGATTTTGCAGATTAGGCGACCAAATGGATTTAGCAGATTAAGCAAACTACCAGATTTAGCAGACAACAGATTAGGCATCTCAACAGATTTAGTTTAGCAGATTTGGCATTTTCAACAGACTTAGCAGATGACAGATTTGGCAGATGAACAAATCTAGCAGACTAGGCAGCAGAGCAGAACTAGCAGATTAAGCAATATAACAGAAAGGCAATATAACATAACTAGCAGATTAGGCAAATATAGCAGAACTAGCAAATTAGGCAAATATAACAGATTTAATCATTCCTTAAAGTTTCACAAACATATCTTGCCTAATTATAAATTTGGCCTAAGTTTGCATGCCTAAATAGTTGTCATGATTCATACTATGATCATATACCCCACGTTTGCATTGAATTTACATGTCACAGATTATGGTCGTAATTTACATGTCCCAATTTAGTTCAACTTGCCTAGTATAAAAGATTCACATATAAATTATACCAAATATAGCCATCGATTTCAATGCATGTCATATGTTCAAAAATCTCCTATTTAGGTGTTATTTACATTTGATAGATATCCTACTTTAATGTAAATCTTTATACCTAAGCCATATTCACTTAATCTCAAGTCATCTGTTCAATACAGTCTACATTTATGTCCAATTATATGCCTTTCTATGTCGTGTCCTCAAATCATATGTTCAATCCCCTTTATGTTATAAATATAACATATCTGGTCATATGTCTCAGATTTACGTTCTAGCTACAGTCCATGTTCTTTCCTCAAATCAGTCACCTATTGGTCATGCCCAATTTATGCATCATTCATTTTACTGTCCCAAACATTTTAGCGTACGTTAATCTCTTATGAGATTGGCTCAGGCTCGTGGTAGCCTGGCTATAAAACTGAAAGAGGAAAGAGATTCAAAATAAGATCTAAACAGAACAGAACAGATATAACCTTAGATTCAGATTTACAATTCATGTCACAATCAGAATTAACGTTTATATCGGAAAATAACTCCACTTGCCTTGGTTGGAGTAAAGAACTTTAATTGTTGTAGAATCGTTGCAGAAGCTTTAATCTTTAATTTGAATTGAGTTGCTTAGGTTGATGTTGGTTAGCTTCTAGTTTTGATTCCAGCAGAGAAGCGACACCATTTTTATTTTTATTAGAACAGAGGTAGAGTAGAAGCAGAATAGAATTGTGTGTAGAGAAGGCTAGGTCTTTGGATGTATTTATAGGTGTAGGAACTCATTTAGGCCCTCAGATTAACCCTAGAACTCATCATGTCCATCCAAACACGTCACAGCCCTCAAAATCGCACATACACGCACCAGGTTCGACCAGGGAGGTCGACCCCCAGGTCGACTGCCCAGTCGACCTGGGCTGGGAGTCGACTGCCCAGTCGACTCCCCAATCGACCTGGGTCCTGGGGGGTCGACTGCCCAGTCGACTCCCCAGTCGACCTGGGTCCTGGGCGGGAAATTCCCCGCCCAGCCCGCTTCTGGGATTGAATTCGAATTTTGAATTCGAATTTCGAACTGTCTTCGATTCTGAAAATTTATGAAACTTCGGAGGGTCATATCTCCCTCATACGGACTCCGATTCTTGCAAACTCGGACTCGTTTCCAAGTAGAATTCCGAGGCGAACGCAATGGCGCAACCCATTTCCCTTGATTCTTATTTAAAAATTAATTATCCTCTGATTTGTTACTTATATGTTCACAGAAAGTACGGGGTGTTACATTATGATAAATCATATTTTATTATTTAAAAGTAATGGAAGTTAAAATAATTGAATTTTGAATCTATTTGATCTAAATAGCCATTTTTCAGCATATTTCAGTGACGCTTTTAACGTTATTATAAATTTTTTTCTTTGAAAATGATTTGGTTTTAAAGATTATAAACCATGAATTATTATTTAAATTATGGAAAGAGTTTGTTAAATATTTTGGAAGATTTGAAAGAGCATAAAAAATTATTTCATATAAAATTCAATATTACTTATTTTAAGTAAGTTATTGGAAGTTTGAAAATGAAAAAGGAAATGAGTTTGGCTAGAGTTAGTCGAATATTCAATATGAGAAGAAAATTATAAATTGTTATGGCAATCTAATATTTGCTTGAGTTTGTGAATTGATATCGAATAATAAGTCAATTAAATTCTACTTGAAATATCAATTGTTTGAATTTTCATGAATAGAATTTAAAACCAAATTAAGATTTGGAAATTTTGGAAACTTATAAAAAGGATAATGACAAATAAAAGAATTATGCTATGAAATATAAGGTTGGAAAAATTGAATTTGGAGCTCATAAGAAGAATTAAAACGGTAAGGGGTTTTATGGAAATTGAGTAAATCTAACTTTCTCTTGTAAATAAATTGATAAATATTTGGAAGGAGATTTAAATTGGAAATCCGAAATGGTCCATAGCTATTGTTTTGAAATGCGCTTGTTACTTGGAAAGACTGGGATCAAATATATGTTCAAAAACCATTCCAAGTAATAATACGACGTCATAAAGAAATTGAAGATTTGGAAACCGATAAGTGAAGACCGAGAATCTTCGAATTATTTGGATTGATTGCTGATGTCTCGGTTAGGCCGATCACCCAATACGAGGTTATAAGTGGCATGAGATCTGAATATATATTTAGATTTTTGGATTTTTGTTCCGTTCAGACCGAAAACAAACTTGTATAGATTATGTGTCTGATATTGTAATTGACTGCATAACACTGATTTCCATTAATACATATCGAATTCATGGCAGTAAATTTATTCTCATCTTTAAGACGTATGAGCTTAGGGGTTATGTGTTGATAGAAATATTGACATGTTGTGAATTGACAATGTGGCATACTCGGGTTATGAAATGAGCTAGTGATGATCAAAGCATGGCTTATTGAACCGCAGCATTGTGTATATCCTGACCTTGACGAACCTCACACCCTGGATTGATGGTAAACTAGCGGTCAGGTTGTATACATATATTCAATCTCTTTTGAAACTCGAAAGCTTTGAAGGTAGATCTACCTGTGAAACCTGAGGAAATAAAGTATATACGGTGTCCGAGTCTGGATGAAAATCGGGATATATACTTCGTGCTCTATTTTCGGTGTTCATGTCTGGATGTTAACTGGGAAATACTTAGCTCGTGTCCTCGATTAATCTTTCGTGCCAGGAACCATCATATTGGAAACCAAACAACCAATACGAGCCTTTCGATTTGTTTGTAAACTATGTATGCGGGCATAGTTACTATGCTCGCTAAGATTAATATATTATTTGTGAAATGGTTTCAAAACTATGCACTAAGTATGGTTTTATAAGAAGATTTTTCATGTATTAAAGCATTATTCGATATCATAAGACAACACTTTCCCATTTGGTGTGCGCTTGCACTGTGTGCTATGGGATGAGCTTATGATAGCTCCATTTTCCAAAGCCATTGCGAATTTTGATGCACAGGGATTCACATGGAGTAAACCCATTCCGCGTTAGCGACATGGTACGGTGAATTTTCCCAACTTTAAAATAAACCCGAAATAATAGCTGTTTTGAGTTCGCATACTAGTCCTACGATGACTAGGAGTTTATTGTTCCCACACCTAAACTCTGGGTTCCCATAATTTTTGCACTGGCAGCTTGTAGTTTAGTTTGCAGGTTAAGTCTTCAGAGTTGGATTCAAGTTTGAAGCTAGACTTATATTTGGTTTTGCTTCTTCCTTTGAGAGCATATTCGTTTCCGCTGAGTTTGTATTATACTCTGATTCTTTGTAATTCTGATGTAAAATTTTCTAATGAAATGAAAAGTTATGTTATTTGTGTTTAAACATATTAGTACCTCTAACTATCCATCCTTATGAACGATTTAATTTGGTTTAATTACCGGCAAGAATCGAGCAAAAAGGCGGGTTATTACAACCCTTATGCCCAGTCATTGTATGGAATCCAAATCCAAATATGTGCCACATTTTTGTATGTACAACCCATTAGGGTGCGGAATTTAACTATGGGTAACAATTCGCATATGTTTATTATTTTAAGATGATTTAATATATATTATTATAATATCACTGGATTTGACATAAAAGTGTTTTGGTTTTCATAAGGGAAAAAGCGTGTCATGTTTATGTGTGATCATGTCTTACGAGAGTTCCATTCTATTAAAGGATTTCCAAAATTAAGCAAGTTGTTCACAATGTGAGTTTTCTTATTATTAAGTATTCCAGACTGATCCGGGTATTTTTGCTTTCCCTTAAAATGTACCCAGGTCAGACCGTGTATATTTTTCAGGCTTGCTTAGGTTTTTTTTGGAGCTGTAGAAGAGGTGCAGGAGTCCAGACGTATTGTTGTAATTGATGTATTAATTTATTTCCATTGTGTGTGTTGTGTTTATCGGCTATTGTATAGATAGATTGTTATGACTATATAGGTTGATGTAGTTGTGTACCCTGATTATAATTTATCCATGTATATATACAGTTTTTTTTTGTGTAAAAAGTATTGGTATATTTATTTTATTCATTCAGCTGTGAGATTTCGATCTTATCTAATTTTGATGTGTTTGTGTTCTTCTTCTTCTTCTTCTATTTTAACCTTTATTTCTTTCTTCCTCCTCACCCTCTAACTTCTTTCTTCTAAATTTCTAGGTTTTCAGTACTTGAGTTTAGGCACGTGAATATAAAGGATGTATTAGTATCCAAATTCGAGCATCGAATTTCCCGTTTATTACATTAATATTATGTGCTATTAGGATGTTATGTTTTGTTTTGTGTATAGGTTGTTATATCAGAGAGTTGAGCATATTAGAAGCAAAGTTCATCGGAGTTGGACGAAATAGGAGAATAGGCTTTAGAGCAAGATGCAACAATGCATGCAAACTCGCAAGTTATTTGGACTTAGGGTTGTGACTCGATACTAAGTCACCTATGATGAGTCGGCACCCAGTCATAGGGACGAGTGATATAAGGCTGCAATTCTTTTGGATAGCAAGACAATAATTCAAGGAGTGGTCTTGTGTTTGACGCTGAGAATGTGCTAAGCATGGAAGTGTTTGATGTGTCAACTTATATGACTTTATGATTAGTTCTTGGAAGAGAAGACCAAAATGAAGTAATGGGCTGGGTCCATGACATCTGAAATGAAGGCATTAAGGATAGGAAGAAAACCAAAGGTATTTGGCAAAGTTATGAATCTACTACGAATTATCTCCATGACTTGATGTTAAGTCATAGGGGTGACTTTAGTTGACTGTGACTCTTGGGGAAGGATTCAGGAGTGCATTTGATTATGATGGAGGTGATGGCTAGTTCACATCAAAAACGGTGGTAATATATCAACATGATGAAGCCGTTTGCTTTGGTTGATGACTCATATTTAAAGTAGGAACAGAAGACGATTGTTCTGATGACTAAAATTTGGAGTAGAAATCGAAGATGCTAGATTGAGGTGGATGAAGCTATGAATAATGGAGTGGATTTGGTGACTAAGAGTCGTTATCTTGAAAGAAGTTAAGAAGGATCGAATGATATGGAAGTGCTAATGAATCATTGATAAATTGTAGTGTTCTTATTGTACTCAAAACACTGGTGCGATGTAGCGGAGATACTCATGGACTGGTAACAACGGTTTGAATAACTTGGACCACTGGATTGGGTCTAGTTTCTGAGTTTGGCCCAATAAGACACGTAATTAATATCACGATCTAGACTTCCCCGATCCCTGAAGAGACGAAGGATCCCGGATTGTGTTGACAGCACGATGCATTAGAACACAAACATGAGAACATTTCATTGTTATTTCAACAATTTACATCAGAGTACATGATATCAAAGTACATATAAACAATTTACAGCCAAAAAATATATATCAAAGATTTAAAATACATAAATTTAAAATGCATGAATACAATGTACAACGGAAATACATCAACTAACACTACTGAAGAAAATACATAGATACAAAGCTTTCCGAATATAGCTCCAGCTATAATCTAGGATCCTGTGAAAAGAAATATCTGCAAATCCAAAACTATTAGCTTCCCATGTGGAAAATACGGGCACCCAGAGTTTAGGTAGAAACAATAAACTCCGAGTCAGTCATGGGACTGGTGTGAGAACTTAAAACAGTTATTAAACATTACATTAAAGTAAGGTAATTCATGGGACCACACCATATGTCATAGAACGGGTTTACTCCCATGAGTACTGGTTTAGATTCATAAAACAACACAATGCTTTTTGTAAAATGAAGCTATTATAAGACTCAGGTCCCATCACACAATGCAATGCAAGCCGGAGGATAGAGTTTTCCCTTATAATAGCCAAATATGCTCGATGGGTTATAAAACAAATCATTTTGATATTACTATAAGTGCATAGTGTCAAAAACAACTTCAAATATAAATGTATCAATCCTAGATGGCATAGGTACCACATATTATGTCGCCCTACAAAGGTTTACAACTAAAACCGAAAAGTCGCGTATTGGAAATTGGATTTCCATCACGAGTCAAGGCGAAGGATGTCACCTTACCGGTTTTGAGACACTCTAGCAAATGCCTCCGGAATCACACTCTCATGGGCCCTTAGATCTTCAGGGCTGGTCCTCTATTACTTTTGAGGATTAGTTATTCCTGAACATACGTTTCCCGGTCTTATCGGACCTATGTCTGAGCCTTTTAGTCAGCTCGATATCCGAGACGCCTCATAATCCATCATCCACATAAGTAAAAATGTCTGGGCTCCATACTATGACATCACTTCTAGCTAGAAAGAAATGCTATACACAAAGCTTTGCTACTTAAACCCGTGCTTTGATCATCATCCACAAGGCCCTGCTTTTCAACAAATGCCTTAATCATTTTCATCTTAACATGCCACTTTGTCAATTCATGTCATACAACTGATATCTATCAATATATAACCTCTAAGTACGTATGTCCCAGAGAAGGGTGATAAGCACGAGAAAAAATTCTCCCTCACCAAACAGATATGTATTTAATAGAAATCTATCAATAACGAATGAAATACAATGTTAGACATAATCCATTTACAAGTTCGTTCTGGGTCTTAACGAAACAAGTGGCACCTTGTTCCTTGTCCCGTATGTCCAATATAGTAGAGAGGTCCTCACATATCCGATCGATCTCCAAGTACATCTGGATGATCACCACTTATTACCTCATCTTGGGTATACAGCCCAATCAAGACATCAGTAATCATCCAATCGATGTGAAGATCTCTGGTCTTCAACCACCGTCTTAATATCTTCGACTTTTAGTCGTCGTAACAGTTATTCAAAATGGGTTAAACCCAGTCTTTCCGAATGACTCGCATAACTTTAAAATAAAGTGCTATAAAAACACATCTTACGCCTCATTCCAATCCAGAATATTCTTTTATTAAAATATTCATTACATTGGTAATTATTCCCATAAATATTATTAAGATTTATTTCATTTAAACTTCTTGTTTAAATCTTTCTTTTTAAAACCATTGCAAAAGATTGTGTATTATCTTTCTACAAAATTTAAACCAAATTTAAGGTTCATCAAACCAATCGGGATTATCGAGCCTTATTAAAGTAATCATATTTTTATTATCCTAATCCCAACCTATTCATCTCATGGAGCAAAACTGGTAGTACTCCATATCTAACACCCATTGTGTTATTGGTAAAATAAATTACCATTTTACATTTCAAAACTAATTAGAGATTTAACTATCGCATGGAGAAAACTGGTAGTACTCCATATCTAACACCCATTGTATTATCGGTAAAATAAATTACCATCTTAACGTTCAAATCTAATTAAAGATTTAACTATTGCATGGAGTAAAACTTGTGGTACTCCATTCTCGAACATTTCTTGAATTCAGTAAATTTAATTACCTTATCCATATCTCAATCTAATTAAAGATTCATTAAAACCCTACTTAGTTTTAATCTCAAAAATCATTACCTAATGATTATTCAACTTTAGGAAAATTAATTATGCATTTAACTGGGTTAAAGAACCAATGTCGCTTAAAACATTGTTCACGATAAACCCAATCATCTTCCATCAAAATGGAATCTTCACGGAAATCATAGCAGTATACAATCGATATAAATTTCCATATCGGGCTGATACTATAAACGAAATAAAGGCTAGGCCTTTTTAAATTCCATAAATAGTAAACGCCTTCCTTCACAAAAGCTCAACTCGATTATCATTAAATTGAATTACATTCAATTCCAATTTCTTCTATTAAATTAAAAAGCTTTACTTTGGAAAATTTCCATTAAATCTTAGAATTATAGTTTTATAAATTCCAAATCTTAACTTCATTGTTAACTGGGTTTAAGAACTAATGTTGTTTAAAACATTTTTCACAATAAACCCAAAATCAACTTCCATTTAATTCCAATTATATTTATTTATTGGAAAACTTCCTTAAATCTTAGTTAAAATATTTATTCTTTTCACAGCTAGGTTTAAGAACAATGCTAGTGAAGACACCATTCACGACAAACCCAAAATCCAATTTGATATTAAATACAAGGCTCTAAATAGAAATCACATCGAATTATATTCAATATCAAATTCTGAGACCAACGGATATCATATTAGGAATAACGATATCTATTTCTTCCAAATTCCTCAACAATATCCATGTAATAACAGAATCCAATATAGAAATGTTCCGAAGATTATTTTCATTCTAATCCATTCCAATTCGTACATCGGAAAACTCTAGTTAAATTAAAACCATTTCAATTCCTTTCAGTTCTTTATTCTAGTTGTTAGCTAGTTCATTTAGATAAAAATATCCTTTATCTTTACAAACATGGAATTTTTATCCAAAATCTATTCAAATCATTTATCGTGATTTTACATAATGTATTCTGTCCATCTGAAATTGGACATCAAAATCATATATTGATTCTTCACTCAATATTATGTTAAAATATTCGTTATCTCTGAATTGGAATCAGACTCAATCAATTGCCATATAATTTTATTTATATGGATTCCATATAACGCATGTATTCCAAAATAGTGATAAACAACTATTAAACCTTCAATTCATATCTAGTGTGCAATTTTAAATTGTATAAACATTAAACAATTAAATAATGCTTATAACAGTCTGTCAATCAATCGGTCGACATATAACTAAACACAAGGGAGATGTGTGAAGTTATTATCATCGCCAGACCCTTGTGGGGTTTTCAATCAACATCCAATGACTATTATTTGCATACTTAGGAATGTGTAAAATTATCGTCCCAATACCCGTGTAGGGTTTAAATCACAATCCATGTGAATTTATCTTCGGTTTAATAATAATAGCATTAAATCTATAAACATCCATCAATAATCAAACAAATATTGCAATCATAGGCAATAAGTATATACTCAATTATAAAAATAAATAATTGTACAAAAAGTTTGAGTGAGAGCCATTGGTTTTCACTCCATCAGTCTTTGATTGACGGTTCTAGTGTCGTTAAATAACGATGAGCACTCGATTGTTTACATCAAAAGTTTTTCTCCACTAAGAATTTCCATAATCTCCAAATCACTGCAAATTGGTTACCTTGCAAAGCTCTCGTCGATACGGTTCCAACGTGCTTGGTTTCACTGAATCCCGAGTTCGTATGAAAAAGTTACGATCATTCAAATTAAAACAATTTTTTTCTCTGGTCGGTTGTTAACAACCAAAATTTGGTCATTATTTCGGTTATTTACAACCGAAATTTGGTCAATATTTCGGTTTTTTACAACCGAGCAAACTATTAAACTCCAATTTTTTGCAACTTCATATTTAAAATGATATCGGCTAACGCTCGAAGGCCTATGACGTTATATACATGCAAATGAAGCTTCTATAACTCGCCAAAGCAACTCATAACACCAAACTAACATGCACAACATTCACATAAGAAATTTTCTATGATTTTTATTATAAATTCTAAAACAGGCAAATATTCTAACCAATGCAATCAAATGCGATATAAGCGAATTGTGAAGTCTTAGAACTTTGCCGGGGCGACATTGGAGGATCACAAGACACCAAATCAATTAGTAGCTTATGAATTAGATTGTGTGGACAATTCTAATAATTTATTTCCAATTTAATGAAACATAAATATATGAAATCGACTAAGTTTTCACTTGCCTATCTAATTCACTAGCATATGAAAACTCAAATGAACTCTAAACTACACTCCTACAAGCTACAAGCTTGTGGCATAAATGTGGGTTCATAAATAACTCACAAATCTCTCGCCTTTGATCTTAATATAGAACAAGGAGGCACATAAATAAGCTATAAAACTCTCTCTTCCAATATAGCACACAAAACTTCAATCTACAGATGAACGCACAAATTTTCCTATGAATGAGGTTTAGGAAATCTCAAAAATGGAAAAGGAATTGAGTGGGAAAAAATGAAGATGAGGAGCTTACCTAAGCCTTTACACTTGATTTTCACTTGATTTCAACAAGACTTGGAGCTTCAAGATCAAGCTAGGGCATAGGGAATTTTAATTTCCCATTACCGCTCCCATGTTTCTATTCCCCATTACCTCTCCCATGTTTCTATTTTTGGCTAAGTGTTAGAATGAATAAAGAGAAGAGGGGGTCAATCGGATATATAGAGCGGTTAGGTTTAGCCAAACCAAGACCCAACCAAGGTGCCAAATATCCGAAGCTAGAAATATATCTAAGTTTATACTTTTTGATCACCTAAACGACATTTTAAACTCAATGGAAGTGGTTTCGAGTCTAAATTCGTCAATATGCAAAAAGTGATATTTTGGTCTTAGATCCAATGAAAAAGACCAAAATTTCTCCAACTCCAACGGTATCGATATTTATAGTTTTCGAACACACAAATGACATTTTGAACTCAATGGAAGTGGTTTCGAGTCCAAATTCATCCGTATGCAAAATGTGAGTTTTCTACGGGCTATATATATCTTTTAAATACATATTTAAATTCCATAGCGACTATTCTAAATTTTATTTTAGACATAACTTACAATTTATAAAATGAAATCTCAATTTCTTACATTCGTTACAAAATTACAATTCAGAATATTCCAACATTTCTTGTTTCATCAAATTCTGACTAGTATTGAATTCCATATATTCATTCAAAGTTTAAAATCAAATTTTCAAACTACCACGCTATTTCAAGTTTGTTTTATATAAATTTTAAATTTATACATTCTAACTTTGATTAAAATAAATTTTAAATTGTTTATTCTTAAAATAACTCATAGAAAATATTTTAATTCTATAAAAATCAATTAAAAATAAATTTTAAATTGGTTCCAGAAATACGGATTGTTACAATTTCCCCAACTTAAAATCTTTTCGTCCTCGAAAAGGAAGAAGGAACTGAAGGTTGTTTAACCAACTCCACTTTCGACTCATGTTCTTCAACTTTTCAGTTTCTAAGAACTTTCTAATTTCTCAAATTTTGGCTAACGCCTAAAATTTTCGAATTTTTTTGCTATAATCTCCTTTGTTCGAGTTGATCGGTACAACTACAAATGGCCTCTATCGGATCTCATATATCCAAAGAAAATCCAAAAGCCAAGTGGCTAGCCAGTCCGCTCATAAAATCATCAAAGCCAATCAATATAGTAAATATGTACCTATTTGTTGGGCATACAATTTTATTCCTCTTCTTAGCTTCCAGGCTATGACCTGTTCAATATATATACATGTATATGTATCTAATTCCAATCAATTTTCAATTCAGTTCAATATTTGATTCGATTTGGCTTAATTTACCTTTTATTTTCATATTGGTTTATTGTTCCAATATTTTTTTATTTAACTAATAATCACACATCACTATCAGCAATCAATTAGTTGATTAGCTTTTCGAATATATAACTTCAATATACTCAAAAATCATATTTCAATGCAAAATCACAAATATAAACCCTAACTAAGTTTTGGTTCTCACATTAGTCAATTGAAATCATATAGATATCCCACTTCCGAAACTCGAACATAAATACTGGTGATGTCATGACAATCATTAGAATCATCTCCTGTGACTAGAGTGTGATTCTGTATCTCTCCGTTATATTTGAGACTTCGAATATACGTTCATGACGTGTATGTTGAAAATCTTCTTATACTCGATAGTCGAAACTCAAATAAAATACTTAAATCTTATTATAAGATATAATTTTCAAATCTAAACTCAAATAACACTCTTCAAACACATTCAAGCGAATTACTAACCCTGTCTCTAACGAGTTACTTCTTATAGGATGTTACTAATCCGATCTATGATGAATTCTTTCGTTCGGTTCTAATGTGTCTTGTTCTCATGCTTTGTAAACCTAAGCTTTGATACCATCTGTCACGATCTAGACTCCCCCAATCTCTGAAGAGACGGAGGAGCACGGATTGTGTTGAGAACACGACGCATCAGAACACAAACATGAGAACATTTCATTGTTGTTACAACAATTTACATCAGAGTACAAGATATCAAAGTACATATAAATAATTTACAGTGGAAAACAATTCAAAGATTTAAACTACATAAATTTAAAATGTATGAATACAATGTATGGCGGAAATACATCAATAAAACGCAACAGAAGGAAATACCCAAAAGTTTTCCGAATATAGATCTAGTTGTAATCCAGGATCCTATGAAAAGAAATATCTACAAATCCAAAACTACTAGCCGCCCGTGTGGAAAATATGGGCACCCAGAGTTTAGGTAGAAACAATAAACTTTGAGTCAGTCATGGGACTGGTGTGATAACTTAAAACAATTATTAAACTTTACTTCAAAGTAAGGTAATTCACAGGACCACGCCGCATGAAACACCCCACCTCCGTTAGGGTCACTCTCAAAGGGAATGCCCTAATTTTGGTGGAGGTTTATAAGTATAAGTCACAGATATACAAGACAGATATAAGAACACATATTTGTAAACAGCGGAAAAACAACAACTTTTATTTCATAAAAGCAAATACGTGTTACAACAACATCACCATGATTGTCTTACATCCTTTCCAAAAACATAACATAACATTTTCATAATCTGTCTTGATTACATTATTTAAAGAAGCATAAAGAAAACATAGATAAACTGCAAAAGCCCCATAGTGGTTGTCCAAAGCCATAGTTCAAAACGAAAAGGTCCAAGCAATACATTTCTCCTCTTCATGCTGGATGTTAAGGCTGGTCAAGCTGCAGTGTTCCCTCCCTGTGGACCTGGGGGGGAAACGGAAGAAAAGAAGACGAAAGAAAAGTAGAGTCAGACATAAAGCCTGAGTAAGTCTAGGACTATTCTGTCTATGAATAAAGAACTGGGTATGATAAGTATAAACAAGAAGTGGGAAAGCACTATAAACTTGGTTAAGTTGTCTAGGGTCGAATATACTATCGTACCCCATGTTAATCTCTGAACCCATATAAACTAGTTCCCAACTGGCACCCCATAATCAGGGTGAAGTGATCCATTCTATGATGATCGGCTCCTACTCGCATAGTTACATGTGTCTTACGGCCCCCGATGTTGTAGTTACCTATGCTGGTCCCACCATGGGGTGTATCAAGTCCCATGGTGGCGGCCCGACACAATCCTAGAATGCACAGGTATGCTACTGGTGTCCAGTGCCTTATTTTTCTGCGCCGGAGTGTGTGCACGCCCGCACCCCGTTAGAACCTACACTGCTACACCACCGCCGTCGATTTGACCTCTTACAATCAGCCTAGTAATCGTGCCCCACCCTGCCTAGTTTCAGGGTATCCTGATACACCTTCTAGGGTTACTGCTGAAAAGGGTCCCCCGTTACTAGGTTTTCTATCTCTAGCCAACATGCTAAGTTGGTTAAGTGTTTTCTAACCTAACCCCCCACCAGTCCGTTTAGCTTAGCATGTTCCATTTTGATTAAGTCTTTAGTTCACTTAATCCTAACAATCCTGACTCAGCCTTAATTGTCTTATTAAAGCCTTGACCTCTCACATTAGACAGGTATTGTTGTGGCTGCCTGTTGCCGGTTGGTTCCGGGCAGTCTTACGCCACAACTCAGTCTAACCTTGGGTCCTTATTGGGCTCCATGTTTAACCTCCCACATTGGATAGGTATTGTTGTGACTACTGGACAGCCGGGCGGTTCCGGGCAGGTTTACATCACAACTCAATCCAACCTCGGGTTAAACACATCGTATGTTCTACATTTACATATTTTGTCTTTCTTCTTTATTTTCTTATATGTAAATATTTGCGGCCCATTATTAAGTTAATGGTGTAAAGGTTACACCAATCATGGGTCCAACCCATACTTGAATTTGGGCCCTTCTACTTTATATTTTCATTTATTAATTAATTTGGCCCAACGCTATTTTCCCCCGTTTAATACGTTCGTTTATCATAATATATGTTGGGCTTAGGCTTTTAAGCCCAACTTAGCCATGAGAAAAAGGGGAGGCTTAAAGCGTGATTACATACACAAAAAAGGGGAATGTGAACGCATGAACTTGCAACATAACGTTGGAACTACAAAACAGAAACTGGTGTACTTGCATAGTGGTAACATATACTTTGGTCATAAAGCATAAGTGACATGAATCAAACCATGTAAACTTGTAGTTAAGTTAAGAATATCACTATTGACACATAGGCTTAACTACAACATAAACCTATATTTTTATTCAGGTATAATGTCAAACATAAGCAAATCATGTTCATAAGATTACTACATGTTTAAAAGGTGCTTACTTTTGTTACTAACACAAAAGTATAGTTCAACTTAATCATGATTTTAAATCTATCCACATAACCATGGCATAAATATTTCTAACATGAAATCATGATTTTTACTTTAGTCATGCAAACTTGCAAAAGGGATTTTTGAATCTAACCTAGCTATGTACCACATATGTCATCATATAATTCTTGTTAACAATATAGACCTAACATGGATTTCATTTAGGCAAAATATCAATCATAGCCTAGTCATATTCATAAGTTTGCAAATAGGTTTTCTAGTACAAAAGCATGGCTTAATACATAGATCATTGTGCCAAAATTTCAACATAGTTTCATATGAACTATAATAACCCAAATTTGGTCCAATTACGTACAAAATGATTTATGTACAAAAATATACATTATGATGGCATAGTAGCAAAACCTCAACTTGCATGAATTCAATTAAACAACTATATACATGTAGCTTCAACATGAATTACATATTTTGAGAATATCTAAACGTATACTTGCATAAAACTACCGCAAACATGTAGTTTTTATAATGAATAACATACTTTGCGAATATCCAATCGCTATACAATATTCCAAATCAATAAGAATCATAGTAACGCACAAATATGAATCATTTATCACCACAATCAAGTATACAAACCAACACAGTTATTTGTTCATACCAAAATAATACTCTACTTACAATTGTGTGGCGAATTCTCCAATTTAGGAATTTGGAGATGCGATTCCTTGTTGATTTGATTTGATTAAGTTGCTTTATGCTTTAGAATTTTCCTCCTAATCCTCTCTCCAATTGGTGGCTACTCTTAGTCGTTCCTCAGCAACATGGTGGCCTTGTTCTTATTTTTGAATGAATAGACTAGGTTGAGTCTAGGGTCATTTTTATAGGGTTTATGAACTGATTAGGACCATCGATGTTGCTTGGATTGATCGTAGCCATTCATTCGAAAGAGAGACCAATTGGAGCCTGCCACCTAGCCCTAATTACAAAGCAGACCCCTGAAAATCGACCAACATAGAATAGGCCAGCCAGGTTGGGCTGGGTTCGACCTGGCTCTGGACCAGGTCGACAGCCCTGTCGACAGCCCTGTCGACAGCCCTGTCGACCTGGCTAGACCAGGTCGACAGCCCAGTCGACCTGGGTGCATTAGGCGGGAATTTTCCTGCCCTGGCCAATTGGGCCCGATTCTTAATTTTAAACTTGTTTTTCTGAGCTGTTTTATTCTGTTCGAATTTTAAACTTAATTCAGAAACTTCCGAAGGCCATATCTTCTTCATACGGACTCTGTTTTTCGAAAACTCGGACTCTATTTCGCGTATTTTTCCGAGACGAACGCAATGGCGTATCCCTTTTCCCTTAGTTCTTTGATTTGAAATTAATTATACTTTAATTTGTGAATTTCACAGTTATAGAATTCGCGGGGTGTTACATTCTCCACCACTTAAAAGGATTTCGTCCCCGAAATCTTCAAGTTAGGAGGAATGTATATCCTAACATCAAATCATCCATCTACTCATCCATCAAACACGAGCATCCATTGTCCTTAAAAGACTTCTAATGCTTCATGATCATATGCGAAGTGTGTGTGTACATGTACTTATCTAATGCAAAATCAGGCGGTCTACTGATTCAGTTGACCTCCTTAATGCGAATTATGAAAGTGCCATGAATCCATTATGTATGCAAATTTTCCTATTCATGATTCTACATGAGTGCACAATCATTCTATACAAATGCAACATCCATATGACAACACATTAGAGTTCAACCATATACAAATGCAAACATATATGCATATGCAATATGAAGTGACCGAGCCGATCTAAAACCTAGATTGTGTGTATATGCAACCACGAGCAACCACTAGCAATCACTTGCAACCACTTGCAACCATCATCCATAACATGTTTCAATTACATGTTTCCATCCAAAGGGTTTCTACCTAAAAGATAAGGTCGAGGAAATATACCTAAAAAGATAGATAAAAGCGCAACTTAAGGAAAAGGAAAGATCAAGGATGTACCCTCAAACCGAAAAGGGTAGGCAGTGCGTATTCTAGCTTCAGTTTCCCAAGTCGCGTCTCCCTCGGCGTTGCTCCACTGAACTTTGACGAGCTTGACTTCACGGTTGCGTAGCTTCTTCTCTTCCGTTCCTAATATGCGGGTTGGAACTTTTCTTATGGTTGCTTCGCGTTCCACTTCGGCCTCTTCGAGGATATTTGGCCCTACCACCTCAGCAGACTCATGTAGACATTTTCGGAGATGTGAAACGTGAAAAACGTTGTGGACTCCGGCCAACTTCTCGGGTAGCTCTAATCTATAGGCCATTTTCCCAATTTTCTCGATGATAGGGAATGGCCCTACGAACCTCGGTGCCAGTTTTCCTGTGGTTCCAAAACGAACAACGTTTCTTAGCGGTGATACCTTGAGAAAAACTCTGTCTCCAACCTCAAATTCAAGGTCGGTCCTTCTCTTGTCGGCATAGGACTTTTGTCTGTCTTGGGCCGTCTTCATCCTTCTTCGTATTAAGTATACTTTCTCTGAAGTCTCTCGGATCATATTTGGTCCAAGTATGAGCTTATCAGTAGACTCCCACCAACAAGTGGGCGATCGGCACGGTCTTCCATATAAAGCTTCGAAGGGCGCCATTCCGATGGTTGCTTGATAGCTGTTGTTGTAGGCAAATTCCACCAAAGGATGGTGGTCTTCCCATGTCCCTCCGAAGTCAAGGACGCATAGCCTTAAAAGGTCTTCCAAAACTCTGTTCACTCTCTCTGTTTGGCCGTCAGTTTGGGGATGATAGGCTGTGCTCAAGCATAACTGCGTTCCTACTGCTTCTTGCAGACTCCGCCAAAACTCACTGGTGAAGATGGGGTCTCGGTCACTAACAATGCTAGATGGTATTCCATGGAGTCGAACGATTTCCTTGAGGTAAAGTGATGCTAGGGATGAGGCAGTTCTTTTACTTTTGACAGGTAAAAAGTGGGCGCTTTTAGTAAGCCTATCCACTATTACCCAAATGGTAGTGTTGCCTCTCCTAGACCTAGGCAGCCCATCGATGAATTCCATTGAGATGCTATCCCACTTCCACTGCGGGACCTCCAGAGGATGTAGCAGTCCGCCAGGCTTTTTCTGTTCTGCCTTAACCTGTTGGCACACCATACACTTAGAAACGAACTCTGCCACGTCCTTTTTCATGCCGTTCCAGAAGAAAGTCCTTTTTATGTCTTTGTACATTTTATCTCCGCCGGGGTGTATCGTCATCTTGGAGTGATGTGCTTCCTCGAGAACCTTCTTTATTAAATCTTTTGTCTGTGGGACGCATAGTCTTCCGTCTCGCCTTAGCAAACCCTTATCGTCGATGGAGTATCTGTTGAGGTGACTTGAAGTCTCACCCCTAATTAGCCTATCAATTGTTTCCACAAGCTGAGGGTCTTCGCGTTGTGTTGTCCCTACTGAATCCACTAAAGTTGGGTGCACTTCGAGAGATGCTAGCAAGCCTGGTACGAAATCGGAGGAAGGCCTAAAGTCGAAGCTGGCTATAAACTCTAGGCTTTGTCTTTCAACAAACAACGGGCTTAGGGTCAATTTCTTTCGGCTCAACGCGTCTGCCACTACGTTGCCTTTGCCCGGAGTGTAGGAGATTTCGAAATCGTACGAGGCAAGAAACTCCATCCATCTTTGTTGCCTCAAGTTAAGATCCTTCTGCGAGAAAAGATATTTCAACGATTTATGGTCAGTGTAAAGTTCGAACTTCTCACCTAGGAGATAGTGTCGCCAAGACTTGAGTGCAAAGACGATGGCGGCTAACTCAAGATCGTGGGTTGGGTAGTTCTTTTCGTGCACTTTCAACTGCCTCCCACCATAAGCTACTACCCTTCCTTCTTGCATTAAGACGGCGCCTAGCCCTGTCCTACATGCATCCGTATAAACAGTGAACATCTTGCTCCCATCTTGCAGCGTCAAAACTGGGGCTGTTGTAAGAGCCCTTTTCAGTCGTTGGAAAACAAACTCGCAATCCAAATCCCAATTGAACACTAGATTCTTCTTAGTCAATTTCGTGAGCGGAGCTGAGATTTTCGCAAAATCCCTTATAAACTTTCGATAGAAACCTGCTAGTCCTAGAAAGCTTCGGACCTCAGTTGCATTCCTTGGTGTCTTCCAATCCTGTACCGCCACTACCTTAGCAGGGTCCACTGCTAACCCTTGTTTGGATACTATGTGCCCAAGGAACCTCACCTCTTCTCTCCAAAAGTGGCATTTGGAGAATTTGGCTTTTAGTTGATGGACTCGCAAAGTTTCCATGATTGCCCTTAAGTGCTGAGCATGTTCCTCTTCACTCTTTGAGAAGATAAGGATATCATCTACGAAGACCACTACGAATTTGTTGAGGAAATCTCTAAATACCCTACTCAACAGGTCCACAAAGTAAGCAGGTGCATTTGTCAAGCCGAAAGGCATGACAAGCCATTCAAAGAAACCGTCTGGGGTTCTGAATGCCGTTTTATCGATGCTATCTTCAGCCACCCTTAGCTGATGAAAACCGGTTGATAAATCGAGTTGGGAGAAAACAGACGCTCCTACAAGCTGGTCAAACAAATCGTCAATTCTAGGGAGAGGGTGCCTATTCTTTTTCGTTAGCTTGTTGAGCTCCCTATAGTCAACACATAGACGGAGTGAACCATCCGCCTTTGTAGCGAACACCACTGGAGCGCCCCATTCTGAAATGCTCCTCCTAATGAACCCCTTTTCTAGAAGCTCTTTAATCTGTTTACTGAGCTCTTTCCTTTCTCGTGGAGCCATGTGTCTAACGGGCAACACAACGGGCTTTGCATTATCTACAAGATATATGCGGAAGTCTATTTCCCGCTTCGGAGGCAAGCCCTTCACCTCTTCGAAGACATCCGGATATTCCCGGACCACTTTAACTGATTGCAAATTTTCAACAGAGGCATCTAGCGATTCAAGGTAACTAAGCATAACCGCGTATGAGGGATTACAAGAAATTTCCAAAGTATTACCGAGCTGGGTTAGGAGCCTAACAACCCTTTTCTCACAATCAAGGATGGCCCCATTACTGGATAGCCAATCCATACCCAAAATCAAGCCATACCCCGAAAAGCCCAAGACAAAGGCACTACATTGAAATTCTACACTTAGAATAGAAATTTTCAATCCCAAACAGATCATAGACAAATGAGCTGGGCCCCCAATTGGGTTTGAAACAATTAAGGGGTCCTCTACCATACTAGTTTTTAGGTGCAGAGATTCTACTAAAGCAGACGAGATAAAGGAGTGTGATGCGCCAGAATCAAATAAAGTGCGAACGGGGTGATCATAAAGATAAACTACACTTTCTACAGAAGTATTTATACCTCGCTGTTGCAGAGGTGGCGCTTCCAGCACATGAACCTGTGCCCCTGGGGTGGATCCAGCCCTCTGCCCCTGTCCTCGTTTCTTTGGGCAGTCCTTAGCCCTGTGGCCTGTCTCACCGCAAGAAAAGCACCCACCATTCTCCTTGGCCTTCTTTTTCCGGCAGTCCTTTACTAAGTGCCCCACTTTGCCACAGAAATTGCACTTCCTCTTCTCTTTGTTGCCTTTTCCGCCCTTCTTAAAGTCTGTCTTCTTAGGCTGCAAACCCTCTTTCTTCCCTTGAGAGCTTTCTGCCTTTGTCTCCTTCTTGCCCTTATCCTCTTCATTTAGCAATGCCATTTGCACTAATCTTTCATACGTGGCTCCCATGGGTATATGGGTCATGGCCAAACTGTGTAATGGCTCATTCAACCCTTTGACGAAATGGAGAGCCTTCTTGTGCGGGGTGTTGACTAGGTCAAGCCCAAACCTAGCGAGCTCATCGAACTGATTCACATACTCTCTGACTGTCTTGTCCCCTTGCTTAAGAAATAAGAATTTTTCCAACTGCAAACTTCTTTCCGCATCTGAGAGAAATTTAGTCTCAAACCTTGCCCTAAAGTCCTCCCATGTCTCCACTGGTCTTTCTGCATTAGTGACTTCCCACCAGTAGGAGGCCTCGCCCTTTAATAGCCATACTGCCAGTTGTACTTTTTGTCTATCTTCTACCTCAAAGATGATGAATAGGTCCTCAGTTTCTTTCAGCCAATTCCTAGCTGCCACGAAGGACTCAGTTCCATGGAAATCCTTTCCTCCCATAGCTTTAAAATCTTTACATATCTTAGCAAAAGTGTTTCCCCGTGGAAAAGGTGCCGCTGCAGCTGGATGATTTCCTGCAGCTGGGGGAGGAGGAACGGTAGGACCTGGCTGAGTGGCTCTTGCTTCTAAGAACCGTCTAAACCAACCAGGTATTGGCACCCCTTCTGGCAAGTTAAGTTCTTCGGACATGCTGAAACAAAAAGGATAGATTCAAAACGAAGGATAAGAGATAGTACCTATGGCTTTGGGGGGGGGGGGACTTTGCCTTTTTAAATTTTTTTTTTTTTTAAATGCTTCTTTAAATTTCCTTTTTGAAAATAATTTTTTAGAACTTTTTATCTTATCTGGTAAACCTATGCTCTGATACCAAGTGAAACACCCCACCTCCGTTAGGGTCACTCTCAAAGGGAATGCCCTAATTTTGGTTGAGGTTTATAAGTATAAGTCACAGATATACAAGACAGATATAAGAACACATATTTGTAAACAGCGGAAAAACAACAACTTTTATTTCATAAAAGCAAATACGTGTTACAACAACATCACCATGATTGTCTTACATCCTTTCCAAAAACATAACATAACATTTTCATAATCTGTCTTGATTACATTATTTAAAGAAGCATAAAGAAATCATAGATAAACTGCAAAAGCCCCATAGTGGTTGTCCAAAGCCATAGTTCAAAACGAAAAGGTCCAAGCAATACATTTCTCCTCTTCAAGCTGGATGTTAAGGCTGGTCAAGCTGCAGTGTTCCCTCCCTGTGGACCTGGGGGGGGGGGGGAACGGAAGAAAAGAAGACGAAAGAAAAGTAGAGTCAGACATAAAGCCTGAGTAAGTCTAGGACTATTCTGTCTATGAATAAAGAACTGGGTATGATAAGTATAAACAAGAAGTGGGAAAGCACTATAAACTTGGTTAAGTTGTCTAGGGTCGAATATACTATCGTACCCCATGTTAATCTCTGAACCCATATAAACTAGTTCCCAACTGGCACCCCATAATCAGGGTGAAGTGATCCATTCTATGATGATCGGCTCCTACTCGCATAGTTACATGTGTCTTACGGCCCCCGATGTTGTAGTTACTTATGCTGGTCCCACCATGGGGTGTATCAAGTCCCATGGTGGCGGCCCGACACAATCCTAGAAGGCACAGGTATGCTACTGGTGTCCAGTGCCTTATTTTTCTGTGCCGGAGTGTGTGCACGCCCGCACCCCGTTAGAACCTACACTGCTACACCACCGCCGTCGATTTGACCTCTTACAATCAGCCCAGTAATCGTGCCCCACCCTGCCTAGTTTCAGGGTATCCTGATACACCTTCTAGGGTTACTGCTGAAAAGGGTCCCCCGTTACTAGGTTTTCTATCTCTAGCCAACATGCTAAGTTGGTTAAGTGTTTTCTAACCTAACCCCCCACCAGTCCGTTTAGTTTAGCATGTTCCATTTTGATTAAGTCTTTAGTTCACTTAATCCTAACAATCCTGACTCAGCCTTAATTATCTATTAAAGCCTTGACCTCTCACATTAGACAGGTATTGTTATGGCTGCCTGTTGCCGGTTGGTTCCGGGCAGTCTTACGCCACAACTCAGTCTAACCTCGGGTCCTTATTGGGCTCCATGTTTAACCTCCCACATTGGATAGGTATTGTTGTGACTACTGGACAGCCGGGCGGTTCCGGGCAGGTTTACATCACAACTCAATCCAACCTCGGGTTAAACACATCGTATGTTCTACATTTACATATTTTGTCTTTCTTCTTTATTTTCTTATATGTAAATATTTGCGGCCCATTATTAAGTTAATGGTGTAAAGGTTACACCAATCATGGGCCCAACCCATACTTGAATTTGGGCCCTTCTACTTTATATTTTCATTTATTAATTAATTTGGCCCAACGCTATTTTCCCCCATTTAATACGTTCGTTTATCATAATATATGTTGGGCTTAGGCTTTTAAGCCCAACTTAGCCATGTGAAAAAGGGGAGGCTTAAAGCGTGATTACATACACAAAAAAGGGGAATGTGAACGCATGAACTTGCAACATAACGTTGGAACTACAAAACAGAAACTGGTGTACTTGCATAGTGGTAACATATACTTTGGTCATAAAGCATAAGTGACATGAATCAAACCATGTAAACTTGTAGTTAAGTTAAGAATATCACTATTGACACATAGGCTTAACTACAACATAAACCTATATTTTTATTCAGGCATAATGTCAAACATAAGCAAATCATGTTCATAAGATTACTACATGTTTACAAAGGTGCTTACTTTTGTTACTAACACAAAAGTATAGTTCAACTTAATCATGATTTTAAATCTATTCACATAACCATGGCATAAATATTTCTAACATGAAATCATGATTTTTACTTTAGTCATGCAAACTTGCAAAAGGGATTTTTGAATCTAACCTAGCTATGTACCACATATGTCATCATATAATTCTTGTTAACAATATAGACCTAACATGGATTTCATTTATGCAAAATATCAATCATAGCCTAGTCATATTCATAAGTTTGCAAATAGGTTTTCTAGTACAAAAGCATGGCTTAATACATAGATCATGGTGCCAAAATTTCAACATAGTTTCATATGAACTATAATAACCCAAATTTGTTCCAATTACGTACAAAATGATTTATGTACAAAAATATACATTATGATGGCATAGTAGCAAAACCTCAACTTGCATGAATTCAATTAAACAACTATATACATGTAGCTTCAACATGAATTACATATTTTGAGAATATCTAAACGTATACTTGCATAAAACTACCGCAAACATGTAGTTTTTATAATGAATAACATACTTTGCGAATATCCAATCGCTATACAATATTCCAAATCGATAAGAATCATAGTAACGCACAAATATGAATCATTTATCACCACAATCAAGTATACAAACCAACACAGTTATTTGTTCATACCAAAATAATACTCTACTTACAATTGTGTGGCGAATTCTCCAATTTAGGAATTTGGAGATGCGATTCCTTGTTGATTTGATTTGATTAAGTTGCTTTATGCTTTAGAATTTTCCTCCTAATCCTCTCTCCAATTAGTGGCTACTCTTAGTCGTTCCTCAGCAACATGGTGGCCTTGTTCTTATTTTTGAATGAATAGATTAGGTTGAGTCTAGGGTCATTTTTATAGGGTTTATGAACTGATTAGGACCATCGATGTTGCTTGGATTGATCGTAGCCATTCATTCGAAAGAGAGACCAATTAGAGCCTGCCACCTAGCCCTAATGACAAAGCAGACCCCTAAAAATCGACCAACATAGAATAGGCCAGCCAGGTTGGGCTGGGTTCGACCTGGCTCTGGACCAGGTCGACAGCCCTGTCGACAGCCCTGTCGACAGCCCTGTCGACAGCCCTGTCGACCTGGCTAGACCAGGTCGACAGCCCAGTCGACCTGGGTGCATTAGGCGGGAATTTTCCCGCCCTGGCAAATTGGGCCCGATTCTTAATTTTAAACTTGTTTTTTTGAGCTGTTTTATTCTGTTCGAATTTTAAACTTAATTCAGAAACTTCCGAAGGCCATATCTTCTTCATACGGACTCCGTTTTTCGAAAACTCGGACTCTATTTCGCGTATTTTTCCGAGACGAACGCAATGGCGTATCCCATTTCCCTTAGTTCTTTGATTTGAAATTAATTATACTTTAATTTGTGAATTTCACAGTTATAGAATTCGCGGGGTGTTACACCGCATGTCATGGAACAGGTTTACTCCCATGAATACTGGTTTAGATTCATAAAACAATGCAATGCTTTTCGAAAAATGAAGCTATTATAAGACTCATGTCCCATCACACAATGCAACGCAAGCCGGAGGATTGAGTTTTCTCTTATAATAGCCAAACATGCTCAATACGTTATAAAGCAAATCATTTTGATGTTACTATAAGTGCATAGTGTCAAAAACAACTTCAAATATAAATGTATCAATCCTAGACGACATAGGTACCATATATTATATCGTCATATATAGGTTTACAACTAAAACCAAAAAGTCGAGTATTGGAAATTGGATTTCCATCATGAGTCAAGGCGAGGGATGTATCCTTACCAGTTTTGAGACACTCTAGCAAATGCCTCAGGAATCACACTCTTGTGAGCCCTTAGATCTTCAGGGCCGGTCCTCTCTTACTTTTGAGGATTGGTTATTCCTGAACATATGTTTCCCAGTCCTATCGGACATATGTCTAAGCCTTTTAATCGGCTCAATATCCGAGCCGCCTCATAATCCATCATCCACATAAGTAAAAATGTCTGGGCTCCATACAATGACACCACTTCTAGCTAGAAAGAAATGCATGCACTCCCTGCAGTCACTATCCCATTTTTGACTCGTACCGGCACTACACCAGAAATCCTGTTTTGCCACGGCTTTGGGCCGTGGCTAATTAATTTTGCCACGGCTATAGACCGTGGCAAAACAGGGTGTGGCAATTTTTTGCCATGGCTCAAAGCCTTGGCACAATCATATTTTGCCACGGTCCATAACCGTGGCAGATTGCGGTTTTGCCACGGCTTTAGTCCGTGGCAAGATAGGATATTGCCATGGCCCTGAGCCGTGGAAATATGTAATTGTAACTTTCTATGCAGTTTTGCCATGGTTTTAGACCGTGGCTAAATTCAACTGAAAATACTGCATACTACCCTCTACCTGAGACATAAAACTCCTATTTAAACAAAATACAAGCATATTATAACCAGCAACATAAATTTATGAACATATCCATCAACATAAATTGTAATCTTCAAAGTTCAACTAAATAATTCATACTTCATAGTTTGCAATATATCCAAACTAAAAACTACATAGTTCAACTTCAATTCATAATTTGCATCAACAATCCAAATTACAAACCCTTACTTCAAAGTTCATATTACAGACTCTTACTTCAATGTTCAAATTACGGACCCTTACTTCACATGATAAAACCGTCCAAAGCTCCGCTGAAAACCTCCATCATTGCGTTGCATGTTCACCCTGCAACACGAAAAAAAAATTGTTACTAAACTAGAAAACCATCATGTTGTGTTATATCGACTCATAGCGTATCTTTTTTTTTTCTACTCAAACAAATTTACCATTAAAAGTTCTGTCCAGGAGCATATTTATAAGTGTGGTTTCTGACTATAAATTCCAACTCCTACGTATGTATATTCCCAACATAGATACAACTCACCTGAAACAAAATTCAACTTCAAAGATCACATATTAAAATAACCCCCCAAGAATTTTAAAGACAACACATATATCCATTATACTGTGATTAAAAAAAACAAGAAATAATAACATCTTCAAGTGACATGCCACATAAAATATAGATGTGGTGGTGTTTCACGTTTGACGCTCAGTTTCTCGTTTCCAAGTCATTAGAGACACAGTTGCTTGGGTACTAAAATAAAAGATATGTTTATAGCTTACTTCGGGGAAGACCTGAAGATTAAAGAATGACAACAAGCCACGTATAATAACATATTTTTACAATAAGATTTCAATGAAACCTATTTTCAAAATAAGTTTTTTCAACAAGCCTATATCTAAAATTTGTCTGAATGAAATGTTAGGAACATTGTGCGGAAGTTGCGGACAAGTAATAACAACCATCTTTAACTGCCAATAGGCTTGCATTCGAAATGCGATCAAGTTTTATGTTTCCTGTGATCACTACTAGGATGGCACATTTAAGGCACTGTCAACCCATCTTGAAATTAATGACCCATTGTATATTGACTCCAAACAATTTGGTCTAAAACAAATTGTTCAGTCATTCTTGTTATTGTGTTTTTGTATGTTCGATCGGACATTGGAGCCTTTTTTTTGCTGCAGTAAGTCTCTCAGCAATGAGTTTTCCAATAGCGCATAGTATTCGCCTTTTGTTGAAGGACTTTTTGACATGATGTAATGATTTCCCAAATATTGTTACCATTGCAGCATGTTAAATAGATTGGTTTCGGCAACTCACACAGAAATATGTTTCATACTACTATTTTGTGTTATAACATGAAGATTTTGATGTGCTGTATTTAGTAACACAAATTTAGAGCGCTCTTCTGGTCTCAAATAATGAATCTGCAGCAGAGAAAAAAGCTTTTATTCAATAAACACGAATCATTTCTTTCTTAGGTATCATGCTTCTGTTTTTGACTGATATGTAGGCTCAGGGTTTTGTGCTAGTGGAAGAGCTTGAACAGAGGCTTTCATGGCCATATGGCCGAGCCATTAATGCTCTCGAGACTTTATTGAAGGTGATTTATTACTTGTGTTGGTAACACTTCTTTGTACTTTCGGCGAAGATTACATGTTTTGCGTAGTCAGTGTGTGCGTGTGTCTAACTTTTAGAGAGCAAGCATTTGACAAGTATTTAGCCTTTTGATTTAAATACTAGCAAGTAAGTTCGTAGGTTGCAATCAACATTCTATTATTCTAGCAAGTAAGTATTTAGCCTTTTCGGCGAAGAAACTCGTCAACAAGGGATTACTCCCATATTCACTCTAATTTCGTCATTTTAGCCGAAATGTTTCTCGGTAAAGTACCAAAACTGATTTTGAATATATTAACACTTTTAATGTACAAAAGCAAATTATGCTTGCAGGAGGGACTTGCTATGATTGATGACGGGCACAGAGATGGGAAACGCAAATACTGGTTTTCTGTGTGTGCCTTCCATCTCTTCTGGAGCTACTTCTGAAGCTTTGAAGCTTTAATAATCATTTTTCTCCAAAAATACTATTATATTACGATGATTGTAATATCAAATAAATATTTTTACTTGTATCATAAATGTCGTTATGTAGAAATGTAAACAGACAATGGACTGAGCTATTTTTATATGTGTTTAACAAAGGGGTTTTTATTAGCTTTTGTGACTAAGTAAAAAATATTATTTGACATCATAATTCGCTGTCTCTTCCTCTTTTCTTTCGATTGTCAATCCGACCCCATGCTTATGTTATTGGTTAAATGCTTTGATCTTCCTACAGGACTCCCTTAACTCATACTCGAAGCTTATTTTTTAGTTTCACAGAATCCGAAGATGATTTTGATGACACAACTGACACCGGCAGCATGAGCTGCTCTAGCAGTCCATATAGTTACGACAACGACGTGCACAAGTTTACAGTTAAAGTGTAAATGAATACAAGCCGTGAAAGTTTTCTATATAAAAAGTTATGTTGGATTTTTCTGTTATTTCAAGTCATTTTTCTCTTGTCAGTTCAGATGGTGCTACAAAACTAGTTCAATTGGGAGAAATAACCCAGCAATAATGTATGCATATGACATTACAAAAATATATTTAGAAATCTGTATTTATACTAGTTAAATATTATTAGATATCCATTTGGCGAAACTATATTCATGTGCCAAACCGAGAAAAAAAAATCTGGAAATCAAATACTCAGACGATATTAGATTAATGTAAAGCGGTTCAATCAAATGTATGCAAATTCCTCTTTCGACATTTAAACAAACTGCTTTTACACTAGCTGCAGACCTTAGTTTTGAAGCCTTTTAATTTGCATGTCTTACCAGTTTTGGTTCAAAACCTTTTAATTTGTATGTTGATTGATCTGTAGTCTTTAAGTGCATTCGATTTCATTTATACATCCCTCTTGAAAAACATTTTGTTTTGCATTGAGATCAAAACCCATCAGCTGTAATTTAAAGAAAACCATATTTTTGTCAAATACTGACCAGTTGTTAAACTGTATTTCTATATTGCACTTTATATCGCTGCTTCTAATCAATCTACGGATTCGTTAAGTTGGAATTAAGTAGGCTTAGCAGATTTAATCTATCCATTCAAATAGATACGCTAACAGCTGGTTAAGCTAATGAAAACGGGAACTAGAGTCTTTTGCTGACTTACTCTAATTTTGCGATAAATTTCATGCTTTTCAAGTTCAATACACAGTACCTTCATTCATACACATATATAGCAAAGGGCTTTATAAGTGCATTCCACTACATGTTTTACGACTCTTTACCCAAAAATCCCATTCATAATTTAATCTTACACAAAGCTGAACAAGGAAAATAATAATTATCTACATAACTAAGTCCTAAGACAACTAATGCTAATTAGAGAGATGAGGAGCTGATTTGTAGGAGTTAAAATTGCAACGGTAGAAATTCATTACGAGATATAACGGTGATATAAGGAGTAAAAGCGGAGCATTAACTATGCAGGTTTCAACCTAATTAATCAAAAAGTAAACAATTTTAAATTTCCTTAAAAAATAGCCATTTAAAGCAACCATAAAAAAAACATTTTAAAACGTCAAATTTGTTTCAACAAGCATCAGATTTGCATCCTATAGGACGAGTAACTAATTTTGCATCCTCGTTTCGTGTTTGGGTTGGACCATCTAAAACTGAGGATTACTGTCATATATCAGAGGATTACTTACAGAGCTACCGTTCTGTAAAAACTGAGGTCGGGAGGACGTAGCAACTGTGTTGTTCAATGCAGACCTATCCGGTGTTGGTCTCATTGTGTTTTGTTTTAAAAACAAAACTACTGTCAGGATTCAACCAGCCTATTCAATGTAGACTTATCCGGTGTTTACTCCCATTGTGTTTCCATTTAAACCAGCCTTTACTGGTTTCAAAAAAAAAAAAAAAAAAAAAAAAACAATACTCGCGGAAAGACATTATTAGTTTGAAGATACTAACATTAAAATAATGTCAGTATCTTTCAAAGAACCGACAATACCCCTAACAAACTTGAGTCAATAAATGATCAAAGGCATATACTGAAGTGCAATAGAAAAGTCATTTTGAAATACTTCTGTAGCAAGTAGTAAAGATGTTAAATAAAGAAGATGGATATTTTTAAAAACACCAAACAAAACTCTAAAAAAGACCTATGACATAATCGTCAAATTACCATGGAAATGTTTGTCAATTCTTTGAAGATACTGACATTATTTTAATGCTGGACTGAAATTGCCGTCCTTGCCTAAGTATTATCATATACTAAACAAACTTTCCTTTGCTGTGTCATCATTTTCTTTTCATGGCAGATCCTGATTTTGGTTCCTTTTCCTCCATCAGCTCTGTTGTCATATAATGTTAACAACAGCTTGATGACAACAATTTTTTTCCTTTTAAATTTTCTATTAATACGTACATATATTTTTGGTAGTATGTTCAAAAAACAAAATACAAGTTCCGATTCTACTAATCTTTTGCATTCAAGTTAAAATCCCTAAAAATTGAGACACGCATTCAAGTCAAAATCCCTAGAAATTGAGACAAGGGTGCCGATCCAAATTTAATTTTATCTTAAATCATGTCAACGACGAAGTGGTCCAAATCTGTGATTTTTCTATATAAGTGTACTTGGTTGATTATCATAGTTTAGATGCTAAAATGATTGATTTTTGTATGATTGGCCGATAATATGCTAGTCTATTACAGAAATGATTCATGTAAAATGTGCGTTTGCCGATAATGGTGTATACGGTTTGTTGGCCTATTTGAAATTGAATAAAGATGGTTTAAAACGACTTATAATTGTTTAATAAAAATTAAAACTTATTTTGGAATATTATGAAAAAAATGGAAAAATAAATATAAATGAATGCATCTTGTTTCGGCAGTTCGCGATTTCATGGTCGAAAATGTTAAACAAATGTATAAATAAAATATGTCATAATATTTTAAAATAGTAAATTTTCAAACTTTTTTATCTTTTTTTAAAAATGACGTTTAATTAGCAAAGTTTGAGATACGACTAAAATCAAGTTTTCAGAATCCTCGTGTTTTGACATTTTGGAGGATATGGTTTTCAGCTTTTAAATTTTGATATTTTGTCATGGTGTTTATATTAATATGCATGGAAACCTTTGATAAGCACGGTATGCAATACTTTTTGGTCATGCCACTAATGAATGCGATACACACTCCGGAAAAGCTTAAAAAAGATGCGTGTGAATATAGGAAGAATCAAGGAACTATTCAGGCAACACAATATGAATAGACATTTTTGAAGTTCCAATCAAGCTTAAGCAGAAGGAAAAAATTTGGCAAAAGAAAGTGCACAAAGAAAAAGGGAAAAACAAAGAATAGCAGCAACTATAAACAGAATGTGAAATGAATCAAAGTGATGAGAATATTAATGTCAAAGCAAATGCAGTTACCCCTAATTTGAATACTTATAAGATTTATGAGAAATGAAGAGACATTACTTTTGATTTTTCAAATAATCCGTTTGCAGTATTACATTATTTAGAGGAGGGGGAGTGATGATAAACCAAGTCAAAATGAAGTTAATGTTATCAATGAACAAGCAATGGAAAAGCACATGAAAACATTCCAATTTATACTCCTCTTTATTTAGAAATATCTTCATCTAAAAACAAGTAATATTCCACTTATGAGAAAATTTTGAAACAACCACTTAATGCTTCTTCTTATTGACTGGTTTAGTTAATAAAGGGGAGGTCCTGCCTAATCATAATCAATCTCCTGACATGCACGCTGTGCATGTTCCTCCATTGTTATTGATTCCCTTTATTTCGGCAATTATTTGAGTCCAACAAATCAAATATATACTCAATCCACTTTATTTGTTCTAGTAATTCCTTTTTCTAAAAATCAGTCTTCCCAATCTCCTAATTCTAGCTCCATTCCTTTATGTTCTTATTCTAAACTCAAACCTCTAGAAACATCACACTTTTTTCTCCAAATCAATACCATTTGAAAAAAATCACAATCTTCTCCCGTGGCCAAATGTGGATTTAAAACTTAATTAAATTTTATAAGGTGGCAAGTCCATTGTCTTTCAAAGGTGATCGACTTGATCTCAGCGAGGGCACGAATTTCTCTACTGCTCAAATTCTTTCTGGCATTTCTTCATTAAAAGTCATAGACCCTAACCCTTACATCGACGAAAAGTTCCAATTCATTTTTGACGACTTATGATTTGCTTTTAATATATCATGAACTAAATAAATAACATTTTTTCTTGCGTTAGCGATTGATTCTCCTCTTCTAAATACATAAAGTAGTACTAAAAAGTTGAATATTTCCTTAATTTATAATTTAGAATGTTCACGAAGCTGTGTTTAAAAAGAAAAAATAACGTATTTTGACAAGATTGAGAAGTAAGAGCTACATAGGCTGATAAGTATATTGTGGTCTTCCTAATTTTATTAAATTTCGGTCATTTAAGAAAAGAGTAGATTGTTGGCTTTAGCATTACTGAAACTTTCTCGAAACAACACAACCTATGACAACGAAAAAACAAGCATTGAGATGGAAAACATAGTCGAGCAAGTGATATATGTAAATACATACATACCTGGCTTATGCGTCTACAAATATTTAATCATATTCTTTGGATGACACACATATCCACCAATTCCAACTTCGCCAAATGTCAAAGCAAGAGGATGATTTGGTTTGCTTGTTCTCTCTTGTGGTAGCCGTATATTGTCCACAACCAATTTCTCGTATCCTGGAGGTACAACTTTTCCATGTATAATGGAGGCAGTCGAATCTCTGCATACAGTGGTTGTGCCAATGATCTCTAGGTCAATACTCATAATTTCGCATTTCTGATTCGACAAACTGGATGAATTCAATGAATTGGGAAAATTATTATTCGGCATTCTTCCAATACTATCGTGAGGGGTACCACTACTTCCTTCATTTGCAGCAATGTCTGATATATGATTTTTTTGACCCCCGCATCGTCCCGTCATCAAGTCAAGGATCGAATTCAACTTCCCTTCCATATTATCCATCCTTAAATTCAAGTAATCCGGGCCTCCTTGAGACTTTTTAAGTTGTTTTCTCGCAATATTTGACGCTTTAACTTGTGTTCTTGATATTTTGGCTCCAATACTTCGAGTGCGACCTTTTTTGTCCTTCCCAAACACTTGTGATATGATATCTTCATCCAATGTCAAATCTTCTTCATCACCATCATCGACTAACTCCTTTGCCTTTGCAATTTTTTCCTAAAATAACAATATTACTTGAGATGTTATTTATTATGAAAATTTATTGAACAACTGAATTATTATTTGTTTAACTTACAAAGTTTACAGAAGCCGAATCTGATATAGTACCATCTTTTTTTGTGTGAGCTCTCTCCCATACTTCACGACGTGTGATTTCTTTTGTCGGATTTTCACTAGCCTGCAAATTTAAAAAGCCTTACATATAAGTATAGGAATGCATATCATTAAAACATACAATAACGAAAGAAAATGCTTCAATAATTTTGATCGTAGATTGCAAGGGGATTATGACATTGCCTCGACTATATGAATATCTTTGTTAATAAATTAACATTAATAATTAATGGATAATCTAGAAAGGGTACATACCATTTCATGTTCTATAACGGCGTGACTCGTACGTTCAGTATGACGGCCATATCTATAAAGTGATCTGTTTTTTTTTTGCCTTTATCTCTTCTTTCCTTTGCACTAGGTGTTGCTTCATTTTTCAAAAACATATCCCAATCTTCTTGTTTGATAGCCGGTGGACAGTTCTTCAATCTATCTTCTATTTATCATAATAGCGTGTCCTCAAATCGCTTTTGTGTTTCCTAAATGACTCGGACATTTTTTTAAAATCAAGTCTTTTGATTCTGGATCTAGATCGAAGAATGTCTGTGAAAATAATAGTAATAGTGAAATTAATAGTGAAACAAATATAACAAAGGGATGTCCTATGAATTTACAATCTGTCTTAACAATACTATGCATAAGGAACATATTGTGAATAACAAGGTGTGACAGTTGTATTCAGATACAAGGGGAAAAAAAAAACTAACTCATGCAAATGCAAGAAAAGTATACATAATCCTTAAAAGAAATATAAACTTAATTTAACCACTGATATAAATTAATTTACTTACTTTACAAGAGAAATTATATTAAGTATACATAATGCAAACAAGTAAGAACTGTATATATTTTCATTCTTCAGTATCAATTCTTTTTTAATAAGGTCATATAGTCTGAAATTTAATTTAAAATCTCATGGTGTAAGTAAATCAATTTACTGAATAGAATCCGCCTTCCAAAAAAAAAGTAATTTTTAGTTGGTTGACTTTTTTTTCTACTTCAAGTGAACAAGGGGATAAAACAAAATTTCAATATAAAACTAAATACACACAAATTAATTTTAGCTTACCAACAATTCTTTCCAAACGTCCATCTTATATTTGTCAGGTACATTAATCCAATTTTCGTACGAAATAGGCAAATGGATTCGCACCAATTTACCAATTTGACTGCTTATTTTTCCAGCATTCTTTGAAACAGGAACACCTAATGCATTTATCTCCACTTTTTCAGGTTGTGTAGAGGATGATTGCACTGAATGGTTTGATGGTTCTACAGGCTCTGACATTGTTACTATCTTCTTGGTTGTAATCCAAACTACCAAGACCACCTGCAACAAAAAAACAATCCAAATTTCAATGAGATATGACAAACTTGTTAATTTCATGTAAAAAGAGGTAACTAAATAAAGCATCCCAACTATCCTCGTTGGGATGATCGTTTTAGTCAATGCTACTATAATCTACTAGTGTACAACAACAAAAACATAATATAAAATCGAATAGAAACAGATTATAATATTTAACAAAAACTGAGCAGTTCACGAAAATGCAATACGTTAAATATTGGAGCAAAATAGTATCATCAAACCAGATAGTATGTATACAATCATTCAAAGAAGCAGTTTTGATATATTTATTCACTCATACATGTTTATGTGTACATGGTACAATGTGCAAGGTCAAAGAGCAGGGTGCACCATCTTAAATGAAGCAAAAGCATATAATATTGACATATGCATTTAAATTTTCTGATGAAGCTACAACTTGGGCTACTTCACCTTCACATTCAACTTGATTAAAATAACAATTCAATACAATTCAATTAAGAAATTCTAAATTCAATCACGCTTGAAATTCAATACAATTCAATTATGAAATACAACTCATATTAACATATGCATTTGGTAAGATCTTCTAATTTTTTATTGTCTTCAAAAGCTGATTGATAAACCGTAGGAAACTCAATGTCGTCCACAGTTGTAGTCAACCATTTTGGTGTGTGCAAAACCACAAACCAATCGTTGCTTTTTAAATCTTTGGAGTAGAACACTTGACTCGCTTCTGATGCAAGAATGAACGGCTCATCATTTACTCTATCTTTGGTTTTTAATTTCTCTAAGTTAACCATAATCAAATTAGAAATATGATCTATCTTGCAACCATTGACTTTATCTTCGACCTTTATCCAATCACAATAAAAAACCGTTTGTTTGAAGTCGATGTAATCTAATTCAATTATATGTTGAATAACTCCATAGTATATTGTTTCCGCTTCCTTGTAATTTTTATCTTTTCCGCTCGCTCTAAATTTTGTAATTGCTCTCATACAAACACCGCTATCTTGTGTTACCATTCTTTCTTCATAACTTTTTGGGGAAAATACGAATCCATTCACTTGGTACTTCATATAACTACGTGCCTTGAACTTCGGCCCGTTCACCAACCTCCAAAGAGTTGAATCATCATTACTAGTCTTCACCAGCTAAAAAAACAATAAATGAAAAGCATGACCGTGATGGTGTATGATCCACTTAAATACACTTGAATATATAAGATAATGTAATACCTCATCACGTAGCCATATAATAAAACTACGACAAGTTTCCACGGATGTAACGCTACTTCGAGATTGAGATTTAACATTTTTCACATAAATGGTATACTTCCTATGATAAACATTTCAAAATGAATATAGGAGCAAATTTACAATAATGAAAACTTAGGATAGACTAGTGAACTTACTTCTCCCATTCATCCAATCCATCGTGCTTATAAAGGACCCATCTACGAACTTGTTCAAACTGCACCTGGGTTAAGATTATATCTTTACCATTATCTAGAGGCATCTCATCAGCAAACTCGTCGTCTTCATCTAAAAACGCTTCACGGGTATGTTTATGAGTGCCGTCACCTCCTTTTGGCATATACTCCATGCAGTAATAACAAGCTTCTTGTACAATATATCCTTCTGCAATACACCCTTCAATATATCTTCTGTTGCGCACGTATCCTTTATATATTTTCATCAACCTATGTAGGTAATCAATTCTAAATAACTTGTATCCATTTAAATCGAATTATGGAGAATAGAACTAAAATTAGTAATTTACCTTTCAAAGGGATACATCCTTCTATATCTAACAGGACCGCAAACCAATGCTTCATCGGCTAAATGAACCATAAGATGGATACTGATATCAAAAAATGCAGGTGGAAAATATTTTTCAAACACACACATCGCTTCTACCAAACTAGCTTTTGCTTGCAAAAGATGTTCTCTATTAATCACCTTTGAGCACAAAATGTTAAAGAACAGACTTATACGGTGTACTGCATTACACAAATCCTTATGTTGTGCATATGAATGTTGAAGTAATACCGGAAGTAATTGTTGCATTATAACGTGATAATCATGCGACTTCATATTTGTTAGTTCAAGAGGATTGAAGCTCACATTGTTGTGGAAGTTAGAAGAGAATTTACTAGGTACTTTCAGGTTTTTCAAAATGGTGCAAAACCGTATCTTTTCTTCTTTGCTTAAAGTGAAAGCTGCCTCTGGTATAGTTATTTTATTTGTTTCACGGTCTTCCCTCACCCACAATTTTTGTTTTATACCCATTATTCTCAAGTCCTTGCGTGCATTGATGCTATCTTTTGATTTCTCCTTGTTACTCATAATCGTGCTGATGAGATGCTCAGTGACATTCTTCTCTGTATGCATCACATCAACATTATGTCGAATCAAATTTGCTTTCCAATATGGAAGATCAAATAAGATAGACCTCCTATACCATGCAGAAGTACTGTTAAGGTCTTCATCATCGGTTTTCTTTTTTCTTTTTCGACCGATGTCTGGTTTTTTACCAACTTTCATCTTGATATTAGCTACTTTTTCTTCAACTTGATAACCATTCAATGGCCATGGAGGACGGCGATATTCTTGTTCGTTATTAAAGTTTGCCTTATCATCTCGAAACTTGTGTTTGACAGGAAGAAATCTTCGATGTCCCATATAACACATCTTCTTACTTTCAGGAAGATAATAAGAACAAGTATCTTCCCCACAAATAGGACATGCAAAATAACCATGAGTTGTGCATCCCGATAAAGTCCCGAATGCAGGATGATCATGAATTGCCCACAACATCCTAGCCCTCAATGTAAATTCTGCATTATTAAATGAGTCAAATGCAATGAATCCTTCCCATAACTGCTTTAACTCATCTATCAATGGTTGTAAATAAACATCGATATCCTTTCCCAGTTGTTTTGGTCCGGAAATCAATAATGTCAACATTGAGAACTCTCTTTTCATGCACATGGATGGAGGAAGATTATAAGGTACTATAATTACTGGCCAGCAACTATAACGACTAGATAGAGATTTATATGGACTGAAACCATCTGTTGCTATTCCAAGCGTGACATTTCGTGATTCAGCAGCAAACGTTTGATCAAATGAGTCTATAGCTTTCCATTCGGATGTGTCACGTGGATGACGCATTATATTTGAATCAGACTTGGCACGAGCATGCCAAGTCATAGCATCTGCTATCCATGGTATGGTATACAGTCTCTTCAATCTAGAAATTAAAGGAAAATGTCTCAACGTCTTTTGAGCTATTTTGGTAGCTTTTTTATCATTGTTGAATGATGTCCTATATCTTGGTTCGTTGCAAATTCTACAAGAAACTTTACTTGCATCATCTTTCCAGTATAAAATGCAGTCATTAACACATGCATCATAAGTTGTGTAATCCATTCCAACTTGTTTAATCACCTTCTTCATGTCAGAGTATTTTGTCGGCAGTGTGTTACCTTCTGGGAGTAACTCCCTTATAAATTCGAGAAGTGCAGTCACACCATTGTCGGAAAAACTGTATTGAGTTTTCAAACTGTTCAGTTTCACAGTGGCATATAATTTTGTTATCCCTTTAGGACATGAAGGGTATAATTTCTCTGTTGCACTATCAAAAAGTGATTTGTACTTTCCACTTTGATTGGCCGACCAATCGACATCAGCTGTAGACCGCTCCTCAATATTATCGTGCGACAAACCGAATGGGTGAAAATGATGAAATCTATTTTCATCAATGACCAAGTCTTCCATCCTATGATGTTAGGCTCATCAATATTTATGGCTTGACTAGCGGATTGTTTTTGCTTCTCTGTCGACTCTTCTCCATGAAAACGCCAAACGGTATATGATTGGAGAATTCCATGTCTGAGCAGATGATAATGAATGTCTTCTAATTTAATCTTCATTTTCATATTTTTGCACTGTGTGCAAGGACAAGAATAGACTTCCTCATTACCACCATTTTCTGCAATGAAATCAATAAACTTCCGAACTCCTTCTATATATCGTGGGGTTCTTCGACTAGATTCTTGCATCCACTGTTTGTCTATACTTAAAGACATATTGTCCTGTTATATCATACAATCGAACACATATGAACATGAATAGTAGTTCAACAGAATGCACATGTGCAACTATACGCACAATGGCATGCATGAAATCAACAAAGAAATTGTATATCCATTTCATAGCTATAATATTCCATAAGCATGAATTTGTCATCAAAGAATCATGGATGATAACCATTTAAATTTTAAATATACCTATTTAAATTTTAAAATTTTAAACTATCCAAACATTAAATCCTTTAAATTATACCCTAATAACATATTAAGGATGTTTATGTTAGAAATTTTGTTTTTCTACTTAATTAAGGCTGTATTGTAAGGGTGGGTACGGAAAATTTCCGTACCAACCAAGACTTTCCGTTTCATCCGGTTGTTGACGGAATGACACAACATGTTTCATATTCCATACGGCGAACTTTGGAATTCCGTCAGGCAGAAGTAGGAAGAAACGAAAGAAAATGTCTCAGTTGTATTGTATGAATTATAAATAAAAACTATGAATCTGCATTGTATGAGGCAACAAAACAAAACTATGAATCAGAATAAAAAATCACTAAGCTACATAAAAAATTACGCTGCTCAACTTTAAGAGTAACAAAACTTGGTAAAGTCACACAGAATAAAAAAAATATCATCCCCAATAAAAATACGCAACGCAATAAACATTCGTTCGCGTTTATCCATTCACCGCACCTATCAATCCATTCGCTTGAAAAAAACTAATTTGTAAGAAGCAGTGACCATACGCAACGCAACAAACATCATTGTTCATCGACGTGTTAGTCTTTGAAAACCCAAATGATAGCGTCATCCAAAATAAAGTGAAATGTGCACTGTGCATGCTGATATCCTGAGTATGTTGAAATTGAACTTCAAAATTCTACCAACTTCAGACACCCCAACATTGCTGCACCACTCAATTCCTCCTCTAGCTTCTGCTTTTTCTTTCACCAACCCCTGTTTCTAACTTCTGATATTTCTTTAGCCAATTACCCAACGTGTTTGGTTCCAATATTTGATTTTGCAGTTGAAAGGATTCATTCAGTCACCAACTTAATAATTATCTTTATTGGTCGTGACTCCATTGAACGCGTTTGCATCTTTAGTTTTCGGTCACTGAATCCTCGCCATTGCTGTAAAAAAATTCCATCAATTTGGATGAGCATGCTTCCTTATTTTGGTTAAGTGTAACGTTTCTTCTCGCAGTTCCTGCAATCTGGTCACTTAAATATGTTGTATAACAAACGTATTGTGTAATTAAATTGATAATTTCCTAGCAGCGGCGTATTTTTATTGGGGATGATATTCTGTTGCACCATTTGGAGTATTCTTCACATGAACTTGTGTTCCTAAATTTAAAACATACAGCCATCACTCAAGTTGTTTGGAAGAGAAACCGAAATAAAAAAATGTGTGCACACAGATGCAAGAACACGTGGCATGTAGGCACTTTTACGCATGTAGAAATCTGACAAAACTTGGTAAAGTCATACATACCTATAGGTATGAGATAAATCAAAACAATAAGCAGAAAAATATGAGAGGTGCAAGGATCCAAGAAGTAGGTACTAACAAATTGCATCAAAAATATGATTCCTAATCATCGCAAATATTGAACAATGATATAAATTTAGTAACAAATGTTGAAGCTAAGAAACCAACATATCAAATTCAGTTCCAATCATAGTTGTCATAGCGAGCGCTATAGCGCAAAATAGCGCACAACGCATAGGTTGCATTATTTTGGTTCTTATAGCGCAGGGGTCCCATGTAGCGCAAAAATAGCGCGCTATTTTGTCATAGCGCAGCCATGAATAGCGCGCTATTTTGCTTTTTCTTTTTTTGAACATGCAGTTTTTTTTCTTTTTCTTTTTGGAGATTTTAAACATACAGTTTTTTTTCCTTTTGTGCCTTTTTCCTTTGTTTTTTTAAGATCTTCTGTTCTGTAAGCAAAAAAAAAAAAAAAAAAAAAAAAAAAAAAACAACAACAACAACAAGAACATTATAGCGCAAGCCTTGCGCTATTCGCTATTGACAACGTTGGTTCCAATACGCAAAGACTGGTGTAGGCCTTAAGCATCCAATCTGATTACACAGTGGGAAAATAAATGAACAACTACCTGTAGATAACTATCTTTTGCTATTATTATCGCTGCCCTAATTTATGTTAAATCAGCGGCTGCTTTTACACTAAGATTAGCTTTAAAATTTAAAGGAATGAACTACAACTCAAAAAGACAAAGCATATTTTTTTTTACTATTGCATCCCAATAGCTATGGTCAATAGATAGTGATACCGGTAGACATGATATCCCAAATTTGTTTAGTTAGTTCTAGCTTCCGTACTGAAAACTTAGACGAGTTGATGAACATGCCTATGTGACACGATCAGGCTTTGGTATTTGACAAAAAAATACATATAGATTCACCTACAAAAAGAAGCTTATGGGGAAATCTTGATCTCTTTGAATCCTGGTACATCTTCCAAACTCTCAACATGAATCAAGACAAGTCATTTTTGTTGCTTTTGCATCAACGGAAGGAATCACTACTAAGTTATGAAGTTCTGCATATAATTTTAAGCTACAAATTGCTAGAATGCACATATATTGAATGTTTTTTTGTAGCATCTTTTGTGTTTTGTTATTTATTTTCAGACTAGAGTCGGGGCAATATATGATGCTTATTTTTGGGCATGTTTTATGTTTCTTGCAATAGAATTATCAGTACTTAACAAATTTCTGTTTTTTTCCTCTTTACATTTTTGTTTATCGACCATCCTTCATAATAAAAAGCTACTGCTATATTGTACCAATTCACCAGTTATGTTTTAAAACATAGAAGCTGAGTATTCTTGTATTGTTCCTTTTCTAATGCATTATACTGAAGCAAATCCAACGCAATGCTGTTTTAAATAGTCTGTATATCATGTTGTCATTTGTGCAGGGATTTTTGGTATTGACAAACATTTTTTAGCATGTTGTATATTTGAAAAAAGTTGAACAACTTGTAAAAAGAAACAGAAAAAATGTCCTTCTAGCAAAGTAATGTTAAATCATATTCACTTCTCGCATTCTTAGAATCTCAACATGTAAAATATGATTCGGTTGAGAACAAGCAATACAATATTTGGCATACTATCACAAGCAAACACTAAAATCCTTCACTGTGACCGCAATCCTTTTGTCCAAAACAAACCATACCCCTTGAACTATCATACACAACTCTTTGATTTTTCTGCTGATAATTTCCAATTATTCCAATTGCATCCTCATCCACCGAACTGGCCATTGCCAAGCAAACCTGCGAAGCATCTTTTTTCGCAAAATACAATTTGCAAAACGTACTGAATTCCAGCAGAGAATACATCAACACTCAACTATGAACAAGAGAAAAAATAAATAGAATCCAAGAGGAGACAGTTTAACTGTTTTTATTAACCTATGTTCTGAAGAAAAAAAATGAACAAGGATACAAAATGATGCCGGTTTAATTTGGATCCAGTACCTTTTTCTTTGCATACAAATCATGACCATTAACTCTGAGGTAAAATGAACATTTTAAAATGTTATATTTTAGATTGCTACCAAAACCAGTTAAGTTCCTGGAATTTCATTTAAGAACTTTCCAGAGACTTTCCAGAACTTGATCAACAAGCTCTCTCAAACCAAACTGTCATATATGACATTTGTATTTCACTGTGCACCGATATACTGTGTTTTATTATGCACCGATATGGTGATGTTCAGTTAATTAGTTAATACAGGTTAAACGTCAATGCTAAAAAAAATGCAGATACATGCAAGATATCTTATAAAAACATGGGACCTTGGTCTCTGTCTATGGTCTCATTCCAACTTCTACAAAGGCAGTAAATCAATCAGTTTAAACTATATTCATCATTCACTATGACCACAGTGAAAACTTGTAACTAGCAACCAGAGTAAAGATTCTGCCGGCAAAGGCTGAATAAATCGGATTACTCAAGCTTTATCTCCTGTGTGAATCTACTGTGTGAACTAATTTCTGGTTGGATACAACATGGTTCAGAATTTTAGAGCATGAAGCTTAATCTGTATATTACCAGTCGAAATCAAAATTTTAAATCTATTCTATTTCAAGGGATATAATCTGATATTCCCATACACAAGTAGAAAGATTTTTATATGGTCCGTACTCAACTACAACAATTGTTCTTACAATCCTAAAAAGAAGAGTTCAAAATGAGAATATATTTTCTTACAATCCTATGTGTAGTTTCAACTAAAAAGAAAACATCAACCAACTGCAAAAGAAGGGCTGATTTTAATAAAGAATAGCATCATTCGTCTAAAGAAGGGCTGATTTCATGAAATTCTCTAGGAACAATTCCAGTAATGTATAAAATAAAATAAAAAACCTTAAAAATCTGCGTATCTTTGCTTCCTATCACAATGCAGACACTGTATAAGCCCCCTAGTTGCAATCAGAATACTTTTAACATAGTTAAGCTTAATAACATTCTGAAATTTCTTTTGGTTTTTTTTAGCAAAATCAAAATTCATATCATTTTCAAACAAATTCAAATCATTACAAAAGCTCTCGAATATAAATCAATCAATATAGAAAAAAATTATAACACACAATCCAATTTTTTTTTTATAGTTTAGAGAAAAACCACAAGCACTTCTACATGTACATTAGTTTGCAAGTGAACTGGTGCTAATTCACCACATACACAGAGTAAGGTAAACCAACATCATCTTATAAATATCCTAAATCCATCCAATCTCCCTACCAATAAAATTCACACTTCTCTTTAGGCAATAGTAATTATATATATATATATATATATATATATATAAATATATATATATATATATACACACATACATATATATATATATTAGTTTGTAATATTCCCATGACCAAGTACAAGATTTCAGATTGATAGTTGCACTTAAAAAAGAACAAAAAAAACGTAGTTTCAGCCAAAAGAAATTAATTTATGTTTCTATCTAAAATGACCTTTATTTTTTAAAACACGGTACTATGCAGTATTTTTTCAAGCCTCATCAAGTGTCTTAATCAATATCGAGTATTGTCAAAAGCTGTAAAGGAAGCTGAATTCTAATTTCTAAACAATACTGATTAAATTCACATGATTGCATTTAGCCTATGACATATACATGATTTATTCAAATATGAAGGGTACATAATAATGTTGTGTTGAAGGTACCACCACGGAAAAGTATAACTATGACGTAAATAAAGGTAATAATTAATTTTAATCCATAATAATCAATAATCATACAATTAGTTAGTATTCTAATGCATAAATAGTCTTGAACTATATTTTAATCTCCATTTTTTGTCCACAAATATCGAATTCAGTTTTTATTAGTTGTAGACAACATTATACCTCTTCTCCATTTGTTTGGACATTCCTATCGGTAGCGAAATAAAAAGATTAACAGTTGTATAAAGAAGAATGCACCATTTAAATTATGTAACAAAATGAACCCATGAATCAAATATGAAACTGAAACTTATTTAAAAGGATGGAGAAATAAAGTAAAACTCTATAGAGAGCACCTTCATGTTAAAAAATATATTAATTTAATATTCTTGAAGATGAATGCCCCTTGTGTTTCTTTGTTGGTTTTATATTTCGATTGATCTCGACATGCTGGACGTAGATTTTTTGAAGGTAAGGTAATATGCATTACTGAACTAAAAATTACAATTTCACAATGAATAAATCATCATTTCGTTTTTTTCCAGCGGAAACCAAATAACAACTTGATTAAATCAGAATGATATCAGCTTGATGCTTCTTGTTATTCAAAGCTAAAAGAATACGGTAGTTAAAACAATACAATAGTGAAAATAATAACCTAATAGTCCGTTAAAACAATGATGAACAGTGAAAAAGAAACCCACATAACAAGAAACCTAAAGATAGATCTTGTGAGGGTTCAACTCACCTTAACTCCTTAATTCGATAGCTAAAATTCCTAAAAACTGCAACATAATACGACCGTTCACAAAATCATTCTTAATTCAATAGAGAAAACAATACGACAATTTAATGGAAACACTTGGATCAGATTAATCATCTTACCTGAAAACACTTAGATCGGATTTTCGATTGAGAGCACATGTGGTTTGGATCTAAAATTTAATGCAAACTTTGTAGTTCTATCGGCATCGAAAGAAATAGATCTGAAAAAGAGAGGAGCACGCTGATTTGGGGGGACGACTTTTTGTTTTGAGAGGAGTACGCTTTTTGGTTTGAAAGCGTCAGATAATGGGACAGGGGGTAACGGGGGCTTGTATGTAAGGGGGAAAAGTATTCATAGAAGCGTTAGAATGGGGAAAGTCCATTCCAAAATTACCACGGCCTAGGACCATGCTAACTACACTTGCCACGGCTAATACCCGTTCCAAAATTGCCACGGGCAAAAACCATGGCAAAAGCTCCACTTTGGGGTGTGGCAAATCTAGCATTATGGTGTAGTGCGGGGTGTGAGGCTCGCGAATTAATACTATACACAAAGCTATGCTACTTAAAGTCGTGCTTTGATCATCATCCACAAGGCCCTGCTTTTCAACAAAACCCTTGATCATTTGCATCTTAACATGCCACATTGTGACGACTGCCCATAACCCCCGCACTAAACAAGAGGAATAATGCTCTGAAAGGCGTGCCAGGCTGCTATGGATGATCATCATAGTAAGTGAACACATCGAAACCTGTGGTAGAACTCACAGCGCAAGGATAAAATATAATAGAACATATACAACAGGTGATAGTAATGAGGTATCATATAGTAATCTTTTGAAACTCTTTCAACATCCAGAAAGATTATCCAACTGATATCCAAGTTTGTACATAAAGCCTCACTACAACTCTCAAGCAACTCAAACAGCGGAAACAGAAATACTAGATAGAATAAAACTGGTACGCCAGCCTCCTGCTCGTCATCGCTCAGCTTCCTCGTATCACTAAGCTCCATTACCTGCAACCTGCTACTTAGTCTGCCCATCCACAACCGGATGAACAGCCCAAGGTAATAAGAGGAGACATAAAACCTTGAGTCAGATAATAGTCTTAGTGAGCGATAATACAGCTAACAAACTTCAACAAGAAAGCATATGAGAATGGGTAAATGAACAACTTATCTACCCACATCACCAGAGAAGAACTCAACCTTATCTTCCCTACATCGGACAGTGATAGCCTTTACACCATGCATTTCAACCATTCATCCATAGAAACCGGAACACCCATTCAATCATAGAGAACACACATAACATCCAGATTATCTAAGTCTCACACAGACAACCCTAATCGAGTTTAACATTCCTCAAGTACCCTCGCCAGAGGCCTAAACCAATATCACTTAAGCACTCAAAGAACATCTCCCTCGACTTTGGATAATCTATGTGAGATAGTACAAACAGAACAACTAATCATCCATGACTGACTCTGGCTATCACTGCCAATCCTGCTTCGAAACCATCATTATCGTATGACGGCCAATCTTGCCATATGTCAAGGGCTAATGATAACCCCAGTTCTAGCATGAACTCCATATGCCCAACCTTGGCAATGTCCAACCTTGACACTAGGCCTTTCCCCAACCAGAAAGACCCAGGGTACTCGACCAACAACCGGTCTTTTGGGCCTTTCAACGATACCCATCGTACTCCTGCTTTGAGCCTGCTAGAACTTACGACAACGATGACTTCTCGGCCTTCGCATCTCTAATCGTCCAACCTTGACGATGTTTCATAGCTCAAGCAACCTTCTCGAGCAGCCATTATACACCAACTCACGACCTTTGAGTTGTCTCCGCATTCGTTGTTCCACCTTGATCAACGAACACATTCATCACTTCGAGTCTTCCTACTTGAATCACCTCGAAGTCACGCCATCACCGAACCAAAACACATCACTGCGCTGCGGCTAGGGTTCGGGGGGTTTGCCCCCGAAAAATATTTTTTTTAGACCTTTTTGGTTCATACCGGAGTCGTACCCGAAAACGTACTTTTTCAGAAAACGACCCTGCCAAAACCGACCAGAACCTTGCTCCAGAATGACCAGCCAAAAACCGACCAGCCTTGCTCCAGAACGACCCGCCAAAAACCGACCAGCCTTGCTCCAGAACGACCCGCCTCCATGCAGCTTTGGATCGACTCGACCTCCTTGGGACCGACCAGCTTTGGATCGACCCCGTCAAGACCGACCAGATTTTGCTCCACCTGACCGACCAGCTTTTTCAGAGCGACCAGGATTTGCTTCCAGTAAAAACCAACCAGAATTCCACCATCTGAAACCGACCAGAATTCCACCATCTGAAACCGACCAGAAACACTTCTGCTCCTTCTGGACCGACCAGCTTAAACCGACCAGCTCCCTGACTTGCTTCCCAAGCCATACTATGACCGACCACCTCATTCCAGACCGACCCGACCAACTCCAGGACGACCAGAACCTGCACATCTCCAATTCGACTCCGATTTCGACCAAAACTTCGCCAAACGACGAATCCGACGAAACCAGCTTATCTGATTCATCCAAACGCAATCACAATCATGTTATGCAACCAACAATATCATCAATCTAACAATTTCCATCAAAACACATAAATTTCCCAAAACATGGTAAGTGAATCATATGAACATAAAACGGATCTTACTTGCATAATCTTGAGAAAAATCATAAAATTAACCATTTAAATTATCTAGATCAGATCCTAAGGTGATTCATATATAAAATGGACTTAGCATGGTGTGGATCTAAGGAAAATAACATGGAAATGATGAAATTAACATCCTAAAACCCATACACTTGCATGAATCCGAATGAGAGATGTAAATCACTCACCAATTATCCAAATCTAAGCAAAAGCAATGAAAACGCAATCCGGACAGCGAACACTTCGAATCAAACTCTTCAATCCGATGAATTCGCCCTTGAGACGATGTAGATCTAGCCTCTTATGGTGTAGATCTTCGATTTCCCTCCTTGGATTTTGGAATTTTAGTGGTGGAAAGATGTTAGAGGAAGAAGGAGATCAAAGCCTCCCCATAAGAGAATGGAAAATGCCAATCTTTCTCCATACCCCTTACCCCCTATTTATAGTCTCCACCCACCCTCTAATGGGCCTTCTCCAAATCAGCCCATTAGCCTTCCAAAACCTGAACAGCCAACTGAAAAACCTTAAAACAGCGATTTCCCCCAAACCGCTGAACCAAATCCTTAATGTAACCACTCTACGGAAAGGGAATCATCAATTCATTTCCAATGGCACAGGACTCACCCTCTGATTCGACCTGAGTCAAATGTTATGCCTAGTACAAGACTAACAGGGGCAAAATGGTCACAAACAAAATCGGTAAAAATTATGGACATGTCACACATCCCTATAAGCAACATATCAAAAGATGAGAATGATCCAACCCTCAGGGAATGAAATAAAAATATTTTACGATCTTCCGATACGTAAAATGCGGGCTGTTACATTCTCCCCCCTTAAGAATTTCGCCCCCGAAATTCCAAGCAAACACAAGCAACCACAACAATTTTGCATGCCTATCATCCATGTGAAGCCAATCCTATCATCCAAACTAGCAACCATCACCATGCATCCATAGCCTTATCCTAGCACGTGGAATTCTACCACACAACAACAAGATACAACGACACAACGAAGATACGATATCAAAGGGTCCTACCGACGAAGAGTTCTGGATGAGTCGCCCTCATGCTCTCTTCCGTCTCCCATGTACAATCGTCGCCATCTTCACTCCATTGTACCTTGACTAGCTTAACCGTCTTCCTCCTAAGCTGTTTCGTATCATTTCCCACAACACAAAGTGGCCTATGAGGTTTCGCAACTGCGGTCTCGACTTCTAAATCTTCATACTGTTCTGGAGATACCACCACATTCGAGTCGTGCAAAAACTTCCGTAGAAACGACACATAGAAAACATTATGCATACTCGACATCTTCTCGGGGAACTACAACCTATATGCGAGCTTTCCTATTCGCTCGACTATCGGAAATGGTCCAACAAACCTAGGAGCGAACTTCCCTTTACTTCCGAATCGAACCACATGCTTTAACGGTGAAATCTTCACAAAAACCATATCACCTACGTCGAATTCTAAATCCTTACGACGCTTATCGGCGTAACTCTTTTGACGATCTTGGGCCGCTTTCATTCGTTGCCGAACAATTTTGATACAACCCGAGGTTTCTCTAATCATCTCGGGCCCAAGTACCAACTTATCTCCAGTTTCTAACCAACAAGCTGGAGAATTGCACGGCCTTCCATACAACGCCTCGTATGGTGCCATCCCAATACTCGACTGGTAGCTATTATTATATGCAAACTCAACCAGATGCAGATGGTCTTCCCATGATCCTCCGAAGTCTATCACACAAGCCCTAAGGAGATCTTCTAAAACTCGGTTGACTCTCTCGGTCTGACCATCAGTTTGGGGATGATATGCCGTACTTAAGCACAATTCGGTTCCCAAAGCTTCTTGCAAACTTTTCCAAAATCCACTCGTGAACAATGGATCCTGGTCACTTACTATACTCTTTGGGACACCATGGAATCGAACTATCCATTTCACATAAAGCTCAGCCAATTTTGACGCTGTCCTAGTCGTCTTGACAGGAATAAATCTCGCACTTTTGGTCAAACGATCCACAATGACCCAATTCCCTTCATTCCCTGCCCTAGTTCTAGGTAGTCCATCGATATCTGCTCCCACTTCCACGTAGGAACCTCTAATGGCTGAAGTAAACCACTTGGCTTTTTCTGTTCAGCTTTCACTAACTGACAGTTCATACACTTGGAAATGAATTTTCCAATATCTCTTTTCATCCCTTCCCAGTAGTAGACTCGCTTCATGTCCTGATACATTTTATTACCATCGGGATGAATCGTTAGCTTCGAGTGATGACATTCTCTCAGAACCTCATCCCTCAATCTGTCGACATCAGGAACAACTAATCGTCCTTGCTTTCGAAGCCAGCCTTCTCGGTCGACCTTGAACTCCTTATCCTCTGGTTTCAGTTTCTGAATGGACTCGACAAGCTTCGCATCTTTCTTTTGGCCCTCGCCAATCCTTTCGATAAGAGTAGGCCTTATCGACAAGCTTGCCAATATTTCAGGTTCCAACTCACACCTTGGCCTGAAATCGAACCTTGCCAAATACTCGAGGCCCTTCCATTCCGAAAACATCGCTCCCAAACTTGCGTGTCTTCGACTCAATGCATCTGCAACTGCATTGCCTTTGCCAGGAGTATAGGCTATCCCAAAATCATACGATGCCAGAAACTCTAACCATCGTTGCTGCCGAAGATTCAAATCCTTTTGGGAGAAAAGATACTTCAACGACTTGTGATCCGTAAACAACTCGAATCGTACTCCCAACAGGTAATGTCTCCACATCTTCAGAGCAAACACAATCGCTGCCAACTCCAAATCATGAGTTGGATAGTTTCTCTCATGTGGCTTTAGCTGTCGACTTGCGTAAGCCACTACTTTATCCTTCTGCATTAGCACTGCTCCAAGTCCAGTACCACATGTATCAGTATATACCACCATCTCTTCATTCCCACTTGGAATGGTCAACACAGGTGCACTCGTCAATCTCTCCTTCAAGATTTTGAACACTTGTTCACACTTCGCATCCCATGCGAACACTTGGTTCTTCTTCGTCAATCCTGTTAATGGTGCAGCCATCTTAGAGAAATTCTTGATAAACCTTCGGTAATAACCAGCCAATCCAAGGAAACTCCGAACATCCGTTGCATTCTTAGGTCTATCCCAGTCCTGGATTGCTGCAACTTTAGCGGGGGTCAACCGCTATACCTTTTCCAGAAACAACATGACGTAAGAACCTCACTTCATCCTTCCAGAAGTGACACTTTGAGAACTTAGCTTTAAGCTGATGCTTTCGCAAGATCTCTAACACAACTCTCAAGTGCGTCTTATGTTCTTCCACATTTCTGGAGTAAACCAGTATATCATCCACGAACACAAGTACGAACTTATTCAACTGATCTCTGAACACTCTATTCATAAGATCCACAAAATACGCTAGCGCGTTAGTCAACCCGAATGGCATCACCAACCACTCGAAAAATCTGGATGGTGTCCTAAAAGCAGTCTTTGGCACACTATCCTTAGCTACTCTCAACTGGTGAAATCCCGTTGCCAAATCCATTTGAGAAAACACTTTGGCTTCGTGAAGCTGATCGAACAAGTCATCAATCTTTGGCAATGGATACTTGTTCTTCTTAGTCACCTTGTTCAGCTCACGATAGTCCACACACAACCTTAACGAGCCATCTGCTTTAGTTGCAAACACGACTGGTGCACCCCACTCGGAAACACTACTCCGAATGAAACCTTTCCCCAAAAGGTCTCTAACTTGCACCTCTAACTCTTGCTGTTCCTTAGGCGCCATCCGCCTAAGTGGCATAACAATTGGTCTCACACCCTTGACCAAATCGATCCTAAACTCGATCTCGCGATGCGGCGGCAACCCTTTGACCTCGTCAAAGACATCTATATACTCATTAGCGATCAACACTAATGATAGGTCTTCCTGTGGAATCCCAAGCGAATATAGATAACTCACGAAGACCCCGTCTTCGCGCTTACATCTAATCAACACCTTTCGCCCTTCCACATCCCCGACCCTCACCTCTAGCTTCTCGCAATTCACCCTTGCCGCATACTTCTTGAGCCAATCCATGCCCAAGATGATCCCATACCCAGCGAAGTTAAGAACAAAGCAATCACACATGAAAGAGAAACCATGACTCAATAATACTAGACCACGGCAAATCATGCACAAACTGGACGAACCCCCAACTGGATTAGTCATGATCAATGCTCTATCACAAATCTCGGGTTCCAAACCCAAGCGACACACAAGCTCATTGCAGATGAATGAATGTGATGCTCCAGTATCAAACAACATTCGAACTAAAACACCATTAACGGAAAAAGTACCTTGCACCATGACACCCTTTCCCTTCTGTAATGACCCGGATCCTTAGGGGTTAATTTTTGAATATTTAATATTTAATTTAAATATTGGGTGGATAATATAAATGGAATTTTATATTATGTTATTAGTTTAATAATCAATTTCGATTTAAAATCGAATATATTAAATAACAGAATACGAAAATGGATTTAGTTAAATTCAAATTTTAATTTGAATTGAAAACAGTTCAAATAATTGATATGAAATTCTATTTGAATTTATAACGATAATAATATTTATTTATTATCGAGGAGAATAAATTGTCTGGAATTAATTTATGTTGGTTTAAAATTAATATCTCCTTCAGATGATCGAATTAGACTTCATGACCTATCCCAGTGTGCCCGGAATAGTGGTATTACTCTAGAATTGACAGTTGTTGAGTTCAGAAAGGGGTTCAGAATCCTGTGATAGTTTAAATTAAAGGATACAGTTTTTAAAACAAATTAAAATAAAAATAAAATGGGTGGACAGAAATAAAACAAGGAGATGTATACTAGCCGCACAAATCAAAAGGGGAGAAGCAAACACGGTCCCTCTTCAAACTCTAGAAATTAAATGGCCTTGCTGTTCAATCCTTATACCACGCCCTTCTCTTTAAAATCACGGTGAGCTCCCTTAATCTCCCTTCTACTTTCTGCGTTCTGAAGCAAAATCAAAAATGGCCGCGCCTCACTCCTTTTTCATTTCCTCGAATCGAAAACTATAAGCCTCGAAATCAAAATGGAAGACGTTGTTTTCCACTTCAAAGTGAAATCGCCAATCAGACCATCCATCGACTAAAAGGAAGCTGGGTGGGCGTCACAGCTTCCACGTTGAGGCGGAAAAGGGAAAACCGAGTTCATCAAACAACTCGAAGGCATAATTCGCGAGTAGAAGACAACGCGATACGAAGATGACCTCGAGATTGAAGCAACGTTCGAAGACCTAGGGACTCGATTTCGAGTCGTACGGTTTAAGGTCGCGATACTGGTGATGTTAAGATCTTCGATGGTGGGGGAAGCAGTCAGTAACGCTGAGGCATACGAGATGATGATAAGGTTAGAATTGGCTCCAAGCATCATGTAGTGACCCGTATTTTAGCAAGATAATAATTTATTAATTTAATTATATAATTGGTGATTTAGAGAAGTTAATGATCGTTAATTAAATAATATTGAATAATTAATTAATAATTATAATATATAAATATATTATAATGTCGAAATAGTCAGAAATAGTGAAATTCACAATATTCTGTGAGCGGGGTCATCCCTAAGATGTAATTCAGCTTAGAGTTGAATTATATTGACGAATATATTCAGTCGACGACAGTTTGAACGTATAATTTTATTATAATTAAAATCGAGTTTGAAAGGCAGTTCGCTATTTGGCGATTTGAACTTCAACTAAATGTACAGGATTCGTTTTAAGCCGGATTTCTGTGAAACAAGAAACGTGTGGAGCTGGTGGAGTATATCTTTCTAGTGAAAGAGAAAAATCGGGATTTCGTCATGTAGATTTTGATGTACATCCAAATCAAATTTCAGAAAAGTCGCTGTGGAATTCCTTTATAATTCGCAATGCTTTTTATACGTTATAAAAGGATTTTTCAATGTAAATTGAATATCAAATCAATCTGGACTCGGAATAGCGAGTATATAATTACCCTGGAGCTGTATGGTATTCCTCAGTGAAGATAGACGATAATAATTAATTTTAAACAATTAATTTAATAATATTTAAATATATTTATATATTTAAATAGGCTATTTAGAGCGTTAAAAATAGCCACTTTTGCATACGAAGTCGGAATTCGACGAAACCAGTTTTGTTGGATCCGCAATGTCAAATAGTTGTTAGATATGAAGTTTCGTGATTTTTAGAGTCACTGTGTGGCCGTACGGATTTTTAGAGTGGAAAACAGTCAGTATTTTGATGGTTAAAAATACGCTGGGTGAGCAAACGGAGTCGGAATTTGACGAAACCAATTTCGTTGGGACCGTAATGTTGAGCTGTAGCTACATGTCCAGTTTCGTGATTTTTAGGTATCATGTGTGATCACACGGATTTTTAGAAGTCAGAAATGAATATAAAGGATTAAATAAAAATATTAAAATATTAATATAAAAATATCTAGATATTTATTCTCTCTATAAATAGGCCACCATCCAATTCCTAAACCTAATTCACTTCAGAAGTCAACAAAAATTCCGCCGTAACAATTATGTTCCAAGGAATTTTGTTGGGTCTTGATAAATCAAAAAGAAATGAAATAAATTACTAAAAATCCTAATACTTATATATATGATTCTATGAGTGATGCACTACATCCTGGAACCCGTTTCAAGCAGTTCGATCACTATTTTATGTGATGGGAAAATTACAGCGAAGGTCTAAGAAGGCTAGGGTTAACAATTGCGTTGGATTTTGGGCGAGAGGGTGGATTTCGGGTTCACATCTGGATTTGTGGTGTTAATTGTGGTTTGTACGAAAACTTTTGAGCATTTTTGGGACAAAAAAGGTCGGAGCTATGTTGAAGACTGGTCGATGTCGCACGTTCATCCAGGAGCTCGAACGTGTGCTAAAGGGCAGAGGGAGGTGCGGAAATTGATGAGAAGTTCGATGGTGGGTTTAGTTTGTGAATTCGGGTTGTGTAGAGGGAGCGGAGTGGAGATGAAAGTGGAAAATGGTGTGCGGGTTGTTGCTGAAGCGTGAAGAGGACGGGGAAGAAGGGGTAGTTCGGGTATGGGCTTCAAGGGAGGGTAGTTGGGCCGGTGTTAATTAAGGGTGAGGCCCGATTGTTATTTTAATTTAAGTTTTAATTATTTAAATTGTATGATAACTTCGAAGTGCCATAACGTTGTCGTACCTAAACGGAATTTAGCAAACCAAGATCCGACAGGATCGTATGGACGGGAGCAACACCATGAGACTGACCAGGAGTGAATCCGAGCCAGTTACAATTTATGGCGAAATAAATTGTCTGACTCAAATCAACGAACGCAAACCGTTATTCAACGGTTAACGCGCAACAGTGAGTAAAAACTCACTAACTCTCCTCAATTTATATTTTAATATAAATTGTATTTTATTTCTGTATTTGACTGCTAGTTATGTACTGTTAATTTGGACTGTTAAGTTGTATTGTTAAATTGGACTGTAGATTGGACTGTTAAATAATTGATTGAAAACAGTATGGATATATATATATATATACATACAAATATATATATATATATATCGTTATTAAACGGTGATTTTGTTATCAGTGTATTTCTTTAGAAATGCAAGTGATGTTATATACGTTGATTAACGTCGGTGGATGCAGGGGAACAGGTTGGAGGAATCCGACTGGATTCCTCAACATTTATTTACTGTTATTTGTATATTGTGATATATACTGTGATATATAATCTGTTGTTGATTGTATATGTTTGTATGATATTGATCATTGACAGTTGGTTGTTTAAAAACAATAGAAAACACTGAAAATGTAGAAAAGGGGATTTTCAATATTTATATTGAAATGAATCTATTTATAAAATCGAAGGATTTTATAAAAGGATATTTATTTAGAAATAAATAAATAAAATAAAGGAATATTTATTTAGATTAAATAAATAGAATAAAGGATATTTAATTAGGGATTAAATAATTAGAGTTATAAAGGAAAATCTATAAAGGAAATCTATTTAGGAAATAAGTAGAAGTTAAAATAAATAGAAATAAAAGAAAAGTTAGTTAGTCGGATATAAATATTCGAATCAAGTTAGTTAAGTGGTCAAACCAGGCTAGTCGAACCAAACTATTCAAGCTAGTCGAACCCAACCGAGTCGAAATGGTCGAGTCGAACCAATCGAGTCAAGATGGTCAAGTCAAACCAACCGAGTCGAAATGGTCAAGTCGAACCAATCGAGTCAAGGTGGTCGAGTCAAACCAACCGAGTCGAAATGGTCGAGTCGAACCAATCGAGTCAAGATGGTCGAGTCAAACCAACCGAGTCGAGCTGGTCGAGTCGAACCAATCGAGTCAAGCTGGTCAAGTTAGTCGAACCTGGTCAGTCGAGTCGAGTAAATCAAACTTAGTTAATCGAAAGGAGTTTATCGATTTAGTTAATCGATAAGAGTTAATTGATTTAGTCAATCGAGATGAGTTAATCGGTTTTAATGAATCGAGAGGAGTTAGTCGAATATGGTATTCGAACAAAATGGTCAAACCAAGTAGTCAAGCCCAGTGGTCAAACCAAATGGGTCAGGTTAGCCAAACATGGTCAGTCAAACCAAATGGGTCAAGTTAGCCAAACATGGTAAGTCAAACCAAATGGGTCAGGTTAGCCAAACCTGGTCAGTCAAACCAAATGGGTCAGGTTAGCCAAACCTGGTCAGTCAAACCAAATGGGTCAGGTTAGTCAAACCTGGTCGGTCGAACCAAGTTAGTCGAGTTAGCCGAATAAGGTTAGTCTAATAGAATTAATCGATTTGGGTTGAACCATAGAACTAATCGATTAGAGTTAAACCAATAGAGTTAGTCGAGCCTAGTTAATCGAATCGAATTGGTCGAACCAAGTAAGTCGAGTTAGTCGAGTCAAGTTAAGTTAGTCGAGTTAAAGTTATCGATGTTAGTTTCATCGAAAGGAGTTATCGATGTTAGTTTCATCGAAAGGAGTTATCGATGTTAGTTTCATCGAAGGGGGTTATCGATTATAGTTTAATCGAAGTGAGATTTTCAAATATGGGATATTTGAAAAGAAGAGTTATCGAATATTAGTTATTCGAAGAAAGATTATCGAATATCGTTTATTCGAGAAGGAGTTAATCGAATATAGGTTATTCGAAGAAGAGTTAATCAAATAGAGATTTCTCGAAGAGAGTAAATCGGCAAATTCGATTATATCGAATTCGGGAAAGTACTTATACTTTCCAGTGTCTAAATAGAGATTTAATTATTTATTTATAAATAAATAAGTGTTAGGTTAATTATTCACTTATAGGAATAGAAGTTAAAAATTTAAAGTTAGATAATTCGAAAGGAGGGATTATAACGTTATCGTTATAACCAATGTTTTAAATATAGAAGTGGATTAGTAAAATTTAATCCGAGAAAGGCGTAAAGAAGTTGTTAAAGATTAAAAGATAAACTTTGACCATTTCGAAGTTATAACGTTGTTCAGTTAAGGTCTGAGAGGTAATTATACCCCAACTTGAGTGACTTCCTTCTTAACTAAGAAATGGTAAGGTTTGATCGTAAAGGAGTTTTGGAAATGTTTTCCAAACGAGAATCAGAAATGTTTTCTGATAAAAGAAAATAAGAATTTAGAATATAGGGAAACATGAGATAAGTAAATAAATGAACTAAAGAGATTTAATGTTAAATGATGTTTGATCGATATAATTTCCATCTGGGAATAATATCGTTGTTTGCACACTTGTTTTTCTTTGACGGTTAAATCACAGACTATCGAAGTTTTGACCATTTTAACATTGTTAATATGGAGAGACCGGTTGGATTTTTATCCAAAGAACCACTCTGTATTGGCATAAGCGTCGCGAATTATATATGCCAAAGATAATTGAAGACGGAGTAAAATGCAAGGGCTATCCTATTTACTGAATAGTGGCTTCGGTTTGTCCAGTCCCAGGACAACTTGTATGGACGAAGGTCTGACAGAGTATATCCAATGGATCGCGTAAGTTGATCTGTTCAAACGTATTCATGTTTGGTGGTGGAGGAATTCGTTTCTCTTAGCTGTATACCCGTGTTATTTTTGGATAAGTCAATTTGTGATTTGGCGGGTATGACGATGTGACATTTTAAGTGAATGAAGATGGATGTCTGACAGAGTATTTCCAGAAAGGTCACGTACATTGATTTCTTCAACCGTACCAAGAGTGGAAGCGGAGAAGGAAACTTCTTTTAGCTGGCACGTAATGTATTGTTGTAGACGTCAATTAGTAATTTTCGATGGATTTGACAATGTAGCATTCGAAGTGAATCTATTGTGATGATAAAGCGTAGCTTCTAGCCTCATCAACCGGTAAATGACAGAAATCGGGCAGGCAGCATGGCTAAGTCGGTCGCACCGAAGTAGGGTGTATAATCACCTATCTAGTGAATATTCATTTGTTTCTAAAATCTATCAATGTTGTCCCATATATATACGGGAACGGTTGCTGATCCCAACCGTTGGTGATGTACATTCGATACACTCAAGCGAAATGAGTGGTCGGTCATGTGTGGCTGAGTTGCAAGATGTTCTTGTTGAACTCCAGTGTATCGTTCCTAGAGTACACTGATCGGAAGGTGGTTCCATACCTTGTCATAGTTGAAAATCCAATAATCCAATACGTGCTTGCGATTTTGATTGTATACTTTATATATGTAGAACGTGAGATGAAAGCGTTTCTGCTAGATGATTATATATACAGTGATTGATAGGCATTATTATAATATCAAAAGGTTTTTGATATAAAGATATTTTGGATTCTCATAATGGAAAAACCCGTTCCGTTATGCGGCGTGGTTTATGAGATATCTTTTACTTGTTCGAACTGTTTTTAAACTGTTTTACTCACACCAGTCCCATGACTGACCCGGAGTTTACTTTGTTGTTTTCCCTAAACTCTTGGGTGCCTAAATTTGTATGGGCAGTCAAGTAGTCGGGATTTTACAGATATAGTTGAAGAGCTGGAGCAGGAGGCTTCAGGATCATATAGCTATAGTTATTTCCGCTGTGTTGTAAGTGTTGTACTTTGACAATGATCTGTATATTCAAGTACAGATTTGTATTTCAAAGTTATGTTATGAAATATATTTATTCGTTCCGCTGTGAGATTCGTGTTACTCTGATGTTGTGTTCTTCTTCTTCTTCTATTCTAAGTTTCTATCTTATCTTTCCTCAACCTCTAATTTCTTTCACTAATTACCAGGATTTTTCGATGTTTTGGTTATCGACGTCGTGCTTACGTCGATGACCAAAGTCGCTAAAAATCCGGGTTACTACACATCACAAAGGAGATGCGGTTTGGTTTTCCTGGTACTAGGTTCTGGCACATGTGGCAAGGGAGGGTCGTGATCTCTGAAGAAGGCCTGGAATTGCGAAGAGCATTTTGGTTTGGAAAATTGAACCAATAGCAGGTTTTATCGAATGGAGTAAGTCGAGAATTTTATAGCTGCGGATCATTTAAGCTGGAATTAAAATATGGAATCAAGATGGATCGAAAAATAAAACGGTGAGTAAATCTCACCTTTTATTTAGAAATTATTTTTATATAGTTAAAAATAATTGTCTGTGCTTGTTTGAATGATGTCTGATTGTTTTGAAATATATATTAGTTATTTAGGATATATATATACATATTGGGTTGATGATTGGTTGGATTCCCGCAGTTTCATTAGCGGATGCCCGCAGTTTCATAGCGGATGATTACCCTATACGCCCCACGCTATGATTAGTGGATGACCTTCATACCGCGATATCCAGCCTCGAAGCAGGATGGGTATTACTATGTTGACTAACGTCTGTGGATGCAGGAAAACAGGTTGGAGGAATCCAACTGGATTCCTCAAAAATATATTATATGTTTGTTGTTTGTTTGATTTCATATATATTCCTATATGATGTGTTAAAAATCAAGTGATTGAAAATCGGTTGATCTGATTGTTGAAAATACCACTAGAGCTTGAATATTGATTTATAAAAATATCGAAAAGGGTATTTTAGGTTTAGAAAGGGAAATCTATTTTTATAAATAGAATTTCAATTTTTAATAAAACTAATGAAAATATGGGATTTGAATCGAATTTATAAACTTTGTTTATAAATGAAAATATGGGATTTGAATCGAATTTATAAACTTTGTTTATAAATGAAAATATGGGATTTGAATCGAATTTATAAACTTTGTTTATAAATGAAAATATGGGATTTGAATCGAATTTGTAAACTTTGTTTATAAATGAAAATATGGGATTTGAATTGAATTTATAAACGTTGTTTATAAATGGAAAGGTGGGATTTGAATTGAAGTTATAAACGTTGTTTATAAATAAATGCAGAGAATTCAAATGGACTTTGAATATAAGGAATTGAAATAGAATTTGAATAATAGAATTCAAATGGAGTTTAACTATAGAATTTGTACATAGTATTTCAAATGGAATTTGAATATAGGAATTCAAATGGGATTATAATAAATAGATTTGGATAAATAGAAGTGGATTAGACTAAGAAGTTAATTAACAGATTTAATTAACAAATTGAGTTAAAACGATTGGTATAGTTAAAATAGATTGGACAGGTATAGACATACAGGAGACAGGTATGGAATAAAGTATAGAAGTGAAATAAATAGAATGCCCTACAAAAAGGTATGTATTTAATTCATATATGAGATTTTATGCGCCGTATCGGCTAGCCGCTTGGCTTTTTCTTTTTCTTTTTGAGATGAGAAGGACCGGGAAAGCTATTTGAAATTTCCCGATGCTCCCGGTACAAAGGAGGTTATGGCGAATTTTTCCGGGAATTTAAGGAGATAGAATATTTTTAAGATAATTTGATAGTTAGAAATCAACATATCGAAATATATAGAAGTCGATAAGAAGACAACCTTAGAAATAGAATAGTATAATCAAAAATGAAGTATAAGAATAAAATCTAGTAAGAATAGAAAGAGGAAGAATATACGTGTTTAAAAGTGAATCAGTAGTTGTATGGTATTGATTATTCGAGTAAGTAGTCTTGTCTGTTTTGACGTTAAATGTTATTCAGTCAAGGTCTGAGAGGTAATTATACCCCAACCTGGTTGATTTCATGATATACCGATAAGTAGGAAGATTCAGGCTCGAAGATCAATGTGGAATAAGAATTAGTTAAATACTGTATTTGGGTTGTCGTAACGATGTTTTACACAACATCTGTTTTAACCCAAATATGTACAAAGCTTGGAAATAGAATAATGAATATTTCCTAGTATAGAAAATAAAAGAAGGCGATATATGGAAATGTTTTCCAAATAACGTATAAGACCAATATGGTTATTGAAGATATTTGGTTAACAAATATTGATAAGAAATAGAGAAGAGATTTAATTAATGGAATATTAATTAAAGGCTCAGTGATTGTTGGATGTTTGGATGAACACTTGTTTTCTTCGATAGTTAAATCATCGACTATCGAAACACTTGTTTTTATTCGATAGTTAAATCACAGACTATCGAAGTTTTGACCATCGTTGTCAATATGGAGAGACCGGTTGGATTATTATCCGAAGAACCACTCCATATCGGCAGTAGCGTGCGAATCAGATTATATAAAGATAATCGAAGACGGAGCAGAGTGCAAGGACTTTTTCTATTAATAGAAATAGTGCCTTTAGTTCATCCTGTTCCTGGGTGACTTGTATGGATGAATGTCTGACAGAGTATTTCCAGAAAGGTCACGTACATTGATTTCTTCAACCATACCAAGAGTGGAAGCGGAGAAGGAAACTTCTTTTAGCTGACACATAATGTATTGTTGTAGACGTCAATCGGTGATTTGATGGATTTGACGATGTGACATTCGAAGTGAATCTGGTGTGATGATAAAGCGTAGCTTCTAGCCTCATCAACCGGTAAATGACAGAAATCGGGCAAGCAGCATGGCTATGTAGGTCGCACCTATTAGGGTGTATAATCACCTGAACTAGAGTTTCATTTATTTCTAAAAATCTATTGTCGATGCTGTCCCATTCGGGAAACGGTTGCTGATCCCAATCGTTGGTGATATACATTCGATACACTCAAGCGAAATGAGTGGTCGGTCATGTGTGGCTGAGTTGCAAGATGTTCTTGTTGAACTCGGTGTATTCTCCTCTAGAGATATACCAGCAGAAGGTGGTTCCATACCTTGTCATAGTTGGAAACCAAATACCCAATACGTGCTTGCGGTTTATGATTTGTATATATATGTGGAACGTGAGATGCAAACGTTCCACTAGATTGTTATTTACTTGATTTAGACTTTATTATAATATCAAAAGAGTTTTGATATAAAGTTAAATCAAGTGTTTGGATTCTCATAAGGGAAAAACCCGTTCCGTGTTATACGGCGTGGTCTTATGAGATATCATTTAGTTTCCTGAAACTGTTTAAACTGTTTACTCATACCAGTCCCATGACTGACCCGGAGTTTATTTTGTTTTGTTCTACCTAAACTCTTGGGTGCCTAAATTTGTACGGGCAGTCAAGTAGTTCAGGATTTTTCAGATATATCTAAAGGAGCTTGGAGCAGGAGGCTTCAGCGTTATCCAGTTATAGTTGTTCCGTTGTGTTGTAAGTGTTGTACTCTGATAAGTGTATGTTATACAGTAAAGATTTTGTATTTCAAAGATATGATATATTATATTTTGTTCCGCTGCTATGTGAGATTCTGTGTTGTTATTTATGTTCTTCTTCTATCTCTTTCTTCTAAAAAAAATGTTCCGTATTTTCGTGATATTTGGGTTGGACGTATGATGTATATAGTCAACTCTGATGTTACGGAAATCTGGGTCATTACACCTTCTCCTCTACAGTAGGAGCTCTTGAAGAAGATGGCACAACATCCAAAGCATATGCCTTAACAATCTGCTTACCCTTAGCTAATTCCGGACAATCTTTCTTCTCATGCCCAGGCTTTCCACACTTGAAGCACTTCTTCTCAGCTTTGGGATTCTTACACTCATTCGAATAATGTCCCTTCTGTTGGTAGTTAAAGCAAACTGCCTCACTCTTGGGTTTCTTTTGGCCATCCTTTCCTTTCTGTTGTTGTTGCTTCCTCTTTTTATTACCACTCTGTTGTGGTTTCTGAGCTTCCTTGGTTGCAGCGACTACATTTGCTTCCTTGGGAAACAAGCTCTCATGGCGAATAGCTTTTTCCACAATCTTTTCAAATGAATCATCAAGATGGTCCACAAGTGGCTTCCCAATATGTGCATCCAAACCCAAGACAAACTTCTCGTTCTTCTGATAGGGCGTATCAATGTATGAACGAGCATATCTAGACAAAGCCTCAAAATCAGAAATATAGTCAAGAACTGATCTGCCATTCTGCTTCAACTCTACGAACTTCTTGAATAGAAATGACTTTTGAGCAGTGGAGATAAACTTTGCTTCAAACTTAGCTTGGAATTGCTCACATGAAATCTCCTCTTCCGGAGTCTCGAGTATAACAGAATTCCACCATTCCATGGCCCTGCTTTGCAGCTGCCTTGATGCAAGCTTTCTCTTCATTGCATCTTCAATACCCAAGTCTCCAAAGATTCGAACACATGAATCCATCCACCTCTAAACCTCTTCAGCTGGTTCAGTTCCCTTGAATGGTTTCCCTCCTAGAGATATAAAGTCCTTGCACATCTTTGCAAAATCTATTCTAGGAACTCGCACCCCTACATCTACCGTGGCCGCCACTGGAGCGGGTACCCTTCGCATAATTGCTTCTGCCATGGCTTCAAGCATGGCCGGGTAATCTGGGTCACCACCATTTCCCCCTCCAGTATTAGCTCTCCTAGCAGCGTGCCTTGATGGTCGTCTACTCATTCTAAAGCTGAAATTTAGAATAGTTAGCTACTTCCAAGAAAACTGCTAAAAGAATACAACCGCTACTACTATATATGCTAATATATATAGTAACATCCAACTGAAATCTACAAATACGTCCCTCGTACACAATTACATCTTTGAACTTTGGCCAAAATCGTTGACCAGAGCTCTGATACCAAATGTGACGACCGCCCATAACCCCCGCACTAAACAAGAGGAATAATGCGCTGAAAGGCGTGCCAGGCTGCTATGGACGATCATCATAGTAAGTGAACACATCGAAACCTGTCGTAGAACTCACAGCGCAAGGATAAAATATAATAGAACATATACAACAGGTGATAGTAATGAGGTATCATATAGCAAACTTTTGAAACTCTTTCAACATCCAGAAAGATTATCCAACTGATATCCAAGTTTGTACATAAAGCCTCACTACAACTCTCAAGCAACTCAAACAGCGGAAACAGAAATACTAGATAGAATAAAACTGGTACGCCAGCCTCCTGCTCGTCATCGCTCAGCTTCCTCGTATCACTAAGCTCCATTACCTGTAACCTGCTACTTAATCCACCCATCCACAACCGGATGAACAGCCCAAGGTAATAAGAGGAGACATAAAACCTTGAGTCAGACAATAGTCTTAGTGAGCGATAATACAGCTAACAAACTTCAACAAGAAAGCATATGAGAATGGGTAAATGAACAACTTATCTACCCACATCACCAGAGAAGAACTCAACCTTATCTTCCCCACATCGGACAGTGATAGCCTTTACACCAAGCATTTCAACCATTCATCCATAGAAACCAGAACACCCATTCAATCATAGAGAACACACATAACATCCAGATTATATAAGTCTCACACAGACAACCCTAATCGAGTTTAACATTCCTCAAGTACCCTCGTTAGAGGACTAAACCAATATCACTTAAGCACTCAAAGAACATCTCCCTCGACTTTGGATAATCTATGTGAGATAGTACAAACAGAACAACTAATCATCCATGACTGACTCTGGCTATCACTGCCAATCCTGCTTCGAAACCATCATTATCGTATGACGGCCAACCTTGCCATATGTCAAGGGCTAATGATAACCCTAGTTCTAGCATGAACTCCATATGCCCAACCTTGGCAATGTCCAACCTTGACACTAGGCCTTTCCCCAACCAGAAAGACCCAGGGTACTCGACCAACAACCGGTCTTTTGGGCCTTTCAACGATACCCATCGTACCCCTGCTTTGAGCCTGCTAGAACTTACGACAACGATGACTTCTCGGCCTTCGCATCTCTAATCGTCCAACCTTGACGATGTTTCATAGCTCAAGCAACCTTCTCGAGCAGCCATTATCCACCAACTCACGACCTTTGAGTTGTCTCCGCATTCGTTGTTCCACCTTGATCAACGAACACATTCATCACTTCGAGTCTTCCTACTTGAATCACCTCGAAGTCACGCCATCACCAAACCAAAACACATCACTGCGCTGCGGCTAGGGTTCGGGGGGTTTGCCCCCGAAAAATATTTTTTTAGACCTTTTTGGTTCGTACCGGAGTCGTACCCGAAAACGTACTTTTTCAGAAAACGACCCTGCCAAAACCGACCAGAACCTTGCTCCAGAATGACCAGCCAAAAACCGACCAGCCTTGCTCCAGAACGACCCGCCAAAAACCGACCAGCCTTGCTCCAGAACGACCCGCCTCCATGCAGCTTTGGATCGACTCGACCTCCTTGGGACCGACCAGCTTTGGATCGACCCCGTCAAGACCGACCAGATTTTGCTCCACCTGACCGACCAGCTCCTTCAGAGCGACCAGGATTTGCTTCCAGTAAAAACCAACTAGAATTCCACCATCTGAAACCGACCAGAATTCCACCATCTGAAACCGACCAGAAACACTTCTACTCCTTCTGGACCGACCAGCTCCCTGACTTGCTTCCCAAGCCATACAATGACCGACCACCTCATTCCAGACCAACCCGACCAACTCCAGGACGACCAGAACCTGCACATCTCCAATTCGACTCCGATTTCAACCAAAACTTCGCCAAACGACAAATCCGACGAAACCAGCTTATTCGATTCATCCAAACGCAATCACAAACATGTTATGCAACCAACAATATCATCAATCTAACAATTTTCATCAAAACACATAAATTTCCCAAAACATGGTAAGTGAATCATATGAACATAAAACGGATCTAACTTGCATAATCTTGAGAAAAATCATAAAATTAACCATTTAAATTATCTAGATCAGATCCTAAGGTGATTCATATATAAAATGGAATTAGCATGGTGTGGATCTAAGGAAAATAACATGGAAATGATGAAATTAACATCCTAAAACCCATATACTTGCATGAATCCGAATGAGAGATGTAAATCACTCACCAATTATCCAAATCTAAGCAAAAGCAATGAAAACGCAATCCGGACAGCGAACACTTCGAATCAAACTCTTCAATCCGATGAATTCGCCCTTGAGACGATGTAGATCTAGCTTCTTATGGTGTAGATCTTCGATTTCCCTCCTTGGATTTTGGAATTTTAATGGTGGAAAGATGTTAGAGGAAGAAGGAGATCAAAGCCTCCCCATAAGAGAATGGAAAATGCCAACCTTTCTCCATACCCCTTACCCCCTATTTATAGTCTCCACCCACCCTCTAATGGGCCTTCTCCAAATCAGCCCATTAGCCTTCCAAAACCTGAAGAGCCCACTGAAAAACCTTAAAACAGCGATTTCTCCCAAACCGCTGAACCAAATCCTTAAGGTAACCACTCTACAGAAAGGGAATCATCAATTCCTTTCCAATGGCACAGGTCTCACCCTCTGATTCGACCTGAGTCAAAAGTTATGCCCAGTACAAGACTAACAGGGGCAAAATGGTCACAAACAAAATCAGTAAAAATTATGGACATGTCACACATCCCTATAAGCAACATATCAAAAGATGAGAATGATCCAACCCTCAGGGAATGAAATAAAAATATTTTACGATCTTCCGATACGTAAAATGTGGGTTGTTACACACATTGTATATTTATGCCATACAACTGATGTCTATTAATTTATAACCTCTAAGCTCGCACATCTCAGAGAAAGGTGTTAAGCAAGAGAATAAATTCTCTGCCATCAAACAGATATATATTTAATAGAAATCAATCCATACAGAACGAAATACAATGTCATACATAGTCCATTTAAAAGTTCGTTCTGGGTCTGAACGAAACCGGAGGCACCTTATTCCTCATCCCATATGTCCAATACAAGAGAGAGCTCCTCGCATATTCGATCGATCTCCAAGTACGTCTGGACAATCACAACTTATTACCTCGTCTTGGGTGTACAGCCCAATCAAGACATCAGTAATCATCCAAACGATGTGAAGATCTCCAATCTTCAACCACCATCTTCATATCTTCGACTTTTAGTCGTCGTAACAGTTATTCAGAATATGTTAAACCCGGTATTTCCGAATAACTCGCATAACTTTAAAATCATGTGCTATAAAAAGACATCTTACGCCTCATTCCAATCCAAAATATTCTTTTATTAAAATATTCATTACATTGGGAAATATTCCCGCAAATCTTATCAAGATTTATTTCATTTAAACTTCTTGTTTAAATCTTTCATTTTAAAACCATTGCAAAAGATTTTGTATTATCTTTTTACAAAATTTAACCCAAATTTAAGGTTTATCAAATCATTCGGGATTATCGAGCCTTACCAAAGTAATCATAATTTTATAATCCTAATACCAACCTATTCATCTCATGGAGAAAAACTGGTAGTACTTCATATCTAACACCCATTGTGTTATCGGTAAAATAAGTTACCATTTTACATTTCAAATCTAATTAGAGATTGAATTATGCATGGAGTAAAACTAGTAGCACTCCATGTCTTACACCCATTATGTTATTGATAAAATAAATTACCATTTTTTCGTTCAAATCTAATTAAAGATTTAAATGTCGCATAGAGTAAAATTGGTGGTACTCCATTCTCGAACATTTCTTGAATTCGGTAAATTTAATTACCTTATTCATATCTCAATCTAATTAAATATTCGTTAAAATTCTACTTAGTTTTAATCTCAAAAATCATTACTTCATGATTTTTCAACTTCAGGAAAATTAATCATGTCTTTAATTGGGTTAAAGAGCCAATGTTGCTTAAAACATAGTTAACAGTAAACCCAATCATCTTTCATCAAGATGGAATCTTCACGGAAATCGTAGTAGTATATTATCGATATAAATTTCCATATCGGGCTAATACTATAAACGGAATAACGGAAAGGCATTTTTAAATTCCATAAATAGTAAATGCCTTCTTTCACAGAAGCTCACCTCAATTATCATTAAATCGAATTCCATTCAATTCCAATTTCTTTTATTAAATTGGAAAACTTTACTTTGGAAAATTTCCATTAAATCTTAGAATTAAGAATTATAAATTCCAAATCTTAACTTCACTGTTAATCGGGTTTAAAAACTAATGTTGTTTAAAACATTGTTCATAATCAACAAAAATGGCTTCCATTTATATTTATTAATTGGAAAACTTCCTTAAATCTTAGTTAAAAGATTTATTCTTTTCTCAACTGGGTTTAAGAACAATGTTATTGAAGACACCATTCACGACAAACCCAAAATCCAACTTGATATTAAATACAAGGCTCTAAATCGAAATCATATCGACTTATATTCAATATCAAATTCTGATACCAATAGATATCATGTTGGGAATAATGATATCTATATCTTCCAAATTCCTCAAAAATATCCGTGTAATCACGGAATCTATTATCGAAATATTCTGAAGATTATTTCCATTCAAATCCATTCCAGTTCATACATTGGAAAACTCTAGTTAGATTAAAACCATTCAATTCCTTTCTGTTCTTTATTCTAGTTGTTAGATAGTTCATTTAGATAAAATATCCTTTATCTTTACAAACATTGAATATTTTATCCAAAATCTATTCAAATCAATTATCATGATTTTACATAATGTATCCGTGTCCATCCGGAATCGGACATCAAAATCATATTTTGATCTTCACCGAATATTATGTTAAAATATTAGTTATCTCTGAATTGGAATCAAACTCAATCAATTACCATATAATTTTATTTATATGGAGTATATACATCGCATGTATTCAAAAATAGTGATAAACAACTATTAAACATTCAATTCACATCTAGAGTGCAATTTTCAACTGTATAAACATTAAACAATTAAACAACGCTTATAATAGTCTGTCAATTAATCGGCTGACATACAACTAAACGCAATGGAGATGTGTGAAGTTATAATCATACCCAGACCCGAGTGGGATTTTCAATCAACATCCAATGATTATTATTTGCATACTTGGGCAATGTGTAAAATTATCGTCCCAATACATGTGTGGGGTTTAAATCACAATCCATGTGAATTTATCTATGGTTTAATAATAATAGCATTAAAACTGTAAACATCCATCAATCATCAAACAAATATTGCAATAACAAGCAATAAGTATATACTCAGTTATTAAAATAAATAACTGTACAAATATTTTGAGTGAGAAAGTTCTCAATATTGGTTTCCACTCTGTCAGTCTTTGATTGACGGTTCTAGTGTCGTTAAATAACGATGAGCGTTCGATTGTTTACATCAGGCGTTTTTCTCCATCAAGAATTTCCAAGTGCTCCAAATCACTCCAAATTGGTTTCATTGCAAAGATCTCGGCAATATGATTCCAATGCACCTAGTTTCACTGAATTTCGAGTTCATATGAAAAAGTTATGATCGTTTAAATTAAAACAAATTTTTTAATTTTCTTTGGTTGGTTTTTAACAACCAAAATTTGCTCATAATTTCGGTTGTTTACAACTGAAATTTGGTTAATATTTCAGTTGTTTTCAACCGAGCAGACTGTTAAACTCCAAATATTTGCAAATTCATATTTAAAATGATATTGGCTGATTCCCTGTAGTGACCCGCATTTTTGCTGTTGAATAATATATTTATTTAATTATTAAATATCGATTTATCGATATCGAGAACGTGAATTAAATAATATTGAATATTTAATTAATAATTATAATATAATAAAATATATTATAATGTCGAAATAATCAAAAATATTGGAAATACAAATATTCTGTGAATGGGGTCATCCCAAAGATGTAATTCAACTTAGAGTTGGATTGTATTGACGAATATATTCAATTGACGTCAGTTTGAAACGTAGAATTATAATATAATTAAAACAGAGCTTGAAATGGCACGGCAGTTCGCTATTTGGCGATTTGAACTTCAACTGAATGTACAGGATCCGTTTTAAGCCGGATTTCTATGAAACAAGAAACGTGTGGAGCCGATGGAGTATATCTTTCTAGTGGAAGAGAAAAATCGGGATTTCATCGTGTAGATTTTGAGATATGTCCAAATCAAATTTCAGAAAAAGTCGCTGTAGAATTCCTTTATAATTTGCGACGCTTTATATACGTTATAAAAGGATTTTCGATATAAACTGAATATCGATAAATCTAAAATCTGAAATATAAAAACTGTATATTCTGATATGATATTCTGGAGCTGTACGATATCATATGTGAAGATATACGATAATATAAATTTATTTATAGTTAAATTAATTATATTTAAATATATTTATATATTTAAATGGGTCATCTAGAGCATTAAAAATAGCCAGTTTTGCAAACGAAGTCGGAATTCGACGAAACCAGTTTTGTTGGATCCGCAATATCAAATAGTTGTTAGATTCCAAGTTTCGTGATTTTTAGAGTTAGTATGTGGCCGTACCGATTTTTAGAGTGAAAAACAGTCAGTATTTCGACGGTTAAAAATACGCTGTGTGAGAAAACGAAGTCGGAATTCGACGAAACCAGTTTCGTTGGGACCGTAATGTCGAACTGAAGGTACATGTCCAGTTTCGTGATTTTTTGGTATCATATGTGATCACAGAAAATTTAGACAACAAATATACATAGCAATTGAATAAATATTAATATAATATTCGGATATAAAAATAATAAAATTTTCCTATAAAAGCATCCTTAAGGTTTCTAAACCTAATTCATGGTCAACACTTTTATTTTACCGCCATTGTCTATTTTTTTCCTATTACAGTAAAATCCAACGGAATGAAAAAAATCAAAACAATGCAAAGAAAATTCTATAAAATCAAATGATGATGTATTTGAGTTGCTTGTGATGTGCTCTTCATTTTTGTATGAACTTCATAGAACTCGACGCCTTTATTTTGGAGTTCGAAATAGGGCGAGCTAGGGCTGAAGTTTCGATCGGATGGGTGACGCCGGAGGGGCTTTTGAGGTGATGGTTGGACTGAGGGAGTCGAGGCGCAACTGGTGGTGTCATTGAGGGCGGCTCCGATCGCTTTTGGAAGGTTGCGACAGTGGCAACGCCACCGTGGAAGTGAGCAGGTCGTGTTGAAGGGGACATCGAGCGGGAGGAAATTGTGACGAGCAGGTAGAGGTTGTGACGCTGAGTGGAATTGGGGTGGTGATGCGCCGGATTCATGATCGAGGTAGGAGCAGTTGGGAGGTCAACGTCGGTCAAAGCGTCGAGTTTGGTTTTAGAAAGTGGAGCAGGTTACGGCAATTCGGTTTGTGGAAGAAAAGGGTTTGGGCGTGGGCTGTTGGAGGATTGGCCTGGGGGGTTTTCTTGATGGGTCGGGAAAAGAAAATATAAAAGCGTAAGGCCATTAAACCTTTTTAACTAGTTTAATTAAAATTTGAAATTGTATATGAAGTTGTAAATTGTATAACTTTATCATACTATATCAGAATTTCAATCCGTAAGTTGCATTGGGATTGTATGGACGGGAGCAACACAATGAGACCGACCGGGAGTGAATCCGAGCTCGTTACAATTTATGGCGAAATAAATTGTCCGACTGAATCAAATAACGCAAACCGTTATTTAACGGCTAACGCGCAAATGTGAGTAAAAACTCACTAACTCTCCTCAATTTATATTTTAATATAAATTGTATTTTTTTTTCTGTATTTAACTGCTAGTTATGTACTGTTAATTTGGACTGTTAAGTTGTATTGTTAAATTGGTCTGTAGATTGGACTGTTAAATAATTGATTGAAAACAGTATGGATATATATATCTAAATATATATATATATATATATATATATATATATATATATATCGTTATTAAACGGTGATTTTGTTATCAGTGTATTTCATTAGAAATGCAAGAGATGTTATATACGTTGTTTAACATCGGTGGATGCAGGGAAACAGGTTGGAGGAATCCGACTGGATTCCTCAACATTTATTTTACTGTTATTTGTATATTGCAATATATACTGTGATATATAATCTGTTGTTGATTGTATATGTTTGGATGATATTGATCATTGACAATTGGTTGTTTAAAAACAATAGAAAACACTGAAAATGTAGAAAAGGGGATTTTCAATATTTATATTGAAAATGAATCTATTTATAAAATCGAAGGATTTTATAAAAGGATATTTATTTAGAAATAAATAAATAAAATAAAGGAATATTTATTTAGATTAAATAAATAGAATAAAGGATATTTAATTAGGGATTAAATAATTAGAGTTATAAAGGAAAATCTATTTAGGAAAATAAATAGATTATACAAAAGGAAATCTATTTAGGAAATAAATAGAAGTTAAAATAAATAGAAATAAAAGAAAAGTTAGTTAGTCGGATATAAATATTCGAATCAAGTTAGTTAAGTGGTCAAACCAAGCTAGTCGAACCAAACTAGTCAAGCTAGTCGAACCCAACCGAGTCGAAATGGTCGAGTCGGACCAATCGAGCCCAAATGGTCGAGTCGAACCAAATCGAGCCAAATGGTCGAGTCGAACCAAATCGAGCCAAATGGTCGAGTCGAACCAATCGAGTCAAGATGGTCGAGTCAAACCAACCGAGTCGAGCTGGTCGAGTCGAACCAATCGAGTCAAGCTGGTCAAGTTAGTCGAACCTAGTCAGTACAACCAAGCTGGTCAAGTTAGTCGAACTTGGTCAGTCGAGTCGAGTAAATCAAACTTAGTTAATCGAAAGGAGTTTATCGATTTAGTTAATCGATAGGATTTAATTGATATAGTCAATCGAGATGAGTTAATCGGTTTTAATGAATCGAGAGGAGTTAGTCGAATATGGTATTCGAACCAAATGATCAAACCAAGTAGTCAAGCCCAGTGGTCAAACCAAATGGGTCAGGTTAGCCAAACATGGTCAGTCAAACCAAATGGGTCTGGTTAGCCAAACATGGTCAGTCAAACCAAATGGGTCAGGTTAGCCAAACATGGTCAGTCAAACCAAATGGGTCAGGTTAGCCAAACATGGTCAGTCAAACCAAATGGGCCAGGTTAGCCAAACCTGGTCAGTCAAACCAAATGGGTCAGGTTAGTCAAACCTGGTCGGTCGAACCAAGTTAGTCGAGTTAGCCGAATAGGGTTAGTCAAATAGAATTAATCGATTAGGGTTAAACCATAGAACTAATCGATTAAAGTTAAACCAATAGAGTTAGTCGAGCCTAGTTAATCGAATCGAATTGGTCGAACCAAGTAAGTCGAGTTAGTCGAGTCAAGTTAAGTTAGTCGAGTTAAAGTTATCGATGTTAGTTTCATCGAAAGGAGTTATCGATGTTAGTTTCATCGAAAGGAGTTATTTATGTTAGTTTCATCGAAAGGAGTTATCGATGTTAGTTTCATCGAAGGGAGTTATCGATTATAGTTTAATCGAAGTGAGATTTTCAAATAAGAGATATTTGAAAAGGAAGAGTTATCGAATATTAGTTATTCGAAGAGAGATTATCGAATATCATTTATTCGAGAAGGAGTTAATCGAATATAGGTTATTCGAAGAAGAGTTAATCAAATAGAGATTTCTCGAAGAGAGTTAATCGGCAAATTCGATTATATCGAATTCGGAAAAGTACTTATACTTTTCCAGTGTTTAAATAGAGATTTATTTATTTATAAATAAATAAGTGTTAGGTTAAATATTCACTAATAAGAATAGAAGTTATAATTAAAGTTAGATAATTCGAAAGGAGGGATTATAACGTTATCGTTATAACCAATGTTTTAAATATAGAAGTGGATTAGTAAAATTGAATCCGAGAAAGGCGTAAAGAAGTTGTTAAGGATTAAAAGATAAACTTTGAGCATTTCGAAGTTATAACGTTGTTCAGTTAAGGTCTGAGAGGTAATTATACCCCAACTTGAGTGACTTCCTTCTTAACTAAGAAATGGTATGGTTTGATCGTAAAGGAGTTTTGGAAATGTTTTCCAAACGAGAATCAGAAATGTTTTCTGATAAAAGAAAATAAGAATTTAGAATATAGGGAAACAGGAGATAAGTAAATAAATGAACTAAAGAGATTAATGTTAAATGATGTGTGTTGGATATAATTTCCATCTGGGAATAATATTGTTGTTTGCACACTTGTTTTTATTTGATGGTTAAATCACAGACTATCGAAGTTTTGACCATTTTAACGTTGTTAATATGGAGAGACCGGTTGGATTATTATCCATAGAACCACTCTGTATTGGCATAAGCATCGCGAATCATATATGCCAAAGATAATTGAAGACGAAGTAAAATGCAAGGCTATCCTGTTTACAGAATAGTGCCTTCGGTTTGTCCAGTCGCAGGACAACTTGTATGGACGAAGGTCTGACAGAGTATATCCAATGGATCGCGTAAGTTGATCTGTTCAAACGTATTCACGTTTGGTGGCGGAGGAATTCGTTTCTCTAAGCTGTATACCCGTGTTATTTTTAGATAAGTCAATTTGTGATTTGGCGGGTATGACGATGTGACATTCTAAGTGAATGAAGATGGATGTCTGACAGAGTATTTCCAGACGATTACGTACATTGATTTCTCCAACCGTACCAAGAGTGGAAGCGAAGAAGGAAACTTCTTTTAGCTGACACGTAATGTACTGTTGTAAAACGTCAATTAGTGATTTCGATGGATTTGACAATGTAGCATTCGAAGTGAATCTGATGTGATGATAAAGCGTAGCTTCTAGCCTCATCAACCGGTAAATGACAGAAATCGGGCAGGCAGCATGGCTAAGTCGGTCGCACCGAAGTAGGGTGTATAATCACCTATCTAGTGAATATTCATTTGTTTCTTAAATCTATCAATGTTGTCCCATATATATACGGGAACGGTTGCTGATCCCAACCTTTGGTGATGTACATTCGATACACTCAAGCGAAATGAGTGGTCGGTCATGTGTGGCTGAGTTGCAAGATGTTCTTGTTGAACTCCAGTGTATCGTTCCTAGAGTACACTAATCGGAAGGTGGTTCCATACCTTGTCATAGTTGGAAATCCAATCATCCAATACGTGCTTGCGATTTTGATTATATACTATATATGTAGTAACGTGAGATGCAAGCGTTTCTGCTAAATTGATATTCATTTGTACTTAGACATTATTATAATATCAGAATGATATTGCTTTGCAAAGATGTTTGGATTCTCATAAGGTAAAAACCCGTTCCGTTATGCGGCGTGGTCTTGTGAGATATCCTTTATTAAATCAAGTATTAAATTGTTTTACTCATATCAGTCCCATGACTGACCCGGAGTTTATTTTGTTGTCTTCCCTAAACTCTTGGGTGCCTAAATTTGTACGGGCAGTCAAGTAGTCGGGATTTTACAGATACACTTGGAGAGCTTGGAGCAGGAGGCTTCAGGATTCTATAGCTATTATTATTTCCGCTGTTGTTGTAAGTGTTGTACTCTGATAAGTGTTATTGTATACATATACTGATGTTATTTCAAAGATATGTTATGTTATATTTTATTCGTTCCGCTGTGAGATTCGTGTTTACTCTGATGATGATCTTCTTCTTCTTCTATTCTATAAGTTCTATCTTATCTATCCTCACCTTCTAATTTCTTTCATTAATTACTGGGATTTTTCGATGTTTTGGTTATCGACGTCGAGCTTACGTCGATAACCAAAGTCGCCGAAAATCCGGGTCACTACAGTTGGTATCGGAGCTTAAGTTCAGAATTACTTGGCTCTGTGGCGTGACTCGGTAGAGATAGGGTTAGTAATACCCTAGATTGAGTTTGAGTGTATATATACGAGTGCGTATTTGTATTTGATATAAAAATGGTTTTATATTGTGGAGATTCATTGGCTGAGTTGTTTATGAGTTCTAGTCGATCAGTTTGATCCACTGTATCGGTAGGAGTAAATAAACACTTGAATACGATGGACCGACACAGTATGGATATGTGATATATTATCATATATTAGATATATTGGTTGTAATTATAATCGAATGAGATTATAAAGTGAAATGGTTATATATAACCAATCAGAATCGTATAAGTAAAGTATATGAAATAAGATGAATTAAATATGAATTTAAATCAGATTTGGAATTAAAATAAGGAAATTTTAAGTTCCTGGGAGATTTTGAAATGTTTTCAAAATGGAAGTATTCAACAATGGTTTTGAAATGATATAGTATTGAAATCACTTGGGTCGCTGGAAAATAATTCTGATGATGACTGCGCAGTATCATCGGTGTGATTTTCGAGTTGCTAAGTGGTGGATTACTACCAAAGATTTTGATTTGAATTGTTTTGAGAAAACAAGTAGTTTAGAAAATTCAAAGGTTTTGAATTGGCAGTATGATTTCAAATTGATTTGAAATAAAACTGGGAATTTAAGTTCTAGAAATTAAAATTTAACTAATGAAGTTAAATAAAATGAGATGGTAAAAATAAATTGAAATTTAACTTGAACATAGTTAAATTGAATTGAATTGGATTAGAGAATAATCTGTTATGGAATTGGGTTGATGAGTCAATAATTTGGAATTTGATATTGGGGTTCGAATGAAAATTCGATTTGGATTTGAGGATATGAACTGATTGGAATTTGATTGAGATAACACTGGTATATGCTGAGTTTATAGCATATGGTAGTGATAGAGTTGATGTGCCCGACAAAAAGGTACTAGTTTATATTATATATGAGTTTGGAATTTATGAGCCAATTTGGCAAGCCGCTTGGCTGTTTGATTTTCTTTTGGGTTAAAGAAGGCCCAGAGAGGCGAGTAGGAGTTTGAGATATTGACCAGTAAAAAGGAGGTGCTGGCGAAATTTTTCGAAAAGTTAAAGTGTTAGAAATTTTTTAGAATTTTTGAAAATTTAGTTAGTCAGAATAAATTAATATTTTAGTCGATATTAATCGGGTCAGTTGAAACCGGAGGTAAGAGGTAAACAGATAAGTTATTACCCAGTAGATAGGGTCGTCCCCTAGCTTAGCAATTTCGAGGACGAAATTTTATTAAGGGGGGAAGATTGTAGTGACCCGCATTTTTGCTGTTGAATAATATATTTATTTAATTATTAAATATCGATTTATTGATATCGAGAACATGAATTAAATAATATTGAATATTTAATTAATAATTATAATATAATAAAATATATTATAATGTCGAAATAATCAAAAATATTGGAAATACAAATATTCAGTGAATGGGGTCATCCCAAAGATGTAATTCAACTTAGAGTTGGATTGTATTGACGAATATATTCAATTGACATCAGTTTGAAACGTAGAATTATAATATAATTAAAACAGAGCTTGAAATGGCGCGGCAGTTCGCTATTTGGCGATTTGAACTTCAACTGAATGTACAGGATCCGTTTTAAGCCGGATTTCTATGAAACAAGAAATGTGTGGAGCCGGTGGAGTATATCTTTCTAGTGGAAGAGAAAAATCGGGATTTTGTCATGTAGATTTTGAGATATGTCCAAATCAAATTTCAAAAAAAGTCGCTGTAGAATTCCTTTATAATTTGCGACGCTTTATATACGTTATAAAAGGATTTTCGATATAAACTGAATATCGATAAATCTAAAATCTGAAATATAAAAACTGTATATTCTGATATGATATTCTGGAGCTGTACGATATCATATGTGAAGATATACGATAATATAATTTTTTTTATAGTTAAATTCATTATATTTAAATATATTTATATATTTAAATGGGTCATCCAAAGCATTAAAAATAGCCAGTTTTGCAAACGAAGTCGATATTCGACGAAACCAGTTTTGTTGGATCCGCAATATCAAATAGTTGTTAGATTCCAAGTTTCGTGGTTTTTAGAGTTAGTATGTGGCCGTACCGATTTTTAGAGTGAAAAACAGTCAGTATTTCGACGGTTAAAAATACGCTGTGTGAGCAAACGAAGTCAGAATTCGACGAAACCAGTTTCGTTGGGACCGTAATGTCGAACTGAAGGTACATGTCCAGTTTCGTGATTTTTGGGTATCATATGTGATCACAGAAAATTTAGACGATAAATATACATAGCAGTTGAATAAATATTAATATAATATTCGGATATAAAAATAATAAAATTCTCCTATAAAAGCATCCTTAAGGTTTCTAAACCTAATTCATGGTCAACACTTTTATTTTACTGCCGTTGTCGATTTTTTTCCTATTACAGTAAAATCCAACGGAATGAAAAAAATCAAAACAATGCAAAGAAAATTCTATAAAATCAAATGATGATGTATTTGAGTTGCTTGTGAAGTGCTCTTCATTTTTGTATGAACTTCATAGAACTCGACGCCTTTATTTTGGAGTTCGAAATAGGGCGAGCTAGGGCTGAAGTTTCGATCGGATGGGTGACGCCGGAGGGGCTTTTGAGGGGATGGTTGGACTGAGGGAGTCGAGGCGCAACTGGTGGTGTCATTGAGGGCGGCTCCGATGGCTTTTGGAAGGTTGTGAAAGTGGCAACGCCACCGTGGAAGTGAGCAGGTCGTGTCGAAGGGGACATCGAGCGGGAGGAAATTGTGACGAGGAGGTAGAGGTTGTGACGCTGAGTGGAATTGGGGTGGTGATGCGCCGGATTCATGATCGAGGTAGGAGCAGTTGGGAGGTCAACGTCGGTCAAAGGGTCGAGTTTGGTTTTAGAAAGTGGAGCAGGTTACGGCAATTCGGTTTGTGGAAGAAAAGGGTTTGGGCGTGGGCTGTTGGAGGATGGGCCTGGGGGGTTTTCTTGATGGGCCGGGAAAAGAAAATATAAAAGGGTAAGGCCATTAAACCTTTTTAAGTAGTTTAATTAAAATTTGAAATTGTATATGAAGTTGTAAATTGTATAACTTTATCATACTATATCAAAATTTCAAACCGTAAGTTTCATTGGGATCGTACGGACGGGAGCAACACAATGAGACTGACCGGGAGTGAATCCGAGCTCGTTACAATTTATGGCGAAATAAATTGTCCGATTGAATCAAATAACGCAAACCGTTATTTAACGGCTAACGCGCAAATGTGAGTAAAAACTCACTAACTCTCCTCAATTTATATTTTAATATAAATTGTATTTTTTTTTCTGTATTTAACTGCTAGTTATGTACTGTTAATTTGGACTGTTAAGTTGTATTGTTAAATTGGACTGTAGATTGGACGGTTAAATAATTGATTGAAAACAGTATGGATATATATATATATATCTACATATATATATATATATATATATATATATATCGTTATTAAACGGTGATTTTGTTATCAGTGTATTTCATTAGAAATGCAAGTGATGTTATATACGTTGTTTAACATCGGTGGATGCAGGGAAACAGGTTGGAGGAATCCGACTAGATTCCTCAACATTTATTTTACTGTTATTTGTATATTGTGATATATACTGTGATATATAATCTGTTGTTGATTGTATATGTTTGGATGATATTGATCATTGACAGTTGGTTGTTTAAAAACAATAGAAAACACTGAAAATGTAGAAAAGGGGATTTTCAATATTTATATTGAAAATGAATTTATTTATAAAATCGAAGGATTTTATAAAAGGACATTTATTTAGAAATAAATAAATAAAATAAAGGAATATTTATTTAGATTAAATAAATAGAATAAAGGATATTTAATTAGGGATTAAATAATTAGAGTTATAAAGGAAAATCTATTTAGGAAAATAAATAGATTATACAAAAGGAAATCTATTTAGGAAATAAATAGAAGTTAAAATAAATAGAAATAAAAGAAAAGTTAGTTAGTCGGATATAAATATTCGAATCAAGTTAGTTAAGTGGTCAAACCAAGCTAGTCGAACCAAACTAGTCAAGCTAGTCGAACCCAACCGAGTCGAAATGGTCGAGTCGGACCAATCGAGCCCAAATGGTCGAGTCGAACCAAATCGAGCCAAATGGTCGAGTCGAACCAAATCGAGCCAAATGGTCAAGTCGAATCAATCGAGTCAAGATGGTTGAGTCAAACCAACCGAGTCGAGCTGGTCGAGTCGAACCAATCGAGTCAAGCTGGTCAAGTTAGTCGAACCTAGTCAGTACAACCAAGCTGGTCATGTTAGTCGAACCTGGTCAGTCGAGTCGAGTAAATCAAACTTAGTTAATCGAAAGGAGTTTATCATTTTAGTTAATCGATAGGAGTTAATTGATTTAGTCAATCGAGATGAGTTAATCGGTTTTAATGAATCGAGAGGAGTTAGTCGAATATGGTATTCGAACCAAATGGTCAAACCAAGTTGTCAAGCCCAGTGGTCAAACCAAATGGGTCAGGTTAGCCAAACATGGTCAGTCAAACCAAATGGGTCAGGTTAGCCAAACATGGTCAGTCAAACCAAATGGGTCAGGTTAGCCAAACATGGTCAGTCAAACCAAATGGGTCAGGTTAGCCAAACATGGTCAGTCAAACTAAATGTGTCAGGTTAGCCAAACCTGGTCAGTCAAACCAAATGGGTCAGGTTAGTCAAACCTGGTCGGTCGAACAAAGTTAGTCGAGTTAGCCGAATAGGGTTAGTCAAATAGAACTAATCGATTAGGGTTAAACCATAGAACTAATCGATTAAAGTTAAACCAATAGAGTTAGTCGAGCCTAGTTAATCGAATCGAATTGGTCGAACCAAGTAAGTCGAGTTAGTCGAGTCAAGTTAAGTTAGTCGAGTTAAAGTTATCGATGTTAGTTTCATCGAAAGGAGTTACCGATGTTAGTTTCATCGAAAGGAGTTATCGATGTTAGTTTCATCGAAAGGAGTTATCGATGTTAGTTTCATCGAAGGGAGTTATCGATTATAGTTTAATCGAAGTGAGATTTTCAAATAAGAGATATTTGAAAAGGAAGAGTTATCGAATATTAGTTATTCGAAGAGAGATTATCGAATATCATTTATTCGAGAAGGAGTTAATCGAATATAGGTTATTCGAAGAAGAGTTAATCAAATAGAGATTTCTCGAATAGAGTTAATCGGCAAATTCGATTATATCGAATTCGGAAAAGTACTTATACTTTTCCAGTGTTTAAATAGAGATTTATTTATTTATAAATAAATAAGTGTTAGGTTAATTATTCACTAATAAGAATAGAAGTTATAATTAAAGTTAGATAATTCGAAAGGAGGGATTATAACGTTATCGTTATAACCAATGTTTTAAATATAGAAGTGGATTAGTAAAATTGAATCCGAGAAAGGCGTAAAGAAGTTGTTAACGATTAAAAGATAAACTTTGACCATTTCGAAGTTATAACGTTGTTCAGTTAAGGTCTGAGAGGTAATTATACCCCAACTTGAGTGACTTCCTTCTTAACTAAGAAATGGTAAGGTTTGATCGTAAAGGAGTTTTGGAAATGTTTTCCAAACGAGAATCAGAAATGTTTTCTGATAAACGAAAATAAAAATTTAGAATATAGGGAAACAAGAGATAAGTAAATAAATGAACTAAAGAGATTAATGTTAAATGATGTATGTTCGATATAATTTCCATCTGGGAATAATATCGTTGTTTGCACGCTTGTTTTTATTTGATGGTTAAATCACAGACTATCGAAGTTTTGACCATTTTAACGTTGTTAATATGGAGAGACCGGTTGGATTATTATCCATAGAACCACTCTGTATTGGCATAAGCGTCGCGAATCATATATGCCAAAGATAATTGAAGACGAAGTAAAATGCAAGGCTATCCTGTTTACAGAATAGTGCCTTCGGTTTGTCCAGTCCCAGGACAACTTGTATGGACGAAGGTCTGACAGAGTATATCCAATGGATCGCGTAAGTTGATTTGTTCAAACGTATTCAAGTTTGGTGGCGGAGGAATTCGTTTCTCTAAGCTGTATACCCGTGTTATTTTTGGATAAGTCAATTTGTGATTTGGCGGGTATGACGATGTGACATTCTAAGTGAACGAAGATGGATGTCTGACAGAGTATTTCCAGATGATTACGTACATTGATTTCTCCAACCGTACCAAGAGTGGAAGCGAAGAAGGAAACTTCTTTTAGCTGACACGTAATGTACTGTTGTAAAACGTCAATTAGTGATTTCGATGGATTTGACAATGTAGCATTCGAAGTGAATCTGATGTGATGATAAAGCGTAGCTTCTAGCCAAATCAACCGGTAAATGACAGAAATCGGGCAGGTAGCATGGCTAAGTCGGTCGCACCGAAGTAGGGTGTATAATCACCTATCTAGTGAATATTCATTTGTTTCTTAAATCTATCAATGTTGTCCCATATATATACGGGAACGGTTGCTGATCCCAACCGTTGGTGATGTACATTCGATACACTCAAGCGAAATGAGTGGTCGGTCATGTGTGGCTGAGTTGCAAGATGTTCTTGTTGAACTCACGTGTATCGTTCCTAGAGTACACTGATCGGAAGGTGGTTCCATACCTTGTCATAGTTGGAAATCCAATCATCCAATACGTGCTTGCGATTTTGATTGTATACTATATATGTAGTAACGTGAGATGCAAACGTTTCTGCTAAATTGATATTCATTTGTACTTAGACATTATTATAATATCAGAATGATATTGCTTTGCAAAGATGTTTGGATTCTCATAAGGTAAAAACCCGTTCCGTTATGCGGCGTGGTCTTGTGAGATATCCTTTATTAAATCAAGTATTAAATTGTTTTACTCATACCAGTCCCATGACTGACCCGGAGTTTATTTTGTTGTCTTCCCTAAACTCTTGGGTGCCTAAATTTGTACGGGCAGTCAAGTAGTCGGGATTTTACAGATACACTTGGAGAGCTTGGTGCAGGAGGCTTCAGGATTCTATAGCTATTATTATTTCCGCTGTTGTTGTAAGTGTTGTACTCTGATAAGTGTTATTGTATACATATACTGATGTTATTTCAAAGATATGTTATGTTATATTTTATTCGTTCCGCTGTGAGATTCGTGTTTACTCTGATGATGATCTTCTTCTTCTTCTATTCTATAAGTTCTATCTTATTTATCCTCACCTTCTAATTTCTTTAATTAATTACCGGGATTTTTCGATGTTTTGGTTATCGACGTCGAGCTTACGTCGATAACCAAAGTCGCCGAAAATCCGGGTCACTACATTCCCGAAGGCCTATGTTGTTATATACATGCAAATGAAGCTTCTATAACTCGCCGAAGAAACTCATAGCTCCAAACTCACATGCACAACATTAATACAAAAAATTTGCTATGATTTTGATTATAAATTTCAAAACTGGCAAATTTTGTAACCAATGCAATCAAATGCGATGTAAGCAAATTGTGAAATCTAAGAACTTTGTCGGGGCGACAATGGAGCTTCACAAGACACCAGATCAACTAGTAGCTTATGAATTAGATTGTGTGGACAATTCTAATCATATATTTCCAATTTAATGAAACACGAATATATGAAATCGACAAAGTTTCAATCCAATTCACTAGCATATGCAAACCTAAATTTACTCTAAACTACACTCCTACAAGTTATAAGCTTGTGGCATAAATGTGGGTTCATAAATAACTCACAAAGCTCTTGCCTTTGATCTTAATATGGAAGAAGGAGGCGCATTACCAAGCTACAACACTCTCTCTTGCAATATAGCACACAAAACTTCAATCTACACATGAATGCACAAATTTTCCTATGAATTAGGTTTAGGAAATCTCAAAATAGAAGAGGAATTGAGTTGGAGAAGATGGAGGAGCTTACCTATGCCTCTACACTTGATTTGCACTTGATTTCAATAAGAATTGGAGCTTCAAGATCAAGATAGGGATTAGGGAATTTTAATTTCCCATTAACTCTCCCATTTTTCTATTTTTGGCTAAGTGTTAGAATGAATGAAGAGAAGAGGGGGTCAATGGTTATATGGAGTGGTTAGGTTTAGCCAAACCAAGACCCAACCTAGATGCCAAATCTCCGAAGCTCGGAATATATCGAAGTTTTTACTTTTCGATCACCTTAACGACGTTTCGAACTCAATGGAAGTAGTTTCGAGTCCAAATTCATCCATATGCAAAAGTGATATTTTGGTCTAAGATCCAATGAAAAAGACCAAAATTTCTCCAACTCCAAAGGTATTGACGTTTGTAGTTTTCAAACAAGAAAATGGCATTCTAAACTCAATGGAAGTGGTTTCGAGTCCAAATTCATCCGTATGCAAAATGCGAATTTTCTACGTGCTATATATATCTTTTAAAAATATATTTATATTCCATAGCGAGTATTCTAAATTTTAGTTTAGACATAACTTACAATTTATAAAATGAAATCTCAATTTCTTACATTCACCAGAAAATTACAATTCAAATTCCAGCGTTTCTTGTATTATCAAATTCTGACTTATATTGAATTATATATATTCATTCAAAGTTTAAAATCAAATTTTCAAACTACCACGCCATTTCGAGTTCGTTTTATTTAAATTTTAAATTTATACATTCTGACTTCGATTAAAATAAATTTAATCGTTTATTCTCAAAATAACTCATCTAAAATATTCAATTTCTATGAACATCAATTAAAAATATATTTTAAATTGGTTCCAAATATATGGGTTGTTACAATTAAATTCATACTCAAAAGGCATGAAAGTACAAAACGAACCAGGATTTTCATTAGTCCATGGTTATTGAGGAAGATCATAAGTGTTATGGTATATTCAATGCATGTATTGATCGATTTCTAGGTTTTGTTATATGGATGTTATGGTCGCTCTCTTTTGGTTAGGTTGTCAGATTTAGGTATTATGGAGAGGGGGTAGCAGACATATTTTTCACATCTATTTTGTTTTGCCAGTTGTAACAGATGCCCATTGCAACCTTTTTTTCCAGTTGTAATAGATGCCTATTATTAACACCTATTGTTTTTTGCAACTTGTATAACTTTTTTTTATTTACCATTTTTAATAGATGTGTATTTTTAATAATTAATATTAAGTTATAACTAAAAAAGGTAATAATTAATAATAACTATTATTAATAAGTAAATTTAATATTTTAATAAAAATTAATTCTTAATAAATCCATATATATTTATTATAAATTCTTACATATTAGTTCTAACTCATAACAATTAATTTTATGCATTTTGGTGAAACTTTGGTTAAGATCAATTAAAAGTTAGCTATCAAGAAAAGTTAGCGGAACAAGATGAAATTTAGGAGGGAAATGTGAAATTTTGGCTCCAAAGTAAATGACGCCTTTTATTTCTAGTCCCTCACGCAGGCTGACTTCTCCCTACTCTTCACTAAATCTAGATCGACCCTCAATTCTTTCTTCCTCAAACAAACTGCGCCTCAAAAACTCCAACCTCTACTATTGAATATTGATGGATCCACCTACTTAGCGATTTGACGATGATGGTCCCGAACCACGATTTTCTTTCGCCTACCTGCAACCGTTGACTATTAATGCCTTGGAGCGCTCTGCTTGGTTTTAATTTTTGATGGTCCTATTGAATTGTGACTTCTCCGATTGCCAGGCTTCACTGCTACCTTCTTCTAATCACAATCCTCGAGTTCCTAATCCTCGATTTGAGTGTCCATAAAATCAGGTGAGACATTGTTCTTATTCATGTGGGGTTTGCTTAGATTGGAGACGATGGAAGGCTAGTGGAAATGTTGAGGTAACTAGAGACAAATTTCAAGGTGGTAGCAGCAGTGTTCAAAGGGGTATGCGAATAGGTGGCGATGTTGAGGTGGTGGTTAATGAGGATGATGATGTAGTGTCATAGTGACAGAGGTAGGAGAAAGACTTAGGTGAAGGAGGAGACGTGTGACACCCCACGTCCGTTAATGTCACCCAGTAAGGGAATGCATTAAGTTTCATGAAGCGTTATAGGTAAACAGACACAGAATAATTACAAGACAGATAAAATAGCAGTGGAATTAAAAACTTTTATTAATCATAAAGCATGGTTACACCATATATCTGAAAATACATAAACTCAGTATATCATTAAAACCTCTATCTTGTACTTTAAATATCAGAGTACAATGACAATGAAAACATAATCCCCAAATCATGAGCCATAGCAGCAAAAATAAAAGCTTGAGCAATACATCTGGAAGCTCCAAGCAAGACGATAGCAGAATCCTGACTAAGCCTGAGAATTCCCTCCATTGAGAACCTGGGGGAGGGGGGAACGAAAGAAAGAGGAGGAAACAAAAAGGGTCAGACATAAAGTCTGGCGAGTCTAGTTATTTCTATCCAGTAAATAAATAAAAGTAATATGATAGGCATATAAAGTGGATAAGACAGATCACTACATGAATGGCAGGTGGGTGTGACAAGGTAGACAGGATGAGGTGTACATGCTTTGTATGATTACTCTGTACTGTTAATAGTATATCTAGAAAGAGATGATCCCTTCAACAATAAGGTGGTAGACTTAGGTATACGTCCAAATGTATCATAACTACTACCCTGATCGATCGGCTCCCTAACCCTCGTAGATACCTTATGCTGGCCCCACAGCAGGAGGTATCACTTCATAAAGTGGCAACCCTTCATCATAATAATGTGCACAACCATATCTACAGGTGTTACGGTCGTCTTATCCCCTTCTTCCCGGCTGATGCACACACATGGCCTGGTTGGTTTGCGCCACCCACACTGTCCTCCACGTTTGGATCTCTTACAACCAGTTATGCTTACCTACAGGTGCCTTTGATACATAACCCCTAATCTTCCAACTGGTTATGCTTACCTATAGGTGTCTTTAATTACATAACCCTGTTACTTCTACAAGTTATGTTTACACTAAAATGTGTCTTTAATTACATAACTTTATTATTTCCACCAATTATGTATACCACTAGGTGTCTTTAATTACATAACCTTAACGGGTTAAGTTTGTGGGCCTATATGTGAATATTACCGATCCCCTCTTCAAATTTACTTAACCCATCCCTCAACCATGTTTACTTAACCCCCAACTTAAATTTAAGTTCACACAATCCATATGGATTAACTTAGGCTAAGTAGTCCAATTTTTTACCATGTCCATTTATGGTTTCATAATGGGTTAGAACTCCCACATTAGGCCTACAACATGTGGACGCCGGATATGCCGGTCAGGTCCGGGCAGACTTATTCCACAGTTGGGACTAACATCGTGTCATAGCCCGATTTGTATTTACGTACTTAGACCTTCCACATTAGGTTCATCATTAGTGGCTGCTGGATATGCCGGTCGGGTCTGGGCAAACTTCCACCACGAATGCAACCTAACCCTGTGTCATAAGTACAATTACAATCCCTAATTGTAATTACTAGACATTCCATATTTAATTAATTTACTAATTAATTAATCTTTTCCTTTTATAGGTGTCAATGCCTATTTTACCCAATAATTTGAATTATATGTCCAAAAATGTTCACATTTAAATTATGCCATTTTTAACCCTTTTTCCCCCATTCCTTAACTAACGCCCTCACAAAATTGGTAACATGCCTAGGCTAGACAATAGCCTAGTCATAAACAATAATAGGGAAAATAATGGGAATATAACTAAAATGATCATCTTGGCATAATCATAAACTTGTATGATAATAAGGTGAACATACATACTAGCATGGACATTAAATTGTCAACATAACAAGGTGGACATAAAACTGATGAAATATGATGTCACAATATCTAAAGTAGAAATTTAGATGTCCAATTCGTTTCGATCTAACATGATGACATAAGGTGATAAATCAGATCACATAAAATAGTTCTAATATGTTAACATAATGTGACAATTTGGATCACATAAAATATATCTAACATTTTAACATAAGGTGACAATTTAGATCACATAGAATAGATCTAACATAATAACATAAGGTGACAATTTAGATCACATAAAATAGATCTCACATGTTAACATAAGGTGACAATTTAGATCACATAGAATAGTTCTAACATGATAACATATGGTGACAATTTAGATCACATAAGATAGATCTTACATGTTAACGTAAGGTGACAATTTAGATCACATAGAATAAATCTAACATGATAACATAACATGACAGTTTAGATCACATAAAATAGATCTAACATGTTAACATAAGGGGACAATTTAGATCACATTGAATAGATCTAACATGATAACATAAGGTAACAATTTAGATCACATAAAATAAATTTACACACATCCACATCATAACATATCATAAAAGTTACAAACTAAGATCCACAATAATAACATAGTTGAACAATTCACAATTGAATTGGATCTAGAGAAATAAATCTATCATAAGATCTAACAATGACATAGATTCAAGGTTTACAACGTATCCATATCACAGTCTTTCATAATTCACTTTTATTTATCTAAATCTAAAAGCAACTAGAACTCACTGTGATTGGATTGCTAAGATGATGGAAAAGGTGCTGAGTCTATGTTTGAATCTCAGAATTTTATATGCTTTATTTGATAGAAGAAGAAGAGAGATCCTTATTCAGTTTAGACTCCAGCAAAGTTTGGCCGACATGATTTCTAATGAAGAAATATGTGAAATAGCAATGTATTTATAGCTGCAGAACCCTCTGGAACCGACTGCCGCATAAGCCCTAGGGTAAATCAGGTCGCGGGTCGCCTCCCACTTGGGCAAAGGCCTGAATATCAAAAAAAAAACTATATTGGGCTCACTTTACAGGTGCGCCAGTGTAAAAATACATGGGCGCACTTGTCATGTGCGCTGGGAATTTCTGCTTTTTCTAGCAAACTTTTATTATCCATAACTTCTTCATACATTATCCACATTACGCAAACCAGGTGTCTATCTTGACCAAAATTTCAAGATGTACGCAATGGTGCAATTCGTTTCCCTTAATTCTGAATATTAAATTAATTATTCTTTAATTTATCCACTTTAATGTTGTTAAAATTTCGGGGTTTTACATTCTCCCCTACTGAAAGGATTTCGTACTCGAAATCTTCAAGTTGAAAAGAATGTATCCTACCAATCATCATCCATCTACTCGTCCACCAAACACTGGCATCCATTGTCCTTAAATATTTCTAATGTTCATATGAGTATATGCAAAGGTGTGTGTATGTCCCAATACTAATGCGAAGATCAGGCGGTCTACTGATTCAGTTGACCTCCTTAATGCAATGTATGTTAGTTCCATGAATCCAATATGTATGCAAACAAGCCTATTATAACATATAAGCTCTATATGTGTGGACACACATTCATCCAAATGCAACATCCATATGCTAGTTCATCCATTTCCATCCATAAAAGAAAAGAAAATGCACACACATCCATTTACAGTATGAGAGTGATTGAGCCGATCTAGTGCCTAATGTATGTGTATATGCATCCACAGGAAATCACTAGAAAAGTAACTTGCATCCATCAAACATAACATGTCTCAAATACATGTTTACAATTATGGGATTTCCTACCTAAAGGTCGACGATTCGATCGATATGATATAATCAGAAGATAGAAGATAGCACGGATAAAAGCTTTTAGAAGAGAAGTTAAGAACATTCCCTTAAAAAGAAAAGGGTACAAAGTGCAAAAATCTTCTCTTCGGTCTCTCCAAGTCGCATCCTCTTGGTTGTCTCCCCATTGAACCTTTAGCAACTTGAGCTCTTTATTGCGTAGCTTCTTAACTTCTGATCCAAGAATACGGAAAGGAACTCGCCTGACTTTCGCCTCCCGTTCCACTTCTACCTCTTCCAACATACTCGGCTCAACAACTTCGGCGGTGTCATGCAAGCACTTCCGCAATTGAGAAACATGGAAAACATCATGAACACCAGACAGATTTTCAGGAAGCTTTACTCTATAGGCCATTTGGCCAATCCTCTCAGTTATGGGAAATGGTCCCACAAACCTAGGTGCCAACTTCCCTACCGATCCGAAGCGAACCACATTCCTCAGAGCTGAAACTTTGATAAAAACCAAGTCTCCTACTTCAAATTAGAGGCCAGTCCTTCTCTTGTTCGCATATGGTTTCTGCCTATCTTGAGCTGTCTTCATCCACCGTTGAATTAGGTCAATCTTTTCGGACGTTTCTCTAACCATATCTGGTCCAAGTAATAATCTTTCTGTAGATTCCCACCAACAAGTTGGTGATTTATAGGGTCATCCATACAATGCTTCGAAGGGTGCCATGCCGATGCTGGCTTGATAGTTATTGTTATAGGCAAACTCTACTAAAGAAAGATGCTCTACCCAAGTCCCTCCGAAGTCTAGGATGCACGGCCTTAAAAGATCTTCTAGAATTCCGTTCACCCTCTCTGTTTGCCCATCGGTCTAAGGATGATGAGCGGTGCTCAATGCAACTGTGTACCTAATGCTTCTTGCAAGCTCCTCCAAAATTCGCTAGTAAAGATGGGGTCGCGATCGCTCACAATACCGGAAGGAACTCCATAAAGAAAAACTATCTCTCGGACATAAATTGCTGCTAACCATGATACCATCCTCTTACTCTTAACTAGAATAAAGTGAGTGCTCTTAGCGAGTCTATCTACCACAACCCAGATACTAGTGTTTCCTTTCTTCGATCTAGGCAAACCATCTATGAAATCCATAGAGACGCTCTCCCGTTTCCACTGAGGATCCTCCAAAGGCTGAAGTAAACCACCGGGCTTCTTTTGCTTAGCTTTGACTTGATGGCAAACTAAACATTGGGAAAAAAATTCGGCCACATCCTTCTTCATCCCAGCCCAAAAGAAAACCCTCTTCATGTCCATGTACATCTTATCACTGCTTGGATGAATGGTCATCTTAGAATGGTGGGCTTCTTCTAGGACTGCCTTTATCAAGCTTCCAGTTTGAGGAACACAAAGCCTTCCATCTCATCGCAACCACCCCTTTTCATCTATGGCATATCTGCTGAGGTGACTAGAAGTCTTCCCTTTTCTGAGCTTTTCCTTGATGTCTGGAATCTGTGGGTCACCATGTTGCGAAGTTCCTATCTGGTCCATAAGAGTCGGTCATATCTCCGAGGTTGCAAACAAATCAGGCAAAATCTCGATGGAGGGTCTAAAATTAAAAGCTAATATGAACTACAAGTTCTTTCATTCCACAAACAGAGGACTCAAGGCCACCCTCTGCCTACTTAGTGCGTCAGCCACCACATTACCCTTTCCATGGGTATAAGAAATCTCAAAATCATAGAAAGGAAGAAACTCCATTCACCGTTGTTGCCTTAAATTGAGATCCTTCTACAAGGACAGATACTTAAGAGATTTATGATTGGTGTATAACTCAAACTTCTCTCCAAGTAAATAATGACGCCACGTCTTTAATGCAACACTATGGAAGCTAGCTCTAGATTATGGGCAGGGTAGTTCTTTTCATGAACTCTCAGCTGTTTACCCCCATAACACACTACTTTCCCTTCTTGCATTAGAACCGCATCAAGCCCTGTACCGCAAGCATCAGTGTAAACAGTAAACACTTTTTTTCCGTCAAGTAAGGTCAAGACTGGGGCTATTGTCAGATCCCTCTTCAGTCGTTGGAAAGCAATGTCACAGTCTATATCCCATGAGAACGCCAAGTTCTTCTTCGTCAGCCTAGTGAGTGGGGCCGATATCTTTGCAAAGTCCTTAATGAACTTAATATAGTAACCTGCTAACCCAAGAAAGCTTCTCACCTCAGTTACATTTTTAGGAACCTGCCAATCTTGCACTGCAACAACCTTCATGGGATCTATAGCTATCCCTTCTTTGGAGACCACATGCCCTAAGAATCTCACCTCTTTCCTCCAAAAATGGCATTTGGAGAATTTTTCTTTAACCTGATGGTCACGGAGAGTTTTCAAAACTTCTCTCAAATGTTAGGCATGCTCTTCTTCGCTTTTGAAGAAGATCAAAATATCATCGACAAAGACTACAACAAATTTATTTAGGAACTCCCGAAACACCCTACTCATCAAATCAAAAAATTAGGCAGGTGCATTCGTCGGCCCAGAAGGCATAACCAACCATTCAAAGAAACCGTCCAGAGTCCCAAAGGCAGTCTTATCTATGTTGTCCTCAGCCACCCTCAATTGATGGAACCCCATGGCCAAGTCTAACTGAGAAAATACCGAGGCACTAACAAGCTGATCAAATAAATCATCAATCCTTAGAAGCGGGTGCCTGTTCTTCTTTGTGAGTTTATTCAACTCTCTATAATCAACACACAAATGAAGCAAACCATTCGACTTAGTTGCGAATACTATTGGAACACCCCATTCAGATATGCTTCGTCTGATAAACCTTTTCCCAAGTAGCTCCCCTACTTGCTTACTCGGCTCCCTTCTTTCCCTTAGAGTCATATGGCGCATTGGTAATGCAATCGTCTTTGCATTGTCCACCAGATATATACGAAAATCGATCTCGTGCCTCGGAGGTAAGCCCCGTACCTCATCAAAACATCAGAATAATCTTGGACTACTGGAATAGATTACAGATCATCGATAGATGCATCAAGAGACTCTAGGAAACTAAGCATAACCGAACCTTGTGTGTCACACGAAATCTCGAGAGTTCTCCCATGACAAGTCAGAAGCCTAATAACCCTCTTGTCACAATCCAGAATGGCACCATATGTGGTAAGCCAGTCCATTCATAGAATCAACCCATAGCCCATAAACCCAAGCACATATGCGTTGCATTCAAACTCGATGCCTAACACAGATATTTTCAAACACCGACAAATCATAGATAAATGAGTCGAACTACCAATTGGGTTTGAAACTACTACGGGATCTTTACCATAGTAGTAATTAAGCATAGAGATTCAACTACGGAACTTGATATAAATGAATGTGAGGCACCAGAATCAAAAAGTGTTCTAATAAGAAGATTGGAAAAAGAAATCAAACCTTCGATGGAAACTTTCCTACCTCTATCTGGTGCACTAGCCACAAGAGCATTCACTTTCCCTCCAGAGGTTCCTGTCCTTTGACCTTGCCCTTGCTTCCTTGGGAACTCCCTAGAATATTATCCAACCCCTTCACAAACGAAGCAAGCATTCTTCCTTACCCTGCAGTCCTAGGCCAAGTGACCCTGTCTCCCGCAACTATGGCACTTCCTCTTACACTTGGCCTTGTCATTATTTCCACCCTTTCTTGGGTCATACCTTTTTATTTTGTGTTTTCTCAACCTTAACTTCTTCCTTTTCAGATTTATTTGAACTTCATCTATGTTCCCTTCCCGAGCCATCATTTTTCACATCCTTGGGTTGTACTCCTTAGCCCTAACTTCCTTATTCTCCTTTTTACCATATTTGTGTAACAGGCTAACAAGTCTCTCGAAAGTTGCCTTCATTGCACGGAAATCCTTACGAAGCTCAAGAAAATTAGCCGTAGGTGATACTACTGCAGCTTCAGATGGAGGTTAGCACTTTATTGCCCTTCGATATTTGCCGCAGTTTAAACATACCTATGGCATCATGCCAGAATGGGGACACCTTTCGGGAAGAATCTGTCCCCCAGACAAAAAGAGAAAAAAGGAATCAACTGGAGAATCGAGAGATACTTCCTATGGCTTTGGGGAATATGTTTTTCAAAGCAGACTTTTCTTTTTGAAAATGCTTTCTTTTAAAACCTTTTTGAAAGATAATTTTCAAAAACTTTTATCTAATCTGGTAACCTTCAGCTTTAATACCAAGTGTGACACCCCTGTCCATTAATGTCACTCGCTAAGGGAATGCATTAAGTTTCGTGAAGCGTTATAGGTAAACGACACAGAATAATTACAAGACAGATAAAATAGCAGCGGAATTAAAAACTTTTATTAATCATAAAGCATGGTTACACCATATGTCTGAAAATACATACACTCAGTATTTCATTAAAACTTCTGTCTTGTACTTTAAATATCAGAGTACAATAACAAAGAAAACATAATCCCCTAATCATAAGCCATAGTAGCAAAGATAGAAGCTTGAGCAATAATCTAGAAGCTCCAAGCAAGATGATTGTAGAATCCTGACTAATCCTGAGAATTCCCTCCCTTAAGAACCTTGGGGGCACGGAAGAAAGAGGAGGAAACAAAAAGGGTCAAACATAAAGTCTGGCGAGTCTAGTTACTTTTAGCCAGCAAATAAATAAAAGTAACATGATAGGCATATAAAGTGGATAAGAGAGATCACTACATAAATGACAGGTGTGACAAGGTAGACAGGATGAGGTGTATATGCTTCGAATAATTACTCTGCATTGTTACTAGTATATCCAGAAAGAGATGATCCCTTCAATTATAAGGTGGTAGACTTAGGTATACGTCCAGATGTATCTGAACTACTACCCTGATCGATTGGCTCCCTAACCCTCGTAGATACCTTGTGCTGGCCCCACAGTAGGAGGTATCGCTTCCTAAAGTGGCAACCCTTCGTCGTTATAATGTGCACAACCATATCTATAGGTGTCACGTCGTCTAATCCCCTTCTTCCCGGCTCATGCACGCACATGCCCCGGTCAGTTTGCGCCGCCCACACCGTCCTCCCCGTTTGGATCTCTTACAATTAGTCAGTAAACATGCCCCTACTCCGCCTAGTATGGATTACTTTGTTTGATACCTACTCCAGTTTACTGACTGAAATGGGTCCCACACAATATGATACAAGCTCTCCCCTTTGTCTTGTATCCCCCACTAGGTTTTCACTGACTATGTATACCACTTGGTGTCTTTAATTATATAGCCTTGTTTATGTCTACCAGTTATGCTTACCTATAGGATTCTTTAATACATAACCCCTAATCTTCCAACCGGTTATGCTTACCTATAGGTGTCTTTAATTACATAACCCTATCACTTCTACAAGTTACACTTACCCTAGAAGGTGTCTTTAATTACATAACTTAGTTATTTCCACCGATTATGTATATCACTAGGTGTCTTTAATTACGTAACCTTAACGGGTTAAGTTTGTGGGCCTATATGTGAATATTACCCATCCCCTCTTCAGATTTACTAAACCCACCCCTCAACCATGTTTACTTAACCCCCAACTTAAATTTAAGTTCACACAATCCCTATAGATTAACTTAGGTTAAGTAGTTCAATTCTTTACCATGTTCATTTATGGTTTCATAATAGGCTAGACCACACACATTAGACCAACAACATGTGGATGTCGGATATGCCGGTCGGGTCTGGGCAGACTTATTCCACAATTGGAACTAACATCGTGTCATAGCCCGATTTGTATTTACATACTTATATCTCCCACATTTGGTTTAACATTAGTGGCTGCTGGATATGTCGGTCGGGTCCGGGCAGACTTCCATCACTAATGCAACCTAACCTCGTGTCATAAGCACAATTACAATCCCTAATTCTAATTACTAGACATTCCATATTTAATTAATTTACCAATTAATTAATCCTTTCCTTTTATAGGTGTCAATGCCTATTTTATCCAATAATTTGAATTACATGTCCAAAAATGTTCATATTCAAATTACGCCATTTTTAACCCTTTTCCCCTCATTCCTTAACTAGCGCCCACACAAAATTGGCAACATGCCTAGGCTAGACAATAGCTTAGTCATAAACAATAATAGGGATAATAATGGGAATATAACTAACATTATCATTGTAACAACCCGTAAAATGCGAGCCAGTTTGAAATTTTTATTTTGGCCATTTTAGCGAATTTTGATTATTTAAAATGAATTATTTTAAATAATATCGACGAGAAATTTATTTTGAATATAATTCGAACGTATATATTATACGCGTCGTCGTTAGAATATAAATATTTATATATAATTATAAATAGAATTGAAAATGGCGCGGTAGTTCGATAATTCGATTTCAAACTTCAATTGAATGTACCGGGTGCAAAACAATCCGGATTTTAGTGAAACCAAAAACATTAGGATCTAATTGATAATATCTTTCTATCGAAGCCGAAAAATCAAGATTTCATAGCGGGAAGCAAAAGATATGTCCAGTTGAAATTTCTGAATAGTCGCTATGGAATTCAGGCCCTTAAAAATGGACATTTTGCAAACGACCTCGGATTTCGACGAAACCAGTTTTGTTGGGTCCGTGATGTGAAGTTATTGCTAGGTTTCAAATTTCATAATTTTTCGAATCAATATGTGAGCGTGGCAAAGGAAAACACGTTTGACCGATTTCAGTTGATTTTAATCGACTGGAAATTGACCATTTTTCAAACGGTCTCAGAATTCGACGAAACTAGTTTTGTTAGGACCGTATCGTTGATACGAAGCTAGAAAATATTTTTCGGGAATTTTTCTAGTTAGTATGTGGCCCCGGTAATTTGAAATGTACGTTTAAAATTCAATATAATGATTTAAATGTAAATGCAACGGAAACTGATCGAAACGATCAAATCAACCTACGATACATATCCCATTGTGTTCGGAATGGGGGTAAAACGCTATGGACGACAGGCGGTGGACCTCGTTTAGAATTCGTATGTAAAAGTCAACTTTTTAGATAAATAAAATAATTAAATAATAAAAAAAAAAAAAAACTTTTCTTTCTCCCCCCCCCCCCCCCCCCGTTAACCCGCTCTGGCCCCTTTCTCTTTCATTTCGATTTCAGTATTAATAAAAAAAAAAAAAAAAAAAAAAAGAAGAAGCGACGATCGCCATCGCCCGCGCCGCCCTCGCGTTCACCCCCTCCCTTCCCCTTCCCTTCCTCGACACCGACGCGAGACTCCTCCGCGTCGCAGAACCCATCGCGCCGAAGTCGAAGCCCCCCCCCTCGCCCCAAATCGCGCCGCCGCTGGGACCCAGACCCGCCACCCACCTCCGCCTCGTTGAAGCCCCCTCAGACGTCGACGAAGACCCCCCCCCCCCCACTGTAAGTATTTCTGATTTTTATATTAAATTAAAACTGTTTTTATTTTACAGATAAAATACTGATTTTTAGAAGTAATAAAAAACTGATTTTTTTATATAAAGTGAAAATCTGATTTTTATAAAGTTAAAAGAAAACTGATTTTGTTTAAAATTTAAAACTGATTTGGTAATAGTAAAAGAAAACTGATTTTTTTTATTTTACTTTAAAAAGAAAACTGTTTTTTTTTTATTTTATTTTACTTTAAAAAGAAAACTGATTTTGTTTAAAATTTAAAACTGATTTTTGTTTAAAGTTAAAAGAAAACTGATTTTGTTTAAAATTTAAAACTGATTTTTGTTTAAAGTTAAAAGAAAACTGATTTTGTTTAAAATTTAAAACTGATTTTTGTTTAAAGTTAAAAACTGATTTTTGTTTAATGTTTAAAACTGATTTTTGTTTAATGTTTAAAACTGATTTTTGTTTAAAGTTAAAAACTGATTTTTGTTTAATGTTAAAAAAAACTGATTTTATAATAAAAGTAAAAACTGATTTTTTAAGAAGTTAAAACCGATTTAGTTTAAAAAGTAAAAACTGAATTTTTTTAGATTTATAAAACTGGAATTTTTTTTAGAAGTAGTAAAACTGAATTTTTAATTATGTTAAAACTGAATTTTTAATTATGTTAAAACTGAATTTTTAATTATGTTAAAACTGAATTTTAATTATGTTAAAACTGAATTTTATTTTAGGATAAAACTGAATTTTATTTTTAGTATAAAACTGAATTTTATTTTAAGGTCTAATATAGGAAAAAGGTTTTAACTTTAAAATAGGAAAAGGTTTTAACTTTAAAAGGAAAAAGATTTGATCTTTATTAGAAAAAAGGAAAACTTTTTATTAGAAAAGGCGAAGTCTATATTTTTGAAATGGAATATTTATCTATATGGCATCGCAAGAAAAATAGAATTTTTATATATTGAACTTTGAAATAAAAATTCGATTTTTAAATATTGAACTTTGAAGTAAAAATTCGATTTTTACATAGGTAGTAAAAGCGGGCAACGAAGATGCGATAGCGATGAAGACTTCTGCAAATGAAGAGCCGTGGAGCTTGGATAGCTATAGGTGAGAATTTCTCACCTTTCGTTTTCTTTTCTAGTTATATATATATAAACTAGGATGCAGACGGTGCTTAGTAGCACCCGACACAATCGTCCACAGACCATGGACTTGTTTGTTTGACTGTTTGGTGATTGATTGCGATATTGGTTTGAATGTGGTTTGTGGTGTGAAAAATCGAATCGATAAATTGGTTAGGATTAGACGTGCGCCGTTATAAGGCGAAGGAGTAAGGCTAGGTTAGACCCTTACTCCAAAGTTTGTGGTTTGCATAACGAATTGGTTTGATTGATGTGTGAATGGCGTGGGCCTTCACTAGACCGGGGACAAGGCTAGGCCTCGTCCCGTTTCTAGTATCGTGCCGTTATGCCGCCGAAATTTTCTAAAATATGTTAGGAAAATAAAAATAACATTTTATTTAAGGAATGAACTGAATAAAATTCATATGTTGGAATAAAATGTTTTGTCGTTAAAAATATAATTTTTAACGTGAATGTGAATAAATAAATATTCATTTACAAACCAGATGGTTTGTTTATGTACACTTATTTGAAGGACATTGATTGGGTCGATAAACTTTACACATCGCCCAACTGCACAAATAAAATCTTTGTTTGATTGTTTGAAAACCCCACACGGGTGTTGGGATGAAATTTGAAGTTCACTCATCCTAATTGATTAAATATGTCGATCGATTGATTGACAGGCTGTTATAAGCGTTGAATATCTATATTTGATGCTTATACAGTGTAGTGCACTTTGGTTGATGGTTGATTATTTTTCAATGCTATGATATACATGTGTTGTATGAAAATCCATATAATTAACTTTATATGGTAATTGATTGGGCCTCATTCCAATTTGAAAAATAAAGAATATTATAAAATAAAAGTTCATGTGTTGACAGTACTCATTCATTGAGATTGGTCATGTGTTGAACGAAATATTTTAATATTAAAATTTACATCTTTATCGATATAAAATAAAAGTTCATGTGTTGATAGTACTCATTCATTGAGATTGGTCATGTGTTGAACGAAATATTTTGATAATAACAACTATTTTGAAAATAGAAATTTATGAAGCCGTGTTGATTAGATTGACGCCATTTTGACGTGAACGATATTTATATCGATTTTATTCATTTCGAAATAAAATGAATTGAATATATAACGATTTTGAAATGAATTGAATATATAACGATTTTGAAATGAATTGAATATATAACGATTTTGAAATGAATTGAATATATAACGATTTTGAAATGAATTGAATATATAACGATTTCGAAATAAATTGAAAATAAAACAATTTCGAAATAAAATGAATTGAAAACGATTTCGAAATAAATTGAAATGAATTCAAATTGAATTGAAATTTGAATTGAATAGAATTGAATTTTAAAACGAATTTATAAAGAAGAATTCAATTTTGATTTGAATTGAAAAGAAAGTTGAAATTTCTTTTGAAACGAATTCAAAACTATTTATATAATTCGTTTTAAATAGAAATCGACGAAATATATATTATATATATTTTATATATAATATAATGGCCTGAATAGAACGCGCCGCGCCGCGGCAGTTCGTGAATTTCGACCATTTATTTCAAACGGACATTACGGGAGATCCGACCGTCGGATTCTCCTAAAACCGGAACCGTTGGGTTCGTATCGAAAAGAGCTTTCTAACGAATATTAGAAATTTGAAATCTAACGGTTGGATTTGGAATTATGTCCAAATCAAATTCGAAAAAGGTCGCTGTAAGTGCAGTTCGATGGCCATTGATGGAAATCGACTGTACGGGCCTTGATAAAATTATTAAAAATAGTAATAATTTGTGTAAAATCATAAGAAATGATTTAGAAAGAATTGGGATGAAAAACTCCATATTTGAAAAGATAAAAATAGATTTTTATCGAAATGAACTAGTTTTGAACTAGAATTATAATTCTATTTATTTTTAAATAAATAAATTGAATTCGAAAAGGGTTTTAAAAATAACCAAAATTTCCAATGATTGCATTGGAATGGATTTGAATCGAAATTGTCTTCGGAATATTTCGATGGTGAAATTCGTGATTATACAGGTGTTGTTATGGAAATTTGAAAGATATATATATATTTATATCGTTATTTCCAATACGACATTTGTTAGTCGTAGAATTTGATATTGAATATAAGCCGATATATTTTCTATTCAGAGCCTTGTATTGAATATCGAATGTGATTTGGGTTTGTCGTGAATGGTGTCTTTACTAACACTATTCTTGAACCCAGTTGAGAAAAGATTGAATCTTTTTATTTAGATTTAATGAAGTGTACCAATTAAATAATATTTAATTGGAATTGAATTGATATTGATTTTTGGGTTTATCGTGAACAGTGTTTTTAAATAACACTTGTTCTTTAACCCGATAATTAATGGAATGTGATTTTGGGTTTATCGTGAACCGTGTTTTAAATGACACTGATTCTTTAACCCAGATAATGATTAAAACTAAGTGGAGTTTTAATGAATCTTTAATTAGATTGAAATGGTCGAGAATGGAGTATCACCAGTTTTGCTCCAGGCGATAGTTAAATCTTTAATTAGATTTGAACGTGAAATGGTAATTGAATTTACCGATAACACCGTGGTGTTAGATATGAAGTACTACCAGTTTTACTTCATGGGATGAATAGGTTGGGATTGGGAAATTAAATCCAATGATTACTTCGGTAAGGTTCGTTAATCCCGACTAGTTTGAATTGATATTCAAAAGTTGATTAAAGAATAATTCAAGAATTTATCTTTGATAAAATTAATGGAAACCTTTCCCACGAATGTGAAATTTAGGAACTAACTGTCGGTTAGCAAAGTAGAATGGTTTTCTGGATATTGATCTGATGTTGGTTTCGGCCTTCGGGGTTAATATTTGGGAAATTATTCTCTTGATTAATTTATGGTTAGTGACTAATGAATTGGAATGAGGCGTATGTTGTGTTTGTGTAACATTTTTATAATATATACGCGAGTTATTCGGAAAGGCCGGGTTTATCCCATTCTGAATAACTGATACGACGATAAGTCGAAGATGAAGACGATGGTCGAAGACCGGAGGTCTTCACGTCGTTTGGGTGATAACTGATGATCTTGATTGGGCTGTACACCCAAGAAGATGGAAACAGTTGGTGATCGTCCAGACGTACTTGGAGATCGATGGATATGCGGGGTACTAGGTGCCTCCGGTTTCGTTCAGACCCAGAACGGACTTGTAAATGGACTGTGTGTCTGACATTGGATTTCATTCTGTGTGACTGATATCGGTTGCATAGGATGGTTTGCCTGTGTGGCATGCTAAGATGCAAATGATCGAGGCTTCTGTTGAAAAGCAAAGTCTTGTGGTGATGATCGAAGCACGGCCTTAGTGGCGTAGCTTTGTGTAACGTTAACTTCGCGAGTTTCACACCCGGTATGAACCAAAAACGGGAGACGGACCTCAGGGAGGACTTGCGTTTCTTTCTAGCTAGAAGTGGCGTCAGTGGTTTTACACGCCCTGACGAGTTTGACTTATGTTGTTGTTGCTGTTGCGAGGCGCCTCGGATTGATCGGTCGTTCTCGAACCGATGGAGTCATTTAGTTGGCTCATTTACACCCCATAGGGTGGGGAAACGTAGTGTTCAGGCATTTTAATCCACATCGGTGGACCGGCCCTGTCGCTCCAAGGGCCCACCTGAGTCTGGGTCCTGTGGCTCGGGCTAGAGAGTCATGAATCGGTTGAGGACTATCTTTTGCCTCGGTTCATAGACGGAAATCCAATTTCCAAATACGTGATCTTGCGGTTTTAGTTGTAATCCTATATATGGCGACATAGTGGGATGGGGCGCTCATGCCGCCTATGATTGATACTTATGATTTGAAGTGTTTTATACACTATGCACTTATATTAGTATCAAATGATTTGTTTTAAACGTATCAAGCATTCTTTGGTTGTTATAAGGGAAAACCCTATCCTCGACTGCGTTGCATTGTGTGATGGGACCTGGGTCTTATAATAGCTTCATTTTTCTTTATTTAGCATTGCGCTGTTGTTTTATGCACTGGTATTCTTGGGAGGAAACCCGTTCCGTGTTATACGGCGTGGTCCCTTGATTTACCTATCTTTAAAAATAAAGATTAATAACTGTTTTAGTTCTCACACCAGTCACATGACTGACCTGGAGTTTATTGTTTTAACCTAAACTCTGGGTGCCCTTATTTTGACACGGGCAGCTAGTAGTTTTGGTTTTGCAGATTTATATTCACAGGATCCTGGTTTACAGCTGGAACGATATCCGGAAAGCTTTGTATCCGTATATCTCATTCTAGTTGTGTATTGTATTATTTTTCCGCTGCGATGTATTTAAATGTAATTTAAATCTCTGATAATTCTGTGTAATATTCTTTTATACTCTATATATTCTTGTAATCTGATGCATTGTTGTAATATACAATGAAATGTTCTTCTGTATGCGTTCTGTTGTGTCCTGTTCTCAAACGATAGGGCGTTTCGAACGGCCTGAATCGGTTTAGCGACTGGTTCGGACCGAGCGAAATTCCTTGCCGTCACAGTTGGTATCAGAGCTTTGGTTTACAAAGCTCAGAGAACAAGGCACATTAGAACCATACGAAAGGATTCATCAGATAATTGGATTAGTAATATCCAATTAGAATGACTCGTTAGAGATGGGATCAGTAGTATCCTAGAACGAGTGTGAAAAGTATATTTTTCAAAATGAAAACAAATTTTTGTTTTGAAAATTTAAATCAATTATTCGTATTTGATTATCTCTTTATATTGAGTTGGACAGTCCAGTATATAAAGATTTTGCGTATACGTCTGATCCACGTGTATTTGAAATTTTAATATACTGGATAGATATAGAGTCACATTCTAGACACTCGGGGATAATTCTGATGATGTGGCCACATCATCAGTATTTATATTCGTGTTTCGAAGGTGTGATATCTATATATTTCCATTAGACTGGTGTGAGAACCAAATCTTATATAGCTAGAACACTTTGTTGTGAATTGGCATCAAAAAAAAAAACAAGATTTTCTGTATATGTATCAAAATTATGAATTTGAAACGTTAAATTCACTAATGGATTGATGTTTGAGTTGTTTGTTTAAATTGTTTGATAATTTTGAACCATTTATGCCTAATAGAACCAAATATTGAACGGTATTGAAAATCGGTCGCATTTGCTTGCATATACATATATATCATTGAACAGGTCATAGCAAGGAGGCTAGAGCAGAGAATAAAATTTGTTTGCCCGACAAATAGGTACATGTTTATTACATAATTTACTGTTTTGTTTGGGTGATGATGATTTTGTGAGCCTATTGGCTAGCCGCTTGGCTTTTTCTTTTTCTTTTTGAGATCTGAAGGACCGGGGAAGCTATTTGAAATTCCCCGATGCTCCCATTGCAGGGGAGGTTATGGCGAAATTTTTCGAAAATTTAGGGTGTTAGCCAAATTTTTGAAATTTTGAAAATTCTCAGAAACTAAAGAGTTGGAGAATGGAAGCCAGATCGAGCGTAGGGCTGATTAATCAAACCACTTTCGACTTTGTTCCTTTTCGGGGACGAAAAGTTTAAAGTGGGGGAGATTGTAACAACCCGTAAAATGCGAGCCAGTTTGAAATTTTTATTTTGGCCATTTTAGCGAATTTTGATTATTTAAAATGAATTATTTTAAATAATATCGACGAGAAATTTATTTTGAATATAATTTGAACGTATATATTATACGCGTCGTCGTTAGAATATAAATATTTATATATAATTATAAATAGAATTGAAAATGGCGCGGTAGTTCGATAATTCGATTTCAAACTTCAATTGAATGTACCGGGTGCAAAACAATCCGGATTTTAGTGAAACCAAAAACATTAGGATCTAATTGATAATATCTTTCTATCGAAGCCGAAAAATCAAGATTTCATAGCGGGAAGCAAAAGATATGTCCAGTTGAAATTTCTGAATAGTCGCTATGGAATTCAGGCCCTTAAAAATGGACATTTTGCAAACGACCTCGGATTTCGACGAAACCAGTTTTGTTGGGTCCGTGATGTGAAGTTATTGCTAGGTTTCAAATTTCATAATTTTTCGAATCAATATGTGAGCGTGGCAAAGGAAAACACGTTTGACCGATTTCAGTTGATTTTAATCGACTGGAAATTGACCATTTTTCAAACGGTCTCAGAATTCGACGAAACTAGTTTTGTTAGGACCGTATCGTTGATACGAAGCTAGAAAATATTTTTCGGGAATTTTTCTAGTTAGTATGTGGCCCCGGTAATTTGAAATGTACGTTTAAAATTCAATATAATGATTTAAATGTAAATGCAACGGAAACTGATCGAAACGATCAAATCAACCTACGATACATATCCCATTGTGTTCGGAATGGGGGTAAAACGCTATGGACGACAGGCGGTGGACCTCGTTTAGAATTCGTATGTAAAAGTCAACTTTTTAGATAAATAAAATAATTAAATAATAAAAATAAAAATAAAAACTTTTCTTTCTCCCCCCCCCCCCGTTAACCCGCTCTGGCCCCTTTCTCTTTCATTTCGATTTCAGTATTAATAAAAAAAAAAAAAAAAAAAGAAGAAGCGACGATCGCCATCGCCCGCGCCGCCCTCGCGTTCACCCCCTCCCTTCCCCTTCCCTTCCTCGACACCGACGCGAGACTCCTCCGCGTCGCAGAACCCATCGCGCCGAAGTCGAAGCCCCCCCCCCCCTCGCCCCAAATCGCGCCGCCGCTGGGACCCAGACCCGCCACCCACCTCCGCCTCGTTGAAGCCCCCTCAGACGTCGACGAAGACCCCCCCCCCCCCCCCGCTGTAAGTATTTCTGATTTTTATATTAAATTAAAACTGTTTTTATTTTACAGATAAAATACTGATTTTTAGAAGTAATAAAAAACTGATTTTTTTATATAAAGTGAAAATCTGATTTTTATAAAGTTAAAAGAAAACTGATTTTGTTTAAAATTTAAAACTGATTTGGTAATAGTAAAAGAAAACTGATTTTTTTTATTTTACTTTAAAAAGAAAACTGTTTTTTTTTTATTTTATTTTACTTTAAAAAGAAAACTGATTTTGTTTAAAATTTAAAACTGATTTTTGTTTAAAGTTAAAAGAAAACTGATTTTGTTTAAAATTTAAAACTGATTTTTGTTTAAAGTTAAAAGAAAACTGATTTTGTTTAAAATTTAAAACTGATTTTTGTTTAAAGTTAAAAACTGATTTTTGTTTAATGTTTAAAACTGATTTTTGTTTAATGTTTAAAACTGATTTTTGTTTAAAGTTAAAAACTGATTTTTGTTTAATGTTAAAAAAAACTGATTTTATAATAAAAGTAAAAACTGATTTTTTAAGAAGTTAAAACCGATTTAGTTTAAAAAGTAAAAACTGAATTTTTTTAGATTTATAAAACTGGAATTTTTTTTAGAAGTAGTAAAACTGAATTTTTAATTATGTTAAAACTGAATTTTTAATTATGTTAAAACTGAATTTTTAATTATGTTAAAACTGAATTTTAATTATGTTAAAACTGAATTTTATTTTAGGATAAAACTGAATTTTATTTTTAGTATAAAACTGAATTTTATTTTAAGGTCTAATATAGGAAAAAGGTTTTAACTTTAAAATAGGAAAAGGTTTTAACTTTAAAAGGAAAAAGATTTGATCTTTATTAGAAAAAAGGAAAACTTTTTATTAGAAAAGGCGAAGTCTATATTTTTGAAATGGAATTTTTATCTATATGGCATCGCAAGAAAAATAGAATTTTTATATATTGAACTTTGAAATAAAAATTCGATTTTTAAATATTGAACTTTGAAGTAAAAATTCGATTTTTACATAGGTAGTAAAAGCGGGCAACGAAGATGCGATAGCGATGAAGACTTCTGCAAATGAAGAGCCGTGGAGCTTGGATAGCTATAGGTGAGAATTTCTCACCTTTCGTTTTCTTTTCTAGTTATATATATATAAACTAGGATGCAGACGGTGCTTAGTAGCACCCGACACAATCGTCCACAGACCATGGACTTGTTTGTTTGACTGTTTGGTGATTGATTGCGATATTGGTTTGAATGTGGTTTGTGGTGTGAAAAATCGAATCGATAAATTGGTTAGGATTAGACGTGCGCCGTTATAAGGCGAAGGAGTAAGGCTAGGTTAGACCCTTACTCCAAAGTTTGTGGTTTGCATAACGAATTGGTTTGATTGATGTGTGAATGGCGTGGGCCTTCACTAGACCGGGGACAAGGCTAGGCCTCGTCCCGTTTCTAGTATCGTGCCGTTATGCCGCCGAAATTTTCTAAAATATGTTAGGAAAATAAAAATAACATTTTATTTAAGGAATGAACTGAATAAAATTCATATGTTGGAATAAAATGTTTTGTCGTTAAAAATATAATTTTTAACGTGAATGTGAATAAATAAATATTCATTTACAAACCAGATGGTTTGTTTATGTACACTTATTTGAAGGACATTGATTGGGTCGATAAACTTTACACATCGCCCAACTGCACAAATAAAATCTTTGTTTGATTGTTTGAAAACCCCACACGGGTGTTGGGATGAAATTTGAAGTTCACTCATCCTAATTGATTAAATATGTCGATCGATTGATTGACAGGCTGTTATAAGCGTTGAATATCTATATTTGATGCTTATACAGTGTAGTGCACTTTGGTTGATGGTTGATTATTTTTCAATGCTATGATATACATGTGTTGTATGAAAATCCATATAATTAACTTTATATGGTAATTGATTGGGCCTCATTCCAATTTGAAAAATAAAGAATATTATAAAATAAAAGTTCATGTGTTGACAGTACTCATTCATTGAGATTGGTCATGTGTTGAACGAAATATTTTAATATTAAAATTTACATCTTTATCGATATAAAATAAAAGTTCATGTGTTGATAGTACTCATTCATTGAGATTGGTCATGTGTTGAACGAAATATTTTGATAATAACAACTATTTTGAAAATAGAAATTTATGAAGCCGTGTTGATTAGATTGACGCCATTTTGACGTGAACGATATTTATATCGATTTTATTCATTTCGAAATAAAATGAATTGAATATATAACGATTTTGAAATGAATTGAATATATAACGATTTTGAAATGAATTGAATATATAACGATTTTGAAATGAATTGAATATATAACGATTTTGAAATGAATTGAATATATAACGATTTCGAAATAAATTGAAAATAAAACAATTTCGAAATAAAATGAATTGAAAACGATTTCGAAATAAATTGAAATGAATTCAAATTGAATTGAAATTTGAATTGAATAGAATTGAATTTTAAAACGAATTTATAAAGAAGAATTCAATTTTGATTTGAATTGAAAAGAAAGTTGAAATTTCTTTTGAAACGAATTCAAAACTATTTATATAATTCGTTTTAAATAGAAATCGACGAAATATATATTATATATATAATATAATGGCCTGAATAGAACGCGCCGCGCCGCGGCAGTTCGTGAATTTCGACCATTTATTTCAAACGGACATTACGGGAGATCCGACCGTCGGATTCTCCTAAAACCGGAACCGTTGGGTTCGTATCGAAAAGAGCTTTCTAACGAATATTAGAAATTTGAAATCTAACGGTTGGATTTGGAATTATGTCCAAATCAAATTCGAAAAAGGTCGCTGTAAGTGCAGTTCGATGGCCATTGATGGAAATCGACTGTACGGGCCTTGATAAAATTATTAAAAATAGTAATAATTTGTGTAAAATCATAAGAAATGATTTAGAAAGAATTGGGATGAAAAACTCCATATTTGAAAAGATAAAAATAGATTTTTATCGAAATGAACTAGTTTTGAACTAGAATTATAATTCTATTTATTTTTAAATAAATAAATTGAATTCGAAAAGGGTTTTAAAAATAACCAAAATTTCCAATGATTGCATTGGAATGGATTTGAATCGAAATTGTCTTCGGAATATTTCGATGGTGAAATTCGTGATTATACAGGTGTTGTTATGGAAATTTGAAAGATATATATATATTTATATCGTTATTTCCAATACGACATTTGTTAGTCGTAGAATTTGATATTGAATATAAGCCGATATATTTTCTATTCAGAGCCTTGTATTGAATATCGAATGTGATTTGGGTTTGTCGTGAATGGTGTCTTTACTAACACTATTCTTGAACCCAGTTGAGAAAAGATTGAATCTTTTTATTTAGATTTAATGAAGTGTACCAATTAAATAATATTTAATTGGAATTGAATTGATATTGATTTTTGGGTTTATCGTGAACAGTGTTTTTAAATAACACTTGTTCTTTAACCCGATAATTAATGGAATGTGATTTTGGGTTTATCGTGAACCGTGTTTTAAATGACACTGATTCTTTAACCCAGATAATGATTAAAACTAAGTGGAGTTTTAATGAATCTTTAATTAGATTGAAATGGTCGAGAATGGAGTATCACCAGTTTTGCTCCAGGCGATAGTTAAATCTTTAATTAGATTTGAACGTGAAATGGTAATTGAATTTACCGATAACACCGTGGTGTTAGATATGAAGTACTACCAGTTTTACTTCATGGGATGAATAGGTTGGGATTGGGAAATTAAATCCAATGATTACTTCGGTAAGGTTCGTTAATCCCGACTAGTTTGAATTGATATTCAAAAGTTGATTAAAGAATAATTCAAGAATTTATCTTTGATAAAATTAATGGAAACCTTTCCCACGAATGTGAAATTTAGGAACTAACTGTCGGTTAGCAAAGTAGAATGGTTTTCTGGATATTGATCTGATGTTGGTTTCGGCCTTCGGGGTTAATATTTGGGAAATTATTCTCTTGATTAATTTATGGTTAGTGACTAATGAATTGGAATGAGGCGTATGTTGTGTTTGTGTAACATTTTTATAATATATACGCGAGTTATTCGGAAAGGCCGGGTTTATCCCATTCTGAATAACTGATACGACGATAAGTCGAAGATGAAGACGATGGTCGAAGACCGGAGGTCTTCACGTCGTTTGGGTGATAACTGATGATCTTGATTGGGCTGTACACCCAAGAAGATGGAAACAGTTGGTGATCGTCCAGACGTACTTGGAGATCGATGGATATGCGGGGTACTAGGTGCCTCCGGTTTCGTTCAGACCCAGAACGGACTTGTAAATGGACTGTGTGTCTGACATTGGATTTCATTCTGTGTGACTGATATCGGTTGCATAGGATGGTTTGCCTGTGTGGCATGCTAAGATGCAAATGATCGAGGCTTCTGTTGAAAAGCAAAGTCTTGTGGTGATGATCGAAGCACGGCCTTAGTGGCGTAGCTTTGTGTAACGTTAACTTCGCGAGTTTCACACCCGGTATGAACCAAAAACGGGAGACGGACCTCAGGGAGGACTTGCGTTTCTTTCTAGCTAGAAGTGGCGTCAGTGGTTTTACACGCCCTGACGAGTTTGACTTATGTTGTTGTTGCTGTTGCGAGGCGCCTCGGATTGATCGGTCGTTCTCGAACCGATGGAGTCATTTAGTTGGCTCATTTACACCCCATAGGGTGGGGAAACGTAGTGTTCAGGCATTTTAATCCACATCGGTGGACCGGCCCTGTCGCTCCAAGGGCCCACCTGAGTCTGGGTCCTGTGGCTCGGGCTAGAGAGTCATGAATCGGTTGAGGACTATCTTTTGCCTCGGTTCATAGACGGAAATCCAATTTCCAAATACGTGATCTTGCGGTTTTAGTTGTAATCCTATATATGGCGACATAGTGGGATGGGGCGCTCATGCCGCCTATGATTGATACTTATGATTTGAAGTGTTTTATACACTATGCACTTATATTAGTATCAAATGATTTGTTTTAAACGTATCAAGCATTCTTTGGTTGTTATAAGGGAAAACCCTATCCTCGACTGCGTTGCATTGTGTGATGGGACCTGGGTCTTATAATAGCTTCATTTTTCTTTATTTAGCATTGCGCTGTTGTTTTATGCACTGGTATTCTTGGGAGGAAACCCGTTCCGTGTTATACGGCGTGGTCCCTTGATTTACCTATCTTTAAAAATAAAGATTAATAACTGTTTTAGTTCTCACACCAGTCACATGACTGACCTGGAGTTTATTGTTTTAACCTAAACTCTGGGTGCCCTTATTTTGACACGGGCAGCTAGTAGTTTTGGTTTTGCAGATTTATATTCACAGGATCCTGGTTTACAGCTGGAACGATATCCGGAAAGCTTTGTATCCGTATATCTCATTCTAGTTGTGTATTGTATTATTTTTCCGCTGCGATGTATTTAAATGTAATTTAAATCTCTGATAATTCTGTGTAATATTCTTTTATACTCTATATATTCTTGTAATCTGATGCATTGTTGTAATATACAATGAAATGTTCTTCTGTATGCGTTCTGTTGTGTCCTGTTCTCAAACGATAGGGCGTTTCGAACGGCCTGAATCGGTTTAGCGACTGGTTCGGACCGAGCGAAATTCCTTGCCGTCACAATCATCTTGGCATATCCATAAATTTGTATGATAATAAGGTGAAAATACATACAAGCATTGACATGAAATTGTCATCATAACAAGGTGGACATAAAACTGATGAACTATGATGTCACAATATCTAAAGTAGCAATTTAGATGTCCAATCAGTTAAGATCTAACATGATAACATAAGGTGATAATTTAGATCACGTAAAACAGATATAACATGTTAACATAAGGCGACAATTTGGATCATGTAGAATAAATCTAACATGTTAGCGTAAGGTGACAATTTTGATCACAAGGAATAGATCTAACATGATAACATAAGGTGACAATTTAGATCACATAAAATAGATCTAACATGTTAACATAAGGTGACAATTTAGATCACATAGAATAGATCTAACATGATATCATAAGGTGACAATTTAGATCACATAAAACAGATCTAACATGTTAACATAAGGTGACAATTTAGATCACATAGAATAGATTTAACAGGATAACATAAGGTGACAATTTAGATCACATAAAATAGATCTACACACATCCACATCATTGCATATCATGAAAGTTACAAACCAAGATCCACAATAATAACATAATATAACAATTCATAATTGAATTGGATCTAGAGAAATAGATCTATCATAAGATCTAACAATAACATAGATTTAAGGTTTACAACATATCCAAATCACAGTGTTTCATAGTTCACTTTTATTTATCTAAACCTAAAAGCAACTAGAACTCACTATGATTGGATTGCTAAGATGATAAAAAGGGTGCTGAGTCTATGCTTAAATCTAAGAATTTGATATGCTTTATTTGATAGAAGAAGATGAGAGACCCTAATTCAGTTCAGACTCCGGCAGAGTTTGGCCACCATGATTTCTAATAAAGAAATATGTGAAATAACTATGTATTTATAGCTGCAGAACCCTTGGAACCGACTGCCACATAAGCCCTAGGGTAAATCAGGTCGCGGGTCGCCTCCCATACGCGCAAAGGCGCGAATACCAAAAAAAAAAACTATTCTAGGTGCACTTTACAGGTGCGCCAGTGTAAAAATATATGGGCGCACTTGTCAAGTGCGCTGGGAATTTCTGCTTTTTCTACCAAGCTTCTATCGACCATAACTTCTTCATACATTATCCATATTACGCAAACCAGATGTCTATCTTGACCAGAATTTCGATATGGACGCAATGGCGCAGTCCGTTTACCTTAATTCTAAATATTAAATTAATTATTTTTTAATTTATCCATTTTAATGTTGTTAAAATTTTAGGGTGTTACAAGACGAGTCTTCAGATCGGTATGAGAGCGAATGTCGAGATGCTAACCATCATGGCTTGTAATGTTTGGGAGTGAAAGGTTACCATATGGAGATGTATGTTGGTGCCTTTGCTACATCATGATGGTAATTTGACTAAACTATAGATATTTTCATATCTTTATGTTATTGATGAGAATGATTCTCTGTTGGCTGTAGTTTAGATGAGCGACAGTGCATTGTCAAACCATGATTGTTTCAGGTTTGGTAATGTATATGACCACCATCATGTGCAACCCTGATGGAATCATTTCCTAAGTGATACGCTCCCCATGGGGAATCAGCACTGAATTTTCCTTAGGAGAAATAGATGAACATAGAGTTAGGGATTGCGGAATGGATGGTTAAGGCAAAATTAACACTAGAGGGTGGTGAATAGTGTTTTTGAAAAATTAAATAAAATCTAAAAACTTATATGAGCTACTATATGAATTAAACACCACAGAAATAATCACAGACACAAAATCAAACACAAACACAAAGATAAACAAAAATTAAATGTAGAAAAGGAAACAACACACCCGATTTTATACTGGTTCGGAACTGTTCCTACGTTCAGTCCCATGCAACCCTGGACTGCACAGAGTTTTATTACTATATCAATATCCAGTTACAATCCTCTCCTTGATTTCATGGCTACAAGGGATACCACCGATTCCACACATACTTGATCAAGTATACTCTCCTTTATTTCACGGCGACAAGGGATACTACCGATTCCAACCTCCTTGATTTTACGGCTACAAGGGTCACACCGATTACATACACTTCCCAAATGATTGCAATACCGCTATAACTCTTCAGTAGCACTTTGACTCAGAAAGTAATGAGTAGAGAGTGGGAAGAGAAGAAGTTTTTGTAAATAGAATTGAATTCGGCAGAGTATAAGTGTAGAAATCATAAAAATGAGAAGACATAACGGTGTAAAGAAAGGAGAAGATGGAGAAGAAGAATTATGAAAAAAATTCGAAATCAGCCTCTATTTATAACATTTGAAAGGTTGCAACGTTTCTGTAGCGTCACAAATAGTGAAAAGACACTTCTTTCAATTTTCTAAAAGTGACAGTCAGATGTCGACATGGACATAAATGCATGTCGACATATGCATGTGTAAAACTAATTTTTGAGCATTTTTGAAGTGTTTTTATATATATATAACTCTAGAAATTCTTGAATTAAAATATAGTGTTATATATGAATATTATAAAGTAGAAAATCATATGAAAACATAAATGTAAACTATATAAATATATTTATAAAATTATACAGTTAAAATTATATAAATATAAAGTATATAATATATAAAACTTATAAACTATAAAACTTGAATTTAAATCTGAAGTGAAGTAAAGAAAATAAAATAGAGAAGATAGTGATTCAAGATAGAATTTGAAAATGGAACTTGAAAACAAAAACAGAATTTGAATTTGAACCTGGAGTGCTGTTTGGAGTCTTACATAATTAGACTCTATTACTATATTTATCTTAAACTCTTGAATATCCATGAGTCTTGAATCATCTCTGAATTCTGAATCTCTAATATCTTTAAACTGTACAATTTCCAGTATAAATTTCTGCATATAAATCCTACATATGTATGCATATATTTATATATATATACATTCTAGATAAAAGTGTTAGTATGTATTCTATAATCAATTAATATTGAAATAAGGTTGATGTCATCAAAATTCCATTCTCCAACAATCTCCAGCTTTTGATGATAACAACCTTAGTTTATAAAATACCATACCTGTACATACCTGTTAATGATGATCCTTCTATTACTCCCTCTGTCTATATGAATCCTATAAACTAATTCTATATTTAATAATTTCTCCCCCTTGGCATTATCCAAAAGAATTTCTAAAAATATTCCCCCTAAATCCTCTATCTAAATTTCCTATATCAAAGAAAAATACTCCTCCTAAGTCCTAAATCTATATATGTAATCCTATAATATGATTATCAGTCATCAATACCAACCAATTCAAGTATTATATTTACATATGTTTGATATCATATATACAAACCAAATCAAACAGATCAAAGCACACCATACCACACCATATGTTTAATATATAAAAGTTTTTTTATCCAAATTAAACAAATTCAAACAAATCAACCATACCAAACAATTAAACGTTTCTTGGGACTTTAACACACTCATCTTGTCCAGTGATTGGGTTCTTCTTGATGTCCTTCCATTCATCTGCATTGTTAAGTGATGCTTTAATGTTTTCATCTATGAAATGAGAAGACATTGACCAGCATATTACATCAAAATGTTTCTCTTGATATTCCACCATTCTCTTTTGAATTAACTCTAGATGACATTGATTTCGTAGTACTATGGAGAGGATTTTCTTGAAATAATTCAAGGAATCTTTAAGATTTTCACTGATGTTATGAATTGGATTTTCCTTGGTTTTGATAAGAAATGAATAAGGAAGAAGGAGATATGGAATAATGAATTTTTTTGGAAGAAATAGGCTTAAATATGGTCAGGAATTCATTGGATTTTGAATGGATATGAGTTAGTTATTTAATGTTAAAATTTGAAAAGATTTGAAAATCTGGCAATTATATGTCGATATATACATAACTGTATGCCGACATACCTTATTTAAAAATTTGAAAATTTTAAATTTTTTGATCTTATATTAAACTATAATTAACTCTAAAGTTTTTACAATAACTTAAAGATGATTTTGACATAAATAAAACTCCATTCATTACTTAATAGAAAGCAAATACATCCAACTAATTAAGACACACTAAATACGAGATTCAAAAGCAAACATAAGCAAATACAAGCGAATACATAAAGATAAATTAAACTAGATAGACTAGTTTCAGATGATGATGAGGAAGGTGAGATTCCAAGCATTCTTCCAATCTTAACTATGAACTTAGTCATTTTTGAAAAGTTCTTCTTAAGCTTCTTTTGGTTGTTGACAATCTTCACTTGATTTTAAACAATCGCCTCATTGGAAATGTGTCTAGTGTTAGTTGGACACTTAATACTTTATAAAGAAGTTTCTTCTTCTTCGTCTTCTTCTTCGACTTCCATTAGCGCTTGTTCTTGTTGCATTCAAGCCTGTTTGGCTTCGAATATCTCATATGGTTGGAAAGTGAGAGGAATTTGCATGAGATGTATGTTTGATGAGTCAAACACTTTTCTAGGCACAAATTCTTCTCCATGATGATCAACTCCAAAATATTTGAAAATGCGGGTGAGATAAACACCATAGTAGAGAATCATTTTAGATATTTTCCCTTACTTTGCCCGTGTCAACAAACAATTCGAAATTCCTCGACTTTTTCAGAACAGGTCCGAGTCAAATAGCAATGATTCGAAGCACTTCTTTTTACATTGCACTATTTCGGAAACCCAAGGACTCAATGTTTTCTCTTGATGACAATTCTATAGGTTTGATCTCTTTTAAGTTCATATCAGCCCAATTTATATTATAGCCAACCATAATAGCAAAGAGGACTTTTTGGACTTTGAGAGTTGGGTTGTTAAAATTTCCAGAACGAGGAGTGATGGTATGTTGGAGGAGGAGGTTGACAATTCTTGTTTTTGGATGGAAAAAGTGATTTTTGAAATCCATTTGAGCATCGCTTTTGAATATGTCATGATAGGTCTCTAAATCGGTTTCATCGATAACGAAATCCGAAAAATCCGAGCACGTACTTCTACAATTCAAGATATTGCCTAAGAGTTCGGCATCAAGAACAATTTGCATATCTTTGACACTACTCCAAAATTGGTCTTCGTTTCCTTCGTAAAATCCGCAATTAAGATTCGGATAGAACATCTTAACAAGCTAAGCATAGCATACTTCGTCATTATCCCATGAGTTAATTAGACTCAAGACTTTGTTTTGTTGAAAGAGAAATGTAAGTTCATAAGAGGGAAAATCGCTAAAGACGACAAAAGCACCCGTGTTAACTTTAGCATTTGATAACATAGGTTTCAATAGCTTCTTTGTCATTATGAAGATAATCTTTGATGATTTTGGTTAACTTCAATTTCTAAGTTGAACTTGAGGAAGCCATTGAATTGAAAGTTTTGAAGAGTATAGGTACGAAAAATATTGTTTTCAATTGTGAATGAAAGGTAGAGAGAATAGGTGTATATATAGAAATTGAATGGATATGAATTAAATATGCACATTTTTTCAGTAGTATATGACACCTTTTAAGACCTTTGGAGTTGGTGAAAAGTTGGAGGGAAGTTTGAAAGTTTAAACCTTTGAAATTCAAAATTTAAATTTCAAATTTCTGGTCATATATGTCGACATATGGACATATGTATGTCAACATATATACCTATTTTCAAAGGAATTTTGATTTTTGTGAAATGTGGTTTAAATTATCGATTATATTTCAGGTTTAATGATTTCCTGAAATAACTCTAATCCTAATAAACATCCAAAAATTTATTTTTTATTTTTTTATTATTATATTATTATTTTGAATTTAAAATTTGAATTTCAAATTTCAAGTTTAAATTTTAAAGTTTTTAAATTCGATACAAAGCAACCATTCAACCAAATAAATTTTAAAAATTAATTAAGGCATACCCGGTTTTTAGATCCTTTCTTTGAAATTTTCTGAATTCTGAATCCCCGTGAAGCACATATTTGAATTTTCGGTTTGTGGCTGTTTATCACTTGATGATGGATCTGAATCATCTAACATTGTTGTGTATGCTTACTTTCTCTTCCTCGACGAATTGTTGTTGTCTGTTTATTGAGTCGATTTATCTGGATATGAACATATTTTCCTTATGTGGCCTGGTTTGTTTCAGTTATAACATCGACTATCATTACTTCTTCAATTTCCTTGGTTATTATTTTAAAAATATTTTTTCCTTCTATATTTCAGAATTTTTTTAAAATGTCTTATCATAAGGGTTGTTTCATCATCATCTTCACTACTCGAATCAGAATCATTTATTGTTGCTTTAAATGCAATGGATTTCTTCTCTGTTAGCCTGTTTTCTTTTCTATAATTGAACTTCAAAAGACAACATATTTTCGATTACAACCTCAATGTTCATTTCACTGACATTATTGGCTTCTCCAATTGCCAAATTTTTTTGATCCCATTCTGGAGTCAGTGAACTCAATATTTTTCTGACTTGAACTTCTTCAGAATAAGTTTTTCCAAGTACTGTTAACGAATGTACTATATCTTGAAATCTGCTATACATATCGGAGATAGATTCATTCTTGTTCATTTGAATAACTCAAACTAATTAACTACAATTGATATCTTAGTTTGTTTAACTTTACTAGTACCTTCATGAGTAACTTGAAAAGTTCTCCAAATTTCATAAGCAATTTTACATATAGACACTCTATTAAGCTCATTCCTATCTAATGAACAAAATAACATATTCAAGACTTTAGAATTACTTTGTGCAGCAGTCTTTTGTTCATTTGTCCATTGTGCAAAAGCAGTTGTGGATTCAACAAACTCATTTTGTGTACTATTCTTTGTGTCTAATCCTATTGATTGTAAATATATTTTCATTCTACATGCCCAATATGAATAATTACTACCATTAAACAATGGTGGTATAACAATGGACTGACCCTCTATAAAAGAACTATTATTACTACCAGTGTTGGTTGCCATTACCACTATTTTCAAAAATCAGATTATGAACTTTTTGAAAGATATTGCTCTGATACCAATTGTTAGGGATTGCGAAATGGATCGTTAAGGAAAAACTAACACTAGAAGAGGGCGAATAGTGTTTTTGAAAAATTAAACAAAATCTAAAAACTTATATGATCTACTATATGAATCAAACACTACAAAAACAATCACAGACACAAAATCAAACAAAAACACAAAGGTAAACAAAAATAAAATGCAGAAAAGGAAAGAACACACTGGATTTTATACTGGTTCGGAACTGTTCCTACATCCAGTCTAACGCAACACTGGATTGCACAGAGTTTTATTACAATATCAATATCCAATTACAATTCTATCCTTGATTTCACGGCTACAAGGGATACCACCGATTCCACACACACTTGATCAACTATACTCTCCTTGATTTCACGGCTACAAGGGATACCACCGACTCCAACCTCCTTGGTTTCACGGCTATGAGGGTCACACCGATTACATACACTTCCCAAATGATTACAAAATCCCTATAACTCTTCAATGTAGCACTTTGATTCAAAGACTAATGAGTAGAGAGAGAGAGAGAATAGACGAAGTTTTATGTAAAAAGAATTGAATTCGGCAGAGTATAAGTGTGGAAATCATAAGAATAAGAAGAAATAATGGTGTAAAGAAAGGAGATGAAGATGGAGAAGAAGGATTATGCAAAAATTCGAAATCAGCCCCTATTTATAAAATTTGAAAGGTTGCAACGTTTCTGGAGCATCACAAATAATGAAAAGACACTTCCTTTCAATTTTCAAAAAGAGACAGTTATATGTCGACATGGGCATAAATGTATGTCAACATATGCTTGTGTAAAACTACATTTTGGGCATTTTTGAAGTGTTTTGATATATAATTCTTGAATTAAAACATAGTGTTATAAATGAATGTTATAAAGTAAAAAATCTTATGAAAACATAAATATAAACTATGCAAATATACTTATAAAATAATAGAGTTAAAATTATATAAATATAAAGTATATAATATATAAAACTTATAAACGATAAAACTTGAATTTAAAATAGAAGTAAAGTAAAGAAAATAAATTAGAGAAGACAAAGACTGAAGATAGAATTAAAAAAAAAAAAACAGAATTTGAATTTAAACCTGGAGTGCTATTTGGAGTCTTACATAACTAGACTGTATTATTATATTTATCTTGAACTCTTGAAATCTTGAATACCCATGAGTCTTGGATTGTAACGACCCGGAAAATCTGAACCAATTTAAAATTTTTAAATTGGCTATTTTAGTGGATTTTAAATATTTAAAATAAATATTTTAAATAATAGAAATGAAATGTGAGTTTGAATCGATGTTTGAAAACAAATATAATTAATTCTAATTATAAACAAGGTCTGAAATGGCGCGGTAGTTTCAAAATTTGAATTCAAACTTTAACTGACTGTACCGGGTGCAAAACAAGGCGGATTTGAGTGAAACAAAAAATATTTAAATCTGTTAGTGAATACCTTTCTAACGAATCTGAAAAATCGAAGTTTCATAGCGGAAAGAAAAGGTTATGGCCTAATGAATTTTCAGAAAGGTCGCTATGGAATTTATATATCCCGTGAAATTTGCCATTTTGCAAACGACCTCGGAATTCGACGAAACCACCTTTGTTGGTTCAGGGATGTGAAGTTATTGCTAGGTTTCAAATTTCATGATTTTTGAAGCTAGTATGTGAGCGTGGCAATGGAAAACGTGTTTTGGTCAATTATAGTTAAATTGGATCGACCAGAAATGGGCCATTTTGCAAACGGTCTCAGAATTCGACTAAACTAGTTTTGTTGCGACCGTATCATCAAAACATAGCTAGATTTATTTTTATGGAATTTTTCGAATCAGTTTGTGGCCCTGGCAAATTGAAATGTACGTTCAAATCAAATATTGAATGTTTTATATTTTAATTTGAAGGAAAACTGACTGAAACAGTCGAATGGGCCTACGAAACATATCCCATTGTGTTCGAAATGGGGGTAAAATGCTAGGGACGACAGTCGTTGGGTTTGGATCGGTGTTCGTGTGTGTAAAAGGGTATTTTAGAGATTTAAAAATTTAAAAATTAATAAAAAAAATCATTGACTCAGAAACTTTTCTCTCTCCTCGTAACCATTCTGAATCGACGACGGCAACCCTTCCTCCCTTCTCTCCTCGATTTCTTCTAATCCGCTCAATAAAAACCCATGCCCCTTTGGAGAATTTTGTAGTGCTCCTCACCACCTTCAAATCCATATATAGTTTGGATCTTTTCGTTGTGTATTTCTCAAGATTGAAGCCTCCAAACTTTCGACGTTCAGAGCACGGCCGCGAGTTCTTCCTGCCACCGAGTAGGGCCCCACCAAGGTCGATCTGGGCCTCTCCTAGCCCTTCGACGCCGCGAAGGCCGATCGTCATATAGCTACACGAATTTCGCGAAAATCGAAAACCTAGTTTCGAACCAAACTGTGAAGGTACGACTGTTTTTAATATAAACTATATTATAGCAGTTTTAAGCGCTACGGTTTTTGATTCCGCTGCAAAAATCATATCTTTTTTGTTTTTCGACGAAATTCGGTGAAACAAGAGACAGTGGACTCGTGTGGACGTCTTCTACATTCTAGAAGAGACCGCATATTTTTCTGAGCCTTCTGCTATTTTTGGTGGAGTAGAACCCAATGTGAGATTTTTAAATTATAAACGATATGGAAAACGACGATGTATAAATTATATAGTCGAAGTATGAGTTATATAAGCGTTGTACACCTCTTATATAAGCGTTGTATAAGTTGTACGTTCGATGTATAAGTTGTATATGCGTTGTAAAAATTATATATGTGTTGAAATAGAAGTGAGATGCTATATATATATATATATATATATATATATATATATACACCCCTCGTCCACAAACAATGGACGATATTTATTGGTTGTGATTGGTGTGAAAATTGATTGATAGCGAATGGTTGATTGAAATTGTTTGTGGTTGAAATTGATTGATTGTGGTTGAAAAATACCCGTTTGTGGTTGAGAAATATTTAGTTGAAACCACATAGGATTAGTTTGTGGAAATGAAAAAAATATACATGCTGCCTGCGTGCGAACTAGATGCATGATTCCCCATTGTCAAAAGTTGCGAGGCTTTAAGGTAGAGCGAGGAGTCGTACTAGGGACGGTCCCGATTTTAACTACCCTGCCGTTATGCTGCCGAAATTTTGAATAATATTCATGTGTTAGAATTATTTTACTGTGTTGAAACTATATTCGTCTGTTGAATAGAAAACCTTCATGTGTTGAATAGAAATTCATTCGTTGAATCATATTCATGTGTTGAATGGTATTCGTGTTTTGAATAAATTGTTTTAACAATAAAAATCGCATTTTTACCCTATATATAAACTATAGAAAACCTTCATGTGTTGAATCGATATTCAATCGTTGATTTGAAAATTCATGTGTTGAATGGTATTCGTGTTTTAAATATAAAAATCAACTTTTTATCTATATATATTAACTATAGAAAACCTTCATGTGTTGAATCGATATTCATTCGTTGAATTGAAATTCATGTGTTGAATGATATTCGTGTTTTGAATAAATTGTTTTAACAATAAAAATCACATTTTTACCCTATATATACTAACTATAGAAAACCTTCATGTGTTGAATCGATATTCATTCGTTGAATTGAAATTCATGTGTTGAATGGTATTCGTGTTTTGAATAAATTGTTTTAACAATAAAAATCACATTTTTACCCTATATATACAAACTATAGAAAACCTTCATGTGTTGAATCGATATTCATTCGTTGAATTGAAATTCATGTGTTGAATGGTATTCGTGTTTTGAATAAATTGTTTTAACAATAAAAATCACACTTTTACCCTATATATATATACATATATATATATATATATATATATATATATATAAACTATAGAAAACCTTCATGTGTTGAATCGATATTCATTCGTTGAATTGAAAATTCATGTGTTGAATGGTATTCATGTTTTAAATATAAAAATCACCTTTTTATCTATATATATAAACTATAGAAAACCTTCATGTGTTGAATTGATATTCATTCGTTGAATTGAAAATTCATGTGTTGAATGGTATTCGTGTTTTAAATATAAAAATCTCCTTTTTATCTTTATATATAAACTATAGAAAACCTTCATGTGTTGAATCGAAATTCATTCGTTGAATTGAAATTCATGTGTTGAATGGTATTCATATTTTGAAAGAAATTGTTTTCTAATTAAAATCCTATTGTTATCATCAATATGAACTATATAAAATAATCTTGTTTTGAAGTAAATTCTTTTATAATAAAAATCCTATTTTGATCACCTATATTAACTATATAAAATAGTCGTGTTTTGAAATAAATCGTTTTACAATAAAAATCACATTTTTACTATATACATGAATTGTTAAAAATAGTGGAGTGTCGAATTGAATGTATGTTGGATAAAAACATCATTTTTATCCAATGTATGAATAGAATATAGCTTTGAAATCAAAGAATCGATATACATATATATAAATAGAATTGAAATATATCGAATAACGAAGCTGCAGTTCGTATTTTGAAACCGTGATTTCAAACGATTAGTGCAGGAGATCCGACCATCGAATTTTCCCGAAACCGCAACCGTTGGGTTCGCTTTGGAAATATCTTTCCAACGGCACCAACTTTGTAAAAAATCCAACGGTTGGATTGTCTGGAATGTTTAATTCAAATCTGAAGAAAAACAACGCCAGAATCGATTATATATATATATATATATAATTATATTGAATCGAATAACGACGCTGCAGTTCGTATTTTGAAATCGAAACTTCAAATGATTATACAGGGAGATCCGACCGTCGGATTTTCCCGAAACTGGAACCATTGGATTCGTTTTGAAAAGATCTTTCTAATGATGTAAATTTTGTAAAGATCCAACGGTTAGATTTTTAGATATGTGTAAATCAAATCTGAAGAAAACCAACGCCACGGCCGCGTTATGGCCCGAAGCGTCGTTTGAATAAATTGGCTATTTTAAAATAAATAAAAATAGTGATAAATCGTTATAAAATATTATAAACGATATGAATGTGAAATTTAGGAACTAACTGAAGGTTGGCTAAGTCGAATGGTTCCTGGGTGTTGATCTGATGTTGGTTTCGGTCTTCGGGGTTAATATTTGGGAAATCGTTCTCTTACTGAGTTACGGTTAGCGACTAATGAATGGAAATGATGCGTATGTGTGTTTGTGTTGCACTTGTTTATTATATACGCGAGTTACTCAGAAAGACCGGGTTTATCCCATTCTGAATAACTAAATCGACGATAAGAAATCGAAGATGAAGACGGTGGTTGAAGACCGGAGATCTTCACCTCGTTTGGATGGTAACTGATGTCCTGATTGGGAGGCATCCCGAAATATGGATAATAAGTGGTGATCGTCCAGACGTACGTGGAGATCGAAGGGTTTGCGTGGTATTTAGTGCCTTCGGTTTCATTCAAACCCAGAACGGACTTGCAAATGGACGGTGTGTCTGACATTGGAATTTATTCTGTGTGATTGATAGCCATCAGTTGCATGGTGTGAATTTCCTGTATGGCATGCTAAGACGCAGTGACCAAGGCTTCTGTTGAAAAGCAAAGTCTTGTAGTGATGATCAAAGCACCGCCTATGTGGCGTAGCTTTGTGTATAACGTGAATTCGTGAGCCTCACACCCCGGTATGAACCAGAAACGGGAGAGGACCTCAAGAGGGGACGTGCGTTTTCTTTCTAGCTAGAAGTGGCGTCAGTGGTTTTACACGCCCTGACGAGTTTGACTTATGTGGTTGTTACTGTTGCGAGGCGCCTCGGTTATATCGGTCGATCCGGGACCGATAGAGTCATTTGTTGGCTCATTTACGCCCCAAAGGGCGGAGAAACACATTGTTCAGGCATTATAATCAACTCCGTGTGGACTGGCCCTGACGATCCAAGGTACGGTTGCGGTTGTGCCTGAGACTCGGGCTAGACAGTCTCGAATTCGGTAAGGACTATCTTTTGCCTTGGTTCATGGTGGAAATCCAATCTCCAAATACGTGAGTTTGCGGTTTTGATTGTATACCTATATATGGCAACATAGTGGTATGGGGCATTAATGCCGTCTATGATTGATACTTATGATTTGAAATTGTTTTTGAAACATATAAACACTAGTAATAATATGAAATTCTGTTGTTTTATTCGTATCAAGCATATTTTGGCCATTATAAGGTAAAAACTCTATCCTCCGGTTTGCGTTGCATTGTGCGATGGTAACTGAGTCTTATAATGGCTTCATTTTTATAAAAAGCATTGCGATGTTTAAAAGAAGGATTTATTTTAAAGCACTGGCAATCCGATGGAGTAAACCCGTTCCCTGAAAGTCGCGTGGTCCTGTGATTAGCCCATTTGTATAATGTGTTAAGTAGATTTCTCATACCAGTCCCATGACTGACTCATAGTTTGTTTCACTTTCAAACTCGGGTGCCCCTTTTCTTCACGGGCAGCCTTGTATTCAGGTTTTAGCTGGCATTCTCTGGATAGATGGAGCTGAAGATGGATTCTATCATTTATCTCTTTTTATGTTGTTCATCTTCTATTGCACATTACGTTTGTTTTCCGCTGTAGACATTTATGTATGGCAGAACTGTATTTGTACTAAGTATGATCCTGTATACTGTGTAACCCTGATGATTTCGTTTATCCAGTAAATTCTATTGTGCATTATCTGGTGCATTTATTTAATTCTTTTCTGCTGTTATCTGTTTATGTGTTATATTCCAAAGATTACCCTTGTCACCGTCAGTACGGGGTTCGGGGTCGTCTCATTTGGTATCAGAGCTTTGGTTAAGCTTAGTTCTGGAATATAACATATGAACAAACTCATCAGAAATAGAACCAGTAGTGTTCTAGGATGAGTAACTCAATACAGATAGGATCAGTAATATCCTATTACAAGTAATGCAGAATGAAATACACCCCACTAGACACATTTACAATTGAAGTATATGTTTCTATGTTTTGAAATATCTTTTCTGTGACCTGACACTTGATCTGCTGTTTGCAGAAGTACTTGAAAATGAGTGTCAGAAACAGAAGAAATGCAGAACCAGATCTAGAGGCTCTATTTAAGAGATATCGAAATCTGGGTGGAGCACAATTCTCGGGCAATGAATCTATTATTCAAACTCAAGCTTGGGTGAGCTCTGCAGAAAGAATATTTGAGCGTTTCCAGCTGAGAGATGACCAGAAAAGGTTAGTAGCATCTTGGGCGCTCAAATAAGAAGCTTTAATCTGGCGGGAAACAATCATCAAAGATAATCCAGAAGGTGATATCACTGGGATAAATTCAAGGAGATTTTCCTAGAAAGATTTACTCCTTCTGAGGTGACGGAGCGATTATGTGATGAATTCTCTTATCTGATACAAGGTGATATGACCATTCCAGAATATCATAAAAAATTCAACGAACTTTCTCACTTTACTCCTCATCTGATTCAAGATCCAAAGAGGAAGAATCTAATATTTATTCATGGCCTGCAAAGGAGATATCAGAATAGTGTGATGAGGAATGTGAAGCTCCCTTTTTCAGAAATGATTTATATGGCTTATCAATATGAAGATCTCCATAAGAAAGGTATGTTGCGGGATGAAGAGGAAGTCAGTTCTAGTAACAAAGTGGAGTCTGTGATTGATAGTCCTGAGGTAAGTAAGAAACCCGAAGCCAAAAGAAAAAGGGCTAAATCTGAGAAGGAACCAGTAACAACTGCCACATGCTCTAACTGTAATAAATAGGGGCATCTGACCAGGAAGTGTAAATCCTCGAAGAAATGAAAGAATGATGGGTTTAAATCCGGCAAGAAGCTCTAGGAAAGTAAAAGATGCAATCAATGCCATCGGTTTGGTCATGTAAAACAAGAGTGCTGGCTGTTAAAAACAACCAAAGAAGCTCAGGTAAATGAAGTAGCAGAAGTGCCTGCATCTTCGTCTGCTCAGGAAAGGCCAGAAGTTTTAGAAGGCACACTTACTGTCAAAGACATTCCCGTTAAAGTACTATTTGATATAGGCGCGTCACGAGGCTTCATTGCCAAGAATGCAGTTAAGAAACTAGATTTGAATTTGAAGTAACTCAAAGAACCAATGACTGTCCAAAATCCGGTCGGGGGTTCCATCGATCTCAGTTGGGTTTATGGAGTGCCGGTTTCTTTTTCTCGTTATCGATTCCCTACCATCGCCGTCGTCATGAATTTTACAGAGTTTGATCTTATCTTGGGATTAGACTGGTTGACCAAATATGAAGCTGAAGTTAAATGCGCCGACAGAGTCGAAAAGGCGAAGATTAAATCAGGTGATTATATAACCATTCCCTTTGAAGGTCAGAATTCTAATAGAAAGGACTTTTGGGCAGCTTTGGATGTTTCTCCTGCTCAAATAGAAAATATCCCTGAAGTCACAGAGAATATTCCCGACCTAGTGAACGATATTCCTGTCGTCAAGAATTATGCGGATGTGTTTGAAGAAGTTGTTCACTTACCTCCGCAGAGAGAAATAGATTTCAAGATCGCTTTGATTTCGAATGCAAGGCCGGTAGTTCACGCTATCCGAAGAATGTCCTTGAAAGAGAAAGAGGAATTAGACAATCAAACAAGACAGCTAGTATGGAAGGGTCTGATCAGGCTTAGTTTCTCTGAATGGGGAGCAGCAGTGGTGTTTGTCCCAAGATCTGACGTTACTCTGCGTCTATGTGTGGATTATCGTGATTTGAACAAGCAAACAATAAAGAATAAATATCCATTGCCGCGAATCGATGATTTATTGGATCGTCTGAATGGAGCACAAGTATTTTCCATGACGTACCTAGCTACAGGCTTCCATCAACTTCGAATTGCCGAAGAATGTGTTCCTATGACAGCATTCAGAGGTCCAGACTTATTCTACGAGTGGTTAGTAATGCCGTTCGGCTTATGTAACGCTCCAGCTTACTTCGTCGATTTGATGAATCGAGTGTTCTGCAGTGTCTTGAATAAATTTGTTCTGGTTTTTATTGATGATATTCTAATCTTCCCTAAATCAAAGGCCGAACATGAAAAGCATATGGAACAGGTTCTAGAAATTCTGAGAAGGAACGTTCTAAAAGCCAAACTATCCAAATGCATATTCTGGCAAGATGAAGTAAAATTTCTGGGCCATGTCGTATCAAAAGAAGGAATTGCTGTGGATCCAAGTAAAATCACAGCTATTCAAAATTGGAAACAGCCCAGTACTCCTACAGAAGTCCGCAGTTTTCTCGGGTTGGCTAGTTATTACCGGAAGTTCGTTAAAACCTTTTCGAAGATATCTGGTCACTTAACGAAGCTTATAAAGAAGCACTCAAAATTCAAATGGACTCCAGAATGTGAGGAGGCTTTTGAAGAGCTAAAGTTAAGATTAACGACTGCTCTAGTCTTAACCATTATAGACGACAATCAGGATTTGAAAGTCTGGACAGACGCTTCTAGAGAAGGCCTTGGTGCAGTGTTAACGCAAAGAGGCCAAGTGATTGCATATGCTAGCCGCCAGCTGAAGCCGCACGAGAAAAACTATGTAACTCATGATCTTGAGTTATTGGCTATCGTATTCTCTTTGAAAATCTGGAGACACTATCTTCTGGGTGAGAAATTCGAACTGTATACAGACCATCAGTCATTGAAGTATTTGTTCACTCAGAAAGACATGAATCTGAGGTAGCAACGTTGGTTGGAGTTCATGGTAGCATACGATTTTGAGATTCTATACACTCCAGGGAAAGCCAATGTCGTGGCCGATGCGTTAAGCCGAAAGAATGTAATGATCGCCAGCTTTATTATTACGACTTCCTTGATTGAAAAAATATCCATTCTTCAGAAGGAGGATAACTTTATTAAGAATATGATCAAAAGGATTCGGAAAGGCGAACCCTCGTGTTTTCAAATAGATAACGACGAAATCCTGAGATTGAAAGGAAGGATTTGTGCTCCTGGCATCCCCGAGCTAAAAAGGGAAGTGTTAGACGAGTGTCACAAGTCTAAGCTGAGTATCCATCCTGGTGTGGCCAAAATGTATATCGATCTCAAGCAAACATTCTGGTGGAAAGTTATGAAAAGAGACGTTTCAATATATGTTATCTGATGCCCTACTTGCCAGCTAGTCAAAAGCGACCAACAGAAACTGGCTGGATTGTTGCAACCGCTGGACGTTCCAGGTTGGAAGTGGGAACATATTTCCATGGACTTCATAGATGGTTTTCCTAGAACCAGAAAAGGAAATGACAGTATTTGGGTGATCGTAGATCGCTTCACGAAGATTGCCCATTTCATACATGTCAGATCAAACCGAACTGCTCAGAGTCTGGCGCAGATATACTTCAAGGAAATTGTTAGACTACACGGAGTGCCGATCAGTATAGTTAGTGATAGAGATCCAATATTTACTAGCAAATTCTGGGAGGCATTTCAAGTAGAGCTGGGAATGAAGCTAAACTTGAGCACCACTTATCATCCTCAGATAGATGGTCAGACTGAGAGGGTGAATCATATTTTAGAAGATTTATTGCGGGCCTATGTTCTAGATTTTGGTGGATCATGGGAAGACCATCTGCATTTGGCTGAATTCTCATATAACAATAGCTACCAGGTGAGCCTGACAATGTCGCCATTCGAAGCATTGTATAGTAGACCGTGCCCATCCCCTGCTTGTTGGGTCGAACCCGGTAATAGACTTGTGTTAGGGCCAGATATGATCCGAGAAGCTGCTGATTAAGTCGATTTCGTTAAGAAACGATTACTCGCCACTCAAAGCCGACAAAAGAGCTATGTCGATAGGAGAAGAAGAGATATATCGTTTGCTGTTGGCGACTATGTATATTTGAAAGTATCGCCGATGAGAGGAGTTATCCGGTTCGGTAAAACTGGGAAGTTGGCGCCCAAATTCATTGGTCCGTTTCCTATTGTGGAACGGATCGGGACTCTCGCTTATAGGGTTAAATTGCCTGATTGGTTGCCTGGTGTGCATGATGTATTTCACATATCTCAACTTCGAAAGCACGTTCATGATCCAGACTTGATCGTGGAAGAAGCAGCACAACAGGATATTGAAATTACCCCAGAATTGGCTGTGAGAAGAGAGCCGCTAAAGATCATCGGCAAAGAAATCAAAGAGCTGAGGAACAAGAAGGTTCACATAGTCAAAGAGCAATGGAGTGGAGATCCGCGAGATTGTACTTGGGAAACTGAGGAGAGCATTCATAAAGCCTATCCTAAGTGTCGAGTAGATATCTCTGATTGACTCCGGTGCAAGGTACATTTACCATACTTTGCATTACCAATTAGTTCTCTACTTTGTTGTTATTTTCTTTCCATGGATGTGCACTTTTAATTCTATAGTCTGCTTAATTTAAAAAGGGTTTATGAATTAATTTGTATGATTTTGAAAAGTTAAAAACAAATTGATTGCTGTTTGTATTGTGTGATAGTATATTTGATTAATTAAAATTATTGAAACGATAGTTAATTTAATCAATAATAGAATGAATGGTAGTATTTATTCAATTAAATCACACATTGGACTGATTAGAAAATAGATAGAAATATATACTTGTGCATTATATATGTTTGAACAGGTAAATGGATAGCTGTTGAGTAAAGAAATTATTTGTGTGCCCAACAAATAGGTAAACCTTAATGAGTTGGATGCGAAATATTATTATATCAACTCCTATGAATGCCATTGGATGCGGAGTGTTGGTTGTTCTATGTGTAATCATAAACGTCGCCATAGGATAGTAACAATTAATTTTGAACTACATTACATGGCATACTTCTCGAAGATAGGCATACTTCATCATATACCACATAAGCATTTGGAGCTTGTGTGACGAGGTGGAAGATTTACCATATGAGCGAGAGGCTTGTATGGCGATGACTATATTTTACAGGTTGAACTGATGACTGATATGGACCATATAAAATTTGTAACGATAAATTGCCAGATTAATAAAAACCCCACACGGGTTTGGAGTTGACAATAATCATGTCTCTCTAGTCATTAGATATGGCACATGGATTATTTATTTCCCACACGGGACGAGGTGACGAGGATTTATCCTCTGGAGCAATTAAAATACACACTCCCTCAGGCTTTGACAGGGTGACGAGAATTTATTCTCTGGAGTTATTATCCATACACGCTCCCCTGTAAACACCAGATTATATCACTATAAATATATGTATGCTTTATAGGATTTATTGGGTACCTAATACGGCCCAATAAATTTCCAAACCCCTCCCCGTACAAAGGAGGTTATGGCGAAATTTTTCGAAAATTCCGGGTGTTAGCCAAATTTTTGAAGAATTTGAAAATTCTTAGAAACTGGAAAGTTGGAGAATGGAAGCCAGATTGAACGTAGAGTTGATTAATCAAACCACTTCCGACTTTGTTCCTTTTCGGGGACGAAAAGTTTTAAGTGGGGGAGATTGTAACGACCCGGAAAATCTGAACCAATTTAATTTTTTTAAATTGGCTATTTCAGTGGATTTTAAATATTTAAAATAAATATTTTAAATAATAGCAATGAAAGGTGAGTTTGAATCGACGTTTGAAAACAAATATAATTAATTCTAATTATAAACAAGGCCTGAAATGGCGCGGTAGTTCAAAATTTGAATTCAAACTTTGACTGACTGTACTAGGTGCAAAACAAAGCGGATTTGAGTGAAACAAAAAATATTTAAATCTGTTAGTGAATACCTTTCTAACGAATCTGAAAAGCCGAAGTTTCATAGCGGAAAGCAAAAGTTATGGCCAAATGAATTTTCAGAAAGTTCGCTATGGAATTTATATAGCCCGTGAAATTGGCCATTTTGCAAACGACCTCGGAATTCAATGAAACCACTTTTGTTGGATCCGGGATGTGAAGTTATTGCTAGGTTTCAAATTTAATGATTTTTGAAGCTAGTATGTGAGCATGGCAAAGGAAAACGTGTTTTGGTCACTTATAGTTAAATTGGACCGACCAGAAATGGGCCATTTTGCAAACGGTCTCAGAATTCGACAAAACTAGTTTTGTTCCGACCGTATCGTTAAAACATAGCTAGATTTATTTTTCTGGAATTTTTCGAATCAGTTTGTGGCCCTGGCAAATTGAAATGTACGTTCAAATCAAATATTGAATGTTTTATATTTTAATTTGAAGGAAAACTGACTGAAACAGTCGAATAGGCCTACGAATCATAACCCATTGTGTTTGGAATGGGGGTAAAATGCTAGGGACGACAGTCGTTGGGTTTGGATCGTCGTTCATGTGTGTAAGAGGGTATTATAGAGATTTAAAAATTTATAAATTAATAAAAAAAATCTTTGGCTCAGAAACTTTTCTCTCTCTCCGTAACCTATCTGAATCGACGACGGCAACCCTTCCTCCCTTCTCTCCTCGATTTCTTCTAATCCGCTCAATAAAACCCATGCCTCTTTGGAGAATTTTGTAGTGCTCCTCACCACCTTCAAATCCATATATAGTTTGGATTTTTTTGTTGTGTATTTCTCAAGATTGAAGCCTCCAAACTTTCGCCGTTCAGAGCGCCGCCGCGAGTTCTTCCTGCCACCGAGTGGGGCCCCACCAAGGTCGATCTGGGCGCCTCTCCTAGCCCTTCGACGCTGCGAAGACCGATTGTCATATAGCTGCACGGATTTTGCGAAAATCGTAAACCTAGTTTCGAACCAAACTGTGAAGGTACGACTGTTTTTAATATAAACTATATTATAGCAGTATTAAGCGCTATGGTTTTTGACTCCACTGTAAAAATCATATCTTACTCGTTTTTGGACGAAATTCAGTAAAACAAGAGACAGTGGACTCGTGTGGACGTCTTCTACATTCTAGAAGAGACCGCATATTTTTCTGAGCCTTTTGCTATTTTTGGTGGAGTAGAACCCAATGTGAGATTTCTAAATTATAAACGATATGGAAAACGACGATGTATAAATTATATAGTCGATGTATGAGTTATATAAGCGTTGTACACCTCTTATATAAGCGTTGTATAAGTTGTACGTTCGATGTATAAGTTGTATATGCGTTGTAAAAATTATATATGTGTTGAAATAGAAGTGAAATGCTATATATATATATATATATATATATATATATATACGCCTCTCGTCCACAAACCATGGACGATATTTATTGGTTGTGATTGGTGTGAAAATTGATTGATAGCAAATGGTTGATTGAAATTGTTTGTGGTTGAAATTGATTGATTGTGGTTGAAAAATACCCGTTTGTGGTTGAGAAATATTTGGTTGAAACCACATAGGATTAGTTTGTGGAAATGAAAAAAATATACATGCCGCCTGCGTGCAAACTAGACGCATGATTCCCCATTGTCAAAAGCTGCAAGGCTTTAAGGTAGAACGAGGAGCCGTACTAGGGACGACCCCGGTTTTAACTACCCTGCCGTTATGTTGCCGAAATTTTGAATAATATTCATGTGTTAGAATTATTTTCCTGTGTTGAAACTATATTCGTCTGTTGAATAGAAAACCTTCATGTGTTGAATAGAAATTCATTCGTTGAATCATATTCATGTGTTGAATGGTATTCGTGTTTTGAATAAATTGTTTTAACAATAAAAATCACATTTTTACCCTATATATATAAACTATAGAAAACCTTCGTGTGTTGAATCGATATTCATTCGTTGAATTGAAAAGTCATGTGTTGAATGGTATTCGTGTTTTAAATATAAAAATCACCTTTTTATCTATATAAATAAACTATAGAAAACCTTCATGTGTTGAATCGATATTCATTCGTTGAATTGAAATTATGTGTTGAATGGTATTCGTGTTTTGAATAAATTGTTTTAACAATAAAAATCACATTTTTACCCTATATAGAAACTATAGAAAACCTTCATGTGTTGAATCGATATTCATTCGTTGAATTGAAATTCATGTGTTGAATGGTATTCGTGTTTTGAATAAATTGTTTTAACAATAAAAATCACATTTTTAACCTATATATACAAATTATAGAAAACCTTCATGTGTTGAATCGATATTCATTCGTTGAATTGAAATCCATGTGTTGAATGGTATTCATGTTTTGAATAAATTGTTTTAACAATAAATATCACATTTTTACCCTATATATATAAACTATAGAAAACCTTCATGTGTTGAATCGATATTCATTCGTTGAATTGAAAATTCATGTGTTGAATGGTATTCGTGTTTTAAATATAAAAATCACCTTTTTATCTATATATATAAACTATAGAAAACCTTCATGTGTTGAATCGATATTCATTCGTTGAATTGAAAATTCATGTGTTGAATGGTATTCGTGTTTTAAATATAAAAATCACCTTTTTATCTATATATATAAACTATAGAAAACCTTCTTGTGTTGAATCGAAATTCATTCATTGAATTGAAATTCATGTGTTGAATGGTATTCATATTTTGAAAGAAATTGTTTTATAATAAAAGTCCTATTTTTATCATCAATATGAACTATATAAAATAATCTTGTTTTGAAATAAATTGTTTTATAATAAAAATCCTATTTTGATCACCTATATTAACTATATAAAATAGTCATGTGTAACGTCTCGCATTTTTGTCGGTTGGTATTTGAATATTTAAATCAGTTTAAATATTGAATTTGTAATATAAGTGGATTTATATATTAATTAAAAAGAAGTTGAACGTATATAAATATATATTAATCATAATCGAGCTCAGAACAACCCTGCAGTTCGTAATTTAACGTTCTAAACTTCAACTGAGTGTTCCGGACTTGTTTTGAATCAGATTTCTGCGAAACAAGAAACGTTGGAATCTGTTGAACTGTATCTTTCTAACAGAAGTGAAAAACCAAGATTTCGTCGAATATATTACAAGATATGTCCAAATCAAATATTCATAAAGTCGCTATGAAATCATATATCGACCGTAATGGTTATTTGAATATAACTTGATATCGGTTGCAAGTCGGGACAGGGTTCTTTTGAGGCACAGCGATAATTTAATTTTTAGAATTTTACTGTAATTTTTAATTAATTAAATATGCAACTTTTTATTTGGAGTATTGTGCACCCTTTATCGGTATTTCGGGATTTCAAAATATGAGTTAATCTACTAGTATTATTATATTTTTGGGATCATGGTCCATCATTTGACACGACTGTATTTTTATTTCTGTCTGGGCTGCTCGAATATGAACAAAGCTTACGTGACACGGTACAGTTAAATTTTAAACCATAAAATATATAATGCGCCACCTCCACGTATAGATACGGGTAGACCAAGGATTGAAACTTCAAAGCCTACTACCCTAAAGATTTAGACAATTCATGAGTCCCTTTCATGCATGGTGCTCCATACTTCGTGCCATACTTACCCAAAACCCAAGAATTTATACGGAAGCTTTCACACTTTTAAATATTTATAAACATATAAAAATTAATCTGGTTATCCTATACAATACCTCACAAGTCAGCGAAGTTATGGCCAGAATCTCAGACTCGATTTTCGTATACTTCTAGTCAAATTTTTGGCCTACATATCTAAGTAATAAAATAATAATGATAATCATACCCCATGTCTTCAACGTACAAGCTAATTTAAGATCACCATCCCACTACCTACCTAACTATGAACGACCACCATCCCGTAGACACTTAGGAGCATGGCAGTGCTTACCCTATGTATTTAGACGCGACTTGGATCCTATCCTTTCCCTTCATTTGTCTTTATATACATCGCAAGCTTTTAACTCAACAGCAAATTATAACAAGCTCCTAAAATCAACAATGGAAAGAAGTGTTCTTGGACTAGAAACCTGAAGAAATCCGACTTCCAAGGCTCTAGATGGCTTGCGTCAGTTGTCTAAGGTAATCAAAAGTGTTACGGCTGTAACCTATATTTCATTCCAGGCAGTTTCAATATATATAGTATTATCTGTCGGGAAATTTAGCACCCAGGTTTCTGTTCGAAGAAAATTATATCAAGTGTGTTGTTGATAAATATAGGAAATCTGTTCATATAAGGGAGGCCGAATCCAAGTTGTGTTGTGGGAAGGTGAAGTGTTGATATAGAGACAGAAAGGGTTGGTAACGTGACAGGTAAGAGGGGTTGTGTGATGGAGTAACGTGAGTGTGAGGTGGACGCAGCGGTTTATTGGGAATGATGAACGAACGAGGATCGAGTTCGGCAAGGCTTGATGACAATAGAAGAGAACAACATAACAGTAGCAGGACTTCTTTGGGGAGAAGCAGCATTCTGCGTGGAGCATTTGTTTGTAACCCGAGGAGGCTGCATGGAGTTGGGATGGAAATTGATGGGTAGCTAACACGTGGAGAGAAGTAAATGGTGGTGAAAGGGATGACGCACCGTTTGCATGTGGAGCAGAGTTGGTGCCGCGGTGATCTCGGTACAAATTTGAACGTGGATGGGGGCATTTACGGTTGGAAGCGGGTCCAACTTCGAATATAGCATGGATGGGCGAAGCATTGTGGAAAGAGGCAGGACATTTTAGCATGGACGTGGCATGCTGGGGGGAGGATTAAGGCGGTGAGCGGTGTGCAGCTAAAAGTGGTATGGGGATAGAGAAGAAAGAATATGACGTGGGCTTATGGTATTGGCCCGAAATGTAAAGCCCAAAGAATAAAATAAAATGGAAATGTTTGCAAAATGGTGTTCAGCATGGGCTGTGCTGCATATGTTATGCGCAAAGGAGGGATGTCCATTATGAAAATGCGTACATGAAGATTGGAAAGAAAAGTGATGACCGGTTGTCGTTGAAATGGTGCAGTGCAAGTTGGTGGATTCAAAACAAGGAATCAGACTGTGTATATATATATATAGTTTTAAATAAGGTAAAAGAGGAATGGACTTCGGTCTCACCGTGAAACAATGAAAGAAAATGAAGTGCGGATGAGTGCTGGGGTGTTGGGTTCTTTTGTCGCAATTTTAAAATGGAGACGGATCGGATTCTATAGGCGCAGACCAAGCTTTGAACTAAAGTGAACGAGATGATATTGTCAGGAGGTTGAGTGGCGCCTGTTGGTGTCGGACTAGTAAGACTTGGTCAAAAAGGGGAGTTGCGGATGTAGCAGTACCAGATGGAGTTCATTGAAAACAAGCAGGTAGAAAGGAAACGTGTAAAGAAATGCTGATATGGCAGAACAAAACGCCTGACCAGACCTACCGACGCAAATCGTTATTTGACGGTTAACGTGCAAAGGTGAGTAAAATCACTAACTCTGGTTTATTTTAAAATATTTAATTATATTTTAAATGTTGTTTGAATGCTGTGTGATGGTCGATTAGGTAGATTACATTTAATTTGGTCGAATAGTATATACCATTACATATGTACACATCATCGGTTGGACACTGATTCCATCAATTAGAATATCCCCTAGTATAGAGTTAGTGTAAATTGTGTTGACTGACATCTGTGGATGCGGAAACCGATTGGAGGAATCCGACCGGATTCCTTGATAATTATATGTACTGTTTGTTTTGTATGAACCTGAATTATATTTAAAACCCCATGTGAATATTGATGTTGAACGGAAATTCAACATTTGTTTAGATTAAATAAATAAACGATATCGATTTAGAAAGTGTTAACAGTCGACCGTAAAACCATCGTTTTTTTAAGAAACTGATTTACCGTCGGGCAAATCAATGAAGTTAATTATAGAAATTATATTTTTATAATTAAAGTGAAGTTTTAAATTATAATAGAAGTTCTATTATAAACCAGTATTTTAGAGTTCGTTTTTATAAAGCAAATAAAAGCGATTGTTGATATTTAAACAAGTTTATAAAGTAATAAACTATCCGACGATTAAATATTTGGATAATTATATTTAAGATAAATAATTTAGAGATATCATTAGATTAATTAGATTAATCTAATGTTAAGAAGTAATTAAAATCAGTTAACGAATTTACTGATGGAAATAAGTTGATTTAATCAACTGTTATTTGGGAACATGATTATTAGATTAATTGGTCTTTAATTATTCTAATGAAAACAGGTTAGAAATAAGTTTATCGAAATTAATGAGAGTTAATTACCATTTAAGAAGTTATTGATAAGAACTAGGAAATGGAGAAAGCAAAGAGTTAATGTTTAAATTAAATATTCATAAACCACAGAGATTCCAAAGTAAGAATATGGTGTTGTAAAACCATATTCCAAAATACAACAAGGAAATACGATTTAATAAATATATTAAGTAATAAGGAATATGAATACAGACTTGTATCGGTTCTAAGGTAAGAACGTTGTCAATCAAGGTCTGAGAGGTAAATAAAATACCCCAACTTGAACGGCTTCGCTATTACCGAGGAACGATATCAGTTTGTAACGGAAAGAGATGTCAAGATTTTTGGTAACAGAAAGAGATGTCAAGATTTTTGTAACAGAAAGAGATGTCAAGATTTTTGTAACAAAAAGAGATGTCAAGATTTTTGTAACAAAAAGAGATGTCAAGATTTTTGTAACGAAAAGAGATGTCAAGATTTTTGTATAAAAGGAATATGGCAGCGTATGCAAGTCTTAGAATTATAGCGATAAAATAACGCTGTTGATAAGATAAGTGTGACTGTTATGTCAAGATTAGTTATAACAAAGAATATTACAGCGTATGACAAGTTGAACTATAGCAATAAAATAACGCTGTTGATAAGGTAAGTGTGACTGTAATTAGTTATAAGGAGAATATTACAGCGTATGACAAGTTTAGAACTATAGCGACAAATTAACTGCTGTTGATTTGACTTAAGCATGACTTTTATATATAGCAGCACATCCTAGGAAATGTAACAGTTTGGTTTGAAATCCACTTATTCTAGAGTAATAAGTAACAACGTTTGTTCAAAGAAATATAAGAAAGAGTTTAGAAAAAGAATTGGGGAATCGTATTAGAAACTGATGACAGCATTTCGATGTTCGAAATGTGATTAGAATTAAACCATTAGGATTTGTAACTGGAATTCGACGATGTCGAATGTATTAAAAGTAAACTATTTTTAGGGATTATAATCTGATAGAATAATTGACATTTAGTTTTAAACAAATAAATGTTAATAGGATAGGAGTCAGTATTTAGTTATAAACTTGATATCGATTAGATAAGAAGTTGACTTAGAGACAGAGTTTATAAAATGGATTGTGAATATAAAGCATGAAAGAGATTTCGGTAAACGAGATAATGTTATTGATTTTCTAAATAAAGAGTTATTTGATAAAGGTATTCAAATTTCTATAACAAGAATGGTATTCACATTTTTAAGTGAATAATGTTTTTAAAGGTAAACAGTTGGCCGATTAAAATATTTATAATGAAATTGGAAATATTTTCCAATATAAAGAGGGTAGATTATCCAAGTATAGAAATAAAGAATGTGAAATTATGGAAAGAGTTCGAACGTTAATAACGTATGTTTCTGGAACATGAAAGAATAATAGTTTATAATAACTGGAAATGTTTTCCAAGAAGTACGGAAAGGCTAAAACGGGATTTGAGAAATATCTGGTAAGATAAGGGAATTTGAACAATAAAACGAATGTTAAATAAAAGTGCCCATGGTTGTGTGATGTTAGTTATTCATTTGAATGAATGTTTGTTTTTACTCCGATAGCTAAATAACCGGCTATCGAAGTGTTTTGGCCATCGTTGTCAAATACGGAGAGACCGGTTGGATATATTGTCCGGAAACCACTCCGTATAGGCATAATCGTTGCGAATGAGATATGCTGAAGATAATTGAAGACGGAGTTAAATGCAAGGATCGTCCAGTTATAGAATGGTGTGTTTTGTTTGTCCAGTCCCAGGACAACTTGTATGGACGAGTGTCTGACAGAGTATTTCCAACGGTCATGCCGTTGATTTTACGAATATACCAAGTTGGTGGGGAGAAGATAACTTCTCTTTATTCTACACCCAGTGTGCATTTGTGTAATCAATGTGTGATTACGGATTTGACGATGTGACATTCAAAGTGAATGGTGACCAGATGTTCTAAAGATAAACGTAGCCTCTAGCCTCACAACCAAGAAGTGACAGAAGTTGGTCTAGGCAACATGGCTAGTTGGGTCATCCCCAAGCAGGGTGTATTGTCACCGATCTAGAGAAATTTCATATTTATACTTCTTTTCGATTCTGTATCTTCGGATGACAGTTGGATGGCCTACAACCGTGGTGGCAATATATTCGCGACACTCAAGCTAAATGAGTGAGCGGTCATGTGTGGTCGGGTTGCAAGACGTTCTTGTTGAACCCTGAGTGTATCCCCTCTAGAGTACACTATTAAGAAGGTGCTCCCATACCTTGTCTGTTGGAATCCATTCTCCGATAAGCGCCCTGCGGTTTATGATTTTATAACATATATATTTGGAACGTGAGATGCAAGCGTTCTGCTACTTGGATATTTATGTGCTTAGACATTATCATAATACCACTGGTTTTGACATCAAAGTATTTTGGATTATAGTAAGATAAAAACCGTCCATGTTTATGTGTGGGCTGGTCTTACTATTATCTTCTTGTTTGAAAAGAATTTTCAAAGTTAAACAGTATGGTTGGAATTTACTCACACCAGTCCCATGACTGACCCAAGGTTTATTTTGTTGTTTTCCCTAAACTCTTGGGTGCCCAAATTTGTACGGGCAGTCAAGTGTTTCAGGCTTTGCAGATTCACTTGGAGGAGCTCAAAAGCAGGAAGCTTCACCATTAGTTATGTAGAGTTATTTCCGCTGTGATGTCATGTATTGTACTCTGATAATGGTATGTATATACAATACAGTTTTGTATTCAAAGTTATGTTATATAATACATCTTATTTTGTTCCGCTGCGAGTTTCGTGTTACTCTGATTTTGTTCAGTTGTGATCTTCTTCTTCTTCTATTCTATTAGTTCTATCTTTTCTTTCTCACCCTCTAAATTCTTCTATTAATGTCCCGGTATTTTTCGATGCTTGAATAGTCAACAGTGTGTTTTTATGTTGATTTTCTAGGTCGAAATTCCCGCCGTTATAGATGGTATCAGAGCATAAGGTTAATTGATCACCTTGGCTCTGTGGCGTGACTCAATAGAGATGGGGTGAGTAATACCCTAGATTGAGTATGAGCGTATATATATGAGCGCGTATTTGTAAATTAAAAATAAAAACTGTTTTATATTGTGTTGACTGGTCAGTCGAGTGGTTTATGAATTCCGGTCGAAACAGTAACGCAAACTGCGTCGATAGGTGTTTCTAAACTCTTGAACAGAGTAATTCGACATGATATTGTTTTGAAAGCGGGGTAAATAAAATAATTTTACCCAAAGTATAGTTTGATATAAAAAGAAGTGTATATCTTGATATTAATATAATATATTGGATATGTGATCATTATTATGATCGAACAGGATTATAATTAAGTTGGTTATATAAACTACCAATCGAAATATTATATAAGTATGATATGCAAAATCAGATGAGCTGAATCTGAATTAAAGACCAGAATTGAAATAAAACTCTAGAAACTTGGAAAAGAATTGAAATTGAATTTGGATAAAATATAAGGGAATTTTAAAATCCTGGGAGATTTGAAAATTTGTTTTCCAAGTGCTGTGAATGATATTTTGAAGTAATATTCAAAATGAAAATGTTTGAAAAATGAGTTTTGAAAAATGATAACAGTATTGAACTCACTTTGATGACTGGAAAATAAATTCCGATGATGATCGCGACATTTTCGGTGTTCATTTTCGAGCTGGTAAGTGACGGATTACTACCAAAGATTTTGATTTATATTGTTTGAGAAACAAGTTGTCAGAAATTCAAATGTTTTGAATTATATATGATTTCAAACTGATTTGAAATAAATCCCAGGAATTTGAATTCTGAAATAAAAATTTAACTTATGGAGTTAAAATGGTAAAAATGGAATTTAAACAAAGATAACAAAAATTGGACTGAATTTGGAAAGATCCAGAATGAAAATTATAAAAGAAAAATATTGGAGATTCGAGTTATTAAAAATGAATTGATTCTTGGAGAATAAGAATCGAATTTTGAATTAGAGATGGAGATAACTGATTTGAGAAATAAACCAGTAAATGGAATGTCAGAATAAAACTTAACAAGGTTAAGAACTGAGAGTAGAATCGGAGTTGAAATAGAAATTTGGCCTAGTAAAAGCGAAGGACTGGTTTGAGAACGAATTGATGTGAGATCAACCAAGGATGCTTGGATATGCTGGTTTGATAGCAGATGGCAGAGATATAGTTGAATGCCGAACAGAGAAGGTACACGTTTATATACGAGTATGAGATTTTTTATGAGTCAGTTTGGGTAAGCCGTTTGGCTGTTTGATTTTCTTTTGGATCGGAGAAGGCCTGGAGTGGCAAGTTGTTGTAGTACCGAGTGAGCCGTGCAGAGGAGATGCTGGCGAGATTCTCTGAAAATTTAAGCTGTTAGGAAATTTTCAGAAATTTTGAAAATATTCGAAATAATAAGTAATTAATATTTTAATTGGAAATAATCAGTTCAGTGGAAACTGGAATTATGAAGTAAACCAAAAAGATTTTTAACCATGTTATAACAGAGATTGTAGCATTTTCCCTATCTTAGCAATTTCGAGGACGAAATTATTTTAAGGGGGAAGGTCTGTAACGTCTCGCATTTTTGTCGGTTGGTATTTGAATATTTAAATCAGTTTAAATATTGAATTTGTAATATAAGTGGATTTATATATTAATTAAAAAGAAGTTGAACGTATATAAATATATATTAATCATAATCGAGCTCAGAACAACCCTGCAGTTCGTAATTTAACGTTCTAAACTTCAACTGAGTGTTCCGGACTTGTTTTGAATCAGATTTCTGCGAAACAAGAAACGTTGGAATCTGTTGAACTGTATCTTTCTAACAGAAGTGAAAAACCAAGATTTCGTCGAATATATTACAAGATATGTCCAAATCAAATATTCAGAAAGTCGCTATGAAATCATATATCGACCGTAACGGTTATTTGAATATAACTTGATATCGGTTGCAAGTCGGGACAGGGTTCTTTTGAGGCACAGCGATAATTTAATTTTTAGAATTTTACTGTAATTTTTAATTAATTAAATATGCAACTTTTTATTCGGAGTATTGTGCACCCTGTATCGGTATTTCGGGATTTCAAAATATGAGTTAATCTACTAGTATTATTATATTTTTGGGATCATGGTCCATCACTGGACACGACTGTATTTTTATTTCTGTCTGGGCTGCTCGAATATGAACAAAGCTTACGTGACACGGTACAGTTAAATTTTAAACCATAAAATATATAACGCGCCACCTCCACGTATAGATACGGGTAGACCAAGGATTGAAACTTCAAAGCCTACTACCCTAAAGATTTAGACAATTCATGAGTCCCTTTCATGCATGGTGCTCCATACTTCGTGCCATACTTACCCAAAACCCAAGAATTTATACGGAAGCTTTCACACTTTTAAATATTTATAAACATATAAAAATTAATCTGGTTATCCTATACAATACCTCACAAGTCAGCGAAGTTATGGCCAGAATCTCAGACTTGATTTTCGTATACTTCTAGTCAAATTTTTTGCCGACATATCTAAGTAATAAAATAATAATGATAATCATACCCCATGTCTTCAACGTACAAGCTAATTTAAGATCACCATCCCACTACCTACCTAACTATGAACGACCACCATCCCGTAGACACTTAGGAGCATGGCAGTGCTTACCCTATGTATTTAGACGCGACTTGGATCCTATCCTTTCCCTTCATTTGTCTTTATATACATCGCAAGCTTTTAACTCAACAGCAAATTATAACAAGCTCCTAAAATCAACAATGGAAAGAAGTGTTCTTGGACTAGAAACCTGAAGAAATCCGACTTCCAAGGCTCTAGATGGCTTTCGTCAGTTGTCCAAGGTAATCAACAGTGTTACGGCTGTAACCTATATTTCATTCCAGGCAGTTTCAATATATATAGTATTATCTGTCGGGAAATATAGCACCCAGGTTTCTGTTCGAAGAAAATTATATCAAGTGTGTTGTTGATAAATATAGGAAATCTGTTCATATAAGGGAGGCCGAATCCAAGTTGTGTTGTGGGAAGGTGAAGTGTTGATATAGAGACAGAAAGGGTTGGTAACGTGACAGGTAAGAGGGGTTGTGTGATGGAGTAACGTGAGTGTGAGGTGGACGCTGCGGTTTACTGGGAATGATGAACGAACGAGGATCGAGTTCGGCAAGGCTTGATGACAATAGAAGAGAACAACATAACAGTAGTAGGACTTCTTTGGGGAGAAGCAGCATTTAGCGTGGAGCATTTGTTTGTAACCTGAGGAGGCTGCATGGAGTTGGGATGGAAATTGATGGGTAGCTAACACGTGGAGAGAAGTAAATGGTGGTGAAAGGGATGACGCACCGTTTGCATGTGGAGCAGAGTTGGTGCCGCGGTGATCTCGGTACAAATTTGAACGTGGATGGGGGCATTTACGGTTGGAAGCGGGTCCAACTTCGAATATAGCATGGATGGGCGAAGCATTGTGGAAAGAGGCAGGACATTTTAGCATGGACGTGGCATGCTGGGGGGAGGATTAAGGCGGTGAGCGGTGTGCAGCTAAAAGTGGTATGGGGATAGAGAAGAAAGAATATGACGTGGGCTTATGGTATTGGCCCGAAATGTAAAGCCCAAAGAATAAAATAAAATGGAAACGTTTGCAAAATGGTGTTCAGCATGGGCTGTGCTGCATATGTTATGCGCAAAGGAGGGATGTCCATTATGAAAATGCGTACATGAAGATTGGAAAGAAAAGTGATGACCGGTTGTCGTTGAAATGGTGCAGTGCAAGTTGGTGGATTCAAAACAAGGAATCAGACTGTGTATACATATACAGTTTTAAATAAGGTAAAAGAGGAATGGACTTCGGTCTCACCGTGAAACAATGAAAGAAAATGAAGTGCGGATGAGTGCTGGGGTGTTGGGTTCTTTTGTCGCAAGTTTAAAATGGAGACGGATCGGATTCTATAGGCGCAGACCAAGCTTTGAACTAAAGTGAACGAGATGATATTGTCAGGAGGTTGAGTGGCGCCTGTTGGTGTCGGACTAGTAAGACTTGGTCAAAAAGGGGAGTTGCGGATGTAGCAGTACCAGATGGAGTTCGTTGAAAATAAGCAGGTAGAAAGGAAACGTGTAAAGAAATGCTGATATGGCAGAACAAAACGCCTGACCAGACCTACCGACGCAAATCGTTATTTGACGGTTAACGCGCAAAGGTGAGTAAAATCACTAACTCTGGTTTATTTTAAAATATTTAATTATATTTTAAATGTTGTTTGAATGCTGTGTGATGGTCGATTAGGTAGATTACATTTAATTTGGTCGAATAGTATATACCATTACATATGTACACATCATCGGTTGGACACTGATTCCATCAATTAGAATATCCCCTAGTATAGAGTTAGTGTAAATTGTGTTGACTGACATCTGTGGATGCGGAAACCGATTGGAGGAATCCGACCGGATTCCTTGATAATTATATGTACTGTTTGTTTTGTATGAACCTGAATTATATTTAAAACCCCATGTGAATATTGATGTTGAACGGAAATTCAACATTTGTTTAGATTAAATAAATAAACGATATCGATTCAGAAAGTGTTAACAGTCGACCGTAAAACCATCGTTTTGTTAACAAACTGATTTACCGTCAGGAAAATCAATGAAGTTAATTATAGAAATTATATTTTTATAATTAAAGTGAAGTTTTAAATTATAATAGAAGTTCTATTATAAACCAGTATTTTAGTGTTCGTTTTTATAAAGCAAATAAAAGCGATTGTTGATATTTAAACAAGTTTATAAAGTAAATACTATCCGACGATTAAATATTTGGATAATTATATTTAAGATAAATAATTTAGAGATATCATTAGATTAATTAGATTAATCTAATGTTAAGAAGTAATTAAAATCAGTTAACGAATTTACTGATGGAAATAAGTTGATTTAATCAACTGTTATTTGGGAACATGATTATTAGATTAATTGGTCTTTAATTAATCTAATGAAAACAGGTTAGAAATAAGTTTATCGAAATTAATGAGAGTTAATTACCATTTAAGAGGTTATAGATAAGAACTGGGAAATGGAGAAAGCAAAGAGTTAATGTTTAAATTAAATATTCATAAACCACAGAGATTCCAAAGTAAGAATATGGTGTTGTAAAACCATATTCCAAAATACAACAAGGAAATACGATTTAATAAATATATTAAGTAATAAGGAATTTGAATACAGACTTGTATCGGTTCTAAGGTAAGAAAGTTGTCAATCAAGGTCTGAGAGGTAAATAAAATACCCCAACTTGAACGGCTTCGCTATTACCGAGGAACGATATCAGTTTGTAACGGAAAGAGATGTCAAGATTTTTGGTAACAGAAAGAGATGTCAAGTTCTAAGGTAAGAACGTTGTCAATCAAGGTCTGAGAGGTAAATAAAATACCCCAACTTGAACGGCTTCGCTATTACCGAGGAACGATATCAGTTTGTAACGGAAAGAGATGTCAAGATTTTTGTAACAAAAAGAGATGTCAAGATTTTTGTAACAAAAAGAGATGTCAAGATTTTTGTAACAAAAAGAGATGTCAAGATTTTTGTAACGGAAAGAGATGTCAAGATTTTTGTATAAAAGGAATATGGCAGCGTATGCAAGTCTTAGAATTATAGCGATAAAATAACGCTGTTGATAAGATAAGTGTGATTGTTATGTCAAGATTAGTTATAACAAAGAATATTACAGCGTATGACAAGTTGAACTATAGCAATAAAATAACGCTGTTGATAAGGTAAGTGTGACTGTAATTAGTTATAAGGAGAATATTACAGCATATGACAAGTTTAGAACTATAGCGACAAATTAACTGCTGTTGATTTGACTTAAGCATGACTTTTATATATAGCAGCACTTCCTAGGAAATGTAACAGTTTGGTTTGAAATCCACTTATTTTAGAGTAATAAGTAACGACGTTTGTTCAAAGAAATATAAGAAAGAGTTTAGAAAAAGAATTGGGGAATCGTATTAGAAACTGATGACAGCATTTCGATGTTCGAAATGTGATTAGAATTAAACCATTAGGATTTGTAACTGGAATTCGACGATGTCGAATGTATTAAAAGTAAACTATTTTTAGGGATTATAATCTGATAGAATAATTGACATTTAGTTTTAAACAAATAAATGTTAATAGGATAGGAGTCAGTATTTAGTTATAAACTTGATATCGATTAGATAAGAAGTTGACTTAGAGACAGAGTTTATAAAATGGATTGTGAATATAAAGCATGAAAGATATTTCGGTAAACGAGATAATGTTATTGATTTTCTAAATAAAGAGTTATTTGATAAAGGTATTCAAATTTCTATAACAAGAATGGTATTCACATTTTTAAGTGAATAATGTTTTTAAAGGTAAACAGTTGGCTGATTAAAATATTTATAATGAAATTGGAAATATTTTCCAATATAAAAAGGGTAGATTATCCAAGTATAGAAATAAAGAATGTGAAATTAATGGAAAGAGTTCGAACGTTAATAACGTATGTTTCTGGAACATGAAAGAATAATAGTTTATAATAACTGGAAATGTTTTCCAAGAAGTATGGAAAGGCTAAAACGGGATTTGAGAAATATCTGGTAAGATATGGGAATTTGAACAATAAAACGAATGTTAAATAAAAGTGCCCGTGGTTGTGTGATGTTAATTATTCATTTGAATGAATGTTTGTTTTTACTCCGATAGCTAAATAACCGGCTATCGAAGTGTTTTGGCCATCGTTGTCAAATACGGAGAGACCGGTTGGATATATTATCCGGAAACCACTCCGTATAGGCATAATCGTTGCGAATGAGATATGCTGAAGATAATTAAAGACGGAGTTAAATGCAAGGATCGTCCAGTTATAGAATGGTGTGTTTTGTTTGTCCAGTCCCAGGACAACTTGTATGGACGAGTGTCTGACAGAGTATTTCCAATGGTCATGCCGTTGATTTTACGAATATACCAAGTTGGTGGGGAGAAGATAACTTCTCTTTATTCTACACCCAGTGTGCATTTGTGTAATCAATGTGTGATTACGGATTTGACGATGTGACATTCAAAGTGAATGGTGACCAGATGTTCTAAAGATAAACGTAGCCTCTAGCCTCACAACCAAGAAGTGACAGAAGTTGGTCTAGGCAACATGGCTAGTTGGGTCATCCCCAAGCTGGGTGTATTGTCACCGATCTAGAGAAATTTCATATTTATACTTCTTTTCGATTCTATATCTTCGGATGACGGTTGGATGGCCTACAACCGTGGTGGCAATATATTCGCGACACTCAAGCTAAATGAGTGAGCGGTCATGTGTGGCCGGGTTGCAAGACGTTCTTGTTGAACCCTGAGTGTATCCCCTCTAGAGTACACTATTAAGAAGGTGCTCCCATACCTTGTCTGTTGGAATCCATTCTCCGATAAGCGCCCTACGGTTTATGATTTTATAACATATATATTTGGAATGTGAGATGCAAGCGTTCTGCTACTTGGATATTTATGTGCTTAGACATTATCATAATACCACTGGTTTTGACATCAAAGTATTTTGGATTATAGGAAGATAAAAACCGTCCATGTTTATGTGTGGGCTGGTCTTACTATTATCTTCTTGTTTGAAAAGAATTTTCAAAGTTAAACAGTATGGTTGGAATTTACTCACACCAGTCCCATGACTGACCTAGAGTTTATGTTGTTGTTTTCCCTAAACTCTTGGGTGCCCAAATTTGTACGGGCATTCAAGTGTTTCAGGCTTTGCAGATTCACTTGGAGGAGCTCAAAAGCAGGAAGCTTCACCATTAGTTATGTAGAGTTATTTCCGTTGTGATGTGATGTATTGTACTCTGATAATGGTATGTATATACAATACAGTTTTGTATTCAAAGTTATGTTATATAATACATCTTATTTTGTTCCGCTGCGAGTTTCGTGTTACTCTGATTTTGTTCAGTTGTGATCTTCTTCTTCTTCTATTCTATTAGTTCTATCTTTTCTTTCTCACCCTCTAAATTCTTCTATTAATGTCCCAGTATTTTTCGATGCTTGAATAGTCAACAGTGTGTTTTTATGTTGATTTTCTGGGTCGAAATTCCCGCCGTTACATCATGTTTTGAAATAAATCATTTTACAATAAAAATCACATTTTTACTATATACATGAGTTGTTAAAAATAGTGGAGTGTCGAATTGAATGTATGTTGGATAAAAACATCATTTTTATCAAATGTATGAAAAGAATATAACTTTGAAATCAAAGAATTGATATATATATATATATAGAATTGAAATATATCGAATAACGAAGCTGTAGTTCGTATATTGAAACCGTGATCTCAAACGATTAGTGCGGGAGATCCGACCATTGGATATTCCCGAAACCGCAACCGTTGGGTTCGCTTTGGAAATATCTTTCCAATGGCACCAACTTTGTAAAAATCCAACGGTTGGATTGTCTGGAATGTTTAATTCAAATCTGAAGAAAAATAGCGCCAGAATCGTTTATATATATATAATTATATTGAATCGAATAACGACGCTGCAGCTCGTATTTTGAAATCGAAACTTCAAACGATTATACCGGGAGATCCGACCGTCGGATTTTCCCGAAACTGGAACCGTTGGATTCATTTTGAAAAGATCTTTCTAATGATGTAAATTTTGTGAAGATCCAATGGTTAGATTTTTAGATATGTGTAAATCAAATCTGAAGAAAAACAGCGCCACGGCCGCGTTATGGCCCGAAGCGTCGTTTGAATAAATTGGCTATTTTAAAATAAATAAAAATAGCGATAAATCGTTATAAAATATTATGAATGATATGAATGTGAAATTTAGGAACTAACTGAAGGTTGGCTAAGTCGAATGGTTTCCTGGGTGTTGATCTGATGTTGGTTTCGGCCTTCGGGGTTAATATTTGGGAAATCGTTCTCTTACTGATTTACGGTTAGCGACTAATGAATGGAAATGATGCGTATGTGTGTTTGTGTTGCACTTGTTTATTATATATGCGAGTTGCTCAAAAAGATCGGGTTTATCCCATTTTGAATAACTAAATCGACGATAAGAAATCGAAGATGGAGACGGTGGTTGAAGACCGGAGACCTTCACCTCATTTGGATGGTAACTGATGTCCTGATTGGGAGGCATCCCGAAATATGGATAATAAGTGGTGATCGTCCAGATGTACGTGGAGATCGAAGGGTTTGCGAGGTATATAGTGCCTCCGGTTTCGTTCAGACCCAGAACGGACTTGCAAATGGATGGTGTGTCTGACATTGGAATTTATTCTGTGTGATTGATAGCCATTAGTTGCATGGTGTGAATTGCCTATGTGGCACGCTAAGACGCAGTGATCAAGGCTTCTGTTGAAAAGCAAAGTCTTGTAGTGATGATCAAAGCACCGCCTGTATGGCGTAGCTTTGTGTATAACGTGAATTCGCGAGCCTCACACCCCGGTATGAACCAGAAACAGGAGAGGACCTCAGGTGGGACGTGCGTTTTCTTTCTAGCTAGAAGTGGCGTCAGTGGTTTTACACGCCCTGATGAGTCTAACTTATGTGATTGTTACTGTTGCGAGGCACCTCGATTATATCGGTCGATCCGGGACCAATGGAGTCATTTGTTGGCTCATTTACGCCCCAAAGGGCGGAGAAACGCATTGTTCAGGCATTATAATCCACTCCATGTGGACCGGCCCTGACGATCCAAGGTACGGTTGCGGTTGTGCCTGAGACTCGGGCTAGACAGTCTCGAATTCGGTAAGGACTGTCTTTTGCCTTGGTTCATGACGGAAATCCAATCTCCAAATACGTGACTTTGCGGTTTTGATTGTATACCTATATATGGCGACATAGTGGTATGGGGCATTAATGTCGTCTATGATTGATACTTATGATTTGAAATTGTTTTTGAAACATATAAACACTAGTAATAATATGAAATTCTATTGTTTTATTCGTATCAAGCATATTTTGGCCATTATAACGTAAAAACTCTATCCTCCGGTTTGCGTTGCATTGTGTGATGGGAACTGAGTCTTATAATGGCTTCATTTTTATAAAAAGCATTACGATGTTTAAAAGAAGAATTTATTTTAAAGCACTGGCAATCCGATGGAGTAAAACCGTTCCACGAAAGTGGCGTGGTCCTGTGATTAGCCCATTTGTAGAATGTGTTAAGTAGATTTCTCATACCAGTCCCATGACTGACTCGTAGTTTGTTTCACTTTCAAACTCGGGTGCCCCTTTTTCTATACGGGCAGCCTTGTATTCAGGTTTTAGTTGGCTTTCTCTGGATAGCTGGAGCTGAAGATGGATTCCATCATTTATCTCTTTTTATGCTGTTCAGCTCCTATTGTACATTATGTTTGTTTTCCGCTGTAGACATTTATGTATGGCTGAACTGTATTTGTACCAAGTATGATCCTGTATACTGTGTAACCCTGATGATTTCGTTTATCCAGTATATTCTATTGTGCATTATTTGGTGTATTTATTTAATTATGTCCTGCTGTTATCTGTTTATGTGTTATATTCCAAAGATTACCCTTGCCGCCGTCAGTACGGGGTTCGGGGTCGTCTCATTTGGTATCAGAGCTTTGGTTAAGCTTAATTCTGGAGTATAACATATGAACTCGTCAGAAATAGAACCAGTAGTGTTCTAGGACGATTAACTCAATACAGATAGGATCAGTAATATCCTAGTACAAGTAAAGCAGATTAAAATACACCCCATTAGACACATTTAGCTTATAATATGCATTTTTGTAGATAAATTTGGATTGTAAAGTTGAGCATTACAGTTGAATTCAACTGTTGACAAAGATGTATTCAATTTATTAAAATTAGGATGGTCAATGGATACCAGAAAAATCCAAAATCCGTCCGCATCAGCATCCGAAAAGCAGATAAATATTCGATATTCGTATGAATAGATGCGGACATAGGCACATCCGCATCCAAAATTATCCATCTGTTTTTTTCATGATTATAACTAAAATTGTAAATATTTTAGCATGATGAAATACACTAGTTTATTATTCAATTAAGTTGAAAATCTATATTATACATATTAAGCGGATAATAATTACTCAATTGTATATTCAATATTACAACTTAAGATATATTAATCAATTGTATATTCGATTAAATTTACTTTAATACTCCACAACCTGGATTACTTTAGTTCTCCATAATAAGGATTTATACTCTTTCAGCACTTCACGGTTTTACTGTATCATATTATTTTTCCTCAAAATATTATGTGTGTGTATATAATCATAGTTACACGTAAAGCTCTCCATCCCTACAACATCGCTTCAGCTCCACCAACCCGCGAGCAACCCATCTTCCCATTTTTCACTCAACCGCTGAGCTTTCCCATTCCCCCTTACTCATGGCCTCCTCCTCCAGGCACCACCGCCGCCCGTCTGACGAACATCCGACGCACCACCCTCTGCCACTCTCTTCTTTTCCCCGGAGAAAAAACCCGCAGTTGCCTTTAAAGAACCCATTCGGCCTCTCCTATTTAATTGCTTGACTCTCCTACACAACCTCCTCCACCTCACTGTCCCCTCACCATCGCAGTTCTAGCCACTCACCACCACCGGAACAACCCCACTCCGTCTCGCATCTCCTCCCCGCATGAACACTTCTTCGTCTCCCCTATCTAAAATCAGTCGCAGCCTTTAGAACCACATGCAAGAACCATCCCGACCACCAATTCTCTCTCCTCTTCTAGTATACGAAGGCAAGGCCAGAGCTACCCGACACCCTAATCCACCCAACACCTCTCCGCAAACTCCGCTGCAAATTCACACGCTTCCTCTCTCTCCTTAAAGCCGTTCGGATCTCTTATTTTGCTCGCAGCCCCCCTTTGGTGTTGAAAAGCAGAAATAAACCTTTGCTGGAGTGTGTGTATATATTTGTATTTGTATACACATGTGAGTTAGCGAAAAGGAAGCGTGTACGTGATGGTAGCGACATTCGCAAAGATTTGTATGCAATCATCCAAAGTTGTTTGTGTTTTTATGGGTCTTGACGGTGAAAGATTTAAAGGCATGAAGGTGGGAACTCTAATTTAATTATTTTAAATTTAGTTGAAGTAATGAGTTTTAATTAGTTAATGATTATAATGAGTTGATGATAATTGGTTGTTATTGAATGTTTGTCGTTATATGTGATGTTTAATGAATGTCCATCTAGTTAGAATAGACTAGACAAATAAACATTATTGATCGTAACGCTTTGCGCACAGTGAAATTGGTTGTTGAATTTTTTTTGTGTTTACGATGAATGACTTCGTGCTTGTATGGCTGATTATTGATTTGTTTAGAGTTGTACAACACACACCGTAGTTGTGGAATTGTGCGGATAATCGATTGAGATCTCCTTGCCATGCAAATAACGATTTTACTATTAATTTAATGATTTAAAATTTTGAATTTGTTTGAAAATCCTAAATAATCAAACAATGTTCGTGGAAAGCAACAATTTTGGAAGAAAACTGTTTTGAATTTTGGAAGGAAATGGGATTTTGAATTATGTACACTAATAATGGATTTCATGCAAACGGTTGATTTCATGACAATAATCGAACGAGTTTTAAGGAATTATTATTCAGTTTATTTTGAAATGAAGATTCGAAAATTTAAAATGATAAATTGAAATAATTGTTTGGACTAAATGGAGATATAAAATATTATTTCTGAAAAGATTTGGAATATGGTTTGAAATTTTAAGTTAAAAATGATATAATGACTTTTGAAAAAGGCGAAGTAGTTTCCGAAGTATTTCGATAATTTATATTAAATTGGTTTGGTTATTATGCAAAAAAATTAAATTTTGAATTATATACAATTAACGGGAAATCTAACATTATCAATCAATGTTCGTGAAACGATTTTGAAATTAAATTAGATTTTAAATATATAAGGGATAATGAATTGAAAAATGTATTCTGTATTGGCTGTGTAAATAATGTTAGCAATTAATTATGAGTAATTGAATGAGTTTTGAATATATTATTTTAAGATTTCGATTTAAATTGAAATGAATATTTGAAAATTGGAAATGATGATTTTCAAAGTAAAGTAATTTTGGAACTCAAATACAAATATAAAATATTATTTGAAATATGGTGTTAAAATTTAAGTTATGGTAATTTTTGTTTATTTTGGAAATATTTAGACGATTTATATTAAATCATTATATAGCTTGAATTGAACGCGTCGCGTAGCGATAGTTCATAAATATCAATTTTAATTTTCAAATGGTTATAACTTGAATGTTTTAAATCAGACTGAAGAGAAACGGAAAACATTGGAATTCTATTAATGATAGTTTTTGAATAGAAAAGAAATTTTCAAATTTAAACGTAGGATTTTCAAGTTAGGTTTAAAACAAAATTTGAAAATGTCGCTATATGTTAGTTCAACGACCTTAATGGAAAATCGAAATATACGAGTTTATTAAAATTAATAAAATTTCGGAAAAATTATGGTAAATCATATTTTATTATTTAAAGTGATGGAAGTTAAAATATTTGAATTTTGAATCTATTTGATCTAAATAGCCATTTTTCAGCATATTTCAGTGACGCTGTTAACATTATTATAATTTTTTTTGTTTGAAAATGATTTGGTTTTAAATATTATAAACCATGAATTATTATTTAAATTATGGAAAGAGTTTGTTAAATATTTTGGAAGATTTGAAAGAATATAAAAATTTATTTCGTATAAAATTCAATATTACTGATTTTAAGTAAGATATTGGAAGTTTGAAAATGAAAAAGGAAATGAGTTTGGTTAGAGTTAGTCGAATATTCAATATGAGAAGAAAATTATAAATTGTTATGGCAATCTAATATTTGCTTGAGTTTGTGAATTGATATCGAATAATAAGTCAATTAAATTCTACTTGAAATATCAATTGTTTGAATTTTCATGAATGGAATTTAAAACCAAATTAAGATTTGGAAATTTTGGAAACTTATGAAAAGGATAACGACAAAAAAAGAATTATTCTATGAAATATAAGGTTGGAAAAATTGAATTTGGAGCTCAAAAGAAGAATTAAAATAGTAAGGGGTTTTATGGAAATTGAATAAATCCAACTTTCTCTTGTAAATAAATTGATAACGATTTGGAAGGAGATTTAAACTAGAAATCCGAAATGATCCATAGCTATTGTTTTGAAATGCCCTTGTTACTTGGAAAGACCGGGGTCAAATATATGTTCAAAAACCATTCCAAGTAATAATACGACGTTATAAAGAAATTGAAGATTTGGAAATCGATAAGTGAAGACCGAGAATCTTCGAATTATTTGGATTGATTGCTGATGGCTCGGTTGGGTCGATCACCAATACGAGGTTATAAGTGGCATGAGATCTGAATATATATTTAGATTTTTGGATTTTTGTTCTGTTCAGACCCAAAACAAACTTGAATGGGTTGTGTGTCTGATATTGTAATTGACTGCATAACACTGATTTCCCTTAATACATATCGAATTCGTGGCATTAAATTTATTCTCATCTTTAAGACGTATGAGCTTAGGGTTTATGTATTGATAGAAATCATTGACATGTTGTGAATTGACAATGTGGCATACTCGGGTTATGAAATGAGCTAGTGATGATCAAAGCATGGCTTATTGAAGCGAGCTTTGTGTATATCCTGACCTCGATGAACCTCACACCCTGGATTGATGGTAAACTAGTGGTTAGGTTGTATACATGTATCCAATCTCTTTTGAAACTCGAAAGCTTCGAAGGTAGATCTACCTGTGAAACCTGAGGAAATAAAGTATATACGGTGTCCGAGTCTGGATGAAAACCGGGATATATACTTCGTGCACTGTATTCGGTGTTCGTGTCTGGATGTTAACTGGGAAATACTTAGCTTATGTCCTCGATTAATCTTTCATGCCAGGAACCATCATATTGGAAACCAAACAACCAATACGAGGCTTTCGATTTGTTTGTAAACTATGTATGTGGGCACAGTTACTATGCTCGCTAAGCTTAATATATTATTTGTGAAATGGTTTCAATACTATGCACTAAATATGGTTTTATATGAAAAATTTTCACGTATTTTAAGCATTATTCATTATCATAAGACAACACTGGCCCATTTGGTGTGCGCTTGCACTGTGTGTTGTGGGACAAGCTTATGATAGCTCCGTTTTCCGAAGCCATTACGAATTTTGATGCATAGGGATTCACATGGAGTAAACCCGTTCCGCGTTAGCGACATGGTCCGGTGAATTTTCCCAACTTTAAAATAAACCCAAAATAATAACTGTTTTGAGCTCGCACACCAGTCCTATGATGAATTGGAGTTTATTATTTCCACACTTAAACTCTAGGTTCCCATAATTTTTGCATGAGCAGCTTGTAGTTAAGTTTGCAGGTTAAGTCTTCAGAGCTGGATTCAAGTTTGAAGCTAGAGTTATGTTTGGTTTTACTTCTTCCTCTGAGAGCATATTCGTTTCTGCTGAGTTTGTATTATACTATGACTCTTTGTAATTCTGATGTAAAATTTTGTAATGAAATGAAAAGTTATGTTATTTGTGTTTAAACATGCTAGTACCTCAAACTATCCGTCCTTATGAACGATTTAAGTGGGTTTAATTACCGGCGAGAATCGATCAAAAAGGCGGGTCATTACAACCCTTATGCCCAGTCATTGTATGGAATCCAAATCAAAATATATGCCACATTTTTGTATGTAGAGCCCATTAGGGTGTGGAATTTAACTATGGGTAACAATTCGCATAGGTTTATTATTTTAAGATGATTTAATAGATATTATTATAATATCACTGGATTTGATATTAAAGTGTTTTGGTTTTCATAAGGGAAAAAGCGTGTCATGTTTATGTGCGGTCATGTCTTACGAGAGTTCCATTCTATTAAAGGATTTCCAAAATTAAGAAAGTTGTTCGTAATGTGAGTTTTCTTATTATTAAATATTCCAGACTGATCCGGGTATTTTTGCTTTCCCTCAAAATGTACCCGGGTCAGACCGTGTATATTTTTCAGGCTTGCTTTGGTTTTTCTTGGAGCTGTAGAAGAGGTGCAGGAGTCAAGACGTATTCTTGTAATTGATGTATTAATTTATTTCCACTGTGTGTTGTGTTTATTAGCTATTGTATAGGTAGATTGTTATGACTGTATAGGTTGATGTAGTTGTGTACTCTGATTATAATTTATCCATGTATATATACAGTTTTTTTTGTAAAAAGTATTGGTATATTTATTTTATTCATTCAACTGTGAGATTTCGATCTTATCTAATTTTGATGTGTTTGTCTTCTTCTTCTTCTATTTTAACCTTTATTTCTTTCTTCCTCCTCACCCTCTAACTTCTTTCTTCTAACTTTCTAGGTTTTCGATACTTGAGTTTAGGCACGTGAATATAGAGGATGTACTAGTGTCCAAATTCGAGCATCGAATTTCCTGTTTATTACATTAATATTATGTGTTATTAGGATGTTATGCTTTGTTTTGTGTATAGGTTGTTATATCAGAGAGTTGAGCATATTAGAAGCAAAGGTTATCGGAGTTGGACGAAATAGGAGAATAGGCTTTAGAGCAAGACGCAATGATGCATGCAAACTCGCAAGTGATTTGGACTTAAGGTTATGACTCGATACCAAGTCACCTATGATGAGTCGACACCAAGTCATAGGGATGAGTGATATAAGGCGACAATTCTTTTGGATAGCAAGACAATAATTCAAGGAGTGGACTTGTGTTTGACACTGAGAATGTGCTAAGCATGGAAGGGTTTGATGTGTCAACTTATATGACTTTATGATTAATTCTTGGAAGAGAAGACCAAAATGCTACAAGTAATGGGCTGGGTCCATGACATCTGAAATGAAGGCATTAAGGATAGGAAGAAAACCAAAGGTATTTGGCAAAGTTATGGCTCATCTACAAATAATCTTCATGACTTGATGTTGAGTCGTAGGGGTGACTCTAGTTGACTGCGACTCTTGGGGAACGATTCAGGTTTGTAGTTGATTATAATGGAGGTGATGGCTGGTTCACATCAAAAATGGTGGTGATATATCAACATGATGAAGTCATTTCCTTTGGTTGACGACTCATATTTAAAGTAGGAACAGAAGACGATTTTTCTTATGATGACTAAAATTTGGAATAGAAATAGAAGATGCTAGACTGAGGTGGACGAAGCTATGAATAATGGAGTGAATTTGGTGACTATGAGTCATTATCTTGAAAGAAGTTAAGAAGGCTCGAATGATATGGAAGTGCTAAGGAATCATTGATAAATTATAGTGATCTTATCATACTCAAAAAACAGGTGCGATGTAGCGGAGATACTCATGGACTGGTAACAACAGTTTGAATAACTTGGACCACTGGATTGGGTCTGGTTTCTGAGTTTGGCCCAATAAGACACATAATTAATATCACGATCTAGACTTCCCCGATCCTTGAAGAGACGGAGGATCCCGGACTGTGTTGACAACATGATGCATCAGAACACAAACATGAGAACATTTCATTGTTATTACTTATTACAACAATTTACATTAGAGTACATGATATCAAAGTACATATAAACAATTTACAGCGGAAAAAAATATATCAAAGATTTAAAATACATAAATTTAGAATGTATGAATACAATGTACAGCGGAAATACATCAACTAACACTACTGAAGGAAATACACAGATACAAAGCTTTCCGAATATAGCTCCAACTGTAATCCAGGATCATGTGAAAAGAAATATCTGTAAACCCAAAACTACTAGCTTCCCATGTGGAAAATATGGGCACGCAGAATTTAGGTTGGAACAATAAACTCCGAGTCAGTCATGGGACTGGTGTGAGAACTTAAAATAGTTATTAAACATTACTTTAAAGTAAGGCAATTCACGGGACAATACCGTATGTCACGGAACGGGTTTACTCCCATGAATACTGGTTTAGATTCAAAAAACAACACAATGGTTTTTGTAAAATGAAGCTATTATAAGACTCAGGTCCCATCACACAATGTAATCCAAGCCGGAGTGTAATATCCTAGAATTTTAACTATGTTTGATTTGGATTTTTATTTATTTAATTTTAGATTTTATGAATATAAATTGATTTTATTAGGTTTAAATATGAATTTTAACTTTGTATAAGTATTTTGTTTTATTTATTATGATTTTATAAGAAAACTTATTTTGAAAATTATAATTATAAGATTTATGTTTAAGTAATGATATTTTCTGATTTTGATAATATTGATTTGTAAAAATATGAATTTGGTAAAGGATAATTTATTTTATTATTTTACAAGAATAATAATTATTATTTTATTTATTTTGATAAGCTATATGATAAGTTTGGATTTATTGATACTATTTGTCGTTCGATCGGATTTGTCAAAAGATAACATAAATTAATAGCATTAGTATAATGCGTTGCTCTTTGTTTTCATAACGTTTAAGGTCAATGCTACCAAAAACACATTCCTTCTCCTTTTTACAAGTGTTAAGACACTTGTAATTTTGCATGCAACATTCCATGCATGTAATACACATGTCCTATGATGTGTCACTCTCTCCTTACTCCTCTTTTCCTATAAATACCACCCTTTCCTTCCAATTTTTCATTCATTCTCACTTCTTTTCTTTCTCTCCTCTTCTTAAAGATTATGGCCATGGTTTCCATGGCATAAGTCTTCCTCCTTTCCACCACCACCTTGCCAAAGTTCGTCATTTCTCCTCCTCCCCCTCTTATAATATAAAGAGAGATTAGTGTATATTATATTATATATATTTTGGTCAAGAAGACGTTGCGCTGAAATACTATCCGACGGTTCGCTTAGCTAGGTTCGCCTACCGTGAAGATTTGGAAAGCCGTTAGGTGAGAACTTCTAATTTAAATTTATTTGTTTAAATTAGTTAATTATAATTAGATGAGATAATTGAAATTTGTTGATGATGATTGTGTGATGGGTGTTATTATGTGAATGGATGTGCATGTAGTTAGATAATGCACTGAACACTGGTAAGCGTTATTGACCGTAAAGCTTATGCACCGTTAAACTGTTTGTTTGTGATGAATGAATTCGTATCCATCTGGTCATATGGTTCATTTGGATAAATATTATTGCATTGCATGATATTACACACACACCCTGTAGTTGTGGAAATATGTGGGTGATCGATTTAAAATCTCCTTCCTATATACGATTTTATTTAATCATTAAATAATATTTAAATTGTTAGTTATGAATTAAACATTAACTTTTTAAATATTGAATTAGGATTGGAAATGATTTGAATTATGTATTGATTTTGTACAACGATATTTATATCTATCTGAAACCAGTTTTGGTAAAATATATTATTTTCAATTTAAATTCGAAATGAGATTTTGAAATTTGAATATGAACGATGTCTCTTTATATTAATAATATAATATACACCAGAACGTTCTAGGATGACAGAGAGGAAAGTGTCTAGGCTTGGGTTTGGAAATGAAGTTTCCCGCTCTCCCTGACTATCCCTAACTGATCCGACGAATGGGAAGGTTAATTTGTAGTTATTCGAATTTAGAAATGAATTGGAATTTATGAAAGTTGAATTTTAGATCCAAAATAATTTGAAAAGTAAAGTTAAATGATTTTAAAAGGGTTATATAAGGATATAATGATTTTCTAAGATATTTTGAAGTATCGTAGAATAATGGTTATTATGGTAAAAATAGAGCTTGTCGCATAACGACAATTTACGTATTTTAGATGCAAACTTTAAACGCTTATAACTTTTGCAATCTAAATCGGATTTCAATGAAATGAAAAAAATTTGATTTATATAAACAAGAACTTTCAAATGAGTGAAAGCAGATTTTAAATTTGAGTTATAATTTTCAAGTTATGTTTGAAACCGCTTTGGAAAAGATCGATGTAAGAACAATTGTTGCCCACAACTATAAACAGCTATTTTTAAATTATTTAAAAATATGGAAAAAATTTGTTAAATCATTACAAATTATGAAAAGGTGTTTTCAATTGTAAAGTTTAAGTTTTGGCTAAGATAAACGATATTTTGATCAAAATAGTTAAGATAACTGTTTTGTAACACTTTTGTAACACTTTTGGAACGCTACCGTAACGCTTTCTTCGAAAACAATCTATTTTGAAGTTTTAACCCGTAAACGATTTTCCGAACTGTAAGTAATGATTTGTGGAATGTTTTCAAAGGTTTAAGAGTATTAGAAATATTTTATATGGAATTTAAATTGATACTAATACGGGTTTTTAATACTAAATAATTGGATATGGTTGGAGATAAATCTTCAGATGTTTGATATTAGTTCGGTAAATGAAAACTCTTATTATCTGAGGAATTTAAAAGGTAATTCACCGTTATTCCGCTTATAATATGAGTTGGATACGGAAATTAATATTGAAGAAAAGTTGATGGTATTTCTATCTAGATCCAATGTCAAAGAGTTGAATAAACCTTTCAATTAAGATACGGGTTCTCACCTTGATTTAAATAAGCCAGATAGAAATAATCTTCGATATTTGGTATGAACTTCATGATATAAATGTATACTATCTGGGGAATTTGAAATATATTATTATATCGTTATTCTACTTATAGTATTCGTTGATTATGAGAATTTATATCGAATATAAGTGGATAAAATTTCTGTGTAATTTATGATTCAATGACGATTGATTTGGGTTCTGTCGTGAATTGTATCTTCAATAATACCATTCTTGAAACCAAATAAGATTGAGTTGTGGAAATTCATATCGTAATTGGAATTTAGTCAAAATCTTCGATCCGAGGGAATTAAAAGTAAGAAATTGAAGCGAAGGTATACTCTTTGATTTCAAAGAAGAATTTAAGATGATAACGAGATGTACGAAATTATAGAAATTCAAATCTTTAGTTGTAAATGAATTGATAACTATGTGGAAGGGGATTTGAATTGAAAAGCCTGTGTGAACCATAGCTACTGTTCAAAGTACGCTTATTACTTGGAAAGACCGGGATCGAGCATAAGCTCGAAAACCATTCCAAGTAATAATACGACGTTATGAAGCAATTCAAGACTTGGTAAACGACGAATGAAGACCGGGAATATTTGAATTGTTTAGATTGATTGTTGATTAATGTCTCGGTTGGGTAGGCCACCCGATACGAGATGTGAGTTTCATGAGACCTGAACAAATTTAAGTATTTTCGGGTTGTTCCATTCAGACCTAGAACGGTCTTGTATGGATGGTGTGTCTGACATTGAAATTGACTGCATAGCACTGAATTCCGTTACTGAATATCGGATTTGTGGCAATATATTATCCTCGTCTCTAAGTCATATGAACATAGAGAATGCATTGATTGAAATCAGTGATATGTCGTGAATTGTCAATGTGACATACCCAAGTTAGGAAATGAGCTAGTGATGATCAAAGAATGGCTTATCGAAGCATAGCTTCGTGTATGACGTGACATCGACAAACCTCACACCCCGGATGATGAGAAACTGGCGGTTAGGTTGTGTATATATATGAATTGATGATGACCGCTGCAGCAGTGGGAAACCACTTATGACTTATGGAATAGGGTATGTTCGGGGGGCCGCGTCTCGTCGAAAACCGTTGATCTACCTCGCGATTTGTATTGGTGTCCGCATCTGGATGAAAAACCCTTGATTACATTTCGTTTGTGTTCCGATTGATCTTTTGTGCCAGGAATCATCAAGTTGGAAAGCAAATCTCCAATACGTACCACACAATTTTGGTTTGTATATATATATATGGCGACATAATAGGATGGGGTATTATGCCATCTAGGATTAATACATTTATTTGAGAAATGTTTTCCACACTATATATATATTATGGCTTTGAAAGAGGATTTTACGTATGAAAGCATGTTTGGTTATCATAAGATAAACCTCGCCCATCTGGTGTGCGCTTGCATTGTGTGATGTGGGACGAGCTTATGATAACTTCATTTTAGAAAGGTCATTGCGTATTTATATGCACGGGTATTCACATGGAGTAAACCCATTCCGCGTTAGCGGCATGGTCCGGTGAAATTCCCAACTTTAAAATGAACCTAATAATAACTGTTTTGAGTTCTCACACCAGTCCCACGACTGACCTGGAGTTTATTGTTCCCTCACCAAAACTCTGGGTGCCCATAATTTTGCACGGGCAGCTAGTAGTTTAGGTTTGCAGTTTTAGTTCGCCGGAGCAAAGTTCGAAGGGCTTTCAGAGTTGGAGTACACGATGGAGTTTGGAGCTTCTGCTATATCATACGATTTTCTTCCGTTGAGAGTATATTTTCTTTTCCTCCGCAGTATGTGTTGTAACTCTGATATTTTATGTAACTCTGATGTAACATTGTATTTCGCAATGAAAAATTCTGTTATTTTGTTCAATATATGTATGTACCCACAACAATTCGTCTTTTTGAATGGTTTGAGTCGGTTTAATTACCGGCAAGAACTGGGCTAAAAGGTGGGTCGTTACAGTTGGTATCAGAGCTTTGGTTATACAAAGCTATCGGGTACAACATATTTTGAACAAAGGATAGGACTCATCAGAGCTATAGTATCTCATTAGAGATAGGGTTAGAAATGCCCTAGAATGAGATTTCGGAATATCATGATGAGAGAGCGTATTTTTGAAATCTATATAAGGTATTTTTGTACAAGTAAATCATTTTTGAAAATAATAATTATTTGAAATAAAATATTTTGAAGAAGATTTGAAAATAAGATTTTTAAAGGAAATACTTTCAAAATAAAAAGGGCTTTTTGTGATAAAACTTCGAAAAATCCAGCGGCGATCTATTCGGAGTTATCGAGAAATAAGCGATTAGTGAATTGGCTTTAACAAGGGTATTGGAAAAAAAAACTTCGAGCTTGGAATGAGAATTTCAAAATATTTTGCAACCTATATATAAAAGATTTATATAAGAAGATCGTTAATTCAAAGCTATAGATTTGAAAGATAATCAGCGTGTAATAAAAACGGTTGCGAGTATTTATTTGACGTCAAGGTTGGACTATTAAGTATGTAAGGATTTTGCATATACGCCTAGCTAACATATATATGAAGTCCAATATGTACTAGATGGATATAGATTCACATTCTAGTCGCTTGGGGATAATTCTGGTGATTGATCGATCATCATCAGTCTTATTTTTGGGTTTCGAAAGTGGGATGACTATATGTTTCTGATTGAGACGTCAAGAAGTACTTAAAGCTGTATAGATAAACAATCGAAAGCGTTTTGCGACGTCCTCACAATTTTAAAATTGATTTTGCAAATGACTTTCAAAGTATTGAATGTATTATGTTATGAAATGGGATATGCGAAAAAAATGAATTTAACATAAGGTAGTTAAGTTAAATGCATACTTAACGGATAATTAGAAGCGTGAATCAGACTATTTTGTCAAAACCGCAAGGATATATTTTAGAAGCTAATCTCACTTGAAGAACTGAAAAGTGAAATTTTGAAAATGCATGTAAGCGAGCTTGGTTCACCCCATATTTCGATTTTGACGATACAATTTAATAAAATTATGGAAAATGTCTTAAGTGGGGGAGAAGATCGATTTTCCCGCCTGAAGCTATACGAATTTCGAGAAACAAGGTTAATATGATAAAATGGGATATGTATTGAACAAATCGATTGAATTTTATATTTTCCCTTGTTAAGAGAAACCGACATGAACGAGTGGGTCAAACGAAAATTTCTCAACAAGTATTCACTTGAAGCACAAAGGAAGAAAATGAAGTTGTTAAAGTAAGATTTATTCAAGAGGAAAATTATGAAAATTTAACGAGTATCCCATGATTAAACTGTTAGAATTTGTATCCTTGTTTGCATGTGAGTTCCCATCTTGGGCTGACTGTCCATTTAAATTCCAACCATCTGCTATTGAGTAGTGTCATTCGTACCTTTGTATCATGTGCATTTGGCCAAGTATTTGATTCGAACCTTTGCACCTATTGATGCTCATTAGATGTTGAATTTCTATTCCAAGCTCATGAAACCTGATTTGGTCTATGTATACCTTTCATGCACAAATTAGCATGGAACTTCTATGCATCTTTACTTGACTTGAGCACATGGAATTTTGACTTGATCTATGTATGCCTCTTTGTGCCGTGTGAAACCGTGTCGATAACTTTAATTTGTCCAAGATATTTTGTAACAAAACCTCAATAAACGAGCTTTCTTTGAAATATAGAATCCAACTTATGCAAAAAAAATTGGATTTTAAATATTAATTTTGAGGATTTGGTTCCGGAAATTTTGAAATCAATGTTTTGGGATGTTTTTACCAATACTAGTTTGAATATACGCATAATCAGAGTGCGCAGAGGAAGCGTGATGTTATTTTTAAATAAAACTGTTTTAAGAGATTTTACGGCTAGTTAAGTAAGAAAATGTTTCTAAACAAGACAAGATATTTAAACAAGAATGAAAAAGAGATTTTATATATCTTGAATTTTAAAGTGGATTTAGAAAAAGTGTTACTCGATTAGGTGAATATGACAACAAAAATTTGAATATTAAATGAGTATAAAAGTTAACTTATAAATGGGTTAATATGAGATTATATTGGAAATGATTGAAATAAAAATTTGAAGTAGAATGAGTATTTCGGAAATATAATTCTATCTCTTCCCTTGTCGCTGGGTTTTGCTCGACCCATTGTCGTATTTTGAATATCACCCCGAATTGTCATTATTCAACTTTATTTCGGAATTCTTCCTTTTTCCCTGCTCAGATAAAGCCTTGGACAAGTGAACTAATTTAGATTTGAAACCAGTATTTTGAATTATATCTAAAATTGAACTTGATTTGTGTTGAGAGCAATAGAATTTCTAATACTGAATTTAGCCAAGATGTTATATTGCAAGATAATTGAACGATTAGGGAAAATTTTATTTGAGAACTTGGATTTAAATTTCTAATTTGAGCGCTTAGTCTTATAATTGATAAGAAAACCGTGGGTTCCGTAAGAGTAAGATAGAAAGATAATTTTCTTAGGGTCATAGATCTCTAAGTACTAGATAGTATCTATCCCAGTTTCTCTTTAATGGTAGGATAGCAGCTCTGAGTCTAACTCAGAGGATGCGATTTTTAAACAAGACCCGTGACGACCCTAGTAATCACAAGATCATAGAAGTAACCTTAGACTCTACCTTTAGTGAGAATCAGACAGAGTACCCTGAGAATGATATGAGCCTTGGTTCTGACCATTACATTTCTGGTATGTTGAGAGAGAAATTGGAATTTAAAATTTGTGAAGGAGTTTAAATTTGCTCGACTTCCTTTTCGAGGGCGAAAAGTTTCTAAGGGGGGGTGAATGTAATATCCCAGAATTTTAAATATGTTTGATTTGGATTTTTATTTATTTAATTTTAGATTTTATGAATATAAATTGATTTTATTAGGTTTAAATATGAATTTTAACTTTGTATAAGTATTTTGTTTTATTTATTATGATTTTATAAGAAAACTTATTTTGAAAATTATAATTATAAGATTTATGTTTAAGTAATGATATTTTTTGATTTTGATAATATTGATTTGTAAAAATATGAATTTGGTAAAGGATAATTTATTTTATGATTTTACAAGAATAATAATAATTATTTTATTTATTTTGATAAGCTATATGATATGTTTGGATTTATTGATACTATTTGTCATTCGATCGGATTTGTCAAAAGATAACATAAATTAATAGCATTAGTATAATGCGTTGCTCTTTGTTTTCATAACGTTTAAGGTAAATGCTACCAAAAACACATTCCTTCTCCTTTTACAAGTGTTAAGACACTTGTAATTTTGCATGCAACATTCCATGCATGTAATACACATGTCCTATGATGTGTCACTCTCTCCTTACTCCTCTTTTCCTATAAATACCACCCTTTCTTTCCACTTTTTCATTCATTCTCACTTCTTTTCTTTCTCTCTTCTTCTTAAAGCTTATGGCTATGGTTTCCATGGCATAAGTCTTCCTCGTTTCCACCACCACCTTGCCAAAGTTCGTCATTTCTCCTCCTCCCCCTCTTATAATATAAAGAGAGATTAGTGTATATTATATTATATATATCTTGGTCAAGAAGACGTTGCGCTGAAATACTATCCGACGGTTCGTTTAGCTAGGTTCGCCTACCGTGAAGATTTGGAAAGCAGTTAGGTGAGAACTTCTAATTTAAATTTATTTGTTTAAATTAGTTAATTATAATTAGATGAGATAATTGAAATTTGTTGATGATGATTGTATGATGGGTGTTATTATGTGAGTGGATGTGCATGTAGTTAGATAATACACTGAACACTGGTAAGCGTTATTGACCGTAACGCTTGTGCACCGTTAAACTGTTTGTTTGTGATGAATGAATTTGTATCCATCTGGTCATATGGTTCATTTGGATAAATATGATTGCATTGCATGATATTACACACACACCCCGTAGTTGTGGAAATATATGGGTGATCGATTTAAAATCTCCTTCCTATATACGATTTTATTTAATCATTAAATAATATTTAAATTGTTAGTTTTGAATTAAACATTAACTTTTTAAATATTGAATTAGGATTGGAAATGATTTGAATTATGGATTGATTCTGTACAACGATCTTTATATCTATCTAAAACCAGTTTTGGTAAAATATATTATTTTCAATTTAAATTCGAAATGAGATTTTGAAATTTGAATATGAACGATGTCTCTTTATATTAATAATATAATATACAACAGAACGTTCTAGGATGACAGAGAGGATAGTGTCTAAGCTTGGGTTTGGAAATGAAGTTTCCCGCTCTCCCTAACTATCCCTAACTGATCTGACGAATAGGAAGGTTAATTTGTAGTTATTCGAATTCAGAAATGAATTGGAATTTATGAAAGTTGAATTTTAGATCCAAAATAATTTGAAAAGTAAATTTAAATGATTTTAAAAGGGTTATATAAGGATATAATGATTTTCTAAAATATTTTGAAGTATCGTAGAGTAGTGGTTATTATGGTAAAAATAGAGCTTGTCGCATAACGACAATTTACGTATTTTAGATGCAAACTTTAAACGCTTATAACTTTTGCAATCTAAATCAGATTTCAACGAAACGAAAAACATTTGATTTACATGAACAAGAACTTTCAAATGAGTGAAAGAAGATTTTAAATTCGAGTTATAATTTTCAAGTTATGTTTGAAACCGTTTTGGAAAAGATCGATGTAAGAACAATTGTTGCCCATAACTATAAATAGCTATTTTTAAATTATTTAAAAATATGGAAAAAAATTGTAAAATCATTACAAATTAAGAAAAGGTGTTTTCAATTGTAAAGTTTAAGTTTTGGCTAAGATAAACGATATTTTGATCAAAATAGTTAAGATAACTGTTTTGTAACACTTTTGGAACGCTACTGTAACGCTTTCTTCGAAAACAATCTATTTTGAAGTTTTAACCCGTAAACGATTTTCCGAACTGTAAGTAATGATTTGTGGAATGTTTTCAAAGGTTTAAGAGTATTAGAAATATTTTTTTTGAAATTAAATTGATACTAATACGGGTTTTTAATAATAAATAATTGGATATGGTAGGAGATAAATCTTCGGATGTTTGATATTAGTTCGGTAAATGAAAACTCTTATTATCAGAGGAATTTAAAAGGTAATTCACCGTTATTCCGCTTATAATATGAGTTGGATACGGAAATTAATATTGAAGATAAGTTGATGGTATTTCTATCCAGATCCAATGTCAAAGAGTTGAATAAACCTTTCAATTAAGATACGGGTTCTCACCTTGATTTAAATAAGCTAGATAGAAATAATCTTCGATATTTGGTATGAACTTCATGATGTAAATGTATACTATCTGGGGAATTTGAAAGATATTATTATATCGTTATTCTACTTATAGTATTCATTGATTATAAGAATTTATATTGAATATAAATGGATAAAATTTCTGTGTAATTTATGATTCAATGACGATTGATTTGCGTTCTGTCGTGAATCGTATCTTCAATAATACCATTCTTGAAACCCAATAAGATTGAGTTGTGGAAATTCGTATCGTAATTGGAATTTAGTCAAAATCTTCGATCCGGGGGAATTAAAAGTAAGAAATTGAAGCGAAGGTATACTCTTTGATTTCAAAGAAGAATTTAAGATGATAACGAGATGTACGAAATTATAGAAATTCAATTCTTTAGTTGTAAATTAATTGATAACTATGTGGAAGGAGATTTGAATTGAAAAGCCTGTGTGAACCATAGCTATTGTTTAAAGTACGCTTATTACTTGGAAAGACCGGGATCGAGCATATGTTCGAAAACCATTCCAAGTAATAATACGACGTTATGAAGCAATTCAGGACTTGGTAAACGACGAATGAAGACCGGGCATATTTGAATTGTTTAGATTGATTGTTGATTAATGTCTCGGTTGGGTAGGCCACCCGATACAAGATGTGAGTTGCATGAGACCTGAACAAATTTAAGTATTTTCGGGTTGTTCCGTTCAGACCTAGAACGGTCTTGTATGGATGGTGTGTCTGACATTGAAATTGACTGCATAACACTGATTTCCGTTACTGAATATCGGATTTGTGGCAATATATTATCCTCGTCTCTAAGTCAAATGAACTTAGAGGGTATGCATTGATTGAAATCAGTGATATGTCGTGAATTGTCAATGTGATGTACCCAAGTTAGGAAACGAGCTAGTGATGATCAAAGAATGGCTTATCGAAGCATAGCTTTGTGTATGACGTGACATCGACAGACCTCACACCCCGGATGATGAGAAACTGGCGGTTAGGTTGTGTATATATATGAATTGATGATGACCGCTGCAGCAGTGGAAAACCACTTATGACTTATGGAATAGGGTATGTTCGGGGGGCCGCGTCTGGTCGAAAACCGTTGATCTACTTCGCGATTTGTATTGGTGTCCGCGTCTGGATGAAAAACCCTTGATTACATTTCGTTTGTGTTCTGATTGATCTTTCGTGCCAGGAATCATCAAGTTGGAAACCAAATCTCCAATATGTACCACACGATTTTGGTTATAAATATATACATATACATATATATATATATATATATATATGGCGACATAATAGGATGGGGTATTATGCCGTCTAGGATTAATACATTTATTTGAGAATTGTTTTCCACACTATATATATATTATGGCTTTGAAAGAGGATTTTACGTATGTAAGCATGTTTGGTTATCATAAGATAAACCTCGCCCATCTGGTGTGCGCTTGCATTGTGTGATGTGGGACGAGCTTATGATAACTTCATTTTAGAAAGGTCATTGCGTATTTATATGCACGGGTATTCACATGGAGTAAACCCGTTCCGCGTTAGCGGCGTGGTCCGGTGAAATTCCCAACTTTAAAATGAACCTAATAATAACTGTTTTGAGTTCTCACACCAGTCCCACGACTGACCTAGAGTTTATTGTTCCCTTACCTAAACTCTGGGTGCCCATAATTTTGCACGGGCAGCTAGTAGTTTAGTTTTGCAGTTTTAGTTCGCCGGAGCAAAGTTCGGAGCGCTTTCGGAGTTGGAGTACACGATGGAGATTGGAGCTTCCGCTATATCATACGATTTTCTTCCGCTGAGAGTATATTTTCTTTTCCTCCGCTGTATGTGTTGTAACTCTGATATTTTATGTAACTCTGATATTTTATGTAACTCTGATGTAACATTATATTTCACAATGAAAAAATTTGTCATTTTGTTCAATATATGTATGTACCCATAACAATTAGTCTTTTTGAAAGGTTTGAGTCGGTTTAATTACCGGCAAGAACTGGGCTAAAAGGTGGGTCGTCACACGGAGGATAGAGTTTTCCCTTATAATAGCCAAATATGCTCGATAGGTTATAAAACAAATCATTTTGATATTACTATAAGTGCATAGTGTCAAAAACAACTTCAAATATAAATGTTTCAATCCTAGATGGCATAGGTACCACATATTATGTCGCCCTACAAAGGTTTACAACTAAAACTGAAAAGTCGTGTATTGGAAATGGGATTTCCATCATGAGTCAAGGCGAGGGATGTCTCCATACCGGTTTTGAGACACTCTAGCAAATGCCTCAGGAATCACACTTTCGTGGGCCTTAGATCTTCAGGGCTGGATCTCTCTTACTTTTGAGGATTGGTTACTCCTAAACATACGTTTCCCGGTCCTATCGGACCTATGTCTGAGCCTTTTAGTCGGCTCGATATCCGAGACGCCTCATAATCCATCATCCACAAAAGTAAAAATGTCTGGGCTCCATACTATGACACCACTTCTAGCTAGAAAGAAACGTTATATACAAAGCTTTGCTACTTAAACTCGTGCTTTGATCATCATCCACAAGGCCCTGCTTTTCAACAAAAGCCTTGATCATTTGCATCTTAACATGCCACATTGTCAATTCATGCCATACAACTGATATCTATCAATATATAACCTCTAAGCTCGTACGTCTCAGAGAAGGGTGATAAGCAAGAGAGTAAATTCTCCGTCACCAAACAGATATATATTTAATAGAAATCAATCAATACATAATGAAATACAATGTCATACATAATCCATTTACAAGTCCGTTCTGGGTCTGAATGAAACAAGTGGCACCTTATACCTCGTCCCATATGTCCAATATAATAGAGAGGTACTCACATATCCGATCAATCTCCAAGTACGTCTGGACGATCACCACTTATTACCTCGTCTTGGGTGTACGACCCAATCAAAACATCAGTAATCATCCAAATGATGTGAATATCTACGGTCTTCAAACACCGTCTTCATATCTTCGACTTTTAGTCGTTGTAACAGTTATTCAAAATGGGTTAAACCCGGTCTATTCGAATGACTCGCTTACTTTAAAATAAAGTGCTATAAAAACACATCTTACGCTTCATTCCAATCCAGAATATTCTTTTATTAAAATACTCATTACATTTGGAATTATTCCCATAAATCTTATCAAGATTTATTTCATTTAAACTTCTTGTTTAAATCTTTCTTTTTAAAACCATTGCAAAAGATTGTGTATTATCTTTTTACAAAATTTAAACCAAATTTAAGGTTTATCAAACCAGTCGGGATTATCGAGCCTTACCCAAGTAATCATGTTTTTATTATCCTAATCCCAACCTATTCATCTCATGGAGAAAAACTGGTAGTACTCCATATCTGTAACACCCCGAATTTCACTTAATATTAACGTTTGGTAATTAAAGAATAATTAATCTCAGACGTGAGAATTAAGGGAAACGGGTTGCGCCATGTTGATGCTAATGTTATGCTAAGTTGAACCCATTGTATTTGTGATGAATCTTCCCTTTTAAGTATGTCATGTTAGCGTATTACGTGGGAAACGATGGGGTTAATATTCATGTTAACAAAATTGTGATGAAATTGGTATGATGTTGCATACCATAAGTGGATGGAAATAATTGAGTCAATTATGTACATCATTAAATTGGAATTAATTAGGGAAAATTAATTCAAAATATGGGGGTGATTAATTAGGTGTAATTAATCGACTAAGACACGAGGTTGGACCCTTTTGTAGCATAAGACTGCCCGGACCCGACCGGCAAATCCAGCGGCTACAAATGATTGGCCTAATGTGAGAGGTCTTAGGGATAAATTAAATACGTGACAAGTGTAAAGACACGAGGTTAGACTCTGTTATGGCGTAAGGCTGCCCGGAACCGATCGACAAATCCAACTGCCATAAAAGACAGTCTAACGTGAGAGGTCTTTACAAAGGTTACGTTCTTAATCAATTAAGAAACACTTAACCAGATAAGCATGTAGTGGGGCATGAGGGGTTAAGTGGGTGCCTTAGGTGGCATGTGGAAATCAAGTAAGTGCCTTGGGTGGCATGTGGAAATCTAGTGGGTTGCCTTGGGTGGCAATAGAAAATACGATTAGAATACTTAACCAAGTGGAAACATGTAATTAAACATGATTAAAGGGTTAAGTGGGATGCACTAGAAAAAGGGACAAGCTTAGGTGGGTAGCTTGTGGGGGCCCATTTCAACCAGTAACCCATATGTATCTTATTGGGCTCGACCCATGTCGAGGACTGGGCACGCGTACTAGGCTTGACTATAAGAGGCCAAAACGGGTTAGCGGTGGCAATGCAAGTCCAACGGGTTTCATATGCGTGTGTGGACCCGGGCTGGTAGATAAGACGTTGTTGCATCGTGTAGGTATAAGCCGTGCACCGTTGGTTGTATCAGGTTGCCACTTTGGGGAGTGATACACCCCACTGTGGGGCCAGCATGGGTATCTACGGTAGGGAGCCGATCGCTTGGGGAGTAGTGGGTACACCTAGTGGAGATAGGGGCAGACGGCACCTATGTCGTCAGCTAGGGGTACACGAAACTACTAGTTAAATTTTCTAAGTCCTTGGGTGGGATCAACCTTTAAGTAGGAATGACTGGTGTGGTGCAGTTAGTAATTACCCTTGGGTGGGTAGATGCGTCTTTACCGATATCTTAGTTCATCCTATGTGTAGTTGGCTGCTTAGTGTAGTCATTTATCCCCAGTCATCACTGTACCAAGTTTATATCATACCCTAATTACTTTAATGATTGTATTGTTAAAGTTATAAGGCTCACTCAGACTTATGTCTTACCCCGTTGTTTTTATCTTTTACCCCTCAGGTCCTCAGGTTGGGCCTAGCACTAGTGGGCTTTGATCAGATTTCTTTATCTATCTTTTGGAGCTTGGACGTTGATGTAAATCCCAGCTTATCTTTTCTATTATGGCTATTAGTTATGTAGTGGGATTATGTACTTATGTTTTATCAGGATGGATATTTAGTACTTGACTCTTGTTTTATGGTTTTGTAACCAAACATGTTTACCTTCTGCTGCAATGAAATGATGTTTTAGTTAACAAGTATTATTTATATCTGTCTTGTTGTAATTTTTCTGTTCTATATTCACTTAAAATACTCCACCGAAGTTAAGGCATTCCCTTAGTGAGTGACTTTAGCGGGTGTGGGGTGTTACACGTGGTATCAGAGCTGAAGGTTACCAGAACAGATAAAACTTTTAGAAAAACTATTTTTCTAAAAAAAATTTTGGAAGAAGTATTTTCGAAAACATGTCTTTTGAGAGAAAAGTTTTTGAAAGAAAAGCATAATGCCCAATAGCCATATCTTTATCTTTCGAATTCTCCATTTTGAATCTTTCCTTTTTCGTTTCAGCATGGCTGAAGATCTTAACTTTCCGGAGGGCGTAGCGATACCAGTATGGTATAGGAGGTTGATGGAGGCTAGGGCCGCCACTGCGGGTCCAGCAAATGTTCCTCCACCAACAGTAGCACCCGATCTTCCTCCCCCCCTCCTCCTCTCACGGATACTTTTGCTAAGACTTGCAAGGAATTTAAGGCTATGGGAGGGAAACCTTTTCAAGGATCAGAAACTTTTGTGGAAGCTAGAGATTGGCTTAAGGAAGTGGAAGAGTTGATAGATATCTTTGAGATGGAAGAAGGAAAGAAAGTCAAGTTAGCTGCTTGGTTAATGAAGGGAGAGGCCTCATTCTGGTGGGAGGTCACTAATGGAGAGCACCCTGTTGACTCTTGGGCGAATTTCAGGCAAAGGTTTGTGGCAAAGTTTCTCTCAAGGGCGGAGGAAAACTTGTATATGGAAAGGTTCTTGACTCTAAAGCAAGGAAACCTATCAGTGAAGGAATATGTCAACAAGTTTAATCAATTGGCAAGGTTTGGCATAGACATGGTGAATACACCGGAGAAGAAGGCTTTGAGGTTCGTTAAAGGCTTGAATGAACCGATGCATGGATTGGCTATGACTCACATCCCTATGGGGGCCACCTTTGAGAAGCTAGTAGACATGGCACTCATGCATGAGGAAGAGAAGGGTCCTAATGCTAATAAGGCACCCGAGAAGAAAGGAGATCAGAAGAGACCTCAACAGCAACAGCAAAACAAGGGTGGGAAAGGCAACGGTGGCAAGGGAAATAAGAAGTGCTTTAATTGCGGGACACCAGGCCACCTAAGCAAAGATTGTCAGAAGAAGAAGAAGATGGGCTGCTTCCACTGTGGCGAAGCAGGGCATCTAGTGAAGGACTGCCCTAAGAAGGGGCAGAGGACGGGATCTACCTCAGGGGGACATGTGCAAGCTCTTATGGCACCAGGTCTGTCAAGGGGGCAAGTTCAGGCTCTCGCGGTTCCACCGATTCAGAAAAGAGGTAGAACTATTTCCGTTGAAAGTCTTCTTTTTTTGTTTGATCATCCTGTCCGTGCTTTATTCGACTCTGGCGCATCGCATTCGTTTATCTCATCATCATTAGTTGAGTCGCTGCACTTAGACACCAGTCTAGTAGATGATCCCTTGGTTGTTTCAAACCCAATTGGGGGCTCCACTTATTTGTCCATGATATGTTTGGGTGTGAAGATTTCCATACTTAGCGTTGAGTTTAGATGTGATGCTTTTGTTTTGGGCTTCACGGGCTATGGGTTGATTTTGGGCATGAACTGGTTATCCAGTAATGGTGTCGTTCTTGATTGTGAAAGGAGAGTTGTTAGGCTCATGACCCGCTTGGGGAACACTCTCGAGATCTCTTGTAATCCCATGGATTCTGTTATGCTAAGTTATCTTGAATCGCTTGACTCTTAGGTCGAGAGTTTGCGATCTGTTAGAGTGGTCCAGGAATACTCGGATGTGTTTGAGGAGGTGAAGGGCTTACCTCCGAAGCGGGAGATAGACTTCCGAATATATCTGGTGGACAATGCTAAACCAGTATCTTTGCCAGTGCGCCACATGGCTCCTCGTGAGAGGAGGGAACTCCATAAGCAAGTAGGGGAGTTGCTTGAGAAGGGGTTCATAAGAAGAAGTATATCAAAGTGGGGTGCTCCAGTAGTTTTTGCCACGAAGGCGGATGGGTCCCTCGGACTTTGTGTAGACTATAGAGAACTCAACAAGCTCATAAAGAAGAATAGACACCCATTGCCGAGGATTGATGATCTCTTTGATCAGTTGGTTGGCGCCTCAGTATTTTCGCAGTTGGACTTAGCCATGGGGTTTCATCAGTTGAGAGTGGCTGAGGATAGTATAGAGAAGACTGCCTTTAGGACTCCGGATGGTTTCTATGAGTGGCTTGTGATGCCATTTGGTTTGACGAACGCCCCAGCGTAATTTGTTGATTTGATGAGTAGGGTGTTCAGGGAGTACCTTAATAAGTTCGTGGTGGTCTTTGTGGATGATATATTAGTCTTCTCTAAGAGTGAAGAAGAGAATGCCCTACATCTTAGGGAAGTGTTGGAGACTCTTCGAGCGCATAGCCTTAAAGCTAAATTCTCTAAATGTCACTTCTGGAGGAAGGAAGTGCGGTTCTTGGGGCACGTGGTCTCCAAGGAAGGGACAGCTGTGGATCCCGCGAAGGTAGTATCCATCCAAGATTGGAAGGTTCCGAAGAATGCTACCGAGGTGAGGAGTTTCTTGGGGTTGGCTGGCTACTATAGGAAGTTTATCAAGGACTTCGCGAAGATATCAGCCCCATTAACTCGCTTGACAAAGAAGAATCTATTCTTCGCATGGGACGTAGATTGTGATGATGTGTTCCAACGGTTAAAGAGAGCTTTAACCACAGCTCCAGTCTTAGTGTTGCCAGATGGGAGTAAGCCATTTGTTGTTTATACCGATTCTTGTGGGACAGGACTAGGCGCAGTCTTAATGCAAGAGGGAAGGGTAATAGCCTATGGGGGAAGGCAGCTGAGAAAGCATGAGAAAAATTACCCTACCCATGATTTAGAGTTGGCCGCTATTGTTTTTGCGCTTAAGACTTGGCGCCATTATCTTCTTGGAGAGAGGTTAGAATTGTTCACTGACCACAAATCATTGAAGTACTTGTTTTCTCAGAAGGATTTGAACTTAAGACAGTAAAGATGGATGGAGTTCTTAGCATCCTATGATTTCGAGATAGCGTATAACCCTGGAAAGGGTAACGTGGTGGCAGACGCCTTAAGAAGAAAAAGGTTGTCCTTGAGTCCATTGTTCGTGGAACGACGAAGCTTGGAATTTATCTCGATGTTTGATTTCAGACCTTCCGTTGACTTTATACCCGGTTTGCTAGCATCTTTAGAGGTCAGACCTACTCTTTTGGGACAGATTGGCGAGGCACAGAGGGATGACCCACAGTTGGTTGAGTTGGTAGAGAGGCTCATAAGGGGGGAGTCGTCCAGCCATTTGAGTAGGTACACCCTAGACGATAGGGGGTGCTTGCGTAGAGACGGTAGACTTTTTGTACCGCAAGACGAGGGTTTGAGGAAGGCTATTCTTGACGATGTGCATCGTTCAAAGATGACCATTCATCCTGGTGGGGACAAGATGTACCAAGACATGAAGCGAGTTTTCTTTTGGGCCGGTATGAAGGAAGATGTGGCCGAGTATGTCGCTAGATGCTTGGTGTGCCAACAAGTGAAAGTGGAGCAAAAGAAACCCGGTGGGTTGCTTCACCCATTGGAGGTTCCGCAATGGAAGTGGGATAGTGTCTCGATGGATTTTATTGATGGGTTACCGAGATCGAGGAAGGGTAATACGGGAATTTGGGTTGTGGTAGACAGACTTACTAAGAGTGCCTATTTCATACCCGTGAAGAGTAAGAGGACTGCTCCATGGCTAGCTTCAGTTTATCTTCGAGAGATAGTTCGGTTGCATGGTGTACCTTCTATCATAGTGAGCGATCGAGATCCTATCTTCACTAGCGAGTTTTGGAAGAGTTTGCAAGAGGCGGTAGGGACTTAGTTGTGTTTGAGCACCGCATATCATCCTCAGACGGACGGCCAGACCAAGAGGGTGAATCATGTTCTGGAAGACCTTTTGAGGCTATGTATCTTAGATTTTGGAGGTACATGGGAAGAGCATCTTCCATTGGTGGAGTTCGCATATAATAACAGCTTTCAGTCTAGTATTGGTATGGCTCCTTTCGAAGCTCTTTATGGAAGGCCTTGTCGATCACCTACATGTTGGTGGGAGTCTACGGATAAGATCTTGCTTGGGCCTGATATGGTTAGAGAGACTTCGAAAAAGATTGATTTGATTCGAAGAAGGATGAAAGCAGCGCAAGATAGGCAGAAATCATACGCGGATAAGAGGATGACGGATCTTGAGTTTGATGTTGGGGACATAGTCTTTATTAAAGTATCTCCATTACGGAATGTTGTTCGCTTTGGGTCCGTTGGGAAGTTAGCACCAAGATTTGTAGGACCGTTTCCTATTAAGGAAAGAATTGGACAGATGGCATATAGAGTGGATCTGCCCGAGAGACTTAGTGGTGTACATGACGTATTCCATGTGTCACATTTAAGGAAGTGCCTACATGAGACCGCAGAGGTGGTGGAGCCGATCTTGCTTAGAGAAGTGGAGGTCGAGCGTGATGCGACGATTCGACGAGCTCCTACTCGCATCCTTGGGTCAGAAATTAGGAAGTTGAGAAACAGAGAGGTTCGACTAGTCAAAGTGCAATGGGGAGAGGATGAGAGCAATGCTACTTGGGAGACATAAGCGAAGATGCGTTCATTGTACCCATTCCTTTTTGAGGGTATGTCTTTTAACTTCTCCTTTATCGTTTGTCTAGTACTTATCTTATCTTTAGTATGTCCTCTCATTAGTACCTTTGAACTTTAGATAGGGTAAACCTATGGTCGAAACATGTATTTGAGACATGTTATGATTGATGGATGCATGTGGATGCAAGTGTTTGCTAGTGGTTGCTCGTGGATGCATATACACACACTTTATGCACTAGATCGGCTCAGTCACTTCATATTGCATATTGCATATTGCATATAATGTGTGTAGGTAGCTATATTAGTGAATGTATAATGGTTGTGTTATCATATGGATGATGCATTTTGGTGTATGGTTGTGCACACATGTAGAAATAATAGTATGTGTCGATAGGATTCTTTCGCATACATATTGGATGCATGGCACTATCATGGTTTGCATTAAGGAGGTCAACTGAATCAGTAGACTGCCTGATTTTGCATTAGACAGGAAACATATACACACCCTTTTTGCATATGTTCATACAGCATTAGAAACTTTAAGGACAATGGATGCCAGTGTTTGATGGTTTGAGTAGATGGTTGTTTGGTTGGTAGGATACGTTCTTCTTGACTTAGAGATTTCGGGGACGAAATCCTTTAAGTAGGGGAGAATGTAACACCCCGAATTTCACTTAATATTAATGTTTGGTAATTAAAGAATAATTAATCTCAGACGTGAGAATTAAGGTAAACGGGTTGCGCCATTGTGTTCGTCTCGGAATTCTGGTTGAGATAGAGTCTGAGTTTGCATGATTTGGACTTCGTATGAAGAAGTTATGGCCATCCGAAGTTTCAGAAAATTCAAAACAGTTTTAAAATATTCAAATTTCAAATTTCAGAAGAGGCGGGAAAATTCCCGCCAGATAGAGGGTGTCGACACTAGGGTCGACATGGGTGTTGACCCCCCCCCCCCCCCAAGGGGTCAACCCATGTGTCGACCCAGGGGTCGACCCCCCCCCCCCTGTCGGTCAGTTTGGCCTGGGTGCACTGATTTGAGCTTTGGGCTTTGTTTTCGTGGCTTGTGACGAAATCTGACGGCTCTAAACTAAATTAGGGTTAATCTAAGGGCCTAAACTACATCCTAATTCTATAAATACACCCTAAGAATACCCTAATTCATACTAAAAATAGATACAACATCGTTATGCCGTCAAAATGCAACTTGAAGGAGCCTCCATCAAATTGTAGAAGAAGATGGCTTCTCAAATCAACTTCTAATCAAATCTAGCAACTTAATCTTCTTCATAGGAGTGCTAATCAACAAGTTGTGAGTTTCTATGCCTTTAGCAAGCAATTGCTAAACTAATTATGATAGGATATAATGAGGTTATGGTTATGTATGTGGATCAATGCAAGTTATGTTATCATATGCTATGTGTTCATGATGTCATGCAAGTTATGCAAGTCATATGTTATGTGTTCATGATGTTATGCAAGTTATGCAAGTCATATGCTATGTGTTCATGATGTTATGCAAGTTATGCAAGTCATATGCTATGAGTTCATGATGCTAGTTGTGCAAGTTTTATGCTATATGTTCATGATGCTAGTTATGCTAGTTTTATGCTATGTGCTCATGATGCTAGTTATGCAAATCACTATGATAAACATTGATCCATTATGACACCATGTTATGCAAGTTTGGTGTTTGATTATATGCAAGTTCATATATGACATGTTATGCAAGTTTGTTGTTTGATTATATGCAAGTTCATATATGACATGTTATGCAAGTTTGGTGTTTGATTATATGCAAGTAACATGTGCAAGTTTACACCTTTGTATGAGATGCATACATATGCAAGTTAACCCCTTTATATGTCACACACACACACACACACACACACACACATATATATATATATATATATATATATATATATATGCAAGTTTACCCTTTGCATGACATAAGTAACTTATGCAAGTTACCCTCTTTATGACATATGTGATTCATGCAAGTTGGGTTGATTATTTATGCTAGTTGGGTTTGATGCTATGGTCATATATGCAAGTTGACACCTTTAAAACCCATGTTGATGCTAATGTTATGCTAAGTTGAACCCATTGTATTTGTGATGAATCTTCCCTTTTAAGTATGTCATGTTAGCTATTACGTGGGAAACGATGGGGTTAATATTCATGTTAACAAAATTGTGATGAAATTGGTATGATGTTGCATACCATAAGTGGATGGACATAATTGAGTCAATTATGTACATCATTAACTTGGAATTAATTAGGGAAAATTAATTCAAAATACGGGGGTGATTAATTAGGTGTAATTAATCGACTAAGACATGAGGTTGGACCCTTTTGTAGCATAAGACTGCCCGGACCCGACCGGCAAATCCAGCGGCTACAAATGATTGGCCCAATGTGAGAGGTCTTAGGCATAAACTAAATACGTGACAAGTGTAAAGACACGAGGTTAGACTCTATTATGGCGTAAGGCTGCCCGGAACCGACCGGCAAATCCAGCTGCCATAAAAGACAGTCTAATGTGAGAGGTCTTTACAAAGGTTACGTTCTTAATCAATTAAGAAACACTTAACCATATAAGCATGTAGTGGGGCATGAGGGGTTAAGTGGGTGCCTTGGGTGGCATGTGGAAATCAAGTAAGTGCCTTGGGTGGCATGTGGAAATCTAGTGGGTTGCCTTGGGTGGCAATAGAAAATACGATTAGAATACTTAACCAAGTGGAAACATGTAATTAAACATGATTAAAGGGTTAAGTGGGATGCACTAGAAAAAGGGACAAGCTTAGGTGGGTAGCTTGAGGGGGCCCATTTCAACCAGTAACCCATATGTATCTTATTGGGCTCGACCCATGTCGAGTGCGGGACACGCGTACTGGGCTTGACTATAAGAGGCCAAAACGGGTTAGCGGTGGCAACGCAAGTCCAAAGGGTTTCATATGCGTGTGTGGACCCGGGTTGGTAGATAAGACGATGTTGCATCGTGTAGGTATAAGCCGTGCACCGTTGGTTGTATCAGGTTGCAACTTTGGGGAGTGATACACCCCACTGTGGGGCCAGCACGGGTATCTACGGTAGGGAGCCGATCGCTTGGGGAGTAGTGGGTACACCTAGTGGAGATAGGGGCAGACGGCACCTATGTAGTCAGCTAGGGGTACACGAAACTACTAGTTAAATTTTCTAAGTCCTTGGGTGGGATCAACCTTTAAGTAGGAATGACTGGTGTGGTGCAGTTAGTAATTACCCTTGGGTGGGTAGATGCGTCTTTACCGATATCTTAGTTCATCCTATGTGTAGTTGGCTGCTTAGTGTAGTCATTTATCCCAAGTCATCACCGTACCAAGTTTATATCATACCCTAATTACTTTAATGATTGTATTGTTAAAGTTATAGGGCTCACTCAGACTTATGTCTGACCCCGTTGTTTTTATCTTTTCCCCCCTCAGGTCCTCAGGTTGGGCCTAGCACTAGTGGGCTTTGATCAGATTTCTTTATCTATCTTTTGGAGCTTGGACGTTGATGTAAAGCCCAGCTTATCTTTTCTATTATGGCTATTAGTTATGTAGTGGGATTATGTACTTATGTTTTATCAGGATGGATATTTAGTACTTGACTCTTGTTTTATGGTTTTGTAACCAAACATGTTTACCTTCTGCTGCAATGAAATGATGTTTTAGTTAACAAGTATTATTTATATCTGTCCTGTTGAAATTTTTCTGTTCTATATTCACTTAAAATACTCCACCGAAGTTAAGGCATTCCCTTAGTGAGTGACCTTAGCGGGTGTGGGGTGTTACAATATCTAACACCCATTGTGTTATCAGTAAAATAAATTACCATTTTACATTTGAAATCTAATTAGAGATTTAACTATCACATGGAGTAAAACTGGTAGTACTCCATATCTAACACCCATTGTATTATCGGTGAAATAAATTAACATCTTAATGTTCAAATCTAATTAAAGATTTAACTATCGCATGGAGTAAAACTTGTGGTAGTCCATTCTCGAACATTTCTTGAATTCAGTAAATTTAATTACCTTATCCATATCTCAATCTAATTAAAGTTTCATTAAAACTCTACTTAGTTTTAATCTAAAAATCATAACCAAATGATTATTCAACTTTAGGAAAATTAATTATGTCTTTAACTGGGTTAAAGAACCAATGTCGCTTAAAACATTGTTCACGATAAACCCAATCATCTTCCATCAAAATGAAATCTTCATAGAAATCATAGTAGTATACAATCGATATAAATTTCCATATTGGGCCGATACTATAAACGTAATAACGGCAAGGCCTTTTTAAATTCCATAAATAGTAAATGCCTTCCTTCATAGAAGCTCACCTCGATTATCACTAAATTGAATTACATTCAATTCCAATTTCTTTTATTAAATTGAAAAACTTTACTTCGGAAAATTTCCATTAAATCTTAGAATTATACTTTTATAAATTCCAAAACCGGGTTTAAGAACTAATGTTGTTTAAAACATTTTTCACAATAAACCTAAAATCAACTTCCATTTAATTTCAATTATATTTATTAGTCGGAAAACTTCCTCAATCTTAGTTAAAAGATTTATTCTTTTCACAGTTAGGTTTAAGAACAATGTTAGTGAGGACACCATTCGCGACAAACCCAAAATCCAATTTGATATTAAATACAAGGCTCTAAATAGAAATCACATCGACTTATATTCAATATCAAATTCTGAGACCAACGGATATCGTATTAGAAACAACGATATCTATTTCTTCCAAATTCCTCAACAATATCCATGTAATAACGGAATCCAATATCGAAATATTCCGAATATTTTTTCCATTCTAATTCATACATCGGAAAACTCTGGTTAGATTAAAACCATTTCAATTCCTTTTAGTTCTTTATTCTAGTTGTTAGCTAGTTCATTTAGATAAAAATATCCTTTATCTTTACAAACTTGAAATATTTTATCCAAAATCTATTCAAACCATTTATCATGATTTTACATAATGTATTTGCATCCATCCGAAATCGGACATCAAAATCATATTTTGATTTTTCACTAAATATTATGTTAAAATATTCGTTATCTCTGAATTGGAATCATACTCAATCAATTACCATATAATTTTATTTATATGGATTCCATACAATGCATGTATTCCAAAATAGTGATAAACAACTATTAAACATTCAATTCATGTCTAGAGTGCAATTTTCAATTGTATAAACAATAAACAATTAAATAACGCTTATAACAGTCTGTCAACCAATTGGTTGACATACAACTAAATACAAGGGAGATGTGTGAAGTTATTATCATCCCCATACCCGTGTGGGGTTTTCAATCAACATCCAACAATTATTATTTGCATACCTGGGAATGTGTAAAATTATCGTCCTAATACCTGTGTATGGTTTAAATCACAATCTATGTGAATTTATCTACGGTTTAATAATAATAGCATCAAAGCTATAAACATCCATCAATCATCAAACAAATATTGCAATCATAGGCAATAAGTATATACTCAATTATAAAAATAAATAATTGTACAAATAGTTTGAATGAGAGTTCTCACCATTGGTTTCCACTCCGTCAGTCTTTGATTGGCGGTCGTAGTGTCGTTAAATAACGATGAGCATTTGATTGTTTACATCAAATGTTTTTCTCCACCAAGAATTTCCATAATCTCCAAATCACTGCAAATTGGTTGCATTGCAAAGCTCTCATCGATACGGTTCCAACGTGCCTAGTTTCGCTAAATCCCGAGTTCGTATGAAAAAGTTATGATCGTTCAAAGTAAAACAAATTTTTTTTCTCTGGTTGATTGTTAACAACCAAAATTTGGTCATTATTTCGGTTGTTTCCAACCTAAATTTGGTCAATATTTCAGTTGTTTACAACCGAGCAGACTATTAAACTCCAAGTTTTTGCAACTTCATATTTAAAATGATATCGGCTAATTCTCGAAGGCCTATGACGTTATATACATGCAAATGAAGCTTCTATAACTCGCCAAAGCAACTTATAACACCAAACTCACATGCACAACATTCATACAAGAAATTTGCTATGATTTTGATTATAAATTCTAAAAGGGCAAATTTTCTAACCAATGCAATCAAATGCGATATAAGCGAATTGTGAAGTCTTAGAACTTTGCCGGGGCGACATTGGAGCTTCACAAGACACCAAATCAATTAGTAGCTTATGAATTAGGTTGTATGAACAATTCTAATTATTTATTTCCAATTTAATGAAACATGAATACATGAAATTGACTAAGTTTCACTTGCCTATCCAATTCAGTAGCATATGAAAACTCAAATGAACTCTAAACTACACTCCTACAAGCTTCTGGCATAAATTTGGGTTCATAAATAACTCACAAATCTCTCGCCTTCGATCTTAATATGGAAGAAGGAGGGGCATAACTAAGATAGAAAACTCTCTCTTCCAATATAGCACACAAAACTTCAATCTACACATGAATGCACAAATTTTCCTATGAATGAGGTTTAGGAAATCTCAAAAATGGAAAAGGAATTGAGTTGGAGAAAATGAAGATGAGGAGCTTACCTAAGCCTTTACACTTGATTTTCACTTGATTTCAACAAGAACTGGAGCTTCAAGATCAAGCTAGGGCTTAGGGAATTTTAATTTCCCATTACCTCTCCCATGTTTGTATTCCCCATTACCTCTCCCATGTTTCTATTTTTGGCTAAGTGTTAGAATGAATAAAGAGAAGAGGGGGTCAATCGGATATATAGAGTGGTTAGGTTTAGCCAAACCAAGACCCAACCAAGGTGCCAAATATCCGAAGCTCGAAATATATCTAAGTTTATACTTTTCGATCACCTAAACGACATTTTAAACTCAATGGAAGTGGTTTCGAGTCCAAATTCGTCAATATGCAAAAAGTGATATTTTGGTCTTAGATCCAATGAAAAAGACAAAAATTTCTCCAACTCCAAAGGTATCAATATTTATAGTTTTCGAACACACGAATGACATTTTGAACTCAATGCAAGTGGTTTCGAGTCCAAATTCATCTGTATGCAAAATGTGAATTTTCTACGGGCTATATATACCATTTAAAAATATATTTAAATTCCATAGCGACTATTCTAAATTTTAGTTTAGATCTAACTTGCAATTTATAAAATGAAATCTCAATTTCTTACATTCGTCAGAAAATTACAATTCAAAATATTCCAATGTTCCCTGTTTTATCAAATTCTAACTTGTATTGAATACTATGTATTCATTCAAAGTTTAAAATCAAATTTTCAAACTACTATGCTATTTTGAGTTCATTTTATATAAATTCTATATTTATACATTCGAATTTTGATTAAAATAAATTTAAAATCGTTTATTCTCAAAATAACTCATAGAAAATATTTTAGTTCTATAAAAATCAATTAAAAATAAATTTTAAATTGGTTCCAGAAATACGGATTGTTACAATCTCCCCCACTTAAAATCTTTTCGTCCTCGAAAAGGAAGAAGGAACTGAAGGTTGTTTACATAACCAACTCAACTTTCACTTGACTCATGTTCTTCAACTTTTCAGTTTCTAAGACCTTTCTAATTTCTCAAATTTTGGCTAACACCTAAAATTTTCGTAAAATTTCGCCATAATCTCCTTTGAACGGGTTGATCGGTACAACTACAAATGGCCTCTACTGGATCTCATATATCCAAAGAAAATCCAAAAGCCAATCGGCTCATAAAATCATCAAAGCCAATCAATATAGTAAATATGTACCTATTTGTTGGGCATACACTTTTATTCCTCTTCTTAGCTTCCAGGCTATGACCTGTTCAATATATATACATGTATATGTATCTGATTCCAATCAATTTTCATTTCAGTTCAATATTTGATTCGATTAGGCTTAATTTACCTTTCATTTTCATATTAGTTTTATTGTTCCAATATTTTTATTAGTTAACTAATAATCACACATCACTATCAGCAATCAATTAGTTGATTAGCTTTTCGAATATATAACTTCAATGTACTCAAAAATCATATTTCAATTCAAAATCACAAATATAAACCCAAACTAAGTTTTGGTTCTCACATTAGTCAATTGGAATCATATAGATATCCCACTTTCAAAACTTGAACATAAATACTGGTGATGTCATGACAATCATTAGAATCATCTCCTGGCAACTAAAGTGTGATTCTATAGCTATCCGTTATATTTGAGACTTCGAATATATGTTCATGATGCGTATATGCAAGATCTTCTTATACTCGATAGTCCAAACTCAAATAAAATACTTAAATCTTATTATAAGATAAAATTTTCAAATCTAAACTCAAATAACACTCTTTAAACTCATTCTAGGGAATTACTAACCCTATCTCTAACGAGTTACTTCTTATAGGATGTTACATATCAGAGTATATTGAATAAAATTACAGCGGAAGATAAATTACAATAAATTAAATACAATTCACAGCGGAAGACTTTGATGCTGTGGACACAGCTTTAGGCTTCAATCCAAAATCCTGCTTGAGATAAGAACCTGTAGACAAACTACTCAACTGCCCGTGTGGAGAAGAGGGCACCCGAGTTTGTAAAGGTGGAAACAAACAACGGGTCTGTCATGGGATTGGTGTGAGAATTCTAAACTAATTTAACTAATAGTAATAAGGCAAATCCAAGGATCACGCCGCTAACGCAGAACGGGTTTACTCCAATGGATTGCCAGTGCATAAAGTAAAGTAAATCGTTAAACAACGCAATGCTATATAGAAAAATGAAACCATCATAAGACTCAAGTCCCATCACACAATGCAATGCAAACCGGAGGATAGAGTTTTACCTTATAATGGTCAAAAATGCTTGATACGATAAAAACGAATTTGATATTATTATTAGTGTATTTATGTTTCAAAAACATTTCAAAGTAAATGTATCAATCCTAGGAAGCATAACTACCATATACTATGCCTCCATACTAGTAATACAATAAATCTGTATGAGGTCGTATTGGAAATTAGGTTTCCATCATGAGTCAAGGCTAGGGAGGAGCTCCTTACCGATTCGAGACACTCTAGCTGATGTCTTAGGATTCCCCGCAGCTAACACTTGGATCCGGCAGGGCCGGTCCACACATACAGCTTCGTGGATTAGTTATTCCTGAACACACGTTTCCCGATCCTATAGGACCTATCATCCGAGGCGCGCCTCATTCCATCATCAACATAAGTAAAATATCAGCCAGTTTAAGCACTAACACTAACCCTAGCTAGAAAGAAACGTGCTGCTCTCCCTGCGTTCCCTTCTACCGTTTAAGACTCAACCGGGATGTGAGGCTCGTGAAGCTACATAATACACAAAGCTATGCTTATTCAAGTTGTGTTTTGATCATCGCCACAAGGTTCTGCTTTTCAACAAGAAACCTTGATCATTGCATCTTAGTATGCCACACCGTCACTCCATATCACACTACCAATCCTTTGCCGAAATATACAAAAGGGTGTTAAGCAAGAGAATGAATTCTCTGCCACCAATCATTCATACATTCGGCAGAAAATTAATAAATACAACATAAAGGAGTACGATGTTGGACACACATTCCATTTATAAGCCTGTTCTGTGTCTAAACGAAACTAGAGATACCCTCGTCCCGTATGTCCAATACGAAAGGGAGGTACCCGCATATCCGTGCAATCAACATATACGTCTGAACGGCCACCCCTGACTCCCCTTCAAGGTAGCTACTCCAATCATGGGCCTCAGTAGCAACACATCCATTCGATGTGAAGATCGTTGGTCTTACACCATCTTCAATTTCTTCGATTGTTAGTCGCCGTATTCATTATTGAGAATGGGTTAAACCTGGTCTTTCCGAACAACTCACATGATTTAAAATTAGGTGCTATATGTAAAACACATCAACACGTCATTCCAATTCAGAATATCCTTTTAATAGAGTGTTCACAATATTAGGGAAAGGTTTCCATTAATTTTATCAAAGATAAATCTTTCAACTTATTCTTTAAACTTCCTTAATTCACCTTCAATCTAATTGAAGATTTATTTAAACTTTATTAAGTTTAGTCTTCTAAAATCATTGTTAAATGACTAATCACTTTTCTGGAATTAATCTTACTTTAATCCGGGTTTAAGAACTGTTGTTATTTAAAATATAGTTCACGAGAGACCCCATTTCATGTTTCATTAATTCCCAATTTAATATATAATATCAGGCATCTCTCCTTTTACAAAATTCCATTTAATCTTAATAAAAAGATTAATTAATAAAAAATCAAAATTTCACTATTTATTTGAGTTTCAAGAACTAATGCCCTTCAAAACATTGTTCACAAACAACCCATAATCAATTTCCTTTTTATTTCAATTATATTTAATAACTGGAAATATCTTTTAAATCTTAATAAAAAGGAAATTGATTATGGGTTGTTTGTGAACAATGTTTTGAAGGGCATTAGTTCTTGAAACTCAAATAAATAGTGAAATTTTGATTTGTTATTAAATAATCTTTTAATTAAGATTAAATAGAATTTTCTAAAAGGAGAGATGCCTGATATTATATATTAAATTGGGAATTAATGGAACATGAAATGGGGTCTCTCGTGAACTATGTTTTAAATAACATCAGTTCTTAAACTCGGATTAAAGATAAGATTAATTCCAAAAAAGTGATTAGTCATTTAATAATGATTTTAGAAGACTAAACTTAATAAAGTTTAAATAAATCTTTAATTAGATTGAAGGTGAATTAAGGAAGATTAAAGAATAAGTTGAAAGATTTATCTTTGATAAAATTAATGGAAACCTTTCCCTAATAATGTGAATACTCTATTAAAAGGATATTCTAAATTGGAATGAGGCGTTGATGTGTTTTATATATAGCACCTAATTTTAAATCACGCGAGTTATTCGGAAAGACCGGGTTTAACCCATTCTCAATAATGAATACGGCGACTAACAATCGAAGAAATTGAAGATGGTGCAAGACCAACGATCTTCACATCGAATGGATGTGTTGCTACTGAGGCCCATGATTGGAGTAGCTACCTTGAAGGGGAGTCAGGGGTGGCCGTTCAGACATATATGTTGATTGCATGGATATGCGGGTACCTCCCTTTCGTATTGGACATACGGGACGAGGGTATCTCCAATTTCGTTCAGACCCAGAACGGGCTTATAAATGGAATGTGCGTCTGACATCATACTCCTTTATATTGTATTTATTAATTTTCTGCCGAATGTATGAATGATTGGTGGCGGAGAATTCATTCTCTTGCTTAACACCCTTTTGTATATTTCGGCAAAGGATTGGTAGTGTGATATGGAGTGACGGTGTGGCATACTAAGATGCAATGATCAAGGTTTCTTGTTGAAAAGCAGAACCTTGTGGTGACGATCAAAGCACAGCTTGAATAAGCATAGCTTTGTGTATTATGTAGCTTCACGAGCCTCACAACCCGGTTGAGTCTTAAATGGGAGAAGGGAACGCAGGGAGAGCAACACGTTTCTTTCTAGCTAGGGGTAGTGTCAGTGCTTAAACTGAATGATATTTAACTTATGTGGATGATGAATGAGGCGCACCTCAGATGATAGGTCCTACAGGATCGGGAAACGAGTGTTGAAGAAGAACTAATCCACGAAGTTGTATGTGTGGACCGGCCCTACAAGATCTAAGGGTTAACTGCGGGGAATCCTGAGACATTAGCTAGAGTGTCTCGAATCGGTAAGGAGCTCCTCCCTAGCCTTGACTCATGATGGAAACCCAATTTCCAATACGACCTCATACGGATTTGATTGTATTACTAGTATGGAGGCATAGTATATGGTATCTATGCTTCCTAGGATTGATACATTTACTTTGAAATGTTTTTGAAACATAAATACACTAATAATAATATCAAATTCGTTTTTATCGTATCAAGCATTTTTTACCATTATAAGGTAAAACTCTATCGTCCGGTTTACGTTGCATTGTGTGATGGGACTTGAGTCTTATGATGGTTTCATTTTTCTAAAAAGCATTGCATTGTTTAACGATTTACTTTAATTTATGCACCGGCAATCCATTGGAGTAAACTCGTTCCGCATTAGCGGCGTGGTCCTTGGATTTGCCTTATTAGTATTAGTTAAATTAGTTTAGAATTCTCACACCAGTCCCATGACTGTGACGGCAAGGAATTTCGCTCGGTCCGAACTAGTCGCTAAACCGACCCAGACCGTTCGAAACGCCCTATCGTTTGAGAACACGACAAAACAGAACGCATACAAAAGAACGTTTCATTATATATTACAACAATGCATCAGATTACAAGAATATACAGAGTATGAATAAATATTACACAGAAATATCAGAGATTTAAATTACATTTAAATACATCGCAGCGGAAAATAATACAATACACAACTAGAAGGAGATATACGGATACAAAGCTTTCCGGATATCGTTCCAGCTGTAAACCAGGATCCTGTGAATATAAATCTGCAAAACCAAAACTACTAGCTGCCCGTGTGGAAAATAGGGGCACCCAGAGTTTAGGTTAAAACAGTAAACTCCAGGTCAGTCATGTAACTGGTGTGAGAACTAAAACAGTTATTAATCTTTATTTTAAAGTTAGGTGAATCAAGGGACCACGCCGTATAACACGGAACAGGTTTCTTCCCAAGAATACCAGTGCATAAAAGAAATAGCGCAATGCTAAATATAGAAAAATGAAGCTGTTATAAGACCCAGGTCCTATCACACAATGCAACACAAGCCGGGGGATAGGGTTTTCCCTTATAACAGCCAAAGGATGCTTGATACGTTCAAAACAAATCATTTGATACTATTATCAGTGTATAGTGTATAAAACAATCTTCAAATCATAAGTATCAATCATAGGCGACATGAGCGTCCCATGCCACTATGTCGCCATATATATGTTTACAATCAAAACCGCAATGTCGTATTGGAAGTTGGGTTATCATTTATGGTATGAACCGAGGCTAGGGGCAAGATCCTCACCGATTCGAGACGCTCTAGCCCGTGTCTCAGGAACAGCCGCAACTGCCCCATGGATCGTCAGGGCCGGTCCACCGATGTGGATTATTATGCCTGAACACTGCGTTTCCCCGCCCTTTGGGGCGTAAGCCTGGCCCGTCAGCCGACCAGAAGCATCGGCCGAAACCGATTTCACGAGGCGCCTCGCTTTTCAGCAAGTAATAATAAGCAACATCCACATGAGTCAAACTCGTCAGCCAGTTCAAGCACTGACGCCACTCCTAACTAGAAAGAAACGCATGCCCTCCCTGAGGTCCGTCTCCCGTTTTTGGTTCATACCGGGTGTGAAACTCGCGAAGTAAACGTTACACAAAGCTACGCCACAAAGGCCGTGCTTCGATCATCATCCACAAGACTTTGCTTTTCAACAGAAGCCTTGATCATTTGCCACTTAGGCATGCCACACAGGCAATTCACTCCATGCGATTGATATCCATCAATATATAACCCCTGAGCTCGTACGTCTCAGAGAAGGGCGTTAAGCAAGAGAATAAATTCTCCGCCGCCAAACCGATATATATTTAATAGAGATCAATCACACGGACTAAAATCCAATGTCAGACACACAGTCCATTTACAAGTCCGTTCTGGGGCTGAACGAAACCGGAGGCACCTAGTACCCCGCATATCCATCGATCTCCAAGTACGTCTGGACGATCACTAACTGTTTCCATCTTCTTGGGTGTACAGCCCAATCAAGATCATCAGTAATTACCCAAACGACGTGAAGACCTCCGGTCTTCGACCATCGTCTTCATCTTCGACTTATCGTCGTATCAGTTATTCAGAATGGGATAAACACGGTCTTTCCGAATAACTCGCGTATATTTTAAATAAGTGTTACACAAACACAACATACGCCTCATTCCAATTCATCAGTCACTAACCGTAAATTAATCAAGAGAATAATTCCCCAAATATTAACCCCGAAGGCCGAAACCAACATCAGATCAATATTCAGAAAACCATCCTACTTGGCTAACCGACAGTTAGTTTCTAATTTCACATTCATAGGGAAACGTTCCCATTAATTTTATCCAAGATGTATTCCTTGAATTTATTCTTTAATCTTCTTTTGAATTTCGATTCAACTAGTCGAGATTAACGAACCTTACCGAAGTAATCATTGGTTTTAATTTCCCAGTCCCAACCTATTCATCCCATGAAGTAAAACTGGTGATACTTCATATCTAACACCACGGTGTTATCGGTAAATTCAACTACCATTTCACGTTTAAATCCAATTAAAGATTTAACTATCGCCTGGAGCAAAACTGGTGCTACTCCATTCTCGGTCATTTCAATCTAATTAAAGATTCATTAAAACTCCACTTAGTTTTAATCTTTGACTGGGTTAAAGAATCCGTGTCATTTAAAACACGGTTCACGGTAAACCCAAAATCACCTTCCATTAATTATCGGGTTAAAGAACGAGTGTTATTTAAAACACCGTCCACGATAAACCCAAAAATCAATATCGATTCAATCCCAATTAAATATTATTTAATTGGTACACTTCATTAAATCTAAAATAAAAGATTTAATCTTTTCTCAACTGGGTTCAAGAACAGTGTTAGTAAAGACACCATTCACGACAAACCCAAATCACATTTGATATTCAATACAAGGCTCTGAATAGAAAATATATCGGCTTATATTCAATATCAAATTCTACGATTAACAAATGTCGTATTGGAAATAACGATATAAATATATATCTTTCAAATTTCCATAACAACACCTGTATAATCACGAATTCTAACATCGAAATATTCCGAAGACAATTTCGATTCAAATCCACTCCAATGCAATCATTGGAAATTCTGGTTATTTTCAAAACCATTTTTAAATTCAATTTATTTATTTAAAAATAAATAGAATTATAATTCTAGTTCAAAACTAGTTCATTTCGATAAAAATCTATTTTTATCTTTTCAAATATGGAGTTTTTTTATCCCAATTCTTTCTAAATAATTTCTTATGATTTTACACAAATTATTACTATTTTTAATAATTTTATCAAGGCCCGTACAGTCGATTTCCACCAATGGCCATCGAACTGCACTTACAGCGACCTTTTTCAAATTTGATTTGGACATAATTCCAAATCCAACCGTTAGATTTCTAATTTCTAATATTCGTTAGAAAGCTCTTTTCGATACGAACCCAACGGTTCCGGTTTTAGGAGAATCCGATGGTTGGATCTCCCGTAATGTCCGTTTGAAATAAATGATCGAAATTCACGAACTGCCGCGGTGCGGCGCGTTCTATTCAGGCCATTATATTATATATATAATATATATAATATATATTTCGTCGATTTCTATTTATAACGAATTTTATAAATAGTTTTGAATTCGTTTCAAAAACCATTTCAACTTCCATTTCAATTCAAATCAAAATTGAATTCTTCTTTATAAATTCGTTTTAAAATTCATTTCTATTCAATTCAAATTTCAATTCAATTTCAATTCATTTCAATTCGCTTTCAATTTAATTTGAATTCGTTTTCAATTCAATCCAATTTCAAAGTCGTTTTCTATTCGATTCAATTCAAATTGGTTTTCTATTCAATTCAATTCAAATTGGTTTTCTATTCAATTCAAATTCAATTCATTTTCTATTCAATTCAAATTCAATTCATTTTCTATTTGAATCAAATTCGTTGTATATTCAATTGAAATCAAATTTGTTTTATATTCAATTCAATTCGAAATTGTTTTCAATTCAATTCATTTCGAAATCGTTTTCTATTCGATTCATTTCGAAATCGTTCACGTCAAAATGGCATAAATCTAATCAACACGGCTTCATATATTTCTATTTTCAAATATTCTATTTCAAATATTTCTTTTTCAAAATAGTTGTTATTATCAAAATATTTCGTTCAACACATGACTAATCTCAACGGATGAGTACTGTCAACACATGAACCTTTATTTTATATTGATAAAGATGTAAATTTTATTACTAAAATATTTCGTTCAACACATGACTAATCTCAACGGATGAGTACTGTCAACACATGAACCTTTATTTTATATTGATAAAGATGTAAATTTTATTACTAAAATATTTCGTTCAACACATGACTAATCTCAACGGATGAGTACTGTCAACACATGAACCTTTATTTTATATTGATAAAGATGTAAATTTTATTACTAAAAATATTTCGTTCAACACATGACTAATCTCAACGGATGAGTACTATCAACACATGAACCTTTATTTTATTATATTCTTTATTTTCTAAATTGGAATGAGGCCCAATCAATCACCATATAATATTAATTATATGGATTTTCATACATCACACGTATATAATAGCATTGAAAAATAATCAACCATCAACCAAAGTGCACTACACTGTATAAGCATCAAATATAGATATCTAACGCTTATAACAGCCTGTCAATCAATCGATCGACATATTTAATCAATCAGGATGAGTGAACTTCAAATTTCATCCCAACACCCGTGTGGGGTTTCAAACAATCAAACACATATTTTATTTGTGCAGTTGGGCGATGTGTAAAATTTATCGTCCCAATCAATGTCCTTCAAATAGGTGTGCATAAACAAACCGTCCGGTTTGTAAATGAATATTTATTTATTCACATTCACTATATTCATATTCACGTTAAAAATTATATATTTTTAACGATAAAACATTTTATTCAACCTATGAAAATATTCTATTCAGTTCATTTATTAAATAAAATGATATTTTTATTTTCTAACATATTTTAGAAAATTTCGGCGGCATAACAGCACGATACTAGAAACGGGACGAGGCCTAGCCTTGTCCCTGGTCTAGTGAAGGCCCACGCCATTCACACATCAATCAAATCCCTTCATTTCACCACACAGTTCAATTTCAATCAAATGATCTAACTAATTTTTGCAATCAAACAAACAAGTCCATGGTCTGTGGACGATTGTGTCGGGTGCTACTAAACACCGTCTGCATCCTAATATATATATATATATATAACTAGAAAAAGAAATTGAAGAGTGAGGAGTTCTCACCGATAGCTATCCTAACTCCACGGCACTTCTAATGCAGGAAATCTTCACTGTTCTTGCCTCTTGTCACTTTCGTTGCCCGTATTCTCTACATATGTAAAAATCAAATTTTTACTTCGATGTTCAATATATAAAAATCACATTTTTACTTCGATGTTCAATATATAAAAATCACATTTTTACTTCGATGTTCAATATATAAAAATCACATTTTTACTTCGATGTACAATATATAAAAATCACATTTTTACTTCGCTATTCAATATATAAAAATCGAATTTTTACTTCGCTATTCAATATATAAAAATCGAATTTTTAAACCCAGGCTATTTTTATTTTAAAAAAAAAACCTTTTATATTTTTAAAGCTCCTTGCTTTTATATTTTTAAAATCATATCCTTTTTCTATTTTTAAAAACAAAGCCTTCTTCTATTTTTAAAAACAAAGCCTTCTTCTATATTTTTAAAACAAAATCTTCTTCTATATTTTTAAAACAAAATCTTCTTCTATATTTTTAAAACAAAATCTTCTTCTATATTTTTAAAACAAAATCTTCTTCTATATTTTTAAAACAAAATCTTCTACTATATTTTTATATTTTTCAAAGTAAAGTATTTTATATTTTTCAAAGTTTTTTTTATATATAATCCAAAACCAGATTTTTAAACATGCAATATAATTAATTGAAATAAATTGTTAATCAATTACCTTGATTAGCAGATAATTACTTCATTAGGGATTTTAAACCCTTCGTTCTCTTCCTGGTTCGATCGAACCCATTGTCGCTCGGAGAAACAGGTAGCCGCCACCACTTCTAAGCTTCGGATGATGATCAGACCTCACGCCCCTGCGCGGCTTCGGATGCGCCACCACTGACCGGAGTTGGGGCACACTTGCGCCTCCCATGAACCCTAGAATCGCCAGCAACCGAACCCGCTTCCAGCTCGAAATCCAACCCATCCATGCCACGAAATTCAATCACCACCGTTGAGGAGATGGGGCTCTCGATCTTCTCCAATTTCCTCATTAAAGGTTTTGAAACTTACTGATCCGAATTGAAGAAAAGAGGGGGAAGAGAATCGAACAAAATTCGTCGTTCGATTTGGATGAAAGGAGGCTCAGAGAAAATGACGAGATTTAGGGTTTAGATTTAGTTTTATATATATATTTTTTATAATATTTTAATTCTTTCATTTCTTTTTAATGAAACTTCATGCATCGGACTCCAAATCGAACCAAATGTATGTCGCCCCCAGCCAAATACCCCCATTCCGAACACAATGGGATATGTATCGTAGCCTGATTCGACTGTTTCGACAGGTTTTCGTCAAAAATAAAGTATAAATCAGTATATATTTAATTTTAACGCACATTTCAAATTACCGGGGCCACATACTGACTCGAAAAATTCTAGAAAAATATTTCTAGCTTCGTATTGTTGATACGGTCTTAACAAAACTAGTTTCGTCAAATTCTGAGACCGTTGGAAAAATGGCCATTTTCCAGTCGATTAAAATCAACTGAAACTGGTCAAACGCGTTTTCCTTTGCCACGCTCACATATTGATTCGAAAAATTATGAAATTTGAAACCTAGCAATAATTTTACATCACGGACCCAACAAAAGTGGTTTCGTCGAAAACGAAGGTCGTTTGCAAAATTTCCATTTTTAAGGGCCTGAATTCCATAGTGACTATTCAGAATTTTCAACTGGACATATCTTTTGATTCCCGCTATGAAACTTCGATTGGTCGGATTCGTTGGAAAGATATTATCAATTAGATCCTAATGTTTTTGGTTTCACTAAAATCCGGATTGTTTTGCACACGGTACATTCAATTGAATTTTGAAATCGAATTATCGAACTACCGCGCCATTTTCAATTCCATTTATAATTATATATAAATATTTATATTCTAACGACGACGTATATAATATATACGTTCGAATTCTATTCAAAATAAATTTTCTCGTCGATATTATTTAAAATAATTCATTTTAAATATTAAAATTCGCTAAAATTGCCAAAATAAAAATTTTAAACTGGCCCCGATTTTCCGGGTTATTACAATCTCCCCCACTTAAAACTTTTCGTCCCCGAAAAGGAACAAAGTCGAAAGTGGTTTGATTATTCAACTCTACGTTCGATCTGACTTGCATTCTTTAACTTTTTAGTTTCTGAGAATTCTCAAATTTTCAAAAATTTGGCTAACACCCTAAATTTTCGAAAAATTTCGCCATAACCTCCCCTGCACCGGGAGCATCGGGGAATTTCAAATAGCTTCCCCGGTCCTTCTAATCTCAAAAAAGAAAAAGAAAAAGCCAAGCGGCTAGCCAATAGGCTCATAAAATCATCATAACCCAAACAAAACAGTAAATTATGTAGCAAATATGTACCTATTTGTCGGGCAAACAAATTTTATTCTTCGGCTCTAGCCTCCTTGCTATGACATGTTCAATGTAAGTATATGTATATGCAAGCAAATGCGACCAATTTTCAATACAGTTCAATATTTGGTTCAATTAGGCATAATGGTTCAAAATTATCAAACAATTAAACAAACAACACAAACATCAATCAATTAGTTGATTAGAGTTTTCAAATTCATAACTTTGATACATAGTCAAAAATCAGATTTTTGATGCCAAATCACAACAATAGGCCCTATCTAATTTTGGTTCTCACACCAGTCAATAGGAAATATATAGATATCACACCTTCGAAACACGAATACCAATTCTGATTATGTTCGAACTATCATCAGAATCATCTCCGGGCGACTAAAGTGTGATTCTATATCTATCCAGTATATTAAAACTTCAAATACACGTTTGCAAGGTGTATATGCAAAATCTTTATATACTGGACTGTCCTAATCAATATGAAATAAATAATCAAATACGAATAGTTGATTTAGATTTTCAAAAAAAAAATGTTTTCATTTTAAAAATATACTCTTCACACTCGTTCTAGGATACTACTGATTCTATCTCTAACGAGTCATTCTAATTGGATATTACTAATCCAATATCTGATGAATTCTTTCGTGTGGTTCTAATGTGTCTTGTTCTCGAGCTCTGTAAACCAAAGCTCTGATACCAACTGTGACGGCAAGGAATTTCGCTCGGTCCGAACCAGTCGCTAAACCGACCCAGACCGTTCGAAACGCCCTATCGTTTGAGAACACGACAAAACAGAACGCATACAAAAGAACGTTTCATTGTATATTACAACAATGCATCAGATTACAAGAATATACAAAGTATGAATAAATATTACACAGAAATATTAGAGATTTAAATTACATTTAAATACATCGCAGCGGAAAATAATACAATACACAACTAGAAGGAGATATACGGATACAAAGCTTTCCGGATATCATTCCAGCTGTAAACCAGGATCCTATGAATATAAATCTGCAAAACCAAAACTACTAGCTGCCCGTGTGGAAAATAGGGGCACCCAGAGTTTAGGTTAAAATAATAAACTCCAGGTCAGTCATGTAACTGGTGTGAGAACTAAAACAGTTATTAATCTTTATTTTAAAGTTAGGTGAATCAAGGGACCACGCCGTATAACACGGAACGGGTTTCCTCCCAAGAATACCAGTGCATAAAACAAACAGCGTAATGCTAAATAAAGAAAAATGAAGCTGTTATAAGACCCATGTCCTATCACACAATGCAACGCAAGCCGGGGGATAGGGTTTTCCCTTATAACATCCAAAGGATGCTTGATACGTTTAAAACAAATCATTTGATACTATTATCAGTGTATAGTGTATAAAACAATCTTCAAATCACAAGTATTAATCATAGGCGACATGAGCGTCCCATGCCACTATGTCGCCATATATAGGTTTACAATCAAAACCGCAATGTCGTATTGGAAGTTGGGTTATCATTTATGGTATGAACCAAGGCTAGGGGCAAGATCCTCACCGATTCGAGACGCTCTAGCCCGTGTCTCAGGAACAGCCGCAACTGCCCCATGGATCATCAGGGCCGGTCCACCGATGTGGATTATTATGCCTAAACACTGCGTTTCCCCGCCCTTTGGGTTGTAAGCCTGGCCCGTCAGCCGACCAGAAGCATCGGCCGAAACCGATATCACGAGGCGCCTCGCTTTTCAGCAAGTAATAATAAGCAACATCCACATGAGTCAAACTCATCAGCCAGTTCAAGCACTGACGCCACTCCTAACTAGAAAGAAACGCATGCCCTCCCTGAGGTCCGTCTCCCGTTTTTGGTTCATACAGGATGTGAAACTCGCAAAGTAAACATTACACAAAGCTACGCCACAAAGGCCGTGCTTCGATCATCATCCCCAAGAATTTTCTTTTCAACAGAAGACTTGATCATTTGCCACTTAGGCATGCCACACAGGCAATTCACTCCATGCGATTGATATCCATCAATATATAACCCCTGAGCTCGTACGTTTCAGAGAAGGGCGTTAAGCAAGAGAATAAATTCTCCGCTGCCAAACCGATATATATTTAATAGAGATCAATCACACGGACTAAAATCCAATGTCAGACACACAGTCCATTTACAAGTCCGTTCTGGGGCTGAACGAAACCGGAGGCACCTAGTACCCCGCATATCCATCGATCTCTAAGTACGTCTGGACGATCACTAACTGTTTCCATCTTCTTGGGTGTACAGCCCAATCAAGATAATCAGTAATTACCCAAACAACGTGAAGACCTCCGGTCTTCGACCATCGTCTTCATCTTCGACTTATCGTCGTATCAGTTATTCAGAATGGGATAAACCCGGTCTTTCCGAATAACTCGCGTATATTTTAAATAAGTGTTACACAAACACAACATACGCCTCATTCCAATTCATCAGTCACTAACCGTAAATTAATCAAGAGAATAATTCCCCAAATATTAACCCCGAAGGCCGAAACCAACATCAGATCAATATTCAGAAAACCATCCTACTTGGCTAACCGACAGTTAGTTTCTAATTTCACATTCATAGGGAAACGTTCCCATTAATTTTATCCAAGATGTATTCCTTGAATTTATTCTTTAATCTTCTTTTGAATTTCGATTCAACTAGTCGAGATTAACGAACCTTACCGAAGTAATCATTGGTTTTAATTTCCCAGTCCCAACCTATTCATCCCATGAAGTAAAACTGGTGATACTTCATATCTAACACCACGGTGTTATCGGTAAATTCAACTACCATTTCACGTTTAAATCCAATTAAAGATTTAACTATCGCCTGGAGCAAAACTGGTGCTACTCCATTCTCGGTCATTTCAATCTAATTAAAGATTCATTAAAACTCCACTTAGTTTTAATCTTTGACTGGGTTAAAGAATCCGTGTCATTTAAAACACGGTTCACGGTAAACCCAAAATCACCTTCCATTAATTATCGGGTTAAAGAACGAGTGTTATTTAAAACACCGTCCACGATAAACCCAAAAATCAATATCGATTCAATCCCAATTAAATATTATTTAATTGGTACACTTCATTAAATCTAAAATAAAAGATTTAATCTTTTCTCAACTGGGTTCAAGAACAGTGTTAGTAAAGACACCATTCACGACAAACCCAAATCACATTTGATATTCAATACAAGGCTCTGAATAGAAAATATATCGGCTTATATTCAATATCAAATTCTACGATTAACAAATGTCGTATTGGAAATAACGATATAAATATATATCTTTCAAATTTCCATAACAACACCTGTATAATCACGAATTCTAACATCGAAATATTCCGAAGACAATTTCGATTCAAATCCACTCCAATGCAATCATTGGAAATTCTGGTTATTTTCAAAACCATTTTTAAATTCAATTTATTTATTTAAAAATAAATAGAATTATAATTCTAGTTCAAAACTAGTTCATTTCGATAAAAATCTATTTTTATCTTTTCAAATATGGAGTTTTTTATCCCAATTCTTTCTAAATAATTTCTTATGATTTTACACAAATTATTACTATTTTTAATAATTTTATCAAGGCCCGTACAGTCGATTTCCACCAATGGCCATCGAACTGCACTTACAGCGACCTTTTTCAAATTTGATTTGGACATAATTCCAAATCCAACCGTTAGATTTCTAATTTCTAATATTCGTTAGAAAGCTCTTTTTGATACGAACCCAACGGTTCCGGTTTTAGGAGAATCCGATGGTTGGATCTCCCGTAATGTCCGTTTGAAATAAATGATCGAAATTCACGAACTGCCGCGGTGCGGCGCGTTCTATTCAGGCCATTATATTATATATATAATATATATAATATATATTTCGTCGATTTCTATTTATAACGAATTTTATAAATAGTTTTGAATTCGTTTCAAAAACCATTTCAACTTCCATTTCAATTCAAATCAAAATTGAATTCTTCTTTATAAATTCGTTTTAAAATTCATTTCTATTCAATTCAAATTTCAATTCAATTTCAATTCATTTCAATTCTCTTTCAATTTAATTTGAATTCGTTTTCAATTCAATCCAATTTCAAAGTCGTTTTCTATTCGATTCAATTCAAATTGGTTTTCTATTCAATTCAATTCAAATTGGTTTTCTATTCAATTCAAATTCAATTCATTTTCTATTCAATTCAAATTCAATTCATTTTCTATTTGAATCAAATTCGTTGTATATTCAATTGAAATCAAATTTGTTTTATATTCAATTCAATTCGAAATTGTTTTCAATTCAATTCATTTCGAAATCGTTTTCTATTCGATTCATTTCGAAATCGTTCACGTCAAAATGGCATAAATCTAATCAACACGGCTTCATATATTTCTATTTTCAAATATTCTATTTCAAATATTTCTTTTTCAAAATAGTTGTTATTATCAAAATATTTCGTTCAACACATGACTAATCTCAACGGATGAGTACTGTCAACACATGAACCTTTATTTTATATTGATAAAGATGTAAATTTTATTACTAAAATATTTCGTTCAACACATGACTAATCTCAACGGATGAGTACTGTCAACACATGAACCTTTATTTTATATTGATAAAGATGTAAATTTTATTACTAAAATATTTCGTTCAACACATGACTAATCTCAACGGATGAGTACTGTCAACACATGAACCTTTATTTTATATTGATAAAGATGTAAATTTTATTACTAAAAATATTTCGTTCAACACATGACTAATCTCAACGGATGAGTACTGTCAACACATGAACCTTTATTTTATTATATTCTTTATTTTCTAAATTGGAATGAGGCCCAATCAATCACCATATAATATTAATTATATGGATTTTCATACATCACACGTATATAATAGCATTGAAAAATAATCAACCATCAACCAAAGTGCACTACACTGTATAAGCATCAAATATAGATATCTAACGCTTATAACAGCCTGTCAATCAATCGATCGACATATTTAATCAATCAGGATGAGTGAACTTCAAATTTCATCCCAACACCCGTGTGGGGTTTCAAACAATCAAACACATATTTTATTTGTGCAGTTGGGCGATGTGTAAAATTTATCGTCCCAATCAATGTCCTTCAAATAGGTGTGCATAAACAAACCGTCCGGTTTGTAAATGAATATTTATTTATTCACATTCACTATATTCATATTCACGTTAAAAATTATATATTTTTAACGATAAAACATTTTATTCAACCTATGAAAATATTCTATTCAGTTCATTTATTAAATAAAATGATATTTTTATTTTCTAACATATTTTAGAAAATTTCGGCGGCATAACGGCACGATACTAGAAACGAGACGAGGCCTAGCCTTGTCCCTGGTCTAGTGAAGGCCCACACCATTCACACATCAATCAAATCCCTTCATTTCACCACACAGTTCAATTTCAATCAAATGATCTAACTAATTTTTGCAATCAAACAAACAAGTCCATGGTCTGTGGACGATTGTGTCGGGTGCTACTAAACACCGTCTGCATCCTAATATATATATATATATATATATATATATATATATATAACTAGAAAATGAAATTGAAGAGTGAGGAGTTCTCACCGATAGCTATCCTAACTCCACGGCACTTCTAATGCAGGAAATCTTCACTGTTCTTGCCTCTTGTCACTTTCGTTGCCCGTATTCTCTACATATGTAAAAATCAAATTTTTACTTCGATGTTCAATATATAAAAATCACATTTTTACTTCGATGTTCAATATATAAAAATCACATTTTTACTTCGATGTTCAATATATAAAAATCACATTTTTACTTCGATGTACAATATATAAAAATCACATTTTTACTTCGCTATTCAATATATAAAAATCGAATTTTTACTTCGCTATTCAATATATAAAAATCGAATTTTTAAACCCAGGCTATTTTTATTTTAAAAAAAAAACCTTTTATATTTTTAAAGCTCCTTGCTTTTATATTTTTAAAATCATATCCTTTTTCTATTTTTAAAAACAAAGCCTTCTTCTATTTTTAAAAACAAAGCCTTCTTCTATATTTTTAAAACAAAATCTTCTTCTATATTTTTAAAACAAAATCTTCTTCTATATTTTTAAAACAAAATCTTCTTCTATATTTTTAAAACAAAATCTTCTTCTATATTTTTAAAACAAAATCTTCTACTATATTTTTATATTTTTCAAAGTAAAGTATTTTATATTTTTCAAAGTTTTTTTTTATATATAATCCAAAACCAGATTTTTAAACATGCAATATAATTAATTGAAATAAATTGTTAATCAATTACCTTGATTAGCAGATAATTACTTCATTAGGGACTTTAAACCCTTCGTTCTCTTCCTGGTTCGATCGAACCCATTGTCGCTCGAAGAAACAGGTAGCCGCCACCACTTCTAAGCTTCGGATGATGATCAGACCTCACGCCCCTGCGCGGCTTCGGATGCGCCACCACTGACCGGAGTTGGGGCACACTTGCGCCTCCCATGAACCCTAGAATCGCCAGCAACCGAACCCGCTTCCAGCTCGAAATCCAACCCATCCATGCCACGAAATTCAATCACCACCGTTGAGGAGATGGGGCTCTCGATCTTCTCCAATTTCCTCATTAAAGGTTTTGAAACTTACTGATCCGAATTGAAGAAAAGAGGGGGAAGAGAATCGAACAAAATTCGTCGTTCGATTTGGATGAAAGGAGGCTCAGAGAAAATGACGAGATTTAGGGTTTAGATTTAGTTTTATATATATATTTTTTATAATATTTTAATTCTTTCATTTCTTTTTAGTGAAACTTCATGCATCGGACTCCAAATCGAACCAAATGTATGTCGCCCCCAGCCAAATACCCCCATTCCGAACACAATGGGATATGTATCGTAGCCTGATTCGACTGTTTCGACAGGTTTTCGTCAAAAATAAAGTATAAATCAGTATATATTTAATTTTAACGCACATTTCAAATTACCGGGGCCACATACTGACTCGAAAAATTCTAGAAAAATATTTCTAGCTTCGTATTGTTGATACGGTCTTAACAAAACTAGTTTCGTCAAATTCTGAGACCGTTGGAAAAATGGCCATTTTCCAGTCGATTAAAATCAACTGAAACTGGTCAAACGCGTTTTCCTTTGCCACGCTCACATATTGATTCGAAAAATTATGAAATTTGAAACCTAGCAATAATTTTACATCACGGACCCAACAAAAGTGGTTTCGTCGAAAACGAAGGTCGTTTGCAAAATTTCCATTTTTAAGGGCCTGAATTCCATAGTGACTATTCAGAATTTTCAACTGGACATATCTTTTGATTCCCGCTATGAAACTTCGATTGGTCGGATTCGTTGGAAAGATATTATCAATTAGATCCTAATGTTTTTGGTTTCACTAAAATCCGGATTGTTTTGCACACGGTACATTCAATTGAATTTTGAAATCGAATTATCGAACTACCGCGCCATTTTCAATTCCATTTATAATTATATATAAATATTTATATTCTAACGACGACGTATATAATATATACGTTCGAATTCTATTCAAAATAAATTTTCTCGTCGATATTATTTAAAATAATTCATTTTAAATATTAAAATTCGCTAAAATTGCCAAAATAAAAATTTTAAACTGGCCCCGATTTTCCGGGTTATTACAATCTCCCCCACTTAAAACTTTTCGTCCCCGAAAAGGAACAAAGTCGAAAGTGGTTTGATTATTCAACTCTACGTTCGATCTGACTTGCATTCTTTAACTTTTTAGTTTCTGAGAATTCTCAAATTTTCAAAAATTTGGCTAACACCCTAAATTTTCGAAAAATTTCGCCATAACCTCCCCTGCACCGGGAGCATCGGGGAATTTCAAATAGCTTCCCCGGTCCTTCTAATCTCAAAAAAGAAAAAGAAAAAGCCAAGCGGCTAGCCAATAGGCTCATAAAATCATCATAACCCAAACAAAACAGTAAATTATGTAGCAAATATGTACCTATTTGTCGGGCAAACAAATTTTATTCTTCGGCTCTAGCCTCCTTGCTATGACATGTTCAATGTAAGTATATGTATATGCAAGCAAATGCGACCAATTTTCAATACAGTTCAATATTTGGTTCAATTAGGCATAATGGTTCAAAATTATCAAACAATTAAACAAACAACACAAACATCAATCAATTAGTTGATTAGAGTTTTCAAATTCATAACTTTGATACATAGTCAAAAATCAGATTTTTGATGCCAAATCACAACAATAGGCCCTATCTAATTTTGGTTCTCACACCAGTCAATAGGAAATATATAGATATCACACCTTCGAAACACGAATACCAATTCTGATTATGTTCGAACTATCATCAGAATCATCTCCGGGCGACTAAAGTGTGATTCTATATCTATCCAGTATATTAAAACTTCAAATACACGTTTGCAAGGTGTATATGCAAAATCTTTATATACTGGACTGTCCTAATCAATATGAAATAAATAATCAAATACGAATAGTTGATTTAGATTTTCAAAAAAAAAATGTTTTCATTTTAAAAATATACTCTTCACACTCGTTCTAGGATACTACTGATTCTATCTCTAACGAGTCATTCTAATTGGATATTACTAATCCAATATCTGATGAATTCTTTCGTGTGGTTCTAATGTGTCTTGTTCTCGAGCTCTGTAAACCAAAGCTCTGATACCAACTGTGACGGCAAGGAATTTCGCTCGGTCCGAACCAGTCGCTAAACCGACCCAGACCGTTCGAAACGCCCTATCGTTTGAGAACACGACAAAACAGAACGCATACAAAAGAACGTTTCATTGTTTATTACAACAATGCATCAGATTACAAGAATATACAAAGTATGAATAAATATTACACAGAAATATTAGAGATTTAAATTACATTTAAATACATCGCAGCGGAAAATAATACAATACACAACTAGAAGGAGATATACGGATACAAAGCTTTCCGGATATCATTCCAGCTGTAAACTAGGATCCTATGAATATAAATCTGCAAAACCAAAACTACTAGCTGCCCGTGTGGAAAATAGGGGCACCCAGAGTTTAGGTTAAAATAATAAACTCCAGGTCAGTCATGTAACTGGTGTGAGAACTAAAACAGTTATTAATCTTTATTTTAAAGTTAGGTGAATCAAGGGACCACGCCGTATAACACGGAACGGGTTTCCTCCCAAGAATACCAGTGCATAAAACAAACAGCGTAATGCTAAATAAAGAAAAATGAAGCTGTTATAAGACCCATGTCCTATCACATAATGCAACGCAAGCCGGGGGATAGGGTTTTCCCTTATAACATCCAAAGGATGCTTGATACGTTTAAAACAAATCATTTGATACTATTATCAGTGTATAGTGTATAAAACAATCTTCAAATCACAAGTATTAATCATAGGCGACATGAGCGTCCCATGCCACTATGTCGCCATATATAGGTTTACAATCAAAACCGCAATGTCGTATTGGAAGTTGGGTTATCATTTATGGTATGAACCAAGGCTAGGGGCAAGATCCTCACCGATTCGAGACGCTCTAGCCCGTGTCTCAGGAACAGCCGCAACTGCCCCATGGATCATCAGGGCCGGTCCACCGATGTGGATTATTATGCCTAAACACTGCGTTTCCCCGCCCTTTGGGTTGTAAGCCTGGCCCGTCAGCCGACCAGAAGCATCGGCCGAAACCGATATCACGAGGCGCCTCGCTTTTCAGCAAGTAATAATAAGCAACATCCACATGAGTCAAACTCATCAGCCAGTTCAAGCACTGACGCCACTCCTAACTAGAAAGAAACGCATGCCCTCCCTGAGGTCCGTCTCCCGTTTTTGGTTCATACCGGATGTGAAACTCGCGAAGTAAACATTACACAAAGCTACGCCACAAAGGCCGTGCTTCGATCATCATCCCCAAGAATTTTCTTTTCAACAGAAGACTTGATCATTTGCCACTTAGGCATGCCACACAGGCAATTCACTCCATGCGATTGATATCCATCAATATATAACCCCTGAGCTCGTACGTTTCAGAGAAGGGCGTTAAGCAAGAGAATAAATTCTCCGCTGCCAAACCGATATATATTTAATAGAGATCAATCACACGGACTAAAATCCAATGTCAGACACACAGTCCATTTACAAGTCCGTTCTGGGGCTGAACGAAACCGGAGGCACCTAGTACCCCGCATATCCATCGATCTCTAAGTACGTCTGGACGATCACTAACTGTTTCCATCTTCTTGGGTGTACAGCCCAATCAAGATAATCAGTAATTACCCAAACAACGTGAAGACCTCCGGTCTTCGACCATCGTCTTCATCTTCGACTTATCGTCGTATCAGTTATTCAGAATGGGATAAACCCGGTCTTTCCGAATAACTCGCGTATATTTTAAATAAGTGTTACACAAACACAACATACGCCTCATTCCAATTCATCAGTCACTAACCGTAAATTAATCAAGAGAATAATTCCCCAAATATTAACCCCGAAGGCCGAAACCAACATCAGATCAATATTCAGAAAACCATCCTACTTGGCTAACCGACAGTAAGTTTCTAATTTCACATTCATAGGGAAACATTCCCATTAATTTTATCCAAGATGTATTCCTTGAATTTATTCTTTAATCTTCTTTTGAATTTCGATTCAACTAGTCGAGATTAACGAACCTTACCGAAGTAATCATTGGTTTTAATTTCCCAGTCCCAACCTATTCATCCCATGAAGTAAAACTGGTGATACTTCATATCTAACACCACGGTGTTATCGGTAAATTCAACTACCATTTCACGTTTAAATCCAATTAAAGATTTAACTATCGCCTGGAGCAAAACTGGTGCTACTCCATTCTCGGTCATTTCAATCTAATTAAAGATTCATTAAAACTCCACTTAGTTTTAATCTTTGACTGGGTTAAAGAATCCATGTCATTTAAAACACGATTCACGGTAAACCCAAAATCACCTTCCATTAATTATCGGGTTAAAGAACGAGTGTTATTTAAAACACCGTCCACGATAAACCCAAAAATCAATATCGATTCAATCCCAATTAAATATTATTTAATTGGTACACTTCATTAAATCTAAAATAAAAGATTTAATCTTTTCTCAACTGGGTTCAAGAACAGTGTTAGTGAAGACACCACTCACGACAAACCCAAATCACATTTGATATTCAATACAAGGCTCTGAATAGAAAATATATCGGCTTATATTCAATATCAAATTCTGCGATTAACAAATGTCGTATTGGAAATAATGATATAAATATATATCTTTCAAATTTCCATAACAACACCTGTATAATCACGAATTCTAACATCGAAATATTCCGAAGACAATTTCGATTCAAATCCACTCCAATGCAATCATTGGAAATTCTGGTTATTTTCAAAACCATTTTTAAATTCAATTTATTTATTTAAAAATAAATAGAATTATAATTCTAGTTCAAAACTAGTTCATTTCGATAAAAATCTATTTTTATCTTTTCAAATATGGAGTTTTTTATCCCAATTCTTTCTAAATCATTTCTTATGATTTTACACAAATTATTACTATTTTTAATAATTTTATCAAGGCCCGTACATTCGATTTCCACCAATGGCCATCGAACTGCACTTACAGCGACCTTTTTCAAATTTGATTTGGACATAATTCCAAATCCAACCGTTAGATTTCTAATTTCTAATATTCGTTATAAAGCTCTTTTCGATACGAACCCAACGGTTCCGGTTTTAGGAGAATCCGACGGTCGGATCTCCCGTAATGTCCGTTTGAAATAAATGGTCGAAATTCACGAACTGCCACGGTGCGGCGCGTTCTATTCAGGCCATTATATTATATATATAATATATATAATATATATTTCGTCGATTTCTATTTATAACGAATTTTATAAATAGTTTTGAATTCGTTTCAAAAACCATTTCAACTTCCATTTCAATTCAAATCAAAATTGAATTCTTCTTTATAAATTCGTTTTAAAATTCATTTCTATTCAATTCAAATTTCAATTCAATTTCAATTCATTTCAATTCGCTTTCAATTTAATTTGAATTCGTTTTCAATTCAATCCAATTTCAAAGTCGTTTTCTATTCGATTCAATTCAAATTGGTTTTCTATTCAATTCAATTCAAATTGGTTTTCTATTCAATTCAAATTCAATTCATTTTCTATTCAATTCAAATTCAATTCATTTTCTATTTGAATCAAATTCGTTGTATATTCAATTGAAATCAAATTTGTTTTATATTCAATTCAATTCGAAATTGTTTTCAATTCAATTCATTTCGAAATCGTTTTCTATTCGATTCATTTCGAAATCGTTCACGTCAAAATGGCATAAATCTAATCAACACGGCTTCATATATTTCTATTTTCAAATATTCTATTTCAAATATTTCTTTTTCAAAATAGTTGTTATTATCAAAATATTTCGTTCAACACATGACTAATCTCAACGGATGAGTACTGTCAACACATGAACCTTTATTTTATATTGATAAAGATGTAAATTTTATTACTAAAATATTTCGTTCAACACATGACTAATCTCAACGGATGAGTACTGTCAACACATGAACCTTTATTTTATATTGATAAAGATGTAAATTTTATTACTAAAATATTTCGTTCAACACATGACTAATCTCAACGGATGAGTACTGTCAACACATGAACCTTTATTTTATATTGATAAAGATGTAAATTTTATTACTAAAAATATTTCGTTCAACACATGACTAATCTCAACGGATGAGTACTGTCAACACATGAACCTTCATTTTATTATATTCTTTATTTTCTAAATTGGAATGAGGCCCAATCAATCACCATATAATATTAATTATATGGATTTTCATACATCACACGTATATAATAGCATTGAAAAATAATCAACCATCAACCAAAGTGCACTACACTGTATAAGCATCAAATATAGATATCTAACGCTTATAACAGCCTGTCAATCAATCGATCGACATATTTAATCAATCAGGATGAGTGAACTTCAAATTTCATCCCAACACCCGTGTGGGGTTTCAAACAATCAAACACATATTTTATTTGTGCAGTTGGGCGATGTGTAAAATTTATCGTCCCAATCAATGTCCTTCAAATAGGTGTGCATAAACAAACCGTCCGGTTTGTAAATGAATATTTATTTATTCACATTCACTATATTCATATTCACGTTAAAAATTATATATTTTTAACGATAAAACATTTTATTCAACCTATGAAAATATTCTATTCAGTTCATTTATTAAATAAAATGATATTTTTATTTTCTAACATATTTTAGAAAATTTCGGCGGCATAACGGCACGATACTAGAAACGGGACGAGGCCTAGCCTTGTCCCTGGTCTAGTGAAGGCCCACGCCATTCACACATCAATCAAATCCCTTCATTTCACCACACAGTTCAATTTCAATCAAATGATCTAACTAATTTTTGCAATCAAACAAACAAGTCCATGGTCTGTGGACGATTGTGTCGGGTGCTACTAAACACCGTCTGCATCCTAATGTATATATATATATATATATAACTAGAAAAAGAAATTGAAGAGTGAGGAGTTCTCACCGATAGCTATCCTAACTCCACGGCACTTCTAATGCAGGAAATCTTCACTGTTCTTGCCTCTTGTCACTTTCGTTGCCCGTATTCTCTACATATGTAAAAATCAAATTTTTACTTCGATGTTCAATATATAAAAATCACATTTTTACTTCGATGTTCAATATATAAAAATCACATTTTTACTTCGATGTTCAATATATAAAAATCACATTTTTACTTCGATGTACAATATATAAAAATCACATTTTTACTTCGCTATTCAATATATAAAAATCGAATTTTTACTTCGCTATTCAATATATAAAAATCGAATTTTTAAACCCAGGCTATTTTTATTTTAAAAAAAAACCTTTTATATTTTTAAAGCTCCTTGCTTTTATATTTTTAAAATCATATCCTTTTTCTATTTTTAAAAACAAAGCCTTCTTCTATTTTTAAAAACAAAGCCTTCTTCTATATTTTTAAAACAAAATCTTCTTCTATATTTTTAAAACAAAATCTTCTTCTATATTTTTAAAACAAAATCTTCTTCTATATTTTTAAAACAAAATCTTCTTCTATATTTTTAAAACAAAATCTTCTACTATATTTTTATATTTTTCAAAGTAAAGTATTTTATATTTTTCAAAGTTTTTTTTATATATAATCCAAAACCAGATTTTTAAACATGCAATATAATTAATTGAAATAAATTGTTAATCAATTACCTTGATTAGCAGATAATTACTTCATTAGGGATTTTAAACCCTTCGTTCTCTTCCTGGTTCGATCGAACCCATTGTCGCTCGGAGAAACAGGTAGCCGCCACCACTTCTAAGCTTCGGATGATGATCAGACCTCACGCCCCTGCGCGGCTTCGGATGCGCCACCACTGACCGGAGTTGGGGCACACTTGCGCCTCCCATGAACCCTAGAATCGCCAGCAACCGAACCCGCTTCCAGCTCGAAATCCAACCCATCCATGCCACGAAATTCAATCACCACCGTTGAGGAGATGGGGCTCTCGATCTTCTCCAATTTCCTCATTAAAGGTTTTGAAACTTACTGATCCGAATTGAAGAAAAGAGGGGGAAGAGAATCGAACAAAATTCGTCGTTCGATTTGGATGAAAGGAGGCTCAGAGAAAATGACGAGATTTAGGGTTTAGATTTAGTTTTATATATATATTTTTTATAATATTTTAATTCTTTCATTTCTTTTTAATGAAACTTCATGCATCGGACTCCAAATCGAACCAAATGTATGTCGCCCCCAGCCAAATACCCCCATTCCAAACACAATGGGATATGTATCGTAGCCTGATTCGACTGTTTCGACAGGTTTTCGTCAAAAATAAAGTATAAATCAGTATATATTTAATTTTAACGCACATTTCAAATTACCGGGGCCACATACTGACTCGAAAAATTCTAGAAAAATATTTCTAGCTTCGTATTGTTGATACGGTCTTAACAAAACTAGTTTCGTCAAATTCTGAGACCGTTGGAAAAATGGCCATTTTCCAGTCGATTAAAATCAACTGAAACTGGTCAAACGCGTTTTCCTTTGCCACGCTCACATATTGATTCGAAAAATTATGAAATTTGAAACCTAGCAATAATTTTACATCACGGACCCAACAAAAGTGGTTTCGTCGAAAACGAAGGTCGTTTGCAAAATTTCCATTTTTAAGGGCCTGAATTCCATAGTGACTATTCAGAATTTTCAACTGGACATATCTTTTGATTCCCGCTATGAAACTTCGATTGGTCGGATTCGTTGGAAAGATATTATCAATTAGATCCTAATGTTTTTGGTTTCACTAAAATCCGGATTGTTTTGCACACGGTACATTCAATTGAATTTTGAAATCGAATTATCGAACTACCGCGCCATTTTCAATTCCGTTTATAATTATATATAAATATTTATATTCTAACGACGACGTATATAATATATACGTTCGAATTCTATTCAAAATAAATTTTCTCGTCAATATTATTTAAAATAATTCATTTTAAATATTAAAATTCGCTAAAATTGCCAAAATAAAAATTTTAAACTGGCCCCGATTTTCCGGGTTATTACAATCTCCCCCACTTAAAACTTTTCGTCCCCGAAAAGGAACAAAGTCGAAAGTGGTTTGATTATTCAACTCTACGTTCGATCTGACTTGCATTCTTTAACTTTTCAGTTTCTGAGAATTCTCAAATTTTCAAAAATTTGGCTAACACCCTAAATTTTCGAAAAATTTCGCCATAACCTCCCCTGCACCGGGAGCATCGGGGAATTTCAAATAGCTTCCCCGGTCCTTCTAATCTCAAAAAAGAAAAAGAAAAAGCCAAGCGGCTAGCCAATAGGCTCATAAAATCATCATAACCCAAACAAAACAGTAAATTATGTAGCAAATATGTACCTATTTGTCGGGCAAACAAATTTTATTCTTCGGCTCTAGCCTCCTTGCTATGACATGTTCAATGTAAGTATATGTATATGCAAGCAAATGCGACCAATTTTCAATACAGTTCAATATTTGGTTCAATTAGGCATAATGGTTCAAAATTATCAAACAATTAAACAAACAACACAAACATCAATCAATTAGTTGATTAGAGTTTTCAAATTCATAACTTTGATACATAGTCAGAAATCAGATTTTTGATGCCAAATCACAACAATAGGCCCTATCTAATTTTGGTTCTCACACCAGTCAATAGGAAATATATAGATATCACACCTTCGAAACACGAATACCAATTCTGATTATGTTCGAACTATCATCAGAATCATCTCCGGGCGACTAAAGTGTGATTCTATATCTATCCAGTATATTAAAACTTCAAATACACGTTTGCAAGGTGTATATGCAAAATCTTTATATACTGGACTGTCCTAATCAATATGAAATAAATAATCAAATACGAATAGTTGATTTAGATTTTCAAAAAAAAAATGTTTTCATTTTAAAAATATACTCTTCACACTCGTTCTAGGATACTACTGATTCTATCTCTAACGAGTCATTCTAATTGGATATTACTAATCCAATATCTGATGAATTCTTTCGTGTGGTTCTAATGTGTCTTGTTCTCGAGCTCTGTAAACCAAAGCTCTGATACCAACTGTGACGGCAAGGAATTTCGCTCGGTCCGAACCAGTCGCTAAACCGACCCAGACCGTTCGAAACGCCCTATCGTTTGAGAACACGACAAAACAGAACGCATACAAAAGAACGTTTCATTGTATATTACAACAATGCATCAGATTACAAGAATATACAAAGTATGAATAAATATTACACAGAAATATTAGAGATTTAAATTACATTTAAATACATCGCAGCGGAAAATAATACAATACACAACTAGAAGGAGATATACGGATACAAAGCTTTCCGGATATCATTCCAGCTGTAAACCAGGATCCTATGAATATAAATCTGCAAAACCAAAACTACTAGCTGCCCGTGTGGAAAATAGGGGCACCCAGAGTTTAGGTTAAAATAATAAACTCCAGGTCAGTCATGTAACTGGTGTGAGAACTAAAACAGTTATTAATCTTTATTTTAAAGTTAGGTGAATCAAGGGACCACGCCGTATAACACGGAACGGGTTTCCTCCCAAGAATACCAGTGCATAAAACAAACAGCGTAATGCTAAATAAAGAAAAATGAAGCTGTTATAAGACCCATGTCCTATCACACAATGCAACGCAAGCCGGGGGATAGGGTTTTCCCTTATAACATCCAAAGGATGCTTGATACGTTTAAAACAAATCATTTGATACTATTATCAGTGTATAGTGTATAAAACAATCTTCAAATCACAAGTATTAATCATAGGCGACATGAGCGTCCCATGCCACTATGTCGCCATATATAGGTTTACAATCAAAACCGCAATGTCGTATTGGAAGTTGGGTTATCATTTATGGTATGAACCAAGGCTAGGGGCAAGATCCTCACCGATTCGAGACGCTCTAGCCCGTGTCTCAGGAACAGCCGCAACTGCCCCATGGATCATCAGGGCCGGTCCACCGATGTGGATTATTATGCCTAAACACTGCGTTTCCCCGCCCTTTGGGTTGTAAGCCTGGCCCGTCAGCCGACCAGAAGCATCGGCCGAAACCGATATCACGAGGCGCCTCGCTTTTCAGCAAGTAATAATAAGCAACATCCACATGAGTCAAACTCATCAGCCAGTTCAAGCACTGACGCCACTCCTAACTAGAAAGAAACGCATGCCCTCCCTGAGGTCCGTCTCCCGTTTTTGGTTCATACCGGATGTGAAACTCGCGAAGTAAACATTACACAAAGCTACGCCACAAAGGCCGTGCTTCGATCATCATCCCCAAGAATTTTCTTTTCAACAGAAGACTTGATCATTTGCCACTTAGGCATGCCACACAGGCAATTCACTCCATGCGATTGATATCCATCAATATATAACCCCTGAGCTCGTACGTTTCAGAGAAGGGCGTTAAGCAAGAGAATAAATTCTCCGCTGCCAAACCGATATATATTTAATAGAGATCAATCACACGGACTAAAATCCAATGTCAGACACACAGTCCATTTACAAGTCCGTTCTGGGGCTGAACGAAACCGGAGGCACCTAGTACCCCGCATATCCATCGATCTCTAAGTACGTCTGGACGATCACTAACTGTTTCCATCTTCTTGGGTGTACAGCCCAATCAAGATAATCAGTAATTACCCAAACAACGTGAAGACCTCCGGTCTTCGACCATCGTCTTCATCTTCGACTTATCGTCGTATCAGTTATTCAGAATGGGATAAACCCGGTCTTTCCGAATAACTCGCGTATATTTTAAATAAGTGTTACACAAACACAACATACGCCTCATTCCAATTCATCAGTCACTAACCGTAAATTAATCAAGAGAATAATTCCCCAAATATTAACCCCGAAGGCCGAAACCAACATCAGATCAATATTCAGAAAACCATCCTACTTGGCTAACCGACAGTAAGTTTCTAATTTCACATTCATAGGGAAACATTCCCATTAATTTTATCCAAGATGTATTCCTTGAATTTATTCTTTAATCTTCTTTTGAATTTCGATTCAACTAGTCGAGATTAACGAACCTTACCGAAGTAATCATTGGTTTTAATTTCCCAGTCCCAACCTATTCATCCCATGAAGTAAAACTGGTGATACTTCATATCTAACACCACGGTGTTATCGGTAAATTCAATTACCATTTCACGTTTAAATCCAATTAAAGATTTAACTATCGCCTGGAGCAAAACTGGTGCTACTCCATTCTCGGTCATTTCAATCTAATTAAAGATTCATTAAAACTCCACTTAGTTTTAATCTTTGACTGGGTTAAAGAATCCATGTCATTTAAAACACGATTCACGGTAAACCCAAAATCACCTTCCATTAATTATCGGGTTAAAGAACGAGTGTTATTTAAAACACCGTCCACGATAAACCCAAAAATCAATATCGATTCAATCCCAATTAAATATTATTTAATTGGTACACTTCATTAAATCTAAAATAAAAGATTTAATCTTTTCTCAACTGGGTTCAAGAACAGTGTTAGTGAAGACACCACTCACGACAAACCCAAATCACATTTGATATTCAATACAAGGCTCTAAATAGAAAATATATCGGCTTATATTCAATATCAAATTCTGCGATTAACAAATGTCGTATTGGAAATAATGATATAAATATATATCTTTCAAATTTCCATAACAACACCTGTATAATCACGAATTCTAACATCGAAATATTCCGAAGACAATTTCGATTCAAATCCACTCCAATGCAATCATTGGAAATTCTGGTTATTTTCAAAACCATTTTTAAATTCAATTTATTTATTTAAAAATAAATAGAATTATAATTCTAGTTCAAAACTAGTTCATTTCGATAAAAATCTATTTTTATCTTTTCAAATATGGAGTTTTTTATCCCAATTCCTTCTAAATCATTTCTTATGATTTTACACAAATTATTACTATTTTTAATAATTTTATCAAGGCCCGTACATTCGATTTCCACCAATGGCCATCGAACTGCACTTACAGCGACCTTTTTCAAATTTGATTTGGACATAATTCCAAATCCAACCGTTAGATTTCTAATTTCTAATATTCGTTATAAAGCTCTTTTCGATACGAACCCAACGGTTCCGGTTTTAGGAGAATCCGATGGTCGGATCTCCCGTAATGTCCGTTTGAAATAAATGGTCGAAATTCACGAACTGCCACGGTGCGGCGCGTTCTATTCAGGCCATTATATTATATATATAATATATATAATATATATTTCGTCGATTTCTATTTATAACGAATTTTATAAATAGTTTTGAATTCGTTTCAAAAACCATTTTAACTTCCATTTCAATTCAAATCAAAATTGAATTCTTCTTTATAAATTCGTTTTAAAATTCATTTCTATTCAATTCAAATTTCAATTCAATTTGAATTCATTTCAATTCGCTTTCAATTTAATTTGAATTCGTTTTCAATTCAATCCAATTTCAAAGTCGTTTTCTATTCGATTCAATTCAAATTGGTTTTCTATTCAATTCAATTCAAATTGGTTTTCTATTCAATTCAAATTCAATTCATTTTCTATTCAATTCAAATTCAATTCATTTTCTATTTGAATCAAATTCGTTGTATATTCAATTGAAATCAAATTTGTTTTATATTCAATTCAATTCGAAATCGTTTTCAATTCAATTCATTTCGAAATCGTTTTCTATTCGATTCATTTCGAAATCGTTCACGTCAAAATGGCGTAAATCTAATCAACACAGCTTCATATATTTCTATTTTCAAATATTCTATTTCAAATATTTCTTTTTCAAAATAGTTGTTATTATCAAAATATTTCATTCAACACATGACTAATCTCAACGGATGAGTACTGTCAACACATGAACCTTTATTTTATATTGATAAAGATGTAAATTTTATTACTAAAATATTTCGTTCAACACATGACTAATCTCAACGGATGAGTACTGTCAACACATGAACCTTTATTTTATATTGATAAAGATGTAAATTTTATTACTAAAATATTTCGTTCAACACATGACTAATCTCAACGGATGAGTACTGTCAACACATGAACCTTTATTTTATAATATTCTTTATTTTCTAAATTGGAATGAGGCCCAATCAATCACCATATAATATTAATTATAGAGATTTTCATACATCACACGTATATAATAGCATTGAAAAATAATCAACCATCAACCAAAGTGCACTACACTGTATAAGCATCAAATATAGATATCTAACGCTTATAACAGCCTATCAATCAATCGATCGACATATTTAATCAATCAGGATGAGTGAACTTCAAATTTCATCACAACACCCGTGTGGGGTTTCAAACAATCAAACACATATTTTATTTGTGCAGTTGGGCGATGTGTAAAATTTATCGTCCCAATCAATGTCCTTCAAATAGGTGTGCATAAACAAACCGTCCGGTTTGTAAATGAATATTTATTTATTCACATTCACTATATTCATATTCACGTTAAAAATTATATATTTTTAACGATAAAACATTTTATTCAACCTATGAAAATATTCTATTCAGTTCATTTATTCAATAAAATGATATTTTTATTTTCTAACATATTTTAGAAAATTTCGGCGGCATAACGGCACGATACTAGAAACGGGACGAGGCCTAGCCTTGTCCCCGGTCTAGTGAAGGCCCACGCCATTCACACATCAATCAAATCCATTCATTTCACCACACAGTTCAATTTCAATCAAATGATCTAACTAATTTTTGCAATCAAACAAACAAGTCCATGGTCTGTGGACGATTGTGTCGGGTGCTACTAAACACCGTCTGCATCCTAGTGTGTATATATATATATATATAACTAGAAAAAGAAATTGAAGAGTGAGGAGTTCTCACCGATAGCTATCCTAACTCCACGGCACTTCTAATGTAGGAAATCTTCACTGTTCTTGCCTCTTGTCACTTTCGTTGCCCGTATTCTCTACATATGTAAAAATCAAATTTTTACTTCGATGTTCAATATATAAAAATCACATTTTTACTTCGATGTTCAATATATAAAAATCACATTTTTACTTCGATGTTCAATATATAAAAATCACATTTTTACTTCGATGTTCAATATATAAAAATCGAATTTTTACTTCGCTATTCAATATATAAAAATCGAATTTTTAAACCCAGGCTATTTTTATTTTAAAAAAAAACTTTTATATTTTTAAAGCTCCTTGCTTTTATATTTTTAAAATCATATCCTATTTCTATTTTTAAAAACAAAGCCTTCTTCTATTTTTAAAAACAAAGGCTTCTTCTATATTTTTAAAACAAAATCTTCTTCTATATTTTTAAAACAAAATCTTCTTCTATATTTTTAAAACAAAATCTTCTTCTATATTTTTAAAACAAAATCTTCTTCTATATTTTTAAAACAAAATCTTCTTCTATATTTTTAAAACAAAATCTTCTACTATATTTTTAAAACAAAATCTTCTACTATATTTTTATATTTTTCAAAGTAAAGTATTTTATATTTTTCAAAGTTTTTTTTTATATAATCCAAAACCAGATTTTTAAACATGCAATATAATTAATTGAAATAAATTGTTAACCAACTACCTTGATTAGCAGATAATTACTTCATTAGGGATTTTAAACCATTCGTTCTCTTCCTGGTTCGATCGAACCCATCGTCGCTCGGAGAAACAGGTAGCCGCCACCACTTCTAAGCTTTGGATGATGATCAGACCCCACGCCCCTGTGCGGCTTCGGATGCGCCACCACTGACCGGAGTTGGGGCACACTCGCGCCTCCCATGAACCCTAGAATCGCCAGCAACCAAACCCGCTTCCAGCTCGAAATCCAACCCATCCATGCCACGATATTCAATCACCACCGTTGAGGAGATGGGGCTCTCGATCTTCTCCAATTTCCTCATTAAAGGTTTTGAAACTTACTGATCCGAATTGAAGAAAAGAGGGGGAAGAGAATCGAACAAAACTCGTCGTTCGATTTGGATGAAAGGCGGCTCAGAGAAAATGATGAGATTTAGGGTTTAGATTTAGTTTTATATATATATTTTTTATATAATATTTTAGTTCTTTTATTTCTTTTTAATGAAACTTCATGCATCGGACTCCAAATCGAACAAAATGTATGTCGCCCCCAGCCAAATACCCCTATTCCGAACACAATGGGATATGTATCGTTGCCTGATTCGACTGTTTCGACAGGTTTCCGTCAAAAATAAAGTATAAATCAGTATATATTTAATTTTAACGCACATGTCAAATTACCGGGGCCACATACTGACTCGAAAAATTCTAGAAAAATATTTCTAGCTTCGCATTGATGATACGGTCCTAACAAAACTAGTTTCGTCGAATTCTGAGACCGTTGGAAAAATGGCCATTTTCCAGTCGATTAAAATCAACTGAAACTGGTCAAATGTGTTTTCCTTTGCCACGCTCACATATTGATTCAAAAAATTATGAAATTTGAAACCTAGTAATAATTTTACATCACGGACCCAACAAAAGTGGTTTCGTCGAAAACGAAGGTCGTTTGCAAAATTTCCATTTTTAAGGGCCTGAATTCCATAGCGACTATTCAGAATTTTCAACTGGACATATCTTTTGATTCCCGCTATGAAACTTCGATTGGTCGGATTCGTTGGAAAGATATTATCAATTAGATCCTAATGTTTTTGGTTTCACTAAAATCCGGATTGTTTTGCACCCGGTACATTCAATTGAATTTTGAAATCGAATTATCGAACTACCGCGCCATTTTCAATTCCATTTATAATTATATATAAATATTTATATTCTAACGACGACGTATATAATATATACGTTCGAATTCTATTCAAAATAAATTTTCTCGTCAATATTATTTAAAATAATTCATTTTAAATATTCAAAATTCGCTAAAATTGCCAAAATAAAAATTTTAAACTGGCCCCGATTTTCCGGGTTATTACAATGACTGACCCGTTATTTGTTTCCACCTTTACAAACTTGGATGCCCTCTTCTCTACACGAGCAGTCGAGTAGTTTGTCTACAGGTTCTTATCTCAACAGGATTCTAGATTGAAGCCTAAAGCTGTGTCCAGAGCATTAAAGTCTTCCGCTGTGTATTGTATTTAATTTATTGTAATTTATCTTCCGCTGTAATTTTATTCAATATACTTTGATATGTTCTGTACTCTGATGTAACATTATTATGATGTTTATAAAAGTCTGTTGTTATTGTTCTGATGTTGTTGTATTTCCAGAGTTATTCAGGTTTTGAACGGTCTTGGTCGATTTTGCGATCGATCGGGTCGATCGAAACCCGGACCGTTACAGTTGGTATCAGAGCTGGTTGCTTAATTGGTACAGATGATAGGGGGTTCTCGCTTCGCGTTTGGTGGCGAACGGGAGACTCTTACCCCTACATCTCCCGACAATGTGGGTTGGTCGAGTCGAGAGGCTGGCCGTAAAAGCAGTTCTGAGGTATCTCTGTAAGCCACGGTGGGTGGTTAGCCCACTGCCTTGGGTCATTACAAATTCTTTCGTTCGGTTCTAATGTGTCTTGGTCTCGTGCTTTGTAAACCTAAGCTCCGATATCACCTATCACGATCTACACTTCCCCAATCTCTCAAGAAACGGAGGAGCACAGATTGTGTTGAGAACACGACGCATCAGAACACAAACATGAGAACATTTCATTGCTGTTACAACAATTTACATCAGAGTACAAGATATCAAAGTACATATAAATAATATACAACGGAAAAAAAATGAAAGATTTAAAATACATAAATTAAAAATGTATGAATACAATGTATAGCAGAAATACATCAACTAAAATGCAACAGAAGGAAATACACGGATACAAATCTTTCCGAATATAGCTCCAGTTGTAATCCAATATCCTATGAAAGGAAATATCTGCAAATCTAAAACTACTAGCTACCCATGTGGAAAATATGGGCATCTAGAGTTTAGGTAGAAACAATAAACTCCGTGTCAGCCATGGGACTGGTGTGATAACTTAAAACAGTTATTAAACTTTACTTCAAAGTAAGGTAATTCTTAGGACCACGCCGTATGTCACGGAATAGGTTTACTCCCATGAGTACTGGTTTATATTCATAAAACAATGCAATGCTTTTTGAAAACTAAAGCTATTATAAGACTCATGTCCCATCACATAATGCAACGCAAGCCGGAGGATAGAGTTTTCCCTTATAATAGCCAAACATGCTCAATACGTTATAAAACAAATCATTTTGATATTACTATAAGTGCATAGTGTCAAAAAAACTTTAAATATAAATGTATCAATCCTAAACGACATAGGTACCATATATTATGTCGTCATACATAGGTTTACAATTAAAACCGAAAAGTCGCATATTGGAAATTGGATTTCCATCATGAGTCAAGGCGAGGGATGTCTCCTTTTTGAGACACTCAAGAAAATGCCTCATTAATCACACTCTAGTGAGCCCTTAGATATTCAGGGCCGGTCCTCTCTTACTTTTAAGGATTGGTTATTCCCGAACATACGTTTCCCGGTCCTATAGGACCTATGTCTGAGCCTTTTAATCGGCTCAATATACGAGGCGCCTCATAATCCATCATCCACATAAGTAAAAATGTCTGGGCTCCATAACATGAAACCACTTCTAGCTAGAAAGAAATGCATGCACTCCCTGCAGTCACTATCCCATTTTTGACTCATACCAGGGTGTGAGGCTCGCGAATTAATAATATACAGAAAGCTATGCTACTTAAAGTCGTGCTTTGATCATCATCCACAAAACCCTGCTTTTCAACAAAAGCCTTGATCATTTGCATCTTAATATGCCACATTGCCAATTTATGCCATACAACTGATATCTATCAATATATAACCTCTAAGCTCGTACGTTTGAGAGAAAGGTGTTAAGCAAGAGAATAAATTCTCTGCCATCAAACAATTATATATTTAATAGAAATCAACCAATATAGAACGAAATACAATGTTAGACGTAGTCCATTTACAAGTTTGTTCTGGGTCTGAATGAAACCGAAGGAACCTTATTCCTCGTCCTATATGTCTAATACATGAGAGAGGTCCTCGCATATTCGATCGATCTCCAAGTACGTCTGGATGATCACCACTTATTACCTCGTCTTGGGTGTACAGCCTAATTAAGACATTAGGAATCATCCAAACGATGTGAAGATCTCCGGTCTTTAACCACCGTCTTCATATCTTCAACTTTTAGTCGTCGTAATAGTTATTCAGAGTGGGTTAAACCCGGTCTTTTCGAATAACTTCCATAACTTTAAAATCAAGTGCTATAAAAAGACATCTTACGCCTCATTCCAATCCAAAATATTCTTTTATTAAAATATTCATTACATTGGGGAATATTCGCGTAAATCTTATCAAGATTTATTTCATTTAAACTTCCTGTTTAAATCTTTCTTTTTAAAACCATTGCAAAAGATTATGTATTATCTTTTTGCAAAATTTAAACCTAATTTAAGGTTTATCAAATCATTCTGGATTATCGAGCCTTACCAAAGTAATCATAATTTTATTATCCCAATACCAGCCTGTCCATCTCATGAAGCAAAACTGGTAGTACTTCATATCTAACACCCATTGTGTTATCAGTAAAATAAATTACCATTGTACATTTCAAATCTAATTAGAGCTTTAACTATCACATGGAGTAAAACTAGTAGTACTCCATATCTAACACCCATTGTGTTATCGGTAAAATAAATTACCATTTTAACGTTCAAATCTAATTTAAGATTTAAATGTCGCATGGAGTAAAACTGGTGGTACTCCATTCTCGAACATTTCTTGAATTTGGTAAATTTAATTACCTTATTCATATCTCAATCTAATTAAATATTCGTTAAAAATCTACTTAGTTTTAATCTCAAAAATCATTACTTAATGATTTTTCAACTTCAGGAAAATTAATCATGTCTTTAACTGGGTTAAAGAACCAATGTTGCTTAAAACATAGTTAACGGTAAACCCAATCATCTTCCATCAAGATGGAATCTTCACAGAAATCATAGCAGTATATAATCGATATAAATTTCCATATCCGGCTAATACTATAAATGGAATAATGGAAAGGCCTTTTTAAATTCCATAAATAGTAAATGCCTTCTTTCACAGAAGCTCACCTCGATTATCACTAAATCGAATTCCACTTTCTTTTATTAAAATTAAAAACTTACTCAGGAAAATTTCCATTAAATCTTAGAATTAATATTTATAAATTCCAAATCATAACTTCATTGTTAATCGGGTTTAAGAACTAATGTTGTTTAAAACATTGTTCACAATCAACAGAAAACCGGCTTCCATTTAATTCCAGTTATATTTATTAATTGGAAAACTTCCTTAAATCTTAGTTAAAAGATTTATTCTTTTCACAGCTGGGTTTAAGAACAATGTTATTAAAGGCACCATTCACGACAAACCCAAAATCCAAGTTGATATTAGATACAAGGCTCTAAATCGAAATCATATCGACTTATATTCGATATCAAATTCTGAGACCAACAAATATCGTATTGGGAATAACAATATCTATATCTTCCAAATTCCTCAACAATATCCAAATAATCACGGAATCCAATATCAAAATATTCTGAAGATTATTTCCATTCAAATCCATTCCATTTCATATATCGGAAAACTCTAGTTAGATTAAAACAACTTCAATTTCTTTCAGTTCTTTATTCTAGTTGTTAGATAGTTCGTTTAGATAAAAATATCCTTTATCTTTACAAATATGGAATATTTTATCCAAAATCTATTCAAATCATTTATCATGATTTTACATAATGTATTCGTGTCCATCCGGAATCAGACATCAAAATCATATTTTGATCTTCACCAAAAATTATGTTAAAATATTAGTTAACTCTGAATTGGAATTAGACTCAATCAATTACCATATAATTTTATTTATATGGATTCTATACATCGCATGTATTCAAAAATAGTGATAAACAATTGTTAAACATTCAGTTCACATCTAGAGTGCAATTTTCAGCTGTGTAAACATTAAACAATTAAATAACGCTTATAATTGTCTGTCAATTAATCGGTTGACCTAAAACTAAACACAATGGAGATGTGTGAAGTTATTATCATACCCATACCCGAGCGGGGTTTCAATCAACATCCAATGATTATTATTTGCATACTTGGGCAATGTATAAAATTATCGTCCAATGCACGTGTGGGGTTTAATTCGCAATCCGTGTGAATTTATCTATGGTTTAATAATAATAGCATTAAAGCTATAAACATCCATAATCATCAAAAAATATTGCAATCACAGGCAATAAGTATATACTCAGTTATAGAAATAAATAACTGTACAATATTTTGAGTGAGATAGTTCTCACCATTGGTTTCAACTCCGTCAGTCTTCGATTGACGGTTCTAGTGTCGTTAAATAACAATGAGCATTCGATTGTTTACATCGGTTGTTTTTCTCCACTAAGAATTTCCATGAGCTCCAAATCACTCCAAATTGGTTTCATTGCAAAGCTCTTGGCGATATGGTTCCAATGCACCTGGTTTCACTGAATTTTGAGTTCATATGAAAAAGTTATGATCATTTAAAGTAAAACAATTTTTTTAATTTTCTTTGGTTGGTTGTTAACAACCAAAATTTGCTCATAATTTTGGTTGTTTACAACTGATATTTGGTCAATATTTCGGTTGTTTACAACCGAGCAGACTGTTAAACTCCAAATATTTGCAATATCATATTTAAAATGATACTTGCTAATTCCCAAAGGCCTATGATGTTATATACATGCAAATGAAGCTTCTATAACTCGCTGAAGCAACTCATAACACCAAACTCAAATGCACAACATTAATACAAGAAATTTGCTATGATTTTGATTATAAATTTCAAAATGGGCAAATTTTATAACCAATGCAATCAAATGCAATGTAAGCAAACTGTGAAGTCTAAGAACTTTTTCGGGGCGACAATGGAGCTTCACAAGACACCAAATAAACTAGTAGCTTATGAATTAGATTGCATAGATAATTCTAATCATATATTTCCAATTTAATGAAACACGTATATATGAAGTCGACTAAGTTTCAATCCAACTCACTAGCACATGAAAACTCAAATGAACTCTAAACTACACTCCTACAAGTTATAAGCTTGTGGCATAAATGTGGGTTCATAAATAACTCACAAAGCTCTCGCCTTTGATCTTAATATGGAAGAATAAGGCGCATAACCAAGCTACAACACTCTCTCTTCCAATATAGCACACAAAACTTCAATCTACACATGACTAAACAAATTTTCTTATGAATTAGGTTTAGGAAATCTCAAAAATAGAAGAGGAATTGAGTTGGAGAAGATGGAGGAGCTTACCTAAGCCTCTACACTTGATTTGCACTTGATTTCAACAATAATTGGAGCTTCAAGATCAAGATAAGGATTAGGGAATTTTAATTTCCCATTACCTCTCCCATTTTTCTATTTTTGGCTAAGTGTTAGAATGAATGAAGAGAAGAGGGGGTCAATGGTTATATGGAGTGGCTAGGTTTAGCCAAACCAAGACCCAACCTAGATGCCAAATCTCCGAAGCTCGGAATATATCGAAGTTTTTACTTTTCGATCACCTAAACGACATTTCGAACTAAATGGAAGTGGTTTCGAGTCCAAATTCGTCCATATGCAAAAGTGATATTTGGTCTAAGATCCAATGAAAAAGACCAAAATTTCTCCAATTCCAAAGGTATCGATGTTTATAGTTTTCGAACATGCAAATCGCATTCTGAACTCAATGGAAGTGGTTTTGTGTCCAAATTCATCCGTATGCAAAATGTGAATTTTCTACATGCTATATATACCTTTTAAAAAAATATTTAAATTCCATAGAGACTATTCAAAGTTTTAAGACATAGCTTACAATTTATAAAATGAAATCTCAATTTCTTACATTCATTAGAAAATTACAATTCAAATTCCAATGTTTCTTGTTTTATCAAATTCTGACTTATATTGAATTCTATATATTCATTCGAAGTTTAAAATCAAATTTTCAAACTACCGCGCCATTTCGAGTTCGTTTTATTTAAATTTTAAATTTATACATTCTAACTTCAATTAAAATAAATTTAATCGTTTATTCTCAAAATAACTCATCTAAAATATTTAATTTCTATGAAAATCATTTTAAAATAAATTCCAAAAATACGGGTTGTTACAATTAAATTCATACTCAAAAGGCAAGAAAGTACAAACGAACCAGGATTTTCATTAGTCCATGATTATTGAAGATGATCATAAGTGTTATGGTATATTCAATGCATGTATTGATCGATTGCTAGGTTTTGTTATATGGATGTTATGGTCGCTCTCTTTTGGTTAGGTTGTCACATTTAGGTATTATGGAGAGGGGGTAATAGACATACTTTTCACATCTATTTTGTTTTGCCTGTTGTAAAAGATGCCCATTACAACCTTTCTTTTTTTCCAGTTGTAATAGATGCCTATTTTTAACAACTATTATTTTTTGCAACTTGTATAACTTTTTTTATTTACCATTTCTAATAGATGCGTATTTTTAATAATTAATATTCAGTTATGACTAAAAAAGGTAACAATTAATAATAACTATTATTGATAAGTAAAATTTAATATTTTAATAAAAATTAATTCTTAATAAATCCATATATATTTATTATAAATTCCTACTTATTAGTTCTAACATATAACAATTAATTTTATGCATTTTGGTGAAACTTTGGTTAAGATCAATTAAAAGTTAGCTATCAAGAAAAGTTAGCGCAACAAGATGAAATTTAGGAGGGAAATGCGAAATTTTGGCTCTAAAGTAAATGTCGACTTTTATTTCTAGTCCCTCACGCAGGCTGACTTCTCCTTACTCTTCCCTAAATCTAGATCGACCCTCAATTCTTTCTTCCTCAAACAAACTGCACCTCAAAAACTCCAACCTCTACTATTGAATATTGATGGATACACTTACTTAGCGATTTGAAGATGATGGAGCCGAACCACGATTTTCTTTCGCCTATCTGTAACCGTTGACTATTAATGCCTTAGAGCGCTCTGCTTGGTTTTAATTTTTGATGGTCCTATCGAATTGTGACTTCTCCGATTGCCAGAATTCGCTGCTACTTTCTTCTAATCACAATCCTTGAGTTCCTAATCCTCGATTTGAGTGTCCATAAAATCAGGTGCGACATTATGCTTGTTCATGTGGGGTTTTCATAGATTGGAGACGGTGGAAGGTTAGTGGAAATGTTGAGGTAACTAGAGACAAATTTGAAGGTGGTAGCAGTAGTGTTCAAAGGGGTATGCGAATAGGTAGAGATGTCAAGGTGGTAGTTAATGAGGATGATGATGTAGTGTCATAGTGACAGAGGTACAAGAAAGACTTAGGTGAAGGAGGAGACGTGTAACACCCCACGTCCCTTAATGTCACTCATTAAGGGAATGCATTAAGTTTCGTGAAGCGTTATAGGTAAACAGACACAGAATAGTTACAAGACAGATAAAATAGCAGCGGAATTAAAAACTTTTATTAATCATAAAGTATGGTTACACCATATGTCTGAAAATACATAAACTCAGTATATCATTAAAACTTCTATCTTGTACTTTAAATATCAGAGTACAATAACAAAGAAAACATAATCCCCAAATCATGAGCCATAGTTGCAAAGATAAAAGCTTGAGCAATACATCTAGAAGCACTAAGAAAGATGATAGCAGAATCCTGACTAAGCCTGAGAATTCCCTCCCTTGAGAACCAGGGGGAACGGAAGAAAGAGGAGGAAACAAAAAGGGTCAGACATAAAGTCTGGCGAGTCTAGTTATTTCTAGCCAGTAAATAAATAAAAGTAACATGATAGGCATATAAAGTGGATAAGAGAGATCACTACATAAATGGCAGGTGGGTGTGAAAAGGTAGACAGGATGAGGTGTATATGCTTCGAATAATTACTCTACACTGTTACTAGTATATCCAGAAAGAGATGATCCCTTCAACTATAAGGTGGTAGACTTAGGTATACGTCCAAATGTATCCTAACTACTACCTTGATTGATCGGCTCCCTAACCATCGTAGATACCTTGTGCTGGCCCCACAGCAGGAGGTATCACTTCCTAAAGTGGCAACCCCTCGTTGTAATAATGTGCACAACCATATCTACAGGTGTCACGGTTGTCTTATCCCCTTCTTCCCGGCTCATGCACGCACATGGCCCGGTCGGTTTGCGCCGCCCACACCATCCTCCACATTTGGATCTCTTACAATCAGTTAATAAGCATGCCCCTTCTTCGCCTAGTACGAATTACTTTGTTTGATACCTACTCTGGGTTACTGACTGAAATGGGTCGCACATAATATGATACAAGCTCTCCCCTTTGTCTTGTATCCCCCACTAGGTTTTCACTGACTATGTATACAACTAGGGGTCTTTAATTACATAGCCTTGATTATGTCTATCAGTTATGCTTAGCTATAGGTGTCTTTAATACATAACCCCTAATCTTCCAATCGGTTATGCTTACCTATAGGTGTCTTTAATTACATAACCTTATTACTTCTATAAGTTATGTTTACCCTAAAAGGTTTCTTTAATTACATAACTTTATTATTTCCACCGATTATGTATACCACTAGGTGTCTTTAATTACATAACCTTAACGGGTTAAGTTTGTGGGCCTATATGTTAATATTACCCATCCCCTCTTCATCTTACTTAACCCACCCCTCAACCATGTTTACTTAATCCCCAACTTAAATTTAAGTTCACACAATCCCTATGGATTAACTTAGGTTAAGTTGTCCAATTCTTTACCATGTTTATGGTTTCATAATGGGGCAGACCACCCACATGAGGCCTACAACATGTGGATGCTGGATATGTCGGTCGGGTCTAGGCAGACTTATTCCGCAATTGGGACCGGCATTGTGTCATAGCCCGACCTCCCACATTAGATTCAACATTAGTGGTTGCTGGATACGCCGGTCGGGTCCGGGCAGACTTCCACTACAAATGCAACCTAATCCCGTGTCATAACTACAATTACAATCCCTAATTGTAATTACTAGTCATTCCATATTTAATTAAATTACCAATTAATTAATCCTTTCCTTTTATTGGTGTCAATACCTATTTTACCCAATAATTTGAATTACATGTCCAAAAATGTTCATATTCAAATAATGCCATTTTAACCCTTTTTCCCTCGTTCCTTAACTAACGCCCTCACAAAATTGGCAACTTGCCTAGGCTAGACAATAGCCTATTCATAAACGATAATAAGGAAAATAATGGGAATATAGCTAAAATGATCATCTTGGCATAATCATAAACTTGTATGATAATAAGGTGAACATACATACTAGCATGGACATGAAATTGTCAACATAACAAGGTGGACATAAAACTGATAAACTATGATGTCACAATATCTGAAGTAGAAATTTAGATGTCCAATCGGTTTAGATCTAACATGATAACATAAGGTGATAAATTAGATCACATTAAATAGGTCTAACATGTTAACATAATGTGACAATTTGGATCACATAAAATAGATCTAACATGTTAACTTAAGGTGACAATTTAGATCACATAGAATAGATCCAACAGAATAACATAAGGTAACAATTTAGATCACATAAAATAGATCTAACATTTTAACATAAGGTGACAATTTAGATCACATAGAATAATTCTAACATGATAACATAAGGTGACAATTTAAATCACATAAGATAGATCTAACATGTTAACATAAGGTGACAATTTAGATCACATAGAATAGATCTAACATGATAGCATAAGGTGACAATTTAGATCACATTAATAGATCTAACATGTTAGCATAAAGGGACAATTTAGATCACATAAAATAGATCTAACATAATAACACAAGGTGAAAATTTAGACCACAAAAAATAAATCTACACACATCCACATCATAGCATATCATAAAAGTTACAAACCAAGATCCACAATAATAACATAGTAGAAAAATTCACAATTGAATTGGATCTAGAGAAATAGATCTATCATAAGATCTAACAATAACATAGATTCAGGGTTTACAACGTATCCAAATCACACTCTTTCATAATTCACTTTTATTTATCTAAACCAAAAAGCAACTAGAACTCTCTATGATTGGGTTGCTAAGATGATAGAAAAGGTGTCGAGTCTATGCTTGAATCTCAAAATTTGATATGCTTTATTTTATAGAAGAAGACGAGAGACCCTAGTTCAGCCCAGACTCCGACAGAATTTGGCCGACATGATTTCTAATGAAGAAATATGTGAAATAGCTATGTATTTATAGCTGCAGAACCCTCTGGAACCGAGTGCCACATAAGCCCTAGGTTAAATCAGGTCGCGGGTCGCCTCCCACTTGGGCAAAGGCCCGAATACCAAAAAAAAAAACTATACTGGGCGCACTTAACAGGTGCGCCAGTGTAAAAATACATGGGCGCACTTGTCAAGTGCACTGGGAATTTCTGATTTTTCTGCTAAACTTCTATCGCCCATAACTTCTTCATACGTTATCCATATTATGCAAACCAGGTGTCTATCTTGACCAGAATTTCGAGATGGACGCAAGGGCGCAGTCCATTTCCCTTAATTCTGAATATTAAATTAATTTATTCATTTTAATGTTGTTAAAATTTCGGGGTGTTACATTCTCCCCTATTGAAAGGATTTCGTCCTAGAAATCTTCAAGTTGAAAAGAATGTATCCTACCAAACATCATCCATCTACTCATCCACCAAACACTGGCATCCGTTGTCCTTAAAGATTTCTAATGCTCATATGAGTATATGCAAAGGTGTGTGTATATGTCCCAATACTAATGCGAAGATTAGGCGGTCTACTGATTCAGTTGACCTTCTTAATGCAATGTATGTTAGTGCCATGAATCCAATATGTATGCAAATAAGTCTATTATAACATATAAGCTCTACATGTGTGCACATTCATTCATCCAAATGCAACATCCATATGCTAGTTCACCCATTTCCATCCACAAAAGAAAAGAAAATGCACACACATCCATTTGCAGTATGAGAGTGACTGAGCCGATCTAGTGCCTAATGTGTGTGTATATGCATCCACAGGAAACCACTAGCAAACACTTTCATCCATCAAACATAACATTTTTCAAATACATGTTTACAATCATGGTATTTCCCACCTAAAGGTCGAAGATTCGATCGATATGATATACTCAGATGATAGAAGCAAGCATGGATAAAAGATTTGGGAAGAGAAGTTAAGAACATTCCCATAAAAAAAAGGGTACAAAGCGCAAAAATCTTGTCTTCGGTCTCTCCAAGTTGCATTCTCTTAGTTGTCTCCCCATTGAACCTTTAGCAACTTGAGCTCTTTATTGCGTAGCTTCTTAACTTCTGATCCAAGAATATAGGAACGAGCTCGCCTGACTTTTGCCTCCCGGTCCACTTCTAACTCTTCCAACATACTCGGCTCAGCAACTTCGGTGGTGTCACGCAAGCACTTCCGCAGATGAGAAACATAGAAAACATCACGAACACCAGATAGATTTTCAGGAAGCTTTACTCTGTAGGCTATTTGGCCAATCCTTTCGGTTATGGGAAATGTTCCACAAACCTAGGTGCTAACTTCCCTACCGGTCCGAAGCGAACCACACACCTCAGAGGTGACACTTTGATAAAAACCAAGTTTCCTACTTCAAATTCGAGGTTAGTCCTTCTCTTGTTCGCATAGGGTTTCTGCCTATCTTGAGTTGTCTTCATCCGCCATCGAATTAGGTCGATCTTTTCGGATGTTTCTCTAACCATATCTGGTCCAAGTAAAAAAAATTCTGTAGATTCCCACCAATAAGTTGGTGATCTATAGGGTCATCCGTACAATGCTTCGAAGGGTGCCATGCCGATGCTGGCCTATTAGCTGTTGTTATAGGCAAACTCTACTAAAGGAAAATTCTCTTCCCAAGTCCCTCTGAAGTCTAGGATGCACAGCCTTAAAAGATCTTCTAGAATTCTGTTCACCCTCTCCGTTTGCCCATCGGTCTGAGGACGATGAGCGGTGCTCAACGCAACTATGTACCTAATGCTTCTTGCAAGCTCATCCAAAATTCACTAGTAAAGATGGGGTCACGGTTGCTCACAATACCGGAAGGAACTCCATAAAGACGAACTATCTCTCGGATATAAATTGCTACTAACCTTGATGTCATCCTCTTAATCTTAACTGGAATAAAGTGAGCGCTCTTAGCAAGTCTATTTACCACAACCTAGATACTGGTGTTGCCTTTCTTCGATCTAGGCAAACTATCCATGAAATCCATAGAGATGCTCTCCCACTTCCCCTGAGGAACCTCCAAAGAATGAAGTAAACCACCAGGCTTCTTTTGCTCAACTTTGACTTGCTAGCAAACTAAACATTTGGAAACAAATTCGGCCGCATCTTCCTTCATCTCAGCCCAAAAGAAAACCCTCTTCATGTCCCTGTACATCTTACCACCGCCTGGATGAATGGTCATCTTAAAATGGTGGGCTTCTTCTAGGATTTCCTTTATCAAGCTTCCAGTTTGAGGAACACAATGCCTTCCATCTCATCGCAACCACCCGTTTTCTTCTATGGCATATCTGCTGAGGTGACTAGAAGTCTTCCCTCTTCTGAGCTTATCCATGATGTTAAGAATCTGTGGGTCACCTTGTTGCGAAGCTCCTATCTAGTCCATAAGAGTCGATCATATTTCCAAGGATGCGAATAAATCAGGCAAAATCTCGACGAAGGGTCTAAAATCAAAAGCTAATATGAACTCCAAGTTCTTTCATTCCACAAACAGAGGACTCAGGGCCACCCTCTACCTACTTAGGGCGTCAGCCACCACATTACCCTTGCAGGGGTATAATAAATCTCAAAATCATAGGAAGCAAGAAACTCCATCCACCGTTGTTGCCTTAAATTGAGATCCTTCTACAAGAACATATACTTGAGAGATTTATGATCGGTGTATAACTCGAACCTCTCTCCAAGTAAATAATGACGCCATGTCTTTAATGCTACACTATGGCAACTAGCTCTGGATCATGGGTGGGGTAGTTCTTTTCATGAACTCTCAGCTGTTTACCCCCATAACACACTACTTTCCCTTCTTGCATTAGAACTGCATCAAGCCCTATACCGCAAGCATCAGTGTAAAAGGTAAACACTTTATTTCCGTCAAGTAAGGTCAAGACTAGGGCTATTGTCAGAGCCCTCTTCAGTTGTAGGAAAACAACGTCACAGTCTATATCCCATGAGAACGCCAAGTTCTTCTTCGTCAGTCTGGTGAGTGGGGCTGATATCTTTGCGAAGTCCTTAATGAACTTCCTATAGTAACCTGCTAACCCAAAAAGCTTCTCACCTCGGTTGCATTTTTAGGAACCTACCAATCTTGCACTACAACCACCTTCACGAGATCTACAGCTATCCCTTCTTTGGAGACCACATGCCCTAAGAATCTCACCTCTTTCCTCCAAAAATGGCATTTGGAGAATTTTTCTTTAAGCTGATGGTCACGGAGAGTTTTCAAAACTACTCTCAAATGTTAGGCATCCTATTCTTTACTTTTGAAGAAGATCAAAATATCATCAAAATATCTTCTTTACTGATGGAACCCCATGGCCAAGTATAACTGAGAAAATACCGAGGCACCAACAAGCTGATCAAATAAATCATCAATCATCGGAAGCAGGTGCCTATTCTTCTCTGTGAGTTTATTCAGCTCTCTATAATCAACACACAAACGAAGCGAACCATCCGCCTTAGTTGCGAATACTACTAGAACACCCCATTTAGATATGCTTTGTCCAATAAACCCTTTCTCAAGTAGCTCCCCTACCTACTTACTTAGCTCCCTTCTTTCCCTTAGATCCATATGGCGCACTGGTAATGCAACCGGCTTTGCACTGTCCACCAGATATATACGAAAATCGATCTCGTGCCTCGGAGGTAATCCCCGTACCTCATCAAAACATCCGAATAATCTCGGACTACTGGAATAGATTGCAGATCGTCGATAGATGCATCAAAAGACTCTAGAAAACTAAGCATAACCGACACACGAAATCTCGAGGGTTCTCCCATGAGAAGTAAGAAGCCTAATAACCCTCTTCTCACAATCCAGAATGGCACCATACTTGGTAAGCCAGTCCATTCCTAGAACCAACCCATAGCCCATAAACCCGAGTACATATGCGTTGCATTCAAACTCGACGCCTAACACAGATATTTTCAAATCCCGACAAATCATAAATAAATGAGCCGGACCACCAATGGGTTTTGAAACAACTACGGGATCTATTACCATAGTAGTAATTAAGTGTAGAGATTTAACTATAGAACTTGATATAAATGAATGTGAGGCACCAGAATAAAAAATTGTTCTAACAAGATGATTGGAAAAAGAAATCAAACCTTCGATGGAAACTTTCCTACCTCTAACTGGTGCACTAGCCACGAGAGCATTCACTTTCCCTCTAGATGTTCCTGTCCTTTGACCTTGCACTTGCTTCCTTAGGCACTCCCTAGAACAGTGTCCAACCCTTCACAAACGAAGCAAGCATCCTTCCTTTTCCTGCAGTCCTGGGCCAAGTGACCCTCTCTCCCTCAACTATGTCACTTCCTCTTACACTTAGCCTTGTCATTCTTTCCGCCCTTTCTTGGATCATACCTTTTTATTTTGTGTTTTCTCAACCTTAACTTCTTCCTTTTCAGATTTATTTGAACTTGATCTATGTTCCCTTCCCAGGCCATCATTTTTCTCATCCTTGGGTTGTACTCCTTAGCCCTAACTTCCTTATTCTCCTTTTTACCATATTTGTGTAAAAGGCTAACAAGTCTCTCGAATGTTGCCTTCATCGCACGGAAATCCTTACGAAGCTCAAGAAAATTAGCCGTAGGTGATACTACTGTAGCTTCAGATGGAGGTTAGGCACTTCATTGCCCTTCGATATGTGCTATAGTTTAAATACCTATGGAATCATGCCAGAATGGGGACACCTTTCAGGAAGAATCGGTCTCCCGGACAAAAAGAGAAAAAAGGAATCAACTAGAGAATCGAGAGATACTTCCTATGGCTCTGGGGAATAAGTTTTTCAAAATAAACTTTTCGTTTTGAAAACGCTTTCTTTTAAAACCTTTTTGAAAAATAATTTTCAAAAACTTTTATCTAATCTGGTAACCTTCAGCTCTAATACCAAGTGTGACACCCCATGTCACGACCTGGGGATTTTGCGATCCTGGATATCGGCATATAACACCATGTCGACTATTCAAGCATCGAAAACACCGGATAGTCCATGAAAGAAATTACAGGGTGAGAATAGATAAGATAGAACTTATAATAAAAGAAGAAGAAGAAGAAGAAGAAGAAGAACATACAACATCAGAGTAACATGAACCTCATACCGGAACGAACAACATATAATAGATAACATATCTTTGAAATAAAATCAATATACATATATACAGTAATATTGTTAGAGTACAACACTTACAACACAACAGAATAAACAATAGCTATATTATCCTGAAGCTTCCTGCTCCAAGCTTTCCAAGTATATCTGTAAAATCCTAACTACTTGACTGTCCATACAAATTGGGAACCCAAGAGTTTAGGGAAAACAAAACAAAATAAACTCTGGGCCAGTCATGGGACTGGTGTGAGTAAAACAATCTAAACATTTGAACAATAAACGATATCTCATAAGACCACACCGTATAATGGAATGGGTTTTTCCCATATGAAAATCCAAAGCATTTGATTTAACATCAAAAATCCTTTTGAACGAAATGATAAACTTTATATCAAACTCATTGATATTATAATAGTGTCTATCAATCAAAATTAAATAATCAACTAGCAGAACGCTTTCATCTCACGTTCTACATAAATAGTATACAATTAAAACCGCAAGCACTTATTGGATAATGGGTTTCCAACCATGACAAGGTATGGAACCACCTTTCATTAGTGTACCTCTAAAGGGGAATACACTGGGTTCAACAAGAACATCTTGCAACCCGGCCACACATGATTGACCACTCATTTCGCTTGAGTGTATCGAATGTATATAACCAACGGTTGGGATCAGCAACCGTTTCCCAAATGGGACAACATCTAAAATAGATTATGTAATGAAATGAATATCTCTAGATAGGTGATGATACACCCTACTTGGCATCCAACCACTTAGCCATGCTGCCTACCCGATTTTTGTCATTTCCCGGTTGTGAGGCTAGAGGCCACGCTTATCTCTGACAGTTCACACAATTATTCACTTTGAATGTCACATCGTCATACTCGCCAAATCATAGATTGATTTACCCAAAAATACAATGGGCATACAGCTAAGAGAAACGAATTCCTTCGCTACCAAACGTACATATGTTTGAAGAGATCAACTTACGTGATCCATTACATATACTTTGTCAAACATTCTTCCATACAGGTTGTCCTGGTACTGGACAAACCGAAGGCACTATTCTGTAAACTGGATAGCCCTTGCATAACTCCATCTTCAATTATCTTCATCATATTTGATCGCAACGCTAACGCCCATACAGAGTGGTTTTCAGGTCATGAATATGATCCCGGTCTCTCCGTATTGACGATGGAAAAATGGTCAAAAACTTCGATAGTCGGTGAGTTAACTATCAAAGAAAAACACGTGTGCAAACAATGATATTATTTCCAGATGGAAATTATATCGATCAATCATCATTGAACATTTATCTCTTTAGTTTATCGATTTATTCATTTCCTTTTCCCATATATTCAACATTCCTTATTTTCTAAATTTAGAAAATATATGTTATTAATCATTGGAAAACATTTCCATCTCTTTTTCCCGTATCACTCTCATTCCAGTATTCTTTATCATCAAACATTTCATTTTCTATGATTAGAAAATATCTCTGATTATACTTGGAAAATGCTTAGAAACTCATTCATTGGATTTAAACAGATGTTTAAATAAAACATCGCTATACCAATTCAAATCATTACCTTCATTAACTATATTCACTTAACCGAACTTTACTATCGAACTTTAACCATTCCTTAGTTAAAAACGAAGTCAATCAAGTTGGGGTATAACTACCTCTCAGACCTTAACTAAACAAGATTTCTAACTTCGAAATAGTCAAAGTTCACCTTCTAAATCTTTAACAACTTCCTTACGTAACTCTCGGATTCTATTTACGAATCCACTTCTTTATTGAAAAACATTGGTTATAACGATAACGTTATAATCCCTACTTCTGAAATACCTAACTTCAAATATAACTTTTATTTGGATAAATAAACAAGTAACAAATTTAATAACAAATAAATAAATCTTGATTAAAAACGGAAAGTGAATAGTACTTTCCCGAATTCGATATAGCTCTCTTTCGAGTAATCTCTATTCGATTAACTCCTTCAAATAACTAATATTCGATTAACTCCCTTCGAATAACTTATATTCGATTAACTCACTTCGAATAACTAATATTCGATTAGCTCACTTCGAATAAACTATATTCGATTAACTCACTTCGAATAACTAACATTCGATTAACTCACTTCGAATAACTAATATTCGGCTAACTCACTTCGAATAAACTATATTCGATTAACTCTCCTTGAATAACTAATATCCGATAACTCCTTTCGAATAAACTAATATTCGATAACTCCTTTCGAATAAACTAATATTCGATAACTCGTTTAGAGTAAACTATATTCGATTAACTCTAACTCTAATCAATTTACTCTAACTCTAATCGATTTAACTCTAATCGATTAACTCTAACTCTAATCGATTAACTCTAACTCGATTAACTCCATTTGATTAACTCTATTCAATTAACTCTATTCAATTAACTCTATTCAATTAATTCTAATGAATTAACTCTATTCAATTGACTCTAATCAATTAACTCTATTCAATTAACTATAATCAGTTAACTCTAATCAATTGACTCTATTCAATTAACTCTAACTGATTAACTTTAATCAATTAACTCTATTTATTTAACTCTAATCAATTAACTTTGACTGATTAACTCTAATCAATTAACTCTATTTGATTAACTCTAATCAATTAACTATATTCAATTAACTCTAATCAATTAACTCTATTCAATTAACTCTAACTGATTAACTCTAATCAATTAACTCATTTCAATTATTTAATATACGTCTGATCAACGTGTATTGGAAGTCCCGAATATACTGGATTGATATAGACTCACACTCTAGACGCCCGGAGATGATTCTGATGATTGATGCATCATCATCAGAATTTATGCTCGAGTTTCGAAAGTGGTATATCTATATATTTCCACTGACTGGTATGAGAACCAACACTTAGTTAGGACACATTGCTGTGATTGCACAAAAAATATGATTTTGACTATATATAAATTATATATATTTGAAAAAATTAATCACCTAATTAATTGCTGGTTGTGATGTTTGATTATTAGTTTAACTAATAAAATTATTGTAAAACGATAGAACAATGAAAATTAAATTGGTTAATTTATCGACTTTTAGCTACGTTCCTTTTCGAGGACGAAAAGTTTTTAAGTGGGGGAGATTGTAACAACCCTAAATTTCGGGGCAAATTTAAAATTTATTTTAATGAGCTTTGGTTGTTTAAAATAATTTATTTTAAATTAGTAAGAATTAAAATTTTATTTTATTTGAAGTAAAGAAAAATATATGTTAGTAAATATAAAAGTGAAAAAAAAACAATATTTTTTTAACATTGCTAGAAATTAATTACTAAAAGAGAAAAGAAAACATATATTTAAGATATGTCAAAAATATTCTTTTTAATGTAAATACGGGGCGTGAACAATTCACATGTAATAAAATATATGGATTATTTATTTAAATTCTTAATGTTAACGTTTTGCTAATAGAGAATATTTTAACTTTATATGTAGTTTAGTTCTAAATAAAGAAATAATGGGTGAAATAAATTCGTGAATTTAGCGTTGACATTGGCATTTAATTTACGGTGTAACGGTGAAATAAATTCTTCCCTTCCTTATTTTTAGCACATGCATCCATGTTACATTATTCATATATATGAACATAAATTAAATGAATTTATACATAGAAATTTTATGCTAATCAGGTATTGTTTCAATTTAAAATATATATTTGTGTATTGGTAATGAATGTTGAAAAACTGGAAACAAAATGTTAGAAATAAACAAGTAAAAGCAAATTAAGAAAAAGGGGATATCAATTCTTTGTTTGGCTGGAAATTGATTACATTTATTGCACCAACCTTAGTTTATATTGTTGTTCTGAATGATCTGCATATAAACATTTTCTTCTAAATGCCCAATTAATTCTCTAATTGATGTTTATATAAAATTTCCGTTTTCGCCTCCTACTATTTATTGTCAGTTTTTATTTCAAATTTAAATGAAAAGGAAGTTTCAATTCTTTAAATTTGCATATATATATATATATATTAAGAAAGGAAATTTTATCATTGTTCTAAATTTGGGATTCACAGTGGAGGGAAAGTTTTTCTACCTCATTAATAATTTTAAGTTTGAATTTCAAAAGACTTTTGAAGAATAAATGATAACAATGAGAAACCAATTAAGGGAGAAGTGAATGCCAATGGATTTTTGCATAAATTCATGCGCATGCCTTTTCAGCATCAGGAAAGGCAAATACATTTAACATAAATATGCATTCAATTCTTCCCTTTTAGTCTCTTTTTCTTCGTAACTTGCTTTTGAAATTTAAATGAGAAATTAATACGCTACCTCATGCCTAGTCAGCTAATCAATTTCTTTCATAACCTACCATATGGTAAGAGACATCAGTGAGAAATTAATCACGTATTTTTCTCATTCTTTTTCCTCTTCTGAGCAATTGTATTTTTTTTTTTTTTAGATCTTATTCTTCTTCTCCACATAAAGAAAAAATATATATCAATATATATAAATCTAAATTTCTTTCTTCTTCATCTGCCTCCTCTTCCCTAAACTCCATGGCCGAAAATACACCAAACTAAATCACCAATCTCTCCCAAATCTTTCTAGAATTAAGCATGAATTCGAAACCAGAATGGAAGAGCATCCTTCCCTCTTCAATCTCATACGGAGATGATGAAGTTTCATGAAGCAGCCTTCGTGAATTCGTGACCTGAAGCTGTCATGCTCGCACGCAAATTGAAAATGGTTGGGCCCATCGCGCGATCCACGGTGCCCGGCGTCGGAGGCTGCCTCGAAGGGCGACGGAGCGGTGAGCTTTGATCGGCGTCACGGTGGTTGTGGGCGGAGCGGCAATGGAGGATTTCTGATGAAGCGTGGGTTCGATTATTTACAGTATCCAAGAAGAAGGTTTAAGATCTAATTAAGGGATAATCAAATGTTAATTTTATTATTTAATTGTTAAATGTTAAAAACTTCATATCTCGTGCAAATTGAAACAGAATTAAACAAGCCAAGCACCGTTGGAATCATGTCGAAAAGTACTACATGATGGAATAGACTTGAACCAATTCTGAGCAAGTTAAGATTTGGGGAAAATCTCAGATCTGAACAAATAATAATGTGAGAATTCTATTTTTAATTTATAAATTATTTATTTATTTTATTTCTGAAGTTTATATTCATTCTATGGTGTTATTTATATATTCATTGAAGTGTTGTTCTTGATGTATTGAGATAAATCACTGAATGGAAATGGTGTGTATCATGTTGGTGGTGAAATGGATGAAAACAAAATATATCGTTTTGTTGTGACATTTAGGATTGAAAACAAAAATATATCATTTTTGTTATGACCAAATAGTGAAACAAAATTATCAATCTTTTTGAAACTAAAAGTTGAAAACAAATGTTATTATTTTTATTATTTTGTCGGATTAGGTTTATTGACGAACAAAGGTTCTCATTTTGCTTTTTCTTTGCTGAAATAGAAATGTACAAAATGTACATCTTGGTTTAAAATGTCACATTGGTATAAAAATTTGCATTTTAGTTTAAAATGTTGCATTAGTATGAAATCGACATTTTGGTTTAAAAATGTTAACATTAGAACGTTTTGATTAGGAAATGTCCATTTGATTAAAAATCACTTTTTGTTAGAAAATGCGCATTTAGATTAAAATACCGCTTTTGTTAAAATATTCATTTAGAATAGAAAACACTGCTTTAGTTAAAAATGAACATTTAGATAAAAACATTGCATTTGGTTAAAAATGGACATTTAGATTAATACACCGCTTTTGTCAAAATGTTTATTTAGGATGAAAACATTGCTTTGGTTAAAAGTGTTATATAGAATAACATATTTTATGTTAACATATGATTTGTAATAGAATTAACATATTTTTGTCAAATATGATTTGTAATAGGATTAACATATTTTTGTCAAATATGATTTGTAATAGAATTAACATATTTTGTCAAATATGATTTGTAATAGAATTAACATATTTTGTCAAATATGATTTGTAATAGAATTAACACATTTTGTCAAATATGATTTGTAATAGGATTAACATATTTTTTTCAAATATGATTTGTAATAGGATTAACATATTTTTGTCAAATATGATTTGTAATAGGATTAACATATTTTGTCAAATATGATTTGTAATAGAATTAACATATTTTGTCAAATATGATTAGTAGAATAGAGTTAACATATTTTGTCAAATATGATTAGTAAAATAGATTTAACATATTTTGTTAAATGAATAAGATTAACAAATTTAACATATTTTGTTAAATAAGAAAGATTAACATTTTTAACATATTTTGTTAAATGAAAAAGATTGACATTTTTATCATATTTTGTTAAATGAATTAAAGGAAACATTTTTACCACTTTGGAAAGAATGAAGTAATTCATTCATTTTTATCACTTTGAAAAAAAAGAATGAATTAAGAGAAACATTTTGGCACTTTGAAACAGAGTTAGACAAAATCATTATTTTGTTTATATTAAGAAGGACATGACAAAAATCATATTTTTTGTTCGCATTAAGAAAGAATAAATAAAAATCATATTTTTTTTTGTTGGCATTAAGAAAGAATGAACAAAAATCATATTTTTTTTGTTCGCATTAAGAAAGAATGAACAAAAATCATATTTTTTGTTCGCATTAAGAAAGAATAAATAAAAATCATATTTTTTTGTTTGCATTAAGAAAGAATAACCAAAAATCATATTTTTGTTTGCATTAAGAAAGTATAAACAAAATCTCATTTTGTTTGTATTACAAGTTAAGAAACATTATCATGTTTGGTTTATATAAAAAGGACTCGACAATATCACATTTTGTTTACAAAAGAAGAATTAGACAAATTATCACATTTTGTTTACAAAAAGAAGAAATGAAAATGTATGTTTTATACATTAAAAAGGAAGAATTGAAAATGTAAACTTTTTATACATTAAAAAGTATGAAGTAGGATAAAGAGACATTTTTGTCACTTGGAAAAAATTAGAATAAAGAGACATTTTTGTCACTTGAAAAGAATTAGAATAAAGAGGCAATTTTTGTCACTTTAAAAAGAATTGAAATATATGTCTGTGAGGTTGGTGTGTTTAATTATAATGTTGAGTATATTCAAAACTGAATAGTACACTTCCGTTTACAAGTTACCGGACTTGTTTATGTGATTGGGACAATAATTTTCGCACATCGCCCAAGTGCACAGATGATTTATTATTTGTTTGATTGGATGAAACCCCACACGGGTGTTGGGATGGAAATTGACATACACTAATCCCAATATTTAATTGTATGTCTATCGATAGATCGACAGACTGCGATGAGCGTTATTATTTCATTTTTAATGCTCACACAGTTGTATATTGCACTCTGGATGTGGATGGATATTTGATAATCATTTATTTTCCTTGTTATATACATTCAATGTATAAAATCCATATAACTAAAGTTATATGGTGACTGATTGAGTCGCATGCCAATAAAGGATTTCTTTTATATAAAGAATATTTTTTTTTAAATAAAGAATATTTGGAATAAAGAATATTATAGTACAAATAACTTTTAAAATAAAGAATGCTGTTTTATAAAGAATATTTTATATAGATAATCTTTTCATACAAAGAATATTTTATATAGAAAATCTTTTCATACAAAGAATATTTTATAATGAATATTTTAAAGAATATGTAACAAAAGATAAAGGATATTCCTTTGAATAAACTGGTTAGTAACTAGAATGAATTTATTAAATTAAGATTTAATAGAATTTTCCATTTGAAAAAATATTTATTTGGAATTGCTTAAATAAATTGATTTTGTGAACTATGTTTCTTAAACGACATTTGTTCTTTGACTCAAATTAACATTTAAAAGTGATTTAGAATTTATAAATCTTTTTATTAAGATTTAAAAAGAATTTTCTAAAGTCATGTTTTCCAATTTAATATATATTGAATTGGAATTGAATAAAAATTCGATTCGATAATAATCGAGATAGGATTCTGTAAAAGAAGACTGATACTACATATGGAATTTAAAAGGCTTTGCCGTTATTCCATTTATATTTTTGGTCTGATACAGAAATTTATATCGATTATATATTGACTTGATTTCTGTGAAAATCCTATATTTATTGGAATATGATTTTGGGTTTATCGTGAACAATGTTTTAAATAACATCGATTCTTTAACCCGATTAAAGATAAGATTTATTTCTTAAATTGGAATAATCATTTAATAATGATTTTGATATTAAAACCCAATTTTAATAAATCTTTAAAATGAAGATTAAAGAATATTTTAAAGGAATTTATCTTTGATAAAATTTATGGGAACCTTTCCCCTAATAATATGAATATTCTATTTAAAAGAATATTCTGAAATGGAATGAGACGTTGGATGTTTTATAGCACTTGATTTTTTATAAATTACGCTAGTTATTCGGAAAGACCGGGTTTAACCCATTCCGAATAATCATTACGATGATGAAGAGTCAAAGATGAAGACGGTGTTGAAGACCGGCAGTTTTCACATCGATGGATGTATTGCTACTGAGGTCCTCGATAGGAGTAGCTACCCTGAAGGGATTTCTGTGGTAGTCGTCTAGACGTATGTGTTAATTGTCCGAATATACGAGAACCACCCAGGTTTCTCCTGTTTCGTTCAGACCCAGAACGGACTTGTAAATGGATTGTGTGTCTGACATTGTATTCTTTTCTACTGTATTTGTTGAACGCTACTGATTATGTATTTCTGCTTGGTGGTGGAGAATTTATTCTTCACTTAACACCCTTCTCTAAGACGTGTGAGCTTAGAGGTTATATATATATTGGTAGATAATCAATAATATGGTAGGGTCTGACAATGTGGCATGCTAAGATGCAAATGATCAAGGTTTTGTTGAAAAGCAGGCCTTGTGGTTGATGATCAAAGCACAGTCTATTTAGGCATAGCTTTGTGTATATCGTGACTTCGCGAACGTCACACACCGGCGGAGTCTAAAACGGGAGAAGGGAACGCAGGGAGTGCACACGTTTCTTTCTAGATAGAGTGGTGCCAGGGACCTACCAGCGCTGGCATTTATTCATTGTGGTTGTTGGATTGTTCGAGGCCTCGGTTTATGCGGTCGACACTGGCCGTATTGTAGGTCCAAAATGACCGGGAAGCGTGTGTTCAGGCACAACTAATCCACAAAAGTAAGTGTGGACCGGCCCTGCAGCTATCCAAGGGTTGGACAGAGTACCAATCCCGGGGCATTGCTAGAGTGTCTCGAATCGGTAAGGATCTCCTCCCTAGCCTTGACTCTTGATGGAAACCCAATTTTCAATACGTCCCTTACGGTTTTGATTGTATAACTAGTACGGCGACATAGTAGGATGGGGTACTATGCCGTCTAGGATTGATACATTTACTTGGAAATGTTTTATTAAAATATATATACACACTATTATACCGTTTTTATCGTATCAAGCATCTTTTGACCATTATAAGGTAAAACCCTATCCTCCGGCATGCGTTACATTGTGTGATGGGACTTGGGTCTTATAATGGTTTCATTTTTCTAAAAAGCATTGCGTTATTTAACGATTTACTTTATTTTATGCACTGGCAATCCAATGGAGTAAACCCGTTCCGCGTCAGCGGCGTGGTCCTGTGATTAGCCTTATTATTAGATAGGTTAGTTAAGATTTCTCATACCAGTCCCATGACTGACCTGTAGTTTGTTTCATTGGCAAACTCGGGTGCCCATATTTTCCACATGGGCAGTCGAGTAGCTTGTTTTTTGCAGATATCATATTTACAGGATCCTGGTCTACAGCTGAAGCGATATTCGGAAAGCTCTGTATCCGTGTATTCCTTTCGGTTGTATGTTTGTATTATTTTTCCGCTGCTATCTAAATGTAATTTAAGTCTCTGATATTGTATTTCCAATGTATATTATATATTCATACTCTGGAATATTCTTGTACTCTGATGTAATTGTTGTAATCAGCAACAAAAATGTTCTTATGTTCTGTGTTCTGATGTGTGTTGTTCTCAAACAATCCTTACTTTCCTTCACGGGGAAGTTTGGGTCCTTACATTTGGTATCAGAGCGTTGGTTTACAAAGCTCGAGGACAAGACACATTAGAAAACGAACAGCAGAATTCATCAGAGATTGGATTAGTAATATCCAATAAGAATGACTCGTTAGAGATGGGATCAGAAGTATCCTAGAATGAGTCCAAAGAGTATTATTTTCTTAAAAATAAAAATATAAACAAATAAAGCTTTGAAATTTTTAACTCAATATACGTATTTGAGTATATTATATTTTATTGTGGACAATCGAGTATATAGAGATTTTAACATACGTCTGATCAACGTGTATTGGAAGTCCCGAATATACTGGATTGATATAGAATCATACTCTAGACGCCCGGAGATGATTCTGATGATTGATGCATCATCATCAGAATTTATGTTCGAGTTTCGAAAGTGGTATATCTATATATTTCCACTGACTGGTATGAGAACCAACACTTAGTTAGGACACATTGCTGTGATTGCACTAAAAATATGATTTTGACTATATATAAATTATATATATTTGAAAAAATTAATCACCTAATTAATTGCTGGTTGTGATGTTTGATTATTAGTTTAACTAATAAAATTATTGTAAAACGATAGAACAATGAAAATTAAATTGGTTAATTTATCGACTTTTAGCTACGTTCCTTTTCGAGGACGAAAAGTTTTTAAGTGGGGGAGATTGTAACAACCCTAAATTTCGGGGCAAATTTAAAATTTATTTTAAGTTATTTTAATGAGCTTTGGTTGTTTAAAATAATTTATTTTAAATTAGTAAGAATTAAAATTTTATTTTATTTGAAGTAAAGAAAGATATATGTTAGTAAATATAAAAGTGAAAAAAAACAATATTTTTTTAACATTGCTAGAAATTAATTACTAAAAGAGAAAAGAAAACATATATTTAAGATATGTCAAAAATATTCTTTTTAATGTAAATACGGGGCGTGAACAATTCACATATAATAAAATATATGGATTATTTATTTAAATTCTTAATGTTAACGTTTTGCTAATAGAGAATATTTTAACTTTATATGTAGTTTAGTTCTAAATAAAGAAATAATGGGTGAAATAAATTCGTGAATTTAGCGTTGACATTGGCATTTAATTTACGGTGTAACGGTGAAATAAATTCTTCCCTTCCTTATTTTTAGCACATGCATCCATGTTACATTATTCATATATATGAACATAAATTAAATGAATTTATACATAGAAATTTTATGCTAATCAGGTATTGTTTCAATTTAAAATATATATTTGTGTATTGGTAATGAATGTTGAAAAACTGGAAACAAAATGTTAGAAATAAACAAGTAAAAGCAAATTAAGAAAAAGGGGATATCAATTCTTTGTTTGGCTGGAAATTGATTACATTTATTGCACCAACCTTAGTTTATATTGTTGTTCTGAATGATCTGCATATAAACATTTTCTTCTAAATGCCCAATTAATTCTCTAATTGATGTTTATATAAAATTTCCGTTTTCGCCTCCTACTATTTATTGTCGGTTTTTATTTCAAATTTAAATGAAAAGGAAGTTTCAATTCTTTAAATTTGCATATATATATATTAAGAAAGGAAATTTTATCATTGTTCTAAATTTGAGATTCACAGTGGAGGGAAAGTTTTTCTACCTCATTAATAATTTTAAGTTTGAATTTCAAAAGACTTTTGAAGAATAAATGATAACAATGAGAAACCAATTAAGGGAGAAGTGAATGCCAATGGATTTTTGCATAAATTCATGCGCATGCCTTTTCAGCATCAGGAAAGGCAAATACATTTAACATAAATATGCATTCAATTCTTCCCTTTTAGTCTCTTTTTCTTCGTAACTTGCTTTTGAAATTTAAATGAGAAATTAATACGCTACCTCATGCCTAGTCAGCTAATCAATTTCTTTCATAACCTACCATATGTTAAGAGACATCAGTGAGAAATTAATCACGTATTTTTCTCATTCTTTTTCCTCTTCTGAGCAATTGTATTTTTTTTTTAGATCTTATTCTTCTTCTCCACATATAGAAAAAATATATATCAATATATATAAATCTAAATTTCTTTCTTCTTCATCTGCCTCCTCTTCCCTAAACTCCATGGCCGAAAATACACCAAACTAAATCACCAATCTCTCCCAAATCTTTCTAGAATTAAGCATGAATTTGAAACCAGAATGGAAGAGCATCCTTCCCTCTTCAATCTCATACGGAGATGATGAAGTTTCATGAAGCAGCCTTCGCGAATTCGTGACCTGAAGCTGTCATGCTCGCACGCAAATTGAAAATGGTGGGGCCCATCGCGCGATCCACGGTGGCCGGCGTCGGAGGCTGCCTCGAAGGGCGACGGAGCGGTGAGCTTTGATCGGCGTCATGGTGGTTGTGGGCGGAGCGGCGATGGAGGATTTCTGATGAAGCGTGGGTTCGATTATTTACAGTATCCAAGAAGAAGGTTTAAGATCTAATTAAGGGATAATCAAATGTTAATTTTATTATTTAATTGTAAAATGTTAAAAACTTCATATCTCGTGCAAATTGAAACAGAATTAAACAAGCCAAGCACCGTTGGAATCGTGTCGAAAAGTACTACATGATGGAATAGACTTGAACCAATTCTGAGCAAGTCAAGATTTGGGGAAAATCTCAGATCTGAACAAATAATAATGTGAGAATTCTATTTTTAATTTATAAATTATTTATTTATTTTATTTTTGAAGTTTATATTCATTCTATGGTGTTATTTATATATTCATTGAAGTTTTGTTCTTGTTGTATTGAGATAAATCACTGAATGGAAATGGTGTGTATCATGTTGGCGGTGAAATGGATGAAAACAAAATATATCGTTTTGTTGTGACATTTAGGATTGAAAACAAAAATATATCATTTTTGTTATGACCAAATAGTGAAACAAAATTATCAATCTTTTTGAAACTAAAAGTTGAACACAAAAGTTATTATTTTTATTATTTTGTCGGATTAGGTTTATTGACGAACAAAGGTTCTCATTTTGCTTTTTCTTTGCTGAAATAGAAATGTACAAAATGTACATCTTGGTTTAAAATGTCACATTGGTATAAAAATTTGCATTTTAGTTTAAAATGTTGCATTAGTATGAAATCGACATTTTGGTTTAAAAATATTAACATTAGAACATTTTGATTAGGAAATGTCCATTTGATTAAAAATCACTTTTTGTTAGAAAATGCGCATTTAGATTAAAATACCGCTTTTGTTAAAATATTCATTTAGAATAGAAAACACTGCTTTAGTTAAAAATGAACATTTAGATAAAAACATTGCATTTGGTTAAAAATGGACATTTAGATTAATACACCGCTTTTGTCAAAATGTTTATTTAGGATGAAAACATTGCTTTGGTTAAAAGTGTTATATAGAATAACATATTTTATGTTAACATATGATTTGTAATAGAATTAACATATTTTTGTCAAATATGATTTGTAATAGGATTAACATATTTTTGTCAAATATGATTTGTAATAGAATTAACATATTTTGTCAAATATGATTTGTAATAGAATTAACATATTTTGTCAAATATGATTTGTAATAGAATTAACACATTTTGTCAACTATGATTTGTAATAGGATTAACATATTTTTTTCAAATATGATTTGTAATAGGATTAACATATTTTTGTCAAATATGATTTGTAATAGAATTAACATATTTTGTCAAATATGATTTGTAAGAGAATTAACATATTTTGTCAAATATGATTAGTAGAATAGAGTTAACATATTTTGTCAAATATGATTAGTAAAATAGATTTAACATATTTTGTTAAATGAATAAGATTAACAAATTTAACATATTTTGTTAAATAAGAAAGATTAACATTTTTAACATATTTTGTTAAATGAAAAAGATTGACATTTTTATCATATTTTGTTAAATGAATTAAAGGAAACATTTTTACCACTTTGGAAAGAATGAAGTAATTCATTCATTTTTATCACTTTGAAAAAAAAGAATGAATTAAGAGAAACATTTTGGCACTTTGAAACAGAGTTAGACAAAATCATTATTTTGTTTATATTAAGAAGGACGTGACAAAAATCATATTTTTTGTTCGCATTAAGAAAGAATAAATCAAAATCATAATTTTTTTTTTGTTGGCATTAAGAAAGAATGAACAAAAATCATATTTTTTTTGTTCGCATTAAGAAAGAATGAACAAAAATCATATTTTTTGTTCGCATTAAGAAAGAATAAATAAAAATCATATTTTTTTGTTTGCATTAAGAAAGAATAACCAAAAATCATATTTTTGTTTGCATTAGAAAGTATAAACAAAATCTCATTTTGTTTGTATTACAAGTTAAGAAACATTATCATGTTTGGTTTACATAAAAAGGACTCGACGATATCACATTTTGTTTACAAAAGAAGAATTAGACAAATTATCACATTTTGTTTACAAAAAGAAGAAATTAAAATGTATGTTTTATACATTAAAAAGGAAGAATTGAAAATGTAAACTTTTTATACATTAAAAAGTATGAAGTAGGATAAAGAGACATTTTTGTCACTTGGAAAAAATTAGAATAAAGAGACATTTTTGTCACTTGAAAAGAATTAGAATAAAGAGGCAATTTTTGTCACTTTAAAAAGAATTGAAATATATGTCTGTGAGGTTGGTGTGTTTAATTATAATGTTGAGTATATTCAAAACTGAATAGTACGCTTCCATTTACAAGTTACCGGACTTGTTTATGTGATTCGGACGATAATTTTCACACATCGCTCAAGTGCACAGATGATTTATTATTTGTTTGATTGGATGAAACCCCACACGGGTGTTGGGATGGAAATTGACATACACTAATCCCAATATTTAATTGTACGTCTATCGATAGATCGACAGACTGCGATGAGCGTTATCATTTCATTTTTAATGCTCACACAGTTGTATATTGCACTCTGGATGTGGATGGATGTTTGATAATCATTTATTTTCCTTGTTATATACATTCAATGTATGAAATCCATATAACTAAATTTATATGGTGACTGATTGAGTCGCATTCCAATAAAGGATTTCTTTTATATAAAGATTTTTTTTTTTTAAATAATGAATATTTGGAATAAAGAATATTATAGTACAAATAACTTTTAAAATAAAGAATGCTGTTTTATAAAGAATATTTTATATAGAAAATCTTTTCATACAAAGAATATTTTATAATGAATATTTTAAAGAATACGTAACAAAAGATAAAGGATATTCCTTTGAATAAACTGGTTAGTAACTAGAATGAATTTATTAAATTAAGATTTAATAGAATTTTCCATTTGAAAAAATATTTATTTGGAATTACTTAAATAAATTGATTTTGTGAACTATGTTTCTTAAACGACATTTGTTCTTTGACTCAAATTAACATTTAAAAGTGATTTAGAATTTATAAATCTTTTTATTAAGATTTAAAAAGAATTTTCTAAAGTCATGTTTTCCAATTTAATATATACTGAATTGGAATTGAATAGAAATTCGATTCGATAATAATCGAGATAGGATTCTGTAAAAGAAGACTAATACTACATATGGAATTTAAAAGGCTTTGCCGTTATTCCATTTATATTATTGGTCTGATACAGAAATTTATATCGATTATATATTGACTTGATTTCTGTGAAAATCCTATATTTATTGGAATATAATTTTGGGTTTATCGTGAACAATGTTTTAAATAACATCGATTCTTTAACCCGATTAAAGATAAGATTTATTTCTTAAATTGGAATAATCATTTAATAATGATTTTGATATTAAAACCCAATTTTAATAAATCTTTAAAATGAAGACTAAAGAATTTAAAGGAATTTATCTTTGATAAAATTTATGGGAACCTTTCCCCTAATAATATGAATATTCTATTTAAAAGAATATTCTGAAATGGAATGAGACGTTGGATGTTTTATAGCACTTGATTTTTTATAAATTACGCTAGTTATTCGGAAAGACCGGGTTTAACCCATTCCGAATAATCATTACGACGATGAAGAGTCGAAGATGAAGACGGTGTTGAAGACTGGCGGTTTTCACATCGATGGATGTATTGCTACTGAGGTCCTCGATAGGAGTAGCTACCCTGAAGGGATTTCTGTGGTAGTCGTCTAGACGTATGTGTTAATTGTCCAAATATACGAGAACCACCCAGGTTTCTCCTGTTCCGTTCAGACCCAGAACGGACTTGTAAATGGATTGTGTGTCTGACATTGTATTCTTTTCTACTGTATTTGTTGAACGCTACTGATTATGTATTTCTGCTTGGTGGTGGAGAATTTATTCTTCACTTAACACCCTTCTCTAAGACGTGTGAGCTTAGAGGTTATATATATATTGGTAGATAATCAATAATATGGTAGGGTCTGACAATGTGGCATGCTAAGATGCAAATGATCAAGGTTTTGTTGAAAAGCAGGCCTTGTGGTTGATGATCAAAGCACAGTCTATTTAGGCATAGCTTTGTGTATATCGTGACTTCGCGAACGTCACACACCGGCGGAGTCTAAAACGGGAGAAGGGAACGCAGGGAGTGCACACGTTTCTTTCTAGATAGAGTGGTGCCAGGGACCTACCAGCGCTGGCATTTATTCATTGTGGTTGTTGGATTGTTCGAGGCCTCGGTTTATGCGGTCGACACTGGCCGTATTGTAGGTCCAAAAGGACCGGGAAGCGTGTGTTCAGGCATAACTAATCCACAAAAGTAAGTGTGGACCGGCCCTGCAGCTATCCAAGGGTTGGACAGAGTACCAATCCTGGGGCATTGCTAGAGTGTCTCGAATCGGTAAGGATCTCCTCCCTAGCCTTGACTCTTGATGGAAACCCAATTTTCAATACATCCCTTACGGTTTTGATTGTATAACTAGTTTGGCGTCATAGTAGGATGGGGTACTATGCCGTCTAGGATTGATACATTTACTTGGAAATGTTTTATTAAAATATATATACACACTATTATACCGTTTTTATCGTATCAAGCATCTTTTGACTATTATAAGGTAAAACCCTATCCTCCGGCATGCGTTACATTATGTGATGGGACTTGGGTCTTATAATGGTTTCATTTTTCTAAAAAGCATTGCGTTATTTAACGATTTACTTTATTTTATGCACTGGCAATCCAATGGAGTAAACCCGTTCCGCGTCAGTGGCGTGGTCCTGTGATTAGCCTTATTATTAGATAGGTTAGTTAAGATTTCTCATACCAGTCCCATGACTGACCTGTAGTTTGTTTCACTGGCAAACTCGGGTGCCCATATTTTCCACATGGGCAGTCGAGTAGCTTGTTTTTTGCAGATATCATATTTACAGGATCCTGGTCTACAGCTGAAGCGATATTCGGAAAGCTCTGTATCCGGGTATTCCTTTCAGTTGTATATTTGTATTATTTTTCCGCTGCTATCTAAATGTAATTTAAGTCTCTGATATTGTATTTCCAATGTATATTATTTATTCATACTCCGGAATATTCTTGTACTCTGATGTAATTGTAGTAATCAGCAACAAAAATGTTCTTATGTTCTGTGTTCTGATGTGTGTTGTTCTCAAACAATCCTTACTTTCCTTCACGGGGAAGTTTGGGTCCTTACAAATTAACTCTAACTGATTAACTCTAATCAATTAACTCTATTCAATTAACTCTAATCAATTAACTCTATTCAATTAACTCTAGCTGATTAACTCTAATCAATTAACTCTATTTGATTAACTCTAATCTGGTTAACTCCTTTTAATTAACACATTTGGTTAACTCTTTTTGGTCAACTCCTTTTGGTTAACACATTTTGGTTAACTCCTTTTTCAATTCCTATTTCAAAATCAGTTTCCTTTATAAAATGTTGAGTTTACCTTCTACTTAACATATCGGTGTCAAAACCGATTTCTAATTCTCTATGTAAGTTCAAACTTAAATATTCAATTTATCCTATGTTATTTTACTTAATTTATGAAAACATTACTTATAAATTAATCTTCTCCAATTATCTGCTAAAACAGATTTCTATTTAATACTTATTTTTCCAAATATTCCCTTTTAAAATTCTTTTTATTTTCTAAATAAATATTCCTTTTATACTTATATTTATTTAACAAATAAATATCTCCTTTTGAATTCTATTTATTTAACAAATAAATACCTCCTTTTGAATTCTATTTATAAATGTTTTAAAATATTTCCCTTTTCTATTTGTTTCACAAATATTTTTCTTTTCAAAACCCTTTTGATTTTATAACTATTTGTCTTACAAATATTTTCCTTTATATTTCTTTTACAAATAATTTCCTTTATATTTTCTATATAAAGTCCATTGATTTTAAATAAATAATTTATTTTCAAAATACACTTTGAAAATCCCCTTTTCTATATCCCAGTATTCCTTACGGTATTTAAAATACCAAAATAACAATGATCGATATCATTCAACACACGTAATCAACGCAGATTATATATCACATCATATATTACAATATATGAAAAACAATAAAATAAATGTTGAGGAATCCAGTTGGATTCCTCCAACCTGTTTCCCTGCACCACATATGTTAAACAATATAATTAACATCAATTTCATTTCAATATGAAGTATTCTACTCAATAGAATCAATATTTGATTAACGATTTATATATATCATTATCTACAATTTCAACCGATACATAAGCAATTCAACCAAATAGTTAACACACAGCAATCAGCAGATAATTATCAGTTCTAAAAATATGTTATAAAAATATAGTTGTTCAGAGTTTGTGAGTTTTACTCACATTGGACTATCATTGTTAAATAACTATAATTGTCGATTGACTCAGACGAACAATTTATTTTGCAAGAAATTGTAATGAGCTCCGATTCACTCCCAGTCAGTTCCATTGTGTAGTGTCCGTCCACATGATCCCAACGGATCTGAAAGTGTGTAATTCTGACAACATGGGAGAAAGATATTGAATTTACAAGTTCGACGCATATTTAAATATCTTACTACATAATTAACCCTTCATTAACTAAATAAATTACTATTTTATTAGCCTAAGTCCATGTTTAACCCTTGACCCGCCTGCTCATCCCCTTTCTCTCACGAATACAACGTCGATCCCCTACAAACGCAACATACATGATCCCTTCCTCTCCCCGTATCTCCATCCACCAATTCATGATTTAAACTCAAACTAAATCCATTAGTTTGCTCGCCGCCCTCTTTATCATCTGATACTACTTTCAATATACTCGAACACCCCCAGTAAAACGCGTACAATAGTAGCTCACCGTGCCCCAGAGATTTCGCATGACATTTTTACACCCTGATTCCCACCAAAATTTCACGCAAGGTGCTAAAACCGATTTCGAGTTCGAATCCATACACACGTCCACACATTGTCTCCGAAATCAAGCCCAGTACTAAATCCTAGGCTCGCTGTATCTAAACGGACGAACAACAATGGGTTTCGAATGCAATGAAACCTAACTGAAAATGGAGAGTGGCAACTCAGGAATTCGAATATATTTGGTTTATGATTTATGAGATTTTATTGGATTTTATTTGTTATTGATGAGGATGGAAATTTTTACTGAAGAAAGAAATATTGGCGGCGTGATTTTCTTTAATCATAGAATGAGGAATTAGGTTTAGAAAGGGTTATGGTGAGGGTATTTATAAGAAGAGATGTTATTTTTATTTTAAGCAATCGTTATTTGTATTCGTCCTCTAAAATTCCTGTGATCACATACGATACCCGAAAATCACGAAACTGGACGTGCACCTTCAGTTCTACATTACGGACCCAACGAAACAAGTTTCGTTGAATTTTGACTCCGTTTGCTCACACAACTTATTTTTAACCATCAGAATACTGACTGTTTTCACATTAAAAATCCGTATGGCCACATACTGACTCTGAAAATTACGGAAATTGAAATCTAGCAATAATTTAATATTGCAGATCCAACAAAATTAGTTTCGTCTAAAACAAAGGTCGTATGCAAAACTGGCTATTTTTAAATCTCTAAATAACCCATTTAAATATATAAATATATTCAAAAACAATTAAATTAAATATAAATAAATATATATTATTGTATATATACTCACATAGAATATCGTATACTTCAATTGGATTTATAACTCGATATTCAAATCCCGTTTGAATCGATATTCAATTTATATTGGAAAAATCCGTATATAATACAAATAAATCGCTATAATTTATAAAGGAATTCCATAGCGACTTTTCAAAATTTGATTTGGACATTAATCAAATTCTACACAATGAAATCCCGATTTTTCTCTTCCATTAGAAAGATATACTTCACCAGCTCCGAAAGTTTCTTGTTTCACAGAAATCCGATTTAAACGGATTTTGTATATTCAATTGAAGTTCGTATCGCCAAATTACGAACTATCGCGCCATTACGGCCTCGATTACAATTATATTATAATTCTATATTCAAACTTCGTTTAAATAATATATTCGTTATTCAAATTCAATTCCAGACTGAAATATATATTTTGAATTGCCCAATTCACACAATATTGTGAATTCTATTATTCCCGACTATTTCAGAAATTAAATATATTATTTAATTATTTTATTAATTAAATAATAAAAATTATTTAATTAAACGACCATTAAATTACCAAACCGTTATTTTAAATAATTAAATAAAATTAATTATTATACCGTATAAAAATATGGGACATTACATTCTTCCCCCCTTATAATAATTTCGTCCTCGAAATTGCTAAGGTAGAAAACAAACTCCATTGACTGGGTAAAAATTATTTATTCACTTCTTAACTTCAGTTTCAACTGAACCAATTTAATTTCAATTAAATATTAATTAACTCTTATCAATGAAAATTTTCAAAAATCCTGAAAATTTTCTAACACCCGAAATTTTCGAAATTTTTTGCCAGTACCTCCTTTGTACTGGTCAATAGTTCAAACTCTAACTCGCCTCTCTAGGCCTTCTTCAACCCAAAAGAAAATCAAACAGCCAAGCGACTTGCCAATTCAGCTCATCAAAATCTTAAACCCATATGTAATATAAACTGGTACCTTTTTATCAGGCATATCATTATATCCTTCCATCTGTTACAAATTCTGCATATACCAATGTCATCCCAATCAATTTTCCAGTCAATTCATTCTCAACACAATCATTCGCTTATCCAATCAAATTCTAATGTGTTTTTATCTACAAATCCAACCATTCGCTTATACCTAAGTCAAATTTCATTTCAACTCGAGTTTCATTTCGATTCCAAACTCTTAACTCGATTATCTAATTGCATTTCAAATTCAAATCCCACAAATCCAATTTGTCTCGATATCATTCTAATCCAAATCAATTTCAATGACCACTTAACTGGCTTTACTTTAATTCCAATTTGCTTTTACAAATTTTGGTTTAATTTGTTTTTAATTCAAAACAAATCTTTCCCTAGGAATTTTTAAACCATTTACCATATCAAAAATCAAATATTCCCTTTCGGAATCAAAGCAACTTGTTTTCTCAAAACATTTCCAAAAACAAAAATTTTGGTAGTAATCCGTCACTTAGAAACTCGAAAATCACACCGATGATGCAGCGCAGTCAACATCCGAATTATTTTCCAACGACCAAAGTGAGTTCAATACTATATCACTTTCAAAACCATTCTAAACACTTCCATTTTGAAATTCATTTCAAAATAATGTTCCCAATGCTTGTAAAACGATTAAAATCTCCCAGGATTTTAAAATTCTCATATATTTAATTCAAATCCATTTACAAACATTTTCCAACTTTTCGAGGGCTGAATTTCAATTCTGATTTAAATTCAGATTTAATTCATTTCGTAACACTTATACGAAATTTTGATTGGTTATGTACATAACTGTTTCAATTATAATCTTATATGAATATAATCATAACCAATATATCCAATATATTATAATAATTCCAATAAATCCCATATATCAAAATATAATTTGTGTAAAATTATTTCATTTACCCTCTTTTCAAAACATATCGTGTCGACCCATCGTATTCGAGTGTTTAGAAACTCCTACTGATACAATGGATCAAACTGATCGATCAAAACCCATAAACAACTCAACCAATAAATCTCCGCAATATAAAACCACTTCATATCAAGTAACAAATACGCTCACTCGTATATATACACTCAAACTCAATCTAGGGTATTACTAACCCCATCTCTACTGAGTCACGCCACAGAGCCAAGGTAATTACTTAACCTTAAGCTCTGATACCGCTGTAACAACCAAGGGATTTTGCGATCCTGGATATCGGCATATAACACCATATCGACTATTCAAGCATCGAAAACACCGGATAATATGAAAGAAATTAGAGGGTTAGAATAGATAAGATAGAACTTAGAATAGAAGAAGAAGAAGAAGAACATACAACATCAGAGTAACACGGATCTCACATCCGAACGAAAAACATATAATAGATAACATATCTTTGAAATAAAATCAATATATGTATACAGTAACATAATCAGAGTACAACGCGGAACAAACAATAGCTATATAATCCTAAAGCCTCCTGCTCCAAACTTTCCAAGTATATCTATAAAATCCTGACTACTTGACTGTCTGTACAAAATTGGGCACCCAAGAGTTTAGGGAAAACAAAAAAAAACTCTGGGTCAGTCATGGGACTAGTGTGAGTAAAACAATTTAAACAGTTTGAACGATAAACGATATCTCATGAGACTACGCCGTATAATGGAACGGGTTTTTCCCTTATGAAAATCCAAAGCATTTGATTTAACATCAAAAATCCTTTTGAACGAAATGATAAACTTTAATCAAACTCTTTGATATTATAATAGTGTCTATCAATCACAACTAAATAATCAACTAGTAGAACGCTTTCATCTTACATTCTACATATATAGTATACAATCAAAACCGCGAGCACTTATTGGATAACGGGTTTCCAACTATGACAAGGTATGGAACCACCTTCCGATAGTGTACCTCTAGAGAGGAATACGCTGGGTTCAACAAGAACATCTTACAACCCGGCCACACATGACCGACCACTCATTTCGCATGAGTGTATCGAATGTATATCACCAACGGTTGGGATCAGCAAACATTTCCCGAATGGGACAGCATCGACAATAGATTATGTAATGAAATGAATGTCTCTAGATAGGTGATAATACACCCAACTTGGCAGCCAACCACTTAGCCATGCTGCCTGCCCGATTTTTGTCATTTCCCAGTTATGAGGCTAGAGGCCACGCTTATCTCTGACAGATCACACAAATATTCACTTTGAATGTCACATCGTCATACCCGCCGAATCACAGATTGATTTACCCAAAAATACAATGGGCATACAGCTAAGAGAAATGAATTCCTTCGCTACCAAATGTACATACGTTTGAAGAGATCAACTTACGTGATCCATTACATATACTTTGTCAAACATTCTTCCATACAGGTTGTTCTGGGACTGGACAAACCGAAGGCACTATTCTGTAAATAGGATAGCCCTTGCATAACTCCGTCTTCAATTATCTTCATCATATTTGATCGCAACGCTAACGCCCATATAGAGTGGTTTTCAGGTCATGAATATGATCCCGGTCTCTCCGTATTGACGATGGAAAAATGGTCAAAAACTTCGATAGTCGGTGAGTTTACTATCAAAGAAAAACACGTGTGCAAACAATGATATTATTTCCAGATGGAAATTATATTGATCAATCATCATTGAACATTTATCTCTTTAGTTTATCGATTTATTCATTTCCTGTTTCCATATATTCAACATTCCTTATTTTCTAAATTTAGAAAATATATGTTATTAATCATTGGAAAACATTTCCATCTCTTTTTCCCGTATCACTGTCATTCCAGTATTCTTTATCATCAAACATTTCATTTTCTATGATTAGAAAATATCTCTGATTATATTTGGAAAATGTTTCCAAACTCATTCACTGGATTTAAACAGATGTTTAAATAAAACATCGCAATACCAATTCAAATTATTACCTTCATTAACTATATTCACTTAACCGAACTTTACTATCGAACTTTAACGATTACTTAGTTAAAAACGAAGTCAATCAAGTTGGGGTATAACTACCTCTCATACCTTAACTAAACAAGATTTCTAACTTCGAAATAGTCAAAGTTCACCTTCTAAATCTTTAACAACTTCCTTATGTAACTCTCGGTGTAATGACCCGCATTGGCAGAGGTATTATAATTAATTTATTTAATTATATAAATGGTGAATTAAAGGATTTAATGGTCGTGAAATTAAATAATAGTGAATATTTAATTAAAATAATAAATTAAATAATATATTCAATCCAGAAATAATCAAAAATATTGGACATCACAATATTCTGTGAACGGGGTCATCCCTAAGATGTAATTCAGCTTAGAGTTGAATTATATTGACGAATATATTCAATCGACGACAGTTTGAACGTATAATTATATTATAATTAAAATCGAGCTCGAAATGGCCCTGCAGTTCGTAAATTGGCGATTCGAACTTCAACTGGATGTACAAGATTAGTTTTAAGCCGGATTTCTGTGAAACAAGAAACGTGTGGAGCTGGTGGAGCATATCTTTCTAGTGGAAGAGAAATATCGGGATTTCGTCGTGTAGATTTTGAGTTACGTCCAAATCAAATTATCAGAAATGCAGCGCCCTGACCATAACGATTTAATTATATTTTATATAAGGATTTTAAATAAAAATCGAACATCGATATAACTCTGACGATGTAATATTGAGCTAGAAATTCATATAGGATTTTTCCTGAGCTCTATGGTATTTCTCCGTGAATATAGACGATAATATTTATTTTTAAATATTTAATTTAATTTAATTTAAATATATTTATATATTTAAATAGGCTATTTAGAGCTTTAAAAATAGCCACTTTTACAAACGGAGTCGAAATTTGACGAAACTAGTTTCGTTGGATCCGCAATATCAAATAGTTTCTAAATGTTAAGTTTCATGATTTTTAGGGTCACTGTGTGGCCGTACAGATTTTTAGGGTGAGAAACAGTCAGTATTTTGACAGTTAAAAATACGCTGTGTGAGCATACGAAGTCGGAATTCGACGAAACTAGTTTCGTTGGGACCGTAATGTCAAACTCTAGCTACACGTCCAGTTTGGTAATTTTTGGGTATTGTACGTGATCACAGGAATTTTAGAAGACGAATAAAAACAACGTTTGCTTAAGATAAAATATTAAAATCAAATATAAAATAATTTCCCACTTCTATAAATAGATTCAACCTTTCTAAAACCCTATTCTAATTTCTCCTTTGGTCAACGAAGTTGTTTTTCCGTCGTTCCTTTTTTTTCTTCTTATAGTAAAAACCAGAAAGAAAAATAAATCCAAAGGAATAGAAATCAAATCCGATAAATCCCAAAGTATGTATAGTATTGATTCTGGGATGCTCCTCTTCGATCCGGTAGGGTTTTTGTTGGGTGCGCACTGGACTTTGGTTCGCTGGTTTTGGGGTTCAACGATGCTAGGGTTAATCGACGCTCGAACTAGGTGCCTCGATGAAGGTTTTAGACATCGTATTAGAGTTTGTGGTTGAATTCGGGTTCGTTTGTGAAGAAATTGTGGTGCTCGATGGTAAATGGGGGTCGCGAGTTTCTGGAAGGAACTGGAGCAGTTCGATGTCAGAATTTGAGTGTTGAGCGCGAGTTGAAGGTTTTGGGTATGGGGTGGTAGCGATTTTGAAGAGGAAGTTGATGGTGGCATCTGTTTGAGTTTCGATGATGAGGAGGAAGAGCAGTGGAGGTCCGAAATTTGGTTAAATGGTGCGGGTTTCTTCGTGTGTTTACTGGAGCGAGGTAATTTGGGGAAGAAGGTCGGTTGGGCTTTGTAGAAGGAGAATGGGCCAGAGAGAAGTGGGCTTTAAATTTAAAAGAGGGAGTGGACTTAAATTCAAAAGAGGATGTGGGTTTTAAATTAAATGAGAGGAAGTGGACTTTAATTAAAAGAGAAGCGGGTTTTAATTAAAAGAGAAGGAAGTGGGTTTTGGTTCAAAGGAGGATGGGCTTTAGTTCAAAGGAAGTTTTGGGCCGGGAATTCAAGCGAAACAAGATCCGAGAGGATCGTATGGACGGCGCCTACACAATGGAACTGACCGCGAGTCAATTGGAGTCCGTTACAATTTATAGCAAAATAAATTGTCTGAATCAAGTGATGGTTATTGTCATTGACGATGACCGTCCAATGTGAGTAAATCTCACCAACTCTGAACAGTTTATAATTTCATATTACATTTTTAGAACTGTTAGAAATTGTCTGTTTGATTGTGTGTTGACTGTTTGATTGAACTGCTAGTCAGTTAATGAAATATTATATATATATAATATATAAACAGTTATATAGTTATATATTGATTCTGTTTATCAGAATAATTCATATTGAACTGAAAGTGATGACAATCATGTTGTGTAACATCTGTGGATGCAGGGAAACAGGTTGGAGGAATCCGACTGGATTCCTCAATAGTTATTTTTTTTTTCATATATTTTAATATATGATGTGAATTATAACCTGTTGTTGATTGTGTGGATATGGACGATATTGAACATCGTGATTTGATATGATTAAATACCATGACATACCGGAATGTTGATAAGGGAATTTTCAAAGTGATATTTGAAACAGAATATTTATAAATTGGAATATTTATAAATAAGAGATATTTATAAATTTGAATATTTATAAATAAGGAATATTTATAAATTGAAATATTTATAAATAGGAGATAATTTAAAAAGGAAATAAATTCAAAACATTTCTTTTTGAATGGAAAGGCCTGTATGGCGAGTTTGGGGATTTTCCCGATGCTTCCGATACAAAGGAGGTTATGGCGAATTTTCCCGGGAATTTAAGGAGTTAGAATATTTTTAAGAATAAATCTGAAAAGGGAATATTTTCAAACCATTTGCAAATACAATAAAATAGAGAAAGAAATATTTGTAAACCATTTACAAATAGAATTGAAAGGGGAATATTTAGAAAATAAATAGAGTTAATAAAAAGGGAAATTGGTTTATAAAGGAAACCGTTATAAAAAGGAAAACGTTATTAAAAGGACATTTATAAAGTGAAGAACCGTTACTAATAGTAAATCTTTATAAATTAATAAACATGTTAAAAAGGAGATCTTTTTAAATGGATAGACGTTATAAAAAGGAGAAATCGAATATGGTATTCGAAGTTAGTTAATCGAATATAGACATTCGAAAGGAGAAATCGAATATGGTATTCGAAGTTAGTTAATCGAATATAGACATTCAAAAGGAGTTAATTGAATATGGTATTCGAAAGTTAGTTAATCGAATATGTTATTCGAAAGGGGTTAGTCAAGTTGAGTTAGTCAAATAGAGTTAACTAGTTAGAGTTAATCAGTTAGAGTTAACCAGTTAGAGTTAATCAGTTAGAGTTAACCAGTTAGAGTTAATCAGTTAGAGTTAACCAGTTAGAGTTAATCAGTTAGAGTTAACCAGTTGGAGTTAATTAGTTAGAGTTAATCGATTAGAGTTAAAACGAACTATAGTTAATCAAATATAGTTATTTGAGACAGAGTTAGTCAAACATAATATTCAGGGTAAGTTGCCATCTTGTACGACTGCTAGCGTAATTCGCAGGGCTGTAAATAGCCTACGGCGGTCGGATGTTTCCTGAGGGACTCAGGCGTAACCATTGTGGTCGCTGTGGTCTAGAGTCAAGCGAATGGAGTTTAATCGAATATTAGTTATTCGATAGGAGTTAATCAAGTTGATCGAGTTGAGAAATAAGTTAAGTTAAATAAGTTGAGTTGATCGGGTGGTTCGACCAAGTTAGTCGAGCCTAGTTAATCGAATCGAATTGGTCGAACCAAGTAAGTCGAGTTAAGTTAGTCAAGTTAGTCGAGCCTAGTTAATCAAATCGAATTGGTCGAACCAAGTAAGTCGAGTTAGTCGAGTCAAGTTAAGTTAGTCGAGTTAAGTTCGTCGAGTTAAATAAATCGATGTTAGTTTCATCGAAAGGAGTAATCGATGTTAGTTTCATCGAAAGGAGTTATCGATGTTAGTTTCATCGAAAGGAGTTATCGATGTTAGTTTCATCGAAGGGAGTTATCGATTATAGTTTAATCGGAGTGAGATTTTCAAATATGAGATATTTGAAAAGGAAGAGTTATCGAATATTAGTTATTCGAAGAGAGGTTATCGAATATCGTTTATTCGAGGAGTTAATCGAATATAGGCTATTCGAAGAAGAGTTAATCAAATAGAGATTTCTCGAAGAGAGTTAATCGGCAAATTCGATTATATCGAATTCGGGAAAGTACTTATACTTTCCAGTGTTTAAATAGAGATTTATTTATTTATAAATAAATAAGTGTTAGGTTAATTATTCACTAATAAGAATAGAAGTTATAATTAAAGTTAGATAATTCGAAAGTAGGGATTATAACGTTATCATTATAAGCAATGTTTTAAATATAGAAGTGGATTAGTAAAATTGAATCCGAGAAAGGCGTAAAGAAGTTGTTAAAGATTAAAAGATAAACTTTGACCATTTCGAAGTTATAACGTTGTTCAGTTAAGGTCTGAGAGGTAATTATACCCCAACTTGAGTGACTTCCTTCTTAACTAAGAAATGGTAAGGTTTGATCGTAAAGGAGTTTTGGAAATGTTTTCCAAACGAGAATCAGAAATGTTTTCTGATAAAAGAAAATTAAGAATTTAGAATATAGGGAAACAGGAGATAAGTAAATAAATGAACTAAAGAGATTTATGTTAAATGATGTTTGTTCGATATAATTTCCATTTGGAAATAATATCGTTGTTTGCACACTTGTTTTTCTTTGATAGTTAACTCACCGACTATCGAAGTTTTTTTTTAACGTTGTTAATATGGAGAGACCGGTTGGATTATTATCCATAGAACCACTCTGTATTGGCATAAGCGTCGCGAATCATATATGCCAAAGATAATTGAAGACGGAGTAAAATGCAAGGGCTGTTGTATAAGTATTAGATAACAGTGACTAAGATGGATATACGGAATAGTGCCTTCGGTTTGTCCAGTCCCAGGACAACTTGTATGGACGAAGGTCTGACAGAGTATATCCAATGGATCGCGTAAGTTGATCTGTTCAAACGTATTCACGTTTGGTGGCGGAGGAATTCGTTTCTCTTAGCTGTATACCCGTGTTATTTTTGGATAATTCAATTTGTGATTTGGCGGGTATGACGATGTGACATTCTAAGTGAATGAAGATGACTTGTGTGGATGAATGTTTGACAGAGTATTTCCAGAAAGGTCACGTACATTGATTTCTTCGACCGTACCAAGAGTGGAAGCAGAGAAGGAAACTTCTTTAGCTAACACGTAATGTACTGTCGTAGACGTCAATTAGTGATTTTCGATGGATCTGACAATGTGGCATTCGAAGTGAATCTGATGTAATGATAAAGCGTAGCTTCTAGCCTCATCATCCGGTAAATGACAGAAATCGGGCAGGCAGCATGGCTAAGTCGGTCGCACCGAAGTAGGGTGTATAATCACCTATCGAAAGAATATTCATTTGTTTCTTAAATCATCAATGTTGTCCCATATATATACGGGAACAGTTGCTAATCCCAACCGTTGGTGATGTACATTCGATACACTCAAGCGAAATGAGTGGTCGGTCAAGTGTGGCTGAGTTACAAGACGTTCTTGTTGAACTCCAGTGTATCGTTCCTAGAGTACACTGATCGGAAGGTGGTTCCATACCTTGTCATAGTTGGAAATCCATTATCCAATACGTGCTTGCGATTTTGATTGTATACTATATATGTAGAACGTGAGATGAAAGCGTTTCTGCTAGTTGATATCTATTTGTACATAGACATTATTATAATATCAAAAGGTTTTTGATATAAAGATATTTTGGATTCTCATAAGGGAAAAACCCGTTCCGTTCTACGGCGTGGTCTTATGAGATATCGTTTACTCGTTCATATACATGTTTAAACTGTTTTACTCATACCAGTCCCATGACTGACCCGGAGTTTACTTTGTTGTTTTCCCTAAACTCTTGGGTGCCTAAATTTGTACGGGCAGTCAAGTAGTCGGGATTTACAGATATACTTGAAGAGCTGGAGCAGGAGGCTTCTGGATCATATAGCTATAGTTTATTTCCGCTGTATTGTAAGTGCTGTACTCTGATAAGTGCTATTGTATACATAACTGTTATATTTCAAAGTTATGTTATATATTATATGTTATTCGTTCCGCTGTGAGGTTCGTGTTACTCTGATGTTGTGTTCTTCTTCTTCTTCGATTCTAAGTTTCTATCTTATCTATCCTCACCCTCTAATTTCTTTCATTAATTACCAGGATTTTTCATTGTTTTGGTTATCGACGTCGAGCTTATGTCGATAACCAAAGTCGCTCAAAATCCGGGTCGTTACAGTTGGTATCAGAGCTTAAGTTAAGAATTACTTGGCTCTGTGGCATGACTCGGTAGAGATAGGGTTAGTAATACCCTAGATTGAGTTTGAGTGTATATATACGAGTGCGTATTTGTATTTGATATAAAAATGGTTTTATATTGTGGAGATTCATTGGCTGAGTTGTTTATGAGTTCTGGTCGATCAGTTTGATCCACTGTATCGGTAGGAGTTACTAAACACTCGAATACAATGGGTCGTCACGATATGTTTTGAAAAGATGGTAAATTAAAATAAGTTTACCCAGAGTATATTCTGATATAGAGGAAACATATATATATTAGATATATTGGTTGTAATTATAATCGAATAAGATTATAAAAAGTAAAACAGTTATAAATAACTAATCAGGATTCATATAAGTGAAGTATATGAAGTAAGATGAAGAGAATCTGAATTTAAATCAGAATTGGAATTAAAATAGGGAAAATTTTAAGTTCTTGGGAGATTTTGAAAATGTTTTTCAATCTGAAAGTGATATAGTATTGAACTCACCTTGATAGCTGGAAAATATATTCTGATGATGAATCGCGACATCATCAGTGTTCATTTTCGAGTTCTAATTGACGGATTACTACCAAAGGTTTTGTTTTGAATTGTTTGAGAAAACAAGGTGTTTAGAAATTCAAATGTTTTGAATTGGTATTATGATTTCAAATTTTCTTGAAATAAAAGCCCAGGAATTTAAATTCTAAAATTTAAATTTAACTTGTTAAGTTAAGTAAAACTGGGGTGATTAGAGAATAATCTGGATTTGGATTTGAAATGATAAGTTGAGAGTTTGGAATTTGAAATTCGAATTTGAAATTTGATTCGGCTTGAATAAGCGAATGGTTGTGTTAAGAATAACTTGGTTAGAGTTGATTGGGATGGCATTTGTATATGCCGAGTTGATAACAGATGGTAGGGATATAATGATATGCCCAACAAAAAGGTACAAGTTTATATTTTATATGAGTTTGGGATTTATGAGCCGAATTGGCAAGCCGCTTGGCTGTTTGATTTTCTTTTGGGTTGGAGATGGCCTAGAGTGGCGAGTTGTGGTTTTACCGATAGGGCTGTACAAAGGAGGGTATGGCGAAATTTTCCGAAAATTTAAAGTGTTAGAAAATTTTCAGAGTTTTTGAAAATTTTAGTTAGTTGGAATGAATAAATATTTTAGTCGATATTAATTGGTTCAGTTGAAATCAGAAATAAGGGGTAAACAAATCTTAGGAGTTCCAATAGATAGGGTCGTCCTCTAACTTAGCAATTTCGAGGACGAAATTATTTTAAGTGGGGAAGAATGTAATGACCCGCATTGGTAGAGGTATTATAATTAATTTATTTAATTATATAAATGGTGAATTAAAGGATTTAATGGTCGTGAAATTAAATAATAGTGAATATTTAATTAAAATAATAAATTAAATAATATATTCAATCTAGAAATAATCAAAAATATTGGACATCACAATATTCTGTGAACGGGGTCATCCCTAAGATGTAATTCAGCTTAGAGTTGAATTATATTGACGAATATATTCAATCGACGACAGTTTGAACATATAATTATAATATAATTAAAATCGAGCTCGAAAGGGCGCTGCAGTTCGTAAATTGGCGATTTGAACTTCAAATGGATGTACAAGATTAGTTTTAAGCCGGATTTCTGTGAAACAAGCAACGTGTGGAGCTGGTGGAGCATATCTTTCTAGTGGAAGAGAAATATCGGGATTTCGTCGTGTAGATTTTGAGTTACGTCCAAATCAAATTATCAGAAATGCAGCGCCCTGACCATAACGATTTAATTATATTTTAATAAGGATTTTAAATAAAAATCGAACATCGATATAACTCTGACGATGTAATATTGAGCTAGAAATTCATATAGGATTTTTCCTGAGCTCTATGGTATTTCTCTGTGAATATAGACGATAATATTTATTTTTAAATATTTAATTTAATTTTATTTAAATATATTTATATATTTAAATAGGCTATTTAGAGCTTTAAAAATAGCCACTTTTACAAACGGAGTCGAAATTTGACGAAACTAGTTTCGTTGGATCCGCAATATCAAATAGTTGCTAAATGTTAAGTTTCGTGATTTTTAGGGTCACTGTGTGGCCGTACAGATTTTTAGGGTGAGAAACAGTCAGTATTTTGACAGTTAAAAATACGCTGTGTGAGCATACGAAGTCGGAATTCGACGAAACCAGTTTCGTTGGGACCGTAATGTCAAACTCTAGCTACACGTCCAGTTTGGTAATTTTTGGGTATTGTACGTGATCACAGGAATTTTAGAAGACGAATAAAAACAACGTTTGCTTAAGATAAAATATTAAAATCAAATATAAAATAATTTCCCACTTCTATAAATAGATTCAACCTTTCTAAAACCCTATTCTCATTTCTCCTTTGGTCAACGAAGTTGTTTTTCCGCCGTTCCTTTTTTTTCTTACAGTAAAAAACAGAAAGAAAAATAAATCCAAAGGAATAGAAATCAAATCCGATAAATCCCAAAGTATGTATAGTATTGATTCTGGGATGCTCCTCTTCGATCCGGTAGGGTTTTTGTTAGGTGCGCACTGGACTTTGGTTCGCTGGTTTTGGGGTTCAACGATGCTAGGGTTAATCGACGCTCGAACTGGGTGCCTCGATGAAGGTTTTAGACATTGTATTAGAGTTTGTGGTTGAATTCGGGTTCGTTTGTGAAGAAATTGTGGTGCTCGATGGTAAATGTGGGTTGCGAGTTTCTGGGAGGAACTGGAGCAGTTCAATGTCGGAATTTGAGTGTTGAGCGCGAGTTGAAGGTTTTGGGTATGGGGTGGTAGCGATTTTGAAGAGGAAGTTGATGGTGGCATCTGTTTGAGTTTCGGTGATGAGGAGGAAGAGCAGTGGAGGTCCGAAATTTGGTGAAATGGTGCGGGTTTCTTCGTGTGTTTACTGGAGCGAGGTAATTTAGGGAAGAAGGTCGGTTGGGCTTTGTAGAAGGAGAATGGGCCAGAGAGAAGTGGGCTTTAAATTTAAAAGAGGGAGTGGACTTAAATTCAAAAGAGGATGTGTGTTTTAAATTAAATGAGAGGAAGTGGACTTTAATTAAAAGAGAAGCGGGTTTTAATTAAAAGAGAAGGAAGTGGGTTTTGGTTCAAAGGAGGATGGGCTTTAGTTCAAAGGAAGTTTTGGGCCGGGAATTCAAGCGAAAGAAGATCCGACAGGATCGTATGGACGGCGCCTACACAATGGAACTGACCGCGAGTCAATTGGAGTCCGTTACAATTTATAGCAAAATAAATTGTCTGAATCAAGCGATGGTTATTGTCATTGACGATGATCGTCCAATGTGAGTAAATCTCACCAACTCTGAACAGTTTATAATTTCATATTGTATTTTTAGAACTGTTAGAAATTGTCTGTTTGATTGTGTGTTGACTGTTTGATTGAGCTGCTAGTCAGTTAATGAAATATTATATATATAAATATATATATAATATATAAACAGTTATATATTTATATATTGATTCTGTTTATCAGAATAATTCATATTGAACTGAAAGTGATGAAAATCATGTTGTGTAACATCTGTGGATGCAGGGAAACAGGTTGGAGGAATCCGACTGGATTCCTCAATAGTTATTTATTGTTTTTCATATATTTTAATATATGATGTGAATTATAACCTGTTGTTGATTGTGTGGGTATGGACGATATTGAACATCGTGATTTGATATGATTGAATACCATGACATACCGGAATGTTGATAAGGGAATTTTCAAAGTGTTATTTGAAACAGAATATTTATAAATTGGAATATTTATAAATAAGAGATATTTATAAATTTGAATATTTATAAATAAGGAATACTTATAAATTGAAATATTTATAAATAGGAGATAATTTAAAAAGGAAATAAATACAAAACATTTCTTTTTGAATGGAAAGGTCTGTGTGGCGAGTTTGGGGATTTTCCCGATGCTTCCGATACAAAGGAGGTTATGGCGAATTTTCCCGGGAATTTAAGGAGTTAGAATATTTTTAAGAATAAATCTGAAAAGGGAATATTTGCAAACCATTTGCAAATAGAATAAAATAGAGAAAGAAATATTTGTAAACCATTTACAAATAGAATTGAAAGGGGAATATTTAGAAAATAAATAGAGTTAAAAAAAAGTGAAATTGATTTATAAAGGAAACCGTTATAAAAAGGAAAACGTTATTAAAAGGACATTTATAAAGTGAAGAACCGTTACTAATAGTAAATCTTTATAAATGAATAAACGTGTTAAAAAGGAGATCTTTTTAAATGGATAGACGTTATAAAAAGGAGAAATCGAATATGGTATTCGAAGTAAGTTTATCGAATATAGACATTCGAAAGGAGAAATCGAATATGGTATTCGAAGTTAGTTAATCGAATATAGACATTCGAAAGGAGTTAATTGAATATGGTATTCGAAAGTTAGTTAATCGAATATGTTATTCGAAAGGGGTTAGTCAAGTCGAGTTAGTCAAATAGAGTTAACCAATTAGAGTTAATCAGTTAGAGTTAACCAGTTAGAGTTAATCAGTTAGAGTTAACCAGTTAGAGTTAATCAGTTAGAGTTAACCAGTTGGAGTTAATTAGTTAGAGTTAATCGATTAGAGTTAAAACGAACTAGAGTTAATCAAATATAGTTATTTGAGACAGAGTTAGTCAAACATAGTATTCAGGGTAAGTTGCCATCTTGTACGACTGCTAGCGTAATCCGCAGGGCTGTAAATAGCCTACAGCGGTCGGATGTTTCCTGCGGGAGTCAGGCGTAACCATTGTGGTCGCTGCGATCTAGAGTCAAGCGAATGGAGTTTAATCGAATATTAGTTGTTCGATAGGAGTTAATCAAGTTGATCGAGTTGAGAAATAAGTTAAGTTAAATAAGTTGAGTTGATCGGGTGGTTCGACCAAGTTAGTCGAGCCTAGTTAATCGAATCGAATTGGTTGAACCAAGTAAGTCGAGATAAGTTAGTCAAGTTAGTCAAGCCTAGTTAATCAAATCGAATTGGTCGAACTAAGTAAGTCGAGTTAATCGAGTCAAGTTAAGTTAGTCGAGTTAAGTTCGTCGAGTTAAATAAATCGATGTTAGTTTCATCGAAAGGAGTAATCGATGTTAGTTTCATCGAAAGGAGTTATCGATGTTAGTTTCATCGAAAGGAGTTATCGATGTTAGTTTCATCGAAGGGAGTTATCGATTATAGTTTAATCGGAGTGAGATTTTCAAATATGAGATATTTGAAAAGGAAGAGTTATCGAATATTAGTTATTCGAAGAGAGGTTATCGAATATCGTTTATTCGAGAAGGAGTTAATCGAATATAGGTTATTCGGAGAAGAGTTAATCAAATAGAGATTTCTGGAAGAGAGTTAATCGGCAAATTCGATTATATCGAATTCGGGAAAGTACTTATACATTCCAGTGTTTAAATAGAGATTTATTTATAAATAAATAAGTGTTAGGTTAATTATTCACTAATAAGAATAGAAGTTATAATTAAAGTTAGAGAATTCGAAAGTAGGGATTATAACGTTATCATTATAACCAATGTTTTAAATATAGAAGTGGATTAGTAAAATTGAATCTGAGAAAGGCGTAAAGAAGTTGTTAAAGATTAAAAGATAAACTTTGACAATTTCGAAGTTATAACGTTGTTCAGTTAAGGTCTGAGAGGTAATTATACCCCAACTTGAGTGACTTCCTTCTTAACTAAGAAATGGTAAGGTTTGATCGTAAAGGAGTTTTGGAAATGTCTTCCAAACGAGAATCAGAAATGTTTTCTGATAAAAGAAAAATAAGAATTTAGAATATAGGGAAACAGGAGATAAGTAAATAAATGAACTAAAGAAATTTATGTTAAATGATGTTTGTTCGATATAATTTCCATTTGGAAATAATATCGTTGTTTGCACACTTGTTTTTCTTTGATAGTTAACTCACCGATTATCGAAGTTTTTTTTTTAACGTTGTTAATATGGAGAGACCGGTTGGATTATTATTCATAGAACCACTCCGTATTGGCATAAGCGTCGCGAATCATATATGCCAAAGATAATTGAAGACAGAGTAAAATGCAAGGGCTGTTGTATAAGTCTTAGATAACAGTGACTAAGATGGATATACGGAATAGTGCCTTCGGTTTGTCCAGTCCCAGGACAACTTGTATGGACGAAGGTCTGACAGAGTATATCCAATGGATAGCGTAAGTTGATCTGTTCAAACGTATTCACGTTTGGTGGTGGAGGAATTCGTTTCTCTTAGCTGTATACCCGTGTTATTTTTGGATAAGTCAATTTGTGATTTGGTGGGTATGACGATGTGACATTCTAAGTGAATGAAGATGACTTGTGTGGATGAATGTCTGACAGAGTATTTCCAGAAAGGTCACGTACTGTAACACCCCACTCCCGCTATGTTCACTCACTAAGGGAATGCCATAGCATCGGTGGAGTATTTTAAGTGAATATAGAACAGAAAAATTACAACAAGACAGATATAAGTAATACTTGAAAATTTTAAAACATCATTTCATTGCAGCGGAAAGTAAAACATGTTTGGTTACATCACAAAACCATAATAAGAGTCAAGTACAAAATATCCATCCTGATAAATAAAAGTACATAATCCCAATACATGAACTGATAGCCATAAAAGAAAGGGTAAGCTGAGCTCTACATCTATGGTCCAAGCTCCAAAAGAGAATAAAGCAGCCTGATCAAAGCCCACTCGTACTGGGCCCACTCTGATAACCTGAGGGTTGGGAAAAAGATAAAAACAACGGGGTCAGACATAAGTCTGAGCGAGTCCTATAACTTTAACAATACAATCGTTAAAGTAACCAGAGAAGACATAAACTGATATACGGTAACTAATGGGGATGAATGGCTACACTAAGCAGTCAACTAAACTAAGATAAAAGATAAAGACGCATCTACCCTTCCAAAGGTAAATTACTAAACTGCACCACACCAGTCATTCCTAACTTAAAGGTTGATCCCACCCATGGACTTATAAAATTAACTTAACAGTTCTCGCGTACCCCTAGGTGACTGAGTAGACGCCACGGGGCCCTACAATCCACTAGGTGTACACACTACTCCCCATTCGATCGGCTCCCTAACGTAGATACCCGTGCTGGCCCCACCGTGGGGTGTACCATTCCCCAACGTGGCAACCTGATAAAACTAACGGTGCACGGCTTATATCTACACGATGCAACAACGTCTTATTTACCAGCCCGGGTCCACACACGCATATGAAACCCATTGGTCATGCGTTGCCACCGCTAACCCATTTTGGCCTCTTATAGTCAAGCCCAGTATGCGTGTCCCGTCCTCGACATGGGTCGAGCCCACTAAGATACGTATGGGTTACTGGTTGAAATGCGCCCCCAGCACAAGCCATCCCCCTAAGCTTGGCCCACACACTAGTGTTTCCCACTTAACCCTTTAATCATGTTTAATTACATGTTTCATCTTGGTTAAGTATTTTATCATATTTTCTATTGGGAACCACTAGCAATTTCCACATACCACCCAAGGTACCCACTTAACCCCCATGCCCCCACTACATGCTTATCTGGTTAAGTGTTTTTTAATTGATTAACACCGTAACCATGTAAAGGACCCCTCACATTGGACCGTCATTTGTAGATGCCTGGTTAAGCCGGTAAACTCCGGGCAGTCTTACACTACAAACGGGTCCAACCTCGTGTCATTTACCCTTGTTACGTATTTAATTTAATTGGACCGTCATTTGTAGATGCCTGGTTAAGCCGGTAAACTCCGGGCAGTCTTACACTACAAACGGGTCCAACCTCGTGTCTTAATCGATTAATTACTCCTAATTAATCACCCCCATAATTTGTGTTAATTATCCTGTTTATTTTAGGAATATGGGTGCACCTAACTTAATAGGCAAATTCCCAACTCCAAAGTGTGGGTACACCTAACTTAATAGGCAAATTCCCAACACATAGTATGGGTACACCTAACTTAATAGGCAAATTCCCATACTATGTTCATTTATTTTATGTTATGCATAATTATATTAATTTCACACAATCTTATTAACATATGCATTTAATTAACCCCATCGTTCCCACGTAATTTCGTTCTAATGACATAACACATATAAAAGGTGTCAACTTGCATATGTATGAACATGTTTCAAAGGTGCCATCTTGCATATTAACAAACACATAGCTTGCATATGAACTTGCATAACATGTCACATAACTTGCATATAATCTTGTATAACATGTTACATAACTTGCATATTAACTTGTATAACATGTCACATAACTTGCATATTAACTTGCATAACATGTTACATAAACTTACATATTAACAAATACATGACTTGCATATGAACTTGCATAATATGTCACATAACTTGCATATGAACTTGCATAACATGTTACATACTTGCATATGAACTCATAAACTTGCATATGAACTTGCATAACATGTTACATACTTGCATATGAACTCATAAACTTGCATATGAAGAAACATACAACTTGCATAATTATCATACATGTAACTTGCATATTAACATATGATCACAAAGCACAAAACTTGCATAACCCACATACATTAGCAAACTAACATCATGTCATATGACTTAAAACCCATTAATCCCCAAACAAAACCATATGATCTCATCTACTTAGTTTAGCAATTGATCATTAAAGTGATAGAAACTCACAACTAGCCAATTTGCACTCCAAATGAAGAAGATTAAGATGCTTAGAATGGATTAGAGGTTGATTAGAGAGTGATTAGCTTGCAACCCTCTTCATAAATTAGTGGAGGCTCCTTCTAAGATTTAATTTGGCGGCATGTAGCCCTCAATTCTATTTTTAGTATGGATTAGGGTAGGTTTAGGGTGTATTTATAGATTAGGTGAGTGTTTTAGGCCCTTAGATTAACCCTAAATTAGATTAGGACCCTTAGATTTCGGAACCTTCCAGAAACCAGCCCTAAGACCAAGCCCAAACCCCAAACTGGTGCACCCAACCACAGAACTCTCTAGAAACTGTGCAGGTTTCCTGTCCCGACATGGGCGCACTTCCCAAGTGCGCCAGTGTATTTTTGTACTGGCGCACTTCACAAGTGCGCCAGTGCATTTCTGGCATGTTTCGGGTTTTTCTGCCTAACTTCGTTCGTCCATATCTCTTTCATACGGTACCCGTTTTACGCAAACTCGGACTCTATTTCACGTATTTTTCCGAGACGAACGCAATGACGCAGCCCGTTTCCCCTGATTCTCATATCTGAGATTAATTATACTTTAATCACTAACCATTAGTGTTAATTGAAATTCGGGGTGTTACATTCTCCCCTACTTAAAGGATTTCGTCCTCGAAATCTCTAAGTCAAGAAGAACGTATCCTACCAACCAAACAACCATCTACTAAACCATCAACCACAAGCAACCATTATCCTTAGAAACTTCTAATGATGTATGAACATATGCAGAAAGTGTGTGTATATGTCCGTATACTAATGCAAAATCAGGCGGTCTACTGATTCAGTCGACCTCCTTAATGCAAACCATGATAGTGCCATGCATCCAATATGTATGCGAAACCCTATTGACACATACAATTTCTATATGCGTGCACAACCATACACAAAAATGCATCATCCACATGATAACACAGCCATGATACATCCATCAATCTAACTACCACATCCATTTATGCGATATGCAACATGAAGTGACTGAGCTGATCTAGTGCCTAATGTGTGTGTATATGCATCCACGAGCAACCACTAGCAAACAATTGCATCCACATGCATCCATCAACCATAACATGTTTCAAACACATGTTTCAACCATAGGCTTTACCCTATCTAAAGGTCATAGGTACTAGCGAGAGGATATACTAAAGATAAGATAAGTACTAGACAAGCGATAAAGGAGAAGTTAAAAGACATACTCTCAAAAAGAAATGGGTACAAAGAACGCATCTTTGCTTCCGTCTCCCAAGTAGCATTGCTTTCGTCATCTCCCCATTGCACTTTAACTAGCTGAACTTCTCTGTTCCTCAACTTCCTAGTTTCTGACCCAAGGATGCGAGTAGGAGCTCGTCGAATCGTCACATCACGCTCTACCTCTACATCTCTAAGCAAGCTCGGCTCTACGACCTCTGCGGTCTCATGTAAGCACTTCCTCAAATGTGATACATGGAATACATCATGAACACCACTAAGTCTGTTGGGCAACTCCACCCTATATGCCATCCGTCCAATCCTTTCCTTAATAGGAAACGGCCCAACAAACCTCGGTGCTAACTTCCCAACGGACCCAAAGCGAACAACATTTCTCAACGGAGATACTTTGACAAAAACCATGTCCTCAAACTCAAGATCCATCCTTCCCTGATCCGCATAAGATTTCTGTCTATCTTGCGCTGCCTACCACAACCCAAATTCCCGTATTGCCCTTCCTCGATCTCGGTAACCCATCGATGAAATCCATCGAGACACTATCCCACTTCCATTGCGGAACTTCCAATGGGTGTAGCAACCCACCGGGTTTCCTTTGCTCCGCTTTAACTTGTTGGCACACTAAGCATCTAGCCACATACTCGGCCACATCTTTCTTCATACCGACCCAGAAGAAAACTCTCTTCATGTCCTGGTACATTTTGTCTCCACCGGGATGAATAGTCATCCTTGAACGATGTGCATCATCCAAAATAGCCTTCTTCAAACCCTCATCTTGTGGTACACAAAGTCTACCGTCTCTATGCAACCATCCCCTATCATCTATGGTGTATCTACCCAAATGGCTGGACGACTCCCCCCTTATAAGCTTCTCTACCAACTCAACCAATTGTGGGTCGTCTCGCTGAGCCTCGCCAATCCGTCCCAAAAGAGTTGGTCTAACCTCCAAGGATGCTAACAAACCAGGTACAAAGTCAACAGAAGGTCTGAAGTCGAACAAAGAAAGAAACTCCAAGCTTCGCCGTTCCACGAACAATGGACTCAAAGATAGCCTTTTTCTACTTAAGGCGTCCGCCACCACGTTACCCTTGCCAGGGGTATACGCTATCTCGAAATCATAGGATGCTAAGAACTCCATCCACCTTTGCTGTCTTAAGTTTAAATCCTTCTGAGAGAATAAGTACTTCAATGATTTATGGTCAGTGAACAACTCGAATCTCTCACCAAGAAGATAATGGCGCCAAGACTTAAGTGCGAAAACAATCGCGGCCAACTCTAGATCATGGGTAGGGTAATTCTTCTCATGCACTCTCAATTGCCTCCCTCCATAGGCTATTACCCTTCCCTCCTGCATCAAGACTGCGCCTAATCCTGTCCCACAAGCATCGGTATAAACAATAAACGGCTTACTCCCATCTGGAAGCACTAAAACTGGAGCGGTGGTCAAAGCTCTCTTTAACCGTCGGAAAGCATCATCACAATCTACGTCCGATGAGAAAACCAGATTCTTCTTCGTCAAGCGGGTTAATGGGGCTGATATCTTCGCGAAGTATTTGATGAACTTCCTATAATATCCTGCCAACCCCAAGAAACTTCTTACTTCGGTAGCATTTCTAGGAACTTTCCAATCCTGGATAGATACTATCTTTGCGGGATCCACATCTATCCCTTCCTTAGAGACCACATGCCCTAAGAATCGCACTTCTCTTCTCCAAAAATGACATTTAGAGAATTTAGCTTTAAGACTATGTGCTCAAAGAGTCTCCAACACTTCTCTGAGATGTAAGGCATGCTCTTCTTCACTCTTGGAAAAGACCAAGATGTCATCCACAAAGACCACTACAAACTTATTCAGATACTCTCTGAACACTCTACTCATTAGATCAACAAAGTATGCAGGGGCGTTTGTCAACCCAAATGGCATCACAAGCCACTCATAAAAACCATCCGGAGTCCGGAAAGCAGTCTTCTCTATACTGTCCTCCGCCACTCTCAACTGATGAAACCCTGTAGCTAAGTCCATCTGCGAAAACACTGAGGCGCCAACCAACTGATCAAAGAGATCATCTATCCTCGGTAATGGGTGTCTATTCTTCTTCGTGAGCTTATTAAGTTCTCTATAATCCACACAAAGTCTGAGGGACCCATCCGCCTTCGTGGCAAACACTACTGGAGCTCCCCACTCCGATATACTTTGTCTTATGGACCCCTTCTCAAGCAACTCCCCTACTTGTTTATGGAGTTCCCTCCTCTCGCGAGGAGCCATGTGGCGCACTGGTAAAGATACAGGTTTAGCATTGTCTACCAGATATATTCGGAAGTCAATCTCCTGCTCCGGAGGTAAGCCCTTCACCTCCTCAAACACATCCGAGTATTCCCGGACCACTCTAACAGATCGCAAACTCTCGACCGACGTGTCAAGCGATTCTAGATAACTTAGCATAACAGATTCCGTGGGATTACAAGAGATCTCGAGAGTGTTACCCAAGCGGGTCATAAGCCTAACAACTCTCCCTTCAAAATCAAGAACGGCACCCCTACTGGATAACCAGTCCATGCCCAAAACTAACCCATAGCTCGTGAAGCCCGAAAAGCATCACATCTACTCTCAACGCTAAGTATAGCAACTTTCAAACCCAAACACTTCATGGAGCCCCAATTGGGTTTGAAACAACTAAGGGATCATCTACTAACTGGTGTCTAGGTGCAGTGACTCAACTAACAATGATGAGAAAAACGAACTCGATGCGTCAGAATTAAATAAAGTTCGAATCGGATAATAAAGAAATCCAAATTCCAACCTAGACGGTCTATCCCCATTTGGTACCCTAGTCGTGAGGGAATACAACTACCCTCTAGGAGATTCCGTACCTTGCCCTTGCCTCTTTGGACAATCCTAATAAGGTGTCCTATTCCTCCCAAAAGGATAACTACTCGCCTTCTTCATCCCATTCTCCACTCGTAACCTCCCACCAATGAGGTTTCATCCTTCATTAACCAAACAACTATTTGAGCCTTCCTCCCTTTGTCTATCCAATAGATACCTACCAGTCCTCCTCCTTCTTGAACCAACTTCTAATCTGACTAACGTTTAAGTCCCTTGAAGTGGTTTTCCATTCTTATCTATCTTAGAAAGGTCATCTATACGCGGAGGGTAAACTCAAAACGAGAGAGGAAGAGATTCAAAACGGAGAATTCGAAAGATATAGATATGGCTATTGGGGATTATGCTTTTCTTTCAAAAACTTTTCTTTTAGAAGACATGTTTTCGAAAACACTCCTTTCAAAAATATTCTTAGAAAATAGTTTTTCTAAAAATTTTATCTGTTCTGGTAACCTTAAGCTCTGATACCACGTGTAACACCCCACTCCCGATATGGTCACTCACTAAGGGAATGCCATAGCATCGGTGGAGTATTTTAAGTGAATATAGAACAGAAAAATTACAACAAGACAGATATAAGTAATACTTGGAAATTTTAAAACATCATTTCATTGCAGCGGAAAGTAAAACATGTTTGGTTACATCACAAAACCATAATAAGAGTCAAGTACAAAATATCCATCCTGATAAATAAAAGTACATAATCCCAATACATGAACTGATAGCCATAAAAGAAAGGGTAAGCTGAGCTCTACATCTATGGTCCAAGCTCCAAAAGAGAATAAAGCAGCCTGATCAAAGCCCACTCGTACTGGGCCCACTCTGATAACCTGACGGTTGGGAAAAAGATAAAAACAACGGGGTCAGACATAAGTCTGAGCGAGTCCTATAACTTTAACAATACAATCGTTAAAGTAACCAGAGAAGACATAAACTGATATACGGTAACTAATGGGGATGAATGGCTACACTAAGCAGTTAACTAAACTAAGATAAAAGATAAAGACGCATCTACCCTTCCAAAGGTAAATTACTAAACTGCACCACACCAGTCATTCCTAACTTAAAGGTTGATCCCACCCATGGACTTATAAAATTAACTTAACAGTTCTCGCGTACCCCTAGGTGACTGAGTAGACGCCACGGGGCCCTACAATCCACTAGGTGTACACACTACTCCCCATTCGATCGGCTCCCTAACGTAGATACCCGTGCTGGCCCCACCGTGGGGTGTACCATTCCCCAACGTGGCAACCTGATAAAACTAACGGTGCACGGCTTATATCTACACGATGCAACAACTTCTTATTTACCAGCCCGGGTCCACACACGCATATGAAACCCGTTGGTCATGCGTTGCCACCGCTAACCCATTTTGGCCTCTTATAGTCAAGCCCAGTATGCGTGTCCCGTCCTCGACATGGGTCGAGCCCACTAAGATACGTATGGGTTACTGGTTGAAATGCGCCCCCAGCACAAGCCATCCCCCTAAGCTTGGCCCACACACTAGTGTTTCCCACTTAACACTTTAATCATGTTTAATTACATGTTTCATCTTGGTTAAGTATTTTATCATATTTTCTATTGGGAACCACTAGCAATTTCCACATACCACCCAAGGTACCCACTTAACCCCCATGCCCCACTACATGCTTATCTGGTTAAGTGTTTCTTAATTGATTAACACCGTAACCGTGTAAAGGACCCCTCACATTGGACCGTCATTTGTAGATGCCTGGTTAAGCCGGTAAACTCCGGGCAGTCTTACACTACAAACGGGTCCAACCTCGTGTCATTTACCATTGTTAAGTATTTAATTTATGATTAAGACCCCTCACATTGGACCGTCATTTGTAGATGCCTGGTTAAGCCGGTAAACTCCGGGCAGTCTTACACTACAAACGGGTCCAACCTCGTGTCTTAATCGATTAATTACTCCTAATTAATCACCCCCATAATTTGTGTTAATTATCCTGTTTATTTTAGGAATATGGGTGCACCTAACTTAATAGGCAAATTCCCAACTCCAAAGTGTGGGTACACCTAACTTAATAGGCAAATTCCCAACACATAGTATGGGTACACCTAACTTAATAGGCAAATTCCCATACTATGTTCATTTATTTTATGTTATGCATAATTATATTAATTTCACACAATCTTATTAACATATGCATTTAATTAACCCCATCGTTCCCACGTAATTTCGTTCTCATGACATAACACATATAAAAGGTGTCAACTTGCATATGTATGAACATGTTTCAAAGGTGCCATCTTGCATATTAACAAACACATAACTTGCATATGAACTTGCATAACATGTCACATAACTTGCATATAATCTTGTATAACATGTCACATAACTTGCATATTAACTTGTATAACATGTCACATAACTTGCATATTAACTTGCATAACATGTTACATAAACTTACATATTAACAAATACATGACTTGCATATGAACTTGCATAATATGTCACATAACTTGCATATGAACTTGCATAACATGTTACATACTTGCATATGAACTCATAAACTTGCATATGAACTTGCATAACATGTTACATACTTGCATATGAACTCATAAACTTGCATATGAAGAAACATACAACTTGCATAATTATCATACATGTAACTTGCATATTATCATACATGTAACTTGCATATTAACATATGATCACAAAGCACAAAACTTGCATAACCCACATACATTAGCAAACTAACATCATGTCATATGACTTAAAACCCATTAATCCCCAAACAAAACCATATGATCTCATCTACTTAGTTTAGCAATTGATCATTAAAGTGATAGAAACTCACAACTAGCCAATTTGCACTCCAAATGAAGAAGATTAAGATGCTTAGAATGGATTAGAGGTTGATTAGAGAGTGATTAGCTTGCAACCCTCTTCATAAATTAGTGGAGGCTCCTTCTAAGATTTAATTTGGCGGCATGTAGCCCTCAATTCTATTTTTAGTATGGATTAGGGTAGGTTTAGGGTGTATTTATAGATTAGGTGAGTGTTTTAGGCCCTTAGATTAACCCTAAATTAGATTAGGACCCTTAGATTTCGGAACCTTCCAGAAACCAGCCCTAAGACCAAGCCCAAACCCCAAACTGGTGCACCCAACCACAGAACTCTCTAGAAACTGTGCAGGTTTCCTGTCCCGACATGGGCGCACTTCCCAAGTGCGCCAGTGTATTTTTGTACTGGCGCACTTCACAAGTGCGCCAGTGCATTTCTGGCCTGTTTCGGGTTTTTCTGCCTAACTTCGTTCGTCCATATCTCTTTCATACGGTACCCGTTTTACGCAAACTCGGACTCTATTTCGCATATTTTTCCGATACGAACGCAATGAAGCAGCCCGTTTCCCCTGATTCTCATATCTGAGATTAATTATACTTTAACTACTAACCATTAGCGTTAATTGAAATTCGGGGTGTTACACGTACATTGATTTCTTCGACCGTACCAAGAGTGGAAGCGGAGAAGGAAAATTCTTTAGCTAACACGTAATGTACTGTCGTAGATGTCAATTAGTGATTTTCGATGGATCTGACAATGTGGCATTCGAAGTGAATCTGATGTAATGATAAAGCGTAGCTTCTAGCCTCATCATCCGGTAAATGACAGAAATCGGGCAGGCAGCATGGCTAAGTCGGTCGCACCGAAGTAGGGTGTATAATCACCTATCTAAAGAATATTCATTTATTTCTTAAATCTATCAATGCTGTCCCATATATATACGGGAACGGTTGCTGATCCCAACCGTTGGTGATGTACATTCGATACACTCAAGCGAAATGAGTGGTCGGTCATGTGTGGCTGAGTTACAAGACGTTCTTGTTGAACTCTAGTGTATCGTTCCTAGAGTACACTGATCGGAAGGTGGTTCCATACCTTGTCATAGTTGGAAATCCATTATCCAATACGTGCTTGCGATTTTGATTGTATACTATATATGTAGAACGTGAGATGAAAGCGTTTCTGCTAGTTGATATCTATTTGTACATAGACATTATTATAATATCAAAAGGTTTTTGATATAAAGATATTTTGGATTCTCATAAGGGAAAAACCCGTTCCGTTCTGCGGCGTGGTCTTATGAGATATCGTTTACTCGTTCATATACATGTTTAAACTGTTTTACTCATACCAGTCCCATGACTGACCCGGAGTTTACTTTGTTGTTTTCCCTAAACTCTTGGGTGCCTAAATTTGTACGGGCAGTCAAGTAGTCGGGATTTACAGATATACTTGAAGAGCTGGAGCAGGAGGCTTCTGGATCATATAGCTATAGTTTATGTCCGCTGTATTGTAAGTGATGTACTCTGATAAGTGTTATTGTATACATAACTGTTATATTTCAAAGTTATGTTATATATTATATGTTATTCGTTCCGCTGTGAGGTTCGTGTTACTCTGATATTGTGTTCTTCTTCTTCTTCTATTCTAAGTTTCTATCTTATCTATCCTCACCCTCTAATTTCTTTCATTAATTACCAGGATTTTTTGATATTTTGGTTATCGACGTCGAGCTTATGTCGATAACCAAAGTCGCTCAAAATCCGGGTCGTTACACTCGGATTCTATTTACGAATCCACTTTTTTATTGAAAAACATTAGTCATAACGATAATGTTATAATCCCTACTTTTGAAATACCTAACTTCAAATATAACTTTTATTTATTTATTTGGATAAATAAACAAGTAACAAATTTAATAACAAATAAATAAATCTTGATTAAAAACGAAAAGTGAATATTACTTTCCCGAATTCGATATAGCTCTCTTTCGAGTAATCTCTATTCGATTAACTCCTTCAAATAACTAATATTCGATTAACTCCCTTCGAATAACTTATATTCGATTAACTCACTTCGAATAACTAATATTTGATTTGCTCACTTCGAATAAACTATATTCCATTAACTCACTTCGAATAACTAATATTCGATTAACTCACTTCGAATAACTAATATTCGGTTAACTCACTTCGAATAAACTATATTCGATTAACTCTCCTCGAATGACTAATATCCGATAACTCCTTTCGGATAAACTAATATTCGATAACTCCTTTCGAATAAACTAATATTCGATAACTCCTTCCAAATAAACAATATTCAATTAACTCTAGCTCTAATCAATTTACTCTAGCGCTAATCGATTTTCTCTGACTCTAATCGATTAACTCTAACTCTAATCTATTAACACTAATTCGATTAACTCTATTGGATTAACTCTATTCAATTAACTCTATTCAATTAAGTTTAATCAGTTAACTCTATTCAATTAACTCTAATCAATTAACTCTATTCAATTGACTCTAATTAATTAACTCTAATCAATTAACTCTGATCAATTAACTTTAATCAATTAACTCTATTCAATTAACTCTAACTAATTAACTCTAATCAATTATCTCTATTTGATAAACTCTAATCAATTAACTCTAATCAATTAACTCTAATCAATTAACTCTAACTGATTAACTCTATTTGATTAACTCTAATTTGGTTAACTCCTTTTAATTAACACATTTGGTTAACTCTTTTTGGTTAACTCCTTTGGTTAACACATTTTGGTTAACTCCTTTTTCAATTCCTATTTCAAAATCAGTTTCCTTTATAAAATGTTGAGTTTACCTTCTACTTAACATATCGGTGTCAAAACCGATTTCTACTTCTCTATGTAAGTTCAGACGTAAATATTCAATTTATCCTATGATAAATTATTTTACTTAATTTATGAAAACATTACTTATAAATTAATCTTCTCCAATTATCTGCTAAAACAGATTTCTATTTCATACTTATTTTTCCAAATATTCCCTTTTAAAATTCTTTTTATTTTCTAAATAAATATTCCTTTTATACTTATATTTATTTAACAAATAAATGTCTCCTTTTGAATTCTATTTATTTAACAAATAAATACCTCCTTTTCAATTCTATTTATAAATGTTTTAAAATATTTCCCTTTTCTATTTGTTTCACAAATATTTTTCTTTTCAAAACCCTTTTTATTTTATAACTATTTGTCTTACAAATATTTTCCTTTATATTTCTTTTACAAATAATTTCCTTTATATTTTCTATATAAATTCCATTGATTTTAAATAAATAATTTATTTTCAAAATACACTTTGAAAATCCCCTTTTCTATATCCTAGTATTCCTTACGGTATTTAAAATACCAAAATAACAATTATCGTTATCATTCAACACACGTAATCAACACAGATTATATATCACATCATATATTACAATATATGAAAAATAATAAAATAAATGTTGAGGAATCCAGTTGGATTCCTCCGACCTGTTTCCCTGCACCACATATGTTAAACAATATAATTAACATCGATTTCATTTCAATATGAAGTATTCTACTCAACAGAATCAATATTTGATTAACGATTTATATATATCATTATCTACAATTTCAACCAATACATAAGCAATTCAACCAAATAGTTAACACACAGCAATCAATAGATAATTATCAGTTCTAAAAAAATGTTATAAAAATATAACTGTTCAGAGTTGGTGAGTTTTACTCACATTGGACTATTATTGTTAAATAACGATAATTGTCGATTGACTCAGACGGACAATTTATTTTGCAATAAATTGTAATGAGCTCCGATTCACTCCCAGTCAGTTCCATTGTGTAGTGTCCGTCCACATGATCCCAATGGATCTGAAAGTGTGTAATTCTGACAACGTGGGAGAAAGATATTGAATTTACAAGTTCGACGCATACTTAAATATCTTACTACATAATTAACCCTTCATTAACTAAATAAATTACTATTTAATTAGCCTAAGCCCATGTTTAACCCTTAACCCGCCTGCTCATCCCCTTTCTCTCACGAATACAACGCTGATCCCCTACAAACGCAACATACATGATGCCTTCCTCTCCCCGTATCTCCATCCACCAATTCACGATTTAAACTCAAACTAAATCCATTAGTTTGCTCACCGCCCTCTCTATCATCTGATACTACTTTCAACATACTCGAACACCCCCAGTAAAACCCGTACAATAGTAGCTCTCCGTGCCCCAGATATTTCGCATGACATTTTTACACCCTGATTCCCACCAAAATTTCACGCAAGGTGCTAAAACCGATTTCGAGTTCGAATCCATACACATGTCCACACATTGTCGCCGAAATCAAGCCCAGTACTAAATCCTAGGCTCGCTGTATCTAAATGGACGAACAACAATGGGTTTCGAATGCAATGAAACCTAACTGAAAATGGAGAGTGGCAACTCAGGAATTCGAATATATTTGGTTTATGATTTATGAGATTTTATTGGATTTTATTTGGAATTGATGAGGATGGAAATTTTTACTGAAGAAAGAAATATTGGCGGCGCGATTTTCTTTAATCATAGAATGAGGAATTAGGTTTAGAAAGGGATATGGTGAGGGTATTTATAAGAAGAGATATTATTTTTATTTTAAGCAATCGCTATTTGTATTCGTCCTCTAAAATTCCTATGATCACATACGATACCCAAAAATCACAAAACTGGACATGCACCATCAGTTCGACATTACGGACCCAACGAAACTAGTTTCGTTGAATTTTGACTCTATTTGCTCACACAACGTATTTTTAACCGTCAGAATACTGACTGTTTTTCACATTAAACATCCGTATGGCCACATACCGACTCTAAAAATTACGGAAATTGAAATCTAGCAATAATTTAATATTGCGGATCCAACAAAATTAGTTTCGTCTAAAACAGAGGTCGTATGCAAAACTGGCTATTTTTAAAGCTCTAAATAACCCATTTAAATATATAAATATATTCAAAAACAATTAAATTAAATATAAATATATATTATCGTATATATACTCACATAGAATATCGTATAGCTTCAATTGGATTTATAACTCGATATTCAAATCTCGTTTGAATCGATATTCAATTTATATTGGAAAAATCCTTATATAATAAAAATAAATCGCTATAATTTATAAAGGAATTCCATAGCGACTTTTCAAAATTTGATTTGGACATAAATCAAATTCTACACAATGAAATCCCGATTTTTCTCTTCCATTAGAAAGATATACTTCAACAGCTCCGAAAGTTTCTTGTTTCACAGAAATCCGATTTAAACGGATTCTGTATATTCAATTGAAGTTCGTATCGCCAAATTACGAACTGTCGCACCATTACGGCCTCGATTACAATTATATTATAATTCTATGTTCAAACTTTGTTTAAATAATATATTCGTTATTCAAATTCAATTCCAGACTGAAATATATATTTTGAATTGCCCAATTCACACAATATTGTGAATTCTACTATTCCCGACTATTTCAGAAATTAAATATATTATTTAATTATTATATTAATTAAATATTCAAAATTATTTAATTAAACGACCATTAAATTACCAAACCATTATTTTAAATAATTAAATAAAATTAATTATTATACCGTATAAAAATATGGGACATTACATTCTTCCCCCCTTAAAATAATTTCGTCCTCGAAATTGCTAAGGTAGAAAACAAACTCCATTGACTGGGTAAAAATTATTTATTCACTTCTTAACTTCAGTTTCGACTAAACCAATTAAATTTCAATTAAATATTAATTAATTCTTATCAATGAAAATTTTCAAAAATCCTGAAAATTTTCTAACACCCGAAATTTTCGAAAATTTTTGCCAGCACCTCCTTTGTACTGGTCAATAGTTCAAACTCTAACTTGCCTCTCTAGGCCTTCTTCAACCCAAAAGAAAATCAAACAGCCAAGCGACTTGCCAATTCAGCTCATCAAAATCTTAAACCCATATATAATATAAACTGGTACCTTTTTATCAGGCATATCATTATATCCTTCCATCTGTTACAAATTCTGCATATACCAATGTCATCCCAACCAATTTTCCAGTTAATTCATTCTCAACACAATCATTCGCTTATCCAATCAAATTCTAGTCTATTTTTATCTACAAATCCAACCATTTGCTTAAACCTAAGTCGAATTTCATTTCAACTCGAGTTTCATTTCGATTCCAAACTCTTAACTCGATTATCTAATTGCATTTCAAATTCAAATCCCAGAAATCCAATTTGTCTCGATATCATTCTAATCCAAATCAATTTCAATGGCCACTTAACTGGCTTTACTTTAATTCCAATTTGCTTTTACAAATTTTGGTTTAATTTGTTTTTAATTCAAAACAAAACATTCCCTGGGAATTTTTAAACCATTTACCATATCAAAAATCAAATATTCCCTTTCGGAATCAAAGCAACTTGTTTTCTCAAAACATTTCCAAAAACAAAATTTTTGGTAGTAATCCATCACTTAGAAACTCGAAAATCACACCGATGATGCAGCGCAGTCAACATCCGAATTATTTTCCAACGACCAAAGTGAGTTCAATACTATATCACTTTCAAAACCATTCTAAACACTTCCATTTTGAAATTCATTTCAAAATAATGTTCCCAATGCTTGTAAAACGATTTAAAATCTCCCAGGATTTTAAAATTCTCATATATTTAATTCAAATCCATTTACAAACATTTTCCAACTTTTCGAGGGTTGAATTTCAATTCTGATTTAAATTCAGATTTAATTCATTTCGTAACACTTATACGAAATTTTGATTGGTTATTTACATAACTGTTTCAATTATAATCTTATATGAATATAATCATAACCAATATATCCAATATATTATAATAATTCCAATATAAATCCCATATATCAAAATATAATTTAGGTAAAATTATTTCATTTACCCTCTTTTCAAAACATATCGTGTCGACCCATCGTATTCGAGTGTTTAGAAACTCCTAATGTTACAATGGATCAAACTGATCGATCAAAACCCGTAAACAACTCAACCAATAAATCTCTGCAATATAAAACCACTTCATATCAAGTAACAAATACATTCACTCGTATATATACACTCAACCTCAATCTAGGGTATTACTAACCCCATCTCTACTGAGTCACGCCACAGAGCTAAGGTAATTACTTAACCTTAAGCTCTGATACCGCTGTAATAACCGAGGGATTTTGCGATCCTGGATATCGGCATATAACACCATATCGACTATTCAAGCAACGAAAACACTGGATAATATGAAAGAAACTAGAGGGTGAGAATAGATGAGATAGAACTTAGAATAGAAGAAGAAGAAGAACATACAACATCAGAGTAACACGAATCTCACATCCGAACGAAAAACATATAATAGATAACATATCTTTGAAATAAAATCAATATATGTATACAGTAACATTATCAGAGTACAACACTTACAACACAGCGGAACAAACAATAGCCATATAATCCTGAAGCCTCCTGCTCCAAGCTTTCCAAGTATATCTATAAAATCCTGACTACTTGACTGTCTGTACAAAATTGGGCACCCAAGAGTTTAGGGAAAACAAAAAAGAACTCTGGGTCAGTCATGGGACTGGAGTGAGTAAAACAATTTAAACAGTTTGAACGATAAACGATATCTCATGAGACCACGCCGTATAACGGAACGGGTTTTTCCCTTATGAAAATCCAAAGCATTTGATTTAACATCAAAAATCCTTTTGAACGAAATGATAAACTTTAATCAAACTCTTTGATATTATAATAGTGTCTATCAATCACAACTAAATAATTAACTAGCAGAACGCTTTCATCTCACATTCCACATATATAGTATACAATCAAAACCACGAGCACTTATTGGATAACGGGTTTCCAACTATGACAAGGTATGGAACCACCTTCCGATAGTGTACCTCTAGAGAGGAATACACAGGGTTCAACAAGAACATCTTGCAACCCGGCCACATATGACCGACCACTCATTTCGCTTGAGTGTATCGAATGTATATCACCAACGGTTGGGATCAGCAACCATTTCCCGAATGGGACAACATCGACAATAGATTATGTAATGAAATGAATGTCTCTAGATAGGTGATAATACACCCAACTTGGCAGCCAACCACTTAGCCATGCTGCCTGCCAGATTTTTGTCATTTCCCAGTTATGAGGCTAGAGGCCACGCTTATCTCTGACTGATCACACAATTATTCACTTTGAATGTCACATCGTCATACCCGCCGAATCATAGATTGATTTACCCAAAAATACAATGGGCATACAGCTAAGAGAAACGAATTCCTTCGCTACCAAACGTACATATGTTTGAAGAGATCAACTTACGTGATCCATTACATATACTTTGTCAAACATTCTTCCATACAGGTTGTCCAGGTACTGGACAAACCGAAGGCACTATTCTGTAAACTGGATAGCCCTTGCATAACTCCATCATCAATTATCTTCATCATATTTGATCGCAACGCTAACGCCCATACAGAGTGGTTTTCAGGTCATGAATATGATCCCGGTCTCTCCGTATTGACGATGGAAAAATGGTCAAAAACTTCGATAGTCGGTGAGTTAACTATCAAAGAAAAACACGTGTGCAAACAATGATATTATTTCCAGATGGAAATTATATCGATCAATCATCATTGAACATTTATCTCTTTAGTTTATCGATTTATTCATTTCCTGTTTCCATATATTCAACATTCCTTATTTTCTAAATTTAGAAAATATATGTTATTAATCACTGGAAAACATTTCCATATCTTTTTCCCGTATCACTGTCATTCCAGTATTCTTTATCATCAAACATTTCATTTTCTATGATTAGAAAATATCTCTGATTATATTTGGAAAATGTTTCCAAACTCATTCATTGGATTTAAACAGATGTTTAAATAAAACATCGCTATGCCAACTCAAATCATTACCTTCATTATCTATATTCACTTAACCGAACTTTACTATTGTACTTTAACCATTCCTTAGTTAAAAACGAAGTCAATCAAGTTGGGGTATTACTACCTCTCATACCTTAATTAAACAAGATTTCTAACTTCGAAATAGTCAAAGTTCACCTTCTAAATCTTTAACAACTTCATTATGTAACTCTCAGATTCTATTTACGAATCCACTTCTTTATTGAAAAACATTGGTTATAACGATAACGTTATAATCCCTACTTCTGAAATACCTAACTTCAAATATAAGTTTTACTTATTTATTTGGATAAATAAACAAGTAACAAATTTAATAACAAATAAATAAATCCTGATTAAAAATAGAAAGTGAATAGTACTTTCCCGAATTTGATATAGCTCTCTTTCGAGTAATCTCTATTCGATTAACTCCTTCAAATAACTAATATTCGATTAACTCCCTTCGAATAACTTATATTCGATTAACTCACTTCGAATAACAAATATTTGATTAGCTCACTTCGAGTAAACTATATTCGATTAACTCACTTCGAATAACTAATATTCGATTAACTCACTTCAATAACTAATATTCGGTTAACTCTCTTCGAATAAACTATATTCGATTAACTCTCCTCTAATGACTAATATCCGATAACTCCTTTCGAATAAAGTAATATTCGATAACTCCTTTCGAATAAACTAATATTTGATAACTCCTTCCGAATAAATAATATTCGATTAACTCTAGCTCTAATCAATTTACTCTAACTCTAATCGATTTTCTCTAACTCTAATCGATTAACTCTAACTTTAATCGATTAACTCTAATTCGATTAACTCTATTGGATTAACTCTATTCAATTAACTCTATTCAATTAAGTCTAATCAATTAACTCTATTCAATTAACTCTAATCAATTAACTCTATTCAATTGACTCTAATTAATTAACTCTAATCAATTAACTCTAATCAATCAACTTTAATCAATTAACTCTATTCAATTAACTCTAACTAATTAACTCTAATCAATTAACTCTATTTGATTAACTCTAATCAATTAACTCTAATCAATTAACTCTAACTGATTAACTTTAATCAATTAACTCTATTTGATTAACTCTAATCAATTAACTCTATTTGATTAACTCTAATCAATTAACTCTATTCGATTAACTCTAATCAATTAACTCTAATCAATTAACTCTATTCAATTATCTCTAACTGATTAACTCTAATCAATTAACTCATATCAATTAACTCTAACTGATTAACTCTAATCTTTAACTCTACTCAATTAACTCTAGTCAATTAACTCTATTCAATTAACTCTAACTGAATAACTCTAATCAATTAACTTTATTTGATTAACTCTAATTTGGTTAACTCCTTTTGATTAACACATTTGGTTAACTCTTTTTGGTTAACTCCTTTTGGTTAACACATTTTGATTAACTCGTTTTTCAATTCCTATTTCAAAATCAGTTTCCTTTATAAAATGTTGAGTTCACCTTCTACTTAACATATCGGTGTCAAAACCGATTTATACTTCTTTATATAAGTTCAGACTTATATATTCAATTTACCCTATGATAAATTATTTTACTTAATTTATAAAAACATTACTTATAAATTAATCTTCTCCAATTATCTGCTAAAAAAGATATCTATTTAATATTTATTTTTCCAAATATTCCCTTTTAAAATTCTATTTACTTTCTAAATAAATATTCCTTTTATACTTCTATTTATTTAACAAATAAATATCTCCTTTTGAATTCTATTTACTTAACAAATAAATATCTCCTTTTGAATTCTATTTACAAATGTTTTACAAATATTTCCCTTTTCTATTTGTTTCACAAATATTTTCCTTTTCAAAACCCTTTTGATTTTATAACTATTTGTCTTACAAATATTTTCTTTTATATTTGTTTTACAAATAATTTCCTTTATATTTTATATATAAAATCCGTTGATTTTATATAAATAATTTATTTTCAAAATACACTTTGAATATCCCCTTTTCTATATCCCAGTATTCCTAACGGTATTTAAAACACCAAAATAACAATGATCGATATCATTCAACACACGTAATCAACACAGATTATATATCACATCATATATTACAATATATGAAAATCAGAAAAATAAATGTTGAGGAATCCAGTTGGATTCCTCCGACCTGTTTCTCTGCACCACAGATGTTAAACAACATAATTAACATCGATTTCATTTAAATATGAAATATTCTACTCAACAGAATCAATATTTGATTAATGATTTATATATATCGTTATCTATAATTTCAACCAATACATAAGCAATTCAACCAAATAGTTAACACACAGCAATCAACAGATAATTATCAGTTCTAAATATATGTTATAAAAATATAACAAAATATAACTGTTCAGAGTTGGTGAGTATTACTCACATTGGACTATCATCGTTAAATAACGATAATTGTCGATTGATTCAGACGGACAATTTATTTTGCAATAAATTGTAATGAGCTCCGATTCACTCTCAGCCAGTTCTATTATGTAGTGTCCATCCATACGATCCCAACGGATCTGAAAGTGTATAATTCTGACAACATAGGAGAAAGATATTGAATTTACAATTTCGATGCATATTTAAATATCTTACTACATAATTAACCCTTCATTAACTAAATAAATTACCATTTAATTAGCTTAAGCCCACGTTTAACCCTTAACCCGCCTGCTCATCCCCTTTCTCTCCCGAATACAACGCTGCTCCCCTACAAATCGCAACATACATGATCCCTTCCTCTCCCCGTATCTCCATCCACCAATTCATGATTTAAACTCAAACTAAATCCATTAGTTTGCTCATCGCCCTCTCTATCATCTGATATTACTTTCAACATACTCGAACACCCCCAGTAAAACGCGTTCAATAGTAGCTCGCTGCGCCCCAGAGATTTCGCACGACATTTTTACACCCCGGTTCCAAATAAAATTTCAAGCAAGGTGCTAAAACCCATTTCGAGTTCGAATCCATACACACATCCACACACTATCGCCGAAATCAAGCCCAGTACTAAACCCTAGGCTCGTTGTATCTAAATGGACGGACAACAATGGGTTTCGAATGCAATGAAACCTAACTGAAAATGGAGAGTGGCAACTCAGGAATTCAAATATATTTGGTTTATGATTTATGAGATTTTATTGGATTTTATTTGGAATTGATGAGAATGGAAATTTTTACTGAAGAAAGAAATATTGGCGGCGCGATTTTCTTTGATCAGAGAATGAGGAATTAGGTTTAGAAGGGGTTATGGTGAGGGTATTTATAAGAAGAGATATTATTTTTATTTTAAGCAATCGCTGTTTGTATTCGTCCTCTAAAATTCCTGTGATCACATACGATACCAAAAAATCACGAAACTGGACATGCACCTTTAGTTCGACATTACGGACCCAATGAAACTGGTTTCGTCGAATTCCGATCTCGTTTGCTCACACAACATATTTTTAACCGTCAGAATACTGACTGTTTTTCACATTAAAAATCCATACGGCCACATACTAACTCTAAAAATTACGGAAATTGAAATCTAGCAATAATTTAATAATGCGGATCCAACAAAATTTGTTTCGTCGAAAACGAAGGTTGTTTGCAAAATTGGCTATTTTTAAAGCTCTAAATAACCCATTTAAATATATAAATATATTTAAAAACAATTAAATTAAATATAAATAAATATATATTATCGTATGTATATTCACACAGAATATCGTATAGCTCCAATTGGATTTATAACTCGATATACAAATCCCGATTGAACCGATATTCAATTTATATTGAAAAAAAATCCTTTTATAATATAAATAAATCACTATAATTTATAAAGGAATTCCATAGCGACTTTTCGAAAATTTGATTTGGACATAAATCAAAATTTACACAATGAAATCCCGATTTTTCTCTTCCATTAGAAAGATATACTTCACCAGCTCCGAACGTTTCTTGTTTCACAGAAATCCAATTTAAAGCGGATTCTGTATATTCAATTGAAGTTCGATTCGCCAAAATACGAACTGCCGAACCATTACGGCCTCAGTTATAATTATATTATAATTCTACATTCAAACTTCGTTTAAATAATATATTCATTATTAAAATTCAATTCCAGACTGAAATATATATTTTGAATTGCCCAATTCACACAATATTGTGAATTCTACTATTCCCGACTATTTCAGAAATTAAATATATTATTTAATTATTATATTATTTAAATATTCAAAGTTATTTAATTAAACGACCATTAAATTACCAAACCATTATTTTAAATAATTAAATTAAATTAATTATTATACCATATAAAAATACGGGACATTACACCCCACATCCATTAATGTCACTTACTAAGGGAATGCATTAAGTTTCGTGAAGCATTATAGGTAAACGACACAGAATAATTACAAGACAGATAAAATAGCAGTGGAATTAAAAACTTTTATTAATCATAAAGCATGGTTACACCATATGTCTGAAAATACATAAACTCAGTATATCACTAAAACTTCTGTCTTGTACTTTAAATATCAAAGCACAATAATAAAGAAAACATAATCCCCAAATCATGAGCCATAGTAGCAAAGATAAAAGCTTGAGCAATACATCTAGAAGCTCCAAGCAAGACGATAGCATAATCCTGACTAAGCCTGAGAATTCTCTCCCTTGAGAACCAGAGGGGGGAACGGAAGAAAGAGGAGGAAAGAAAAAGGGTCAAACATAAAGTCTGGCGAGTATAGTTACTTCTAGCCAGTAAATAAATAAAAGTAACATGATAGGCATATAAAGTGGATAAGAGAGAACACTACATAAATGGCAGGTGGGTGTGACAAGGTAGACAGGATGAGGTGTATATGCTTTGAATAATTACTCTGCACTGTTACTAGTATATCCAGAAAGAGATGATCCCTTCAACTATAAGGTGGTAGACGTAGGTATATGTCCAAATGTATCTTAACTACTACCCTGATCAATCGGATCCCTAACCCTCGTAGATACCTTGTGCTGGCCCCACAGCAGGAGGTATCACTTCCTAAAGTGGCAACCCCTTGTCGCAATAATGTGCACAACCATATCTACAGGTGTCACGGTCGTCTTATCCCCTTTTGCTCGGCTCATCCACACACATGCTGTGACCGCCCGCCCTGCACCAACCGACATTTACTCCAAAAATGCACTATACACATGTCCAGTTAGCACGGAATGGTCGTCAGAAGGAAAGGAAGAAGACGAAGAACCAACAAGGAACCTGTAGAATGTCTGACAGCGCATAGAACAAAAATATAATAATAACATACTTGACCTAAAACAGGTGAGACAGTGCATAAGCTGAAAACAAACTATCATAACAGTGGAAAATCCAAATACAGCTTATGTTCCACTTCATCATTATTACAACTTTTCAAACCGTCTCTAAAGGTAAAAGCAAGATAAGGGAGGTACACTACTAATGCCCAAGTAGTGACCACCAACGACACAGGGAGAATATCTATATATATCATACGTGGAAGCCTCCTGCTCGCCTCCAGATCAGTTACTCGTGCATCACCAGCTAACCTGTCTCTAGTCTGCTCATTTAGGAGCACCCAGAGTAATAAAAAGAGACATAAAACTCTGGGTCAGACAAAAGTCTGGTGTGAGCGATAAGCAGTTAAACAGAATAATAACAGGTATACTAAACCATACGTGAACCTGGACCTGCAACCAAAGGGTTAGCACTACATACTGTACAACACTATGAGGTGCCACTGAACAAATGGTGTAAAGATAACGGGGGTGGGGGTGTGCATGTCATAATGATGGCAAACAATCAAGCATAACAACCATCCTCACATCTCTCACTCAGTGCGTAAAGCATACGATATCCACCACTTCGACCACCCAATACTTTGCTATTATCAATCTGCCCCATGAAGTCACAACGGCTTCACTGCACTGATCCATAGCCACTAGTCCTTCGCTATGTCCACTTTGCCCCCATGGAGTCGTACACACCCCACTGCACTGGCTCATAGCCTTACTAATCCTTTACTATGTCCACTCTGCCCCCATGGAGTCACAATGGCTCCACTACACTGGCTCAAAGTCTTGCTACGATCACTTTGCCCCTCGAGTCATGATGACTCTACTGCACTGATATGTAACCCGTCATTCCTTTTCAATGGTGAATCGAAGTTAAAACGTCGACAACTCCTTAGCACACGTCCCGTAGCAAAGCCCAATCATGAAGTGAACTCATTGGTTCCCCACTGGTTCCTGAGCTCTAACTTCCGTTTGGACTACCTTTGCATCTCGGGTTATTGGTCATCACTAGATCGGTTCGGTTCTCAGCCCTTCTTCTCTGTCGGTTCAGATCGGTCTCTTCCAAATGCTCCGGGTTGGGTCGTGGCTTCCAAGTCCCTTTGTAGTACATTGGTTCGGTTCGGGTGCTCTCTGGCGGGTTGGGTCGGTGTACCCTTGCTCCATCGGTTCGGTTCGGGTTCCTGGTCTCCGATCCGATCCACTTCCCCTTCCTCTTCCTTTCAGTCGATCCGATTCCCCCTTCTTTAGCTCGATCTGATCCCAATTCAACCATTGTGGCCTTCCTTTTTTGCCATACTTTCCCTTGTGCCAAGCCTCGGTTCGGTTCGGTGATCCCTTGTCCAGTCCACTATCTGGTCCAAGCCCATTCCTCCGATCCGATCTGAAAGCCTGCACCATTTTCCTGCAACTTTTCCAGCGATGTTTTACGCCATTCGACGGCGTTTTCGACTATTCTAACTACTCTAATCAATCACAAAGCATACCATACAGTCATAGCAACAAGTAGAAGTGACCTCAAACACCAAAACATTAATATGATAGGTTAAAATGGATCAAACATAGCCAAAACCCCATATTTTCCCTTAAACATGTTCAAGCATAATTAACGATAAAATAAGAAAAACTTAACCAAATTAACTCAAGTTCATATCAGAGGTCTAAAACATCATTTAAGAATTTATAAGTATTTTTCCAGATTTTTATCATGTTTAAATTCGCTAATTAACACTAAATACCCTTAATTAACCATAATTAGTGAGGAACTATGCAAATCACTCACCTTAGCCACAAATAAACCTTAGATATGAAATAAATCTCTGATATGGCGTGAATACCAATGCTAAACAGCAGCTCTAATCTTGATTTGGTGAAGATCTCCCTTGATTTGATGTTGCTAAGCTTAATCTTTGATTAGAAAGTGATTTAGAGGTTGGAGACCATTTTTAGGGTTTCTAAGAGGTAAGTGGAGGCTAGAAAACTGAAATGGAATGAAATCCTAACTCTTTTCAGCCTCCTCATAAACCTAATCCCGAAATGGGTTATGAACCCATTCACTAATCACCCTATTTGGCCCGGTTAAGCAGTTTTTCACCTTACAAACATTATTTCAGCCATATCTCTCAAACGGTAAGTCCGTTTAGCTATTATGACCACTCTACGGAAAGGTAAACCATCAAACGAATCTAATGGAAGTGGTTTCAGGTCAAAATTCCTTTCCAATCAAAAGTTATGGCCGAAACAATATCAGCTAAGGGCAAAACGGTCATTTAAAAATCGGCAAAAATCAAGAGCATGGGAAATGACCCCAATGGTCGTTTCCCAAAGCTACAGGACCATACGACTTCATACAAGAAAGAAAGAAATATTCTACAATCCTCCGAATGTGGGTTATTACATTCTCCCCTCCTTAAGAAATTTCGCCCCCGAAATTCCCTAACCAAAACACACAAAGGGTTCCGCATACCTATCAACCATAAAACAACAATCAAACATGCAAAACAAGTCTATCCTAGCATGCGTTATAACTAAATTGCAAAGTAAACCTTACCAGGCAAAGAGTTCTGGATACGTCTTTCTAATGCTCTCCTCTGCCTCCCAAGTACAGTCATTCTCGTTCTCGCCCCACTGAACCTTGACTAGCTTCACCGTCTTCCTTCGAAGTAGCTTTGTATCGTGCTCGACAATATGAATTGGCTTGCGGTTCCCAACCGCCTCGAGTTCCACTTCGAAGTCCTCTAACTGATCAGGTGAAATAGTCATATCTGGGTCGTGCACGAACTTCCTTAGCTGGGAAACATGAAATACGTTGTGAACTCCCGCCATCTTCTCGGGTAAGTCAACTCTATATGCCAAATTCCCAACTTGTTCGAGAACTGGGAATGGGCCAACAAATCTTGGTGCCAACTTGCCTCTCCTGCCAAATCGTATCACGCTCTTCAACGGAGAAACCTTGACAAACACCAAGTCACCAACGAAGAATTTTAAGTCTCTTCTCCTTTTGTCAGCATAACTCTTCTCCCTATCCTGGGCAGCCTTCATCCGTTGTTGAATGATTTTAATCTTATCTGAAGTTTCCCTTACCACATCTGGTCCAAGCACAAATTTCTCACCGGTCTCTATCCAACATGATGGTGAGTTGCACGGTCTTCCATACAAAGCTTCATATGGAGCCATACTGATACTGCATTGGTAGCTATTATTATATGCAAACTCTACTAGATGCAAATGGTCACCCATGATCCACCAAAATCCAATATACAAGCTCTCAAGAGATCTTCCAATATACGATACACCCTCTCTATACGACCGTCGGTTTGAGGATGATACGCGGTACTGAGCTATAGTTCCGACCCTAGAGACTCTTGTAAGCTATTCCAAAACCCACTAGTGAACAATGGGTCTCGGTCACTCACAATGCGTTTAAGTACTCCATGAAATCTCACTACCCACTTCATATACAGTTCTGCTAACTTAGTTGTTGTTCTGGTTGATTTGACTGGTATAAACCTTGCACTCTTAATTAATCAATCCACAATTACCCAAATGCTATCATGTCCCGATTTAGTCCTTGGTAAACCATCAATGAAATCCATCGAGACTTGCTCCCATTTCCATTCGGGAATTTCTAATGGTTGCAACAAACCACTAGGCTTCTTTTGCTCGGCTTTAACTAGCTGGCAATTCATGCACTTGGATATAAACTTCCCAACGTCTCTTTTCATCCCTTCCAAGTAGTAAGTCTGCTTCATGTCTCGATACATATTATCACCACCGGAGTGTATAGTCAGTTTTGAGTGATGACATTCCTTAAGCACTTCATCTCTCAAACCATTCACGTTGGGTACAACTAGTCTTCCATTTTTTCGAAGCCATCTTTCTCGATCAAGCCCATACAAATTCATCGTTGATATTCATCTCTAACTTGGAGATGATTTCCAATAGATTAGGATCGTCCCTCTGGCTGGAACCAATCCGCTCAATCAAAGTGGGTCTGATCGTCAAACTAGCTAATATCTCTAGATCCAATTCGCACTTTGGTTTGAAATCATACCCTGCGATATACTCCAGTTGCTTCCATTCAAGAAACATAGCCCCTAAACTGGCATGTCTCCTACTCAAGGCATCGGCTACCGCATTGCCTTTCCAAGGTGTATATGCGATATCAAAATCATACGAAGCCAAGAAATCTAACCATCTTTGCTGTTGGAGATTTAGATCCTTTTGAGAGAAGAGATACTTTAACAATTTATGATTGGTAAGCAACTCAAATCTCTCTCCCAAGAGATAATGTCTCCACATCTTCAATGCGAGCACGATCGCTGCCAGTTCCAAATCATGGGTAGGATGCCTTTTCTCATATGGCTTTAGTTGCCAACTAGCATAAGCTACAACCCTACCTCCTTGCATCAGTACAGCGCCTAGTCCAGTACCACAAGCATCCGTGTATAGTGTCATCTCTTCATTCCCTTTAGGAATGACTAACACTGGCGCATGCGTCAACTTTTCTTTTAGACTCTTGAATGCATTCTCACACACTCCGTCCCAGACGAAGGCTTGATTCTTCTTAGTCAACTGAGTCAATGGTGCTTCTACCTTGGAGAAGTCCTGGATAAACTTACGATAATATCCAGCTAACCCCAAGAAGGTCCTTACGTCCGTTGCATTCTTAGGCGTAGGCCAATCCTGTACCGTAGCCACCTTCGCAGGGTCCACGTCAATACCATTCTCTGAAACAACATGGCCCAAGAATCTCACTTCCCTCCTCCATAAGTGACACTTAGAAAACTTCGCTTTCAATTGGTGTTTTCTCAACACCTCCATCACTATCCTCAGATGTCCCTTGTGTTCTTCCTCTGTCCTTGAGTAAACAAGGATGTCGTCTACGAACACAAGAGCAAACTTATTCAACTGATCTCTGAATACCCGATTCATAAGATCCACGAAGTATGCTGGTGCATTGGTCAACCCAAATGGCATGACCAACCACTCATAAAATCCAGACGGCGTCCGAAATGCCGTTATAGCAATACTATCAGCTGCTACTGGGAGCTGATGAAATCCGGTCGTGAGGTCCAACTAGGAGAACACCCTTGCTCCTTCCAGTTGACCAAACAAATCATCTATCCGTGGAAGAGGATACTTATTCTTCCTCGTCACCTTATTCAACTCGCGATAGTCCACACACAAACGAAGGGAACCATCTGTCTTAGTGGCAAACATAACTGGTGCTCCCTACTCGGAGACACTTTGTAACACCCCACCTCTGCTAGGGTCATTCACATAGGGAATGCACTAGGTTTGGTGAAGCATTATCGAGGTAAACATGCACAGAAATATTACAAGACAGAACATATAAAACAGCGGAAGTAAAGCAAATTACATTACCTTATAAAATAGTAAGGTCAAAAGCCTTTTACATCAGAATACATCAAAACTTGTCTTGCAATAGTAAAGAAGCATAAACCATTTCATAAATTATTCACCAAGTAAAACAGTAAGGTAGCTATAGCCAAGAAAGGTCCAAGCCATGCATGATGACCTTCAAGCAGAGGAAGTCCGAACTAAATAACAGTGTTTCCTCCCTGAAAACCTTGGGGGGGGGGGAGAACGGAAGACAAAGAGGCGAAATAAAACGGGGTCAGTCATAAAGACTGGTAAGTCCTATCTACTTCCAGTATAAAAACAGGTAAAGGTAACATGACATGCATAAACTGAAAGTAAGCATTAGGATGACGACAAGATAGATAAGCTAAACCAAGATAACCGGATGAACTACTGTAGCAAGATAAACTAAGGTATCATGATAAACTACGGTGTTAAGATAAATCAAGGTATCACATCGTCAGGTTTCTATCAAGTATACTATCCCAAGGTATCTATCATGTATAACATCCCACGGTATCTATCATGTATAACATCCCAAGGTATTTATCATGTATATTTGCTCTGCACCTCTCGTACTAGTATCCCAACCCGCGTCATGTGTTAACTATGAATGTCCCTTGCCCAATGTCATGTAATGGTCCATGTCAACCTAATATATAGCATATGTAGGTTTTCCCAACTCGTATGTTTCTTTCCATGTATAAGTTCAGCCCTTTGCCGTAGGCCGTACGGGCTTTCCCATGTAAATCTATACCACCTCAAGGTAGTACCATTTTATCCTTGAAGTTGTTTTGGACTGCTACCCTTGATCTGGTTATGTTTTCTTACCATGAACTATCGCGTGTTCACTTAGGATTTATGCCACCTAGGACCACTAGGGATTATGCTACCTAATGAACGTTTCCGTGTCTCGGTTTGGGTTCAATCCACCTAGGGCCACTAGGGATTATGCCACCCGTCAACCACGCCCTTTATCCCACGTATGTATCGTGAATCGTTTTCCATGTCTAGACGCACATGTATCTCAATGTGCCATCCGAGTCCTGTGCCAGGGCAAATCAAGAAATACGGAACTCGGTCGGGAGCTTTAAGTCATCTGTCGATGCAGATATCAAGGTCTGTTTTTGTATCTGTGGCTATGGTCCCACGTGACCCCTCCCTCAACTACTGAAAGGCAATCCAAGAAAAATCATGTATGAGAACTACATCTCGGCCCCACTATGCCCCCACTTTCCTATTGGCCAACCTCACCCATGACTCAATAGCAAGAACATGGTCTGTTGGGAGTTCTCTACCTTTCCGTTCGTACACGATTGACTAAAGATGGTAGGTAGTCGACGACGCGCTATCCAGGGCAAAAACAAGAATCGATGACTCCACGCTAATCCATCCCAGTCTTTAGGTCGCTTGCATAGCAACCAAGGCATACTCTTGGTTCTTCTACCGCAGACCATAACCTCTTGTGAGCCCAGGCGGATCATCTGCAACCTCAGAGAGGGATACCAAGAGTATCCTCACGTCCCCCGAAACTTCCGCTTCGTTACCCAGTTCGTTGGAGCCTTTATCTAGATCAGATATTGCTCCGCCTCGTGTATTTGTTTAAGCGATGACTTACCGTATCAGGTTACTTATCCGTTCATGAACTGTTCTAATTCCCTTGGCTAAGAATTATCACTTAGTTATCCCAAACTAAGGTTTACCACTTAGCTTCTTTCCCCGCTATCCTTGTTAACTACAATTTTCAACCTAGTCCCCTGAGCTAGGGTTTTGTTTAATGGGTTTAGTGTTTTCATTGAAGTTCATGACTTAACCCGCCTACGAATCATGTTAAGATTGGCTAAGTATTTAATTTCAAGGCTTAGCCCTACAAGTTGGTTAAGTATACCAAGAAGCTCATGACTCAACCCTATCAAGTCAAATTGGTTAAGTATTTGTTTGTCTTAACCCTATCAGATTATCGTGTTAGATTGATTAAGCATAGATTATCTTAATCCCATCAGATTATCGAGTCGGATTGGTTAAGTATGGGTTAGCTTAACCCCATCCACTAATCGTATTACAATTGTTAAGTATATTTAAAAGGTCTTGTGACTTAACCGTATCAGGTCCGCATATTAGATTGGTTAAGTATAGGTTACTTAACCTCATCAAATCATCATGTATAATTGTTTAAGTATAAGTTACTTAATCCCATTAAATTATCATGTTACGTTGGTTAACTATTGGTTACTTAACCTCATTGAATTACCAAGTTTAGATTGGTTAAGTGTTTAACTTAACCCCATCGAATTACCGTGTTTAGATTGGTTAAGTGTAGGTTACTTAACCCCATCTAATTACCGTGTTTAGATTAGTTAAGTCTAAGTTACTTAACCCCATCTGATTACCAAGTCGGATTAGTTAAGTGTAAATTACTTAACCCCATCCCCTAATTGTCTTATATGGTTAAGGGTCATTAAGAAATCAAGTCCGGTTTAACTTAACCTACCCATTCGTGTCATATCGGTTAAGTGTCATTAGTCAAAATTACTTAACCTTTTCATGTGGCATTAATTAGATTAATGCACCCCAACCTCTCACATTAGGCTTTGTTGTGGTTACTAGTTAAGCCGGGCGGGTCCGGGTAGCTTTACACCAAAACCTAGTCTAACCTCGGGTTTTAAGTGCTATATGACCAACTACTCACCTTGGGTCCTATTGTTTGTAGCCACTAGTTAAGCCGGGTGGGTCCGGGTAGATTTATGCTACAAACTCAACCCAACCTCGAGTTGGCCACTTTCATGTTTAGTCTAGTGTCTTATTACACTTACAACCCATACATGTCTAGTTCAAATTCCATGTTTTCCTATATGTCATGACCACATTTAAATGTATCATGAATGTCATGTTCTCATGTAAACCCCATGTCAAGTTTTCGTGTCATATTCACGTTTTTCCTAAGCTACCCAAACGTATTTCCAACCCAAGTGGAAGCGAGTCACATAGTAGGGGTATTATGCCAACATATTGGCCTCAAACAGGCGAGATATCATAAAGGGATTGGCCACAAACGTGAATATTATCCTAAAGGATTTGGCCTCAAGCATGCATAGTATCATAAGGGAATTTGGCCACAAACATGCATAGTATCATAAGGGAATTTGGCCACAAACATGCATAGTATCATAAGGGAATTTGGCCTCAAACATGCATAGTATCATAAGGGAATTTGGCCACAAACATGCATAGTATCATAAGGGAATTTGGCTACAAACATGCATGATAACATAAGGGGTTTGGGTTCATTTACATGCATAAGCCCCAAAGTCAAGTCTTTGCCAATATTTCACAAGTCAAATGGTTCCCAAAGGTTCATGCTAACATTCCATAGATAAAGATCCAAACTTGCAAGATAAACTAGGTTAAACATAACATGAGTGGCATGATTAAGTCGCTAAAACTTAGCCCAAGGTCATAGATCATAGAAAAGGGGCAAAATTAGGTTCACATAGGCTAGCATACTTATGTTTCATCGCATTTTATTCCATGTCACATTAGAACCACCGTTAGAATCTATAAGTAGCTAGAACTTACATAGCGAGGCTTAGGGAAAGATCATGAATCGTCTTGTCGAAGAAAGGAGGCTCCTTTGTTGAAGAATCGTCATGAAACTTGCGTAGTAACGTTGATCCCTCCTCGATTTGGTGTAGAAAGCTTGCACCTTTTGATTTGAATCCGATTTGAATGTATAAGCCATTGGAGTTGGAGATGGAGGCCATGATCAAGATAGATTTTGGCAGCACTTAGTTGCTAGAATGATTTTTAGTGATTTAGGTTAGGTCCTAGGGTGTTTTTATAGAGATTAGGAGTAGTTTAGACTCTTAGATTAACCCTAGGATAGATCAAAACCCTCAAAGCCCGTCATAGGCCAATAGACCAGACCCAATTGAGTAATCAGGTGCACCAGGTCGTCCAGACCCAACATGGGTTTTTGGGCCAGGTCGACACCCGTGTCGACTGGGCATTCGACCTGACCCTGGGCGTGTCGACTCCCCAGTCGACACCCCAGTCGACCTGGGGCTTGGGCGGGAATTTTCCCGCCCAGTTCATTTGGCTCCAGATTTGAATTTCGAACTGTTTTTGAACTTGGATTTTTCTGAAAACTTCTATGGGCCATAATTGAGTCATACGGACTCCGATTTTCGAAAACTCAGACTCTATTTCGCGTATTTTTCTGAGACGAAAGCAATGGCGCAACCTGTTTCTCCTGATTCAGATTTTTTTTTAATTAAATTCTGCCTTGATTCTTGTCTTAGCATGTTGTAAAAATCCGGGTTGTCACACACTTCTTCTAATAAACCCCTTCTTCAAAAGATCGCTTACTTGCACCCCGAGCTCTCGCTGCTCCCTTGGTGCCATACGACGAAGTGGCATCACTATAGGTCTGGCATCTTTCACTAAATCAATACGGAACTCAATCTCTTGGTGTGGTGGAAGCCCGGTTACTTCCTCGAAGATGTCCGGATACTGGCCAACCACGGGCACATCTGACAACTCATCATGCGGATGTCGAGGGAATTTATAAAACTAGCCATTACCACATCACTAGGTAGACTACCAAACACTACCCTACGCCCATCATCCAACCTAATTGTCACCAAAAAGCCCTCACAGTCTACCACCACCCAGTATCTTTGGAGCCAATCGACTCCCAATATAATGTCATACCCAGTAAAACCCAAAACAAAGCAATCACAAACAAACATACATCCATGACTCGATAAGACCAAATTTCGGCAAATCATAATAAAGTTAGTCAAACCACCAAGCTATCGACTATCTCGGGTTCCGGTCCCAACCTATCTACCAGGTCACTAGATATGAAGGAACGGGAAGCCCCAGTATCAAACAAAACTCGAACATGTACATCATGAATAGAAAGCATACCTTGAATGACGACATTCTTTCCTTTCTCTGCCGCAGTTGGGGCATTCGACGAAGAAGGAATAGCACCGATAGCATAGGCTTTCACAATCTGCTTTTCCTTAAGAGGTTGTGGACATTTATCCTTATGATGTCCCACTAGGACACAGTTGTAGCACTTCCTATCCGCTGGCTTGGCCCGACACTCTTTGGCATAATGGCCCTTCTTACCACATCTGAAGCACTCAACATCTTTCTTGCTCTTTTTCTGGCCATCCTTAGTTTGGTTCTGCTTCCTCTTATTCTGAGTGTTATTCTTGCCTCCACCGCCTGCTTGTGGCTTCAGCCCTTCTGCAAATGCAACCTCAGTCTTTGACTTAGAGCAAAGACTCTCTGATCTCAAAGCTTTCCCCACAATCGATTCAAAAGTCTCATCGATGTGGTTGATAAGCCTTTCCCCCAAGTATCCATCCAAACCAGTAATGAACTTCTCATTCTTCTTCTCAGGAGTATCGATAAGGGATAATCCATACTTCGACAAAGTGTCGAACTCAGCAATATAGTCCGAGACTGCCCTACCATTCTGCTTAAGCTCCAAGAACTTCCTAAACAATTCCGACTTCTGAGCAGTTGGGATAAACTTGTCGCAAAAGCGAGCCTTAAACTGATCCTAAGTAACCTGATCCTCTGGAGTGGCTGTCTTAATAGCATTCCACCAATTCATCGCTCGCCCTTGCAGCTGACGAGACGCTAGCCTTCTCTTCATCGCATCCTCGATACCCAAGTCGTTGAAGATACGATCACAGCTATCCAACCAATCCTGAACATCCGTGACCGACTCCGTTCCGTGGAACGGCTTCCCACCAAGGCTAGTGTAATTCTTGCACAGCTTGGCGAAATCGACCCTAGGTGCCTGCACTATTGGACCACCACCATTACCGGCATTGGGAGCTGCCCCCTGCACATCCCTAATCATCTCTCTCATGAGGTCAGTAAACATCGTCCTCATATTAGCAGCATTCCCATTATTGGCTCCTCTACCGGCACCTCTTGCGTATCGGCTCATCGTTCAATCTGTAAAGAGAAAACGATTAACCATCTCCATAGTGGTGCTAGTGCAATGCGACTTCATCCTTAGCTATACTAATAGTATATATATATAGCTTTTGAAAACCAAAGTAATCACAAATACGCACTCTCATATACGTACTATATTTCCCTAGTGTCTTTCCCTAGGTTAACTACACAACCTAGAGCTCTGATACCAAATGTGACGGCCCGCCCCGCACCAACCGACATTTACTCCAAAAATGCACTATACACATGTCCAGTTAGCACGGAATGGTCGTCAGAAGGAAAGGAAGAAGACGAAGAACCAACAAGGAACCTGCAGAATGTCTGACAGCGCATAGAACAAAAATATAATAATAACATACTTGACCTAAAACAGGTGAGACAGTGCATAAGCTGAAAACAAACTGTCATAACAGTGGAAAATCCAAATACAGCTTATGTTCCACTTCATTATTATTACAACTTTTCAAACTGTCTCTAAAGGTAAAAGCAAGATAAGGGAGGTACACTACTAATGCCCAAGTAGTGACCACCAACGACACAGGGAGAATATCTATATATATCATACGTGGAAGCCTCCTGCTCGCCTCCGGATCAGCTACTCATGCATCACCAGCTAACCTGTCTCTAGTCTGCTCGTTTAGGAGCACCCAGAGTAATAAGAGGAGACATAAAACTTTGGGTCAAACAAAAGTCTGGTGTGAGCGATAAGCAGCTAAACAGAACAATAACATGTATACTAAACCATACCTGAACCCGGACCTGCAACCAAAGAGTTAGCACTACATACTATACAACACTCTTAGATGCCACTGAACAAATGGTGTAAAGATGACGGGGGTGGGTTTGTGCATTTCATAGTGATGGCAAACAATCAAGCATAGCAACCATCCTCACATCTCTCACTCAGTGCGAAAAGCATACGATATCCACCACTTCGACCACCCAATACTTTGCTATGATCACTCTGCCCCATGAAGTCACAACGGCATCACTGCACTGATCCATAGCCACTAATCCTTCGCTATGTCCACTTTGCCCCATGGAGTCGTACACACCCCACTGCATTGGCTCGTAGCCTTACTAATCCTTTACTATATCCACTCTGTCCCATGGAGTCACAATGGCTCCACTGCACTGGCTCATAGTCTTGCTACGATCACTTTGCCCTTCGAGTCATGATGACTCTACTGCACTGATACGTAGCCCGTCATTCCTTTTCAGCGGTGAATCGAAGTTATGAAGGTCGACAACTCTTTAGCACGCGTCCCGTAGCAAAGCCCAATCATGAAGTGAACTCATTGGTTCCCCACTGGATCCTGAGCTCTAACTTCCATTTGGACTAACTTTGCATCTCGGGTTATTGGTCATCACTGGATCGGTTCGGTTCTCAGCCCTTCTTCTCTGTCGGTTCGGATTGGTCTCTTCCAGGTGCTCCGGGTCGGGTCGTGTCCTCCAAGTCCCTTCGTAGTACATTGGTTCGGTTCGGGTGCTCTCTGGCGTGTCGGGTCGGTGTACCCTTGCTCCATCGGTTCGGTTCGGGTTCCTGGTCTCCGATCCGATCCACTTCCCCTTCCTCTTCTGTTCCGATCCCCTTCTCTTCCCTTCAGTCGATCTGATTCCCCCTTCTTTAGCTCGATCTGATCCCAGTTCAACCATTGTGGCCTTCCATTTTGCCATACTTTCCCTTGTGCCAAGCCTTGGTACGGTTCAGTGATCCCTTGCCCAGTCCACTATCTGGTCCGAGCCCATTCCCCCAATCCGATCCGAAAGCCTGCACCATTTTCCTGCAACTTTTCCAGCGGGTGTTTTACGCCATTCGACGGCGTTTTCGACCATTCTAACTATTCTAATCAATCACAAAGCATACCATACAGTCATAGCAACAAGTAGAAGTGACCTCAAACACCAAAACATAAATATGATAGGTTAAAATGGATCAAACATAGCCAAAACCCTATATTTTCCCTTAAACATGTTCAAGCATAATTAACGATAGGATTAGCAAAACTTAACCAAATTAACCCAAGTTCATATCAGAGATCTAAAACATCATTTAATAATTTATAAGTATTTTTCAAGATTTTTATCATGTTTAAATTCGCTAATTAATACTAATTACCCTTAATAAACCATAATTAGTGAGGAACTATGCAAATCACTCACCTTAGCCACAAATAAACTTTAGATCTGAAATAAATCTCTGATATGATGCGAATACCAATGCTAAACAACAACTCTAATCTTGATTTGGTGATGATCTCCCTTGATTTAATGTTACTAAGCTTAATCCTTGATTAGAAAGTGATTTGGAGGTGATTTAGAGGTTGGATGCCAATTTTAGGGTTTCTAAGAGGTAAGTGGAGGCTTGAAAACTGAAATGGAATGAAATCCTAACTCTTTTCAGCCTCCTCATAACCCTAATCCCCAAATGGGTTATGGGTCCATTCACCAATCACCCTATTTAGCCCGGTTAAGCAGTTTTTCACCTTCCAAACCTTATTTTAGCCATATCTCCGAAACGATAAGTCCGTTTAGCTATTATGACCACTCTACGGAAAGGTAAACCATCAAACGAATCTAATGGAAGTGGTTTCAGGTCAAAATTCCTTTCCAATCAAAAGTTATGGCCGAAACGATATCAGCTAGGGTCAAAACGGTCATTTAAAAATTGACAAAAATCATGGGCATGGGAAATGACCCCAATGGTCGTTTTCCAAAGCCACATGACCATACGACTTCATATAAGAAAGAAATAAATATTCTACGATCCTCCGATGCATAGAATGCGGGTTGTTACACATGCCCCGGTCGGGTTGCGCCGCCCACACCGTCCTCCACGTTTGGATCTCTTACAATAAGTCAGTAAGCATGCCCCTTCTCCGCCTAGTACGGATTACTTTGTTTGATACCTACTCCGGGTAACTGATTGAAATAGGTCCCACACAATACGATTCAAGCTCTCCCCTTTGTCTTGTATCCCCTACTAGGTTTTCACTGACTATGTATACCACTAGTTGTCTTTAACTACATAGCCTTGTTTATGTCTACCGGTTATGCTTACCTATAGGTGTCTTTAATACATAACCCCTAATCTTCCAACTGGTTATGCTTACTTATAGGTGTCTTTAATTACATAACCCTATCACTTCTACAAGTTATGTTTATCCTAAAAGGTGTCCTTAATTACATAATTTTATTATTTCCACCGATTGTGTATACCACTAGGTGTCTTTAATTACATAACCTTTACGGGTTAAGTTTGTGGGCCAATATGTGAATATTAGCCATCCCCTCTTCATAATTACTTAACCCACCCCTCAACCATGTTTACTTAACCCCCAACTTAAATTTAAGTTCACACAATCCCTATGGATTAACTTAGGTTAAGTAGTCCAATTCTTTACCATGTCCATTTACTGTTTCATAATAGGCCAGACCACCCACATTAGACCTACAACATGTGGATGCTGGATATGCCGGTCGGGTCCGGGCAGACTTATTGCACAGTTGGGACAAACATCGTGTCATAGCCCGATTTGTATTTACGTACTTAGACCTCCCACATTAGGTTCAACATTAGTGGCTGCTGGATATGTCAGTCGGGTCCGGGCAGACTTCCACCACTAATGCAACCTAACCTCATGTCATAAGTACAATTACAATCCCTAATTGTAATTACTAGACATTCCATATTTAATTAATTTACCAATTAATTAATCCTTTCCTTTTTTAGGTGTCAATACCTTTTTTACCTAACAATTTGAATTACATGTCCAAAAATGTTCATATTCAAATTATGCCATTTTAACCCTTTTTTCCCCGTTCCTTAACTAGCACCCTCACAAAATTGGCAACATGCCTAGGCTAGACAATAGCCTAGTGATAAACGATAATAGGGAATATAATGGAAATATAACTAAAATGATCATCTTGGCATAACCATAAACTTGTATGATATTAAGGTGAACATACATACTAGCATGGACATGAAATTGTAATCATAACAAGGTGGACATAAAACTGATGAACTATGATGTTACTATATCTAAAGTAGCAATTTAGATGTCCAATCGGTTTAGATCTAACATAATAACCTAAGGTGATAATTTAGATCACATAAAATAGATCTAACATGTTAACATAAGGTGACAATTTGGATCACATAGAATAGGTCTAACATGTTAACATAAGGTAACAATTTAGATCACATATAATAGATCTAACAAGATAACATAAGGTGACAATTTAGATCACATAAAATAGATCTAACATGTTAACATAAGGTGACAATTTAGATCACATAGAATAGATCTAACATGATAACATAAGGTGACAATCTAGATCAAATAAAATAGATCTAACATGTTAACATAAGGTGACAATTTAGATCACATAGAATAGATCTAACATGATAATATAAGGTGACAATTTAGATCACATAAAATAGATCTACACACATCCACATCATAGCATATCATAAAAGTTACAAACCACGATCCTCAATAATAACATAGTATAACAATTCACAATTGAATTGGATCTAGAGAAATAGATCTGTCATAAGATCTAACAAAAACATAGATTCAAGGTTTACAACGTATCCAAATCATAGTTTTTCATAATTCACTTTTATTTATCTAAACCTAAAAGCAACTAGATCTCACTATGACTGGATTGCTAAGATGAAAAAAATGGTGCTGAGTCTATGCTTGAATCTAAGAATTTGATATGCTTTGTTTGATAGAAGAAGATGAGAGACCCTAGTACAGTTCAGACTCCGGCAGAGTTTGGCCGCCATGATTTCTAATGAAGAAATATGTGAAATAGCTATGCATTTATAGCTGCAGAATCCTCTGGAACTAACTACCACATAAGCCCTAGGGTAAATCTGGTCGCGGGTCGCCTCCCACTTGGGCAAAGGCGCGAATACCAAAAAAAAAAACTATTCTGGGCGCACTTTCAGGTGCACCAGTGTAAAAATACATGGGCGCACTTGTCAAGTGCGCTGGGAATTTCTGCTTTTTCTGCCAAACTTCTATCGTCCATAACTTCTTCATACGTTATCTGTTTTACCCAAACCAGGTGTCTATCTTAACCAGAGTTTTGAGACAGACGGAATGGCGTATTCCATTTCCCTTAATTCTAAATATTAAATTAATTATTTTTTAATTTATCCACTTTAATGTTGTTAAAATTTTGGGGTGTTACAAGACCAGTCTTCGGATCGGTATGATAGCGAATGTCGAGATGCTAACCATCATGGCTTGCGATGTTTAAGAGTGAAAGGTTACCGTCTGGAGATCTATGTTGATGCCTTTGCTACATTGTGATGGTAAGTCGACTAAACTACAGATTTTTTTTCATATCTTTCCATTATTGATGATAATGGTTCTCTGTTGGTTGTAGTTCAGATGAGCGGCAGTGCATTGTCAAACCAGGATTGTTTCAGGTTTGGTAATGTATATGACCACCATCATGTGCAATCCCGATGGAATCATTTCCTAAGTGATACGCTCCCTATGGGCAATCAACACTGAATTTTCCTTAGGAGAAATAGATGAACATGGAGTTAGGGATTGCAGAATGGATCGTTATGGCAAAACTAACACTAGAGGGTGGTGAACAGTGTTTTTGAAAAATTAAACAAAATCCAAAAGCTTATACGATCTACTATATGAATCAAACACCACAGATATAATCACAGACACCGAATCAAACACAAACACAAAGATTAAAAAAAATGCAGAAAAGGAAAGAACACACCAGATTTTATACTGGTTCGGAACTGTTCCTACGTTCAGTCCCATGCAACGCTGGACTGCACAAAGTTTTATTACTATATCAATATCCAGTTACAATCCTCTCCTTGATTTCACGGCTACAAGGGATACCACTGATTCCACACACACTTGATTAAGTATACTTTCCTTAATTTCACGGCGATAAGGGATACCACCGATTCCAACCTCCTTGATTTTACGGCTACAAGGGTTATACCGATTACATACACTTCTCAAATGATTACAATACCCCTATAACTCTTCAATAGCACTTTGATTCAGAGAATAATGAGTAGAGAGTGAGAAGAAGTTTTATGTAAATAGAATTGAATTCGGCAGAGTATAAGTGTAGAAATCATAAAAATGAGAAGATATAACAGTGTAAAGAAAGGAGATGAAGATGGAGAAGAAGAATTATGAATTTTTTTAGAAATTAGCCTCTATTTGTAACATTTGAAAGGTTGCAACGTTTCTGCAATGTCACAAATAGTGAAAAGACACTTCTTTCAATTTTCAAAAAGTGACAGTCATATGTCGACATGGGCATAAATGTATGTTGACATATGCATGTGTAAAACTAAATTTTGAGCATTTTTGAAGTGTTTAAACATATATAATTATGGAAATTCTTGAATTAAAATATGGTGTTATAAATGAATATTATAAAGTAGAAAATATATGAAAACATAAATATAAACTATACAAATATATTTATAAAATTATACAGTTAAAATTATATAAATATAAAGTATGTAATATATAAATACTACAACAAAAAAACCATATTACAATGGTGCAAAAACGTTGTAATTTTTTTTTACAACGGTGGAGCCACCGTCGTGTATTAATAAGTTGTAATATACTTATAATTTTTACAATGTTTCTACACCGTTGCAGTACCGTTGTAAAATAAGATATTTAACAACTTTTACTCACAGTTGTAATAACTTTTATTACAACTTTTACTTCCCGTTGTTATAGACATTTAAATATCATAAGTATGACAACTGGTGATTACCGTTGTGACTTCCAAAATATTACAAATCTTTCACACCGTTGTAAAATGATTTATTACTACTTTTTTTTGCTGTTGTAACTTATATACACCTTGCTAATATAAAAAATTCATATATATTAATAATAATATGATTCATATTTCAATGCAACAAATATAACTATACGGAATCATTTATATATATTAATTAACATAATATTCGATCAACATACACATAATACATCACCAACTAAACCCGTTACAAAAAACATAACCGTTTCAAAATACATACATCGATATAACACAAAAGATACATAACAAAGATAGAAGCTTTGTCCACAAAAAATACATAAGCATACCCTACGAAAGCACTCTAGCTGAAGGCAACGTAATTTTTATTCCAATCCACAGTTGGTTCAACAGCTTCTCCAATGGTAGTCATTTTAGAATTCATCTTCCACAAGAAAGCTTCTGGATCCACTGCCACATCAATCCAACCTTGCGGTCCATGGTGGGACTACAAAAAAAAGTAATTTTAATATGTTCAGTCAAACAAGAAACTGATGCTTGAAATAAATAAAAAATCAGAACAATACAGGCACATAGACCCAAAAAACTGAAAAATGAGTCTGCACCAAAAAACTCAGTACATGAACATAGACCCAAACAAAGGAACATTTCCAGAACCTATTTTGCAAACATGGGCAAGAAAGAACAAGAAGCTTAGCATATAACATAGACATATATGAAATTACAAAACTCACTTTTGATTTTGCTAGTGCAGGAAAATACAAAGTTCTCTACCCAGCACATGCATATAAAAGATTATTGAAATTGACATGTCAGCAAAAGCACAATAAAAATAAGAGTTGATGAAAATAGAAATAATTGTGTAACAAACAAATATCTGTAAGTGAGAAATGTTGGACTGAATTAAAAAGTGTATGGTTAATCCACCATATTGAAAATTGTGAGTACAAAAAAGAGAAACTGAGTTACCTTTTGTAAGTAATACACAGGACAGATCTAAGGTGACCACTCCCAGATTGCCCCCGTCCCAACTGAATGCATTTCTTTGATTGCCAAGACAAACTTGATGCAAATGTACCACATCCATTTTGCACGCCTATAACTTGAATTGGTCACTTGTATTTCTGTAGTCACAATATAAGTTACATAAGCACCTATTTTGAAGCCACACTATTTTAACAAACTTGTTCTCCACCACTGCATTTTAAACTAAAATGGCACTAGATATTTTACTCTGCCAAACTTTTACTATGGTAACCCGGTGTTAACCGCTACAAAAGCCAAAACTCGAATATGAACTGCAGATGACGCACAACAACTCTGTTCATGTTTCAGGTGTGATTTTCTTAACCACAGTAAATTTGGGAATAGGATTAAAGTGCATAAACAGAAGCATAAACAGTAAATTGGATAGTGCTATTTGGTATATTAAAACAACCAACACAGCAGACTATAACTGTCTGAGCTTACTTATAAAGTGGGATTCTACTGCTTCATTTCATCCATCTATGCCAGAAACTCCTTCTTTGGAGAAAATCGCAAACACTAACTCTTAATACATAACAAAACATCACAGGATGAACTGATCTGTAAAATGACACACTCAAAAAACATCCAGGTAACAACACCAAAAAGGTTGACAATCAAGTGAGTGCCAAGGGAATTAATGAAACAGAGAGAGTTAGCGTAAATGTGCCTGGTGTTGAAATACTGAAAAGAAACAATTTTGTTGTTCTTGAGGAAATAGCGGAAGATCAAGAGGAAGAAGGCGAAATGGCACAGGAAACAGAATCAAATCCAAGTGAAGAAGACGAGGTTGAAGAGATTGAAATTATAGATTCACAAGGTGGAGGTGAATATGTCTTGCCTTCAATGGAGGAAAGTCTGGAGAAGGTGGAAGAATGGCTTAAAGGTGCGGTACAACAGGAAAATAAAGCAAATATAGAAGTGTACAAAGTAGATGATGAAGCAATCGAGAGAACAAAACTATATGAAACGATTAAAGACATTGTTGTTCAAGGAAGGTGGGATGAGATAAGAAACATGTATGAAATGAGTAAAAAAAAAGAAATGTAGAAGAAGTGATAAAAGTGGTGCAAGAAGGCAAGGTGGTAGATGGGAATATTAATAAGCATATATTTGAAAGAATAAATGAGGCAATTAAAGATGCAGGAAGTAATAAAGACACAAAAGTGCACCAACCACCAGGAAGATTAAACAACGACTCCATGCAAACCATTGCATCGAGTTCTTTTCGAATTGACCCTAACATAAGCATGCACGTTGAGACTCAACTAGCCCCACCACCAATTTTCAAGAAATACTCCCACCTCCAACCACCTCCATCATACAAACTACCTCTTAAGGATTCCTTCTCATCTCCTATATTCAACAACTCCACTGGTAAGACCCTTACCACTCCTGTGTCTGTACCTCATCAGTACCCACTAAGGAGCATGAAACATAGTGTTCCAATCCCTCCCACTGTTTAATGATACAAATAGTTGAAGCATGGAATGTGAGAGGGTGTCATTGTGACACTAAGTTAGAACAATGTAAACAAGTAATTGCAAAAAATAAGCTATGTGTGTTGGAGATATTGTCAATATCCACTGCCTTTACTGGCAAAACTAGTTGCTACGACCGTCCATATCACCAGAAGTCGCAAGATCGAAAATTGTAGACTATGTCAAGTTGCTCTTAAGAAATAACAAAAGAATTACCGTAGCAATGACCGAACCAAATAGGCCGCGATGTTGTACACAGCACATTAACATGAAACAAAAACAAACAAACCTGATAGACAACAGCATCCGCTGAATACCAGCAACCCATAGGAATTCCCCACCAAATCACCTGAACAACCAAGGAGACAACAGAGACGAGCAACTGCAGCCAAGCCTCAGAACAGAATTAGAGATGTCAAACCAATTCCTAAACCAAATTTGCGAGTGACAAGAAATGAACCACATAAACATCAGTGCCAAATCGAAAACCCAAAATCATTCACTGCTTGAACCAGAAACCACTACCTCCAATAGCCGCCTTCACCTCCCCGAAATCCCCTTCGAATACTCCAAATCAATAACCCTTAAATCGAATCGAATCCGCTTCGAATACCCCAAATCGAAAACCCATAAAAGTTGCCTAACTTTAATCGCCTTCTGATTCCAATACTCTAGGAATTAAATTTGACCCAATCGATTTTATTTTTTATTTTGGTTTTTGTATCCAAACCGAAGTTGCGTTTGAAGTTTTGTCGAGACGAGGTTTTTTTTTAGGATGGAAGAAGTGGGGAACGATTTTGATTTAGGGAAAATCACGAGAGGACGGCTCGCAGTACGAACTAAAATTCAAAGGCGCGGGTTGCTTTGGAGCTAGATTTTTCGCTTTTGGCGCTTGAATTTATGGTTTTGCAATTACATTATGGCTATCTTTTTGGCAAAGCACATTACTGCTTAATTTTCATATGTCATAATCAAATTTTCATAAATTTAGAAAATTAAGTACTATAAGTTGAAATTAATTAGTAAATATTAAGTATTTATTATTTAATAGTAATTATTATTTATTATTTATTTATAAGGTTATTATCAGTTATTATTATTATTAAAATAATAATATTATTAAATATTAAATATTAGATATTACTAATATTTAATAGGCCTCTATTACAATTGGTAGAAAAAAGAGATGCTGAAAATAATTTTGTAAAATTTTCTAATAAAAACCGTTTTAATCATTGGTTACCAAAATTAATTACTAATATTAAATATTACTTGTTAATATTAATGATTATTTCTTAATTATTTATTACTAAAAATTACTTACTAATTATTTAACAATACTGATAATTTATTATTTAATATACTAATTATTAAAAATTATTGATTATTTAATAGATATTATTAATATTATTATTATACTAATTACCAATTATAAAATGTTAATTGTTAAAACTGTCACTTATTACAATAGGTAAGAGTGAAAAGTTGTAATAAGCATTTATTACAACTGTCACAAAAGAAAAGTTGTTAGAAATATGTTTATTACAACTTTCGGAAAATGATAGTTGTAAAAAACATTTATTACAACAGTGCTTTTACCACCGTTGTAAAATTAAAGTTGTAATATGGTGTTTTTGTTGTAGTGAAAACTTATAAACTATAAAACTTGAATTTAAATCAGAAGTAAGGTAAAGAAAATAAAATAGAGAAGATAGAGATTGAAGATAGAATTTGAAAATGGAACTTGAAAACAAAAACAGAATCTGAATTTGAACCTGGAGTGTTGTTTGGAGTCTTACATAATTAGACTCTATTACTATATTTATCTTGAACTCTGAATATTCATGAGTCTTGAATCATCTCTGAATTCTGAATCTCTAATATCTTTAAACTGTACAGTTTTCAGTGTAAATTTCTGAATATAAATCCTGCATATGTGTGCATACACACAAACATACATATATATATATATATATACATATATTCTAGATAAAAGTGTTAGTATATATTTTATAATCAATTAATATTGAAATAAGGTTGTTGTCATCAAAATTCCATTCTCCAACAATGTGCCCCTTTTTGATGATGACAACCTTAGTTTATAAAATATCATACCTATACATACCTGTTAATGATGATCCTTCTATTACTCCCCCTGTCTATATGAATCCTATAAACTAATTCTATATTTTATAATTTCTCCCCCTTGGCATTATCAAAAAAAATTTCTAAAAATATTCCTCCTAAATCCTGTAACTATCTAAATTTCCTATATCAAAGTAAAATACTCCCCCTAAGTCCTAAATCTATCTATATAATCCTATAATACGATTATCAATCATCAATACCAACCAATTCAAGTATTATATTTACATATGTTCGATATCATATATGAAAACCAAATCAAACAAATCAAAGCACACCACACCACACCATATGTTTAATATATATAAGTTTTTTATCCAAATTAAACAAATCAGTCAAATCAAACATACCAAACAATTAAACATTTCTTGGGACTTTAACTCACTCATCTTGTCCAGTGATTGGGGTCTTCTTGATGTCCTTCCATTCTTCTTCATTGTTAAGTGATGCTTTAAAGTTTTCACTATGAAACGAGAAGACATTGGCCAACATATTACATCAAAATGTTTCTCTTGATATTCCACCATTCTCATTTGAATTAACTCTAGATGACATTGATTTCGTATTACTATGGAGAGGATTTTCTTGAAATAATTCAAGGAATCATTAAGATTTTCACTAATGTTATGAATTGGATTTTCCATGGTTTTGATAAGAAATGAATAAGGAAGAAGGAGAAATGGAATAATGAATTTTTCTGGAAGAAATAGCTTAAATATGGTCTGGAATTCGTTGGATTTTGAATGGATATGAGTTAGTTATTTAATTTTAAAATTTGAAAAGATCTGAAAATCTGGCAGTTATATGTCGACATATACATAAATGTATGTCGACATACTTATTTAAAATTTTGAAAATTTGAAAATTTTGAATTTTTTGATCTTATATTAAACTATAATTAACTCTAAAGTTTTTACAATAACTTAAAGATGATCTTGACATAAATAAAACTCCATTCATTACTTAATAGAAAGCAAATACTTCCAACTAATTAAGGCACACTAAATACGAGATTCAAAAGAAAACATAAGGAAATACAAGTGAATCCATAAAGATAAATTAAACTAGATAGACTAGTTTCAGATGATGATGAGGAAGGTGAGATTCCAAGCATTCTTCCAATCCTGACTATGAACTTAGACATTTTTGAAAAGTACTTCTTTAGCTTCTTTTGGTTGTTGTTAATCTTCACTTGATTTTAAATAATCGCCTATTTGGAAATGTGTCTAGTGTTAGTTGGACACTTAATACTTTCTAAAGAAGTTTCTTCTTCTTTTTCGACTTCCATTAGCGCTTGTTCTTGTTGCATTCAAGCTTGTTTGGCTTCGAATGTCTCATATGGTTGGAAAGTCAGAGGAATTTACATGAGATGTATGTTTGATGAGTCAAACACTTTTCTAGGCACAAATTCTTCTCCATGATGATCAACTCCAAAATATTTGAAAATGCGGGTGAGATAAACACCATAGTAGAGAATGATTTCTCTTGATGACAATTCTATGGGTTTGATCTCTTTTAAGATCATATCGGCCCAATTTATGTCATAGCCACCCATAATAGCAAAGATGACTTTTTGGACTTTGAGAGTTGGGTTGTTAAAATTTCTAGAACGAGGAGTGATGGTATGTTGGAGGAGGAGGTTGACAATTCTTGTTTTTGGACGGAAAAAGTGATTTTTGAAAACCATTTGAGCATCGTTTTCGAATATGTCATGATAGGTCTCTAAATCGGTTTCATCGACAACGAAATCTGAAAAATCCAAGCACGTACTTCTATAATTCAAGACATTGCCTAGGAGTTCGGCATCGAGAACAATTTGCGTGTCTTTGACACTACTTCAAAATTGGTCTTCGTTTCCTTCGTAAAATCCGCAATTAAGATTCGCATAGAACATCTTAACAAGCTAAGCATAACATACTTCACCATTATCCCATGAGTTAAATAGACTCAAGACTTCGTTTTGTTGAAAGTGAGATGTAAGATCATAAGAGGGAAAATTGCTAAAGACAACTTTAGCATTTGCTACATAGTTAACATAGGTTTTGATAGCTTCTTTGTCATTATGAAGATAACCTTTGATGGTTTTGGTTAACTTCAATTTCTAAGTTGAACTTGAGGAAGCCATTGAATTGATAGTTTTGAAGAGTATAGGTACGAAAAATATTGTTTTGAATTGTGAATGAAAGGTAGAGAGAATAGATGTATATATAGAAATTGAATGGATATGAATTAAATATGCACAATTTTTCAGTAGTCTATGACACCTTTTAAGACCTTCGGAGTTGGTGAAAAGTTAGAGGGAAGTTTGAAAGTTTAAACCTTTGAAATTCAAAATTTAAATTTCAAATTTCTGGTCATATGTGTCGACATATGGACATATGTATGTCGATATATGTACCTATTTTCAAAGGAATTTTGATTTTTGTGAAATGTTATTTAAATTATCGATTTATATTTCTGGTTTAACGATTTTCTGAAATAATTCTAATCCTAATAAACATCCAAAAATTTATTTTATTATTATTTTTTACTATTATATTATTATTTTGAATTTAAAATTTTGAATTTTAAATTTGAATTTCAAATTTCAAGTTCAAAATTTAAAGTTTTTAAATTCGATACAAAGCAAAAAAACAAAGCAACCATTCAACCAAATAAAATTTAAAAATTATTTAGGGCATACCCAGTTTTTAGATCCTTTTCTTCGAAATTTTCTGAATTCTGAGTTGCCATGAAGCACGTATTTGAATTTTGGGTTTGTGGCTCTTCATCACTTGATGATGAATCTGAATCACCTAACATTGTTGCATATGCTTACCTTCTCTTCCTCGATGAATTGTTGTTGTCCGTTTGTTGATTCGATTTATCTGGATATGAACACATTTTCCTTATGTGGCCTGGTTTGTTGCAGTTATAACATCGACTATCATTACTTCTTGAATTTCCTTGGTTATTTTTTTGAAAATAATTTTTCCTTTAATATTTCAGAATTTTTTAAAATGTCTTATCATAAGGGTTGTTTCTTCATCATCTTCGCTACTTGAATCAGAATCGTTTTTTGTTGCTTTAAGTGCAATGGATTTCTTCTCTGTTGGCCTGTTTTCTTTTCTGTAATTGGACTTCAAAAGATATCATATTTCCGATTAACTCGTCAATGTTCATTTCACTAACATTATTGGCTTCTTCAATTGCCAAAGTTTTCTGATCCCATTCTGGAGTCAGTGAACTCAATATTTTTCTGACTTGATCTTCTTCAGAATAAGTTTTTCCAAGTACTATTAACGAAAGTACTATCTCTTGAAATCTGCAATACATATCGGAGATAGATTCATTCTTGTTCATTTGAATAACTCAAACTAATTAACTAACATTGATATCTTAGTTTGTTTAGCTTTACTAGTACCTTCATGAGTAACTTGAAAAGTTCTTCAAATTTCATTTGTAATTTAACATACAGACACTCTATTAAGCTCATTCCTATCTAATGAACTAAATAACATATTCAAGACTTTAGAATTACTTTGTGCAGCAGTCTTTTGTTCATTTTTCCATTGTGCAAAAGCAATTATGGGTTCAACAAACTCATTTTGTGTACTATTCCATGTGTTTAATCCTACTGATTATAAATATATTTTCATTCTACATGCCCAATATGAATAATTACTACCATTAAATAATGTTGGTCTAATAGTGGACTGACCCTCTACAAAAGAACTATTATTACTACTAGTGTTGGTTGTCATTAACACTATTTTCAAAAATCAGATTATGAACTTTTTGAAAGACCTTGCTCTGATACCAATTGTTAGGGATTGCATAATGGATTGTTAAGGCAAATCTAACACTAGAAGGAGGTGAATAGTGTTTTTGAAAAATTAAACAAAATCTAAAAACTTTTATGATCTACTATATGAATCAAACACCACAAAAACAATCATAGACACAAAATCAAACACAAACATAAAGATAAACAAAAATAAAATGAAGAAAAGGAAAGAACACACCAGATTTTATACTGGCTCGGAACTGTTCCTACGTCCAGTCTCACGCAATGCTGGATTGCACAGAGTTTTATTACTATATCAATATCCAATTACAATCCTATCCTTGATTTCACGGCTACAAGGGATACCACCGATTCCACACACACTTGATCAAGTATACTCTTGTAACACCCCGTATTTCTGTTAACACTAAAGTTGCTAATTTAATAAATGTGTAAAGGGGAGATGTATCTAATGTGCATACAAAAATAATAATAAGTGTGCAAAGGGGAGATGTATCTAATGGGCATACAAAAATAATAATAAGTGTGCAAAGGGGAGATGTATCTAATGTGCATACAAAAATAATAATAAGTGTGCAAAGGGGAGATGTATCTAATATGCATACAAAAATAATAATAAATGTGTAAAGGGGAAATGTATCTAATGTATACGTATTTATATGGATTGACAAATAAAAGTAAATGTTAATTAAGAAAGTAATTGTGAACATAATTGGCTTTTCTTTAGAACAGACGACTCTGGTTTAACCTAGCTTCATCGACGGCTCAAATTAACTTGCAATCCTATATAAACAGCCCCCTAGTCTCATTCTCTTTACACCATTCTTCTCTAACCTTATGCTGCACAAACTCTGGATGAACACGGCTTCTTCTCCTCCTCTAAATTAAATAATAAATAAAATAATATATAAAATAAATCAAGATGAGGAAATGCTGCTCAAGACTTTCAAGAGGAGATTCAAAACACGCTAGGATTCATGTGAAGATTCAAACGACTTCAACGACTGTTTTTCTACGAATCTAATCTAATATTTGTAAGTCAGTTACTTTTAGATTTGAACGTTTTCGTTTATTTGTGACATGAAATTAAAGGAATAAAAGAATATGCCTAATCTCTTCACTCGGATTTGTGTTTATACATGTTTCTGGACTTGATTAAGAACCATTGTGATTAATGACCAATTAGACCTTGTCTATGACTATGAACACAAGCCTATGACTTTGGTTAGGAAACATAAACTATTGCCTATGACAAGGACAACTGTGACTAAATGCCTATGACTCATGACTAGGAAAGTATTGCCTAGGATTATGATTGAGAAATTGGGTCTAAACTTGATTATATATTTAGACTATTCTTAATTATCCTTGGATCTTGATTATGGTAATTTGTCTATTAAGTTAGATGTACCCATATACATGAACCTATGTTATTTATTCAACCCTTTCCATGTCATAATATTATCAGATCTATAGGCCTTCGATGCTTAAAATCAATTTATTCAGTGTAATTCGTTAGATCTGTAATTAGTAAATTATCATTTTATGCCAGTTATTATGTCTATCTTTTCATGGCATCTTTGGTTCATTCCCTTTTATCTACGAATCTAAATTTATCTATAATCTAGATTGAATCACGATTATATGAACGATGGGAATACGAATTGGGCAAAATATGAAATTTACTAAAACGTAGTTATAAACTTGGAAATTGGCATAAATTGGAAACATGTATTATGGCATGTCTATTAAAATGCAAATTGGGTAAATTTGACATGAATTATAGGATGTGTAATTTGAATCCAGTATTGTCTCGTAAATCTATTATTTACACAAACTGTAAACTAGAATAATAATTCTAGTTTTGCCATGAACTATAAATTAGGATGCTAAATCAAAATTGGGTTAATTAAAGTTAATTTGGCATAATAAGTATATTAGCACAAATTTGAATTTAGTCATAATTGTGAGTAATTGTCATGTTTAGAATAATCATGGTTAGTGACACTTAATTTGGTATAATTTACATACCAAAAACAATAAATATGATATATAGGGAAAATGGGCCATAATAATAATTTTGACTATGTACATTAAAAGAGTAATAATGGAATAAGTAAATTAGGAGTAATTTACTTATAGAATTTGTCCTAAATGGGAAATATAAATTTAGACAAAACGAATATAGTATAAGCCAAATTTATTTAAAAAAGGGAAAGTGGGCTTCGAGGATAAATTGTTAACAATTTATTAATAAACAAAAGAAAGGTTTATTAATGACATCTCTTTTAATAACACATACACCAGAAAGTTCTAGGGTGACAGAGAGGATAGTGTCTAGGCTTGGGTTTGGAAAATACAAGTTTCCTGCTCTCCCTGGCTATCCCTAACTGATCCGACGGACGGGGTGGTTACTTTCAAAACTTGATTTGGAAATTAATCAAAACCCTTTGAACTTAGAAAACACGAATATGCCTAACCCGAGGTTAGACTGAGTTGCGATGTAAACCTGCCCGGAACCAACCGGCACATCCAGTAATCGCAACAATATCTGTCTAATGTGAGTGGTCGCGGCTTTAATTTATTTGATTAAAGCTGGAACAAGAGTGGTAGGGTTAAGTTAACTAAAACACTTAACCAATTCAACATGATAACTAAACCGTTGGGTGGGGTTAGGTTCATGCAGACACTTAACACAGTTAAGCTAGAATGGGAGGGTTAAGCCAATAGGAACACTTAACCAACTTAACTTTATTAAACTAGAATGGGATGGTTAAGTCCATAGGAACACTTAACCAAACTTAACATGGTAACAAGACAAGATTTGTAGGGGGTTAAGTAACTAAGAAAACACTTAGCCAAATTAACATGTTAACTAGACTAGAAGGTGGGGTTAAGTAAAGTTAATACACTTAGCCAATTTAACATGTCAACCAGACTAGAGGTTGGGGTAAGTAAAGTTTAGTACACTTAGCCAATTTGATATGTTAACTGGATTAGACCGTAAGGTTAAGTAAACTTGAACACTTAACCATCAGAGTGTGATAAATGAATAGGGTTAAGTCTAAAACATGAAGGGATAATACTTAACTATTAATAACATGTTAGTTAAAACAGATGGGCAAGGTTAAGTTAAAAAGGAACACTTAACCAATACAAGATGAATGGGTAGGGTTAAGTAATAAGAAACACTTAATCAAAATAACTTGGTTTGTGGCGGGGTTAAGTCAACATGAATTACTGATAACACTTAACCAGTTTAAGAGGATAATTGAAGAGGGTTAAGTTAGCTTGAATTGACTAATGACACTTAACCAATCCATCTTGACGAGAAGGGAACTAAGTAGTAATTCTTAGTATAACACGAGAAGGAGCGAACGTCCATCTGATCTTAAAGAAGGCTCCAACGAACTGGGTTACAAAGCCCGAGACTTCGAGGGGACGTGAGGGTACTCTTGGTATCCCTCTGTGAGGCTGCAGATGATCCTCCTGGGCTCACAGAGGTTAAGATCTACGATAGAATAACCAAGGGTATGCCTTGGTTGCAAAATATGGCAACCTAAAGACTAGGATGGATCAGCGTGATTCGACGAGAAAACGGTAGCCCTGTGATAGCAACTCGTCGTCTACCATCCTTCTTCAGTCAATCGAGATACGTGAAGCAGAAAGGTGGAGAACTCCAAAAGACCATATACTTGCTATCTAGTTATGGGTGAGGATGGCCATAGGTTAGTGGGGGCATAGGGGGCCTGCGTATAGTTCTCAATTTTCAAGGTGTGCCTTTCATTAGTTGAGGGAGGGGTCAAGTGGGACCATAGCCACTGGAATGAAAATAGACCTTAGCATCTACATCGGCAGATATCTGAAAGCTCCCGACCAAGTTCTGTGTTTCTTGATTTGCCCTGCCACAGGACTCGGGCCGCACATTACAGGACAAGTGCATCTAGACAAGCGATAACGATTCGCGATACATACGTGGGGAAAGTCTAGGAACATATACCACTCTAGGTAGTGTGTCCTAGACTAGAGGGCGTCATACGACAGGTAGCATAATCCCTAGTTGGATCTAGGTGGCATAAACCCTGAATTCGAGAAGCGTTCAGAAGATAGCGTAAACCCTAGATTAGATCTAGGTAATAAATAATAAATGTATGCCGGAAGGAAACGGAAACTACAGGGATTGGGATAACGTTAACATTACTAGTTGGGACACTAGTTAGGTGGTGCAGAGACATAGAAACCAGTATAACAAGGTAATAGCGAAGTGGAGAAAGTATTAAAGCATATCCAGTTTATCTTGTCTTAGTATATCTTGAGTTAATCTTATCTTATCTTGGTGATCCTATCATCATGGTATTATCTTGTATTCAGTTAATTCATGTCGTTTTGTTTTTCCATGTTCACATGCTAGAAGTAACTGAACTTACTCAGGCTTTATGTCTAACTCTGTTTTTCTTTCATCTTCTTTTCTTCCGTCCCCCTCCCCCCCCCCCCCCCAGGTAGTAAAGGAGGGAATAGTATAGCTCAGGTTAAGTTGGACCGTCACTCTTTCCCAGCTTGAAGATTTGTCGAAGTTTTGCTTGGATTCTCTTTCAGATGCTATGGCTGGCTCTTGCTACATTGGGGAATATAAATGTTGTTTTATGCTTCTTTATTTTGTAAGATATATGATACTCTGATATTGGAAAGCAATTGTTGTACAAACTATTTTATCGATAAAGAAAGTTTTATTTTCCACTGTTTTAACTTTGTCTGTCTCGTAATTTATCTGCATCTTTTACCCTAAATGCTCCACAGAACTTAGTGCATTTCCTTTGTGAGTGACACTAAAGGATGTGGGGTGTTACACGTGGTATCAGAGCTGAAGGTTACCGGATCAGATAAAGACTTAAAAAATTATTTTCAAAACAGTTTTAAAAGAAGCATTTTCAAAAGAAAAGTTTTGTTTTAAAGGCATATTCCCCAAAGCCATATGCACTATCTTTTGATCCTCTCCTTGAATCCTTGTTTCCTTCTTTCTTGAGTCTCTGGGGCTCCCGAATTTCTAGGAGGTAACCTGGTCGAAGGGCAAAGTAGTGCTCGACTTCCATCGATAGTCGTAGTAGTTTCACCTGCGGCTAGTTTTCTTTCAAGCTTTGTAGGGTTTTCAGTACGATGGAGGCAGCTTTCGAGGGATTTATCAACACGTTTACACAAGGAAGAGGATGAGGAATTTGGCTAAGGAGCCTAACCCAAGGATGAGGGATTCATGGATGAAGACTTGGCCCATGAAAGAGGAAGTATCTTTACTATGGTATAATATGGCATATAATTAAGGACAAAGGACAAGATTTTCAGAAGGGCGAGTACATGCTTTCAGCACTAAGCGTACCTAGGAGAAAGGTAGTAAAGTTCTGTTGGAAGAGTCTAGTTTTTCTGTTCGTACACTTTCCTTTGGTTTTAGTGCTTTGCATTGGTTCATATTTGCTTCCATAGTTGAGTCTCGGCACCATAGTACTTGTATAATAGAAAGATCCCACTAGAGTCGCAAACCCGATTGGTGGTACGACCAATTTATCTTTGGGTTGTTTTTGCTTATATCATCTCACATAGATCGTCCAAATTCGGAGGAGATATTCCTTGGGTGCTTGTCTAATATTGGTTTAGGCCTCTGGGGCTTGTACTTGAGGAATGTCGAGTTCAACTAGGATAGTTTGCGTGAGAGATAGATAGAGAGGTAAAAAGTACGTAGTGTCCTTTGGCTTTTGACCCTCATAGTTAGGGCATGATGGATAAGCTAAGAGAGGGCGCCTCAAATCATCTTAGTATATACACTTGGTATCATGGTTAACATCTATTTTTTTTGGAAATGGAGGTTAAGAAACTTCGCAATCGTAAAGATTAACTAGATATGGTACGGTACAGAGAAGCTCAAGAAGATGCAACTTAGAAGACTGAAGATTAGATACGCGCATCACACCCTTTTTCTTAAGGGTATATCCTTGTGCTCTTTTCCTAGGAATGTTAGGTATACTTGTCTCTAGCTTTTAAGGTATATCCTCTAGGTCGTATCTTCGATCCTTAGGTAGAAATCCTTTTGGATGTAAACATGTATTTGAAACATGTTATGGTTGATGATTGCAAGCGGTTGCTCGTGGATGCATATACACACCATAGGCGCTAAAACGACTCAGTTACTTTCATATTGCATTTACAAATATGTATTTGTTTATGTATTGAAATTTGATATGTTGTCATATGAATGTTGCATATGAGTGAATGATTGTACACTCATGTAGAAATTATAAAGTTTATTAGGAATGGTTGCATACATGTTGGACTCATGACGCAGACATAATTTGCATTAAGGAGGTCAACTGAATCAGTGGACCACCTGATTTTGCATTAGATAAGGACATGTACACACACCTTGCATATGACCATGAAGCATTAGAAGCTTTTTAAGGACAATGGATGTCTGTGATTGAATGGTTGAGTAGATGGATGATGGGATGGTAGGACACATTCTTCCTAGACTTGGAGATTTTGGGGACGAAATCCTTTAAGGAGAGGAGAATGTAACACCCCGTATTTCTGTTAACACTAAAGTTGCTAATTTAATAAATGTGTAAAGGGGAGATGTATCTAATGTGCATACAAAAATAATAATAAGTGTGCAAAGGAGAGATGTATCTAATGGGCATACAAAAATAATAATAAGTGTGCAAAGGGGAGATGTATCTAATGTGCATACAAAAATAATAATAAGTGTGCAAAGGGGTGATGTATCTAATATGCATACAAAAATAATAATAAATGTGTAAAGGGGAAATGTATCTAATGTATACGTATTTATATGGATTGACAAATAATAGTAAATGTTAATTAAGAAAGTAATTGTGAACATAATTGGTTTTTCTTTAGAACGAACGACTCTGGTTTAACCTAGCTTCATCGACGACTCAAATTAACTTGCAATCCTATATAAACAGCCCCCTAGTCTCATTCTCTTTACACCATTCTTCTCTAACCATATGCTGCACAAACTCTGGATGAACACGGCTTCTTCTCCTCCTCTAAATTAAATAATAAATAAAATAATATATAAAATAAATCAAGACGAGGAAATGCTGCTCAAGACTTTCAAGAGGAGATTCAAAACACGCTAGGATTCATGTGAAGATTCAAACGACTTCAACGACTGTTTTTCTACGAATCTAATCTAATCTTTGTAAGTCGGTTACTTTTAGATTTGAACGTTTTCGTTTATTTGTGACATGAAATTAAAGGAATAAAAGAATATGCCTAATCTCTTCACTCGGATTTGTGTTTATACATGTTTCTGGACTTGATTAAGAACCATCGTGATTAATGACCAATTAGACCTTGTCTATGACTATGAACACAAGCCTATAACTTTGGTTAGGAAACATAAACTATTGCCTATGACAAGGACAACTTTGACTAAATGCATATGACTCATGACTAGGAAAGTATTGCCTAGGATTACGATTGAGAAATTGGGTCTAAACTTGATTATATATTCAGACTATTCTTAATTATCCTTGGATCTTGATTATGGGAATTTGTCTATTAAGTTAGATGTACCCATATACATGAACCTATGTTATTTATTCAACCCTTTCAATTTCATAATATTATCAGATCTATAGGCCTTCGATGCTTAAAATCAATTTATTCAGTGTAATTCGTTAGATCTGTAATTAGTAAATTACCATTTTATGCCAGTTATTATGTCTATCTTTTCATGGCATCTTTGGTTCATTCCCTTTTATCTACGAATCTAGATTTATCTATAATCTAGATTGAATCACGATTATACGAACGATGGGAATACGAATTGGGCAAAATATGAAATTTACTAAAACGTAGTTATAAACTTGGAAATTGGCATAAATTGGAAACATGTATTATGGCATGTCTATTAAAATGCAAATTGGGTAAATTTGACATGAATTATAGGATGTGTAATTTGAATCCAGTATTTTCTCGTAAATCTAGTATTTACACAAACTGTAAACTAGAATAATAATTCTAGTTTTGCCATGAACTATAAATTAGGATGCTAAATCAAAATTGGGTTAATTAAAGTTAATTTGGCATAATAAGTATATTAGCACAATTTTGAATTTAGTCATAATTGTGAGTAATTGTCATGTTTAGAATAATCATGGTCAGTGGCACTTAATTTGGTATAATTTACATACCAAAAACTATAAATATGATATATAGGGAAAATGGGCCATAATAATAATGTTGACTATGTACATTAAAAGAGTAATAATGGAATAAGTAAATTAGGAGTAATTTACTTATAGAATTTGTCCTAAATGGGAAATATAAATTTAGACAAAACGAATATAGTATAAGCCAAATTTATTTAAAAAAGGGAAAGTGGGCTTCGAGGATAAATTGTTAACAATTTATTTATAAACAAAAGAATGGTTTATTAATGACATCTCTCATAATAACACATACACCAGAAAGTTCTAGGGTGACAGAGAGGATAGTGTCTAGGCTTGGGTTTGGAAAATACAAGTTTCCTGCTCTCCCTGGCTATCCCAAACTGATCCGACGGACGGGGTGGTTACTTTCAAAACCTGATTTGGAAATTAATCAAAACCCTTTGAACTTAGAAAACACGAATATGTCTAACCCGAGGTTAAACTGAGTTGCGATGTAAACCTGCCCGGAACCAACCGGCACATCCAGTAATCGCAACAATATCTGTCTAATGTGAGTGGTCGCGGCTTTAATTTATTTGATTAAGCTAGAACAAGAGTGGTAGGGTTAAGTTAACTAAAACACTTAACCAATTCAACATGATAACTAAACAGATGGGTGGGGTTAGGTTCATACAGACACTTAACACAGTTAAGCTAGAATGGGAGGGTTAAGCCAATAGGAACACTTAACCAACTTAACTTTGTTATACTATAATGGGAGGGTTAAGTCCATAGGAACACTTAACCAAACTTAACATGGTAACAAGACAAGATTTGTAGGGGGTTAAGTAACTAAGAAAACACTTAGCCAAATTAACATGTTAACTAGACTAGAAGGTGGGGTTAAGTAAAGTTAATACACTTAGCCAATTTAACATGTCAACCAGACTAGAGGTTGGGGTTAAGTAAAGTTTAATACACTTAGCCAATTTGATATGTTAACTGGATTAGACCGTAAGGTTAAGTAAACTTGAACGCTTAACCATCAGAGTGTGATAAATGAATAGGGTTAAGTCAAAAACATGAAGGGATAATACTTAACCATTAATAACATGTTAGTTAAAACAGATGGGCAAGGTTAAGTTAAAAAGGAACACTTAACCAATACAAGATGAATGGGTAGGGTTAAGTAATAAGAAACACTTAACCAAAATAACTTGGTTTGTGGCGGGGTTAAGTCAACATGAATTACTGATAACACTTAACCAGTTTAAGAGGATAAGTGAAGAGGGTTAAGTTAGCTTGAATTGACTAATGACACTTAACCAATCCATCTTGACGAGAAGGTAACTAAGTAGTAATTCTTAGTATAACACGAGAAGGAGCGAACGTCCATCTGATCTTAAAGAAGGCTCCAACGAACTGGGTTACAAAGCCCGAGGCTTCGAGGGGACGTGAGGGTACTCTTGCTATCCCTCTGTGAGGCTGCAGATGATCCTCCTAGGCTCATAGAGGTTAAGGTCTGTGATAGAAGAACCAAGGGTATGCCTTGGTTGCAAAATATGGCAACCTAAAGACTAGGATGGACCAGCGTGATTCGACGAGAAAACGGTAGCCCTGTGATAGCAACTCGTCGTCTACCATCCATCTTCAGTCAATCGAGATACGTGAAGCGGAAAGGCGGAGAACTCCAAAAGACCATATACTTGCTATCTAGTTATGGGTGAGGATGGCCATAGGTTAGTGGGGGCATAGGGGGCCTGCGTATAGTTCTCAATTTTCAAGGTATGCCTTTCATTAGTTGAGGGAGGGGTCAAGTGGGACCATAGCCACTGGAATGAAAATAGACCTTAGCATCTACATCAGCAGATATCTGAAAGCTCCCGACCGAGTTCTATGTTTCTTGATTTGCCCTGCCACAGGACTCGGGCCGCACATTACAGGACACGTGCATCTAGACAAGCGATAACGATTCGCGATACATACGTGGGGAAAGTCTAGGAACATATACCACTCTAGGTAGTGTGCCCTAAACTAGAGGGCGTCATACGACAGGTAGCATAATCCCTAGTTGGATCTAGGTGGCATAAACCCTGAATTCGAGAAGCGTTCAGAAGATAGCGTAAACCCTAGATTAGATCTAGGTAATAAATAATAAATGTATGCCGGAAGGAAACAGAAACTACAGGGATTGGGATAACGTTAACATTACTAGTTGGGACACTAGTTAGGTGGTGCAGAGACACAGAAACCAGTATAATAAGGTAATAGCGAAGCGGAAAAAGTATTAAAGCATATCCAGTTTATCTTGTCTTAGTATATCTTGAGTTAATCTTATCTTATCTTGGTGATCCTATCATCATGGTATTATCTTGTATTCAGTTAATTCATGTCGTTTTGTTTTTCCATGTTCACATGCTAGAAGTAACTGAACTTACTCAGGCTTTATGTCTAACTCTGTTTTTCTTTCATCTTCTTTTCTTCCCCCCCCCCCCCCCAGGTAGTAAAGGAGTGAATAGTATAGCTCAGGTTAAGTTGGACCGTCACTCTTTCCCAGCTTGAAGATTTGTCGTAGTTTTGCTTGGATTCTCTTTCAGATGCTATGGCTGGCTCTTGCTACATTGGGGAATATAAATGTAGTTTTATGCTTCTTTATTTTGTAAGATAGATGATACTCTGATATTGGAAAGCAATTGTTGTACAAACTATTTTATCGATAAAGAAAGTTTTATTTTCCACTGTTTTAACTTTGTCTGTCTCGTAATTTATCTGCATCTTTTACCCTAAATGCTCCACAGAACTTAGTGCATTCCCTTTATGAGTGACACTAAAGGATGTGGGGTGTTACAACTCTCATTGATTTCACGACTACAAGGGATACCACCGACTCCAACCTCCTTGGTTTCATGGCTACCCGATTACATACACTTCCTAAATGATTACAATAGCCCTATAACTCTTCAATATAGCACTTTGATCCAAAGACTAATGAGTAGAGAGTGAGAAGAGAAGAAGTTTTATGTAAACAGAATTGAATTCGGAAGAGTATAAGTGTGGAAATCATAAGAATGAGAAGAGATAATGGTGTAAAGAAAGGAGATGAAGATGGAGAAGGAGAATCATGCAAAAATTCGAAATCAACCCCTATTTATAAAATTTGAAAGGTTGCAACGTTTCTAGAGCGTCACAAATAATGAAAAGACACTTCCTTACAATTTTCAAAAAGAGACAGTTATATGTCGACATGGGCATAAATATATGTTGACATATGCATGTGTAAAACTACATTTTGAGCATTTTTGAAGTGTTTTGATATATATTTCTGGAAATTATTGAATTAAAACATAGTGTTATAAATGAATGTTATAAAGTAGAAAATCTTATGAAAACATAAATATAAACTATGCAAATATACTTATAAAATTATAGAGTTAAAATTATATAAATATAAAGTATATAATATATAAAACTTATAAACTATACAAATTGAATTTAAAATAGAAGTAAAGTAAAGAAAATAAAATAGAGAAGATAGAGATTGAAGATAGAATTTGAAAATGGAATTTGAAAAAAAAAAAACAGAATTTGAATTTAAACCTGGAGTGTTATTTGGAGTATTACATAACTAGACTCTATTACTATATCTATCTTGAAATCTTGAATACCCATGAGTCATGAATCATCTCTGAATTTTGATTCTCTAATATCTTCAAACTGTACAGTCTTCAGTATAAATTCCTGTATATAAATTTTGCATATATGTATGTGTGTGTGTGTATACACACACACACTCACATATTCTAGATAAAAAGTATTAGTCAAAATAGATGATTATATAATTTAGCTTATAATATGCATTTTTGTAGATAAATTTAGATCGTAAAGTTGAGCCTTACAGTTGAATTAAACTGTTGACAACGATGTATTCAATTTATTAAATTTAGGATGGTCAATGGATAGCAGAAAAATCCAAAATCCGTCCGCATCAGCATCCGAAAAGCGGATAAATATTCGATATTCGTATGAATAGATGCGGATATAGGCACATCCAAAATTATCCATCTGTTTTTTTCATGATTATAACTAAAATTGTAAATATTTTAGCATGATGAAATACACTAGTTTATTATTCAATTAAGTTGAAAATCTATATTATACATATTAAGCGGATAATAATTACTCGATTGTATATTCAATATTACAACTTAAGATATATTAATCAATTGTATATTAGATTAAATTTACTATAGTACTCCACAACATGGATTACTTTAGTTCTCCATATCAAGGATTTATACTCTTTCAGCACTTCACGATTTTACTGTATCATATTATTTTTCCTAAAAATATTATGTGTGTGTATATATATACCCATAGTTACGCGTAAAGCTCTCCATCCCTACAACATCGCTTCAGCTCCACCAACCCACGAGCAACCCATCTTCTCATTTTTCACTCAACCGCTGAGCTTTCCCATTCCCCCTTACTCACGGCCTCCTCCTCCAGGCACCACCGCCGCCCCTCTGACGAACATCCGACGCACCACCCTCTGCCACTCTCTTCTTTTCCCCGGAGAAAAACCCATAGTTTCCTTTAAAGAACCCATTCAGCCTCTCCTCTTTAATTGCTCGACTCTCCCATACAACCTCCTCCACCTCGTTGTCCCTTCACCATCGCAGTTCCAGCCACTCACCACCACCGCAACAACCCCACTCCGTCTCGCATCTCCTACCTGCATGACCACTTCTTCCTCTCCCCTATCTAAAATCAGTCGCAGCCTCTAGAACCACATGCAAGAACCATCCCGACCACCAATTCTCTCTCCTCTTCTAGTATACGAAGGCAAGGCCAGAGCTACCCGACACCCTAATCCACCCAACAGCTCTCCGCAGACTCCGCTGCAAATTCACACACTTCCTCTCTCTCCTTAAAGCCGTTCGGATCTCTTATTTTGCTTGCAGCCTCCCCTTTGGTGTTGAAAAGCAGAAATAAACCTTTGCTGGAGTGTGTGTGTGTGTGTATATATATATATATTTGTATTTGTATACACATGTGAGTTAGTGGAAAGGAAGCGTGTACGTGATGGTAGCGACATTTGCAAAGATTTGTACGCAATCATCCAAAGTTGTTTGCGTTTTATACGGGTCTTTAAGGTGAAAGATTTAGAGGCATGAAGGTGGGAACTCTAATTTAATTATTTTAAACTTAGTAGAAGTAATTAGTTTTAATTAATTTATGATTATAATGAGTTGATGATAATTGGTTGTTATTGAACGTTTGTGGTTATATGTGATGTTTAATGAATGTCCATCTAGTTAGAATAGACTAGACAAATAAACAATATTGATCGTAACGCTTTGCGCACAGTGAAATTGGTTGTTGAAAATTTGTTGTGTTTACGATGAATGACTTGGTGCTTGTATGGCTGATTATTGATTTGTTTATAGTTGTACAACACACACCGTAGTTGTGGAATTGTGCGGATAATCGATTGAGATCTCCTTGCCATGCAAATAACGATTTTACTATTAATTTAATGATTTAAAATTTTGAATTTGTTTGAAAATCCTAAATAATCAAACAATGTTCGTGGAAAGCAACAATTTTGGAAGAAAACTGTTTTGAATTTTGGAAGGAAATGGGATTTTGAATTATGTACACTAATAATGGATTTTATGCAAACGGTTGATTTCATGACAATAATCGAACGAGTTTTAAGGAATTATTATTTAGTTTATTTTGAAATGAAGATTCGAAAATTTAAAATGATGAATTGAAATAATTGTTTGGACTAAATGGAGATATAAAATATTATTTCTGAAAAGATTTGGAATATGGTTTGAAATTCTAAGTTAAAAATGATATAATGACTTTTGAAAAAGGCGAAGCAGTTTCCAAAGTATTTTGATAATTTATATTAAATTGGTTTGGTTATTATGCAAAAAATTAAATTTTGAATTATATACAATTAACGGGAAATCTAAAATTATCAATCAATGTTCGTGAAACGATTTTGAAATTAAATTAGATTTGAAATATATAAGGGATAATGATTTGAAAAATGTATTCCGTATTGGTTGTGTAAATGATGTTAACGATTAATTGTGAGTAATTGAATGAGTTTTGAATATATTATTTTAAGATTTCGATTTAAATTGAAATGAATATTTGAAAATTGGAAATGATGATTTTTGAAGTAAAGTAAATTTGGAACTCAAATACAAATATAAAATATTATTTGAAATATGGTGTTAAAATTTAAGTTATGATAATTTATGTTTATTTTGGAAAAGATTTAGACGATTTATATTAAATCATTATATAGCTTGAATTGAACGCGTCGCGTAGCGATAGTTCGTAAATATCAATTTTAATTTTCAAATTGTTATAACTTGAATGTTTTAAATCAGATTGACGAGAAACGGAAAACATTGGAATTCTTTTAATGATAGTTTTTGAATAGAAAAGAAATTTTCAAATTTAAACGTAGGATTTTCAAGTTAGGTTTAAAACAAAATTTGAAAATGTCGCTATATGTCAGTTCAACGACCATAATGGAAAATCGAAATATATGAGTTTATTAAAATTAATAAAAATTCGGAAAAATTATGGTAAATCATATTTTACTATTTAAAAGTGTTGGAAGTTAAAATATTTGAATTTTGAATAATTTTGAATCTATTTGATCTAAATAGCCATTTTTAGCATATTTCAGTGACGCTTTAAACATTATTATAATTTTTTTTTCTTTGAAAATGATTTAGTTTTAAAGATTATAAACCATGAATTATTATTTAAATTATGGAAAGAGTTTGTTAAATATTTTGGAAGATTTGAAAGAGCATAAAAATTTATTTCGTATAAAATTCAATATTACTGATTTTAAGTAAGATATTGGAAGTTTGAAAATGAAAAAGGAAATGAGTTTGGTTAGAGTTAGTCGAATATTCAATATGAGAAGAAAATTATAAATTGTTATGGCAATCAAACATTTGCTTGAGTTTGTGAATTGACATCGAATAATAAGTCAATTAAATTCCACTTGAAATATCAATTGTTTGAATTTTCATGAATGGAATTTAAAACCAAATTAAGATTTGGAAATTTTGGAAACTTATGAAAAGGATAACGACAAATAAAAGAATCATTCTATGAAATATAAGGTTGGAAAAATTGAATTTGGAGCTCAAAAGAAGAATTAAAATGGTAAGGGGTTTTATGGAAATTGAATAAATCCAACTTTCTCTTGTAAATAAATTGATAACGATTTGGAAGGAGATTTAAATTGGAAATCTGAAATGATCCATAGCTATTGTTTTGAAATGCGCTTGTTACTTGGAAAGACCGGGGTCTACTATATGTTCAGAAACCATTCCAAGTAATAATACGACGTTATAAAGAAATTGAAGATTTGGAAATTGATAAGTGAAGACCGAGAATCTTCGAATTATTTGGATTGATTTCTGATGTCTCGGTTGGGCCGATCACCAATACGACGTTATAAGTGGCATGAGATATGAATATATATTTAAATTTTTGGATTATTGTTCCGTTCAGACAAGTGATTAATGTATCTTAAGTTGAAAATCTTATACAGTATTAGCACACGTGTATACATAGAAAATATCTCATGAATACATTTTTTTTTTTTGAATTTGTTTAGAAGGGAAACCGACCGGAGTCGTAAACCCTCCCTAGTGCACCTAGCCTGATCCGCGAGCACCATATAAGTGGCTAATATTAGCTTATGCACATGGTAAGCTCTTAGCATGTCATTTCGGATTTTGAACTCACGCTATTTTTATCCTGACACAAAGTCCTTAACCGCTGGGCTACTGCTGTGGACACATAAATACATAATAAATTAACTTGTATTATATCTCATACAACACATTGCATGAATTACTTGTATGTAATTCTATTTGATTTATCTCCTTTCCAAATATGACATTATCTTGTCCATACAGATCCACGTTTTTCTTAGGTTTCCTCTAATCTCTTTTAATCGTGGGCTTGGTATTTAAGAAGCATATGCTCAAGGACATAACTATAGGAAACTTAGCGTGGGCAATTGCCCGCCCCAAAAAAAAAGTAAAACAACATCGGGTCTTCTTCACTTACATATTCCTGCTCCAGTCACTAAAATTCAGTTTTTTCAATGTTGAGCTCGAGCTTGAAATGGTCTGCTACTGTGACGACCCGCAACTTCCCCGTAAAGGAAAGCGTCGGATAGTTCGAGAACAAACCACAACAGAACGCATACAGAAGAACATTTCATTGCTTATAACAACAATGCATCAGATTACAAGAATATACAGAGTATAAACGAATATTACACAGAAATGTCAGAGATTTAAATTACATTTAAATACATCGCAGCGGAAAATAATACAATACACAACTAGAAGAGATATACGGATACAAAGCTTTCCGGATATCGTTCCAGCTGTAAACCAGGATCCTGTGAATATAAATCTGCAAAACCAAAACTACTAGCTGCCCGTGTCAAAATAAGGGCACCCAGAGTTTAGGTTAAAACAATAAACTCCAGGTCAGTCATGGGACTGGTGTGAGAACTAAAACAGTTAATCTTTATATTTTAAAGCTAGGCAAATCAAGGGACCACGCCGTATAACACGGAACGGGTTTCCTCCCAAGAACACCAGTGCATAAAACAAACAGCGCAATGCTAAATAAAGAAAAATGAAGCTGTTATAAGACCCAGGTCCCATCACACAATGCAACGCAGTCGAGGATAGGGTTTTCCCTTATAACAGCCAAAGAATGCTTGATACGTTTAAAACCAAATCATTTGATACTATTATAAGTGCATAGTGCATAAAACAACTTCAAATCATAAGTATCAATCATAGGCGGCATAAGCGCCCCATCCCACTATGTCGCCATAAATAGGATTACAAATAAAACCGCAAAGTCACGTATTTGGAAATTGGATTTCCATCTATGAACCGAGGCAAAAGATAGTCCTCAACCGATTCGAGACGCTCTAGCCCGTGTCTCAGGATCAGAGCTCGAGTGACCCTTGGATCGTCAGGGCCGGTCCACCGATGTGGATTAAAATGCCTGAACACTGCGTTTCCCCACCCTTTGGGGTGTCAATGAGCCAACAAATGACTCCATCGGTTCGAGAACGACCGATCAATCCGAGGCGCCTCGCAACAGCAACAACCACATAAGTCAAACTCGTCAGGGCGTGTAAAACCACTGACGCCACTTTTTAGCTAGAAGGAAACGCATGCCCTCCCTGAGGTCCGTCTCCCGTTTTTGGTTCATACCTGGTGTGAAACACGCGAGGTAAACGTTACACAAAGCTACGCCACAAAGGCCGTGCTTTGATCATCAACCACAAGACTTTGCTTTTCAACAGAAGCCTTGATCATTTGCATCTTAGCATGCCACACAGGCAAACCATCCTATGCAACCGATATCAGTCGCACAGAATGAAATCCGATGTCAGACACACAGTCCATTTACAAGTCCGTTCTGGGTCTGAACGAAACCGAAGGCACCTAGTACCCCGCATATCCATCGATCTCCAAGTACGTCTGGACGATCACTAACTGTTTCCATCTTCTTGGGTGTACAGCCCAATCAAGATCATCAGTTACCACCCAAACGACGTGAAGACTTCCGGTCTTCGACCATCGTCTTCATCTTCGACTTATCGTCGTATCAGTTATTCAGAAAGGGATAAACCCGGTCTTCCCGAATAACTCGCGTATATTTTATAAAAGTGTTACACAAACACAACATACGCCTCATTCCAATTCATTAGTCACTAACCGTAAATTAATCAAGAGAATAATTCCCCAAATATTAACCCCGAAGGCCGAAACCAACATCAGATCAATATCCAGAAAACCCTTCTGCTTGGCTAACCGACAGTTAGTTTCTAAATTTCACGTTCAAATCTAATTAAAGATTTAACTATCGCCTGGAGCAAAACTGGTGATACTCCATTCTCGATCTTTTCAATCTAATTAAAGATTCATTAAAACTCCACTTAGTTTTAATCTTCGACTGGGTTAAAGAATCAGTGTCATTTAAAACACGGTTCACGATAAACCCAAATCACATTCCATTAATTATCGGGTTAAAGAACAAGTGTTATTTAAAACACTGTTCACGATAAACCCAAAAATCAATATCGATTCAATTCCAATTAAATATCATTTAATTGGTACACTTCATTAAATCTAAATAAAAAGATTTAATCTTTTCTCAACTGGGTTCAAGAACAGTGTTAGTGAAGACACCATTCACGACAAACCCAAATCACATTCGATATTCAATACAAGGCTCTGAATAGAAAATATATCGGCTTATATTCAATATCAAATTCTACGACTAACAAATGTCGTATTGGAAATAACGATATAAATATATATATCTTTCAAATTTCCATAACAACACCTGTATAATCACGAATTCCAACATCGAAATATTCCGAAGACAATTTCGATTCAAATCCACTCCAATGCAATCATTGGAAATTTTGGTTATTTTTAAAACCCTTTTTAAATTCAATTTATTTATTTAAAAATAAATAGAATTATATTTCTAGTTCAAAACTAGTTCATTTCGATAAAAATCCATTTTTATCTTTTCAAATATGGAGTTTTTCATCCCAATTCTTTCTAAATCATTTCTTATGATTTTACACAAATTATTGCTATTTTTAATAATTTTATCAAGGCCCGTACAGTCGATTTCCATTAACGGCCATCGAACTGCACTTACAGCGACCTTTTTCGAATTTGATTTGGACATAATTCCAAATCCAACCGTTAGATTTCAAATTTCTAATATTCGTTAGAAAGCTCTTTTCGATACGAACCCAACGGTTCCGGTTTTAGGAGAATCCGACGGTCGGATCTCCCGTAATGTCCGTTCGAAATAAATGGTCGAAATTCGCGAACTGCCGCGACGCGGCGCGTTCTATTCAGGCCATTATATTATATATATAATATATATAATATATTTTTCGTCGATTTCTATTTAAAACGAATTATATAAATAGTTTTGAATTCGTTTCAAAAACATTTTCAACTTCCATTTCAATTCAAATCAAAATTGAATTCTTCTTTATAAAATCGTTTCAAAAATTCATTTCTATTCAATTCAAATTTCAATTCAATTTGAATTCATTTCAATTCACTTTCGATTCAATTCGAATTCGTTTTCAATCCAATTCATTTCGAAATCGTTTTCAATTCAATTCATTTCGAAATCGTTTTCAATTCAATTCATTTCGAAATCGTTTTCAATTCAATTCATTTCGAAATCGTTTTCAATTCAATTCATTTCGAAATCGTTTTCAATTCAATTCATTTCGAAATCGTTTTCAATTCAATTCATTTCGAAATCGTTTTCAATTCAATTCATTTCGAAATCGTTTTCAATTCAATTCATTTCGAAATCGTTTTCAATTCAATTCATTTCGAAATCACTTTCAATATTTATTTCGAAATCACTTTCAATATTTATTTTAAAATGAATAAAATCGATATAAATATCGTTCACGTCAAAATGGCGTCAACCTAATCAACACGGCTTCATATTTTGATATTTTCAAATATTCCATTTCGAATATTTCTATTTCAAATATTTCTATTTTAAATATTTCTCTTTTAAAACTGGAATGAGGCCCAATCAATTACCATATAAAGTTATTATATGGATTTTCTACAACACATGTATATATCAACAACGATGAATAATCAACCATCAACCAAAGTGCACTACACTGTATAAGCATCAAATATAGACATTTAACGCTTATAGCAGCTTGTCAATCAATCGATCGACATATTTAATCAATCAGGATGAGTGAACTTCAAATTTCATCCTAACACCCGTGTGGGGTTTCAAACAATCAAACACATATTTTATTTGTGCAGTTAGGCGATGTGTAAAATTTATCGACCCAATCAACGTCATTCAAATAGGTGTACATAAACAAACCGTCTGGTTTGTAAATGAATATTTATTTATTCACATTCACGTTAAAAATTATATTTTTAACGATAACACATTTTATTTTAACATATGAATTTCTATTCAGTTCATTCGTTAAATAAAATGCTATTTTTATTTTTTTTCTAACTTATTTTAGAAAATTTCGGCGGCATAACGGCACGATACTAGAAACGGGACAAGGCCTAGCCTTATCCCCGGTCTAGTGAAGGCCCACGCCATTCACACATCAATCAAATCAATTCGTTATGCAAACCACAAACTTTGAAGTAAGGATCTAACCTAGCCTTACTCCTTCGCCTTATAACGGCGCACGTCTAATCCTAACCAATTTATCGATTCGATTTTTCACACCACAAACCACATTCAAACTAATATCGCAATCAATCACCAAACAGTCAAACAAACAAGTCCATGGTCTGTGGACGATTGTGTCGGGTGCTACTAAGCACCGTCTGCATCCTAGTATATATATATAACTAGAAATAAAATAGAAAGGTGAGAAATTCTCACAGATAGCTATCCAAGCTCCACGGCTCTTCATTTGCAGAAGTCTTCATTGTTTTCGCATCTTCGTCAGCTTCGTCGTTCGTAGCTACTACATATATAAAAATCGAATTTTTATTTCTAAGTTCAATATATAAAAATCGAATTTTTAGTTCGAAGTTCAATATATAAAAATCGAATTTTTATTTCTAAGTTCAATATATAAAAATCGAATTTTTAGTTCGAAGTTCAATATATAAAAATCGAATTTTCAGTTCGAAGTTCAATATATAAAAATCGAATTTTTAGTTCGAAGTTCAATATATAAAAATCGAATTTTTATTTCTAAGTTCAATATATAAAAATCGAATTTTTAGTTCGAAGTTCAATATATAAAAATCGAATTTTTAGTTCGAAGTTCAATATATAAAAATCGAATTTTTAGTTCGAAGTTCAATATATAAAAATCGAATTTTTAGTTCGAAGTTCAATATATAAAAATCGAATTTTTAGTTCGAAGTTCAATATATAAAAATCGAATTTTTAGTTCGAAGTTCAATATATAAAAATCGAATTTTTATTTCTAAGTTCAATATATAAAAATCGAATTTTTAGTTCGAAGTTCAATATATAAAAATCGAATTTTTAGTTCGAAGTTCAATATATAAAAATCGAATTTTTAGTTCGAAGTTCAATATATAAAAATCAGCATATTTTCACAACGCTACTATATAGATAAAAATTATATTTTTATCACCTTATACTTCATATAAAAGTTTCACCCTTTCAAAAATAAAGTTTTCACCTTTATAAAAACAACGTTTTCGCCCTTTTTAAAATAAAGTTTTCAACTTTATAAAAACAAAGTTTTCTATTATAAAGTTCGAATTTTTTCCTATTTTAACATTTCAAAATAAAATCAGTTTTATTTATTTCTTTTCAAATCAGTTTTTAAAACTTTATAAAAATCAGTTTTTATTTTCTTTAAAATCTGTTTTTAAAATTCTTAACAAAAATTTCTGTTTTACTTCTAAAAAAAATTCTGTTTAAGCTTCCTTTAAAAATTTCTGTTTTAAAATCTTTTAACAAAAATCAGTTTTCAAAAATGTTTTTAAATCAGTTTTCAAAATGCTTTTAAATCAGTTTTCAAAATGCGTTAAAATCAGTTTTTTAAAAATGCTTTTAAATCAGTTTTCAAAATGTGTTAAAATCAGTTTTCAAAATGTTTTAAATAAAAATAAAAGTAAAATAAATAAAAAAAAAAAAAACTTACAGGGGGGGGCTGACGCGAGGGGCCTGGTCGGAGCGCTCAGGCGAAGGAGGGGGGCGCGGCGCTCGACTGGACGCAGGGTGGTCGGAGGTTGGCCTGAGGGTGGATGTGGGTGCGGCGGCGGCTTAACTGGAAGAGGAGGGAGAATCGCGATGGGGGGGGGGTTCGGATGGAAGAAGAAGGAGAGGAGGGAGAAGGGGACGGCGGCGCAGGGGCTGCGCCACCCCTGGCGGCGGCGACGGTCCATCGGGGAGGGCGGCGGCTCCTCCCCCGTGGCTCTCCCTTTTTTTTTTTTTTTTTTTTATTTGAAATCGATTTGAGAATAAAAAGGGGGCCAGCGGGTTTTTAAGGGGGAGGGTTATATTTTATATATATATATATATATTTTTTTTTTTATTTAATTATTTAATTCAATTTAAAGTTGACTTTCCGTTTTAACTCGAAATCTAGCCCACCGACTGTCGCCCCTAGCTAATTACCCCCATTCCGAACACAATGGGATATGTATCGTAGGCTGATTCGATTGTTACAATCAGTTTCCGTTAAATTTACATTTAAATCATTATATTGTATTTTAAACGTACATTTCAAATTACCGGGGTCACATACTAACTAGAAAAATTCCAGAAAAATATTTTCTAGCTTCGTATTGACGATACGGTCCTAACAAAACTAGTTTCGTCGAATTCTGAGACCGTTTGAAAAATGGCCAATTTCCAGTCGATTAAAATCAACTGAAACCGGTCAAACGTGTTTTCTTTTGCCACGCTCACATATTGATTCGAAAAAATATGAAATTTGGAATCTAGCAATAACTTGACACTGCGGATCCAACAAAAGTGGTTTCGTCGAAATCCGAGGTCATTTGCAAAATGTCCATTTTTAAGGGCCTGAATTCCATAGCGACTATTCAGAATTTTCAACTGGACATATCTTTTGATTCCCATTATGAAATTTCGATTATTCGGATTCGTTGGAAAGATATTCACTATTAGATCCTATCATTTTTGGTTTCACTAAAATCCGGATTGTTTTGCACCCGGTACATTCAATTGAAGTTTGAAATCGAATTATCGAACTACCGCGCCATTTTCTATTCCTTTTATAATTATATATAAATATTTATATTCTAACGACGACGCGTATAATATATACGTTCGAATTATATTCGAAATAAATTTCCCGTCGATATTATTTAAAATAATTCATTTTAAATAATCAAAATTCGCTAAAATTGCCAAAATAAAAATTTTAAATTGGCCCAGATTTTCCGGGTTGTTACAATCTCCCCCACTTAAAACTTTTCGTCCCCGAAAAGGAACAAAGTCGAAAGTGGTTTGATTAATCAACTCTACGCTCGATCTGGCTTCCATTCTCCAACTCTTTAGTTTCTGAGAATTTCCAAAATTTCAAAAATTTGGCTAACACCCTAAATTTTTGAAAAATTTCGCCATAACCTCCCCTGCACCGGGAGCATCGGGGAATTTCAAATAGCTTCCCCGGTCCTTCAGATCTCAAAAAGAAAAAGAAAAAGCCAAGCGGCTAGCCAGTAGGCTCACAAAATCATCCTCACCCAAACAAAACAGGAAATTATGTAGTAAACATGTACCTATTTGTCGGGCAAACAAATTTTATTCTCGGCTCTAGCCTCCTTGCTATGACCTGTTCAATGATATATATGTATATGCAAGCAAATGCGACCAATTCTCAATATAGTTCAATATTTGATTCAGTTAGGCTAATGGCTAAAAATTAGCAAACAAATAAACAAACAACACAAACATCAATCAATTAGTGAATTAGCATTTGAAATTTATAATTTTGATACATAGTCAAGAATCAGATTTTTGATGCCAAATCACAACAATAGGCCTTATCTAATTTTGGTTCTCACACCAATCAATAGGAAATATATAGAAATCTCACTTTCGTCGCTCGAAAATAAATACTGGCGACAGTGCCCCATCACCAGAATTATCCCCGGGCAACTAGAGTATGATTCTATAACCATCCAGTATATTAAAACTTCGAATACACGTTTGCAAGACGCATATGCAAAATCTTTATATATCGGATTGTCCCAATCAATATAAATAAATAATCAAATACGAATAATTGATTTAAATTTTCAAAACAAAACTTGTTTTCATTTTAAAAATATACTCTTCACACTCGTTCTAGGATACTACTGATCCCATCTCTAACGAGACATTCTAATTGGATATTACTAATCCAATATCTGATGAATTCTTTCGTAAGGTTCTAGTGTGTCTTGTTCTCTGCTTTGTAAACCAAAGCTCTGATACCAACTGTGACGACCCGCAACTTCCCCGTAAAGGAAAGCGTCGGATAGTTCGAGAACAAACCACAACAGAACGCATACAGAAGAACATTTCATTGCTTATAACAACAATGCATCAGATTACAAGAATATACAGAGTATAAACGAATATTACACAGAAATGTCAGAGATTTAAATTACATTTAAATACATCGCAGCGGAAAATAATACAATACACAACTAGAAGAGATATACGGATACAAAGCTTTCCGGATATCGTTCCAGCTGTAAACCAGGATCCTGTGAATATAAATCTGCAAAACCAAAACTACTAGCTGCCCGTGTCAAAATAAGGGCACCCAGAGTTTAGGTTAAAACAATAAACTCCAGGTCAGTCATGGGACTGGTGTGAGAACTAAAACAGTTAATCTTTATATTTTAAAGCTAGGCAAATCAAGGGACCACGCCGTATAACACGGAACGGGTTTCCTCCCAAGAACACCAGTGCATAAAACAAACAGCGCAATGCTAAATAAAGAAAAATGAAGCTGTTATAAGACCCAGGTCCCATCACACAATGCAACGCAGTCGAGGATAGGGTTTTCCCTTATAACAGCCAAAGAATGCTTGATACGTTTAAAACCAAATCATTTGATACTATTATAAGTGCATAGTGCATAAAACAACTTCAAATCATAAGTATCAATCATAGGCGGCATAAGCGCCCCATCCCACTATGTCGCCATAAATAGGATTACAAATAAAACCGCAAAGTCACGTATTTGGAAATTGGATTTCCATCTATGAACCGAGGCAAAAGATAGTCCTCAACCGATTCGAGACGCTCTAGCCCGTGTCTCAGGATCAGAGCTCGAGTGACCCTTGGATCGTCAGGGCCGGTCCACCGATGTGGATTAAAATGCCTGAACACTGCGTTTCCCCACCCTTTGGGGTGTCAATGAGCCAACAAATGACTCCATCGGTTCGAGAACGACCGATCAATCCGAGGCGCCTCGCAACAGCAACAACCACATAAGTCAAACTCGTCAGGGCGTGTAAAACCACTGACGCCACTTTTTAGCTAGAAGGAAACGCATGCCCTCCCTGAGGTCCGTCTCCCGTTTTTGGTTCATACCTGGTGTGAAACACGCGAGGTAAACGTTACACAAAGCTACGCCACAAAGGCCGTGCTTTGATTATCAACCACAAGACTTTGCTTTTCAACAGAAGCCTTGATCATTTGCATCTTAGCATGCCACACAGGCAAACCATCCTATGCAACCGATATCAGTCGCACAGAATGAAATCCGATGTCAGACACACAGTCCATTTACAAGTCCGTTCTGGGTCTGAACGAAACCGAAGGCACCTAGTACCCCGCATATCCATCGATCTCCAAGTACGTCTGGACGATCACTAACTGTTTCCATCTTCTTGGGTGTACAGCCCAATCAAGATCATCAGTTACCACCCAAACGACGTGAAGACTTCCGGTCTTCGACCATCGTCTTCATCTTCGACTTATCGTCGTATCAGTTATTCAGAAAGGGATAAACCCGGTCTTCCCGAATAACTCGCGTATATTTTATAAAAGTGTTACACAAACACAACATACGCCTCATTCCAATTCATTAGTCACTAACCGTAAATTAATCAAGAGAATAATTCCCCAAATATTAACCCCGAAGGCCGAAACCAACATCAGATCAATATCCAGAAAACCCTTCTGCTTGGCTAACCGACAGTTAGTTTCTAAATTTCACGTTCAAATCTAATTAAAGATTTAACTATCGCCTGGAGCAAAACTGGTGATACTCCATTCTCGATCTTTTCAATCTAATTAAAGATTCATTAAAACTCCACTTAGTTTTAATCTTCGACTGGGTTAAAGAATCAGTGTCATTTAAAACACGGTTCACGATAAACCCAAATCACATTCCATTAATTATCGGGTTAAAGAACAAGTGTTATTTAAAACACTGTTCACGATAAACCCAAAAATCAATATCGATTCAATTCCAATTAAATATCATTTAATTGGTACACTTCATTAAATCTAAATAAAAAGATTTAATCTTTTCTCAACTGGGTTCAAGAACAGTGTTAGTGAAGACACCATTCACGACAAACCCAAATCACATTCGATATTCAATACAAGGCTCTGAATAGAAAATATATCGGCTTATATTCAATATCAAATTCTACGACTAACAAATGTCGTATTGGAAATAACGATATAAATATATATATCTTTCAAATTTCCATAACAACACCTGTATAATCACGAATTCCAACATCGAAATATTCCGAAGACAATTTCGATTCAAATCCACTCCAATGCAATCATTGGAAATTTTGGTTATTTTTAAAACCCTTTTTAAATTCAATTTATTTATTTAAAAATAAATAGAATTATATTTCTAGTTCAAAACTAGTTCATTTCGATAAAAATCCATTTTTATCTTTTCAAATATGGAGTTTTTCATCCCAATTCTTTCTAAATCATTTCTTATGATTTTACACAAATTATTGCTATTTTTAATAATTTTATCAAGGCCCGTACAGTCGATTTCCATTAACGGCCATCGAACTGCACTTACAGCGACCTTTTTCGAATTTGATTTGGACATAATTCCAAATCCAACCGTTAGATTTCAAATTTCTAATATTCGTTAGAAAGCTCTTTTCGATACGAACCCAACGGTTCCGGTTTTAGGAGAATCCGACGGTCGGATCTCCCGTAATGTCCGTTCGAAATAAATGGTCGAAATTCGCGAACTGCCGCGACGCGGCGCGTTCTATTCAGGCCATTATATTATATATATAATATATATAATATATTTTTCGTCGATTTCTATTTAAAACGAATTATATAAATAGTTTTGAATTCGTTTCAAAAACATTTTCAACTTCCATTTCAATTCAAATCAAAATTGAATTCTTCTTTATAAAATCGTTTCAAAAATTCATTTCTATTCAATTCAAATTTCAATTCAATTTGAATTCATTTCAATTCACTTTCGATTCAATTCGAATTCGTTTTCAATCCAATTCATTTCGAAATCGTTTTCAATTCAATTCATTTCGAAATAGTTTTCAATTCAATTCATTTCGAAATCGTTTTCAATTCAATTCATTTCGAAATCGTTTTCAATTCAATTCATTTCGAAATCGTTTTCAATTCAATTCATTTCGAAATCGTTTTCAATTCAATTCATTTCGAAATCGTTTTCAATTCAATTCATTTCGAAATCGTTTTCAATTCAATTCATTTCGAAATCGTTTTCAATTCAATTCATTTCGAAATCACTTTCAATATTTATTTCGAAATCACTTTCAATATTTATTTTAAAATGAATAAAATCGATATAAATATCGTTCACGTCAAAATGGCGTCAACCTAATCAACACGGCTTCATATTTTGATATTTTCAAATATTCCATTTCGAATATTTCTATTTCAAATATTTCTATTTTAAATATTTCTCTTTTAAAACTGGAATGAGGCCCAATCAATTACCATATAAAGTTATTATATGGATTTTCTACAACACATGTATATATCAACAACGATGAATAATCAACCATCAACCAAAGTGCACTACACTGTATAAGCATCAAATATAGACATTTAACGCTTATAGCAGCTTGTCAATCAATCGATCGACATATTTAATCAATCAGGATGAGTGAACTTCAAATTTCATCCTAACACCCGTGTGGGGTTTCAAACAATCAAACACATATTTTATTTGTGCAGTTAGGCGATGTGTAAAATTTATCGACCCAATCAACGTCATTCAAATAGGTGTACATAAACAAACCGTCTGGTTTGTAAATGAATATTTATTTATTCACATTCACGTTAAAAATTATATTTTTAACGATAACACATTTTATTTTAACATATGAATTTCTATTCAGTTCATTCGTTAAATAAAATGCTATTTTTATTTTTTTTCTAACTTATTTTAGAAAATTTCGGCGGCATAACAGCACGATACTAGAAACGGGACAAGGCCTAGCCTTATCCCCGGTCTAGTGAAGGCCCACGCCATTCACACATCAATCAAATCAATTCGTTATGCAAACCACAAACTTTGAAGTAAGGATCTAACCTAGCCTTACTCCTTCGCCTTATAACGGCGCACGTCTAATCCTAACCAATTTATCGATTCGATTTTTCACACCACAAACCACATTCAAACTAATATCGCAATCAATCACCAAACAGTCAAACAAACAAGTCCATGGTCTGTGGACGATTGTGTCGGGTGCTACTAAGCACCGTCTGCATCCTAGTATATATATATAACTAGAAATAAAATAGAAAGGTGAGAAATTCTCACAGATAGCTATCCAAGCTCCACGGCTCTTCATTTGCAGAAGTCTTCATTGTTTTCGCATCTTCGTCAGCTTCGTCGTTCGTAGCTACTACATATATAAAAATCGAATTTTTATTTCTAAGTTCAATATATAAAAATCGAATTTTTAGTTCGAAGTTCAATATATAAAAATCGAATTTTTATTTCTAAGTTCAATATATAAAAATCGAATTTTTAGTTCGAAGTTCAATATATAAAAATCGAATTTTCAGTTCGAAGTTCAATATATAAAAATCGAATTTTTAGTTCGAAGTTCAATATATAAAAATCGAATTTTTATTTCTAAGTTCAATATATAAAAATCGAATTTTTAGTTCGAAGTTCAATATATAAAAATCGAATTTTTAGTTCGAAGTTCAATATATAAAAATCGAATTTTTAGTTCGAAGTTCAATATATAAAAATCGAATTTTTAGTTCGAAGTTCAATATATAAAAATCGAATTTTTAGTTCGAAGTTCAATATATAAAAATCGAATTTTTAGTTCGAAGTTCAATATATAAAAATCGAATTTTTATTTCTAAGTTCAATATATAAAAATCGAATTTTTAGTTCGAAGTTCAATATATAAAAATCGAATTTTTAGTTCGAAGTTCAATATATAAAAATCGAATTTTTAGTTCGAAGTTCAATATATAAAAATCAGCATATTTTCACAACGCTACTATATAGATAAAAATTATATTTTTATCACCTTATACTTCATATAAAAGTTTCACCCTTTCAAAAATAAAGTTTTCACCTTTATAAAAACAACGTTTTCGCCCTTTTTAAAATAAAGTTTTCAACTTTATAAAAACAAAGTTTTCTATTATAAAGTTCGAATTTTTTCCTATTTTAACATTTCAAAATAAAATCAGTTTTATTTATTTCTTTTCAAATCAGTTTTTAAAACTTTATAAAAATCAGTTTTTATTTTCTTTAAAATCTGTTTTTAAAATTCTTAACAAAAATTTCTGTTTTACTTCTAAAAAAAATTCTGTTTAAGCTTCCTTTAAAAATTTCTGTTTTAAAATCTTTTAACAAAAATCAGTTTTCAAAAATGTTTTTAAATCAGTTTTCAAAATGCTTTTAAATCAGTTTTCAAAATGCGTTAAAATCAGTTTTTTAAAAATGCTTTTAAATCAGTTTTCAAAATGTGTTAAAATCAGTTTTCAAAATGTTTTAAATAAAAATAAAAGTAAAATAAATAAAAAAAAAAAAAACTTACAGGGGGGGGCTGACGCGAGGGGCCTGGTCGGAGCGCTCAGGCGAAGGAGGGGGGCGCGGCGCTCGACTGGACGCAGGGTGGTCGGAGGTTGGCCTGAGGGTGGATGTGGGTGCGGCGGCGGCTTAACTGGAAGAGGAGGGAGAATCGCGATGGGGGGGGTTCGGATGGAAGAAGAAGGAGAGGAGGGAGAAGGGGACGGCGGCGCAGGGGCTGCGCCACCCCTGGCGGCGGCGACGGTCCATCGGGGAGGGCGGCGGCTCCTCCCCCGTGGCTCTCCCTTTTTTTTTTTTTTTTTTTTTATTTGAAATCGATTTGAGAATAAAAAGGGGGCCAGCGGGTTTTTAAGGGGGAGGGTTATATTTTATATATATATATTTTTTTTTTTTTTTATTTAATTATTTAATTCAATTTAAAGTTGACTTTCCGTTTTAACTCGAAATCTAGCCCACCGACTGTCGCCCCTAGCTAATTACCCCCATTCCGAACACAATGGGATATGTATCGTAGGCTGATTCGATTGTTACAATCAGTTTCCGTTAAATTTACATTTAAATCATTATATTGTATTTTAAACGTACATTTCAAATTACCGGGGTCACATACTAACTAGAAAAATTCCAGAAAAATATTTTCTAGCTTCGTATTGACGATACGGTCCTAACAAAACTAGTTTCGTCGAATTCTGAGACCGTTTGAAAAATGGCCAATTTCCAGTCGATTAAAATCAACTGAAACCGGTCAAACGTGTTTTCTTTTGCCACGCTCACATATTGATTCGAAAAAATATGAAATTTGGAATCTAGCAATAACTTGACACTGCGGATCCAACAAAAGTGGTTTCGTCGAAATCCGAGGTCATTTGCAAAATGTCCATTTTTAAGGGCCTGAATTCCATAGCGACTATTCAGAATTTTCAACTGGACATATCTTTTGATTCCCATTATGAAATTTCGATTATTCGGATTCGTTGGAAAGATATTCACTATTAGATCCTATCATTTTTGGTTTCACTAAAATCCGGATTGTTTTGCACCCGGTACATTCAATTGAAGTTTGAAATCGAATTATCGAACTACCGCGCCATTTTCTATTCCTTTTATAATTATATATAAATATTTATATTCTAACGACGACGCGTATAATATATACGTTCGAATTATATTCGAAATAAATTTCTCGTCGATATTATTTAAAATAATTCATTTTAAATAATCAAAATTCGCTAAAATTGCCAAAATAAAAATTTTAAATTGGCCCAGATTTTCCGGGTTGTTACAGCTTCGCCTTCTACTAGCGATCAATACCAAGGAAAGTGGGACCATAGATTTACTATTTAGATTGTCTTCTTCAATCGAATATTTCTTCACTATTGCGCATTAGTTGCTTCTACTAAATGGACCCTAATTACTGACAAATTGTTGTTGCCTGCTGCTAGCATTCATCGCTGGTGAGTTAACTATAAAATCCATCTATGCTTTCTTCTTTATTTCTTCAGTGACTGCTAGTTCTGGACTTTCAGCAATTGAATGTTATAATAATTTTTCTTCTACTTTATGGTTGAAAATTCTAGTAATTTGTCTTCTGTTAATTCGCCAATCTACCCAATTGATTTGCAATATTTAATATGTTTGTGCAATGTTCTATTTGTTGTTTGAAAAAAAAAATGTTTGCTGAGCAGAGTATACAATCTTTTACTTCAAATTTTTGGCAATCTGTTGTAGATATTTTTCTTTAAACCAAAAATGTTAATGATAATTGATTAATATGTCAATATAAAATCAAAATTAACTGTTTTACATTTTGATATACATTTTTGTTCTATTTTAGTTTTCTAGTAGTTATACATCCAAGTTTGAAAGAATGAATTAATTACTTGAAATTAGCATAGACTTTTTCTGTGATTCTAACAATTTTATTTTTTGGATAGTTTGTCTAAGGTCTTTGTTAAGTTTCAAAGTACACAAAAGCATTCTACCTTAAAATTATGTAAATTAGGTCCATGTTTATTGAAAAATCACCAAAATATATATATATATATAATCAGTGTTAAAAACTATGAAACTTCATAACATAATTCAATATATAATCATCTTCATATTCGTATAAGAAAAGTACAAAAAATGCTTTAAAAACAAAAAAAAATTCATGTTTTAGCGAAAATGCAGTAAATCCTACAATTTTCTAAAAAATCACAGACATCACAACAATTGTATAAAAATGTTGCATGGTTTTTTTTGCAATTTCTGCAGATTGCTTTCAACTTTCGAATTCAATGTCTACATTTATTCAAACATCGCATTATTGTAGAAAAATCATCAAAAAATTTGATGATTGTTACATATCAATGAAAAAAATTCCAGTAAAATTGCAGAAACAGAAGCAACTATACAGAAAAATTGCTAACAAGTCTGTGGGTTTTTGATCCATTGAGACATGTCTGCAATACACTAGGGGTTTTTACGGATATATTAGCACTTATTTACAAGTAATTGCAGACATGTAAAACAAATAATTTTCCCTTATGCAATGCACTATGGAATAGTTGCCGATATTATCTGCAGTTTTGCACAATAAGTGCAGACGTTTCAGCAAATTATTTTTCCTTTCCAACATCGACAATGTACTATGGAATAATTGTTGATATGTATACACTTTTTCATAATAAGTGCAGATATTTCGACTATTTTTTTTCCAGTAATCTTCTTTAATATTTACAATTTTTTCGACTATTGTATATCTTGCAACATACTCTCTCATGCTTAACTCTCCTTGCTTTAGCTGAATAAATTTTCTCCATTTGTTGACTCATCTCGGCATTAGGTAAGAACTTAGTCTCTAAACAGGTTTTAAACTCCTTCCAATTAAATACTCTATAGACATTCACCTCAGAAATCATGTTCCACAACTCTAATGCTTCTCCTTGCAGATGCCAAGCCGTTACCCTATGCTTCAGTTGGTCGTCCTATCTTATAGCTTTGAAAATATGTTCACACTTGCTTATCCATGCCTTATCATCAAGAACTTCTTGCTCTTGAGAAGTAAGAGTCGATGCTAAGGCAAGTAGTGGCGTTGGAAGACGTGAAAGGTAAACTGAAGACGAAGACGAGGAAGATGACGATGAAGAAGAAAGGAAAGGGGAAGGATGGATTCTTTTGTTACTCATTCACTTTTTAGGGGTTTTGGATTGAAAAATTAGCAGAGCATTTTTTGAGGGTTTTTTGGAAGGTTTTAATGGGGCTTGGTGAACAAGGTGAAGTTGTTGCTCAAGAAAAAGGTTTCGGTGAGGATACGTTTGGTGTGAAGTATATATATATATATATATATATATATATATATATATATATATATAGCTTTGGATCCTATGTTATTAAAGGAAAGTAATAAATGTATGAATATTTCCCTTTTTAATCGTCCATAACATGTCATATATTTGATTTCAAGCATGAGATTTTTTTTATTTTTTTTGTTAGATATGTCTAATCAAATTCAGTAATACATAATTATGGAAAACGTCATACATTTGAGAAGCAACATGGATTTCAATAACCAATAACTTTTGTATTTGAATTGAAAACATACTTTACAAACCGCTTTTGTACCGCATTCATCAAAAATACAAAGCATTATATTAACCGTTCAAATGATTCGGTTTTCTTATAATTATACAGTCTGATTTCGATTCGATCTAGTTTGAATCCATATTAAATATGAAATATGAAATAAGAGAATTACTTTCATCAATAATCAATTTACTATTGTGTAATGTCGTCACTTAAAGATTAAAACACACAATGTGATCCTGAATTGAAAGATTAGCTTCTAATTGTGTGAATACTTCAAATTTACGTTTGACGAAAAATAAAATTGTTTTCGTAAATTAACCAAGCATCGGTGTTAATTAATGTATAAACATTAAGTAACATAACTCAAATAAGATTATAACAAACATTATGCAAAAAAATGATATGGAAACTATAATACTAAAACAATAAAAAATTTGTTTGTGATAACAATTATTATTAATATATCAATATCATATGCTGGAAACAAAATACACATTGTTAAAATAAAAAATTAGATAGGAATTAGTTATATTTTTATCATAAAATTATTAGTGCAAGTATTCGGTTCGGTTTGGTCTAATACGGTTGGGTCTACAGTTCAAACCGCAGCCAAACCGTATCATTGTGGATTAGTTCGATCTATTTGGGTATTTGCTTTAGAGAAAAGATTCCATTCGGTTTTTGCGCACTATTTTTATGGTCCTGTCTGGACGGTTTATGTATTGTTGCGCAATTTTTTTCCAGTCCTAGTTTATTTATCTATAAAAGGATATCTTTTTTAAAATTAAATGCCAATTCAATTTTTGAAGAAGTTGCGCTTAATTAACAATTGCAAGTTAGCATTGGATATCTTTGACTACAGAACAAGTAGTTTGAAGGAAATGCATCTAACCTTTGACAAGTTAATATTAAAGTTCTTCAACATTTAATGTATTTTAGTAGATGAAATTTTAATATACAGATTAGGTAATGATAACGAAAAAAAATTATGTTGCTCTTTTAAAAAAAATCACAATGACGTAGGGACTGGCTAAATAACATTTAACTTTAGACAAGATGGTACAATATTTTCATATAAAAAAGATGGAAAAAACCTTACAATTTAGGGGATAAACTTTATTTTATGGATGCAAAACTTTTCTAACAAAAAATACACACCTCTTGCTTTTAAACTAAGATATCTCTTTCTAAATGTATAATTATTTTATGAACACTTGTATTTTTCAAATACCTTAAATTACCTACATATGTGGATTGTTGCACATCATTAGATATCCACAAAATTAGATTCGAATATGGGATATGCTTATCGGATATGGATACATGTACAATGCTACAAGACTCATTGGGCATTTGTTGACATACCAATTCCCAAGGAAAATAGCAAATATAGACATAAAAGATAATAAACTGAATCCATAAAATTTGGGAATTTTGTTTCTGATCATATTAACCAACATTGTCACTTGACTAAAAGAGTGTGTATGTAAAACTAATAATTAAAAACAATTCATATTTTTACCATTGATCGTTAAGCAAAGGGTAAACGGTTAAAATAACTTAAAAACAACACTAGGAACCATATGTCATACCAAAGGAGGTGGCATGTTTTGCACATGGAGGTTGCATGACCATTACCCTTCAAATAGGGTCGTGGTTATAACATAGAGAAAGAAAACAACATTTCATTTTACAATGCATCCAAACTTTACTTTAGTCTAAGCTTATGAGGCCAACAACCCCAATCTGTTAAATCAAAATGCATCAATCCTCCTCCTATTGAAAACCGTGAAGCTAAAGTGATTGTGTTTGCAATCTTCGATGTTGAACCGTGCAAGTTAAGTCAAAATAGATGATTATTTAATTTGGCTTATAATATGCATTTTTGTAGATAAATTTAGATTGTAAAGTTGAGCCTTACAGTTGAATTAAACTGTTGACAAAGATGTATTCAATTTATTAAAATTAGGATGGTTAATGGATACCAGAAAAATACAAAATCCATCCGCATTAGCATCCGAAAAGCGGATAAATATTCGTATGAACAGATGCGGATATAGGCACATCCGCATCCAAAATTATCCATCTATTTTTTTCATGGTTATAACTAAAATTATAAATATTTTAGCATGATGAAACACACTAGTTTATTATTCAATTAAGTTGAAAATCTATATTATACATATTAAGCAGATAATAATTACTCAATTGTATATTCAATATTACAACTTAAGATATATTAATCAATTGTATATTCGATTAAATTTACTTTAGTACTCCACAACATGGATTACTTTAGTACTCCATAACAAGGATTTATACTCTTTCAGCACTTCACGGTTTTACCATATCATATTATTTTTCCTGAAAATATTATGTGTGTGTATATATATATTTATACCCATAGTTACACGTAAAGCTCTCCATCCCTATAACATCGCTTCAGCTCCACCAACCCGCGAGCAACCCATCTTCCCATTTTTCACTCAACCTCTGAGCTTTCCCATTCCCTGTTACTCATGGCATCCTCCTCCATACACCACCGCCACCCCTCTGACGAACATCCGACGCACCCCCCTCTATCACTCTCCTCTTTTACCCTAAGAAAAAACCCGCAGTTGCCTTTAAAGAACCCATTCGGCCTCTCCTCTTTAATAGCTCGACTCTCCCATACAACCTCCTCCACCTCGTTGTCCCCTCACCGTCGCACTTCCATCCACTGACCAGCACCGCAACAGCCCCACTCCGTCTCGCATCTCCTCCCCGCATCACTACTTCTTCCTCTCCCCTATCTGAAATTAGTCGCAGCCTTTAGAACCACATGCAAGAACCATCCCGACCACCAGTTCTCTCTCCTCTTCTAGTATACGAAGGCAAGGCCAAAGCTACCCGACACCCTAATCCACCCAACACCTCTGCGCAGACTCCGCTGCAAATTCACACGCTTCCTCTCTCTCCTTAAAGCCGTTCAGATCTCTTATTTTGCTCGCAGCCTCCCCTTTGGTGTTGAAAAGCAGAAATAAACCTTTGCTGGAGTGTGTGTGTATATATATATATATATATATATATTTATTTATTTATATTTGTATTTGTATACACATGTGAGTTAGCGGAAAGGAAGTGTGTACGTGATGGTAGCGGCATTCACAAAGATTTGTACGCAATCATCCAAAGTTGTTTTCGTTTTATACGGGTCATAACGTTGAAAGATTTAGAGGCATGAAGGTGGGAACTCCAATTTAATTATTTTAAATTTAGTAGAAGTAATTAGTTTTAATTAGTTTTAATTAATTTATGATTATAATGAGTTGATGATAATTGGTTGTTATCGAATGTTTGTGGTTATATGTGATGTTTAACGAATGTCCATCTAGTTTGAATACACTAGACAAATAAACATTATTGACCGTAACGCTTTGCGCACAATGAAATTGGTTGTTGAAAATTTGTTGTGTTTACGATGAATGACTTCGTGCTTGTATGGCTGATTATTGATTTGTTTATAGTTGTATATCACACATCGTAGTTGTGGGATTGTGCAGATAATCGATTGAGATCTCCTTGCCATACAAATAACGATTTTACGATTAATTTAATGATTTAAAATTTTGAATTTGTTTGAAAATCCTAAATAATCAAATAATGTTCATGGAAAGCAACAATGTTGGAAGAAAACTGTTTTGATATTTGGAAGGAAATGGGATTTTGAATTATGTACACTAACAATGGATTTTATGCAAATAGTTGATTTCATGACAAAAATCGAACGAGTTTTAAGGAATTATTATTCAGTTTATTTTGAAATGAAGATTCAAAGATTTAAAATGATGATTTGAAATAATTGTTTGGAATAATGGGGATATAAAATATTATTTCAGAAAAGATTTGGAATATGGTTTGAAATTCTAAGTTAAAAATGATATAATGACTTTTGAAAAAGGTGAAGCAGTTTCCGAAGTATTTCAATAATTTATATTAAATTGGTTTGATTATCATGCAAAAAAAAATTGAATTATATTCAATTAATCGAAAATCTAAGATTATTAATCAATGTTCGTGAAATGATTTTGAAATTAAATTAGATTTGAAATATATAAGGGATAATGATTTGAAAAATGAATTCTGCATTGGTTGTGTAAACAACGTTAACGATTAATTGTGAGTAATTGAACGAGTTTTGAATATATTATTTTAAGATTTCGATTTAAATTGAAATGAATATTTGAAAATTGGAAATGATGATTTTTGAAGTAAAGTAAATTTGGAACTCAAATATAAATATAAAATATTATTTGGAATATGGTGTTAAAATTTAAGTTATGATAATTTATGTTTATTTTGAAAAGGATTTAGACGATTTATATTAAATCATTATATAACTTGAATTGAACGCGTCGCGTAACGATAGTTCATAAATATCGATTTTAATTTTCAAACATTTATAACTTGAATGTTTTAAATCAGATTGATGAGAAACGGAAAATAATGGAATTCTATTAATGATAGTTTTTGAATAGAAAAGAAATTTACAAATTTAAACGTAGGATTTTCAAGTTATGTTTAAAAAAAAATTGAAAATGTCGCTATATGTCAGTTCAGCGACCATAATGGAAAATCGAAATATATGAGTTTATTAAAATTAATAAAAATTCGGAAAAATTATGATAAATCATATTTTATTATTTAAAAGTGATGGAAGTTAAAATATTTGAATTTTGAATAATTTTGAATCTATTTGATCTAAATAGCCATTTTTCAGCATATTTCAGTGACGCTTTTAACGTTATTATAATTTTTTTTCTTTGAAAATGATTTGGTTTTAAAGATTATAAACCATGAATTATTATTTAAATTATGGAAAGAGTTTGTTAAATATTTTGGAAGATTTGAAAGAGTATAAAAAGTTATTTCGTATAAAATTCAATATTACTTATTTTAAGTAAGATATTGGAAGTTTGAAAATGAAAAAGGAAATGAGTTTGGTTAGAGTTAGTCGAATATTCAATATGAGAAGAAAATTATAAATTGTTATGGAAATCTAATATTTGCTTGAGTTTGTGAATTGATATCGAATAACAAGTCAATTAAATTCTACTTGAAATATCAATTGTTTGAATTTTCATGAATGGAATTTAAAACCAAATTAAGATTTGGAAATTTTGGAAACTTATGAAAAGGATAACGACAAATAAAAGAATTATGCTATGAAATATAAGGTTGGAAAAATTGAATTTGGAGCTCATAAGAAGAATTAAAATGGTAAGTGGTTTTATGGAAATTGAGTAAATCTAACTTTCTCTTGTAAATAAACTGATAATGATTTGGAAGGAGATTTAAATTGGAAATCCAAAATGATCCATCGCTATTGTTTTGAAATGCGCTTGTTACTTGGAAAGTCTGGGATCAAATATATGTTCAAAAACCATTCCAAGTAATAATACGACGTTATAAAGAAATTGAAGATTTGGAAACCGATAAGTGAAGACCGAGAATCTTCGAATTATTTGGATTGATTGCTGATGTCTCGGTTGGGCCGATCACCCAATACGAGGTTATAAGTGGCATGAGATCTGAATATATATTTAGATTTTTTGATTTTTGTTCCGTTCGGACCCAAAACAAACTTGTATAGATTGTGTGTCTGATATTGTAATTGACTGCATAACACTGATTTCCATTAATACATATCGAATTCGTGGCAGTAAATTTATTCTCGTCTTTAAGACGTATGAGCTTAGGGGTTATGTGTTGATAGAAATCATTGACATGTTGTGAATTGATAATGTGGCATACTCGGGTTATGAAATGAGCTAGTGATGATCAAAGCATGGCTTATTGAACCGTAGCTTTGTGTATATCCTGACCTTGACGAACCTCACACCCTGGATTGATGGTAAACTGGCGGTTAGGTTGTATACATATATCCAATCTCTTTTGAAACTCGAAAGCTTTGAGGGTAGATCTACCTGTGAAACCTGAGGAAATAAAGTATATACGGTGTCCGATTCTGGATGAAAATCGGGATATATACTTCGTGCTCTGTATTCGGTGTTCATGTATGGATGTTAACTGGGAAATACTTAGCTTGTGTCCTCGATTAATCTTTCGTGCCAGGAACCATCATATTGGAAACCAAACAACCAATACGAGGCTTTCGATTTGTTTGTAAACTATGTATGCAGGCATAGTTACTATGCTCGCTAAGATTAATATATTATTTGTGAAATGGTTTCAAAACTATGCACTAAGTATGGTTTTATAAGAAGATTTTTCATGTATTAAAGCATTATTCGTTATCATAAGACAACACTTGCCTATTTGGTGTCCACTTGCACTGTGTGCAATGGGATGAGCTTATGATAGCTCCATTTTCCAAAGCCATTGCGAATTTTGATGCACAGGGATTCACATGGAGTAAACTCGTTCCGCGTTAGCGACATGGTACGGTGAATTTTCCCAACTTTAAAATAAACTCGAAATAATAACTGTTTTGAGTTCGCACACCGGTCCCATGATGACTAGGAGTTTATTTTTCCCACACCTAAACTCTTGGTTCCCATAATTTTTGCACTGGCAGCTTGTAGTTTAGTTTGCAGGTTAAGTCTTCAGAGCTGGATTCAAGTTTGAAGCTAGAGTTATATTTGGTTTTGCTTCTTCCTCTGAGAGCATATCCATTTCCGCTGAGTTTGTATTATACTCTGATTCTTTGTAATTCTGATGTAAAATTTTGTAATGAAATAAAAAGTTATGTTATTTGTGTTTAAACATGTTAGTAGCTCTAACTATCCGTCCTTATGAACGATTTAAGTTAGTTTAATTACCGGCGAGAATCGAGCAAAAAGGCGGGTTATTACAACTCTTATGCCCAGTCATTGTTTGGAATCCAAATCCAAGTATGTGCCACATTTTTGTATGTACATCCCATTCAGGTGCGGAATTTGACTATGGGTAACAATTCGCATATGTTTATTATTTTAAGATGATTTAATATATATTATTATAATATCACTGGATTTGACATAAAAGTGTTTTGGTTTTCATAAGGGAAAAAGCGTGTCATGTTTATGTGTGGTCATGTCTTACGAGAGTTCCATTCTATTAAAGTATTTCCAAAATTAAGCAAGTTGTTCATAATGTGAGTTTTCTTATTATTAAGTATTCCAGACAGATCCGGGTATTTTTGCTTTCCCTCAAAATGTACCCGGATCAGACAGTGTATATTTTTCAGGCTTGCTTAGGTTTTTTGGAGTTGTAGAAGAGGTGCAGGAGTCAAGATGTATTGTTGTAATTGATGTATTAATTTATTTCCATTGTGTGTGTTGTGTTTGTCGGCTATTGTATAGATAGATTGTTATGACTATATAGGTTGATGTAGTTGTGTACTCTGATTATAATTTATCCTTGTATATATGCTGTTTTTTTTGTGTAAAAAGTTTTGGCATATTTATTTTATTCATTCAGCTGTGAGATTTCGATCTTATCCAATTTTAATGTGTTTGTGTTCTTCTTCTTCTTCTTCTTCTATTTTAACCTTTATTTCTTTCTTCCTCCTCACCCTCTAACTTCTTTCTTCTAACTTTCTAGGTTTTCAGTACTTGAGTTTAGACACGTGAATATAAAGGATGTATTAGTATCCAAATTCGAGCATCGAATTTCCCGTTTATTACATTAATATTATGTGCTGTTAGGATGTTATGCTTTGTTTTGTGTATAGGTTGTTATATCAGAGAGTTGAGCATATTAGAAGCAAATTTTATCGGAGTTGGACAAAATAGGAGAATAGGCATTAGAGCAAGACGCAACAATGCATGCAAACTCGCAAGTTATTTGGACTTAAGGTTGTGACTCGATACTAAGTCACCTATGATGAGTCGGCACCCAGTCATAGGGATGAGTGATATAAGGAGGCAATTCTTTTGGATAGCATGACAATAATTCAAGGAGTGGTCTTGTGTTTGACACTGAGAATGTGCTAAGCATGGAAGTGTTTGATGTGTCAACTTATATGACTTTATGATTAATTCTTAGAAGAGAAGACCAAAATGATACAAGTAATGGGCTGGGTCCATGACATCTGAAATGAAGGCATTAAGGATAGGAAGAAAACCAAAGGTATTTGGCAAAGTTATGACTCTGCTACGAATTATCTCCATGACTTGATGTTAATTCATAGGGGTGACTTTAGTTGACTGCGACTCTTGGGGAAGGATTCAGGGTTGCAGTTGATTATGATGGAGGTGATGGCTGGTTCACATCAAAAATGGTGGTGATATATCAACATGATAAAGCCGTTTTCTTTGGTTGACAACTCATATTTAAAGTAGGAACAGAAGACGATTTTTCTTCTGATGACTAAAATTTGGAGTAGAAATCGAAGATGCTTGACTGAGGTGGATGAAGCTATGAATAATGTAGTGGATTTGGTGACTATGAGTCATTATCTTGAAAGAAGTTAAGAAGGCTCGAATGATATGGAAGTGATAAGGAATCATTGATAAATTGTAGTGTTCTTATCGTACTCAAAACACAGGTGCGATGTAGCGGAGATACTCATGGACTGGTAACAACGGTTTGAATAACTTGGACCACTGGATTGGGTCTAGTTTCTGAGTTTGGCCTAATAAGACACGTAATTAATATCATGATCTAGACTTCCCCAATCCCTGAAGAGACGAAGGATCCAACATGATGCATCAGAACACAAACATGAGAACATTTCATTGTTATTTCAACAATTTACATCAGTGTACATGATATCAAAGTACATATAAACAATTTACAGCGGAAAAAAATATATCAAAGATTTAAAATACATAAATTTAAAATGCATGAATACAATGTACAGCGGAAATACATCAACTAACACTACTGAAGGAAATACACAGATACAAAGCTTTCCGAATATAGCTCCAGCTATAATCTAGGATCTTGTGAAAGAAATATCTGCAAATCCAAAACTATTAGCTTCCCATGTGGAAAATACGGGCACCCAGAGTTTAGGTAGAAACAATAACTTCCGAGTCAGTCATGGGATTGGTGTGAGAACTTAAAACAGTTATTAAACATTACTTTAAAGTAAGGTAATTCATGGGACCACGCCGTATTTCGCAGAACGGGTTTACTCCCATGAGTACTGGTTTAGATTCATAAAACAACACAATCTTTTTGTAAAATGAAGCTATTATAAGACTCAGGTCCCATCACACAATGCAATGCAAGCTGGAGGATAGAGTTTTCCCTTATAATAGCCAAATATGCTCGATAGGTTATAAAACAAATCATTTTGATATTACTATAAGTGCATAGTGTCAAAAACAACTTCAAATATAAATGTATCAATCCTAGATGGCATAGGTACCACATATTATGTCGCCCTACAAAGGTTTACAACTAAAACCGAAAAGTCGCGTATTGGAAATTGGATTTCCATCACGAGTCAAGGCGAGGGATGTCACCTTACCGGTTTTGAGACACTCTAGCAAATGCCTCCGGAATCACACTCTCATGGGCCCTTAGATCTTCAGGGTCGGTCCTCTCTTACTTTTGAGGATCAGTTATTCCTGAACATACGTTTCCCGATCTTATCGGACCTATGTCTGAGCCTTTTAGTCAGCTCGATATCCGATACGCCTCATAATCCATCATCCACATAAGTAAAAATGTCTGGGCTTCATACTATGACATCACTTCTAGCTAGAAAGAAACGCTATACACAAAGCTTTGCTACTTAATCCCATGCTTTGGTCATCATCCACAAGGCCCTGCTTTTCAACAAATGCCTTGATCATTTTCATCTTAACATGCCACTTTGTCAATTCATGCCATACAACTGATATCTATCAATATATAACCTCTAAGCACGTATGTCCCAGAGAAGGGTGATAAGCACGAGAAAAAAATTCTCCCTCACCAAACAGATATATATTTAATAGAAATCTATCAATAACGAATGAAATACAATGTTTGACATAATCCATTTACATGTTCGTTCTGGGTCTGAACGAAACAAGTGGCACCTTGTTCCTCGTCCCGTATGTCCAATATAGTAGAGAGGTCCTCACATATCCGATCGATCTCCAAGTACGTCTGGACGATCACCACTTATTACCTCGTCTTGGGTGTACAGCCCAATCAAGACATCAGTAATCATCCAATCGATGTGAAGATCTCTGGTCTTCAACCACCGTCTTCATATCTTCGACTTTTAGTCGTCGTAACAGTTATTCAAAATGGGTTAAACCCAGTCTTTCCGAATGACTCGCATAACTTTAAAATAAAGTGCTATAAAAACACATCTTAAGCCTCATTCCAATCTAGAATATTCTTTTATTAAAATATTCATTACATTGGTAATTATTCCCGTAAATATTATCAAGATTTATTTCATTTAAACTTCTTGTTTAAATCTTTCTTTCTAAAACCATTGCAAATGATTGTGTATTATCTTTTTACAAAATTTAAACCAAATTTAAGGTTCATCAAACCAGTCGGGATTATCGAGCCTTATTAAAGTAATCATATTTTTAATTTCTTTATCCCAACCTATTCATCTCATGGAGCAAAACTGGTAGTACTCCATATCTAACACCCATTGTGTTATCGGTAAAATAAATTACCATTTTACATTTCAAAACTAATTAGAGATTTAATTATCGCATGGGGAAAACTGGTATTACTCCATATCTAACACCCATTGTATTATCGGTAAAATAAATTACCATCTTAACGTTCAAATCTAATTAAAGATTTAACTATTACATGGAGTAAAACTTGTGGTACTCCATTCTCGAAAATTTCTTGAATTCAGTAAATTTAATTACCTTATCCATATCTCAATCTAATTCAAGATTCATTAAAACTCCACTTAGTTTTAATCTCAAAAATCATTACCTAATGATTTTTCAACATTAGGAAAATTAATTATGTATTTAACTGGGTTAAAGAACCAATGTCGCTTAAAACATTGTTCACGATAAACCCAATCATATTCCATCAAAATGGAATCTTCACGGAAATCATAGCAGTATACAATCGATATAAATTTCCATGTCGGGCTGATACTATAAACGAAATAACGGCAAGGCTTTTTTAAATTCCATAAATAGTAAACGCCTTCCTTCACAAAAGCTCACCTCGATTATCATTAAATTGAATTACATTCAATTCCAATTTCTTCTATTAAATTAAAAAACTTTACTTTGGAAAATTTCCATTAAATCTTAGAATTATAGTTTTATAAATTCCAAATCTTAGCTTCATTGTTAACCGGGTTTAAGAACTAATGTTGTTTAAAACATTTTTCACAATAAACCCAAAATCAACTTCCATTTAATTCCAATTGTATTTATTTATTGGAAAACGTCCTTAAATCTTAGTTATAAGATTTATTCCTTTCACAGCTAGGTTTAAGAACAATGCTAGTGAAGACACCATTCACGACAAACCCAAAATCCAATTTGATATTAAATACAAGGCTCTACATAGAAATCACATCGAATTATATTCAATATCAAATTCTGAGACCAACAGATATCATATTAGGAATAACGATATCTATTTCTTCCAAATTCCTCAACAATATCCCTGTAATAACAGAATCCAATATCGAAATATTCCGAAGATTATTTTCATTCTAATTCATTCCAATTCATACATCAGAAAACTCTAGTTAAATTAAAACCATTTCAATTCCTTTCAGTTCTTTATTCTAGTTGTTAGCTAGTTCATTTAGATGAAAATATCCTTTATCTTTACAAACATGGAATTTTTATCCAAAATCTATTCAAATCATTTATCATGATTTTACATAATGTATTCTGTCCATCTGAAATTGGACATCAAAATCATATATTGATTCTTCACTAAATATTATGTTAAAATATTCGTTGTCTCTGAATTGGAATCAGACTCAATCAATTGCCATATAATTTTATTTATATGGATTCCATATAACGCATGTATTCCAAAATAGTGATAAACAACTATTAAACCTTCAATTCATATCTAGTGTGCAATTTTCAATTGTATAAACATTAAACAATTAAATAACGCTTATAACAGTCTGTCAATCAATCGGTCGACATATAACTAAACACAAGGGAGATGTGTGAAGTTATTATCATCGCCAGACCCGTGTGGGGTTTTCAATCAACATCCAATGATTATTATATGCATACTTGGGAATGTGTAAAATTATCGTCGTAATACCCATGTAGGGTTTAAATCACAATCCATGTGAATTTATCTTCAGTTTAATAATAATAGCATTAAAGCTATAAACATCCATCAATCATCAAACAAATATTGCAATCACAGGCAATAAGTATATACTCAGTTATAAAAATAAATAATTGTACAAATAGTTTGAGTGAGAGAGTTCTCACCATTGGTTTCCACTACGTCGGTCTTTGATTGACGGTTCTAGTGTCGTTAAATAACGATGAGCACTCGATTGTTTACATCAAAAGTTTTTCTCCACTAAGAATTTCCATAATCTCCAAATCACTGCAAATTGGTTGCATTGCAAAGCTCTCGTCAATACGGTTCCAACGTGCCTGGTTTCGCTGAATCCCAAGTTCGTATGAAAAAGTTATGATCGTTCAAAGTAAAACAACTTTTTTTTCTCTGGTCGGTTGTTAACAACCAAAATTTGGTCATTATTTCGGTTGTTTACAACCGAAATTTGGTCAATATTTCGGTTGTTTACAACCGAGCAAACTATTAAACTCCAATTTTTTGCAACTTCATATTTAAAATGATATCGGCTAACGCTCGAAGGCCTATGACGTTATATACATGCAAATGAAGCTTCTATAACTCGCCAAAGCAACTCATAACACCAAACTCACATGCACAACAATCATATAAGAAATTTTCTATGATTTTTATTATAAATTCTAAAACGGGCAAATATTCTAACCAATGTAATCAAATGCGATATAAGCGAATTATGAAGTCTTAGAACTTTGTCGGGGCGACATTGGAGGTTCACAAGACACCAAATCAATTAGTAGCTTATGAATTAGATTGTGTGGACAATTTTAATCATTTATTTCCAATTTAATGAAACATAAATATATGAAATCGACTAAGTTTTCACTTGCCTATCCAATTCTCTAGCATATGAAAACTCAAATGAACTCTAAACTATACTCCTACAAGCTACAAGCTTGTGGCATAAATGTGGGTTCATAAATAACTCACAAATCTCTCGCCTTTGATCTTAATATAGAAGAAGGAGGCGCATAAATAAGCTAGAAAACTCTCTCTTCCAATATAGCACACAAAACTTCAATCTACACATGAATGCACAAATTTTCCTATGAATGAGGTTTAGGAAATCTCAAAAATTGAAAAGGAATTGAGTTGGAGAAAATGAAGATGAGGAGCTTACCTAAGCCTTTACACTTGATTTTCACTTGATATCAACAAGAATTGGAGCTTCAAGATCAAGCTAGGGCTTAGGGAATTTTAATTTCCTATTACCTCTCCCATGTTTCTATTCCCCGTTACCTCTCCCATGTTTCTATTTTTGGCTAAGTGTTAGAATGAATGAAGGGAAGAGGGGGTCAATCGAATATATAGAGTGGTTAGGTTTAGCCAAACCAAGACCCAACCAAGGTGCCAAATCTCCGAAGCTCGAAATATATCTAAGTTAATACTTTTCGATCACCTAAACGACATTTTAAACTCAATGGAAGTGGTTTCGAGTCCAAATTCGTCAATATGCAAAAAGTGATATTTTGGTCTTAGATCCAATGAAAAAGACCAAAATTTCTCCAACTCTAATGGCATCGATATTTATAGTTTTCGAACACACAAATGACATTTTGAACTCAATGGAAGTGGTTTCGAGTCCAAATTCATCCGTATGCAAAATGTGAGTTTTCTACGGGCTATATATTTCTTTTATATACATATTTAAATTCCATAGCGACTATTCTAAATTATATTTTAGACATAACTTACAATTTATAAAATGAAATCTCAATTTCTTACATTCGTTAGAAAATTACAATTCAAAATATTCCAACATTTCTTGTTTTATCAAATTCTGACTTGTATTGAATTCCATATATTCAGTCAAAGTTTAAAACCAAATTTTCAAACTACCACGCTATTTCGAGTTCGTTTTATATAAATTTTAAATTTATACGTTCTAACTTTGATTAAAATAAATTTTAAATCGTTTATTCTTAAAATAACTCATAGAAAATATTTTAATTCTATAAAAATCAATTAAAAATAAATTTTAAATTGGTTCCAGAAATACGGATTGTTACAATTTCCCCCACTTAAAAATATTTTCGTCCTCGAAAAGGAAGAAGGAACTGAAGGTCATTTAACCAACTCAACTTTCGCTTGACTCGTGTTATTCAACTTTTTAGTTTCTAAGAACTTTCTAATTTCTCAAATTTTGGCTAATGCCTAAAATTTTTGAAAAATTTCGCCATAATCTCCTTTGTACGGGTTGATCGGTACAACTACAAATGGCCTCTATCGGATCTCATATATCCAAAGAAAATCGAAAAGCCAAGCGGCTAGCCAGTTGGCTCATAAAATCATCAAAGCCAATAAATATAGTAAATATGTACCTATTTGTTGGGCATACAATTTTATTCCTCTTCTTAGCTTCCAGGCTATGACCTGTTCAATATATATACATGTATATGTATCTGATTCCAATCAATTTTCAATTCAGTTCAATATTTGATTCGATTTGGCTTAATTTACCTTTTATTTTCATATTGGTTTTATTGTTCCAATATTTTTATTATTTAACTAATAATCACACATCACTATCAGCAATAAATTAGTTGATTAGCTTTTCGAATATATAACTCTAGTATACTCAAAAATCATATTTCAATGCAAAATCACAAATATAAACCCTAACTAAGTTTTGGTTCTCACATTAGTCAATTGAGATCATATAGATATCCCACTTCCGAAACTCGAACATAAATACTGGTGTTGTCATGGCAATCATTAGAATCATCTCCTGGTGACTAGAGTGTGATTCTATATCTATCCGTTATATTTGAGACTTCGAATATACGTTCATGACGCGTATATTGAAAATCTTCTTATACTCGATAATCGAAACTCAAATAAAATACTTAAATCTTATTATAATATATAATTTTCAAATCTAAACTCAAATAACACTCTTCAAACTCATTCAAGGGAATTACTAACCCTATCTCTAACGAGTTACTTCTTATAGGATGTTACTAATCCGATCTCTGATGAATTCTTTCGTTCGGTTCTAATGTGTCTTGTTCTCATGCTTTGTAAACCTAAGCTCTGATACCATCTGTCACGATCTAGACTCCCCCAATCGCTGAAGAGACGGAGGAGCACGGATTGTGTTGGGAACACGACGCATCAGAACACAAACATGAGAACATTTCATTGTTGTTACAACAATTTACATCAGAGTACAAGATATCAAAGTACATATAAATAATTTACAGCGGAAAAAAATCAAAGATTTAAAATACATAAATTAAAAATGTATGGATACAATGTATGGCGGAAATACATCAATAAAACGCAACAGAAGGAAATACACGAATACAAAGCTTTCCGAATATAGCTCTAGTTGTAATCCGTGATCCTATGAAAAGAATATCTGCAAATCCAAAACTACTAGCCGCCCGTGTGGAAAATATGGGCACCTAGAGTTTAGGTAGAAACAATAAACTCTGAGTCAGTCATGGGACTGGTGTGATAACTTAAAATAGTTATTAAACTTTACTTCAAAGTAAGGTAATTCACAGGACCACGCCGCATGTCACGGAATAGGTTTACTCCCATGAATACTGGTTTAGATTCATAAAACAATGCAATGCTTTTTGAAAAATGAAGCTATTATAAGACTCATGTCCCATCACACAATGCAACGCAAGCCGGAGGATAAAGTTTTCCCTTATAATAGACAAACATGCTCAATACGTTATAAAGTAAATCATTTTGATAATACTATAAGTGCATAGTGTCAAAAACAACTTCAAATATAAATGTATCAATCCTAGACGACATAGGTACCATATATTATATCGTCATATATAGGTTTACAACTAAAACCAAAAAGTTGCGTATTGGAAATTGGATTTCCATCATGAGTCAAGGCGAGGGATGTCTCCTTACCAGTTTCGAGACACTCTAGCAAATACCTCAGGAATCACACTCTTGTGAGCCCTTAGATCTTCAGGGCCGGTCCTCTCTTACTTTTGAGGATTGGTTATTCCCGAACATATGTTTCCCGGTCCTATCGGACCTATGTCTGAGCCTTTTAATCGGCTCAATATCCGAGGCGCCTCATAATCCATCATCCACATAAGTAAAAATGTCTGGGCTCCATACCATGACACCACTTCTAGCTAGAAAGAAATGCATGCACTCCCTGCAGTCACTACCCCATTTTTGATTCGTACCGGGGTGTGAGGCTCGCGAATTAATACTATACACAAAGCTATGCTACTTAAAGTCGTGCTTTGATCATCATCCACAAGGCCCTGCTTTTCAACAAAAGCCTTGATCATTTGCATCTTAACATGCCACATTGTCAATTTATGCCATACAACTGATGTCTATTAATTTATAACCTCTAAGTTCGCACATCTCAGAGAAAGGTGTTAAGCAAGAGAATAAATTCTCTGCCATCAAACAGATATATATTTAATAGAAATCAATCAATATATAACGAAATACAAAGTCATACATAGTCCATTTAAAAGTTCGTTCTGGGTCTGAACGAAACCGGAGGCACCTTATTCCACATCCCATATGTCCAATATAGGAGAGAGGTCCTCGCATATTCGATCGATCTCCAAGTACGTCTGGACGATCACCACTTATTACCTCGTCTTGGGTGTACAGCCCAATCAAGACATCAGTAATCATCCGAACGATGTGAAGATCTCCAATCTTCAACCACCGTCTTCATTTCTTCGACTTTTAGTCGTCGTAACAGTTATTCAAAGTAGGTTAAACCCGGTCTTTCCGAATAACTCGTATAACTTTAAAATCAAGTGCTATAAAAAGACATCTTACGCCTCATTCCAATCTAAAATATTCTTTTATTAAAATATTCATTACATTGGGAAATATTCCCGCAAATCTTATCAAGATTTATTTCATTTAAACTTCTTGTTTAAATCTTTCTTTTTAAAACCATTGCAAAAGATATTGTATTATCTTTTTACAAAATTTAAACCAAATTTAGGGTTTATCAAATCATTCGGGATTATCGAGCCTTACCAAAGTAATCATAATTTTATAATCCACATACCAACCTATTCATCTCATGGAGCAAAACTGGTAGTACTTCATATCTAACACCCATTGTGTTATCGGTAAAATAAGTTACCATTTTACATTTCATATCTAATTAGAGATTGAATTATGCATGGAGTAAAACTAATAGCACTCCATGTCTTACACCCATTATGTTATCGATAAAATAAATTACCATTTTGTCGTTCAAATCTAATTAAAGATTTAAATGTCGCATGGAGTAAAACTGGTGGTACTCCATTCTCAAACATTTCTTGAATTCGGTAAATTTAATTACCTTATTCATATCTCAATCTAATTAAATATTCGTTAAATTTCTACTAGTTTTAATCTCAAAAATCATTACTTAATGATTTTTCAACTTCGGGAAAATTAATCATGTCTTTAACTGGGTTAAAGAACCAATGTTGCTTAAAACATAGTTAACAGTAAACCAATCATCTTCCATCAAGATGGAATCTTCACGGAAATCGTAGTAGTATATTATCGATATAAATTTCCATATCGGGCTAATACTATAAACGAAATAACGGAAAGGCCTTTTTAAATTCCATAAATAGTAAATGCCTTCTTTCACAGAAGCTCACCTCGATTATCATTAAATCGAATTCCATTCAATTCCAATTTCTTTTATTAAATTGGAAAACTTTACTTTGGAAAATTTCCATTAAATCTTAGAATTAAGATTTATAAATTCCAAATCTTAACTTCACTATTAATCGGGTTTAAGAACTAATGTTGTTTAAAACATTGTTCATAATCAACAAAAAATGGCTTCCATTTAATTCTATTCATATTTATTAATTGGAAAACTTCCTTAAATCTTAGTAAAAAGATTTATTCTTTTCTCAACTGGGTTTAAGAACAATGTTATTGAAGACACTATTCACGACAAACCCAAAATCCAACTTGATATTAAATACAAGGCTCTAAATCGAAATCATATCGACTTATATTCAATATCAAATTCACCAACAGATATCATATTGGGAATAACGATATCTATATCTTCCAAATTCCTCAAAAATATCCGTGTAATCACGGAATCCAATATCGAAATATTCCGAAGATTATTTCCATTCAAATCCATTCCAGTTCATACATAGAAAAACTCTAGTTAGATTAAAACCATTCAATTCCTTTCAGTTCTTTATTCTAGTTTTTAGATAGTTCATTTAGATAAAAATATCCTTTATCTTTACAAACATTGAATATTTTATCCAAAATCTATTCAAATCAATTATCATGATTTTACATAATGTATCTGTGTCCATCCGGAATCGGACATTAAAATCATATTTTGATCTTCACCGAATATTATGTTAAAATATTAGTTATCTCTGAATTGGAATCAAACTCAATCAATTACCATATAATTTTATTTATATGGAGTCTGCACATCGCATGTATTCAAAAATAGCGATAAACAACTATTAAACATTCAATTCACATCTAGAGTGCAATTTTCAACTGTATAAACATTAAACAATTAAATAACGCTTATAATAGTCTGTCAATTAATCGGCTGACATACAACTAAACGCAATGGAGATGTGTGAAGTTATTATCATACCCAGACCCGAGTGGGGCTTTCAATCAACATCCAATGATTATTATTTGCATACTTGGGCAATGTGTAAAATTATCGTCCCAATACATGTGTGGGGTTTAACTCACAATCCATGTGAATTTATCTATGGTTTAATAATAATAGCATTAAAACTATAAACATCCATCAATCATCAAACAGATATTGCAATCACAAGCAATAAGTATATACTTAGTTATCAAAATAAATAACTGTACAAATATTTTGAGTGAGAAAGTTCTCACTATTGGTTTCCACTCTGTCAGTCTTTGATTGACGGTTCTAGTGTCGTTAAATAACGATGAGCATTCGATTGCTTACATCAGGCCTTTTTCTCCATCAAGAATTTCCATGAGCTCCAAATCACTCCAAATTAGTTTCATTGCAAAGCTCTCGGCGGTATAGTTCCAATGCACCTAGTTTCACTGAATTTCGAGTTCATATGAAAAAGTTATGATCGTTTAAAGTAAAACAAATTTTTTAATTTTCTTTGTTTGGTTTTTAACAACCAAAATTTGCTCATAATTTTGGTTGTTTACAACTGAAATTTGGTCAAAATTTCAGTTGTTTGCAACCGAGCAGACTATTAAACTCCAAATATTTGCAATTTCATATTTAAAATGATATTGGCTGATTCCCGAAGGCCTATGATGTTATATACATGCAAATGAAGCTTCTATAACTCGCCGAAGAAACTCATAGCACTAAACTCACATGCACAACATTAATACAAAAAATTTGCTATGATTTTGACTATAAATTTCAAAACGGGCAAATTTTATAACCAATGCAATCAAATGCGATGTAAGAAAATTGTGAAGTCTAAGAACTTTGTCGGGGCGGCAATGGAGCTTCACAAGACACCAGATTAACTAGTAGCTTATGAATTAGATTGCGTAGACAATTCTAATCATATATTTCCAATTTAATGAAACACGTATATATGAAATCGACTAAGTTTCAATCCAATTCACTAGCATATGCAAACTCAAATGAACTCTAAACTACACTCCTACAAGTTATAAGCTTGTGGCATAAATGTGGGTTCATAAATAACTCACAAAGCTCTCGCCTTTGATCTTAATATGGAAGAATAAGGCGCATAACCATGCTACAACACTCTCTCTTCCAATATAGCACACAAAACTTCAATCTACACATGACTGCACAAATTTTCTTATGAACTAGGTTTAGGAGAACTCAAAAATAGAAGAGGAATCGAGTTGGAGAAGATGGAGGAGCTTACCTAAGCCTCTACACTTGATTTGCACTTGATTTCAACAATAATTGGAGCTTCAAGATCAAGATGGGGATTAGGGAATTTTAATTTCCCATTACCTCTCCCATTTTTATTTTTGGCTAAGTGTTAGAATGAATGAAGAGAAGAGGGGGTCAATGGTTATATGGAGTGGCTAGGTTTAGCCAAACCAAGACCCAACCTAGATGCCAAATCTCCGAAGCTCGGAATATATCGAAGTTTTTACTTTTCGATCACCTAAGCGACATTTCAAACTAAATGGAAGTGGTTTCGAGTACAAATTCGTCCATATGCAAAAGTGATATTTTGGTCTAAGATCCAATGAAAAAGACCAAAATTTCTCCAATTCCAAAGGTATCGATGTTTATAGTTTTCGAACACACAAATGGCATTCTGAACTCAATGGAAGTGGTTTCGTGTCCAAATTCATCCGTATGCAAAATGTGAATTTTCTACGTGCTGTATATACCTTTTAAAAAAAATATTTAAATTCCATAGAGACTATTATAAATTTTAATTTAGACATAACTTACAATTTATAAAATGAAATCTCAATTTCTTACATTCATCAGAAAATTACAATTCAAAATCCAGCGTTTCTTGTTTTATCAAATTCTGATTTATATTGAATTATATATATTCACTCAAAGTTTAAAATCAAATTTTCAAACTACCGCACCATTTCAAGTTCGTTTTACTTAAATTTTAAATTAATACATTCTAACTTCGATTAAAATAAATTTAATCGTTTATTCTCAAAATAACTCATCTAAAATATTTAATTTCTATGAACATCAATTAAAAATATATTTTCATATGGTTCCAAAAATATGGGTTGTTACAATTAAATTCATACTCGAAAGGCATGAAAGTACAAAACGAACAAGGATTTTCATTAGTCCATGGTTATTGAGGAAGATCATAAGTGTTATGGTATATTCAATGCATGTATTGATCGATTGCTAGGTTTTGTTATATGGATGTTATGGTCGCTCTCTTTTGGTTAGGTTGTCACATTTAGGTATTATGGAGAGTGGGTAACAGACATATTTTTCACATCTATTTTGTTTTGCCAGTTGTAACAGATGCCCATTGCAACCTTTTTTTTCTAGTTGTAATGGATGCCTATTATTAACAACTATTGTTTTTTGCAACTTGTATAACTTTTTTTATTTACCATTTTTAATAGATGCATATTTTTAATAATTAATATTAAGTTATAACTAAAAAAGGTAATAATTAATAATAACTATTAATAATAAGTAAATTTAATATTTTAATAAAAATTAATTCTTAATAAATCCACATATATTTATTATAAATTCTTACATATTAGTTCTAACTTATAACAATTAATTTTATGCATTTTGGTGAAACTTTAGTTAAGATCAATTAAAAGTTAGCTATCAAGAAAAGTTAGCGGAACAAGATGAAATTTAGGAGGGAAATGTGAAATTTTGGCTCCAAAGTAAATGACGCCTTTTATTTCTAGTCCCTCACGCAGGCAGACTTCTCCCTACTCTTAACTAAATCTAGATCGACCCTCAATTCTTTCTTCCTCAAACATACTGCGCCTCAAAAACTCCAACCTCTACTATTGAATATTGATGGATCCACTTACTTAGCGATTTGAAGATGATGGTGCCGAACCACGATTTTCTTTCGCCTACCTGCAACCGTTGACTACTAATGCCTTGGAGCGCTCTGCTTGGTTTTAATTTTTGATGGTCCTATCGAATTGTGACTTCTCCGATTGCCAGACTTCACTGCTACCTTCTTCTAATCACAATCCTCGAGTTCCTAATCCTCGATTTGAGTGTCCATAAAATCAGGTGAGACATTGTTCTTATTCATGTGGGGTTTGCTTAGATTGGAGATGATGGAAGGCTAGTGGAAATGTTGAGGTAACTAGAGACAAATTTGAAGGTGGTAGTAGCAGTGTTCAAAGGGGTATGCGAATAGGTGGCGATGTTGAGGTGGTGGTTAATGAGGATGATGATGTAGTGTCATAGCGACAAAGGTAGAAGAAAGACTCAGGTGAAGGAGGAGACGTGTGACACCCCACGTCTGTTAATGTCACCCACTAAGGGAATGCATTAAGTTTCATGAAGCGTTATAGGTAAATAGACCCAGAATAATTACAAGACAGATAAAATAGCAGTGGAATTAAAAACTTTTATTAATCATAAAGCATGGTTACACCATATATCTGAAAATACATAAACTCAGTATATCATTAAAACTTCTATCTTGTACTTTAAATATCAGAGTACAATAACAATGAAAACATAATCCCCAAATCATGAGCCATAGCAGCAAAAATAAAAGCTTGAGCAATACATATGGAAGCTCCAAGCAAGACGATAGCAGAATCCTGACTAAGCCTGAGAATTCCCTCCCTTGAGAACCTGGGGAGGGGGGATTAAAAGAAAGAGGAGGAAACAAAAAGGGTCAGACATAAAGTCTGGCGAGTCTAGTTATTTCTAGTCAGTAAATAAATAAAAGTAACATGATAGGCATATAAAGCGGATAAGACAGATCACTACATGAATGGCAGGTGGGTGTGACAAGATAGACAGGATGAGGTGTACATGCTTTGAATAATTACTCTGTATTGTTAGTAATATATCTAGAAAGAGATGATCCCTTCAACAATAATGTGGTAGACTTAGGTATACGTCCAAATGTATCATAACTACTACCCTGATCGATCGGCTCCCTAACCCTCGTAGATACCTTATGCTGGCCCCACAGCAGGAGGTATCACTTCCTAAAGTGGCAACCCTTCATCATAATAATGTGGACAACCATATCCACAGGTGTTACGGTCGTCTTATCCCCTTCTGCCCGGCTGATGCACACACATGGCCCGGTCGGTTTGCGCCACCCACACCATCCTCCACGTTTGGATCTCTTACAACCAGTTATGCTTACCTACAGGTGCCTTTAATACATAACCCATAATCTTCCAACCGGTTATGCTTACCTATAGGTGTCTTTAATTACATAACCCTGTTACTTCTACAAGTTATGTTTACCCTAAAAGGTGTCTTTAATTACATAACTTTATGATTTCCACCAATTATGTATACCACTAGGTGTCTTTAATTGCATAACCTTAACGGGTTAAGTTTGTGGGCCTATATGTGAGTATTACCCATCCCCTCTTCAGATTTACTTAACCCACCCCTCAACCATGTTTACTTAACCCCCAACTTAAATTTAAGTTCACACAATCCATATGGATTAACTTAGGTTAAGTAGTCCAATTTTTTACCATGTCCATTTGTGGTTTCATAATGGGTTGGACCTCCCACATTAGGCCTAAAACATGTGGATGCCGGATATGCCGGTCAGGTCCGGGAAGACTTATTCCACAGTTGGGACTAACATCGTGTCATAGCCCGATTTGTATTTACGTACTTATACCTCCCACATTAGGTTCAACATTAGTGGCTGCTGGATATGCCGGTCGGGTCCGGGCAGACTTCCACCACTAATGCAACCTAACCCCGTGTCATAAGTACAATTACAATCCCTAATTGTAATTACTAGACATTCCATATTTAATTAATTTACTAATTAATTAATCTTTTCCTTTTATAGGTGTCAATGCCTATTTTACCCAATAATTTGAATTACATGTCCAAAAATGTTCATATTCAAATTATGCCATTTTTAACCCTTTTTCCCCCATTCCTTAACTAACGCCCTCACAAAATTGGCAACATGCCTAGGCTAGACAATAGCCTAGTCATAAACGATAATAGGGAAAATAATGGGAATATAACTAAAATGATCATCTTGGCATAATCATAAACTTGTATGATAATAAGGTGAACATACATACTAGCATGGACATTAAATTGTCAACATAAAAAGGTGGACATAAAAGTGATGAAATATGATGTCACAATATCTAAAGTAGAAATTTAGATGTCCAATCGGTTTCGATCTAACATGATGACATAAGGTGATAAATCAGATCACATAAAATAGATCTAACATGTTAACATAATGTGACAACTTGGATCACATAAAATAGATCTAACATTTTAACATAAGGTGACAATTTATATCACATAGAATAGATCTAACATAATAACATAAGGTGACAATTTAGATCACATAAAATAGATCTCACATGTTAACATAAGGTGACAATTTAGATCACATAGAATAGTTCTAACATGACAACATAAGGTGACAATTTAGTTCACATAAGATAGATCTTACATGTTAACATAAGGTGACAATTTAGATCACATAGAATAAATCTAACATGATAACTTAAAGTGACAATTTTGATCACATAAAATAGATCTAACATGTTAACATAAGGGGACAATTTAAATCACATAGAATAGGTCTAACATGATAACATAAGGTAACAATTTAGATCACATAAAATAAATCTACACACATCCACATCATAACATATCGTAAAAGTAACAAACTAAGATCCACAATAATAACATAGTAGAACAATTCACAATTGAATTGGATCTAGAGAAATAGATCTATCATAAGATCTAAAATGACATAGATTCAAGGTTTACGACGTATCCATATCACAGTCTTTCATAATTCACTTTTATTTATCTAAACCTAAAAGCAACTAGAATTCACTGTGATTGGATTGCTAAGATGATGGAAAAGGTGCTGAGTCTATGCTTGAATCTCAGAATTTGATATGCTTTATTTGATAGAAGAAGAGGAGAGACCCTTATTCAGTTTAGACTCCAGCAAAGTTTAGCCGACATGATTTCTAATGAAGAAATATGTGAAATAGCAATGTATTTATAGCTACAGAACCCTCTGGAACCGACTGCCGCATAAGCCTTAGGGTAAATCAGGTCGCGGGTCGCCTCCAACTTGGGCAAAGGCCTGAATACCAAAAAATAACTATATTGGGCTCACTTTACAAGTGCGCCAGTGTAAAAATACATGGGCACACTTGTCAAGTGCGCTGGAAATTTTTGCTTTTTCTACCAAACTTTTATCGTCCATAACTTCTTCATACATTATCCACATTACGCAAACCAGGTGTCTATCCTGACCAAAATTTCGAGACGGACGCAATGGTGCAGTCCGTTTCCCTTAATTCTGAATATTAAATTAATTATTCTTTAATTTATCCACTTTAATGTTGTTAAAATTTTGGGGTGTTACATTCTCCCCTACAGAAAGGATTTCGTACTCGAAATATTCAAGTTGAAAAGAATGTATCCTACCAACCATCATCCATCTACTCATCCACCAAACACCGGCATCCATTGTCCTTAAATATTTCTAATGTTCATATGAGTATATCCAAAGGTGTGTGTATATGTCCCAATACTAATGCCAAGATCAGGCGGTCTACTGATTCAGTTGACCTCCTTAATGCAATGTATGTTAGTTCCATGAATCCAATATGTACGCAAATAAGCCTATTATAACATATAAGCTCTATATGTGTGGACACTCATTCATCCAAATGCAATATCCATATGCTAGTTCATCCATTTCCATCCATAAAAGAAAAGAAAATGAGCACTTGTCTAGTGCCTAATGTGTGTGTATATGCATACATAGGAAATCACTAGAAAACACTTGCATCCATCAAACATAACATGTCTCAAATACATGTTTACAATAATGGGATTTCCTACCTAAAGGTCGAAGATTCGATCGATATGATATAATCAGATGATAGAAGCAAGAACAGATAAAAGCTTTTGGAAGAGAAGTTAAGAACATTCCCTTAAAAAGAAAAGGGTACAAAGCACAAAAATCTTCTCTTCGGTCTCTCCAAGTCGCATCCTCTTGGTTGTCTTCCCATTGAACCTTTAGCAACTTGAGCTCTTTATTGCGTAGCTTCTTAACTTCTAATCCAAGAATACGGAAAGGAACTTGCCTAACTTTCGCCTCTTGTTCCACTTCTACCTCTTCCAACATACTCGGCTCAACAACTTCGGCGGTATCATGCAAGCACTTCCGCAGTTGAGAAACATGGAAAACATCATGAACACCAGACAGATTTTCAGGAAGCTTTACTCTATAGACCATTTGGCCAATCCTCTCGGTTATGGGAAATGGTCCCACAAACCTAGGTGCCAACTTCCCTACCGATCCGAAGCGAACCACATTCCTCAGAGGTGAAACTTTGATAAAAAAACAAGTCTCCTACTTCAAATTAGAGGCCAGTCCTTCTCTTGTTCGCATAGGGTTTCTGCCTATCTTGAGCTGTCTTCATCCACCGTTGAATTAAGTCAATCTTTTCGGACGTTTCTCTAACCATATTTGGTCCAAGTAATAATCTTTCTGTAGATTCCAACCAACAAGTTGGTGATTTATAGGGTCATCCGTACAATGCTTCGAAGGGTGCCATGCCGATGCTGGCTTGATAGTTATTGTTATAAGCAAACTCTACTAAAGAAAGATGCTCTACCCAAGTCCCTCCGAAGTCTAGGATGCACGACCTTAAAAGATCTTCTAGAATTATGTTCACCCTCTCTGTTTGCCCATCGGTCTGAGGATGATAAGCGGTGCTCAACGCAACTGTGTACCTAATGCTTCTTGCAAGATCCTCCGAAATTCGCTAGTAAAGATGGGGTCGCGATCACTCACAATACCGGAAGGAACTCCATAAAGACAAACTGTCTCTCGGACATAAATTGCTGCTAACCATGATACCATCCTCTTACTCTTAACTGGAATAAAGTGAGTGCTCTTAGCGAGTTTATCTACCACAACCCAGATACTAGTGTTTCCTTTCTTCGATCTAGGCAAATAATCTATGAAATCCATAGAGACGCTCTCCTATTTCCATTGAGGATCCTCCAAAGGATGAAGTAAACCACCGGACTTCTTTTGCTTAGCTTTGACTTGCTGGAAAACTAAACATTGGGAAAAAAATTCGGCCACATCCTTCTTTATCCTAGCCCAAAAGAAAACCCTCTTCATGTCCCTGTTCATATTATCACTGCTTGGATGAATGGTCATCTTAGAATGGTGGGCTTCTTCTAGGACTGCCTTTATCAAGCTTCCAGTTTGAGGAACACAAAGCCTTCCATCTCATCGCAACCACCCCTTTTCATTTATGGCATATCTGCTGAGGTGACTAGAAGTCTTCCCTCTTCTGAGCATTTCCATGATGTCTAGAATCTGTGGGTCACCTTGTTGCGAAGCTCCTACCTGGTCCATAAGAGTCGGTCATATCTCCGAGGATGCATAAAAATCAGGTAAAATATCGATGGAGGGTCTAAAATCAAAAGCTAATATGAACTACAAGTTCTTTCATTCCACAAACAGAGGACTCAAGGCTACCCTCTGCCTACTTAGTGCGTCAGCCACCACATTACCCTTGCCATGGGTATAAGAAATCTCAAAATCATAGGAAGGAAGAAACTCCATTCACCGTTGTTTCCTTAAATTGAGATCCTTCTGCAAGGACAGATACTTGAGAGATTTATGATTGGTGTATAACTCAAACTTCTCTCCAAGTAAATAATGATGCCACGTCTTTAATGCAACACTATGGAAGCTAGCTCTAGATTATGGGCAGGGTAGTTCTTTTCATGAACTCTCAGCTGTTTACCCCCATAACACACTACTTTCCCTTCTTGCATTAGAACCGCATCAAGCCCTGTACCGCAAGCATCAGTGTAAACGGTAAACACTTTATTTCCGTCAAGTAAGGTCAAGACTGGGGCTATTGTCAGAGTCCTCTTCAGTCGTTGGAAAGCAACGTCACAGTCTATATCCCATGAGAACGCCAAGTTCTTCTTCGTCAGCCTAGTGAGTGGGGCTGATATCTTTGCAAAGTCCTTAATGAACTTCCTATAGTAACCTGCTAACCCAAGAAAGCTTCTCACCTCGGTTGCATTTTTAGGAACCTGCCAATCTTGCACTGCAACCACCTTCATGAGATCTATAACTATCCCTTCTTTGGAGACCACATGCCCTAAGAATCTCACCTCTTACCTCCAAAAATGGCATTTGGAGAATTTTTCTTTAAGCTGATGGTCATAGAGAGTTTTCCAAACTTCTCTCAAATGTTAGGCATGCTCTTCTTCGCTTTTCAAGAAGATCAAAATATCATCGACAAAGACTACAACAAATTTATTTAGGAACTCCCGAAACACCCTACTCATCAAATCGAAAAATTAGGCCGGTGCATTCATCAGCCCAGAAGGCATAACCAGCCATTCAAAGAAACCGTCCGGAGTCCCAAAGGCAGTCTTATCTATGTTGTCCTTAGCCACCTTCAATTGATGGAACCCCATGGCCAAGTCTAACTGAGAAAATACCGAGGCACTAACAAGCTAATCAAATAAATCATCAATCCTCGGAAGCGGGTGCCTATTCTTCTTTCTGAGTTTATTTAGATCTCTATAATCAACACACAAACGAAGCGAACCATCCGACTTAGTTGCGTATACTATTGGAACACCCCATTCAGATATGCTTTGTCTGATAAACCTTTTCCCAAGTAGCTCCCTACTTGCTTAATCAGCTCCCTTCTTTCCCTTAGAGCCATATGGCGCATTGGTAATGCAATCGGCTTTGCATTGTCCACCAGATATATACGAAAATCGATCTCGTGCCTCGGAGGTAAGCCCCATACCTCATCAAAACGTTAGAATAATCTCGGACTACTGGAATAGATTGCAGATCGTCGATAGATGCATCAAGAGACTCTAGGAAACTAAGCATAACCGAACCTTGTGTGTCACACGAAATCTCGAGAGTTCTCCCATGACAAGTCAGAAGCCTAATAACCCTCTTGTCACAATCTAGAATGGCACCATATGTGGTAAGCCAGTCCATTCATAGAATCAATCCATAGTCCATAAACCCAAGCACATATGCGTTGCATTCAAACTCAATGCCTAACACAGATATTTTCAAACCCCGACAAATCATAAATAAATGAGTCGAACCACCAATGGGGTTTGAAACAACTACAGGATCTTTACCATAGTAGTAATTTAGCGCAGAGATTCAACTACGGAACTTGATATAAATGAATGTGAGGCACCAGAATCAAAAAGTGTTCTAATAAGATGATTGGAAAAAGAAATCAAACCTTCGATGGAAACTTTCCTACCTCTCTGGTGCACTAGCTACAAGAGCATTCACTTTCCCTCCAAAGGTTCCTGTCCTTTGACCTTGCCCTTGCTTCCTTGGGCACTCCCTAGAATAGTGTCCAACCCCTTCACAAACGAAGCAAGCATTCTTCCTTTCCCTGCAGTCCTAGGCCAAGTGACCCTCTCTCCCGCAACTGTGGCACTTCCTCTTACACTTGGTCTTGTCATTATTTCCACCCTTTCTTGGGTCATACCTTTTTATTTTGTGTTTTCTCAACCTTAACTTCTTCCTTTTCAGATTTATTTGAACTTCATCTACGTTCCCTTCTCGGGCCATCATTTTTCTCATCCTTGGGTTGTACTCCTTAGCCCTAACTTCCTTATTCTCCTTTTTACCATATTTGTGTAACAGGCTAACAAGTCTCTCGAAAGTTGCCTTCATCGCACGGAAATCCTTACGAAGCTCAATAAAATTAGTCATAGGTGATACTACTGCAGCTTCAGATGGAGGTTAGCACTTCATTACCCTTCGATATTTGCCGCAGTTTAAACATACCTATGGCATCATGCCGGAATGGGGACACCTTTCGGGAAGAATCGGTCCCCCAGACAAAAAGAGAAAAAAGGAATCAACTGGAGAATCGATAGATACTTCCTATGGCTGTGGGGAATATGTTTTTCAATACAGACTTTTCTTTTTGAAAATGCTTTCTTTTAAAACCTTTTTGAAAAATAATTTTCAAAAACTTTTATCTAATCTGGTAACCTTCAGCTTTAATACCAAGTGTGACACCCCACGTCCATTAATGTCACTCACTAAGGGAATGCATTAAGTTTCGTGAAGCGTTATAGGTAAATGAAACAGAATAATTACAAGACAGATAAAATAGCAGCGGAATTAAAAACTTTTATTAATCATAAAGCATGGTTACATCATATGTCTGAAAATACATAAACTCGGTATTTCATTAAAACTTCTGTCTTGTACTTTAAATATCAGAGTACAATAACAAAGAAAACATAATCCCCAAATCATAAGCCATAGTAGCTAAGATAGAAGCTTGAGCAATAATCTAGAAGCTCCAAGCAAGATGATAGCAGAATCCTGACTAATCCTGAGAATTCCCTCCCTAAAGAACCTTGGGGGGCACGGAAGAAAGAGGAGGAAACAAAAAGGGTCAAACATAAAGTCTGACGAGTCTAGTTACTTTTAGCCAGTAAATAAATAAAAGTAACATGATAGGCATATAAAGTGGATAAGAGAGATCACTACATAAATGACAGGTGTGATAAGGAAGACAAGATGAGATGTATATGCTTCGAATAATTAATTTGCATTGTTACTAATATATCCAGAAAGAGATGATCCCTTCAATTATAAGGTGGTGGACTTAGGTATACGTCCAAATGTATCTGAAATACTACCCTGATCGATTGGCTCCCTAACCCTCATAGATACCTTGTGCTCGCCCCATAGTAGGAGGTATCACTTCCTAAAGTGGCAATCCTTCGTCGTTATAATGTGAATAACCATATCTATAGGTGTCATGGTCGTCTAATCCCCTTCTTCCCTGCTCATGCACGCACACGCCCTGGTCAGTTTGCGCCGCCCACACCGTCCTCCATGTTTGGATCTCTTAAAATCAGTCAGTAAGCATGCTCCTTCTCCACCTAGTATGGATTACTTTGTTTGATACCTACTCCGGGTTACTTACTGAAATGGGTCCCACACAATATGATACAAGCTCTCCCCTTTGTCTTGTATCCCCCACTAGGTTTTCACTGACTATGTATACCACTAGGTGTCTTTAATTACATAGCCTTGTTTATTTCTACCAGTTATGTTTACCTATAGGTGTCATTAATACATAACCCCTAATCTTCCAACCGATTATGCTTACCTATAGGTGTCTTTAATTACATAACCCTATCACTTCTACAAGTTATGCTTACCCTAGAAGGTGTCTTTAATTACATAACTTTATTATTTCCACCGATTATGTATATCACTAGCTGTCTTTAATTACATAACCTTAACGGGTTAAGTTTGTGGGCCTATACGTGAATATTACCCATCCCCTCTTCTGATTTACTTAACCCACCACTCAACCATGTTTACTTAACCCCCAACTTAAATTTTAGTTCACACAATCCCTATAGAATAACTTAGGTTAAGTAGTCCAATTCTTTACCATGTCCATTTATGGTTTCATAATAGGCTAGACCACCCACATTAGACCTACAACATGTGGATGCCGGATATGCCGGTCGGGTCCAGGCAGACTTATTCCACAATTGGGACTAACATCGTGTCATAGCCCGATTTGTATTTACATACTTATACCTCCCACATTAGGTTCAACATTAGTGGCTGCTGGATATGCCGGTCGGGTCCGGGCAGACTTCCATCACTAATGCAACCTAACCTCGTGTCAAAAGCACAATTACAATCCCTAATTCTAATTACTAGGCATTCCATATTTAGTTAATTTACCAATTAATTAATCCTTTCCTTTTATAGGTGTCAATGCCTATTTTATCCAATAATTTGAATTACATGTCCAAAAATGTTCATATTCAAATTACGCCATTTTTAACCCTTTTTCCCCCGTTTCTTAACTAGCGCCCTCACAAAATTGGCAACATGCCTAGGCTAGACAATAGCCTAGTCATAAACAATAATAGGGAAAATAATGGGAATATAACTAAAATGATCATCTCGGCATAACCATAAATTTGTATGATAATAAGGTGAACATACATACAAGCATTGACATGAAATTATCATCATAACAAGGTGGACATAAAACTGATGAACAATGATGTCACAATATCTAAAGTAGCAATTTAGATGTCCTATCAGTTTCGATCTAACATGATAACATAAGGTGATAATTTAGATCACAAAAAATAGATATAACATGTTAACATAAGGCGACAATTTGGATCACGTAGAATAAATCTTACATGTTAGCGTAAGGTGACAATTTTGATCACAAGGAATAGATCTAACATGATAACATAAGGTGACAATTTAGATCACATAAAATAGATCTAACATGTTAACATAAGGTGACAATTTAGATCACATAGAATAGATCTAACATGATAACATAAGGTGATAATTTAGATCACATGAAATAGGTCTAACATGTTAACATAAGGTGACAATTTAGATCACATAGAATAAATCTAACATGATAACATAAGGTGACAATTTAGATCACATAAAATAGATCTACACACATCCACATCATTGCATATCATAAAAGTTACAAACCAAAATCCACAATAATAACATAATAGAACAATTCATAATTGAATTGGATCTAGAGAAATAGATCTATCATAAGATCTAACAATAACGTAGATTTAAGGTTTACAACATATCCAAATCACAATCTTTCATAATTCACTTTTATTTATCTAAACCTAAAAGCAACTAGAACTCACTGTGATTGGATTGCTAAGATGATAAAAAAGGTGCTGAGTCTATGCTTAAATCTAAGAATTTGATATGCTTTATTTGATAAAAGAAGATGAGAGACCCTAATTCTGTTCAGACTCCGACAGAGTTTGGCCGCCATGATATCTAATGAAGAAATATGTGAAATAACTATGTATTTATAGCTGTAGAGCCCTTGGAACCGACTGCCACATAAGCCCTAGGGTAAATCAGGTCGCGGGTCGCCTCCCATACGGGCAAAGGCGCGAATACCAGAAAAAAAAAACTATTATGGGCGCACTTTGCAGGTGCGCCAGTGTAAAAATACATGGGCGCACTTGTCAAGTGCGCTGGGAATTTCTGCTTTTTCTACCAAGCTTCTATCGTCCATAACTTCTTCATACATTATCCATATTACGCAAACCAGATGTCTATCTTGACCAGAATTTCGAGATGGACGCAATGGCGCATTCCGTTTACCTTAATTCTAAATATTAAAGTAAATATTTTTTAATTTATCCATTTTAATGTTGCTAAAATTTTGGGGTGTTACAAGACGAGTCTTCAGATCGGTATGAGAGCGAATGTTTAACCATCATGGCTTGCGATGTTTGGGAGTGAAAGGTTTCCGTCTGGAGATGTATGTTGATGCCTTTGCTACATCGTGATGGTAATTTGACTAAACTATAGATATTTTCATATCTTTATGTTATTGATGAGAATGATTCTCTATTGGCTGTAGTTTAGATGAGCGACAATGCATTGTCAAACCAGGATTGTTTCAGGTTTGGTAATGTATATGACCACCATCATGTGCAACCCTGATGGAATCATTTCCTAAGTGATACGCTCCCCATGGGGAATCAACACTGAATTTTCCTTAGGAGAAATAGATGAACATAGAGTTAGGGATTGCGGAATGGATGGTTAAGGAAAAATTAACACTAGAGGGTGGTGAATAGTGTTTTTGAAAAATTAAATAAAATCTAAAAACTTATATGACCTACTATATGAGTCAAACACCACAGAAATAATCATAGACACAAAATCAAACACAAACACAAAGATAAAAAAAATGTAGAAAAGAAACAACACACCAGATTTTATACTGGTTCGGAACTGTTCCTACGTTCAGTCCTATGCAACGCTGGACTGCACAGAGTTTTACTACTATATCAATATCCAGTTACAATCCTCTCCTTGATTTCATGGCTACAAGGGATACCACCGATTCCACACATACTTGATCAAGTATACTCTCCTTGATTTCACGACGACAAGGGATACCACCGATTCCAACCTCCTTGATTTTACGGCTACAAGGGTCACACCGATTACATACACTTCCCAAAAGATTGCAATACCCCTATAACTCTTCAGTAGCACTTTGATTCAGAGAGTAATGAATAGAGAGTGGGAAAAGAAGAAGTTTTATGTAAATAGAATTGAATTCGGCAGAGTATAAGTGTAGAAATCATAAAAATGAGAAGATATAATGGTGTAAAGAAAGGAGAAGAAGATGGAGAAGAAGAATTATGAAAAAAATTCGAAATCAGCCTCCATTTATAACATTTGAAAGGTTGCAACGTTTCTGTAGCGTCATAAATAGTGAAAAGACACTACTTTCAATTTTCTAAAAGTGATAGTCAGATGTCGACATGGGCATAAATGTATGTCAACATATGCATGTGTAAAACTAATTTTTGAGCATTTTTGAAGTGTTTATATATATATAATTCTAGAAATTCTTGAATTAAAATATAGTGTTATAAATGAATATTATAAAGTAGAAAATCATATGAAAACATAAATGTAAACTATATAAATATATTTATAAAATTATACAGTTAAAATTATATAAATATAAAGTATATAATATATAAAACTTATAAACTATAAAACTTGAATTTAAATCAGAAGTAAAGTAAAGAAAATAAAATAGAGAAGATAGTGATTGAAGATAGAATTTGAAAATGGAACTTGAAAACAAAAACAGAATTTGAATTTGAACCTGGAGTGCGTTTGAAGTCTTACATAATTAGACTCTATTATTATATTTATCTTGAACTCTTGAATATTCATGAGTCTTGAATCATCTCTGAATTCTGAATCTCTAATATCTTTAAACTGTACAGTTTCCAGTATAAATTTCTGTATATAAATCCTACATATGTATGCATATATATATATATATATATATATATATATATATATACACATTCTAGATAAAAGTGTTAGTATATATTTTATAATAATTTAATATTGAAATAAGGTTGATGTCATCAAAATTCCATTCTCCAACAATCTCCAGCTTTTTGATGATAACAACCTTAGTTTATAAAATATCATACCTATACATACCTGTTAATGATGATCCTTCTATTACTCCCCCTGTCTATATGAATCCTATAAACTAATTCTATATTTAATAATTTCTCCCCCTTGCCATTATCAAAAAGAATTTCTAAAACTATTCCCCCTAAATCCTCTATCTAAATTTCCTATATCAAAGTAAAATACTCCTTCTAAGTCCTAAATCTATCTATATAATCCTATAATATGATTATCAATCATCAATACCAACCAATTCAAGTATTATATTTACATTTGTTTGATATCATATATACAAACGAAATCAAACAGATCAAAGCACACCATACCACACCATATGTTTAATATATATACAAGTTTTTTTTATCCAAATTAAACAAATTCAAACAAATCAACCATACCAAACAATTAAACGTTTCTTGGGACTTTAACACACTCATATTGTCCAGTGATTGGGTTCTTCTTGATGTCCTTCCATTCTTCTGCATTGTTAAGTGATGCTTTAATGTTTTCATCTATGAAATGAGAAGACATTGACCAGCATATTACATCAAAATGTTTCTCTTGATATTCCACCATTCTCATTTGAATTAACTCTAGATGACATTTATAGTACTATGGAGAGGATTTTCTTGAAATAATTCAAGGAATTCTTAAGATTTTCACTAATGTTATGAATTGGATTTTCCATGGTTTTGATAAGAAATGAACAAGGAAGAAGGAGAAATGGAATAATGAATTTTTCTGGAAGAAATAGGCTTAAATATGGCCAGGAATTCATTGGATTTTGAATGGATATGAGTTAGTTATTTAATTTTAAAATTTGAAAAGATTTGAAAATCTGGCAGTTATATGTCGATATATACATAACTGTATGTCGACATACCTTATTTAAAAATTTGAAAATTTTGAATTTTTTGATCTTGTATTAAACTATAATTATCTCTAAAGTTTTTACAATAACTTAAAGATGATTTTGACATAAATAAAACTCCATTCATTACTTAATAGAAAGCAAATACATCCAACTAGTTAAGACATACTAAATACGAGATTCAAAAGCAAACATAAGCAAATACAAGCGAATACATAAAGATAAATTAAACTAGAGAGACTAGTTTCAGATGATGATGAGGAAGGTGAGATTCCAAGCATTCTTCCAATCTTAACTATGAACTTAGTCATTTTTGAAAAGTTCTTCTTAAGCTTCTTTTGGTTGTTGACAATCTTCACTTGATTTTAAACAATCGCCTCATTGGAAATGTGTCTAGTGTTAGTTGGACACTTAATACTTTATAAAGAAGTTTCTTCTTCTTCTTCTTCGACTTCCATTAGCGCTTGTTCTTGTTGCATTCAAGCCTTTTTGGCTTCGAATATCTCATATGGTTGGAAAGTGAGAGGAATTTGCATGAGATGTATGTTTGATGACTCAAACACTTTTGTTGGATCTAGATTAACCCTAGAGGGGGGGTGAATAGGGTTTATCACAGTTTTTAACTGAAATGAAAATACTGACAGGATATTAAAATAATAAACAGATCACAGAGAATATCAGAAACTGAAATGCAGAAAATAAATCACACACAGATATACCCAGCTTCGGCAAAACCCTGCCTACTGCTGCATTTCTAAGGTTTCTACTAGGTGATAGAACAGTTCCCGCATACAAGACCATGTACACTCGCAAACCCCTGCTCCTATTCTAACCCTACGCTCAAAACCGTAGACTGATCGATATCCCCTCGATCAGATTTGCCCTGATTACAATCCCGTAAACAGTAATCCTAGATTTACAGACTCTAGTGGACTGGCAGTCAACTCCTTGACTGATTTCCTAGAATTTTTACAGACCTCTAGAAACTGTTCTGATTGGTTTTTACAACACAAAAAAAAACAACAAAAAACAAAACAAAGGTAAATAAATATAAACCCTTAGGAAATTAAATAAGGGGTCATCCCCTTCTTATCCCTTAAGCAAAGTGGCCGGCCCTTCTCAAATTAGTTCAGCCCGTTCCTCCTTTCTCTGAGAAATAAAAATGGCGGCTAGGGTTTTCTGAAACTTCCCCAAATCGTGACGCAGTTGTTTGATTGTTGAAATTTGGCTCTGGAATTAATCTCTGGTGCTTGAGTTAGATGCTCCTTCGTCGTTCGATTTGGTCCCTCTGTCTAGCGATCGAAAACTGTGAGTAAAAATTGATTTTGAATCTTTGTTGCTCTCGAAATTGTGGTTGATTTTCGATGCCGATGTTTGGTTGGTTTTTCCCCCTCTGTCGATGATGAAATGGTGTGTATAATATAGGGTAGAATTGAAACCCTAAAACTCTGATTTCACCATAAATGATTTGAGCTGATTTTGCACGATTTCCCTTTTCTGATTTAATCACCTCGACTTTTATTGTTGTTGCATGTGAATGCCTCTTTTGAATTCTCGGCTTTAATTGAATTTCCTCGGCATTGAACTGCTCTGATTTGTTTCCATTTTATGTGATTTGCCCTCGATTTGAAAAATGTCCAAATTAAAGCCTTTCGCCATATAAAAACTTGAGTTCAAATCTGGAAATTACTTGTCAAAAATAATTCGTATATATTGCCTAATATTTGTGGGAATTTGAATTGTGGAATATCCTGCCATGTATTACTGCGTTGGATTGTTGTCCAAATCTTGCCGTGTTTGTATTTCATTATGCTGATTTGAAATCGAACCATAAATACTTCCCAAGTTTACTCCTTGCTGGAAAATGTTGAAGTCTTGCCAAGCAATACTTTTTGCATGATTTTCCTTGAATCATTATTTGCATGCATCATCAAAACTTTGATATCTTTGCCAAAAATGGATTTTCTGATTTCTGTAAATAACATCCTTGATTGATGAACTTCCTGAAACATTTAAAATGTTTTCTTACCAAAAACACAGTTTTGTTAATTTAAAAAAAAGATTCATGCTAGAATAGTTTTGCTCCATCATGTACATGAGTTGTAGCACCATGCTTATGCACACCCTTGTTTGTAATTTGAACTGCTGCAATCTTTTTGCACTTGTGACTGCCCCACCATGCATTTGTGTTTGTGACTATACCATGATCATATCTGGTAAGTACTCCATGTATATGTTGCAGCCTTGCACCTTGCTGATCTAAAAAAGAACTTGAACTTGATCTTGCATTTGTGTATTGCTGTTTTGATTAGAAGTCGACACTTGTTCACCTGAAACTTGAGAATGGCCAGACTGGCTCCACCATGTTGCACCATTTCTTGACCATGTTGCTTGCTGTGTGTACTTGCATTTGAACCATCTTTGTGTATTTGTCATAAACATTGAATTAAGCTGCTCTCGACTTGATTGCTGCCATATTTGACCTTGCTGTCATGCTTGATCCATGCACCTTATTGCTTTGTTCTTGTACAAGTATTGATCATTCTAGTTACATTAATATGATCTGCCCATGCATGTGAACTATGTATAGACTGCAGATCACATACTTGAGTCTTATTGCCTATGCAAACCACTTCTTGTTTGCTGAAACTTGACTTTTGACTTGGCTATGATTTGACTATGCAAGCTTGTGTATGAGGAGCTCGACCATGTGTTGATTCTTTGCTTTATGAGATGGCTCGGACATTTTTCAATTTTCTACTTGCACTATTTTGTATTTGAGCTGAATCATGGCTCGACCATTTTGGCTTTCAAAGTTTGACATGTGCACTGAGTTGAGAAGGTCCACGTGGCTACTCCTCAGTTGCTCGCTGATTGGCGAGGCAGTGCACACGTGTATATTTATGCACGTGTGTATATGCAGCCATCCAGTATTATTTTCCCTGTCCCTGCATTGTATATACATACTGTCTACCTTGTGGTATTTACAGTGTATCACTGTGAATATCACAAGCTGTCTAGACACAGATTGATGGTTTTATAAATCAGATCAAGTCATGAAAAATGATGAGAAACACACCAGAAATCTGAGGCAAATAAAATTTTAAAACCAAAATTTATATTTGCATTTATTCTGTTTCATTTCTATTGCAGTGTACTGTGTGTGTGTGTTTCATGTGACAGGTATGAAAACTGGACTGACTGTGAGGATGCTATGAAGATAGAAGACTGAAGACAGAAGACAGAAAACAAAAAACAGTGTGTAAATGTATATATGAAATGTGAATGAATGACTGCGAGACTGTGTTAGAGTTGAGTGAGAACTTGATATGTACTGAAATGTATCGAAATGAAAATTATCAGTGAAGTGTATAAATAGTTGGAGTTGTAAAATTTGTACTGTTTGAATATTGAAATAAAATATTATATTTAAATAAAATACAATGTTAATATTTGAATTTATATACAGTCGTATTTTATTTAAATATAAATATTATATTCCAGTATGTGATGTATAATAACAGTACAATATCAAACACATATAAAATAGTATTTATTTGGTTGTTATCATCAAACAAAAATCATATAATTGTGTATACAACACCGTTATATACAACAACTTTTCTAGGCACAAATTCTTCTCCATGATGATCAACTCTAAAATATTTGAAAATGCTGGTGAGATAAACACCATAGTAGAGAATCATTTTAGATATTTTCCCTTACTTTTCCCGTGTCAACAAACAATTCGAAATACCTCGACTTTGTCAGAACAGGTCCAAGTCAAATAGCAATGATTCGAAGCACTTCTTTTTACATTACACTATTTCGGAAACCCAAGGACTCAATTTTTATCTTTATGACAATTCTATGGGTTTGATCTCTTTTAAGATCATATCAGCCCAATTTATATTATAGCCACCCATAATAGCAAAGAGGACTTTTTGGACTTTGAGAGTTGGGTTGTTAAAATTTCCAGAACGAGGAGTGATGTTATGTTGGAGGAGGAGGTTGATAATTCTTGTTTTTGGACGGAAAAAGTGATTTTTGAAATCCATTTGAGCATCGCTTTCGAATATGTCATGATAGGTCTCTAAATCGGTTTCATCGATAACGAAATCCGAAAAATCCGAGCACGCACTTCTACAATTCAAGATATTGCCTAAGAGTTCGGCATCAAGAACAATTTGCGTATCTTTGACACTACTCCAAAATTGGTCTTCGTTTCCTTCGTAAAATCCGCAATTAAGATTCACATAGAACATCTTAACAAGCTAAGCATAACATACTTCCTCATTATCCCATGAGTTAATTAGACTCAAGACTTTGTTTTGTTGAAAGAGAAATGTAAGATCATAAGAGGGAAAATCGCTAAAGACGACAAAAGCACCTGTGTTAACTTTAGCGTTTGCTAACATAGGTTTCGATAGCTTCTTTGTCATTATGAAGATAACCTTTGATGGTTTTGGTTAACTTCAATTTCTAAGTTGAACTTGAGGAAGCCATTGAATTGATAGTTTTGAAGACTATAGGTACGAAAAATATTGTTTTCAATTGTGAATGAAAGGTAGAGAAAATAGGTGTATATATAGAAATTGAATGGATATGAATTAAATATGCACAATTTTTCAGTAGTCTATGACACCTTTTAAGAACTTTGGAGTTAGTGAAAAGTTGGAGGGAAGTTTGAAAGTTTAAACCTTTGAAATTCAAAATTTAAATTTCAAATTTCTGGTCATATATATCGACATATGTATGTCGACATTTGTAACAATTTTCAAAGGAATTTTGATTTTTTGTGAAATGTGATTTAAAATATCGATTTATATTTCAGGTTTAATGATTTCCTGAAATAACTCTAATCCTAATAAACATCCAAAAATTTATTTTTTAATTTTTTTATTATTATTTTGAATTTTAAATTTGAATTTCAAGTTTAAATTTTAAAGTTTTTAAATTCGATACAAAGCAAACAAACAAAGCAACCATTCAACCAAATAAAATTTAAAAATTAATTAAGGCATATCCGGTTTTTAGATCCTTTTCTTCGAAATTTTCTGAATTCTGAATCGTCGTAAAGCACATATTTGAATTTTCGGTTTGTGGCTCGTCATCACTTGATGATTAATCAGAATCACCTAACATTATTGTGTATGCTTACTTTCTCTTCCTCGACGAATTGTTGTTGTCTGTTTATTGAGTCGATTTATTTGAATATGAACACATTTTCCTTATGTGGCCTGGTTTGTTGCAGTTATAACATCGACTATCATTACTTCTTCAATTTCCTCGGTTATTATTTTAAAAATAATTTTTCCTTCTATATTTCAGAATTTTTTTAAAATGTCTAAATCATAAGGGTTGTTTCATCGTCATCTTCACTACTCGAATCAGAATCATTTACTGTTGCTTTAAGTGCAATGGATTTCTTCTCTGTTAGCCTGTTTTCTTTTCTGTAATTGAACTTCAAAAGACATCAGATTTTCGATTAACTCCTCAATGTTCATTTCACTGACATTATTGGCTTCTCCAATTGCCAAAGTTTTCTGATCCCATTCTGGAGTCAGTGAACTCAATATTTTTCTGACTTGAACTTCTTCAGAATAAGTTTTTCCAAGTACTGTTAACGAATGTACTATCTCTTGAAATTTGCTATACATATCGGAGATAGATTCATTCTTGTTCATTTGAATAACTCAAACTAATTAACTAACATTGATATCTTAGTTTGTTTAACTTTACTAGTACCTTCATGAGTAACTTGAAAAGTTCTCCAAATTTCATAAGCAATTTTACATATAGACACTCTATTAAGCTCATTCCTATCTAATGAACAAAATAACATATTCAAGACTTTAGAATTACTTTGTGCAGCAGTCTTTTGTTCATTTGTCCATTGTACAAAAGCAGTTGTGGGTTCAACAAACTCATTTTGTGTACTATTCTATGTGTCTAATCCTACTGATTGTAAATATATTTTCATTCTACATGCCTAATATGAACAATTACTACCATTAAACAATGGTGGTATAACAATGGACTGACCCTCTATAAAAGAACTATTATTACTACCAGTGTTGGTTGCCATTACCACTATTTTCAAAAATCAGATTATGAACTTTTTGAAAGACATTGCTCTGATACCAATTGTTAGGGATTGCGGAATGGATCGTTAAGGCAAAACTAACACTAGAAGAGGGTGAATAGTGTTTTTGAAAAATTAAACAAAATCTAAAAACTTATATGATCTATTGTATGAATCAAACACCACAAAAACAATCACAGACACAACATCAAACAAAAATAAAATGCAGAAAAGGAAAGAACACACCTGATTTTATACTGGTTCAGAACTGTTCCTACGTCCAGTCTCACGCAACGCTGGATTGCACAGAGTTTTATTACAATATCAATATCCAATTACAATCCTATCCTTGATTTCACGGCTACAAGGGATATCACCGATTCCACACACACTTGATCAAGTATACTCTCCTTCATTTCACGGCTACAAGGGATACCACCGACCCCGACCTCCTTGATTTCACAGCTATGAGGTTCACACCGATTACATACACTTCCCAAATGATTACAATAGCCCTATAACTCTTCAATATAGCACTTTGATCCAAAGACTAATGAGTAGAGAGTGAGAAGAGAAAAAGTTTCAAAAAGAGTTTCCTATGTTCTTATGGAAAAATATTGGCGTATCTAAATTGATATTGTCAATGGCAACATCCTAAATTTGATAGTGATCTCATAAAGAGTTTCAACCTAAATTTAATCCATGTAAGTTGCACTTATAACTATAGTGGAAACTTTTTGAATTTCCCATATACTAGGAGGAAATTGATTGAAGCTCTATTGGAAATATCAAAGTCTATGCAGAAGAATATTATTTTGGGCAAGAACCATGTAGTTTTTATATCCAACATTGGTCAAGAAAACATTTTTTTAATGGTCCTTCTCTGGTAGTTACAAAAACTAAAGAAATAAAACATAATGATCATATTCTATCGTACATGTGGAAAGCATGTTTTTGCAATTTAGGTCAAATAAATAGTTTTCAAAGACTTGGCAATTAGTTAAACATTTGTATCTCGAGACAATTCAAAGTGACCATTAATTTATATATAAGGAACCGCATTAGTTTTTTTTAAAAAAAAACCCGAGTATTTCTTATAATTAAATATAAGGAACTGTATTATTTTTATATAAAAGTAACCATTTGTATCTTAAGACAATTCAAAGTAAAGATTTGTATCTCAGGGAAAATTTGTAATAAATATAGGCAGAATTGTATAATATTTAGGTCTGATTCAAAATCTTATAATTAATATGATGATTTTCATATATGATCTTTTTTATCTAAATTGTATAATTGATTGTTGTAATTGACATGGCGTAGAGTATTTCTCCTTGGTCCAATGTTGCCATGGCAATGCAGAAGGCTAATCACATGACTTGTGAGTTCTATTTTGTGATCAATTCTTGCCTAGTGTAACATTTTTCTTCTATGGATATTAAACTTATGTTTTCTGGTTTTGAACTTCAAATTAGGCATGGAGGTGGGTCATTAGGAACAACAATTCTAAAATGCATGTTTGTAATTTTATGTACGTAGGGAATATTATTGTTTGAATGTGGTGGTGGATGATTCAATTTCAGCTATGTGCCTGGTTGCTTTATCATTGTCTAAGCATGTTTTTAGTTTTTGTTCCACTCAGTTAACACACCGTTTGGATTCATGTGGCAGTGGATTCAGAAGCTTTCTTGTGGAAGCCGAATTACGAGATGAGCACCATTGGAGGAGCTGTTTGATCAACCATGGTCTGACCTAGAGATTTTGTTGTCTTCGACTATAGTGTACTCCCGTACAGTATGCAATCTTTTATGGATAAAACTTTTATCTTTCAAATGTAGTTTTTGTGTTGTATCGATGTATATATATTTTGGAATGACTACTTTTTTATAACGGTTTAGTTGGTGATGTAAATGACTACTTTAGACTATTTTATTGGGTATGTATCGTATTTTGTTCGAATAGTATGATTATTAAAATATATGAATGAATCAGATTTAGTTATATTTGTTGCATTGATAAATGAATTATATTATTATTGATATGTGAATAATTGGTGCACGCATTACTTTTTGGATTTTAAAATGTAATTGTCAATTATAGTTGTAATAAGTGTATTACAACTGTCAGAAATGGTTGTAAATATTACGAAATCACAACGGTGCGCAGCAGTAGTAACACGATATACGAAGACAGTAGTAACATGCTATAGAAAATTAAAATTAGAAAAATATAAACAAATTTAGATTTTACTCTACTTCATTAAAAAAATTTAATTGATTTTTTTCAGTTAGAAATTTTGGAGAAGATAGAATAAATTGATTCGATTGTGGTTATTTTTTACTTTTTTAATAAATTGATTTGAAATATGTCATTTTTATACTCAAATTTTATAGAAGACGGGAACATTTGCTATAAAAAATGAATAGTAGGAAAGTAGGAACAAATTTAGATTTTTCTCTATTTCATTAAAAAAATTAACTTTTTTTGATTGGAAATTTTGGAAAAGATAGAATAAACTAATTTTATTGTGTCTTTTTTATTTTCTTTCAATAAATTGATTTGAAATATGTTATACATTTTTTTATTCAATTTTTATAGAAGAACAGAAAATGCGCTATTTGCTATAAAAAATGAATAGCAGGAAAGTAGGAACAAATTCAAATTTTTCTTTTCTTCATTAAATATATATATATTTATATTTTTGAAGTTCGAAATTTTAGAGAAGATTGAATAAACTAATTTGATTGTGGATTTTCTTTTTGTTCAATAAATTGATTTGAAAATTGTTATACCTATTATTACTCAAATTTTAATATATATATATATATATATATATATATATATATATATATATGTACGTACGTACGTATGTATGTATGTATTATACACACACACACGCGCACACACACACACACATATATATACACACACACACACACACACACACACCCCCCGCTGTAATTATGCTAGCGAATTGAAGGAAATAGGCTAGTTGCAATTTACATATTATTGAATACATCGCCTACTCGGATTTTGATGTTATCGACATCTTAATTGTAGATATATGAAATGCTAGTATATATATAATGGTATAAAGGACACGACAGATGATTTCTAGTTGTTGAAGCTATTCAAGTCTTGTATGTACAATTTTTTTAATTTGAACAAATGTTTTGGAACTTTTTTCCATTATAACCATGTTATTTTCATTTGTCTTATCTGTATGTTCCAATGTTAGCTTGTAGTAATATTGAGATTTTGAAAAATGATTAATGTTGGTTTTAAATATAAATCCCGTTCAATATCATTGTGTATATTTTACAACATGGGGCATCATAAATCGCACTGGACATTCTAAATGTGAGAACCCGTTCTGCTTGTACTATTATATTACTTTGCTTAACAAAAGTACCAAAAATTGACGTAGCAAATAAGCTTATATTTATCCAGATGTCAGTGGTGCCACTGACAACTAAAAAGCAATTCAACCTTTGTGACATCTTATACAAATCTAAATTTAAAGTCATTAGAAACGAACTCATCATTTCCGCTATTCAACATAAATGCAATTAACCAATCTCATATTGATATTTTTACCATTTTAAAGTCGTGGTTATCAAACACAATTAACGTTACCTTCCAGTGTTATGTATGATATTTTTACCATTTTATGAATGGTAACCAATCTCATATTGATGAAGTAGTTTTAATATACAACTAATGAGAGTCAACGTCCAACAATTTGGAACAGTAACCTACAAAAACATTCTTCTGGATGAACCATCTTTCAAATTGTAGAACCATTCAATCTTAATTACTTCATTGCCATCAGCTTAATTTTCCAACAATACTCGAAAATATATGATTTTATTAATTTTCCTTCTTTTCATTACCTTAACTATTGATTACATGTACCAAAATCAGTTTAAATTGCAACATGAATTGGTCTAGAACAGAAGAACATCTGCACTTAAAAAAAATATGAAAATCTTACTTTGTTTTACAACAATACCGAAAATATTAATTGACTGGTGCGGTTAACCTACCGCGTTGTAGGCATAATCAAATGGACATACATACATATATATGCTTGCATTCATATGAAAGAAGCGAATTTCGGATGGTGGTTTATTATTATTATTATTATTATTTTTTGTGAAAAAGAACAGCTGTGGGAATTTCTTTATGTATTGAATCAAAATTAAAAACTGACACAATTAAAGTTCCTTTCAGTGTTATGTATGATATTATTTTTACCGTTTTATGAATTGTAACCAATCTTATATTAATGAACTAGTTTTGATATACAATTAATGAGAGTAAACGTCTAACAATTTGGAATAATAACTTACAGAAACAATCCTCTGGATTAAGACGAAAATATATGGTTTTATAAATTACTTCACTGTCATAAGCTTAACTACTTCACTGTAGAACCATCTTTCAAATTGTAGAACCATTTAATCTTAATTAATTACAGCACTGTCATAAGCTTAATTTTCCAAAAATACTCGAAAATATATACGGTTTTATTAATTTTCCATCTTTTCATTACTTCAACTGCGGATTACAGGTAGCAAAATCAGTTTAAATTGCAACATGAATTGGTCCAAAACAGAAGAACATCTGCACTTAAAAAAAAACATGAAAATATTACTTTAAAATATGACTACATAATCAATTCTGTAAAACCCAACTGAAAAGCTTCTTACTAAAACCCATCACGTCGCAAACCTGCCGATCATCAGTGCAAACTTCGTCGTCGTTTATGACAGTACCCACCAACTTTTTACCCTTCGCAGCTTCATTCATTTTCTTCCAACTTCTCTTCTCCAGGTTACCTTCGAATTCATCAAGAATCAAATGAATGATACGTCTGTTAGGCGAAGAATCCCAGCGTTCCCAAAAGCTTTTATAACATTCGAAGCAAGAGCAATCCAAGTTGACATGATGATTTTTATCGGGTTTTCCGTTTTTGGGTTCTCCATAATCAAGGAGGTAGGAAAGAACTTCTTGCTCTTGAGTAGTGGCGTTGGAAGACGTGAAACGTAAACTGAAGACAACGACAAGGAAGATGACGATGAAGAAGAAAGGAGAGGGGAAGGATGGTTTTTTTTTTTAACTCATTCGCTTTTTAGGGGTTTTGGATTGAAAAATTAGCAGAGCTTTTTTTTAGGGTTTTTCGGAAGGTTTTAATGGGGCTTGGTGAACAAGGTGAAGCTGTTGCTCACGAAAAAGGTTCCGGTGAGGATGTGTTTGGTGTGAAATACAGCCGCTTTTACTTCCTATATATAGGCGTTCGATGCCATGTTATTAAAGGAAAGTAATTATAACCTATGTTATTAATGGAAAGTAATAAATGTCTGAATAATTCCCTTTTTAAGTGTCCAAAATAAATCATTTCTTTTAACATATTTACTTAGAGTTATAGAACAAAAGCAGAACTATTTAATAAATAAATAATTTAGATATGTTAATTTCAAACATGATATTTTATTTATTTATTTTTTGAAATACGTCAACATTCGATTCAATAATACAAAACTATAGAAATTGTCATATATTTGAGAAGCAACATGGGTTTCTATAACCAATAATTTTAGTATTTGAATTGAAAACATACATTTTCCATTAATTATATGTTTTTTCTTCGCTATTTTATTATGTATATGTTTACTCTCTGCTATTTCATTATAGTTATTATGCTTGAACCATTAAACAAAACTTGTATTTAAAATCTTCGTTTATTTTGCTATAAAAGAATAATATCTTGTTTTAAAATTAAATGTCAATTAAACTTTTGAAGAAGTTGCGCATAACATTTACAAGTTAGTATGTTTTTGACTACAGAACGATTTTAAGTGGTTCGAATGAAATTCATCTAACATTTACAAAGTTAAATATTAAAGTTCTTCAACAATCAACGTATTTTGGTAGGCCAAGTTTTAATATACAAATTTATTTTGCACTTTTAAAATAAAAAATCACCTTGACGTAATGACACACAGTGTGATCCTGTAACACCCCACCTCCGCTAGGGTCACTCACAAAGGGAATGCACTAGTTTTGGAGGGGTATTATCGAGATAACATCACAGAATTATCACAAGACAGAACATAAATAAATAATTAAGTAAGCAGCGGAAGAGTTTTTGAGCAAAACAGAACTTCATTTTATTCCAAAATAAAACATGTCTCTTACAACATTTCAGATAACCTTACAACTGTCATGTAATAATAGCCAAAGAAGCAATGACTTAAAAACAGAAAAACAGCTTATTCCCCAAGTGCAGTAAAAAGAAGCAGCCATAGCAAACCGTACATGATGAGCTAAAGCAAGTGATATCCAGGCTAAGAGCTAATGTTTCCTCCCTGAGAACCTGGGGGGGGGGGGGGACGAAAGAAAAAGAGGCGAAAGGAAAAGGGTCAGTCATAAAGACTGAGTAAGTTCTAGTGACTTTCAGTGTAAAGACGGTTAAAACATCATGTCATGTATGAACTGGAACTAAACTTGAGAATGGTGTCAAGGTGGACAAGATAGACTAAGGTGATCATGATAAGTCAAGACAAGTCAAATAAAGCAACACATTTTCAAGATTCGTTGCATCGACCGTACTAGTATACTAAGCCCATGTCACTAGTTAATCCCGAAATAAATCCCACAGCCCAATATCATGAAATGACCCTGAAACGGGGTCTGACCCAAGTACGGGGTCCTACAGAGCGATTATCTAGTCGATCGGCTCCTCACAAGTTCTAGCTCGTCAAGTGTCCGTGTCATACGGCTAATCACGAATGTAGTCACCTGTGCTGGGTCCACCTTCAGGTGTATCAGCCCTAGGGTGTCAACCCCTGACATGATTCAAGATGCACAGATAAATCTACGGATACCCAGTGTCTGCCCCGGATACGTGCACGATCGTAGTCCACCGAACCTACACTGGCGTACCCCACTGCCGTCGTTCACCTCTTACAATCAGCCCAGTAATCGTGCCCCACCCGGCCTAACCCCAGGGTACCTTGATACATCTAGAGGGTTACTGCTGAAAGGGGTCGTGTCTAGGGTTTCGCCTAATAGATTAGGTCATGTAATTCATGACCTAACCCGCCTAACAGATTAAGTCATGTAATTCGTGACTTAATCCTTTTCCAGTCTAGTCATGTCTAGATGGTTAAGTATGTCATTTCAGTTCACGACTTAACCCGCCTACGTGTCATGTCAAGTTGGCTAAGTGTTGTCGTTTTCAAGTTCATGACTTAGCCCTACAAATCGTGTTCAAGTTGGTTAAGTTGTCTTTTCATGTTCATGACTTAACCCTAATTGGCATTAATTGATTCGTTAATGCACCGAACCACTCACATTGGATCCTATTGTTCGTAGCCACTGGATTTGCTGGGCGGTTCCGGGCAGGTTTACGCTACGAACTCAACCCAACCTCGGGTTTCAAGCGCGATGTGACCAACTACCCATATTGGATCCTATTGTTTGTAGCAACTGGATTTGCCGGGCGGTTCCGGGCAGATTTACACTACAAACTCAACCCAACCTCGAGTTGGCCACTTTCTTGTTTTCTAAAGTCATGCCCATGTTCTTATCAGATTTTGCTTTTTCCACATCATGTTCATATGTCAACTTCGTGCCCAACTAAGGCATGTTTAAAGTCAAGTTATGGCATGTTCAAGTCAGGTTTTCGTGCCATATTTCATGTTCTACTTATGCCAAATTTCACAGTTTATGCTTATAATTAATTCAAGTTTTGCCTATTCTACCCAATCGTATCCACAACGTATATAAACGTACTTCGTTCACAAGCATAAACAATTCAAGAGATAAAGGGGAATAACACCAAACATGTGATAGGCATATGTGACAATTTCAACATCACATGCATAATAAATAGGCTATAACATATCACATGGTTTCAATACTAGTATGATGATAACTTGGCATAGTAATGATTCCAGCTTAATTTAACATGATGATTTTCAACTTTACATCATAGGCATAATAATCATTGCGGGCATAATAATAATTTTATTACAAACATGAAACATTAAAGGCATAGTAATCCTAATAGGCATAGTGGATTCCAATTTAGCATTTTTAACATAATAATTCTCATAAACATAATGATTCCAATTTATCATAATGATTCTCATCTAACATTATAAACATAATGGTTCCAACTTAGCATTTTTAACATAATGATTCTCAACTAACATTATAGGCATAATGATTCCAATTTAGCATTTTTAACATAATGATTCTCAACTAACATTATAAACATAATGGTTCCAATTTAGCATTTTTAACATAATGATTCTCAACTAACATTATAGACATAATGATTTCAATTTAGTGTTTTTAACACAATGATTCTCAACTAACATTATAGACATAATGATTCCAATTTAGCGTTTTTAACATATCTAACGTTATAAACATAATAATTCCAACTTTTCATCTTAACCTAGCAATACCCAATTTTTCATTAATCATGATGGGTATATTAACATCACAGGCATAATTCCATCAATAGTCATAGCCATGGTTTAATTAGCATCATAGGCATGGTTTAATCAACATAAAGATTTCAATAAACATAGATGGACATGTATTAGTTCAACTTGCCAAACAATTAAGCCCAAGTGATTCATAACAACATCAAAATCATGACAAGTTCAACTTGCAACGTTGCCATAGCAATATCCCCAAATTATAATTCAAAGATAAACAATATAAACAACGGATTAACAATAGTTCCTAAATCCGGTTTCAATTCATGGCATGTCCATATTGTTTTAGCGTTTTTGCCTAAAAAGTAACATAGAACTTACAATATGAAGCAAATAATCCAAATAAAAATCCCAAATCAATTAGTCCCAAATTCGTTGTCTAAAGCGTCGTAATTGTTGTAGCTTCTAGTTGTAGCCTTCAAGAATTGTCCTCCATCTTCTATAATTTTATTCTTTGTATTTTTAATTCAGAGCTCTAGGTTTAATGGCGGCGGCCTGAGGCTAAAATGAAATAGTATGATTTAGGCTAGGTCTAGGTGTTATTTTATAGGTGAATAGGGTGATTTAGAGCCTTCAGATCAGTCCAGAAGTCATCAGAATCGCACAGCTCGAATACACATCATCTAGCCACTCAAAAGAAGACACGTCACCTCAGAACACTCCAGAATTCGGTGCTGGATTTGTACGGGCGCACTTGGAAGGTGCGCCAGTGTATTTTTGTACTGGAGCACTTCACAAGTGCACCAGTGTACTCTAGACTGTTTTCGGTTTTTCTACCAAACTTCGTTCGTCCATATCTTCTTCATACGGTATCCGATTTTCGAAAACTCGGACTCTATTTCGCGTATTTTTCCGAGACGAACGCAATGTCGTAACCCATTTCCCTTGATTTCATCATTTATAATTAATTATACTTTAATTCGTGAATCTCATTGTTATAGAATACACGGGGTGTTACATTCTCCCCTACTTAAAAGGATTTCGTCCCCGAAATCTTCAAGTTCAGGAAGAATGTATATCCTAACTTCCAAACATCCATCTACTCATCCATCAAACACGAGCATCCATTGTCCTTAAAAGACTTCTAATGCTTCATGATCATATGCGAAGAGTGTGTGTATATGTTCCTTAGCTAATGCTAATGATCAGGCCTGATTGATCTTCTAAATGCAAAATATGTTTAGTGAAATGAATCCAATATGTATGCAAATTTTTTTCCTATTATAATTCATAATTTCTACATGAGTGCTCGAACATTCAATCATATGCAACAACCAAATGATAGCACAACCAAGTTTCCAAAATAAACACTCATGCATATGCAACATGAAAATGTGTCTGAGCCGATCTAGTGCCTAATGTGTATTCATGCATCCACGAGCAACCACTTGCGACCACTTGCAACCATTTCGCAATCATAACATGTTTCAATTATATGTTTACATCCAAAAAGATTCTAACTATGGTTCTCAAGATAGGATCGAGGAGAGAAATAAGATAAGACAAAGCATCTAGAATAAGTTAACGATGTACCGCCAGAAGGTCCGGTCTGCTTCTCAGGGCAGTCTTTGCTGATGTGTCCAATCTTCCCACAATGAAAACATTCACCTTGCTTTCTCTTCCTCTTTCTACAATCCTTGGCTATGTACCCTTCCGTACCACAGTAATTGCATTTCCTTTTATCACGTGAGTTGTTGTTCTTACCTCCTTTCTCGGAGCCTACCTTCTTATTCTGAGAATCGTTGGGCTTGACCTCTTTCTTCCCTTGAGAGTTTTCTGCCTCTGTCTCCTTCTTGCCCTTATCTTCTTCGTTCAGCAATGCCATCTGCACTAACCTTTCATACGTAGCTCCCATGGGTATATGGGTCATGGCCGAACTGTGTAATGGCTCATTCAAACCTTTGACAAAGCGGAGAGCCTTCTTGTGCGGGGTCTTGACTAGGTCCAGTCCGAACCTAGCCAGCTCATCGAATTGATTAACATACTCTTTGACTGTCATATTCCCTTGCTTAAGAAATAAGAATTTTTCCAACTGAAGACTCCTTTCAGCTTCTGAGAGAAATTTAGCCTCAAACCTTGCCCTAAAGTCCTCCCATGTTTCCACTGGTCTTTCTGCATTAGTGACTTCCCACCAGTAGGAAGCCTCGCCCTTTAGTAGCCACACTACCAGTTGTACATTCTGCCTATCTTCTACCTCAAAGATGACGAATAAGTCCTTGGTTTCCTTTAACCAATTCCTAGCTGCCACGAAGGACTCAGTTCCATGAAAGTCCTTTCCTCCCATAGCCTTAAAATCTTTACATATCTTAGCAAAAATGTTTCCCGCGGAGGAGGTGGAGGAAGAGGTGCTGCTGCAGCTGGATGATTTCCGGCAGCTGGGGGAGGAGAAACGGTAGGACCTGGCTGGGTGGCCCTTGCTTCTAAGAATCGTCTAAACCAACCAGGTATTGGTAAACCCTCTGGCAAGTTAAGTTCTTCGGACTTGCTGAAACAAGAAGGATAGATTCAAAACGAAGGATAAGAGATAACACCTACGGCTTTGGGGGACTTTGCCTTTTTAAAATAAAATAATATTTTATCTCTTAAAAATGCTTCTTTAAATTTTCCTTTGAAAATAAATTTTCGAAACTTTTATCTTATCTGGAAAACCTATGCTCTGATACCAAGTGTAACACCCCACCTCCGCTAGGGTCACTCACAAAGGGAATGCACTAGTTTTGGAGGGGTATTATCGAGATAACATCACAGAATTATCACAAGACAGAACATAAATAAATAATTAAGTAAGCAGCGAAAGAGTTTTTGAGCAAAACAGAACTTCATTTTATTCCAAAATAAAGCATGTCTCTTACAACATTTCAGATAACCTTACAACTGTCTTGTAATAATAGCCAAAGAAGCAATGACTTAAAAACAGAAAAACAGCTTATTCCCCAAGTGCAGTAAAAAGAAGCAGCCATAGAAAACCGTACATGATGAGCCAAAGCAAGTGATATCCAGGTTAAGAGCTAATGTTTCCTCCCTGAGAACCTGGGGGGGGGGGGATGAAAGAAAAAGAGGCGAAAGGAAAAGGGTCAGTCATAAAGACTGAGTAAGTTCTAGTGACTTTCAGTGTAAAGACGGTTAAAACATCATGTCATGTATGAACTGGAACTAAACTTGAGAATGGTGTCAAGGTGGAAAAGATAGACTAAGGTGATCATGATAAGTCAACACAAGTCAAATAAAGCAACACATGTTCAAGATTCGTTGCATCGACCGTACTAGTATACTAAGCCCATGTCACTAGTTAATCCCGAAATAAATCCCACAGCCCAATATCATGAAATGACCCTGAAACGGGGTCTGACCCAAGTACGGGGTCCTACGGAGCGATTATCTAGTCGATCGGCTCCTTACAAGTTCTAGCTCGTCAAATGTCCATGTCATACGGCTAATCACGAATGTAGTCACCTGTGCTGGGTCCACCTTCGGGTGTATCAGCCCTAGGGTGTCAACCCCTGACATGATTCAAGATGCACAGATAAATCTACGGATACCCAGTGTCTGCCCTGGATACGTGCACGATCGTAGTCCGCCGAACCTACACTGGCGTACCCCACTGCCGTCGTTCACCTCTTACAATCAGCCCAGTAATCGTGCCCCACCCGGCCTAGCCCAGGGTACCTTGATACACCTAGAGGGTTACTGCTGGAAGGGGTCGTGTCTAGGGTTTCGCATAATAGATTAGGTCATGTAATTCGTCACCTAACCCGCGTAACAGATTAAGTCATGTAATTCGTGACTTAATCCTTTTCCAGTCTAGTCATGTCAAGATGGTTAAGTATGTCATTTCAGTTCACGACTTAACCCGCCTACGTGTCATGTCAAGTTGGCTAAGTGTTGTCGTTTTCAAGTTCATGACTTAGCCCTACAAATCGTGTTCAAGTTGGTTAAGTTGTCTTTTCATGTTCATGACTTAACCCTAATTGGCATTAATTGATTCGTTAATGCACCGAACCACTCACATTGGATCCTATTGTTCGTAGCCACTTGATTTGCCGGGCGGTTCCGGGCAGGTTTACACTACGAACTCAACCCAACCTCGGGTTTCAAGCGCGATGTGACCAACTACCCACATTGGATCCAATTGTTTGTAGCAACTGGATTTGCCGAGCGGTTCCGGGCAGATTTACACTACAAACTCAACCCAACCTCGAGTTGGCCACTTTCTTGTTTTCTAAAGTCATGCCCATGTTCTTATCAGATTTTGCTTTTTCCACATCATGTTCATATGTCAACTTCGTGCCCAACTAAGGCATGTTTAAAGTCAAGTTATGGCATGTTCAAGTCAGGTTTTCGTGCCATATTTCATGTTCTACTTATGCCAAATTTCACAATTTATGCTTATAATTAATTCAAGTTTTGCCTATTCTACCCAATCGTATCCCCAACGTATATAAACGTACTTCGTTCACAAGCATAAACAATTCAAGAGATAAAGGGGAATAACACCAAACATGTGATAGGCATATGTGACAATTCCAACATCACTTGCATAATAAACAGGCTATAACATATCACATGGTTTCATTACTAGTATGATGATAACTTGGCATAGTAATGATTCCAACTTAATTTAACATGATGATTTTCAACTTTACATCATAGGCATAATAATCATTGCGGGCATAATTATAATTTTATTACAAACATGAAACATTAAAGGCATAGTAATCCTAATAGGCATAGTGGATTCCAATTTAGCATTTTTAACATAATAATTCTCATAAACATAATGATTCCAAATTATCATAATGATTCTCATCTAACATTATAAACATAATGGTTCCAACTTAGCATTTTTAACATAATGATTCTCAACTAACATTATAGACATAATGATTCCAATTTAGCGTTTTTAACATAATGATTCTCAACTAACATTATAAACATAATGGTTCCAATTTAGCATTTTTAACATAATGATTCTCAACTAACATTATAGACATAATGATTTCAATTTAGTGTTTTTAACATAATGATTCTCAACTAACATTATAGACATAATGATTCCAATTTAGCGTTTTTAACATATCTAACGTTATAAACATAATAATTCCAACTTTTCATCTTAACCTAGCAATACCCAATTTTTCATTAATCATGATGGGTATATTAACATCACAGGCATAATTCCATCAATAGTCATAGCCATGGTTTAATTAGCATCATAGGCATGGTTTAATCAACATAAAGATTTCAATAAACATAGATGGACATGTATTAGTCCAACTTGCCAAACAATTAAGCCCAAGTGATTCATAACAACATCAAAATCATGACAAGTTCAACTTGCAACGTTGCCATAGCAATATCCCCAAATTATAATTCAAAGATAAACAATATAAACAATGGATTAACAATAGTTCCTAAATCCGGTTTCAATTTATGGCATGTCCATATTGTTTTAGCGTTTTTGCCTAAAAAGTAACATAGAACTTACAATATGAAGTAAATAATCCAAATAAAAATCCCAAATCAATTAGTCCCAAATTCATTGTCTAAAGCGTCGTAGTTGTTGTAGCTTCTAGTTGTAGCCTTCAAGAATCGTCCTCCATCTTCTATAATTTTATTCTTTGCATTTTTAATTCAGAGCTCTAGGTTTAATGGCGGCGGCCTGAGGCTAAAATGAAATAGTATGATTTAGGCTAGGTCTAGGTGTTATTTTATAGGTGAATAGGGTGATTTAGAGCCTTCAGATCAGTCCAAAAGTCATCAGAATCGCACAGCTCGAATACACATCATCTAGCCACTCAAAAGAAGACACGTCACCTCAGAACACTCCAGAATTCGGTGCTGGATTTGTACGGGCGCACTTGGCAGGTGCGCCAGTGTATTTTTGTACTGGCGCACTTCACAAGTGCGCCCGTGTATTCTGGACTGTTTTCGGTTTTTCTACCTAACTTCGTTCGTCCATATCTTCTTTATACGTTATCCGATTTTCGAAAACTCGGACTCTATTTCGCGTATTTTTCCGAGACGAACGCAATGGCATAACCCATTTCCCTTGATTTCATCATTTATAATTAATTATACTTTAATTCGTGAATCTCATTGTTATAGAATACACGGGGTGTTACAGATCCTGAATTGAAAGATTCGTTTCTAATTGCATGAATACTTCAAATTTACGTTTGACGAAAAGTAAAATTGTTTTCGTAAATTAACCAAGCATCTTCATTAATTAATGTGTAAACAGTAAGTAACATAACTAAAATAAGATTATAACAAACATTATGCAAAAAAATGATATGGAAACTATAATACTAAAATAATAAAATTTTCATTTGTCATAACAATTATTATTAATATAACAACAACATATGCTGAAAACAAAATACACATTGTAAAAATAAAAAATTAGATAGGAATTAGTTATATTTTTATCATAAAATTATTAGTGCAAGTATTCAGTTCGGTTCGGTCTAATACGGTTGGGTCACAGTTCAAGCCGCCACTGAACTGAATCATTGTGGATTAGTTTGATATGTTTGGGTATTTGCTTTAGAGAAAATATTCCATTTGGTTTTTACTCACTGTTTTTATGGTTCGTTCTGGACTGTTTTTGTATTGCTGCGCAGTTCACTTCTAGTCCTAATTTATTTATCTATAAAAGAATATCTTATTTTAAAATTAAATGTCAATTCAATTTTTGAAGAAGTTGCGCTTAGTTAACATTTACAAGTTAGCCTTGATTTGACTACAGAACAAGAAGTTTGAAGGAAATGCATCTAACCTTTGGATAGTTAATATTAAAGTTCTTCACCATTTAATGTATTTTGGTAGGCGAAGTTTTAATATACAGATTCGGTTTTTCGTATTTTCGTGATATTAAAATTTAATGTAGGTAATGATAATGAAACAAATTTATGTTGCTCTTTTAAAAAAAATCACAATGACGTAAGGACTGGTTAAATAACATTTAACTTTAGACAAGATGGTACAATATTTTCATATAAAAAAGATGGAAAAAACCATACAATTTAGGGGATAAACTTTATTTTATGGATGCAAAACTTTTCTAACAAAAAATACACACCTCTTGCTTTTAAACTAAGATATCTCTTTCTAAAAATATAATTATTTTCTGAACACTTGTATTTTTCAAATATGTTAAATTACCTACATATGTGGATTGTTGTACATCATTAGATATCCACGAAATTAGATTCGAATATGGGATATGCTTATCGGATATGTATACATGTACAATGCTACAAGACTCATTTGGCATTTGTTGACATACCAATTCCCAAGGAAAATAACAAATATAGACATGAAAGATAATAAACTGAATCTATAAAATTTGGTAATTTTGTTTCTGATCATATTAACCAACATTGTCACTTGATTAAAAGAGTGTGTATGTAAAACTAATAATTAAAAACATTTCATATTTTTACCATTGATCGTTAAGCAAAGGGTAGATGGTTAAAATAACTTCGAAACAGCACTAGGAACCATGTGTCATACCAAAGGAGGTGGCATGTTTTGCACATGGAGGTTGCATGACCCTTACCCTTCAAATAGGGTCGTGGTCATAACATAGAGAAAGAAAACAACATTTCATTTTACAATGCATCAAAACATTACTTCAGTCTAAGCTTATGAGGCCAACAACCCCAATCTGTTAAATCAAAATGCATCAATCCTCCTCCTATTGAAAACCGTGAAGCTAAAGTGATTATGTTTGCAATCTTAGATGTTGAACCGTGCAAGTTAAGTCAAAATAGATGATTGTTTAATTTAGCTTATAATATGCATTTTTGTAGATGAATTTGGATTGTAAAGTTGAGCCTTACAGTTGAATTAAACTGTTGACAAAGATGTATTCAATTTATTGAAATTAGGATGGTCAATGGATACCAGAAAAATCCAAAATCCGTCAGGATCAGCATCCGAAAAGCGGATAAATATTCGATATTCGTATGAACAGATGCGGATATAGGCGCATCCGCATCCAAAATTATCCATCTGTTTTTTCATGATTATAACTAAAATTGTAATTATTTTAGCATGATGAAATACACTAGTTTATTATTCAATTAAGTTGAAAATCTATATTATACATATTAAGTGGATAATAATTACTCAATTGTATATTCAATATTACAACTTAAGATATATTAATCAATTGTATATTCGATTAAATTTACTTTAGTACTCCACAACATGGATTACTTTAGTTCTCCATAACAAGGATTTATACTCTTTCAGCACTTTACGGTTTTACTGTATCATATTATTTTTCCTAAAAATAGTGTGTGTGTGTGTGTGTATACCCATAGTTACACGTAAAGCTCTCCATCCCTACAACATCGCTTCAGCTCCACCAAACCGCGAGCAACCCATCTTCCCATTTTTCACTCAACCACTGAGCTTTCCCATTCCCCCTTACTCACGACCTCCTCCTCCAGGCACCACCGCCGCCCCTCTGACGAACATCCGTCGCACCACCCTCTGCCACTCTCTTCTTTTCCCCGGAGAAAAAACCTGCAGTTGCCTTTAAAGAACCCATTCGGCCTCTCCTCTTTAATTGCTCGACTCTCCCATACAACCTCCTCCACCTCGCTGTCCCCTCACCATCCCAGTTCCAACCACTCACCACCACCGTAACAACCCCACTCCGTCTTGCATCTCCTCCCCGCATGACCACTTCTTCCTCTCCCCAATCTAAAATCAGTCGCAACCTTTAGAACAACATGCAAGAACCATCCCGACCACCAATTCTCTCTCCTCTTCTAGTATACGAAGGCAAGGCCAGAGCTACCCGACAGCCTAATCCACCCAACACCTCTCCGCAGACTCCGCTGCAAATTCACACACTTCCTCTCTCTCCTTAAAGTCGTTCGGATCTCTTATTTTGCTCGCAGCCTCCCCTTTGGTGTTGAAAAGTAGAAATAAACCTTTGCTGGAGTGTGTGTGTGTATATATATATATATATTTATATTTGTATTTGTATACACATGTGAGTTAGCGGAAAGGAAGTGTGTACGTGATGGTAGCGACATTCGCAAAGATTTGTACGCAATCATCCAAAGTTGTTTGCGTTTTATACGGGTCTTGACGGTGAAAGATTTAGAGGCATGAAGGTGGGAACTCTAATTTAATTATTTTAAATTTAGTAGAAGTAATTAGTTTTAATTAATTTATGATTATAACGAGTTGATGATAATTGGTTGTTATTGAATGTTTGTGGTTATATGTGATGTTTAATGAATGTCCATCTAGTTAGAATAGACTAGACAAATAAACATTATTGATCATAACGCTTTGCGCATAGTGAAATTGGTTGTTGAAAATTAGTTGTGTTTACGATGAATGACTTCGTGCTTGTATGGCTGATTATTGATTTGTTTATAGTTGTACAACACACACCGTTGTGGAATTGTGTGGATAATCGATTGAGATCTCCTTGCCATGCAAATAACGATTTTACTATTAATTTAATGATTTAAAATTTTGAATTTGTTTGAAAATCCTAAATAATCAAACAATGTTCGTGGAAAGCAACAGTTTTGGAAGAAAACTGTTTTGAATTTTGGAAGGAATTGGGATTTTGAATTATGTACACTAATAATGGATTTTATGCAAACGGTTGATTTCATGACAATAATCGAACGAGTTTTAAGGAATTATTATTCAGTTTATTTTGAAATGAAGATTCGAAAATTTAAAATGATGAATTGAAATAATTGTTTAGACTAAATGGAGATATAAAATATTATTTCTGAAAAGATTTGGAATATGGTTTGAAATTCTAAGTTAAAAATGATATAATGACTTTTGAAAAAGGCGAAGCAGTTTCCGAAGTATTTCGATAATTTATATTAAATTGGTTTGGTTATTATGCAAAAAAATAAATTTTGAATTATATACAATTAACGGGAAATCTAAAATTATCAATCATGTTCGTGAAACGATTTTGAAATTAAATTAGATTTGAAATATATAAGGGATAATGATTTGAAAAATGTATTTCGTATTGGTTGTGTAAATGATGTTAACAATTAATTGTGAGTAATTAAATGAGTTTTGAATATATTATTTTAAGATTTCGATTTAAATTGAAATGAATATTTGAAAATTGAAATGTTGATTTTTGAAGTAAAGTAATTTTGGAACTCAAATACAAATATAAAATATTATTTGAAATATGGTGTTAAAATTTAAGTTATGATAATTTATGTTTATTTTGGAAAAGATTTAGACGATTTATATTAAATCATTATATAGCTTGAATTGAACGCGTCGCGTAGCGATTGTTCGTAAATATCAATTTTAATTTTCAAATGGTTATAACTTGAATGTTTTAAATCAGACTGACGAGAAACGGAAAACATTGGAATTCTATTAATGATAGTTTTTGAATAGAAAAGAAATTTTCAAATTTAAACGTAGGATTTTCAAGTTAGGTTTAAAACAAAATTTGAAAATGTCGCTATATGTCAGTTCAACGACCATAATGGAAAATCAAAATATACGTGTTTATTAAAATTAATAAAAATTCGGAAAAATTATGGTAAATCATATTTTATTATTTAAAAGTGATGGAAGTTAAAATATTTGAATTTCGAATAATTTTGAATCTATTTGATCTAAATAGCCATTTTTCAGTATATTTCAATGACGCTTTTAACGTTATTATAATTTTTTTCTTTGAAAATGATTTGGTTTTAAAGATTATAAGCCATGAATTGTTATTTAAATTATGGAAAGAGTTTGTTAAATATTTTGGAAGATTTGAAAGAGCATAAAAATTTATTTCGTATAAAATTCAATATTACTGACTTTAAGTAAGATATTGGAAGTTTGAAAATGAAAAAGGAAATGAGTTTGGTTAGAGTTAGTCGAATATTCAATATGAGAAGAAAATTATAAATTGTTATGGCAATCTAATATTTGCTTGAGTTTGTAAATTGATATCGAATAATAAGTCAATTAAATTCTACTTGAAATATCAATTGTTTGAATTTTCATGAATGGAATTTAAAACCAAATTAAGATTTGGAAATTTTGGAAACTTATGAAAAGGATAACGACAAATAAAAGAATTATTCTATGAAATATAAGGTTGGAAAATTGAATTTGGAGCTCAAAAGAAGAATTAAAATGGTAAGGGGTTTTATGGAGATTGAATAAATCCAACTTTCTCTTGTAAATAAATTGATAACGATTTGGAAGGAGATATAAATTGGAAATCCGAAATGATCCATAGCTATTGTTTTGAAATGCGCTTGTTACTTGGAAAGACCGGGGCCAAATATATGTTCAAAAACCAATCCAAGTAATAATACGACGTTATAAAGAAATTGAAGATTTGGAAATCGATAAGTGAGGACCGAGAATCTTCGAATTATTTGGATTGATTGCTGATGTCTTGGTTGGGCCGATCACCAATACGAGGTTATAAGTGGCATGAGATCTGAATATATATTTAGATTTTTGGATTTTTGTTCTGTTCAGACACAAAACAAACTTGAATGGATTGTGTGTTTGATATTGTAATTGACTGCATAACATTGATTTCCCTTAATACAAATCGAATTCGTGGCAGTAAATTTATTCTCATCTTTAAGACATATGAGCTTAGGGTTTATGTATTGATAGGAATCATTGACATGTTGTGAATTGACAATGTGGCATACCCGGGTTATGAAATGAGCTAGTGATGATCAAAGCATGGCTTATTAAAGCGAGCTTTGTGTATATCCTGACCTCGATGAACCTCACACCCTGGACTGATGGTAAACTAGTAGTTAGGTTGTACACAAATATCCAATCTCTTTTGAAACTCGAAAGCTTCGAAGGTAGATCTACCTGTGAAACCTGAGGAAATAAAGTATATACGGTGTCCGAGTCTAGATGAAAACCGGGATATATACTTCGTGCACTGTATTCGGTGTTCGTGTCTGGATGTTAACTGGGAAATACTTATCTTGTGTCCTCAATTAATCTTTCATGCCAGGAACCATCATATTGGAAACCAAACAACCAATACGAGGCTTTCGATTTTTTTGTAAACTATGTATGTGGGCACAATTACTATGCTCGCTAAGCTTAATATATTATTTATGAAATGGTTTCAACACTATGCACTAAATATGGTTTTATATGAAAAAATTTCACATATTAAAGCATTATTCGTTATCATAAGACAACACTCGCCCATTTGGTGTGCGCTTGCATTGTGTGCTATGGGACAAGCTTATGATAGCTCCATTTTCCAAAGCCATTGCGAATTTTGATGCATAGGGATTCACATGGAGTAAACCCGTTCCGCGTTAGCGACATGGTCCAGTGAATTTTCCCAACTTTAAAATAAACCCAAAATAATAACTGTTTTGAGTTCACACACCAGTCCTATGATGAATTGGAGTTTATTATTTCCACACCTAAACTCTGGGTTCCCATAATTTTTGCATGGGCAGGTTGTTGTTAAGTTTGCAGGTTAAGTCTTTAGAGCTGGATTCAAGTTTGAAGCTAGAGTTATATTTGGTTTTACTTCTTCCTCTGAGAGCATATTCGTTTCCGCTGAGTTTGTATTATACTGTGATTCTTTGTAATTCTGATGTAAAATTTTCTAATGAAATGAAAAGTTATGTTATTTGTGTTCAAACATGCTAGTACCTCTAACTATCCGTCCTTATGAACGATTTAAGCGAGTTTAATTACCAGCAAGAATCGAGCAAAAAGGCGGGTCATTACAACCCTTATGCCCAGTCATTGTATGGAATCCAAATCCAAATATATGCCACATTTTTGTATGTAGAGCCCATTAGGGTGCAGAATTTAACTATGGGTAACAATTCGCATATGTTTATTATTTTAAGATGATTTAATAGATATTATTATAATATCACTGGATTTGATATAAAAGTGTTTTGGTTTTCATAAGGGAAAAAGCGTGTCATGTTTATGTGTGGTCATGTCTTACGAGAGTTCCATTCTATTAAAGAATTTCCAAAATTAAGCAAGTTGTTCGTAATGTGAGTTTTCTTATTATTAAATATTCCAGACTGATCCGGGTATTTTTGCTTTCCCACAAAATGTACCCGGGTCGGACCGTGTATATTTTTCAGGCTTGCTTTGGTTTTTCTTGGAGCTGTAGGAGAGGTGCAGGAGTCAAGACGTATTCTTGTAATTGATGTATTAATTTATTTCCACGGTGTGTTGTGTTTATCAGCTATTGTATAGATAGATTGTTATGACTGTATAGGTTGATGTAGTTGTGTACTCTGATTATAATTTATCCATGTATATATACAGTTTTTTTTTGTAAAAAGTATTGGTATATTTATTTTATTCATTCAGCTGTGAGATTTCGATCTTATCTAATTTTGATGTGTTTGTGTTCTTCTTCTTCTTCTATTTTAACCTTTATTTCTTTCTTCCTCCTCACCCTCTAAATTCTTTCTTCCAACTTTCTAGGTTTTCGATACTTGAGTTTAGGCACGTGAATATTGAGGATGTACTAGTGTCCAAATTCGAGCATCGAATTTCCTGTTTATTATATTAATATTATGTGCTATTAGGATGTTATGCTTTCTTTTGTGTATAGGTTGTTATATCAGAGAGTTGAGCATATTAGAAGCAAAGGTCATCGGAGTTGGACGAAATAGGAGCATAGGCTTTAGAGCAAGACGCAATGATGCATGCAAACTCGCAAGTGATTTGGACATAAGGTTTTGACTCGATACCAAGTCACCTATGATGAGTCGGCACTGAGTCATAGGGATGAGTGATATAAGGCGACAATTCTTTTGGATAGCAAGACAATAATTCAAGGAGTGGTCTTGTGTTTGACGCTAAGAATGTGCTAAGCATGGAAGGGTTTGATGTGTCAACTTATATGACTTTATGATTAATTCTTGGAAGAGAAGACCAAAATGCTAAAAGTAATGGGCTGGGTCCATGACATCTGAAATGAAGGCATTAAGGATAGGAAGAAAACCAAGGGTATTTGACAAAGTTATGACTCAGCTACGAATAATGTCCATGACTTGATGTTGAGTCATAGGGGTGACTCTAGTTGATTGCGATTCTTGGGGAACGATTCAGGTTTGTAGTTGATTATAATGGAGGTGATGGCTGGTTCACATCAAAAATGGTGGTGATATATCAACATGATGAAGCCATTTCCTTTGGTTTACGACTCATATTTAAAGTAGGAACAGAAGACAATTGTTCTTCTGATGACTAAAATTTGGAATAGAAATAGAAGATGCTAGACTGAGATGGACGAAGCTATGAATAATGGAGTGAATTTGGTGACTATGAGTCATTATCTTGAAAGAAGTTAAGAAGACTCGAATGATATGGAAGTGCTAAGGAATCATTGATAAATTATAGTGATCTTATCGTACTCAAAAAACAGGTGCGATGTAGCGGAGATACTCATGGACTGGTAACAACAGTTTGAATAACTTGGACCACTGGATTGGGTCTAGTTTCTGAGTTTGACCCAATAAGACACATAATTAATATCACGATCTAGACTTCCCCGATCCTTGAAGAGACGGAGGATCCTGGACTGTGTTGACAACACGACGCATCAGAACACAAACATGAGAACATTTCATTGTTATTACTTATTACAACAATTTACATCAGAGTACATGATATCAAAGTACATATAAACAATTTACGGGCACCCAGAGTTTAGGTAGAAACAATAAACTCCGAGTCAGTCATGGGACTGGTGTGAGAACTTAAAAAAGTTATTAAACATTACTTTAAAGTAAGGTAATTCATGGGACCATGCCGTATGTCACGGAACGGGTTTACTCCCATGAGTACTGGTTTAGATTCATAAAACAACATAATGCTTTTTGTAAAATGAAGCTATTATAAGACTCAGGTCCCATCACACAATGCAATGCAAGCCGGAGGATAGATTTTTCCCTTATAATAGCCAAATATACTCGATAGGTTATAAAACATATCATTTTGATATTACTATAAGTGCATAGTGTCAAAAACAACTTCAAATATAAATGTATCAATCCTAGATGGCATAGGTACCACATAATATGTCGCCCTACAAAGGTTTACAACTAAAACCGAAAAGTCTCGTATTGGAAATTGGATTTCCATCACGAGTCAAGGCGAGGGATGTCACCTTACCGGTTTTGAGACACTCTAGCAAATGCCTTCGGAATCACACTCTCATGGGCCTTAGATCTTCAAGGCTGGTCCTCTCTTACTTTTGAGGATTAGTTATTCCTGAACATACGTTTACCGGTCTTATCGGACCTATGTCTGAGCCTTTTAGTCAGCTCGATATCCGAGACGCCTCATAATCCATCATCCACATAAGTAAAAATGTCTGGGCTCCATACTATGACATCACTTCTAGCTAGAAAGAAACGCTATACACAAAGCTTTGCAACATAAACCCGTGCTTTGATCATCATCCACAAGGCCCTGCTTTTCAACAAATGCCTTGATCATTTTCATCTTAACATGCCACTTTGTCAATTCATGCCATACAACTGATATCTATTAATATATAACCGCTAAGCACGTATGTCCCAGAGAAGGGTGGTAAGCACGAGAAAAAATTCTCCCTCACCAAACAGATATATATTTAATAGAAATCTATCAATAACGAAAGAAATACAATGATAGACATAATCCATTTACAAGTTCGTTCTGGGTCTGAACGAAAAAAGTGGCACCTTGTTCCTCGTCCCATATGTCCAATATAGTAGAGAGGTCCTCACATATCCGATCGATCTCCAAGTATGTCTGGACGATCACCACTTATTACCTCGTCTTGGGTGTACAGCCCAATCAAGACATCAGTAATCATCCAATCGATGTGAAGATCTCTGGTCTTCAGCCACCGTCTTCATATCTTCGACTTTTAGTCGTCGTAACAGTTATTCAAAATGGGTTAAACCCAGTCTTTCCGAATGACTCGCATAACTTTAAAATAAAGTGCTATAAAAACACATCTTACGTCTCATTCCAATCCAGAATATTCTTTTATTAAAATATTCATTACATTTGGAATTATTCCCATAAATCTTATCAAGATTTATTTCATTTAAACTTCTTGTTCAAATCTTTCTTTTTAAAACCATTGCAAAAGATTGTGTATTATCTTTTTACAAAATTTAAACCAAATTTAAGGTTTATCAAACCATTCGGGATTATCGAGCCTTACCAAAGTAATCATGTTTTTATTATCCTAATCCCAACCTATTCATCTCATGGAGAAAAACTGGTAGCACTCCATATCCAACACCCATTGTGTTATCAGTAAAATAAATTATCATTTTACATTTCAAATCTAATTAGAGATTTAACTATCACATAGAGTAAAACTGGTAGTACTCCATATCTAACACCCATTGTATTATCCGTGAAATAAATTACCATCTTAATGTTCAAATCTTATTAAAGATTTAACTATCGCATGGAGTAAAACTTGTGGTACTCCATTCTCGAACATTTCTTGAATTCAGTAAATTTAATTACCTTATCCATATCTCAATCTAATTAAAGTTTCATTAAAACTCTACTTAGTTTTAATCTAAAAATCATAACCAAATGATTATTCAACTTTAGGAAAATTAATTATGTCTTTAATTGGGTTAAAGAACCAATGTCGCTTAAAACATTGTTCACGATAAACCCAATCATCTTCAATCAAAATGAAATCTTCACAGAAATCATAGCAGAATATAATCGATATAAATTTCCATATCGGGCCGATACTATAAACGAAATAACGGCAAGGCCTTTTTAAATTCCGTAAATAGTAAACGCTTTCCTTCATAGAAGCTCACCTCGATTATCACTAAATTGAATTACATTAAATTCCAATTTCTTTTATTAAATTGAAAAACTTTACTTTGGAAAATTTCCATTAAATCTTAGAATTATAGTTTTATAAATTACAAATCTTAACTTCACTGTTAACCGGGTTTAAGAACTAATGTTGTTTAAAACATTTTTCACAATAAACCTAAAATCAACTTCCATTTAATTCCAATTATATTTATTAATCGGAAAATTTCCTCAATCTTAGTTAAAAGATTTATTCTTTTCACAGTTAGGTTTAAGAACAATGTTAGTGAAGACACCGTTCATGACAAACCCAAAATCCAGTTTGATATGAAATACAAGGCTTTAAATAGAAATCACATCGACTTATATTCAATATCAAATTCTGAGACCAACGGATATCGTATTAGGAACAGTGATCTCTATTTCTTCCAAATTCCTCAACAATATCCATGTAATAACGGAATCCAATATCGAAATATTCCGAATATTTTTTCCATTCTAATTCATACATCGGAAAACTCTGGTTAGATTAAAACCATTTCAATTCCTTTTAGTTCTTTATTCTAGTTGTTAGCTAGTTCATTTAGATAAAAATATCCTTTATCTTTACAAACATGAATTATTTTATCCAAATTCTAATCATTTATCATGATTTTACATAATGTATTTGTGTCCATTCGAAATCGGACATCAAAATCATATTTTGATTTTTCACTAAATATTATGTTAAAATATTCGCTATCTCTGAATTGGAATCAAACTCAATCAATTACCATATAATTTTATTTATATGGATTCCATACAATGCATGTATTCCAAAATAGTGTTAAACAACTATTAAACATTCAATTCACGTCTAGAGTGCAATTTTCAATTGAATAAACATTAAACAATTAAATAACGCATATAACAGTCTATCAACCAATTGGTTGACATAAACTAAACACAAGGGAGATGTGTGAAGTTATTATCATCCCCAGACCCGTGTGGGGTTTTCAATCAACATCCAACGATTATTATTTTCATACCTGGGAATGTGTAAAATTATCGTCCTAATACCTGTGTGGCGTTTAAATCACAATCTATGTGAATTTATCTACGGTTTAATAATAATAGCATCAAAGCTATAAACATCCATCAATCATCAAACAAATATTGCAATCACAGGAAATAAGTATATACTCAGTTATAAAAATAAATAATTGTACAAATAGTTTGAATGAGAGTTCTCACCATTGGTTTCCACTCCGTCAGTCTTTGATTGGCGGTCCTAGTGTCGTTAAATAACGATGAGCATTTGATTGTTTACATCAAATGTTTTTCTCCACCAAGAATTTCCATAATCTCCGAATCACTGCAAATTGGTTGCATTGCAAAGCTCTCATCGATACGATTCCAACGTGCCTAGTTTCGCTAAATCCCGAGTTCGTATGAAAAAGTTATGATCATTCAAAGTAAAACAAATTTTTTTCTCTGGTCGGTTGTTATCAACCAAAATTTGGTCATTATTTCGGTTGTTTCCAACCGAAATTTGGTCAATATTTCGGTTGTTTACAACTGAGCAGACTATTAAACTCCAAATTTTTGTAACTTCATATTTAAAATGATATCGGCTAATGCTCAAAGGCCTATGACGTTATATACATGCAAATGAAGCTTCTATAACTCGCCAAAGCAACTCATAACACCAAACTCACATGCACAACATTCATACAAGAAATTTTCTATGATTTTGATTATAAATTCTAAAATGGGAAAATTTTCTAACCAATGCAATCAAATGCGATATAAGCGAATTGTGAAGTCTTAGAACTTTGCCGGGGCGACATTGGAGCTTCACAAGACACCAAATCAATTAGTAGCTTATGAATTAGGTTGTATGGACAATTCTAATCGTTTATTTCCAATTTAATGAAACATGAATATATGAAATTGACTAAGTTTCACTTGCCTATCCAATTCAGTAGCATATGCAAACTCAAATGAACTCTAAACTACACTCCTATAAGCTTGTGGCATAAATGTGGGTTCATAAATAACTCACAAATCTCTTGCCTTCGATCTTAATATGGAAGAAGGAGCGGCATAACTAAGATAGAAAGCTCTCTCTTCCAATATAGCACACAAAACTTCAATCTACACATGAATGCACCAATTTTCCTATGAATTAGGTTTAGGAAATCTCAAAAATAGAAAAGGAATTGAGTTGGAGAAGATGAAGATGGAAGAGCTTACCTAAGCCTTTACACTTGATTTGCACTTGATTTCAACAAGGATTGGAGCTTCAAGATCAAGCTAGTGCTTCAGGAATTTTAATTTCCCATTACCTCTCCCATGTTTCTATTCCCCATTACCTATCCCATGTTTCTATTCCCCATTACCTCTCCCATGTTTCTACTTTTGGTTAAGTGTTAGAATGAATGAAGAGAAGAGGGGGTCAATTGGATATGTGGAGTGTTTAGGTTTATCCAAACCAAGACCCAACCAAGGTGCCAAATCTTTGGAGCTCGGAATATATCTAAATTTATACTTTTCGATCACCTAAACGACATTTCAAACTCAATGGAAATGGTTTCAAGTCCAAATTCGTCAATATGCAAAAAGTTATATTTTGGTCTTAGATCCAATGAAAAAGACAAAAATTTCTCCAACTCCAAAGGTATCAATATTTATAGTTTTCGAACACACGAATGACATTTTGAACTCAATGCAAGTGGTTTCGAGTCCAAATTCATCTGTATGCAAAATGTGAATTTTCTACGGGCTATATATACCTTTTAAAAATATATTTAGATTCCATAGCGACTGTTCTAAATTTTAGTTTAGATCTAACTTGCAATTTATAAAATGAAATCTCAATTTCTTACATTCGTTAGAAAATTACAATTCAAAATATTCCAACGTTCCTTGTTTTATCAAATTCTAACTTGTATTGAATTCTATATATTCATTCAAAGTTTAAAATTAAATTTTCAAACTACCACGCTATTTCGAGTTCATTTTATATAAATTCTATATTTATACATTCTAACTTTTATTAACATAATTTTTAAATCGTTTATTCTCAAAATAACTCATAGAAAATATTTTCTTCTATAAAAATCAATTAAAAATAAATTTTAAATTGATTCCAGAAATACGGATTGTTACAATCTCCCCCACTTAAAATCTTTTCGTCCTCGAAAAGGAAGAAGGAACTGAAGGTTGTTTACTTAACCAGCTCAACTTTCACTTGACTCATGTTCTTCAACTTTTCAGTTTCTAAGAACTTTCTAATTTCTCAAATTTTGGCTAACGCCTAAAATTTCACCATAATCTCCTTTGTACGGGTTGATTGGTACAACTACAAATGGCCTCTACTGGATCTCATATATCCAAAGAAAATCCAAAAGCCAATCGGCTCATAAAATCATCAAAGCCAATCATTATAGTAAATATGTACCTATTTGTTGGGCATACAATTTTATTCCTCTTCTTAGCTTCCAGGCTATGACATGTTCAATATATATATATACATGTATATGTATCTAATTCCAATCAATTTTCATTTCAGTTCAATATTTGATTCGATTTGGCTTAATTTACCTTTCATTTTCGTATTAGTTTTATTGTTCCAATATTTTTATTAGTTAACTAATAATCACACATCACTATCAGCAATCAATTAGTTGATTAGCTTTTCGAATATATAACTTTAACATACTCAAAAATCATATTTCAATGCAAAATCACAAATATAAATCCTAACTAAGTTTTGATTCTCACATTAGTCAATTGGAATCATATAGATATCCCACTTTCGAAACTTGAACATAAATACTGGTGATGTCATGACAATCATTAGAATCATCTCCTGGTGACTAAAGTGTGATTATATATCTATCCGTTATATTTGAGACTTCGAATATATGTTCATGATGCGTATATGCAAAATATTCTTATACTCGATAGTCCAAACTCAAATAAAATACTTAAATCTTATTATAAGATACAATTTTCAAATCTAAACTCAAATAACACTCTTTAAACTCATTTTAGGGAATTACTAACCCTATCTCTAACGAGTTACTTCTTATAGGATGTTACTAATCCTTTCTCTGATGAATTCTGTAACGGCCCGAGTTTCGCCCGACCCGATCGATCGCAAAATCGACCAAGACCATTCAAAACCAGAATACGTTAACTCTGGGAATACAACAACATCAGAACAATAACAGTATAATTTTATAAACATCATAATAATGTTACATCAGAGTACAGAACATATCAGAGTGTATTGAATAAAATTACAGCGGAAGATAAATTACAATAAATTAAATACAATTCACAGTGGAAGACTTTGATGCTCTGGACACGGCTTTAGGCTTCAGTCCAGAATCCTGCTTGAGATAAGAACCTATAGATAAACTACTCAACCACCCGTGTGGAGAAGAGGGCACCCGAGTTTGTAAAGGTGGAAACAAACAATGGGTCAGTCATGGGACTGGTGTGAGAATTCTAAACTAATTTAACTAATATAATAAGGCAAATCCAAGGACCACGCCGCTAACGCGGAACGGGTTTACTCCATTGGATTGCGGGTGCATAAAGTAAAGTAAATCGTTAAACAATGCAATGCTTTTTAAAAAAAAGAAACCATCATAGGACTCAAGTCCCATCACACAATGCAATGCAAACTGGAGGATAGAGTTTTACCTTATAATGGTCAAAAATGCTTGATACGATAGAAACGAATTTGATATTATTATTAGTGTATTTATGTTTCAAAAACATTTCAAAGTAAATGTATCAATCCTAGGAAGCATAACTACCATATACTATGCCTCCATACTAGTAATACAATCAAATTTGTATGAGGTCGTATTGGAAAATGGGTTTCCATCATGAGTCAAGGCTAGGGAGGAGCTCCTTACCGATTGAAGACACTCTAGCTAATGTGTCTCAGGATTCCCCGCAGTTAACCCTTGGATCCTGCAGGGCCGGTCCACACATACAGCTTCGTGGATTAGTTATTCCTGAACACACGTTTCCCGATCCTATAGGACCTATCATCCGAGGCGCGCCTCATTCCATCGTCCACATAAGTAAAATATCAGCCAGTTTAAGCACTGACACTACCCCTAGCTAGAAAGAAATGTGCTGCTCTCCCTGCGTTCCCTTCTCCCGTTTAAGACTCAACCAGGTTGTGAGGCTCGTGAAGCTACGTAATACTCAAAGCTATGCTTAATCAAGTTGTGCTTTGATCATCACCACAAGGTTCTGCTTTTCAACAAGAAACCTTGATCATTGCATCTTAGTATGCCACACCGTCACTCCATATCACACTACCAATCCTTTGCCGAAATATACAAAAGGGCATTAAGCAAGAGAATGAATTCTCTGCCACCAATCATTCATACATTCGGCAGAAAATTAATAAATACAACATAAAGGAGTACGATGTCGGACACACATTCCATTTATAAGCCCGTTCTGGGTCTGAACGATACTGGAGATACCCTCGTCCCGTATGTCCAATACGAAAGGGAGGTACCGCATATCCGTGCAATCAACATATACGTCTGAACGACCACCCCTGACTCCCCTTCAAGGTAGCTACTCCAATCATGGGCCTCAGTAGCGACACATCCATTCGATGTGAAGATCATTGGTCTTACACCATCTTCAATTTCTTCGATTGTCAGTCGCCGTATTCATTATTCAGAATGGGTTAAACCCGGTCTTTCCGAATAACTCACATGATTTAAAATTAGGTGCTATATATAAAACACATCAACACGTCATTCCAATTCAGAATATCCTTTTAATAGAGTATTCACATTATTAGGGAAAGGTTTCCATTAATTTTATCAAAGATAAATCTTTCAACTTATTCTTTAAACTTCCTTAATTCACCTTCAATCTAATTAAAGATTTATTTAAACTTTATTAAGTTTAGTCTTCTAAAATCATTGTTAAATGACTAATCACTTTTCTAGAATTAATCTTATCTTTAATCCGGGTTTAAGAACTGATGTTATTTAAAACATAGTTCACGAGAGACCCCATTTCATGTTTCATTAATTCCTAATTTAATATATAATATCAGGCATCTCTCCTTTTAGAAAATATCATTTAATCTTAATTAAAAGATTAATTAATAACAAATCAAAATTTCACTATTTATTTGAGTTTCAAGAACTAATGCCCTTCAAAACATTGTTCACAAACAACCCATAATCCATTTCCTTCTTATTTCAATTATATTTAATAACTGGAAATCTCATTTAAATCTTAATAAAAAGGAAATTGATTATGGGTTGTTTGTGAACAATGTTTTGAAGGGTATTATTTCTTGAAACTCAAATACATAGTGAAATTTTGGTTTGTTATTAATTAATCTTTTGATTAAGATTAAATGGAATTTTCTAAAAGGAGAGATGCCTGATATTATATATTAAATTGGGAATTAATGGAACATGAAATGGGGTCTCTCATGAACTATGTTTTAAATAACATCAGTTCTTAAACCCGGATTGAAGATAAGATTAATTCCAGAAAAGTGATTAGTATTTAACAATGATTTTAGAAGACTAAACTTAATAAAGTTTAAATAAATCTTTAATTAGATTGAAGGTGAATTAAGGAAGATTAAAGAATAAGTTGAAAGATTTATCTTTGATAAAATTAATGGGAACCTTTCCCTAATAATGTGAATACTCTATTAAAAGGATATTCTGAATTGGAATGAGGCGTTGATCTGTTTTATATATAGCACCTAATTTTAAATCACGCGAGTTATTCGGAAAGACCGGGTTTAACCCATTCTGAATAATGAATACAGCGACTAACAATCGAAGAAATTGAAGATGGTGCAAGACCGACGATCTTCACATCGAATGGATGTGTTGCTACTGAGGCCCATGATTGGAGTAGCTACCTTGAAGGGGAGTCAGGGGTGGTCGTTCAGACATATATGTTGATTGCACGGATATGCGGGTACCTCCCTTTCGTATTGGACATACGGGACGAGGGTATCTCCAGTTTCGTTCAGACCCAGAACGGGCTTATAAATGGAATGTGTGTCCGACATCGTACTCCTTTATATTGTATTTATTAATTTTCTGCTGAATGTATGAATGATTGGTGGTGGATAATTCATTCTCTTGCTTAACACCCTTTTGTATATTTCGGCAAAGGATTGGTAGTGTGATATGGTGTGACGGTGTGGCATACTAAGATGCAATGATCAAAGTTTCTTTTTGAAAAGCAGAACCTTGTGGTGATGATCAAAGCACAACTTGAATAAGCATAGATTTGTGTATTACGTAGCTTCACGAGCCTCACAACCTGGTTGAGTCTAAAACAGGAGAAGGGAACGCCGGGAGAGCAGCACGATTCTTTCTAGCTAGGGGTAGTGTCAGTGCTTAAACTGGCTGATATTTAACTTATGTGGATGATGAATGAGGCGCGCCTCAAATGATAGGTCCTATAGGATCGAGAAACGTGTGTTCAGGAATAACTAATCCACAAAGCTGTATGTGTGGACCGGCCCTGCAGGATCCAAGGGTTAACTACGGGGAATCCTGAGACATTAGCTAGAGTGTCTCGAATCGGTAAGGAGCTCCTCCCTAACCTTGACTCATGATGGAAACCCAATTTCCAATACGACCTAATACGGATTTGATTGTATTACTAGTATGGAGGCATAGGATATGGTAGCTATGCTTCCTAGGATTGATACATTTACTTTGAAATGTTTTTGAAACATAAATACACTAATAATAATATCAAATTCGTTTTTATCGTATCAAGCATTTTTGACCATTATAAGGTAAAACTCTATCGTCCGGTTTGCGTTGAATTGTATGATGGGACTTGAGTCTTATGATGGTTTCATTTTTCTAAAAAGCATTGCGTTGTTTAACGATTTACTTTAATTTATGTACCGGCAATCCATTGGAGTAAACCCGTTCCGCATTAGCGGCGTGGTCCTTGGATTTGCCTTATTACTATTAGTTAAATTAGTTTAGAATTCTCACACCAGTCCCATGACTGACCCGTTGTTTGTTTCCACCTTTACAAACTCGGGTGCCCTCTTCTCCACATGGTCAGTCGAGTAGTTTGTCTACAGGTTCTTATCTCAAGCAGGATTCCGGATTGAAGCCTAAAGCTGTGTCCAGAGCATCAAAGTCTTCCCCTGTGTATTGTATTTAATTTATTGTAATTTATCTTCCGCTGTAATTTTATTCAATATACTTTGATATGTTCTGTACTCTGATGTAACATTATTATGATGTTTATAAAAGTCTGTTGTTACTATTCTGATGTTGTCGTATTTCCAGAGTTATTCGGGTTTTGAACGGCCTTGGTCGATTTTGCGATGATCGGGTCGAGCGAAACCCAGGCCGTTACAGTTGGTATCAGAGCTGGTTGCTTAATTGTTACAGATGATAGGGGGTTCTCGCTTCGCGTTTGGTGGCGAACGGGAGACTCTTACCCCTACATCTCCCGACAATGTGGGTTGGTCGACTCGAGAGGCTGGCCGTAAAAGCAGTTCTGAGGTATCTCTATAAGCCACGGTGGGAGGTTAGCCCACTTCCTTGGGTCTTACAAATTCTTTCATTCGGTTCTAATGTGTCTTGTTCTCGTGCTTTGTAAACCTAAGCTCCGATACCACCTATCACGATCTAGACTTCCACAATCTCTCAAGAAACGGAGGAGTACGGATTGTGTTGAGAACACGACGCATCAAAACACAAACATGAGAACATTTCATTGCTGTTACAACAATTTACATCAGAGTACAAGATATCAAAGTACATATAAATAATTTACAACAGAAAAAAATGAAAGATTTAAAATACATAAATTAAAAATGTATGAATACAATGTATAGCAGAAATACATCATCTAAAATGCAACAGAAGGAAATACATGGATACAAAGCTTTCCGAATATAGCTCCAGTTGTAATCTAGGATCCTATGAAAAGAAATATCTGCAAATCTAAAACTACTAGTTGCCCATGTGGAAAATATGGGTACCTAGAGTTTAGGTAGAAACAATAAACTCCGTTTCAGTCATGGGACTAGTGTGATAACTTAAAACAGTTATTAAACTTTACTTCAAAGTAAGGTAATTCTTAGGACCACGCCGTATGTCACAGAATAGGTTTACTCCCATGAGTACTGGTTTATATTCATAAAACAATGCAATGCTTTTTGAAAACTGAAGCTATTATAAGACTCAGGTCCCATCACACAATGCAACGCAAGCCGGAGGACAGAGTTTTCCCTTATAATAGCCAAATATGCTCGATATGTTATAAAACAAATCATTTTGATATTACTATAAGTGCATAGTGTCAATAAAAACTTTAAATATAAATGTATCAATCCTAGACGACATAGGTACCATATATTATGTCGCCATACATAGGTTTACAATTAAAACCGAAAAGTCGCATATTGGAAATTGGATTTCCATCATGAGTCAAGGCGAGGGATGTCTCCTTACCGATTTCGAGACACTCTAGCAAATGCCTTAGGAATCACACTCTAGTGAGCCCTTAGATATTCAGGGCCGGTCCTCTCTTACTTTTAAGGATTGGTTATTCCCGAACATACGTTTCCCGGTCCTATAGGACCTATGTCTGAGCCTTTTAATCGGCTCAATATCCGAGGCGCCTCATAATCCATCATCCATATAAGTAAAAATGTCTAGGATTCATACCATGAAACCACTTCTAGCTAGAAAGAAACGCATGCACTCCCTGCAGTCACTACCCCATTTTTGACTCATACCGGGGTGTGAGGCTCGCGAATTAATAATATACACAAAGCTATGCTACTTAAAGTCGTGCTTTGATCATCATCCACAAGACCCTGCTTTTCAACAAAAGCCTTGATCATTTGCATCTTAATATGCCACATTGTCAATTTATGCCATACAACTGATATCTATGAATATATAACCTCTAAGCTCGTACGTCTCAGAGAAAGGTGTTAAGCAAGAGAATAAATTCTCCGCCATCAAACAAATATATATTTAATAGATATCAATTAATATAGAACGAAATACAATGTTAGACGTAGTCCATTTACAAGTTTGTTCCGGGTCTGAATGAAACCGAAGGAACCTTATTCCTCGTCCCATATGTCTAATACATGAGAGAGGTCCTCGCATATTCGATCGATCTCCAAGTACGTCTGGATGATCACCACTTATTACCTCGTCTTGGGTGTACAGCCTAATCAAGACATTAGTAATCATCCAAACGATGTGAAGATCTCCGGTCTTTAACCACCGTCTTCATATCTTCAACTTTTAGTCGTCGTAATAGTTATTCAAAGTGGGTTAAACCCGGTCTTTTCGAATAACTTCCATAACTTTAAAATCAAGTGCTATAAAAAGACATCTTACGCCTCATTCCAATCCAAAATATTCTTTTATTAAAATATTCATTACATTGGGGAATATTGCCATAAATCTTATCAATATTTGTTTCATTTAAACTTCTTGTTTAAATCTTTCTTTTTAAAACCATTGCAAAAGATTTTGTATTATCTTTTTACAAAATTTAAACCAAATTTAAGGTTTATCAAATCATTCTGGATTATTGAGCCTTACCAAAGTAATCATAATTTTACTATCCCAATACCAGCCTATCCATCTCATGAAGCAAAACTGGTAGTACTTCATATCTAACACCCATTGTGTTATCAGTAAAATAAATTACCATTTTACATTTCAAATCTAATTAGAGATTTAACTATCGCATGGAGTAAAACTAGTAGTACTCCATATCTAACACCCATTGTGTTATCGGTAAAATAAATTACCATTTTAACGTTCACATCTAATTAAAGATTTAAATGTCGCATGGAATAAAACTGGTGGTACTCCATTCTCGAACATTTCTTGAATTTGGTAAATTTAATTACCTTATTCATATCTCAATCTAATTAAATATTCGTTAAAAATCTACTTAGTTTTAATCTCAAAAATCATTACTTAATGATTTTTCAACTTCAGAAAAATTAATCATGTCTTTAACTGGGTTAAAGAACCAATGTTGCTTAAAACATCGTTAAGGGTAAACCCAATCATCTTCCATCAAGATGGAATCTTCACAGAAATCATAGCAGTATATAATCTATATAAATTTCCATATCGGGCTAATACTATAAACGGAATAATGGAAAGGCCTTTTTAAATTCCATAAATAGCAAATGCCTTCCTTCACAGAAGCTCACCTCGATTATCACTAAATCGAATTCCATTCAATTCCAATTTCTTTTATTAAAATTAAAAACCTACTCAGGAAAATTTCCATTAAATCTTAGAATTAATATTTATAAATTCCAAATCATAACTTCACTGTTAATCGGGTTTAAGAACTAATGTTGTTTAAAACATTGTTCACAATCAACAGAAAATCGGCTTCCACTTCATTCCAGTTATATTTATTAATTGGAAAACTTTCTTAAATCTTAGTTAAAAGATTTATTCTTTTCACAGCTGGGTTTAAGAACAATGTTATTAAAGGCACCATTCACGACAAAGCTAAAATCCAAGTTGATATTAAATACAAGGCTCTAAATCGAAATCACATCGACTTATATTCGATATCAAATTATGAGACCAACAAATATCGTATTGGGAATAACGATATCTATATCTTCCAAATTCCTCAAAAATATCCATATAATCATGGAATCCAATATCAAAATATTCTGAAGATTATTTCCATTCAAATCCATTCCAGTTCATATATCGGAAAACTCTAGTTAGATTAAAACCACTTCAATTTCTTTCAGTTCTTTATTCTAGTTGTTAGATAGTTCATTTAGATAAAAAATATCCTTTATCTTTACAAATATGGAATATTTTATCCGAAATCTATTCAAATCATTTATCATGATTTTACATAATGTACTTGTGTCCATCGGAATCGGACATCAAAATCATATTTTGATCTTCACCAAAAATTATGTTAAAATATTAGTTATCTCTGAATTGGAATTAGACTCAATCAATTACCATATAATTTTATTTATATGGATTCTATACATCGCATGTATTCAGAAATAGTGATAAACAACTATTAAACATTCAGTTCACATCTAGAGTGCAATTTTCAACTGTGTAAACATTAAACAATTAAATAACGCTTATAATTGTCTGTCAATTAATCAGTTGACCTACAACTAAACACAATGGATATGTGTGAAGTTATTATCATACCCATACCCGAGTGGGGTTTCAATCAACATCCAATGATTATTATTTGCATACTTGGGCAATGTATAAAATTATCGTCCGAATGCACGTGTGGGGTTTAAATCGCAATCCGTGTGAATTTATCTATGGTTTAATAATAATAGCATTAAAGCTGTAAACATCCATAATCATCAAAAAACATTGCAATCACAGGCAATAAGTATATACTCAGTTATAGAAATAAATAATTGTACAAATATTTTGAGCGAGATAGTTCTCACCATTGGTTTCCACTCCGTCGGTCTTCGATTGACGGTTCTAGTGTCGTTAAATAACAATGAGCATTCGATTGTTTACATCGGTTGTTTTTCTCCACTAAGAATTTCCATGAGCTCCAAATCACTCCAAATTGGTTTCATTGCAAAGCTCTTGGCGATATGGTTCCAATGCACCTGGTTTCACTGAATTTTGAGTTCATATGAAAAAGTTATGATCGTTTAAAGTAAAACAAATTTTTTAATTTTCTTTGGTTAGTTGTTAACAACCAAAATTTTCTCATAATTTCGGTTGTTTACAACTGATATTTGGTCAATATTTCGGTTGTTTACAACCGAGCAGACTGTTAAACTCCAAATATTTGCAATTTCATATTTAAAATGATACTGGGTAATTCCCGAAGGCCTATGATGTTATATACATGCAAATGAAGCTTCTATAACTCGCTGAAGCAACTCATAACACCAAACTCAAATGCACAACATTAATACAAGAAATTTGCTATGATTTTGATTATAAATTTCAAAATGGGCAAATTTTATAACCAATGCAATCAAATGCGATGTAAGAAAATTGTGAAGTCTAAGAACTTTGTCGGGGCGACAATGGAGCTTCACAAGACACCAAATAAACTAGTAGCTTATGAATTAGACTGCGTAGACAATTCTAATCATATATTTCCAATTTAATGAAACACGTATGTATGAAGTCGACTAAGTTTCAATCCAACTCACTAGCACATGCGAACTCAAATGAACTCTAAACTACACTCCTACAAGTTATAAGCTTGTGGCATAAATGTGGGTTCATAAATAACTCACAAAGCTCTCGCATTTGATCTTAATATGGAAGAATAAGGCGCATAACCAAGCTACAACACTCTCTTCCAATATAGCACACAAAACTTCAATCTACACATGATTGCACAAATTTTCTTATGAATTAGGTTTAGGAAATCTCAAAAATAGAAGAGGAATTGAGTTGGAGAAGATGGAGGAGCTTACCTAAGCCTCTACACTTGATTTGCTCTTGATTTCAACAATAATTGGAGCTTCAAGATCAAGATAGGAATTAGGGAATTTTAATTTCCCATTACCTCTCCCATTTTTCTATTTTTGGCTAAGTGTTAGAATGAATGAAGAGAAGAGGGGGTCAATGGTTATATGGAGTGGCTAGGTGTAGCCAAACCAAGACCCAACCTAGATGCCAAATCTCTGAAGCTCGGAATATATCGAAGTTTTTACTTTTCGATCACCTAAACGACATTTTGAACTAAATGGAAGTGGTTTCGAGTCCAAATTCGTCCATATGCAAAAGTGATATTTTGGTCTAAGATCCAATGAAAAAGACCAAAATTTCTCCAATTCCAAAGGTATCAATGTTTATAGTTTTCGAACACGCAAATGGCATTCTGAACTCAATGGAAGTGGTTTTGTGTCCAAATTCATCCGTATGCAAAATGTGAATTTTCTACGTGCTATATATACCTTTTAAAAAATTATTTAAATTCCATAGAGACTATTCTAAATTTTAATTTAGACATAACTTACAATTTATAAAATGAAATCTCAATTTCTTACATTCATTAGAAAATTACAATTCAAATTCCAACGTTTCTTGTTTTATCAAATTCTGACTTATATTGAATTCTATATATTCATTCAAAGTTTAAAATCAAATTTTCAAACTACCGCGCCATTTCGAGTTCGTTTTATTTAAATTTTAAATTTATACATTCTAACTTCAATTAAAATAAATTTAATCATTTATTCTCAAAATAACTCATCTAAAACATTTAATTTCTATGAAAATCAATTTAAAATAAATTTTAAATTAATTCCAAAAATAGGGGTTGTTACAATTAAATTCATACTCAAAAGGCATAAAAGTACAAAACGAACCAGGATTTTCATTAGTCCATGATTATTGAAGATGATCATAAGTGTTATGGTATATTCAATGCATGTATTGATCGATTGCTAGGTTTTGTTATATGGATGTTATGGTCGCTCTCTTTTGGTTAGGTTGTCACATTTAGGTATTATGGAGAGGGGGTAATAGACATACTTTTCACTTCTATTTTGTTTTGCCTGTTGTAACAGATGCCCATTACAACCTTTCTTTTTTTCCAGTTGTAATAGATGCCTATTTTTAACAACTATTATTTTTTTGCAACTTGTATAACTTTTTTTTATTTACCATTTCTAATAGATGCGTATTTTTAATAATTAATATTCAGTTATGACTAAAAAAGTTAACAATTAATAATAACTATTATTAACAAGTAAAATTTAATATTTTAATAAAAGTTAATTCTTAATAAATCCATATATATTTATTATAAATTCTTACTTATTAGTTCTAACATATAACAATTAATTTTATGCATTTTGGTGAAACTTTGGTTAAGATCAATTAAAAGTTAGCTATCAAGAAAAGTTAGCGCAACAAGATGAAATTTAGGAGGGAAATGCGAAATTTTGGCTCCAAAGTAAATGTCGGCTTTTATTTCTAGTCCCTCACGCAGGCTGACTTCTCCTTACTCTTCCCTAAATCTAGATCGACCCTCAATTCTTTCTTCCTCAAACATACTGCACCTCAAAACTCCAACCTCTACTATTGAATATTGATGGATCCACTTACTTAGCGATTTGAAGATGTTGGAGCCGAACCACGATTTTCTTTTTCCTATCTGCAGCCGTTGACTATTAATGCCTTAGAGCGCTCTGCTTGGTTTTAATTTTTGATGGTCCTATCGAATTGTGACTTCTCCGATTGCCAGACTTCACTGCTACCTTCTTCTAATCACAATCCTTGAGTTCCTAATCCTCGATTTGAGTGTCCATAAAATCAAGTGAGACATTATTCTTATTCATGTGGTGTTTGCTTAGATTGGAGATGGTGGAAGGTTAGTGGAAATGTTGAGGTAACTAGAGGCAAATTTGAAGGTGGTAGCAACAACGTTCAAAGGGGTATGCGAATAGGTAGCAATGTCAAGGTGGTGGTTAATGACGATGATGATGTAGTGTCATAGTGACAGAGGTAGAAGAAAGACTTAGGTGAAGGACGAGATGTGTGACACCCCATGTCCGTTAATGTCACCCACTAAGGGAGTGCATTAAGTTTCATGAAGCGTTATAGGTAAACAGACACAGAATAATTACAAGACGGATAAAATAGCAGTGGAATTAAAAACTTTTATTAATCATAAAGCATGGTTACACCATATGTATGAAAATACATAAACTCAGTATATCATTAAAACTTTTATCTTGTACTTTAAATATCAGAGCACAATAACAAGGAAAACATAATCCCCAAATCATGAGCCATAGTAGCAAAGATAAAAGCTTGATCAATACATCTAGAAGCTCTAAGAAAGATGATAGCAGAACCTGACTAAGCCTGAGAATTCCCTCCCTTGAGAACCAGGGGGAACGGAAGAAAGAGGAGGAAACAAAAAGGGTCAGACATAAAGTCTGGCGAGTCTAGTTACTTCTAGCCAGTAAATAAATAAAAGTAACATGATGGGCATATAAAGTGGATAAGAGAGATCACTACATAAATGGCAGGTGGGTGTGAAAAGGTAGACAGGATGAGGTGTATATGCTTCGAATAATTACTCTGCACTGTTACTAGTATATCCAGAAAGAGATGATCCCTTCAACTATAAGGTGGTAGACTTAGGTATACATCCAAATGTATCCTAACTACTACCTTGATTGATCGGCTCCCTAACCCTCGTAGATACCTTGTGCTGGCCCCACAGCAGGAGGTATCACTTCCTAAAGTGGCAACCCCTCGTCGTAATAATGTGCACAACCATATCTACAGGTGTCACGGTCATCTTATCCCCTTCTGCTCGGCTCATGCATGCAAAAGGCCCGGTCGGTTTGCACTGCCCACACCATCCTCTATGTTTGGATCTCTTACAATCAGTTAATAAGCATGCCCCTTCTTCGCCTAGTACGAATTACTTTGTTTGATACCTACTCTGGGTTACTGACTGAAATGGGTCGCACACAATATGATACAAGCTCTCCCCTTTGTCTTATATCCCCCACTAGGTTTTCACTGACTATGTATACAACTAGGGGTCTTTAATTACATAGCCTTGATTATGTCTATCAGTTATGCTTAGCTATAGGTGTCCTTAATACATAACCCCTAATCTTCCAATCGGTTATGCTTACCTATAGGTGTCTTTAATTACATTACCCTATTACTTCTACAAGTTATGTTTACCCTAAAAGGTGTCTTTAATTACATAACTTTATTATTTCCACCGATTATGTATACCACTAGGTGTCTTTAATTACATAACCTTAACGGGTTAAGTTTGTGGGCCTATATGTTAATATTACCTATCCCCTCTTCAGACTTACTTAACCCACCCCTCAACCATGTTTACTTAATCCCCAACTTAAATTTAAGTTCACACAATCCCTATGGATTAACTTAGGTTAAGTAGTCCAAATCTTTACCATGTTTATTGTTTCATAATGGGCCAGACCACCCACATGAGGCCTACAACATGTGGATGCTGGATATGCCGGTCGGGTCCAAGCGGACTTATTCCGTAGTTGGGACCAGCATTGTGTCAAAGCCCGATTCGTATTTACGTACTTTGACCTCCCACATTAGGTTCAACCTTAGTGGCTGCTGGATATGCCGGTCGGGTCCGGGCAGACTTCCACCACAAATGCATCCTAATCCCGTGTCATAAGTACAATTACAATCCCTAATTGTAATTACTAGTCATTCCATATTTAATTAAATTACCAATTAATTAATCCTTTCCTTTTATAGGTGTCAATACCTATTTTACTCAATAATTTGAATTACATGTCCAAAAATGTTTATATTCAAATAATGCCATTTTAACCCTTTTTCCCCCGTTCCTTAACTAACGCCCTCACAAAATTGGCAACATGCCTAGGCTAGACAATAGCTTATTCATAAACGATAATAGGGAAAATAATGGGAATATAGCTAAAATGATCATCTTGGCATAATCATAAACTTGTATGATAATAAGGTGAACATACATACCAGCATGGACATGAAATTGTCAACATAACAAGGTGGACATAAAACTGATGAACTATGATGTCATAATTCTGAAGTAGAAATTTAGATGTCCAATCGGTTTAAATCTAACATGATAACATAAGGTGATAAATTAGATCACATAAAATAGATCTAACATGTTAACATAATGTGACAATTTGGATCACATAAAATAGATCTAACATGTTAACATAAGGTGACAATTTAGATCACATAGAACAGATCTAACAGAATAACATAAGGTGACAATTTAGATCACATAAAATAGATCTAACATGTTAACATAAGGTAACAATTTAGATCACATAGAATAGTTCTAACATGATAACATAAGGTGACAATTTAAATCACATAAGATAGATCTAACATGTTAACATAAGGTGACAATTTAGATCACATAGAATAGATCTAACATGATAACATAAGGTGACAATTTAGATCACATAAATAGATCTAACATGTTAGCATAAAGGGATAATTTAGATCACATAGAATAGATCTAACATGATAACATAAGGTGAAAATTTAGATCACATAAAATAAATCTATACACATCCACATCATAGCATATCATAAAAGTTACAAACCAAGATCCACAATAATAACATAGTAGAACAATTCACAATTGAATTGGATCTAGAGAAATAGATCTATCATAAGATCTAACAATAACATAGATTCAGGGTTTACAACGTATCTAAATCACTCTTTCATAATTCACTTTTATTTATCTAAACCTATAAGCAACTAGAACTCACTATGATTGGATTGCTAAGATGATTGAAAAGGTGTCGAGTCTATGCTTGAATCTCAAATTTGATATGCTTTATTTTATAGAATAAGATGAGAGACCCTAGTTCAGTTCAGACTCCGACAGAATTTTGCCGACATGATTTCTAATGAAGAAATATGTGAAATAGCTATATGTATTTATAGCTGCAGAACCCTCTGGAATCGACTGCCACATAAGCCCTAGGGTAAATCAGGTCGCAGGTCACCTCCCACTTGGGCAAAGGCCCGAATACAAAAAAAAAACTATACTGGGCGCACTTTACAGGTGCGCCAGTGTAAAAATACATGGGCGCACTTGTCAAGTGCACTGGGAATTTCTGATTTTTCTACCAAACTTCTATCATCCATAACTTCTTCATACGTTATCCATATTACGCAAACCAGGTGTCTTGACCAGAATTTTGAGATGGACGCAAGGGCGCAGTCCATTTCCCTTAATTCTGAATATTAAATTAATTATTCTTTAATATATTCATTTTAATGTTATTAAATTTCGGGGTGTTACATTCTCCCCTACTGAAAGGATTTCGTCCTCGAAATCTTCAAGTTGAAAAGAATGTATCCTACCAAACATCATCCATCTACTCATCCACCAAACACTGGCATCCATTGTCCTTAAAGATTTCTAATGCTCATATGAGTATATGCAAAGGTGTGTGTATATCTCCCAATACTAATGCGAAGATTAGGCGGTCTACTGATTCAGTTGACCTTCTTAATGCAATGTATGTTAGTGCCATGAATCCAATATGTATGCAAATAAGTCTATTATAACATATAAGCTCTACATGTGTGCACATTCATTCATCCAAATGCAACATCCATATGCTAGTTCACCCATTTTCATCCAAAAAAGAAAAGAAAATGCACACACATCCATTTGCAGTATGAGAGTGATTGAGCCGATCTAGTGCCTAATGTGTATGTATATGCATCCACAGGAAACCACTAGCAAACACTTTCATCCATCAAACATAACATGTATCAAATACATGTTTACAATCATGGGATTTCCTACCTAAAGGTCGAAGATTCGATCGATATGATATACTCAGATGATAGAAGAAGGCATGGATAAAAGATTTGGGAAGAGAAGTTAAGAACATTCCCATAAAAATAAAAGGGTACAAAGCGCAAAAATCTTGTCTTCGGTTTCTCCAAGTTGCATTCTCTTGGTTGTCTCCCCATTGAACCTTTAGCAACTTGAGCTCTTTATTGCGTAGCTTCTTAACTTCTGATCCAAGAATATAGGAACGAACTTGCCTGACTTTTGACTCCCGGTCCACTTCTAACTCTTCCAACATACTCGGCTCAACAACATCGGCGGTGTCACGCAAGCACTTCCGCAGATGAGAAACATAGAAAACATCACGAATACCAGATATATTTTTAGGAAGCTTTACTCTGTAGGCCATTTGGCCAATCCTCTCGGTTATGGGAAATGTTCCACAAACCTAGGTGCCAACTTCCCTACCGGTCCGAAGCGAACCACATTCCTCAGAGGTGACACTTTGATAAAAACTAAGTCTCCTACTTCAAATTCGAGGTTAGTCCTTCTCTTGTTCGCATAGGGTTTCTGCCTATCGTGAGCTGTCTTCATACGCCATCGAATTAGGTCGATCTTTTCAGATGTTTCTCTAACCATATCTGGTCCAAGTAATAATCTTTCTGTAGATTCCCACCAACAAGTTGGTGAACTATAGGGTCGTCCGTACAATGCTTCGAAGGGTGCCATGCCGATGCTGGCCTGTTAGCTGTTGTTATAGGCAAACTCTACTAAAGGAAAATGCTCTTCCCAAGTCCCTCTGAAGTCTAGGATGCATAGCCTTAAAAGATCTTCTAGAATTCTGTTCACCCTCTCCGTTTGCCGATCGGTCTGAGGACGATGAGCAGTGCTCAACGCAATTATGTACCTAATGCTTCTTGCAAGCTCCTCCAAAATTCGCTAGTAAAGATGGGGTTGCGGTCACTCACAATACCGGAAGGAACTCCATAAAGACGAACTATCTCTCGGACATAAATTGCTGCTAACCTTGATATCGTCCTCTTATTCTTAACTGGAATAAAGTGAGCGCTCTTAGCAAGTCTGTCTACCACAACCTAGATACTGGTGTTGCCTTTCTTCGATCTAGGCAAACCATCTATGAAATCCATAGAGATGCTCTCCAACTTCCACTGAGGAACCTCCAAAGAATTAAGTAAATCACCGGGCTTCTTTTGCTCAGCTTTGACTTGCTGGCAAACTAAACATTAGGAAACAAATTCGGCCACATCATTCTTCATCCCAGCCTAAAAGAAAACCCTCTTCATGTCCCTGTACATCTTACCACCTCCTGGATGAATGGTCATCTTAGAATGGTGGGCTTCTTCTAGGACTTCCTTTATCAAGCTTCCAGTTTGAGGAACACAAAGCCTTCCATCTCATCGCAACCACCCGTTTTCATCTATGGCATATCTGCTGAGGTGACTAGAAGTCTTCCCTCTTCTGAGCTTATCCATGATGTCTAGAATCTGTGGGTCACCTTGTTGCGAAGCTCCTATCTGGTCCATAAGTGTCGATCATATTTCCAAGGATGCAAACAAATTAGGCAAAATCTCGACGGAAGGTCTAAAATCAAAAGCTAATATGAACTCCAAGTTCTTTCATTCCACAAACAGAGGACTCAGGGCAACCCTCTACCTACTTAGTGCATCTGCCACCACATTACCCTTTCCAGGGGTATAATAAATCTCAAAATCATAGGAAGCAAGAAACTCCATCCACCGTTGTTGCCTTAAATTGAGATCCTTCTACAAGAACAGATACTTGAGAGATTTATGATCGGTGTATAACTCGAACTTCTCTCCAAGTAAATAATGACGCCATGTCTTTAATGCTACACTATGGCAACTAGCTCTGGATCATGGGTTGGGTAGTTCTTTTCATGAACTCTCACCTGTTTACCCCCATAACACACTACTTTACCTTCTTGCATTAGAACTGCATCAAGCCCTGTACCGCAAGCATCAGTGTAAAAGGTAAACACTTTATTTCCATCAAGTAAGGTCAAGACTATGGCTATTGTCAAAGCCCTCTTCATTCGTTGGAAAACAACGTCACAGTCTATATCCCATGAGAACGCCAAGTTCTTCTTCGTCAGTCTGGTGAGTGGGGCTGATATCTTTGCGAAGTCCTTAATGAACTTCCTATAGTAACCTGCTAACCCAAGAAAGCTTCTCACCTCGGTTGCATTTTTAGGAACCAACCAATCTTTCACTGCAACCACCTTCACGAGATCTACAGCCATCCCTTCTTTGGAGACCACATGCCCTAAGAATCTCACCTCTTTCCTCCAAAAATGGCATTTGGAAAATTTTGCTTTAAGCTAATGGTCACGGAGAGTTTTCAAAACTACTCTCAAATGTTAGGCATCCTCTTCTTTACTTTTGAAGAAGATCAAAATATCATCAAAATATCTTCTTTACTGATGGAACCCCATGGCCAAGTCTAACTGAGAAAATACCAAGGCACCAACAAGCTGATCAAATAAATCATCAATCACCGGAAGCAGGTGCCTATTCTTCTCTGTGTGTTTATTCAGCTCTCTATAATCAACACACAAACGAAGCGAACCATTTGCCTTAGTTGCGAATACTACTAGAACATCCCATTTAGATATGCTTTGTCTGATAAACCCTTTCTCAAGTAGCTCCCCTACTTGCTTACTTAGCTCCCTTCTTTCCCTTAGAGCCATATGGCACACTGGTAATGCAACCGGCTTTGCACTGTCCACCTGATATATACGAAAATCGATCTTGTGCCTCGGAGGTAATCCCCGTACCTCATCAAAACATCAGAATAATCTCGGACTACTGGAATAGATTGCAGATCGTCGATAGACACATCAAAAGACTCTAGGAAACTAAGCATAACCGACACACGAAATCTCGAGGGTTCTCCCATGACAAGTAAGAAGCCTAATAACCCTCTTCTCACAATCCAGAATGACACCATATGTGGTAAGCCAATCCATTCCTATAACCAACCCATAGCCCATAAACCCGAGTACATATGCATCGCATTCAAACTCGACGCCTAACAAAGATATTTTCAAACCCCGACAAATCATGAATAAATGAGCCAGACCACCAATGGGTTTTGAAACAACTACGGGATCTATTACCATAGTAGTAATTAAGTGTAGAGATTTAACTATAGAACTTGATATAAATGAATGTGAGGCACCAGAATCAAAAAGTGTTCTAACAAGATGATTGGAAAAAGAAATCAAACATTCGACAGAAGCTTTCCTACCTCTATCTGGTGCACTAGCCACGAGAGCATTCACTTTCCCTCTAGAGTTTCCTGCCCTTTGACCTGGTCCTTGCTTCCTTGGGAACTCCCTAGAATAGTGTCCAACCCTTCACAAACGAAGTAAGCATTCTTCCTTTTCCTACAGTCCTGGGCCAAGTGATCCTCTCTCCCGCAACTATGGCACTTCCTCTTACACTTAGCCTTGTCATTCTTTCTGCCCTTTCTTCGATCATACCTTTTTATTTTGTGTTTTCTCGACCTTAACTTCTTCCTTTTCAGATTTATTTGAACTTGATCTATGTTCCCTTCCCAAGCCATCATTTTTCTCATCCTTGGGTTGTACTCCTTAGCCCTAACTTCCTTATTCTCCTTTTTACCATATTTGTGCAACAGGCTAACAAGTCTCTCGAAAGTTGCCTTCATCGCACGGAAATCCTTACGAAGCTCAAGAAAATTAGCCGTAGGTGATACTACTGCAGCTTCAGAAGGAGGTTAGGCACTTCATTGCCCTTCGATATGTGCTGTAGTTTAAATACCTATGGAATCATGCCGGAATGGGGACACCTTTCGGGAAGAATCGGTCTCCCGGACAAAAAGAGAAAAAAGGAATCAACTGGATCGAGAGATACTTCCTATGGCTCTGGGGAATATGTTTTTCAAAACAGACTTTTCTTTTTGAAAACGCTTTCTTTTAAAACCTTTTTGAAAAATAATTTTCAAAAACTTTTATCTAATCTGGTAACCTTCAGCTCTAATACCATGTGTGACACCCCATGTCACCACCTGGGGATTTTGCGATCCTGGATATCGGCATATAACACCATGTCGACTATTCAAGCAACAAAAACACCGGATAGTCCATGAAAGAAATTAGAGGGTGAGAATAGATAAGATAGAACTTAGAATAGAAGAAGAAGAGGAACATACAACATCAGAGTAACATGAATCTCACAGCGGAACGAACAACATATAATAGATAACATATCTTTGAAATAAAATCAATATATATATATACAGTAACATTATCAGAGTATAACACTTACAACACAACGGAATAAACAATAGCTATATAATCCTGAAGCCTCCTGCTCTAAGCTTTCCAAGTATATCTGTAAAATCCTAACTACTTGACTGTCCATACACATTGGGAACCCAAGAGTTTAGGGAAAACAAAACAAAATAAACTCTGGGTCAGTCATGGGACTGGTGTGAGTAAAACAATTTAAACAGTTTGAACAATAAATGATATCTCATAAGACCACACCGTATAATGGAACGGGTTTTTCCCATATGAAAAACCAAAGCATTTGATTTAACATCCAAAATCCTTTTGAACGAAATGATAAACTTTATATCAAACTCATTGATATTATAATAGTGTCTATCAATCACAATTAAATAATCAACTAGCAGAACGCTTTCATCTCACGTTCTACATATATAGTATACAATCAAAACCGTGAGCACTTATTGGATAATGGGTTTCCAACTATGACAAGGTATGGAACCACCTTTCAATAGTGTACCTCTAAAGAGGAATACACTGGGTTCAACAAGAACATCTTGCAACCCGGCTACACATGATCGACCACTCATTTCGCTTGAGTGTATCGAATGTATTTAACCAACGGTTGGGATCAGCAACCGTTTCCCGAATGGGACAGCATCGAAAATAGATTATGTAATGAAATGAATATCTCTAGATAGGTGATAATACACCCTACTTGGCAGCCAACCACTTAGCCATGTTGCCTACCCGATTTTTGTCATTTCCCGGTTGTGAGGCTAGATTATCTCTGACAGTTCACACAATTATTCACTTTGAATGTCACATTGTCATACCCGCAAAATTACAAATTGATTTCCCAAAAAATACAATGGGTATACAGCTAAGAGAAACGAATTCCTCTGCCACCAAACATACATACGTTTGAAGAGATCAACTTACGTGATCCATTACATATACTTTGTCATACATTCTTCCATACAGGTTGTCTTGGGACTGGACAAACCGAAAGCACTATTCTGTAAATAGGACAGCCCTTGTATAACTCCGTCTTCAATTATCTTCATCGTATTTGATGGCCATGCTAACGCCCATACAGAGTGGTTTTCAGGTCATGAATCTAATCTCGGTCTCTCCGTATTGACGACGGAAAAATGGTCAAAAACTTCGATAGTCGATGAGTTAACTATCAAAGAAAAACATATGTGCAAACAATGATATTATTTCCAGATGGAAATTATATCGATCAATCATCATTGAACATTTATCTCTTTAGTTTATTGATTTATCCATTTCCTTTTTCCATATATTCAACATTCCTTATTTTCTAAATTTAGAAAATATATGTTATTAATCATTGGAAAACATTTCCATCTCTTTTTCCTGTATCACTCTCATTCTAGTATTCTTTATCATCAATCATTTCATTTTTTATGATTAGAAAATATCTCTGATTATACTTGGAAAATGCTTAGAAACTCATTCATTGGATTTAAACAGATGTTTAAATAAAGCATCGCTATACCAATTCAAATCATTACCTTCATTAACTATATTCACTTAACCGAACTTTACTATCGAACTTTAACCATTCCTTAGTTAAAAACGAAGTCAATCAAGTTGGGGTATAACTACCTCTCAGACCTTAACTAAACAAGATTTCTAACTTCGAAATAGTCAAAGTTCACCTTCTAAATCTTTAACAACTTCCTTACGTAACTCTCGGATTCTATTTACGAATCCACTTCTTTATTGAAAAACATTGGTTATAACGATAACGTTATAATCCCTACTTCTGAAATACCTAACTTCAAATATAACTTTTATTTATTTATTTAGATAAATAAACAAGTAACAAATTTAATAACAAATAAATAAATCTTGATTAAAAACGGAAAGTGAATAGTACTTTCCCGAATTCGATATATCTCTCTTTCGAGTAATATCTATTCGATTAACTCCTTCAAATAACTAATATTCGATTAACTCCCTTCGAATAACTAATATTCGATTAACTCCCTTCAAATAACTTATATTCGATAACTCACTTCGAATAACTAATATTCGATTAGCTCACTTCGAATAAACTATATTCGATTAACTCACTTCGAATAACTAATATTCGATTAACTCACTTCGAATAACTAATATTCGGCTAACTCACTTTGAATAAACTATATTTGATTAACTCTCCTCTAATGACTAATATCCGATAACCCCTTTCGAATAAACTAATATTCGATAACTCCTTTCGAATAAACTAATATTCGATAACTCCTTTCGAATAAACTAATATTCGATAACTCTTTAGAGTAAACTATATTCGATTAACTCTAGCTCTAATCAATTTACTCTAACTCTAATCGATTTAACTCTAATCGATTAACTCTTACTCTAATCGATTAACTCTAACTCGATTAACTCTATTTGATTAACTCTATTCAATTAACTCTATTCAATTAACTCTATTAAATTAACTCTAATCAATTAACTCTATTCAATTAACTCTTATCAATTAACTCTATTCAATTGACTCTAATCAATTAACTCTTTTCAATTAACTATAATCAATTAACTCTAATCAATTAACTTTATTCAATTAACTCTAACTGAATAACTATAATCAATTAACTCTATTTGTTTAACTCTAATCAATTAACTCTGACTGATTAACTCTAATCAATTAACTCTATTTGTTTAACTCTAATCAATTAACTCTATTCAATTAACTCTAATCAATTAACTCTATTCAATTAACTCTATTCAATTAACTCTATTCAATTAACTCTAACTGATTAACTCTAATCAATTAACTCATATCAATTAACTCTAACTGATTAACTCTAATCAATTAACACTATTTAATTAACTCTAATCAATTAACTCTAACTGATTAACTCTAATCAATTAACTCTATTTGATTAACTCTAATTTGGTTAACTCCTTTTAATTAACACATTTGGTTAACTCTTTTTGGTTAACTCCTTTTGTTTAACACATTTTGGTTAACTCCTTTTTCAATTCCTATTTCAAAATCAGTTTCCTTTATAAAATGTTGAGTTTACCTTCTACTTAACATATCGGTGTCAAAACCGATTTCTACTTCTCTATGTAAGTTCAGACTTAAATATTCAATTTATCCTATGATAAATTATTTTACTTAATTTATGAAAACATTACTTATAAATTAATCTTCTCCAATTATCTTCTAAAATAGATTTCTATTTAATACTTATTTTTCCAAATATTCCCTTTTAAAATTCTATTTACTTTCTAAATAAATATTCCTTTTATACTTATATTTATTTAACAAATAAATATCTCCTTTTGAATTCTATTTATTTAACAAATAAATACCTCCTTTTGAATTCTATTTATAAATGTTTTAAAATATTTCCCTTTTCTATTTGTTTCACAAATATTTTTCTTTTCAAAACCCTTTTGATTTTATAACTATTTGTCTTACAAATATTTTCCTTTATATTTCTTTTACAAATAATTTCCTTTATATTTTCTATATAAAGTCCATTGATTTTAAATAAATAATTTATTTTCAAAATACACTTTGAAAATACCCTTTTCTATATCCCAGTATTCCTTACGGTATTTAAAATACCAAAATAACAATGATCGATATCATTCAACACACATAATCAACACAGATTATATATCACATCATATATTACAATATATGAAAAACAGTAAAATAAATGTTGAGGAATCCATTTAGATTCCTACGACCTGTTTCCCTGCATCACAGATGTTAAACAATATAATTAACATCGATTTCATTTCAATATGAAGTATTCTACTCAATAGAATCAATATTTGATTAACGATTTACATATATCGTTATCTACAATTTCAACCAATACATAAGCAATTCAACCAAACAGTTAACACACAGCAATCAACAGATATTTATCAGTTCTAAAAATATGTTATAAAAATATAACTGTTAAGAGTTGGTGAGTTTTACTCACATTGGACTATCATTGTTAAATAACAATAATTGTCGATTGATTCTGACGGACAATTTATTTTGCAATAAATTGTAATGAGCTCCAATTCACTCCCAGTCAGTTCCAATGTGTAGTGTCCGTCCACATGATCCCAACGGATCTGAAAGTGTGTAATTCTGACAACGTGGGAGAAAGATATTGAATTTACAAGTTCGACGCATATTTAAATATCTTACTACATAATCAAACCTTCATTAACTAAATAAATTACTATTTAATTAGCCTAAGCCCATGTTTAACCCTTAACTCGCTTGCTCATCCCCTTTCTATCACGAATACAACACTGATCCCCTACAAACTCAAAATACATGATCCCTTCCTCTCCCCGTATCTCCATCCACCAATTCACGATTTAAACTCAAATTAAATCCATTAGTTTACTCACCGCCCTCTATATCATCTGATACTACTTTCAACATACTCGAACACCCCCAGTAAAACGCGTACAATAGTAGCTCGCCGTGCCCCAGAGATTTCGCATGACATTTTTACACCCTAATTCCCACCAAAATTTCACGCAAGGTGCTAAAACCGATTTCGAGTTCGAATCCACACACACGTCCACACATTGTCGCCGAAATCAAGCCCAGTACTAAATCCTAGGCTCGCTGTATCTAAACGGACGAACAACAATGGGTTTCGAATGCAATGAAACCTAACTGAAAATGGAGAGTGGCAACTCAGGAATTCGAATATATTTGGTTTATGATTTATGAGATTTTATTAGATTTTATTTGGAATCGATGAGGATGGAAATTTTTACTGAAGAAAGAAATATTGGCGGCGCAATTTTCTTTAATCATAGAATGAGGAATTAGGTTTAGAAAGGTTATTGTGAGGGTATTTATAAGAAGAGATATTATTTTTATTTTAAGCAATTGCTGTTTGTATTCATCCTCTAAAATTCCTATGATCACATACGATACCCAAAAATCACGAAACTAGACATGCATCTTCAGTTCGACATTACGGACCCAACGAAACTAGTTTCGTCGAATTTTGACTCTATTTGCTCACATAGCGTATTTTTAGCAGTTAGAATACTGAATGTTTTTCACATTAAAAAACTGTATGGCCACATACTGGCTCTAAAAATTACGGAAATTGAAATCTAGCAATAATTTAATATTGCGGATCCAACAAAATTGGTTTCGTCGAAACAGAGGTCGTTTGCAAAACTGGCTATTTTTAAAGCTCTAAATAACCCATTTAAATATATAAATATATTCAAAAACAATTAAATTAAATATAAATAAATAAATATTATCGTATATATATACTCACATAGAATATCGTATAGCTTCAATTGGATTTATAACTCGATATTGAAATCCCTGTTGAATTGATATTCAATTTATATTGGAAAAATCCTTATATAATATAAATAAATCGCTATAATTTATAAAGAAATTCCATAGCGACTTTTCGAAATTTGATTTGGACATAAATCAAAATCTACACAATGAAATCCCGATTTTCTCTTCCATTAGAAAGATATACTTCACCAACTCCGAACGTTTCTTGTTTCACAGAAATCCGATTTAAAACGGATTCTGTATATTCAATTGAAGTTCGTATCGCCAAATTATGAACTGTCGCGCCATTACGGCCTCGATTACAATTATATTATAATTCTACGTCCAAACTTCGTTTAAATAATATATTCGTTATTCGAATTCAATTCCAGACTGAAATATATATTTTGAATTGCCCAATTCACATAATATTGTGAATTCTACTATTCCAGACTATTTCAGAAATTAAATACGTTATTTAATTATTATATTAATTAAATATTCAAAATTATTTAATTAAACGACCATTAAATTACCAAACCATTATTTTAAATAATTAAATAAAATTAATTATTATACTGTATAAAAATATGGGACATTACATTCTTCCCCCCTTAAAATAATTTCGTCCTCGAAATTGCTAAGGTAGAAAACAAACTCCATTGACTGGGTAAAAATTATTTATTCACTTCTTAACTTCAGTTTCAACTGAACCAATTTAATTTCAATTAAATATTAATTAATTCTTATCAATGAAAATTTTCAAAAATCCTGAAAATTTCCTAACACCCGATATTTTCGAAAATTTTTGCCAGCACCTCCTTTGTACTGGTCAATAGTTTAAGCTCTAACTCGCCTCTCTAGGCCTTCTTCAACCCAAAAGAAAATCAAACAGCCAAGTGACTTGCCAAATCGGCTCATCAAAATCTTAAACCCATATATAATATAAATTGGCACCTTTTTATTAGGCATATCATTATATCCTTCCATCTGTTACAAATTCTGCATATACCAATGTCATCCCAATCAATTTTCCAGTCAATTAATTCTCAACACAATCATTCGCTTATCAAATCAAATTCTAATCTGTTTTTATCTACAAATCCAACCATTCGCTTATACCTAAGTCGAATTTCATTTCAACTCGAGTTTCATTTCGATTCCAAACTCTTAACTCGATTATCCAATTGCATTTCAAATTCAAATCCCACAAATCCAATTTGTCTCGATATTATTCTAATCCCAATCAATTTCAATGACCAGTTAACTGGCTTTATTTTAATTCCAATTTGCTTTTACAAATTTTGGTTTAATTTGTTTTTAATTCAAAACAAATCTTTCCCTGGGAATTTTTAAATCATTTACCATATCAAAAATCAAATATTCCCTTTCGGAATCAAAGCAACTTGTTTTCTCAAAACATTTCCAAAAACAAATTTTTTGGTAGTAATCCATCACTTAGAAACTTGAAAATCACACTGATGATGCAGCGCAGTCAACATCCGAATTATTTTCCAACGACCAAAGTGAGTTCAATACTATATCACTTTCAAAACCATTCTAAACACTTCCATTTTGAAATTCATTTCAAAATACTGTTCCCAATGCTTGTAAAATGATTTAAAATCTCCCAGGATTTTAAAATTCTCATATATTTAATTCAAATCCATTTTCCAACTTTTCGAGGTTTGAATTTCAATTCTGATTTAAATTCAGATTTAATTCATTTCGTAACACTTATACGAAATTTTGATTGGTTATTTACATAACTATTTCAATTATAATCTTATATGATTATAATCACAACCAATATATCCAATATATTATAATAATTCCAATATAAATCTCATATATCAAAATATAATTTGGGTAAAATTATTTCATTTACCCTCTTTTCAAAACATATCATGTCGACCCATCGTATTCGAGTGTTTAGAAACTCCTACTGATACAATGGATCAAACTAATCGATCAAAACCGATAAACAACTCAACTAATAAATCTACGCAATATAAAACCACTTCATATCAAGTAACAAATACGTTCACTCGTATATATACACTCAAACTCAATCTAGGCTATTACTAACCCCATCTCTACTGAGTCACGCCACAGAGCCAAGGTAATTACTTAACCTTAAGCTCTGATACCGCTGTAACAACCGGGGGATTTTGCAATCCTGGATATCGGCATATAACACCATATCGACTATTCATGCATCGAAAACACCGGATAATATGAAAGAAATTAGAGGGTGAGAATAGATAAGATAGAACTTAGAATAGAAGAAGAAGAAGAATATACAACATCAGAGTAACACGAATCTCACATCTGAACGAAAAACATATAATAGATAACATATCTTTGAAATAAAATCAATATATGTATACAGTAACATTATCAGAGTACAACACTTACAACACAGCGGAACAAACAATAGCTATATAATCCTGAAGCCTCCTGCTCCAAGCTTTCCAAGTATATCTATAAAATCCTGACTACTTGACTGTCCGTACAAAACTGGGCACCCAAGAGTTTAGGGAAAACAAAAAAAAACTCTGGGTCAGTCATGGGACTGGTGTGAGTAAAACAATTTAAACAGTTTGAACGATAAACGATATCTCATGAGAGCACGCCGTATAACGGAACGGGTTTTTCCCTTATGAAAATCCAAAGCATTTGATTTAACATCAAAAATCCTTTTGAACGAAATGATAAACTTTAATCAAACTCTTTGATATTATAATAGTGTCTATCAATCACAACTAAATAATCAACTAGCAGAACTCTTTCATCTCACATTCTACATATATAGTATACAATCAAAACCGCAAGCACTTATTGGATAACGGGTTTCCAACTATGACAAGGTATGGAAACACCTTCCGATAGTGTACCTCTAGAGAGGAATACACTGGGTTCAACAAGAACATCTTACAACCCGGCCACACATGACCGACCACTCATTTCGCTTGAGTGCATCAAATGTATATCACCAACGGTTGGGATCAGCAACCATTTCCCGGATGGAACAACATCGACAATAGATTATGTAATGAAATGAATATGTCTAGACAGGTGATAATACACCCAACTTGGCAGCCAACCACTTAGCCATGCTGCCTGCCCGATTTTTGTCATTTCCCAGTTGTGAGACTAGAGGCCACGCTTATCTCTGACAGATCACACAATTATTCACTTTGAATGTCACATCGTCATACCCGCCAAATCACAGATTGATTTCCCCAAAAATACAATGGGCATATAGCTAAGAGAAACGAATTCCTTCGCTACCAAACGTACATACGTTTGAAGAGATCAACTTACGTGATCCATCACATATACTTTGTCAGACATTCTTCCATACAGGTTGTCCTGGGACTGGACAAACCGAAGGCACTATTCTGTAAACAGGATAGCCCTTGCATAACTCCTTCTTCAATTATCTTCATCATATTTGATCACAACACTAACGCCCATACAGAGTGGTTTTTAGGTCATGAATATGATCCCGGTCTCTCCATATTGACGATGGAAAAATGGTCAAAAACTTCGATAGTCGGTGAGTTAACTATCAAAGAAAAACACGTGTGCAAACAATGATATTATTCCAGATGGAAATTATATCGATCAATCATCATTGAACATTTATCTCTTTAGTTTATCGATTTATTCATTTCCCGTTTCCATATATTCAACATTCCTTATTTTCTAAATTTAGAAAATATATGTTATTAATCACTGGAAAACATTTCCATATCTTTTTCCCGTATCACTGTCATTCCAGTATTCTTTATCATCAAACATTTCATTTTCTATGATTAGAAAATATCTCTGATTATATTTGGAAAATGTTTCCAAACTCATTCATTGGATTTAAACAGATGTTTGAATAAAACATCGCTATGCCAATTCAAATCATTACCTTCATTAACAATATTCACTTAACCGAAATTTACTATCGAACTTTAACCCTTCCTTAGTTAAAAACGAAGTCAATCAAGTTGGGGTATAACTACCTCTCATACCTTAACTAAACAAGGTTTCTAACTTCGAAATAGGTAAAGTTCACCTTCTAAATCTTTAACAACTTCCTTATGTAACTCTCCGATTCTATTTACGAATCCACTTCTTTATTGAAAAACATTGGTTATAACGATAACGTTATAATCCCTACTTCTGAAATACCTAACTTCAAATATAACTTTTATTTATTTATTTGGATAAATAAACAAGTAACAAATTTAATAACAAATAAATAAATCTTGATTAAAAAAGGAAAGTGAATAGTACTTTCCCGAATTCGATATAGCTCTCTTTCGAGTAATCTCTATTCGATTAACTCTTCAAATAACTAATATTCGATTAACTCCCTTCGGATAACTTATATTCGATTAACTCACTTCGATTAACTAATATTCGATTAGCTCACTTCGAATAAACTATATTCGATTAACTCACTTCGAATAACTATTATTCGATTAACTCATTCGAATAACTAATATTCGGTTAACTCACTTCGAATGAACTATATTCGATTAACTCTCCTCGAATGACTAATATCCGATAACTCCTTTCGAATAAACTAATATTCGATAACTCCTTTCGAATAAACTAATATTCGATAACTCCTTCCGAATAAACTATATTCGATTAACTCTAGCTCTAATCAATTTACTCTAACTCTAATCGATTTTCTCTAACTTTAATCGATTAACTCTAACTCTAATCGATTAACTCTAATTCGATTAACTCTATTGGGTTAACTCTATTCAATTAACTCTATTCAATTAAGTCTAATCAATTAACTCTATTCAATTAACTCTAATCAATTAACTCTATTCAATTGACTCTAATTAATTAACGCTAATCAATTAACTCTATTCAATTAACTCTATTTAATTAACTCTAACTGATTAACTCTAATCAATTAACTCTATTTGATTAACTCTAATCAATTAACTCTAATCAATTAACTCTAACTGATTAACTCTAATCAATTAACTCTATTTGATTAACTCTAATCAATTAACTCTATTTGATTAACTCTAATCAATTAACTCTATTCAATTATCTCTAATCAATTAACTCTATTCAATTAACTCTAACTGATTATCTCTAATCAATTAACTCTAACTGATTAACTCTAATCTTTAACTCTATTCAATTAACTCTAGTCAATTAACTCTATTCAATTAACTCTAATTGATTAACTCTAATCAATTAACTTTATTTGATTAACTCTAATTTGGTTAACTCCTTTTGATTAACACGTTTGGTTAACTCTTTTTGGTTAACTCGTTTTGGTTAACACATTTTGATTAACTCCTTTTTCAATTCCTATTTCAAAATCAGTTTCCTTTATAAAATGTTGATTTCACCTTCTACTTAACATATCGATGTCAAAACTGATTTCTACTTCTTTATATAAGTTCAAACTTATATATTCAATTTACCCTATGATAAATTATTTTACTTAATTTATAAAAACATTACTTATAAATTAATCTTCTCCAATTATCTACTAAAACAGATTTCTATTTAATATTTATTTTTCCAAATAATCCCTTTTAAAATTCTATTTACTTTCTAAATAAATATTCCTTTTATACTCCTATTTATTTAACAAATAAATATCTCCTCTTGAATTCTATTTACTTAACAAATAAATATCTCCTTTTGAATTCTATTTATAAATGTTTTACAAATATTTCCCTTTTCTATTTGTTTCACAAATATTTTCCTTTTCAAAACCCTTTTGATTTTATTACTATTTGTCTTACAATTATTTTCCTTTATATTTGTTTTACAAATAATTTCCTTTATATTTTATATATAAAATCCATTGATTTTATATAAATAATTTATTTTCAAAATACACTTTGAAATTCCCCTTTTCTATATCCCAGTATTCCTAACGGTAATTTAAACACCAAAATAACAATGATCGATATCATTTAACACACGTAATCAACACAGATTATATATCACATCATATATTACAATATATGAAAACAGTTAAATAAATGTTGAGGAATCCAGTTGGATTCCTCCGACCTGTTTCTCTGCACCACAGATGTTAAACAACATAATTAACACCAATTTCATTTCAATATGAAATATTCAACTCAACAGAATCAATATTTGATTAACGATTTATATATATATCGTTATCTATAATTTCAACCAATACATAAGCAATTCAACCAAACAGTTAACACACAGCAATCAACAGATAATTATCAGTTCTAAATATATGTTATAAAAATATAATTGTTCAGAGTTGGTGAGTATTACTCACATTAGACTATCATCGTTAAATAACGATAATTGTCGATTGATTCAGACGGACAATTTATTTTGCAATAAATTGTAATGAGCTCCGATTCACTCTTAGCTAGTTCTATTATGTAGTGTCCATCCATACGATCCCAACGGATCTGAAAGTGTATAATTCTGACAACATAGGAGAAAGATATTGAATTTACAAGTTCGACGCATATTTAAATATCTTACTACATAATTAACCCTTCATTAACTAAATAAATTACCATTTAATTAGCCTAAGCCCACGTTTAACCCTTAACCCGCCTGCTCAACCCCTTTCTCTCCCGAATACAACGCTGCTCCCCTACAAATCGCAACATACATGATCCCTTCCTCTCCCCGTATCTCCATCCACCAATTCACGATTTAAACTCAAACTAAATCCATTAGTTTGATCACCGCCCTCTCTATCATCTGATACAACTTTCAACATACTCGAACACCCCCAGTAAAACGCGTTCAATAGTAGCTCGCTGTGCCCCAGAGATTTCGCATGACATTTTTACACCCCGGTTTCAACCAAAATTTTACGCAAGGTGCTAAAACCCATTTCGAGTTCAAATCCATACACAAATCCACACACTGTGGCCGAAATCAAGCCCAATACTAAACCCTAGGCTCGTTGTATCTAAATGGATGGACAACAATGGGTTTCGAATGCAATGAAACCTAACTGAAAATGGAGAGTGGTAACTCAGGAATTCGAATATATTTGGTTTATGATTTATGAGATTTTATTGGATTTTATTTGGAATCGATGAGAATGGAAATTTTTACTGAAGAAAGAAATATTGGCGGCGCGATTTTCTTTGATCAGAGAATGAGGAATTAGGTTTAGAAAGGGTTATGGTGAGGGTATTTATAAGAAGAGATATTATTTTTATTTTAAGCAATCGCTGTTTGTATTCGTCCTCTGAAATTCATGTGATCACATACGATACCAAAAAATCATGAAACTGGACATGCACCTTCAATTCGACATTACGGACCCAACGAAACTGGTTTCGTCGAATTCCGATCTTGTTTGCTCACACAACATATTTTTAACCGTTAGAATACTGACTGTTTTTCACATTAAAAATCCATACGGCCACATACTAACTCTAAAAATTACGGAAATTGAAATCTAGCAATAATTTAATATTGCGGATCCAACAAAATTTGTTTCGTTGAAAACGGAGGTCGTTTGCAAAACTGGCTATTTTTAAAGCTCTAAATAACCCATTTAAATATATAAATATATTTAAAAACAATTAAATTAAATACAAATAAATAAATATTATCGTATATATATTCACACAGAATATTGTATAGCTCCAATTGGATTTATAACTCGATATACAAATCCCGATTGAATCGTTATTCAATTTATACTGAAAAAAAAAAATCCTTTTATAATATAAATAAATCGCTATAATTTATAAAGGAATTCCATAGCGACTTTTCGAAAATTTGATTTGGACATAAATCAAAATTTACACAATGAAATCCCTATTTTTCTCTTCCGTTAGAAAGATATACTTCACCAGCTTCGAACGTTTCTTGTTTCACAGAAATCCGATTTAAAGCAGATTCTGTATATTCAATTGAAGTTCGATTCGCCAAATTACGAACTGCCGCGCCATTACGGTCTCAATTATAATTATATTATAATTCTACATTGAAACTTCGTTTAAATATTATATTCATTATTAAAATTCAATTCCAAACCGAAATATATATTTTGAATTGCCCAATTCACACAATATTGTGAATTCTACTATTACCGACTATTTCAGAAATTAAATATATTATTTAATTATTATATTATTTAAATATTCAAAGTTATTTAATTAAACGACCATTAAATTACCAAACCATTATTTTAAATTATTAAATTAAATTAATTATTATACCATATAAAAATACGGGACATTACACCCCACATCCATTAATGTCACTCACTAAGGGAATGCATTAAGTTTCGTGAAGCGTTATATGTAAACGACACAGAATAATTACAAGATAGATAAAATAGAAATGGAATTAAAAACTTTTATTAATCATAAAGCATGGTTACACCATATGTCTGAAAATACATAAAATCAGTATATCATTAATACTTCTGTCTTGTACTTTAAATATCAGAGTACAATAACAACGAAAACATAATCCCCAAATCATGAGCCATAGTAGCAAAGATAAAAGCTTGTGCAATACATCTAGAAGCTCCAAGCAAGACGATAGCAGAATACTGACTAAGCCTGAGAATTCTCTCCCTTGAGAACCAGAGGGGGGAACGGAAGAAAGAGGAGGAAAGAAAAGGGGTCAGACATAAAGTCTGGCGAGTATAGTTACTTCTAGCCAGTAAATAAATAAAAGTAACATGATAGGCATATAAAGTGGATAAGAGAGAACACTACATAAATGGTAGTTGGGTGTGACAAGGTAGACAGGATGAGGTGTATATGCTTTGAATAATTACTCTGCACTGTTACTAGTATATCTGAAAAGAGATGATCCCTTCAACTATAAGGTGGTAGACGTAGGTATATGTCCAAATGTATCTTAAATACTACCCTGATCGATCGGCACCCTAACCCTCGTAGATACCTTGTGCTGGCCCCACAGCAAGAGGTATCACTTCCTAAAGTGGCAACCCCTCGTCGTAATAATGTGCACAACCATATCTACAGGAGTCACGGTCGTCTTATCCCCTTTTGCTCGGATCATCCACACACATGCTGTGATGGCCCGTCCCGCACCAACCGACATTTACTCCAAAAGTGCGTTGTACACATGTCCAGTTAGCACGGAACGATCGTCAGAAGGAAAGGAAGAAGATGAAGAATCAACAAGGAACCTGTAGAATGTCTCACAACGTATAGAACAAAATATAATAACAACATACTTGACTTAAAACAGGTGAGACAGTGCATAAGCTGAAAACAAACTATCATAGCAGCGGAAAATCCAAATACAGCTTATGTTCCGCTTCATCATTATTACAACTTTTCAAACTATCTCTAAAGGTAAAAGCAAGATAAGGGAGGTACACTACTAATGCCCAAGTAGTGACCACCAATGCAAGGAGAATATCTATATATATCATACGTGGAAGCCTCCTGCTCGCCTCCGGATCAGCTACTCGTGCATCACCAGCTAACCTGTCTCTAGTCTGCTCATTTTAGAGCACCCATAGTAATAAGAAGAGACATAAAACTCTGGGTCAGACAAAAGTCTGGTGTGAGCGATAAGCAGCTAAACAAAACAATAACAGGTATACTAAACCATACCTGAACCTGGACCTGCAACCAAAGGGTTAGCACTACATACTGTACGACACTCTGAGGTGCCACTGAACAAATTGTGTAAAGATAACGGGGGTAGGGGTGTGCATGTCATAGTGATGGCAAACAATCAAGCATAGCAACCATCCTCACATCTCTCACTCAGTGCGTAAAGCATACGATATCCACCACTTCGACCACCCAATATTTTTCTATGATCAATCTGCCCCATGAAGTCACAACGGCTTCATTGCACTGATCCATAGCCACTAATCCTTCGCTATGTCCACTTTGCCCCATGGAGTCGTACACACCCCACTGCACTGGCTCATATCCTTACTAATCCTTTACTATGTCCACTCTGCCCCCATCGAAATTATGAACGTTGACAACTCCTTAGCACACGTCCCGTAGCAAAGCCCAATCATGAAGTGAACTCATTGGTTCCCCACTGGATCCTGAGCTCTAACTTCCATTTGGACTACCTTTGCATCTCGGGTTATTGGTCATCACTGGATCGGTTCGGTTCTCAGCCCTTCTTCTCTGTCGGTTCGGATCGGTCTCTTCCAGGTGCTTCGGGTCGTGTCATGGCCTCCAAGTCCCTTCGTAGTACATTGGTTCAGTTCGGGTGCTCTCTGGCGGGTCGGGTCGGTGTACCCTTGCTCCATCGGTTCGGTTCGGGTTCCTGGTCTCCGATCCGATCCACTTCCCCTTCCTCTTCTGTTCTGATCCCCTTCTCTCCCCTTCATTCGATCTGATTCCCCCTTCTTTAGTTAGATCCGATCCCAGTTCAACCATTGTGGCCTTCCTTTTTGCCATACTTTCCCTTGTGCCAAGCCTCGGTTCGGTTCGGTGATCCCTTGCCCAGTCCACTATCTGTTCCGAGCCCATTCCCCCGATCCGATTCGAAAGCCTGCACCATTTTCCTGCAACTTTTCCAACGAGTATTTTACGCCATTCGACGGCGTTTTCGACCATTCTAATTATTCAAATCAATCACAAAGCATACCATACAGTCATAGCAACAAGTAGAAGTGACCTCAAACACCAAAACATAAATATGATAGGTTAAAATGGATCAAACATAGCCAAAACCCCATATTTTCCCTTAAACATGTTCAAGCATAATTAACGATAGGATTAGCAAAACTTAATCAAATTAACCCAAGTTCATATCAGAGGTCTAAAACATCATTTAAGAATTTATAAGTATTTTTCCAGATTTTTGTCATGTTTAAATTCGCTAATTAACACTAAATACCCTTAATTAACCATAATTAGTGAGGAACTATGCAAATCACTCACCTTAGCCACAAATAAACCTTAGATCTGAAATAAATCTATGATATGGCACGAATACTAATGCTAAACAGCAGCTCTAGTCTTGATTTGGTGAAGATCTCCCTTGATTTGATGTTGCTAAGCTTAATCCTTGATTAGAAAGTGATTTAGAGGTTGGAGGCCATTTTTAGGGTTTCTAAGAGGTAAGTGGAGGCTAGAAAACTGAAATGGAATGAAATCCTAACTCTTTTCAGCCTCCTCATAACCCTAATCCTGAAATGGGTTATGAGCCCATTCACTAATCACCATATTTGGCCCGATTAAGCAGTTTTTCACCTTCCAAACATAATTTCAGCCATATCTCTTAAACGGTAAGTCCGTTTAGCTATTATGACCACTCTACGGAAAGGTAAACCATCAAACGAATCTAATGGAAGTGGTTTCAGGTCAAAATTCCTTTCCAATCAAAAGTTATGGCCGAAACAAGATCACCTAAGGGCAAAACGGTCATTTAAAAATCGGCAAAAATCATGAGCATGGGAAATGACCCCAATGGTCGTTTCCCAAAGCCACATGACTATACGACTTCATATAAGAAAGAAAGAAATATTCTACGATTCTCCGATGCGTAGAATGCGGGTTATTACATTTTCCCCTCCTTACGAATTTCGCCCCCGAAATTCCCTAACCAAAATACACAAAGGGTTCCTCATGCCTATCAACCATAAAACAACAATCAAACATGCAAAACAAGTCTATCCTAGCATGCGGAATAACTAAATTACAAAGTAAACCTTACCAGGCAAAGAGTTCTGGATACGTCTTTCTAATGCTCTCCTCTGTCTCCCAAGTACAGTCATTCTCGTTCTCGCCCCACTGAACCTTGACTAGCTTCACCGCCTTCCTTCGAAGTCGCTTCGTATCGTGCTCGACAATACGAATTGGCTTGCGGTTCCCAACCGCCTCGGGTTCCACTTCGAAGTTCTCTAAATGATCAGGTGAAATAGTCATATCTGGGTCGCGCACGAACTTCCTTAGCTGGGAAACATGAAATACGTTGTGAACTCCCGCCATCTTCTCGGGTGAGTCAACTCTATACGCCAAATTCCCAACTTGTTTGAGAACTGGGAATGGGCCAACAAATCTTGGTGCCGACTTGCCTCTCCTGCCAAATCGTATCACGCTCTTCGACGGAGAAACCTTGACAAACACCAAGTCACCAACGGAGAATTTTAAGTCTCTTCTCCTTTTGTCAGCATAACTCTTCTGTCTATCCTGGGCAGCCTTCATCCGTTGTTGAATGATTTTAATCTTATCTGAAGTTTCTCTTACCACATCTGGTCCAGCACAAATTTCTCACCGGTCTCTATCCAACATGATGGTGAGTTGCTTGGTCTTCCATACAAAGCTTCATATGGAGCCATACCGATACTGGATTGGTAACTATTATTATATGCAAACTCTATAGATGCAAATGGTCATCCCATGATCCACCAAAATCCAATATACAGGCTCTCAAGAGATCTTCCAATATACGATTCACCCTCTCTATATGACCGTCGGTTTGAGGATGATACGCGGTACTGAGATATAGTTCCGACCCTAGAGCCTCTTGTAAGCTCTTCCAAAACCCACTAGTAAACAACGGGTCTCGATCACGCACAATGCTTTTAGGTACTCCATGAAATCTCACTACCCATTTCATATACAGTTCTGCTAACTTAGTTGCCGTTTTGGTCGATTAGACTGGTATAAACCTTGCACTCTTAGTCAATCGATCCACAATTACCCAAATGCTATCATGTCTCGATTTAGTCCTTGGTAAACCATCAATGAAATCCATCGAGACTTGCTCCCATTTCCATTCGGGAATTTCTTATGGTTGCAACAAACAACTACGCTTCTTTTGCTCGGCTTTAACTAGCTGGCAATTCATGCACTTGGATATAAACTTCCCAATGTCTCTTTTCATCCCTTCCCAGTAGTAAGTCTGCTTCATGTCTCGATACATATTATCACCACTGGGGTGTATAGTCAGTTTTGAGTGATGACATTCCTTAAGCACTTCATCTCTAAAACCATTCACGTTGGGTACAACTAGTCTTCCATTCTTTCGAAGCCATATTTCTCGATCAAGCCCATACAAATTCATCTCTTCACCGTTGATATTCATCTCTAACTTGGAGATGATTTCCAATAGATTACGATCGTCCCTCTGGCTGGAACCAATCCGCTCAATCAAAGTGGGTCTGATCGTCAAACTAGCTAATATCTCTGGATCCAATTCGCACTTTGGTCTGAAATCATACCCTGCGATATACTCCAGTTGCTTCCATTCAAGAAACATAGCCCCTAAACTGGCATGTCTTCTACTCAAGGCATCGGCTACCGCATTGCCTTTCCCAGGTGTATATGCGATATCAAAATCATACGAAGCCAAGAACTCTAACCATCTTTGCTGTCGGAGATTTAGATCCTTTTGAGAGAAGAGATACTTTAACGATTTATGATTGGTAAACAACTCAAATCACTCTCCCAAGAGATAATGTCTCCACATCTTCAACGCAAGCATGATCGCTGCCAGTTCCAAATCATGGGTAGGATACCTTTTCTCATGCGGCTTTAGTTGCCGACTAGCATAAGCTACAACCCTACCTCCTTGCATCAATACAGCGCCTAGTCCGGTACCACAAGCATCCGTGTATACCGTCATCTCTTCATTCCCTTTAGGAATGACATCAACTTTTCTTTTAAACTCTTGAATGCATTCTCACACACTCCGTCCCAGACGAAGGCTTGATTCTTCTTAGTCAACTAAGTCAACGGTGCTTCTATCTTGGAGAAGTCCTGGATAAACTTACGATAATATCCAGCTAACCCTAAGAAGCTCCTTACGTCCGTTGCATTCTTGGGCGTAGGCCAATCCTGTACCGTAGCCACCTTCGCAGGGTCCACGGCAACACCATTCTCTGAAACAACATGGCCCAAGAATCTCACTTCCCTCCTTCATAAGTGACACTTAGAAAACTTCGCTTTCAATTGGTGTTTTCTCAACACCTCCATCACTATCCTCAGATGTCCCTTGTGTTCTTCCTCTGTCCTTGAGTAAACAAGGATGACGTCTACGAACACAAGAACAAACTTATTCAACTGATCTCTGAATACCCGATTCATAAGATCCACGAAGTATGCTGGTGCATTGGTCAACCCAAATGGCATGACCAACCACTCATAAAATCCAGACGGCGTCCGAAATGTCGTTATAACTATACTATCAGCTGCTACTCGGAGCTGATGAAATCCGGTCACGAGGTCCAACTGGGAGAACACCCTTGCTCCTTCCAGTTGATCAAACAAATCATCTATTCGTGGAAGAGGATACTTATTATTCCTCGTCACCTTATTCAACTCGCGATAGTCCACACACAAACAAGGGGAACCATCTGCCTTAGTGGCAAACATAACTGGTGCTCCCCACTCGGAGACACTTCTTCTAATAAACCCCTTCGTCAAAAGATCGCTTACTTGCATCACGAGCTCTCGCTGCTCCCTTGGTGCCATACGACGAAGTGGCATCACTATAGGTCTGGCATCTTTCACTAAATCAATACGGAACTCAATCTCTTGGTGTAGTGGAAGCCCGGTTACTTCCTCGAAGACGTCCGGATACTGGCCAACCACGGGCACATCTGACAACTCATCATGCGGGATGTCGAGGGAATTCATAAAACTAGCCATTACCCTATCACTAGGTAGACTACCAAACACTACCCTCCGCCCATCATCCGCCCTAATTGACACCAAAAAGCCCTCACAGTCTACCACCACCCAATATCTTTGAAGCCAATCGACTCCCAATATAATGCCATACCTAGTAAAGCCCAAAACAAAGCAATCACAAACAAACATACATCCATGACTCGATAAGACCAAATTTCGGCAAATCATAATAAGGTTAGTCGAACCACCAATCGAGTTCGTCACAACCAACGGTCTATCGACTATCTCGGGTTCCAGTCCCAACCTATCTACCAGGTCACTAGATATGAAGGAACGGGAAGCCCCAGTATCAAACAAAACTCGAACATGTACATCATGAATAGAAAGCATACCTTGAATGACGACATTCTTTCCTTTCTCCGCCACAGTTGGGGCATTCGACGAAGAAGGAATAGCACCGATAGCATAGGCTTTCACAATATGCTTTTTCTTAAGAGGTTGTGGACATTTATCCTTATGATGTTCCACATGGCCACAGTTGTAGCACTTCCTATCCGCTGGCTTGGCCCGACACTCTTTGGCATAATGGCCCTTCTTACCACAGCTGAAGCACTCAACATCTTTCTTGCTCTTTTTCTGGCCATCCTTAGTTTGGTTCTGCTTCCTCTTGTTCTGAGTGTTATTCTTGCCTCCACCGCCTGCTTGCGGCTTCAGCCCTTCTGCAGATGCAACCTCAGTCTTTGACTTAGGGTAAAGACTCTCTGATCTCAAAGCTTTCCCCACAATCGATTCAAAAGTCTCATCGATGTGGTTGATAAGCCTTTCCCCCAAGTATCCATCCAAACCAGTAATGAACTTCTCAATCTTCTTCTCAGGAGTATGGATAAGGGATAATCCATACTTCGATAAAGTGTCGAACTCAGCAATATAGTTCGAGACTGCCCTACCATTCTGCTTAAGCTCCAAGAACTTCCTAAACAATTTCGACTTCTGAGCAGCTAGGATAAACTTGTCGCAAAAGCGAGCCTTAAACTGATCCTAAGTAACCTGATCCTTTGGAGTGGTTGTCTTAATAGCATTCCACCAATTCATCGCTCGCCCTTGCAGCTGACGAGACGCTAGCCTTCTCTTTATCGCATCCTCGATACCCAAGTCATCGAAGATACGATCACAGCTATCCAACCAATCCTGAACATCCGTGACCAACTCCGTTCCATGGAACGGCTTCCCACCAAGGCTAGTGTAATTCTTGCACAGCTTGGCGAAATCGACCCTAGGCGCCTGCACTATTGGACCACCACCATTACCGGCATTGGGAGCTTACCCCTGCACATCCCTAAGCATCTCTCCCATGAGGTCAGTAAACATCGTCCTCATGTTATCAGCATTCCCATTATTGGCTCCTCTACCAGCACCTCTTGCGTATCGGCTCATCGTTCAATCTGTAAAGAGAAAACGATTAACCATCTCCATAGTGGTGCTAGTGCAATGCGACTTCATCCTTAGCTATACTAATAGTATATATATATATATAGCTTTTGAAAACCAAAGTAATCACAAATACGCACTCTCATATACGTACTATCTCTCCCTAGTGTCTTTCCCTAGGTTAACTGCGCAACCTAGAGCTCTGATACCAAATGTGACGGCCCGCCCCGCACCAACCGACATTTACTCCAAAAGTGCACTGTACACATGTCCAGTTAGCATGGAACGGTCGTCAGAAGGAAAGGAAGAAGGCGAAGAATCAACAAGGAACCTATAGAATGTCTCACAGCGCATAGAACAAAAATATAATAACAACATACTTGACCTAAAACAGGTGAGACAGTGCATAAGATGAAAACAAACTATCATAGTAGCGGAAAATCCAAATACAGCTTATGTTCCACTTCATCATTATTACAACTTTTCAAACTGTCTCTAGAGGTAAAAGCATACGTTGAAGCCTCCTGCTTGCCTCCGGATCAGCTACTCGTGCATCACCAGCTTACCTGTCTCTAGTCTGCTCGTTTAGGAGCACCCAGAGTAATAAGAAGAGACATAAAACTCTGGGTTAGACAAAAGTCTGATGTGAGCGATAAGCAGCTAAACAGAACAATAACATGTATACTAAACCATACCTGAACTCGGACTTGCAACCAAAGATTTAGCACTACATACTGTACAACACTCTGAGGTGCCACTGAATTAATGGTGTAAAGATAACGGGGGTGGGGGTGTGCATGTCATAGTGATGGCAACCAATCAAGCATACCAACCATCCTCTCATCTCTCACTCGGTGCGTAAAGCATACGATATCCACTACTTCGACCACCCAATACTTTGCTATGATCACTCTGCCCCCATGAAGTCACAACGGCTTCACTGCACAGATCCATAGCCCCTAATCCTTCGCTATGTCCACTTTGCCCCATGGAGTCGTACACACCCAACTGCACTGGCTCATAGCCTTACTAATCCTTTACTATGTCCACTCTGCCCCATGGAGTCACAATGGCTCCACTGCACTGGCTCATAGTCTTGCTACGATCACTTTGCCCCTCGAGTCATGATGACTCTACTGCACTGATACGTAGCCCATCATTCCTTTTTAGTGGTGAATCGAAGATATGAATGTCGATAACTCCTTAGCACGCGTCCCGTAGCAAAGCCCAATCATGAAGTGAACTCATTGGTTCCTCACTAGATCCTGAGCTCTAACTTCCATTTGGACTACCTTTGCATCTCGGGTTATTGGTCATCACTGGATTGGTTCGGTTCTCAGCCCTTCTTCTCTGTCGGTTCGGATCGGTCTCTTCCAGGTGCTTCGGGCCGGGTCGTGGCCTCCAAGTCCCTTCGTAGTACATTGGTTCGGTTCGAGTGCTCTCTGGCGTGTCGGGTCGGTGTACCCTTGCTCTATCGGTTCGGTTCGGGTTCCTGGTCTCCGATCCGATCCACTTCCCCTTCCTCTTCCGTTCCGATCCCCTTCTCTTCCCTTCAGTCGATCTGATTCCCCCTTCTTTAGATCGATCTGATTCCCCTTCTTTAGCTCGATCCGATCCCAGTTCAACCATTGTGGCCTTCCTTTTTGCCATACTTTCCCTTGTGCCAAGCCTCAGCTCGGTTCAGTGATCCCTTGCCCAGTCCACTATCTGGTCCGAGCCCATTCCCCCAATTCGATCTGAAAGCCTGCACCATTTTCCTACAACTTTTCCAGTGAGTGTTTTACGCCATTCGACGGCGTTTTCGACCATTCTAACTATTCTAATCAATCACAAAGCATACCATACAGTCATAGCAACAAGTAGAAGTGACCTCAAACACCAAAACATAAATATGATAGGTTAAAATGGATCAAACATAGCCAAAACCCTATATTTCCCCTTAAACATGTTCACGCATAATTAACGATAGCATTAGCAAAACTTAACCAAATTAACCCAAGTTCATATCAGAGATCTAAAACGTCATTTAAGAATTTATGAGTATTTTTCCAGATTTTTATCATGTTTAAATTCGCTAATTAATACTAATTAACCATAATTAGTGAGGAACTATGCAAATCACTCACCTTAGCCACAAATAAACCATAGATCTGAAATAAATCTCTGGTATGGTGCGAATACCAATGCTAAACAGCAGCCCTAATCTTGATTTGGTGAAGATCTCCCTTGATTTGATGTTGCTAAGCTTAATCCTTGATTAGAAAGTGATTTGGAGATGATTTAGAGGTTGGAGGCCAATTTTAGGGTTTCTAAGAGCTAAGTGGAGGCTTGAAAACTGAAATGGAATGAAATCCTAACTCTTTTCAGCCTCCTCATAACCCTAATCCCGAAATGGGGTAAAGGCCCATTCACTAATCAACCTATTTAGCCCGGTTAAGCAGTTTTTCACCTTCCAAACCTTATTTCAGTCATATCTCCGAAACGGTAAGTCCGTTTAGCTGACCACTCTATGGAAAGGTAAACCATCAAACGAATCTAATGGAAGTGGTTTTAAGTCAAAATTCCTTTCCAATCAAAAGTTATGACCGAAACATGATCAGCTAGGGGCAAAATGGTCATTTAAAAATCGGCAAAAATCATGAGCATGGGAAATGACCCCAATGGTCGTTTTCCAAAGCCACATGACCATACGACTTCATATAAGAAAGAAATAATTATTCTACGATCCTCCGATGCGTAGAATGCGGGTTGTTACACATGCCTCGGTCGGTTTGCGCCGCCCACACCTTCCTCCACGTTTGGATCTCTTACAATAAGTCGGTAAGCATGCCCCTTCTCCGCCTAGTACGGATTACTTTGTTTGATACCTACTCCGGGTTACTGACTGAAATAGGTCCCACACAATATGATTCAAGCTCTCCCCTTTGTCTTGTATCCCCCACCAGGTTTTCACTGACTATGTATACCACTAGTTGTCTTTAATTACATAGCCTTGTTTATGTATACCGGTTATGCTTACCTATAGGTGTTTTTAATAAATAACCTCTAATCTTCCAACCGGTTATGCTTACCTATAGGTGTCTTTAATTACATAACCCTATCACTTCTACAAGATATGTTTATCCTAAAAGGTGTCCTTAATTACATAACTTTATTATTTCCACCGATTGTGTATACCACTAGGTGACTTTAATTACATAACCTTAACGGGTTAAGTTTGTGGGCCAATATGTGAATATTATCCATCCCCTCTTCAGATTTACTTAACCCACCCCTCAACCATGTTTACTTAACCCCCAACTTAAATTTAAGTTCACACAATCCCTATGGATTAACTTAGGTTAAGTAGTCCAATTCTTTACCATGTCCATTTACCGTTTCATAATAGACCAGACCACCCACATTAGACTTACAACATGTGGATGATGGATATGTCGGTCGGGTCCGGGCAGACTTATTGCACAGTTGGGACAAACATTGTGTCATAGCCTGATTTGTATTTACGTACTTAGACCTCCCACATTAGGTTCAACATTAGTGGCTGCTGGATATGTCAGTCGGGTCCGGGCATACTTCCACCACTAATGCAACCTAACCTCATGTCGTAAGTACAATTACAATCCCTAATTGTAATTACTAGACATTCCATATTTAAATAATTTACCAATTAATTAATCCTTTCCTTTTTTAGGTGTCAATGCCTTTTTTACCCAACAATTTGAATTACATGTCCAAAAATGTTCATATTCAAATTATGCCATTTTAACCCTTTTTTCCCCCGTTCCTTAACTAGCACCCTCACAAAATTGGCAACATGCCTAGCCTGGACAATAGCCTAGTCATAAACGATAATAGGGAATATAATGGAAATATAACTAAAATGATCATCTTGGCATAACCATAAACTTGTATGATATTAAGGTGAACATACATACTAGAATGGACATGAAATTGTCATCATAACAAGGTGGACATAAAACTGATGACTATGATGTCACTATATCTAAAGTAGCAATTTAGATGTCCAATCGGTTTAGATCCAACATAATAACCTAAGGTGATAATTTAGATCACAAAAAATAGATCTAACATGTTAACATAAGGTGACAATTTGGATCACATAGAATAGATCTAACATGTTAACATAAGGTAACAATTTAGATCACATAGAATAGATCAAACAAGATAACATAAGGAGACAATTTAGATCACAAAAAATAGATCTAACATGTTAACATAAGGTGACAATTTAGATCACATAGAATAGATCTAACATGATAACATAATGTGACAATTTAGATCACATAAAATAGATCTAACATGTTAACATAAGGTGACAATTTAGATCTCATAGAATAGATCTAACATGATAATATAAGGTGACAATTTAGATCACATAAAATAGATCTACACACATCCACATCATTGCATATCTTTAAAGTTACAAACCACGATCCTCAATAATAACATAGTAGAACAATTGACAATTGAATTGGATCTAGAGAAATAGATCTATCATAAGATCTAACAATAACATAGATTCAAGGTTTACAACGTATCCAAATCACAGTCTTTGATAATTCACTTTTACTTATCTAAACCTAAAAGCAACTAGATCTCACTATGACTGGATTGCTAAGATGATAAAAATGGTGCTGAGTCTATGCTTGAATCTAAGAATTTGATATGCTTTATTTGATAGAAGAAGGTGAGAGACCCTAGTTCAGTTCAGACTCTGGCAGAGTTTGGCCGCCAAGATTTCTAATGAAGAAATATGTGAAATAGCTATGCATTTATAGCTGCAGAACCCTCTGGAACTAACTACCACATAAGCCCTAGGGTAAATCAGGTCGCGGGTCGCCTCCCACTTGGGCAAAGGCGCGAATACAAAAAAAAACTATTCTGGGTGCACTTTACAGGTGCACCAATGTAAAAATACATGGGCGCACTTGTCAAGTGCGCTGGGAATTTCTTCTTTTTCTGCCAAACTTCTATCGTCCATAACTTCTTCATACGTTATCTGTTTTACGCAAACCAGGTGTCTATCTTAACCAGAATTTTGAGACGGACGGAGTGGCGTATTCCGTTTCCCTTAATTCTAAATATTAAATTAATTATTTTTTAATTTATCCATTTTAATGTTGTTAAAACTTTGGGGTGTTACAAGACGAGTCTTCGGATCGATATAATAGCGAATGTCGAGATGCTAACCATCATGGCTTGCGATGTTTAAGTGTGAAAGGTTACCGTCTGGAGATGTATGCTGATGCCTTTGCTACATTGTGATGGTAAGTCGACTAAACTATAGATTTTTTTCATATCTTTCCGTTATTGATGATAATGGTTCTCCCTTGGTTGTAGTTCAGATGAGTGGCAGTGCATTGTCAAACCAGGATTGTTTCAGGTTTGGTAATGTATATGACCACCATCATGTGCAATCCCGATGGAATCATTTCCTAAGTGATACGCTCCCTATGGGGAATCAAAACTGAATTTTCCTTAGGAGAAATAGATGAACATAGAGTTAGGGATTGCAGAATGGATCGTTAAGGAAAAACTAACACTAGAGGGTGGTGAATAGTGTTTTTGAAAAATTAAACAGAATCCAAAAACTTATACGATCTACTATATGAATCAAACACCACAGATATAATCACAGACACAGAATCAAACACAAAGATTAAAAAAATAAAATGCAGAAAAGGAAAGAACACACCAGATTTTATACTGGTTCGGAACTGTTCCTACGTTCAGTCCCATGCAACGCTGGACTGCACAGAGTTTTATTACTATATCAATATCCAGTTACAATCCTCTCCTTGATTTCACAGCTACAAGGGATACCACCGATTCCACACACACTTGATCAAGTATACTTTCCTTAATTCCACGGCGACAAGGGATACCACCGATTCCAACCTCCTTGATTTTACGGCTACAAGGGTTATACCGATTACATACACTTCTCAAATGATTATAATACCACTATAACTCTTCAATAGCACTTTGATTCAGAGAGTAATGAGTAGAGAGTGAGAAGAAGTTTTATGTAAATAGAATTGAATTCGACAGAGTATAAGTGTAGAAATCATAAAAATGAGAAGATATAACAGTGTAAAGAAAGGAGATGAAGATGGAGAAGAAGAATTATGATTTTTTTTAGAAATTAGCCTCTATTTATAACATTTGAAAGGTTGCAACGTTTCTGCAATGTCACAAATAATGAAAAGACACTTCTTTCAATTTTCAAAAAGTGACAGTCATATGTCGACATGGGCATAAATGTATGTTGACATATGCATGTGTAAAACTAAATTTTGAGCATTTTTAAGTGTTTAAACATATATAATTCTGGAAATTCTTGAATTAAAATATAGTGTTATAAATGAATATTATAAAGTAGAAAATCATATGAAAACATAAATATAAACTATACAAATATATTTATAAAATTATACAGTTAAAATTATATAAATATAAAGTATGTAATATATAAACACTACAACAAAAAAACCATGTTACAACGGTGCAAAAACATTGTAAAAAGCTTTTACAACGGTGGAGCCACCGTCGTGTATTAATAAGTTGTAATATACTTATAATTTTTACAACGTTTCTACACCGTTGCAGTACCGTTGTAAAATAAGATATTTAACAACTTTTACTCACAGTTGTAGTAACTTTTATTACAACTTTTACTTCCCGTTGTTATAGACATTTAAATATCATAAGATCATAAGTATGACAACTGGTGATTACCGTTGTGACTTCCAAAATATTACAACTCTTTCACACCATTGCAAAATGATTTATTACTACTTTTTTTTGCTGTTGTAACTTATATACACCTTATTAATATAAAAAATTCATATATATTAATAATAATATGATTCATATTTCAGTGCAACAAATATAACTATACGGAATCATTCATATATATTAATTAACATAATATTCGATCAACATACACATAATACATCACCAACTAAACCCGTCACAAAAAACATAACCATTTCAAAATACATACATTGATCTAACACAAAAGATACATAAGAAAGATAGAAGCTTTGTCCACAAAAGATACATAAGCATACCCTATGAAAGCACTCTAGCTGAAGGCAACGCAATTTTTATTCCAATCCACAGTTGGTTAACCAGCTTCCCCAATGGTAGTCATTTTAGAATTCAGCTTCCACAAGAAAGCTTCTGGACCCACCGCCACATCAATCCAACCTTGTGGTCCACGGTGGGACTACAAAAAAAGTAATTTTAATAAGTTCAGTCAAACAAGAAATTGATGCTTGAAATAAAAAAAATTCAGAACAGTACAGGAACATAGACCCAAAAAACTGAAAAATGAGTCTGCACCAAAAAACTCAGTACATGACATAGACCCAAACAAAGGAACATTTCCAGAACCTATTTTGCAAACATGGGCAAGAAAGAACAAGAAGCTTAGCATATAACATAGACATATATGGAATTACAAAACTCAATTTTGATTTTGCTAGTGCAGGAAAATACGAATTTCTCTACCCAGCACATGCATATAAAATATTATTGTAATTGACATGTCAGCAAAAGCACAATAAAAATAAGAGTTGATGAAAATAGAAATAATTGTGTAATAAACAAATATCTGTAAGTGAGAAATGTTGGACTGAATTAAAAAGTGTATGGTTAAGCCACCATATTGAAAATTGTGAGTACAAAAAAGAGAAACTGAGTTACCTTTTGTAAGCAATACACAGGACAGATCTAAGGTGACCACTCCCAGATTGCCCCCGTCCCAACTGAATGCATTTCTATGATTGCCAAGACAAACTTGATGCAAATGTACCACATCCATTTTGCGCACCTATAACTTGAATTGGTCACTTGTATTTCTGTAGTCACAGTATAAGTTACATAAGCACCTATTTTGAAGCCACACTATTTTAACAAACTTGTTCTCCATCACTGCATTTTAAACTACAATGCCACTAGATATTTTACTCTGCCAAACTTTTACTATGGTAACCAGGCGTTAACCGCTACAAAAGCCAAAACTCGAATATGAACTGCAGATAACGCACAACAACTCTGTTCATGTTTCAGGTGTGATTTTCTTTACCATAGTAAATTTGGGAATAGGATTAAAGTGCATAAATAGAAGCATAAACAGTAAATTTGATAGTGCTATTTGGTATATTAAAACTACCAACACAGCAGACTATAACTGTCTGAGCTTACTTATAAAGTGGGATTCTACTGCTTCATTTCATCCGTCTATGCTAGAAACTCCTTCTCTGGAGAGAATCGCAAACAGTAACTCTTAATACATAACAAAACATCACAGGATGAACTAATCTGTAAAATGACACACTCAAAAAACATCCAGGTAACCACACCAAAAAGGTTGACAATCAAGTGAGTGCCAAGGGAATTAATGAAATAGAGAGAGTTAGCGTAAATGTGCCTGGTTTTGGAATACTGAAAAGAAACAGTTTTGTTGTTCTTGAGGAAATAGAGGAAGATCAAGAGAAAGAAGGAGAAATGGCATAGGAAACAGAATCAAATCCCAGTGAAGAAGACGAGGTTGAAGAGATTGAGATTATAGATTCACAAGGTGGAGGTGAATGTGTCTTGCCTTCAATGGAGGATAGTCTGGAGAAGGTGGAAGAATGGCTTAAAGGTGCAGTACAACAGGAAAATAAAGCAAATATAGAAGAGTATGAAGTAGATGATGAAGCAATTGAGAGAACAAAACTATATGAAACAATTAAAGACATTGTTGTTCAAGGATGGAGGGATGAGATAAGAAACATGTATGAAATGAGTAAAAAAAGCAATGTAGAAGAAGTGGTAAATGTGGTGCAAGAAGGCAAGGTGGTAGATGGGAATACTAATAAGCATATATCTGAAAGAATAAATGAGGCAATTAAAGATGCAGGAAATAATAAAGACACAAAAGTGCACCAACCACCAGGAAGATTAAACAACGACTCCATGCAAACCATTGCATCGAGTTCTTTTCGAATTGACCCTAACATAAGCATGCACGTTGAGACTTAACTAGCCCTACCACCAATTTCCAAGAAATACTCCCACCTCCAACCACCTCCATCATACAAACTACCTCCTAAGGATTCCTTCTCATCTCCTATATTCAACAACTCCAATGGCAAAACCCTTACCACTCCTGTGTCTGTACCTCATCAGTACCCACTAAGGAGCATGAAACATAGTGTTCCAATCCCTCCCACTGTTTAATGATACAAATAGTTGGAGCATGAAATGTGAGAGGGTGTCATTGTGACACAAAGTTAGACCAATGTAAACAAGTAATTGCATAAAATAAGCCATGTGTGTTGGAGAAATTGCCACTATCCACTGCCTTTACCGGCAAAACTAGTTGCTACGACCGTCCATATCACCAGAAATTGCAAGATCGAAAATTGTAGACTATGTCAAGTTGCTCTTAAGCAATAACAAAAGAATTACCGCAGCAATGACCGAACCAAATAGGTCGCGATGTTGTACACAGCACATTAACATGAAACAAAAACTAATAAACAAACCTGATAGACAACAGCATCCGCTGAATACAAGCAACCCAAAGGAATTCCCCACCAAATCACCTAAACAACCAAGGAGACAACAGAGACGAGCAACTGCAGCCAAGCCTCAGAACAGAATTAGAGATGTCAAACCAATTCCTAAACCAAATTCGCGAGTGACTAGAAACGAACCACATAAACATCAGTGCCAAATCAAAAACCCAAAATCATTCACTGCTTGAACCAGAAACCACTACCTCCAATAGCCGCCTTCACCTCCCCTAAATCACCTTCGAATAACCCAAATCAATAACCCTTAAATCGAATCGAATCCACTTCGAATACCCCAAATCGAAAACCTATAAAAGTTGCCTAACTTTAATCGCCTTTTGATTCCAATACTCAAGGAATTAAATTTGACCCAATCGATTTTATTTTTTATTTTGGTTTTTGTATCCTAACCAAAGTTGCGTTTGAAGTTTTGTCGAGATGAGTTTTTTTTAGGACAGAAGAAGTAGGGAACGATTTTGATTCAGGGAAAATCACGAGAGAACGGCTCGCAGTACGAACTAAAATTCAAAGGCGCGGGTTGCTTTGGAGCCAGATTTGTTCGCTTTTGGCGCTTGAATTTATTGTTTTGCAATTACGTTATGGCTATCTTTTTTGCAAAGCACATTACCGCTTAATTTTCATACGTCATAATCAAATTTTCATAAATTTAGAAAATTAAGTACTATAAGTTGAAATTAATTAGTAAATATTAAGTATTTATTATTTAATAGTAGTTATTATTTATTATTTATTTGTAAGGTTATTATCGGTTATTAATTATTATTAAAATATTAATATTATTAAATATTAAATATTAGATATTACTAATATTTAATAGGCCTCTTTTACAATTGGTAGAAAAAAGAGATGCTGAAAATAATTTTGTAAAATTTTCTAATAAAAATCGTTTTAATCATTGGTTACCAAAATTAATTACTAATATTAAATATTACTTGTTAATATTAATGATTATTTCTTAATTATTTATTACTAAAAATTAATTACTAATTATTTAACAATACTGATAATTTATTATTTAATATACTAATTATTAAAAATTATTGATTATTTAATAGAAATTATTAATATTATTATTATACTAATTACTAATTATAAAATGTTAATTGTTAAAACTGTCACTTATTACAATAGGTAAGAGTGAAAAGTTGTAATAAGCATTTATTACAACTGTCACAAAAGAAAAGTTATTAGAAATATGTTTATTACAACTTTCGGAAAATGACAGTTGTAAAAAACATTTATTACAACAGTGCTTTTACCACCGTTGTAAAATTAAAGTTGTAATATGGTGTTTTTGTTGTAGTGAAAACTTATAAACTATAAAACTTGAATTTAAATCAGAAGTAAAGTAAAGAAAATAAAATAGAGAAGATAAAGATTGAAGATAAAATTTGAAAATGGAACTTGAAAACAAAAACAGAATTTGAATTTGAACCTGGAGTGCTGTTTGGAGTCTTACATAATTAGACTCTATTACTATATTTATCTTGAACTCTGAATATTCATGAGTCTTGAATCATCTCTGAATTCTGAATCTCTAATATCTTTAAACTGTACAGTTTTCAGTGTAAATTTCTGAATATAAATCCTGCATATGTGCGTGCGCACACATACACACACACACTCACACACACACACACACACACATATATATATATATATACATATATTCTAGATAAAAGTGTTAGTATATATTTTATAATCAATTAATATTGAAATAAGGTTGTTGTCATCAAAATTCCATTCTCTAACAATCTCCCTCTTTTTATGATGACAACCTTAGTTTATAAAATATCATACCTAAACATACCTGTTAATGATGATCCTTCTATTACTCCCCCTGTCTATATGAATCCTATAAACTAATTCTATATTTTATAATTTCTCCCCCCTTGGCATTATCAAAAAGAATTTCTAAAACTATTCCTCCTAAATCCTATAACTATCTAAATTTCCTATATCAAAGTAAAATACTCCCCTTAAGTCCTAAATCTATCTATATAATCCTATAATATGATTATCAATCATCAATACCAACCAATTCAAGTATTATATTTACATATGTTTGATATCATATATGCAAACCAAATCAAACAAATCAAAGCACACCACACCACACCATATGTTTAATATATATAAGTTTTTTATCCAAATTAAACAAATCAATCAAATCAACCATACCAAACAATTAAACATTTCTTGGGACTTTAACTCACTCATCTTGTCCAGTGATTGGGGTCTTCTTGATGTCCTTCCATTCTTCTTCATTGTTAAGTGATGCTTTAATGTTTTCATCTATGAAACAAGAAGACATTGGCCAACATATTACATCAAAATGTTTCTCTTGATATTCCACCATTCTCATTTGAATTAACTCTAGATGACATTGATTTCGTATTACTATGGAGAGGATTTTCTTGAAATAATTCAAGGAATCATTAAGATTTTCACTAATGTTATGAATTGGATTTTCCATGGTTTTGACAAGAAATGAATAAGGAAGAAGGAGAAATGGAATAATGAACTTTTCTGGAAGAAATAGCTTAAATATGGTCTGGAATTCATTGGATTTTGAATGGATATGAGTTAGTTATTTAATTTTAAAATTTGAAAAGATTTGAAAATCTGGCAGTTATATGTCGACATATACATAAATGTATGTCGACATACTTATTTAAAAATTTGAAAATTTTGAATTTTTTGATCTTATATTAAACTATAATTAACTCTAAAGTTTTTACAATAACTTAAAGATGATTTTGACATAAATAAAACTCCATTCATTACTTAATAGAAAGCAAATACATCCAACTAATTAAGGCATAGTAAATACGAGATTCAAAAGAAAACATAAGGAAATACAAGTGAATCCATAAAGATAAATTAAACTAGATAGACTAGTTTCAGATGATGATGAGGAAGGCGAGATTCCAAGCATTCTTCCAATCTTGACTATGAACATAGACATTTTTGAAAAGCACTTCTTTAGTTGCTTTTGGTTGCTGACAATCTTCACTTGATTTTAAATAATCGCCTCTTTGGAAATGTGTCTAGTGTTAGTTGGACACTTAATACTTTCTGAAGAAGTTTCTTCTTCTTCTTCGACTTCCATTAGCGCTTGTTCTTGTTGCATTCAAGCTTGTTCGGCCTCGAATGTCTCATATGGTTGGAAAGTAAGAGGAATTTGCATGAGATGTATGTTTGATGAGTCAAACACTTTTCTAGGCACAAATTCTTCTCCATGATGATCAACTCCAAAATATTTGAAAATGCGGGTGAGATAAACACCATAGTAGAGAATGATTTCTCTTGATGACAATTCTATGGGTTTGATCTCTTTTAAGTTCATATCGGCCCAATTTGTGTTATAGCCACCCATAATAGCAAAGAGGACTTTTTGGACTTTGAGAGTTGGGTTGTTAAAATTTCTAGAATGAGGAGTGATGGTATGTTGGAGGAGGAGGTTGACACTTCTTGTTTTTGGACGGAAAAAGTGATTTTTGAAAACCATTTGAGCATCGTTTTCGAATATGTCATGATAGGTCTCTAAATCGGTTTCATTAACAACGAAATCCGAAAAATCCAAGCACGTACATCTATAATTCAAGATATTGCCTAGGAGTTCGGCATCGAGAACAATTTGCGTATCTTTGACACTACTTCAAAATTGGTCTTCGTTTCCTTCGTAAAATCCGCAATTAAGATTCGCATAGAACATCTTAACAAGCTAAGCATAACATACTTCGCCATTATCCCATGAGTTAATTAGACTCAAGACTTCGTTTTGTTGAAAGTGAGATGTAAGATCATAAGAGGGAAAATTGCTAAAGACAGCAAAAGCACCCGTGTTAACTTTAGCATTTTCTACATAGTTAACATAGGTTTTGATAGCTTCTTTGTCATTATGAAGATAACCTTTGATGATTTTGTTAACTTCAATTTCTAAGTTGAACTTGAGGAAGCCATTGAATTGATAGTTTTGAAGAGTATAGGTACGAAAAATATTGTTTTGAATTGTGAATGAAAGGTAGAGAGAATAGATGTATATATAGAAATTGAATGGATACGAATTAAATATGCACAATTTTTCAGTAGTCTATGACACCTTTTAAGACCTTCGGAGTTAGTGAAAAGTTGGAGGGAAGTTTGAAAGTTTAAACCTTTGAAATTCAAAATTTAAATTTCAAATTTCTGGGCATATGGATATATGTATGTCGACATATGTACCTATTTTCAAAGGAATTTTGATTTTTGTGAAATGTTATTTAAATTATCGATTTATATTTCTAGTTTAACGATTTTCTGAAATAATTCTAATCCTAATAAACATCCAAAAATTTATTTTATTATTATTTTTTATTATTATATTATTATTTTGAATTTAAAATTTTGAATTTTAAATTTGAATTTCAAATTTCAAGTTCAAATTTTAAAGTTTTTAAATTCGATACAAAGCAAACAAACGAAGCAACCATTCAACCAAATAAAATTTAAAAATTAATTAGGGCATACCCAGTTTTTAGATCCTTTTCTTCGAAATTTTCTGAATTCTGAGTTGCCATGAAGCACATATTTGAATTTTCGGTTTGTGGCTCTTCATCACTTGATGATGAATCTGAATCACCTAACATTGTTGCATATGCTTACCTTCTCTTCCTCGACGAATTGTTGTTGCCTGTTTGTTGAGTCGATTTATCTCGATATGAACACATTTTCCTTATGTGGCCTGGTTTGTTGCAGATATAACATCGACTATCATTACTTCTTGAATATCCTTGGTTATTATTTTGTAAATAATTTTTCCTTTAATATTTCAGAAATTTTTTAAAATGTCTTATCATAAGGGTTGTTGTTTGTTTTTGCTTTAAGTGCAATGGATTTATTCTCTGTTGGCCTGTTTTCTTTTCTGTAATTGGACTTCAAAAGATATCATATTCCGATTAACTCGTCAATGTTCATTTTACTGACATTATTGGCTTCTCCAATTGCCAAAGTTTTCTGATCCCATTCTGGAGTCAGTGAACTCAATATTTTTCTAACTTGATCTTCTTCAGAATAAATTTTTCCAAGTACTATTAACGAATGTACTATCTCTTGAAATCTGCAATACATATAGAAGATAGATTCATTCTTGTTCATTTGAATAACTCAAACTAATTAACTAACATTGATATCTTAGTTTGTTTAACTTTACTAGTACCTTCATGAGTAACTTGAAAAGTTCTCCAAATTTCATAAGTAATTTTACATACAGACACTATATTAAGCTCATTCCTATCTAATGAACAAAATAACATATTCAAGACTTTAGAATTACTTTGTGCAGCAGTCTTTTGTTCATTTTTCCATTGTGCAAAAGCAGTTATGGGTTCAACTAACTCATTTTGTGTACTATTCCATGTGTTTAATCCTATTATAAATATATTTTCATTCTACATGCCTAATATGAATAATTACTACCATTAAATAATAGTGGTCTAATAGTGGACTGACCCTCTACAAAAGAACTATTATTACTAACAGTGTTGGTTGTCATTATCACTATTTTAAAAAATCAGATTATGAACTTTTTGAAAGACCTTGCTCTGATACCAATTGTTAGGGATTGCAAAATGGATTGTTAAGGCAAATCTAACACTAGAAGAGGGTGAATAGTGTTATTGAAAAATTAAACAAAATCTAAAAACTTTTATGATCTACTATATGAATCAAACACCACAAAAAACAATCATAGACACAAAATCAAACACAAACACAAAGATAAACAAAAATAAAATGAAGAAAAGGAAAGAACACACCAGATTTTATACTGGTTCAGAACTGTTCCTATGTCCAGTCTCACGAAATGCTGGATTGCACAGAGTTTATTACTATATCAATATCCAATTACAATCCTATCCTTGATTTCACGGCGACAAGGGATACCACCGATTCCACACACACTTGATCAAGTATACTCTCATTGATTTCACGGCTACAAGGGATACCACCGACTCCAACCTCCTTGGTTTCAGGGCTACCCGATTACATACACTTCCCAAATGATTACAATAGCGCTATAACTCTTCAATATAGCACTTTGATCCAAAGACTAATGAGTATAGAGTGAGAAGAGAAGAAGTTTTATGTAAACAGAATTGAATTCGGAAGAGTATAAGTGTGGAAATCATAAGAATAAGAAGAGATAATGGTGTAAAGAAAGGAGATGAAGATGGAGAAGAAGAATCATGCAAAAATTCGAAATCAGCCCCTATTTATAAAATTTGAAAGGTTGCAACGTTTCTGGAGCGTCACAAATAATGAAAAGACACTTCCTTATAATTTTCAAATAGAGACAGTTATATGTCGACATGGGCATAAATATATGTCGACATATGCATGTGTAAAACTACATTTTGAGCATTTTTGAAGTGTTTTGATATATAATTCTGGAAATTATTGAATTAAAACATAGTGTTATAAATGAATGTTATAAAGTAGAAAATCTTATGAAAACATAAATATAAACTATGCAAATATACTTATAAAATTATAGAGTTAAAATTATATAAATATAAAGTATATAATATATAAAACTTATAAACTATACAACTTGAATTTAAAATAGAAGTAAAGTAAAGAAAATAAAATAGAGAAGATAGAGATTGAAGATAGAATTTCAAAATGGAATTTGAAAAAAAAAATAGAATTTGAATTTAAACCTGTAGTGCTATTTGGAGTATTACATAACTAGACTCTATTACTATATTTATCTTGAACCCTTGAAATCTTGAATACCAATGAGTCTTGAATCATCTCTGAATTCTGAATCTCTAATATCTTCAAACTGTACAGTCTTCAGTATAAATTCCTGTATACAAATTTTGCATATATGTGTGTGTGTGTGTGTGTATACACACACACACACACACTCACACACACTCACATATTCTAGATAAAAAGTATTAGTTTATATTTTATAGTCAATTAATATTGAAATAAAGTTGTTGTCATCAAAACTCCATTCTCCAACACATAGCACTTTTGCAACATTCTCTTGAATGTTTTCGAACAGGCCCTTATGTTAGTGCCATTGCAGTCCCGTGGTACTTGCTTCATCTGGAGCAGTTTTTTTTTTTTTTTTTTTCATTTTCACCTGGTGGAAGGGAGTGTTCTTAATGACCTTTTGTGCATAATTCCCATTTATTTCATTGATATTTTCTTTTTTAAAAAAGAGAACTGCACATGATGACACTAATTAGCAAGTGTAAGGAAATCTCAAAACGATCCTTTATTAAGTTGCATATATTCTGAGTTATTTAAGTACAATTATGCACGATTCTTGTCATTTTGGTTAAAATTCAAAAGTGCAATCAAATTAATAGTTTTCAAATGGTAAAATATATTTACTTATTTTGTTTTCCTATGTTCTTATGGAAAAATATTGGCATATCGAAATTGATATTGTCAATGGCAACATCCTAAATTTGATAGTGATCTCATAAAGAGTTTCAACCTAAATTTAATCCATGTAAGTTACATTTATAACTATAGTGGAAACTTTTTGAATTTCCCATATACTAGGAGGAAATTGATTGAAGCTCTGTTGGAAATATCAAAGTCTATGCAGGAGAATATTATTTTGGGCAAGAACCATGTAGTTTTTACGTCCAACATTGGTCAAGAAAACATTTTTTTTAATGGTCCTTCTCTGGTAGTTACAAAACTAAAGAAATAGAACAAAATGATCATATTCTATCGTACATGTGGAAAGCATGTTTTTTCAATCTAGGTCAAATAAATAGTTTTCAAAGACTTGGCAATTAGTTAAACATTTGTATCTTGAGACAATTCAAAGTGACCATTAATTTATATATAAGGAACCATATTATTATTTTTTTTTAAAAACCAAGTATTTCTTATAATTAAATATAAGGAACTGTATTGTTTTATATAAAAGTAACCATTTGTATCTTAAGATAATTCAAAGTAAAGATTTTTATCTCAGGGAAAATGTGTAATAAATACAGGCAGAATTGTATAATATTAAGGTCTGGTTCAAAATCTTATAATTATTATGATGATTTTCATATATGATCTTTTTTTATCTAAATTGTATAACTGGTTGTTGTAATTGACATGGCGTAGAGTATTTCTTCCTTGGTCCCATGTTGCCATGGCAGTGCAGAAGGCTAATCACATGACTTGTGAGTTCTATTTTGTGATCAATTCTTGCCTAGTGTAACATTTTTCTTCTATGGATATTAAACTTATGTTTTTTGGTTTTGAACTTCAAATTAGGCATGGAGGTGGGTCATCAGGAACAACAATTTTAAAATGCACGTTTGTAATTTTATGTATGTAGGGAATATTATTGTTTGAATGTGGTGGTGGATGATTCAATGTCAGGTATGTACGTGGTTGCTTTATCATTGTCTAAGCATGTTTTTAGTCTTTGTTCCACTCAGTTAACACACCGTTTGGATTCATATGGCACTGGATTCAGAAACTTTCTTGTGGAAGCCGAATTACGAGATGAGAACCATTGGAGGAGCTGTTTGATCAACCGTGGTTTGACATAGAGATTTTGTTATCTTCGACTATAGTGTACTCCCGTACAGTATGCAATCTTTTATGGACAAAACTTTTATCTTTCAAATGTAATTTTTGTGTTATATCGATGTATATATTTTGGAATGACTATTTTTTATAACGGTTTAGTTGGTGATGTGAATGACTACTTTAGACTGTTTTATTGGGTATGTATCGTATTTTGTTTGAATAGTATGATTATTAAAATATATGAATGAATTAGATTTAGTTATATTTGTTGCATTGATAAATGAATTATATTATTATTAATATGTGAATAATTGGTGCATGTATTACTTTTTGGATTTTAAAATGTAATTGTCAATTATAGTTGTAATAAGTGTATTACAACTGTCAGAAATAGTTGTAAATATTACAAAATCACAACGGTGCGCAACAGTAGTAACAGGGTATATGAAGACAGTTAGATGCAACCTTTATACATAGTTGTAAAAGGTTTTAGTCTATTACAACTTCTTAATATACGATGGTGTAACCATTGTTGTAAAAAGTCCTTTACAACTGTTTTACAATGTTGTAATATGGTGATTCTATTGTAGCAATTATGTGTAAACTCTGCAGTCGAAGGGACATGTAAGATACAATTCGTATACCTTTGTCTATTTTCATATTTTCTTGTATAAATTTTGAGATTAATTTACGTTCACACCAAACCGGTACCCGATCTAGGGTTTTAAATTTCTGCTTCTTACTTTCAGAGTCCTCTTAAAAGAGCAGACTAAATGATATGTATATATAGGTGACACAACTGCTTTTGTGAGGATGTGCTTGGAGGAGTTATGACATATTATATTATATAATACAGATGCTTTCCGTTGGGTAGCTTAAGCAGTGCTGATTGCTTTGCATTCTGGTACTTTGTCCAATAGGGATATGTTGTACACATTTTATATAACGTTTGTATATATGAAACACCCCACCTCCGTTAGGGTCACTCTCAAAGGGAATGCCCTAATTTTGGTGGAGGTTTATAAGTACAAGTCACAGATATACAAGACAGATATAAGAACACATATTTGTAAACAGCGGAAGAACAACAAACTTTTATTTCATAAAGTCAAATATGTGTTACAACAACATCCTTTCCAAAAACATAGCATAACACTTTCATAATCTGTCTTGAGTACATGATTTAAAGAAGCATAAATAAAACATAGATAAACTGTCAAAAGTCCCCATAGTGGATTGTCCAAAGCCATAGTTCAAAACAGGAAAATCCAAGCAATACATTTCTCTTCTTCAAGCAGGATGTTGAGGTAGGTCAAGCTGCTGTGTTCCCTCCCTGAGGACCTGGGGGGTGGGGGGGGGGAACGGAAGAAAGAAGACGAAAGAAAAGTAGAGTCAGACATAAAGCCTGAGTAAGTCTAGTACTACTTTGTCTATGAATAAAGAACTGGGTATGATAAGTATAAACAAGAAGTGGGCAAACACTATAACTTGGTTAGGTTGTCTAGGATCGAATACACTATCGTACCCCATGTTAATCTCTGAACCCATATAAACTAGTTTCCAACTGGCACCCAAAATCAGGGTGATGTGATCCATTCAATGATGATCGGCTCCTACTCGCAAAGTTACATGTGTCTTACGGCCCCCGATGTCTGTAGTTACCTATGCTGGTCCCACCATGGGGTGTATCAAGTCCCATAGTGGCAACTCGACACAACCTTAGAGTGCACAGGTATGCTACTGGTGTCCAGTGCCTTATTTTTCTGCGCCGGAGTGTGTGCACGCCCGCACTCCGTTAGAACCTACACTGCTACACCACCGCCGTCGCTTTGACCTCTTACAATCAGCCCAGTAATCGTGCCCCACCCTGCCTAGTTTCAGGGTATCCTGATACACCTTTTAGGGTTACTGCTGAAAAGGGTCCCCCGTTACTAGGTTTTCTATCTCTAGCCAACATGCTAAGTTGGTTAAGTGTTTCCTACCTAACCCCACCAGTCCGTTTAGTTTAGCATGTTCCATTTTGATTAAGTCTTTAGTTCACTTAATCATAACAATCCTGACTCAGCCTTAATTGTCTTATTAAGGCCCTGACCTCTCACATTAGACAGGTATTGTTGTGGCTGCCTGTTGCCGGTTGGTTCCGGGCAGTCTTACGCCACAACTCAGTCTAACCTCGGGTCCTTGCTGGGCTCCATGTTTAACCTCCCACATTGGATAGGTATTGTTGTGACTACTGGACAGCCGGGCGGTTCCGGGCAGGTTTACATCACAACTCAATCCAACCTCGGGTTAAACACATCGTATGTTCTACATTTACATATTTTGTCATTCTTCTTTATTTATATGTAAATATTTGCGGCCCATTATTAAGTTAATGGTGTAAAGGTTACACCAATCACGGGCCCAACCCATACTTGAATTTGGGCCCTTCTATTTTTTATTTTCATTCATTAATTAATTTTAACCCAACGTTATTTTCCCCCGTTTTACACGTCCGTTCATATATATTGGGCTTAGCCTTTTAAAGCCCAATTTTGCCATGCGAAAGGGGAGGCTTATGGCGTATACACAAAGAGGGGAAGGTGAGCGCATGAACTTGCAATACGACGTTGGAAATACAAAATAGAAATTGGTGTACTTGTATAGTAGTGACATATACTTTGGTCATAAAACATAGGTGACATGAATCAAAGCATGTGAACTTGTAATTGAGATATCATTATTGACACATGAACCTATATTTTTATTTAGGCATAATGTCAAACATAAGCATGGCATAAATACTTCTAGCATAAACATGGCATAATGTCAAACATGAGCATGGCATAAATACTTCTAGCATAAACATGGCATAATGTCAAACATAAGCATGGCATAAATACTTCTAGCAAAAACATGGCATAATGTCAAACATAAGCATGGCATAAATATTTCTAGCATAAACATGGCATAATGTCAAACATAAGCATGGCATAAATATTTCTAGCATAAACATGGCATAATGTCAAACATAAGCATGGCATAAATATTTCTAGCATAAACATGGCATAATGTCAAACATAAGCATGGCATAAATATTCCAAATCATGGTGTTTGCTTTAAACTTGCAAAAAGGGATTTTTGAGTCTAACCTAGCCATGTCTCACATATGTCATCATATAATTATTTTAAACAAGATAGACTTAATCATAGATTTCAATTATGCCAAATATCATTCATAGCCTAGCCACATTCATAAGTTTGCAAAAGCATGACTTAATACATGGATTATGGTGTCAAAATTCCAACATAGTTTCATATGAACTATAACAACCAAACTTGTTTCAATTACTTGCAAAATGATTTATGCACAAAAACATACATCTTGATGGCATAATAACAAAGCTCCAAACTTGCATAAATTTCAATCAACTACATACATGTAGCTTCAACATAAATCGCATAATTCGCGCAATATTCCAAACGTATATTTGCATAGAACTACCGCATGTAGTTCTTTATAACGAATAACATAATTTTGCACAAATATGAACTACTTTATTATCCCAATTCAAGCATACAAATCAATACAATTGTTTATTCATACCAAAGTAATACTCTACTTACAATGGTTTCGGCGAATTCTCTAATTAAGAGATATGATTCCTTTGTTGAATTGATTGGCTTTAGGTTGCTTGAATTGCTTTAGGCTTTAGAACTCTCCTCCTAATTCTCTCTCTAGTTGGCGGCTACTCTTTGTCGTTCCTCAGCAACATGGCGGCTATGTTCTTAATTTGAATGAATAGATTAGGGTTTAGTCTAGGGTTGCTTATATAGAGGTTAGGAATTGATTAGGACCATTGATGTTGCTAGGTTAGATCATAGCCATTCATTAGATAGAGAGACCAATTAGAATCCGCCACCTAGCCCTAATGACAAAGCAGACCACAGAAATTCGACCAAACACAGACCTGGCCAGCCAGGTTGACTGGGCTCGACCAGGTCGACACCCCTGTCGACAGGGCTGTCGACAGCCCTGTCAACATGGGTAGCCCAGGTCGACAGCCCAGTCGACCTGGGTGGCCCAGGCGGGTGTTCTTCCACCCTGGCCCAATGGGCCCCACTTCGGAATATTTAATTATTTAATTCTGTTTGAATTTAAATTTAATTCAAAACTTCCGATGGCCATATCTTCTTCATACGGACTCCGTTTTTTGAAAACTCGGACTCTATTTCGCGTATTTTTCCGAGACGAACGCAATGGCGTATCCCGTTTCCCTTAGTTCTTTGATTTGAATTTGATTATACTTTAATTTGTTAATTTCACAATTATAGAATTTTCGGGGTGTTACATTCTCCCCCACTTAAAAGGATTTCGTCCCCGAAATCTTCAAGTTAGGAGGAATGTATATCCTAACATCCAATCATCCATCTACTCATCCATCAAACACAAGCATCCATTGTCCTTAAAAGACTTCTAATGCTTCATGATCTTATGCAAAGTGTGTGTGTACATGTACTTATCTAATGCAAAATCAGGCGGTCTACTGATTCAGTTCACCTCCTTAATGCGAATTATGTAAGTGCCATGAATCCATTATGTATGCAAATTTTCCTATTCTTGATTCTACATGAGTGCACAATCATTCAATACAAATGCAACATCCACATGACAACACATTAAAGTTCAACCACATATGAAAGCAAACATATATGCATATGCAATATGAAGTGACTGAGCCGATCTAAAACCTAGATTGTGTGTGTATATGCAACCACGAGCAACCACTAGCAATCACTTGCAACCATCATCCATAACATGTTTCAACTACATGTTTTCATCCAAAAAGATTCTATCTAAAAGATACGGTCGAGGAAATATACCTAAAAAGATAGATAAAAGCGCAACTTAAGGAAAGAGAAAGATCAAGGATGTACCCTCGAACAGAAAAGGGTAGGCAGTACGTATTCTAGCTTCAGTTTCCCAAGTCGCGTCTCCCTCGGTGTCGCTCCATTGAACTTTGGCGAGCTTGACGTCACGGTTGCGTAGCTTCTTCACTTCCGTTCCTAAGATGCGGGTTGGAACCTTTCTTATGGTTGCGTCGCGTTCCACTTCGGCTTCTTCGAGGATAATTGGCTCTACCACTTCAGCAGACTCATGTAGACATTTTCGAAGATGTGAAGCGTGAAAAACGTTGTGGACTCCAGCCAACTTCTCGGGTAGCTCTAATCTATAGGACATTTTCCCAATTGTTCCTATCTAAAGGTATAGTCGAATGAAGCAAGTAAAAACTTTGTGCCCATTAGGCAATGTCAAAACTGGAAATCTATGCCACATATATATTGATTAGGAGAAGAACTCTCTAAGCATCAGCCCCGAAGACCGAAATCAACATCAGACTGACACCCAAAGAATTACTCAACCCAACCACCATATATGATTCTAGGCAACTAAGCATGATGGACTCCTTTTAGGTCACAAGGGAGTCCCTTCCTAAGACCAATCCGTAACTTATAAAACTCAAAAACTTTAGTAAAATCAACGAACACCCTCGAGCCCCAACATGTGTTACTAACAGATGAGTCATACTCCCTATGGGGTTTGCAATAGAAATTGGATTGAGAATGGGACCGAGAGGATATACAGAAAAGATACCATGCAGGTAAGCCCTACAGGAAGAGAGGGATCAAGGATATACTCTTAAGAAGAGATACGATGCACAAACCTAGTCTTCAATCTTCTAAGTCGCACTTCCTTGAGCTTAACTCCATTATGCTTTGTCTGTCTTTAACTTCACAATTTCGTAGTTTCTTAATCCTTGTTTCCAAAATATGAGTTGGAACCCTTGCCTCTCATTCCTCTTTCACTTATTCTCCTTCTAGTATACTTGGCTCAAGCCTAACTGCGTACTCATGGTTCCATGCAAGCTCTCCAAAATTCATTAGTGAATCTTGGATCTTGTTCACTTACTAGAAGGTATTCCACAAAGATGAATTATCTCTTGAAAATAAACAAATGTCAACTATGTTGCCAAATGTACTTACTAAGGTGATTCTTTACAACTCATGCATCAGCGAAATGAACCTTCAGCCTTAGTGGCGAACACTACTGGAGCGCCCTATTCTGAAATGCCCCTCCTAATGAACCCCTTTTCTAGAAACTCTTTAATCTGTTTACTGAGCTCTTTCCTTTCTCGTGGAGCCATATGTCTAACGGGCAACGCAACGGGCTTTGCATTATCTACAAGATATATGCGGAAGTCTATTTCCCGCTTCGGAGGCAAGCCCTTCACCTCTTCAAAGACATCCGGATATTCCCGGACCACTCTAACTGATTGCAAATTTTCAACGGAGGCATCTAGCGATTCAAGATAACTAAGCATAACCGCATACGAGGGATTACAAGAAATTTCCAAAGTATTACCGAGCTGGGTTAGGAGCCTAACAACCCTTTTCTCACAATCAAGGATGGCCCCATTACTGGATAGCCAATCCATGCCCAAAATCAAACCATACCCCGAAAAGCCCAAAACAAAGGCACTACATTGAAATTCTACACTTAGAATAGAGATTTTCAATCCCACACAGATCATAGACAAATGAGCTGGGCCCCCAATTGGGTTTGAAACAATTAAGGGGTCCTCTACCATACTAGTTTCTAGGTGCAGAGATTCTACTAAAGCAGACGAGATAAAGGAGTGTGATGCGCCGGAGTCAAATAAAGTGCGAATGGGGTGATCGTAAAGATAAACTACACTTTCTACAGAAGTGTTTTTACCTCGCTGTTGCAGAGGTGGCGCTTCCAGCACATGAACCTGTGCCTCTGGGGTGGATCCAGCCCCCTGCCCCAGTCCTCGTTTCTTTGGGCAATCCTTAGCCCTATGGCCTGTCTCACCGCAAGAAAAGCACCCACCATTCTCCTTGGCCTTCTTTTTCCGGCAGTCCTTTACTAAGTGCCCCACTTTGCCATAGAAATTACACGTCCTCTTCTCTTTGTTTCCTTCCCCGCCTTTCTTAAAGTCCGTCTTCTTAGGCTGCAAACCCTCTTTCTTCCCTTGAGATCCTTCTGCCTTTGTCTCCTTCTTGCCCTTATCCTCCTCATTCAGCAATGCCATTTGCACCAATCTTTCATACGTGGCCCCCATGGGTATATGGGTCATGGCCAAACTGTGTAATGGCTCATTTAACCCTTTGACGAAACGGAGAGCCTTCTTGTGCGGGGTGTTGACTAGGTCAAGCCCAAACCTAGCCAGCTCATCGAACTGATTCACATACTCTCTGACAGTCTTGTCTCCTTGCTTAAGAAATAAGAATTTTTCCAACTGCAAACTTCTTTCCGCATCTGAGAGAAATTTGGTCTCAAACCTTGCCCTAAAGTCCTCCCATGTCTCCACTGGTCTTTCAGCATTAGTGACTTCCCACCAGTAGGAAGCCTCGCCCTTCAATAGCCACACCGCCAGTTGTACTTTTTGTCTATCCTCTACCTCAAAGATGATGAATAGGTCCTCAGTTTCTTTCAGCCAATTCCTTGCTGCTACGAAGGACTCAGTTCCATGGAAATCCCTTCCTCTCATAGCTTTAAAATCTTTACATATCTTAGCAAAAGTGTTTCCCCGAGGAGGAGGTGGAGGAAAAGGTGCCGCTGCAGCTGGATGATTTCCTTCCGCTGGGGGAGGAGGAACGGTAGGACCTGGCTGAGTGGCCCTTGCTTCTAGGAACCGTCTAAACCAACCAGGTATTGGCACCCCTTCCGGCAAGTTAAGTTCTTGGGACATGCTGAAACAAAAAGGATAGATTCAAAACGAAGGATAAGAGATAGTTCCTATGGCTTTGGGGAGTGGACTTTTGCCTTTTTAAAATAAAATAATATTTTTCTTTTAAAAATGCTTCTTTAAATCTCCTTTTTGAAAATAATTTATTTCAAAACTTTTTATCTTATCTGGTAAACCTATGCTCTGATACCAAGTGAAACACCCCACCTCCGTTAGGGTCACTCTCAAAGGGAATGCCCTAATTTTGGTGGAGGTTTATAAGTACAAGTCACAGATATACAAGACAGATATAAGAACACATATTTGTAAACAGTGGAAGAACAACAAACTTTTATTTCATAAAGTCAAATATGTGTTACAACAACATCCTTTCCAAAAACATAGCATAACACTTTCATAATCTGTCTTGAGTACATGATTTAAAGAAGCATAAATAAAACATAGATAAACTGTCAAAAGTCCCCATAGTGGATTGTCCAAAGCCATAGTTCAAAACAGGAAAATCCAAGCAATACATTTCTCTTCTTCAAGCAGGATGTTGAGGTAGGTCAAGCTGCTGTGTTCCCTCCCTGAGGACCTGGGGGGGGGGGGGAACGGAAGAAAGAAGACGAAAGAAAAGTAGAGTCAGACATAAAGCCTGAGTAAGTCTAGTACTACTTTGTCTATGAATAAAGAACTGGGTATGATAAGTATAAACAAGAAGTGGGCAAACACTATAACTTGGTTAGGTTGTCTAGGATCGAATACACTATCGTACCCCATGTTAATCTCTGAACCCATATAAACTAGTTTCCAACTGGCACCCAAAATCAGGGTGATGTGATCCATTCAATGATGATCGGCTCCTACTCGCAAAGTTACATGTGTCTTACGGCCCCCGATGTCTGTAGTTACCTATGCTGGTCCCACCATGGGGTGTATCAAGTCCCATAGTGGCAACCCGACACAACCTTAGGGTGCACAGGTATGCTACTGGTGTCCAGTGCCTAATTTTTCTACGCCGGAGTGTGTGCACGCCCGCACTCTGTTAGAACCTACACTGCTACACCACCGCCGTCGCTTTGACCTCTTACAATCAGCCCAGTAATCGTGCCCCACCCTGCCTAGTTTCAGGGTATCCTGATACACCTTTTAGGGTTACTGCTGAAAAGGGTCCCCCGTTACTAGGTTTTCTATCTCTAGCCAACATGCTAAGTTGGTTAAGTGTTTCCTACCTAACCCCACCAGTCCTTTTAGTTTAGCATGTTCCATTTTGATTAAGTCTTTAGTTCACTTAATCCTAACAATCCTGACTCAGCCTTAATTGTCTTATTAAGGCCCTGACCTCTCACATTAGACAGGTATTGTTGTGGCTGCCTGTTGCCGGTTGGTTCCGGTCAGTCTTACGCCACAACTCAGTCTAACCTCGGGTCCTTGCTGGGCTCCATGTTTAACCTCCCACATTGGATAGGTATTGTTGTGACTACTGGACAGCCGGGCGGTTCCGGGCAGGTTTACATCACAACTCAATCCAACCTCAGGTTAAACACATCGTATGTTCTACATTTACATATTTTGTCATTCTTCTTTATTTATATGTAAATATTTGCGGCCCATTATTAAGTTAATGGTGTAAAGGTTACACCAATCACGGGCCCAACCCATACTTGAATTTGGGCCCTTCTATTTTATATTTTCATTCATTAATTAATTTTAACCCAACGTTATTTTCCCCCGTTTTACACGTCCGTTCATATATATTGGGCTTAGCCTTTTAAAGCCCAATTTAGCCATGCGAAAAGGGAGGCTTATGGCGTATACACAAAGAGGGGAAGGTGAGCGCATGAACTTGCAATACGACGTTGGAAATACAAAATAGAAATTGGTGTACTTGTATAGTAGTGACATATACTTTGGTCATAAAACATAGGTGACATGAATCAAAGCATGTGAACTTGTAATTGAGATATCATTATTGACACATGAACCTATATTTTTATTTAGGCATAATGTCAAACATAAGCATGGCATAAATACTTCTAGCATAAACATGGCATAATGTCAAACATGAGCATGGCATAAATACTTCTAGCATAAACATGGCATAATGTCAAACATAAGCATGGCATAAATACTTCTAGCATAATGTCAAACATAAGCATGGCATAAATATTTCTAGCATAAACATGGCATAATGTCAAACATAAGCATGGCATAAATATTTCTAGCATAAACATGGCATAATGTCAAACATAAGCATGGCATAAATATTTCTAGCATAAACATGGCATAATGTCAAACATAAGCATGGCATAAATATTCCAAATCATGGTGTTTGCTTTAAACTTGCAAAAAGGGATTTTTGAGTCTAACCTAGCCATGTCTCACATATGTCATCATATAATTCTTTTAAACAAGATAGACTTAATCATAGATTTCAATTATGCCAAATATCATTCATAGCCTAGCCACATTCATAAGTTTGCAAAAGCATGACTTAATACATGGATTATGGTGTCAAAATTCCAACATAGTTTCATATGAACTATAACAACCAAACTTGTTTCAATTACTTGCAAAATGATTTATGCACAAAAACATACATCTTGATGGCATAATAACAAAGCTCCAAACTTGCATAAATTTCAATCAACTACATACATGTAGCTTCAACATAAATCGCATAATTCGCGCAATATTCCAAACGTATATTTGCATAGAACTACCGCATGTAGTTCTTTATAACGAATAACATAATTTTGCACAAATATGAACTACTTTATTATCCCAATTCAAGCATACAAATCAATACAATTGTTTATTCATACCAAAGTAATACTCTACTTACAATGGTTTTGGCGAATTCTCTAATTAAGAGATATGATTCCTTTGTTGAATTGATTGGCTTTAGGTTGCTTGAATTGCTTTAGGCTTTAGAACTCTCCTCCTAATTCTCTCTCTAGTTGGCGGCTACTCTTTGTCGTTCCTCAGCAACATGGCGGCTATGTTCTTAATTTGAATGAATAGATTAGGGTTTAGTCTAAGGTTGTTTATATAGAGGTTAGGAATTGATTAGGACCATTGATGTTGCTAGGTTAGATCATAGCCATTCATTAGATAGAGAGACCAATTAGAATCCGCCACCTAGCCCTAATGACAAAGCAGACCACAGAAATTCGACCAAACACAGACCTGGCCAGCCAGGTTGATTGGGCTCGACCAGGTCGACACCCCTGTCGACAGGGCTGTCGACAGCCCTGTCGACATGGGTAGCCCAGGTCGACAGCCCAGTCGACCTGGGTGGCCCAGGCGGGTGTTCTTCCACCCTGGCCCAATGGGCCCCACTTCAGAATATTTAATTATTTAATTCTGTTTGAATTTTAAATTTAATTCAAAACTTCCGATGGCCATATCTTCTTCATACGGACTCCGTTTTTTGAAAACTCGGACTCTATTTCGCGTATTTTTCCGAGACGAACGCAATGCCGTATCCCGTTTCCCTTAGTTCTTTGATTTGAATTTGATTATACTTTAATTTGTTAATTTCACAATTATAGAATTTTCGGGGTGTTACAATATAACTATGTGATTCTGTTGACACGATATCTTACTTGATTGTTGCTCACTATATGTTGTATACTTGATATTATATTTTACTCATGCACCGCAAGATACACAACAAGTTATTCAATTTTATTTCTTCCCTGATGATCATGTCATATCCATGGAACATGAAAACAATGCTTTATTGGCTATTTATTGCAATTGGCATGAAATGGTCGTCAAAGGTTTGATGTATGCATTGTAGAAAATGATAATAACTCTTTGTTGATCTTTGTAGCTTCAAATTAAAATTAAAAATCTTCGAAGGGTACCTTATAGCATGTTTTTTCTGAATAAATGTTATCAAGAAATAACTACCAGGTTACACAAGTTTATATTGAAAATGCAATTATGCTAATAACTTTACAGTATGTATATTCATTGTTGTACATAATATTTAATCTTAAAATTGTAAGCATGTGTAGATTAATCATTCATTAAACGCCAAGTGCTAACTTAAGTAGTAAAGTTCAGAAATTCCGACAAGGAAATAAATATCTTACTTATTACTATATTACTTTGTTTTACAACAATACCGAAAATACTAATCGATTGGTGCGGTTAACCTACCGCGTTGTAGGCATAATCAAATGGACATGCATACATATACATGTATGTATTCATATGAAAGAGGTGAATTTTGGGATGGTTGCATTTATTCTGTTCTGCTTCTTCTTCTTCTTCTTTTTTTTTATTTTTTTTTTTTTTTTTTTTTTTTTTTTTTTTTTTTTTTTTTTAAAAAAAAAAAACGAACAGCTGTGGGAACTTCTTTAACTATTGAATCATAATTAAAAACTGACATAAGGAAAAGATGAGCTGTTTATGTAAACTGCTTATGTAATGCATGGGTAAAGATATGGACGGATGCAGACGTAGTCACGTAAATATATAAAATTAAATTCATTAAACACAACTAAAGTTCCTTTCAGTGTTATGTAAGATATTTTTACCGTTTTATGAATTGTAACCAATCTCATATTAATGAACTAGTTTTGATATACAATTAATGAGAGTAAACGACCAACAATTTGGAACAATAACTTACAGAAACAATCCTCTGGATTAAGACGAAAATATATGGTTTTAGAAATTACTTCACTGTCATAAGCTTAACTACTTCACTGTAGAACCATCTTTCAAATTGTAGAACCATTTAATCTTAATTACAGCACTGTCATAAGCTTAATTTTCCAAAAATACTCGAAAATATATACGGTTTTATTAATTTTCCATCTTTTCATTACTTCAACTGCGGATTACAGGTAGCAAAATCAGTTTAAATTGCAACATGAATTGGTCCAAAACAGAAGAACATCTGCACTTAAAAAAAACATGAAAATATGACTACATAATCAGTTCCATAAAACCCAACTGAAAAGCTTCTTACTAAAACCCATCACGTCGCAGACCTGCCGATCATCAGTGCAAACTTCCTCGTCGTTTATCACAGTACCCACCAACTTTTTACCATTCGCAGCTTCATTCATTTTCTTCCAACTTCTCTTCTCCAGGTTACCTTCGAATTCATCAAGAATCAAATGAATGATACGTCTGTTAGGCGAAGAATCCCAGCGTTCCCAGAAGCTTTTATAGCATTCGAAGCAAGAGCAATCCAAGTTGACAGGATGATTTTTATCGGGTTTTCCGTTTTTGGGTTCTCCATAATCAAGGAGGTAGGAAAGAACTTCTTGCTCTTGAGCAGTAAGAGTCGATGCTAGGGCAAGTAGTGGCGTTGGAAGACGTGAAAGGTAAACTGAAGACGACGATGAGGAAGACGACGTTGAAGAAGAAAGGAGAGGGGAAGGATGGATTCTTTTGTTACTCATTCGCTTTTTGGGGGTTTTGGATTGAAAAATTAGCAGAGCTTTTTTTGAGGGTTTTTCGGAAGGTTTTAATGGGGCTTGGTGAACAAGGCGAAGCTGTTGCTCACGAAAAAGGTTCCGGTGAGGATGTGTTTGGTGTGAAATACAGCCGTTTTTACTTCCTATATATAGGCGTTCGATCCTATGTTATTAAAGGAAAGTAATTATAATCTATCTTATTAAAGGAAAGTAATAAATGTCTAAATATTTCCCTTTTTAATCGTCCAAAATAAGTCATTTCTTTTAACATATTTACTTAGAGTTATAGAACAAAAGGAGAACTATTTAATATATAAATAATTAATTTAGATATGTTAATTTCAAACATGATATTTTATTTATTTATTTTTTGAAATACGTCTGTATTCGATTCAATAATACAAAACTATGGAAATTTTCATATATTTGAGAAGCAACATGGGTTTCTATAACCAATAATTTTAGTATTTGAATTGAAAACATACATTTTCCATTAATTATATGTTTTTGACTACAGAACGATTTTAAGTGGTTTGAAAGAAATGCATCTAACATTTACAAAGTTAAATATTAAAGTTCCTCAATAATCAACATATTTTGGTAGGCCAAGTTTTAATATACATATTTGGTTCTATGCATTTCGGTGATATTAAAATTTAACGTAGGTAACGAAAACGAAACAAATTTATTTTGCTCTTTTAAAATAAAAAATCACTTTGACGTAATGACAATGGTTAAACAACATTTAACTTATTTTTTTGCAAAACCAATCAATTGTTATATTGCTTCATAACATTTATTATTATAACAAATAATAAGTACAATAAATACATGAGATTGACAAATCATAAACCAACTACAAAAAGGTTTTTAAAGTGGAAAGTCCACTAGTGTTATACTAGCTTACAGAAATGTCAGAAAAGGAGCTAGACCCTAAGTCTAGACTACCATATAATTTTTTTAAAGTGGACCGGCCGTTATACAACACCACACAGGATGTGACATAACATTGCATGTTTGCATCACAGCTCCACGCAGGGAGGATCACATAGCATTAAACATGACAGCTCCGCAGGGAGGAAAAACATTGCAAAAACCAAACTCACATAACCAAAACTGACTCCATGATCTCACAAACATAAAAGCCAATACATGAGAACTGACATTCCAAACCAGAGGCCAACAAAGTCCTGAACTTCGTGCTGCTTTTGTCCAAAACATATGCAAAAGCAAGACTAACACCCAAAAGAAGACACACTGCATACCACAACAAAAAGCTTGACTTGATCCGAGAGAAATCAAAATTTCTACAACCAGCAGTACCATGGAAGAACTTACTACCTACAAGATGTCATGGAGGATCACCAGCCGACATACCAAGAGAAACAATAATGCGACACCAAGACAAGAAACGAGCTGCAAATAAACCAAACTCCATCCAAACTGCAGATTCATTCTATGGTGCCAACGACAATCGTCGAGAAGACAAATGGACGAAATAAGCAACTCAGATTCAAAAAGCAACCACGGCTAAAATGAAAACGAACTCCCAGCAGCATCTAACCCAAAATGTGCATGTAAAACTAATATCTAAAAACATTTCATATTTTTACCATTAATCACTTTTTTTTACGATTGATAGTTAAGAAACGGATAACTTATTAAAATAACTTTGGAGCAGCACTAGGAAATATGTGTCATACCAAAGGAGGCGACACATATTGCATATAGGGTCGCATGACCCTACCCCTCAAATAGGGTCGTGGTCGTGATATAGAAAAAGAAAATGAGATCTTATTTTACAAAGTTGCTAAACTGCATCGAAACATTACTTCATCCTAAACTCACGAGGCCAACAACCCTTAAATCAAAATGCATTAATCCCCCCTCGTATTGAAGACTATGAAGTTAATTTTTTTGTGTTTGCAATCTTCAAAGTCGAACCATGCAAATGAAGTCAAAATAGATGATTATTTAATTTAGCATATAATATGCATTTTTGTAGATTAAATTTAGATTGCAAAGTTGAGCCTTATAGTTGAATTAAAGTGTTGACAAATATGTATTCAATTTACTAAAATATACCACATAAGAAATTAGCTGGACCTTGTAGTAAAATAAATGTTCGGCTCATATAATAAACCTTTTAATAAAAGTAATTTAATTTGTAAATATAATCGTATAAATTTACCAAAAATATTAATCACTTAGTTAATCCATGTTATGAAATACTAAAGTAAACTTATCGAACATACAAGTGATTAATGTATCTTAAGTTGAAAATCTTATACAGTTTAGCACACGTGTATACATAGAAAATATCACATGAATACATAGTTTTTTTTTTTTTTGAATTTGTTTAGAAGGAAAACCGACCGGAGTCGTAAACCCTCCCTACTGCACCTAGTCTGATCTGCGAGCACCATATAAGTGGCTAATATTAGCGTATGCACATGGTAAGCTTTTAGCATGTCATTTCGGATTTTGAACTCACGCCATTTTTATCATGACACAAAGTCCTTAACCGTTGGGCTACTGCTGTGGACACATGAATACATAATTAATTCACTTGTATTATATCTCATACAACACATTGCATGAATTACTTGTAAATAATTTAGTTTGATTTATCTCCTTTCCAAATATGACATTATCTTGTTCATACAGATCCACGTTCGTTCTTAGGTTTCCTGTAATCTCTTTTAATCGTGGGCTTGGTATTTAAGAAGCATATGCTCAAGGACATAACTATAGGAAACTTAGCGTGGGCAATTGCCCGCCCCAGCAAACAAAAAAGTAAAACAATATCGGGTCTTCTTCACTTACATATTCCTGCACCAGTCACTAAAATTCATTTTTTTTCAATGTTGAGCTCGAGCCTGAAATGGTCTACTTCGCCTTCTACTGGCGATCAATACCAAGGAAAGTGGGACCATAGATTTACTATTCAGATTGTCTTCTTCAATCGAATATTTCTTCACTATCGCGTTAGTTGCTTCTACTGAATGGACCCTAATTACTGACAAATTGTTGTTGCCTGCTGCTAGCATTCATCGCTGGTGAGTTAACTATAAAATCCATCTATGCTTTCTTCTTTATTTCTTCAGTGACTGCTAGTTCTGGACTTTCAGCAATTGAATGTTATAATAATTTTTCTTCTCCTTTACAGTTGAAAATTCTAGTAATTTGTCTTCTGTTAATTCGCCAATCTGTTTGTATTCTATAGGGATTGTAACGTGTTTTACCTAGTCTTTAGGGAAGTACCTAGTGTTTAGGATGTAGTTTGTTTTCTTTCTTTATTTAATAGCTTGTTCACATGTAATCAGTAAGTAATCAAGTTAACAACAATGTAGTCTCTTTTGCTTTATGTTAAGTCTCTCCTCTCTCTACATATAAAATTCTAATATGGTATCAGAGCTTGGTTAAAGAGAAGAGGGAGAGAAGATAGAGTCACAATGATCTATTGTTTTTTTATTTTTATTTTTTCTTAAAAAAAAAAGACTCCAACCAAACAAGATATACCGCCACCAGTTTGTTTGCCGCCACCAGAAAAGCTTCAAGTCTATAACTACTGGTCAAGTTCTGCCGCCATTGATTGCTGAAACGATGTCTATGTTTGTTGTCTTAGGAACTCGAGCGCCTCTTGTAAATGGAACTTCCTAGAAAGATGCTACTTATGGCTTGATGTTTACTGATCTGTTGTGTTTCAAGTTGCCTCACTAGATTTGCTTCTAATGTTCGGCGGCCGCCTAACCAGATATGGCTGTTGAAATAGAGGTCAGTCAAAAAAAAAACTCAGTTTGTAATGAAAAGAAGTGCAGATGGCATCGACAACAAGTTTGACATAGCTGGAATGGAGAGGAATAGAGTAGTGAGTTGCTGTAGGGGGATTTGTTGAAGAATCTGATGATGCTGGAGTATTTTGAGGGAGTTGAGTGTTGAAGGGTTCGTTTATGCAGTTTTGGCAATAATGAGTGGTTGGAGATTATAGTGTTCGATGCTGGAGAAGCGACGGAAGGTTACTGATGGCAAGACGGCTAGGCAAAGAAAGTGGTGAGTAGACAGTTTCTTATGTAGTGATAGTGAAATGCATAGTTTGCTCATTTTGAGGTAGTACCAGTGATTGTTGTAGATGGTGAGGATGAATTAAAAGGAAGTGCAGATGAATGCAAAGTGAACAGACAGAAGCAAGACTGTAATAGAGAATGTAGAAAGAAAAAAATGAAATGCAAGGTGAAACCACATGTCCTCTACCAAAAATACAGTGTCTTCGATAACGCCGTGATTCCATAATGACGTTTAATTACTCTACTCTCCTTGTCTTCTTTACACAAATAATTAAATGCTTTGAAAAGCTGGTAAATAGTGTCGGTTCAAAATCTGAACTCAACTACATGAATCGTACACCTGGAGATAATAGAGCCCAGAGGCCATAAGAGTATGGACTGAAGCAAGCACAAAATCTCAAATCTTGTGAAGAATCCAAAACCTCATGGAAGTGTTAGCAACAACAATAAAGTGGAAGCATAAATTGCTGATGAAGGTAGATTCAGATCTTAGAATCAATCGAACAAAACTCCGACAGCCAGTCAAAGAAATCTCCATGGATCTGGATCTGTAATTAAGCTAAGTATTTCTCTCTAATTTATGATTCTTTGTTTGAGATGTGGCTGTTGCGAAGGGAGGTTAGAGTAGTGTGATGCATCGGTTTTGTGAAATGTTGTGAATGAGAGATGAGTGGTTTGTGCAGAATTATGTGGGTGGTTGGGTTGTGCTTGTTTATAAAGGAAGGGGCTATCGTGATTATTGTAGTGCAAACTTATATGGTCGAGGCAGTAGTAATTTTGAGAATTGTTGTTAGGTTTATTATTGGTTTTATGTATGTTTGCGGTACTTATGGTGTTGACTGTTGCATGAGGAGGCAAAGCAAGGCAAGGCAAGGCAATGCGGGTTTGGTGACTGGTTGTAGAAGGTAATGGTGTTGAGAAGAAAAGGAGCGGTGATACTTAAGCTTGGATGCACGGAAGCTGTGGATGGTTGTAGCTTGCTTGATTGTAGAGGAGGTATTGGGAGATTGCTGATTTGTTTGAGAGAGCGGCAGAGAGTGTATGAAGTGTGGTTTGGTTGTTTTGATTGAAGGTTGTATTGGTGAGTTGAATGAATTAGGCAGGAGAGGTTTGTGACTGTGTATTTGGAGTAGTTGTAATTTGTAAATGGGTGGAAGCAGTTGGTGGAGAAGGTGATGTTAGTGAATGGTTGTGCAGCGTGAGGTGGTTATGTGTTGTTGGGAGTTTGTGCGTGTTTAAAGGGAAATGAGATTTTGTTTTAGAGGACTGATAGTGGAATGTTTTTGTTATTAGGTATGGAGGAGAATGATGGTAGTAAAGTTGAAGAGCTTGCAGTGAAGTGGTTCTATGAAGGTAGTGTTGACATGAAGTTGGAGAGGACGAAACATCAGTTGTTGGTTGGACATTTGTGGAGTTGCTCAAAGATAACTGTTTGATGATATATCTATGAGAAGATAGACATGCCTACATGTGAAGTAGGTAAGTGAGGAGACTTGGTTTTGTGTCATCCAACAAGTAAGAAAGAAGAGCTGCGGTTCTCGCTTGTTGGGGGGATGACATATACAAGGGAAGACCCGAATGGAGAGGTCAGTGGATCGCTTAGAGGAAACCAAGAGTGTATGTTGATGGTTAACGCATCAATCAACTGAAACAGTTGAACATTCCAACCAGATAAAGATGAAAATTGTGATCGAGTTTGTCTATGCAAAGATGAGCATCGCAGTTTGCGTTTGTGAGTTATAAACTGAATATTTGAGACACATTCAGTTTAAGGGAGGGAATGCTAGGAAAAAGTAGTGCTTGTTGTATTATATAGGGATTGTAACGTGTTTTACCTAGTCTTTAGGGAAGTGCCTAGTGTTTAGGAAGTAGTTTGTTTTCTTTCTTTATTTAATAGCTTGTTCACATGTAATCAGTAAGTAATCAAGTTAATAACAAAGTAGTCTCTTTTTGTAACACCCCGCCTCCGCTAGGGTCACTCGCAAAGGAATGCACTAGCTTTACAGGGGCATTATTGGTAAACATGCACAGAAATATCACAAGACAGAACATATAAAAATAGCGGAAGTAAAATCAAACTTTCATAACATGAATAAATAAGGTCTAAAGCCTTTTACATCAGAGTACATCAAAACCTGTCTTGCAATAGTAAAGAAGCATAAAGACATTTTCATAAATTATTCCCTAAGTAAAAACAGTAAAGTAGCCATTAGCCAAGAAAAGTCCAAGCCATCCATGATGACCTTCAAGCAGAAGAAGTTCGAACTAAACAACAGTATTTCCTCCCTGTAACCTGGGGGGGAAACGGAAGAAAAGAGGCGAAACAAAACGGGTCAGTCAAAAAGACTGAGTAAGCCCTATCTACTATTAGCATAAAAACTAGTAAAGTTAACTGACATGAGAAACTGAGATGAACATAAGCATGATGACAAGATAGATAAGCTAAATCAAAATAACAGGATGAACTACTGAACTCAGATAAACTAAGGTGTCATGATAAATTACGATGTCAAGATAAAACAAGGTATCACATCGTCAGGTTTCTATCAAGTATAATATCCCCAAGATATCTATCACGTATAACGTCCCATGATATCTATCCTGCATTTTAGCTCTGCACCTACCGTACTAGTATCCCCACCGTATCATGTGTTAACCAAGAATGGCCCTCACTCAAAAGTCGTGTAATGGTCCATGTCAACCTAATATATCACATATATAGGTTACTCAACTTGTATGTTTTATTCCATGTAAATGTTCAGTCCCTTGCCGTAGACCATACGGGCTTTCCCATGAGATTCTACATTACTTTAACATAGTTCCATGATCCTTAAGATCGGTTTGGACTGTTACCCTAAACCTAGCTAGGGTCTTCCAACATGAATTATCGTTTGTACAACTAGGACTTATGCTACCTAGGGCCACTAGGGATTACGCTTACCTATTGCACGTTTTCGTATCTCGGTTTTGGTTCAACCACCCAGGGCCACTGGGATTTACGCTAACCGTCAACCGCGCCCTTTTTCCCACGCATTCATCATGCATCGTTTTCCATGACTGTATGCACATGTATCACATCGTGCCATCCGAGTCCTGTCACAGGGCAGATCGAGAAATACAGGACTCGGTCGGGAGCTTTCGATTTATCTGCCGATGTAGATGCTAAGGTCTATTTTTCTATACGTGGCTATGGTCCCACGCGACCCCTCCCTCAACTAGTGAAAGACAAGACAGGATAAATCCTGTATGAGAACACACTACTGGCCAACCCACAATCCTAGCCTTACCGCAACCATAATTAGATAGCAATTATGGTCAATTGGGTGTTCTCTGCCTTTCCGTACGTACACGCTTGACCAAAGATGGTAGGTAGTCTGACGAAATGCTATCTAGGGTACGACCGTGTATCGTCGACTATCCCCTATCCATCCCCGTCTTTATGTCGCTCGCATAGCAACCAAGGCATACTCTTGGTTCTTCTAACGCAGACCTTAACCTCTCATGAGCCTAGTATAATCACCTGGCAGCTCATTGAGGGATACCAAGAATACCCTCACGTTCCCCGAAGCCGCTGCTTCGTTACCCAGTTCGCTGGAGCCTTTATCTAAATCAGATACTTGCTCCTACTCGTATACTTAAATGATGACCTACCGTATCAGGTTACTCATCTATCTATGAACTGGTCTAAATTTCCTTGACTAAGAATCATTACTTAGTTATTCCTCAACTAAGGTTTACCACTTAGCCTTATTCCCGTTATCCTTGTTAACTACGGTTATCCCCTATCCTCTGAACTAGGGTTTACATAATGGATTAAGTGTCACTTAAGTTCATGACTTAACCTGTCTACCAATCATGTCAAAATTGGCTAAGTATCCAAGTCCAAGACTTAACCCGTCTTCAAATCATGTCAAAATTGGCTAAGTATCCAAGTCCAAGACTTAACCCTACAAACCATGCTCACGTTGGTTAAGTATGTATTAAGCAATTCACGACTTAACCTCGTCCAATTATCATTCTAGATTGGTTAAGTATATATTAACTTGACCCTATCAATTTACTCAGTCAAATCGGTCAAGTGTATTCAAGCGATTCGTGACTTAGCCTTATCATGTTTTCACGTTAGATCGGTTAAGTATAGGTTAACTTAACCTCAATAAATTCACGAGTTAGATTGGTTAAGTATAGGTCGCTTAACCACATCAATTCATCATGTTTAGATTAGTTAAGTGTTTAACTTAACCCCATTAAACTACCAAGTGGGATTAATTAAGTCTAGGCTAACTTAACCCCATCCGATTTCCATGTTTAGACTAGTTGAGTCTAATCTTAACCCCATTCGTTAACCGTATTTTTCGGTTAAGCGTCATTAAGAAAACTTACTTAACCTTACCAAGTTATCGCGTTGGATTGATTAAGTGTTGGTTAACTTAACCCCATCCACTAGTCATATAAAAAATGGTTAAGTGTCATTAGGCAAATCAAGTTACTTAACCTACCCAACCTTGTCATGTTTTGTTAAGTATCATTAGCCAAATCAAATTACTTAACCCATTTGTCCATGTCATATTTGGTTAAGAGTCATTAATCAAATTAACTTAACTCTATCATGTGGCATTAATTACTTAATGCACCTTCACCTCTCACATTAGACTTTGTTGTGGTTACTAGTTAAGCCGGTCGGTTCCGGGTAGCTTTACACCACAACTTGGTCTAACCTCGGATTCAAGCACAACATGACCAACTTCTCACATTGGGTCCTATTGTTTGCAACTACTAGTTAGGCCGGTCGGTTCCGGGTAGTTTTACGTTGCAAACTCAACCCAACCTCGAGTTGGCCACACTTATATTATCTAAGTGTCATGTCCATCATGTTTCCCAAAACATGTTACAAGTTTTCAAGCATTTGGGTAGACCTAACTTAATAGGTAAATTCCCAAAGGGTAGACCTAACTTAATAGGTAAATTCCCAAGCTTATGTTTTTATGCATACTTACATGTCAACTTCCATGTTATATTTCAAGTCATGTTTTCAAGTTGTATTTTCGTGTCATTAGAAATTACCCATAACATAACCCAACGCTTTTAAACTCGCATATACGTTCGCGACAACGTAATGGATTAAAAGAAGAGACTTGGCAAAGGCATGACAAAAATGGATATTAAGCCACAAGTTAATCATGGTGGCAAATGAGGCACAAATGTGTTCATTAACTTGCATGTTACATTCTTAAGCCTCAAAACATGCATAAACCCAAACTTGGCACATAAGCGAATCATGGTGACAAAAGATATGGAATGATGACTAGTAACTCGCATATATCATCATATAAGGGTTATGACTTCATATGCAAGTTGACATAAAGGTTATGAGGGTTCTCATGTTGCCTAATGCAACATTTCAACATAAAGGTTGTAGCTTTTAGCTCACAAGATCAAGATAATGACTTCATAAACTTGCATGACATGATAGCATGTATCATACTCAATGATCAAACCCAAACTTGCAACATGAACATTTAACTTCATAGTTAATATCTAAGAGTAGGGAAAGGGCTTACATTGCTATGAAGGCACAAAAGATATAACAAAGCCCTTATGCAATCAAATAGACCAAAAATGTAAGCTCTAACATAAAAACCCTTGAGCCAAAATGATCAAAACCCTTGCTTTATGATGCAAAGATAGAAACTTGACTTGAATGCAAGCTAATGACACTCATACAAGCTTGAAAACACTTGTATGCATGGAAAATCTCTCATAGAAACCATTTAGAAATTTTATGAAGAGAGTGGAGGCCATGAGAGGTAAAATTTTGCCATAGTTTAGTTGCATGAATGAATAATGAGGATTTAGGATAGGTTAGGGTCTTATTTATAGATTAGGCAAGTGTTTTAGGCCATAGGATTAAACCTAGATTCAATCCAAGCCATCAAAGCATGTCTTGGGGAAGAAGTCAAGTGTAGGAACCATCTAGGGCCTTTAGATTAAAGATGAACCATGAGAACCATCCAAATGCAAAATCTGCATTTGAGCGAATCGGCCCACGGGTTGACAGCCAAACACCCTGGATTAACCCCTAGTCGACCCAGCGGGCTTGGGTCGACCTCAAAAATCGGCCGGTTCGGTTATTCCCCTCTCCCAATTCGCTGTTTTGAACATTTTTGCATATTTATTTATTTAATTTTCAATTATATATATATATATATATCAATATATATATATCTCTGCGCAACCCATTTCACTTAATTAAGTATACTTTAATTTGGGAATTTTTCATGAAACTTCGCGAGGCCATATCTTGGTCATACGGACTCCGATTCTCGAAAACTCAGACTCTATTTCGCGTATTTTTCCGAGACGAACGCAATGGCATAGCCCGTTTTACTTGATTCAGAATTTAAAATTAAATTCTGCCTTGATTCTCGTCTAAACACGTTATCGAAAAATACGGGTTGTTACATTCTCCCCACCTTTTAGGATTTCGTCCCCGAAATCTCCAAGTTAGGAAGAACATATCCTACCATCCATCATCCATCTACTCAAAACATCATCCACAAGCAACCATTGTCCTTAGATGATTTCTAATGCTGTATGAATATATGCAAAACGTGTGTGTACATGTTCCTTAGCTAATGCTAGTGATCAGGCCTGAATAATCTTTCTAATGCAAAATATGTATAATGCCATGAATCCAACATGTATGCAAATAGTCCTAGTCATATAGATACTATATGCGTGCACAATCATTCATTCATATGCAACAACCGCATGATAATACATTCAATTTCATCCATAAACAAGTATAAATACTCGTGCATATGCAATATGAAATGTGACCGAGTCGAGCTAGTATCTAATGTGTATTCGCGCATCCACTTGCAACCACTTGCAACCATATCAATTATAACATGTTTCAAATACATGTTTACATCCATAGGGTTCTACCTAGAATTCCCTGAAACAGGGCCGAGAAGATAAACAAGATAAACTCCTTATCGGGTTTGTAACAGAAAGTAGGACCGAGAGGATGTCCACAAAAGATAACCTACAAGTAAGCTCTACAGAAACAGGGATCAAGGATATACTCCCAAAAAGAGATATCATGCGCGTATCTAGTCTATGACCATCAAAGTCGTATTTCCTCGGGCTTACTTCCATTGTGCCTTGACCGCCCTTTAACTTCGCGATTTCGTAGCTTCTTATTTCCTGCTTCCATAACATGAACTGAAACTCATTTCTTCGTCGCCTCTCGTTCCACTTGCACTTATCCTTTTTCTAGAATACTTGGCGCAAACATGACTGCGTACTCATGATCTCATGCAAGCTTTCCAAAATTCACTAGTGAATCTTGGATCTCGTTTATATACTATAAGGCATTCCATGTAGAAGAACTTTCTCTTGAAAGTAAACAGATGTCAATCAGGTTATCATGCGCACTTACTAGGGTGATCTCTATAACCCATGCATAAATGAAGTAAACCATCCGTCTTATTGGCGAACACCACTCGATCAGGCTTCAAATTTCCAATAAAGGCATCAAGGGATTCTAAGTAACTAGTCATGACAGAACCTCAAAAAGGTTACCCGATACTTCGAGGGCATTACCAAGGCTAGTCAAAAGGTCTAACTACCCTCCTATCAAAACCGAGAGTGGCACCCCCTACTGGATAACCACTTCATCCCTAGAATCCATCCATAGCTTATAAACATAAGCATTATTTCCAAACTCAACACTTGGCATAGACATTCCCAAATCCAAACAAGTCATGTATAAATGGACTGATTCTCCAATAGGACTTTGAGACAAAAATGGGATTCTCTATTACGTTAGTACTTAAGGTGCAGAGACTCAACTACCAAAGCGGACTTAAATGATGCGGGGATCAAAACAAAGTCTTGGCGGGATGATAGAAAAGAATAACTAGATCTTCAACAAGGATGTTATCCCCCTACTCAGGTACTCTAGTGAGGGTATACAACGATGATCTTGTCCTTGTCCCACAATACTTAACTATCCGTCCCGTTTCACCATACCAAAGATACTTTCTCGTCATGGGTTTCATTGTTCATCTTTCTCTCTCCTTTGAGGACTAAGCCATACCAACAAGTTGCTCATCCTTAAGCTCGTATCCTTTATCCTCTTTCTCACTATCCTTTCTTATAACGCGGCCACTGGTCTCTTGAAAACCACCTCCATCGCATGGAAAGCACTTTCGTAGATAGAAAAGACTAGTCGCAGTTAAAACCACTGTGACTACAGATGGAGGAAAGAAAGGAGAAGAGATTCAATTAAGGAAACAAGGATAGTGCTAATGGCCTTTGGGGAATAGCCTTTTTCTTTTAAAAGAAAATTTTCTTGAAAAAATGCATCTTTGTAAACGAATTTCAAATAGTTTTCAGAAGGTCTTTAAAAACTTTTGCCCAGTCTGGTAACCTTCTGCTCTGATACCACGTGTAACACCCCGCCTCCGCTAGGGTCACTCGCAAAGGAATGCACTAGCTTTAGAGGGGCATTATTGGTAAACATGCACAGAAATATCACAAGACAGATCATATAAAAATAGCGGAAGTAAAATCAAACTTTCATAACATGAATAAATAAGGTCTAAAGCCTTCTACATCAGAGTACATCAAAACCTGTCTTGCAATAGTAAAGAAGCATAAAGACATTTTCATAAATTATTCCCCAAGTAAAAACAGTAAAGTAGCCATTAGCCAAGAAAAGTCCAAGCCATCCATGATGACCTTCAAGCAGAAGAAGTCCGAACTAAACAACAGTATTTCCTCCCTGTAACCTGGGGGGGAAACGGAAGAAAAGAGGCGAAACAAAACGGGTCAGTCAAAAAGACTGAGTAAGCCCTATCTACTATTAGCATAAAAACTAGTAAAGTTAACTGACATGAGAAACTGAGATGAACATAAGCATGATGACAAGATAGATAAGCTAAATCAAAATAACAGGATGAACTACTGAACTCAGATAAACTAAGGTGTCATGATAAATTACGATGTCAAGATAAAACAAGGTATCACATCGTCAGGTTTCTATCAAGTATAATATCCCCAAGATATCTATCACGTATAACGTCCCATGATATCTATCCTGCATTTTAGCTCTGCACCTACCGTACTAGTATCCCCACCGTATCATGTGTTAACAAAGAATGGCCCTCACTCAAAAGTCGTGTAATGGTCCATGTCAACCTAATATATCGCATATATAGGTTACTCAACTTGTATGTTTTATTCCATGTAAATGTTCAGTCCCTTGCCGTAGACCATACGGGCTTTCCCATGAGATTCTACATTACTTTAACATAGTTCCATGATCCTTAAGATCGGTTTGGACTGTTACCCTAAACCTAGCTAGGGTCTTCCAACATGAATTATCGTTTGTACAACTAGGACTTATGCTACCTAGGGCCACTAGGGATTACGCTTACCTATTGCACGTTTTCGTATCTCGGTTTTGGTTCAACCACCCAGGGCCACTGGGATTTACGCTAACCGTCAACCGCGCCCTTTTTCCCACGCATTCATCGTGAATCGTTTTCCATGACTGTATGCACATGTATCACATCGTGCCATCCGAGTCCTGTCATAGGGCAGATCGAGAAATACAGGACTCGGTCGGGAGCTTTCGATTTATCTGCCGATGCAGATGCTAAGGTCTGTTTTTCTATACGTGGCTATGGTCCCACGCGACCCCTTCCTCAACTAGTGAAAGACAAGACAGGATAAATCCTGTATGAGAACACACTACTGGCCAACCCACAATCCTAGCCTTACCGCAACCATAATTAGATAACAATTATGGTCTATTGGGTGTTCTCTGCCTTTCCGTACGTACACGCTTGACCAAAGATGGTAGGTAGTCTGACGAAATGCTATCTAGGGTACGACCGTGTATCGTCGACTATCCCCTATCCATCCCCGTCTTTAGGTCGCTCGCATAGCAACCAAGGCATACTCTTGGTTCTTCTAACGCAGACCTTAACCTCTCATGAGCCTTGTATAATCACCTGGCAGCTCATAGAGGGATACCAAGAATACCCTCACGTTCCCCGAAGCCGCTTCGTTACCCAGTTCGCTGGAGCCTTTATCTAAATCAGATACTTGCTCCTACTCATATACTTAAACGATGACCTACCGTATCAGGTTACTCATCTATCTATGAACTGGTCTAAATTTCCTTGACTAAGAATCATTACTTAGTTATTCCTCAACTAAGGTTTACCACTTAGCCTTATTCCCGTTATCCTTGTTAACTATGGTTATCCCCTATCCTCAGAACTAGGGTTTACATAATGGATTAAGTGTCACTTAAGTTCATGACTTAACCCGTCTACCAATCATGTCAAAATTGGCTAAGTATCCAAGTCCAAGACTTAACCCGTCTTCAAATCATGTCAAAATTGGCTAAGTATCCAAGTCCAAGACTTACCCTACAAACCATGCTCACGTTGGTTAAGTATGTATTAAGCAATTCACGACTTAACCTCGTCCAATTATCATTCTAGATTGGTTAAGTATATATTAACTTGACCCTATCAATTTACTCAGTCAAATCGGTCAAGTGTATTCAAGCGATTCGTGACTTAGCCTTATCATGTTTTCACGTTAGATTGGTTAAGTATAGGTTAACTTAACCTCAATAAATTCACGAGTTAGATTGGTTAAGTATAGGTCACATAACCACATCAATTCATCATGTTTAGATTAGTTAAGTGTTTAACTTAACCCCATTAAAGTACCAAGTGGGATTAATTAAGTCTAGGCTAACTTAACCCCATCCGATTTCCATGTTTAGACTAGTTGAGTCTAATCTTAACCCCATTCGTTAACCGTATTTTTCGGTTAAGCGTCATTAAGAAAACTTACTTAACCTTACCAAGTTATCGCGTTGGATTGATTAAGTGTTGGTTAACTTAACCCCATCCACTAGTCATATAAAAAATGGTTAAGTGTCATTAGGCAAATCAAGTTACTTAACCTACCCAAACTTGTCATGTTTTGTTAAGTATCATTAGCCTAATCAAATTATTTAACCCATTTGTCCATGTCATATTTGGTTAAGAGTCATTAATCAAATTAACTTAACTCTATCATGTGGCATTAATTACTTAATGCACCTTCACCTCTCACATTAGACTTTGTTGTGGTTACTAGTTAAGCCGGTCGGTTCCGGGTAGCTTTACACCACAACTTGGTCTAACCTCGGGTTCAACAACAACATGACCAACTTCTCACATTGGGTCCTATTGTTTGCAACTACTAGTTAGGCCGGTCGGTTCCGGGTAGTTTTACGTTGCAAACTCAACCCAACCTCTAGTTGGCCACACTTATATTATCTAAGTGTCATGTCCATCATGTTTCCCAAAACATGTTACAAGTTTTCAAGCATTTGGGTAGACCTAACTTAATAGGTAAATTCCCAAAGGGTAGACCTAACTTAATAGGTAAATTCCCAAGCTTATGTTTTTATGCATACTTACATGTCAACTTCCATGTTATATTTCAAGTCATGTTTTCAAGTTGTATTTTCGTGTCATTAGAAATTACCCATAACATAACCCAACGCTTTTAAACTCGCATATACGTTCGCGACAACGTAATGGATTAAAAGAAGAGACTTGGCAAAGGCATGACAAAAATGGATATTAAGCCACAAGTTAATCATGGTGGCAAATGAGGCACAAATGTGTTCATTAACTTGCATGTTACATTCTTAAGCCTCAAAACATGCATAAACCCAAACTTGGCACATAAGCGAATCATGGTGACAAAAGATATGGAATGATGACTAGTAACTCGCATATATCATCATATAAGGGTTATGACTTCATATGCAAGTTGACATAAAGGTTATGAGGGTTCTCATGTTGCCTAATGCAACATTTCAACATAAAGGTTGTAGCTTTTAGCTCACAAGATCAAGATAATGACTTCATAAACTTGCATGACATGATAGCATGTATCATACTCAATGATCAAACCCAAACTTGCAACATGAACATTTAACTTCATAGTTAATATCTAAGAGTAGGGAAAGGGCTTACATTGCTATGAAGGCAAAAAAGATATGACAAAGCCCTTATGCAATCAAATAGACCCAAAATGCAAGCTCTAACATAAAAACCCTTGAGCCAAAATGATCAATACCCTTACTTTATGATGCAAAGATAGAAACTTGACTTGAATGCAAGCTAATGACACTCATACAAGCTTGAAAACACTTGTATGCATGGAAAATCTCTCATAGAAACCATTTAGAAATTTTATGATGAGAGTGGAGGCCATGAGAGGTAAAATTTTGCCATAGTTTAGTTGCATGAATGAATAATGAGGATTTAGGATAGGTTATGGTCTTATTTATAGATTAGGCAAGTGTTTTAGGCCATAGGATTAAACCTAGATTCAATCCAAGCCATCAAAGCATGTCTTGGGGAAGAAGTCAAGTGTAGGAACCATCTAGGGCCTTTAGATTAAAGATGAACCATGAGAACCATCCAAATGCAAAATCTGCATTTGAGCGAATCGGCCCACGGGTTGACAGCCAAACACCCTGGATTAACCCCTAGTCGACCCAGCGGGCTCGGGTCGACCTCAAAAATCGGCCGGTACGGTTATTCCCCTCTCCCAATTCGCTGTTTTGAACATTTTTGCATATTTATTTATTTAATTTTCAATTATATATATATATATATATATCAATATATATATATATATATTTCTCTGCGCAACCCATTTCACTTAATTAAGTATACTTTAATTTGGGAATTTTTCGTGAAACTTCGCGAGGCCATATCTTGGTCATACGGACTCCGATTCTCGAAAACTCAGACTCTATTTCGCGTATTTTTCCGAGACGAATGCAATGGCATAGCCCGTTTTACTTGATTCAGAATTTAAAATAAATTCTTCCTTGATTCTCGTCTAAACACGTTATCGAAAAATATGGGTTGTTACACTTTTGCTTTATGTTAAGTCTCTCCTCTCTCAACATATAAAATTCTAACACAATCTCCCCAATTGTTGTGCAATATTTAATATGTTTATGCAGTGTTCTATTTGTTATTTGAAACAAAAAATGTTTGCTGAGCAGAGTATACAATCTTCTACTTCAAATTTTTGGCAAACTGTTTTAGATATTTTTCTTTAAACCAAAAATGTTAATGATAATTGATTAATATGTCAATATAAAATCAAAATTAACTGTTTTACATTTGGATATACATTTTTGTTCTATTTTAGTCTTCTAGTAGTTATACATCCAAGTTTGAAAGAATGAATTAATTACTTGAAATTAGCACAGAGTTTTTCTGTGATTCTAACAATTTTATTTTTTGGATAGTTTGTCTAAGGTCTCTGTTAAGTTTCAAAGTACACAAAAGCCTTCTACCTTAAAATTATGTAAATTAGGTCCATGTTTTTTGAAAAATCACCAAAAATATATATATATATATATATATATATATATATATATATATATATATATATATAATCAGTGTAAAAAACTATGAAACTTCATAACATAATTCAATATATTATCATCTTCATATTCGTATAAGAAAAGTACAAAAAATGCTTCAAAAACAAAAAGAATTTCACGTTTTAGCGAAAATGCAGTAAATCCTATAATTTTTTGAAAAATCGCAGACATCACAACAATTATATAAAAATGTTGCATGGTTTTTTTGCAGTTTCTACTGATTGCTTTCAACTTCCGAATTCAATGTCTACATTTATTCAAACAACGCATTATTGTAGAAAAATCATCAAAAAAATTGATGTTTGTTACATATCAATGAAAAAAATTCCAGTAAAATTGCAGAAACAGAAGCAACTATACAGAAAAATTGCTAACAAGTCTGTGGGTTTTTGATCCATTGAGACATGTCTGCAATACACTAGGGGGTTTTTACGGATATATCAGCACTTATTTACAAGTAATTGCAGACATGTAAAACAAATAATTTTCCCTTATGCAATGCACTATGGAATAGTTGCCGATATTATCAGCGGTTTTGCACAATAAGTGCATACATTTCAGCAAATTATTTTTCCTTTCCAACATCAACAATGTACTATGGAATAATTGTTGATATGTATACACTTTTTCATAATAAGTGCAGACATTTCGACTATTTTTTTTCCAGTAATCTTCCTTTAATATTTACAATTTTTTCGACTACTGAATATCTTGCAACATACTCTCTCAGCCTTAACTCTCCTTGCTTTAGCCGAATAAATTTTCTCCATTTGTTGACTCATATCGGCATTAGGTAAGAACTTAGTCTCAAAACGGGTTTTAAACTCCTTCCAATTAAATACTCTATAGATATTCACCTCAGAAATCATGTTCCACAACTCTAATGCATCTCCTTGCAGATGCCAAGCCGTTACCATATGCTTCAGCTGGTCGTCCCATCTTATAGCTTCGAAAATATGTTCACACTTGCTTATCGATTCCTTATCTTCAAGAACTTCTTGCTCTTGAGAAGTAAGAGTCGATGCTAAGGCAAGTAGTGGCGTTGGAAGACGTGAAAGGTAAACTGAAGACGAAGATGAGGAAGATGACGATGAAGAAGAAAGGAGAGGGGAAGGATGGATTCTTTTGTTACTCATTCGTTTTTTAGGGGTTTTGGATTGAAAAATTAGCAGAGCATTTTTTGAGGGTTTTTCGGAAGGTTTTAATGGGGCTTGGTGAACAAGGTGAAGCTGTTGCTCACGAAAAAGGTTTCGGTGAGGATACGTTTGGTGTGAAGTATATATATATATATATATATATATATATATATATATATATATATATATATATATATAGCTACGGATCCTATGTTATTAAAGGAAAGTAATAAGTGTATGAATATTTCCCTTTTTTATCATCCAAAACATGTCATGTATTTGATTTCAAGCATGAGAATTTTTTTTTTTGTTAGATATGTCTAATCAAATTCAGTAATACATAATTATGGAAACCGTCATACATTTGAGAAGCAACATGGATTTCCATAACCAATAACTTTTATATTTGAATTGAAAACATACTTTACAAATCGCTTTTGCACCGCGTTCATCAAAAATACAAAGCATTATATTAACCGTTCAAACGATTCAGTTTTATTATAATAATACAGTCTGATTTTGATTCGATCTAGTTTGAATCCATATTAAATATGAAATAAGAGAATTACTTTCATCAATAATCAATTTACTATTGTGTAATGTCGTCACTTAAAGATTAAAACACACAGTGTGATCCTGAATTGAAAGATTAGTTTCTAATTGTGTGAATACTTCAAATTTACGTTTAACGAAATTTTTTTTTTTTTTTGTAAATTAACCAAGCATCGGTGTTAATTAATGTATAAACATTAAGTAACATAACTCAAATAAGATTATAACAAACATTATGCAAAAAAATGATATGGAAACTATAATACTAAAACAATAAAAATTTTGTTTGTGATAACAATTATTATTAATATAACAATATCATACGCTGAAAACAAAATACACATTGTTAAAATAAAAAATTAGATAGGAATTAGTTATATTTTTATCATAAAATTATTAGTGCAAGTATTCGGTTCGGTTCGGTCTAATACGGTTGGGCCTACAGTTCAAACCGCAACCGAACCGTATCATTGTGGATTAGTTCGATCTATTTGGGTATTTTCTTTAGAGAAAAGATTCCACTCGGTTTTTAGCACTGTTTTTATGGTCCAGTCTGGACGGTTCCTGTATTGTTGCGCAATTATTTTCCAGTCCTAGTTTATTTATCTATAAAAGAATATCTTTTATAAAATTAAATGCCAATTCAATTTTTGAAGAAGTTGCGCTTAATTAACAAATGCAAGTTAGCATTGGATATCTTTGACTACAGAACAAGTAGTTTGAAGGAAATGCATCTAACCTTTGACAAGTTAATATTAAAGTTCTTCAACATTTAATGTATTTTGGTAGACGAAGTTTTAATATACAGATTAGGTAATGATAACGAAAAAAAATTATGTTGCTCTTTTAAAAAAAATCACAATGACGTAGGGACTGGTTAAATAACATTTAACTTTAGACAAGATGGTACAATATTTTCATATAAAAAAGATGGAAAAAACCATACAATTTAGGGGATAAACTTTATTTTATGGATGCAAAAATTTTCTAACAAAAAATACACACCTCATGCTTTTAAACTAAGATATCTCTTTCTAAAAGTATAATTATTTTATGAACACTTGTATTTTTCAAATATCTTAAATTACCTACATATGTGGATTGTTGCACATCATTAGATATCCACAAAATTAGATTCGAATATGGGATATGCTTATCGGATATGGATACATGTACAATGCTACAAGACTCATTTGGCATTTGTTGACATACCAATTCCCAAGGAAAATAGCAAATATAGACATAAAAGATAATAAACTGAATCCATAAAATTTGGGAATTTTGTTTCTGATCATATTAACCAACACTGTAACTTGGCTAAAAGAGTGTGTATGTAAAACTAATAATTAAAAACATTTCATATTTTTACCATTGATCGTTAAGCAAAGGGTAAACGGTTAAAATAACTTCAAAACAACACTAGGAACCATATGTCATACTAAAGGAGGTGGCATGTTTTGCACATGGAGGTTGCACGACCATTACCCTTCAAATAGGGCCGTGGTCATAACATAGAGAAAGAAAACAACATTTCATTTTTCAATGCATCAAAACATTACTTTAGTCTAAGCTTATGAGGCCAACAACCCCAATCTGTTAAATCAAAATGCATCAATCCTCCTCCTATTGAAAACCGTCAAACTAAAGTGACTGTATTTGCAATCTTTGATGTTGAACCGTGCAAGTGAAGTCGAAATAGATGATTATTTAATTTGACTTATAATATGCATTTTTGTAGATAACTTTAGATTGTAAATTTGAGCCTTACAGTTGAATTAAACTGTTGACAAAGATGTATTCAATTTATTAAAATTAGGATGGTTAATGGATACCAGAAAAATCCAAAATCCGTCCGCATTAGCATCCGAAAAGCGGATAAATATTCGTACGAACAGATGCGGATATAGGCACATCTGCATCCAAAATTATCCATCTGTTTTTTTCATGGTTATAACTAAAATTATAAATATTTTAGCATGATGAAATACACTAGTTTATTATTCAATTAAGTTGAAAATCTATATTATACATATTAAGCGGATAATAATTACTCAATTGTATATTCAATATTACAACTTAAGATATATTAATCAATTGTATATTCGATTAAATTTACTTTAGTACTCTACAACATGGATTACTTTAGTACTCCATAACAAGGATTTATACTCTTTCAGCACTTCACGGTTTTACCGTATCATATTATTTTTCCTGAAAATATTATGTGTGTGTGTGTGTATATATATATATATATATGTATATGTATATACCCATAGTTACACGTAAAGCTCTCCATCCCTATAACATCGCTTCAGCTCCACCAACCCGCGAGCAACCCATCTTCCCATTTTTCATTCAACCGCTGAGCTTTCCCATTCCCTGTTACTCATGGCCTCCTCCTCCAGGCACCACCGCCGCCCCTCTGACAAACATCCGACGCACCCCCCTCTACCACTCTCCTCTTTTACCCTGAGAAAAAACCTGCAGTTGCCTTTAAAGAACCCATTCGGCCTCTCCTCTTTAATAGCTCGACTCTCCCATACAACCTCCTCCACCTCGCTGTCCCCTCACCATCGCACTTCCATCCACTAACCACCACCGCAACAGCCCCACTCCGTCTCGCATCTCCTCCCCGCATGACCACTTCTTCCTCTCCCCTATCTGAAATTAGTCGCAGCCTTTAGAACCACATGCAAGAACCATCCCGACCACCAATTCTCTCTCCTCTTCTAGTATACGAAGGCAAGGCCAGAGATACCCGACACCATAATCCACCCAACACCTCTGCGCAGACTCCGCTGCAAATTCACACACTTCTTCTCTCTCCTTAAAGCCGTTCAGATCTCTTATTTTGCTCACAGCCTCCCCTTTGGTATTGAAAAGCAGAAATAAACCTTTGCTGGAGTGTGTGTGTGTGTGTATATATTTATTTATTTGTATTTGTATTTGTATACACATGTGAGTTAGCGGAAAGGAAGTGTGGCATTCGCAAAGATTTGTACGCAATCATCCAAAGTTGTTTGCGTTTTATACGAGTCTTGACGGTGAAAGATTTAGAGGCATGAGGGTGGGAACTCCAATTTAATTATTTTAAATTTAGTAGAAATAATAAGTTTTAATTAGTTTTAATTAATTTATGATTATAATGAGTTGATGATAATTGGTTGTTATCGAATGTTTGTGGTTATATGTGATGTTTAATGAATGTCCATCTAGTTAGAATACACTAGACAAATAAACATTATTGACCGTAATGCTTTGCGCACAGTGAAATTGGTTGTTGAAAATTTGTTGTGTTCACGATGAATGACTTCGTGCTAGTATGGCTGATTATTGATTTGTTTATAGTTGTATACACACACACCGTAGTTGTGGGATTGTGCAGATAATCAATTGAGATCTCCTTCCATGCAAATAACGATTTTACGATTAATTTAATGATTTAAAATTTTGAATTTGTTTGAAAATCCTAAATAATCAAATAATCTTAATGGAAAGCAACAATGTTGGAAGAAAACTGTTTTGAAATTTGGAAGGAAATGGGATTTTGAATTATGTACACTAACAATGGATTTTATGAAAATCGTTGATTTCATGACAATAATTGAACGAGTTTTAAGGAATTATTATTCAGTTTATTTTGAAATGAAGATTCAAAAATTTAAAATGATGATTTGAAATAATTGTTTGGACTAAATAGGGATATAAAATATTATTTCTGAAAAGATTTGGAATATGGTTTGAAATTCTAAGTTAAAAATGATATAATGACTTTTGAAAAAGGTGAAGCAGTTTCCGAAGTATTTTGATAATTTATATTAAATTGGTTTGGTTATTATGCAAAAAAATTTAATTTTGAATTATATTCAATTAATGGGAAATCTAAGATTATTAATCAATGTTCGTGAAATGATTTTGAAATTAAATTAGATTTGAAATATATAAGGGATAATGATTTGAAAAATGTATTCTGCATTGGTTGTGTAAACGACGTTAACGATTAATTGTGAGTAATCGAGTTTTGAATATATTATTTTAAGATTTCGATTTAAATTGAAATGAATATTTGAAAATTGGAAATGATGATTTTTGAAGTAAAGTAAATTTGGAACTCAAATATAAATATAAAATATTATTTGGAATATGGTGTTAAAATATAAATTATGATAATTTATGTTTATTTTGATAAGGATTTAGACGATTTATATTAAATCATTATATAACTTGAATTGAACGCGTCGCGTAGCGATAGTTCATAAATATCGATTTTAATTTTCAAACGGTTATAACTTGAATGTTTTAAATCAGACTGACGAGAAAAGGAAAACAATGGAATTCTATTAATGATAGTTTTTGAGTAGAAAAGAAATTTTCTAATTTAAACGTAGGATTTTCAAGTTATGTTTAAAAAAAATTGAAAATGTCAGTTCAGCGACCATAATGGAAAATCGAAATATATGAGTTTATTAAAATTAATAAAAATTCGGAAAAATTATGATAAATCATATTTTATTATTTAAAAGTGATGGAAGTTAAAATATTTGAATTTTGAATAATTTTGAATCTATTTGATCTAAATAGCCATTTTTCAGCATATTTCAGTGACGCTTTTAACGTTATTATAATTTTTTTCTTTGAAAATGATTTGGTTTTAAAGATTATAAACCATGAATTATTATTTAAATTATGGAAAGAGTTTGTTTAATATTTTGGAAGATTTGAAAGAGCATAAAAAATTATTTCGTATAAAATTCAATATTACTTATTTTAAGTAAGATATTGGAAGTTTGAAAATGAAAAAGGAAATGAGTTTGGTTAGAGTTAGTCGAATATTCAATATGAGAAGAAAATTATAAATTGTTATGGCAATCTAATATTTGCTTGAGTTTGTGAATTGATATCAAATAATAAGTCAATTAAATTCTACTTGAAATATCAATTGTTTGAATTTTCATGAATGGAATTTAAAACCAAATTAAGATTTGGAAATTTTGGAAACTTATGAAAAGGATAACGACAAATAAAAGAATTATGCTATGAAATATAAGGTTGGAAAAAATGAATTTGGAGCTCAAAAGAAGAATTAAATGGTAAGGGGTTTTATGGAAATTGAGTAAATCTAACTTTCTCTTGTAAATAAATTGATAATGATTTGGAAGGAGATTTAAATTGGAAGCCCGAAATGATCCATAGCTATTGTTTTGAAATGCGCTTGTTACTTGGAAAGACTGGGATCAACTATATGTTCAAAAACCATTCCAAGTAATAATACGACGTTATAAAGAAATTGAAGATTTGGAAACCGATAAGTGAAGACCGAGAATCTTCGAATTATTTGGATTGATTGCTGATGTCTCGGTTGGGCCGATCAACCAATACGAGGTTATAAATGGCATGAGATCTGAATATATATTTAGATTTTTTGTTCCGTTCAGACCCAAAAAAAACTTGTATAGATTGTGTGTTTGATATTGTAATTGACTGCATTACACTGATTTCCATTAATACATATTGAATTCATGGCAGTAAATTTATTCTCATCTTTAAGAGGTATGAGCTTAGGGGTTATGTGTTGATAGAAATCATTGACATGTTGTGAATTGACAATGTGGCATACTCGGGTTATGAAATGAGCTAGTGATGATCAGAGCATGGCTTATTGAACCATAGCTTTGTGTATATCCTGACCTTGACGTACCTCACACCCTGGATTGATGGTAAACTGGCGGTTAGGTTGTATACATATATCTAATCTCTTTTGAAACTCGAAAGCTTTGAAGGTAGATCTACCTGTGAAACCTGAAGAAATAAAGTATATACAGTGTCCGAGTCTGGATGAAAATCGGGATATATACTTCGTGCTCTGTATTCGGTGTTCATGTCTGGATGTTAACAGGGAAATACTTAGCTTGTGTCCTCAATTAATCTTTCGTTCCAGGAACCATCATATTGGAAACCAAACAACCAATACGAGGCTTTTGATTTGTTTGTAAACTATGTATGCGGGCATAGTTACTATGCTCGCTAAGATTAATATATTATTTGTGAAATGGTTTCAAAACTATGCACTAAGTATGGTTTTATAAGAAGATTTTTCATGTATTAAAGCATTATTCGTTATCATATGACAACACTTGCCCATTTGGTGTGCGCTTGCACTGTGTGCTGTGGGATGAGCTTATGATAGCTCCATTTTCCAAAGCCATTGCGAATTTTGATGCACAGGGATTCACATGGAGTAAACCCGTTCCGCGTTAGTGACATGGTACGGTGAATTTTCCCAACTTTAAAATAAACCCGAAATAATAACTGTTTTGAGTTCGCACACCAGTCCCACGATGACTAGGAGTTTATTGTTCCCACGCCTAAACTCTGGGTTCCCATAATTTTTGCACTGGCAGCTTGTAGTTTAGTTTGCAGGTTAAGTCTTCAGAGCTGGATTCAAGTTTGAAGGTAGAGTTATATTTGGTTTTGCTTCTTTCTCTGAGAGCATATTCGTTTCCGCTGAGTTTGTATTATACTCCGATTCTTTGTAATTCTGATGTAAAATTTTGTAATGAAATGAAAAGTTATGTTATTTGTGTTTAAACATGTTAGTACCTCTAACTATCCGTCCTTAGGAACGATTTAAGTTGGTTTAATTACCGGCGAGAATCGAGCAAAAAGGCGGGTTATTACAACCCTTATGCCCAGTCATTGTATGGAATCCAAATCCAAATATGTGCCACATTTTTGTATGTACAGCCCATTAGGGTGCGGAATTTAACTATGGGTAACAATTCGCATATGTTTATTATTTTAAGATGATTTAATATATATTATTATAATATCACTGGATTTGACATAAAAGTGTTTTGGTTTTCATAAGGGAAAATGCGTGTCATGTTTATGTGTGGTCATGTCTTACGAGAGTTCCATTCTATTAAAGGATTTCCAAAATTAAGCAAGTTGTTCATAATGTGAGTTTTCTTATTATTAAGTATTCCAGACTGATCCGGGTATTTTTGCTTTCCCTCAAAATGTACCCGGGTCAGACCGTGTATATTTTTCAGGCTTGCTTAGGTTTTTTTGGAGATGTAGAAAAGGTGCAGGAGTCAAGGCGTATTGTTGTAATTGATGTATTAATTTATTTCCATTGTGTGTTTTGTGTTTATCGGCTATTGTATAGATAGATTGTTATGACTGTATAGGTTGATGTAGTTGTGTACTCTGATTATAATTTATCCATGTATATATACAGTTTTTTTGTGTAAAAAGTATTGGTATATTTATTTTATTCATTCAGCTGTGAGATTTCGATCTTATCTAATTTTGATGTGTTTGTGTTCTTCTTCTTCTATTTTAACCTTTAATTCTTTCTTCCTCCTCACCCTCTAATTTCTTTCTTCTAACTTTCTAGGTTTTCAGAACTTGAGTTTAGGCATGTGAATATAAAGGATGTATTAGTATCCAAATTAGAGCATCGAATTTCCCGTTTATTACATTAATATTATGTGCTGTTAGGATGTTATGCTTTGTTTTGTGTATAGGTTGTTATATCAGAGAGTTGAGCATATTAGAAGCAAAGTTCATCGGAGTTGGACGAAATAGGAGAATAGGCTTTAGAGCAAGACGCAACAATGCATGCAAACTCGCAAGTTATTTGGACTTAAGGTTGTGACTCGATACTAAGTTACCTATGATGAGTCGACACCTAATCATAGGGATGAGTGATATAAGGCGGCAATTCTTTTGGATAGAAAGACAATAATTCAAGGAGTGGTCTTGTATTTGACGCTGAGAATGTGCTAAGCATGGAAGTGTTTGATGTGCCAACTTATATGACTTTATGATTAATTCTTGGAAGAGAAGACCAAAATGATACAAGTAATGGGCTGGGTCCATGACATCTGAAATGAAGGCATTAAGGATAGGAAGAAAACCAAAGGTATTTGGCAAAGTTATGACTCTGCTACGAATTATCTCCATGACTTGATGTTAAGTCATAGGGGTGACTTTAGTTGACTGTGACTCTTGGGGAAGGATTCAGGGTTGCATTTGATTATGATGGAGGTGATGGCTGGTTCACATCAAAAATGGTGGTGATATATCAACATGATGAAGCCGTTTGCTTTAGTTGACGACTCATATTTAAAGTAGGAATAGAAGACGATTGTTCTTCTGATGACTAAAATTTGGAGTAGAAATCGAAGATGCTAGACTGAGGTGGATGAAGCTATGAATAATGGAGTGGATTTGGTGACTATGAGTCATTATCTTGAAAGAAGTTAAGAAGGCTCGAATGATATGGAAGTGCTAAGGAATCATTGATAAATTGTAGTGTTCTTATCGTACTCAAAACACAGGTGAGATGTAGCAGAGATACTCATGGACCGGTAACAACGGTTTGAATAACTTGGACCACTGGATTGGGTCTAGTTTCTGAGTTTGGCCCAATAAGACACGTAATTAATATCACGATCTAGACTTCCCCGATCCCTGAAGTGACGAAGGATCCCAGATTGTCTTGACAGCACGATGCATCAGAACACAAACATGAGAACATTTCATTGTTATTCCAACAATTTACATCAGAGCACATGATATCAAAGTACATGTAAATAATTTACAGTGGAAAAAAATATATCAAAGATTTAAAATACATAAAGTTAAAATGCATGAATACAATGTACAGCGGAAATACATTAACTAACACTACTGAAGGAAATACATAGATACAAAGCTTTCCAAATATAGCTCCAGCTATAATCTAGGATCCTGTGAAAAGAAATATCTGCAAATCCAAAAATATTAGCTTCCCATGTGGAAAATACGGGCACCCAGAGTTTAGGTAGAAACAATAAACTCCGAGTCGGTCATGGGACTAGTGTGAGAACTTAAAACAGTTATTAAACATTACTTTAAAATAAGGTAATTCATGGGACCACGCCGTATGTCACGGAATGGGTTTACTCCCATGAGTACTGGTTTAGATTCATAAAACAACACAATGCTTTTTGTAAAATGAAGCTATTATAAGACTCAGGTCCCATCACACAATGCAATGCAAGCCGGAGGATAGAATTTTCCTTATAATATCCAAATATGCTCGATAGGTTATAAAACAAATCATTTTGATATACTATAAGTGCATAGTGTCAAAAACAACTTCAAATATAAATGTATCAATCCTATATGGCATAGGTACCACATATTATGTCGCCCTACAAAGGTTTACAACTAAAACCGAAAAGTTGCGTATTGGAAATTGGATTTCCATCACGAGTCAAGGCGAGGGATGTCACCTTACCAGTTTTGAGACACTCTGGCAAATGCCTCCGGAATCACACTCTCATGGGCCCTTAGATCTTCAGGGCTGGTCCTCTCTTACTTTTGAGGATTAGTTATTCCTGAACATACGTTTCTCGGTCTTATCGGTCCTATGTCTGAGCCTTTTAGTCAGCTCGATATCCGAGACGCCTCATAATCCATCATCCACATAAGTAAAAATGTTTGGGCTCCATACTATGACATCACTTCTAGCTAGAAAGAAATGCTACACACAAAGCTTTGCTACTTAAACCCGTGCTTTAATCATCATCCACAATGCCCTGCTTTTCAACAAATGCCTTGATCATTTTCATCTTAACATGCCACTTTGTCAATTCATGCCATACAACTGATATCTATCAATATAAAACCTCTAAGCACGTATGTCCCAAAGAAGGGTGATAAGCACGAGAAAAAATTCTCTCTCACCAAACAGATATATATTTAATAGAAATCTATCAATAACGAATGAAATACAATGTTAGACATAATCCATTTATAAGTTCGTTCTGGGTCTGAACGAAACAAGTGGCACCTTGTTCCTCGTCCTTTATGTCCAATATAGTAGAGAGGTCCTCACATATCCGATCGATCTCCAAGTACGTCTGGACGATCACCACTTATTACCTCGTCTTGGGTGTACAGCCCAATCAAGACATCAGTAATCATACAATCGATGTGAAGATCTCTGGTCTTCAACCACCGTCTTCATATCTTCGACTTTTAGTCGTCGTAACAGTTATTCAAAATGGGTTAAACCCAGTCTTTCCGAATGACTCGCATAACTTTAAAATAAAGTGCTATAAAAACACATCTTACGCCTCATTCCAATCCAGAATATTCTTTTATTAAAATATTCATTACATTGGTAATTATTCCCGTAAATATTATCAAGATTTATTTCATTTAAACTTCTTGTTTAAATCTTTCATTTTAAAACCATTGCAAAAGATTGTGTATTATCTTTTTACAAAATTTAAACCAAATTTAAGGTTCGTCAAACCAGTCGGGATTATCGAGCCTTATTAAAGTAATCATATTTTTATTATCCTAATCCCAACCTATTCATCTCATGGAGCAAAACTGGTAGTACTCCATATCTAACACCCATTGTGTTATCGGTAAAATAAATTACCATTTTACATTTCAAAACTAATTATAGATTTAACTATCGCATGGAGAATACTGGTAGTACTCCATATCTAACACCCATTGAATTATCAGTAAAATAAATTACCATCTTAATGTTCAAATCTAATTAAAGATTTAACTATTGCATGGAGTAAAACTTGTGGTACTCCATTCTCGAACATTTCTTGAATTCAGTAAATTTAATTACCTTATCCATATCTCAATCTAATTAAATATTCATTAAAACTCTACTTAGTTTTAATCTCAAAAATCATTACCTAATGATTATTCAACTTTAGGAAAATTAATTATGTATTTAACTGGGTTAAAGAACCAATGTCGCTTAAAACATTGTTCACGATAAACCCAATCATCTTCCATCAAAATGGAATCTTCACGGAAATCATAGCAGTATACAATCGATATAAATTTCCATATCGGTCTGATACTATAAACGAAATAACAGCAAGGCCTTTTTAAATTCCATAAATAGTAAACGCCTTCCTTCACAAAAGCTCACCTCGATTATCATTAAATTGAATTACATTCAATTCCAATTTCTTCTATTAAATTAAAAAACTTTACTTTGGAAAATTTCCATTAAATCTTAGAATTATAGTTTTATAAATTCCAAATCTTAACTTCATTGTTAACCTGGTTTAAGAACTAATGTTGTTTAAAACATTTTTCACAATAAACCCAAAATCAACTTCCATTTAATTCCAATTATATTTATTTATTGGAAAACTTCCTTAAACCTTAGTTAAAAGATTTATTCTTTTCACAGCTAGGTTTAAGAACAATGCTAGTGAAGACACCATTCACGACAAACCGAAAATCCAATTTGATATTAAATACAAGGCTCTACATAGAAATCACATCGAATTATATTCAATATCAAATTCTGAGACCAACGGATATCATATTAGGAATAACGATATCTATTTCTTCCAAATTCCTCAACAATATCTGTGTAATAAAAGAATCCAATATCGAAATATTCCGAAGATTATTTTCATTCTAATCCATTCCAATTCATACAACAGAAAACTCTAGTTAAATTAAAACCATTTCAATTCCTTTCAGTTCTTTATTCTAGTTGTTAGCTAGTTCATTTAGATAAAAATATCCTTTATCTTTACTAATATGGAATTTTTACCCAAAATCTATTCAAATCCTTTATCATGATTTTACATGATGTATTCTCTCCATCTGAAATTGGACATCAAAATCATATATTGATTCTTCACTAAATATTATGTTAAAATATTCGTTATCTCTGAATTGGAACCAGACTCAATCAATTGCCATATAATTCTATTTATATGGATTCCATATAACGCATGTATTCCAAAATAGTGATAAACAACTATTAAACCTTCAATTCATATCTAGTGTGCAATTTTCAATTGTATAAACATTAAACAATTAAATAACGCTTATAACAGTCTGTCAATCAATCGGTTGTTTACAACCGAGCAAACTATTAAACTCCAATTTTTGCAACTTCATATTTAAAATGATATCGGCTAACGCTCGAAGGCCTATGACGTTATATACATGCAAATGAAGCTTCTATAACTCGCCAAAGCAACTCATAACACCAAACTCACATGCACAACATTCATATAAGAAATTTTCTATGATTTTTATTATAAATTCTAAAACGGGCAAATATTCTAACCAATGCAATCAAATACGATATAAGCGAATTGTGAAGTCTTAGAACTTTGTCGGGGCGACATTAGAGGTTCACAAGACACCAAATCAATTAGTAGCTTATGAATTAGATTGTGTGGACAATTCTAATTATTTATTTCCAATTTAATGAAACATAAATATATGAAATCGACAAAGTTTTCACTTGCCTATCCAATTCACTAGCATATGAAAACACAAATGAACTCTAAACTGTACTCCTACAAGCTACAAGCTTGTGGCATAAATGTGGGTTCATAAATAACTTACAAATCTCTCGCCTTTGATCTTAATATAGAAGAAGGAGGCGCATAAATAAGCTAGAAAACTCTCTCTTCCAATATAGCACACAAAGCTTCAATCTACACATGAATGCACAAATTTTCCTATGAATGAGGTTTAGGAAATCTCAAACACTGAAAAGGAATTGAGTTGGAGAAAATGAAGATGAGGAGCTTACCTAAGCCTTTACACTTGATTTTCACTTGATTTCAACAAGAATTGGAGCTTCAAGATCAAGCTAGGGCTTACGGAATTTTAATTTCCCATTACCTCTCCCATGTTTCTATTCCCCATTACCTCTCCCATGTTTCTATTTTTGGCTAAGTGTTAGAATGAATGAAGAGAAGAGGGGATCAATCGGATATATAGAGTAGTTAGGTTTAGCCAAACCAACACCCAACCAAGGTGCCAAATCTTTGAAGCTCGAAATATATCTAAGTTTATACTTTTCGATCACCTAAACGACATTTTAAACTCAATGGAAGTGGTTTCGAGTCCAAAATCGTCAATATGCAAAAAGTGATATTTTGGTCTTAGATCCTATGAAAAAGACCAAAATTTCTCCAACTCCAACGGTATCTATATTTATAGTTTTCGAACACACAAATGACATTTTGAACTCAATGGAAGTGGTTTCGAGTCCAAATTCATCCGTATGCAAAATATGAGTTTTCTACGGGCTATATATATCTTTTAAATACATATTTAAATTCCATAGCGACTATTCTAAATTTTATTTTAGACATAACTTACAATTTATAAAATGAAATCTCAATTTCTTACATTCGTTAGAAAATTACAATTCAAAATATTTCAACATTTCTCGTTTTATCAAATTCTGACTTGTATTGAATTCCATATATTCATTTAAAGTTTAAAATCAAATTTTCAAACTACCATGCTATTTTGAGTTCGTTTTATATAAATTTTAAATTTATACGTTCTAACTTTGATTAAAATAAATTTTAAATTGTTTATTCTTAAAATAACTCATAGAAAATATTTTAATTCTATAAAAATCAATTAAAAATAAATTTTAAATTGGTTCCAAAAATACGGATTGTTGCAACTTCCCCCACTTAAATTCTTTTCGTCCTCGAAAAGGAAGAAGGAACTGAAGGTCGTTTAACCAACTCAACTTTCGCTTGACTCATGTTCTTCAACTTTTCAGTTTCTAAGAACTTTCTAATTTCTCAAATTTTGGCTAATGTCTAAAATTTTGGAAAAATTTCGCCATAATCTCCTTTGTACGGGTTGATCGGTACAACTACAAATGGCCTCTATCGGATCTCATATATCCAAAGAAAATCCAAAAGCCAGGCGGCTAGCCAGTCGGCTCATAAAATCATCAAAGCCAATCAATATAGTAAATATGTATCTATTTGTTGGGCATAAATTTTACTCCTCTTCTTAGCTTCCAGGCTATGAGCTGTTCAATATATATATATATATATATATATATATATATATATATATATATATATATATATATACATGTATATGTATCTGATTCCAATCAATTTTCAATTCAGTTCAATATTTGATTCGATTTGGCTTAATTTACCTTTTATTTTCATATTGGTTTTATTGTTCCAATATTTTTATTATTTAACTAATAATCACACATCACTATCAGCAATCAATTAGTTGATTAGCTTTTCGAATATATAACTTCAATATACTCAAAAATCATATTTCAATGCAAAATCACAAATATAAACCCTAACTAAGTTTTGGTTCTCACATTAGTCAATTGAAATCATATAGATATCCCACTTCCGAAACTCGAACATAAATACTGGTGATGTCATGACAATCATTAGAATCATCTCCTGGTGACTAGAGTGTGATTCTATATCTAACCGTTATATTTGAGACTTCGAATATACGTTCATGACGCATATATTGAAAATCTTCTTATACTCAATAGTCGAAACTCAAATAAAATACTTAAATCTTATTATAAGATATAATTTTCAAATCTAAACTCAAATAACACTCTTCATACTCATTCAAGGGAATTACTAACCCTATCTCTAACGAGTTACTTCTTATAGGATGTTACTAATCCGATCTCTGATGAATTCTTTCATTCGGTTCTAATGTGTATTGTTCTCATGCTTTGTAAACCTAAGCTCTGATACCATCTGTCACGATCTAGACTCCCCCAATTTCTGAAAAGACGGAGGAGCACGGATTGTGTTGAGAACACGACGCATCAGAACACAAACATGAGAACATTTCATTGCTGTTACAACAATTTACATCAGAGTACAAGATATCAAAGTACATATAAATAATTTACAGCGGAAAAAATAATCAAAGATTTAAAATACATAAATTAAAAATGTATGAATACAATGTATGGCGGAAATACATCAATAAAACGCAACAGAAGGAAATACACGAAAGCTTTCCGAATATAGCTCTAGTTGTAATCCAGGATCCTATGAAAAGAAATATCTGCAATTCCAAAACTACTAGCCGCCCGTGTGGAAAATATGGGCACCTAGAGTTTAGGTAGAAACAATAAACTCTGAGTCAGTCATGGGACTGGTGTGATAACTTAAAACAGTTATTAAGCTTTACTTCAAAGTAAGGCAATTCACAGGACCACACCGCATGTCACGGAACAGGTTTACTCCCATGAATACTGGTTTGGATTCATAAAACAATGCAATGCTTTTTGAAAAATGAAGCTATTATAAGACTCATGTCCCATCACACAATGCAACACAAGCCGGAGGATAGAGTTTTCTCTTATAATAGCCAGACATGCTCAATACGTTATAAAGCAAATCATTTTGATATTACTATAAGTGCATAGTGACAAAAACAACTTCAAAAATAAATGTATCAATCCTAGACGACATAGGTACCATATATTATATTGTCATATACAGGTTTACAACTAAAACCAAAAAGTCGCGTATTGGAAATTAGATTTCCATCATGAGTCAAGGCGAGGGATGTCTCCTTACCAGTTTCAAGACACTCTAGCAAATGCCTCAGGAATCACACTCTTTTGAGCCCTTAGATCTTCAGGGTCGGTCCTCTCTTACTTTTGAGGATTGGTTATTCCCGAACATATGTTTCCCGGTCCTATCGGACCTATGTCTGAGCCTTTTAATCAGCTCAATATTCGAGGCGCCTCATAATCCATCATCCACATAAGTAAAAATGTCTGGGCTCCATACCATGACACCACTTCTAGCTATAAAGAAATGCATGCACTCCCTGCAGTCACTATCCCATTTTTGACTCGTACCAGGGTGTGAGGCTCGCGAACTAATACTGTACACAAAGCTATGCTACTTAAAGTCGTGCTTTGATCATCATCCACAAGGCCCTGCTTTTCAACAAAAGCCTTGATCATTTGCATCTTAACATGCCACATTGTCAATTTATGCGATACAACTGATGTCTATTAATTTATAACCTCTAAGCTCGCACATCTCAGAGAAAGGTGTTAAGCAAGAAAATAAATTCTCTGCCATCAAACAGATATATATTTAATAGAAATCAATCAATACAGAATGAAATACAATGTCATACATAGTCCATTTAAAAGTTCGCTCAGGGTCTGAATGAAACCGGAGGCACCTTATTCCTCATCCCATATGTCCAATACAGGAGAGAGGTCCTAGCATATTCGATTGATCTCCAAGTACGTCTGGACGATCACCACTTATTACCTCGTCTTGGGTGTACAGCCCAATTAAGACATCAGTAATCATCTAAAAGATGTGAAGATCTCCAATCTTCAACCACCGTCTTCATATCTTCGACTTTTAGTCGTCGTAACAGTTATTCAGAGTGGGTTAAACCCGGTCTTTCTGAATAACTCGCATAACTTTAAAATCAAGTGCTATAAAAATACATCTTACGCCTCATTCCAATTCAAAATATTCTTTTATTAAAATATTCATTACATTAGGAAATATTCTCGCAAATCTTATCAAGATTTATTTCATTTAAACTTTTTGTTTAAATCTTTCTTTTTAAAACCATTGCAAAAGATTTTGTATTATCTTTTTACAAAACTTAAAACAAATTTAAGGTTTTTCAAATCATTCGGGATTATCGAGCCTTACCAAAGTAATCATAATTTTATAATCCTAATACCAACCTATTCATCTCATGGACAAAAACTGGTAGTACTTCATATCTAACACCCATTGTGTTATCGACAAAATAATTTACCATTTTACATTTCAAATCTAATTAGAGATTGAATTATGCATGGAGTAAAACTAGTAGCACTCCATGTCTTACTCCCATTATGTTATCGATAAAATAAATTACCATTTTGTCATTCAAATCTAATTAAAGATTTAAATGTCGCATGGAGTAAAACAGGTGGTACTCCATTCTCGAACATTTCTTGAATTCGGTAAATTTAATTACCTTATTCATATCTCAATCTAATTAAATATTCGTTAAAATTCACTTAGTTTTAATCTCAAAAATCATTACTTGATGATTTTTCAACTTCAGGAAAATTAATCATGTCTTTAACTGGGTTAAAGAACCAATGTTGCTTAGAACATAGTTAACAGTAAACCCAATCATCTTCCATCAAGATGGAATCTTCACAGAAATCGTAGTAGTATATTATCGATATAAATTTCCATATCGGGCTAATACTATAAACGGAATAACGGAAAGGCCTTTTTAAATTCCATAAATAGTAAATGCCTTCTTTCACAGAAGCTCACCCCGATTATCATTAAATCGAATTCCATTCAATTCCAATTTTTTTTATTAAATTGGAAAACTTTACTTTGGAAAATTTCCATTAAATCTTAGAATTAAGATTTATAAATTCCAAATCTTAACTTCACTATTAGTCGGGTTTAAGAACTAATGTCGTTTAAAACATTGTTCATAATCAACAAAAAAATTGGCTTCCATTTAATTCCAGTTATATTTATTAATTGAGAAACTTCCTTAAATCTTAGTTAAAAGATTTATTCTTTTCTCAACTGGGTTTAAGAACAATGTTATTGAAGACACCATTCACGACAAACCCAAAATCCAACTTGATATTAAATACAAGGCTCTAAATCGAAATCATATCGACTTATATTCAATATCAAATTCTGATACCAACATATATCATATTGGGAATAACGATATCTATATCTTCCAAATTCCTCAAAAATATCCGTGTAATCACGGAATCCAATATTGAAATATTCCGAAGATTATTTCCATTCAAATCCATTCCAGTTCATACATCGGAAAACTCTAGTTAGATTAAAACCATTCAATTCCTTTCAGTTCTTTATTCTAGTTGTTAGATAGTTCATTTAGATAAAAATATCCTTTATCTTTACAAACATTGAATATTTTATCCAAAATCTATTCAAATCAGTTATCATGATTTTACATAATGTATCCGTGTCCATCTAGAATCGGACATCAAAATCATATTTTGATCTTCACCGAATATTATGTTAAAATATTAGTTATCTCTGAATTGGAATCAGACTCAATCAATTACCATATAATTTTATTTATATGGAGTCTATACATCGCATGTATTCAAATATAGTGATAAACAACTATTAAACATTCAATTCACATCTAGAGTGCAATTTTCAACTGTATAAACATTAAACAATTAAATAACGCTTATAATAGTCTGTCAATTAATCGGCTGACATACAACTAAATGCAATGGAGATGTGTGAAGTTATTATCATACCCAAACCCGAGTGGGGTTTTCAATCAACATCCAATGATTATTATTTGCATATTTGGGCAATGTGTAAAATTATCGTCCCAATACATGTGTGGGGTTTAAATCACAATCCATGTGAATTTATCTATGGTTTAATAATAATAGCATTAAAACTATAAACATCCATCAATCATCAAACAAATATTGCAATCACAAGCAATAAGTATATACTCAGTTATTAAAATAAATAACTGTACAAATATTTTGAGTGAGAAAGTTCTCACTATTGGTTTCCACTCTATCAGTCTTTAATTGACAGTTTTAGTGTCGTTAAATAACGATGAGCATTTGATTGTTTACATCAAGCGTTTTTCTCCATCAAGAATTTCCATGAGCTCCAAATCACTCCAAATTGGTTTCATTGCAAAGCTCTCGGCGATATGGTTCCAATGCACCTAGTTTCACTGAATTTCGAGTTCATATGAAAAGGTTATGATCGTTTAAAGTAAAACAAAATTTTAATTTTCTTTGGTTGGTTTTTAACAACCAAAATTTGCTCATAATTTCGGTTGTTTACAACTGAAATTTGGTCAATATTTCAGTTGTTTACAACCGAGCAGACTGTTAAACTCCAAATATTTGCAATTTCATATTTAAAATGATATTGGTTGATTCCCGAAGGCCTATGATGTTATATACATGCAAATGAAGCTTCTATAACTCACCGAAGAAACTCATAGCACCAAACTCGCATGCACAACATTAGTACAAAAAATTTGTTACGATTTTGATTATAAATTTCAAAACGGGCAAATTTTATAACCAATGCAATCAAATGCGATGTAAACAAATTATGAAGTCTAAGAAGTTTGTCGGGGCGACAATGGAGCTTCACAAGACACCAGATCAACTAGCAGCTTATGAATTAGATTGCATGTACAATTCTAATCATATATTTCCAATTTAGTGAAACATGAATATATGAAATTTAAAAAGTTTCAATCCAATTCACTAGCATATGCAAACCTAAATAAACTCTAAACTACACTCCTACAAGTTATAAGCTTGTGGCATAAATGTGGGTTCATAAATAACTCACGAAGCTCTCGCCTTTGATCTTAATATGGAAGAAGGAGGCGCATTACCAAGCTACAACACTCTCTCTTGCAATATAGCACACAAAACTTCAATCTACGGATGAATGCACAAATTTTCCTATGAATTAGGTCTAGGAAATCTCAAAATAGAAGAGGAATTGAGTTGGAGAAGATGGAGGAGCTTACCTATGCCTCTACACTTGATTTGCACTTGATTTCAACAAGAATTGGAGCTTCAAGATCAAAATAGGGATTAGGATATTTTAATTTCCCATTACCTCTCCCATTTTTCTATTTTTGGCTAAGTGTTAGAATGAATGAAGAGAAGAGGGGGTCAATGGTTATATGGAGTGGTTAGGATTAGCCAAACCAAGACCCAACCTAGATGCCAAATCTCCGAAGCTCAGAATATATCAAAGTTTTTACTTTTCGATCACCTTAACGACATTTCGAACGCAATGGAAGTGGTTTCGAGTCCAAATTCATCCATATACAAAAGTGATATTTTGGTCTAAGATCCAATGAAAAAGACCAAAATTTCTCCATTTCCAAAGGTATTGACGTTTGTAGTCTTCAAACACGCAAATGGCATTCTAAACTCAATGGAAGTGGTTTCGAGTCCAAATTCATCCATATGCAAAATGTGAATTTTCTACGTGCTATATATACCTTTTAAAAATATATTTAAATTCCATAACGAGTATTCTATTTTAGTTTAGACATAACTTACAATTTATAAAATGAAATCTCAATTTCTTACATTCATTAGAAAATTATAATTCAAATTCCAGCGTTTCTTGTTTTATCAAATTCTGACTTATATTGAATTATATATATTCATTCAAAGTTTAAAATCAAATTTTCAAACTACCGCGCCATTTCGAGTTCGTTTTATTTAAATTTTAAATTTATACATTCTGACTTCGATTAAAATAAATTTAATCGTTTATTCTCAAAATAACTCATCTTAAATATTTAATTTCTATGAACATCAATTAAAAATATATTTTAAATTGGTTCCAAAAATATGGGTTGTTACAATTAAATTCATACTCAAAAGGCATGAAAGTACAAAACGAACCAGGATTTTCATTAGTCCATGATTATTGAGGAAGATCATAAGTGTTATGGTATATTCAATGCATGTATTGATCGATTGCTAGGTTTTGTTATATGGATGTTATGGTCGCTCTCTTTTGGTTAGGTTGTCACATTTAGGTATTATGGAGAGGGGGTAACAGACATATTTTTCACATCTATTTTGTTTTGCCAGTTGTAACAGATGCCCATTGCAACCTTTTTTTCCAGTTGTAATATATGCCTATTATTAACAAGTATTGTTTTTTGCAACTTGTATAACTTTTTTTATTTACCATTTTTAATAGATGCGTATTTTTAATAATTAATATTAAGTTATAACTAAAAAAGGTAATAATTAATAATAACTATTATTAATAAGTAAATTTAATATTTTAATAAAAATTAATTCTTAATAAATCCATATATATTTATTTTAAGTTCTTACATATTAGTTCCAACTTATAACAATTAATTTTATGCATTTTGGTGAAACTTTGGTTAAGATCAATTAAAAGTTAGCTATCAAGAAAAGTTAGCAGAACAAGATGAAATTTAGGAGGGAAATGTGAAATTTTGGCTCCAAAGTAAATGATGCCTTTTATTTCTAGTCCCTCACGCAGGCTGACTTCTCCCTACTCTTCACTAAATCTAGATCGACGCTCAATTCTTTCTTCCTTAAACAAACTGGGCCTCAAAAACTACAACCTCTACTATTGAATATTGATGGATCCACTTACTTAGCGATTTGAAGATGATGGTGCCGAACCACGATTTTCTTTCGCCTACCTGCAACCGTTGACTATTAAAGCCTTGGAGCACTCTGCTTGGTTTTAATTTTTGATGGTCCTATCGAATTGTGACTTCTCCGATTGCCAGACTTCACTGCAACCTTCTTCTAATCACAATCCTCGAGTTCCTAATCCTCGATTTGAGTGTCCATAAAATCAGGTGAGACATTGTTCTTATTTATGTTTGGTTTGCTTAGATTGGAGACGATGGAAGGCTAGTGGAAATGTTGAGGTAACTAGAGACAAATTTGAAGGTGGTAGCAGCAGTGTTCAAAGGGGTATGCGAATAGGTGGCGATGTTGAGGTGGTGGTTAATGAGGATGATGATGTAGTGTCATAGTGACAGAGGTAGAAGAAAGACTTAGGTGAAGGAGGAGACGTGTGACACCCCACGTCTGTTAATGTCACCCACTAAGGGAATGCATTAAGTTTCATGAAGCGTTATAGGTAAACAGACACATAATAATTACAAGACAGATAAAATAGCAGTGGAATTAAAAACTTTTATTAATCATAAAGCATGGTTACACCATATATCTGAAAATACATAAACTCAGTATATCATTAAAACTTATGTCTTGTACTTTAAATATCAGAGTACAATAACAATGAAAACATAATCCCCAAATCATGAGCCATAGCAGCAAAAATAAAAGCTTGAGTAATACATCTGGAAGCTCCAAGCAAGACGGTAGCAGAATCCTGACTAAGACTGAGAATTCCCTCCCTTGAGAACCTGGGGGTGGGGGGAACGAAAGAAAGAGGAGGAAACAAAAAGGGTCAGACATAATGTCTGGCGAGTCTAGTTATTTCTAGCCAGTAAATAAATAGAAGTAACATGATAGGCATATAAAGTGGATAAGACAGATCACTACATGAATGGCAGGTGGGCGTGACAAGGTAGACAGGATGAGGTGTACATGCTTTGAATAATTGCTATGTACTGTTACTAGTATATCTAGAAAGAGATGATCCCTTCAACAATAAGGTGGTAGACTTAGGTATACGTCCAAATGTATCATAACTACTACCCTGATCGGTAGGCTCCCTAACCCTCGTAGATACCTTATGCTGGCCCCACAGCAGGAGGTATCACTTACTAAAGTGGCAACCCTTCATCATAATAATGTGCACAACCATATCTACAGGTGTCATGGTCGTCTTATCCCCTTCTGCCCGGCTGAAGCACACACATGGCCCGGTCGGTTTGCGCCACCCACACCGTACGTTTGGATCTCTTACAACCAATTATGCTTACCTACAGGTGCATTTAATACATAACCCCTAATCTTCCAACCGGTTATGCTTACCTATAGGTGTCTTTAATTACATATCCCTATTACTTCTACAAGTTATGTTTACCCTAAAAGGTGTCTTTAATTACATAACTTTATTATTTCCACCAATTATGTATACCACTAGGTGTCTTTAATTACATAACCTTAACGGGTTAAGTTTGTGGGCCTATATGTGAATATTACCCATCCCCTCTTCAGATTTACTTAACCCACCCCTCAACCATGTTTACTTAACCCCCAACTTAAATTTAAGTTCACACAATCCATATGGATTAACTTAGGTTAAGTAGTCCATTTTTTTACCATGTCCATTTATGGTTTCATAATGGGTTAGACGTCCCACATTAGGCCTACAACATGTGGATGCCGGATATGCTGATCAGGTCCGGGCAGACTTATTCCACAGTTGGGACTAACATCGTGTCATAGCCCGATTTGTATTTACGTACTTAGACCTCCCACTTTAGATTCAGCATTAGTGGCTGTTGGATATGTCGGTCGGGTCCGGGCAGGCTTCCATCACTAATGCAACCTAACCCCGTGTCATAAGTACAATTACAGTCCCTAATTGTAATTACTAGACATTCCATATTTAATTAATTTACTAATTAATTAATTTTTTCCTTTTATAGGTGTCTATGCCTATTTTACCCAACAATTTGAATTACATGTCCAAAAATGTTCATATTCAAATTATGCCATTTTAACCCTTTTTCCCCCATTCCTTAACGAACGCCCTCACAAAATTGGCAACATGCCTATGCTAGACAATAGCCTAGTCATAAACGATAATAGGGAAAATAATGGGAATATAACAAAAATGATCATCTTGGCATAATCATAAACTTGTATGATAATAAGGTGAACATACATACTAGCATGGACATTAAATTGTCAACATAACAAGGTGGACATAAAACTGATGAAATATGATGTCAAAATATATAAAGTAGAAATTTAGATATCTAATCGGTTTCGATCTAACATGATGACATAAGGTGATAAATCAGATCACATAAAATAGATCTAACATGTTAACATAATGTGACAATTTGGATCACATAAAATAGATCTAACATTTTAACATAAGGTGACAATTTAGATCACATAGAATAGATCTAACATAATAACATAAGGTGACAATTTAGATCACATAAAATAGATCTCACATGTTAACATAAGGTGACAATTTAGATCACATAGAATAGTTCTAACATGATAACATAAGGTGACAATTTAGATCGCATAAGATAGATCTTACATGTTAACATAAGGTGACAATTTAGATCACATAGAATAAATCTAACATGATAACATAAAATGACAATTTAGATCACATAAAATAGATCTAACATGTTAACACAAGGGGACAATTTAGATCACATAGAATAGATCTAACATGATAACACAAGGTAACAATTTAGATCACATAAAATAAATCTACACACATCCACATCATAACATATCATAAAAGTTACAAACTAAGATCCAAAATAATAACATAGTAGAACAATCCACAATTGAATTGGATCTAGAGAAATAGATCTATCATAAGATCTAACAATGACTTAGATTCAAGGTTTACAACGTATCCATATCACAGTCTTTCATAATTCACTTTTATTTATCTAAACCTAAAAGCAACTAGAACTCACTGTGATTGGATTGCTAAGATGATGGAAAAGGTGTTGAGTCTATGCTTAAATCTCAGAATTTGATATGTTTTATTTGATAGAAGAAGATGAGAGACCCTTCTTCAGTTTAGACTCCAGCAAAGTTTGGCCGACATGATTTCTAATGAAGAAATATGTGAAATAGCAATGTATTTATAGCTGCAGAACCCTCTGGAATCGACTGCCGCATAAGCCCTAGGGTAAATCAGGTCGCGGGTCGCCTCCCACTTGGGCAAAGGCCTGAATACCAAAAAAAAAAAAAAAAAAACTATATTGGGCTCACTTTACAGGTGCGCCAGTGTAAAAATACATGGGCGCACTTGTCAAGTGCGCTGGGAATTTCTGCTTTTTCTACCAAACTTTTATCGTCCATAACTTCTTCATACATTATCCACATTACGCAAACCAGGTGTCTATCTTGACCAAAATTTCGAGACGGACGCAATGGTGCAGTCCGTTTCTCTTAATTCTGAATATTAAATTAATTATTCTTTAATTTATCCACTTTAATGTTGTTAAAATTTTAGGGTGTTACATTCTCCCCTACTGAAAGGATTTCGTACTCGAAATCTTCAAAGTTGAAAAGAATGTATACTACCAACCATCATCCATCTACTCATCCACCAAACACTGGCATCCATTGTCCTTAAATATTTCTAATGTTCATATGAGTATATGCAAAGGTGTGTGTATATGTCCCAATACTAATCCGAAAATCAGGCGGTCTACTGATTCAGTCGACCTCCTTAATGCAATGTATGTTAGTTTCATGAATCCAATATGTATGCAAATAAGCCTATTATAATATATAAGCTCTATATGTGTGGACACTCATTCATCCAAATGCAACATCCATATGCTAGTTCATCCATTTCCATCCATAAAAGAAAAGAAAATGCACACACATCCATTTACAGTATGAGAGTGATTGAGCCGATCTAGTGCCTAATGTGTGTGTATATGCATCCACAGGAAATCACTAGAAAACACTTGCATCCATCAAACATAACATGTCTCAAATACATGTTTACAATAATGGGATTTCCTACCTAAAGGTCGAAGATTCGATCGATATGATATAATCAGATGATAGAAGCAAGCATGGATAAAAGCTTTTGGAAGAGAAGTTAAGAACATCCCTTAAAAAGAAAAGGGTACAAAGCGCAAAAATCTTCTCTTCGGTCTCTCTAAGTCGCATCCTCTTGGTTGTCTCCCCATTGAACCTTTAGCAACTTGAGCTCTTTATTGCGTAGCTTCTTAACTTCTGATCCAAGAATACGGAAAGGAACTCGCCTGAATTTCGCCTCCCGTTCCACTTCTACCTCTTCCAACATACTCATCTCAAAAACTTCGGCGGTGTCATGCAAGCACTTCTGCAGTTGAGAAACATGGAAAACATCATGAACACCAGACAAATTTTTAGGAAGCTTTACTCTATAGGCCATTTGGCCAATCCTCTCGGTTATGGGAAATGGTCCCACAAACCTAGGTGTCAACTTCCCTACTGATCCGAAGCGAACCGCATTCCTTAGAGGTGAAACTTTGATAAAAACCAAGTCTCCTACTTCAAATTAGAGGCCAATCCTTCTCTTGTTCGCATAGAGTTTCTGCCTATCTTGAGCTGTCTTCATCCACCGTTGAATTAGGTCAATCTTTTTGGACGTTTCTCTAACCATATCTGGTCCAAGTAATAATCTTTCTGTAGATTCCCACCAGTAAGTTGGTGATTTATAGGGCCATCCGTACAATGCTTCGAAGGGTGCCATGCCGATGCTGGCTTGATAGTTATTGTTATAGGCAAACTCTACTAAAGAAAGATGCTCTACCCAAGTCCCTCCGAAGTCTAGGATGCACGACCTTAAAAGATCTTCTAGAATTCCGTTCACCCTCTTTGTTTGCCCATTGGTCTGTGGATGATAAGTGGTGCTCAACGCAACTGTGTACCTAATGCTTCTTGCAAGCTCCTCCAAAATTCGCTAGTAAAGATGGGGTCGCGATCGCTCACAATACCGGAAGGAACTCCATAAAGACAAACTATCTCTCCGACTTAAATTGCTGCTAACCATGATACCATCCTCTTACTCTTAACTGGAATAAAGTGAGCGCTCTTAGCGAGTCTATCTACCACAACCTAGATACTAGTGTTTCCTTTCTTCGATCTAGGCAAACCATCTATGAAATCCTTATAGACGCTCTCCCATTTCCACTGAGGTTCCCCCAAAGGATGAAGTAAACCACCGAGCTTCTTTTGCTTAGCTTTGACTTGTTGTCAAACTAAACATTGGGAAAAAAATTTGGCTACATCCTTCTTCATCCCAGCCCAAAAGAAAACCCCCTTCATGTCCCTGTACATCTTATCACTGCCTGGATGAATGGTCATCTTAGAATGGTGGGCTTCTTCTAGGACCGCCTTTATCAAGCTTCCAGTTTGAGGAACACAAAGCTTTCCATCTCATCGCAACCACCCCTTTTCAGCTATGGTCCATAAGAGTCGGTCATATCTCCGAGGATGCAAACAAATCAGGCAAAATCTCGATGGAGAGTCTAAAATCAAAAGCTAATATGAACTACAAGTTCTTTCATTCCACAAACAGAGGACTCAAGGCCACCCTCTGCCTTCTTAGTGCGTCAGCCACCACATTACCCTTGCCATGGGTATAAGTAATCTCAAAATCATAGGAAGGAAAAACTCCATTCACCGTTGTTGCCTTAATTTGAGATCCTTCTGCAAGGACAGATACTTGAGAGATTTATGATTGGTGTATAGCTCAAACTTCTCTCCAAGTAAATAATGACGACACAGTCTATATCCCATGAGAACGCCAAGTTCTTCTTCATCGGCCTAGTGAGTGGGGCTGATATCTTTGCAAAGTCCTTAATGAACTTCCTATAGTAACCTGCTAACCCAAGAAATCTTCTCACCTCAGTCGCATTTTTAGGAACCTGCCAATCTTGCACTGCAATCACCTTCATGGGATCTATAGCTATCCCTTCTTTGGAGACCACATGCCCTAAGAATCTCACCTCTTTCCTCCAAAAATGGCATTTGGAGAATTTTTCTTTAAGCTGATGGTCCCAGAGAGTTTTCAAAACTTCTCTCAAATGTTAGGCATGCTCTTCTTCGTTTTTGAAGAAGATCAAAATATCATCAACAAAGACTACAACAAATTTATTTAGGAACTCCCGAAACACCGTACTCATCAAATCGAAAAATTAGGTGGGTGCATTCGTCAGCCCAGAAGGCATAACTAGCCATTCAAAGAAACCGTCCGGATTCCCAAAGGCAGTCTTATCTATGTTGTCCTCAGCCACCCTCAATTGATGGAACCCCATGGCCAATTCTAACTGAGAAAATACAGAGGCACTAACAAGCTGATCAAATAAATCATCAATCCTTGGAAGCAGGTGCCTATTCTTCTTTGTGAGTTTATTCAGCTCTCTATAATCAACACACAAATGAAGCGAACCATCCGACTTAGTTGCGAATACTATTGGAACATCCCATTTAGATATGCTTCGTCTGATAAACCTTTTCCCAAGTAGCTCCCCTACTTGCTTACTCAGCTCCCTTCTTTCCCTTAGAGCTATATGGCGCATTGGTAATGCAATTGGCTTTGCATTGTCCACTAGATATATACGAAAATCGATCTCGTTCCTCGGAGGTAAGCCCCGTACCTCATCAAAACGTCAGAATAATCTCGGACTACTGGAATAGATTGCAGATCGTCGATAGATGCATCAAGAGACTCTAGGAAACTAAGCATAACCGAACTTTGTGTGTCACACGAAATCTCGAGAGTTCTCACATGACAAGTCAGAAGCCTAATAACCCTCTTGTCACAATCCAAAATGGCACCATATGTGGTAAGCCAGACCATTCATAGAATCAACCATAGCCCATAAACCCAATCACATATGTGTTGCATTCAAACTCGACGCCTAACACAAATATTTTCAAACCCCGACAAATCATAGATAAATGAGTTGAACCACCAATGGGGTTTGAAACAACTACGGGATCTTTACCATAGTAGTAATTAAGCGCAGAGATTCAACTACGGAACTTGATATAAATGAATGTGAGGCACCAGAATCAAAAAGTGTTCTAATAAGATGAATGGAAAAAGAAATCAAACCTTCGATGGAAACTTTCCTACCTCTATTTGGTGCACTAGCCAAAAGAGCATTCACTTTCCCTCCAGAGGTTCCTGTCCTTTGACCTTGCCCTTGCTTCCTTGGGCACTCCCTAGAATAGTGTCCAACCCCTTCACAAACGAAGCAAGCATTCTTCCTTTCTCTGCAGTCCTAGGCCAAGTGACCCTCTCTCCCGCAACTATGGCACTTCCTATTACACTTGGCCTTATCATTATTTCCACCCTTTCTTGGGTCACACCTTTTTATTTTGTGTTTTCTCAACCTTAACTTCTTCCTTTTCAGATTTATTTGAACTTCATCTATGTTCCCTTCTCGGGCCATCATTTTTTTCATCCTTGGGTTTTACTCCTTAGCCCTGATTCCTTATTCTCCTTTTTACCATATTTGTGTAACAGGCTAACAAGTCTCTCGAAAGTTGCCTTCATCGCATGGAAATCCTTACAAAGCTCAAGAAAATTAGCCGTAGCTGATACTACTGCAGCTTCAGATGGAGGTTAGCACTTCATTGTCCTTCGATATTTGCCGTAGTTTAAACATACCTATGGCATCATGCCGGAATGGGGACACCTTTGTGGAAGAATCGGTCCCCCAGACAAAAAGAGAAAAAAAGGAATCAACTGGAGAATCGAGAGATACTTCCTATGGCTTTGGGGAATATGTTTTTCAAAACAGACTTTTCTTTTTGAAAATGCTTTCTTTTGAAAACTTTTTGAAAAATAATTTTCAAAAACTTTTATCTAATCTGGTAACCTTTAGCTTTAATACCAAGTGTGACACCCCACGTCCATTAATGTCACTCACTAAGGGAATGCATTAAGTTTCATGAAGCATTATAGGTAAACGACACAGAATAATTACAAGACAGATACAATAGTATCGGAATTAAAAACTTTTATTAATCATAAAGCATGGTTACACCATATGTCTGAAAATACATAAACTCGGTATTTCATTAAAACTTCTGTCTTGTACTTTAAATATCAGAGTACAATAACAAAGAAAACATAATCCCCAAATCATAAGCCATAGTAGCTAAGATAGAAGCTTAAGCATTAATCTAGAAGCTCCAAGCAAGATGATAGAAGAATCCTGACTAATCCTGAGAATTCCCTCCCTTGAGAACCTGGGGGTGGGGGGAACGAAAGAAAGAGGAGGAAACAAAAAGGGTCAAACATAAAGTCTGGCGAGTCTAGTTACTTTTAGCCAGCAAACAAATAAAAGTAACAAGATAGGCATATAAAGTGGATAAGAGAGATCACTACATAAATGACAGGTGTGACAAGGTAGACAGGATAAGGTGTATATGCTTCGAATAATTACTCAACATTGTTACTAGTATATCCAGAAAGAGATGATCCCTTCAATTATAAGGTGGTAGACTTAGGTATACGTCCAAATGTATCTGAACTACTACCCTGATCGATTGGCTCCCTAACCCTTGTAGATACCTTGTGTTGGCCCCACAGTAGGAGGTATCACTTCCTAAAGTGGCAACCCTTCGTCGTTATAATGTGCACAACCATATCTATAGGTGTCACGGTCGTCTAATCCCCTTCTTTTCGGCTCATGCACGCACATGCCCCGGTCAGTTTGCGCCGCCCACACCGTCCTCCCGTTTGGATCTCTTACAATCAGTCAGTAAGCATGCCCCTTCTCCGCCTAGTATGGATTACATTGTTTGATACCTAATCCGGGTTACTGACTGAAATGGGTCCCACACAATATGATACAAGATCTCCCCTTTGTCTTGTATCCCCAACTAGGTTTTCACTGACTATGTATACCACTAGGTGTCTTTAATTACATAGCCTTGTTTATGTCTACCAGTTATGCTTACCTATAGGTGTCTTTAATACATAACCCCTAATCTTCCAACCGGTTATGCTTACCTATAGGTGTCTTTAATTACATAACCCTATCACTTCTACAAGTTACGCTTACCCTAGAAGGTGTCTTTAATTACATAACTTTATTATTTCCACTGATTATGTATATCACTAGGTGTCTTTAATTACATAACCTTAACGGGTTAAGTTTGTGGGCCTATATGTGAATATTACCCATCCCCTCTTCAGATTTACTTAACCCACCCCTCAACCATGTTTACTTAACCCCAACTTAAATTTAAGTTCACACAATCCCTATAGATTAACTTAGGTTAAGTAGTCCAATTCTTTACCATGTCCATTTATGGTTTCATAATAGGCTAGACCACCCACATTAGACCTACAACATGTGGATGTCGGATATGACGGTCGGGTCCGGGCAGACTTATTCCACAATTGGGACTAGCATCGTGTCATAGCCCGATTTGTATTTACATACTTATACCTCCCACATTATGTTCAACATTAGTGGCAGTTGGATATGTCGGTCGGGTCCGGGCAGACTTCCATCACTAATGCAACCTAACCTCGTGTCATAAGCACAATTACAATCCCTAATTCTAATTACTAGACATTCCATATTTAATTAATTTACCAATTAATTAATCCTTTCCTCTTATAGGTGTCAACGCCTATTTTATCCAATAATTTGAATTACATGTCCAAAAATGTTCATATTCATATTACGCCATTTTAAACCCTTTTCCCCCGTTCCTTAACTAGCGCCCTCACAAAATTGGCAACATGCCTAGGCTAGACAATAGCCTAGTCATAAACAATAATAGGGAAAATAATGGGAATATAACTAAAATGATCATCTTGGCATAACCATAAATTTGTATGATAATAAGGTGAACATACATACAAGCATTGACATGAAATTGTCATCATAACAAGGTGGACATAAAACTGATGAACTATGATGTCACAATATCTAAAGTAGCAATTTAGATGTCCAATCAGTTTAGATCTAACATGATAACATAAGGTGATAATTTAGATCACATAAAATAGATATAACATGTTAACATAAGGCGACAATTTGGATCACGTAGAATAAATCTAACATGCTAGCGTAAGGTGACAATTTTGATCACAAGGAATAGATCAAACATGATAACATAAGGTGACAATTTAGATCACATAAAATAGACCTAACATGTTAACATAAGGTGACAATTTAGATCACATAGAATAGATCTAACATGATAACATAAGGTGACAATTTAGATGGCATAAAACAGATCTAACATGTTAACATAAGGTGACAATTTAGATCACATAGAATAGATCTAACATGATAACATAAGGTGACAATTTAGATCACATAAAATAGATCTACACACATCCACATCATTGCATATCATAAAAGTTACAAACCAAGATCCACAATAATAACATAATAGAACAATTCATAATTGAATTGGATCTAGAGAAATAGATCTATCATAAGATCTAACAATAACATAGATTTAAGGTTTACAACATATCCAAATCACAGTCTTTCATAATTCACTTTTATTTATCTAAACCTAAAAGCAACTAGAACTCACTGTGATTGGATTGCTAAGATGATAAAAAAGGTGCTGAGTCTATGCTTAAATCTAAGAATTTGATATGCTTTATTTGATAGAAGAAGATGAGAGACCCTAATTCAGTTCAGACTCCGGCAGAGTTTGGCCGCCATGATTTCTAATGAAGAAATATGTGAAATAACTATGTATTTATAGCTGCAAAACCCTTGGAACCGACTGCCACATAAGCCCTAGGGTAAATCAGATTGCGGGTCGCCTCCCATACGGGCAAAGGCGCGAATACCAAAAAAAAAAACTATTCTGGGCGCACTTTACAGGTGCGCCAGTGTAAAAATACATGGGCGCATTTATCAAGTGCGCTGGGAATTTCTGCTTTTTCTACCAAGCTTCTATCGTCCATAACTTCTTCATACATTATCCATATTACGCAAACCAGATGTCTATCTTGACCAGAATTTTGAGATGGACGCAATGGCGCAGTTCGTTTACCCTAATTCTAAATATTAAAGTAATTATTTTTTAATTTATCCATTTTAATGTCGTTAAAATTTTGGGGTGTTACAAGACGAGTCTTCAGATCGGTATGAGAGCGAATGTCGAGATGCTAACCATCATGGCTTGCGATGTTTGGGAGTGAAAGGTTACCGTCTGGAGATGTATGTTGATGCCTTTGCTACATCGTGATGGTAAGTTGACTAAACTATAGAAATTTTCATATCTTTATGTTATTGATGAGAATGATTCTCTGTTGGTTGTAGTTTAGATGAGCGACAGTGCATTGTCAAACCAGGATTGTTTCAAGTTTGGTAATGTATATGACCACCATCATGTGCAACCCTGATGGAATCATTTCCTAAGTGATATGCTACCCATGGGGAATCAGCACTGAATTTTCCTTAGGAGAAATAGATGAACATAGAGTTAGGGATTGCGGAATGGATGGTTAAGGCAAAATTAACACTAGAGAGTGGTGAATAGTGTTTCTGAAAAATTAAATAAAATCTAAAAACATATATGACCTACTATATGAATCAAACACCACAGAAATAATCACAGATACAAAATCAAACACAAACACAAAGATAAACAAAAATAAAATGTAGAAAAGGAAACAACACACCAGATTTTATACTGGTTCGGAACTGTTCCTACGTTCAGTCCCATGCAACGCTGGACTGCACAGAGTTTTATTACTATATCAATATCCAGTTACAATCCTCTCCTTGATTTCACGGCTACAAGGGATACCACCGATTCCACACATACTTGATCAAGTATACTCTCCTTGATTTTACGGCGACAAGGGATACCACCGATTCCAACCTCCTTGATTTTACGGCTACAAGGGTCACACCGATTACATACACTTCCCAAATGATTGCAATACCCCTATAACTCTTCAATAGCACTTTGATTCAGAGAGTGGGAAGAGAAGAAGTTTTATGTAAATAGAATTGAATTCGGCAGAGTATAAGTGTAGAAGTTATAAAAATGAGAAGATATAACGGTGTAAAGAAAGGAGAAGAAGATGGAGAAGAAGAATTATGAAAAAATTTCGAAATCAGCCTCTATTTATAACATTTGAAAGGTTGCAACGTTTCTGTAGCGTCACAAAAAGTGAAAAGACACTTCTTTCAATTTTCTAAAAGTGACAGTCAGATGTCGACATGGGCATAAATGTATGTCGACTTATGCATGTGTAAAATTAATTTTTGAGCATTTTTGAAGTGTTTATATATATATATATAATTCTAGAAATTGCTGAATTAAAATATAGTGTTATAAATGAATATTATAAAGTAGAAAATCATATGAAAACATAAATGTAATATATATATATATATTTATAAAATTATACAGTTAAAATTATATAAATATAAAGTATATAATATATAAAACTTATAAACTATAAAACTTGAATTTAAATCAGAAGTAAAGTAAAGAAAATAAAATAGAGAAGATAGTGATTGAAGATAGAATTTGAAAATGGAACTTGAAAAAAAAAAACAGAATTTGAATTTGAACCTGGAGTGCTGTTTGGAGTCTTACATAATTAGACTCTATTACTATATTTATCTTGAACTCTTGAATATTCATGAGTCTTGAATCAACTCTGAATTCTGAATCTCTAATATCTTTAAACTGTACAGTTTCCAGTGTAAATTTCTGTATATAAATCCAACATATGTATGCATATATATATATATATATATACACATTCTAGATAAAAGTGTTAGTATATATTTTATAATCAATTAATATTGAAATAAGGTTGATGTCATCAAAATTCCATTCTCCAACAATCTACAGCTTTTTGATGATAACAACCTTAGTTTATAAAATATCATACCTATACATACCTGTTGATGATGATCCTTCTATTACTTCCCCTGTCTATATGAATCCTATAAACTAATTCTATATTTAATAATTTCTCCCCCTTGGCATTATCAAAAAGAATTTCTAAAACTATTCCCCCTAAATCCTCTATCTAAATTTCCTATATCAAAGTAAAATACCCCTCCTAAGTCCTAAATCTATCTATATAATCCTATAATATGATTATCAATCATCAATACCAACCAATTCAAGTATTATATTTACATATGTTTGATATCATATATACAAACCAAATCAAACAGATCAAAGCACACCATACCACACCATATGTTTAATATATACAAGTTTTTTTAATCCAAATTAAACAAATTCAAACAAATCAACCATACCAAACAATTAAACATTTCTTGGGACTTTAACACACTCATCTTGTCCAGTGATTGGGTTCTTCTTGAGGTCCTTCAATTCTTCTGCATTGTTAAGTGATGCTTTAATGTTTTCATCTATGAAATGAGAAGACATTGACCGGCATATTACATCAAAATGTTTCTCTTGATATTCCACCATTCTCATTTGAATTAATTCTAGATGACATTGATTTCGTAGTACTATGGAGAGGATTTTCTTGAAATAATTCAAGGAATCTTTAAGATTTTCACTAATGTTATGAATTGGATTTTCCATGGTTTTGATAAGAAATGAATAAGGAAGAAGGAGAAATGGAATAATGAATTTTTCTGGAAGAAACAGGCTTAAATATGGTCCGGAATTCGTTGGATTTTGAATGGATATGAGTTAGCTATTTAATTTTAAAATTTTAAAAGATTTGAAAATCTGGCAGTTATATGTCGATATATACATAACTTTATTTCGACATACCTTATTTAAAAATTTGAAAATTTTGAATTTTTTGATCTTATATTAAACTATAATTAACTCTAAAGTTTTTACAATAACTTAAAGATGATTTTGACATAAATAAAACTCCATTCATTACTTAATAGAAAGCAAATACATCCAACTAATTAAGACACACTAAATACGAGATTCAAAAGCAAACATAAGCAAATACAAGCGAATACATAAAGATAAATTAAACTAGATAGACTAGTTTCAGATGATGATGAGGAAGGTGAGATTCCAAGCATTCTTCCAATCTTAACTATGAACTTAGTCATTTTTGAAAAGTTCTTCTTAAGCTTATTTTGGTTGATGACAATCTTCACTTGATTTTAAACAAACGCATCATTGGAAATGTGTCTAGTGTTAGTTGGACATTTAATAATTTATAAAGAAGTTTCTTCTTCTTCTTCTACTTCCATTAGCGCTTGTTCTTGTTGCATTCAAGCCTGTTTGGCTTCGAATATCTCATATGGTTGGAAAGTGAGAGGAATTTGCATGAGATGTATGTTTGATGAGTCAAACACTTTTCAAGTCACAAATTCTTCTCCATGATGATCAACTCCAAAATATTTGAAAATGTGGGTGAGATAAACACCATAGTAGAGAAACATTTTAGATATTTTCCCTTACTTTTCCCGTGTCAACAAACAATTTGAAATACCTCGACTTTTTCAGAATAGGTCCGAGTCAAATAGAAATGGTTCGAAGCACTTCTTTTTACATTACACTATTTCGGAAACCCAAGGACTCAATGTTTTCTCTTGATGACAATTCTATGGGTTTGATCTCTTTTAAGATCATATCAGCCCAATTCATATTATAGCCACCCATAATAGCAAAGAGGACTTTTTAGACTTTGAGAGTTGGGTTGTTAAAATTTCCAGAACGAGGAGTGATGGTATGTTGGAGGAGGAGGTTGACAATTCTTGTTTTTGGACGGAAAAAGTGATTTTTGAAATCCATTTGAGCGTCGCTTTCGAATATGTCATGATAGGTCTCTAAATCGGTTTCATCGATAACAAAATCCGAAAAATCCGAGCACGTACTTCTACAATTCAAGATATTGCCTAAGAGTTCAGCATCAAGAACAATTTGCGTATCTTTGACACTACTCAAAAATTGGTCTTCGTTTCCTTCATAAAATCCGCAATTAAGATTCGCATAGAACATCTTAACAAGCTAAGCATAACATACTTCGTCATTATCCCATGAGTTAATTAGACTCAATACTTTGTTTTATTGAAAGAGAAATGTAAGATCATAAGAGGGAAAATCGCCAAAGACGACAAGCACCCGTGTTAACTTTAGCATTTGCTAACATAGGTTTCGATAGCTTCTTTGTCATTATGAAGATAACCTTTGATTGTTTTGGTTAATTTCAATTTATAAGTTGAACTTGAGGAAGCCATTGAATTGATATTTTTGAAGAGTATAGGTACGAAAAATATTGTTTTCAATTGTGAATGAAAGGTAGAGAGAATATGTGTATATATAGAAATTGAATGGATATGAAATAAATATGCACAATTTTTCAGTAGTCTATGACACCTTTTAAGACCTTTGGAGTTGGTGAAAAGATGGAGGGAAGTTTGAAAGTTTAAACCTTTGAAATTCAAAATTTAAATTTCAAATTTATGGTCATATATGTCGACATATGGACATATGTATGTCGACATATGTACCTATTTTCAAAGGAATTTTGATTTTTGTGAAATGTGATTTAAATTATCGATTTATATTTCAGATTTAATGATTTCTTGAAATAACTCTAATCCTAATAAACATCCAATTTTTTTTATTATTATATTATTATTTTTAATTTTAAATTTGAATTTCAGATTTCAAGTTTAAATTTTAAAGTTTTTAAATTCGATACAAAGCAAACAAACAAAGCAACCATTCAACCAAATAAAATTTAAAAATTAATTAAGGCATACCCGGTTTTTAGATCCTTTTCTTTGAAATTTTCTGAATTCTGAATCGCCGTGAAGCACATATTTGAATTTTCGGTTTGTGGCTCTTCATCACTTGATGATGAATCTGAATCACCTAACATTGCGTATGCTTACTTTCTCTTCCTCGACGAATTGTTGTTGTCTGTTTATTGAGTCGATTTATCTGGATATGAACACATTTTCCTTATGTGGCCTGGTTTGTTGCAGTTATAACATCGACTATCATTACTTCTTCAATTTCCTTTGTTATTATTTTAAAAATAATTTTTCCTTCTATATTTCAGAATTTTTTTAAAATGTCTTATCATAAGGGTTGTTTCATCATCATCTTCACTACTCGAATCAGAATCATTTATTGTTGCTTTAAGTGCAATGGATTTCTTCTCTGTTAGCCTGTTTTCTTTTCTGTAATTGAACTTCAAAAGACATCAGATTTTCGATTAACTCCTCAATGTTCATTTCACTGACATTATTGGCTTCTCCAATTGCCAAAGTTTTCTGATCCCATTCTGGAGTCAGTGAACTCAATATTTTTCTGACTTGAACTTCTTCAGAATAAGTTTTTCCAAGTACTGTTAACGAATGTACTATCTCTTGAAATCTGCTATACATATCGGAGATAGATTCATTCTTGTTCATTTGAATAACTCAAACTAATTAACTAACAATGATATCCTAGTTTGTTTAACTTTACTAGTTCCTTCATGAGTAACTTGAAAAGTTCTCCAAATTTCATAAGCAATTTTACATATAGACACTCTATTAAGCTCATTCCTATATAATGAACAAAATAACATATTCAAGACTTTAGAATTACTTTGTGTAGCAGTCTTTTGTTCATTTGTCCATTGTGCAAAAGCAGTTGTGGGTTCAACAAACTCATTTTGTGTACTATTCTATGTGTCTAATCCTACTGATTGTAAATATATTTTCATTCTACATGCCCAATATGAATAATTACTACCATTAAACAATGGTGGTATAACAATGGACTGACCCTCTATAAAAGAACTATTATTACTACCCGTGTTGGTTGCCATTACCACTATTTTCAAAAATCAGATTATGAACTTTTTGAAAGACATTGCTCTGATACCAATTGTTAGGGATTGCGGAAAGGATCGTTAAGGCAAAACTAACACTAGAAGAGGGTGAATAGTGTTTTTGAAAAATTAAACAAAATCTAAAAACTTATATGATCTACTATATGAATCAAACACCACAAAAACAATCACAGACACAAAATCAAACAAAAACACAAAGATAAACAAAAATAAAATGCAGAAAAGGAAAGAACACACCGGATTTTATACTGGTTCGGAACTATTCCTACGTCCAGTCTCACGTAACGCTGGATTGCACAGAGTTTTATTACAATATCAATATCCAATTACAATCCTATCCTTGATTTCACGGCTACAAGGGATACCACCGATTTCACACACACTTGATCAAGTATACTCTCCTTGATTTCACGGCTACAAGGGATACCACCGACTCCGACCTCCTTGGTTTCACGGCTATGATTGTCACACCGATTACATTCACTTCCCAAATGATTACAATAGCCCTATAACTCTTCAATATAGCACTTTGATTCAAAGGCTAATGAGTAGAGAGTGAGAAGAGAAGAAGTTTTATGTAAAAAGAATTGAATTCGGCAGAGTATAAGTGTGGAAATCATAAGAATAAGAAGAAATAATGGTGTAAAGAAAGGAGATGAAGATGGAGAAGAAGGATTATGCAAAAATTCGAAATCAGCCCCTATTTATAAAATTTGAAAGGTTGCAACGTTTCTGGAGCGTCACAAATAATGAAAAGACACTTCCTTTCAATTTTCAAAAAGAGACAGTTATATGTCGACATGGACATAAATGTATGTCGACATATGCATGTGTAAAACTACATTTTGAGCATTTTTGAAGTGTTTTGATATATAATTCTGGAAATTCTTGAATTAAAACATAGTGTTATAAATGAATATTATAAAGTAAAAAATCTTATGAAAACATAAATATAAACTATGCAAATATACTTATAAAATTATAGAGTTAAAATTATATAAATATAAAGTATATAATATATAAAACTTATAAAAGATAAAACTTGAATTTAAAATAGAAGTAAAGTAAAGAAAATAAAATAGAGAAGATAGAGGCTGAAGATAGAATTTGAAAAAAAAAAAAACAGAATTTGAATTTAAACCTGGAGTGCTATTTGGAGTCTTACATAACTAGACTCTATTACTATATTTATCTTGAACTCTTGAAATCTTGAATACCCATGAGTCTTGAATCATCTCTGAATTCTGAATCTCTAATATCTTCAAACTGTACAGTCTTCAGTATAAATTCCTGTATATAAATTTTGCATATGTGTGTGTGTGTGTACACACACACACACACACACACTCACATATTCTAGATAAAAGTATTAATTTATATTTTATAGTCAATTAATATTGAAATAAGGTTGTTGTCATCAAAACTCTTCGAGTATGACGACCAACCTTGCCACATGTCAAGTGCTAATGGTAACCCCAGTTCTAGCATAAACTCCATATGTTAATCCTTTACGATGTCCAACCTTAACAACTAGGCCTTTCCCCAAGACCTAGGGTACTCGACCTACAACCGGTCTTTTAGACGTCTCTAGTGTACCCCTGCTTCGAGTCTGCTAGAACTTACGACAACGATAATCTCTCGGCCTTCACATCTCTAGTCACCCAACCTGATGACTTTTCATGGCTCAATCAACCTTCTCGAGCATCCATTATCCACCAACTCACAACCTTTGAGTTGCCACCTCATTTGTTGTTCTACATCGATCAACGAGCACCTTTTAACACTTCGAACCTTCCTACTTGAACCACTTCGAAGTTACACCATCACCGAGCCATATTACACCACTGCGCTGCGGCACAAGTTCAGACAACACTGTCCGGAAAAAAATTAAATCGCCTTTTTATTAAATCAGAACCATACCCGAAAAATAAAATTTTCAGAAAATCAACACCGGTCGATTGGTCCTCCCAAAACATCACTGGTCGGTCCTCCCAAAACATACCAGTCGGTCCTCCCAAACACCACTGGTCGGTCCTCCCAAAACATACCGGTCGGTCCTCCCAAACACACACCTGGTTGGTCCTTCCAAACACCACTGGTTGGTCCTCCCCTGTCACCATCGGTTTGTCCTCCCTAGTCACCACCGGTCGGTCCCATAGTCCCTTTTGGAATCACCAAAACATGTTACCTTAACCGGTCGGTTCTTCTTCGAACTCCACTCGTAAGTTATCCAGTCACTACACCGATCGATCTAGAAAGTAACTGCGCCGGTCGGTCAATCTTCTGCTTCTGCCACCGGTCGGTCGGTCTTCTATCTGACTTGTTCTCCCGACCGATCGGCCCCTTGTACAGGCCTATACCAAATCCAATTTCGACCAAAACTTCGTCAATCGATCGAATCGACGAAATATACTCGTCTAACTCATTCAATACAATCAAAAGCATGTCATGAACACACTAATAACTTGAATATGACGATTTCACCAAAAATTATACCAATTCTCTCAAAACTAGTGATAAATGAAGATATGAACAAAAACGATGGACCTATATGCAAAATCATATGAAAACATATGGAAATTATCAATTTAATCTTGCTAAATTAGGTCCTATGGTGTTCATATGAAAATAGACTCATAATGGTGTAAATCTATGGTAAAACATTCCAATTTGATGAAAAACATGCAAAAATACTCATATACTTCATTGCATTCATTTGGGAGATGTAAATCACTCACCTATTATCCAAATCAAAGCAAAAACGATGAAATAGGAACCAGATAGCGAACACTTCAGATCAAACTCCTCAATTCGATGAATTCGCCCTTGAAACGATGTAGATCTAGCCTTGATTGGTGTAGATCTTCGATTTCCCGCCTTGGATTTGGATTTCTAATGGTGGAAATTTGTTTGGAGGAAGAAGGAACATAATTCCTTCAAATGAGAGTATGAAGAAGTAAACTATTCTCCATACCCCTCATCCTTTATTTATAGACTCCACCATCCCACTAATGGGCCTTCTTTAAATCAGCCCATTAGCCTTCCAAAACCTGGACAGCCAACTGAAAAACCTTAAAACAGCGATTTCTCCCAAACCGCTGAGCCAGATCTTTAATGTAACCACTTTACGAAAAGGCAATCATCAATTTCTTTCCAATGGTATATGTCTCACCCTCTGATTCGACCTGAGTCAAAAGTTATGTCTCGTACAAGACGGACAGGGGCTAAATGGTCACAAACAAAATCGGTAAAAATTATGGACATGTCACACATCCTCATAAGCAACATATTAAAAGATAAGAATGATCCAACCCTCAAAGAATAAAATAAAAATATTTTACGATCTTTCGATATGTAAAATGCGGGCTATTACAATGAGGATGTGCTTGGAGGAGCCATGACATACCATATTATATAATAGAGATGTTTTCCATTGGGTAGCTTAAACGGTGCTAATTGCTTTGTATTCATGTATGTTGTCCAGTGGGGGTATGTTGTACACATTTTATATAACATTGGTATATAACTATGTGATTCTGTCAACATGATATTTTACTTAATTATTACTCACTAATATGTTGTGTACTTGATATTATATTTTATCCGTGTACTATGAGATACAACACTGGTTATTCTGTTTTTATTTCTTCTGTGGTGATCATATCATATCGATCTAACATAAAAGCAATGCTTTATTGGCTATTTAGTGCAGTTGGAATAAGATGGTCGTCAAAGGTTTGATGTATGCATTGTAGAAAATGATAATAATTCTTTGTTGATCTTTAGAGCATCAAAGTAAAATAAAAAATCTTCAAAAGGCACCTTATAAAATGTTTTTTTTTGAATAAATGTTATCCAGAAATAACTACCAGGTTACACAAGTTTATACTGAAAATGCAATTATGCTAATAACTTTACAATACGTTAGACATATTCATTGTTTTACATAATATTTAATCTTAAAAGTGTAAACATGTGTAGGCTAATCATTCATTAAACGCAAGTGCTAACTTAGTTTAAGTTCAGGAATTCCCACAAGGAAATAAATATCTTACTTACTAGTACTCAAAGCCGGCTTTGGCCCAACGCTACCTGAGCCATTGCACGGGGCATAAAATTCGAATGGGGCATCAATTCGAACAGGGCATCAATTCGCGACAGGCGCACGATTAGTTAAAAAATTTTTTTTTAGAGAAATCACGGTGGACAAAGGAATTCGTTGTAGGCATCAATTCACGTAGACAGAAATTACAGTGGGCAGAGAAAGAGAAGCGTGGTAGAGAAGGACAGAAGAGAAGCTGATAGAGAAGGACGGAGTTCAGGTTGATTTAGACAGTAAGGAACCCTAAATCTAAAGTATCTTCTATTTTTTATTTGCAATGATTTATTTCAATTAGAAATTTTGGGGAATACAGAATCAATTGATTTGATTTGAGGCTTCAAGTAAGAAATCATAATTTCTAAATGTTGTGTTCTATATTTTATGTAGGGATGGAATCGGTTAGGTACCGGAATTTTGTATTCAAAACCATCGCCATAACAACTTATATGGTAATAGAAAAATCATACCATTACCAACCAAAAAAATCGGTTACCAATAGTCTGGTTTATGATTGGTAATGGTTGGTAGAGGTCGGTAATTAGTTTTTGTCGTTTACTAGTATGAGATCTTTTTGTTTACAATATTTCACGTTAAAATATTAAAATTGATTTTTGTGTTATTATATTATTGTTTATCCATCTTATTTTCCTTAGTCAAACATGCAAGAAAACATTACGGATTAACCAAAATATCATACTAATTATACTGTTTCTAAGATATATGATAAAAATTGCATTCAATCTTGTATCGTAATAGTATTTTCCTAGGTATTTTATTAAATCATTACATATTAGAAGTTCGTTTTTGTGTAATAAACATATATAATGAAATATAAAAATATACATATGTACTGTTTAAGATACATGGTATGTATGGTAATTACCATTGTTAATGCTCAATTACCATTACCATACCGTATATTTTCATATGGTTTGGCATACCGTACCAATCAAATCGGTTACCAATTATTCGGTACCACTTTCATTGGTATCGGTTGGTAATGGTTGGTAAGTGGTAGTATGGTAAAAATGTCCAGCCCTAATTTTATGCGTTGAAGTTTTTTCAGATAGAAATTTTAGAGAAGATAAAATAAACTGATTTGATTGTGGTTTTTTTTTTTTTTTTTTTTTTTGTTCAAGAAATTGATTTAAAATTTGCTATACATGTTTGTATTCAAATTTTATAAAAGATGAGATCATGTGTTATTTGCTATAGAAAATTAAAATTAGAAAAATATAAACAAATTTAGATTTTACTCTACTTCACTAAAAAAAATTAATTGATTTTTTTCAGTTAGAAATTTTGGAGAAGATAGAATAAATTGATTCGATTGTGGTTATTTTTTACTTTTTTAATAAATTGATTTGAAATATGTCATTTTTATACTCAAATTTTATAGAAGACGGGAAAATGTGCTATTTGCTATAAAAAATGAATAGTAGGTAAGTAGGAACAAATTTAGATTTTTCTCTATTTCATTAAAAAAAAATTAATTTTTTTTTATTGGAAATTTTGGAAAAGATAGAATAAACTAATTTTATTGTTTCTTTTTTATTTTCTTTCAATAAATTGATTTGAAATATGTTATACATTTTTTTATTCAATTTTTATAGAAGACCAGAAAATGCGCTATTTGCTATAAAAAATGAATAGGATGAAAGTAGGAACAAATTCAAATTTTTCTTTACTTCATTAAATATATATATTTTTCAAGTTAGAAATTTTAGAGAAGATTGAATAAACTAATTTGATTGTGGATTTTCTTTTTGTTCAATAAATTGATTTGAAATTTGGTATACCTATTATTACTCAAATTTTAATATATATATATATATATATATATATATATATGTATGTATGTATGTATGTATGTATGTATATGTATATATATATATATATATATATATATGTGTGTGTGTGTGTGTGTGTGTATGTGTGTGTGTATATATATATACATACATACATACATACACACACACACACACACACACACCCCGCTGTAATTATGCTAGCGAATTGAAGGAAATAGGCTAGTTACAATTTACATATTATTGAATACATCGCCTACTCGGATTTAGATGTTATCGACATCTTAATTGCAAATATATGAAATGCTAATATATATAATGGTACAAAGGACACGACCGATGATTTCTAGTTGTTGAAGCTATTCAAGTCTTGTATGTATAATTTTTTATATTTAAACAATTTTTTTGGAGTTTTTTTCAATAATAACCATGTTATTTTCATTTGTCTTATATGTATGTTCCAATGTTAGTTCGTAGTAATATTGAGATTTTGAAAAAATGATTGAGGTTGCTTTTAAATATAAATCTCGTTCAATATCATTGTGTATATTTTACAACATGGGGCATCATAAATCGCACTAGACATTCTAAATGTGAGAACCGGTTCTGCAAGTACTACTATATTACTTTGCTTAACAGAAATACCAAATATTGACGTAGCAAATAAGCTTATATTTATCCAGATGTCAGTGGTGACAATGACAACTAAAAAGCAATTCAAGCTTTGTGACATCTTATACAAATCCAAATTTAAAGTCATTAAAAACTAACTCATCATTTCCGCTATTCAACATAAATGCAATTAACCAATCTCATATTGATATTTTTACCATTTTAAAGTCGTGGTTATCAAACACAATTAACGTTTCCTTTCAGTGTTATGTATGATATTATTTTTACCGTTTTATGAATTGTAACCAATCTTATATTAATCAAAATAATTAATGAGAGTAAAAGTCCAACAATTTGGAACAATAACTTACAGAAACAATCCTCTGGATTAAGACGAAAATATATGGTTTTATAAATTACTTCACTGTCATAAGCTTAACTACTTCACTGTAGAATCATCTTTCAAATTGTAGAACCATTTAATCTTAATTACAGCACTGTCATAAGCTTAATTTTACAAAAATACTCGAAAATATATACGGTTTTATTAATTTTCCATCTTTTCATTACTTCAACTGCGGATTACAGGTAGCAAAATCAGTTTAAATTGCAACATGAATTGGTCCAAAACAGAAGAACATCTGCACTTAAAAAAAACATGAAAATCTTACTTTAAAATATGACTACATAATCAGTTCCGTAAAACCCAACTGAAAAGCTTCTTACTAAAACCCATCACGTCGCAAACCTGCCGATCATCAGTGCAAACTTCGTCGTCGTTTATGACAGTACCCACCAACTTTTTACCATTCGCAGCTTCATTCATTTTCTTCCAACTTCTCTTCTCCAGGTTACCTTCGAATTCATCAAGAATCAAATGAATGATACGTCTGTTAGGCGAAGAATCCCAGCGTTCCCAGAAGCTTTTATAGCATTCGAAGCAAGAGCAATCCAAGTTGACAGGATGATTTTTATCGGGTTTTCCGTTTTTGGGTTCTCCATAATCAAGGAGGTAGGAAAGAACTTCTTGCTCTTGAGCAGTAAGAGTCGATGCTAGGGCAAGTAGTGGCGTTGGAAGACGTGAAAGGTAAACTGAAGACGACGACGAGGAAGACGACGTTGAAGAAGAAAGGAGAGGGGAAGGATGGATTCTTTTGTTACTCATTCGCTTTTTAGGGGTTTTGGATTGAAAAATTAGCAGAGCACTTTTTGAGGGTTTTTCGGAAGGTTTTAATGGGGCTTGGTGAACAAGGTGAAGCTGTTGCTCATGAAAAAGGTTCCGGTGAGGATGTGTTTGGTGTGAAATACAGCCGCTTTTACTTCCTATATATAGGCGTTCGATCCTATGTTATTAAAGGAAAGTAATTATAACCTATGTTATCAAAGGAAAGTAATAAATGTCTGAATATTTCCCTTTTTAAGTGTCCAAAATAAATCATTTCTTTTAACATATTTACTTATAGTTATAGAACAAAAGGAGAACTATTTAATAAATAAATAAATAATTTAGATATGTTAATTTCAAACATGATATTTTATTTATTTATTTTTTGAAATATGTCTACATTCGATTCAATAATACAAAACTATGGAAATTGTCATATATTTGAGAAGCAACATGGATTTCTATAACCAATAATTTTAGTATTTGAATTGAAAACATACATTTTCCATTAATTATATGTTTTTTCTTCACTGTTTTATTATGTATATGTTTACTCTCTGCTATTTTATTATGGTTATTATGCTTGGACCATTAAACAAAACATGTATTTAAAATCTTCATTTATTTTGCTATAAAAGAATAATATCTTGTTTTAAAATTAATGTATCTTAAGTTGAAAATCTTATACAGTACTAGCACACGTGTATACATAGAAAATATCACATGAATACATAGTTTTTTTTTTTTTTTTTTTGAATTTGTTTAGAAGGGAAACCGACCGGAGTCGTAAACCCTCCCTAGTGCACCTAGCCTGATCCGCGAGCACCATATAAGTGGCTAATATTAGCGTATGCACATGGTAAGCTCTTAGCATGTCATTTCGGATTTTGAACTCACGCCACTTTTATCATGACACAAAGTCCTTAACCGCTGGGCTACTGTTGTGGACACATGAATACATAATTAATTAACTTGTATTATATCTCATACAACACGTTGCATGAATTACTTGTAAATAATTCAGTTTGATTTATCTCCTTTCCAAATATGACATTATCTTGTCCATACAGATCCACGTTCGTTCTTAGGTTTACTGTAATCTCTTTTAATCGTGGGCTTGGTATTTAAGAAGCATATGCTCAAGGACGTAACTATAGGAAACTTAGCGTGGGCAATTGCCCGCCCCAGCAAAAAAAAAAAAAGTTAAAACAATATCGGGACTTCTTCACTTACATATTCCTGCTCCAGTCACTAAAATTCATTTTTTTTCAATGTTGAGCTCGAGCCTGAAATGGTATGCTTCGCCTTCTACTAGCGATCAATACCAAGGAAAGTGGGACCATAGATTTACTATTCAGATTGTCTTCTTCAATCGAATATTTCTTCACTATTGCGCATTAGTTGTGTAACGGCGGGGAATTTCGCGACTTTGGTTATCGCTATAAACACGACGACGACTAACCAAACATCGGAAAAACCATGTCGTTATTGAAAGAAATTAGAAGATGAGAAAGAAAAGATAGAACTAATTAGAATAGAAGAAGAAAAGAAGCACTTACATCATAATCATCAGAGTAACACGAATCTCACAGCGGAACGAATAACATATAATATATAACATAGCTTTGAAGTAACAGTTATATATATACAATAGCACTTATCAGAGTACAACACTTACAACACAGCGGAAATAACTATAGCTATAGAATCTTGCAGCCTCCTGCTCCAAGCTCTCCAAGCATATCTGAAAATCCCGACTACTTGACTGCCCGTACAAATTTAGGCACCCAAGAGTTTAGGGAAAACAACAAAGTAAACTCCGGGTCAGTCATGGGACTGGTATGAGTAAAACAATTTAAACATGTATATGAACAAGTAAACGATATCTCGTAAGACCACGCCGTATAACGGAACGGGTTTTTCCCTTATGAGAATCCAAAATATCTTTATATCAAAAACCTTTTGATATTATAATAATGTCTATGTACAAATAGATATCAACTAGCAGAAACGCTTGCATCTCACGTTCTACATTCATAGTATAAAATCATAAACCGCAGGGCGTTTATCGGAGAATGGATTCCAACAGACAAGGTATGGGAGCACCTTCTGAATAGTGTACTCTAGAGGTGATACACTCAGGGTTCAACAAGAACGTCTTGCAACCCGGCCACACATGATCGCTCACTCATTTAGCTTGAGTGTCGCGAATATATTGCCACCACGGTTGTAGGCCATCAAACCGTCATCCGAAGATACAGAATCAAAAAGAAGTATAAATATGAATATTCTCTAGATTGGTGACAATACACCCTGCTTGGGGATGACCCAACTAGCCATGCTGCCTAGCCCAACTTTTGTTACTTCCCGGTGTGAGGCTAGAAGCTACGTCTATCTTCAGAACATCTGATCACCATTCACTTTGAATGCTACATCGTCATACCCGCCAAATCACAAATTGACTTATCCAAAAATAACACGGGTATATAGCTAAGAGAAACGAATTCCTCTGCCACTAAACGTGAATACGTTTGAACAGATCAACTTACGCGATCCATTGGATATACTCTGTCAGACCTTCTTCCATATACGTTGTCCTGAGACTGGACAAACCGAAGGCACTATTCAGTATATCCATCTTAGTCACTGTTATCTAAGACTTATACAACAGCCCTTGCACTTTACTCCGTCTTCAATTTATCTTTGGCATATATTTCTCGCAACGCTTATGCCAATACAGAGTGGTTCTTTGGGTAATAATCCAACCGGTCTCTCCATATTAACAACGTTAAAATGGTAAAAACTTTGATAGTCTGTGATTCAACTATCAAATGAAAACATGTCGGTGTACAAACAACGATCTTATTTCCAAATGGAGATTCGATCGATCAATCATCATATGTTCATATTTCCTTATTTCATATATTTAGAAAATATATGTTATTAATCATTGGAAAACATTTCCATAGCTTATTTTCACATCACTATTATTTCGCAACTATCAGTCCCTAACTGTAACTAGTATGAGAACAATTCTCTAAGTATCAATCCGGAAGGTCGAAACCAACATCATATCGTCACTTAGAAAACCGTTCAACTTACCCTCTCCAGTCAGTTTCTGAATTTGCTTAACTCTATCTCTTAAATTCTTATCATGAAAACATTTCATTTTCTATGTTTAGAAAACATATCTGACTATATTTGGAAAACGTTTCCAAAACTCATTTACGGATTTCAAATGAACGTTGTATAAAACATCGTTACGCTTAATCCATTAATCGCTTATTACTTAACTATATTTCAAATCAACCTTTTCTACCGAACCACAACTATTCCTTTGTCAATTCTGAAGTCAATCAAGTTGGGGTATAATTACCTCTCAGACCTAAATTGAACAACGTCCTTTACTGTGAAATAGATGAAGCTAGTCACTCACTTTTTCCAATCATCTGTTTACGCAAATTCTCGGATTCAGGTTACGAATTTACTTCTTATATGAAAATGTTTGATTATAACTATAACGTTATAATTCCTACTTCTGCAATATCTAACCTAAATTATATCTTTATCTCCTAACTCGAATAATTTAACAGACACCTAATTTCTAAATCAATAACTAAATCTTGATTTAAACCCTGGAAAGTAAATAGTACTTTCCCGAATTCGATATAATTGAATTCGACGTATTACTCTCTTTCGAGTAATCTCTATTCGATTAACTCTCCCTTTTTAATAACTGATATTCGATAAACTCTATTTCGATTAACTCCTATCGAATAACTAATATTCGAATAACTCTTCTTGGTTGGCTCTATTTCATTAACTCATATCGAATAACAAATATTCGATTTTCTTAAATGTGTCAATTCTTATCGAATAACTAACATCCGATTTAACTTAAATGGATTTACTCTTATCGAATAACTTATTCGATTAACTCAACTTGATTTTCTTATTTCGATTATCTCAACTCGATTACTTAACTCGATAAATCTTAACTCGATAACTTAACTTAACCCAAATCGATTAACTCAACTCTAATCGATTAACTTAATTTGATTTACTCCTTCGAATAACTCATTCGAATAACTTAATTGATTAACCCCTTCGAATAAGTAATTCGAATAACTTACCTTCGAATAACTAATATTCGATTTACTCTAACTCGATTAACTTAATTCTAATCGATTTACTCCATTTCGATTCAACTTAATTCAAATCGATTAACTTAACTCAAATTGATTTACTCTTTTCGAATAACTAAATTCAATTAACTCTTTTAACTTTACTCGAATAACTATATTCGATTAACACCTTCTTTCGAATAACTATATTCGATTAACTCTTCGACTAACTCCTTTGGATTAACTAACTTCGAATAACTCCTTTGGATTAGCTAACTTTGAATAACTCCTTTGGATTAGCTAACTTTGAATAACCAATATTCGATAACTACTCTTCGAATAATATTCGATAACTCTTCTCAAATGAATAACATTTGATTTCTCCACTCGAATAAACTATATTCGATAACTCTTCTCAAATGAATAACATTTGATTTCTCCACTTGAATAAACTATATTCGATTTCTCTTCTCTCGAATACACTATATTCGATAACTCTACTTCGGATAAGTGCTATCCGACAACTCTACTCAATTAACTCTACTTGGATAACTCTAACTGATTCACTCTAACTGGTCAACTTTAACTGGTTAACCCTAATGGTTTAACCTAATTGATTTACTTGTCCCGATTAACTGAACTAATCCACTTAGTTTAACTTAGTTAATTCACTTTGATTGACTCTAACCGATTTACTTAGTTTAACTCAGCTAATTCACTTTGATTAACCCAACTAATTTACTTCGATTAACTCGACCAATTCACTTGGTTAACTCGACCAATTCACTTGGTTAACTCGACCAATTCACTTGGTTAACTCGACCAATTCACTTGGTTAACTCGACCAATTCACTTGGTTAACTCCTATTTATTTAACAAATAAATATCTCCTTTAGTTTAATTCTATTTATTTAATCTCTAAATAAATATCCTTTATATTTCTTTTAACGAATATAATTCCTTTATATTTTGATTAACAAATATATCCCCTTATATTCGATTAACATATATATTCCCTTGTATTTGATTTACAAATATAATTCTTTTGTTTTTACCAACTATATTCCTTTATATTCAGAATCCTTTTTCTTATATATATATATATATATATATATATATATATATAAAATCCCTTGATTTTATATAATTAAACTATTTTCAAAATATACTTTGAAAACCCCTCTCCTACATTCTGGTATTTCTCATGGTATTTAACACACCATATAACAACGATAAATATCGTCCCACCACACATAATCACACAGATTATATACATCACATTATATATCACAATATAAAAATCACAGTAAAATAACTGTTGAGGAATCCAGTTGGATTCCTCCAACCTGTTTCCCTGCACCACAGATGTTAGACAACACCAGTAAAATATTCTGTTAAGCAGAATCAACATATAAATATTTAACAGTTTATATATATATATATATATACATATATATATATATATATATAATTTCTACTAACTGACTAGCAGTTCAATCAAACAGTCAACACACAGTCAAACAACAGATAATTAACAGTTCTAAGAACACGTTGTAAAAATAGAACTGTATAGAGTTGGTGAGTTTTACTCACATTGGACGGTCATCGTCAATGATGATAACCATTGCTTTATCAGCTGGACAATTTATTTGGCTATAAATTGTGACGGACTCCAATCGAGTCGCGATCAGTTCCATTGTGGAGTGCTCGTCCCCACGATCCCAACACAACTTACGGTTCGTCAATCTGACTCCGTATGAATAAGATATGTATTTTTAAAGTTTGCATACCTTTTAAATAAAAATATAACTTGATTTAATTAATTTGGGCCTTACCTACACAAATACCCGGCCCACCAACACCTTATATTCTTTGCCCGTCACCCCTTTAAACATACCAGACCCGCTTCGTTTGTCTTCTCCCCCAAATTAAAAATCACGAACTCCAGAAAATACCCCAAACCCGCTCCTCCTTACTTCGACAGACCCACACACCTCGTCGGCCATCACATCTCCGGCGCCTCCCTCATCATTGACCTCGCCACATGATTCTCTCCGTGCCAGCGACCCTCAAAACAAATTCTGGTGCCCCAAAATCGAATGCGTCCTGGAGCCTGCAACCCCCATGTCGCATTTCACCCATGACCATCGGAGTCCGTCCAACCCACCTTGCCAGCTGCGCCTCGACCCTACGAACTCAGCTACACCCACACGACCTCCCCTCGTCGCCTCAATCTCCGACGGTTGCGAACCCTAGTTCGCTCACCATTTCCAGCGAATGGAAGCTGACGTCGAACCAAACAAAATCTATACGGGATCGAAGAGAATGCTCCAGTGAATCCAGAAATATATGTGTAATGATTTTAGGATTTTTCTTCATTTTGTTTGAGGTTTTTCTTTTGGGAAATTGTCTTGCTGTGTTGATTATGTGGTTGTATAGAGCTGTGTTGAGGTTGGTAATGTATGTGGCTGAAATACAAGGGTGCGTGGTCTTCCTATTGTCCACAAAAATGATGAGATATTTTTATTTTTATTTTCTTTATTTTTATTTCTTTGCTTTTATACTCTTCGTGGTCCTTAAAAATCACTGCGACCGCATATGATACCCAAAAATCACCAAACTGGACGTGTAGCTAGAGTTCGACATTACGGTCCTAACGAAACTGGTTTTGTCGAATTCCGACTCCGTATGTTCAAACTGCATATATTTAAAGGTTGATTTCTCGTCTGTTTCTCAGTCAAAAATCACGTACGGCCATATATGATATCCAAAAATCACCAAACTGGTACTCTAACAAGTATTCGACATTCCGGATCCAACAAAATTAGTTTCGTCGAATTCTGACTTCGTCTGCTCAAACTGCGTATTTTTAAAGCTCTGGATGATCCATTTAAATTTATAAATATATTTAAATATTATTAAATTAAATATTAATAAATTAATATTATCGTATATATCCATATACAATGTCGTCCGGCTCCAGAATATCACCTCAGATTTTATGACTTGATTTCCAGACTCCAGATTATCCCGATATTCAGTTCGTATCGAAAAATCGATTTATAACGTATATAAAGCGTCGCAAATTATAAAGGAATTCCATAGCGACTTTTCTGAAATTTGATTTGGACATAACTCAAAATCTACCCGACGAAATCCCTATTTTTCTCTTCTACTAGAAAGATATACTCCACCAGCTCCACACGTTTCTTGTTTCACAGAAATCCGATTTAAAACGAATCCTGTATATTCAGTTGAAGCTCGAATCGCCAATTTACGAACTGCAGCGCCATTTCGAGCTCGATTTTAATTATAATATAATTATACGTTCAAACTGTCGTCGATTGAATATATATGTCAATATACTTCAACTCCAAGCTGAATTAAATCTAAGGGACGACCCCGTTCACAGAATATTGTGATTTCCAATTATTTCGACATTATAATATATTATTATATTATACACTTTAATTAAATATTCAATATTATTTAATTCAAGTCATCGATATCGCCCAATCGATATTTAATAATTAAATAAATTAATTATTCGACAGCTAACAAAACGCGCCAATACAGACTTCCCCACTAAAAATAAATTTCGCCCTCGAAATTGCTAAGTTAGAGGATGACTCTATATATTGGAACTCCTAAGATTGGTTTACCCCTTATTTCTGATTTCAACCGAACCAATTAATAACGACTGAAATATTTATTCTTCCGACTAACTAAAATTTTCAAAAATTCTGAAAATTTTCTAACACTTTAAATTTTCGGAAAATTTCGCCATAACCTCCTTTGTACCAGTCAATACGTCAAACCACAACTCGCCTCTCTAGGCCCTCTCCAACCCAAAAGAAAATCAAACAGCCAAGCGGCTTGCCAATTCGGCTCATCAAAACCCATATCCATATAAAATATAAACTGGTACCTTTTAGTCGGGCATATCATTATCACCTCCTCATCTGTTACCAATTCAACATATGCCAATACCATTCCAATCAATTTGTTCTCAGCCAAATCATTGCTTATACTTATGTCGAATTCCATTCAAACTCTTAATATCGAATTTTCAACTCTTAACTTATCAATTCGATTTCATTTCAGATTATTCCCTAATCCAATTCAATTTTATTTAACTTATCAAGTTAAATTTTAAATTAATTTATTTACTTTCACTATTTTAATCCATTTAACTTCATTAGTTAATTTTTTTATTTCCAGAATTTAAATTCCTGGGCTTATTTCAAATTAATTTGAAACCATAACACCAATTTAAAACCTTTGAATTTCTAAACAACTTGTTTCCTCCACACAATTTGAAAACAAAATCCTTGGTAGTAATCCACCACTTAGAAACTCGAAAATCACACCGACGATGTATCGATCCATCCTCGGAATTATTTTCCAGTCATCCAGGTGAGTTAGATACTATATTTATTTCAAATTGAAAAACATTTTCAAAATCTCCCAGGAACTTAAAATTTCCTTATTTTAATTCCAATTCTGATTTAATTTTTCAGATTTTAATTCAACTGATTCCACGTATTTTACTTATAGGAATTCTGATTGGTTATATATATATAACCATTTAATTTATAATCTTACTTGATTATAATAACAACCAATATATCTAATATATTAAAATTTTGATATATATATATATATATATATATATTTCTATATCAAAATATACTTTGGGTAAAGTTAGATTCACTTACCCTTTTTCAAAACATATCGTGACGACCCATCGTATTCGAGTGTTTATTAACTCCTACCGATACAGTGGATCAAACTGATCGACCAGAGCTCATCAACAACTCAACCAATGAATCTCCACAATGAAAAACCATTTTTATATCAAATACAAATACGCATTCGTATATATACACTCAATCTCAGTCTAGGGTATTACTAACCCTATCTCTACTGAGTCACGCCAAAGAGCCAAGTAATTCTTAACTTAAGCTCTGATACCAACTGTAACGGCGGGGAATTTCGCGACTTTGGTTATCGCTATAAACACGACGACGACTAACCAAACATCGGAAAAACCATGTCGTTATTGAAAGAAATTAGAAGATGAGAAAGAAAAGATAGAACTAATTAGAATAGAAGAAGAAAAGAAGCACTTACATCATAATCATCAGAGTAACACGAATCTCACAGCGGAACGAATAACATATAATATATAACATAGCTTTGAAGTAACAGTTATATATATATACAATAGCACTTATCAGAGTACAACACTTACAACACAGCGGAAATAACTATAGCTATAGAATCTTTGCAGCCTCCTGCTCCAAGCTCTCCAAGCATATCTGAAAATCCCGACTACTTGACTGCCCGTACAAATTTAGGCACCCAAGAGTTTAGGGAAAACAACAAAGTAAACTCCGGGTCAGTCATGGGACTGGTATGAGTAAAACAATTTAAACATGTATATGAACAAGTAAACGATATCTCGTAAGACCACGCCGTATAACGGAACGGGTTTTTCCCTTATGAGAATCCAAAATATCTTTATATCAAAAACCTTTTGATATTATAATAATGTCTATGTACAAATAGATATCAACTAGCAGAAACGCTTGCATCTCACGTTCTACATTCATAGTATAAAATCATAAACCGCAGGGCGTTTATCGGAGAATGGATTCCAACAGACAAGGTATGGGAGCACCTTCTGAATAGTGTACTCTAGAGGTGATACACTCAGGGTTCAACAAGAACGTCTTGCAACCCGGCTACACATGACCGCTCACTCATTTAGCTTGAGTGTCGCGAATATATTGCCACCACGGTTGTAGGCCATCAAACCGTCATCCGAAGATACAGAATCAAAAAGAAGTATAAATATGAATATTCTCTAGATTGGTGACAATACACCCTGCTTGGGGATGACCCAACTAGCCATGCTGCCTAGCCCAACTTTTGTTACTTCCCGGTGTGAGGCTAGAAGCTACGTCTATCTTCAGAACATCTGATCACCATTCACTTTGAATGCCACATCGTCATACCCGCCAAATCACAAATTGACTTATCCAAAAATAACACGGGTATATAGCTAAGAGAAACGAATTCCTCCGCCACCAAACGTGAATACATTTGAACAGATCAACTTACGCGATCCATTGGATATACTCTGTCAGACCTTCTTCCATATACGTTGTCCTGGGACTGGACAAACCGAAGGCACTATTCAGTATATCCATCTTAGTCACTGTTATCTAAGACTTATACAACAGCCCTTGCACTTTACTCCGTCTTCAATTTATCTTTGGCATATATTTCTCGCAACGCTTATGCCAATACAGAGTGGTTCTTTGGGTAATAATCCAACCGGTCTCTCCATATTAACAACGTTAAAATGGTAAAAACTTTGATAGTCTGTGATTCAACTATCAAATGAAAACATGTCGGTGTACAAACAACGATCTTATTTCCAAATGGAGATTCGATCGATCAATCATCATATGTTCATATTTCCTTATTTCATATATTTAGAAAATATATGTTATTAATCATTGGAAAACATTTCCATAGCTTATTTTTACATCACTATTATTTCGCAACTATCAGTCCCTAACTGTAACTAGTATGAGAACAATTCTCTAAGTATCAATCCGGAAGGTCGAAACCAACATCATATCGTCACATAGAAAACCGTTCAACTTACCCTCTCCAGTCAGTTTCTGAATTTGCTTAACTCTATCTCTTAAATTCTTATCATGAAAACATTTCATTTTCTATGTTTAGAAAACATATCTGACTATATTTGGAAAATGTTTCCAAAACTCATTTACGGATTTCAAATGAACGTTGTATAAAACATCGTTACGCTTAATCCATTAATCGCTTATTACTTAACTATATTTCAAATCAACCTTTTCTACCGAACCATAACTATTCCTTTGTCAATTCTGAAGTCAATCAAGTTGGGGTATAATTACCTCTCAGACCTAAATTGAACAACGTCCTTTACTGTGAAATAGATGAAGCTCGTCACTCACTTTTTCCAATCATCTGTTTACGCAAATTCTCGGATTCAGGTTACGAATCTACTTCTTATATGAAAACGTTTGATTATAACTATAACGTTATAATTCCTACTTCTGCAATATCTAACCTAAATTATATCTTTATCTCCTAACTCGAATAATTTAACAGACACCTAATTTCTAAATCAATAACTAAATCTTGATTTAAACCCTGGAAAGTAAATAGTACTTTCCCGAATTCGATATAATTGAATTCGACGTATTACTCTCTTTCGAGTAATCTCTATTCGATCAACTCTCCCTTTTTAATAACTGATATTCGATAAACTCTATTTCGATTAACTCCTATCGAATAACTAATATTCGAATAACTCTTCTTGGTTGGCTCTATTTCATTAACTCATATCGAATAACAAATATTCGATTTTCTTAAATGTGTCAATTCTTATCAAATAACTAACATCCGATTTAACTTAAATGGATTTACTCTTATCGAATAACTTATTCGATTAACTCAACTTGATTTTCTTAACTTGATTATCTCAACTCGATTACTTAACTCGATTACTTAACTTGATAAATCTTAACTCGATAACTTAACTTAACCCAAATCGATTAACTCAACTCTAATCGATTAACTTAATTTGATTTACTCCTTCGAATAACTCATTCGAATAACTTAATTGATTAACCCCTTCGAATAACTAATTCGAATAACTTACCTTCGAATAACTAATATTCGATTTACTCTAACTCGATTAACTTAATTCTAATCGATTTACTCCATTTCGATTCAACTTAATTCAAATCGATTAACTTAACTCAAATTGATTTACTCTTTTCGAATAACTAAATTCGATTAACTCTTTTAACTTTACTCGAATAACTATATTCGATTAACACCTTCTTTCGAATAACTATATTCGATTAACTCTTCGACTAACTCCTTTGGATTAACTAACTTCGAATAACTCCTTTGGATTAGCTAACTTTGAATAACTCCTTTGGATTAGCTAACTTTGAATAACCAATATTCGATAACTACTCTTCGAATAATATTCGATAACTCTTCTCAAATGAATAACATTTGATTTCTCCACTCGAATAAACTATATTCGATAACTCTTCTCAAATGAATAACATTTGATTTCTCCACTTGAATAAACTATATTCGATTTCTCTTCTCTCGAATACACTATATTCGATAACTATACTTCGGATAAGTGCTATCCGACAACTCTACTCAATTAACTCTACTTGGATAACTCTAACTGATTCACTCTAACTGGTCAACTTTAACTGGTTAACCCTAATGGTTTAACCTAACTTGATTTACTTGTCTCGATTAACTGAACTAATCCACTTAGTTTAACTTAGTTAATTCACTTTGATTGACTCTAACCGATTTACTTAGTTTAACTCAGCTAATTCACTTTGATTAACCCAACGAATTTACTTCGATTAACTCGACCAATTCACTTGGTTAACTCGACCAATTCACTTGGTTAACTCGACCAATTCACTTGGTTAACTCGACCAATTCACTTGGTTAACTCGACCAATTCACTTGGTTAACTCGACCAATTCACTTGGTTAACTCCTATTTATTTAACAAATAAATATCTCCTTTAGTTTAATTCTATTTATTTAATCTCTAAATAAATATCCTTTATATTTCTTTTAACGAATATAATTCCTTTATATTTTGATTAACAAATATATCCCCTTATATTCGATTAACATATATATTCCCTTGTATTTGATTTACAAATATAATTCTTTTGTTTTTACCAACTATATTCCTTTATATTCAGAATCCTTTTTCTTATATATATATATATATATATATATAAAATCCCTTGATTTTATATAATTAAACTATTTTCAAAATATACTTTGAAAACCCCTCTCCTACATTCTGGTATTTCTCATGGTATTTAACACACCATATAACAACGATAAATATCGTCCCACCACACATAATCACACAGATTATATACATCACAATATAAAAATCACAGTAAAATAACTGTCGAGGAATCCAGTTGGATTCCTCCAACCTGTTTCCCTGCACCACAGATGTTAGACAACACCAGTAAAATATTCTGTTAAGCAGAATCAACATATAAATATTTAACAGTTTATATATATATATATATATATACATATATATATATATATATATATATATAATTTCTACTAACTGACTAGCAGTTCAATCAAACAGTCAACACACAGTCAAACAACAGATAATTAACAGTTCTAAGAACACGTTGTAAAAATAGAACTGTATAGAGTTGGTGAGTTTTACTCACATTGGACGGTCATCGTCAAAGACGATAACCATTGCTTGATCAGCTGGACAATTTATTTGGCTATAAATTGTGATGGACTCCAATCGAGTCGCGGTCAGTTCCGTTGTGGAGTGCTCGTCCCCACGATCCCAACACAACTTACGGTTCGTCAATCTGACTCCGTATGAATAAGATACGTATTTTTAAAGTTTGCATACCTTTTAAATAAAAATATAACTTGATTTAATTAATTTGGGTCTTACCTACACAAATACCCGGCCCACCAACACCTTATATTCTTTGCCCGTCACCCCTTTAAACATACCAGACCCGCTTCGTTTGTCTTCTCCCCCAAATTAAAAATCACGAACTCCAGAAAATACCCCAAACCCGCTCCTTACTTCGACCGACCCACACACCTCGTCGGCCATCACATCTCCGGCGCCTCCCTCATCATTGACCTCGCCACATGATTCTCTCCGTGCCAGCGACCCTCAAAACAAATTCTGGTGCCCCAAAATCGAATGCGTCCTGGAGCCTGCAAACCCCATGTCCCATTTCACCCATGACCATCGGAGTCCGTCCAACCCACCTTGCCAGCTGCGCCTCGACCCTACGAACTCAGCTACACCCACACGACCTCCCCTCGTCGCCTCAATCTCCGACGGTTGCAAACCCTAGTTCGCTCACCATTTCCAGCGAATGGAAGCTGACGTCGAACCATACAAAATCTATACGGGATCGAAGAGAATGCTCCAGCGAATCCAGAAATATATGTGTAATGATTTTAGGATTTTTCTTCATTTTGTTTGAGGTTTTTCTTTTGGGAAATTGTCTTGCTGTGTTGATTATGTGGTTATATAGAGCTGTGTTGAGGTTGGTAATGTATGTGGCTGAAATACAAGGGTGCGTGGTCTTCCTATTGTCCACAAAAATGATGAGATATTTTTATTTTTATTTTCTTTATTTTTATTTCTTTGCTTTTATACTCTTCGTGGTCCTTAAAAATCATTGCGACCGCATATGATACCCAAAAATCACCAAACTGGACGTGTAGCTAGAGTTCGACATTACGGTCCTAACGAAACTGGTTTCGTCGAATTCCGACTCCGTATGTTCAAACTGCATATATTTAAAGGTCGATTTCTCGTCTGTTTCTCAGTCAAAAATCACGTACGGCCATATATGATATCCAAAAATCACCAAACTGGTACTCTAACAAGTATTCGACATTCCGGATCCAACAAAATTAGTTTCGTCGAATTCTGACTTCGTCTGCTCAAACTGCGTATTTTTAAAGCTCTGGATGATCCATTTAAATATATAAATATATTTAAATATTATTAAATTAAATATTAATAAATTAATATTATCGTATATATCCATATACAATGTCGTCCGGCTCCAGAATATCACCTCAGATTTTATGACTTGATTTCCAGACTCCAGATTATCCCGATATTCAGTTCATATCGAAAAATCGATTTATAACGTATATAAAGCGTCGCAAATTATAAAGGAATTCCATAGCGACTTTTCTGAAATTTGATTTGGACATAACTCAAAATCTACCCGACGAAATCCCTATTTTTCTCTTCTACTAGAAAGATATACTCCACCAGCTCCACACGTTTCTTGTTTCACAGAAATCCGATTTAAAACGAATCCTGTATATTCAGTTGAAGCTCGAATCGCCAATTTACGAACTGCAGCGCCATTTCGAGCTCGATTTTAATTATAATATAATTATACGTTCAAACTGTCGTCGATTGAATATATATGTCAATATAATTCAACTCCAAGCTGAATTAAATCTAAGGGACGACCCCGTTCACAGAATATTGTGATTTCCAATTATTTCGACATTATAATATATTATTATATTATACACTTTAATTAGATATTCAATATTATTTAATTCAAGTCATCGATATCGCCCAATCGATATTTAATAATTAAATAAATTAATTATTCGACAGCTAACAAAACGCGCCAATACAGACTTCCCCACTTAAAATAAATTTCGCCCTCGAAATTGCTAAGTTAGAGGATGACTCTATATATTGGAACTCCTAAGATTGGTTTACCCCTTATTTCTGATTTCAACCGAACCAATTAATAACGACTGAAATATTTATTCTTCCGACTAACTAAAATTTTCAAAAATTCTGAAAATTTTCTAACACTTTAAATTTTCGGAAAATTTCGCCATAACCTCCTTTGTACCAGTCAATACGTCAAACCACAACTCGCCTCTCTAGGCCCTCTCCAACCCAAAAGAAAATCAAACAGCCAAGCGGCTTGCCAATTCGGCTCATCAAAACCCATATCCATATAAAATATAAACTGGTACCTTTTAGTCGGGCATATCATTATCACCTCCTCATCTATTACCAATTCAACATATGCCAATACCATTCCAATCAATTTGTTCTCAGCCAAATCATTGCTTATACTTATGTCGAATTCCATTCAAACTCTTAATATCGAATTTTCAACAATTAACTTATCAATTCGATTTCATTTCAGATTATTCCCTAATCCAATTCAATTTTATTTAACTTATCAAGTTAAATTTTAAATTAATTTATTTACTTTCACTATTTTAATCCATTTAACTTCATTAGTTAATTTTTTTATTTCCAGAATTTAAATTCCTGGGCTTATTTCAAATTAATTTGAAACCATAACACCAATTTAAAACCTTTGAATTTCTAAACAACTTGTTTCCTCCACACAATTTGAAAACAAAACCCTTGGTAGTAATCCACCACTTAGAAACTCGAAAATCACACGGACGATGTATCGATCCATCCTCGGAATTATTTTCCAGTCATCCAGGTGAGTTAGATACTATATTTATTTCAAATTGAAAAACATTTTCAAAATCTCCCAGGAACTTAAAATTTCCTTATTTTAATTCCAATTCTGATTTAATTTTTCAGATTTTAATTCAACTGATTCCACGTATTTTACTTATAGGAATTCTGATTGGTTATATATATATAACCATTTAATTTATAATCTTACTTGATTATAATAACAACCAATATATCTAATATATTAAAATTTTGATATATATATATATATATATATTTCTATATCAAAATATACTTTGGGTAAAGTTAGATTCACTTACCCTTTTTCAAAACATATCGTGACGACCCATCGTATTCGAGTGTTTATTAACTCCTACCGATACAGTGGATCAAACTGATCGACCAGAGCTCATCAACAACTCAACCAATGAATCTCCACAATGAAAAACCATTTTTATATCAAATACAAATACGCATTCGTATATATACACTCAATCTCAGTCTAGGGTATTACTAACCCTATCTCTACTGAGTCACGCCACAGAGCCAAGTAATTCTTAACTTAAGCTCTGATACCAACTGTAACGGCGGGGAATTTCGCGACTTTGGTTATCGCTATAAACACGACGACGACTAACCAAACATCGGAAAAACCATGTCGTTATTGAAAGAAATTAGAAGATGAGAAAGAAAAGATAGAACTAATTAGAATAGAAGAAGAAAAGAAGCACTTACATCATAATCATCAGAGTAACACGAATCTCACAGCGGAACGAATAACATATAATATATAACATAGCTTTGAAGTAACAGTTATATATATACAATAGCACTTATCAGAGTACAACACTTACAACACAGCGGAAATAACTATAGCTATAGAATCTTGCAGCCTCCTGCTCCAAGCTCTCCAAGCATATCTGAAAATCCCGACTACTTGACTGCCCGTACAAATTTAGGCACCCAAGAGTTTAGGGAAAACAACAAAGTAAACTCCGGGTCAGTCATGGGACTGGTATGAGTAAAACAATTTAAACATGTATATGAACAAGTAAACGATATCTCGTAAGACCACGCCGTATAACGGAACGGGTTTTTCCCTTATGAGAATCCAAAATATCTTTATATCAAAAACCTTTTGATATTATAATAATGTCTATGTACAAATAGATATCAACTAGCAGAAACGCTTGCATCTCACGTTCTACATTCATAGTATAAAATCATAAACCGCAGGGCGTTTATCGGAGAATGGATTCCAACAGACAAGGTATGGGAGCACCTTCTGAATAGTGTACTCTAGAGGTGATACACTCAGGGTTCAACAAGAACGTCTTGCAACCCGGCCACACATGACCGCTCACTCATTTAGCTTGAGTGTCGCGAATATATTGCCACCACGGTTGTAGGCCATCAAACCGTCATCCGAAGATACAGAATCAAAAAGAAGTATAAATATGAATATTCTCTAGATTGGTGACAATACACCCTGCTTGGGGATGACCCAACTAGCCATGCTGCCTAGCCCAACTTTTGTTACTTCCCGGTGTGAGGCTAGAAGCTACGTCTATCTTCAGAACATATGATCACCATTCACTTTGAATGCCACATCGTCATACCCGCCAAATCACAAATTGACTTATCCAAAAATAACACGGGTATATAGCTAAGAGAAACGAATTCCTCCGCCACCAAACGTGAATACGTTTGAACAGATCAACTTACGCGATCCATTGGATATACTCTGTCAGACCTTCTTCCATATACGTTGTCCTGGGACTGGACAAACCGAAGGCACTATTCAGTATATCCATCTTAGTCACTGTTATCTAAGACTTATACAACAGCCCTTGCACTTTACTCCGTCTTCAATTTATCTTTGGCATATATTTCTCGCAACGCTTATGCCAATACAGAGTGGTTCTTTGGGTAATAATCCAACCGGTCTCTCCATATTAACAACGTTAAAATGGTAAAAACTTTGATAGTCTGTGATTCAACTATCAAATGAAAACATGTCGGTGTACAAACAACGATCTTATTTCCAAATGGAGATTCGATCGATCAATCATCATATGTTCATATTTCCTTATTTCATATATTTAGAAAATATATGTTATTAATCATTGGAAAACATTTCCATAGCTTATTTTCACATCACTATTATTTCGCAACTATCAGTCCCTAACTGTAACTAGTATGAGAACAATTCTCTAAGTATCAATCCGGAAGGTCGAAACCAACATCATATCGTCACTTAGAAAACCGTTCAACTTACCCTCTCCAGTCAGTTTCTGAATTTGCTTAACTCTATCTCTTAAATTCTTATCATGAAAACATTTCATTTTCTATGTTTAGAAAACATATCTGACTATATTTGGAAAACGTTTCCAAAACTCATTTACGGATTTCAAATGAACGTTGTATAAAACATCGTTACGCTTAATCCATTAATCGCTTATTACTTAACTATATTTCAAATCAACCTTTTCTACCGAACCCCAACTATTCCTTTGTCAATTCTGAAGTCAATCAAGTTGGGGTATAATTACCTCTCAGACCTAAATTGAACAACGTCCTTTACTGTGAAATAGATGAAGCTCGTCACTCACTTTTTCCAATCATCTGTTTACGCAAATTCTCGGATTCAGGTTACGAATCTACTTCTTATATGAAAACGTTTGATTATAACTATAACGTTATAATTCCTACTTCTGCAATATCTAACCTAAATTATATCTTTATCTCCTAACTCGAATAATTTAACAGACACCTAATTTCTAAATCAATAACTAAATCTTGATTTAAACCCTGGAAAGTAAATAGTACTTTCCCGAATTCGATATAATTGAATTCGACGTATTACTCTCTTTCGAGTAATCTCTATTCGATTAACTCTCCCTTTTTAATAACTGATATTCGATAAACTCTATTTCGATTAACTCCTATCGAATAACTAATATTCGAATAACTCTTCTTGGTTGGCTCTATTTCATTAACTCATATCGAATAACAAATATTCGATTTTCTTAAATGTGTCAATTCTTATCAAATAACTAACATCCGATTTAACTTAAATGGATTTATTCTTATCGAATAACTTATTCGATTAACTCAACTTGATTTTCTTAACTCGATTATCTCAACTCGATTACTTAACTCGATTACTTAACTCGATAAATCTTAACTCGATAACTTGACTTAACCCAAATCGATTAACTCAACTCTAATCGATTAACTTAATTTGATTTACTCCTTCGAATAACTCATTCGAATAACTTAATTGATTAACCCCTTCGAATAACTAATTCGAATAACTTACCTTCGAATAACTAATATTCGATTTACTCTAACTCGATTAACTTAATTCTAATCGATTTACTCCATTTCGATTCAACTTAATTCAAATCGATTAACTTAACTCAAATTGATTTACTCTTTTCGAATAACTAAATTCGATTAACTCTTTTAACTTTACTCGAATAACTATATTCGATTAACACCTTCTTTCGAATAACTATATTCGATTAACTCTTCGACTAACTCCTTTGGATTAACTAACTTCGAATAACTCCTTTGGATCAGCTAACTTTGAATAACTCCTTTGGATTAGCTAACTTTGAATAACCAATATTCGATAACTACTCTTCGAATAATATTCGATAACTCTTCTCAAATGAATAACATTTGATTTCTCCACTCGAATAAACTATATTCGATAACTCTTCTCAAATGAATAACATTTGATTTCTCCACTTGAATAAACTATATTCGATTTCTCTTCTCTCGAATACACTATATTCGATAACTCTACTTCGGATAAGTGCTATCCGACAACTCTACTCAATTAACTCTACTTGGATAACTCTAATTGATTCACTCTAACTGGTTAACTTTAACTGGTTAACCCTAATGGTTTAACCTAACTTGATTTACTTGTCTCGATTAACTGAACTAATCCACTTAGTTTAACTTAGTTAATTCACTTTGATTGACTCTAACCGATTTACTTAGTTTAACTCAGCTAATTCACTTTGATTAACCCAACTAATTTACTTCGATTAACTCGACCAATACTCTTGGTTAACTCGACCAATTCACTTGGTTAACTCGACCAATTCACTTGGTTAACTCGACCAATTCACTTGGTTAACTCCTATTTATTTAACAAATAAATATCTCCTTTAGTTTAATTCTATTTATTTAATCTCTAAATAAATATCCTTTATATTTCTTTTAACGAATATAATTCCTTTATATTTTGATTAACAAATATATCCCCTTATATTCGATTAACATATATATTCCCTTGTATTTGATTTACAAATATAATTCTTTTGTTTTTACCAACTATATTCCTTTATATTCAGAATCCTTTTTCTTATATATATATATATATATATATATATATATATATATATATATATAAAATCCCTTGATTTTATATCATTAAACTATTTTCAAAATATACTTTGAAAACCCCTCTCCTACATTCTGGTATTTCTCATGGTATTTAACACACCATATAACAACGATAAATATCGTCCCACCACACATAATCACACAGATTATATACATCACATTATATATCACAATATAAAAATCACAGTAAAATAACTGTTGAGGAATCCAGTTGGATTCCTCCAACCTGTTTCCCTGCACCACAGATGTTAGACAACACCAGTAAAATATTCTGTTAAGCAGAATCAACATATAAATATTTAACAGTTTATATATATATATATATATACATATATATATATATATATATATATATAATTTCTACTAACTGACTAGCAGTTCAATCAAACAGTCAACACACAGTCAAACAACAGATAATTAACAGTTCTAAGAACACGTTGTAAAAATAGAACTGTATAGAGTTGGTGAGTTTTACTCACATTGGACGGTCATCGTCAATGATGATAACCATTGCTTTATCAGCTGGACAATTTATTTGGCTATAAATTGTGACGGACTCCAATCGAGTCGCGATCAGTTCCATTGTGGAGTGCTCGTCCCCACGATCCCAACACAACTTACGGTTCGTCAATCTGACTCCGTATGAATAAGATATGTATTTTTAAAGTTTGCATACCTTTTAAATAAAAATATAACTTGATTTAATTAATTTGGGCCTTACCTACACAAATACCCGGCCCACCAACACCTTATATTCTTTGCCCGTCACCCCTTTAAACATACCAGACCCGCTTCGTTTGTCTTCTCCCCCAAATTAAAAATCACGAACTCCAGAAAATACCCCAAACCCGCTCCTCCTTACTTCGACAGACCCACACACCTCGTCGGCCATCACATCTCCGGCGCCTCCCTCATCATTGACCTCGCCACATGATTCTCTCCGTGCCAGCGACCCTCAAAACAAATTCTGGTGCCCCAAAATCGAATGCGTCCTGGAGCCTGCAACCCCCATGTCGCATTTCACCCATGACCATCGGAGTCCGTCCAACCCACCTTGCCAGCTGCGCCTCGACCCTACGAACTCAGCTACACCCACACGACCTCCCCTCGTCGCCTCAATCTCCGACGGTTGCGAACCCTAGTTCGCTCACCATTTCCAGCGAATGGAAGCTGACGTCGAACCATACAAAATCTATACGGGATCGAAGAGAATGCTCCAGCGAATCCAGAAATATATGTGTAATGATTTTAGGATTTTTCTTCATTTTGTTTGAGGTTTTTCTTTTGGGAAATTGTCTTGCTGTGTTGATTATGTGGTTATATAGAGCTGTGTTGAGGTTGGTAATGTATGTGGCTGAAATACAAGGGTGCGTGGTCTTCCTATTGTCCACAAAAATGATGAGATATTTTTATTTTTATTTTCTTTATTTTTATTTCTTTGCTTTTATACTCTTCGTGGTCCTTAAAAATCACTGCGACCGCATATGATACCCAAAAATCACCAAACTGGACGTGTAGCTAGAGTTCGACATTACGGTCCTAACGAAACTGGTTTCGTCGAATTCCGACTCCGTATGTTCAAACTGCATATTTTTAAAGGTCGATTTCTCGTCTGTTTCTCAGTCAAAAATCACGTACGGCCATATATGATATCCAAAAATCACCAAACTGGTACTCTAACAAGTATTCGACATTCCGGATCCAACAAAATTAGTTTCGTCGAATTCTGACTTCGTCTGCTCAAACTGCGTATTTTTAAAGCTCTGGATGATCCATTTAAATATATAAATATATTTAAATATTATTAAATTAAATATTAATAAATTAATATTATCGTATATATCCATATACAATGTCGTCCGGCTCCAGAATATCACCTCAGATTTTATGACTTGATTTCCAGACTCCAGATTATCCCGATATTCAGTTCGTATCGAAAAATCGATTTATAACGTATATAAAGCGTCGCAAATTATAAAGGAATTCCATAGCGACTTTTCTGAAATTTGATTTGGACATAACTCAAAATCTACCCGACGAAATCCCTATTTTTCTCTTCTACTAGAAAGATATACTCCACCAGCTCCACACGTTTCTTGTTTCACAGAAATCCGATTTAAAACGAATCCTGTATATTCAGTTGAAGCTCGAATCGCCAATTTACGAACTGCAGCGCCATTTCGAGCTCGATTGTAATTATAATATAATTATACGTTCAAACTGTCGTCGATTGAATATATATGTCAATATAATTCAACTCCAAGCTGAATTAAATCTAAGGGACGACCCTGTTCACAGAATATTGTGATTTCCAATTATTTCGACATTATAATATATTGTTATATTATACACTTTAATTAAATATTCAATATTATTTAATTCAAGTCATCGATATCGCCCAATCGATATTTAATAATTAAATAAATTAATTATTCGACAGCTAACAAAACGCGCCATTACAAGTTGCTTCTACTGAATGGACCCTAATTACTGACCAATTGTTGTTGCCGGCTGCTAGCATTCATCGCTGGTGAGTTAACTATAAAATCCATCTATGCTTTCTTCTTTATTTCTTCAGTGACTGCTAGTTCTGGACTTTCAGCAATTGAATGTTATAATAATTTTTCTTCTCCTTTATGGTTTAAAATTCTAGTAATTTGTCTTCTGTTAATTCGCCAATTTCCCCAATTGTTGTGCAATATTTAATATGTTTATGCAATGTTCTATTTGTTGTTTGAAACAAAAAATGTTTACTGAGTAGAGTATACAATCTTCTACTTCAAATTTTTGGCAAACTGTTTTAGATATTTTTCTTTAAACCAAAAATGTTAACGATAATTGATTAATATGTCAATATAAAATCAAAATTAATTGTTTTACATTTGGATATACATTTTTGTTCTATTTTAGTCTTCTAGTAGTTATACATCCAAGTTTGAAAGAATGAATTAATTACTTGAAATTAGCACAGAGTTTTTCTGTGATTCTAACAATTTTATTTTTTGGATAGTTTGTCTAAGGTCTCTGTTAAATTTCAAAGTACACAAAAGCATTCGACCTTAATATTATGTAAATTAGGTCCATGTTTTTTGAAAAATCACCAAATATATATATATAATCAGTGTAAAAAACTATGAAACTTCATAACATAATTCAATATATAATCATCTTCATATTCGTATAAGAAAAGTACAAAAAATGCTTCAGAAACAAAAAGAATTTCACGTTTTAGCGAAAATGCAGTAAATCCTACAATTTTCTGAAAAATCGCAGACATCACAACAATTATATAAAAATGTTGCATGGTTTTTTTTTGCAATTTCTGCTGATTGCTTTCAACTTCCGAATTCAATGTCTACATTTATTCAAACATCGCATTATTGTAGAAAAATCATCAAAAAAATTGATGATTGTTACATATCAATGAAAAAATTTCCAGTAAAATTGCAGAAACAGAAGCAACTATACAGAAAATTGCTAACAAGTCTGTGGGTTTTTGATCCATTGAGACATGTCTGCAATACACTAGGGGGTTTTTACGGATATATCAACACTTATTTACAAGTAATTGCAGACATGTAAAACAAATAATTTTCCCTTATGCAATGCACTATGGAATAGTTGCCGATAATATCTGCGGTTTTGCACAATAAGTGCAGACGTTTCAACAAATTATTTTCCCTTATTACTCTCTGCTATTTCATTATAGTTATTATGCTTGGACCATTAAACAAAACTTGTATTTAAAATCTTCATTTATTTTGCTATAAAAGAATAATATCTTGTTTTAAAATTAAATGTCAATTAAACTTTTGAAGAAGTTGCGCTTATCATTTCAAGTTAGTATTGGATGTCTCTGATCACAAAACACACAGTGTGATCCTGAATTGAAAGATTCGTTTCTAATTGCATGAATACTTCAAATTTACGTTTGACGAAAAGTAAAATTGTTTTCGTAAATTAACCAAGCATCGGCGTTAATTAATGTGTAAACAGTAAGTAACATAACTAAAATAAGATTATAACAAACATTATGCAAAAAAATGATATGGAAACTATAATACTAAAATAATAAATTTTCATTTGTCATAACAATTATTATTAATATAACAACAACATATGCTAAAAATAAAATACACATTGTTAAAATAAAAAATTAGATAGGAATTAGTTATATTTTTATCATAAAATTATTAGTGCAAGTATTCGTCTCGGTTCGGTCTAATACGGTTGGGTCACAGTTCAAACCGCCACTGAACCGTATCATTGTGGATTAGTTTGATCTGTTTGGGTATTTGCTTTAAAGAAAAGATTCCATTCGGTTTTTACGCACTGTTTTTATGGTTCGTTCTGGACGGTTTTTGTATTGCTGCGCAGTTCACTTCCAGTCCTAGTTTATTTATCTATAAAAGAATATCTTGTTTTTAAATTAAACGTCAGTTCAATTTTTGAAGAAGTTGCGCTTAATTAACATTTACAGGTTAGCATTGGTTTGACTACAAAACAAGCAGTTTGAAGGAAATGCATCTAACATTTGACAAGTTAATATTAAAGTTCTTCAACATTTAATGTATTTTGGTAGGCAAAGTTTTAATATACAGATTCGGTTTTTAGTATTTTCGTGATATTAAAATTTAATGTAGGTAATGATAATGAAACAAATTTATGTTGCTCTTTTAAAAAAAAATCACAATGACGTAAGGACTGGTTAAATAACATTTAACTTTAGACAAGATGGTACAATATTTTCATATAAAAAATATGGAAAAAACCATACAATTTAGGGGATAAACTTTATTTTATGGATGCAAAACTTTTCTAACAAAAAATACACACCTCTTGCTTTTAAACTAAGATATCTCTTTCAAAAAATATAATTATTTTCCGAACACTTGTATTTTTCAAATATGTTAAATTACCTACATATGTGGATTGTTGTACATCATTAGATATCCAGAAAATTAGATTCGAATATGAGATATGCTTATCGGATATGGATACATGTACAATGCTACAAGACTCATTTGGCATTTGTTGACATACCAATTCCCAAGGAAAATAACAAATATAGACATAAAAGATAATAAACTGAACCTATAAAATTTGGGAATTTTTTTTCTGACCGTATTAACCAACATTGTCACTTGATTAAAAGAGTGTGTATGTAAAACTAATAATTAAAAACATTTCATATTTTTACAAAAACTGTTTATGAGGTTGCATGACCCTTACCCTTCAAATAGGGTCGTGGTCATAACATAGAGAAAGAAAACAACATTTCATTTTACAATGCATCAAAACATTACTTCAGTCTAAGCTTATGAGTCCAACAACCCCAATCTGTTAAATCAAAATGCATCAATCCTCCTCCTATTGAAAACCGTGAAGCTAAAGTGATTGCGTTTGCAATCTTCGATGTTGAACCATGCAAGTTAAGTCAAAATAGATGATTATTTAATTTAGCTTATAATATGCATTTTTGTAGATAAATTTGGATTGTAAAGTTGAGCCTTACAGTTGAATTAAACTGTTGACAAAGATGTATTCAATTTATTAAAATTAGGATGGTCAATGGATACCAGAAAAATCCAAAATCCGTCCGCATCAGCATCCGAAAAGCAGATAAATATTCGATATTCGTATGAACAGATGCGGATATAGGCACATCCGCATCCAAAATTATCCATTTGTTTTTTTCATGATTATAACTAAAATTGTAAATATTTTAGCATGATGAAATACACTAGTTTATTATTCAATTAAGTTGAAAATCTATATTATACCTATTAAGCGAATAATAATTACTCAATTGTATATTCAATATTACAAATTAAGATATATTAATCAATTGTATATTCGATTAAATTTACTTTAGTACTCCACAACATGGATTACTTTAGTTCTCCATAACAAGGATTTATACTCTTTCAGCACTTCACGGTTTTACTGTATCATATTATTTTTCCTAAAAATATTATGTGTGTGTGTATATATACCCATAGCTACACGTAAAGCTCCCCATCCCTACAACATCGCTTCAGCTCCACTAACCCGTGAGCAACCCATCTTCCCATTTTTCACTCAACCGCTGAGCTTTCTCATTCCCCCTTACTCACGGCCTCCTCCTCCAGGCACCACCGTCGCCCCTCTGACGAACATCCGACGCACCACCCTCTGCCACTCTCTTCTTTTCCCTGGAGAAAAAACCCGCAGTTGACTTTAAAGAACCCATTCGGCCTCTCCTCTTTAATTGCTCGACTCTCCCATACAACCTCCTCCACCTCGCTGTCCCCTCACCATTGCAGTTCCAGCCACTCACCACCACTGCAACAACCCCACTCCGTCTCGCATCTCCTCCCCGCATGACCACTTCTTCCCCTCCCCAATCTAAAATCAGTCGTAGCCTTTAGAACCACATGCAAGAACCATCCCGACCACCAATTCTCTCTCCTCTTCTAGTATACGAAGGCAAGGCCAGAGCTACCCGGCACCCTAATCCACCCAACACCTCTCCGCAGACTCCGCTGCAAATTCACACACTTCCTCTCTCTCATTAAACTCGTTCGGATCTCCTATTTTGCTCGCAGCCCCCCTTTGGTGTTGAAAAGCAGAAATAAACCTTTGTTGGAGTGTGTGTGCATGTGTGTGTATATATATATATTTATATTTGTATTTGTATACACGTGTGAGTTAGCGGAAAGGAAGCGTGTACGTGATGGTAGCGACATTCGCAAAGATTTGTACGCAATCATCTAAATTTTGCGTTTTATACGGGTCTTGACGGTGAAAGATTTAGAGGCATGAAGGTGAGAACTCTAATTTAATTATTTTAAATTTAGTAGAAGTAATTAGTTTTAATTAATTTATGATTATAATGAGTTGATGATAATTGGTTGTTATTGAATGTTTGTGGTTATATATGATGTTTAATGAATGTCCATCTAGTTAGAATAGACTAGACAAATGAACATTATAGATCGTAACGCTTTGCGCACAGTGAAATTGGTTGTTGAATTTTGTTTTGTTTACGATGAATGACTTCGTGCTTGTATGGTTGATTATTGATTTGTTTATAGTTGTACAACACACACCGTAGTTGTTGAATTGTGCGGATAATCGATTGAGATCTCCTTGCCATGCAAATAACGATTTTACTATTAATTTAATGATTTAAAATTTTGAATTTGTTTGAAAATCCTAAATAATCAAACAATGTTCGTGGAAAGCAGCAATTTTGGAAGAAAACTGTTTTGAATTTTGGAAGGAAATGGGATTTTGAATTATGTACACTAATAATGGATTTTATGCAAACAGTTGATTTCATGACAATAATCGAACGAGTTTTAAGGAATTATTATTCAGTTTATTTTGAAATGAAGATTCAAAAATTTAAAATGATGAATTGAAATAATTGTTTGGACTAAATGGAGATATAAAATATTTTTTCTGAAAAGATTTGGAATATGGTTTGAAATTCTAAGTTAAAAATGATATAATGACTTTTGAAAAAGGCGAAGCAGTTTCCGAAGTATTTCGATAATTTATATTAAATTGGTTTGGTTATTTTGCAAAAAAATTAAATTTTGAATTATATACAATTAATGGGAAATCTAAAATTATCAATCAATGTTCGTGAAACGATTTTGAAATTAAATTAGATTTGAAATATATAAGGGATAATGATTTGAAAAATGTATTCCGTATTGGTTTTGTAAATGATGTTAACGATTAATTGTGAGTAGTTGAATGAGTTTTGAATATATTATTTTAAGATTTCGATTTAAATTGAAATGAATATTTGAAAATTGGAAATGATGATTTTTGAAGTAAAGTAATTTTGGAACTCAAATACAAATATAAAATATTATTTGAAATATGGTGTTAAAATTTAAGTTATGATAATTTATGTTTATTTTGGAAAAGATTTAGACGATTTATATTAAATCATTATATAGCTTGAATTGAACGCGTCGCGTAGCGATAGTTCGTAAATATCAATTTTTATTTTTCAAATGGTTATAACTTGAATGTTTTAAATCAGACTGACGAGAAACGGAAAACATTGGAATTCTATTAGTGATAGTTTTTGAATAGAAAAGAAATTTTCAAATTTAAACGTAGGATTTTCAAGTTAGGTTTAAAACAAAATTTGAAAATGTCGCTATATGTCAATTCAACGACCATAATGGAAAATCGAAATATACGAGTTTATTAAAATTAATAAAAATTCGGAAAAATTATGGTAAATCATATTTTATTATTTAAAAGTGATGGAAGTTAAAATATTTGAATTTTGAATAATTTTGAATTTATTTGATCTAAATAGCCATTTTTCAGCATATTTCAGTGACGCTTTTAACTTTATTATAATTTTTTTTCTTTGAAAATGCTATGGTTTTAAAGATTATAAACCATGAATTATTATTTAAATTATGGAAAGAGTTTGTTAAATATTTTGGAAGATTTTAAAGAGCATAAAAATTTATTTCGTATAAAATTCAATATTACTGATTTTAAGTAAGATATTGGAAGTTTGAAATTGAAAAAGGAAATGAGTTTGATTAGAGTTAGTCGAATATTCAATATGAGAAGAAAATTATAAATTGTTATGGCAATCTAATATTTGCTTGAGTTTGTGAATTGATATCGAATAATAAGTCAATTAAATTCTACTTGAAATATCAATTGTTTGAATTTTCATGAATGGAATTTAAAACCAAATTAAGATTTGGAAATTTTGGAAACTTATGAAAAGGATAACGACAAAAAAAAAGAATTAATCTATGAAATATAAGGCTGGAAAAATTGAATTTGGAGCTCAAAAGAAGAATTAAAATGGTAAGGGGTTTTATGGAAATTGAATAAATCCAACTTTCTCTTGTAAATAAATTGATAACAATTTGGAAGGAGATTTAAACTGGAAATCCGAAATGATCCATAGCTATTGTTTTGAAATGCGCTTGTTACTTGGAAAGACCGGGGTCAAATATATGTTCAAAAACCACTCCAAGTAATAATACGATGTTACAAAGAAATTGAAGATTTGGAAATCGATAAGTGAAGACCGAGAATCTTCGAATTATTTGGATTGATTGCTGATGTCTCGGTTGGGCCGATCACTAATACGAGGTTATAAGTGGCATGAGATCTGAATATATATTTAGATTTTTGTTCCGTTTAGACCCAAAACAAACTTGAATGGATTGTGTGTCTGATATTGTAATTGACTGCATAACATTGATTTCCCTTAATACATATCGAATTCGTGGCAGTAAATTTATTCTCATCTTTAAGACGTATGAGCTTAGGGATTATGTATTGATAGAAATCATTGACATGTTGTGAATTGACAATGTGGCATACTCGGGTTATGAAATGAGCTAGTGATGATCAAAGCATGGCTTATTGAAGCGAGCTTTGTGTATATCCTGACCTCGACGGACCTCACACCCTGGATTGATGGTAAACTAGCGGTTAGGTTGTATACATATATCCAATCTCTTTTGAAACTCGAAAGCTTCGAAGGTAGATCTACCTGTGAAACCTGAGGAAATAAAGTATATACGGTGTCCGAGTCTGGATGGAAACCGGGATATATACTTCGTGCACTGTATTCGGTGTTCGTGTCTGGATGTTAACTGGGAAATACTTAGTTTGTGTCCTCGATTAATCTTTCGTGCCAGGAACCATCATATTGGAAACCAAACAACCAATACGAGGCTTTCGATTAGTTTGTAAACTATGTATGTGGGCACACTTACTATGCTCGCTAAGCTTAATATATTATTTGTGAAATGGTTTCAACACTATGCACTAAATATGGTTTTATATGAAAAATTTTCACGTATTAAAGCATTATTCGTTATCATAAGACAACACTCGCCCATTTGGTGTGCGCTTGCACTGTGTGCTGTGGGACAAGCTTATGATAGCTCCGTTTTCCGAAGCCATTGCGAATTTTGATGCATAGGGATTCACATGGAGTAAATCCGTTCCGCGTTAGCAGCAAGGTCCGGTTAATTTTCCCGACTTAAAAATAAACCCAAAATATTAACTGTTTTGAGTTCGCACACCAGTCCTATGATGAATTGGAGTTTATATTTCCACACCTAAACTCTGGGTTCCCATAATTTTTGCATGGGCAGCTTGTAGTTAAGTTTGCAGGTTAAGTCTTCAGAGCTGGATTCAAGTTTGAAGCTAGAGTTATGTTTGGTTTTACTTCTTCCTCTAAGAGCATATTCGTTTCCGCTGAGTTTGTATTATACTATGATTCTTTGTAATTTTGATGTAAAATTTTGTAATGAAATGAAAAGTTATGTTATTTGTGTTCAAACATGCTAGTACCTCTGACTATCCGTCCTTATGAACGATTTAAGTGGGTTTAATTACCGGCGAGAATCGAGCAAAAAAGCGGGTCATTACAACCCTTATGCCCAGTCATTGTATGGAATCCAAATCCAAATATATGCCACATTTTTGTATGTAGAGCCCATTAGGGTGCAGAATTTAACTATGGGTAACAATTCGCATATGTTTATTATTTTAAGATGATTTAATAGATATTATTATAATATCACTGGATTTGATATAAAAGTGATTTGGTTTTCATAAGGGAAAAAGCGTGTCATGTTTATGTGTGGTCATGTCTTACGAGAGTTCCATTCTATTAACGGATTTCCAAAATTAAGCAAGTTGTTCGTAATGTGAGTTTTCTTATTATTAAATATTCCAGACTGATCCGGGTATTTTTGCTTTCCCTCAAAATGTACCCGGGTCAGACCGTGTATATTTTTCAGGCTTGCTTTGGTTTTTCTTGGAGCTGTAGGAGAGGTGCAGGAGTCAAGACGTATTCTTGTAATTGATGTATTAATTTATTTCCACTGTGTGTTGTGTTTATCAGCTATTGTATAGATAGATTGTTATGACTGTATAGGTTGATGTAGTTGTGTACTCTGATTATAATTTATCCATGTATATATATAGTTTTTTTTTTTGTAAAAAGTATTGGTATATTTATTTTATTCATTCAGCTGTGAGATTTCGATCTTATCTAATTTTGATGTGTTTGTGTTCTTCTTCTTTTTCTATTTTAACCTTTACTTCTTTCTTCCTCCTCACCCTCTAACTTCTTTCTTCCAACTTTCTAGGTTTCGATACTTGAGTTTAGGCACGTGAATATAGAGGATGTACTAGTGTCCAAATTCGAGCATCGAATTTCCTGTTTATTACATTAATATTATGTGCTATTAGGATGTTATGCTTTGTTTTGTGTATAGGTTGTTATATCAGAGAGTTGAGCATATTAGAATCAAAGGTCATCGGAGTTGGACGAAATAGGAGAATAGGCTTTAAAGAAGATGCAATGATGCATGCAAACTCGCAAGTGATTTGGACTTAAGGTTATGACTCGATACCAAGTCACCTATGACGAGTCGGCACCGAGTCATAGGGATGAGTGATATAAGGTGACAATTCTTTTGGATAGCAAGACAATAATTCAAGGAGTGGTCTTGTGTTTGACGCTGAGAATGTGCTAAGCATGGAAGGGTTTGATGTGTCAACTTATATGACTTTATGATTAATTCTTGGAAGAGAAGACCAAAATGCTACAAGTAATGGGCTGGGTCCATGACATCTGAAATGAAGGCATTCAGGATAGGAAGAAAACCAAAGGTATTTGGCAAAGTTATGACTCAGCTACGAATAATCTCCATGACTTGATGTTGAGTCATAGGGGTGACTCTAGTTGACTGCGACTCTTGGGGAATGATTCAGGTTTGTAGTTGATTATAATGGAGGTGATGGCTGGTTCACATCAAAAATGGTGGTGATATATCAACATGATGAAGCCATTTCCTTTGGTTGACGACTCATATTTAAAGTAGGAACAGAAGACGATTGTTCTTCTGATGACTAAAATTTGGAATAGAAATAGAAGATGCTAGACTGAGGTGGACGAAGGTATGAATAATGGAGTGAATTTGGTGACTATGAGTCATTATCTTGAAAGAAGTTAAGAAGGCTCAAATGATATGGAAGTGCTAAGGAATCATTGATAAATTATAGTGATCTTATCGTACTCAAAAAACAGGTGCGATGTAGCGGAGATACTCATGGACTGGTAACAACAGTTTGAATAACTTGGACCACTGGATTGGGTCTAGTTTCTAAGTTTGGCCCAATAAGACACATAATTAATATCACGATCTAGACTTCCCCATTCCTTGAAGAGACGGAGGATCCCGGACTGTGTTGACAACACGACGCATCAGAACACAACCATGAGAACATTTCATTGTTATTACTTATTACAACAATTTACATCAGAATACATGATATCAAAGTACATATAAACAATTTACAGCAGAAAAAAATATATCAAAGATTTAAAATACATAAATTTAGAATGTATGAATACAATGTACAGCGGAATTACATCAACTAACACTACTGAAGGAAATACACAGATACAAAGCTTTCCGACTATAGCTCCAACAGTAATCCAGGATCCTGTGAAAAGAAATATCTGTAAACCCAAAACTACTAGCTTTCCATGTGGAAAATATGGGCACGCAGAGTTTAGGTAGAAACAATAAACTCTGAGTCAGTCATGGGACTGGTGTGAGAACTTAAAATAGTTATTAAACATTACTTTAAAGTAAGGTAATTCACGGGACAACACCGTATGTCACGAAACGGGTTTACTTCCATGAATACTGGTTTAGATTCATAAAACAACACAATATTTTTTGTAAACTCACGCTACAATAAGACTCAGGTCCCATCACACAATGCAATCCAAGCCGGAGGATAGAGTTTTCCCTTATAATAGCCAAATATGCTAGATAGGTTATAAAACAAATCATTTTGATATTACTATAAGTGCATAGTGTCAAAAACAACTTCAAATATAAATGTATCAATCCTAGATGGCATAGGTACCACATATTATGTCGCCCTACAAAGGTTTACAACTAAAACCAAAAAGTCGTGTATTGGAAATGGGATTTCCATCATGAGTCAAGGCGAGGGATGTCTCCATACCGGTTTTGAGACACTCTAGCAAATGCCTCAGGAATCACACTTTCGTGGGCCTTAGATCTTCAGGGCTGGTCCTTTCTTACTTTTGAGGATTGGTTATTCCTAAACATACGTTTCTCGGTCCTATCGGACCTATGTCTGAGCCTTTTAGTCGGCTCGATATCCGAGACGCCTCATAATCCATCATCCACATAAGTAAAAATGTCTGGGCTCCATACTATGACACCACCTCTAGCTAGAAAGAAACGTTATATACAAAGCTTTGCTACTTAAACCCGTGCTTTGATCATCATCCACAAGGCCCTGCTTTTCAACAAAAGCCTTGATCATTTGCATCTTAACATGCCACATTGTCAATTCATGCCATACAACTGATATCTATCAATATATAACCTCTAAGCTCGTACGTCTCAGAGAAGGGTAATAAGCAAGAGAATAAATTCTCCATCACCAAATAGATATATATTTAATAGAAATCAATCAATACATAATGAAATACAATGTCATACATAATCCATTTACAAGTTCGTTCTGGGTATGAATGAAACAAGTGGCACCTTATTTCTCGTCTCATATGTCCAATATAATAGAGAGGTACTCACATATCTGATCAATCTCCAAGTACGTCTGGACGATCACCACTTATTACCTCGTCTTGGGTGTACAGCCCAATCAAAGCATCAGTAATCATCCAAATGATGTGAATATCTACGGTCTTCAACCACCGTCTTCATATCTTCGACTTTTAGTCGTTGTAACAGTTATTCAAAATGGGTTAAACCCGGTCTTTTCGAATGAATCGCATAACTTTAAAATAAAGTGCTATAAAAACACATCTAATGCCTCATTCCAATCCAGAATATTCTTTTATTAAAATATTCATTACATTTGGAATTATTCCCATAAATCTTATCAAGATTTATTTCATTTAAACTTCTTGTTTAAATCTTTCTTTTTAAAACCATTGCAAAAGATTGTGTATTATCTTTTTACAAAATTTAAACCAAATTTAAGGTTTATCAAACAAGTCGGGATTATCGAGCCTTACCAAAGTAATCATGTTTTTATTATCCTAATCCCAACCTATTCATCTCATGGAGAAAAACTGGTAGTACTCCATATCTAACACCCATTGTGTTATCAGTAAAATAAATTACCATTTTACATTTCAAATCTAATTAGATATTTAACTATCACATGGAGTAAAACTGGTAGTACTCCATATCTAACACCCATTGTATTATCGGTGAAATAAATTACCATCTTAATGTTCAAATCTAATTAAAGATTTAACTATCGCATGGAGTAAAACTTGTGGTACTCCATTCTCGAACATTTCTTGAATTCAGTAAATTTAATTACCTTATCCATATCTCAATCTAATTAAAGTTTCATTAACACTCTACTTAGTTTTAATCTAAAAATCATAACCAAATGATTATTCAACTTCAGGAAAATTAATTATGTCTTTAACTGGGTTAAAGAACCAATGTCGCTTAAAACATTGTTCACGATAAACCCAATCATCTTCCATCAAAATGAAATCTTCACAGAAATCATAGCAGTATACAATCGATATAAATTTCCATATCGGGCCGATACTATAAACGAAATAACGGCAAGGCATTTTTAAATTCCATAAATAGTAAACGCCTTCCTTCACAGAAGCTCACCTCGATTATCACTAAATTGAATTACATTCAATTCCAATTTCTTTTATTAAATTGAAAAACTTTACTTTGGAAAATTTCCATTAAATCTTAGAATTATAGTTTTATAAATTCCAAATCTTAACTTCACTGTTAACCGGGTTTAAGAACTAATGTTGTTTAAAACATTTTTCACAATAAACCTAAAATCAACTTCCATTTAATTCCAATTATATTTATTAATCGGAAAACTTCCTCAATCTTAGTTAAAAGATTTATTCTTTTCACAGTTAGGTTTAAGAACAATGTTAGTGAAGACACCATTCACGACAAACCCAAAATCCAATTTGATATTAAATACAATGCTCTAAATAGAAATCACATCGACTTATATTCAATATCAAATTCTGAGACCAACGGGTATCGTATTAGGAACAACAATATCTATTTCTTCCAAATTCCTCAACAATATCCATGTAATAACGGAATCCAACATCGAAATATTCCGAATATTTTTTCCATTCTAATTCATACATCGGAAAACTCTGGTTAGATTAAAACCATTTCAATTCCTTTTAGTTCTTTATTCTAGTTGTTAGCTAGTTCATTTAGATAAAAAAATCCTTTATCTTTACAAACATGAAATATTTTATCCAAAATCTATTCAATCATTTGTCATGATTTTACATAATGTATTTGTGTCCATCCGAAATCGGACATCAAAATCATATTTTGAATTTTCACTAAATATTATGTTAAAATATTCGTTATCTCCGAATTGGAATCAAACTCAATCAATTACCATATAATTTTATTTGTATGGATTCCATACAATGCATGTATTCCAAAATAGTGGTAAACAACTATTAAACATTCAATTCATGTCTAGAGTGCAATTTTCAATTGTATAAACATTAAACAATTAAATAACGCTTATAACAGTCTGTCAACCAATCGGTTGACATACAACTAAACACAAGGGAGATGTGTGAAGTTATTATCATCCCCAGACCTGTGTGGGGTTTTCAATTAACATCCAACGATTATTATTTGCATATTTGGGAATGTGTAAAATTATCGTCCTAATACCTGTATGGGGGTTTAAATCACAATCTATGTGAATTTATCTACGGTTTAATAATAATAGCATTAAAGCTATAAACATCCATCAGTCATCAAACAAATATTGCAATCACAGGAAATAAGTATATACTCAGTTATAAAAATAAATAATTGTACAAATAGTTTGATTGAGAGTTCTCACCATTGGTTTCCACTCCGTCAGTCTTTGATTGGCGGTCGTAGTGTCGTTAAATAACGATGAGCATTTGATTGTTTACATTAAATGTTTTTCTCCACCAAGAATTTCCATAATCTCCAAATCAATGCAAATTGGTTGCATTGCAAAGCTCTCATCGATACGGTTCCAACGTGCCTAGTTTCGCTAAATCCCGAGTTTGTATGAAAAAGTTATGATCGTTCAAAGTAAAACAAATTTTTTTCTCTGGTCGATTGTTAACAACCAAAATTTGGTCATTATTTCGGTTGTTTCCAACCGAAATTCGGTCAATATTTCGGTTGTTTACAACCGAGCAGACTATTAAACTCCAAATTTTTGTAACTTCATATTTAAAATGATATCGGCTAATGCTCGAAGGTCTATGACGTTATATACATGCAAATGAAGCTTCTATAGCTCGCCAAAGCAACTCATAACATCAAACTCACATGCATAACATTCATACAAGAAATTTGCTATGATTTTGATTATAAATTTTAAAATGGGCAAATTTTCTAACCAATGCAATCAAATGCGATATAAGCGAATTGTGTAGTCTTAGAACTTTGCCGGGGCAACATTGGAGCTTCACAAGACACCAAATCTATTATTAGCTTATGAATTAGGTTGTATGGACAATTCTAATCATTTATTTCCAATGATTAATAAATGGAAATATCTTTTAAATCTTAATAAAAAGGAAATTGATTATAGGTTGTTTGTGAACAATGTTTTGAAGGGCATTAGTTCTTGAAACTCAAATAAATAGTGAAATTTTGATTTTTTATTAATTAATCTTTTAATTAAGATTAAACGGAATTTTCTAAAAGGAGAGATGCCTGATATTATATATTAAATTGGGAATTAATGGAACATGAAATGGGGTCTCTCGTGAACTATGTTTTAAATAACATCAGTTCTTAAACCCGGATTAAAGATAAGATTAATTCCAGAAAAGTGATTAGTCATTTAACAATGATTTTAGAAGACTAAACTTAATAAAGTTTAAATAAATCTTTAATTAGATTGAAGGTGAATTAAGGAAGATTAAAGAATACGTTGAAAGATTTATCTTTGATAAAATTAATGGGAACCTTTCCCTAATAATGTGAATACTCTATTAAAAGGATATTCCGAGTTGGAATGAGGCGTTGATGTGTTTTATATATAGCACCTTATTTTAAATCACGCGAGTTATTCGGAAAGACCGGGTTTAACCCATTCTGAATAATGAATACGGCGACTAACAATCGAATAAATTAAAGATGGTGCAAGACCGAATCTTCACATCGAATGGATGTGTTGCTACTGAGGCCCATGATTGGAGTTACTACCTTGAAGAGGAGTCAGGGGTGGCCGTTCAGACGTATATGTTGATTGCACGGATATGCGGGTACCTCCTTTTCGTATTGGACATACGGGACGAGGGTATCTCCAGTTTCATTCAGACCCAGAACGGGCTTATAAATGGAATGTGTGTCCGACATCGTACTCCTTTATATTGTATTTATTAATTTTATGCCGAATGTATGAATGATTGGTGGCGGAAAATTCATTCTCTTGCTTAACACCCTTTTGTATATTTCGAAAAAGGATTGGTAGTGTGATATGGAGTGACGGTGTGGCATACTAAGATGCAATGATCAAGGTTTCTTGTTGAAAAGCAAAACCTTGTGGTGATGATCAAAGCACAGCTTGAATAAGCATAGCTTTGTATATTACGTAGCTTCACGAGCCTCACAACCTGGTTGAGTCTAAAACGGGAGAAGGGAACGCAGGGAGAGCAGCACGTTTCTTTCTAGATAGGGGTAGTGTCAGTGCTTAAACTGGCTGATATTTAACTTATGTGGATGATGAATGAGGCGCGCCTCAGATGATAGGTCCTATAGGATTGGGAAACGTATGTTCAGGAATAACTAATCCACGAAGCTATATGTGTGGACCGACCCTGCAGGATCCAAGGGTTAACTGCGGTGAATCCTGAGACATTAGCTAGAGTGTCTCGAATTGGTAAGGAGCTCCTCCCTAGCCTTGATTCATGATGGAAACCCAATTTCCAATACGACCTCATACAGATTTGATTGTACTACTAGTATGGAGGCATAGTATATGGTAGCTATGCTTCCTAGGATTGATACATTTACTTTGAAATGTTTTTGAAACAAAAATACACTAATAATAATATCAAATTCATTTTTATCGTATCAAGCATTTTTGACCATTATAAGGTAAAACTCTATCGTCCGGTTTGCGTTGCATTGTGTGATGGGACTTGAGTCTTATGATGGTTTCATTTTTGTAAAAAGCATTGCATTGTTTAACGATTTACTTTAATTTATGCACCGGCAATCCATTGGAGTAAACCCGTTCTGCATTAGCGGCGTGGTCCTTGGATTTGCCATAATACTATTAGTTAAATTAGTTTAGAATTCTCACACCAGTCTCATGACTGACCCGTTGTTTGTTTCCACCTTTACAAACTCGGGTGCCCTCTTCTCCACACGGGCAGTCGAGTAGTTTGTCTACAGGTTCTTATCTCAACCAGGATTCTGGATTGAAGCCTAAAGCTGTGTCCAAAGCATCAAAGTCTTCCGCTGTGTATTGTATTTAATTTATTGTAATTTATCTTCCGCTGTAATTTTATTCAATATACTTTGATATGTTCTGTACTCTGATGTAACATTATTATGATGTTTATAAAAGTCTGTTGTTATTGTTCTGATGTTGTTGTATTTCCAGAGTTATTCGGGTTTTGAACGGTCTTGGTCGATTTAGCGATCGATCGGGTCGAGCGAAACCTGAGCCGTTACAGTTGGTATCAGAGCTGGTTGCTTAATTGGTACAGATGATAAGGGGTTCTCGCTTCGTGTTTCGTGGCGAACGGGAGACTCTTACCCCTACATCTCCCGACAACGTGGGTTGGTCGAGTCGAGAGGCTGGCCGTAAAAGCAGTTTTGAGGTATCTCTGTAAGCCACGGTGGGAGCTTAGCCCACTGCCTTGGGTCATTACAAATTTTTCGTTCGGTTCTAATGTGTCTTGTTCTCGTGCTTTGTAAACCTAAGCTCCGATACCACCTATCACAATCTAGACTTCCCCAATCTCTTAAGAAACGGATGAGCATGGATTGTGTTGAGAACACGACGCATCAGAACACAAACATGAGAACATTTCATTGCTGTTACAACAATTTACATTAGAGTACAAGATATCAAAGTACATATAAATAATTTACAACGGAAAAAAATGAAAGATTTAAAATACATAAATTAAAAATGTATGAATACAATGTATAGCAGAAGTACATCAACTAAAATGCAACAGAAGGAAATACACGGATACAAAGCTTTCCGAATATAGCTCCAGTTGTAATCCAGGATCCTATGAAAAGAAATATCTGCAAATCTAAAACTACTAGTTGCCCATGTGGAAAATATGGGCATCTAGAGTTTAGGTAGAAACAATAAACTCCGTGCCAGTCATGGGACTGGTGTGATAACTTAAAACAGTTATTAAACTTTACTTCAAAGTAAATTAATTCTTAGGACCACGCCGTATGTCACGGAATAGGTTTACTCCCAAGAGTACTGGTTTATATTCATAAAACAATGCAATGCTTTTTGAAAACTGAAGCTATTAGAAGACTCGGGTCCCATCACACAATGCAACGCAAGCCGGAGGATAGAGTTTTCCCTTATAATAGCCAAACATGCTCGATACGTTATAAAACAAATCATTTTGATATTACTATAAGTGCATAGTGTCAAAAAAAAACTTTAAATATAAATGTATCAATCCTAGACGACATAGTAACCATATATTATGTCGCCATACATAGGTTTACAATTAAAACCGAAAAGTCGCATATTGGAAATTGGATTTCCATCATGAGTCAAGGCGAGGGATGTCTCCTTACCGATTTCGAGACACTCTAGCAAATGCCTCAGGAATCACACTCTAGTGAGCCCTTAGATATTCAGGGCCGGTCCTCTCTTACTTTTAAGGATTGGTTATTCCCGAACATACGTTTCCCGGTCCTATAGGACCTATGTCTGAGCCTTTTAATCGGCTCAATATCTGAGGCGCCTCATAATTCATCATCCACATAAGTAAAAATGTCTGGGCTCCATACCATGAAACCACTTCTAGCTAGAAAGAAACGCATGCACTCCCTGCAGTCACTATCCCATTTTTGACTTATACCGGGGTGTGAGGCTCGCGAATTAATAATATACACAAAGCTATGCTACTTAAAGTCGTGCTTTGATCATCATCCACAAGACCCTGCTTTTCAACAAAAGCCTTGATCATTTGCATCTTAATATGCCACATTGTCAATTTATGTCATACAACTGATATCTATCAATATATAACCTCTAAGCTCGTACGTCTCAGAGAAAGGTGTTAAGCAAGAGAATAAATTCTCCGCCATCAAATAGATATATATTTAATAGAAATCAATCAATATATAACGAAATACAATGTTAGACATAGTCCATTTACAAGTTTGTTCTGGGTCTGAATGAAACCGAAGGAACCTTATTCCTCGTCCTATATGTCTAATACATGAGAGAGGTCCTCGCATATTCGATCGATCTCCAAGTACATCTGGATGATCACCACTTATTACCTCGTCTTGGGTGTACAGCCTAATCAAGACATTAGTAATCATCCAAACGATGTGAAGATCTCCGGTCTTTAACCACCATCTTCATATCTTCAACTTTTAGTCGTCGTAATAGTTATTCAGAGTGGGTTGAACCCGGTCTTTTCGAATAACTTCCATAACTTTAAAATCAAGTGCTATAAAAAGACATCTTACGCCTCATTCCAATCCAAAATATTCTTTTATTAAAATATTCATTACATTGGGGAATATTCCCGTAAATCTTATCAAGATTTATTTCATTTAAACTTCTTGTTTAAATCTTTCTTTTTAAAACCATTGCAAAAGATTTTGTATTATCTTTTTACAAAATTTAAATCTAATTTAAGGTTTATCAAATCAATCTGGATTATCGAGCCTTACCAAAGTAATCATAATTTTATTATCCCAATACCAGCCTGTCCATCTCATGAAGCAAAACTGGTAGTACTTCATATCTAACACCCATTGTATTATCAGTAAAATAAATTACCATTTTACATTTCAAATCTAATTAGAGATTTAACTATCGCATGGAGTAAAACTAGTAGTACTCCATATCTAACACCCATTGTGTTATCGGTAAAATAAATTACCATTTTAACGTTCAAATCTAATTAAAGATTTAAATGTCGCATGGAGTAAAACTGGTGGTACTCCATTCTCGAACATTTCTTGAATTTGGTAAATTTAATTACCTTATTCATATCTCAATCTAATTAAATATTCGCTAAAAATCTACTTAGTTTTAATCTCAAAAATCATTACTTAATGATTTTTCAACTTCAGGAAAATTAATCATGTCTTTAACTGGGTTAAAGAACCAATGTTGCTTAAAACATAGTTAACGGTAAACCCAATCATCTTCCATCAAGATGGAATCTTCACAGAAATCATAGTAGTATATAATTGATATAAATTTCCATATCGGGCTAATACTATAAACGGAATAATGGAAAGACCTTTTTAAATTCCATAAATAGTAAATGCCTTCTTTCACAGAAGCTCACCTTGATTATCACTAAATCGAATTCCATTCAATTTCAATTTCTTTTATTAAAATTAAAAACTTACTCAGGAAAATTTCCGTTAAATCTTAGAATTAAGATTTATAAATTCCAAATCATAACTTCACTGTTAATCGGGTTTAAGAACTAATGTTGTTTAAAACATTATTCACACAGAAAATCGGCTTCCATTTAATTCCAGTTATATTTATTAATTGGAAAACTTCCTTAAATCTTAGTTAAAAGATTTACTCTTTTCACAGCTGGGTTTAAGAACAATTTTATTAAAGGCACCATTCACGACAAACCCAAAATCCAAGTTGATATTAAATACAAGGCTCTAAATTGAAATCGTATCGACTTATATTCGATATCAAATTCTAAGACCAACAAATATCGTATTGGGAATAACGATATCTATATCTTCCAAATTCCTTAACAATATCCATATAATCATGGAATCCAATATCAAAATATTCCGAAGATTATTTCCATTCAAATCCATTCCATTTCATATATCGGAAAACTCTAGTTAGATTAAAACCACTTCAATTTCTTTAAGTTCTTTATTCTAGTTGTTAGATAGTTCATTTAGATAAAAATATCCTTTATCTTTACAAATATGGAATATTTTATCCAAAATCTATTCAAATCATTTATCATGATTTTACATAATGTATCCGTGTCCATCCGGAATCGGACATCAAAATCATATTTTGATCTTCACCGAATATTATGTTAAAATATTAGTTATCTCTGAATTGGAATCAAACTCAATCAATTACCATATAATTTTATTTATATGGAGTCTATACATCGCATGTATTCAAAAATAGTGATAAACAACTATTAAACATTTAATTCACATCTAGAGTGCAATTTTCAACTGTATAAACATTAAACAATTAAATAACACTTATAATAGTCTGTCAATTAATCGGTTGACCTACAACTAAACACAATGGAGATGTGTGAAGTTATTATCATACCCATACCCGAGTGGGGTTTCAATCAACATCCAATGATTATTATTTGCAAACTTAGGCAATGTATAAAATTATCGTCCCAATGCACGTGTGGGGTTTAAATCGCAATCCATGTGAATTTATCTATGGTTTAATAATAATAGCATTAAAGCTGTAAACATCCATAATCATCAAAATATATTGCAACCACAGGCAGTAAGTATATACTCAGTTATAGAAATAAATAACTGTACAATATTTTGAGTGAGATAGTTCTCACCATTGGTTTCCACTCCGTCAGTCATCGATTGACGGTTCTAGTGTCGTTAAATAACAATGAGCATTCGATTGTTTACATTGGTTGTTTTTCTCCACAAAGAATTTCCATGAGCTCCAAATCACTCCAAATTGGTTTCATTGCAAAGCTCTTGGCGATATGGTTCCAATGCACCTGGTTTCACTGAATTTCGAGTTCATATGAAAAAGTTATGATCGTTTAAAGTAAAACAAAATTTTTTAATTTTCTTTGGTTGGTTTTTAACAACCAAAATTTGCTCATAATTTTGGTTGTTTACAACTGAAATTTGGTCAATATTTCAATTGTTTGCAACCGAGCAAACTGTTAAACTCCAAATATTTGCAATTTCATATTTAAAATGATATTGGCTGATTCCCGAAGGCCTATGATGTTATATACATGCAAATGAAGCTTCTATAACTCGCCGAAGAAACTCATAGCACCAAACTCACATGCACAACATTAGTACAAAAAATTTGCTATGATTTTGATTATAAATTTCAAAACGGGCAAATTTTATAACCAATGCAATCAAATGCGATGTAAGCAAATTGTGAAGTCTAAGAACTTTGTCAAGGCGACAATGGAGCTTCACAAGACACCAAATAAACTAGTAGCTTATGAATTAGATTGCGTAGACAATTCTAATCATATATTTCCAATTTAATGAAACACGTATATTTGAAGTCGACTAAGTTTCAATCCAACTCACTAGCACATGCAAACTCAAATGAACTCTAAACTACACTCCTATAAGTTATAAGCTTGTGGCATAAATGTGTGTTCATAAATAACTCACAAAGCTCTCGCCTTTGATCTTAATATGGAAGAATAAGGCGCATAACCAAGCTACAACACTCTCTCTTCCAATACAGCACACAAAACTTCAATCTACACATGACTAAACAAATTTTCTTATGAATTAGGTTTAGGAAATATCAAAAATAGAAGAGGAATTGAGTTGGAGAATATGGAGGAGCTTACCTAAGCCTCTACACTTGATTTGCACTTGATTTCAACAATAATTGGAGCTTCAAGATCAAGATAGGGATTAGGGAATTTTAATTTCCCATTACCTCTCCCATTTTTCTATTTTTGGCTAAGTGTTAGAATGAATGAAGAGAAGAGGGGGTCAATGGTTATATGGAGTGGCTAGGTTTAGCCAAACCAAGACCCAACCTAAATGCCAAATCTCCGAAGCTCGGAATATATCGAAGTTTTTACTTTTCGATCACCTAAACGACATTTCGAACTAAATGGAAGTGGTTTCGAGTCCAAATTCGTCCATATGCAAAAGTGATATTTTGGTCTAAGATCCAATGAAAAAGACCAAAATTTCTCCAATTCCAATGGTATCGATGTTTATAGTTTTCGAACACGCAAATGGCATTCTGAACTAAATGGAAGTGGTTGTGTCCAAATTCATCCGTATGCAAAATGTGAATTTTCTACGTGCTATATATACCTTTTAAAAAAATATTTAAATTCCATAGAAACTATTCTAAATTTTAATTTAGACATAACTTACAATTTATAAAATGAAATCTCAATTTCTTGCATTCATTAGAAAATTATAATTCAAATTCCATCGTTTCTTGTTTTAACAAATTCTGACTTATATTGAATTCTGTATATTCATTCAAAGTTTAAAATCAAATTTTCAAACTACCGCACCATTTCGATTTCGTTTTATTTAAATTTTAAATTTATACATTCTAACTTCAATTAAAATAAATTTAATCGTTTATTCTCAAAATAACTCATCTAAAATATTTAATTTCTATGAAAATCAATTTAAAATAAATTTTAAATTAATTCCAAAAATATGGGTTGTTACAATTAAATTCATACTCAAAAGGCAAGAAAGTGCAAAACGAACCAGGATTTTCATTAGTCCATGATTATTGAAGATGATCATAAGTGTTATGGTATATTCAATGCATGTATTGATCGATTGCTAGGCTTTGTTATATGGATGTTATGGTCGCTCACTTTTGGTTAGGTTGTCACATTTAGGTATTATGGAGAGGGGGTAATAGACATACTTTTCACATCTATTTTGTTTTGCCTGTTGTAACAGATGCCCATTACAACCTTTCTTTTTTTCCAGTTGTAATAGATGCCTATTTTTAACAACTATTATTTTTTGCAACTTGTATAACTTTTTTTATTTACCATTTCTAATAGATGCGTATTTTTAATAATTAATATTCAGTTATGACTAAAAAGGTAACAATTAATAATAACTATTATTAATAAGTAAAATTTAATATTTTAATAAAAATTAATTCTTAATAAATCCATATATATTTATTATAAATTCTTACTTATTAGTTCTAACATATAACAATTAATTTTATGCATTTTGGTGAAACTTTGGTCAAGATCAATTAAAAGTTAGCGCAACAAGATGAAATTTAGGAAGGAAATGCAAAATTGTGGCTCCAAAGTAAATGTCGGCTTTTATTTCTAGTCCCTCACGCAGGCTGACTTCTCCTTACTCTTCCCTAAATCTAGATCGACCTTCAATTCTTTCTTCCTCAAACAAACTGCACCTCAAAAACTCCAACCTCTACTATTGAATATTGATGGATCCACTTACTTAGCGATTTGAAGATGATGGAGCCGAACCACGATTTTCTTTCACCTACCTGCAGCCGTTGACTATTAATGCCTTAGAGCGCTCTGCTTGGTTTTAATTTTTGATGGTCCTTTTGAATTGTGACTTCTCCGATTGCCAGACTTCACTGCTACCTTCTTCTAATCACAATCCTTGAGTTCCTAATCCTTGATTTGAGTGTCCATAAAATCAGGTGCGACATTATTCTTATTCATGTGGGGTTTGCTTAGATTGGAGACGGTGGAAGGTTAGTGGAAATGTTGAGGTAACTAGAGACAAATTTGAAGGTGGTAACAACAGTGTTCAAAGGGGTATGTGAATAGGTAGCGATGTCAAGCTGGTGGTTAATGAGGATGATGATGTAGTGTCATAGTGACAGAGGTAGAAGAAAGACTTAGGTGAAGGAGGAGACGTGTAACACCCCACGTCCCTTAATGTCACTCACTAAGGGAATGCATTAAGTTTCGTGAAGCGTTATAGGTAAACAAACACAGAATAGTTACAAGATAGATAAAATAGCAGCGGAATTAAAAACTTTTATTAATCATAAAGCATGGTTACACCATATGTCTGAAAATACATAAACTCAGTATATCATTAAAATTTCTATCTTGTACTTTAAATATCAGAGTACAATAACAAAGAAAACATAATCCCCAAATCATGAGCCATAGTAGCAAAGATAAAAGCTTGAGCAATACATCTAGAAGCTCTAAGAAAGATGATAGCAGAATCCTTACTAAGCCTGAGAATTCCCTCCTTTGAGAACCAGGGGGAAAGGAATAAAGAGGAGGAAACAAAAAGGGTCAGACATAAAGTCTGGGGAGTCTAGTTACTTCTAGCCAGTAAATAAATAAAAGTAACATGATAGGCATATAAAGTGGATAAGAGAGATCACTACATAAATGGCAGGTGGGTGTGAAAAGGTAGACAGGATGAATTACTCTGCACTGTTACTAGTATATCCAGAAAGAGATGATCCCTTCAACTATAAGGTTGTAGACTTAGGTATACGTCCAAATGTATCCTTACTACTACCTTGATTGATCGGCTCCCTAACCCTCGTAGATACCTTGTGCTGGCCCCACAGCAGGAGGTATCACTTCCTAAAGTGGCAACCCCTCATCGTAATAATGTGCACAAACATATCTACAGGTGTCACGGTTGTCTTACCCCCTTCTGCCCGGCTCATGCACGCACATGGCCCGGTCGGTTTGCGCCGCCCACACCATCCTCCACGTTTGGATCTCTTACAATCAGTTAATAAGCATGCCCCTTCTTCGCCTAGTACGAATTACTTTGTTTGATACCTACTCTGGGTTACTGACTGAAATGGGTCGCACACAATATGATACAAGCTCTCCCCTTTGTCTTGTCTCCCCCACTAGGTTTTCACCGACTATGTATACAAATAGGAGTCTTTAATTACATAGCCTTGATTATGTCTATCAGTTATGCTTAGCTATAGGTGTCTTTAATACATAACCCCTAATCTTCCAACCAGTTATGCTTACCTACAGGTGTCTTTAATTACATAACCCTATTACTTCTACAAGTTATGTTTATCCTAAAAGGTGTCTTTAATTACATAACTTTATTATTTCCACCGATTATGTATACCACTAGGTGTCTTTAATTACATAACCTTAACGGGTTGAGTTTGTGGGCCTATATGTTAATATTACCCATCCCCTCTTCATCTTACTTAACCCACCACTCAACCATGTTTACTTAATCCCCAACTTAAATTTACGTTCACACAATCCCTATGGATTAACTTATGTTAAGTAGTCCAATTCTTTACCATGTTTATGGTTTCATAATGGGCCAGACCACCCACATGAGGCCTACAACATGTGGATGCTGGATATGCTAGTCGGGTCTAGGCAGACTTATTCCGCAATTGGGACCAGCATTGTGTCATAGCCCGATTCGTATTTACGTACTTTGACCTCCCACATTAGGTTCAACATTAGTGGTTGCTGGATATGCCTGTCGGGTCCGTCACAAATGCAACCTAATCCCGTGTCATAAGTACAATTACAATCCCTAATTGTAATTACTAGTAATTCCATATTTAATTAAATTACCAATTAATTAATCCTTTCCTTTTATAGGTGTCAATACCTATTTTACCCAATAATTTGAATTGCATGTCCAAAAATGTTCATATTCAAATAATGCCATTTTAACCCTTTTTTACCCCTTTCCTTAACTAACGCCCTCACAAAATTGGCAACATGCCTAGGCTAGACAATAGCCTATTCATAAACGATATTAGGGAAAATAATGGGAATATAGCTAAAATGATCATCTTGGCATAATCATAAACTTGTATGATAATAAGGTGAACATACATACTAACATGGACATGAAATTGTCAACATAACAAGGTGGACATAAAACTGATGAACTATGATGTCACAATATCTGAAGTAGAAATTTAGATGTCCAATCGGTTTAGATCTAACATGATAACATAAGGTGATAAATTAGATCACATAAAATAGATCTAACATGTTAACATAATGTGACAATTTGGATCACATAAAATAGATCTAACATGTTAACATAAGGTGACAATTTAGATCACACAGAATAGATCTAACAGAATAACATAAGGTAACAATTTAGATCACATAAAATAGATCTAACATGTTAACATAAGGTGACAATTTAGATCACATAGAATAATTCTAACATGATAACATAAGGTGACAATTTAAATCACATAAGATAGATCTAACATGTTAACATAAGGTGACAATTTAGATCACATAGAATAGATCTAACATGATAGCATAAGGTGACAATTTAGATCAAATAAATAGATCTAACATGTTAGCATAAAGGGACAATTTAGATCACATAGAATAGATCTAACATGATAACATAAGGTGAAAATTTAGATCACATAAAATAAATCTACACACATCCACATCATAGCATATCATAAAAGTTACAAACCAAGATCCACAATAATAACATAGTAGAACAATTCACAATTGAATTGGATCTAGAGAAATAGATCTATCATAAGATCTAACAATAACATAGATTCATGGTTTACAACGTATCCAAATCACACTCTTTCATAATTCACTTTTATTTATCTAAACCTAAAAGCAACTAGAACTCACTATGATTGGATTGCTAAGATGATAGAAAAGGTGTCGAGTCTACGCTTGAATCTCAAAATTTGATATGCTTTATTTTATAGAAGAAGATGAGAGACCCTAGTTCAGTTCAGACTCCGACAGAATTTGGCCGACATGATTTCTAATGAAGAAATATGTGAAATAGCTATGTATTTATAGCTGCAGAACCCTCTGGAACCGACTGCCACACAAGCCCTAGGGTAAATCAAGTCGCGGGTCGCCTCCCACTTCGGAAAAGGCCCGAATACCAAAAAAAAACTATAGTGGGCGCACTTTACAGGTGCGCCAGTGTAAAAATACATGGGCGCACTTGTCAAGTACATTGAGAATTTCGGATTTTTCTGCCAAACTTCTATCGTCCATAACTTCTTCATACGTTATCCATATTACGCAAACCATGTGTCTATCTTGACCAGAATTTCGAGATGGACGCAAGGGCGCAGTCCATTTCCCTTAATTCTGAATATTAAATTAATTATTCTTTAATTTATTCATTTTAATGTTGTTAAAATTTCAGGGTGTTACATTCTCCCCAACTGAAAGGATTTCGTCCTAGAAATCTTCAGGTTGAAAAGAATGTATCCTACCAAACATCATCCATCTAATCATCCACCAAACACTGGCATCCATTGTCCTTAAAGATTTCTAATGCTCATATGAGTATATGCAAAGGTGTGTGTATATGCCCCAATACTAATGCGAAGATTAGGCGGTCCACTGATTCAGTTGATCTTCTTAATGCAATGTATGTTAGTGCCATGAATCCAATATGTATGCAAATAAGTCTATTATAACATATAAGCTCTACATGTGTGCACATTCATTCATCCAAATGCAACATCCATATGCTAGTTCACCCATTTCCATCCATAAAAGAAAAGAAAATGTACACACATCCATTTGCAGTATGAGAGTGATTGAGCCGATCTAGTGCCTAATGTGTGTGTATATGCATCCACAGGAAGCCACTAGCAAACACTTACATCCATCAAACATAACATGTCTCAAATACATGTTTACAATCATGGGATTTCCCACCTAAAGGTCGAAGATTCGTTCGATACGATATACTCAGATGATAGAAGCAAGCACGGATAAAAGATTTGGGAAGAGAAGTTAAGAACATTCCCATAAAAAGAAAAGGGTACAAAGTGCAAAAATCTTGTCTTCGGTCTCTCCAAGTTGCATTCTCTTGGTTGTCTCCCCATTGAACCTTTAGCAACTTGAGCTCTTTATTGCGTAGCTTCTTAACTTCTGATCCAAGAATATAGGAACAAACTCGCCTGACTTTTGCCTCCCGGTCCACTTCTAACTCTTCCAACATACTCGGCTCAACAACTTCGGTGGTGTCATGCAAGCACTTCCGCAGATGAGAAACATAGAAAACATCACGAACACCAGATAGATTTTCAGGAAGCTTTACTCTGTTGGCCATTTGGCCAATCCTCTCGGTTATGGGAAATGTTCCACAAACCTAGGTGCCAACTTCCCTACCGGTCTGAAGCGAACCACATTCCTCAGAGGTGACACTTTGATAAAAACCAAGTCTCCTACGTCAAATTCGAGGTCAGTCCTTCTCTTGTTCGCATAGGGTTTCTGCCTATCTTGAGCTGTCTTCATCCGCCATCGAAGTATGTCGATCTTTTCGGATGTTTCTCTAACCATATCTGGTCCAAGTAATAATCTTTCTGTAGATTCCCACTAACAAGTTGGTGATCTATAGGGTCGTCCGTACAATGCTTCGAAGGGTGCCATGCCGATGCTGGCCTGTTATTGTTGTTATAGGCAAACTCTACTAAAAATGCTCTTCCCAAGTCCCTCTGAAGTCTAGGATGCACAGCCTTAAAAGATCTTCTAGAATTCTACTCACCCTCTCCGTTTGCCCATCGGTCTGAGGACGATGAGCGGTGCTCAACGCAACTATGTACCTAATGCTTCTTGCAAGCTCCTCCAAAATTCGCTAGTAAAGATGGGGTCGCGGTCGCTCACAATACCGGAAGGAACTCCATAAAGACGAATTATCTCTCAGACATAAATTGCTGCTAACCTTGATGTCGTCCTCTTATTCTTAACTGGAATAAAGTGAGCGCTCTTAGCAAGTCTGTCTACCACAACCTAGATGCTGGTGTTGCCTTTCTTCGATCAAGGCAAACCATCTATGAAATCCATAGAGATGCTCTCCCACTTCCACTGAGGAACCTCCAAAGAATGAAGTAAACCACCGGGCTTCTTTTGCTCGGCTTTGACTTGCTGGCAAACTAAACATTAGGAAACAAATTCGGCCACTTCTTTCTACATCCCAGCCCAAAAGAAAACCCTCTTCATGTCCCTGTACATCTTACCACTGCCTGGATGAATGGTCATCTTAGAATGGTAGGATTCTTCTAGGACTTCCTTTATCAAGCTTCCAGTTTGAGGAACACAAAGCCTTCGATCTCATCGCAACCACCCATTTTCATCTATGGCATAACTGCTGAGGTGACAAGAAGTCTTCCCTCTTCTGAGCTTATCCATGATGTCTAGAATCTGTGGGTCACCTTGTTGCGAAGCTCCTATCTGGTCCATAAGAGTCGATCATATTTCCAAGGATGCGAACAAATCAGGCAAAATCTCGACGGAGGGTCTAAAATCAAAAGCTAATATGAACTCCAAGTTCTTTCATTCCACAAACAGAGGACTCAGGGCCACCCTCTACCTACTTAGTGCGTCAGCCACCACATTACCCTTGCCAGGGGTATAATAAATCTCAAAATCATAGGAAGCAAGAAACTCCATCCACCGTTGTTGCCTTAAATTGAGATCCTTCTACAAGAACAGATACTTGAGAGATTTATGATCGGCGTATAACTCGAACTTCTCTCCAAGTAAATAATGACGCCATGTCTTTAATGCTACACTATGGCAACTAGCTCTGGATCATGGGTGGGGTAGTTCTTTTCATGAACTCTCAGTTGTTTACCCCCATAACACACTACTTTCCCTTCTTGCATTAGAACTGCATCAAGCCCTGTACCGCAAGCATCAGTGTAAAAGGTAAACACTTTATTTCCGTCAAGTAAGGTCAAGACTAGGGCTATTGTCAGAGCCCTCTTCAGTCGTTGGAAAACAACGTCACAGTCTATATCCCATGAGAATGCCAAGTTCTTCTTCGTGAGTCTGGTGAGTGGGGCTGATATCTTTGTGAAGTCCTTAATGAACTTCCTATAGTAACCTGCTAACCCAAGAAAGCTTCTCACCTCGGTCGCATTTTTAGGAACCTACCAATCTTGCACTGCAACCACCTTCACGAGATCTACAACTATCCCTTCTTTGGAGACCACATGCCCTAAGAATCTCACCTCTTTCCTCCAAAAATGGCATTTGGAGAATTTTGCTTTAAGCTGATGGTCACGGAGAGTTTTCAAAACTACTCTCAAATGTTAGGCATCCTCTTCTTTACTTTTGAAGAAGATCAAAATATCATCAAAATATCTTCTTTACTGATGGAACCCCATGGCCAAGTCTAACTGAAAAAATACCGAGGCACCAACAAGCTGATTAAATAAATCATCAATCATCGGAAGCAGGTGCCTATTCTTCTCTGTGAGTTTATTCAGCTCTCTATAATCAACACACAAACGAAGCGAATCATCCGCCTTAGTTGCGAATACTACTAGAACACCCCATTTAGATATGCCTTGTCTGATAAACCCTTTCTCAAGTAGCTCCCCTACTTGCTTACTTAGCTCCCTTCTTTCCCTTAGAGCCATATGACGCACTGGTAATGCAACTGGCTTTGCACTGTCCACCAGATATATACGAAAATCGATCTCGTACCTCGGAGGTAATCCCCGTACCTCATCAAAACATCAGAATAATCTCGGACTACTGGAATAGATTGTAGATCGTCGATAGATGCATCAAAAGACTCTAGGAAACTAAGCATAACCGACACACGAAATCTCTAGGGTTCTCCCATGACAAGTAAGAAGCCTAATAACCCTCTTCTCACAATCCAGAATGGCACCATACTTGGTAAGCCAGTCCATTCCTAGAACCAACCCATAGCCCATAAACCCGAGTACATATGCGTCGCATTCAAACTCGACGCCTAACACAGATATTTTCAAACCCTGACAAATCATAAATAAATGAGTCGGACCACCAATGGGTTTTGAAACAACTACGGGATCTATTACCATAGTAGTAATTAAGTTTAGAGATTTAACTATAGAACTTGATATAAATGAATGTGTGGCACGAGAATCAAAAGGTGTTCTAACAAGATGATTGCAAAAAGAAATCAAACCTTCGATGGAAACTTTCCTACCTCTATCTGGTGCACTAGCCACGAGAGCATTCACTTTCCCTCCAGAGGTTCCTGTCCTTTGACCTTGCCCTTGCTTCCTTGGGCACTCCCTAGAATAGTGTCCAACCCTTCACAAACGAAGCAAGCATTCTTCCTTTTCCTGCAGTCCTGGGCCAAGTGACCCTCTCTCCCGCAACTATGGAACTTCCTCTTACACTTAGCCTTGTCATTCTTTCCGCCCTTTCTTGGATCATACCTTTTTATTTTGTGTTTTCTCAACCTTAACTTCTTCCTTTTCAGATTTATTTGAACTTGATCTATGTTCCCTTCCCAGGCAATCATTTTTCCCATCCTTAGGTTGTACTCCTTAGCCCTAACTTCCTTATTCTCCTTTCTACCATATTTGTGTAACAGGCTAACAAGTCTCTCGAAAGTTGCCTTCATCGCACGGAAATCCTTACGAAGCTCAAGAAAATTAGCCGTAGGTGATACTACTGCAGCTTCAGATGGAGGTTAGGCACTTCATTGCCCTTCGATATGTGCTGCATTTTAAATACCTATGGAATCATGCCGGAATGGGGACACCTTTCGGGAAGAATCGGTCTCTCGGACAAAAAGAGAAAAAAGGAATCAACTGGAGAATCGAGAGATACTTCCTGTGACGATCCCAAAACCCCGTGACATGGTGTTAAGGATAATCATTGGAATATAGCACATTAATTATCATTAGCAGATCACAGATAATAGTATAAACATGAAATAGAATAATTTACACACATATGACAGCGAAATCATATAGATATCACCACATCAGAGAGCATAGTGCAGGATACAACTTAGTGCATAATAATACATAATCAGTCACCATCGCCAGAGGCGGAATCATACATAAAGAGTACAAAAAATAAATATCAGTCTACATCGCCAGTGGCGGAATCATAATACATATACAATAATGACGGAAAGAGTCAAAGTCAGCACGTTGTAGTCAAGCCTCGCCATGAGCCAAAAGTGCACCAGATACCTGTAACTAGGCTGGCCGTGTGAAAATGAGGGCACCCGAGTTTGCAAGGTGAAACAAACTACGAGTCAGTCATGGGACTGGTATGAGAAATCTACTTAACTTATTAACAACAATAATAAGGCAAATCAAAGGACCCCGCCACTTACGAGGAACGGGTTTACTCCAATGAGTGCTAGTGCATGAAATAAGGTAAATGATTAAATCATCGCAATGCATTTAATAAAATGAAGCCATTATAAGACTCGGGTCCCATCACATAATGCAACGCAAGCCGGAGGATAGACTTTTACCTTATAATGGCCAAAAATGCTTCATACGAATAAAACAAAAGTGTTTGATATTATTACTAGTGCATATATGTTTCAAAAGCGATTTCAATCATAAATATCAATCCTAGACGGCATGGGTACCATATATCATGTCGCCATACTAGTAATACAATCACATCCGCATATTTCGTATTGGAAATTGGATTCCATCATGAGTCGAGACAAGGCGCAAGCTCCTCTTCGATTCGAGACACTCTAGAAAATGCCCCGGGACCGCACACAGCAATCCCTGGATCCTCCAAGGTCGGTCCTCTCTTACTTTTGAGGATTAGCAATTCCTGAACTCACGTTTCCCGGTCCTTACAGACCTATAATCGAGGCGCCTTGTATTCCAACAACCACACAGGTGAAAAGTAGATATAAATGTCAGGGCTGGTAGGTCACTGACACCACCATAGCTAGAAAGAAACACTGTGCACTCCTTGGGTCCTTCTCCCGTTTTTGACTCATACAGGGGTGTGAGGCTCGCGAATTCACATTGTACACAAAGCTACGTCACACAGACCATGCTTTGATCATCAACCACAAGACTTTGCTTTGCAACAGAAGCCTTGATCATATGCCACTCAGGCGTGCCACACAGGCAATCCACTCCATGCGACTGATTTCTATCAATACATAACCTCTGAGCTCGTACGTCTCAGAGAAGGGCGTTAAGCAAGAGAATAAATTCTCCTCCGCCAAACAAATATATATTTAACAAAGATCAATCAGCACAGAACAAAATCCAATGTCAGACACACAGTCCATTTACAAGTTCGTTCTGGGTTTGAACGAAACTGGAGGCACCAAATCCTCGCATATCCGCACAATCAACAATATGTCCGGACGGCTACTATCTCAGCTCCTTCAAGGTAGCTACTCCAATCACGAGCATCAGTAGCACCCGTCCATCCAATGTGAAGATCGTCGATCTTCTACCGTCTTCGACTCTTCGACTTTTCAACGTCGATCGATTATTTGAAATGAGAATGAACTCGGCCTTTTCAAATAACCCACATATATTTAGATTTTCAAATCAATTTATCACATGGTTAAACTATTCAACATTCACATTTCAGTTCTTTAGTATAATTTTCATGTTAAATACATTCAACCACCACATATCAAGCAAACACAGCAAAATTGGTTTATTTCCACTCTATATCGTCTATAGTATTTTATAACGATATATCGCCATTTTTATTTATTTAAAACGACCATATTTAATTAAACGACATTTCAGGTCGTGCCGAGGCACTGGCGCTGTTTTTCACTAATTTTTTTTTTACACATATCTGAAAATCTAATTGTTGGATATTCACAAATTTTATATCATTAGAAAGATCATTTCAAAACGAATCCAACGGTTTTAGATTCGTGAAAATCCGACGGTCAGATCTTCCACACTAGTCGTTTGAAGTTACGATTTCAAATTACAAACTACAGCGTCGTTATTCGATTTAATTTAATTATATATATATATATAATCGTTTCTGGCGCTGTTTTTCTTCAGATTTGAATTAAACATTCCAGACAATCCAACCATCGGATCTTTACAAAGTTGGTGCCGTCAGAAAGATATTTCCAAGGCGAACCCAACGGTTGCGGTTTCGGGAAAATCCAATGGTCAGATTTCCCACACTAGTCGTTTGAAATCACGATTTCAAAACTCGAACTGCACGGCCACGATTCGTTTTAATTTTATTTATATTTATATAAATATAGTTCATTCAAAAATTCTTATATCGTTTTCACTTCAAATATTTCACTAACGCCTTTAAATTTTGGAAAATTTCGCCATAACCTCCTTTGTACGAGATGGGCTGGGAAAATTCCTAAATAGCCACATGGGCGTCTCATCTCAAAAAGAAAAAGAAAAAGCCAAGTGGCTAGCCAACAGGCTCATAAAATCATCACCCAAACAAAACGGTAAACGTGTACCTATTTGTCGGGCACAAAATTTTATTCCTCTTCTCTAGCCTCTTTGCTATAACCTGTTCAATAAATATGCATGTACATATATGCAATTCTTATCACTTATCATTTTCCATTCAACTTCATATTTGTTTCAATTTGGTTTAAAAACACCATTCATTCTAATGTTGCATGCATAGGCAAAAATCATATCATTAGCTAATTAATGAATATTTCAACTCATGCATATTTATTTGAACAAGTGGTTATTTTTAACACTTCACATTTCAAAAATGATAATTTTGGCGAACTAAAATATATTTCAACACATGACTATTTCATTTAGTTCCTATGCATGTTAAAAATAATATTTCTTTCACAAATATTTATTTCAACGCTCGCATATCTTTAGCAAATCACATACATGATAAAAATGGTATTTTTATCATTTAAAATATTTATTCAACACATGAATGATTTTAACACTTCATAATTTCAACAAAAATATAATTTTTATTGTTCGATCTTTTTATTCAACACATGAACTTTTCCAATACACACACTTCTCAATACATGGATAATTTATATATGTTGTTCATATAAGAAAGATGAAATTTTTTTAGTGTTGAAACTATTTACATATAAGGCGAATATTTTACATAATTCATATATATTATAAAAATGGGATTTTTATTATTTAAACACTTTATTCATTCACACATGAATTTAATTTTTACGCATCACTTCTCCACACATGAGCATTTCCACACATGGATATTTTTCAACACATGGCTTTAATTTCATCGCATGAAAATAATTTCAACATATGAAAATAATTCTAACACATGAATATTATTCAAAATTTCAGCAGCATAACGGCAGGGTAGTTAAAACCGACACCGTCCCTAGTACGGCTACTTGCTCTACCTTAAAACCTCGCGGTTTTTGACAATGGGGATTCATGCATCTAATTCGCACGCAGGCGGCATGTTTTATTTTCATTTCCATAATTATTCCCAATTTATTTCAATCACCAATGGGTATTTTTCAACCACAACCAATCAACATCAACCACAAATAATTATTCAACCATTCGCATTTTTCATCCAATATTTCACACCAATTCACAAAAATAAATATCGTCCATGGTTTGTGGACGAGGGGAGTGTGTATATATATATATATATATTATTTCTATATTTCACTTGCATTTCAACACACATATCAATTATTCTATGCATGTATAATTCATACTTCGCTCATATAGCTTACAAACGCATGTACATGAGGTATACAACACGTGTGTAATTTATATTTCGCTTATATAATTTATACACGACATTTTCCATTCAAATTCATTTAATTTAGATTTCTCACTTTGGTTTTCGGAGTGCTAAAAATCGTAGATGGCTCAGAAAAATCCGCGGTCTCTTCTATGTGGTAGAGAGCCTCCTTACGGTCCCGATGTTTCCTGTTTCATCGAATTTCGTCAACACACCATAAAGATATGATTTTTCAAAGTTCATATGTAATAAAGGACTCACCTTTCACGATGGTTCAAAACTAGGGTTGCAGTTTTTGCGAGAACCGAGGCACGATACTAGGATCGGAAGGTACAGTGTGGAAGAGGGAGGAAAGGGAAGTTGATCGGTGATGGTTGGAGGCGGTTCAGTGGTCGGAGGAAGGCGCAGCGACGGTGGGAAGTCGGCGACTTTGGGTCGACGGTTCTCATCGGGGCGGCGACGATAGGGGTCAGGGGTTGGTCGGATTTGAAGAGGGGAGGGAGGCGCGTCGATTCGAGGTGGTGGCGGCGTCGGTAGGTGGCTGAGGCGATGGCGATTTGCCTGGGAAGCGGCGAAGTCGACAGTCGTCGAGAGTGATAAAGGGAAAAGGGTTTCCGATGTTTTTTATATTTTTAAAATAATGAAAGGAAAATTTTGATTGGCCAAGGGCTTTATTAAATTTTTAAATAGTGTTTCTCCACACGGACACCAATTCAAACCCAACGACTGTTGTCCCTAGCTAAAAACTCCATTCCGGACACAATGGGATATGTTTCGTAGGCCATTTCGACTGTTACAGTCAGTTATTCTTCAAATTAAAGTATAAAACCTTTTATATTCAATTTGAACGTACATTTCAATTTTCTAGGGCCACAAACTGATTCGAAAAATTCCAAAAAATAAATCTAGCTATGTTTTGACGCTACGGTCCCAACAAAACTAGTTTCATCGATTTCTGAGATCGTTTGAAAAATGGCCATTTTCTGGTCGATCCAATTTAACAGAAATTGACCAAACACATTTTCTTTTGCCACGCTCACATACTAGCTTCAAAAATTATGAAATTTGAAACCTAGCAATAGTTTGACATCCCGGACCCAACAAAAGTGGTTTCGTCGAATTCCGAGGTCGTTTACAAAATATCTATTTTCCAGGGCTATATATTCTATATAGCGACCTTTCTGAAAATTCATTTGGCCATAGCTTTTGATTCCCGCTATGAAACTTCGATTTTTCAGATTCGTTAGAAAGATAATCATTAACAAATTTAAATATTTTTGGTTTCACTAAAATCCGTTATATTTTCTACCCGGCACAGCTAGTCAAAGTTTGAATTCAAATTTTCAAACTGACACACTATTTCTACTTCACTATTTTATTGAAATATTCTATTTCAATTGTTCAAATTCCTTTGAAATAACCAATTTAAAATTTTTAAATTGGCTCGTATTTTCCGGGTTGTTACACTTCTTATGGCTCTGGGGAATATGTTTTTCAAAATAGAATTTTCTTTTTGAAAACGCTTTCTTTTAAAACCTTTTTGAAAAATAATTTTCAAAAACTTTTATCTAATCTGGTAACCTTCATCTCTAATACCAAGTGTGACACCCCATGTCACGACCTAGGGATTTTGCTATCCTGGATATCGGCATATAACACCATGTCGACTATTCAAGCATCGAAAACACCGGATAGTCCAAGAAAGAAATTAAAGGGTGAGAATAGATAAGATAGAACTTAGAATAGAAGAAGAAGAAGAACATACAACATCAGAGTAACATGAATCTCATAGCGGAACGAACAACATATAATAAATAACATATCTTTGAAATAAAATCAATATATATAAATATACACAGTAACATTATCAGAGTACAACACTTACAACACAGCGGAATAAACATTAGCTATATAATCCTGAAGCCTCGTGCTCCAAGCTTTCCAAGTATATCTGTAAAATCCTAACTACTTGACTGTCCATACAAATTGGGAACCCAAGAGTTTAGGGAAAACAAAACAAAATAAACTCTGGGTCAGTCATGAGACTGGTGTGAGTAAAACAATTTAAACAGTTTGAACAATAAACGATATCTCATAAGACCACACCGTATAATGGAACGGGTTTTTCCCTTATGAAAATCCAAAGCATTTGATTTAACATCAAAAATCCTTTTGAACGAAATGATAAACTTTATAACAAACTCATTGATATTATAATAGTGTCTATCAATCACAATTAAATAATCAACTAGCAGAACACTTTCATCTCACGTTCTACATATATAGTATACGATCAAAACCGCGAGCACTTATTGGATAATGGGTTTCCAACTATGACAAGGTATGGAACCACCTTTCAATAGTATACCTCTAAAGAGGAATACACTTGGTTCAACAAGAACATCTTGCAACCCGGCCACACATGATCGACCACTCATTTTGCTTGAGTGTATCGAATGTATATAACCAACAGTTGAAATCAGCAACCGTTTCCCGAATCGGACAGCATCGAAAATAGATTATGTAATGAAATGAATATCTCTAGGTAGGTGATAATACACCCTACTTGGCAGCGAACCACTTAGCCATGCTGCCTGCCCGATTTTTGTCATTTCCCGGTTGTGAGGCTAGAGGCCACGCTTATCTCTGACAGTTCACACAATTATTCACTTTGAATGTCACATCGTCATACTCGCCAAATCACAAATTGATTTCCCCAAAAATACAATGGGTATACAGCTAAGAGAAACAAATTCCTCCGCCACCAAACATACATACGTTTGAAGAGATCAACTTACGTGATCCATTACATATACTCTGTCATACATTCTTATATACAGGTTGTCTTGGGACTGGACAAACCGAAAGCACTATTCTGTAAACAGGACAACCCTTGTATAACTCCGTCTTCAATTATCTTCATCATATTTGATCGCAATGCTAACGCCAATACAGATTGGTTTTCAGGTCATGAATCTGATCTCGGTCTCTCCGTATTGACGACGGAAAAATGGTCAAAAATTTCGATATTCGGTGAGTTAACTATCAAAGAAAAACACGTGTGCAAACAATGATATTATTTCCAGATGGAAATTATATCGAATAATCATCATTGAAAATTTATCTCTTTAGTTTATTGATTTATCCATTTCCTTTTTCCATATACTCAACATTCCTTATTTTCTAAATTTAGAAAATATATGTTATTAATCATTGGAAAACATTTCCATCTCTTTTTCCCGTATAACTCTCATTTCAGTATTCTTTATCATCAAACATTTCATTTTCTATGATTAGAAGATATCTCTGATTATACTTGGAAAATGCTTAGAAACTCATTCATTGGATTTAAACAGATGTTTAAATAAAACATCGCTATACCAATTCAAATCATTACCTTCATTAACTATATTCACTTAACCGAACTTTACTATCGAACTTTAACCATTCCTTAGTTAAAAACGAAGTCAATCAAGTTGGGGTATAACTACCTCTCAGACCTTAACTAAACAAGATTTCTAACTTCGAAATAGTCAAAGTTCACCTTCTAAATCTTTAACAACTTCCTTACGTAACTCTCGGATTCTATTTACGAATCCACTTCTTTATTTAAAAACATTGGTTATAACGATAACGTTATAATCCCTACTTCTGAAATACCTAACTTCAAATATAACTTTTATTTATTTGTTTGGATAAATAAACAAGTAACAAATTTAATAACAAATAAATAAATCTTGATTAAAAACGGAAAGTGAATGGTACTTTCCCGAATTCGATATAGCTCTCTTTCGAGTAATCTCTATTCGATTAACTCCTTCAAATAACTAATATTCGATTAACTCCCTTCAAATAACTTATATTCGATTAATTCACTTCGAATAACTAATATTCGATTAGCTCACTTCGAATAAACTATATTCGATTAACTCACTTCGAATAACTAATATTCGATTAACTCACTTCGAATAACTTATATTCGGCTAACTCACTTCGAATAAACTATATTCGATTAACTCTCCTCGAATGACTAATATCCGATAACTCCTTTCGAATAAACTAATATTCGATAACTCCTTTCAAATAAACTAATATTCGATAACTCCTTTAGAGTAAACTATATTCGATTAACTCTAACTCTAATCAATTTACTCTAACTCTAATCGATTTTACTCTAATCGATTAACTCTAACTCTAATCGATTAACTCAAACTCGATTAACTCTTTTTGATTAACTCTATTCAATTAACTCTATTCAATTAACTCTATTCAATTAACTCTAATAAATTAACTCTATTCAATTGAATCTAATCAATTAACTCTATTCAATTAACTAAAATCAATTAACTCTATTCAATTAACTCTAACTGGTTAACTCTAATCAATTAACTCTATTTGTTTAACTCTAATCAATTAACTCTGACTGATTAACTCTAATCAATTAACTCTATTTGATTAACTCTAATCAATTAACTCTATTCAATTAACTCTAATCAATTAACTCTATTCAATTAACTCTAATCCATTAACTCTATTCAATTAACTCTAACTGGTTAACTCTAATCAATTAACTCATATCAATTTACTCTAACTGATTAACTCTAATCAATTAACTCTATTCAATTAACTCTATTCAATTAACTCTAACTGATTAACTCTAATCAATTAACTCTATTTGATTTACTCTAATTTGGTTAACTCCTTTTAATTAACACATTTGGTTAACTCTTTTTGGTTAACTCCTTTTGGTTAACACATTTTGGTTAACTCCTTTTTCAATTACTATTTCAAAATTAGTTTCCTTTATAAAATGTTGAGTTTACCTTCTACTTAACATATCGGTGTCAAAACCGATTTCTACTTCTCTATGTAAGTTCAGACTTAAATATTCAATTTATCCTATGATAAATTATTTTACTTAATTTATGAAAACATTACTTATAAATTAATCTTCTCCAATTATCTGCTAAAACAGATTTCTATTTAATACTTATTTTTCCAAATATTCTGTAATGATCCGTATTCTACGCATCGGGGGATCGTAGAATATTTATTTCTTTCCCACATGAAGTCGTATGGTCGTGTAACTTTGGGAAACATCTATTAGAGTCATTTCCCATGTTCATGATTTTTGTCGATTTTTAAATGACCATTTTGCCCTTAGTTGGTACTGTTTTGGCCAAAACTTTTGATTGGAAAGGAATTTTGACCTGAAACCACTTTCATTGGATTCGTTTGATGGTTTACCTTTCCGTAGAGTGGTCATAATAGCCAAACGGACTTACCGTTTGGGAGATATAGCTGAAATAAGGTTTGGAAGGTGAAAAACTGCTTAACCAGGCCAAATCAGGTGATTAGTGAGTAGGCCCTAACCCATTTTGGGATTAGGGTTATGGGGAGGCTGAAATGAGATAGAGGATCATTCCATTTCAGTTTTCTAGCCTCCACTTATCACCAAGGAATCCTAAAAATGGCCTCCAACCTCTAAATCACCTCCAAATCACCTTTTGGTCAAGGATTTGGCTTAGCAACCCCTAATCAAGGAAGATCTACACCAAAGCAACATTGGAGCTGCTGTTTAGCATCGGGATTCGCATTAAATCAGAGATTTATTTCAGATCCAAGTTTTGTTTGTGGCTAAAGTGAGTGGTTTGCATTGTTTTGCACTGATTTAAACGTGATAAAATTCTGGAAAAATGTTTATAAAATTCGGAATGATGTTTTAGACCTCTGATATGAATTTGGGTTAATTTGGTTAAGTTTTGCTAATCCTATCATTAGTTTCACCTAAACATGCTTAAAGGGAAATATGGGATTTTGGGGTATGTTTGATCCATTTTAACCTATTATATTGATGTTTTGATGTTTGTGGTTGACTATATATGTTTCTATGACTGTATGGTATGCTTTGTGACTGATTGGAATAGTTGGAATGCTCGAAAACGCCGTCGAGGGGCGTAAACAACTCGCTGGACAAGGTGCAGGAATTCGGATCGGATAGGGGATTGAGGGTCGATCGGATCGCCCTATGGGATCGTGGGACATCACCACGAGTCAAGTCATCTCCTCCGAGCCGAACCATCTACGCAAGGTCCACGAGTCTCAACCGTTAACTACTACCCGATCCGATCCACTCGTGCTTCGTATCACGATCCGACTAGAGGAAAGCAGCATCCACGATCCGATGCACTACGAGACGCCGATCCGAACCGGGGGAGCCACGAGCTGGAGGAGCGCGATCCGACCCGTATGGGGTATTCCGATCCGAACTGAGGAGAGGAGCACGATCTGAAGCAAAGAGAAAGAGGACCGCGATGATGATCCGAACCGTGGTGTGCTGAAGAGCAGATCTGATCCAAATGGGGTGTGGAAGGTCGAACTGAACCAATGAAGACTGATAACCCGAGATGCAAAGGTAGTCCAAATGAAGGGTATTGACTCAGGATCCAGATAGGAAACAATGAGTGGACTTCATGAGTTGGACTTTGCTGTGGGACGTGTGCTAAGGAGTTGTCGACGTTCACAACTTCGATTCACCACTAAGAATTGGATGATGGGCTACTTATCAGTGCAGTAGGGTCATTATGACCTGAGGGGCAAGGTGATGGTAGCAAGACTACGTTATCAGTGCAGTAGGGTCATTATGACCTGAGGGGCAAGGTGATGCATAGTAAGACTATGAGCCAGCGCAGATAGGGTGAACAACTCCATGGGGCAAGTGGACATAGTAAGGATTGGTAAGGCTATGAGCCAGCGCAGAAGAAGTGAATAACTCCATGGGGGCAAGTGGACATAGCGAGGAATTAGTGGCTACGTTATCAGTGCAGTGAAGCCATTTATGACTTCATGGGGCAGAGTGATCGTAGCAAGGTATGTTGGGTGATCGAAGTGGTGAATATCGTATGCTTTACGCACTGAGTGAGAGATGTGAGGATGGATGCCATGTTTGATTGTTTGCCATCATTATGACATGCACACCTCCCCCCCCCCCCCTCCGTATCTTTACACTGTTTGATATGATACCTTAGAGTGTTGTACAGTATGTAGTGCTAACTCTTTGGTTGCAGGTCCAGGTTCAGGTATGTTTTAGTCTACCTGTTATTGTTCACTTTAGATGCTTATCGCTCATACCAGGCTTTATGTCTGACCCAGAGTTTTATTCTCCTCTTATTACTCTTGGTGCTCACACGAGCAGACTAGAGACAGGTTAGCTGGTGATGCGCGAGTAGCTGATTCGGAGGTGGCCAGGAGGCTTCCATGTATGATATATATACACATTCTCCCTGTGTCGTTGGTGGTCACTACTTGGGCATTAGTAGTGCACCTCCTTTATCTTACTTTTGCTTTGAGACTGTTTGAAAGTTGTAATAAGCTGTATTTTGGATTTCCGCTGCTATGATGTTTAGTTCTGGTTTTCAGCTTATGCACTGTCTCTCCTGTTTTATGTCAAGTATGTTATTATTATATTTTATTCTATGCACTGTGAGACATTCTACAGGTTCTTTGTATGTTCAATTTCCTTCTTCCTTTTTCCTTCTGACGACCCGTTCCGTGCTAACTGGACATGTGTACAGCGCACTTTTGGAGTAAATGTCGGTTGGTGCGGGGCGGGCCATCACACTTGGTATCAAAGCTCTAGGTTGCGTAGTTAACCTAGGGAAAGGCACTAGGGAGAGTTAGTACGTATATGAGAGCGCGTATTTGTAATTATTTTGGTTTTCAAAAGCTATGTATATATATACTATTAGTAGTATAAGAATGAAGTCGCACTGCACTAGCACCACTATGGGGTCGTTAATCGTTTCCCTTTTTCAGATTGACGATGAGCCGAGACACGAGGGGTGCTGGTAGAGTAACCAACCCAGGGAATGCCGCTGACATGAGGGCGATGTTTACTAACCTCATGAGAGACATGCTTAGAGAAGTGCAAGGGGCAGTTCCCAATCCCGGAGTTGGTGTTGGCCCAGTAGTTAAGGCGCCTAGGGTCGATTTCGCCAAGTTGTGTAAGGATTACACTAATCTTGGTGGGAAACCATTCCACGTGACGGAGTCGGCCACAGATGTTCAAGATTGGATTGATAGCTGCGATCGTATCTTTGATGACTTGGGTCTTGAGGATGCGACGAAGAGAAGGCTAGCATCTCGTCAGCTGCAAGGTCGAGCGATGAATTGGTGGAATGCCATTAGAACAGCTACTCTAGAGGACCAGGTTACTTAGGATCAGTTCAAGGCTCGCTTTAGCAAGAAGTTCATTCCAGCTGCCCAGAAGTCAGTGCTGTTCAAGAGGTTCTTGGAACTCAAGCAGAACGGAAGGGCAGTTTCTGATTATATTGCTGAGTTCGACACTTTGTCGAAGTATGGACTGTCTCTCATTGATACTCCTGAGAAGAAGAATGAGAAGTTCATTACTGGTTTGGATGGATACTTGGGGGAAGGGCTTATCAACCACATCGATGAGACTTTTGAATCGATCGTGGGGAAAGCTTTGAGATCAGAGAGTCTTTACCCTAAGTCAAAGACTGAGGCTGCATCTGCAGAAGGGCCAAAGCCGCAAGCAGGCGGTGGAGGCAAGAATAACTCTCAGAATAAGAAGAAGCAGGACCAATCTAAAGGTGGCCAGAAAAAGAGCAAGAAGGATGTTGAGTGCTTCAGCTGTGGTAAGAAGGGCCATTATGCTAAAGATTGTCGGGCCAAGCCAGCGGATAAGAAGTGCTTCAACTGTGGTCAAGTGGGACATTTTATGGATAAGTGTCCGCAACCTCTTAAGGAGAAGCAGATTGTGAAAGCATATGCTATTGATGTTGTTCCTACTTCGTCAAATGCCCCAACTGCGGCGGAGAAAGGAAAGAATGTTGTTATTCAAGGTATGCTTTCTATTTATGATGTACCAGTTCGAGTTTTGTTTGATACTGGGGCTTCCCGTTCCTTCATAACTAGTGACCTGGTAGAAAGGTTTGGACTGGAACCCGAGATAGTCGATAGACCATTGGTTGTAACGAACCCGATTGGTGGTTCGACTAGCCTTAGTATGATTTGCAGGAATTTTGTCTTATCGAGTCATGGATGTATGTTTGTATGTGATTGCTTTGTTTTGTGCTTTACTGGGTATGGCATTATATTGGGAGTCGATTGGCTCCAAAGATACGGGGTGGTGGTAGACTGCGAGGGCTTTTTGGTGAAAGTGAGGGCGGATGATGGGCGGAGGGTAGTGTATGGTAGTCTACCCAGTGATGGGGTTATGGCTAGTTTTGTAAATTCCCTCGACTTCCCGTAGGATGAGTTGTCAGATGTGCCCGTGGTTGACCAGTATCCGGATGTCTTCGAGGAGGTGACCGGGCTTCCATCACACCAGGAGATTGAGTTTCGTATTGATTTAGTGAAAGATGCCAGACCTATAGTGATGCCACTTCGTCGTATGGCACCAAGGGAGCAGCGAGAGCTCGGGGTGCAAGTCAGCAATCTTTTGAAGAAGGGATTGATTAGAAGGAGTGTCTCCGAGTGGGGAGCACCAGTTGAGTTTGCCACTAAGGCAGATGGTTCCCTTCGTTTGTGTGTGGACTATCGCGAGTTGAATAAGGTAACGAGGAAGAATAAGTATCCTCTACCACGGATAGATGATTTGTTTGATCAACTGGAAGGAGCAAGAGTGTTCTCCCAGTTGGACCTCGCGACAGGATTTCATCAGCTTAGAGTAGCAGATGAGAGTGTTCCGAAAACGGCATTTAGGACGCCGTCTGGATTTTATGAGTGGTTGGTCATGCCATTTGGGTTGACCAATGCACCAGCCCACTTTGTGGATCTTATGAATCGAGTATTCAGAGATCAGTTGAATAAGTTTGTTCTTGTGTTCGTGGATGATATCCTTGTTTACTCAAGGACAGAGGAGGAACACAAGGGACACTAGAGGATAGTGATGGAGGTGTTGAGGAAACACCAATTGAAAGCGAAATTCTCTAAGTGTCATTTTTGGAGAAGGGATGTGAGATTCTTGGGTCATGTTGTTTCAGAGAGTGGTATTGCCGTGGACCCTGCGAAGGTGGCTACGGTACAGGATTAGCCTACGCCCAAGAATGTAACAGATGTAAGAAGTTTCTTGGGATTAGCTGGATATTATCGTAAGTTTATCCAGGACTTCTCCAAGATAGCAGCACCGTTGACTCAGTTGACTAAGAAGAATTAGTACTTCGTCTGGGACGAAGTGTGTGAGGATGCCTTCAAGAGTCTAAAAGAGAAGTTGACGCGTGCGCCTGTGTTAGTCATTCCTAAAGGGAATGAAGAGATGACGGTATACACGGATGCTTGTGGTACCGGACTGGGTGTTGTATTGATGCAAGGAGGTAGGGTTGTAGCTTATGCTAGTCGACAGCTAAAGCCGCATGAGAAGAAGTATCCTACCCATGATTTGGAATTGGCAGCGATTGTATTTACGCTGAAGATGTGGAGACACTATCTCTTGGGAGAAAGATTTGAGTTGTTTACCGATCTTAAATCGTTAAAGTATCTTTTCTCCCAGAAGGATCTGAATCTCCGTCAGCAAAGATGGTTAGAGTTCTTGGCTTCGTATGATTTTGATATCACATACACACCTGGGAAAGGTAATGCGGTAGCCGATGCCTTGAGTAGGAGGGGCTATGTTTCTTGAATGGAAGCAACTGAAGTATATCGCGGGGTTTGATTTCAGACCAAGGTGCGAATTGGATCCAGTCATGTAGCTAGTTTGGCGATCAGACCCACTTTGATAGAGCGGATTGGTTCCAGCCAGAGGGACGATCCCAATCTATTGGAAATCATCTCCAAGTTAGAGATGAACATCGACGGTGAGGAGATGAATGTATATGGGCTTGATCGAGATGGATGGCTTCGGAAGAATGGAAGACTAGTTGTGCCCAACGTGAATGGTTTGAGAGATGAAGTGCTTTGAGAATGTCATCACTCAAAACTAACCATACACCCCAGTGGTAATAAGATGTATCGAGACATGAAACAGACTTACTACTGGGAAGGGATGAAAAGAGACGTTGGGAAGTTTATATCCAAATGCATGAATTGCCAGCTAGTTAAAGCCGAGCAAAAGAAGCCTAGTGGTTTGTTGCAACCATTAGAAATTCCCGAATGGAAATGGGAGCAAGTCTCGATGGATTTCATCGATGGTTTACCAAGGACTAGATCGGGATATGATAGCATTTGTGTAATTGTGGATCGATTGACTAAAAGTGCAAGATTTATACCAGTCAAATCGACCAGGACGGCAGCCAAGTTGGCAGGATTGTATATGAAGTGGGTAGTGAGATTTCACGGAGTACCCAAAAGCATTGTGAGTGACCGAGACCCGTTGTTCACTAGTGGGTTTTGGAAGAGCTTACAAGAGGCTCTAGGGTCAGGATTACATCTCAGTACTGCATATCATCCTCAGACCGACGGTCAGACGGAGAGGGTGAATCGTATATTGGAAGATCTCTTGAGAGCTTGTGTATTGGATTTTGGTGGATCATTGGATGACCATTTGCATCTAGTAGAGTTTGCATATAATAATAGCTACCAATCCAGTATCGGTATGGCTCCATATGAAGCTTTGTACGAAAGACCGTGCAACTCACTATCATGTTGGATAGAGACTGGCGAGAAGTTTGTGCTTGGAACAGATGTGGTGAGAGAAACTTCAGATAAGATTAAGATCATTCAGCAACGAATGAAAGCTGCCCAAGACAGGCAGAAGAGTTATGCTGATAAGAGGAGAAGAGACTTGAAATTCTCCGTTGGTGACTTGGTGTTTGTCAAGATCTCTCCATTGAAGAGCGTGATACGATTTGGCAGGAGAGGCAAGTTGGCACCAAGATTTGTTGGCCCATTCCCTGTTCTTGAATTAGTCGGGAATTTGGCATATAGAGTTGGCTTACCAGAGAAAATGGCGGGAGTTCATAATGTATTTCATGTTTCCCAACTAAGGAAGTTCGTTCACGACTCTGATATGACTATTTCACCTGATCAGTTAGAGGACTTCGAAGTAGAACCCGAGGCGGTTGGGAACCGCAAGCCGATTCGTATTGTGGGGCACGATACGAAGCAACTTCGAAGGAAGTCGGTGAAGCTAGTCAAGGTCCAGTGGGGGCGTGGACGAGAATGATTGTACTTGGGAGACAGAGGAGAGCATTAGGAAGGCATATCCAGAACTCTTTGCCTGGTAAGATTTACTTTGCAATTTAGTTTTCCGCATGCTAGGGTAGACTTGTTTAGGTTGTTTGCATGTTTGATTGTTGTTTTATGATTGATAGGCATGCGGGACCTTTGTGTGTGTTTGGATTAGGGAATTTCGGGGGCGAAATTTCTTAAGGGGGGGAGAGTGTAATGACCTGTATTCTACGCATCAGGGGATCAAAGAATATTTATTTATTTCCCACATGAAGTCGCATGGTCGTGTAACTTTGGGAAACATCTATTAGAGTCATTTCCCATGTTCATGATTTTTGTCGATTTTTAAATGACCATTTTGCCCTTAGTTGGTACTGTTTTGGCCATAACTTTTGAGTGGAAAGGAATTTTGACCTGAAACCACTTTCATTGGATTCGGTTGATGGTTTACCCTTCCGTAGAGTGGTCATAATAGCCAAACGGACTTACCGTTTGGGAGATACGGCTGAAATAAGGTTTGGAAGGTGAAAAACTACTTAACCGGGCCAAATCGAGTGATTAGTGAGTAGGCCCATAACCCATTTCGGGATTAGGGTTATGGGGAGGCTAAAATGAGATAGGGGATCATTCCATTTCAATTTTCTAGCCTCTACTTATCACCAAGGAACCCTAAAAATGGCCTCCAACCTCTAAATCACCTGCAAATCACCTTTTGGTCAAGGATTTGGCTTAGCAACCCCTAATCAAGGAAGATCTACAACAAAGCAACATTGGAGCTGCTGTTTAGCATCGGGATTCGCATTAAATCAGAGATTTATTTCAGATCTAAGTTTTGTTTGTGGCTAAAGTGAGTGGTTTGCATAGTTTTGCACTAATTATGGCTAATTAGGGATGATTAGTGTTAATTAGGGAATTTAAACGTGATAAAATTCTGGAAAAATGTTTATAAAATTCGGAATGATGTTTTAGACCTCTGATATGAATTTGGGTTAATTTGTTTAAGTTTTGCTAATCTTATCATTAGTCTCACCTAAACATGCTCAAAGGGAAATATGGGATTTTGGGGTATGTTTGATCCATTTTAACCTATTATATTGATGTTTTGATGTTTGTGGTTGACTATATATGTTTCTATGACTGTATGGTATGCTTTGTGACTGATTAGAATAGTTGGAATGGTCGAAAACGCCGTCGAGGGGCGTAAACAACTCGCTGGACAAGGTGCAGGAATTCGGATCGGATAGGGGATTGAGGGTCGATCGGATCGCTCTATGGGATCGTGGGACATCACCACTAGTCAAGTCATCTCCTCTGAGCCGAACCATCTGTGCAAGGTCCACGAGTCTCAATCGTTAACTACTACCCGATCCGATCCACTCGTGCTTCGTATCACGATCCGACTAGAGGAAAGCAGCATCCACGATCCGATGCACTACGAGACGCCGATCCGAACCGGGGGAGCCACGAGCTGGAGGAGCGCGATCCGACCCGTATGGGGTATTCCGATCCGAACTGAGGAGAGGAGCACGATCTGAAGCAAAGAGAAAGAGGACCGCGATGACGATCCGAACCGTGGCGTGCTGAAGAGCAGATCTGATCCGAATGGGGTGTGGAAGGCCGAACCGAACCGATGAAGACTGATAACCCGAGATGCAAAGGTAGTACAAATGAAGGGTATTGACTCAGGATCCAAATAGGAACCAATGAGTGGACTTCATGAGTTGGACTTTGATGCGGGACGTGTGCTAAGGAGTTGTCGACGTTCATAACTTCGATTCACCACTAAGAATTGGATGATGGGCTACTTATCAGTGCAGTAGGGTCATTATGACCTGAGGGGCAAGGTGATGGTAGCAAGACTACGTTATCAGTGCAGTAGGATCATAATGACCTGAGGGGCAAGGTGATGCGTAGTAAGACTATGAGCCAGTGCAGATGGGGTGAACAACTCCATGGGGCAAGTGGACATAGTAAGGATTGGTAAGGCTATGAGCCAGCGCAGAAGGAGTGAATAACTCCATGGGGGCAAGTGGACATAGCGAGGAACTAGTGGCTACGTTATCAGTGCAGTGAAGCCATTTATGACTTCATGGGGCAGAGTGATCGTAGCAAGGTATGTTGGGTGATCGAAGTGGTGAATATCGTATGCTTTACGCACTGAGTGAGAGATGTGAGGATGGATGCCATGTTTGATTGTTTGCCATCATTATGACACGCACACCTCCCCCACCTCCGGATCTTTACACTGTTTGATATGATACCTTAGAGTGTTGTACAGTATGTAGTGCTAACTCTTTGGTTGCAGGTCCAGGTTCAGGTATGTTTTAGTCTACCTGTTATTGTTCACTTTATATGCTTATCACTCATACCAGGCTTTATGTCTGAGCCAGAGTTTTGTGTCTCCTCTTATTACTCTGGGTGCTCACACGAGCAGACTAGAGACAGGTTAGCTGGTGATGCGCGAGTAGCTGATTCGGAGGCGGCCAGGAGGCTTCCACGTATGATATATATATACACATTCTCCCTGTGTCGTTGGTGGTCACTACTTGGGCATTAGTAGTGTACCTCCTTTATCTTACTTTTGATTTGAGATAGTTTGAAAGTTGTAATAAGCTGTATTTTGGATTTCCGCTGCTATGATGTTTAGTTCTGGTTTTCAGCTTATGCACTGTCTCTCCTGTTTTATGTCAAGTATGTTATTATTATATTTTATTCTATGCGCTGTGAGACATTCTACAGTTTCTTTGTATGTTCAATTTTCTTCTTCCTTTTTCCTTCTGACGACCCATTTCGTGCTAACTGGACATGTGTACAGCGCAATTTTGGAGTAAATGTCGGTTGGTGCCGGGCGGGCCGTCACATATTCCCTTTTAAAATTCTATTTACTTTCTAAATAAATATTCCTTTTATACTTATATTTATTTAACAAATAAATATCTCCTTTTGAATTATATTTATTTAACAAATAAATACCTCCTTTTGAATTCTATTTATAAATGTTCTAAAATATTTCGCTTTTCTATTTGTTTCACAAATATTTTTCTTTTCAAAACCCTTTTGATTTTATAACTATTTGTCTTACAAATATTTTCCTTTATATTTCTTTTACAAATAATTTCCTTTATATTTTCTATATAAAGTCCATTGATTTTAAATAAATAATTTATTTTCAAAATACACTTTGAAAATCCCCTTTTCTATATCCCAGTATTCCTTACGGTATTTAAAATACCAAAATAACAATGATCGATATCATTCAACACACGTAATCAACACAGATTATATATCACATCATATATTACAATATATGAAAAACAGTAAAATAAATGTTGAGGAATCCAGTTGGATTCCTGTGACAACAAGGAATTTCGCTCGATCCTAATCAGTCGCTAAACCGATCTAGACCTTTCGAAACGCCTAATTGTTTTGAGAACACGACAAATCAGAACGCAAACAGAAGAACATTTCATTGTTTATTACAACAATTCCATTAGAATACAAGAATATACAGAGTATAAATGAATAAATTACATTCGATAAATATCAGAGATTACAATAAATTACATAGCAGCGGAAAAACAATATAAAACACAACTGAAAATAATGCACGGATACAGAGCTTTCCGAACATCGTTCCAGCTATAAATCAGGATCCTGTGAATATAAATCTGCAAAACCAAAACTACTTGCTGCCCGTGTGGAAAATAGGGGCACCCAGAGTTTAGGTTAAAACAATAAACTCCAGGTCAGTCATGGGACTGGTGTGAGAACTAAAATAGTTATTAATCTTTGCTTTTAAAGTTAGGTAAATCAAGGGACCACGCCGTATAACACGGAACGAGTTTCCTCCCAAGAATACCAGTGCAGAAAACAAACAGCGCAATGCTTAATAAAGAACAATGAAGCTGTTATAAGACCCAGGTCCCATCACACAATGCAACGCAAGCCGGAGGATAGGGTTTTCCCTTATAATAGCCAAATATGCTTGATACGTGAAATTTCATCTTATATTATTACTATAAATGAAGAAAACAACTTCAAATATAAATGTATCAATCATAGACGGCATGGGTACCATATATAATGTCGCCAATACTAGGCTCTACAATTAAAACCGCAAAATGTCATATTTGGGAATTGGATTTCCATCATGGTGGCTCCTAATTCGAAAGATCGATCGTGTAGTGCCATCTACAACGGCTTACGTATCAGCTAGAGAAAACACCGTAATGCACATCCGCACTTTTGGGAAATCGAGTATCACTGCGGCTTACGTCTCGGCGAGAGAAAACACCGCTTACCCTGTCCCTCTGAGCACTAAGCTCAATCTCGGTCGACCGAATCCACGACACCACTAAGGTGCCCATCCTCTAAAATGCATACTGATCAAACCATCAGTTTACCACCATACCAGGGTGTGAGGCTCGCGAATCAACGCTATACACAAAGCCGTGCTATATCAAAGCTGCGCTTTGATCATCATCCACCAAACTTTGCTTTTCAACAAAAGTCTGGATCACTGCATCTCAGCATACCACACTATCAATACATATCGTACCACTGATTTCTGCAAATATATAACCTCTGAGCTCGTATGTCTCAGAGAAGGGCGTTAAGCAAGAGAATAAATTCTCCGCCGCCAAACAGATATATATTTAGCAGAGATCAACGAATACAATATAAAGGGATACAAGAGCCTCTTGCGGATCAATGTCAGTACTCATCTCCGCATCATTTCCTAAAATGGTGATCTCATTATTACTTATTCTAGAGAAACCCCCCATCAAGGCTACCGTTAACCATTGGTCGTTGAGACGTATTCTCAAAAGACCTATATCTACTGCTGTGGCAGGGAGATAGTGCATCAAGTTATTCGCAAGGGCCAACTTGATCCTCTTCCCCAGGGATCCCAGATGATGGAACCCTAGGAGAGACGCCGACTCCAACAATCGTCCATGTACGATCCATACTAGATCTGACCAACTTCCCATCCTACCTCCTCTACGTTCTTGACAGCCCATCTTTTTGTCTCGGTAGAGTCTTTCAGTGGCATGTTTCGGTCCTCTTCACACACCATCCATTTACAAGTCCGTTCTAGGTCCGAACGAAACTGGAGGCACTTTCCTCGCATATCCGTTGACCTCCAAGCACGTCCGGACGGCTACTACTTTAGCCCCCTTCAAGGTAGCTACTCCCATCGTGAGCATCAGTAGCACCCATCCATTCGATGTGAAGATCGTCGGTCTTGCACCGTCTTCAATCTCTTCGACTCGTCGTCGAATCAGTTATTCAGAATGGGTTATACCCGGACTTTCTGAATAGCTCACGTATCTTAATCAACAAGTGATATAAAAAACAATATACGCCTCATTCCAATTCAGAATATTCTTAGGGAAAGGTTCCCATTAATTTTATCAAGGATAAATTCTTTTAAATTTATTCTTTAATCTTCCTTTGGATGTCATTTCAAACCATATCATGGTTTTCCAAACTAGTCGGGATTAGCGAACCACACCGAAGTAATTATTTATTTTATTTCTCAATCCCAACCTATTCATCCCATGGAGCAAAACTGTTATTACCCCATAACTAACACCACGGTTTATCGGTAAATTTAATTACCATTTCACGTTCAAATCTAATTAAAGATTTAACTATCGCTAGAAGTAAAACTGGAGATACTCCCCTTTCGATCATTTCCCAATTTTGATAATTTAAATTATCAATTCCTATTTCAAACTAATTAAAGATTCATTAAAACTCCTTTTACTGGGTTAAAGAACTAATGTCATTTAAAACACAGTCCACGATAAACCCAAATCACATTCTATTTAAATTCCAATTAAATGTATTAGAAATTCTGGTTATTTAAAACCCATTTCAAATTCAATTTATTTATTTCAAAAATAAATTGATTTTAATTCTAGTTCAAAACTAGTTCATTTCGATAAAAATCTATTTTTATCTTTTCAAATATGGAGTTTTTCATCCTAGTTTTTCCCAAATCATTTATTTTGATTTTACACAAATTATAGATATTTTTAATTATTTTATCAAGGCCCGTACAGTCGATTTCCACCTGCGGCCATCGAACTGCACTTACAACGACCTTTTCCAAATTTGATTTGGACATAATTCCAAATCCAACCGTTAGATTTCAAATTTCTAATATTCATTGGAAAGCTCTTTTCGATACGAACCCAATGGTTCCAGTTTCAGGAGAATCCGACGGTCGGATCTCCCGTAATGTCCGTTCGAAGTTAATGGTCGAAATTCGCGAACTGTCGCGGCGCAGCGCGTTCTATTCAGGCCATTATATTATATATATTATATATAATATATACTTCATCGATTTTTATTTAAAACGAATTTTATAAATCTTTTTAAATTCGTTATCAAAACGATTTCAACTTCATTTCAGATTCAAATCAAAATTGAATTTTTCCCAATATAAATTCGTTTTAAATTCATTTCAAATAGATTTCAATTCAAATTCGATTCTATTCAATTCCAATTCGAATTCATTTTATATTCAATTCAATTCGAATTCACTTTATATTCAATTCAATTCGAATTCACTTTATATTCAATTCAATTCGAATTCACTTTATATTCAATTCAATTCGAATTCACTTTATATTCAATTCAATTTGAATTCACTTTATATTCTATTCAATTTGAATTCGTTTTATATTCAATTCAAATCGAATTCAATTCAATTCAATTTGATTCTATTCTATTCGAATCAATTTGATTCTATTCTATTCGAATCAATTTGATTCTATTCTATTCGAATTCAAATTTCAATTCTATTCTATTCGATTCAATTTGATTCTATTCTATTCGAATCAATTTGATTCTATTCTATTAGAATTCAAATTGATTCTATTCTATTCGAATTCAAATTTCAATTCTATTCTATATTTTTACATCTCTTTCTAAACAGTCATTTTAAAAACGAATACAATCGATATCAATATCGTTCGCGTCAAAATAGCGCATCTCCAATCAACACGGCTTTATATTTTTCAATAACTTCGTTATTCTACTCAACAAATGAATATTTATCCTATTCAACACATGAATCTATATTTCTTCCACCACCTGACTAATCTCAACAAATGAGTACCGTCAACACGTTAATCTTTATTTTATAATATTCTTTATTTTCCCAATTGGAATGAGGCCCGATCAATCACCATATAATGTTAATTATATGGATTCCATACACCACATGTATATAATAGCAATGATAAACAATCAACCATCATCCAAGGTGCACCACACAACTGCATAAGCATCAAATATAAATAATTAACGCTTACACAGCCTGTCGACCAATCGATCGACATACAATTAAATAATTGGGATTAGTGTACGCCAAATTTCATCCCAACACCCGTGTGGGGTTTCAAATCAACCAAACACAGATTTTATTTGTGCAGTTGGGCGATGTGTAAAATTTATCGTCCCAATCAATATCAATCAAATATGTGTATATAAACAAATCGTTCGATTGATTTATAAATATTCATTTCATTTTATATACACGTTAAAAATGATATTTGTAACTATAGAATATTTATTTTCTATACAAATATTTTATTTCACTCTATGAATATTTTATTTCATTCCACAACACACATTCAATTTTTCACATCAACATACAATCAAACAAACAAGCCGTCCATGGTCTGTGGACGACGAGTGTCGAGTGCTGCTAAGCACCGTCTGCATCCTAGTATATATTTTAACTAGAAATTTAAAATAAAAGTGAGGAGTTCTCACCGACTAGCTAAACCAAACGCCACGACTCTTCTTATGTGGGAAATCTTCGCCGTGCTTTCAAGGAGATCTGTTTCACGCGGTATATGTTAAAAATTATATGTTTAACAACGCTACTACCTATATAAAGATTATATTTTTATTCTAGTGCTATTTTTAAAACAAAAATCATATTTTTACATCAACAAGAAATCTCATTTTTCTATTGATGTATATATTATCAAAATCTTATTTTTATTTAATCAAATGTCAAATCTTTTTAACTATAATCATATGAATAAAAAACATATTTTTATTCCATGTTTATATTATTATTATTTTTTAAAACCATGTTAATTTTATCTAAAATAACAATGCAATTTTAGTTTTAAAAACAAAGTAAATTCGGTTTTAAAAACAAGGTAAATTCAGTTCTTAAACAAGGTAAATTCATATTTTCAAACAAGGTAAATTCATATTTTCAAACAAGGTAAATTCATATTTTCAAACAAAGCAAATTTTAAACTGATTCTTTTTTTTAAACCATGAATTTATATAAAAAAGCAAAGGGAGGGCTCACTGTTTTTCCATCATTTAAGCCAGTATCACGTTCGAACTGAGCTCTGTCCTAGGGCTTCGATCTGCGCGCAAATCAAGGCGGGAGACGACGATCAGCTGGTACCACCTTGAGCGCCTCCACACGAGCTTCCAGCGGCCACCCTCTCGGATGAACTTGATGGCTTGGTGGTGCTTGATATTGGGTGCGAACGGCGGCGCGTGGAGCTGAAAAATCGCACTCCAGACTTGATGAAATCCGATCATCTTGCTGTGGAATTGAAGAGTACAAAGAGCACTTTGATTTTTGTTTAAAATCTATATTGTAATTCGGTTAGAATTGGGGAGGATTGAGGGATGAATCTCGGATAATTTCCGTTGTTAGAAGTGTAGAGGGAGGTGGCATTTATTTAGGGTTGACCACGAATGAGATATTAGGTAGGGTTTGACCGCCCCCTTATTTATATATTATTTAATTAATTCCCACAAAGTAACTTTTATTTTAAACCTCGAAACGAGACCCACCGCCTATCGTCTCTAGCTAATTACCCCTATTCCGAACACAATGGGATACGTATCGTAGGCTGATTTGATCGTTTCGATCAGTTTTCGTCAAAATCAACATATAACTCTATAAATTGAATTTGAACGCGCATTTCAATTTACCGGGGTCACATACTAACTCTATAAATCTCAAAAAAATATTTTCTAGCTTCGTATTGACGATACGGTCCTAACAAAACTAGTTTCGTCGAATTCTGAGACCGTTTGAAAAATGGCCATTTTCCAGTCGATTAAAATCAACTGAAACTGGTCAAACGCGTTTTCCCTTGCCACGCTCACATATTGATTCAGAAAATTACTAAATTTGAAACCTAGCAATAATTTGACACTGCGGACTCAACAAAAGTGGTTTCGTTGAAATCCGAGGTCGTTTGCAAAATGGCTATTTTTAAGAGCCTGAATTCCATAGCGACTATTCAGAATTTTCAACTGGACATATCTTTTGATTCCTTCTATGAAATTTCAATTTGTCGGATTCATTGGAAAGATATTATCAATTAGATTCAAATATTTTCGGTTTCGTTAAAATCTGGTTTATTTTGCACCCGGTACATTCAATTGAAGTTTGAAATCGAATTATCGAACTACCGCGCCATTTTCAATTCCTTTTGTATATAAAAATAATTATTTATATTATAACAACGATCTATATAAATATATATGTCCGAATTCTATTCAAAATAAATTTCTTGTCGATATTATTTGAAATAATATATTTTAAATATAGAAAATTCACTAAAATTGCCAAAATAAAAATTTCAAACTGGCTCGCATTTTCCGGGTTGTTACAATCTCCCCCACTTAAAACTTTTCGTCCCCGAAAAGGAACAAAGTCGAAAGTGGTTTGATTAATCAACTCTACGTTCGATCCGGCTTCCATTCTCCAACTTTTCAGTTTCTGAGAATTTTCAAATTCTTCAAAAATTTGGCTAACACCCGGAATTTTCGAAAAATTTCGCCATAACCTCCTTTGTACGGGGAGAGGTTTGGAAATTTATTGGGCCGTATTAGGTACCCAATAAATCCTAATAAGCATACACATATTTATAGTGATATATTCTGGTGTTTACAAGGGAGCATGTATTGATAATAACTCCAGAGAATAAATTCTCGTCACCCTGTCAAAGCCTGAGGGAGTGCGTATTTTAAATGCTCCAGAGGATAAATCCTCGTCACCTCGTCCCGTGTGGGAAATAAATAGTCCATGTGCCGTATCTAATAACTAGAGAGACGTGATTATTGCCAACTCTAGACCCGTGTGGGGTTTTTATTAATCTGGCAATTTTATCGTTACAATTTAAATAGTCCATATCAGTCATCAGTTCTGCCTATAAAATATAGTCATCGCCATACAAGCCTCTCACTTGTATGGTAAATCTTCCACCTCATCACACAAGCTCCAAATGCTTATGTGGTATATGATGAAGTATGCCTATCTTCCAGAAGTATGCCATGTAATGTAGTTCAAAATTAATTGTTGCTATCCTATGGCGATGTTTATTATTTCACACAGAATAACCAGCACTTCGCATCCAATGGCATTCACAGGAGTTGATATAATAATATTTCGCATCCAACTCATTAAGGTTTACCTATTTGTTGGGCGCACAAATAAAACCTTTACTCAACAGCTATCCAATTTCCTGTTCAAACATATATATAATGCACAAGTATATATTTCTAACTATTTTCTTATCAGTTCAATGTGTGATTTAATTGAATAAATTTGTTCTGGTTTTTTTATTGATGATATTCTAATCTTCTCTAAATCAAAGGCCGAAAAGGAACATAACAATGGAAGCCGAAAAGGAATGAAGCCGCAAGTTGTTTAACAAATCAACTCAACTTCCATTATTTCGACTATGGCTTAAGTTCTTCAACTTTTCAGTTTCTAAGAACTTTTCAAATTTTTCAAAAATTTGGCTAACACCCTAAATTTTCGAAAAAATTCTCCATAACTTCCCCTGCACTGGGAGCACCGGGAAAATCTCGAAATTGCCATATAGGCCTTCTGATCTCAAAAAGAAAAAGAAAAAGCCAAGCGGCTAGCCAGTGGGCTCATAAAATCATCATCATCCAAACAAAATAGTAAATTATAGTAAACATGTACCTATTTGTTGGGCAAACAATTTTATTTCTCTGCTCTAGCCTCCTTGCTATGACCTATTCAATGTAAGTACATGTATATGCAAGCAAATGCGACTAATTTTCGATACACTCGCTATTTGGTTCAATTAGGCTAAATGGTTCAAAATTATCAAACAAATAAACAAACAACACAACCATCAATCAATTAGTGAATTAGAATTTCAAATTCATAATTTTGATATACAGAAAATCATGTTTTTGATGCCAAATCACAACAATAAATCTATATAGTTTTGGTTCTCACACCAGTCTAATGGAAATATATAGATATCACACCTTCGTCACTCGAAAATAAATACTGGTGATGGCGCGCCATTATCAGAATCATGTCCGGGCGACTAGAGTGTGATTCTATATCTATCCAGTATATTAAAACTTCGAATATACGTCCATGACGCGTATACGCGAAATCTTTATATATTGGATTGTCCAAATTCAAAATAAATAAATATTCAAATACGTATAAAACGATTTAAATTTTCAAAACAAAGTTTGTTTTATTTGAAAAATATACTCTTCACACTCGTTCTAGGATACTACTGATCCCATCTCTAACGAGTCATTCTAATTGGATATTACTAATCCAATATCTGATGAATTCTTTCGTATGGTTCTAATGTGTCTTGTTCTCGAGCTCTTCTCGAGCTCTGTAAACCAAAGCTCTGATACCAACTGTGACAACAAAGAATTTCGCTCGATCCTAATCAGTCGCTAAACCGATCTAGATCTTTCGAAACGCCTAATTGTTTTGAGAACACGACAAATCAGAACACAAACAGAAGAACATTTCATTGTTTATTACAACAATTCCATTAGAATACAAGAAAATACAGAGTATAAATGAATAAATTACATTCGATAAATATCAGAGATTACAATAAATTACATAGCAGCGGAAAAACAATATAAAACACAACTGAAAATAATGCACGGATACAGAGCTTTCCGAACATCGTTCCAGCTGTAAATCAGGATCCTGTGAATATAAATCTGCAAAACCAAAACTACTAGCTGCCCATGTGGAAAATAGGGGCACCCAGAGTTTAGGTTAAAACAATAAACTCCAGGTCAGTCATGGGACAGGTGTGAGAACTAAAATAGTTATTAATCTTTGCTTTTAAAGTTAGGTAAATCAAGGGACCACGCCGTATAACACGGAACGGGTTTCCTCCCAAGAATACCAGTGCAGAAAACAAACAGCGCAATGCTAAATAAAGAACAATGAAGCTATTATAAGACCCAGGTCCCATCACACAATGCAACGCAAGCCAGAGGATAGGGTTTTCCCTTATAATAGCCAAATATGCTTGATACGTGAAATTTCATCTTATATTATTACTATAAATGAAGAAAACAACTTCAAATATAAATGTATCAATCATAGACGGCACGGGTACCATTTATAATGTCGCCAATACTAGGCTCTACAATTAAAACTGCAAAATGTCATATTTGGGAATTGGATTTCCATCATGGTGGCTCCTGATTCGAAAGATCGATCGCGTAGTGCCATCTACAACGGCTTACGTCTCAGCTAGAGAAAACACCGTAATGCACATCTGCACTTTTGGGAAATCGAGTATCACTGCGGCTTACGTCTCGGTGAGAGAAAACACCGCTTACCCTATCCCTCTGAGCACTAAGCTCAATCTCGGTCGACCGAATCCATGACACCACTAAGGTGCCCATCCTCTAAAAAGCATACTGATCAAACCATCAGTTTACCACCATATCGGGGTGTGAGGCTCGCGAATCAACGCTATACACAAAGCTGTGCTATATCAAAGCTGCGCTTTGATCATCATCCACCAAACTTTGCTTTTCAACAAAAGTCTGGATCACTGCATCTCAGCATGCCACACTATCAATCGATATCGTACCACTGATTTCTGCCAATATATAACCTCTGAGCTTGTATGTCTCAGAGAAGGGCGTTAAGCAAGAGAATAAATTCTCGCCGCCAAATAGATATATATTTAGCAGAGATCAACGAATACAATATAAAGGAATACAATGTCAGACACACCATCCATTTACAAGTCCGTTCTAGGTCTGAACGAAACCGGAGGCACTTTCCTCGCATATCCGTCGACCTCCAAGCACGTCCGGACGGCTACTACTTTAGCCCCTTCAAGGTAGCTACTCCCATCGTGAGCATCAGTAGCACCCATCCATTCGATGTGAAGATCGTCGGTCTTGTACCGTCTTCAATCTCTTCGACTCGTCGTCGAATCAGTTATTCAGAATGGGTTATACCCGGACTTTCTGAATAGCTCACGTATCTTAATCAACAAGTGCTATAAAACACAATATACACCTCATTCCAATTCAGAATATTCTTAGGGAAAGGTTCCCATTAATTTTATCAAAGATAAATTCTTTTAAATTTATTCTTTAATCTTCCTTTTGACGTCATTTCAAACCATATCATGGTTTTCCAAACTAGTCGGGATTGGAGAACCACACCGAAGTAATTATTTATTTATTTTATTTCCCAATCCCAACCTATTCATCCCACGGAGCAAAACTGTTATTACCCCATAACTAACACCACGGTTTATCGGTAAATTTAATTACCATTTCATGTTCAAATCTAATTAAAGATTTAACTATCGCTAGGAGTAAAACTGGAGATACTCCCCTTTCGATCATTTCCCAATTTTGATAATTTAAATTATCAATTCCTATTTCAATCTAATTAAAGATTCATTAAAACTTCTTTTACTGGGTTAAAGAACTAATGTCATTTAAAACACAGTCCACGATAAACCCAAATCACATTCTATTTCAATTCCAATTAAATGTATTAGAAATTCTGGTTATTTAAAACCCATTTCAAATTCAATTTATTTATTTCAAAAATAAATTAATTTTAATTCTAGTTCAAAACTAGTTCATTTCGATAAAAATCTATTTTTATCTTTTCAAATATGGAGTTTTTCATCCCAGTTTTTCCCAAATCATTTATTTTGATTTTACACAAATTATAGATATTTTTAATTATTTTATCAAGGCCCGTACAGTCGATTTCCACCTACGGCCATCGAACTGCACTTACAGCGACCTTTTCCAAATTTGATTTGGACATAATTCCAAATCCAACCGTTAGATTTCAAATTTCTAATATTCATTGGAAAGCTCTTTTCGATACGAAACCAACGGTTCCGGTTTCAGGAGAATCCGACGGTCGGATCTCCCGTAATGTCCGTTCGAAGTTAATGGTCGAAATTCGCGAACTGTCGCGGCGCGTTCTATTCAGGCCATTATATTATATATATATATATATATATATTATATATAATATATACTTCATCGATTTCTATTTAAAACGAATTTTATAAATTGTTTTAAATTCGTTTTCAAAACGATTTCAACTTCATTTCAGATTCAAATCAAAATTGAATTTTTCCCAATATAAATTCGTTTTAAATTCATTTCAAATTGATTTCAATTCAAATTCGATTCTATTCAATTCCAATTCCAATTCATTTTATATTCAATTCAATTCGAATTCACTTTATATTCAATTCGAATTCACTTTATATTCAATTCAATTCGAATTCACTTTATATTCTATTCAATTTGAATTCGTTTTATATTCAATTCAAATCGAATTCAATTCGATTCAATTTTATTCTATTCTATTCGATTCAATTTGATTCTATTCTATTCGAATCAATTTGATTCTATTCTATTCGAATTCAAATTTCAATTCTATTCTATTCGATTCAATTTGATTCTACTCTATTCTAATCAATTTGATTCTATTCTATTAGAATTCAAATTGATTCTATTCTATTCGAATTCAAATTTCAATTCTATTATATATTTTTACATCTCTTTCTAAACAGTCATTTTAAAAACGAATATAATCGATATCAATATCGTTCGCGTCAAAATAGCGCATCTCTAATCAACACGGCTTTATATTTTTCAATAACTTCGTTATTCTATTCAAAAAATGAATATTTATCATATTCAACACATGAATCTATATTTCTTCCACCACCTGACTAATCTCAACAAATGAGTACCGTCAACACGTTAATCTTTATTCTATAATATTCTTTATTTTCCCAATTGGAATGAGGCCCAATCAATCACCATATAATGTTAATTATATGGATTCCATACACCATGTATATAATAGCAATGATAAACAATCAACCATCATCCAAGGTGCACCACACAACTGCATAAGCATCAAATATAAATAATTAACGCTTACATAGCCTGTCGACCAATCGATCGACATACAATTAAATAATTGGGATTAGTGTACGCCAAATTTCATCCCAACACCCGTGTGGGGTTTCAAATCAACCAAACACAGATTTTATTTGTGCAGTTGGGCAATGTGTAAAATTTATCGTCCCAATCAATATCAGTCAAATATGTGTATATAAACAAATCGTTCGATTGATTTATAAATATTCATTTCATTTTATATACACGTTAAAAATGATATTTGTAACTATAGAATATTTATTTTCTATACAAATATTTTATTTCACTCTATGAATATTTTATTTCATTCCACAACACACATTCAATTTTTCACATCAACATACAATCAAACAAACAAGCCGTCCATGGTCTGTGGACGACGGGTGTCGAGTGCTGCTAAGCACCGTCTGCATCCTAGTATATATTTTAACTAGAAATTTAAAATAAAAGTGAGGAGTTCTCACCGACTAGCTAAACCAAATGCCACGACTCTTCTTATGTGGGAAATCCTCGCCGTGCTTTCAAGGAGATCTGTTTCACGCGGTATATGTTAAAAGTTATATTTTTAACAACGCTACTACCTATATAAAGATTATATTTTTATTCTAGTGCTATTTTTAAAACAAAAATCATATTTTTACATCAACAAGAAATCTCATTTTTCTATTGATGTATATATTATCAAAATCATATTTTTATTTAATCAAATGTCAAATCTTTTTAACTATAATCATATGAATAAAAAACATATTTTTATTCCATGTTTATATTATTATTATTTTTTAAACCATGTTAATTTTATCTAAAATAACAATGCAATTTTAGTTTTAAAAACAAAGTAAATTCGGTTTTAAAAACAAGGTAAATTCAGTTCTTAAAAAAGGTAAATTCATATTTTCAAACAAAGCAAATTTTAAAATGATTCTTTTTTTTAAAACATGAATTTATATAAAAAAGCAAAGGGAGGGCTCACTGTTTTTCCATCATTTAAGCCAGTATCACGTTCAAACTGAGCTCTGTCCTAGGGCTTCGATCTGCGCGCAAATCAAGGCGGGAGACGACGATCAGCTGGTACCACCTTGAGCGCCTCCACACGAGCTTCCAGCGGCCACCCTCTCGGATGAACTCGATGGCTTGGTGGTGCTTGATATTGGGTGCGAACGGCGGCGCGTGGAGCTGAAAAATCGCACTCCAGACTTGATGAAATCCGATCATCTTGCTGTGGAATTGAAGAGTACAAAGAGCGCTTTGATTTTTGTTTAAAATCTATATTGTAATTCGGTTAGAATTGGGGAGGATTGAGGGATGAATCTCGGATAATTTCCGTTGTTAGAAGTGAAGAGGGAGGCGGCATTTATTTAAGGTTGACCATGAATGAGATATTAGGTAGGGTTTGACCGCCCCCTTATTTATATATTATTTAATTAATTCCCACAAAGTAACTTTTATTTTAAACCTCGAAACGAGATCCACCGCCTATCGTCCCTAGCTAATTACCCTTATTCCGAACACAATGGAATACGTATCGTAGGCTGATTTGATCATTTCGATCAGTTTTCGTCAAAATCAACATATAACTCTATATATTGAATTTGGACGCGCATTTCAATTTACCGGGGGTCACATACTAACTCTATAAATCTCCGAAAAATATTTTCTAGCTTCGTATTGACGATACGGTCCTAACAAAACTAGTTTCATTGAATTCTGAGACCGTTTGAAAAATGGCCATTTTCCGGTCGATTAAAATCAACTGAAACTGGTCAAACGTGTTTTCCTTTGCCACGCTCACATATTGATTCAGAAAATTATGAAATTTGAAACCTAGCAATAATTTGACACTGCGGATCTAACAAAAGTGGTTTCGTTGAAATCCGAGGTTGTTTGCAAAATGGCTATTTTTAAGAGCCTGAATTCCATAGCGACTATTCAGAATTTTCAATTGGACATATCTTTCGATTCCTGCTATGAAATTTCAATTTGTCAGATTTGTTGGAAAGATATTATCAATTTGATTCAAATATTTTTGGTTTCATTAAATTCCGGATTATTTTGCACCCGGTACATTCAATTGAAGTTTGAAATCGAATTATCGAACTACCGCGCCATTTTCAATTCCTTTTATATATAAAAATAATTATTTATATTCTAACGATGATCTATATAAATATATACGTTCGAATTCTATTCAAAATAAATTTCTCGTCGATATTATTTAAAATAATCTATTTTAAATATAGAAAATTCGCTAAAATTGCCAAAATAAAAATTTCAAACTGGCTCGCATTTTTCGGGTTGTTACAATTCCTCCGACCTGTTTCCCTGCACCACAGATGTTAAACAATATAATTAACATCGATTTCATTTCAATATGAAGTATTCTACTCAACAGAATTAATTTTTGATTAACAATTTATATATATCATTATCTACAATTTCAACCAATACATAAGCAATTCAACCAAACAGTTAACACACAGCAACCAACAGATAATTATCAGCTCTAAAAATATGTTATAAAACTATAATTGTTCAGAGTTGGTTAGTTTTACTCACATTGGACTATCATTGTTAAATAACGATAATTGTCGATTGATTCAGACGGACAATTTATTTTGCAATAAATTGTAATGAGCTTCGATTCACTCCCAGTCAGTTCCATTGTGTAGTGTCCGTCCACATGATCCCAATGGATCTGAAAGTGTGTAATTCTGACAACGTGGGAGAAAGATATTGAATTTACAAGTTCGACGCATATTTAAATATCTTACTACATAATTAACCCTTCATTAACTAAATAAATTACTATTTAATTAGCCTAAGCCCATTTTTAACCCTTAACCCGCCTGCTCATCCCCTTTCTCTCACGAATACAACGCTGATCCCCTACAAACGCAACATACATGATCCCTTCCTCTCCCCGTATCTCCATCCACAAATTCACGATTTAAACTCAAACTAAATCCATTAGTTTGCTCACCGCCCTCTCTATTATCTGATACTACTTTCAACATACTCGAACACCCCCAGTAAAACGCGTACAATAGTAGCTCGCCGTGCCCCAGAGATTTCGCATGACATTTTTACACCATGATTCCCACCAAAATTTCACGCAAGGTGCTAAAACCGATTTCGAGTTCGAGTACACACACATGTCCACACATTGTCGCCGAAATCAAGCCCAGTACTAAATCCTAGGCTCGCTGTATCTAAACGGCCGAACAACAATGGGTTTCGAATGCAATGTAACCTAACTGAAAATGGAGAGTGGCAACTCAGGAATTCGAATATATTTGGTTTATGATTTATGAGATTTTATTGGATTTTATTTGGAATTGATGAGGATGGAAATTTTTACTGAAGAAAGAAATATTGGCGGCGCGATTTTCTTTAATCATAGAATGAGGAATTAAGTTTAGAAAGGGTTATGGTGAGGGTATTTATAAAAAGAGATATTATTTTTATTTTAAGCAATCGCTGTTTGTATTCGTCCTCTAAAATTCCTGTGATCACATACGATACCCAAAAATCACGATACTGGACGTGCACCTTCAGTTCGACATTACGGACCCAATGAAACTAGTTTCGTCGAATTTTGACTCCGTTTGCTCACACAGCGTATTTTTAACCGTTAGAATACTGACTGTTTTTCACATTCAAAATCCGTATGGCCACATACTGACTCTAAAAATTACGGAAATTGAAATCTAGCAATAATTTAATATTTTGGATCCAACAAAATTGGTTTCGTCGAAAACAGAGGTCGTTTGCAAAACTGGCTATTTTTAAAGCTCTAAATAACCCATTTAAATATATAAATATATTCAAAAACTATTAAATTAAATATAAATAAATATATATTATCGTATATATACTCACATAGAATGTCGTATAGCTTCAATTGGATTTATAACTCGATATTCAAATCCCGGTTGAATCGATATTCAATTTATATTGGAAAAATCCTTATATAATATAAATAAATCGCTATAATTTATAAAGGAATTCCATAGCGACTTTTCGAAAATTAATTTGGACATAAATCAAAATCTACACAATGAAATCCCGAATTTTCTCTTCCATTAGAAAGATATACTTCACCAGCTCCGAACGTTTCTTGTTTCACAGAAATCCGATTTAAAACGGATTATGTATATTCAATTGAATTTCGTATCGCCAAATTACGAACTGTCGCGCCATTACGGCCTCGATTACAATTATATTATAATTCTATGTTCAAACTTCGTTTAAATAATATATTCGTTATTCAAATTCAATTCCAGACTGAAATATATATATTGAATTGCCCAATTCACACAATATTGTGAATTCTACTATTCCCGACTATTTCAGAAATTAAATATATTATTTAATTATTATATTAATTAAATATACAAAATTATTTAATTAAACGACCATTAAATTACCAAACCATTATTTTAAATAATTAAATAAAATTAAATATACCGTATAAAAATATGGGACATTACATTCTTCCCCCTTGAAATAATTTCGTCCTCGAAATTGCTAAGGTAGAAAACAAACTCCATTGATTGGGTAAAAATTATTTATTCACTTCTTAACTTCAGTTTCAACTGAACCAATTTAATTTCAATTAAATATTAAATAATTCTTATCAATGAAAATTTTCAGAAATCTTGAAAATTTTCTAACACCCGAAATTTTCGAAAATTTTTGCCAGCACCTCCTTTGTACTGGTCAATAGTTCAAACTCTAACTCACCTCTCTAGGCCTTCTTTAACCCAAAAGAAAATCAAATAGCCAAGCGACTTGCCAATTCGGCTCATCAAAATCTTAAACCCATATATAATATAAACTGGTACCTTTTTATCAGGCATATCATTATATCCTTCCATCTGTTACAAATTCTGCCTATACCAATGTCATCCCAATCAATTTTCCAGTCAATTCAATCTCAACACAATCATTCGCTTATCCAATCAAATTCTAATCTGTTTTTATCTATAAATCCAACCATTCGCTTATACCTAAGTCGAATTTCATTTCAACTCGAGTTTCATTTCGATTCCAAACTCTTAACTCGATTATCTAATTGCATTTCAAATTCAAATCCCACAAATCCAATTTGTCTCGATATCATTCTAATCCAAATCAATTTCAATGACCACTTAACTGGCTTTACTTTAATTCCAATTTGCTTTTACAAATTTTGATTTAATTTGTTTTTAATTCAAAACAAATCTTTCCCTGGGAATTTTTAAACCATTTACCATATCAAAAATCAAATATTCCCTTTCGGAATCAAAGCAATTTGTTTTCTCAAAACATTTCCAAAAACAAAATTTTTGGTTGTAATCCGTCACTTAGAAACTCGAAAATCACACCATGATGCAGCGCAGTCAACATCCGAATTATTTTCCAACGACCAAAGTGAGTTCAATACTATATCACTTTCAAAACCATTCTAAACGCTTCCATTTTGAAATTCATTTCAAAATACTATTCCAATGCTTGTAAAACGATTTAAAATCTCCCAGGATTTTAAAATTCTCATATATTTAATTCAAATCCATTTACAAACATTTTCCAACTTTTCGAGGGTTGAGTTTCGATTATGATTTAAATTCAGATTTAATTCATTTCGTAACACTTATGCAAAATTTTGATTGGTTATTTACATAACTGTTTCAATTATAATCTTATATGATTATAATCATAACCAGTATATCCAATATATTATAATAATTCCAATATAAATCCCATATATCAAAATATAATTTGGGTAAAATTATTTCATTTACCCTCTTTTCAAAATATATCGTGTCGACCCATCGTATTCGAGTGTTTAGAAACTCCTACTGATACAATGGATCAAACTGATCGATCAAAACCCATAAACAACTCAACCAATAAATCTCCGCAATATAAAACCACTTCATATCAAGTAACAAATAGGTTCACTCATATATATACACTCAAACTCAATCTAGGGTATTACTAACCCCATCTCTACTGAATCATGCCACAGAGCCAAGGTAATTACTTAACCTTAAGCTCTTATACCGCTGTAACAACCGGGAGATTTTCCGGATAATATGAAAGAAATTAGAGGGTGAGAATAGATAAGATAGAACTTAGAATAGAAGAAGAAGAAGAACATACAACATCAGAGTAACACGAATCCCACATCCGAACGAAAAACATATAATAGATAACATATCTTTGAAATAAAATCAATATATGTATACAGTAACATTATCAGAGTAAAACACTTACAACACAGCGGAACAAGCAATAGCTATATAATCATGAAGCCTCCTACTCCAAGCTTTCCAAGTATATCTATAAAATCCTGACTACTTGACTGTCTGTACAAAATTGGGCGCCCAAGAGTTTAGGGAAAGCAAAAAAAAAAAACTCTGGGTCAGTCATGGGACTGGTGTGAGTAAAACAATTTAAACAATTTGAACGTTAAATGATATCTCATGAGACCACGTCGTATAACGGAACTGGTTTTTCCCTTATGAAAATCCAAAGCATTTGATTTAACATCAAAAATCCTTTTGAACGAAATGATAAACTTTAATCAAACTCTTTGATATTATAATAGTGTCTATCAATCACAACTAAATAATCAACTAGCAGAACGCTTTCATATCACATTCTACATATATAGTATACAATCAAAACCGCGAGCACTTATTGGATAACGGGTTTCCAACTATGACAAGGTATGGAACCACCTTCTGATAGTGTACCTCTAGAGAGGAATACACTGGGTTCAACGAGAACATCTTGCAACCCGGCCACACATGACCGACCACTCATTTCGCTTGAGTGCATCGAATGTATATCACCAACGGTTGGGATCAGCAACCATTTCCCGAATGGAACAGCATCGACAATAGATTATGTAATGAAATGAATATCTCTAGATAGGTGATAATACACCCAACTTGGCAGCCAACCACTTAGCCATGCTGCCTGCCCGATTTTTGTCATTTCCCAGTTGTGAGGCTAGAGGCCACGCTTATCTCTGACAGATCACACAGTTATTCACTTTGAATGTCACATCGTCATACCCGCCAAATCACAGATTGATTTACCCAAAATACAATGGGCATACAGCTAAGAGAAACGAATTCCTTGGCTACCAAACGTACATACTTTTGAAAAGATCAACTTACGTGATCCATTACATATACTTTGTCAGACATTCTTCCATACAGGTTGTCCTGGGACTGGAACAACCGAAGGCACTATTCTGTAAACAGGATAGCCCTTGCATAACTCCGTCTTCAATTATCTTCATCATATTTGATCGCAACGCTAACGCCCATACAGAGTGGTTTTCAGGTCATGAATATGATCCCGGTCTCTCCGTATTGACGATGGAAAAATGCTCAAAAACTTCGATTGTCGGTGAGTTAACTATCAAAGAAAACCACGTGTGCAAACAATGATATTATTTCCAGATGGAAATTATATCGATCAATCATCATTGAACATTTTTCTCTTTAGTTTATCGATTTATTCATTTCCTGTTTCCATATATTCAACATTCCTTATTTTCTAAATTTAGAAAATATATGTTATTAATCAATGGAAAACATTTCCATATCTTTTTCCCGTATCACTGTCATCCCAGTATTCTTTATCATCAAACATTTCATTTTCTATGATTAGAAAATATCTCTGATTATATTTGGAAAATGTTTCCAAACTCATTCATTGGATTTAAACAGATGTTTAAATAAAACATCGCTATGCCAATTCAAATCATTACCTTCATTAACTATATTCACTTAACCGAACTTTACTATCGAACTTTAACCATTCCTTAGTTAAAAACGAAGTCAATCAAGTTGGGGTATAACTACCTCTCATATCTTAACTAAACAAGATTTCTAACTTCGAAATAGTCAAAGTTCACCTTCTAAATCTTTAACAACTTCCTTATGTAACTCTTGGATTCTATTTACGAATCCACTTCTTTATTGAAAAACATTGGTTATAACGATAACGTTATAATCCCTACTTCTGAAATACCTAACTTCAAATATAACTTTCATTTATTTATTTGGATAAATAAACAAGTAACAAATTTAATAACAAATAAATAAATCTTGATTAAAAACGGAAAGTGAATAGTACTTTCCCGAATTCGATATAACTCTCTTTCGAGTAATCTATATTCGATTAACTCCTTTAAATAACTAATATTCGATTAACTCCCTTCGAATAACTTATATTCGATTAACTCACTTCGAATAACTAATATTTGATTAGTTCACTTCGAATAAACTATATTCGATTAACTCACTTCGAATAACTACTATTCGATTAACTCACTTCGAATAACTAATATTCGGTTAACTCACTTCGAATAAACTATATTCAATTAACTCTCCTCGAATGACTAATATCCGATAACTCCTTTCGAATAAACTAATATTCGATAACTCCTTTCGAATAAACTAATATTCGATAACTCCTTTCGAATAAACTAATATTCGATAACTCCTTCCGAATAAACTATATTCGATTAACTCTAGCTCTAATCAATTTACTCTAACTCTAATCGATTTTCTCTAACTGTAATCGATTAACTCTAACTCTAATCGATTATCTCTAATTCGATTAACTCTATTGGATTAACTCTATTCAATTAACTCAATTCAATTAAGTCTAATCAATTAACTCTATTCAATTAACTCTAATCAATTAACTCTATTCAATTGAATCTAATTAATTAACTCTAATCAATTAACTCTAATCGATTAACTCTAATCAATTAACTCTGTTCAATTAACTCTAACTGATTAACTCTAATCAATTAACTCTGTTCAATTAACTCTAACTGATTAACTCTAATTAATTAACTCTATTTGATTAGCTCAAATCAATGAACTCTAATCAATTAACTCTAATCAATTAACTCTAACTGATTAACTCTAATCAATTAACTCTAATTGATTAACTCTAATCAATTAACTCTATTTGATTAACTCTAATCAATTAACTCTATTCAATTAACTCTAATCAATTAACTCTATTCAATTAACTCTAACTGATTAACTCTAATCAATTAACTCATATCAATTAACTCTAACTGATTAACTCTAATCTTTAACTCTATTCAATTAACTCTAGTCAATTAACTCTATTCAATTAACTCTAACTGATTAACTCTAATCAATTAACTTTATTTGATTAACTCTAATTTGGTTAACTCCTTTTAATTAACACATTTGGTTAACTCTTTTTGGTTAACTCCTTTTGGTTAACACATTTTGATTAACTCCTTTTTCAATTCCTATTTCAAAATCAGTTTCCTTTATAAAATGTTGAGTTCACCTTCTACTTAACATATCGGTGTCAAAACCGATTTCTACTTCTTTATATAAGTTCAAACTTATATATTTTATTTACCCTATGATAAATTATTTTACTTAATTTATAAAAACATTACTTATAAATTAATCTTCTCCAATTATCTTCTAAAACAGATTTCTATTTAATATTTATTTTTCAAATATTCCCTTTTAAAATTCTATTTACTTTCTAAATAAATATTCCTTTTATACTTCTATTTATTTAACAAATAAATATCTCCTTTTGAATTCTATTTACTTAACAAATAAATATCTCCTTTTGAATTATATTTATAAATGTTTTTGTAACGACCCAGAAAATCTGAACCAATTTAAAATTTTTAAATTGGCTAAAATAATGGATTTTAAATATTTAAAATAAATATTTTAAATAATGGCGATGAAAACTGAGTTAAAATCGACATTTGAAAACCAATATAATTAATTATAATTATATATAGAATTGAAAATAGCGCGGTAGTTCGATAATTCGATTTCAAACTTCAATTGAATATACCGGATGCAAAACAATCCGGATTTTAGTGAAACCAAAAACATTAGGATCTAATTGATGATATCTTTCCAACGAATCTGACCAATCGAAATTTGATAGCGGGAATCAAAAGATATGTTCAGTTGAAAATTCTGAATAGTCGCTATGGAATTCAGGCCCTTAAAAATGGACAATTTGCAAATGACCTTGGATTTCGACGAAACCACTTTTGTTGGATCCGCAGTGTCAAGTTATTGCTAGGGTTCAAATTTCATAATTTTTCGAATCAATATGTGAGCGTGGCAAAGGAAAACGCGTTTGACCGGTTTTAGTTGATTTTAATCGACTGGAAATTGGCCATTTTTCAAACGGTCTCAGAATTCAACGAAACTAGTTTTGTTAGGACCGTATCGTCAATACGAAGCTAGAAAATATTTTTCTGGAATTTTTCTAGTTAGTATGTGACCCCGGTAATTTGAAATGTACGTTTAAATTCAATATAGTGATTTAAAATGTAAATTCAACGGAAACTGATTGTAACGATCAAATCAGCTTACGATACATATCCCATTGTGTTCGGAATGGGGGTGAAACGCTATGGGCGACAGGCGGTGGGCTCGTTTCGAGGTCGTATGTAAAAGTCAACCTTTTTGCGAAATTAAATAATTAAATAATTTTAATTTCCCTCCCCTTTATCTTTCTTCCTGCCCCCCCCCCCCTCCCGTTCACTTTTATTTCAATAAACAGAAAACAAAAAAAAAAGGAAGAAGAAAGCAGCAGCGGCAGCCGCCGCCTTCACCGTCGGTCAGAACCTCCACCGCGCCTCCGATCTTCTTCCCCCCCTCTTCCTTGCACTCGCTCCCTCCTCCTCCTTCAATCCGACCCCCCCCCCCCCCCGAAGCCATCGCCTCCCCCGTTCGAAACCCCGAGCGCCGCCCCCTCGAAGCCACCTCCGACGACCCCCCCCCCCCCCCTGTAAGTTTTCTTTTATTTTATTTATTTATTTTATTTTTGTTTTAATTCTGATTTTATTTACTTAAGAAAAGAAGGCTTTTTTTTAGTTTAAATACCGTTTGTTTTTTTTAGGTTTTAAAACCGATTTTTAAAAAGAATGTAAAACTGTTTTTTTTAAGAATTCAAAACTGTTTTTTTTAAGAATTCAAAACTGTTTTTTTTTTAAGAATTCAAAACTGATTTTAAAAGCAATTAAAAACTGATTTTTAATAAAAAGAAAATTTGATTTTAAAAGCAATTAAAAACTGATTTTTATAGGAAGTTAAAACTGATTTTTATAGGAAGTTAAAACTGATTTTATGTAAAAGTTAAAAACTGATTTTTATATAAAGTTAAAACTGATTTTTATATAAAGTTAAAACTGATTTTTATATAAAGTTAAAACTGATTTTTATAGGAAGTTAAAACTGATTTTTATAGGAAGTTAAAACTGATTTTTATAGGATGTTAAAAACTGATTTTCGAAAGAGTTTAAAACTGATTTTTTTTTTAAACTTTAAATAGAAAAAGGTTTGAATTTTAAAAGTAAAAGATTTAAACTTCAAAAAGTAAAAGATTTAAAAGAAGTAAGATATGAAAATTATATTTTTAAAGTAATAAAAATATAATTTTTACACCGTAGGAATATTAAAGATATAATCTTTATTTTTGAAAAGGCGGAATCTATATCTTTGAAATTCGATTTTTATATATTGAATAGCGACGTCAAAATTCGATTTTTATATATTGAATAACATAGTAAAAATTCGATTTTTACATATGTAGAGAATACGGGCAACAAAGCGACAAAAAGAGAGATTGGCGAAGATTTTATGCAAGGAAGTGTCGTGCAGTTGGATAGCTATTGGTGAGATTTCTGATTTAAAAATTATATATATGTGTGAAATGAAAGTGAATAGCTATATATAAATTGCTACATATAAATATATATATATATATATATACGCCCCTCGTCCACAAACCATGGACGATATTTATTGGTTGAAATTGGTTGATAGCGAATGATTGTTTGGGATTGTTTGTGATTGATATTGGTTGATTGTGGTTAAAAAATACTCATTTGTGGTTGTGAAATATTTGGTTGAAACCACATAGGATTAGTTTGTGGAAATGAAATAAATATATACATGCCGCCTGCGTGCGAACTAGATGCATGAACCCCATTGTCAAAAACCGCGAGGTTTTAAGGTAGAGCGAGGAGCCGTACTAGGGACGGTCCCGGTTTAACTACCCTGCCGTTATGCTGCCGAAATTTTGAATAATATTTGTGTGTTTGAATTATTTTCATATGCTTAAACTATATTTATTCATTGATTAGAAAACATTCATGTGTTGAATTGATATTCATTCGTTGATTAGAAATTCATGTGTTGAATGGTATTCATATTTTGAAATAAATTGTTTGATAATAAAAATCACCTTTTATCGACTATATGAACTGTGCAAAATAATCTCGTTTTTAAAAGAAATTGTTTTATGATAAAAATCCCATTTTTATCACCAACTTGAACTATATAGAAAAATAGTGTTTTGAAATGAATTGTTTTTACAAAAAAAAAAATCACATTTTTATTGTATGCATAAATCGTTGAAGTGTGAAGTGTTAAAAATAGCCACTTGTTCAAAATAAACATATATGAGTTGAAATATTCATTAATTAGCTAATGAAATGATTTGCACCTATTTATGTAACATTAGAATGAATGGTGTTTTTAAACCAAATTGAAATCAAATATGAAGTCGAATAGAAAATGATAAATGATAAAAACTGTATATATATGTACATGCATATTTATTGAATAGGTTATAGCAAAGGGGCTAGAGAAGAGGAATAAAATTTTGTGCCCGACAAATAGGTACACATTTACTGCTTTGTTTGGGTGATGATTTTATGAGCCTGTTGGCTAGCCGCTTGGCATTTTCTTTTTCTTTTTGAGATTAGAAGGACCGGGAACGCTATTTGTGATTTCCCGATGCTCCCGGTGCAGGGGAGGTTATGGCGAAATTTCCCAAAATTTTAAGGTGTTAGAAAAAATTTTCAAGTGAAAACGATATTGAAATCATTGAATGAACTATATTTATATAAATATATAAATATAAATAAAATTAAAACGAAACGAAGCCGTGCAGTTCGTATTTTGAAACCGTGATTTCAAACGACTAGTGCGGGAAATCCGACCATTGGATTTTCCCGAAACCTCAACCGTCGGGTTCGCCTTGGAAATATCTTCCCAACGGCACCAACTTTGTAGAAATCCAACGGTTGAATTGTCTGGAATGTTTAATTCAAATCTGAAGAAAAACAGCGCCAGAAACGATTATATTTATTTATATATATATATATAATTATATTTAATCGAATAACGACGCTGCAGTTCGTATTTTGAAATCGAAACTTCAAACGATTGTACCGGGGGATCCGACCGTCGGATTTTCCCGAAACTGGAACCGTTGGATTCGTTTTGAAAAGACCTTTCTAATGATGTAAATTTTGTGAAGATCCAACGGTTAGATTTTCAGATATGTGTAAATCAAATTTGAAGAAAAACAGCGCCACGGCCGCCTTATGGCCCGAAGCGTCGTTTTGAATAAATTAGCTATTTTAAAATAAATAAAAATAGCGATAAATAGTTATAAAATATCATAAGCAATGTGGAATGGAAATAAACTAAATTTGCTTGATTTATGTGATATTTGATGGTTGAATGTGTTTGGTGTGAAAATTACATTAAAGAACAAAATTGGTGTTGTCGAATAATTTAACCATTGAAATAAATCGAATTGAAATTCTAAATATACGTGAATTATTTGAGAAGGCCGAGTTAATTCTCATTTCAAATAATTGACCGACGATTGAAAGTCGAAGATGAAGACGGTGGTCGAAGACCGGAGATCTTCACCTCGTTTGGATGGTAACCGAGGTCCTGATTGGGAGGCATCCCGAAATATGGATAATGAGTGGTGATCGTCCAGACGTACGTGGTGATCGATGGGTTTGCGAGGTATTTAGTGCCTCCGGTTTCGTTCAGACCCAGAACGGACTTGTAAATGGACTGTGTGTCCGACATTAGAATTTGTTATGTGTGATTGATAGCCATCAGTTGCACGGTACGAATTGCCTGTGTGGCATGCTAAGATGCAGTGATCAGGGCTTCTGTTGAAAAGCAAAGTCTTGTGGTGATGATCAAAGCACCGCCTGTGTGGCGTAGCTTTGTGAATAACGTGAATTCGCGAGCCTCACACCCCGGTATGAACCTAAAACGGGAGAACGGACCTCAGGGAGGGCCTACGTTTCCTCCTAGCTAAAAGTGGCGTCAGTGGTTTTACACGCCCTGACGAGTTTGACTTATGTGGTTGTTGCTGTTGCGAGGCGTCTCGGTTAGATCGGACGATCCGGGTCCGATGGAGTCACTTGTTGGCTCGCTTATGCCCCAAAGGGCGGCGAAACTCAGGCATTTTTAATCCACTCCATGTGGACCGGCCCTGACGATCCAAGGATCGATGCGTTCTGATCCTGAGACTCGGGCTAGGCAGTCTCGAATTCGGTAAGGACTATCTTTTGCCTTGGTTCATGACGGAAATCCAATTTCCAAATACGTGATCGTGCGGTTTTGATTGTATACCTATATATGGCGACATAGTGGTATGGGGCATTAATGCCGTCTATGATTGATAGTTATGATTTGAAATTGTTTTCAAAACATATAGACACTAGCAATAATATCAAATGCCTTGTTTTATTCGTATCAAGCATATTTTGGACGTTATAAGGTAAAACTCTATCCTCCGGTTTGCGTTGCATTGTGTGATGGGAACTGAGTCTTATAACGGCTTCATTTTTATAAAAAAGCATAGCGGTGTTTAAAAGAAATGTTTGTTTGAAAGCACTGGCAATCCAATGGAGTAAACCCGTTCCACGAAAGTGGCGTGGTCCTGTGATTAGCCAATTATATATGTGTTGAGTGGATTTCTCATACCAGTCCCATGACTGACTCGTAGTTTGTTTCACTCTCAAACTCGGGTGCCCCTTTTTTTACACGGGCAGCCTTGTATTCAGGTTTAGCTGGTTCTCTTTCTGGATAGCTGGAGCTGAAGATGGATTCTATCATTTATTTCTTTTTATGCTGTTCAGCTCCTATTGTACATATTTTGTTTATTTCCGCTGTAGACATTTATGTATAGCTGAACTGTATTTGTTCTAAGTAAGATCCTGTATACTGTGTAACTCTGATGATTACTTTTATCCAGTATATTTTGTTGTTCATTATCTGGTGTATTTATTTAATTCTGTTCTTCCATTATATGTTTCTGTGTTATATTCCAAAGATAACCTTGTTTCCGTGAGAACGGGAAATCGGGTCATCTCATCGTGGTATCAGAGCTTTGGTTAAGCTTAGTTCTGGAATATAACATTTGAACGAACTCGTCAGAAATAGAACCAATAGTGTTCTAGGACGGGTAACTCCATACAGATAAGATCAGTAATATCCTAGTATGAGTAGCAGAATCAGAACAACTCGTTAGAGATGGGGTCAGAAGTGCCTCAGAACGAGTCGAGAATAATATGTTTTTAAATAACGTATTTGTGATTATATTTATATATAGTCTGGTTTTAGAAATATAATTTTTGAATATATAAAAGATATATATTTGAAAAGTTAAAAAGGTTAGAAACAAATTGGTTGTTGTATTGTGTGATTGTAGATTTATCAAACCACTTTCGACTTTGTTCCTTTTCGGGGACGAAAAGTTTTAAGTGGGGGAGATTGTAACGACCCAGAAAATCTGAACCAATTTAAAATTTTTAAATTGGCTAAAATAATGGATTTTAAATATTTAAAATAAATATTTTAAATAATGGCGATGAAAACTGAGTTAAAATCGACATTTGAAAACCAATATAATTAATTATAATTATATATAGAATTGAAAATAGCGCGGTAGTTCGATAATTCGATTTCAAACTTCAATTGAATATACCGGATGCAAAACAATCCGGATTTTAGTGAAACCAAAAACATTAGGATCTAATTGATGATATCTTTCCAACGAATCTGACCAATCGAAATTTGATAGCGGGAATCAAAAGATATGTCCAGTTGAAAATTCTGAATAGTCGCTATGGAATTCAGGCCCTTAAAAATGGACAATTTGCAAATGACCTCGGATTTCGACGAAACCACTTTTTTTGGATCCGCAGTGTCAAGTTATTGCTAGGGTTCAAATTTCATAATTTTTCGAATCAATATGTGAGCGTGGCAAAGGAAAACGCGTTTGACCGGTTTCAGTTGATTTTAATCAACTGGAAATTGGCCATTTTTCAAACGGTCTCAGAATTCAACGAAACTAGTTTTGTTAGGACCGTATCGTCAGTACGAAGCTAGAAAATATTTTTCTGGAATTTTTCTAGTTAGTATGTGACCCCGGTAATTTGAAATGTACGTTTAAATTCAATATAGTGATTTAAAATGTAAATTCAACGGAAACTGATTGTAACGATCAAATCAGCTTACGATACATATCCCATTGTGTTCGGAATGGGGGTGAAACGCTATGGGCGACAGGCGGTGGGCCTCGTTTCGAGGTCGTATGTAAAAGTCAACCTTTTTGCGAAATTAAATAATTAAATAATTAAATAATTAAATAATTTTAATTTCCCTCCCCTTTATCTTTCTTCCTGCCCCCCCCCCCCCCCCACGTTCGCTTTTATTTCAATAAACAGAAAACAAAAAAAAAAGGAAGAAGAAAGCAGCAGCGGCAGCCGCCGCCTTCACCGTCGGTCAGAACCTCCACCGCGCCTCCGATCTTCTTCCCCCCCTCTTCCTTGCACTCGCTCCCTCCTCCTCCTACAATCCGACCCCCCCCCCCCCGAAGCCATCGCCTCCCCCGTTCGAAACCCCGAGCGCCGCCCCCTCGAAGCCACCTCCGACGACCCCCCCCCCCCCTCTATAAGTTTTCTTTTATTTTATTTACTTATTTTATTTTTGTTTTAATTCTGATTTTATTTACTTAAGAAAAGAATGCTTTTTTTTTAGTTTAAATACCGTTTGTTTTTTTTAGGTTTTAAAACCGATTTTTAAAAAGAATGTAAAACTGTTTTTTTTTAAGAATTCAAAACTGTTTTTTTAAGAATTCAAAACTGTTTTTTTTTTAAGAAGTCAAAACTGATTTTAAAAGCAATTATAAACTGATTTTTAATAAAAAGAAAAACTGATTTTAAAAGCAATTAAAAACTGATTTTTATAGGAAGTTAAAACTGATTTTTATAGGAAGTTAAAACTGATTTTATGTAAAAGTTAAAAACTGATTTTTATATAAAGTTAAAACTGATTTTTATATAAAGTTAAAACTGATTTTTATATAAAGTTAAAACTGATTTTTATAGGAAGTTAAAACTGATTTTACTGATTTTTATAGGAAGTTAAAACTGATTTTTATAGGATGTTAAAAACTGATTTTCGAAAGAGTTTAAAACTGATTTTTTTTTTAAACTTTAAATAGAAAAAGGTTTGAATTTTAAAAGTAAAAGATTTAAACTTCAAAAAGTAAAAGATTTAAAAGAAGTAAGATATGAAAATTATATTTTTAAAGTAATAAAAATATAATTTTTACACCGTAGGAATATTAAAGATATAATCTTTATTTTTGAAAAGGCGGAATCTATATCTTTGAAATTCGATTTTTATATATTGAATAGCGACGTCAAAATTCGATTTTTATATATTGAATAACATAATAAAAATTCGATTTTTACATATGTAGAGAATACGGGCAACAAAGCGACAAAAAGAGAGATTGGCGAAGATTTTATGCAAGGAAGTGTCGTGCAGTTGGATAGCTATTGGTGAGATTTCTGATTTAAAAATTATATATATGTGTGAAATGAAAGTGAATAGCTATATATAAATTGCTAAATATATATATATATATATATATATATACACGCCCCTCGTCCACAAACCATGGACGATATTTATTGGTTGAAATTGTTGTGAAAATTGGTTGATAGCGAATGATTGTTTGGGATTGTTTGTGATTGATATTGGTTGATTGTGGTTGAAAAATACCCATTTGTGGTTGTGAAATATTTGGTTGAAACCACATAGGATTAGTTTGTGGAAATGAAATAAATATATACATGCCGCCTGCGTGCGAACTAGATGCATGAACCCCATTGTCAAAAACCGCGAGGTTTTAAGGTAGAGCGAGGAGCCGTACTAGGGACGGTCCCGGTTTAACTACCCTGCCGTTATGCTGCCGAAATTTTGAATAATATTTGTGTGTTTGAATTATTTTCATATGCTTAAACTATATTTATTCATTGATTAGAAAACATTCATGTGTTGAATTGATATTCATTCGTTGATTAGAAATTCATGTGTTGAATGGTATTCATATTTTGAAATAAATTGTTTGATAATAAAAATCACCTTTTATCGACTATATGAACTGTGCAAAATAATCTCGTTTTTAAAAGAAATTGTTTTATGATAAAAATCCCATTTTTATCACCAACTTGAACTATATAGAAAAATAGTGTTTTGAAATGAATTGTTTTTACAATAAAAAAAAATCACATTTTTATTGTATGCATAAATCGTTGAAGTGTGAAGTGTTAAAAATAGCCACTTGTTCAAAATAAACATATATGAGTTGAAATATTCATTAATTAGCTAATGAAATGATTTGCACCTATTTATGTAACATTAGAATGAATGGTGTTTTTAAACCAAATTGAAATCAAATATGAAGTCGAATAGAAAATGATAAATGATAAAAACTGTATATATATGTACATGCATATTTATTGAACAGGTTATAGCAAAGGGGCTAGAGAAGAGGAATAAAATTTTGTGCCCGACAAATAGGTACACATTTACTGCTTTGTTTGGGTGATGATTTTATGAGCCTGTTGGCTAGCCGCTTGGCTTTTTCTTTTTCTTTTTGAGATTAGAAGGACCGGGAACGCTATTTGTGATTTCCCGATGCTCCCGGTGCAGGGGAGGTTATGGCGAAATTTTCCAAAATTTTATGGTGTTAGAAATTTTTTTGAAGTGAAAACGATATTGAAATCATTGAATGAACTATATTTATATAAATATAAATAAAATTAAAACGAAACGAAGCCGTGCAGTTCGTATTTTGAAACCGTGATTTCAAACGACTAGTGCGGGAAATCCGACCATTGGATTTTCCCGAAACCTCAACCGTCGGGTTTGCCTTGGAAATATCTTCCCAACGGCACCAACTTTGTAGAAATCCAACGGTTGGATTGTCTGGAATGTTTAATTCAAATCTGAAGAAAAACAGTGCCAGAAACGATTATAATTATTTATATATATAAATATAATTATATTTAATCGAATAACGACGCTGCAGTTCGTATTTTGAAATCGAAACTTCAAACGATTGTACCGGGAGATCTGACCGTCGGATTTTCCCGAAACTGGAACTGTTGGATTCGTTTTGAAAAGACCTTTCTAATGATGTAAATTTTGTGAAGATCCAACGGTTAGATTTTCAGATATGTGTAAATCAAATCTGAAGAAAAACAGCGCCACGGCCGCCTTATGGCCCGAAGCGTCGTTTTGAATAAATTAGCTATTTTAAAATAAATAAAAATAGCGATAAATAGTTATAAAATATCATAAGCAATGTGGAATGGAAATAAACTGAATTTTCTTGATTTATGTGATATTTGATGGTTGAATGTGTTTGGTGTGAAAATTACATTAAAGAACAAAATTGGTGTTGTCGAATAATTTAACCATTGAAATAAATCGAATTGAAATTATAAATATACGTGAATTATTTGAGAAGGCCGAGTTAATTCTCATTTCAAATAATTGACCGACGATTGAAAGTCGAAGATGAAGACGGTGGTCGAAGACCGGAGATCTTCACCTCGTTTGGATGGTAACCGAGGTCCTGATTGGGAGGCATCCCGAAATATGGATAATGAGTGGTGATCGTCCAGACGTACGTGGTGATCGATGGGTTTGCGAGGTATTTAGTGCCTCCGGTTTCGTTCAGACCCAGAACGGACTTGTAAATGGACTGTGTGTCCGACATTGGAATTTGTTCTGTGTGATTGATAGCCATCAGTTGCACGGTACGAATTGCCTGTGTGGCATGCTAAGATGCAGTGATCAGGGCTTTTGTTGAAAAGCAAAGTCTTGTGGTGATGATCAAAGCACCGCCTGTGTGGCGTAGCTTTGTGTATAACGTGAATTCGCGAGCCTCACACCCCGGTATGAACCTAAAACGGGAGAACGGACCTCAGGGAGGGCCTACGTTTCCTCCTAGCTAAAAGTGGCGTCAGTGGTTTTACACGCCCTGACGAGTTTGACTTATGTGGTTGTTGCTGTTGCGAGGCGCCTCGGTTAGATCGGACGATCCGGGTCCGATGGAGTCACTTGTTGGCTCGCTTACGCCCCAAAGGGCGGCGAAACGTAGTGCTCAGGCATTTTAAATCCACTCCATGTGGACCGGCCCTGACGATCCAAGGATCGATGCGTTCTGATCCTGAGACTCGGGCTAGGCCGTCTCGAATTCGGTAAGGACTATCTTTTGCCTTGGTTCATGACGGAAATCCAATTTCCAAATACGTGATCGTGCGGTTTTGATTGTATACCTATGTATGGCGACATAGTTGTATGGGGCATTAATGCCGTCTATGATTGATAGTTATGATTTGAAATTGTTTTCAAAACATATAGACACTAGCAATAATATCAAATGCCTTGTTTTATTCGTATCAAGCATATTTTGGCCGTTATAAGGTAAAACTCTATCCTCCGGTTTGCGTTGCATTGTGTGATGGGAACTGAGTCTTATAACGGCTTCATTTTTATAAAAAGCATAGCGGTGTTTAAAAGAAATGTTTGTTTGAAAGCACTGGCAATCCAATGGAGTAAACCCGTTCCACGAAAGTGGCGTGGTCCTGTGATTAGCCAATTATATATGTGTTGAGTGGATTTCTCATACCAGTCCCATGACTGACTCGTAGTTTGTTTCACTCTCAAACTCGGGTGCCCCTTTTTCTACACGGGCAGCCTTGTATTCAGGTTTAGCTGGTTCTCTTTCTGGATAGCTGGAGCTGAAGATGGATTCTATCATTTATTTCTTTTTATGCTGTTCAGCTCGTATTGTACATATTTTGTTTATTTCCGCTGTAGACATTTATGTATAGCTGAACTGTATTTGTTCTAAGTAAGATCCTGTATACTGTGTAACTCTGATGATTACTTTTATCCAGTATATTTTGTTGTTCATTATCTGGTGTATTTATTTAATTCTGTTCTGCCATTATATGTTTCTGTGTTATATTCCAAAGATAACCTTGTTCCCGTGAGAACGGGAAATCGGGTCGTCTCAGTTTTACAAATATTTCCCTTTTCTATTTGTTTCACAAATATTTTCCTTTTCAAAACCCTTTTGATTTTATAACTATTTGTCTTACAAATATTTTCTTTTATATTTGTTTTACAAATAATTTCCTTTATATTTTATATATAAAATCCATTGATTTTATATAAATAATTTATTTTCAAAATACACTTTGAAAATCCCCTTTTCTATATCCCAGTATTCCTAACGGTATTTAAAACACCAAAATAACAATGATCGATATAATTCAACACACGTAATCAACACAGATTATATATCACATCATATATTACAATATATGAAAAACAGTAAAATAAATGTTGAGGAATCCAGTTGGATTCCTCTGATCTGTTTCTCTGCACCACAGATGTTAAACAACATAATTAACATCGATTTCATTTCAATATGAAATATTCTACTCAACAGAATCAATATTTGATTAACGATTTATATATATATCGTTATCTATAATTTCAACTAATACATAAGCAATTCAACCAAACAGTTAACACATAGCAATCAACAGATAATTATCAGTTCTAAATATATGTTATAAAAATATAACTGCTCAGAGTTGGTGAGTATTACTCACATTGGACTATCATCGTTAAATAACGATAATTGTCGATTGATTCAGACGGACAATTTATTTTGCAATAAATTGTAATGAGCTCCGAATCACTCTCAGCCTGTTCTATTACGTAGTGTCCATCCATACGATCCCAACGGATCTGAAAGTGTATAATTCTGACAACATAGGAGAAAGATATTGAATTTACAAGTTCGACGCATATTTAAATATCTTACTACATAATTAACCCTTCATTAACTAAATAAATTACCATTTAATTAGCCTAAGCCCACGTTTAACCCTTAACCCGCCTGCTCATCCCCTTTCTCTCCCGAATACAATGCTGCTCCCCTACAAATCGCAACATACATGATCCCTTCCTCTCCCCGTATCTCCATCCACCAATTCATGATTTAAACTCAAACTAAATCCATTAGTCTGCTCACCGCCCTCTCTATAATCTGATACTACTTTCAACATACTCGAACACCCCCAGTAAAACGCGTTCAATAGTAGCTCGCTGTGCCCCAGAGATTTGCACGATATTTTACACCCCGGTTCCAACCAAAATTTTACGCAAGGTGCTAAAACCCATTTCGAGTTCGAATCCATACACACATCCACACACTGTCGCCGAAATCAAGCCCAGTACTAAACCCTAGGCTCGTTGTATCTAAACGGATGGACAACAATGGGTTTCGAAATCCACACACTGCCGCCGAAATCACACAGCATATTTTTAACCATTAGAATACTGACTGTTTTTTACATTAAAAATCCATACGGCAGCATACTAACTCTAAAAATTACGAAAATTGAAATCTAGCAATAATTTAATATTGCGGATCCAACAAAATTTGTTTCGTCGAAAATGGAGGTCGTTTGCAAAACTGGCTATTTTTAAAGCTCTAAATAACCCATTTAAATATATAAATATATTAAAAAACAATTAAATTAAATATAAATATATATTATCGTATATATATTCACACAGAATATCGTATAGCTCCAATTGGATTTATAACTCGATATACAAATCCCGATTGAATTGATATTCAATTTATATTGAAAAAAATCCTTTTATAATATAAATAAATCGCTATAATTTATAAAGGAATTCCATAGCGACTTTTCGAAAATTTGATTTGGACATAAATCAAAATTTACACAATGAAATCCCGATTTTTCTCTTCCTTTAGAAAGATATACTTCACCAACTCTGAACGTTTCTTGTTTCACAGAAATCTAATTTAAAGCGGATTTTGTATATTCAATTGAAGTTCGATTCGCCAAATTACGAACTGCCGCGCCATTACGGCCTTAATTATAATTATATTATAATTCTACATTCAAACTTCGTTTAAACAATATATTCATTATTAAAATTCAATTCCAGACTGAAATATATATTTTGAATTGCCCAATTCACACAATATTGTGAATTCTACTATTCCCGACTATTTTGAAAGTTAAATATATTATTTAATTATTATATTATTTAAATATTCAAAGTTATTTAATTAAACGACCATTAAATTACCAAACCATTTTTTTAAGTAATTAAATTAAATTAATTATTATACCATATAAAAATATGGGACATTACACCCCACATCCATTAATGTCACTCACTAAGGGAATGCATTAAGTTTCGTGAAGCGTTATAGGTAAACGACACAGAATAATTACAAGACAGATAAAATAGTAGTGGAATTAAAACTTTTATTAATCATAAAGCATGGCTACACCATATGTCTGAAAATATATAAACTCAGTATATCATTAAAACTTCTGTGTTGTACTTTAAATATCAGAGTATAATAACAAAGAAAACATAATCCCTAAATCATGAGCCATAGTAGCAAAGTTAAAAGCTTGAGCAATACATCTAGAAGCTCCAAGCAAGGCGATAGCAGAATCCTGACTAAGCCTGAGAATTCTCTCCCTTGAGAACCAGAGGAGGGGAACGGAAGAAAGAGGAGGAAAGAAAAAGGGTCAGACATAAAGTCTGGCGAGTATAGTTACTTCTAGCCAGTAAATAAATAAAAGTAACATGATAGGCATATAAAGTGGATAAGAGAGAACACTACATAAATGGCAGGTGGGTGTGACAAGGTAGACAGGATGAGGTGTATATGCTTTGAATAATTATTCTACACTGTTAATAGTATATCCAGAAAGAGATGATCCGTTCAACTATAAGGTGGTAGACGTAGGTATATGTCCAAATGTATCTTAACTACTACCCTGATCGATCAGCTCCCTAACCCTCGTAGATACGTTGTGCTGGCCCCACAGCAGGAGGTATCACTTCCTAAAGTGGCAACCCATCATCGTAATAATGTGCAAAACCATATCTACAGGTGTCACGGTCGTCTTATCCCCTTTTGCTCGGCTCATCCACACACATGCTTGACTGCCCGCCCCGCACCAACCGACATTTACTCCAAAAGTGCGTTGTACACATGTCCAGTTAGCACGGAATGGTCGTCAAAAGGAAAGGAAGAAGACGAAGAATAACCAAGGAACCTGTAGAATGTCTCTCAACGCATAGAACAAAATATAATAACAACATACTTGACTTAAAACAGGTGAGACAGTGCATAAGCTGAAAACAAACTATCATAGCTGCGGAAAATCCAAATACAGCTTATGTTCCACTTCATCATTATTACAACTTTTCAAACTTTCTCTAAAGGTAAAAGCAAGATAAGGGAGGTACACTACTAATGCCCAAGTAGTGACCACCAACAACACAGGGAGAATATCTATATATATCATACGTGGAAGCCTCCTGCTCGCCTCCGGATCAGCTACTCGTGCATCACCATCTAACCTGTCTCTAGTCTGCTCATTTAGGAGCACCCAGAGTAATAAGAAGAGATATAAAACTCTGGGTCAGACAAAAGTCTGATGTGAGCGATAAGCAGCTAAACAGAACAATAACAGGTATACTAAACCATACCTGAACCTGGACCTACAACCAAAGGGTTAGCACTACATATTGTACAACACTCTGAGGTGCCACTGAACAAATGGTGTAAAGATAAAGGGGATGGGGGTGTGCATGTCATAGTGATGGCAAACAATCAAGCATAGCAACCATCCTCACATCTCTCACTCAGTGCGTAAAGCATACGATATCCACCACTTCGACCACCCAATACTTTGCTATGATCAATCTGCCCCATGAAGTCACAACGGCTTCACTACACTGATCCATAGCCACTAATCATTCGCTATGTCCACTTTGCCCCATGGAGTCGTACACACCTCACTGCACTGGCTCATAGTCTTACTAATCCTTTACTATGTCCACTTTGCCCCATGGAGTCACAATGGCTCCACTGCACTGGCTCATAGTCTTACTACGATCACTTTGCCCCTCGAGTCATGATGACTCTACTGCACTGATACGTAGCCCATCATTCCTTTTCAGTGGTGAATCGAAGTTATGAACGTCGACAACTCCATAGCACACGTCCCGTAGCAAAGCCCAATCATGTGAACTCATTGGTTCCCCACTGGATCATGAGCTCTAACTTCCATTTGGACTACCTTTGCATCTCGGGTTATTGGTCATCACTGGATCGGTTCGGTTCTCAGCCCTTCTTCTCTGTCGGTTCGGATCGGTCCCTTCCAGGTGCTCCGGGTTGGGTCGTGGCCTCCAAGTCCCTTCGTAGTACATTGGTTCGGTTCGGGTGCTCTCTGGCGGGTCGGGTCGGTGTACCCTTGCTCCATTGGTTCGGTTTGGGTTCCTGGTCTTCGATCCGATCCACTTCCCCTTCCTCTTCCGTTTCGATCCCCTTCTCTTCCCTTCAGTCGATCCCGATTCCCCCTTCTTTAGCTCGATCCGATCCCAGTTCAACCATTGTGGCCTTCCTTTTTTCCATACTTTCCCTTATGCTAAGCCTCGGTTCGGTTCGGTGATCCCTTGCCCAGTCCACTATCTGGTCCGAGCCCACTCCCCCGATCCGATCCGAAATCCTGCACCATTTTCCTGCAACTTTTCCAGCGAGTGTTTTACGCCATTCGACGGCGTTTTTGACCATTCTAACTATTCTAATCAATCACAAAGCATACTATACAGTCATAGCAATAAGTAGAAGTGACCTCAAACACCAAAACATAAATATGATAGGATAAAATGGATCAAACATAGCCAAAACCCCATATTTTCCCTTAAACATGTTCAAGCATAATTAACGACAGAATTAGCAAAACTTAACCAAATTGACCCAAGTTCATATCAGAGGTCTAAAACATCATTTAAGAATTTATATGTATTTTTCCAGATTTTTATCATGTTTAAATTCGCTAATTAACACTAAATACCATTAATTAACCATAATTAGTGAGGAACTATGCAAATCACTCACCTTAGCCACAGATAAATTTAGATCTGAAATAAATATCTGATATGGCGCGAATACCAATGCTAAACAGCAGCTCTAATCTTGATTTGGTGAAGATCTCCCTTGATTTGATGTTGCTAAGCTTACTCCTTGATTAGAAAGTGATTTAGAGGTTGGAGACCATTTTTAGGGTTTCTAAGAGGTAAGTGGAGGCTAGAAAACTGAAATGGAATGAAATCCTAACTCTTTTTAGCCTCCTCATAACCCTAATCCCGAAATGGGTTATGAGCCCATTCACTAATCACCTTATTTGGCCCGGTTAAGCAGTTTTTCACCTTCCAAACATTATTTCAGCCATATCTCTCAAACGGTAAGTCCGTTTAGCATTATGACCACTCTACGGAAAGGTAAACCATCAAACGAATCTAATGGAAGTGGTTTCAGGTCAAAATTCCTTTCCAATCAAAAGTTATGGCCGAAACAAGATCAGCTAATGGCAAAACGGTCATTTAAAAATCGGCAAAAATCAAGAGCATGGGAAATGACCCCAATGGTCGTTTCCCAAAGCCACATGACCATACGACTTCATACAAGAAAGAAAGAAATATTATACGATCCTCCGATGCGTAGAATGCAGGTTATTACATTCTCCCCTCCTTAAGAAATTTCGCCCCCCCCCCCCCCCTCCCCGAAATTCCCTAGCCAAAACACACAAAGGGTTCCGCATGCCTATCAACCATAAAACAACAATCAAACATGCAAAACAAGCAAAACAAGTCTATCCTAGCATGCGAAATAACTAAATTGCAAAGTAAACCTTACCAGGCAAAGAGTTCTGAATACGTCTTTCTAATGCTCTCCTCTGTCTCCCAAGTACAGTCATTTTCGTTCTCGCCCCACTGAACCTTGACTAGCTTCACCGCCTTCCTTCGAAGTCGCTTCATATCATGCTCGAAAATATGAATTGGCTTGCGGTTCCCAACTGCCTCGGGTTCCACTTCGAAGTCCTCTAGCTGATCAGGTGAAATAGTCATATCTGGGTCGTGCACGAACTTCCTTAGCTGGGAAACATGAAATACGTTGTGAACTCCCGCCATCTTCTCGGGTAAGTCAACTCTATACGCCAAATTCCCAACTTGTTCGAGAACTGGGAATGGGCCAACAAATCTTGGTGCCAACTTTCCTCTCCTGCCAAATCGTATCACGCTCTTCAACACAGAAACCTTGACAAACACCAAGTCACCAACGGAGAATTTTAAGTCTCTTCTCCTTTTGTCAGCATAACTCTTCTGCCTATCCTGGGCCGCCTTCATCCGTTGTTGAATGATTTTAATCTTATCTGAAGTTTCCCTTACCACATCTGGTCCAAGCACAAATTTCTCACCGGTCTCTATCCAACATGATGGTGAGTTGCACGGTCTTCCATACAAAGCTTCATATGGAGCCATACCGATACTGGATTGGTAGCTATTATTATATGCAAACTCTACTAGATGCAAATGGTCATCCCATGATCCACCAAAATCCAATATAAAAGCTCTCAAGAGATCTTCCAATATACGATTCACCCTCTCTGTATGACCGTCGGTTTGAGGATGATACGCGGTACTGAGATATAGTTCCGACCCTAGAGCCTCTTGTAAGCTCTTCCAAAACCCACTAGTGAACAACGGGTCTCGGTCACTCACAATGCTTTTAGGTACTCCATGAAATCTCACTACCCACTTCATATACAGTTCTGCTAACTTAGCTGCCGTTCTAGTCGATTTGACTGGTATAAACCTAGCACTTTTAGTCAATCGATCCACTATTACCCAAATGCTATCATGTCCCGATTTAGTCCTTGGTAAACCATCAATGAAACCCATCGAGACTTGCTCCCATTTCCATTCGGGAATTTCTAATGGTTGCAGCAAACCACAAGGCTTCTTTTGCTCGGTTTTAACTAGCTGGCAATTCATGCACTTGGATATAAACTTCCCAACGTCTCTTTTCATCCCTTCCAAGTAGTAAGTCTGCTTCATGTCTCGATACATATTATCACCACCGTGGTGTATAGTCAGTTTTGAGTGATGACATTCCTTAAGCACTTCATCTCTCAAACCATTCACGTTGGGTACAACTAGTCTTCCATTTTTTTGAAGCCATCTTTCTCGATCAAGCCCATACAAATTCATCTCTTCACCGTTGATATTCATCTCTAACTTGGAGATGATTTCCAATAGATTAGGATCGTCCCTCTGGCTGGAACTAATCCGCTCAATCAAAGTGGGTCTGATCGTCAAACTAGCTAATATTTCTGGATCCAATTCGCACTTTGGTCTGAAATCATACCCTGCGATATACTCCAGTTGCTTCTATTCAAGAAACATAGCCCCTAAACTGGCATGTCTCCTACTCAAGGCATCGGCTACTGCATTGCCTTTCCCAGGTGTATATGCGATATCAAAATCATACAAAGCCAAGAACTCTAACCATCTTTGCTGTCGTAGATTTAGATCCTTTTGAGAGAAGAGATACTTTAATGATTTATGATTGGTAAACAACTCAAATCTCTCTCCCAAGAGATAATGTCTCCACATCTTCAACGCGAGCACGATCGTTGCCAGTTCCAACTCATGGGTAGGATACCTTTTCTCATGCGGATTTAGTTGCCGACTAGCATAAGCTACAACCCTACCTCCTTGCATCAATACAGCGCCTAGTCCGGTACCACAAGCATCCGTGTGTACCGTCATCTCTTCATTCCCTTTAGGAATGACTAACACTGGCGCACGCGTCAACTTTTCTTTTAGACTCTTGAATGCATTCTCACACACTCCGTCCCAGACGAAGGCTTGATTCTTCTTAGTCAACTGAGTCAACGGTGCTTCTATCTTGGAGAAGTCCTGGATAAACTTACGATAATATCCAGCTAACCCCAAGAAGCTCCTTACGTCCGTTGCATTCTTGGGCGTAGGCCAATCCTATACCGTAGCCACCTTCGCAGGGTCCACGGCAATACCATTCTCTGAAACAACATGGCCCAAGAATCTCACTTCCCTCCTCCATAAGTGACACTTAGAAAACTTCACTTTCAATTGGTGTTTTCTCAACACCTCCATCACTATCCTTAGATGTCCCTTGTGTTCTTCCTTTGTCCTTAAGTAAACAAGGATGTCGTCTACGAACACAAGAACAAACTTATTCAACTGATCTCTGAATACCCGATTCATAAGATCCACGAAGTATGCTATTGCATTGGTCAACCCAAATGGCATGACCAACCACTCATAAAATCCAGACGGCGTCCGAAATGCCGTTATAGCTATGCTATCAGCTGCTACTCGGAGCTGATGAAATCCGGTCGCGAGGTCCAACTGGGAGAACACCCTTGCTCCTTCTAGTTGATCAAACAAATCATCTATCCATGGAAGAGGATACTTATTCTTCCTCGTCACCTTATTCAACTCGCGATTGTCCACACACAAACGAAGGGAACCATCTGCCTTAGTGGCAAACATAACTGGTTCTCCCTACTCGAAGACACTTCTTCTAATAAACCCCTTCTTCAAAAGATCGCTTACTTGCACCCCGAGCTCTCGCTGCTCCCTTGGTGCCATACGACGAAGTGGAATCACTTTAGGTCTGGCATCTTTCACTAAAATAATACGGAACTCAATCTCTTGGTGTGGTGGAAGCCCAGTTACTTCCTCGAAGACGTCCGGATACTGGCCAACCACAGGCACATCTGACAACTCATCATGCGGGATGTCGAGGGAATTTATAAAACTAGCCATTACCCCATCACTAGGTAGACTACTAAACACTACCCTCTGCCCATCATCCGCCCTAATTGTCGCCAAAAAGCCCTCACAGTCTACCACCACCCAGTATCTTTGGAGCCAATTGTAACGACCCGTATTCTACACATCATAGGATCGTAGAATATTTATTTATTTCCCATGTGAAGTCGTATGGTCATGTAACTTTGGGAAACATCTATTAGAGTCATTTCCCATGTTCATGATTTTTGTTGATTTTTAAATGACCATTTTGCCCCTAGTCGGTACTGTTTTGGCCATAACTTTTGATTGGAAAGGAATTTTGACCTTAAACCACTTCCTTTTGATTCGTTTGATGGTTTCTCTTTCCGTAGAGTGGTCACATTAGCCAAACGGACTTACCGTTTGGGAGATATGGCTGAAACAAGGTTTGGAGGGTGAAAAACTGCTTAACCGGGCCAAATCGGGTGATTAGTGAGTAGGCCCATAACCCATTTCGGGATTAGGGTTATGGGAGGGCTGAAATGAGATGGAGAATCATTCCATTTCAGTTTTCTAGCCTCCACTTATCACCAAGGATCCCTAAAAATGGCCTCTAACCTCTAAATCACCTTTTTGGCAAGGATTTAGCTTAGCAATCCCTAATCAAGGAAGATCTTCACCAAATCAGCATAGGAGCTGCTATTGGCATTGAGATTCACATCAAATCAGAGAATCATTTCAGATCTTAGTTTATTTTGTGGCTAAGGTGAGTGATTTGCATAGTTTTACACTAATTATGGCTAATTAGGGGTGATTAGTGCTAATTAGCGAATTTAAGCATGATAAAATTGGGGAAAAATGCTTATAAATTCCTAAATGATGCTTTAGACCTCTGATATGAATTTGGGTTAATTTGGTTAAGTTTTGCTAATCTTATCATTAGTTTCACCTAAACATGCTTAAGGGGGAAATATGAGATTTTGAGTATGTTTGATCCATTTTAACCTATGATATTGATGTGAATGATGTTTGTGGCTGATTATGCATGTTGATATGACTGTATGAAATGCTTTGTGATTGATTTCAATAGTTAGAATGGTCGAAAACGTCGTCGAATGGCGTAAACACTTGCTGGAGCAGTTTCAGAAAACAGTGCAGGGTTCGGATCGGATCGGATAAGGGGTCTCGGATCGGATATGTGGAACTGAGCAAAGAATCTGATCGGATCGGAACCCAACACTTGGAAAAGTGGCAAAAAGGAAGGCCATGCTAGCTGAACTGGGATCGGATCGGATAGAGGAAGACGGATCGGATCGAAGAGGACGGATCGGATCGGAAATACAAAGGCGAATCAGAGCAGGAGCAAGAAAGCGGATCGGATAGGAGCATATGAAGGGGAGCATAAAGATGGATCGAAAGCGCGAACCAAGAAGGACCCGACCCGACCCGAAAGGAAGCACCGACCCGACTCGAAGAAGAAGAAGCAGCTGACTCGAACCCAGAGGAATGCCGACCCGAACCGCATCAGAAGGGGAACCCGACCCGAACGGATAAAGAACACCGACCCGAACCGATAACCTGAGGAAGAACCCGACCCGACCCAGTATTGACCAATAACCCGAGATGCAAAGGTAGTCCAATAAGGGAAGTTAGAGCTCAGGATCCCGGAACCAGTTGAGAACCAACGAGTTCACTTCATGGTTGGACTTCGCTGCGGGACGTGTGCTAAGGAGTTGTCGACGTTCATAACTTCGATTCACCACTAAAAGGAATGATGGGCTACTTATCAGTGCAGTAGGGTCATTACGACCTGAGGGGCAAGGTGATGGTAGCAAGACTACGTTATCAGTGCAGTAGGGTCATTATGACCTGAGGGGCAAGGTGATGCGTAGTAAGGATTAGTAAGACTATGAGCCAGCGCAAATGGGGTGAATAACTCCATGGGGCAAGTGGACATAGTAAGAATTGGTAAGGCTATGAGCCAGCGCAGATGGGGTGAATAACTCCATGGGGCAAGTGGACATAGCGAGGAATTTGTGGCTACGTTATCAGTGCAGTGAAGCCATTTATGACTTCATGGGGCAAAGTGATCGTAGCAAGGAATGTTGGGTGATCGAAGTGGTGAATATCGTATGCTTTATGCCCTGAGTGAGAGGATGGATGCTATGTTTGATTGTTTGCCATCCCTATGACATGCACATCTTCCCCACCTCCGTATCTTTACACTGTTTGATATGATACCTTAGAGTGTTGTACAGTATGTAGTGCTAACTCTTTGGTTGCAGGTCCAGGTTCAGGTATGTTTTAGTCTACCTGTTATTGTTCACTTTAGATGCTTATCGCTCATACCAGGCTTTATGTCTGACCCAGAGTTTTATGTCTCCTCTTATTACTCCGGGTGCTCACACGAGCAGACTAGAGGCAGGTTAGCTGGTGATGCGCGAGTAGCTGATTCGGAGGCGGGCAGGAGGCTTCCACGTATTATATATATACACATTCTCCCTGTGTCGTTGGTGGTCGCTACTTGGGCATTAGTAGTGTACCTCCTTTATCTTGTTTTGCTTTGAGACAGTTTGAATGTTGTAATAAGCTGTATTCTGAATTTCCGCTGCTATGATGTTTAGTTCTGATTTTCATCTTATGCACTGTCTCTCCTGTTTTATGTCAAGTATGTTACTATTATATTTTATTATATGCGCTGTGAGACATTCTACAGGTTCTTTGTATGTTCATTTCCTTCTTCCTTTTCCTTCTGGCGACCCACTCCGTGCTAACTGGACATGTGTACAGCGCACCTTTGGAGTAAATGTCGGTTGGTGCGGGGCGGGCCGTCACACTTGGTATCAGAGCTCTAGGTTGCGTAGTTAACCTAGGGAAAGACACTAGGGAGAGTTAGTACGTATATGAGATCGCGTATTTGTGATTACTTTGGTTTTCAAAAGCTATGTATATATACTATTAGTAGTATAAGATGAAGTTGCACTGCACTAGTACCATTATGGGGTCGTTGATCGTTTTTCCTTTTTCAGATTGACGATGAGCCAGCATGTTAGAGGTACCGGTAGAGGGGCCAATAATGGGAATGCCGCTGACATGAGGGCGATGTTTACTAACCTCATGAGAGACATGCTCAGAGAAGTGCAAGGGGCAGTTCCCAATCCCGGAGTTGGTGTTGGCCCAGTAGTGTAGGTGCCTAGGGTCGATTTCGCCAAGTTGTGCAAGGATTACACTAATCTTGGTGGGAAGCCGTTCCATGGAACGGAGTCGACCACAGATGTTCAAGATTGGATGGATAGCTGTGACCGTATCTTTGATGACTTGGGTCTCGAGGATGCGATGAAGAGAAGACTAGCGTCTCGTCAGCTGCAAGGGCGAGCGATGAATTGGTGGAATGCCATTAGGACAGCTACTCCAGAGGACCAGGTTACTTGGGTTCAGTTCAAGGCTCTCTTTAGCGAGAAGTTTATTCCAGCTGCCCAGAAGTCGGTGTTGTTCAAGAGGTTCTTGGAACTCAAGCAGAATGGAAGGGCAATTTCTGACTATATTGCTGAGTTCGACACTTTGTCGAAGTATGGACTGTCTCTTATCGATACTCCCGAAAAGAAGAATGAGAAGTTCATTACTGGTCTGGATGGGTACTTGGGGGAAAGGCTTATTAACCACATCGATGAGACTTTTGAATCGATCGTGGGGAAAGCTTTGAGGTCAGAGAGTCTTTACCCTAAGTCAAAGACTGAGGCTGCATCTGCAGAAGGGCCAAAGCCACAAGCAGGCGGTGGAGGCAAGAATAACTCTTAGAATAAGAGGAAGCAGGACCAATCTAAGGGTGGCCAGAAAAAGAGCAAGAAGGATGTTGAGTGCTTCAGCTGTGGAAAGAAGGGCCATTATGCTAAAGATTGTCGGGCCAAGCCAGCGGATAAGAAGTGCTTCAACTGTGGTCAAGTGGGACATTTCAAGGACAAGTGTACGCAACCTCTTAAGGAGAAGCAGATTGTGAAAGCATATGCTCTTGATGTTGTTCCTTCTTCGTCGAATGCCCCAACTGCGGTGGAGAAAGGAAAGAATGTTGTTATTCAAGGTATGCTTTCTATTTATGATGTACCAGTTCGAGTTTTGTTTGATACTGGGGCTTCCCGTTCCTTCATATCTAGTGACCTGGTAGATAGATTGGGACTGGAACCCGAGATAGTCGATAGACCATTGATTGTGACGAACCCGATTGGTGGTTCTACTAGCCTGAGTATGATTTGCAGGAATTTGGTCTTATCGAGTCATGGATGTATGTTTGTATGTGATTGCTTTGTTTTGGGCTTTACTGGGTATGACATTATATTGGGAGTCGATTGGCTCCAAAGATACGGGGTGGTGGTAGACTGTGAGGGCTTTTTGGTGACAGTGAGTGCGGATGATGGGCGGAGGGTAGTGTTTTGTAGCCTACCTCGTGATGGGGTTATGGCTAGTTTTGTAAATTCCCTCGACATCCCGTAGGATGAGTTGTCAGATGTGCCTGTGGTTGGCCAGTATCCGGACGTCTTCGAGGAGGTGACCGGGCTTCCACCACACCGAGAGATTGAGTTCCGTATTGATTTAGTGAAAGATGCTAGACCTATAGTGATGCTACTTCGTCGTATGGCACCAAGGGAGCAGCAAGAGCTCGGGGTGCAAGTCAGCAATCTTTTGAAGAAGGGATTGATTAGAAGGAGTGTCTCCGAGTGGGGAGCACCAGTTGTGTTTGCCACTAAGGCAGATGGTTCCCTTCGTTTGTGTGTGGACTATCGCGAGTTGAATAAGGTGACGAGGAAGAATAAGTATCCTCTACCGAGGATAGATGATTTGTTTGATCAGCTGGAAGGAGCTAGAGTGTTCTCCCAGTTGGACCTCGCGACATGATTTCATCAGCTTTGAGTAGCAGATGAGAGTGTTCCGAAAACGGCATTTAGGACGCCGTCTGGATTTTATGAGTGGTTGGTTATGCCATTTGGGTTGACCAATGCACCAGCCTATTTTGTGGATCTTATGAATCGAGTATTCAGAGATCAGTTGAATAAGTTTGTTCTTGTGTTCATTGATGACATCCTTGTTTACTCAAGGACAGAGGAAGAACACAAGGGACACTTGAGGATAGTGATGGAGGTGTTGAGGAAACACCAATTGAAAGCGAAATTCTCTAAGTGTCATTTTTGGAGAAGGGAAGTGAGATTCTTGGGTCATGTTGTTTCCGAGAGTGGTATTGTCGTGGACCCTGCGAAGGTGGCTACGGTACAGGATTAGCCTACACCCAAGAATGCTACAGATGTGAGAAGTTTCTTGGGATTAGCTGGATATTATCGTAAGTTTATCCAGGACTTCTCCAAGATTGCAGCACCGTTGACTCAGTTGACTAAGAAGAATCAGTCCTTCGTCTGGGACGGAGTGTGTGAGGATGCCTTCAAGAGTCTAAAAGAGAGGTTGACGCGTGCGCCAGTGTTAGTCATTCCTAAAGGGAATGAAGAGATGACGGTATACACGGATGCTTGTGGTACCGGACTGGGTGCAGTATTGATGCAAGGAGGTAGGGTTGTAGCTTATGCTAGTCGACAGCTAAAGCTGCATGAGAAGAAGTATCCTACCCATGATTTGGAATTAGCAGCGATTGTATTTGCGCTGAAGATGTGGAGACACTATCTCTTTGGAGAAAGATTCGATTTGTTTACCGATCATAAATCGTTGAAGTATCTCTTCTCTCAGAAAGATCTGAATCTCCGTCAGCAGAGATGGTTAGAGTTCTTGGCTTCGTATGATTTTGATATCGCGTATACACCTGGGAAGGGTAATGCGGTAGCCGATGCCTTGAGTAGGAGACATGCCAGCTTAGGGGCAATGTTTCTTGAATGGAAGCAACTGGAGTATATCGTGGGGTTTGATTTCAGACCAAGGTGCGAATTGGATCCAGTTATGCTAGCTAGTATGACGATCAGACTCACTTTGATAGAGCGGATTGGTTCTAGCCAGAGGGACGATCCTAACCTATTAGAAATCATCTCCAAGTTAGAAATGGGAGTTGATGAGGAGATGAATGTGTATGGGCTTGATCGAGATGGATGGTTTCGAAAGAATGGAAGACTAGTTGTGCCCAACGTGAATGGTTTGAGAGATGAAGTGCTTAGAGAATGTCATCACTCAAAACTGACTATACATCCCGGTGGTAATAAGATGTATCGAGACATGAGACAGACTTACTACTGGGAAGGGATGAAAAGAGACGTTGGGAAGTTTATATCCAAATGCATGAATTGCCAGCTAGTTAAAGCCGAGCAAAAGAAGCCTAGTGGGTTATTGCAACCATTAGAAATTCCCGAATGGAAATGGGAGCAAGTTTCGATGGATTTCATCGATGGCTTACCAAGGACTAGATCGGGATATGATAGCATTTGGGTAATTGTGGATCGATTGACCAAGAGTGCAAGATTTATACCAGTCAAATCGACCAGAACGGCAGCCAAGTTGGTAGAATTGTATATTAAGTGGGTAGTGAAATTTCATGGAGTACCCAAAAGCATTGTGAGTGACCGAGACCCGTTGTTCACTAGTGGGTTTTGGAAGAGCTTACAAGAGGCTCTAGGGTCAAGATTACATCTCAGTACCGCATATCATCCTCAGACCGACGGTCAGACGGAGAGGGTGAATCGTATATTGGAAGATCTCTTGAGAGCTTGTATATTGGATTTTGGTGGATCATGGGATGACCATTTGCATCTGGTAGAGTTTGCATATAATAATAGCTACCAATCCAGTATCGGTATGGCTCCATATGAAGCTTTGTACGGAAGACCGTGCAACTCACCATCATGTTGGATAGAGACCGGCGAGAAGTTTGTGCTTGGACCAGATGTGGTGAGAGGAACTTCAGATAAGATTAGGATCATTCAGCAACGAATGAAAGCTGCTCAAGATAGGCAGAAAAGCTATGCCGATAAGAGGAGAAGAGACTTGGAATTCTCCGTTGGTGACTTGGTGTTTGTCAAGATCTCTCCATTGAAAAGCGTGATTCGATTTGGCAGGAGAGGCAAGCTGGCACCACGATTTGTTGGCCCATTCCCTGTTCTTGAACTAGTCGGGAATTTGGCATATAGAGTTGGCTTACCAGAGAAAATGGTGGGAGTTCATAATGTATTTCATGTTTCCCAACTAAGGAAGTTCATTCACGACTCAGATATGACTATTTCACCTGATCAGTTAGAGGACTTCGAAGTAGAACCCGAGGCGGTTGGGAACCGCAAGCCGATTCGTATTGTGGGGCACGATACGAAGCAACTTCGAAGGAAGTCGGTGAAGCTAGTCAAGGTTCAGTGGGGCGAGGACGAGAATGATTGTACTTGGGAAACAGAGGAGAGCATTAGGAAGGCATATCCAGAACTCTTTGCCTGGTAAGATTTACTTTGCGATTTAGTTATTCCGCATGCTAGGATAGACTTGTTTTGCATGGTTGATTGTTGTTTTATGATTGATAGGCATGCGGGACCTTTGTGTGTGTTTGGATTAGGGAATTTCGGGGGCGAAATTTCTTAAGGGGGGAGAGTGTAACGACCCGTATTCTACACATCATAGGATCGTAGAATATTTATTTCTTTCCCATGTGAAGTCGTATGGTCATGTAACTTTGGGAGACATCTATTAGAGTCATTTCCCATGTTCATGATTTTTGTTGATTTTTAAATGACCATTTTGCCCCTAGTCGGTACTGTTTTGGCCATAACTTTTGATTGGAAAGGAATTTTGACCTGAAACCACTTCCATTTGATTCGTTTGATGGTTTCTCTTTTCGTAGAGTGGTCACATTAGCCAAACGGACTTACTGTTTGGGAGATATGGCTGAAACAAGGTTTGGAGGGTGAAAAACTGCTTAATCGGGCCAAATCGGGTGATTAGTGAGTAGACCCATAACCCATTTCGGGATTAGGGTTATGGGAGGGCTGAAATGAGATGGAGAATCATTCCATTTCAGTTTTCTAGCCTCCACTTATCACCAAGGATCCCTAAAAATGGCCTCTAACCTCTAAATCACCTCCAAATCACATTTTTGGCAAGGATTTAGCTTAGCAATCCCTAATCAAGGAAGATCTTCACCAAATCAGCATAGGAGCTGCTATTGGCATTGAGATTCACATCAAATCAGAGAATCATTTCAGATCTTAGTTTATATTGTGGCTAAGGTGAGTGATTTGCATAGTTTTACACTAATTATGGCTAATTAGGGGTGATTAGTGCTAATTAGCGAATTTAAGCATGATAAAATTGGGGAAAAATGTTTATAAATTCCTAAATGATGTTTTAGACCTCTGATATGAATTTGGGTTAATTTGGTTAAGTTTTGCTAATCCTATCATTAGTTTCACCTAAACATGCTTAAGGGGGAAATATGGGATTTTGGGTATGTTTGATCCATTTTAACCTATGATATTGATGTGAATGATGTTTGTGGCTGATTATGCATGTTGCTATAACTGTATGAAATGCTTTGTGATTGATTTCAATAGTTAGAATGGTCGAAATCGTCGTCGAATGGCGTAAACACTTGCTGGAACAGTTTCAGAAAACAGTGCAGGGTTCGGATCGGATCGGATAAGGGGGCTCGGATCGGATATGTGGAACTGAGCAAAGAATCTGATCGGATCGGAACCCAACACTTGGAAAAGTGGAAAAAAGGAAGGCCACGCTAGCTGAACTGGGATCGGATCGGATAGAGGAAGACGGATCGGATCGAAGAGGACGGATCGGATCGGAAATACAAAGGCGAATCAGAGCAGGAGCAAGAAAGCGGATCGGATAGGAGCATATGAAGGGGAGCATGAAGACGGATCGAAAGCGCGAACTAAGAAGGACCCGACCCGACCCGAAAGGAAGCACCGACCCGACTCGAAGAAGAAGAAGCAGCTGACTCGAACCCAGAGGAATGTCGACCCGAACCGCATCAGAAGGGGAACCCGACCCGAACGGATAAAGAACACCGACCCGAACCGATAACCTGAGGAAGAACCCGACCCGACCCAGTATTGACCAATAACCCGAGATGCAAAGGTAGTCCAATAAGGGAAGTTAGAGCTCAGGATCCCGGAACCAGTTGGGAACCAACGAGTTCACTTCATGGTTGGACTTCGCTGCGGGACGTGTGCTAAGGAGTTGTCGACGTTCATAACTTCGATTCACCACTAAAAGGAATGATGGGCTACTTATCAGTGCAGTAGGGTCATTACGACCTGAGGGGCAAAGTGATGGTAGCAAGACTACGTTATCAGTGCAGTAGGGTCATTATGACCTGAGGGGCAAGGTGATGCGTAGTAAGGATTAGTAAGACTATGAGCCAGCGCGGATGGGGTGAATAACTCCATGGGGCAAGTGGACATAGTAAGGATTGGTAAGGCTATGAGCCAGCGCAGATGGGGTGAATAACTCCACGGGGCAAGTGGACATAGCGAGGAATTTGTGGCTACGTTATCAGTGCAGTGAAGCCATTTATGACTTCATGGGGCAAAGTGATCGTAGCAAGGAATGTTGGGTGATCGAAGTGGTGAATATCGTATGCTTTATGCCCTGAGTGAGAGATGTGAGGATGAATGCTATGTTTGATTGTTTGCCATCCCTATGACATGCACACCTTCCCCACCTCCGTATCTTTACACTGTTTGATATGATACCTTAGAGTGTTGTACAGTATGTAGTGCTAACTCTTTGGTTGCAGGTCCAGGTTCAGGTATGTTTTAGTCTACCTGTTATTGTTCACTTTAGATGCTTATCGCTCATACCAGGCTTTATGTCTGACTCAGAGTTTTATGTCTCCTCTTATTACTCTGGGTGCTCACACGAGCAGACTAGAGACAGGTTAGCTGGTGATGCGCGAGTAGCTGATTCGGAGGCGGGCAGGAGGCTTCCACGTATTATATATATATACACATTCTCCCTGTGTCGTTGGTGGTCGCTACTTGGGCATTAGTAGTGTACCTCCTTTATCTTGTTTTGCTTTGAGACAGTTTGAATGTTGTAATAAGCTGTATTCTGAATTTCCGCTGCTATTATGTTTAGTTCTGATTTTCAGCTTATGCACTGTCTCTCCTGTTTTATGTCAAGTATGTTACTATTATATTTTATTCTATGCGCTGTGAGACATTCTACAGGTTCTTTGTATGTTCATTTCCTTCTTCCTTTTCCTTCTGGCGACCCGCTCCGTGCTAGCTGGACATGTGTACAGCGCACCTTTGGAGTAAATGTCGGTTGGTGCGGGGCGGGCCGTCACACCAATCGACTCCCAATATAATGCCATACCCTAAAGCCCAAAACAAAGCAATCACAAACAAACATACATCCATGACTCGATAAGACCAAATTTTGGCAAATCATAATAAGGTTAGTCGAACCACCAATCTATCGACTATCTCGGGTTCCGGTCCCAACCTATCTACCAGGTCACTAGATATGAAGGAACGGGAAGCCCCAGTATTAAACAAAACTCGAACAGGTACATCATGAATAGAAAGCATACCTTGAGTGACAACATTCTTTCCTTTCTCTACCGCAGTTGGGGCATTTGGCGAAGAAGGAATAGCACCGATAGCATAGGCTTTCACAATCTGCTTTTCCTTAATAGGTTGTGGACATTTATCCTTGTGATGTCCCACTTGGCCACAGTTGTAGCACTTCCTATCTGCTGGCTTGGTCCGACACTCTTTGGCATAATGGCCCTTCTTACCACAGCTGAAGCACTCAACATCTTTCTTGCTCTTTTTCTGGCCATCCTTAGTTTGGTTCTGCTTCCTCTTGTTCTGAGTGTTATTCTTGCCTCCACCACCTGCTTGCGGCTTCAGCCCTTCTGCAGATGCAACCTCGGTCTTTGACTTAGGGTAAAGACTCTTTGATCTCAAAGCTTTCCCCACAATCGATTCAAAAGTCTCATCGATGTGGTTGATAAGCCTTTCCCCCAAGTATCCATCCAAACCAGTAATGAACTTCTCATTCTTCTTCTCAGGAGTATCGATAAGGGATAATCCATACTTCGAAAAAGTGTCGAACTCAGCAATATAGTCCGAACTGCCCTACCATTCTGCTTAATCTCCAAGAACTTCCTAAACAATTCCGACTTCTGAGCAGCTGGGATAAACTTGTCGCAAAAGCGAGCCTTAAACTGATCCTAAGTAACCTGATCCTCTGGAGTGGCTGTCTTAATAGTATTCCACCAATTCATCGCTCGCCCTTGCAGCTGACGAGACGCTAGCCTTCTCTTCATCGCATCCTCGATACCCAAGTTGTCGAAGATATGATCACAGCTATCCAACCAATCCTGAACATCCGTGACCGACTCCGTTCCATGGAACGGCTTCCCACCAAGGCTAGTGTAATTCTTGCACAGCTTGGCGAAATCGACCCTAGGCGCCTGCACTATTGGACCACCGTCATTACCGGCATTGGGAGTTGCCCCCTGCACATCCCTAAGCATCTCTCTCATGAGGTCAGTAAACATCGTCCTCATGTTAGTAGCATTCCCATTATTGGCTCCTCAACCAGCACCTCTTGCGTATCGGCTCATCGTCCAATCTGTAAAGAGAAAACGATTAACCATCTCCATGGTGGTGCTAGTGCAATGTGACTTCATCCTTAGCTATACTAATAGTATATATATAGCTTTTGAAAACCAAAGTAATCACAAATATGCACTCTCATATACGTACTATCTCTCCCTAGTGTCTTTCCCTAGGTTAACTACGCAACCTAGAGCTCTGATACCAAATGTGATGACCCGCCCTCACCAACCGACATTTACTCCAAAAGTGCACTGTACACATGTCCAGTTAGCACGGAACGGTCGTCAGAAGGAAAGGAAGAAGACGAAGAATCAACAAGGAACCTATAGAATGTCTCACAGCGCATAGAACAAAAATATAATAATAACATACTTGACCTAAAACAGGTGGGACAGTGCATAAGCTGAAAACAAACTATCATAGCAGCGGAAAATCCAAATACAGCTTATGTTCCACTTCATCATTATTACAACTTTTCAAACTGTCTCTAAAGCTAAAAGCAAGATAAGGGAGGTACACTACTAATGCCCAAGTAGTGACCACCAACGACACAGGGAGAATATCTATATATATCATACGTGGAAGCCTCCTGCTCGCCTCCGGATCAGCTACTCATGCATCACTAGCTAACATGTCTCTAGTCTGCTCGTTTAGGAGCACCCAGAGTAATAAGAAGAGACATAAAACTCTGGGTCAGACAAAAGTCTGGCGTGAGCGATAAGCAGCTAAACAGAACAATAACATGTATACTAAACCATACCTGAACCCGGACCTGCAACCAAAGAGTAAGCACTACATACTGTACAACACTCTGAGGTGCCACTGAACAAATGGTGTAAAGATAACGGGGGTGGGGTGTGCATGTCATAGTGATGGCAAATAATCAAGCATAGCAACCATCCTCACATCTCTCACTCAGTGCATAAAGCATACGATATCCACCACTTCGACCACCTAATACTTTGCTATGATCACTCTGCCCCTTGAAGTCACAATGGCTTCACTGGACTGATCCATAGCCACTAATCCTTCGCTATGTCCACTTTGCCCCATGGAGTCGTACACACCCCACTGCACTGGCTCATAGCCTTACTAATCCTTTACTATGTCCACTCTGACCCCATGGAGTCACAATGGCTCCACTGCACTGGCTCATAGTCTTGCTACGATCACTTTGCCCCTCGAGTCATGATGACTCTACTGCACTGATACGTAGCCCGTCATTCCTTTTCAGTGGTGAATCGAAGTTATGAACGTCGACAACTCCTTAGCACGCGTCCCGTAGCAAAGCCCAATCATGAAGTGAACTCATTGGTTCCCCACTGGATCCTGAGCTCTAACTTCCATTTGGACTACCTTTGCATCTTGGGTTATTGGTCATCACTGGATCGGTTCAGTTCTCAGCCTTTCTTCTCTGTCGGTTCAGATCGGTCTCTTCCAGGTGCTCCGGGTTGGTCGTGGCCTCCAAGTCCCTTCGTAGTACATTGGTTCGGTTTGGGTGCTCTTTGGTGTGTCGGGTCGGTGTACCCTTGCTCCATCGGTTCAGTTCGGGTTCCTGGTCTCCGATCCGATCCACTTCCCCTTCCTCTTCCGTTCCGATCCCCTTCTCTTCCCTTCAGTCGATCTGATTCCCCCTTCTTTAGCTCGATCTGATCCCAGTTCAACCATTGTGGCCTTCCTTTTTTCCATACTTTCCCTTGTGCCAAGCCTCGGTTCGGTTCGGTGATCCCTTGCCCAGTCCACTATCTGGTTCGAGCCCATTCCCCCAATCCGATCCGAAAGCCTGCACCATTTTCCTGCAACTTTTCCAGCGAGTGTTTTACGCCATTCGACAGCGTTTTCGACCATTCTAACTATTCTAATCAATCACAAAGCATACCATACAGTCATAGCAACAAGTAGAAGTGACCTCAAACACCAAAACATAAATATGATAGGTTAAAATGGATCAAACATAGCCAAAACCATATATTTTCCCTTAAACATGTTCAAGCATAATTAACGATAGGATTAGCAAAACTTAACCAAATTAACCCAAGTTCGTATCAGATATCTAAAACATCATTTAATAATTTATAAGTATTTTTCCAGATTTATATCATGTTTAAATTCGCTAATTAATACTAATTACCCATAATTAACCATAATTAGTGAGGAACTATGCAAATCACTCACCTTAGCCACAAATAAACTTTAGATCTGAAATAAATCTCTGATACGGTGCGAATACCAATGCTAAACAGCAGCTCTAATCTTGATTTGGTGAAGATCTCCCTTGATTTGATGTTGCTAAGCTTAATCCTTGATTAGAAAGTGATTTGGAGGTGATTTAGAGGTTGGAGGTCAATTTTAGGGTTTCTAAGAGGTAAGTGGAGGCTTGAAAACTGAAATGGAATGAAATTCTAACTCTTTTCAGCCTCCTCATAACCCTAATCCCAAAATGGGTTATGGGCCCATCCACTAATCACTCTATTTAGCCCGGTTAAGCAGTTTTTCACCTTCTAAACCTTATTTCAGCCATATCTCTGAAACGGTAAGTCCGTTTAGCTATTATGACCACTCTACGGAAAGGTAAACCATCAAACGAATCTAATGGAAGTGGTTTCAAGTCAAAATTCCTTTCCATTCAAAAGTTATGGCCGAAACAAGATCAGCTAGGGGCAAAACGGTCATTTAAAAATCGACAAAAATCATGAGCATGGGAAATGACCCCAATGGTCTTTTTCCAAAGCCACATGACCATACGACTTCATATAAGAAAGAAATAAATATTCTACGATCCTCCGATGCGTAGAATGCGGGTTGTTACACATGCCCCGGTCGGTTTGCGCTGCCCACACCGTCCTCCACGTTTGGATCTCTTACAATAAGTCAGTAAGCATGCCCCTTCTCCGCTTAGTACGGAATACTTTGTTTGATACCTACTCCGGGTTACTGACTGAAATAGGTCCCACGCAATATGATTCAAGCTCTCCCCTTTGTCTTGTATCCCCACTAGGTTTTCACTGACTATGTATACCACTAGTTGTCTTTAATTACATAGCCTTGTTTATGTCTACCGGTTATGCTTACCTATAGGTGTCTTTAATACATAACCCTAATCTTCCAACCGGTTATGCTTACCTATAGGTGTCTTTAATTACATAACCCTATCACTTCTACAAGTTATGTTTATCCTAAAAGGTGTCCTTAATTACATAACTTTATTATTTCCACCGATTGTGTATACCACTAGGTGTCTTTAATTACATAACCTTAATGGGTTAAGTTTGTGAGCCAATATGTGAATACTACCCATCCGCTCTTCAGATTTACTTAACCCACCCCTCAACTATGTTTACTTAACCCCCAACTTAAATTTAAGTTCACACAATCCCTATGGATTAACTTAGGTTAAGTAGTCCAATTCTTTACCATGTCCATTTACTGTTTCATAATAGGCCAGACCACCCACATTAGACCTACAACATGTGGATGCTGGATATGCCGGTCGGGTCCGGGCAGACTTATTGCACAGTTGGGACAAACATAGTGTCATAGCCCGATTTGTATTTATGTACTTAGAACTCCCACATTAGGTTCAACATTAGTGGCTGCTGGATATGTCAGTCGGGTCCGGGCAGACTTCCACCACTAGTGCAACCTAACCTCGTGTCATAAGTACAATTATAATCCCTAATTGTAATTACTAGACATTCCATATTTAATTAATTTACCAATTAATTAATCCTTTCCTTTTTTAGGTGTCAATACCTTTTTTACCCAACAATTTGAATTACATGTCCAAAAATGTTCATTTTCAAATTATGCCATTTTAACCCTTTTTTCCCCCGTTCCTTAACTAGCACCCTCACAAAATTGGCAACATGCCTAGGCTAGACAATAGCCTAGTCATAAACGATAATAGGGAATATAATGGAAATATAACTAAAATGATCATCTTGGCATAACCATAAACTTGTATGATATTAAGGTGAACATACATACTAGCATGGACATGAAATTGTCATCATAACAAGGTGGACATAAAACTGATGAACTATGATGTCACTATATCTAAAGTAGCAATTTAGATGTCCAATCGGTTTAGATCTAACATAATGACCTAAGGTGATAATTTAGATCACATAAAATAGATCTAACATGTTAACATAAGGTGACAATTTGGATCACATAGAATAGATCTAACATGTTAACATAAGGTAACAATTTAGATCACATAGAATAGATCTAAAAAGATAACATAAGGTGACAATTTAGATCACATAAAATAGATCTAACATGTTAACATAAGGTGACAATTTAGATCACATAAAATAGATCTAACATGTTAACATAAGGTGACAATTTAGATCACATAGAATAGATCTAACATGATAATATAAGGTGACAATTTAGAGCACATAAAATAGATCTACACACATCCACATCATAGCATATCATAAAAGTTACAAACCATGATCCTCAATAATAACATATTAGAACAATTCACAATAGAATTGGATCTAGAGAAATAGATCTATCATAAGATCTAACAACAACATAGATTCAAGGTTTACAATATATCCAAATCACAGTCTTTCATAATTCACTTTTATTTATCTAAACCTAAAAGCAACTACATCTCACTATGACTGGATTGCTAAGATGATAAAAATGGTGCTGTGTCTATGCTTGAATCTAAGGATTTGATATGCTTTATTTGATAGAAGAAGATGAGAGACCCTAGCACAGTTCAGACTCCAGTAGAGTTTGACCGCCATGATTTCTAATGAAGAAATATGTGAAATAGCTATGCATTTATAGCTGCAGAACCCTCTGGAACAAACTACCACATAAGCCCTAGGGTAAATCAGGTCGCTGGTCGCTTCCCACTTGGGCAAAGGCGCGAATACCAAAAAAAACTATTCTGGGTGCACTTTACAGGTGCACCAGTGTAAAAATACATGGGCGCACTTGTCAAGTGCACTGGGAATTTTTGCTTTTTCTGCCAAACTTTTATCGTCCATAACTTCTTCATACGTTATCTGTTTTACGCAAACCAGGTGTCTATCTTAACCAGAATTTCGAGACGGACGGAATGGCGTATTCCATTTCCCTTAATTCTAAATATTAAATTAATTATTTTTAATTTATCCACTTTAATGTTGTTAAATTTTTGGGGTGTTACAAGATGAGTCTTCGGATCGATATGATAGCGAATGTCGAGATGCTAACCATCATGGCTTGCGATGTTTAAAAGTGAAAGGTTACCGTCTGGAGATGTATGCTGATGCCTTTGCTACATTGTGATGGTAAGTCGACTAAACTATAGATTTTTTCATATCTTTCCGTTATTAATGATAATGGTTCTCTGTTGGTTGTAGTTCAGATGAGCTGCAGTGCATTGTCAAAACTGGATTGTTTCAGGTTTGGTAATGTATATGACCACCATCATGTGCAATCCCGATGGAATCATTTCCTAAGTGATACGCTCCCTATGGGGAATCAACACTGAATTTTCCTTAGGAGAAATAGATGAACATAGAGTTAGGGATTGCAGAATGGATCGTTAAGGTAAAACTAACACTAGAGGGTGGTGAATAGTGTTTTTGAAAAATTAAACAAAATCCAAAAGCTTATACGATCTACTATATGAATCAAACACCACAGATATAATCACAGACACAGAATCAAACACAAACACATAGACAAATAAAATAAAATGCAGAAAAGGAAAGAACACACCAGATTTTATACTAGTTCGGAACTGTTCCTACGTTCAGTCCCATGCAATGTCGGACTGCACAGAGTTTTATTACTATATCAATATCCAGTTACAATCCTCTCCTTGATTTCACGGCTACAAGGGATACCACCGATTCCACACACACTTGATCAAGTATACTTTCCTTAATTTCACGGCGACAAGGGATACCACCGATTCCAACTTCCTTGATTTTACGGCTACAAGGGTTATACCGATTACATACACTTCTCAAATGATTACAATACCCCTATAACTCTTCAATAGCACTTTGATTCAGAGAGTAATGAGTAGAGAGTGAGAAGAAGTTTTATGTAAATAGAATTGAATTCAGCAGAGTACAAGTGTAGAAATCATAAAAATGATAAGATATAACAGTGTAAAGAAAGGAGATGAAGACGGAGAAGAAGAATTATGAATTTTTTTAGAAATTAGCCTCTATTTATAACATTTGAAAGGTTGCAACGTTTCTGCAATGTCACAAATAGTGAAAAGACACTTCTTTCAATTTTCAAAAACTGACAGTCATATGTCGACATGGGCATAAATGTATGTTGACATATGCATGTGTAAAACTAAATTTTGAGCATTTTTGAAGTGTTTAAACATATATAATTCTGGAAATTCTTGAATTAAAATATAGTGTTATAAATGAATATTATAAAGTAGAAAATCATATGAAAACATAAATATAAACTATACAAATATATTTATAAAATTATACAGTTAAAATTATATAAATATAAAGTATGTAATATATAAACACTACAACAAAAAAACCATATTACAACGGTGCAAAAACGTTGTAAAAAGTTTTTACAATGGTGGAGCCACCGTCGTGTATTAATAAGTTGTAATATACTTATAATTTTTACAACGTTTCTACACCGTTGCAATACCGTTGTAAAATAAGATATTTAACAACTTTTACTCACAGTTGTAATGACTTTTATTACAACTTTTACTTCCTGTTGTTATAGACATTTAAATATCATAAGATCATAAGTATGACAACTGGTGATTACCGTTGTGACTTCCAAAATATTACAACTCTTTCACACAGTTGTAAAATGATTTATTACTACTTTTTTTTGTTGTTGTAACTTATATACACCTTACTAATATAAAAAATTCATACATATTAATAATAATATGATTCATATTTCAATGCAACAAATATAACTATACGGAATCATTCATATATATTAATTAACATAATATTTGATCAACATACACATAATACATCACCAACTAAACCCGTCACAAAAAAACATAACCGTTTCAAAATACATACATCGATCTAATACAAAAGATACATAAGAAAGATAGAAGCTTTGTCCACAAAAGATACATAAGAATACCCTACGAAAGCACTCTAGCTGAAGGCAACGTAATTTTTATTCCAATCCACAGTTGGTTCAACAGCTTCTCCAATGGTAGTCATTTTAGAATTCAGCTTCCACAAGAAAGCTTCTGGATCCACCGCCACATCAATCCAACCTTGCGGTCCATGGTGGGACTACAAAAAAAAGTAATTTTAATAAGTTCAGTCAAACAAGAAATTGATGCTTGAAATAAAAAAAATTCAGAACAGTACAGGAACATAGACCCAAAAAACTGAAAAATGAGTCTGCACCAAAAAACTCAGTACATGAACACAGACCCAAACAAAGGAACATTTCCAGAACCTATTTTGCAAACATGGGCATGAAAGAACAAGAAGCTTTTCATATAACATAGACATATATGGAATTACAAAACTCAATTTTGATTTTGCTAGTGCAGGAAAATACAAAGTTCTCTACCCAGCACATGCATATAAAAGATTATTGAAATTGACATGTCAGCAAAAGCACAATAAAAATAAGAGTTAATGAAAATAGAAATAATTGTGGAACAAACAAATATCTGTAAGTGAGAAATGTTGGATTGAATTAAAAAGTGTATGATTAAGCCACCATATTGAATATTGTGAGTACAAAAAAGAGAAACCGAGTTACCTTTTGTAAGTAATACACAGGACAGATCTAAGGTGACCACTCCCATATTGCCCCCATCCCAACTGAATGCATTTCTATGATTGCCAAGACAAACTTGATGCAAATGTACCACATCCATTTTGCGCACCTATAACTTGAATTGATCACTTGTATTTCTGTAGTCACAGTATAAGTTACATAAGCACCTATTTTGAAGCCACATTATTTTAACAAACTTGTTTTCCATCACTGCATTATAAACTACAATGGCACTAGATATTTTACTCTGCCAAACTTTTACTATGGTAACCAGGCGCTAACCGCTACAAAAGCCAAAACTCGAATATGAACTGCAGATAACGCACAACAACTCTGTTCATGTTTCAGGTGTGATTTTCTTAACCACAGTAAATTTGGGAATAGGATTAAAGTGCATAAACAGAAGCATAAACAGTAAATTTGATAGTGCTATTTGGTATATTAAAACTACCAACACAGAAGACAATAACTGTCTGAGCTTACTTATAAAGTGGGATTCTACTGCTTCATTTCATCCATCTATGCCAGAAACTCCTTCTCTGGAGAGAATCGCAAACACTAACTCTTAATACATAACAAAACATCACAGGATGAACTAATCTGTAAAATGACACACTCAAAAAACATCCAGGTAACAACACCAAAAAGGTTGACAATCAAGTGAGTGCCAAGGGAATTAATGAAACAGAGAGAGTTAGCGTAAATGTGCCTGGTGTTGAAATACTGAAAAGAAACAATTTTGTTGTTCTTGAGGAAATAGAGGAAGATCAAGAGGAAGAAGGCGAAATTGCGCAAGAAACAGAATCAAATCCCGGTGAAGAAGACGAGGTTGAAGAGATTGAAATTATAGATTCACAAGGTGGAGGTGAATATGTCTTGCCTTCAATGGAGGAAAGTCTGGAGAAGGTGGAAGAATGGCTTAAAGGTGCAGTACAACAGGAAAATAAAGCAAATATAGAAGAGTACGAAGTAGATGATCAAGTAATCGAGAGAACAAAACTATATGAAACGATTAAAGACATTGTTGTTCAAGGAAGGAGGGATGAGATAAGAAACATGTATGAAATGAGTAAAAAAAAGCAATGTAGAAGAAGTGATAAAAGTGGTGCAAGAAGGCAAGGTGGTAGATGGGAATATTAATAAGCATATATCTGAAAGAATAAATGAGGCAATTAAAGATGCAGGAAGTAATAAAGACACAAAAGTGCACCAACCACCAGGAAGATTAAACAACGACTCCATGCAAACCATTGCATCGAGTTCTTTTCGAATTGACCCTAACATAAGCATGCACGTTGAGACTCAACTAGCCCCACCACCAATTTCCAAGAAATACTCCCACCTCCAACCACCTCCATCATACAAACTACCTCATAAGGATTCCTTCTCATCTCCTATATTCAACAACTCCACTGGCAAAACCCTTACCACTCCTGTGTCTGTACCTCATCAGTACCCACTAAGGAGCATGAAACATAGTGTTCCAATCCCTCCCACTGTTTAATGATACAAATAGTTGGAGCATGGAATGTGAGAGGGTATCATTGTGACACTAAGTTAGACCAATGTAAACAAGTAATTGCAGAAAATAAGCTATGTGTGTTGGAGATATTGTCACTATCCACTGCCTTTACCGGCAAAACTAGTTGCTACGACCGTCCATATCACCAGAAGTTGCAAGATCGAAAATTATAGACTATGTCAAGTTGCTCTTAAGCAATAACAAAAGAATTACCGCAGCAATGACCGAACCAAATAGGTCGCGATGTTGTACACAGCACATTAACATGAAACAAAAACTAACAAACAAACCTGATAGACAACAGCATCCGCTGAATACCAGCAACCCAAAGGAATTCCCCACCAAATCACCTAGACAACCAAGGAGACAACAGAGACGAGCAACTGCAGCCAAGCCTCAGAACAGAATTAGAGATGTCAAACCAATTCCTAAACCAAATTTGCGAGTGACTTGAAACGAACCACATAAACATCAGTGCCAAATCGACCACCCAAAATCATTCACTGCTTGAACTAGAAACCACTACCTCCAATAGCCGCCTTCACCTCCCTGAAATCACCTTCGAATACCCCAAATCAATAACCCTTAAATCGAATCGAATCCGCTTCGAATACCCCAAATCGAAAACCCATAAAAGTTGCCTAACTTTAATCGCCTTCTGATTCCAATACTCAAGGAATTAAATTTGAACCAATCGATTTTATTTTTTATTTTGGTTTTTGTATCCAAACCGAAGTTGCGTTTGAAGTTTTGTCGAGACGAGTTTTTTTAAGGACGGAAGAAGTGGGGAACGATTTTGATTTAGGGAAAATCACGGGAGGACGGCTCGTAGTACGAACTAAAATTCAAAGGCGCGGGTTGCTTTGGAGCCAGATTTTTCGCTTTTGGCGCTTGAATTTATGGTTTTGCAATTACGTTACGGCTATCTTTTTTGCAAAGCACATTACCGCTTAATTTTCATACGTCATAATCAAAATTTCATAAATTTAGAAAATTAAGTACTATAAGTTGAAATTAATTAGTAAATATTAAGTATTTATTATTTAATAGTAATTATTATTTATTATTTATTTGTAAGGTTATTATCAGTTATTAATTGTTATTAAAATATTAATATTATTAAATATTAAATATTAGATATTACTAATATTTAATAGGCCTCTATTACAATTGGTAGAAAAAAGAGATGCTGAAAATAATTTTGTAAAATTTTCTAATAAAAACCGTTTTAATCATTGGTTACCAAAATTAGTTACTAATATTTAATATTACTTGTTAATATTAATGATTATTTCTTAATTATTTATTACAAAAATTAATTACTAATTATTTAACAATACTGATAATTTATTATTTAATATACCAATTATTAAAAATTATTGATTATTTAATAGAAATTATTAATATTATTATTATACTAATTACTAATTATAAAATGTTAATTGTCAAAACTGTCACTTATTACAACAGGTAAGAGTGAAAAGTTGTAATAAGCATTTATTACAACTATCACAAAAGAAAAGTTGTTAGAAATATGTTTATTACAACTTTCGGAAAATGACAGTTGTAAAAAACATTTATTACAACGGTGCTTTTACCACCGTTGTAAAATTAAAGTTGTAATATGGTTTTTTTGTTGTAGTGAAAACTTATAAACTATAAAACTTGAATTTAAATCAGAAGTAAAGTAAAGAAAATAAAATAGAGAAGATAGAGATTGAAGATAGAATTTGAAAATGGAACTTGAAAACAAAAACAGAATTTGAATTTGAACCTGGAGTGCTGTTTGGAGTCTTACATAATTAGACTCTATTATTATATTTATCTTGAACTCTGAATATTCATGAATCTTGAATCATCTATGAATTCTGAATCTCTAATATCTTTAAACTGTACAGTTTTCAGTGTAAATTTCTGAATATAAATCCTGCATATGTGTGCATACACACACACACACACACACACACACACATATATATATATACACATGTATTCTATATAAAAGTGTTAGTATATATTTTATAATCAATTAATATTGAAATAAGGTTGTTGTCATCAAAATTCCATTCTCCAACATTCTCCCCCTTTTTGATGATGACAACCTTAGTTTATAAAATATCATACCTATACATACCTGTTAATGATGATCCTTCTATTACTCCCCCGTCTATATGAATCCTATAAACTAATTCTATATTTTATAGTTTCTCCCCCCTTGGCATTATCAAAAATAATTTCTAAAACTACTCCTCCTAATTCTTGTAACTATCTAAATTTCCTATATCAAAGTAAAATACTCCCCCTAAGTCCTAAATCTATCTATATAATCCTATAATATGATTATCAATCATCAATACCAACCAATTCAAGTATTATATTTACATATGTTTGATATCATATATGCAAACCAAATCAAACAAATCAAAGCACACCACACCACACCATATGTTTAAAATATATATAAGTTTTTTATCCAAATTAAACAAATCAATCAAATCAACCATACCAAACAATTAAACGTTTCTTGGGACTTTAACTCACTCATCTTGTCCAGTGATTGGGGTCTTCTTGATGTCCTTCCATTCTTCTTCATTGTTAAGTGATGCTTTAATGTTTTCATCTATGAAACGAGAAGACATTGGCCAACATATTAGATCAAAATGTTTCTCTTGATATTCCACCAATCTCATTTGAATTAACTCTAGATGAAATTGATTTCGTATTAATATGGAGAGGATTTTCTTGAAATAATTCAAGGAATCATTAAGATTTTCACTAATGTTATGAATTGGATTTTCCATGGTTTTGATAAGAAATGAATAAGGAAGAAGGAGAAATGGAATATTGAATTTTTCCGGAAGAAATAGGTTAAATATGGTCTGGAATTCGTTGGATCTTGAATGGATATGAGTTAGTTATTTAATTTTAAAATTTGAAAAGATTTGAAAATCTGGCAGTTATATGTCGACATATACATAAATGTTTGTCGACATACTTATTTAAAAATTTGAAAATTTTGAATTTTTTGATCTTATATTAAACTATAATTAACTCTAAAGTTTTTACAATAACTTAAAGATGATTTTGACATAAATAAAACTCCATTCATTACTTAATAGAAAGCAAATACATCCAACTAATTAAGGCACACTAAATATGAGATTCAAAAGAAAACATAAGGAAATACAAGTGAATCCATAATGATAAATTAAACTAGATAGACTAGTTTCAGATGATGATGAGGAAGGCGAGATTCCAAGCATTCTTCCAATCTTGACTATGAACTTAGACATTTTTGAAAAGTACTTCTTTAGCTTCTTTTGGTTGTTGACAATCTTCACTTGATTTTAAATAATCGCCTCTTTGGAAATGTGTCTAGTGTTAGTTGGACACTTAATACTTTCTAAAGAAGTTTTTTCTTCTTCTTCTTCGACTTCCATTAGCGCTTGTTCTTGTTGCATTCAAGCTTGTTTGGCTTCGAATGTCTCACATGGTTGGAAAGTGAGAGGAATTTGCATGAGATGTATGTTTGAAGAGTCAAACACTTTTCTAGGCACAAATTCTTCTCCATGATGATCAACTCCAAAATATTTGAAAATGCGGGTGAGATAAACACTATAGTAGAGAATGATTTCTCTTGATGACAATTCTATGGGTTTGATCACTTTTAAGATCATATCGGCCCAATTTATGTTATAGCCACCCATAATAGCAAAGAGGACTTTCTGGACTTTGAGAGTTGGGTTGTTAAAATTTCTAGAACGAGGAGTGATGGTATGTTGGAGGAGGAGGTTGACAATTCTTGTTTTTGGACGGAAAAAGTGATTTTTGAAAACCATTTGAGCATCGTTTTTGAATATGTCATGATAGGTCTCTAAATCGGTTTCATCGACAACGAAATCCGAAAAATCCAAGCACGTACTTCTATATTTCAAGATATTGCCTAGGAGTTCAGCATCGAGAACAATTTGCGTGTCTTTGACACTACTTCAAAATTGGTCTTCGTTTCCTTCGTAAAATCTGCAATTAAGATTCGCATAGAACATCTTAACAAGCTAAGCATAACATACTTCGTCGTTATCCCATGAGTTAATTAGATTCAAGACTTCATTTTGTTGAAAGTGAGATGTAAGATCATAAGAGGGAAAATTGCTAAAGACAGCAAAAGCACCTGTGTTAACTTTAGCATTTGCTACATAGTTAACATTGGTTTTGATAGCTTCTTTGTCATTATGAAGATAACCTTTGATGGTTTTGGTTAACTTCAATTTCTAAGTTAAACTTGAGGAAGCCATTGAATTGATAGTTTTGAAGAGTATGGGTACGAAAAATATTGTTTTGAATTGTGAATGAAAGGTAAAGAGAAAAGATGTATATATAGAAATTGAATGGATATGAATTAAATATGCACAATTTTTCAGTAGTCTATGACACCTTTTAAGACCTTCGGAGTTGGTGAAAAGTCGGAGGGAAGTTTGAAAGTTTAAACCTTTGAAATTCAAAATTTAAATTTCAAATTTCTGGTCATATGTGTCGACATATGGACATATGTATGTCGACATATGTACCTATTTTCAAAGGAATTTTGATTTTTGTGAAATGTTATTTAAATTATCGATTTATATTTCTGGTTTAACGATTTTCTGAAATAATTTTAATCCTAATAAACATCCAAAAATTTATTTTATTATTATTTTTTATTATTATATTATTATTTTGAATTTAAAATTTTGAATTTCAAATTTCAAGTTCAAATTTTAAAGTTTTTAAATTTGATACAAAGCAAACAAACAAAGAAACCATTCAACCAAATAAAATTTAAAAATTAATTAGGGCATACCCAGTTTTTAGATCCTTTTCTTCGAAATTTTCTGAATTCTGAGTTGCCATGAAGCATATATTTGAATTTTCGGTTTGTGGCTCTTCATCACTTGATGATGAATCTAAATCACCTAACATTGTTGCATATGCTTACCTTCTCTTCCTCGATGAATTGTTGTCTGTTTGTTGAGTCGATTTATCTGGATATGAACACATTTTCCTTATGTGGCCTGGTTTGTTGCAGTTATAACATCGACCATCATTACTTCTTGAATTTCCTTGGTTATTATTTTGAAAATAATTTTTCCTTTAATATTTCAGAATTTTTTTAAAATGTCTTATCATAAGGGTTGTTTCTTCATCATCTTCACTACTTGAATCAGAATCGTTTGTTGTTGCTTTAAGTGCAATGGATTTCTTCTCTGTTGGCCTGTTTTCTTTTCTGTAATTGGACTTCAAAAGATATCATATTTCCGATTAACTCGTCAATGTTCATTTCACTGACATTATTGGATTCTCCAATTGCTAAAGTTTTCTGATCCCATTATGGAGTCAGTGAACTCAATATTTTTCTGACTTGATCTTCTTCAGAATAAGTTTTTCCAAGTACTATTAACGAATGTACTATCTCTTAAAATCTGCAATACATATCGGAGATAGATTCATTCTTGTTCATTTGAATAACTCAAACTAATTAACTAACATTGATATCTTAGTTTGTTTAACTTTACTAGTACCTTCATGAGTAAATTGAAAAGTTATCCAAATTTCATAAGTAATTTTACATACAGACACGCTATTAAGCTCATTCCTATCTAATGAACAAAATAACATATTCAAGACTTTAGAATTACTTTATGCAGCAGTCTTTTGTTCATTTTTCCATTGGGCAAAAGCAGTTATGGGTTCAACAAACTCATTTCGTGTACTATTCCATATGTTTAATCCTACTGATTATAAATATATTTTCATTCTACATGCCAAATATGAATAATTACTACTATTAAATAATGATGGTCTAATAGTGGACTGACCCTCTACAAAAGAACTATTATTATTACCAGTGTTGGTTGTCATTATCACTATTTTCAAAAATTAGATTATGAACTTTTTGAAAGACCTTGCTCTGATACCAATTGTTAGGGATTGCAGAATGGATTGTTAAGGCAAATCTAACACTAGAAGGGGGTGAATAGTGTTTTTGAAAAATTAAACAAAATCTAAAAACTTTTATGATCTACTATATGAATCAAAGACCACAAAAACAATCATAGACACAAAATCAAACACAAACACAAAGATAAACAAAAATAAAATGAAGAAAAGGAAAGAACACACCAGATTTTATACTGGTTCAGAACTGTTCCTACGTCCAGTCTCACGCAATGGTGGATTGCACAGAGTTTAATTACTATATCAATATCCAATTACAATCCTATCCTTGATTTCACGGCTACAAGGGATACCACCGATTCCACACACACTTGATCAAGTATACTCTCATTGATTTCACGACTACAAGGGATACCACCGACTCCAACCTCCTTGGTTTCACGGCTACCGGATTACATACACTTCCCAAATGATTACAATAGCCCTATAACTCTTCAATATAGCACTTTGATCCAAAGACTAATGAGTAGAGAGTGAGAAGAGAAAAAGTTTTATGTAAACAGAATTGAATTCGGAAGAGTGTAAGTGTGGAAATCATAAGAATAAGAAGAGATAATGGTGTAAAGAAAGGAGATGAAGATGGAGAAGAAGAATCATGCAAAAATTCGAAATCAGCCCCTATTTATAAAATTTGAAAGGTTGCAACGTTTCTGGAGCGTCACAAATAATGAAAAGACACTTCCTTACAATTTTCAAAAAGAGACAGTTATATGTCGACATGGGCATAAATATATGTCGACATATGCATGTGTAAAACTACATTTTGATCATTTTTGAAGTGTTTTGATATATAATTCTGGAAATTCTTGAATTAAAACATAGTGTTATAAATGAATGTTATAAAGTAGAAAATCTTATGAAAACATAAATATAAACTATGCAAATATACTTATAAAATTATAGAGTTAAAATTATATAAATATAAAGTATATAATATATAAAACTTATAAACTATGCAACTTGAATTTAAAATAGAAGTAAAGTAAAGAAAATAAAATAGAGAAGATAGAGATTGAAGATAGAATTTGAAAATGGAATTTGAAAAAAAAAAAAACAGAATTTGAATTTAAACCTGGAGTGCTATTTGGAGTATTATATAACTAGACTCTATTACTATATTTATCTTGAACTCTTGAAATCTTGAATACCCATGAGTCTTGAATCATCTCTGAATTCTGAATCTCTAATATCTTCAATCTGTACAGTCTTCAGTATAAATTCCAGTATATAAATTTTGCATATATGTATGTGTGTGTGTGTATATACACACACACACACTCACATATTCTAGATAAAAAGTATTAGTTTATATTTTATAGTCAATTAATGTTGAAATAAGGTTGTTGTCATCAAAACTCCATTCTCCAACACATAGCACTTTTGCAACATTCTCTTGAATGTTTTCGAACAGGCCCTTATGTTAGAGCCATGGCAGTCCCGTGGTACTTGCTTCATCTGGAGCATTTTTTTTTTCATTTTCATCTGGTGGGAGGGAGTGTTCTTAATGACCTTTTGTGTATAATTCCCATTTATTTTATTGAGATTTTCTTTTTTAAAAAGGGAACTGCACATGATGACACTAATTAGCAAGTGTAAGGAAATCTCAAAACGATCCTTTATTAAGTTGCATATATTCTGAGTTATTTAAGTACAATTATGCACGATTCTTGTCATTTTGGTTAAAATTCAAAAGTGCAATCAAATTAATAGTTTTCAAATGGTAAAATATATTTACTTATTTTGTTTTCCTATGTTCTTATGGAAAAATATTGACATATCGAAATTGATATTGTCAATGGCAACATCCTAAATTTGATAGTGATCTCATAAAGAGTTTCAACCTAAATTTAAACCGTGTTAAGTTACATTTATAACTATAGTGGAAACTTTTTGAATTTCCCATATACTAGGAGGAAATTGATTGAAGCTCTGTTGGAAATATCAAAGTCTATGCAGGAGAATATTATTTTGGGCAAGAACCATGTAGTTTTTATGTCCAACATTGGTCAGGAAAACATTTTTTTTTAATGGTCCTTCTCTGGTAGTTACAAAAACTAAAGAAATAGAACAAAATGGTCATATTCGATCATACATGTGGAAAGCGTGTTTTTGCAATTTAGGTCAAATAAATAGTTTTCAAAGACTTTGCAATTAGTTAAACATTTGTATCTCGAGACAATTCAAAATGACCATTAATTTATATATAAGGAACCATATTAGTTTTTTTTAAAAAAAAAAAACCAAGTATTTGTTATAATTAAATATAAGGAACTGTATTGTTTTATACAAAAGTAACCATTTGTATCTTAAGATAACTCAAAGTGAAGATTTGTATCTCAGGGAAAATGTGTAATAAATACAGGCAGAATTGTATAATATTCAGGTCTGATTCAAAATCTTATAATTATTATGATGATTTTCATATATGATCTTTTTTTTATCTAAATTGTATAACTGGTTTTTGTAATTGACATGGCGTAGAGCATTTCTTCCTTGGTCCAATGTTGCCATGGCAGTGTAGAAGGCTAATCACATGACTTGTGAGTTCTATTTTGTGATCAATTCTTGCCTAGTGTAACATTTTTCTTCTATGGATATTAAACTTATGTTTTTTGGTTTTGAACTTCAAATTAGGCATGGAGGTGGGTCATCAGGAACAACAATTTTAAAATGCACGTTTGTAATTTTATGTATGTAGGGAATATTATTGTTTGAATGTGGTGGTGGATGATTCAATGTCAGGTATGTACCTGGTTGCTTTATCATTGTTTACTTTAAAACATTGAGTACATAATCAGTTTCATAAAACCCAACTTAAAAGCTCCTTAGTAAAACCCTTCACGTCGCAAACCTGCCGATCATCAGTGCAAACGTCATCGTCGTCGTTTTTTTTTTTTAAAAAAAAAAAAGAACAGCTGTGGGAATTTATTTAACTATTGAATCATAATTAAAAACTGACACAATTAAAGTTCCTTTCAGTGTTATGTATGATATTTTTACCATTTTATGAATTGCAACCAATCTCATATTAATGATATACAATTAATGAGAATTAATGAGAGTAAAGGTCCAACAATTTGGAACAATAACTTACAGAAACAATCCTCTGGATTAAGACGAAAATATATGGTTTTATAAATTACTTCACTGTCATAAGCTTAACTACTTCACTGTAGAACCATGTTTCAAATTGTAGAACCATTTAATCTTAATTACAGCACTGTCATAAGCTTAATTTTCCAAAAATACTCGAAAATATATACGGTTTTATTAATTTTCCATCTTTTCATTACTTCAACTGCGGATTACAGGTAGCAAAAATCAGTTTAAATTGCAACATGAATTGGTCCAAAACAGAAGAACATCTGCACTTAAAATAAACATGAAAATCTTACTTTAAAATATGACTACATAATCAGTTCCGTAAAACCCAACTGAAAAGCTTCTTACTAAAACCCATCACGTCGCAAACCTGCCGATCATCAGTGCAAACTTCGTCGTCGTTTATGACAGTACCCACCAACTTTTTACCATTCGCAGCTTCATTCATTTTCTTCCAACTTCTCTTCTCCAGGTTACCTTCGAATTCATCAAGAATCAAATGAATGATACGTCTGTTAGGCGAAGAATCCCAGCGTTCCCAGAAGCTTTTATAGCATTCGAAGCAAGAGCAATCCAAGTTGACAAGAATCAAAATTATCCATCTGTTTTTTTCATTGTTATAACTAAAATTATAAATATTTTAGCATGATGAAATACACTAGTTTATTATTCAATTAAGTTGAAAATCTATATTATACATATTAAGCTGATAATAATTACTCAATTGTATATTCAATATTACAACTTAAGATATATTAATCAATTGTATATTCGATTAAATTTACTTTAGTACTCCACAACATGGATTACTTTAGTACTCCATAACAAGGATTTATACTCTTTCAGCACTTCACGGTTTTACCGTATCATATTATTTTTCCTGAAAATATTACATTTGAAAATTACCCATAGTTACACGTATTGCTCTCCATCCCTATAACATCGCTTCAGCTCCACCAACCCGCGAGCAACCCATCTTCCCATTTTTCACTCAACCGCCGAGCTTTCCCATTCCCCGTTACTCACGGCCTCCTCCTCCATGCACTGCCGCTGCCCCTCTGACGAACATCCGACGCACCACCCTCTGCGACTCTCCTCTTTTCCCCTGAGAAAAACCTGCAGTTGCCTTTAAAGAACCCATTCGGCCTCTCCTCTTTAATAGCTCGTCTCTCCCATACAACCACCTCCACCTCGCTGTCCCCTCACCACCGCACTTCCAACCACTAAACACCACCGCAACATCCCCATTCTGTCTCACATCTCCTCCCCGCATGACCACTTCTTCCTCTCCCCTATCTAAAATTAGTCGTAGCCTTTAGAACCACATGCAAGAACCATCCCGACCACCAATTCTCTCTCCTCTTCTAGTAAACGAAGGCAAGGCCAGAGCTACCCGACACCCTAATCCACCCAACACCTCTCCGCAGACTCCGCTGCAAATTCACACACTTCCTCTCTCTCCTTAAAGCCGTTCGGATCTCTTATTTTGCTCGCAGCCTCCCCTTTGGTGTTGAAAAGCATAAATAAACCTTTGCTGGAGTGTGTGTGTATATATATATATATATTTATGTTTATATTTATATTTGTATACACATGTGAGTTAGCGGAAAGGAAGTGTGTATGTGATGGTAGCGGCATTCACAAAGATTTGTACGCAGTCATCCAAAGTTGTCAGCGTTTTATATGGGTCTTGACGGTGAAAGATTTAGAGGCATGAAGGTGGGAACTCTAATTTAATTATTTTAAATTTAATAGAAGTAATTAGTTTTAATTAATTTATGATTATAATGAGTTGATGATAATTGGTTGTTATCGAGTGTTTGTGGTTATATGTGATGTTTAATGAATGTCCATCTAGTTAGAATACACTAGACAAATAAACATTATTGACCGTAACGATTTGCGCACAATGAAATTGGTTGTTGAAAATTTGTTGTGTTTACGATGAATGACTTCGTGCTTGTATGGCTGATTATTGATTTGTTTATAGTTGTATAACACACACCGTAGTTGTGGAATTGTGCGGAAAATCGATTCAAATCTCCATGCCATGCAAATAACGATTTTACTATTAATTTAATGATTTAAAATTTTGAATTTGTTTGAAAATCCTAAATAATCAAACAATGTTCGTGGAAAGCAACAATTTTGGAAGAAAACTGTTTTGAAATTTGGACGGAAATGGGATTTTGAATTGTGTACACTAATAATGGATTTTATGCAAATAGTTGATTTCATGACAATAATCGACCGAGTTTTAAGGAATTATTATTTACTTTATTTTGAAATGAAGATTCGAAAATTTAAGATGATGATTTGAAATAATTGTTTGGACTAAATGGGGATATAAAATATTATTTCTGAAAAGATTTGGAATATGGTTTGAAATTCTAAGTTAAAAATGATATAATGACTTTTGAAAAAGGTGAAGCAGCTTCCGAAGTATTTCGATAATTTATATTAAATTGGTTTGGTTATTATGCAAAAAAATTAAATTTTGAATTACATACGATTAATGGGAAATCTAAAATTATCAATCAATGTTCGTGAAACGATTTTGAAATTAAATTAGATTTGAAATATATAAGGGATAATGATTTGAAAAATGTATTCCGCATTGGTTGTGTAAACGATTAATTTTGAGTAATTGAACGAGTTTTGAATATATTATTTTAAGATTTCGATTTAAATTGAAAGGAATATTTGAAAATTGGAAATGATGATTTTTGAAATAAAGTAACTTTGGAACTCAAATATAAATATAAAATATTATTTGGAATATGGTGTTTAAATTTAAGTTATGACAATTTATGTTTATTTTGAAAAGGATTTAGATGATTTATATTAAATCATTATATAACTTGAATTGAACGCGCCGCGTAGCGATAGTTCATAAACATCGATTTAAATTTTCAAACGGTTATAACTTGAATGTTTTAAATCACATTGACGAGAAACGGAAAATATTGGAATTGTATTAATGATAGTTTTTGAATAGAAAAGAAATTTTCAAATTTAAACGTAGGATTTTCAAGTTATGTTTAAAACAAAATTTGAAAATGTTGCTATATGTCAGATTAGCGACCATAATGGAAAATCGAAATATATGAGTTTATTAAAATTAATAAAAATTCGGAAAAATTATGATAAATCATATTTTATTATTTAAAAGTGATGGAAGTTAAAATATTTGAATTTTGAATAATTTTGAATCTATTTGATCTAAATAGCCATTTTTCAGAATATTTCAGTGACGCTTTTAACGTTATTATAATTTTTTTCTTTGAAAATGATTTGGTTTTAAAGATTATAAACCATGAATTATTATTTAAATTATGGAAAGAGTTTGTTAAATATTTTGGAAGATTTTAAAGAGCATAAAAATTTGTTTCGTATAATATTCAATATTACCGATTTTAAGTAAGATATTGGAAGTTTGAAAATGAAAAAGGAAATGAGTTTGGTTAGAGTTAGTCGAATATTCAATATGAGAAGAAAATTATAAATTGTTACGGCAATCTAATATTTGCTTGAGTTTGTGAATTGATATTGAATAATAAGTTAATTAAATTCTACTTGAAATATCAATTGTTTGAATTTTCATGAATGGAATTTAAGACCAAATTAAGATTTGGAAATTTTGGAAACTTATGAAAAGGATAATGACACATACAAGAATTATGCTATGAAATATAAGGTTGGAAAAATTGAATTTTGAGCTCAAAAGAAGAATTAAAATGGTAAGGGGTTTTGTGGAAATTGAGTAAATCCAACTTTCTCTTGTAAATAAATTGATAACGATTTGGAAGGAGATTTAAATTGGAAATCCGAAATGATCCATAGTATTGTTTTGAAATGCGCTTGTTACTTGGAAAGACCGGGATCAAATATATGTTCAAAAACCATTCCAAGTAATAATACGACGTTATAAAGAAATTGAAGATTTGGAAACCGATAAGTGAAGACCGAGAATCTTCGAATTATTTGGATTGATTTCTGATGTCTCGGTTGGGCCGATCACCCAATACGAGGTTATAAGTGGCAAGAGATCTGAATATATATTTAGATTTTTGGATTTTTGTTCCGTTCATACCCAGAACAATCTTGTATGGATTGTGTGTCCGACATCGTAATTGACTGCATAACACTGATTTCCATTAATACATATCGAATTCATGGTAGTAAATTTATTCTCATCTTTAAGACGTATGAGCTTAGGGGTTATGTATTGATAGAAATCATTGACATGTTGTGAATTAACAATGTGGCATATCGGGTTATGAAATGAGCTAGTGATGATCAAAGCATGGCTTATTGAAGCGTAACTTTGTGTATATCCTGACCTCGACGAACCTCACACCCTGGATTGATGGTAAACTGGCGGTTAGGTTGTATACATATATCCAATCTCTTTTGAAACTCAAAAGTTTCGAAGGTAGATCTACTTGTGAAACCTAAGGAAATAAAGTATGTACGGTGTCTGAGTCTGGATCAAAATCGGGATATATACTTCGTGCTCTGTATTCGGTGTTAGTGTCTGGATGTTAACTAGGAAATAATTAGCTTGTGTCCTCGGTTAATCTTTAGTGCCAGGAACCATCATATTGGAAACCAAACAACCAATACGAGGCTTTCGATTTGTTTGTAAACTATGTATGCGGGCATAGTTACTATGCTCGCTAAGATTAATATATTATTTGTGGAATGGTTTCAAAACTATGCACTAAGTATGGTTTTATAAGAAGTTTTTTCACGTATTAAAGCATTATTCGTTATCATAAGACAACACTTGCCCATTTGGTGTGCGCTTGCATTGTGTGCTGTGGGTCGAGCTTATGATAGCTCCATTTTCCAAAGCCATTGCGAATTTTGATGCACAGGGATTCACATGGAGTAAACTCGTTCCGTGTTAGCGACATAGTATGGTAAATTTTCCCAACTTTAAAATAAACCCGAAATAATAACTGTTTTGAGTTCGCACACCAGTCCCACGATGACTTGGAGTTTATTGTTCCCACACCTAAACTCTGAGTTCCCATAATTTTTGCACGGGCAGCTTGTAGTTTAGTTTGCAGGTTAAGTCTTCAGAGCTGGATTCAAGTTTGAAGCTAGAGTTATATTTGGTTTTATTTCTTCCTCTGGGAGCATATTCGTTTCTGCTGAGTTTTTATTATAATCTGATTCTTTGTAATTCTGATGTAAAATTTTGTAATGAAATGAAAAGTTATGTTATTTGTGTTCAAACATGTTAGTACCTCTAACTATCTATCCTTATGAACGAATTAAGTTGGTTTAATTACCGGCAAGAATCGAGCAAAAAGGCGGGTTATTACAACCCTTATGCCCAGTCATTGTATGGAAACCAAATCCAAATATGGCCACATTTTTGCATGTAGAGCCCATTAGGGTGCAGAATTTAACTATGGGTAACAATTCACATATGTTTATTTTTTTAAGATGATTTAATATATATTATTATAATATCACTGGATTTGATATAAAAGTGTTTTGGTTTTCATAAGGGAAAAAGCGTGTCATGTTTATGTGTGGTCATGTCTTACGAGAGTTCCATTCTATTAAAGGATTTCCAAAATTAAGAAAGTTGTTCGTAATGTGAGTTTTCTTATTATTTAGCATTCCAGACTGATCCGGGTATTTTTGCTTTCCCTCAAAATGTACCCGGGTCAAACCGTGTATATTTTTCAGGCTTGCTTTGGTTTTTCTTGGAGCTGTAGGAGAGGTGCAGAAGTCAAGACGTATTCTTGTAATTGATGTATTAATTTATTTCCACTGTGTGTGTTGTGTTTATCGGTTATTGTATAGATAGATTGTTATGACTGTATAGGTTGATGTAGTTGTGTACTCTGATTATAATTTATCCATGTATATATACAGTTTTTTTTGTATAAAAAGTATTGGTACATTTATTTTATTCATTCAGCTGTGGGATTTCGATCTTATCTAATTTTGATGTGTTTGTGTTCTTCTTCTTCTTCTTCTTCTTCTTCTTCTATTTTAACCTTTATTTCTTTCTTCCTCCTCACCCTCTAACTTCTTTCTTCCAACTTTCTAGGTTTTCAGTACTTGAGTTTAGGCATGTGAATATAAAGGATGTATTAATATCCAAATTCGAGCATCGAATTTCCCATTTATTACATTAATATTATGTGCTGTTAGGATGTTATGCTTTGTTTTGTGTATAGGTTGTTATATCAGAGAGTTGAGCATATTAGAAGCAAAGTTCATCGGAGTTGGACGAAATAGGAGAACAGGCTTTAGAGCAAGACGCAACGATGCATGCAAACTCGCAAGTGATTTGGAATTAAGGTTGTGACTCGATACTAAGTCACCTATGATGATTCGGCACTCAGTCATAGGGATGATGATATAAGGCGACAATTCTTTTGGATAGCAAGACAATAACTCAAGGAGTGGTCTTGTGTTTGACGCTGAGAATATGCTAAGCATGGAAGGGTTTGATGTGTCAACTTATATGACTTTATGATTAATTCTTGGAAGAGAAGACCAAAATGCTACAAGTAATGGGCTGGGTCCATGACATCTAAAATGAAGGCATTAAGGATAGAAAGAAAACCAAAGGTATTTGGCAAAGTTATGACTCGGCTATGAATTATTTCCATGACTTGATGTTAAGTCATAGGGGTGACTCTAGTTGACTGCGGCTTTTGGGGAAGGATTCAGGGTTGTAGATGATTATGATGGAGGTGAAGGCTGGTTCACATCAAAAATGGTGGTGATATATCAACATGATGAAGCCATTTTCTTTGGCTGACGATTCATATTTAAAGTAGGAACAAAAGACGATTTTTCTTCTGATGACTAAAATTTGGAGTAGAAATCGAAGAAGCTAGACTGAGGTGGATGAAGCTATGAATAATGGAGTGGATTTGGTGACTATGAGTCATTATCCTGAAGGAAGTTAAGAAGGCTCGAATGATATGGAAATGCTAAGGAATCATTGATAAATTGTAGTGTTCTTATCGTACTCAAAACACAGGTGCGATGTAGCAGAGATACTCATGGACTGCTAACAACGGTTTGAATAACTTGGACCACTGGATTGGGTCTAGTTTCTGAGTTTGGCCCAATAAGACATGTAATTAATATCACGATCTAGAATTCCCCGATCCTTGAAGAGACGGAGGATCCCGGATTGTGTTGACAACACGACGCATCAGAGCACAAACATGAGAACATTTCATTGTTATTTCAACAATTTACATCAGAGTACATGATATCAAAGTACATATAAACAATTTACAGCGGAAAAATATATATCAAAGATTTAAAATACATAAATTTAAAATGTATGAATACAATGTACAATGGAAATACATCAACTAACACTACTGAAGGAAATACGCAGATACAAAGCTTTCCGAATATAGCTCCAACCGTAATCCAGGATCCTGTGAAAAGAAATATCAGCAAATCCAAAACAAATAACTTCCCATGTGGAAAATATGGGCATCCAGAGTTTTGGTAGAAACAATAAACTCCGAGTCAGTCATGGGACTGGTGTGAGAACTTAAAACAGTTATTAAACATTACTTTAAAGTAAGGTAATTCACGGGACCACGCCGTGTGTCACGGAACGGGTTTACCCCCATGAATAATGGTTTATATTCATAAAACAACACAATGCTTTTTGTAAAATGAAGCTATTATAAGACTCAGGTCCCATCACAAAATGCAATGCAAGCCGAAGTATAGGGTTTTCCCTTATAATAGCCAAACATGCTCGATAGGTTATAAAACAAATCATTTTGATATTACTATAAGTGCATAGTGTCAAAAACAACTTCAAATATAAATGTATCAGTCTTAGACGGTATAGGTACCATATATTATGTCGCCCTACAAAGGTTTACAACTAAAACCGAAAAGTCGCGTGTTGGAAATTGTATTTCCATCATGAGTCAAGGCAAGGGATGTCTCCTTACCGGTTTCGAGACACTCTAGCAAATGCCTCAGGAATCACACTCTCGTGGGCCCTTAAATCTTCAGGGTTGGTCCTCTCTTACTTTTGAGGACTGGTTATTCCTGAACATACGTTTTCCGGTCCTATCGGACCTACGTCTGAGCCATTTAGTCAGCTCGATATCTGAGACGCCTCATAATCCATCATCCACATAAGTAAAAATGTCTGAGCTTCGTACTATGACATCACATCTAGCTAGAAAGAAATGCTATACACAAAGCTTTGCTACTTAAACCCGTGCTTTGATCATAATCCATAAGGCCCTGCTTTTCAAAAAAAGCCTTGATCATTTGCATCTTAACGTGCCACATTGTCAATTCATGCCATACAACTGATATCCATCAATATATAACCTCTAAGCACGTATGTCTCAGAGAAGAGTGATAAGCACGAGAATAAATTCTCCATCACTAAACAGATATATATTTATTAGAAATCAATCAATAACGAATGAAATACAATGTCAGACATAATCCATTTACAAGTTCGTTCTGGGTCTAAACGAAACAAGTGGCACCTTGTTCCTTGTCCCGTATGTCCAATATAGTAGAGAGGTCCTCACATATCCGATCGATCTTCAAGTACGTCTGGACGATCACCACTTATTACCTCATCTTGGGTGTACAACCCAATCAAGACATCAGTAATCATCCAAATGATGTGAAGATCTTCGGTCTTCAATCACCGTCTTCATATCATCGACTTTTGGTCGTCGTAATAGTTATTCAAAATGGGTTAAACCCGTTCTTTCCGAATGACTCGCATAACTTTAAAATAAAGTGCTATAAAAACTCATCTTACGCCTCATTTTAATCCAGAATATTCTTTTATTAAAATATTCATTACATTGGGAATTATTCCCGTAAATATTATCATGATTCATTTCATTTAAACTTCTTGTTTAAATCTTTCTTTTTAAAACCATTGCAAAAGATTGCGTATTACCTTTTTACAAAATTTAAACCAAATTTAAGGTTTATCAAACCTGTCGGGATTATCAAGCCTTACCAAAGTAATCATATTTTTATTATCCTAATCCCAACCTATTCATCTCATGGAGCAAAACTGGTAGTACTCCATATCTAACACCCACTGTGTTATCGGTAAAATAAATTACCATTTTACATTTCAAAACTAATTAGATATTTAACTATCGCATGGAGAAAAACTGGTAGTACTCCATATCTAACACCCATTGTATTATCGGTAAAATAAATTACCATCTTAACATTCAAATCTAATTAAAGATTTAACTATCGCATGGAGTAAAACTTGTGGTACTCCATTCTCGAACATTTCTTGAATTCAGTAAATTTAATTACCTTATCCATATATCAATCTAATTAAAGATTCATTAAAACTCTGCTTAGTTTTAATATAAAAAATCATTACCTAATGATTGTTCAACTTTAGGAAAATTAATTATGTCTTTAACTAGGTTAAAGAGCCAATGTCACTTAAAACATTGTTCACGATAAACCCAATCATCTTCCATCAAAATGGAATCTTCACAGAAATCATAGCAGTATACAATCGATATAAATTTCCATATCGGGCTAATACTATAAACGAAATAACGGCAAGACCTTTTTAAATTCCATAAATGGTAAATGCCTTCCTTAACAGAAGCTCACCTCGATTATCACTAAATTGAATTACATTCAATTCTAATTTCTTTTATTAAATTGAAAAACTTTACTTTGGAAAATTTGCATTAAATCTTAGAATTATAGTTTTATAAATTCCAAATCTTAACTTTACTGTTAACCGGGTTTAAGAACTAATGTTGTTTAAAACATTTTTCACAATAAACCCAAAATCAACTTCCATTTAATTCCAATTATATTTATTTATTGGAAAACTTCCTTAAATCATAGTTAAAAGATTTATTCTTTTCACAGCTAGGTTTAAGAACAATGTTAGTGAAGACACCATTCACGACAAACCCAAAATCCAATTTGATATTAAATACAAGGCTCTACATAGAAATCACATCGAATTATATTCAATATCAAATTATGAGACCAATGGATATCGTATTAGGAATAACGATATATATTTCTTCCAAATTCCTCAATAATATCCATGTAATAACGGAATCCAATATCGAAATATTCCGAAGATTATTTCCATTCTAATCCACTCCAATTCATACATCGGAAAACTCTGGTTATATTAAAACCATTTTAATTCATTTCAGTTCTTTATTCTAGTTGTTAGCTAGTTCACTTAGATAAAAATATCCTTTATCTTTACAAACATGGAATATTTTATCCAAAATCTATTCAAATCATTTATCATGATTTTACATAATGTATTCATGTCCATCCGAAATTGGACATCAAAATCATATATTAATTCTTCACTAAATATTATGTTGAAATATTCGTTATCTTTGAATTGGAATCAGACTCAATCAATTACCATATAATTTTATTTATATAGATTCCATATAATTCATGTATTCGAAAATAGTGATAAACAACTATTAAACATTCAATTCACATCTAGAGTGCAATTTTCAATTGTATAAACATTAAACAATTAAATAACGCTTATAACAGTCTGTCAATCAATCAGTTGACATATAACTAAACACAAGGGAGATGTGTGAAGTTATTATCATCCCCAGACCCGTGTGGGGTTTTCAATCAACATCCAATGATTATTATTTGCATACTTGGGAATGTGTAAAATTATCGTCCCAATACCCGTGTGGGGTTTAAATCACAATCTATGTGAATTTATCTACGGTTTAATAATAATAACATTAAAGCTATAAACATCCATCAATCATCAAACAAATATTGCAATCACAGGAAATAAGTATATACTCAGTTATAAAAATAAATAATTGTACAAATAGTTTGAGTGACAGAGTTCTCACCATTGGTTTCCACTCCGTCAGTCTTTGATTGACGATTCTAGTTCCGTTAAATAACGATGAGCATTCGATTGTTTACATCAAAAGTTTTTCTCCACCAAGAATTTCCATAATCTCCAAATCACTGCAAATTGGTTCCATTGCAAAGCTCTCATCGATACGGTTCCAACGTGCCTGGTTTCGTTGAATCCCGAGTTCGTATGAAAAAGTTATGATCGTTCAAAGTAAAACAAATTTTTTTCTCTGGTCGGTTGTTAACAACCAAAATTTGGTCATTATTTCGGTTGTTTACAACCGAAATATGGTCAATATTTCGGTTGTTTACAACCGAGTAGACTATGACGTTATATACATGCTAATGAAGCTTCTATAACTCGCCAAAGCAACTCATAACACCAAAATCACATGCACAACATTCATACAAGAAATTTGCTATGATTTTGATTATAAATTCTAAAACGGGAAAATATTCTAACCAATGCAATCAAATGCGATATAAGCGAATTGTGAAGTCTTAGAACTTTGCCGGGGCGACATTGGAGCTTCTCAAAACACCAAATCAATTGGTAGCTTATGAATTAGATTGTGTGGACAATTCTAATCATTTATTTCCAATTTAATGAAACAAGAATATATGAAATCGACTAAGTTTCACTTGCCTATCCAATTCACTAGCATATGCAAACTCAAATGAACTCTAAACTACACTCCTACAAGCTATAAGCTTGTGGCATAAATGTGGGTTCATAAATAACTCACAAATCTCTCGCCTTTGATCTTAATATGGAAGAAGGAGGCACATAACTAAGTTAGAAAACTCTCTCTTCCAATATAGCACACAAAATATCAATCTACACACATGAATGCACAAATTTTCCTATGAATGAGGTTTAGGAAATCTCAAAAATAGAAAAGGAATTGAGTTGGAGAAGATGAAGATGAGGAGCTTACCTAAGCTTTTACACTTGATTTGCACTTGATTTCAACAAGAATTGGAGCTTCAAGATCAAGCTAGGGCTTAAGGAATTTTAGTTTCCCATTACCTCTCCCATGTTTCTATTCCCCATTACCTCTCCCATGTTTTTTATTTTTAGCTAAGTGTTAGAATGAATGAAGAGAAGAGGGGGTCAATTGGATATGTGGAGTGGTTAGGTTTAGCCAAACCAAGACCCAACCAAGGTGCCAAATCTCCGAAGCTCGGGATATATCTAAGTTTATACTTTTTGATCACCTAAACGACATTTTAAACTCAATGGAAGTGGTTTCGAGTCCAAATTCGTCAATATGCAAAAAGTGATATTTTCGTCTTAGATCCGATGAAAAAGACCAAAATTTCTCCAACTCCAAAGGTATCGATATTTATAGTTTTCGACCACATAAATGACATTTTGAACACAATGGAAGTGGTTTCGAGTCCAAATTCATCCGTATGCAAAATGTGAGTTTTCTATGGGCTATATATACCTTTTAAATATATATTTAAATTCCATAGCGACTATTCTAAATTTTAGTTTAGACATAACTTACAATTTATAAAATGAAATCTCAATCTCTTACATTCGTTAGAAAATTACAATTCAAAATATTCCAATGTTTCTTATTTTATCAAACTCTGACTTATATTGAATTCTATATATTCATTCAAAGTTTAAAATCAAATTTTCAAACTACCACGCTATTTCGAGTTCGTTTTATACAAATTCTAAATTTATACGTTCTAACTTTGATTAAAATAAATTTTAAATCGTTTATTCTCAAAATAACTCATTGAAAATATTTTAATTCTATAAAAATCAATTAAAAATAAATTTTAAATTGGTTCTAGAAATACGGATTGTTACAATTTCCCCCGCTTAAAATCTTTTCGTCCTCGAAAAGGAAGAAGGAACTGAAGGTCGTTTACTTAACCAACTCAACTTTTGCTTGACTCATGTTCTTCAACTTTTCAGTTTCTAAGAACTTTCTAATTTCTCAAATTTTGGCTAACGCCTAAAATTTTCAAAAAATTTCGCCATAATCTCCTGTGTACGGGTTGATTAATACAACTACAAATGGCCTCTACCAGATCTTATATATCCAAAGAAAATCCAAAAGCCAAGCGGCGAGCCAATCGGCTTATAAAATCATCAAAGCCAATCAATATAGTAAATATGTACCTATTTGTTGGGCATACAATTTTATTCCTCTTCTTAGCTTCCAGGCTAGGACCTGTTCAATATATATACATGTATATGTATCTGATTCCAATCAATTTTCAATTCAGTTCAATATTTGATTCGATTTGGCTTAATTTACCTTTTATTTTCATATTGGTTTTATTGTTCCAATATTTTTATTAGTTAACTAATAATCACACATCACTATCAGTAATCAATTAGTTGATTAGCTTTCGAATATATAACTTCAATATACTCAAAAATCATATTTCAATGCCAAATCAGAAATATAAACCCAAACTAAGTTTTGGTTCTCACATTAGTCGATTGGAATCATATAGATATCCCACTTTCAAAACTCGAACATAAATACTGGTGATGTCATGACAATCATTAGAATCATCTCCTGGAGACTAGAGTGTGATTCTATATCTATCCGTTATATTTGAGACTTCGAATATACGTTCATGACGCATATATGAAAAATCTTCTTATACTCGATAGTCCAAACTCAAATAAAATACTTAAATCTTATTATAGGATATAATTTTCAAATCTAAACTCAAATAACACTCTTCAAACTCATTCTAGGGAATTACTAACCCTATCTCTAACGAGTTACTTCTTATAGGATGTTACTAATCCTATCTCTAATGAATTCTTTCGTTCGGTTCTAATGTGTCTTATTCTCGTGCTTTGTAAACCTAAGCTCCAATACCACCTATCACGATCTAGACTTCCCCAATCTTTGAAGAAACGGAGGAGCACGGATTGTGTTGAGAACACGATGCATCAGAACACAAACATGAGAACATTTCATTGTTGTTACAACAATTTACATCAGAGTACAAGATATCAAAGTACATATAAATAATTTACAGCGGAAAATAATCAAAGATTTAAAATACATAAATTAAAAATGTATGAATACAATGTATAGTGGAAATACATCAATAAAACACAACAAAAAGAAATACACGGATACAAAGCTTTCCGAATATAGCTCTAGTTGTAATCCAGGATCCTATGAAAAGAAATATCTGCAAATCCAAAACTACCATGTGGAAAATATGGGCACCTAGAGTTTAGGTAGAAACAATAAACTCCGAGTCAGTCATGGGACTGGTGTAATAACTTAAAACAGTTATTAAACTTTACTTCAAAGTAAGGAAATTCACAGGACCAAGCCGCATGTCACGGAACAGGTTTACTCCCATGAATAGTGGTTTAGATTCATAAAACAATGCAATGCTTTTTGAAAAATGAAGCTATTATAAGACTCAGGTCCCATCACACAATGCAACGCAAGCCGGAGGATAGAATTTTCTCTTATAATAGCCAAACATGCTCAATACGTTATAAAACAAATCATTTTGATATTACTATAAGTGCATAGTGTCAAAAACAACTTCAAATATAAATGTATCAATCCTAGACGACATAGGTACCATATATTATGTCGTTATACATAGGTTTACAACTAAAACCAAAAAGTCGCGTATTGGAAATTGGATTTCCATCATGAGTCAAGGCAAGGGATGTCTCCTTACTGGTTTTGAGAAACTCTAGAAAATGCCTCAGGAATCTCACTCTTGTGAGCCCTTAGATCTTCACGGCCGGTCCTCTCTTACTTTTGAGGATTGGTTATTCCCGGACATATGTTTCCCGGTCCTATCGGACCTATGTATGAGCCTTTTAATTGGCTCAATATCCGAGGCGCCTCATAATCCATCATCCACATAAGTAAAAATATCTGGGCTCCATACTATGACACCACTTCTAGCTAGAAAGAAATGTGTGCACTCCCTGCAGTCACTATTCCATTTTTAACTTATACCGGGGTGTGAGGCTCGCGAATTAATACTATACACAAAGCTATGCTACTTAAAGCCGTGCTTTGATCATCATCCACAAGGCCCTTCTTTTCAACAAAAGCCTTGATCATTTGCATCTTAACATGCCACATTGTCAATTTATGCCATACTACTGATATCTATTAATATATAACCTCTAAGCTCGCACGTCTCAGAGAAAGGTGTTAAGCAAGAGAATAAATTCTCCACCACCAAACAGATATATATTTAATAGAAATCAATCAATACATAATGAAATACAATGTCAGACATAGTCCATTTACAAGTTCATTCTGGGTCTGAACAAAACCGGAGGTACCTTATTCCTCGTCCCATATGTCCAATACAGGAGAGAGGTCCTCACAGATTCGATCGATCTCCAAGTACGTTTGGACGATCACCACTTACTACCTCGTCTTGGGTGTACAACCTAACCAAGACATCAGTAATCATCCCAACAATGTGAATATCTACGATCTTCAACCACCGTCTTCATATCTTCGACTTTTAGTCGTTGTAACAGTTATTCAGAGTGAGTTAAACCCGGTCTTTCCGAATAACTCGCATAACTTTAAAATCAAGTGCTATAAAAAGACATCTTACGCCTCATTCCAATCCAAAATATTCTTTTATTAAAATATTCATTACATTGGGAAATATTCCCGCAAATCTTATCAAGATTTATTTCATTTAAACTTCTTGTTTAAATCTTTCTTTTTAAAACGATTGCCAAAGATTTTGTATTATCTTTTTACAAAATTTAAACCAAATTTAAGGTTTATCAAATCATTCGGGGTTATCGAGCCTTACCAAAGTAATCATAATTTTATTATCCCAATACCAACCTATTCATCTCATGGAGCAAAACTGGTAGTACTTCATATCTAACATCCATTGTGTTATCAGTAAAATAAATTACCATTTTACATTTCAAATCTAATTAAAGATTTAACTATCGCATGAGTAAAACTAGTAGCACTCCATTTCTAACACCCATTGTGTTATCAGTAAAATAAATTGCCATTTTATCGTTCAAATCTAATTAAAGATTTAAATGTCGCATGGAGCAAAACTGGTGGTACTCCATTCTCGAACATTTCTTGAATTCGGTAAATTTAATTACCTTATTCATATCTCAATCTAATTAAATATTCGTTTAAAATCTACTTAGTTTTAATCTCAAAAATCATTACTTAATGATTTTTCAACTTCAGGAAAATTAATCATGTCTTTAACTGGGTTAAAGAACCAATCTTGCTTAAAACATAGTTAACGGTAAACCCAATCATCTTTCCTCAAGATGGAATCTTCACGGAAATCATAACAGTATATTATAGATATAAATTTCCATATCGGGCTAATACTATAAACGGAATAACGGAAAGGCCTTTTTAAATTCCATAAATAGTAAATGCCTTCTTTCACAGAACCTCACCTCGATTATCACTAAATCGAATTCCATTCAATTCCAATTTCTTTTATTAAATTGAAAAACTTTACTTTGGAAAAATTTCCATTAAATCTTAGAATTAAGATTTATAAATTTCAAATCTTAACTTTGCTGCTAATCGGGTTTAAGAACTAATGTTGTTTAAAACATTGTTCACAATCAACAAAAAATCGGCTTCCATTTACAGTTATATTTATTAATTGGAAAACTTCCTTAAATCTTAGTTAAAAGATTTATTCTTTTCTCAACTGGGTTTAAGAACAATGTTATTGAAGACACCATTCACGACAAACCCAAAATCGAACTTGATATTAAATACAAGGCTCTAAATCGAAATCATATCGACTTATATTCAATTTCAAATTCTGAGACCAACAGATATCGTATTGGGAATAACGATATCTATATCTTCCAAATTCCTCAACAATATCCTGTAATCATGGAATCCAGTATTGAAATATTCCAAAGATTATTTCCTTTCAAATCCATTCCAATTCACACATCGGAAAACTCTAGTTAGATTAAAACCACTTCAGTTCCTTTCAGTTCTTTATTCTAGTTGTTAGATAGTCCATTTAGATAAAAATATCCTTTATCTTTACAAATATGGAATATTTTATCCAAAATCTATTCAAATGATTTATCATGATTTTACATAATGTATTCGTGTCCATCCGGAATCGGACATCAAAAACATATTTTGATCTTCACCGAATATTATGTTAGAATATTAGTTATCTCTGAATTTGAATCAAACTCAATCAATTACCATATAATTTTATTTATATGGATTCAATACATCGCGTGTATTCAAAAATAGTGATAAACAACTATTAAACATTCAATTCACATCTAGAGTGCAATTTTCAACTGTATAAACATTAAACAATTAAATAATGCTTATAATAGTCTGTCAATTAATCGGTTGACATACAACTAAATACAATGGAGATGTGTGAAGTTACTATCATACACAAACCCGAGTGGGGTTTTCAATCAACATCCAATGATTGTTATTTGCATACTTGGGAAATGTGTAAAATTATCATCCCAATACACGTGTGGGGTTTAAATCACAATCCATGTGAATTTATCTATGGTTTAATAACAATAGCGTTAAAGCTGTAAACATCCATCAATCATCAAACAAATATTGCAATCACAGGCAATAAGTATATACTCAATTATAAAAATAAATAACTATACAAATATTTTGAGTGAGAAAGTTCTCACCATTGGTTTCCACTCCGTCAGTCTTTGATTAACGGTTCTAGCGTCGTTAAATAACGATGAGCATTCGTTAAATAACGATGAGCATTCGATTGTTTACATCAGACGTTTTTCTCCACCAAGAATTTCCATGAGCTCCAAATCACTCCAAATTGGCTTCATTGCAAAGCTCTCGGCGATATGGTTCCAATGCACCTGGTTTCACTGAATTTCGAGTTCATATGAAAAGTTATGATCGTTTAAAGTAAAACAAAATTTTCAATTTTCTTTGGTTGGTTGTTAACAACCGAAATTTGCTCATAATTTTGCTTGTTTACAACTGAAATTTGGTCAATATTTCGGTTGTTTACAACCGAGCAGACTGTTTCATATTTAAAAAGGTATTGGCTAATTCCCGAAGGCCTATGATGTTATATTCATGCAAATGAAGCTTCTATAACTCGCCGAAGAAACTAATAGCACCAAACTCACATGCACAACATTAATACAAGAAATTTGCTATGATTTTGATTATAAATTTCAAAACAGGCAAATTTTATAACCAATGTAATCAAATGCGATGTAAGCAAATTGTGAAGTCTAAGAACTTTGTCGGGGCGACAATGGAGCTTCACAAGTCACCAAACCAACTAGTAGCTTATGAATTAGATTGCGTGGACAATTCTAATCATATATTTCCAATTTAATGAAACACGAATATATGAAAACGACTAAGTTTCAATCCAATTCACTAGCATATGCAAACCCAAATAAACTCTAAACTACACTCCTACAAGTTATAAGCTTGTGGCATAAATGTGGGTTCATAAATAACTCACAAAGCTCTCGCCTTTGATCTTAATATGGAAGAAGGAGGCGCATAACCAAGCTACAACACTCTCTCTTCCAATATAACACACAAAACTTCAATCTACACATGAATGCACAATTTTTTTTTATGAATTAGGTTTAGGAAATCTCAAAAATAGAAGAGAAATTGAGTTGGAGAAGATGGAGGAGCTTACCTAAGCCTTTACACTTGATTTGCACTTGATTTCAACAAGATTTGGAGCTTCAAGATCAAGATAGGGATTAGGGAATTTTAATTTCCCATTACCTCTCCCATTTTTCTATTTTTGGCTAAGTGTTAGAATGAATGAAGAGAAGAGGGGGTCAATGGTTATATGGAGTGGTTAAGGTTTAGCCAAACCAAGACCCAACCTAGATGCCAAATCTCTGAAGCTCGGAATATATTGAAGTTTTTACTTTTCGATCACCTTAACGACATTTTGAACTCAATGGAAGTGGTTTCGAGTCCAAATTCGTTCATATGAAAAAGTGATATTTTGGTCTAAGAACCACTGAAAAAGACCAAAATTTCTCCAACTCCAAAGGTATCGACGTTTGTAATTTTTGAACACGCAAATGACATTCTGAACCCAATGGAAGTGGTTTCGAGTCCAAATTCATCCGTATGCAAAATGTGAATTTTCTACATGCTATATATACCTTTTAAAAATATATTTAAATTCCATAGCGACTATTCTAAATTTTATTTTATACATAACTTACAATTTATAAAATGAAATCTCAATTTCGTACATTCATTAGAAAATTACTATTCAAATTCCAGCGTTTCTTGTTTTATCAAATTCTGACTTATATTGAATTCTATATATTCATTCAAAGTTTAAAATCAATTTTTCAAACTACCGCGCCATTTCGATTTCGTTTTATTTAAATTTATACATTCTAACTTCGATTAAAATAAATTTAATCATTTGTTCTCAAAATAACTCATCTAAATTATTTAATTTCTATGAAAATCAATTAAAAATATATTTTAAATTGGTTCCAAAAATATGGGTTGTTACAATTAAATTCATACTCAAAAGGCATGAAAGTACAAAACGAACCAGGATTTTCATTAGTCCATGATTGTTGAAGATGATAATAAGTGTTATGGTATATTCAATGCATGTAATGATCGATTGCTAGGCTTTGTTATATGGATGTTATGGTCACCCTCTCTTGGTTAGGTTGTCACATTTAGGTATTATGGAGAGGGGGTAATAGACATATTATTCACGTCTATTTTGTTTTGCCAGTTGTAACAGATGCCCATTGCAACCTTTCTTTTTTGCAGTTGTAATAGATGCCTGTTTTTAACAACTATTGTTTTTTGCAACTTTTATAACTTTTTTTTATTTACCATTTTTAATAGATGCGTATTTTTAATAATAATATTCAGTTATAACTAAAAAAGGTAATAATTAATAATAACTATTATTAATAAGTAAAATTTAATATTTTAATAAAAATTAATTCTTAATAGATCCATATATATTTATTATAAATTCTTACTTATTAGTTCTAACTTATAACAATTAATTTTATGCATTTTGGTGAAACTTTGGTTAAGATCAATTAAAAGTTAGCTATCAAGAAAAGTTAGCGGAACAAGATGAAATTTAGGAGGGAAATGTGAAATTTTGGCTCCAAAGTAAATGACGCCTTTTATTTCTAGTCCCTCACGCAGGCTGACTTCTCCCTACTCTTCACTAAATCTAAATCGACCCTCGATTCTTTCTTCCTCAAACAAACTGCGCCTCAAAAACTCCAACCTCTACTATTGAATATTGATGGATCCACTTACTTAGCGATTTGAAGATGATGGAGCCGAACCACGATTTTCTTTCGCCTACATGCAACCGTTGACTATTAATGGCTTGGAGCGCTCTGCTTGGTTTTAATTTTTGATGGTCCTGTTGAATTGTGACTTCTCTGATTGCCAGACTTCACTGCTACCTTCTTCTAATTACAATCCTCGAGTTCCTAATCCTCGATTTGAGTGTCCATAAAATCTGGTGAGACATTGTTCTTATTCATGTGGGGTTTGCTTAGATTGGAGACGATGGAAGGCTAGTGGAAATGTTGAGGTAACTAGAGACAAATTTGAAGGTGGTAGCAGCAATGTTCAAAGGGGTATACGAATAGGTGGCGATGTCGAGGTGGTGGTTAATGAGGATGATGATGTAGTGTCATAGTGACAGAGGTAGAAGAAAGACTTAGGTGAAGGAGGAGACGTGTGACACCCCACGCCCATTAATGTCACTCTCTAAGGGAATGCATTAAGTTTAGTGAAGCATTATAGGTAAACAGACACAGAATAATTACAAGACAGATAAAATAGCTGTGGAATTAAAAACTTTTATTAATCATAAAGCATGGTTACACCATATGTCTGAAAATACATAAACTCAGTATATCATTAAAACTTTTGTCTTGTACTTTAAATATCAGAGTACAATAACAACGAAAACATAATCCCCAAATCATGAGCCATAGCAGTAAAAATAAAAGCTTGAGCAATACATCTAGAAGCTCCAAGCAAGACGATAGCAGAATCCTAACTAAGCCTGAGAATTCTCTCCCTTGAGAACCTGAGAGGGGAGGGAGTGAAAGAAAGAGGAGGAAACAAAAAGGGTCAGACATAAAGTCTGGCGAGTCTAGTTATTTCTAGCCAGTAAATAAATAAAAGTAACATGATAGGCATATAAAGTGGATAAGAGAGATCACTACATAAATGGTAGGTGGGTGTGACAAGGTAGACAGGATGAGTTGTATATGCTTCGAATAATTACTCTATATTGTTACTAGTATATCTAGAAAGAGATTATCCCTTCAACAATAAGGTGGTAGACTTAGGTATACGTCCAAATGTATCCTAACTACTACCCTGATCGATCGGCTCCCTAACCCTCGTAGATACCTTGTGCTGGCCCCACAGCAGGAGGTATCACATCCTAAAGTGGCAACTCCTCATCGTAATAATGTGCACAACCATATCTACAGGTGTCACGGTCGTATTATCCCCTTCTGCCCGGCTGATGCACGCACATGGCCCGGTCGGTTTGCGCCACCCACACCGTTGTCCACGTTTGGATCTCTTACAATCGTCAGTAAGTGTGCCCCTTCTCCGCATAGTACAGATTACTTTGTTTGATACCCACTCTGGGTTACTGGCTGAAATGGGTCGCACACAATATGATACAATCTCTCCCCTTTGTCTTATATCCCCCACTAGGTTTTCATTGACTATGTATACAACTAGGGGTATTTAATTACATAGCCTTGATTATGTCTACCAGTTATGCTAACCTACAGGTGTCTTTAATACATAACCCCTAATCTTCCAACCGGTTATGCTTACCTATAGGTGTCTTTAATTACATAACCGTATTACTTCTACAAGTTATGTTTACCCTAAAAGGTGTCTTTAATTACATAACTTTATTATTTCCACCAACTATGTATACCACTAGGTGTCTTTAATTGCATAACCTTAACGGGTTAAGTTTGTGGGCCTATATGTGAATATTACCCATCCCCTCTTCAGATTTACTTAACCCACCCCTCAACCATGTTTACTTAACCCCCAACTTAAATTTTAAATCACACAATCCCTATGGATTAACTTAGGTTACGTAGTCCAATTCTTTACCTGTCCACTTATGGTTTCATAATGAGCCAGACCTCCCACATTAGGCCTACAACATGTGGATGTTGGATATGCCGGTCGGGTCCAGGCAGACTTATTCCACAGTTGGGACTAACATCGTGTCATAGCCCTATTTGTATTTACGTACTTAGACCTCCCACATTAGGTTCAACATTAGTGGCTGCTGGATATGCCGGTCGGGTCCGGGCAGATTTCCACCACTAATGCAACCTAACCTCGTGTCATAAGTACAATTACAATCCCTAATTGTAATTACTAGACATTCCATATTCAATTAATTTAGTAATTAATTAATCCATTCCTTTTATAGGTGTCAATGCCTATTTTACCCAATAATTTGAATTACATGTCCAAAAATGTTCATATTCAAATTATGCCATTTTTAACCCTTTTTCGCCCATTCCTTAACTAACGCACTCACAAAATTGGCAACATGCCTAGGCTAGACAATTGCCTAGTCATAAACGATAATAGGGAAAATAATGGGAATATAACTAAAATGATCATCTTTGCATAATCATAAACTTGTATGATAATAAGGTGAACATACATACTAGCATGGACATTAAATTGTCAACATAACAAGGTGGACATATAACTGATGAACTATGATGTCACAATATCTAAAGTAGCAATTTAGATGTCCAATCAGTTTCGATCTAACATGATGACAAAAGGTGATAAATCAGATCACATAAAATAGATCTAACGTGTTAACATAATGTGACAATTTGGATCACATAAAATAGATCTAACATTTTAATATTAGGTGACAATTTAGATCACATAGAATAGATGTAACATAATAGCATAAGGTGACAATTTAAATCACATAAAATAGATCTAACATGTTAACATAAGGTGACAATTTAGATCGCATAGAATAGTTCTAACATGATAACATAAGGTGACAATTTAGATCACATAAGATAGATCTTACATGTTAACATAAGGTGACAATTTAGATCACATAGACTAAATCTAACATGATAACATAAGGTGACAATTTAGATCACATAAAATAGATCTAACATGTTAATATAAGGGGATAGATCACATAGAATAGATCTTATATGATAACATAAGGTGACAATTTAGATCACATAAAATAAATCTACACACATCCACACATAACATATCATAAAAGTTACAAACCAAGATCCACAATAATAACATAGTAGAACAATTCACAATTGAATTGGATCTAGAGAAATAGATATATCATAAGATCTAACAATAACATAGATTCAGGTTTACAACGTATCCAAATCACAGTGTTTCATAATTCACTTTAATTTATCTAAACCTAAAAGCAACTAGAACTCACTGTGATTGGATTGCTAAGATGATAGAAAAGGTGCTGAGTCTATGCTTGAATCTCAGATTTTAATATGCTTTATTTGATAGAAGAAGATGAGAGACCCTAGTTCAGTTCAGACTCCGACAGAGTTTGACCGACATGATTTCTAATGAAGAAATATGTGAAATAGCTATGTATTTATAGCTGCAGAACCCTCTTGAACCGACTGCCACATAAGCCCTAGGGTAAATCAGGTCGCGGGTCGCCTCCCACCTAGGCAAAGGCCTGAATACCAAAAAAAACTATATTGGGCGCACTTTACAGGTGCTCTTGTGTAAAAATACATGGGCGCACTTGTCAAGTGCGCTGGGAATTTCTGCTTTTTCTACCAAACTTCTATCATCCATAACTTCTTCATACATTATCCATATTACGCAAACCAGGTGTCTATCTTGACCAGAATTTCGAGACGGACGCAAAGGTGCAGTCCGTTTCCCTTAATTCCGAATATTAAATTAATTATTCTTTAATTTATCCACTTTAATGTTGTTAAAATTTATGGGTGTTACATTCTCCCCTACTGAAAGGATTTCGTCCTCGAAATCTTCTAGTTGAAAAGAATGTATCCTACCAACCATCATCCATCTACTTATCCACCAAACACTGGCACCCATTGTCCTTAAATATTTCTAATGCTCATATGAGTGTATGCAAAGGTGTGTGTATATGTCCCAATACTAATGCGAAGATCAGGCGGTCAACTGCAGTTGACCTCCTTAATGCAATGTATGTTAGTGCCATGAATCCAATATGTATGCAAATAACCTTATTATAACATATAATCTCTATATGTGTGGACACTCATTCATCCAAATGCAACATCCATACGCTAGTTCATCCATTTCCATCCATAAAAGAAAAGAAAATGCACACACGTCTATTTGCAGTATGAGAGTGATTGAGCTGATCTAGTGCCTAATGTGTGTGTATATGCATCCACAGGAAATCACTAGCAAACACTTGCATCCATCAAACATAACATGTCTCAAATACATGTTTACAATCATGGGATTTCCTACTTAAAGTTCGAAGATTCGATCAATATGATATAATCAGATGATAGAAGCAAGCACGGATAAAAGCTTTTGGAAGAGAAGTTAAGAACATTCCCTTAAAAAGAAAAGGGTACAAAGCGCAAAAATCTTCTCTTCAGTCTCTCCAATTCGCATCCTCTTGGTTGTCTCCCCATTGAACCTTTAGCAACTTGAGCTCTTTATTGCGTAGCTTTTTAACTTCTGATCCAAGAATACGTGAAGGAACTCGCCTGACTTTTGCCTCCCGTTCCACTTCTACCTCTTCCAACATACTCGGCTCTACAACTTAGACGGTGTCATGCAAGCACTTCCGCAGTTGAGAAACATTGAAAACATCATGAACACTAGATAGATTTTCAGGATGCTTTACTCTATAGGCCATTTGACCAATCCTCTCGGTTATGGGAAATGGTCCCACAAACCTAGGTGCCAACTTCCCTACCGATCCGAAGCGAACCACATTCCTCAGAGGTGAAACTTTGATAAAAACCAAGTCCCCTACTTCAACTTAGAGGCCAGTCCTTCTCTTGTTCGCATAGGGTTTCTGCCTATCTTGAGCTGTCTTCATCCACCGTCTAATTAGGTCAATCTTTTCGGACGTTTCTCTAACCATATCTGGTCCAAGTAATAATCTTTCTGTAGATTCCCACCAGCAAGTTGGTGATATATAGGGTCGTCCGTACAACGCTTCGAAGGGTGCCATGTCGATCCTGGCCAAATAGCTGTTGTTATAGGCAAACTCTACTAAAGAAAGATGCTCTTCCCAAGTCCCTCCAATGTTTAGGATGCACTGCCTTAAAAGGTCTTCTAGAATTCCGTTCACCCTCTCCGTTTTCCCATCGGTCTAAGGATGATAAGCGGTGCTCAACGCAACTGTGTACCTAATGCCTCTTGCAAGCCCCTCCAAAATTCGCTAGTAAAGATGGGGTCGCGATCGCTCACAATACCGGAAGGAACTCCATAAAGACGAACTATCTCTCGGACATAAATTGTTGCAAACCATAATGTCGTCCTCTTGCTCTTAACTGGAATAAAGTGAGAGCTCTTAGCGAGTCTATCTACCACAACCCAGATACTGGTGTTGCCTTTCTTCGATCTAGGAAAACCATCTATGAAATCCATAGAGATGCTCTCTCATTTCCATTAAGGAACCTCCAAAGGATGAAGTAAACCACCGGGCTTCTTTTGCTTTGCTTTGACTTGCTGGCAAACTAAACATTGGGAAAAAAATTCGGCCACATATTTCTTCATCCCATCCCCAAAAAAAAACCCTCTTCATGTCCCTTTACATCTTATCACCGCCTGGATGAATGGTCATCTTAGAATGGTGGGCTTCTTCTAGGACTGCCTTTATCAAGCTTCCAGTTTGAGGAACACAAAACCTTCCATCTCGTCGCAACCACCCCTTTCATCTATGGCATATCTGCTGAGGTGACTATAAGTCTTCCTTCTTCTGAGCTTATTCATGATGTCTAGAATCTATGGGTCACCTTGTTGCGAAGCTCCTATCTGGTCCATAAGAGTCGGTCATATCTCCAAGGATGCAAACAAATCGGGCAAAATCTCGATGGAGGGTCTAAAATCAAAAGCTAATACGAACTCCAAGTTCTTTCATTCCACAAACAGAGGACTTAGGGCCACCCTCTGCCTACATAGTGCGTCAGCCACCACATTACCCTTGCAGGGGTATAAGAAATCTCAAAATCATAGGAAGCAAAAAACTCCATTCACCGTTGTTGCCTTAAATTGAGATCCTTCCGCAAGAACAGATATTTGAGAGATTTATGATTGGTGTATAACTCTAACTTCTCTCCAAGTAAATAATGATGCCACGTCTTTAATGCAACACTATGGCAGCTAGCTCTAGATCATGGGTGGGGTGGTTCTTTTCATGAACTCTCAGTTGTTTACCCCTATAACACACAACTTTCCCTTCTTGCATTAGAACCGCATCAAGCCCTGTATCGCAAGCATCAGTGTAAACGGTAAACACTTTATTTCCGTCAAGTAAGATCAAGACTGGGGCTATTTCAGAGCCCTCTTCAGTCGTTGGAAAGCAACGTCACAATCTATATCCCATGAGAACGCCAAGTTCTTCTTCATCAGCCTGGTGAGTGGGGCTGATATCTTTGCGAAGTCCTTAATGAACTTCCTATAGTAACTTGCTAACCCAAGAAAGCTTCTCACCTCGGTTGCATTTTTAGGAACCTGCCAATCTTGCACTACAACCACCTTTACGGGATCTACAGCTATCCTTTCTTTGGAGACCGCATGCCTTAAGAATCTCACCTCATTCCTCCAAAAATGGCATTTGGAGAATTTTTCTTTAAGCTGATAGTCACAGAGAGTTTTCAAAACTTCTCTCAAATGTTAGGCATGCTCTTCTTCGCTTTTGAAGAAGATCAAAATATCATCGACAAAAACTACAACAAATTTATTTAGGAACTCCCGAAACACCCTACTTATCAAATCAACAAATTAGGCGGGTGCATTCGTCAGCCCAGAAGGCATACCCAGCCATTCAAAGAAACCGTCCGGAGTCCTAAAGGCAGTCTTATCTATGTTGTCCTCAGCCACCCTCAATTGATGGAACCCCATGGCCAAGTCTAACTGAGAAAATACCGAGGCACCAACAAGCTGATCAGATAAATCATCAATCCTCAGAAGCGGGTGCCTATTCTTCTTTGTGGGTTTTTCAGCTCTCTATAATCAACACACAAACGAAGCGAATCATTCGCCTTAGTTGTGAATACTATTGGAACACCCCATTCAGATATGCTTCATCTGATAAACCTTTTCTCAAGTAGCTCCCCTACTTGCTTACTCAGCTCCCTTCTTTCCCTTAGAGCCATATGGCGCACTTGTAATGCAACCGGCTTTGCATTGTCCACCAGATATATACGAAAATCGATCTCGTGCCTCGGAGGTAAGCTCTGTACCTCATCAAAACGTCAGAATAATCTCGGACTACTGGAATAGATTGCAGATCATCGATAGATGCATCAAGAGACTCTAGGAAACTAAGCATAACCGACCCTTGTGGATCACATGAAATCTAGAGAGTTCTCCCTTGACAAGTCAGAAGCCTAATAACCCTCTTGTCACAATCCAGAATGGCACCATATGTGGTAAGCCAGTCGATTCCTAGAATCAACCCATAGCCCATAAACCCAAGCACATATGCGTTGCATTCAAACTCGACGCCTAACACATATATTTTCAAACCTCGACAAATCATAGATAAATGAGCCGAACCACCAATGGGGTTTGAAACAACTACGGGATCTATTACCAAAGTAGTAATTAAGTGCAGAGATTCAACTATAGAACTTGATATAAATGAATGTGAGGCACCAGAATCAAAAAGTGTTCTAATAAGATGATTGGAAAAAGAAATCAAACCTTCGATGTAAACTTTCCTACCTCTATCTGGTGCACTAGCCACAAGAGCATCCACTTTCCCTCCATAGGTTCCTGTCCTTTGACCTTGCCCTAGCATCCTTGGGCACTCCCAAGAATAGTGTCCAACCCCTTCACAAACGAAGCAAGCATTCTTCCTTTTCCTGCAGTCCTAGGCCAAGTGACCGTCTCTCCCGCAACTATGTCACTTCCTCTTACACTTGGCCTTGTCATTCTTTCTGCCCTTTCTTGGGTCATACCTTTTTATTTTGTGTTTTCTCAACCTTAACTTCTTCCTTTTCAAATTTATTTGAACTTCATCTATGTTCCCTTCCTGGGCCATCATTTTTCTTATCCTTGGGTTGTACTCCTTAGCCCTAACTTCCTTATTCTCCTTTTTCCCATATTTGTGTAACAGGCTAACAAGTCTCTCGAAAGTTTCCTTCATCGCACAGAAATCCTTACGAAGCTCAAGAAAATTAGCCATAGGTGATACTACTACAGCTTCAGACGGAGGTTAGCACTTTATTGCCCTCCGATATGTGCCGCAGTTTAAACATACCTATGGCATCATGCCGGAATGCGGACACCTTTCGGGAAGAATCGGTCCCCCAGACAAAAAAAGAAAAAAGGAATCAACTGGAGAATTGAGAGATACTTCCTATGGCTTTGGGGAATATGTTTTTCAAAACAGGCTTTTCTTTTTGAAAATGCTTTCTTTTAAAACCTTTTTGAAAAATAATTTTCAAAAACTTTTATCTAATCTGGTAACCTTCAGCTCTAATACCAATTTTGACACCCCGCGTCCATTAATGTCACTCCCTAAGGGAATGCATTAAGTTTCGTGAAGCGTTATAGGTAAACGACACAGAATAATTACAAGACAAATAAACCAGCAGCAGAATTAAAAACTTTTATTGATCATAAAGCATGGTTACACCATATGTCTGAAAATACATAAACTCGGTATATCATTAAAACTTCTGTCTTGAACTTTAAATATCAGAGTACAATAACAAAGAAAACATAATCCCCAAATCATGAGCCATAGTAGCAAAGATAGAAGCTTGAGCAATAATCTAGAAGCTCCAAGCAAGACGATAGCAGAATCCTGACTAAGCCTAAGAATTCCCTCCCTTAAGAACCTTGGGAGGCATGGAAGAAAGAGGAGGAAAGAAAAAGGGTCAGACATAAAGTCTGGCGAGTCTATTTACTTTTAGCCAGTAAATAAATAAAAGTAACATGATAGACATATAAAGTGGATAAGAGAGATCACTACATAAATGACAGGTGTGACAAGGTAGACAGGATGAGGTGTATATGCTTCGAATAATTACTCTGCATTGTTACTAGTATATCCAGAAAGAGATGATCCCTTCAATTATAAGGTGGAAGACTTAGGTATACGTCCAAATGTATCCTAACAACTACCCTGATCGATTGGGTCCCTAACCCGCGTAGTTACCTTGTGCTGGCCCCACAGTAGGAGGTATCACTTCCTAAAGTGGCAACCCTTCATCGTAATAATGTGCACAACCATATCTATAGGCGTCACGGTCGTCTTATCCTCTTCTGCCTGGCTCATGCACGCACATGCCCCGGTCGATTTGCGCCGCCCGCACCGTCCTCCACGTTTGGATCTCTTACAATCAGTCAGTAAGCATGCCCCTTCTCCGCCTAGTATGGATTACTTTGTTTAATATCGACTCCGGGTTACTGACTGGAATGGGTCCCACACAATATGATACAAGCTCTCCCCTTTGTCTTGTATCCCCCTCTAGATATTCACTAACTATGTATACCACCAGGTGTCTTTAATTACATAGCCTTGTTTATGTCTATCGGTTAAGCTTACCTATAGGTGTCTTTAATACATAACCCCTAATCTTCCAACCGGTTTTGCTTACCTATAGGTGTCTTTAATTACATAACCCTATCACTTCTACAAGTTATGCTTACCCTAAAAGGTGTCTTTAATTACATAACTTTATTATTTCCACCGATTATGTATACCACTAGGTGTTTTTAATTACATAACCTTAACGAGTGAAGTTTGTGGGCCTATATGTGAATATTACCCATCCCCTCTTCAGATTTATTTAACCCACCCCTCAACTATGTTTACTTAACCCCCAACTTAAATTTAAGTTTACACAATCCCTATGGATTAACTTAGGTTAAGTAGTCCAATTCTTTACCATGTCCATTTATGGTTTCATAATAGGCCAGACCACCCACATTAGACCTACAATATATGGATGCTGGATATGCCGGTCGGGTCCGGGCAGACTTATTCCACAGTTGGGAGTAACATCGTGTCATCGCCCGATTTGTATTTATGAACTTAGACCTCCCACATTAGTTTCAACATTAGTGGTTGCTGGATATGCTGGTCGGGTCCGGGCAGACTTCCACCACTAATGCAACCTAACCTCGTGTCATAAGTACAATTACAATCCCTGATTGTAATTACTAGACATTCCATATTTAATTAATTTACCAATTAATTAATACTTTCCTTTTATAGGTGTCAATACCTATTTTATCCAATAATTTGAATTACATGTCCAAAAATGTTCATATTCAAATTACGCCATTTTTAACCCTTTTTCCCCCGTTCCTTAACTAGCGCCCTCACAAAATTGGCAACATGCCTAGGCTAGACAATAGCCTAGTCATAAAGGATAATTGGGAAAATAATGGGAATATAACTAAAATGATCATCTTGGCATAACCATAAACTTGTATGATAGTAAGGTAAACATACATACAAGCATGGACATGAAATTGTCATTATAACAAGGTGGACATAAAACTGATGAACTATGATGTCACAATATCTAAAGTAGCAATTTAGATGTCCAATCGGTTTAGATCTATCATGATAACATAAGATGATAAATTCGATCACATAAAATAGATCTAACATGTTAACATAAGGTGACAATTTGGATCACGTAGAATAGATCTAACATGTTAACATAAGATGACAATTTTGATCACATGGAATAGATCCAACATGATAACATAAGGTGACAATTTAGATCACATAAAATAGATCTAACATGTTAACATAAGGTGAAAATTTAGATCACACAGAATAGATCTAACATGATAACATAAGGTGACAATTTAGATAACATAAAATAGATCTACATGATAACATAAGGTGACAATTTAGATCACATAAAATAGATCTACATACATCCACATCATAGCATATCATGAAAGTTACAAACCAAGATCCACAATACTAACATAGTAGAACAATTCATAATTGAATTGGAACTAGAGAAATAGATCTATCATAAGATCTAACAATAACATAGATTTAAGGTTTACAACATACCCAAATCACAGTCTTTCATAATTCACTTTTATTTATCTAAACCTAAAACCAACTAGAACTCACTGTGATTGAATTGCTAAGATGATAGAAAAGGTGTTTAGTCTATGCTTAAATCTAAGAATTTGAAATGCTTTATTTTATAGAAGAAAATGAGAGACCCTAGTTCAGTTCAGACTCTGGCAGAGTTTGGCCACCATGATTTCTAATGAAGAAATATGTGAAATAGCTATGTATTTATAGCTGCAGAACCCTTGGAACCGACTGCCACATAAGCCCTAGAGTAAATCAGGTCGCGGGACGCCTCCCACTTGGGAAAAGGCGCGAATACCAAAAAAACTATTCTGGGCGCAGTTTACAGGTGCGCCAGTGTAAAAATACATGGGCGTACTTGTCAAGTGCGCTGGGAATTTCTGCTTTTTCAACCAAACTTCTATCGTCCATAACTTCTTCATATGTTATCCATATTACGCAAACCAGGTGTCTATCTTGACCAGAATTTCGAGATGGACACAATGGCACAGTCCATTTCCCTTAATTCTAAATATTAAATTAATTATTTTTTAATTTATCCACTTTAATTTTGTTAAAATTTTGGGGTGTTACAAGGCGAGTCTTCAGATCGGTATGATAGCGAATGTCGAGATGTTAACCATCATGGCTTGCGATGTTTGGGAGTGAAAGGTTACCGTCTGGAGATGTATGTTGATGCCTTTGCTACATCGTGATGGTAAGTCGACTAAACAATATATATTTCCATATCTTTCTGTTATTGATGAGAATGATTCTCTGTTGGTTGTAGTTCAGATGAGCGGCAGTGCATTGTCAAACCAGGATTGTTTCAGGTTTGGTAATATATATGACCACCATCATGTGCAACCCTGATGGAATCATTTCCTAAGTGATACGCTCCCCATGGGGAATCAACACGGAATTTTCCTTAGGAGAAATAGATGAACATAGAGTTAGAGATTGCGGAATGGATCGTTAAGGCAAAACTAACACTAGAGGGTGGTGAATAGTGTTTTTGAAAAATTAAACAAAATCTAAAAACTTATATGACCTACTATATGAATCAAACACCACAGAAATAATCACAGATACAGAATCAAACTCAAACACAAAGATAAACAAAAATAAAATGCAGAAAAGGAAAGAACACACCAGATTTTGTACTGGTTCAGAACTGTTACTACGTTCAGTCCCATGCAACGCTGGACTGCACATAATTTTATTATTATATCAATATCCAGTTACAATCCTCTCCTTGATTTCACGGCTACAAGGGATACCACCGATTCCACACATACTTGATTAAGTATACTCTCCTTGATTTCACGGTGACAAGGGATACCACCGATTCCATCCTCCTTGATTTTACGGCTATAAGGGTCACACCGATTACATACACCTCCCAAATGATTACAATACCCCTATGACTCTTCAATAGCACTTTGATTCAGAAAGTAATGAGTAGAGAGTGAGAAGAGAAGAAGTTTTATGTAAATAGAATTGAAATCGGCTGAGTATAAGTGTAGAAATCACAAAAATGAGAAGATATACCGGTGTAAAGAAAGGAGATGAAGATGGAAAAGAAGAATTATGAAAAAAATTCGAAATCAGCCTCTTTTTATAACATTTGAAAGGTTGCAACGTTTCTGTAGCGTCACAAATAGTGAAAAGACACTTCTTTCAATTTTCAAAAAGTGACAGCCAGATGTCGACATGGGTATAAATGTATGTCGACATATGCATGTGTAAAACTAAATTTTGAGCATTTTTGAAGTGTTTATATATATAGTTATGGAAATTCTTGAATTAATATATAGTGTTATAAATGAATATTATAAAGTAGAAAATCATATGAAAACATAAATGTAAACTATATAAATATATTTATAAAATTATACAGTTAGAATTATATAAATATAAAGTATATAATATATAAAACTTATAAACTATAAAACTTGAATTTAAATCAGAAGTAAAGTAAAGAAAATAAAATAGAGAAGATAGAGATTAAAGATAGAATTTGAAAATGGAACTAGAAAACAAAAAAAAAGAATTTGAATTTGAACCTGGAGTGTTGTTTGGAGTCTTACATAATTAGACTCTATTACTATATTCATCTTGAACTCTTGAATATTCATGAGTCATGAATCATCTCTGAATTCTGAGTCTCTAATATCTTTAAACTGTACAGTTTTCAGTATAATTTTTTGTATATAAATCTTGCACATGTGTGCATATATATATATATATATATATATATATATATATATATATATATATATACATATATATATATTCTAGATAAAAGTGTTAGTATATATTTTATAATCAATTAATATTGAAATAAGTTTGTTGTCATCAAAATTCCATTCTCCAACAATCTCCCACTTTTTGATGACAACAACCTTAGTTTATAAAATATCATACCTGTTAATGATGATCCTTCTATTACTCTCCATGTCTATATGAATCCTATAAACTAATTCTATATTTAATAATTTCTCCCCCCTTGGCATTATCAAAAAGAATTTCTAAAACTATTCCCCTTAAATCCTGTAACTATCTAAATTTTCTATATCAAAGTAAAATACTCCCCCTAAGTCCTAAATCTATCTATATAATCCTATAATATGATTATCAATCATCAATACCAACCAATTCAAGTATTATATTCACATATCTTTGATATCATATATACAAACCAAATCAAACAAATCAAAGCACACCACACCACACTATATATTTAATATATATAAGTTTTTTTTTATCCAAATTAAACAAATTCAAAAAAATCAGTCAAATCAACCATACCAAACAATTAAACGTTTCTTGGGACTTTAACACACTCATCTTGTCCAGCGATTGGGTTCTTCTTGATGTCCTTCCATTCTTCTGCATTGTTAAGTGATGCTTTAATGTTTTCATCTATGAAACGAGAAGACATTAACTAGCATATTACATTAAAATGTTTCTCTTGATATTCCACCATTCTCATTTGAATTAACTCTAGATGACATTGATTTCGTAGAACTATGGAGAGGATTTTATTGAAATAATTCAAGGAATCTTTAAAATTTTCACTAATGTTATAAATTGGATTTTCCATGATTTTGATAAGAAATGAATAAGGAAGAAGGAGAAATGGAATAATGAATTTTTTTGGAAGAAATAGGCTTAAATATGGTCTGGAATTCATTGGATTTTGAATGGATATGAGTTAGTTATTTAATTTTAAAATTTGAAAAGATTTGAAAATCTGGCAGTTATATGTCGACATATACATAAATGTATGTCGACATACCTTATTTAAAAATTTGAAAATTTGAAAATTTTGATCTTATATTAAACTATTATTAACTCTAAAGTTTTTACAATAACTTAAAGATGATTTTGACATAAATAAAACTCCATTCATTACTTAATAGAAAGCAAATACATCCAACTAATTAAGACACACTAAATACGAGATTCAAAAGCAAACATAAGCAAATACAAGCGAATACATAAAGATAAATTAAACTAGATAGACTAGTTTCAGGTGATGATGAGGAAGGTGAGATTCCAAGCATTCTTCCAATCTTGACTACGAACTTATTCATTTTTGAAAAGTTCTTCTTAAGCTTATTTTGGCTGTTGACAATCTTCACTTGATTTTAAACAATCGCCTCTTTGGAAATGTGTCTAGTGTTAGTTGGACAGTTAATACTTTCTAAAGAAGTTTCGTCTTCTTCTTCGACTTCCATTAGCGCTTGTTCTTGTTGCATTCGAGCCTGTTTGGCTTCGAATGTCTCATATGGTTGGAAAGTGAGAGGAATTTGCATCAGATGTATGTTTGATGAGTCAAACACTTTTCTAGGAACAAATTCTTCTCTATGATGATCAACTCCAAAATATTTGAAAATGCGGGTGAGATAAACACCATAGTAGAGAATGTTTTCTCTTAATGACAATTCTATGGGTTTGATCTCTTTTAAGATCATATCGGCCCAATTTATGTTATAGCCACCCATAATAGCAAAGAGGACTTTTTGGACTTTGAGAGTTGGGTTGTTAAAATTTCCATAACGAGGAGTGATGGTATGTTGGAGGAAGAGGTTGACAATTCTTATTTTTGGATGGAAAAAGTGATTTTTGAAATCCATTTGAGCATCGCTTTCGAATATGTCCAGGTCTCTAAATCAGTTTCATCGATAACGAAATCCGAAAAATCCGAGCACGTACTTCTACAATTCAAGATACTTCCTAAGAGTTCGGCATCGAGAACAATTTGCGTGTCTTTGACACTACTCCAAAATTGGTCTTTGTTTCCTTCGTAAATCTGCAATTATTCTTATTTTTGAACGAAAAAAGTGATTTTTGAAATCCATTTGAGCATCGCTTTCGAATATGTCCAGGTCTCTAAATCGGTTTCATCGATAACGAAATCCGAAAAATCCGAGCATGTACTTCTACAATTCAAGATATTTCCTAAGAGTTCGGCATCGAGAACAATTTGCGTGTCTTTGACACTACTCCAAAATTGGTCTTCGTTTCCTTCGTAAAATCGGCAATTAAGATTCGCATAGAACATCTTGACAAACTAAGCATAACATACTTCGTCATTATCCCATGAGTTAATTAGACTCAAGACTTTTTTTGTTGAAAGAGAGATGTAAGATCATAAGAGGGAAAATCGTTAAAGACGGCAAAAGCACCGGTATTAAATTTAACATTTGCTACATAGTTAACATAGGTTTCGATAGCTTCTTTGTCATTATGAAGATAACCTTTGATGGTTTTGGTTAACTTCAATTTCTAAGTTGAACTTGAGGAAGCCATTGAATTGATAATTTTGAAGAGTATAGGTACGAAAAATTTTGTTTTGAATTGTGAATGAAAGGTAGAGAGAATAGGTGTATATATAGAAACTGAATGGATATGAATTAAATATGCACAATTTTTCAGTAGGCTATGACACCTTTTAAGACCTTCGGAGTTGGTGAAAAGTTGGAGGGAAGTTTGAAAGTTTAAACCTTTGAAATTCAAAATTTAAATTTCAAATTTCTGGTCATATATGTCGACATATGGACATATGTATGTCGACATATGTACATATTTTCAAAGGAATTTTGATTTTTGTGAAATGTGATTTAAATTATCGATTTATATTTCAGGTTTAACGATTTCCTGAAATAACTCTAATCCTAATAAAAATCCAAAAATTTATTTATTTTTATTATTTTTTATTATATATTACAATTTTGAATTTAAAATTTTGAATTTTAAATTTGAATTTCAAATTTCAAGTTTAAATTTTAAAGTTTTTAAATTCGATACAAAGCAACCATTCAACCAAATAAAATTTAAAAAATAATTAAGGCATACCCGGTTTTTAGATCCTTTTCTTCGAAATTTTCTGAATTCTGAATTGCCTTGAAGCACATATTTGAATTTTCGGTTTGTGGCTCTTCATCACTTGACGATGAATCTGAATCACCTAACATTGTTGAGTATGCTTACTTTCTCTTCCTCGACGAATTGTTGTTGTCTGTTTGTTGAGTCGATTTATCCGGATATGAACACATTTTCCTTATGTGGCCTAGTTTGTTGCAGTTATAACATCGACTATCATTACTTCTTGAATTTCCTTGGTTATTATTTTAAAAATAAATTTTCCTTCTATATTTCAGATTTTTTCTAAAATGTCTTATCATAAGGGTTGTTTCTTCATCATCTTCACTACTCGAATTAGAATCATTTGTTGTTGTGCAATGGATTTCTTCTCTGTTGGTCTGTTTTCTTTTCTGTAATTGGACTCCAAAAGACATCAGATTTTCGATTAACTCCTCATTGTTCATTTCACTGACATTATTGGCTTCTCCAATTGCCAAAGTTTTCTGATCCCATTCTGGAGTTAGTGAACTCAATATTTTTCTGACTTGATCTTCTTCAGAATAAGTTTTTCCAAGTACTGTTAACGAATGTACTATCTCTTGAAATCTGCAATACATATCGGAGATAGATTCATTCTTGTTCATTTGAATAACTCAAACTAATTAACTAACATTATATCTTAGTTTGTTTAACTTTACTAGTACCTTCATGAGTAACTTGAAAGGTTCTCCAAATTTCATAAGCAATTTTACATATAGACACTCTATTAAGCTCATTCCTATCTAATGAACAAAATAACATATTCAAGACTTTAGAATTACTTTGTGCAGCAGTCTTTTGTTCATTTGTCCATTGTGCAAAAGCAGTTGTGGGTTCAACAAACTCATTTTGTGTACTATTCCATGTGTCTAATCCTGCCGATTGTAAATATATTTTCATTCTACATGCCCAATATGAATAATTACTACCATTAAACAATGGTGGTCTAACAGTGGACTGACCCTCTACAAAAGAACTATCATTACTACCAGTGTTGGTTGCCATTATCACTATTTTCAAAAATCAGATTATTAACTTTTTGAAAGAAATTGCTCTGATACCAATTGTTAGGGATTGCGGAATGGATCGTTAAGGCAAAACTAACATTAGAAGAGGGTGAATAGTGTCTTTGAAAAATTAAACAAATCTAAAAACTTATATGATCTACTATATGAATCAAACACCACAAAAACAATCACAGACACAGAATCAAACACAAACACAAAGGTAAACAAAAATAAAATGCAGAAAAGGAAAGAACACACTGGATTTTATACTGGTTCGGAACTATTCCTACGTCCAGTCCCACGCAACGCAGGATTGTACAGAGTTTTATTACTATATTAATATCCAATTACAATCCTATCCTTAATTTCACGGCTACAAGGGATACCACCGATTCCACACACACTTGATCAAGTATACTCCCCTTGATTTCACGGCTACCAGGGATACCACCGACTCCAACCTCCTTGGTTTCACGGCTACGAGGGTCACACCGATTACATACACTTCCCAAATGATTACAATAGCCCTATAACTCTTCAATATAGCACTTTGATTCAAAGACTAATGAGCAGAGAGTGAGAAGAGAAGAAGTTTTATGTAAAAAGAATTGAATTCGACAGAGTATAAGTGTGGAAATCATAAGAATAAGAAGAAATAATGGTGTAAAGAAAGGAGATGAAGATGGAGAAGAAGGATTATGCAAAAATTCGAAATCAGACCCTATTTATAAAATTTGAAAGGTTGCAACGTTTCTGGAGCGTCACAAATAATGAAAAGACACTTCCTTTCAATTTTCAAAAAGAGACAAGTTATATGTCGACATGGGCATAAATGTATGTCGACATATGCATGTGCAAAACTACATTTTGAGCATTTTTGAAGTGTTTTGATATATAATTCTGGAAATTCTTGAATTAAAACGTGGTGTTATAAATGAATGTTATAAAGTAGAAAATCTTATGAAAACATAAAAATAAACTATGCAAATATACTTATAAAATTATAGAGTTGAAATTATATAAATATAAAGTATATAATATATAAAACTTATAAACTATAAAACTTGAATTTAAAATAGAAGTAAAGTAAAGAAAATAAAATAGAGAAGATAGAGATTGAAGATAGAATTTGAAAAAAAAAAAAAAACAGAATTTGAATTTAAACCTGGAGTGCTATTTGGAGTCTTACATAACTAGATTCTATTACTATATTTATCTTGAACTCCTGAAATCTTGAATACCCATGAGTTTTGAATCATCTCTGAATTCTGAATCTCTAATATCTTCAAACTGTACAGTCTTCAGTATAAATTCCTATATATAAATCCTACATATGTGTGTGTGTATATATATATAAATATACACACACACACACATATTCTAGATAAAAAGTATTAGTTTATATTTAATAGTCAATTAATATTGAAATAAGGTTGTTGTCATCAAAACTCCATTCTCCAACACATAGCACTTTTACAACATTCCCTTGAATGTTTTCGAACAGGTCCTTATGTTAGTGCCATGGCAGCCCCGTGGTACTAGAGCAGGGTTGTTTTTTTTCTCCAATTTTCATCTGGTGGGAGGGAGTGTTCTTAATGACCTTTTGTGTATAATTCCCATTTATTTCATTGAGTTTTTTTTTTTTTTTTGGAAAAGAGAACTGCACGTGATGACACTAATTACCAAGTGTAAGGAAATCTCAAAACGATCCTTTATTAAGTTGCATATATTCTGAGTTATTTAAGTACAATTATGCACGATTCTTGTCATTTTGGTTAAAATTCAAAAGTGCAATCAAATTAATAGTTTTCAAATGGTAAAATATATTTACTTATTTTGTTTTCCTATGTTCTTATGGAAAAATATTGGCATATCTAAATTGATATTGTCAATGGCAACATCCTAAATTTGATAGTGATCTCATAAAGAGTTTTAACCTAAATTTAATCCATGTAAGTTACACTTAAAACTATAGTGGAAACTTTTTGAATTTCCCATATACTAGGACGAATTGATTGAAGCTCTGTTGGAAATATCAAAGTCTATGCTGGAGAATATTATTTCGGGCAAGAACCATTTAGTTTTTATGTCCAGCATTGGTCAAGAAAACATTTTTTTTGAATGGTCCTTCTCTGGTAGTAACAAAAACGAAAGAAATAGAACAAAATGATCATATTCTATCGTACATGTGCAAAGCATGTTTTGCAATTTAGGTCAAATAGATAGTTTTCCAAGACTTGGCAATTAGTTAAACATTTGTATCTCGAGACAATTCAAAGTGACCATTAATTTATATATAAAGAACCGTATTAGTTTTTTTTTTTTAAAAAACCGAGTATTTCTTATAATTAAATATAAGGAACTATATTAGTTTTATATAAAAGTAACCATTTGTATCTTGAGACAATTCAAAGTGAAGATTTATATCCTAGTGTAAATATGTAATAAATACAGGCAGAATTGTATAATATTAAGGTTTGATTCAAAATCTTATAATTATTATGATGATTTTCATATATGATATTTTTTATCTAAATTGTATAATTGGTTGTTGTAATTGACATGGCATAGAGTATTTCTTCCTTCGTCCAATGTTGCAACGGCAGTGCAGAAGACTAATCAGATGACTTGTGAGTTCTATTTTGTGATCAATTCTTGCCTAGTGTAACATTTTTCTTCTATGGATATTAAACTTATGTTTTTTGGTTTTGAACTTCAAATTAGGCATGGAGGTGGGTCATCAGGAACAACAATTCTAAAATGTGCGTTTGTAATTTTATGTATGTCAGGAATATTATTGTTTGAATGTGGTGGTGGATGATTCAATTTTAGGTATGTACCTGGTTGCTTTATCATTGTCTAAGCATGTTTTTAGTTTTTCTTCCACTCAGTTAACACGCTGTTTGGATTCGTGTGGCAGTGGATTCAGAAGCTTTCTTGTGGAAACCGAATTACGAGATGAGCACCATTGGAGGAGCTGTTTGATCAACCGTGGTTTGACATAGAGATTTTGTTGTCTTCGACTATAGTGTACTCCCGTGCAGTATGCAATCTTTTATGGATAAAACTTTTATCTTTCAAATGTAATTTTTGTGTTGTATCGATGTATATATTTTGGAATGACTATATTTTTATAACGGTTTAGTTGGTGATGTGAATGACCACTTTAGACTATTTTATTGGGTATGTATCGTATTTTTCTCGAATAGTATGATTATTAAAATATATGAATGAAGCAGATTTAGTTATATTTGTTGCATTGATAAATGAATTATATAATTATTAATATGTGAATAATTGGTGCATGTATTATGTTTTGGATTTTAAAATGTAATTGTCAATTATAGTTGTAATAAATGTATTACAACTGTCTGAAATAGTTGTAAATATTACAAAATCACAACGGTGCGCAACAGTAGTAATAGGATATATGAAGACAGTTAGATGCAACATTTATACATAGTTGTAAAAGGTTTTAGTTTATTACAACTTCTTAATATATGATGGTGTAATCATTGTTGTAAAAAGTCCTTTACAACTGTTTTACAATGTTGTAATATCTATTGTAGCAATTATGTGTAAACTCTGCAGTTGTAGGGACATATCAGATACAGTTCGTATACCTCTGTCTATTTTCATATTTTCTTGTATAAATTTTGAGATTAGTTTATCGTTCACACCAAACTGCTACCCGATCTAGGGTTTTAAATTTCTGCTTCTTACTTTATGAGTCCTATTAAAAGAGTAGACTAGATGATATGTATATATAGGTGACACAACTGCTTTTGTGAGGATGTGGATGGAGGAGTTATGACATATTATATTATATTATATAATTTCCGCTGGAGGAGTTCAGAAATTCCCACAAGGAAATAAATATCTTACTTATTACTATATTACTTTATTTTACAACAATACCGAAAATATTAAACGACTGGTTTGGTTAACCTACCGCGTTGTAGGCATAATCAAATGGACATACATACATATACATGTATGCATTCATATGAAAGAGGTGAATTTCGGATGGTTGTATTTTTTTCTGTTCTGCTTTTTTTTTTCTTTTTTTTTCTTTTTTTGAAAAGAACAGCTGTGGGAATTTCTTTAACTATTGAATAAAATCTGACATAAGGAAAAGATGAGTTGTTTATGTAAAGTTGTAAACTGCTTATGTAATGCATGGGTAAAGATATGGACGGACGCGGACGTAGTCACGTAAATATATAAAATTAAATTAATTAAACACAATTAAAGTTCCTTTCAGTGTTATGTATGATATTTTTTAGGGGGGGCGCAGTTCGGTTCGATGCGGGTTGGAGCTCAAACCGCTTCCGCACCGCATCAAACGGTTTTTCAAAAATACAAACCATTATACTCGTTCAAACGGTTCGGTTTTGGTTCAGTTTCAATGTAATGCGGTCCGGTTTTGGTTCGGTCTGGTTTGAATCCGTATTAAATATGAAACAAGAGAATTGCTTCCATCAACAATCAATTTACGATTGTATAACGTTGTATCACCGGGAGATTAAGTCATTAAACCACATAGTGTTATCCTGAATTGATATAACTACAACATATGTTGAAAATAGAATATATATCATTAAAATAAAAAATTAGTTAGGAATTTGTTAATTTTTTTATCACAACATTATCGGAGTAACTATGCGGCTCGGTTCGGTTTAATATGGTTTGGTAATAGTTCAAACCGCAACCGAACCGTATCATTGCGGGTCGGTTCGGTTTGGGCTGTTGCTTTAGAGAGAGAATCTGGTGTTTTTTCCGCACCGTTTTTACGGTTCGGTCTGAGCGATTTCCGCATTGCGGCGGTGCGGTTTATACTCACCCCTAGTATTTTTACCGTTTTATGAATTGTAACCAATCTCATATTAATGAACTGGTTTTGCTATACAATTAATGAGAGTAAACGTCCAACAATTTGGAACAATAACTTAAAGAAACATTCTTCTGGATTAAAGACGAAAATATATGGTTTTATAAATTACTTCACTGTGGAACCATCTTTCAAATTGTAGAACCATTTAATCTTAATTACTGCACTGTCATAAGCTTAATTTTCCAAAACTACTCAAAATATACGGTTTTATTAATTTTTCATCTTTTCATTTCTTCAAATTTGGATTTACAGGTAGCAAAATCAGTTTAAATTGCAACATGAATTGGTCCAAAACAGAAGAACGTCTGCACTTAAAAAAAAACATGAAAATCTTATTTTAAAATATGACTACATAATCAGTTCCATAAAACCCAACTGAAAAGCTTCTTACTAAAACCCATCATGTCGCAAACCTGCCGATCATCAGTGCAAACTTCGTCGTCGTTTATCACAGTACCCACCAACTTTTTACCATTCGCAGCTTCATTCATTTTCTTCCAACTTCTCTTCTTCTTCTTTTTCTTACTCTTCCCTTTGTGACTCTTCGCAATTTCCTTATTCTCCAGGTTACCTTCGAATTCATCAAGAATCAAATGAATGATACGTCTGTTAGGCGAAGAATCCCAGCGTTCCCAGAAGCTTTTATAGCATTCGAAGCAAGAGCAATCCAAGTTGACAGGATGATTTTTATCGGGTTTTCCGTTTTTGGGTTCTCCATAATCAAGGAGGTAGGAAAGAACTTCTTGCTCTTGAGCAGAAAGAGTCGATGCTAGGGCAAGTAGTGGCGTTGGAAGACGTGAAAGGTAAACTGAAGACGACGACGAGGAAGACGACGATGAAGAAGAAAGGAGAGGGGAAGGATGGATTCTTTTGTTACTCATTCGCTTTTTAGGGGTTTTGGATTGAAAAATTAGCAGAGCACTTTTTGAGGGTTTTTCGGAAGGTTTTAATGGGGCTTGGTGAACAAGGTGAAGCTGTTGCTCACGAAAAAGGTTCCGGTGAGGATGTGTTTGGTGTGAAATACAGCCGCTTTTACTTCCTATATATAGGCGTTCGATCCCATGTTATTAAAGGAAAGTAATTATAACCTAGTATGTTATTAAAGGAAAGTAATAAATGTTTGAATATTTCCCTTTTTAATCGTCCAAAACAAGTCATTTCTTTTAACATATTTACTTAGAGTTATAGAACAAAAGGAGAACTATTTAATAAATAAATAAATAATTTAGATATGTTAATTTCAAACATGATATTTTATTTATTTATTTTTTGAAATATGTCTACATTCGATTCAATAATACAACACTATGGAAATTGTCATATATTTTAGAAGCAACATGGGTTTCTATAACCAATAATTTTAGTATTTGAATTGAAAACGTACATTTTCCATTAATTATATGTTTTTTCTTCACTATTTTATTATGTATATGTTTACTCTCTGCTATTTTATTATAGTTATTATGCTTGGACCATTAAACAAAACTTGTATTTAAAATCTTCGTTTATTTTGCTATAAAAGATTAATATCTTGTTTTAAAATTAAATGTCAATTCAACCGTTAAAGAAGTTGCGCTTAACATTTACAAGTTAGTAAGTTTTTGACTACAGAACGATTTTAAGTGGTTCGAATGAAATTCATCTAACATTTACAAAGTTAAATATTAAAGTTCTTCAATAATCAACATATTTTGGTAGGCCAAGTTTTAATATACATATTTGGTTTTATGCATTTCGGTGGTATTAAAATTTAACGTAGGTAACGAAAACGAAACAAATTTATTTTGCTCTTTTAAAATAAAAAATTACTTTGACGTAATGACAATGGTTAAACAACATTTAACTTATTTTTTTGCAAAACCGATCAATTGTTATAGTGCTTCATAACATTTATTATTATAACAAATAATAAGTACAATAAATACAGGACATTGACAAATCATAAACCTACTACAAGAAGGTTTTTAGAGTGGACCGTCCACTAGTGTTATACTAGCTTACAGAAATGTCAGAAAAGGAGCTAGACCCTAAGTCTAGACTACCATATAATTTTTTTTAAGTGGACCGACCGTTATACAACGCCACACAGGGTGTGACATAACATTGCATGTTTGCATCACAGCTCCACGCAGGGAGGATCACATAGCATTAAACATGACAGCTCCGCAGGGAGGAAAAACATTGCAAAAACCAAACTCACATAACCAAAACTGACTTCATGACCTCACAAACATAAAAGCCAATACATGAGAACTGACATTCCAAACCAGAGGCCAACAAAGTCCTGAACTTCCAGCTGCTTTTGTCCAAAACATATGCAAAAGCAAGACTAACACCCAAAAGAAGACACACTGCATACCACAACAAAAAGCTTGACTTAATCCGAGAGAAATCAAAATTTCTACAACCAGCAGTACCATGGAAGAACTTACCACCTACAAGATGTCATGGAGGATCACCAGCCAACATACCAAGAGAAACAATAATGTGACACCAAGACAAGAAACGAGCTGCAAATAAACCAAACTCCATCCAAACCGCAGATTACATAAAATAATTCAGCTTACATAAATATCGCAATAGTCATAAATGGGTACATTACAGTAATACTAATAACTATCCCACAAATACAAAAGTACTGCCAACATAAAATAATCACAACTATGGATCCTCCATCATTAGGATCCATGACTCCATCGATCAAACAAGTAATCGAACCTATTGTCCTATTAACACGTTAAGAGGAGAGAGGTCAGAACATAAGTTCTGGTGAATGAAAGTCACATAAGTTTTAGGGAATAACTATTTCCTACATTTGACAGTATAAGTTCTTCACATTATGTCTACGCAGTTCAATACAGAATCAGTCACATAATTTATGAGGTGGACTACCCTACAGTCACTTAAGGCCTACACTGCTTATTTATTTTAGGGCGGATTCTTTATCATCACTTGATACCCTACGAGGCGGACTACCACTAGTCACTTAAGGTAGTTACTTTATATTTATTCTTGGGTGGATTCTCATTATCACTTAATACCCTATGGCGGACCCTAGTCACTTAAAACCCCGCCTTATAATCGTTAACGCTATTAAATATTTTCTCCATCGTAATACAATAAATAGTATTCTGCCACTTAATATTGTGCTAAGGTAGACCCTCATCGGCATTGAAGACTTCTCTGACGGACCTATGCATTACTATTTAGCTGGTATGATGGGCGAACTCCTAGCCACTTAATACTTCCCTTAGAGAGGACATTTCCCTTACATACTCAGCTCCCCTTACATAATCGGCGGAACTCTTAATAGCCCATCCGTTGGTCAACCCTTAGTTATCCCCTAGATAAGAAGCAGACACTTCCAAAGAACTACCATTCTCATACTCTATTGTTTGCTAGGACCATTCAATACCATATAAGAAAAAAAAAAAAGCAAACCTAGTGACCTTTTAAGACCTATTAAGGGCAGGTCCCATGACTTTGGTTCAAAACCAAGGAGTAAACCTTAGGAATAGACCTAGTCCTAACCACTTAATACCTAATAGGGTAGGTAATCCACTTAATACCTTCTCAAGGCAGGCCTACATTACACAAAAATACACACACACACACACACACTCTAGACGTCTCATATCAAGCTAACCACTTGTAGACATTGGATTTGTTGGGCCGTTCCAAGCAAGCTTCTATTGCAAGTTGATCTTAACCTCGCGTCTTAGTGTAATAATTATAATGGCCCATGACACCTAGACCCCTCACATTAACCAGTCTTACTTGTAGATGTTGGATATGTCGGTCGGTTCCAGGCAGACTTCTACTACAAGCTATGGTTAACCTCGTGCCTGTGTGTTATTAATTATAATTAAAGGCATTAACTCACACACATACAAAATCCTATGGGAACTTTTAAATTTCTAATTACCTAATTTTGTGTGCATTCAATACATATTAATATTGCATCAATTACATTATAAATATATAGTAATAAATAAGGCATAAATCAAACATTCATAAAGAAACATCCTAAGTCATTTGAAATGTCAATCCGAACAACATAATAAAGGTATACAAGTTTATTTCCCTCATTTCTCCAATCATACATTAAAATGTATATTTACATTCAAATAGTAGGGAAATAATAAATGTTCATAGCATAACTTGTAACTAAGGTTTGAGTGGTTATCTTAATAACAAAATAGAGACAAGGTGTAATATTTCCAAATACATATGTAAATTTCCACTTTTGGTACTAATTCACTTTTATATAATTTTCGTATACAAAATCTTAATACTTTAGTAGCTTGCAAATAATATGTTCAAAATATTCTATTTTGAAAATAGATGCTTAAACCTATCAATTCACAATACTCAAGTTCTTAGGCTATTGCAACAGAAACACATATACATGAATTTACAGATTTTCAGCGAAGTGAAGTAGATCTTTTTCAAGAATTATACAAACACCCAAATGCCTTCTCTGTTATTACATCAATAATCCAAAACCAAATATACTTGATTGACCATTTTCGCAAACAAATATAAATAATAAGGGACTTTATTGTTTTGTACACGTGTAAATCCAAATCCTATTTTGGCACAATAATCCAAATTTTACACTATCAGAATATAGTAAATAGCAAACTTATGAAAAATATAGAGTAGAATCAACTAAAGTTCTAGATTTCTTCCCTCGGACCAACGTATTCCAACTCCCATATATATATATATATATATATATATATATATATATATATATATGTATATATGTATATAAGTGAACCAAAGTTTAGAATCTCATATATATAACTTAATTTTTGAGTTTATACATACAAGAATTTAGATCTAAAAAGATAGAATAAGCTTAGAAGAGAGAACAGAGGGCTAACCTGAAATTCTAGAATTAAGAAATGGAGAGACAAAGTAGAGGCGTTGAAGAATGAGGTATAGGGTTTAGGGAGTGGCTAGAGGGTCTTATTTATAGTCGCAAGCTTGTATACAGACTGTCTGATTAATTAGATTTAATCTGGACAATCCATTGTTTGTAGAATTATAAATAAACCAAAATAGAACAAAGTTTCCCTCACCTCTACATGAAGGGCGATCAACCCCCTCTGTAGAAGGGAGGTCGACCCCTAGGTCAACCCCCTTCTGGATTCGAAGCAGAGAATTTGTTTCCCTGTACGATTGTTTTAATATTAATTATTCATTAATGAGATTGATTAATTTCCGTTTATTGATTATTCTTGTCCTCCTCTGCATATATACACACACACACAAAAAAAATTCAAATCCTAATGGAATATTCCTTCATGCCAATCAATAATTTATTATGTTTCGAATTTATATTTATTTAGTTTGAATTTTTAACTTTGTGTGCAAACATTTTATGTATAACTTGTTTTAATAATATCTTCTGTGGACGCACTTCATTTTTAGTAAATAAAGTATGAAAACGAATCTAGGTCCTGCCATGAATAGAACTATAATACTTTCGTCATCATATTCTCAACTGCCCAAAATCCTATTTTTTTAGCCCATTAATTTATTACTGATTATCATTATTTATATTTAATTTAATTATCCTATTTTTATTTAAGGTACATTTTACGGAGTGTTATAGATCGACATCGAAAGAAGCTTCAGTCATAATAGAAGCTTCTTCCGCCAATTGGAATATGTCAAAGATATTCCTAAATATTTGCATGTTTCATACCTTTATACAATACAGTAGGCGCTTTAGTTTAACTAATAAAAACGCTATCAGGCAATTAGAGGTGAGGAGAGACCAAGATTCCTCCACTACTGGGATGAAGGAGTGATGAGTCTTCCACATGGATTGAAAAAAAAATGAAGTGTGCCTCGATAAATAAAAGGGGGAACACTTGAGAATCACAAGTGTGTAATTCGGATTAGTGCGATGAAGATATTCCACCGAGAAAGAAAAGGGAAGGCTAAACCATTCCTCTAATCTGAAAATCCAATCAAGGCCAGAGAGGATCCTGAATGTTCCTTCTTGGTTGTTACACCAGGTAAAAGCAGAGCCACAGAAGGAGAACTTAGACAAGCTAGATTGGATAATGAAAGAATTGAAATCGTGAGCCGCAGCGCGGTTGATAAAGAACCTTATCTTTTCTCCTCTTGACAAGACGCAACATTGAAATCACCCCCAATGACAGAATCCTCAAAAATGTGTACTGAAATGAATAACAAATCTTGCCACAAACACAGACGTTTGGCTGGGTCGCACCTAGCATAAGCCGTAGAAAAGAGAAAAGGAGAAGTGAAAGGGGAAGTGAACACTCAACCGATAGGAGCTGAGGCAAGTCGAAGACTACCAGCATGAAGAAATCTTTAGCCCAAAGAATCCAAATTTTGTTGGATATGTTGGTAATGCCACCCCTAAAGTTGAGCCGAAAGACAATGTCAGAAAGCACTGTCGTCCCCATGAATGGTCCCTGAAGTGCCGACAAAAAAATAGAATGCTTCTTGACGATGCACTTTAGACACGAAAGAGATGCTTCATTACCAATACCTGAATGTTCCAGAATAAACAGTTCGCCATCCAAAGAGAAGAGAAAAAAAAAAAAAAAAACAAAGCATCGAGGACAAAGACACTCAGAAAGGTCCAAACTAGATAAGATAAAGAGCAGGACGAGTAGAACTTACAGTCTGCTCCGCCGCAGCGAAAGAATGGGTGTGAATAGTGCTAGAGGTACGTGGATGAGATCGAGTACTCCTCCGAGCAGAACGGATATAAGATCAGGAAAGACGACCGGATACATGCCCTGTAGCTGACAAGACTGATCTTGAACAACAATTAACAAACGAGATAACATCTCGTCCAAAAGAAACAAGGAGCTCTAAACGATAAGAGTAAGAGTTCCTAGTTGGGCAGACCAAACAATCATTAAAGATCCTAATTTTGGCCGGGCTAAGTAGGGGAATCAAATGAGAAACACGAAGCAAAGAAAAGTGGGGCATGTCGTAACGCCACAAAATGGCGTTACCACTACTCGTGCGGATTTCACCAAAGTAGACCCATCATCAAGTTGACAATCCTGCACAGAAGGGAAGATCCGACAACTGATCGAACCCAAAGACAGAACGAGGCAAAAAAACCTCATGGCACAACAGAAAGACCAAGGACTCTACAGAACATCGGAAAACGAAGGACGACATATAAATAACCTCCCCTCAGTAATCTATACATCATCGACTGGGAGGGAAGAGACAAACCACCCGATAACAGCAAGAAGCGAAATTGCTCCATGCCCACAATAACACCACACCCACATCATAGATTGGATTTTTGTGGTAGTCAAGAAAAAACATGCTAAAAACATAACAAACAACACCAACCAAAAGAATAGAAAACGAAACTTGCCAGAAAATAGCCCAAACAAACTGCAACTCCAAAACTTGGTTGTTGTAGGAGCACAACCAAGATCCAGCGAAATAAAGTAGGGTGAAGTCCCGTAAACAAAAAGAAGGCCAAACAACAACAAACGAACCCTACAGGAACCCTAAAAACAAGCACGGATGCCTAACAAGGCTTCACAGTTCACACCAAAGCACAGAATTACAGCGCAACCACAAAAAACAACAACAACAACAATTGTTGGAGTTGCAACAAACAACCAAGAAGGGAAGGCAGCAAAACTATAGCATGAGGTAAAACAGCATCAATAGAAGTGTCGCCCTTTGAAGGCACAAAGACTAAGAAGAGCAATGTGCAACAAAAACTACCCATAAGCAACCCAATATCCGACGAGATAGAGGGCAAAACCAATAAAACTGAAGGATCACACGGCCTAACCAAGAGAAGCAAATATAACCGAGAATAGAAAAAGCAGAGAAAATATCACAAACCTAACAAAGGGAAAGGCTGAAGCCTGCCTAGGAGAGTAAACCTCATCCACAAACTCATCTGCTACATCACTAGTAGTCCCGAACGCCACGCCAAATGAAGGAAACATTGGTTGCATCTGAAGACTATAGACATCCCATCACTTCGAAGCATTCAAACCCAAAACAACCAACAAACGTCTGAACTTGCCACCCCTAAGCCAAGAGCGGCATGCATAAGGCAAAGTTATAACCATCGTGTCACCAACAATGCTAGGACCACCATCCAACTCCACGTCTAAATCAATTGATCAGAACTACTAGCAGTAGTTTAAACGTCAGCGTTTCTAGAACGAGCGAACAAAGAGAGGGAGCATAACCGAGACACCAGCGTAGCCCGATAAGGCAGCCTCCGGCGATGGGAACGCTTCGGAACACAATCAGATTTAGGTAAAGCCGGCCAGTCCACCGGAGATGGCAAGTAACAGAAGATGGATTTAGTCATAAACCAAATAGGAAGCACTGCCTCCGCCACAACACCACCAGGGGAGAGAGCAGCTCCGACCACAACACCAACCGTAAAATTGCTCCTTAAAATAGTTCGACCGCGATGAATAGAAGTTGAATCAGCAGAAAAGAATCTGCAAGGCCAAACACCAAAAAAAAAACATCCCCATTACTAATCAATGGTGACGACAAAGAGCCTCAAAATATGGCAAGGACCACCCATGAAACAGCACCTCCGACGAACCAATCAGAGCCACTTCCACCAAAAAAAACAACCACCGAACTAATAGACTTAATAATTAAGCCAATATCCGGTCTCATACCTACAAAAGAACCTATCGTGCAGAAGCCAGGCGGTGGAAAAATCGAATCCATGAAACCTTAAGAAAACTAATAAAGGCACAAATAGGCGGTCTGAATGCCAAGTAGAGCTCATAGAGGCAGCGCGAATAGAGAACAGAAACAGAGCAGCGAATAAGCGAAGAAATAGCGAAAAGAAAATTCGCTTAATTGAGAAGAAGAGCGGCTGCCAATATTAGAAGAAAAGAGCCACTTAAATTATAAAACTATTATAGTTGGTGAGTTGGTTTTGTTAGTAAAAGTTTAAACGAAGCATTATTTTGATTCAGAAGTATCAATTCTCATTGTAACACCGTAAAACATGTTATCTAAAGATGGAATAAATTTTGTGCTTTTTCCCTCATTTATGATTTTTTTCCAATAGGGTTTTTTCATAAAAATGTTTTTAATGAAGCAACAAACCTTATAATCTTTGCATACACATATTCAAGGAGAAGTGTTCTAATATATTGAAATATTAAGAGTGAACATGCTTAAAACGAGGGATATTAATGTAATTACTAGAACATATGAAGTCTACAAACAGAGAGTTGGTGTGTATTTTAAACAGATCGGAAGGAATAAAAATGTTTTTTCCTCATTTCTTATGTTCTTATTTTTGTTTATTACAATTCTCATATAATAGGAAAGAAATAAGTCAAAAGTGACTAATCATGCCTCCAAAAAAAAAAGTAAAATCATCCACAACCATGTGGCAAATTCTATTTCTACTCAGGGAAATACTAAGTTTCCCCCCGATTTTTCAAAAAATGAAAAAAAAAAACCGAGTTCCCCCCATCTTCATAAAAAAAACCCGAAATTGTTCTCTCATGCATTGGCAGTGCGCGATGGACAAAAAAAAAGTTTAAAACATAATTGAGTAAATGACATTTTGATCATCGAAATTTTTATGTAGAATGAGGGATAACTCAGCAATTGGCCGAGTTGAAAAATCCATAGGACCATTCTTTTTAGATTTAGAGTTTATTTGTTCGAGAAGAATTTTTTCCATGATTTAATAAGACATCCCGAATTATCTGTTGAAGATTTTAATTAGATTTAAAGAAATGGATTTACTTTTCTTTTTTCTTTTTTAGAACTTTCTTTCCCCCCATAGAATGGAGGGGCGAAAAAACTTAAATCCTTTATAATATAAGACTTTCTTTTAGATAATTATTTACCTTTAGACTTTCTTTCAGATAATTATTTACCTCTCCCTAGATACATACATAAAAAATATTTTGTATCATTCAGCCAATGACTGTTCATGATTCCATATTGAATCAATTGCATACCGTTTTAAAATAAAATTTAAAATGAGAGGAGTGTTATGGTAAAACTTCATTTAAAACGATGTGGTAGAAAGCAACATGCGATTTGAAGGACATAATTCACTGTGTATTCTTACATCTGCCATTTTCTATAGGAATGAAGATGCTCTTGAATCGACATAGTTTGTTCTGTTCCTATTAGGAACCCAATTTGTATTGGATTGGTAAATAGGAATAGTACATGATGGAGTTCGAGCAAAACGTATTAATTCATTTATCGGGGGGGGGGGGGGGGGGGGAGGGGGGTGAATCTAGGGTTAGTAACAATTAATAAATCAAACTACTTTGTTAAGTATATCTTCAATGTAGAAATTGAAACTTGAAATTGAAGGATTCAAATCCCAACAAGTTTGAAATAAAATAAATAACATTTTTTATATTACATTACAAGGGAAAAATCGTTCATATTATCTTTCCATAGAAGGAAATAACAAAAAACAAAAGATATGTTGCTGCCGTTTTGAAAAAGGGGATAAGGATCACTGAAGTAATGTCTAAACCTAATGATTTTAATAAAGTAAAGAGAAAGAATTCCGGAACATGGAAACACTATTTTCAATTGTCTCAATATATTTTTTTTAGTATAATGGTGGAGACTAAAAAAAAATTCGAGACGAAACAAAACATAAGAGGTTAGAGACGACTCAAGAAATGCCTAAGGATTTACCTTCGGACTTTTTTAGAATTATCCAACTTGAGTTATTGAGTACGAATGATATTTTTTTTATGTAAGTTTTTTTTATGTAAGTAAGAACAGAAAAACTTAAATCATAGTTTAAGTCATAATTTTTTTTTATACATTTTACATTATATACAGAAATAGTGGAATCATTTTTTCTCGAACCGTATGAGGAGAAAACCTCTAATACGTTTCTAGAGGGGGTTATTTATCTATATCTGTCCCAATGAGCGATCTATCAAATTGTTGAAATTGATGTTCGATTCGGACGAGAAGGAAGATATCTTCGAAAGGTGGGTTTTTATGATCCAATGAAAAATCAAACTTATTTAAACTTTTAAACGTTCCTGCTATTCGTTATTTCCTTGAAAAAGGTGTTTAACCTACAGGATTTGTTCATGATATTTTAAGAAAAGCAGAATTTTTCAAAGAATTCATAAAATAAATAAATAAATTAGAAAAAAGAAAGATAACTAGTATAAATTTGTGTGGTAATTATTTACTCACAATTTCTCTTTTCTTGTTCTATATTATGTTTTATATTTTCCATATTTATTGTTGTGCCAATCCAACACAAATTCTTATTTTATGTAAAAAAAAAATTATTTCATTTTTTTCTCAACAATTTATTCATATTGACAATGGTGTGTCGAACAAATATAATTCGATCATAGATAAATAGATCTGTTTATTTTGATCCTTATTTATTTATGGGTTTTTCCTTTACTTCATTCAAATTATGGGTTTGCCAAATTTACTATTTTTTATATAAGATATATTTTTTTAACGAAAATCAATTTTTTTTCTATTTTCTAAAAAAAGGGGGGCGGTCCTTAAATGTAAATTTTTACATTTTTTTTTTAATCTGTTTTTAATTTAATCCAATCCTATTTTGCTTAATTGATCATCTAATCTTTCCTTTATATTTCTTTTGAATTCAGAATTCAATATTTTTACGTAGTTGTATAGTTCAATTCCATTTTTTCCACTTGTATACACATATTTATCTGGGTTGCTAACTCAATGGTAGAGTACTCGGCTTTTAAGTGCGATTATGGTTTTTTACACATTTGAATGAAGTAACGAATTCGTCCAGACTTTTGGTAGAGTCTATAAGACCACGACTGATCCTGAAAGGTAATGGATGGAAAAAACCGCATGTCGTAATAATAAGAAAAAAATGGAATTGAATTTTCATTTTTGAATTTCTTATTATATTCTTTTTTTTTTTTTTTTTTTTTTTTTTTAATGAAATTCACAGTTAGAGTTTGGTCTAGTGAATAAATGGATAGAGCTCTATGACTCTAATTCTGGTAAAATAAAATAAAAAAGCAACGAGCTTTTATTCTTAATTTGAATAATTTTCCGATCTAATTAAACGTTAAAAATAACTTTGTGCCTGATGTGGGGAAGGGGTCTCCTGTAAATGGACATTTGATTCTTTTTTTTTTTTTAGAATAAAAAAAATCCTACCATATTTTGTGTTGCATCACTATTCAACATTTATCTCTTAAAAAGTTACCACAAACTCTAATTTCCATTGCCAATGTAATTATAAATACACTAGACATTGCCTTTTTAACGTCTAGCATGACACATTAACCTCCACATCAGTTTTTTGTCTTTTCACCAAAGAATATCTTCTTTTTTTATGCATTCGGGCATAAACAATGAACGTTAACGACGTCTATAATATCTATGGTAAAAATAAGTATATTACAATTATAATTAACGAGTGAGAGAGATGTGGTTGGTTTGTGTTGGAAGGAAAGAGAGAGGAGGAAGCAAAAAAGGGTTGGGGGGGTCGCCGTTGGGGGCTGTGGCAACGGCTCAAACATTATTATAATGCCATAACATCAGTGCGAGTAAGAATGTAATTCTACTAGAGCATACCACAAAGCCCTAAAATCACAGAAACAGATGCACCACAAACTGTAAAGTCGCAGGAGCAATATTTTTACCAGCTACAGCTTTTATTGACAAAAAAGTAAATCTGGTATCTTGCAAATATTAAGTGGTACAGTAAATCTGGTAGTATAATATGAACTTTTGTATACACACACATCATTATTTCTGTATTATTATCAAGTAGCTTATGAACATACACAAATCATCTATGTACAGAAAATAGAAATACATGCTCGTTAGCTTAGGAATTTATACAACCAATGTTCAGTAGCTACTAGAACCTCCTCCGATTGATTGAAGGAACATAATCAGACTGTCATAAACATCATCTCTTGCTTTGACGCTCATAATGAAATCGATGTGACCATATGACTCAAGATACAAAAACTGAGGTTTAGATCTTAGCTCTCTCAGGGTTCTTTTGACATCGGTAGTATCAGCTAATGCGTCGTTACCTCCATGTGCCATCCATAATGGAAGCGACTCGGGTATATCTTGTAGATCAAATGATGGCGGGTGGAACTGTCCATACCGTCTCATGTTTCCCAAAATGCCGTAGTCGTATTTAGCAAAGGTTCCCTTGCGGATCACTGCACGTTATATATCAATATAAGGATTACATAACCATAGCCCATAAAAGATGAGTGACTTGACAAGGATTATGGAACCATGGCCCTTAAAAGTTTTTTTTTTTTTTTTTTTTCTCCTTTTTTTAATACATAGAGAACAAAGTGTGTAAACCACGAAATATATGTTTAGAGCTTTTAAACCTGTCGTCGTTACCATAAACATGTGACTTTTGACCACTCAACAAACACCACACAACCAAGCAAGCAACCCAGTGAGCTTATTTTCTGTGAGGGTGGCCATTTGGATATAAAATGGAGCATGATATGCAAAAAATATATGGAGAACCTTCCGTGGCAATCACTATTTTATGCAAGCAACCCTGCTTTAGGGGGGAAGAGAGGGGGGCACAAAAAAAAAAAAAAAATTGGAAAAATAGCGGAGGAAAAAAAATCGGATTTTTGTTTCTTCCCCATTCCATCGTCTACTGCAGCAATTCCTCAAATCTACAAAGCCGCATTCGTCACTCGCAACCACCGCTCATCTCTTTCAATTGCTCTCACCTTCAGCTCGCTCAAATCAGAGGCCCTAATTTCAGATTCAGAAAACAGCCCCAAATCAAAGTTTGGATCCAACGAAAAAATGTGAGCCGGGTTTTCTTTTCTCCTTAGTCTGCTCTTTTTTTTCTTTGACTGAAACATGCTTTGATACTCATACAATGAGTGAAATGAATAAATTATATTCAGTTTCCTTTAGTTTAGACTTGATAAATACATTTATTTCAAAATAGAAATATAGAATATAATTCACTTTCACCGTTCTGTGGTTCAGATTGAAACAAACATTCATTATGCTTTTTCTATGACTTCGTGATGTATTTGTAAATAATCACAATTCTCTTTCACTGTGTAAATTATAATTGAACTGTTCATATCATTTTGTGTTAGTTATCCTTTAAAAGAGTCTGCATTTTATTTATGCTTTTCCTTTAAAACAGACGTATCTCTATACGTCTATTTTCAATATTTAGTGGTTTTTTGTTCTCTGCTTTGTGTTTTGTGATAAGTTAAAGAAAAAGAAAAAATAGTAGTTCTGCATTTTTTTTTCAAGTTTTAGTGTTGCATGGGCGTTCCTTGTTTTCATGTCAATGTTAATAACTCCGGTTCTCCTTCTTGTACTCTAAGGAACCTTGTTGTAATACATCATATGGTTGTTTTTTGTATTCACCTCGGTGTTCGCTATTTCATATCTGCATTTTTATTTTACTATATGGAACCTTGTTTTAATACATTGCCTTTTTTTTCTTAGTCTAAGGGGCAACAAAAACAAATGTAAATACTTGTTCGACTGGGGCATCGAAAACCATTGGGCCGGCCCTGGTGTACATATATATATAATTTGATTTAAAGTGAAAGTTGATAATTTGACTAAAAAATGAATTGAGTTGCTTTAAGTAAAACAAATTTAAAGATATATTTGAAGAACAATTTGAAATTGATTTAAATCATTATCAATTTCAGTAAAGTGAATTTAAAGATATGACTAGACATTTAACAAATAAATGTAATATGAATTTATTAAGTCAATGCTTTGAATCGAAATATAAGTAAAGTAGCGTATTGAATTAATCTAAATGTGATATGTACATAAAATTTCCATGGATCCCAAGGAAATGAAAACCCAACATCCTTTATGTTTTGTGCACTTCTATGAACATTTCACTTGAGTTAATTTACTGATATAAGAATGTTAATACAGTTTGAGTCTTTACCCTCAGGTCAGATCGAGTATTACAGTTTGAGATTTCACCTTCGAAGCTGGAAATTCATGAAGACTTCACCTTTATTCAATTAATCTTGTCATTAATTTTGTATTAGTGAGATTGATGTATTATACTTCAGTTGTATTCATTACTGTAACTCTGATGTATCGTATTATTTATTCCGCTGTAAGGTATTGTAAAATCCCTTGTCTGTGATTCTATGAACGATTCTTATTAAATCTCATAGCAATAACAAACTGTTATTTCGAAACGATTTGAGTTGGTTTCATTATCAACTTGAAACGGTTGAAATGACGGTTGTTGCCTTGTGATCCATGGCGAAGAACAACTCTTACCCCCAACACATCCCAGTAAGAGTTGGTTACAGTCGAGAAGTTGGCTGTAAAACTAACATTGAGGTTCCGACTATGGCCGCCGAAGGACAGACACCGTTACAGCTTTGTATTAATTAGAACCTTAGCTTATGGGGTTTAAATTCATTAGAGATAGGATAGTAATACCTTATAACGAGTAGAATCGTCACTAGAATCATCTTTGAGTGAGAGTATTTTGAAAATATAAACTATTTTTAAAATTTGAATCTTTATGAATCCCCACTCCTTTGAATTCATCTTTCCTAGATAAGCTTTTATTTGATAAGGGTTTGCCTTTGGTTCAAATCTCGCTCTTGTTCCGAATTCATTTTTAAGTTTCCGAGGTTAACCGAAAGAATTAAAGTATAAGTGATAAGTGAACTAAGAACATTGGTTTATTAATTATTAAATTTGAAACAAATATCTTGGAATTATCATAGCATAAAAATGGCCTTAAAAGAAAATTTGTAACATTTAACAAAAAGGATTTTTAAGGTATTGAAAGAAAAAAATCTTGGCGTCACAAAATTTAAAAATGTTAAACCGCTACAAACAAGATTTATAAAATAATTGAAATAGTAATCTGATACTCATGAATTTGTAAGAGAATAATAATTTAAAATATATAAATTAAACTCATGAAAGTCAAATGGATTTTAGAAAAACATTTATTTTTAAATGTTAAATTCATTCTTGTATTAATAATATACTTAAGATTATATAATTTAAACGTTAACTAATGAAGTGTATATAGGTTAACTGATTAATAAGTTTATAATGTTAAATCGTTAAAATAGAAATTGTGTATTTAATTTAACCAAATGAATCCAAATTATGAAATAAAATTTATGAGAATATGACAAATTGATTTAGTTACGACTAATTACTACTAGTTTCTGCTATATAGATGATGTGAGAATGATAATTAATTTATTTAAAATATTTGGTTGTTCATCTAATAAATTTTTGTGCATCTCCCCTATATCCCCACTACCATTTTTGCATCTCCACCGCTATGAAATAGCTAAGCGCTTTAACTGCACAACCCCTGAGTAATAAATCGCCCTCTATTCAAATTTATGCCCTAATATTAGTTCCCTTATTAATACGAGAATTCAAATACCGATTCTCTATTTTTGATGGTCGTAGATCTCTATTTTTGAAAAATAGAAACACAAGTTATCTAACATTTTTTAAAGGTCCAAATAAAATTTAAATAGTTTTCTGTAAAATATATAAAAATTGATAATGAAGAAAAGTATTTGGACAAAAAGACATGCTTATAAAACAACTATACATTACAAAAGTCCAAGTCAATTCATGTTATGACAAAATGCAATATGTGATGGTGCAAACTAGTTTGTGTTTTCTAAAACATATAAGTGACGCCAAATATTTTTATATGCATTTATAAAAATTTGAAGGAAAGATATAATAAGGTTAATTTAATACAGAAAACAAATGTCTGGAGATACGAATTAGATTACATTACACATAGTGCATTGTACAGAAAGTGCAACCTTGTACATGCTTTAACAAAAAAACAAAAAGAAACTTATTTTATTTATTCATTTGCTCTATTTTTGTTTATACCGATTTGGCGGATAATTGATGAATGACAGGGAAGACGAGACTGAGTACAAAAGTTAGTTTGGAAAAAGAAATATCATGCATTTTTTTTGGTACTAAAAAAATGGGAAAAAAATAAACCAATATATTTGAAAGGAAAAAAAATACCAAACTCGTTTATATCATAATCAACAGGTTCTTCTCTTAATATAGCGCTAAAAACAGGGACTTGAAGGTTTATGGTAGTTTCATATTTTTGGGTGCATTATATATATATATATATATATATATATATATATATATATATATATATATAATGTGTGTGTATAGTTAAAGCGTTTAACGGTTCTATAGCGGTGGATGTACAAAAAGTTGTACCAGGGATAAAACAGGATACAGCAGGGATACAACGGATGTGCAAAAAGATTCACATGAGGTTAATAAATCATTTTAACATCATTTGTATAGACGAAACTTAAAGTGTTTAATCTTGTGTAACAAAACCAAAGAATATCATTATTATGTACACTTGATTGGGTGATTATAATAGAGTTCTAACTTTTATTAAGCACTTAAGTGTAAAAGATAACTCTTCATACTAATCTTTTTTGAACTAATCAAATATACCTTGGTATATTAATTTTGCTAAAGTGGGTGCCGAAAAACATTGATTTTGAGGGTTTAGTAGAAAATAGCCAGACTTAAAGCGGATCTATTGTTAATTAGCGCTAAATTGTAATAGCGTAGTGGTTGAAGGGTGTTACGGGCTATAGTGGGGATTTTGCAGGGCTTTAACTGCACAGATATATAAACATATATATATATATACATACATAAATATATAAATTTATGTGGGTATATATGTAATTAAGTGTGTGTCTATATATATATATATATATATATATATATATATGTGTGTGTGTGTGTGTGTCTATATATATATATATATATATATATATATATATATATGTGTGTGTGTGTGTGTCTATATATATATATATATATATATATATATATATATATATATATATATTGAGAAGGGTTCCGCTACACCTCTTATGTTGCACGTGAACTCTCCTCCTTAATCTCCAACATCCAGTTCCTCACTCATGCTCTCTCTTCCCACTAAGAAATAATATTGAAATGAGAAGAGAGATAATGAGTGGAGAAATGGGTAGTGGAGATTAAGGGGAAGAGTTCACGTGCAATATAAAAGGTGTAGCAGAACCTATATACACACACACACACCAAGTTTAAGTTCATTATACATAATGTCATTAGTAAAGTAAATAATTATGAATAATTTACTGTTGGATATTGCTCAAATCGCACATTTAAGGATGACAGGATGACAGTTTTTCCTTATCTGACAAAAATGAGTTGAGCTCACCATATTCACTTATTCAATCAATACAGATGAATGTCCACTCCTAATCAGCATTTAACCAACTATATCTCAAATAGGTAAGAAAGGTTTCCTCGGTAAACAAGATTTTAAAACATGCTAGACCCTCTGGCTACGCGGCACATGTTATTAACTTGATTTACAGTTCAAGAAGTAAAATTATTACTGTAAACTTTGATAGTACGATGAAAATGACACAATCCATAAACTTGTAGTTAATTAGGCTAAAGGGTAGTCTGTTGTTCCTATCACATAGAGCGTAGGCTAGTTAACAACATTGAAGGTCGAAAAAAACAAGTGCTACTTAACCAAAACCTAACGTATTAATCATTTCATACAAGAAAAGGAGGGCAGACAATATGCTTACTTTGGAAAAGGTGGTTCAAATTTTTTGTTGAAGAAGGATGAGGTTCATACTCCAGATAGTATTCCACGCGAGACTTATTGAAGCAACAATTGTCCCCTGCAAAAAGCAATGAAGTTGAGCAGTGTATGGCGAGTTGACAATTTTAGGTCCATAAATTTCATATAGTTTTCTTTTCTTTTCAGAACAAATATCCATGAATTGGAAATTCAACAGAACAACGCAACAAGCATATTTGAGGTATCATTGTATAACGCCAAATAAGTTTGTAAGAACTTTTGTGCCTGCAAATGTGATAATTATGTGAAACAGAGCGATGTTTCTCAGTACATAAAGTTATACCAGGTCTGCTGGGTAAGCTCCCTGTGATGCACCAAAAAATAAAAAAGTAGCCTGATAGCTACCTAATATTGGAAGAAGTTGCATCATTCTAATATAGAGCCCTTCATCCTTATAGTGAAAATTCAAGCTTGACATTTATAAATAAACTCCCATTAAATAGAACATAAGGGGAAAAAACAATGCACCCAGTGTTAAAGAGATACATTTATAAATAAACTCACACTAAATAGAACATAAGTGACATATGGTTTGATAATATGTTAAATTTGATGTACTAGACTGTTAATTAATTAATTATATGCATTACACGCACATATGTATGTATGTATGTATGCATGCATGTATGTAGATGCACTGCTGTATTACAATATTCAGGTCCAAAATATGAAATATAGATAATCACATGGCTTATCTTAGGGATTTTGACTAAGATCGAGATCCTTAGGTAGCTCCCATAAAAACAACCAAAACTAAATCCTTCTATGATATGCACAAAATAGGTTTTTCAAAATGATGTAGAAATCAATAGTGTGAATGCCTACTCAGAAATAAATCAAATTGTTGTCAAAAATCTTCAAATCTTTCGATTTGAATCCCAATCCAAATTGAATCTCTGCTTTTACGATTCGATCTACATTACGATTCAAACTTAGTTAAACCGCAATGAAAATTCACATTTGACTCATACTAAGTTACTAACATATATAATATACTTATTTAGATTCACAGCTCCCTTGATCATGCTTTTAAAACAAAATAAAATGAGATTGGAGGAAAAAAATTGAGTTTTTAATTTAATTGTAGAAGTTCAAACATCTATATCAAATTCAAAGTTTGTATGAAACCCTTAAATAACGATATTTTGAATCTATAACTTACGGTTCAAAACCCGTTTCGATTTAAAATATAAACTTTATGATTTATGATTTAAATCCCATTTTGAAAACCTTAAATCAAATCTGAAATTTATGAATGTCAAATTTAGAGCTGAAGTAGACAAAACTGTTCATATATATCTAAAAAGTAAAATTAGAACGTTGCAAATATTTGTCATGCACAATATTTGTCATGTTCAGGCTAACTGTTGCGCAAATATTTATCATACAAAGAATTGCAATGCAATTATTTACTGATGCCTTCCCAATATTTGTTGTGCAGTACATAAAATAAATGCAACATTTTGTGTAACGTTGCAAATATATGCAGAGTACCTGCATTGCAAAATACTTGAGTGTTGTCTTTCAACAAAACTCATATTTTTGCAGTTCTTTTACGGGTTGAACATTTTACATGCACATGTAATCTCGCAAACTTCAGCACATGTCTACAATCTCCGGTTTGATATTTGTGGCAGCAGTGAAGGGTGTCATCAGGTCGGCTCACCACACAGAGTTAACTAATGAGGGTCCCGTGCTATAACATATGTGATGACCAAAATTAAAAATTTTGGAAAATTGTTGGAATTTGATTGACTACAAAAGAAGATCAGCGAAACTCAAATGGATGTTGAAATGTGAAAATCTCAACGATGACCTAACTGATGATTGCTGGAGAGGTTGAAGATGATTGTGGAGACAGAAATCAACAACCGAAATAGATCAAAGTTAGGGTTATAAATGATGTTAAATTACGGAAATTTGAGGAACAGATGAACGTTATAACACTACTTCTTTCGGAAGAGACATTTAATTCAAAATATAAATTTTATAAGATCTTTCCTAAAATATTGAGTAACTACCACAAAAATAACAGTTACTACTAAAAAGTCTATAATCTCTTTGAAGACGTTTAACATATTTTATTGAAGATGATTATAAATAAAAGTTAGCTTCCAGTAAAAATAAAAGAGATTGTATATCAAACTTAAAACAAGATATTTAGGTCTGAAGTTATGTTACCTGTTAATCAATCGAAGGAAATGTAATCCCAACATGTGCTTCAATTTTTTAATGCTTCAATATAGTAAAATTTGCTGTTTAAATAAAATGTTAGCTTGTGGTAAATAAATATTGGTTATCAATCTATAATAAGTAGATATAAACATACATTTGTTCTGGAAACATTATATATATATATATATATATATATATATATATATATGAGATAGGATCAAGAGCACCCTAAATAGTGCAGCACCACTTTAGCCCCCCTAATTTCCACCACATAATCTCCTTTCTCTCTCCTCCCACTAACTCTCTCTCCCCCACGAACTTATTTAATAACAAATGAGTGGCTCACGTTGAGTGGCTTTAGCGGTGCTACAAAATAGGGGTGCCATGGAACCCTCCTCTATATATATATATACAGGCGGAGACCCGTGCACTGCACGGAAAGCATAAAGCGTGCGGGAGCATAACTAAAAGCAAGAAAATTATTTGAGCACGATTTTGGAAAATGAAACCTTAAAACATAATAGTGAAGTATTTCTTAAACACTCGGTAGTTTTAATTTGGAAGTCCGAGAAGCTACATACATGTCAAATAAACCTCAAATCTATGTACGATATTGTAGAGTAAAATTAAAAAAAAAGGTTCAGTTGTTAAGTTAACAAAAAGATCTAATGTTTTACTAAATGGTGCATCTGATGATTAAATGACCACTAATGTAGCGATTAATAAATGCTAAATTAACAAATTCTGTTACCATAATAATAAATGTAGAGATTAATAACCACTAATGTAGCAATAATGGTAAGTATCAATTGTGGGTGCGAAGTTATGGCAAATAACCTAAGCAATTTTATGCTTCAGTTATAAATACACAGTCCCCTCTTATTTTTCTCAGACGCACAAACCAACTCCTCCTTCCAGCTACTACGCAAAAGCTTCTCAACTCAAATAAGGTAAACTCCACTTTACACTATATGCATAGCACGGTTTATGTTTGTACAAGTTAAACTGTTGATTTATTACTAAAAATCCCACTCTGGCTTTTTTTTGCTACAATGCTACTAAGGAACCTGGCCCCCAAAAGATAGTCTTTGCAATGACACTAGATTAATAGTGATTCGTTGTGCGTCACGAATAATAGAAGCTGAAATATTGACGGGAGATAAGTCAGGAAACTTAGTTTTCATTCCGCGAATATCTCTTCAACCATCATCTTTTGAAATAAGTATAAACATGTCAAGAAGGCAGTTTCCTGTGAAGTTGGCTTACTCAATGACTATAAATAAAGCACAGGGACAGTCGGTGAAGTACGTATGTGTTGACTTACGTACCCCGGTTTTCACTCATGGACAACTATATGTTGCCCATTCTAGATGGGCTACTTTTTGTCGACTTACCGTCCTCCTTCCAACCGAAGACGATACCACTACTACTAATATTGTATATCCTGAGGTTCTTCTCCAACAAGAATAGAAAGACAGAAGAGGACATATTATGTGCTACCGAGACTCCTTACGATTAAATGTATATATTACATCTCATTGACAATTTTTTGCATATAATTCTTACAACTATTATTAGTATATATCATGTGTGTTCTCAAAGAAATATACATATATTACAAGTCTATCTATGCTACTAACCATGCAAAACAAATTTGTTGCAAATCCCAAGGATAGGTATGCTATATTGCAGATGATCCAAGCATAATAGATTGTCATGACATATGGTAATTTGTGAAGGTATCATGCATAATCATGTTTAAATTTGTATTTTCTAATTCTTTGAACATGTACTTTGATATCAATCTACAATATTGTCTACTCATGTACTCATTTTAGTACAACATATTTATTTTTAAATACTGTGATATTATTGCTTTCTACGCTATTTAAATGTATGCCAAAAAATTCTCATTTCAAACTTGATAGTTACAAAACCTTACGACATGTCTTTGGATTATGCACTCTATTTTTTTTATTATGACGAACCACATAACAAACGTTTAAAACTTTGCATATTCGGTTATTTTCCCAACATATTTAATAGTATAAAACATAATAGGACAATTGCTAAATTCATCGTATCTTAGATAATTAATAAATGATCAGCATTACAAATCATGTATAATTGAACAAATCATGTATGATGCACCTATGCTAAATAAATGGGAATTCTTCAATTATTTCAATTTAAGTTGCGTTAATTTATTTGTTATGAAATAGTTAATTGCAAATATTGCACAATGTGTAAGTAAATACATTTATTAAATTCTGTTAATTTAGCATTTTTTAATACGGTAACAAAATTATGTCTTTCCTTATGCTTACATCTATTATTTGCTACATTAGTGGTTATTAATCTCTACATTTATTAATATGGTAACAGAATTTGTTAGTGGTCATTTAATCATCAGATACACCATTTAGTAAAGCATTAGATCTTTTTGTTAACTTAACAATTGAACCTTTTTTTAAATTTTACTCTACAATATCATACATAGATTTGATTTGACATGTATGTAGCTTCTCGGACTTCCAAATTAAAACTACTGAGCGTATAAGAAATACTTCACTATTATGTTTTAAGGTCTCATTTTCCAAAATCATGCTCAAATATTTTTCTTGCTTTTAGTTATGCTCCCGCGCGCTTTATGCTTCCGTGCAGCGCACGGGTCTCCGCTTGTATATATACATACATACATATATATATATATACACACATATACATACATACATACATACGTATATATATATATTATCTCTCAACAAATATTACTTCAAGAATAACATTAAGTGTACTCATTTACGGAATAAAACTATTGTAACAATTTACATCACATTACACCTCTTCGGGAGCCTTAAGTATCAATTTGTAACATAGACGTTACATAATACTTCCTTAGAAGTGACATTAACAGGAGATCAAAATTGTTGAAATGGTAAATAGGACAACCAGAGGGAGGGAGGGAGGGAGGGGGCGGGTTTTTGGTGGGTTGGGGGTAGTGTGTGCAGCACATAAAAATATTTATACACAAGCTTTTCATGTTGACAGCGTATGTTACACATGCACGGCGCACGCATGCACACACATACATACACACACATGCACATATACATAATGTTATATAACAAAGATATAAACTTGTTACAAGAGGAAAATATTTTAATGTGCCAAAATTATAATATTAGAGATCAAATTAGATGAGTGAAGGACTGGCCTGTGAAATGTCAAATACATGCCAAATTGTTCAATATTTACAAGAAACACACATGAGCTAGGATCAATGTACTCAATGTATCCTTTATATTTAGCATCATTTGTAGCCTCCAATGTCAACCGCAAGTTTATATTTAAATATCTGGTCCTATGTAGGGCAGTCAATGCATACCCGATAAATCCGAAATCCGTCCACATCCGCATCCGAAAAGCGGATAAATCCCTGATATTCGGAAAAACGGATGCGGACGTGAAAATTATCCGTTCACTTTTTTTCATGATTATAGTTTAAATTAAATTATATGTATTTTAGCACAATAAAATATGTTAATTTATGATTTTATTTAGTTGAAAGTCTATATAACACACTAAATGCACGTTAATTGCTCAAAATTATTTATTATCATCATATTTGTTTATTTTTAGCACTTTAGTAATCAACTGGACTGGAAAAAACTATGTTAAACTAAAAAAAAAAAATCATTTATGTACCATGATTTATCGATCGTTGGCGGATCGGATATCGGATGTGAATATCCGATATTCGAAAATGATTTCGATGAGATGTTGGTATGGCACTATCCGCAACCAAAAACATCCGTTGACAACTCTAATCCTATAACAGAAGATAGAAAGAACAAATATTTATATAGAAACTTATAGCAAATATCACAGGACTACAAATGATGCTAAATAAGGGATGTGGTTGCATATATATATATATATATATATATATAATATATATATATATATATATGTGTGTGTGTGTGTGTGTGTGTGTGTGTGTGTGTGTGTGTGTGTGTGTGGTGTGTGTATGTGTGTGTGTGTGTGCATGCACACAAGCAGCCAAGTATTAATATCTCATTTGCACCTCAGCTAGAGCACTCAATTTTAAGAACGACTTTTAAGAAGGATGACAGAATTTATGATCCAAAATGCAAACAGTCACAATTGAACAATTTTCCAACTAACAGATGGATGTCCTCTCAAAGGAACATAATTGGAAACACATTCAAGTAAGCACCGTATCTAACATTTATATCTTTCAATAATATTAATGGAACTATTGTAAAACACCATTTTTAAGTTATAAAAGACACAGCCACCCCCACTCAAAAATAAGTTCAAAACAAAACCATATTTTTACTTTTAGTCACACTGCAATATTTGCAGTTTTAAATGACAAAATTTGCATTTCAAACTGCAAATATTTGGACTATAAATCGTAAATATTTACAAGTTCTTAAGGTGCAAATATTTATATTGAAAAACTGCACATGTTTGCATTTTTCGCAAAAAAAAAAAAAAAAAAAAAAAAAAAAAAAAAAAAAAAAAAAAAAAATACAACAAGGAAGTTTGATTTCGATTATAAAAATATGCAACTAAGTGCAGAATTGATTTTCAAAACAAACAAAAGTGATCGAAAATAACTTCCAGTATGTAATTCAAAACATGCTTTTGAGAATAGTTTTTGGTATATTAAGCCTGAAAATAAGGGACGGATCCTAATTTTCAAAATCTTTTATGATGATTGATGACCTGAAAACTTACCTTGAACAAGTTAGGATTACCCAACTAAATAAGTTTTTATGAAGATGATCTTAGAATGATATGATTCATAGCTACAGAGTTTCATATCGATTTGACTGTGCATCTCTAAGTAGTACAAGGATTTAGATGACATGTAATCGATCCCTTCTTACATAAACACAAATACATACATATAGAGACATGCATATGTATATACATGTAAGTGTGAAAGATTTTGCTACATCCCTTCGATTTGTACAACTTGAAATCAAACGAAAAGTTCTCATGTGATTTAAAATTGTAATTCACACAACTCTGGTAATTTGGATTATCCTAACATATATGTTTGATAATAATATTTCGAATCGACGGTTAAAATAAATGTTTTAGCAATTATATTGACTAAACATTTCAAACATGTTAGAATTTCAAAGTGATCTCATTATACATGGCCATAAGTTCATAGTGTAGATTCTACATCTCCTAACTTTAAATTCCAATTTTGTAGCTCTAGAAACCATAGTAGTATTGAATAGAGTGCAGCAAAAGAAAAGTGTAGCAGATCCTTACCTTACACACACATATAAAGGTAAAATCTGTTGAGATACATATTTGTGACACAATCTATGACACAATAAATCTCAGACATTAGAGCTTATTATGTTTTTAAATGTAATGGAGATTCGCTGCTTGAAGTCTTTTTATGTACCAAATTGTGTTGTATTCCAATAGAGGATCCCCATGTGTTTGTGTGTGTAGAAATAGTCCATAGGGTCACAAATTGGTGACACAATTTGTGGAACTGAGCCTGAAACATTAGAACTCCTATTGAATCTAACCTCATATACAAACACAATGAGATCTACCAGTTAAAACATGGTGTTAGATAATCTGTTCAATTTTGTGCTTGTATGCACAGCAGGGAGGGGGGCTCATGGGTGGTATGGTTGTTTAAGGTTAACGGCTTCACTGGCGAGGTCAAGAGTTTGATCAGCATTGACTACATTATTCATATGATTTACCCAAAGCATGTATCGAGAGCATGATGCTTACTTTCCTGGGGTTTACAAGCAATAGCTTGGTTATCTGCATCCCAAAGACAAAGCGTATGTGTGTTTAACCCTAAGATACGTGGTTGGAGAAATATATATAATTTATAGAAAAAGTACATCTGAAAACACAGTTTAAGTTGAAGATAATATCATAATATGACATAATTCTTGTAATAACCTGTTATTGCAGCTAGCATGTTATTGCAATCCATATGCCCATCACATACATAGTCCAAAACTTGGACACCAACAGCACTGCAGATAATAACAAACTCTTCTAAATAAATCCAAGAAAAAAAATCAGGAAAAACTAGTTTATCCAACCCCAACCTTCGAAAATTAAGCTGATGAATACCCATAGTAAGCAGCATCTGAATTGGGTGTATAAACAAAAGTCAATACATTTTTACCATAGTTTATGTTCAGCTTGGTAAAACTGTGTTATTTTATCACCTGATCAAGATGCATAAATACTGCTCGACGAACAAATCGTGAACTAAGATGATCTAAATAAGATATGGGACAAAGTAAAGCAGCAGCTTCAATCATTTTCACTGTATTGGGTGTAGTGAAAGCAGCTAAAGCCATAATAGTTCCCTACTAAATAATAATTAGCAAAACAAAGATGATTACATGATATATGGAAGGACAGCGCACTCGGTACGCAAATTTAAATAAGAAGCTTAAACTGTAATCTGTACCTGCGAATGACCAATATAAATGACTTTGGTGCCTCTTTTCAAGTATACATAACTTATCATAGCTGTCAAATCACTCTCTGCCAATTCTTGCCAGCTCCAGTCCCAAAAGTCCTATGATGATAAGTGCTGCATAACTTGTATTGTTGGATTACATATAAAGACGAGAAGCGAAGCAAAATAATTGACAGAGAAAGCCAAAATTTTGAAAACCCAAAATTTGAACATCTCCTTTTCAACTTATCTAGTTCAATCTTTGATCAAATATTTTAAAAACAATGAAATGATAATGTCAGCAACACTTCATTTAAGGATTTGAACAAAATGCAATCAAGATATATGTATCATGGAACTTTCCGTTCATTCAGCAGGATCTACCTTTTCCAATATAAGCAACTGATGTTAAGTAAACATGAACAAAGTTGCTTACATAGACGGCAAAGGAAAACAATTTTAAGGCAACAACATAACACAAATTCTACTATCAGATAGTTCCAGATATACAAAGAAAAATAGAAAGGCTTATCATGTAACTTAACCATCTGAATGTAAAGTGGAATATTTACCCAATCGTGCACAGACAAAGAGACATGCCCATGACTCCAGCGTGTACCCCGTACATTCCCAACCCAAACATCGAATCCTTCATCTGCGAGGATGAATCCAAGTGATTCTTCAGGAGAATTTACAAACCAAGTATCACCTCCCTGCACAAGTTTAGACTTTGCATATTAGTTCCCAAGTCAATAGGCATTACAGGACGTGCGTGCCACACAGCATAATTTGGTCAAAAGTAATTACATCCCAAAAAGTGAATATTCATTACTTTCAGCCAATCATAATAAGTGAGCTGATAACAACAGAATTTAATTTAATTAACACAAAAAGGGTTCACATTAAAAGTTGATTTAAGATTTGATGGTTGAGATTAAATACTAACTTAATGACTAGTGTCATTTGAACTTTCATTTAACTCAATTCTTTTAGAGGGGAAAAGCTACATGTTCATACTCCAAACTTCTCTTCTCTCTTCCAGTCGACTATCTTCCCCACCATAACATTCAAACACACGATCTAGATTTCTCTCCTATGTCTGATAGAACTACTTGTACTCCTACATTAGCATAATACTGCATGTTATTTCATCACCCATTTACCAATTTATCTTCTATCAGAGATTGAGAAGGTGCTGAAAACAGCAATTATATATTCGCTGTATTGTTAGTTAAGCTATAAATTTGATTTTCAATTCATTTAGAACCGTATTTTCTTGTGTGAACCATTTGGTAACTATTTACTAGTACAACTCAACAACTTAAATGCAGAGAAGGAGAGAGTAGCATCACAAGAAAAGAATATAAAATTGTCGGACGGCTTCATATCAAACAACACAATTGCAATGACTCTGTGAAACATGTGAAAATAGAGCATATGAGCAAACAAGTCGAGAAGACCCTCTATAAACCCCTGCTTGGTCACCCCCCCCCCCCCCAAAAAAAAAGGGGGGGGGGGGGACGTAGGGAAATAATCAAGGGAAATCAGATACACGATGGATTTGATGTGCGGTATGAAGAATTCATTGCTCCAACAATAAAATTACTCAGTTTCATCGTATGAGTATAATAATAACATGCTTATGCCAATATTTACACCTTAATAACTATTTTGTTCCACATTCACTTAGTGGTAGTTCTCATTTATTATCTTATTATCGTATATTCGACATTTCAACGTTCATGTCAATGCTTTGTTAATGCTCTGTAAGATTTTTAAGGTTACTACAAATTATACAGCCTACCAATGTTTGTAGTGTAATTTAAATAGATAACATTATAAGATGCTTCATATAATCCGTACTAAGTTTTATTTCGATCTTGTTATTATAAGATACATCATGTAATCCGTAATAAGTTTTATTTCAATTTTGCTGTGATTTGGAGTCAGTGCTAGGGTAGAAGATCATACCCTGTATTACATTAAATTAGAAGATAAGACTAATGTGGTTAATTCAAGAAAAACAACCAGCTACTTTATAATACAGTTGTTAATTGTGATACCACTCATATTTTGTAAAATATAAAATTGGTATTACATAAATAATAAATTGACAACTTTATAATACATAATATAATAATGTAATGAAAATGTATTATTGTGCATGTACTATTATAAATACCATAGAATGGGGATCAATACCATAGTACTATATTATTTGGACATTTTGTCAAACACCCATCATAAATTTCAAAATCTACTTCCGCCCTTTTATGCAAACGGTTATCACAAAAAACATTGTAATTATTTTTAGGGAAAATGTGCAATTTAGAAATTTGCATTTTTAACTTCATATTTATTTTGCAAACAGTTGTAGTTAATTAAAAAAAAAACAATTTGATTTCATGCCTATAAGTTCAATCACAAACGCAATCTTCTTGATAAGGCAGCTTATGCAAACATTTAATAAAGTACCAAGAAAGGTTATGTGGTGGGCTCTGGAAAAGAAGGAGGTCCCAATAAAGTATGTTTCTCTTATCAAGTATATGCATGATGATGTTGTGACTAATGTTAGAGCATGCAATGGTGAAATCGATGGCTTTTCCATTAATATAGGTTTACATCAAGGATCGGCTTTGAGCTCCTATACATTTTTATCTCAATGATGGATGAGATCCGAAGGCTGTACAATGTGAGATTCCTTAACGTATGTTCTTAACTAATGATATTGTGCTGATTGATGAAAGTAGAATACGGATTGATAGACAACTGAATTTGTGAAAACAAACTTTATAATCGAAGGGTTTAGGCTTAACAGAACTAAAACAGAGTACATAAAGTGCGAGTTCAGCGGTGTCAGATCAGAGGATGTAGATGTCACCTTGGCAGGACAAGTAGTGTCCAAGAAGAAATCCTTTCGATTTTTAGGATCAACACTGCAGCTAGATGGCGAGATTGATGAAGATTTTAATTTTAAAATTCAAGCAAGATGGACGATATGATGACCAACGTCTGGCATTCCATGCGACAGGAAAATCCTACAAAAACTTAAAGGAATGTTCAGAACAACAATCAGGTCTACGATGTTATATGATGCAGAATGTTAACCTACTAAAAGACAACATGTCCAGAAGATGAATGTAATAGAGATGTGTATGCTACTATAGAGTTGTTAGCATACAAGATATTGAATTAGAATAATGATATAGATGATAAACTTGGAGTTGCACTGATTGAAAAGTAGCTAGTTGTAACATCCATTTTCTAAGACCCAAAACTAAGCGTTGCAGATGTTGCAGTCATCTATAATATTAACTTCCGACAATAGAAAATAAATTGTTAATAAATCAGATAATCAGATAACACGAGAATATGAAAGAATTTAAAACACATTCAGTAACAATATCAATCGTTACATTTCCTTTCGCAATACCCAGTTCAGATCAAATATAATCATTACAAAATAAAATCTTTAATAGCGACATATGAAGATGCTCCCTTGATTGATTAAAGTCAAATATATAAACATTAACATTGTCTTTACATACAACCAAAAATGATACAGCAAACAACGAAAATGAACTCCTGTAATAACTACTGCCTCCTGCATGCCTTCGGAAGCTTATTCGCAGAACTGAAACCTTAAAAACTCAACTCTCTACCTACTCAAAAGAGTATCGGAGACTTTAATGGGAAAAAAAAGCTTAGAGTCGGTCAATAGACTCGTATGAATAATAATTTATCTACTCGATTCAAATAGTTATCTAATAACACGAGGGTCGTCCTAGGAGTTTTGGTGCCTAAAGCAAAGTGCGAAAAGATGCCCTCGTAAAGAAGCTAATGTATTACATCAAAACAGTTTATATTATTTAGAAATAACGAGAAGAGGAAAACAAGAAAATGAATTTATTCGTAATAATAATTCAATTATACAACAAAATAAATACTAATTACTTATGAATATAGTTTTATCCTTCTGACATGCAAAATTACTAATAAAAATTTCATATTCAAATTCATTGACCATATCTTGTTCAATTGATAAAAGTGCCAACATATTTAATCCTTCTTGTGACATAGTGGAAAACAGATGAGACTTTATCAATTTTAGCTTTAAAAAGCTTCTTTCGGCCGAGGTAGTTGTAACTGGTATAGTCATAATTATTCTATATGCAATCCAAGCAATAGGAAAATTTAACTCTTTTGAACAAGAACTTATGAAATTCAACAATTCAATTGTTTTTGTTTTTCCATTTAACAAGATAACTTTCAATACTTTTAGTTTTCAGAATAACCCTCTTCCTAATATCAGAGTGCAAACCATGTTTCAAATATTCCTCAAGTTTTAAACAATACTCTTTCAATTTACCGTCATCTACAACAGTGAATTTTTTTAAATCAAATAAAAGGTCAAACCTATTATCGTATTCTTTGAATTGCTCAAACCGAGTCATTAACGAAACACGAGTTTTATCTACAAAAAGTAATTGATTCGAAAAGATTCTTCTGGTGTTTGCATCGCTTCTTCAACATTCACATCTTCATTGAACTGTTTCTTTCTATGAATAATTCTTTTTTAAGGAAAAAGTGGCTCAATATCCATCATTTGGAGCTATCTATTTAATATCAACCATAGTAGAATCAAAGCCCATGTTCTTGAAATCCTTAGAAAAATCAATAAGCTCTTGTAATTTAGTGACCGCAACATCATATCTTCAGCTTGAAGAATTTCGCTTACGGTATCTATATTTCTCAAAATATCATACCAAATGCATAATCCGAGCAAAAACTCAATTTTCAATCTCATTTGTTAATAGGCTTCTTGCTTCACTCTTCGCTATAGAATCTTTGGTGCTATTTGATAAAGAAATTAGAGCTTCTCTTATCTTCACACTGTAATATCTTATAGATTTTAGTGCTTCAATATGACTTTCCCAACATATGTCTGATAATGGTTTAACAGTTAACTTGGTACATGATATTTAAAAACTTGTTACCCCAAAAAAAGTTTGATGCTTTGGGATATGATTTAGCCATATAGCATAACACAAAATTAAGATTATGACAACCACAAGGTGTATAAAAAGCTCTTGAATTAATTTTTAATAGTCTCTGTTGCACCCCTTTGTGTTTCCTTTCATATTTGATCCATTATAATAACCATGTCCTCTGATATTATAAACATCAAGTTTAGTATCTTATAATACTTCTTTAAGCTTATTAATAAGTCCAAATCCAGTGGTGTCATCTACTTCTAGAAATTCAATAATAAAAAACTCTGCAACCTTGGTCGAATTAGTTGAATCATTAACACATCTTATTACAAGAGACATGCGTTCAACACGACTAATATCTAAAGTACAGTCAAATATAATTGAAAAATACGTGGTCTTTCATATCCTCTTAAGAATTTTATTTTTAATTTCATTCGTCAATGTGAGCATTTGCTCATTTTGAATTTTATGTCCAAGGTAATGTATATGGAAAAAAGAACTTGTTCAAACCCGTTGAACATGTTCCTACATTACCAAATCAAAGTATGCTATCATTTTAGTTAATTTGTAAAAAAGATCTTCAGTTCATATTCATAAAGCCTTTCTTTTGCTCCACGAAATGCTAAATTATTGGAAGCAAGTGTTTTCATAACAACAACTATTCTTATCAACACTTTCTTCCAACGTTCTTTTTTCTTATTTATTTGATCTATTACACTCTAGTCTATGGTTGCTTTGACTTTCAATCTTGTTTCCAACTTGATCCAATTGCTTATATTTAAAAGATGATCTTTACCACTTTCATGTTGTTTCAACTTAGTACTATTTATTAATACCTTCAGTAGCAAGATGACTAGACGTCGTTTGATGCGTGGATAACTTGCAGCAAAAACAAAATACTTTATTAAGTGAATTTGAATATACCAACCATTTTTTGTTTCGTTTATCCCCGTTAGGTAAATGTTTGACATGTAATGTGAAGAAAAAATGTCTGCTAATGGCATCTTTTGAGCTAAACTTGATCCAATTGCTTAACTGAACATGGATATGGTATGCAAAATTATGCATATTGCTCTGGCTTAACTACAATTTTTTGATTCATAATGCATTTCCCACTTGCTAAGCTTCTTTTGGGGCATAGCCATGAAGGCGGAAGCAATGGAAAAGAAGAATATGAGCTAAACTGATTACTTGCCGAAAAAAGCACAAACAAATGAAATTATATTATCGCACGTCATACAAATGTAATGAATGAGTGAGTTTCTTTGTATGCCTAATACATTTATTTACTTTTCAAATTTTCAACTTCACGTGTATGCTCTTCACAGAAACATTGGTGTGCATATCAACAACCATGCTTTTCTATTTATCGCTTTATCTTTTATTTTCCTCCTCGTTACATTTCATCATTCGTGAAATGAAATAGTTGATCTTAACTGAGGATGTCATGTAATGTTAACAAATGAGAACACGTTCCATTTCCTCCAAAATTAAGTGGAAACTTCACATTCTTGGAAATAAGTGAACATAGAATGTAATATTATTTAGAAAACAACAAGTCTTTATACCACTGAAAGATAGTTTGAAATAGCTAACTATGCAATATTTAAGGCAAGAAGTGTGTATTGTTTTCAGAAAGGTAAAGCTATAAAATGAGACTATACACTACCATGGCTATATACCTAATTCAAACCCACAAGTCCTGCCTACATTCATTGACAGGAATAATTCACAGTGCAGACAGTACAAGAAAAGCCCAAAATTGAGATATCCTTCTAACGGAGGATTACAGTTCCAATCTGAGTTGTAGACTTGTTGCCAGGAAAACTTGCATATAATTGAAATGTGTAAGAAAGGATATGATGCATGTTATTGTCCCATTATGCATACATATCAGCCACTATTGATATAATAATAAAATTAAGTTTGTCCAAAAGCTCTAGTCTTTATAGATAGTTGTAACACCTTTGGTGTCACACATTTTTTTAGTGTAAGTGTGAACTACCGAAAACGCCCCTATATATTATCAAATATTAATATTACTAAAAAGTAGGATTTAACAAATAAATTTTATTTTCCAATTCAAAATTCCATTCTACAAACATTATTAGATCCTTAAAAATAGGATCAAACACATAAATTTTATTTTAAAAATTAAAAACATCCATCAATAAATATTAACAAATTTTATTTATCTCTTAAAAGAATACAACAAATAATTTTAGTTATAGACTTGTTCTCAATTAATTATAATAGATTTCAAACTAAAAAAACATTATATATTGCAAATTATAATAGAAATGGATTTCAAACTTAAAAATAACATTATATATTGCAATTTAGAAATGAAAATTAAAATTACATGATCTTAACACAAACTATATAGAAAAGATAACTGATGCATGAAGCGCGTGCCGTAATGCTTTTTTATAATATGAGTATACATGCAGATAACTTGTTGGTGTTAATGTTTGCAGGTTCAGTTTATTTCAAGGTAGCGGAAATAGAGGAGGGTTTGGTAAGCTCAAACTTGTAAACTCAGACAAATGGCCTACGACCGCATTCCTTATTTTTTTAAATATCTACTCTCAAACAAATCCTTATAGAGTAAGAGAACTAACCTACTTCAATCAGACAAGTTTACCCACCAAACTAGCATTCCTTAGTTTTTTACCTCCCAAACTAGCATTTTTACTCAACATACATACCAGCTGCATGCTTACAAAATATTATACCAATAGCTTATGAATATAACACTCGCATATTCCGTTCTATTCCATAGAAGCTTTTAGCATATAACGAATGCAAACAGCATCATACATGAAAGAACAAGTCAAATATAATCTACAGAGGAGGGGGAAAAACAAAAAACCTGGAACAATCCATGCTGAAGAAAAACAGGTTTCCCGTTTGAATCATTATTGTTCTTACCACGGACTCTCTGGACACTCAATAGAAACCCGTCCTTCGTTTCAACCTAATCAAACAAAGTTGACGTAATTATTCACAAAGCATACTGACAAATAGAAAATTGCACAGAATTAGTCATACAGTGTGCTCGGAGCAAGGATAGCCCAAGGGTTGAATCATGCGAGTACAAAGACCGCCTTCCGAAGCCGTAGGCTTCAGCAGTTGAGTTATTACACGAGGATCGGAACAGCGGACGGTGACAATAAGGAATAAGGCTGAGGTGAGAATAAGAGTGATAATCATATCCATTGAGCTGCGGTGGAGGCGGCTCGACATCGCGCGAAATTCGAGCCTCTTACGCCTGTCGTTGCTTACGGTTGGGGGAAACGAAGATTTTCGATCATCATCATCTTCCAAAGTTTGGTGACCGCCAGTGAGAATATCGGACTGGGCCAAATTCTTAAAACACGCTATGGGCCGTTATGGGGCTTCTGCTGGGTCAACTGATCCGCAACACAGTTCAATTACCGGTCAATTGATAGACCAACTGATGGGCCTAAATCATTCTAAAGCATTGAAGTCTAGTTTGGGAGAGTCCACCAGTTTAGGAGCACCTTGACAATGTGAGCCTAAGTGGTTGTAATATATTTGGAGTCCTCTTGGATGTTTAACTATTAGAAGTACCTCTCTATACATACTGTCAAAATTTTAATATCACTCAAAAATATCATAAAATTTTACGTTATATGCTTTTTAATACCAGATATTTTAAGTGGCTACCAAATATATTATTTTCGATCCTTATTTTATGGCGAACAACGAACGATCAACATCATTTTTCACATCAATCAACTACCGAACAATAATAGTTCTATGATTGATGGCCGTGAAAAAGATATTGGTCGACGGTTGTTCATTCTGCAAAACGACTTTACACAGTGAATTAATGTCGCGCATGTTAACTCGGTTTTGGACCCAAGCAACTTGAAATGATCGAAAGGCTCATTTTGGCTCGGATCAACTTGAAATTTTGGCATAACGCTTAAAGACATAAAAGAATGCTCACAAAAAAATTCAACTGATCTGGAGTTGATCGCATGAGTCGGTACCAATCCATTTGGATTGCCCATGGATCTAATCCAACCCATCTATGGTGGGGCCCACCATTTGAAATCCATATGATATGTCTCTTACATCATATAGAAGGCATCCCCAAAGTTTCGGGTCGATAAGATAAGTATCGAGTGAGTTATTGATGAATCATTGCTGAATTATGCAAGTTTCATAGACATAATCTGACCCTTGAGGAGTGACTCAAATGACTTGAAATTTATATGAGAGGTCACTCTACTCATCTAGCATGTGTGAATTTCATGTCATTTGGTTAATATTTAAAGAAGTTATGGATGGATATTCCACTTTAAATTTTAACAAATCGAAAATCGGCTAAGTAGATGGATAGACGCATATCCGTCCACGGTGGATAGGTGCTTATCCATAAATATTGGGTGAGGTCCATCGAGGGTCGTCCCATCGTGATCTTCATCAATCCATTAGCATCTCCTTCAAGTTTATTTGCAATCTGAGGTCTCTAATTCAAGATACTCGATGGACTAACCAAAAACATGCATGATAGAGTGATTGACCTTCAAGTACGAGCAAACAAAGACCAAACCGAGTCAAACTTTACAGAAAGGGTCATAAATGCATAAGAAGACACTTAATGAAATCGATGTGCAAAAATAGTTTAATTCTATGGACCAGTGCCGATCCACAGGCTATGGACTGATACTGGTACATAAGGTTTGATCATATGAACATCAAACTTAACAGTGAAGTTGACAAAAGCATAGAGAAGCAAGATATGAAGTTGTAATCTCGAAATACCCTAAGTCTATGGACCAGTACCGGTCCATGAGGTCATGTTGATTTGTGCTCAGACCTGGTATGTGGGCTTGTAAGGCGTTATTAAACATCCTCGTGAAGCGACTTGGTCCAATACTCTCAGGAACTCCTATAAATACATCATAGCATCCTAAAAAAAATGGATCAAATTATTTTCCTGTTGGAACTCTACTAAGCTTCAGCCATAGCCATTTCTCATCTCCAAGGACAACAAGCTCTAGTCATCTAGACTTATTATCGAAACCTACTCTGATAATTAGTAATACTTGTGATTCTTTTATGTTTTCACTATGGAGATTGTTGTAATCAAATCTATATTCATTGTAATCCTACATGGGAAGATAATAATAAATATATTCAAAGTTGTAACAACCCTGATTTTTTGAACCAATTTAAAATTTTATTTTTAATTAATTTAATGGATTTTAAGAGTTTAAAATGATTTATTTTGAGAATTAACGTTTTAAAATTTATTTAAATCGAAGTTAGAATGTATAAATTTAAAATTTAACTAAATGAACTCGAAATGGCGCGGTAGGTTGAAAATTCGATTTTAAACTTTAAATGAATATACAGAATTCATTATAAATCAGAAATTGATGAAACAAGAAACGTTAGAATCAATTTGACTATATCTTTATAATGAATGTGAAAATTTTAGATTTCACTTTATAAATTGAAAGTTATGTCTAAATTAAAATTTAAAATAGTCGCTATGGAATTTATATATATTTTTATTATATATATAGCCCTTAAAAATAGCCATTTTGCAAACGACCTCCGTTTCGACGAAACCACTTTTGTTGGATCCGGAATGTCAAATTATTGTTATATTTAAAATTTCATAATTTTTGGAATTAATATGTGAGTGTAGTAAATTTAACGCGTTTTCAATTTTAGTTTAAATTTAATCGACCAGTTAAAAACGGCATTTTTCAAACATTCTCCAAATTCAATGAAACTAATTTTGTTAGGATCATATCATCAAAACATAGCTAAATTTCAATATCCAAAAAATTTTGAGTCAGTATATGGCCCCGGTGAATTAAAATATATGTTGAAATTCAATATTGACCGTTATATTAATTTATATATTAATTTGGATAAAAACTACTCGAAACAGTAGAATTGGCTTACGAAACATATCTCATTGTATTCAGAATGGGGGTATTTGGTTGGAGGCGACAGTCGTTGAGGTTCATTTCGAGTTCGAAGGTTAAGCAGGTAAAATAGAGAATTAAATAATATAAAATAATTTCTATAAAAGGTTAAAAACGTGGAAAACTGTAACGTCCATATTTCTGAGCCGTCGCTTACCCTAACAAAACAAATGGTTACGAGTAAATCGCCAAATCCATGCGTCATTGGGTTAGGAGTTCAACAGCAAATTTGTTCGGCATGGCGTGGGAAGCTCGACGATGGTCGGGGTTCGTTGATTAGAGCACGAAGAAGGGAGGAATTAGATAGCGAAGTCGGCCGGGTTTTTGGGGTGTCACGGTGATTACTGACCACCTAGGATGACCAGACAGGTGGCGTTGGGGGCGGAAGGCACGGGGCACCCACGGTGGCAATGAGTTGACCTTCAGTCAACTGAGGAGGCGCCGACGATGGTTGAAAGGGGGTGGACTTCTTTCGATCGTGACCTGGAAGCTTTCAACGATGGATTTCAAAACTTTAGTCACGTGAATAATTGAGTTAAGCAAGTAATTAGCGAATTAATAAAAAATTAAGCTATTTTAATTTAAGTTAAAGTTTAAAATATTTATATCTTGGCCAAACGAACACAGAATTGGACGAACAAAAGTGCATTGGAATCGTGATGAAGAACACTACGCAATGGAATCAACTTGGACAGAAATGGAGCTAGCTGTTATTTTCGACTAAATTAAACACATAGTTTAATTTAGTGAAAACAATCGTTTTTAATAACGATTTTCGAAACCGGTCAATGTGAGAACTCTCTCACTGAATTTATTTATGCAGTTATTTATTTTTATAACTGCATATATATTGTTTGCCTATGACTGCAATGTCTGTTTGGCGGTTGATGCTTGTTTACAGTTTAATGTTATTATTATTAAACTGTGATTATAAATTTTTTGTAAATAATAAACAAATTCACATGGACTGTGATGTAAACCCCAAATGGGTATTGGGACAATAATTTTACACATCGCCCAATTATTTGTTGATGATTGAAAACCCCACATGGGTCTGGGATGATAATTAATTCACATCTCCCTTGGATTTGACTGTATGTCAACCGATTGATTGACAGAATGTTATCAGATGTTCATATAGTCGTAAATTGCACTCTGGATGTGAATTGACTGTTTAATAATTGTTTATCATTATTTTTGAATACATGCGATGTATGGAATCTGTATAAATAAAATTATATCATAACTGATCGAGTCTGATTCCAATTCAGAAATAACTAATATTTTAAAATCATATTGAGTGAAAAATCAAAATATGATTTTGATGTCCGATTTTGGATGGACACGAAAATATTTAAATATATGAAACCGAGTTAAGTAGATATACGCCATTTTAACTCGAACGGGATTTTCTGTCGATTATATTTATATTATAATGAATATCGAGAAGATTTGATTTCAAAAATATGATATTTTGAAAATGTTATCATTTTAGTATTATAATGATATAGAATATTCAATTTGATTTAAAATTGAAAATTCGAAGTTAAAATCGTTTTAAAACAAATTTATAAATATTTTATAAAATACGTTTTAAATAGAAATCGACGATATATATATTATATGTATTTAATGGCTTGAATAGAACGCGCCGCGCAGTGACTGTTCGCGAATTTCAACCATTGACTTCAAATTGATGTAACGGGAGATCCATCCGTCGGATTCTGCTAAAACCAGAACCGTTGGGTTCGTATCGAAAAGAGCTTTCGAATGGTAATAAGATATTTGAAATCTAATGGTTAGATTTTAAGATATGTCCAAATCAGTTTTGGAAAAGGTCATTATGAATGCAGTTCGGTGCTGATATTGGAAACCGACTGTAAGGGCCTTAATAAAATTATTAAAAATATGAATAAATTATGTAAAATCATAATAAATGATTTGGAAAGATTTTGAATGAAATATTCCATGTTTGTAAAGATAAAAGATATGTTTATCAGAATAACTTGTTTATCAACCTAAGTAAAGAACTGAAATGAATTGAAATGGTTTTGATTGAACCAGAATTTTTCCAATATATATAAATTGGAATGGATTTGAATGGAAATAATCTTCGAAATATTTCGATATTGGATTCCATGATTATGCGAATATCGTTGAGGAATTTGGAAGATACAGATATCGTTATTCCTAATACGATATTTGTTGGTTTCAGAATTCGATATTGAATATAAGCCGATATAATTTCTATTCAGAGCCTTGTATTTAATATCAAATTGGATTTTGGGTTTGTCGTGAATTGTGTCTTTAATAACATTATTCTTAAACCCAGTTGAGAAAAGGAATGAATCTTTTAATTAAGATTAAGGAAGTTTTCCAATTAATACATATAATTGGAATTAAATGGAAGTTGATCACGGGTTTATTGTGAATGATGTTTTAAATGACATTTGTTCTTTAACCCAATTAATGGTGAAGATATGATTTGGAATTTGTACATCTTTTTATTAAGATCTAATGGAAATTTTTCCAAAGTAAAGTTTTCCAGTTTAATATATTAAATTGGAATTGAATGGAATTTGATTCGGTAATAATCGAGATGAGCTTCTGTGAAAGAAGACCGTTACTATATATGGAATTTAAAAGGATTTTCTGTTATTCCATTTATATTATTAGTCTGATATGGGAATTTATATCGATTATACACTATTATGATTTCCGTGTAGATTCCATTTTGATGGAAGATGATTTTGGGTTTATCGTGAACGATGTTTTAAATGACATTTGTTCTTTAACCCAATTAAAGATAGGATTTATTTCCTAAATTTGAATAATCATTACATAATGATTTTTGGAGATTAAAACTAAGTGGAGTTTTGATGAATCTTTAATTAGATTGAAATGTGAATGTGGTAATTAAATTTACCGAATTCAAGAAATGTTCGAAATGGAGTACCACCAGTTTTACTCCATGCGATAGTTAAATCTTTAATTAGATTTGAACGATAAATAGTAATTAATATTACTAGTAACACACTGGGTGTTAGATATGGAGTACTACCAGTTTTGCTCCATGAGATGAATAGGTTAGGGTTGGGATAATAAAAAGAATGACTACTTCGGTAAGGCTCATTAATTCCTACTATTTTGATATCTTAATATGGTTTAAATTGTGAAAAGAGTATTTGAATAAAACAATAATCTAGATTGGAATGAGGCGTATGATGTGTTTTTATAACACTTGATTATAAGATACGCTAGTTATTCGAAAAGACCGGGTTTAATCCATTCTAAATAACTGATACGACGATTAGAAGTCGAAGATATTGAAGACGGTGCAAGACCGACGATCTTCACATCGAATGGATTACTACTGATTCCTCGGATTGGTTAGCTCCAAGGAAGGGGTTATATTAGTAGTTGTCTGGACATACTTGTTGATTGTTCAGATATGTGAGGGCCTCTCTCTTGTATTGGACATATGGGACGAGGAATAAGGTGCTTCCGGTTTTCGTTCAGACCCAGAACGGACTTGCAAATGGATGGTGTGTTGAACATTGTATTCTTTTATGTTGTATTCGTTGATCTCTGCTAAATATATATCTATTTGGTGGTAGAGAATTTATTCTTTTGCTTAACACTCTTCTCTGAGATGTACGAGCTTAGAGGATATATATTGGTAGAAATCAATGGTGTGGTATGGATTGACAATGTGACATGCTGAGATGCATGGAACAAGGCATTTGTTGAAAAGCAGAGCCTTGTGGTTGATGATCAAGGCACAGCTTTAAGTAGCGCAGCTTTGTGTAGCGTTAATTCGCGAGCCTCACACACCAGTATGATGGTGAATTGATGGTTAGATCAGTATGCTTTTGAAATGAGGATAGACACCCTTAGGGTTGTCATGGATTCGATCGACCGAGATAGGCTGGGGTGGCCGCTCCACTCTGGTAGGGATAGGGCACACCCCCCAATTCCCAGAAGGATAGAGTAAGCGGTGTTTTCTCTAGCCGGGACGTAAGCCACAGTGATACTAGATTTCCTGGATATAGTGTGGATGTGATTTATAGTGTTTTCCATAGGCTGGACATAAGCTGTGGAGCATTGCACTACGCGATCGATGTTTCGAATCAGCAACCATCATGATGGAAATCCAAACTTCCAATATGACATTTTTCGGTTTTAGTTTAAAACTATGTATGGCGATATAATATATGGTAGCTATGTCATCTATGATTGATACATTTATATTCGAAGTTGTTTACTACACTATGCACTTATAGTAATAAAAGATAAATTTCGCGTATCAAGCATTTTTGGCAATTATAAGGTAAAACTTTATCCTCCAGCTTATGTTGCATTGTTTGATGGGACCCGAGTCTTATAATAGCTTCATTGTTCTTTTATTTAGCATTGACAGTTTTGTTTTATGGTATTCATGGGAGTGAACCCGTTCCGTGTCATACGACGTGGTCCCGCGATTTATCTAACTTTAAAATAAAAGTTAATAACTGTTTTAGTTCCCATACCAGTCCGATGACTGACTCAGAGTTTGTTGTTTTCACCTAAACTCTAGGTGCCCATATTTTCCACACGGGCAGCTTCTACTTTTGGTTTTCGCAGATTTTTTTTTCATAGGATCCTGGATTACGGCTAGAGCTATATTCGGAATGCTTTGTATCTGTGTATTTCTTTCAGTTGTGGTAGTTGATATTTTCCGTTGCACGTTGTGTTTATGTATTTAAATGTAATTTAAATCTCTGATACTGTTTTTCCGTTGTGTAATATTTATTTGTACTCTGATATATTCTTGTACTACTCTGATATAAATTGTTGCAATAGCAATGATATGTTCTCATGTTTGTGTTCTGATGCATCGTGTTCTCAAAACAATCCGGGCTCCTCCGTCTCATCGGGGAAGTTTAGGTTGTGTCAGTTGGTATCAGAGCTTTAGTCTACAAAGCTCGAGAACTAGACACATTATAACCAAACGAAAGAATTCATCAGAGATAGGATTAGTAATATCCTATAAGAAACTCATTAGACATGAGGTTAGTAATACCCTAGAATGAGTTTGAAAAGTGTTATTCAAAAATAATAATTGAAAATGAACTTAATTTTGAAAATCATATCATATTATATGTATTTAAGTATTTTATTTAAATTGATTTCAGACTATCGAGTATAAGAAGATTTTGAATATACGTCTGATCCACGTGTACTTGAAGTCTCAAATGTACTGGATGGATATAGAATCACACTCTAGTCGCCTGGGGATAATTCTGGTGATGACCATGGCATCATCAATATTTATGTTCGAGTTTCGAAAGTGGGATATCTATATATTTCCAATTGACTGGTGTGAGAACGAAAACTTAGTCAGAATTTATTGGTGTGATTTGGCATTGAAATTGGATTTTTGAGTATATAAAAGTTATATATTTGAAAAGCTAATCCACTAATTGATTGCTAGTTGTAATGAGTGATTATTAGTTCAACTAATTAAAATTTTGATATGATAAAAACAATATGAAAATGAAAGGTAAAATTTAGCCAAATCGAGTAAACAATGAACTGAATTGAAATTTGATTGGAATTACATGCGTAGACATGTATATATAATGAACAGGCCATGACATGGAAGCTAAGAAGAGGAATAAAATTGCATGCCCAACAAATAGGTAAATGTTTACTGTATTCATTGGGTTTGACGATTTTATGAGCCGATTGGCAAGCCGCTTGGGTTTTTCTTTTTTACTTTTTGATTGATGGGGGCCCTGTGATGCAAGTTGTGGTTTTACTGATCAGCCCGTACGATGGAGGTTATAGCGAAATTTTTAAAAAATTTAAGGCGTTAGCCAAATTTTTGAGAAATTAGAAAGTTCTTAGAAACTGAAAAGTTGAACTTGAGTCAAACGAAGGTTGAGTTGATTAAGTAAACAACCTTCAATTCTATCTTCCTTTTTGAGGACGAAAAAATTTTAAGTGGGGGAGATTGTAACAACCCTAATTTTTGGAACCAATTTAAAATTTTATTTTTAATTGATTTAATGGATTTTAAAATTTTAAAATGGTTTATTTTGTGAATTAATGATTTAAAATTTATTTAAATCGAAGTTAAAATGCATAAATTTTAAATTTAATTAAAACGAATTCGAAATGGTGCACTAGTTTGAAAATTCGATTTTAAACTTTAAATGAATATATATAATTCATTATAAACCAGAAATTGATGAAACAAGAAACGTTAGAATCGATTTGACTATATCTTTCTAACGAATGTGAAAATTTTAGATTTCACTTTATAAATTGAAAGTTATGTCTAAATTAAGATTTAAAATAGTCACTATGGAATTTATATATTTTTATTATATATATAGCCCTTAAAATAGCCATTTTGCAAACGACCTCCGTTTTCGACGAAACTACTTTTGTTGGATTCACCGAATGTCAAATTATTATTATGTTTAATATTTCACAATTTTTGGAATCAATATGTGGGCGTAGTAAATTTAAACGCGTTTTCAATTTCAGTTTAAATTTAATCGACCAGTTAAAAAGGGCATTTTTCAAATGGTCTCCAAATTCGATGAAACTAATTTTATTAGGACCGTATCATCAAAACATAGCTAGATTTCAATTTCCATAATTTTTGGAGTTAGTATATGGCCTCGGTAAACTAAAATGTATGTTGAAATTCAATATTGACCATTATATTAATTTATATTTTAATTTGGACAAAAACTAATCGAAACAGTCGAATTGGCTTACGAAACATATCCTATTGTGTCCGGAATGGGGGTATTTGGTTAGGGGCGATAGTCGTTGGGGTTCATTTCGAGTTCAAAGGTTAAACAAGTAAAATAAAGAATTAAATAATATAAAATAATTTCTATAAAAGGTTAATAACGTGGAAAGCCCTAACTTTAATGTCCATATTTCTAAGATGTCGCTTACCCTAATAAAACAAATGGTTACGAATAAATCGCCAAATCCATGCGTCATTGGGTTAGGATTTCAACAGCAAATTTGTTCGGCATGGCGTGGGATGCTCGATGATAATCGGGGTTCGTTGATCAGAGCACGGAGGAGGGAGGAATTAGACAGCGAAGTCGGCCGGGTTTTTGGGGTGTCACGGTGATTATTGACCATCTGGGACGACCGGACATGTGGCGTTAGGGGCGAAAGGAACGGGGCTACCCACGGTGGCAATGAGTTGACCTCCGGTCAACTGAGGAGGCGCCCGCGACGGTTGAAAGGGGGTGGACTTCTTTCGATCGTGACCTGGAAGCTTTCAACGAAGGGTTTTAAAACCTTAATCATGTGATTAATTGAGTTAAGCAAGGTAATTAGCGAATTAGTAAATAATTAAGCTATTTTAATTTAAGTTAAAGTTTAAAATATTTATATCTTGGCCAAACGAACACAGAATTGGACAAACAAAAGTGCGTTGGAATCGTGATGAAGAACACTACGCACTGGAATCAACTTGGACAGAAATGGAGCTAGCTATGATTTTTGACCAAATTATACACACAGTTTAATTTAGTGAAAACAATTGTTTTTAATAACAATTTCGAAACCGGTCAATGTGAGAACTCTCTCACTGAATTTATTTGTGCAGTTATTTATTTTTATAACTGCATATATATTATTTGCCTGTGACTGCAATGTCTATTTGGTGATTGATGATTGTTTACAGTTTATTATTATTTTTATTAAACTGTGATTATAAATATTTGTAAATAATAAACAAATTCACATGGACTGTGATGTAAACTCCACACGGGTATTGGGATGATAATTTTACACATCGCCCAATTATTTGTTGATGATTGAAAACCCCACACGGGTCTGGGGATGATAATTAATTCACATCTCCCTTGGATTTGATTGTATGTCAGCCGATTGATTGACAGACTGTTATCAGTGTTATTTAATTATTTAATGCTCATACAGTTGTAAATTGCACTCTGGATGTGAATTGACTGTTTAATAGTTATTTATCACTATTTTTGAACAAATGCGATGTATGGAATTCTTATAAATAAAATTATATGGTAACTGATTGAGTCTGATTCCAATTTAGAAATAACGAATATTTTAAAATAATATTCGATGAAAAATCAAAATATGATTTTGATGTACGATTTTGGATGGACACGAAAATATTGAAATATATGAAGCCGAGTTATGTAGATATATGCCATTTTAACTCGAACCAGATTTTCTGTCGATTTTATTTATTTTATAATGAATATCGAGAAGATTTGATTTCAAAAATATGATATTTTGAAATATTATCATTTTTAATATTATAATGATATAGAATATTCATTTTGATTTAAATATGAAAACGAAGTTAAAATCATTTTAAAACGAATTTATAAATATTTTATAAAATACATTTTAAATAGAAATTGACAATATGTATATTATATATATTTAATGGCTTGAATAAAATGCATCGCGCAACGACCATTCGTGAATTTCTACCATTGACTTCAAATTGATGTAACGGGAGATCCGACCGTCAGATTCTCCTAAAACTGGAACCGTTGAGTTCGTATCGAAAACATATTTCAAATGATATTAAGAGATTTGAAATATAACGGTCTGATTTTAAGATATGTCCAAATCAATTTTGAAAAAGGTCGCTATGAATGTAGTTCGGTGGCCGATATTGGAAACCAACTGTAAGGGCCTTAATAAAATTATTAAAGTATGAATAAATTATGTAAAGTCATAAATGATTTGGAAAGATTTTGAATGAAACATTACACGTTTGTAAAGATAAAAGATATGTTTATTAGAATAAGTTGTTTATCAACCTAGGTAATGAACTGAAATGGATTGAAATGGTTTTGATTGAACCAGAATTTTTCCAATATATATAAATTGGAATGTATTTGAATGAAATAATCTTCGAAATATTTCAATATTGGATTCCATGATTATACGGATATCGTTGAGGAATTTAGAAGATACAGATTTTGTTATTTCCAATACGGTATTTGTTGGTTTCAGAATTTGATATTGTATATAAGCCGATATAATTTCTATTCAGAGCCTTGTATTTAATATCAAATTGGATTTTGGGTTTGTCGTGAATAGTGCCTTTAATAACATTGTTCTTAAACCCAGTTGAGAAAAGGAATGAATCTTTTAATTAAGATTAAGGAAGTTTTCCAATTAATACATATAATTAGAATTAAATGGAAGTTAATTTTAGCTTCATTGTGAACGAAGTTTTAAATGACGTTTGTTCTTTGACCCAATTAACAGTGAAGATATGATTTGGAATTTGTAAATCTTTTTTATTAAGATCTAATGTAAATTTTTCCAAAGTAAAGTTTTCCAGTTTAATATATTTAATTGGAATTAAATGGAATTTGACTCAGTAATAATCGAAATGAGCTTCTATGAAGGAAGGCCGTTGCTATATATGGAATTTAAAAGGCTTTGCCATTATTCCTTTTATATTATTAGTCTGATAGAAATTTATATCGATTATACACTGTTATGATTTCTGTGTACATTCCATTTTGATGTAAGATGATTTTGGGTTTATCGTGAACGATGTTTTAAATGACATTCGTTTTTTAACCCAGTTAAAGACAGGATTTATTTCCTAAATTTGAATAATCATTAAATAATGATTTTTGGAGATTAAAACTAAGTGGAGTTTTAATGAATCTTTAATTAGATTGAAATGTGAATGTGGTAATTAAATTTACTGAATTCAAGAAATGTTCGAAATGGAGTACCACCAGTTTTACTCCATGCGATAGTTAAATCTTTAATTAGATCTAAATGTTAAATGGTAATTAATATTACCGATAACATACTGGGTGCTAGATATGGAGTACTACTTGTTTTGTTCCATGGGATGAATAGGTTGGGATTGGGATAATAAAAAGAATGACTACTTTAGTAAGGCTCGTTAATTCCGATTATTTTGATAAACCTTAATTTGACTTCAATTGTGAAAACAATATTTGAATAAAACAATATTCTGGATTGGAATGAGGCGTATGATGTGTTTTATAACACTTGATTATAAGATACGCTAGTTATTCGGAAAGACCGGGTTTAACTCATACTGAATAACTGATACGATGACTAAAAGTCGAGGATATTGAAGATGATGCAAGAGCAACGATCTTCACATCGAATGGATTACTACTGATGCCCTGGATTGGTTAGCTCCTAGGAAGCCGTAATAGTGGTAGTTGTCCGAACGTACTTGTTGATTGTTCGGATATGCGAGGGCCTCTCACCTGTATTGGACATATGGGACGAGGAATAAAGTGCCTCCGATTTCGTTCAGACCCAGAATGGACTTGTAAATGGATGGTGTGTCTGACATTGTATTCCTTTATGTTGTATTCGTTGATCTCTGCTAAATATATATCTGTTTAATAGCGGAGAATTTATTCTCTTGCATAACATCATTCTCTAAGGTGAACGAGCTTAGAGGTTGTATACTGGCAGAAATCAATGGTATGGTATGGATTGACAATGCGACAGTCGTTGGGATTCATTTCGAGTTCGAAGGATAAACAGGTAAAATAGAGAATTAAATAATATAAAATAATTTCTATAAAAGGTTAAAAACGTGGAAAACCCTAACCCTAATGTCCATATTTCTGAGCCGTCGCTTACCATAACATAACAAATGGTTACGAATAAATCGCCAAATCCATGCGTCATTGGGTTAGGAGTTCAACAGCAAATTTGTTCGTCATGGCGTGGGAAGCTCGACGATGGTCGGGGTTAGTTGATTAGAGCACGAAGAAGGGAGGAATTAGATAGCGAAGTCGGTCGGGTTTTTGGGGTGTCATGGAGATTACTGACCACCTGGGATGACCGGACAGGTGGCGTTGGGGGCGGAAGGCACAGGGCACACACGGTGGCGTTGAGTTGACCTTCAGTCAACTGAGGAGGCGCCGGTGATGGTTGAAAGGGGGTGGACTTCTTTCGATCGTGACCTGGAAGCTTTCAACGATGGGTTTTAAAACCTTAATCACGTGATTAATTGAGTTAAGCAAGGTAATTAGTGAATTAATAAATATTTAAGCTATTTTAATTTAAGTTAAAGTTTAAAATATTTATATCTTAGCCAAACGAACACAAAATTGGACAAACAAAAGTGCATTGGAATCGTGATGAAGAACACTACGCAATGGAATCAACTTGGACAGAAATGGAGCTAGCTGTTATTTTCGACTAAATTAAACACATAGTTTAATTTAGTGAAAACAATCGTTTTTAATAACGATTTTCAAAACCGGTCAATGTGAGAACTCTCTCAATGAATTTATTTATGCAGTTATTTATTTTTATAACTGCATATATATTGTTTGCCTATGACTGCAATGTCTGTTTGGCGGTTGATGATTGTTTACAGTTTAATGTTATTATTATTAAACTGTGATTATAAATTTTTTGTAAATAATAAACAAATTCACATGGACTGTGATGTAAACCCCAAATGGGTATCGGGACAATAATTTTACACATCGCCCAATTATTTGTTGATGATTGAAAACCCCACATCTCCCTTGGATTTGACTGTATGTCAACCGATTGATTGACAGAATGTTATCAGATGTTCATACAGTCGTAAATTGCACTCTGGATGTGAATTGACTGTTTAATAATTGTTTATCATTATTTTTGAATACATGCAATGTATGGAATCTGTATAAATAAAATTATATCGTAACTAATCGAGTCTGATTCCAATTCAGAAATAACGAATATTTTAAAATAATATTGAGTGAAAAAACAAAATATGATTTTGATGTCCGATTTTGGATGGACACGAAAATATTGAAATATATGAAACCGAGTTATGTAGATATACGCCATTTTAACTCGAATAGGATTTTCTATCGATTATATTTATTTTATAATGAATATCGAGAAGATTTGATTTCAAAAATCTGATATTTTGAAAATTGTATCATTTTAATATTATAATGATATAGAATATTCTATATAATTTAAAATTGAAAACACAATGTTAAAATCGTTTTAAAATGAATTTATAAATATTTTATAAAATATCTTTTAAATAGAAATCGACGATATATATTATATGTATTTAATGGCTTGAATAGAACGCGCCGCGCAGCGACTGTACGCAAATTTCAACCATTGACTTCAAATTGATGTAACGGGAGATCCATCCGTCGAATTCTCCTAAAACTGGAACCGTTGGGTTCGTATCGAAAAGAGATTTCGAATGGTAATAAGATATTTGAAATCTAATGGTTAGATTTTAAGATATGTCTAAATCATTTTTGGAAAAGGTCATTATGAATGGAGTTCAGTGGCCGATATTGGAAATCGACTGTAAGGGCCTTAATAAAATTATTAAAAATATGAATAAATTATGTAAAATCATAATATATGATTTGGAAAGATTTTGAAAGAAATAATCCATATTTGTAAAGATAAAAGTTATGTTTATTAGAATAAGTTGTTTATCAACCTAAGTAAAGAACTGAAATGAATTGAAATGGTTTTGATTGAACCAGAATTTTTCCAATATATATAAATTGGAATGGATTTGAATGGAAATAATCTTTGGAATATTTCAATATTGGATTCCGTGAGTATACGAATATCGTTGAGGAATTTGGAAGATACATATATCGTTATGCCCAATATGATATTTGTTGGTTTCAGAATTTGATTGTAATAACCCGGAAAATGCGAGCCAATTTAAAAAATTTTAATTGGTGATTTCACAGGAATTTGAACAATTGAAATAGAATATTTCAATAAAATAGTGAATTAGAAATAGTGAGTCAGTTTGAAAATTTGAATTCAAACTTTGACTGACTGTGCAGGGTGGAAAATATAACGGATTTTAGTGAAACCAAAAATATTTAAATCTGTTAGTCAATACCTTTCTAACGAATCTGAAAAATCGAAGTTTCATAACGGGAATCAAAAGTTATGGCCGAATGAATTTTCAGAACGGTCGGTATATAGAATATATAGCCCTGGAAAATTGATATTTTGCATACGACCTCGGAATTCGACGAAACCACTTTTGTTGGGTCCGGGATGTCAAACTATTGCTAGGTTTCAAATTTCATAATTTTTGAAGCTAGTATGTGAGCGTGGCAAAAGAAAATGTGATTGGTCAATTTCTATTAAATTGGATCGACCAGAAAATGGCCATTTTTCAAACAACCCCAGAATTTGACGAAACTAGTTTTGTTGGGACTGTAGGGTTAAAACATAGCTAGATTTATTTTTCTGGAATTTTTCGAATCAGTTCGTGGCCCTGGCAAATTGAAATGTACGTTGAAAGTTAAAAATTAAATGTTTTATACTTTAATTTGGAAAATAACTGACTGTAACAGTCGAATTGGCCTACGAAACATATCCCATTGTGTCCGGAATGGGGGTATTTAGCTAGGGGCGATAGTCGTTGGGTTTAAAAAGGAGTTCGTTTGAGAAAACACTATTTAAAAATTTAATATAGTCCTCGGCCAATCAGAATTTTCCATTCATAAATTTAACCCCCCCCCCCCCAAATCAACGACGAAACCCGTTCGAGACCTTCTCTCCTCCGCCGCCGCCGCTACCGCCACATACAGCCTTCGCCACCGCCACCCCTCGACGCGCCTCCGTCCCCTCTTCAAATCCGACTAACCATCGCCACCCCTTGTCGCCTGTGCCGCCCGAATCGAAGCCCCAAAATCCCGACCTTTCCACCGCCGCCGCCGATCTAGACCACCGAACGCCACCAAACCACCACCGACAGGAAGCCCTCTCTTCCCTCTTCCACGTCCAACTCGCCGATCATCCCCTCGTGCCTCGATTCTCGCGAAAACTGTAAACCTAATTTTGAAGCTTCGTGAAAGTGAGTTTTTCTTTGATCTTTACACTTTGAAAAATCATATCTTTTTGGTATGTTGACGAAATTCGATGAAACAGGAAACATCGGGACCGCAAGGAAGCTCTCTACCCAATAGAAGAAGCCGCGGATTTTTCTGACATCGTATCGATTTTTAGCGCTCCGAAAACCAAAGTGAGAAATCTAAATTAACGTGAAATTGAATCGAAAATGTCGTGTATAATTTATATTAGCGAAATATAAATTAATACGTGTCGTATACCTCATGTACATGCGTAGTGTAAGCTATATAAGCGAAGTATGAATTCTACATGCATAGAATAATTGATATATGTGTTGAAATGCAAGTGAAATATAGCAATTATATATATATATATATATATATATATATATATATATATATATAGACACACACACACACACACACTCCCCTCGTCCACAAACCATGGACGATATTTATTGTTGTGAATTGGTGTGAAATATTGGATGGAAAATATGAATAGTTGAATAATTGTTTGTGGTTGATATTGTTTGGTAGTGGTTGAAAAATACCCATTGGTGATTGAAATGAATTGGAAATATTTGTGGAAATAAAAATAAACATGCCGCCTGCGTGCGAATTAGATGCATGAATCCCCATTGTCAAAAAACGCGAGGTTTTAAGGTAGAGCGAGGAGCCGTACTAGGGACGGTGCCGGTTTAACTACCCTGTCGTTATGCTGCCGAAATTTTGAATAATCTTTGTGTGTTAGAATTATTTCCATATGTTGAAATTATTTTCATGCGTTGAAATTAAAGCCATATATTGAAACTATATCCATGTGTGGAAAAGTGTGTGTTGAAAAGTGTTATGTGAAAATTAAATTCATTTGTGAATGAATGAAGTGTTTAAACAATAAAAATCACATTTTTATATATATATGAAGTATGAAAAATATTCGCCTTATATAAATAGTTTCAACAATAAAAATCCCATCTTTCTAATATGAACAACATAAATAAAATGTCCATGTGTGGATATGCTCATTTGTTGAGAAGTGTATGTAGTGGAAAAGTTCATGTGTTGAATAAAAAGATCTAACAATAAAAATTACATTTTATTGAAACTATGAAGTGTTGAAACATCCATTTGTCGAATAAATATTTTAAATGATTAAAATATCAATTTTATCATATATGTGATATGCTAAAGATATGCGGACGTTGAAATAAATATTTGTGAAAGAAATATTCTTTTTAACATGCATAGGAACCAAATAAAATAGTCATGTGTTGAAATCCATTTTAGTTCGCCAAAATTATCATCTTTGAAATGTGAAGTGTTAAAAATAGCCACTTGTTCAAATAAACGTGCATGAGTTGAAATATACCTTAATTAGCTAATGATATGATTTTAGCCTATGCATGTAATACTGGAATGAATGGTGTTTTTAAACCAAAGCAAATCAAATATGAAATTGAATGGAAAATGATAAGTGATAGAAATTGTATATATGTACATGCATATCTATTGAACAGGTTAAAGCAAAGGGGCTAGAGAAGAGAAATAAAATTTTGTGCCCGACAAATAGGTACACATTTACTGCTTTGTTTGGGTGATGATTTTATGAGCCTGTTGGCTAGCCGCTTGGCTTTTTCTTTTTGATATAAGACGCCCGTGTGGCTATTTGGGAATTTTCCCAGACCCTCCCGTACAAAGGAGGTTATGGCGAAATTTTCCGAAATTTAAAGGCGTTAGTGAAATAATTGAAGTGGAAACGATATAGGAATTTTTGAATGAACTATATTTATATAAATATATAAATATAAATAAAATTAAAACGAAACGTGGTCGTGCAGTTCGTGTTTTGAAATCGTGATTTCAAACGACTAGTACGGGAAATCCGACCATTGGATTTTCCCGAAACCGCAACCGTTGGGTTCGCCTTGGAAATATCTTTCCAATGGCACCGACTTTGTGAAGATCCGACGGTTGGATTGTCTGGAATGTTTAATTCAAATCCGAAGAAAAACAGCGCCAGAAACGATTATATTTATATATATAAATATAATTTAAATTAAATCGAATAACGACGTTGCAGTTCGTAAATTGAAATCGTAACTTCAAATGGCTAGTGTGGAAGATCCGACCGTCGGATTTTCCCAAAACTGAAACCGTTGGATTCGTTTCGAAATGACCTTCCTAATGATATAAAATTTGTGAAGATCCAACGGTTAGATTTTCAGATATGTGTAAAACAAAATTAGTGAAAAGCAGCGCTAGTGCATCGATACGACCTGAATCGTCGTTTAATTAAATTTGGCCGTTTTTAATTAAATAAAAATGGCGATATATCGTTATAAAATACTATAGACGATATAGAGTGGAAATAAACCAATTTCGTTGTGTTTGCTTGATATGTGATGGTTGAATGTATTTGACATGAAAATTATAACTAAATAACCAAAATGTGAATGTTGAATAGTCCAACCATGTGATTAATTGATTTGAAAATCTAAATATACCTGGGTTATTTGAAAAGGCCGAGTTTATCTCATTTCAAATAATCGATCGACGTTGAGAAGTCGAAGAGTCGAAGACGGCTGAAGACCAATGATCTCCACATTGGATGGATGGGCGCTACTGATGCTCGTGATTGGAGTAGCTACCATGAAGGAATTGAAGTAGTAGCCGTCCAAACATACTGTTGATTGTACGGATATGCGAGGAATTGGTGCCTCCGGTTTCGTTCAGACCCGGAACGGACTTGTAAATGGACTGTGTGTCTAACATTGGATTTTGTTCTGTGTTGATTGATCTCTGTTAAATATATATCTGTTTGGCGGCGGAGAATTTATTCTCTTGCTTAACGCCCTTCTCTGAGACGTACGAGCTCAGAGGTTATGTATTGACAGAAATAAGTCGCATGGAGTGGATTGCCTGTGTGGCACGCCTAAGTGGCATATGATCAAGGCTTCTGTTGCAAAGCAAAGTCTTGTGGTTGATGATCAAAGCATGGTCTGTGTGACGTAGCTTTGTGTATAACGTGAATTCGCGAGCCTCACACCCCGGTATGAGTCAAAAACGGGAGAAGGACCCAAGGAGTGCACGACGTTTCTTTCTAGCTATGGTGGTGTCAGTGACCTCCCAGCCCTGACATTTATATCTACTTTTCACCTGTGTGGTTGTTGGAATACGAGGCGCCTCGATTATAGGTCTGTAAGGACCGGGAAACATGTGTTCAGGAATAACCAATCCTCAAAAGTAAGAGAGGACCGGCCATGGAGGATCCAGGGGATTGCTGTGTGCGATCCCGAGGCATTTGCTAGAGTGTCTCGAATCGGAGAGGAGCTTGCCCCTTGCCTCGACTCATGAAGGAATCCAATTTCCAATACGAAATATGCGGACATGATTGTATTACTAGTATGGCGACATGATATATGGTACCCTTGCCGTCTAGGATTGATATTTATGATTGAATTTGCTTTTGAAACATATGTGCACTAGTAATAATATCAAACACTTTTGTTTTATTCGTATGAAGCATCTTTGGCCATTATAAGGGAAAACTCTATCCCCCGGCTTGCGTTGCATTGTGTGATGGGACCTGAGTCTTATAATGGCTTCATTTTATAAAAAGCATTGCGTTGATTTAATCGTTTACTTTATCTCATGCACTAGCACTCATTGGAGTAAACCCGTTCCGCGAAAGTTGCGTGGTCCTTTGATTTGCCTTATTATTGTTGTTAATAAGTTGAATAGATTTCTCATACCAGTCCCATGACTGACTCGTAGTTTGTTTCACCTTGCAAACTCGGGTGCCCTCATTTTCACATGGGCAGCCTAGTTACAGGTTTCTGACACACCTTTTGGCTCATGGCGAGGCTTGACTACACCGTGCTGACTTGGATTTTCTCCGCCATTATTGTATCTATATTATGATTCCGCCATTGGCGATGTAGACTGATATTCCTTTTGTGTACTCTTTATGTATGATTCCGCCTCAGGCGATGGTGACTGATTATGTATCATTATGCACTAAGTTGTATCCTGTACTGTGCTTCTCTGATGTGATGATATCTATATGATTCCGCTGTCATATGTGTGTAAATTATTCTATTTTCTATTTAGGCTATTATCTGTGATCTACTAATGATGATTAATGTGTTATATTCCAATGATTATCCTTAACACCGTGTCACGGGGTTTTGGGATCGTCACAGCTGGTATCAGAGCTTTGGTTAACCTTAGTTCTGGAGTCTAACACATTAAACACTTCGTCAAAATAGAATCAGTAGTATTCTAAGGCGAGTCGCTCATTAGAGATAGGACTAGTAAAGTCCTAGAATGAGCCGAGCAGAATAGCAAAAACAATTTTATCAATCCATCGTTACCTTTCCGTAAATTTTCTACTTAATTATGCAATAGACTATCATTCCTGTTAGCTGACTTTTTCGTTGTTTATACAGAATTTGAAAAATGGCTACCAGAGCAGCCGCCGCTAGAGGAGGCCGTGCCGGTCGAGGCCGAGGAAGGGGAGAAGTCCCAGCTCAAGAAGGACCTTTGATACAACCTCCGGCAGCTCAATACTTTGAGCTTGACCGTGTAGCTAAGAGATATAAGAACTTAGGAGGCAAGACCTTCTCGGGAACTGGCACGGTGATAGAGGCCCTTGCATGGCTCAAAATATGCGAGAAAATTCTTGAAGGCCTAAGGCTTGGAGACGAAGACAAAGCTATTATGGGCGCCTGGCTTATGCATGAACAAGCTGAATTATGGTGGGAATCTCTTACCGCCGGGAATAGAGAAGCTGGAAGAACATGGGATGGATTTAAAGAACTCTTCAAAGAGAAATATGTCCCCGAAAAAGCTCTAGAAAGAATGCACGATGACTTCGCCAATCTCCAGCAAGGGGATCTTTCCGTGCAAGATTATCTGAATAAATTTACACTGTTGTCGCCCTATGCTCCGGAACTCGTCGCCACTGCGAAATCCAAAAATAAGAGGTGTATCCTTGGACTAAGACGACAATATCATGATAGGGCCATGGCCCATGTCAAGCTGGAATTCAACGAGCTGGTGGAAATGACATGCAACTATGAAGACCTTGATCAAAGGCATCTGGATCAGGATCGCGCTAGAAGCCAAGCCGGAAACAAGCGCAAGCCTGCTGTAAATCAAGGCGAGTCAAGCCATGCAGCATCTTCAAAACCTCAGACTGGCAAGTCGCCAAGAGGAAATTGCTTTAACTGTGGTAAGCCGGGGCACTACTCAAACGTCTGCACAGCTCCGAAGAGGCAGAAAACAAATTCTCAAGGCTCGAGCCAAGGCTCTCAGAACCCTCGCTCGTGCTTCAATTGTCGAAAGACCGATCATCTGGTCAAAGATTGTCCTTTGCTGAAGAAAGCTACAGTAGCTCACGTCTATGACGGGTCGAGCCCGCCAGCTGCTTCCGATGGAGCAGGTAAACCTGATGTTTTGGGAGGTACCCTTACCATTAAAAATATTCCTGTTTCTGTATTGTTTGACACGGGTGCGTCGCGTAGTTTTATTGCTAAGAACACAGCGCACAAATTAAAGTTAAAACAGCGAAAGATCAAAGAATCGGTTGAAGTACATAACCCGATAGGGGGTCCTATCACTCTCAGTTCCTATTGTAAAGTGCCAATCTCTTATTCTTTCTACAAGTTTCCTTTCAATCTAGTCGTTATGGATTTTCCCGAATTCGATATCATTCTAGGGCTGGATTGGTTAACGAAGTATGAAGCCGAAGTGAAATGTGCAGAAAGAATCGTTAAAATCCGAACGGAGCTTGGACATATATATATTCCCTGTCATGGTTCGAATCCGAATAGAGAAGAATTTTGGTCGGCATTAGAACTTATCCCCACTTCCATAGAAAAGATTCCGATTGTTAGAAACTATGCGGATGTGTTTGAAGAAGTTGAAAACTTACCTCCGCAAAGAGAAATAGAATTCCGAATCGATCTAATTCCCAATGCCAGACCAGTGGTGCATCCAATTCGCAGAATGACTCCGAAAGAAAAAGATGAATTAGGCGATCAAACTCGTCAACTGTTGTGGAAGGGTCTAATCAGACCTAGTTTTTCTAATTGGGGTGCAGCTGTTGTGTTTGTCCCAAAGTCAGACGATACTCTTAGATTATGTGTTGATTACCGAGACCTCAACAAACAGACGCTTAAAAACAAATATCCATTACCCCGCATCGATGATTTGCTAGACCAATTGAATGGGGCGAAAGTATTTTCCCGAATGGACCTAGCTACAGGTTTTCATCAATTGAGAATAGCAGAAGAGTGTGTTCCTTTGACAGCTTTCAGAGGTCTAGACATATTTTATGAATGGTTAGTAATGCCGTTTGGCCTATGCAACGCTCCAGCATAGTTTGTCGATCTAATGAATAGAGTGTTCAGGGGAGTTCTGAATAAATTTGTCCTCGTATTCATCGATGATATTTTAATCTACTCCAAATCAAAACCCGAGCATGAAAAACACTTAGAACAGTATTGGAGATTCTAAGGAAGAACGTCTTCAAAGCCAAATTCTCTAAATGTGTCTTCTGGCAAGAAGAAGTCAAATTTCTTGGCCATGTTGTGTTAGAGAAAGGAATTTCTGTTGATCCAAGCAAAATAACAGCGATTCAAGACTGGAAACAACCCACTACTCCCACGGAAGTTAGAAGTTTTATGGGGTTGGCTAGTTATTATCGAAAGTTCGTTAAGGATTTTTCGAAGATATCCGGTCCGTTAACGAAGCTCACAAAGAAACATGAGAAGTTTAAGTGGACTTCCGACTGTGAAGAAGCTTTCCAGGAATTGAAATCGAAGCTGACCACTGCTCCAGTGTTAACCATTATTGATGGCAATCAGGATTTAACGGTTTGGACAGATGCTTCTATTAGAGGTCTTGGTGCAGTGTTAATGCAGAGAGGCCAAGTAGTCGCTTATGCAAGCCGCCAACTGAAACCGCATGAGAAGAATTACGTGACTCATGATCTTGAGTTGTTAGCCATCGTTTTTGCCTTAAAAATCTGGAGGCATTATTTATTGGACGAGAAATTTATACTGTACACAGATCATCAATCGTTGAAGTATTTATATACCCAGAAAGATCTGAATCTGAGACAGCAGCGTTGGCTAGAATTTCTTGCAGCGTATGATCTTGATATCCTGTATACGCTGGGGAAGGCTAACGTTGTAGCGGATGCGCTTAGTAGAAAGACCGCAATCGTTGCCCATCTTATAATTACACCTAGCTTGATCGATAAGATATGTGCTCTCCAGAAGAATGATTATTTCATTCAAAAGATCAAAGGAAGAATCCAGAAGGGAGAGCCCTCCAGCTTTCAGGTAGATAAAGAAGAAGTTCTGAGGCTGAATGGGAGAATTTGTGTTCCCAACCTTCTTGAGCTCAAAAGAGAAGTGTTAGATGACTGCCATAAATCCAAATTTTGCATCCATCCTGGGGTGAGTAAAATGTACAACGATATCAAACGCACTTTTTGGTGGAAGGCAATGAAAAGAGGTATTTCTTTGTATGTTAGCAGATGCCCTACTTGTCAATTGGTCAAGAGTGACCAACAGAAGCTAGCTGGACTGTTGCAACCGTTGGAAGTCCCAGGCTGGAAATGGGAACAGATTTCCATGGATTTCATAGATGGTTTGCCGCGAACCAAGAAAGGTAATGACAGCATTTGGGTGATCGTAGATCGCTTCACGAATACTGCCCATTTTATACCTGTCAGATCCAATAGAACCGCTCAAAGTCTAGCGCAAATATACTTCAAAGAAATTGTTAAGCTGCATGGAATTCCCATCAGCATAGTCAGTGATAGAGATCCCCTATTTACTAGCAAGTTCTGGGAGGCTTTCCAGACCGAATTGGGAACAAAACTGAATATGAGCACCGCTTATCACCCACAAACAGATGGCCAAACTGAGCGGGTGAATAGAATTCTGGAAGATTCATTGCGGGCTTGTATAATTGATTTTGGTGGGTCATGGGAAGATCATTTGCATTTGGCAGAATTCTCATATAACAATAGCTATCAAGCAAGTTTGAGAATGTCGCCATTTGAAGCATTATATGGCAGACCCTGCAGATCTCCAGCATGTTGGGTAGAACCTGGCAACAGACTTGTACTAGGACCCGATATGATTAGAGAAGCATCTGATAAAGTGGACTTCATCAAGAAGTGTTTGAAAACCGCCCAAAGCCGACAGAAAAGTTATGCAGACTCTAGAAGGAGAGATTTGACATTTGCTGTTGGTGATCATGTTTATTTGAAGGTTTCTCCGATGAGAGGAGTAATCAGATTTGGCAAGACCGGGAAGTTGGCACCGAGATTTATTGGTCCCTTTCCTATACTTGAGCGAATTGGAACTCTTACTTATAGGGTTCAATTGCCAGATTGGTTGCCTGGAGTGCACAATGTATTTCACATATCTCAACTAAGAAGACATGTGCATGATCCGGATCTTGTTGTAGAAGAAGCAGCGCAACAGGATGTGGACATAACTCCAGAATTATCACTCAGAAGAGAGCCATTAAAGATTGTTGGCAAAGAAACTAGAGAACTCAGAAGCAAAAAGGTTCATTTAGTTAAAGTGCAGTGGAGCAGTGATCCTAGAGACTGTACTTGGGAAACTGAGGAAAGCATTAAGCAAGCTTACCCCAAATGCAGAGTGGAGATCTCTGACTAACTCCGGTGCAAGGTACCTTTACAATACTTTGCGTTTACATTTTGTTTCCTACCTTACTGTTGTTTCCTTTTCGAGGACGAAAAGTTTTAAGTGGGGGAGATTGTAATAACCCGGAAAATGTGAGCCAATTTAAAATTTTTAAATTGGTGATTTCACAGGAATTTGAACAATTGAAATAGAATATTTCAATAAAATAGTGAATTAGAAATAGTGAGTCAGTTTGAAAATTTGAATTCAAATTTTGTCTGACTGTGCAGGGTGGAAAATATAACGGATTTTAGTGAAACCAAAAATATTTAAATCTGTTAGTCAATAACTTTCTAACGAATCTGAAAAATCGAAGTTTCATAACGGGAATCAAAAGTTATGGCCGAATGAATTTTCAGAAGGGTCGGCATATAGAATATATAGCCCTGGAAAATTGATATTTTGCATACGATCTCGGAATTCGACGAAACCACTTTTGTTGGGTCCGGGATGTCAAACTATTGCTAGGTTTCAAATTTCATAATTTTTGAAGCTAGTATGTGAGCGTGGCAAAAGAAAATGTGATTGGTCAATTTCTGTTAAATTGGATCGACCAGAAAATGGCCATTTTTCAAACAACCTCAGAATTTGACGAAACTAGTTTTGTTGGGACTGTAGGGTCAAAACATAGCTAGATTTATTTTTCTGGAATTTTTCGAATCAGTTCGTGGCCCTGGCAAATTGAAATGTACGTTGAAAGTTAAAAATTAAATGTTTTATACTTTAATTTGGAAAATAACTGACTGTAACAGTCGAATTGGCCTACGAAACATATCACATTGTGTCCGGAATGGGGGTATTTAGCTAGGGGCGACAATCGTTGGGTTTAAAAAGGAGTTCGTTTGAGAAAACACTATTTAAAAATTTAATATAGTCCTCGGCCAATCAGAATTTTCCATTCATAAATTTTTTTTTTTAAAAAAAGTAAACCCCCCAAAATCAACGGCGAAACCCGTTCGAGACCTTCTCTCCTCCGCCGCTACCGCCACCGCCACCCCTCGACGCGCCTCCGTCCCCTCTTCAAATCCGATTAACCATCGCCACCCCTCGTCGCCTGTGCCGCCCGAATCGAAGCCCCAAAGTCCCGACCTTTCCACCGCCGCCGCCGCCGATCTAGACCACCGAACGCCACCAAACCACCACCGACAGGAAGCCCTCTCTTCCCTCTTCCACGTCCAACTCGCCGATCATCCCCTCGTACCTCGATTCTCGCGAAAACTGTAAACCTGGTTTTGAAGCTTCGTGAAAGTGAGTTTTTCTTTGATCTTTACACTTTGAAAAATCATATCTTTTTGGTATGTTGACGAAATTCGATGAAACAGGAAACATCGGGACCGCAAGGAAGCTCTCTACCCAATAGAAGAAGCCGCGGATTTTTCTGACATCGTATCGATTTTTAGCGCTCTGAAAACCAAAGTGAGAAATCTAAATTAACGTGAAATTGAATGGAAAATGTCGTGTATAATTTATATTAGCGAAATATAAATTACATACGTGTCGTATACCTCATGTACATGCGTAGTGTAAGCTATATAAGCGAAGTATGAATTCTACATGCATAGAATAATTGATATATGTATTGAAATGCAAGTGAAATATAGCAATTATATATATATATATATATATATATATATATATATATATACACTCCCCTCGTCCACAAACCATGGACGATATTTATTGTTGTGAATTGGTGTGAAATATTGGATGGAAAATACGAATGGTTGAATAATTGTTTGTGGTTGATATTGTTTGGTAGTGGTTGAAAAATACCCATTGGTGATTGAAATGAATTGGAAATATTTGTGGAAATAAAAATAAACATGCCGCCTGCGTGCGAATTAGATGCATGAATCCCCATTGTCAAAAACCGCGAGGTTTTAAGGTAGAGCGAGGAGCCGTACTAGGGACGGTGCCGGTTTAACTACACTGCCGTTATGCTGCCGAAATTTTGAATAATCTTTGTGTGTTAGAATTATTTCCATATGTTGAAATTATTTTCATGCGTTGAAATTAAAGCCATATATTGAAACTATATCCATGTGTGGAAAAGTGTGTGTTGAAAAGTGTTGTGTGAAAATTAAATTCATTTGTGAATGAATGAAGTGTTTAAACAATAAAAATCACATATATATATATATATATATGAAGTATGAAAAATATTCGCCTTATATAAATAGTTTCAACAATAAAAATCCCATCTTTCTAATATGAACAACATAAATAAAATGTCCATGTGTGGATATGCTCATTTGTTGAGAAGTGTATGTAGTGGAAAAGTTCATGTGTTGAATAAAAAGATCTAACAATAAAAATTACATTTTATTGAAACTATGAAGTGTTGAAACATCCATTTGTCGAATAAATATTTTAAATGATTAAAATATCAATTTTATCATATATGTGATATGCTAAAGATATGCGGACGTTGAAATAAATATTTGTGAAAGAAATATTCTTTTTAACATGCATAGGAACCAAATAAAATAGTCATGTGTTGAAATCCATTTTAGTTCGCCAAAATTATCATCTTTGAAATGTGAAGTGTTAAAAATAGCCACTTGTTCAAATAAACGTGCAAGAGTTGAAATATACCTTAATTAGCTAATGATATGATTTTAGCCTATGCATGTAATATTGGAATGAATGGTGTTTTTAAACCAAAGCAAATCAAATATGAAATTGAATGGAAAATGATAAGTGATAGAAATTGTATATATGTACATGCATATCTATTGAACAGGTTAAAGCAAAGGGGCTAGAGAAGAGAAATAAAATTTTGTGCCCGACAAATAGGTACACATTTACTGCTTTGTTTGGGTGATGATTTTATGAGCCTGTTGGCTAGCCTCTTGGCTTTTTCTTTTTCTTTTTGATATAAGACGCCCGTGTGGCTATTTGGGAATTTTCCCAGACTCTCCCGTACAAAGGAGGTTATGGCGAAATTTTCCGAAATTTAAAGGCGTTAGTGAAATAATTGAAGTGGAAACGATATAGGAATTTTTGAATGAACTATATTTATATAAATATATAAACATAAATAAAATTAAAACGAAACGTGGTCGTGCAGTTCGTGTTTTGAAACCGTGATTTAAAACGACTAGTACGGGAAATCCGACCATTGGATTTTCCCGAAACCGCAACCGTTGGGTTCGCCTTGGAAATATCTTTCCAACGGCACCGACTTTGTGAAGATCCGACGGTTGAATTGTCTGGAATGTTTAATTCAAATCTGAAGAAAAAACAGCACCAGAAATGATTTTATTTATATATATATATAAATATAATTTAAATTAAATCGAATAACGATGCTGCAGTTCGTAAATTGAAATCGTAACTTCAAATGGCTAGTGTGGAAGATCCGACCGTCGGATTTTCCCAAAACTGAAACCGTTGGATTCGTTTTGAAATGACCTTCCTAATGATATAAAATTTGTGAAGATCCAATGGTTAGATTTTCAGATATGTGTAAAACAAAATTAGTGAAAAGCAGCGGCAGTATATCAATACGACCTGAATCATCGTTTAATTAAATTTGGCCGTTTTTAATTAAATAAAAATGGCGATATATCGTTATAAAATACTATAGACGATATAAAGTGGAAATAAACCAATTTCGTTGTGTTTTCTTAATATGTGATGGTTGAATGTATTTGACATGAAAATTATAACTAAATAACCAAAATGTGAATGTTGAATAGTCCAACCATGTGATTAATTGATTTGAAAATCTAAATATACCTGGGTTATTTGAAAAGGCCGAGTTTATCTCACTTCAAATAATTGATCGACGTTGAGAAGTCGAAGAGTCGAAGACGGCTGAAGACCGACGATCTCCACATTGGATGGATGGGCGCTACTGATGCTCGTGATTGGAGTAGCTACCATGAAGGAATTGAAGTAGTAGCCGTCCAAACATACTGTTGATTGTACGGATATGCGAGGAATTGGTGCCTCCGGTTTCGTTCAGACCCAGAACGGACTTGTAAATGGACTGTGTGTCTGACATTGGATTTTGTTCTGTGTTGATTGATCTCTGCTAAATATATATCTGTTTGGCGGCGGAGAATTTATTCTCTTGCTTAATGCCCTTCTCTGAGACGTACGAGCTCAGAGGTTATGTATTGACAGAAATCAGTCGCATGGAGTGGATTGCCTGTGTGGCACGCCTAAGTGGCATATGATCAAGGCTTCTGTTGCAAAGCAAAGTCTTGTGGTTGATGATCAAAGCATGGTCTGTGTGACGTAGCTTTGTGTATAACGTGAATTCGCGAGCCTCACACCCCGGTATGAGTCAAAAACGGGAGAAGGACCCAAGGAGTGCACGACGTTTCTTTCTAGCTATGGTGGTGTCAGTGACCTCCCAGCCCTGACATTTATATCTACTTTTCAGCTGTGTGGTTGTTGGAATACGAGGTGCCTCGATTATAGGTCTGTAAGGACCGGGAAACGTGTGTTCAGGAATAACTAATCCTCAAAAGTAAGAGAGGACCGGCCTTGGAGGATCCAGGGGATTGCTGTGTGCGGTCCCGAGGCATTTGCTAGAGTGTCTCGAATCGGAGAGGAGCTTGCCCCTTGCCTCGACTCATGAAGGAATCCAATTTCCAATACGAAATATGCGGACGTGATTGTATTACTAGTATGGCGACATGATATATGGTACCCATGCCATCTAGGATTGATATTTATGATTGAATTTGCTTTTGAAACATATGTGCACTAGTAATAATATCAAACACTTTTGTTTTATTCGTATGAAGCATCTTTGGCCATTATAAGGGAAAACTCTATCCCCCGGCTTGCGTTGCATTGTGTGATGGGACCTGAGTCTTATAATGGCTTCATTTTATAAAAAGCATTGCGTTGATTTAATCGTTTACTTTATCTCATGCACTAGCACACATTGGAGTAAACCCGTTCCGCGAAAGTGGCGTGGTCCTTTGATTTGTCTTATTATTGTTGTTAATAAGTTAATGTGACGGCCTGGAATTTCGCTCGATCCGAATCAGTCGTTAAACCGATCTAAACCGTTCGAAACCCCTGACTGTTGAGAACATGACAAATCAGAACACAAACAGAAGAACATTTCATTGTATATTACAACAATGCATCAGATTACAAGAATATACAGAGTATAAATGAATAAATATTACACAGAAATGTCAGAGATTTAAATTACATTTAAATACATAGCAGCGGAAAAATAATATAAAGCACAACTGAAGGTGATATACGGATACAGAGCTTTCCGGATATCATTCCAGCTGTAGACCAGGATCCTGTGAATATAAATCTGCAAAACCAAAACTACTAGCTGCCCGTGCGGAAAATAGGGGCACCCAGAGTTTAGGTTAAAACAATAAACTCCAGTTCAGTCATGTGACTGGTGTGAGAACTAAAACAGTTATTTAAAACTTTACTTTAAAAGAGAGTGATTCAAGGGACCACGCCGTATAACACGGAACGGGTTTCCTCCCAAGAATACCAGTGCATATCAATAAACAACGCAATGCTTTTCGAAAAATGAAGCTATTATAAGACCCAGGTCCTATCATACAATGCAACGCAAGCCGGGGGATAGGGTTTTCCCTTATAATAGCCAAACATGCTTGGTACGTTTAAAACAAATCATTTGATACTATAATAAGTGTATAGTGTCAAAACAGTTTCAATCATAAATATAAATCATAGACGGCATGGGTACCATATATCATGTCGCCATACTAGTTCTACAATTAAAACCGCGATACACGTATTGGAAATTGGATTTCCGTCATGAGTCGAGGCAAGGGGCAAGCTCCTCTCCGCGTTCGAGACACTCTAGCAAAGCCTCATGGTTACGCACACTGGGTAACCCCTGGATGCGGCTGGGCCGGTCCTCACTTACATTAGAGGATTAATTATGCCTGAACACACGTTTCCCGGTCCTTACAGACCTATAATCGAGGCGCCTCATTCCAACAACCACAAAGGTGAAAAGTATATATATGTCAGGGCTGGTAAGTCACTGACACCACCAAAGCTAGAAAGAAACGTGCGCTCTCCCAGCGGTCCGTATCCCGTTTTTAACTCATACCGAGGTGTGAGGCTCGCGAATACACGTTATACACAAAGCTGCCACGTAGGCGTGCTTTGATCATCAACCACAAGACTTTGCTTTTCAACAGAAGCCTTGATCATTGCATCTTAGTATGCCACACAGGCAATTCATGCCATGCGACTGATGTCCATCGATATACAACCTCTGAGCTCGTACGTCTCAGAGAAGGGCGTTAAGCAAAAGAATAAATTCTCCGCCGCCAAACAGATGTATATTTAATAGAAATCAATCAACACAGAATAAAATCCAGTGTCAGACACACAATCCATTTACAAGTCCGTTCTAGGTCTGAACGAAACCGGAGGCACTTTCCTCGCATTTCCATCCATCTCCAAGTACGTCTGGACGACCACCAACTATTTCCATCCTCTTGGGTGTACAGCCCAATCAGGATCGTCAGTAATAATCCAAACGATGTGAAGACTTCCGGTCTTCGACCACCGTTTTCATCTTCGACTTATCGTCGAATCGGTTATTCAGAATGGGTATAAACCCGGACTTTCCGAACAACCCGCGTATATTGAAAACAAATGTTACACAAACACAACATACGCCTCATTCCAATTCATTAGTCACTAACCGCAAATTAGCAAGAGAACAATTTCCCGAACATTAACCCCGAAGGCCGAAACCAACATCAGATCAATACCCAGGAAGCCATTCTTCTTAGCCAACCTACAGCTAGTTTCTAAATTCCACATTCTTAGGGAAAGGTTCCCATTAATTTTATCCAAGATAAATTCTTTAAAATTTATCCTGTAATCTTCCTTTGGATGTCATTTAAAACCAAATTATGGTTTTTCCCAACTAGTCGAGATTAGCGAACCGTAACGAAGTAATTATTTATTTTATTTCCCAATCCCAACCTATTCATCCCATGAAGCAAAACTGGTAATACTCCATATCTAACACCGTGGTGTTATCGGTAAAATTAATTACCATTTCACGTTCAAATCTAATTAAAGATTTAACTATCGCTTTGGAGTAAAACTGGTAATACTCCATTCTCGCTCATTTTCTAAATTTGATAATTTAGATTATGGATTCACATTTCAATCTAATTGCAGATTCAATAAAACTCCTTTTACTGGGTTAAAGAACTAGGTGTTATTTAAAACACAGTTCACGACAAACCCAAATCACATTCTATTCGTTATCGGGTTAAAGAACTAGTGTTATTTAAAACACTGTTCACGATAAACCCATTTCAAATTCAATCAAATATATTAGAAATCCCGATTATTTAAAACCCCTTTTAAATCTAATTTGTTTATTTAAAAATAATTAGGTTTTAAATTTAGTTCAAAACCAGTTCATTTCGATAAAAATCCATTTTTATCCTTTCAAATGTGGAGTTTTTCATCCCAAATTTTCCCAAATCATTTCTTATGATTTTACATAAATTATTACTATTTTTAATAATTTTATCAAGGTCCGTACAGTCGATTTCCAACAATGGCCATCGAACTGCACTTATAGCGACCTTTTTCGAATTTGATTTGGACGTATCTCCAAATCCAACCGTTAGATTTTGAATTTCTAATATTCTTTAGAAAGCTCTTTTCGATACGAACCCAACGGTTCCGGTTTTAGGAGAATCCGACGGTCGGATCTCCCGTAATGTCCGTTTGAAATAAATGGTCGAAATTCACGAACTGCCGCGGCGCGGCGCGTTCTATTCAGGCCATTATATTATATATATAATATATATAATATATATTTCGTCGATTTCTATTTAAAACGAATTATATAAATAGTTTTAAATTCGTTTCAAGAACCATTTCAACTTCTATTTCAATCCAAAGCAAAATTGAATTCTTCTTTAAAAATTCGTTTTTTAAAAAATTCATTTCTATTCAATTCAAATTTCAATTAAATTTGAATTTATTTCAATTCGCTTTCAATTCAATTTGAATTCGTTTTCAATTCAATTTAATTCAAATTGGTTTTATATTCGATTCAAATTCATTTTCTATTCAAATCAAATTCGTTTCGTTTTCTATTTGAATCAAGTTCATTATATATTTAATTTGAAATCAAATTGGTTTTCTATTCCATTCAAATCGAAATCGTTTTATATTCAATTCAAATCGAAATCGTTATATATTCAATTCATTTCGAAATCGTTATATATTCAATTCATTTCGAAATCGTTATATATTCAATTCATTTCGAAATCGTTATATATTCAATTCATTTCGAAATCGTTATATATTCAATTCATTTCGAAATCGTTACATATTCAATTCATTTCGAAATCGTTACATATTCAATTCATTTCGAAATCGTTAAAATCGATATAAATATCGTTCGCGTCAAAATGGCGCATCACTATTCAACACGGCTTTATATATTCTATTTCAAATATTTCTTTTTGTCAACACACGACTAATCTCAACGAATGAGTACCGTCCATGTGTGACTATTTTTGTTAAATTATTTCGTTCAACACATGACTAATCTCAACGAATGAGTACCGTCAACACATGAACCTTTATTTTATATTGATAAAGATGTGAATTTTATTATAAAAATAATTCGTTCAACACATGACTAATCCCAACGGATGAGTATAGTCAACACATGAACCTTTATTTTATATTGATAAAGATGTAAATTTTATTATAAAAATAATTCGTTCAACACATGACTAATCCCAACGGATGAGTATAGTCAACACATGAACCTTTATTTTATATTGATAAAGATGTAAATTTTATTATAAAAATAATTCGTTCAACACATGACTAATCTCAACGGATGAGTACAGTCAACACATGAACCTTTATTTTATATTGATAAAGATGTGAATTTTATTATAAAAATAATTCGTTCAACACATGACTAATCCCAACGGATGAGTATAGTCAACACATGAACCTTTATTTTATATTGATAAAGATGTAAATTTTATTATAAAAATAATTCGTTCAACACATGACTAATCTCAACGGATGAGTACAGTCAACACATGAACCTTTATTTTATAATATTCTTTATATTTCAAATTGGAATGAGGCCCAATCAATTACCATATAAAGTTAATTACATGGATTTTCATACAACACATGAATATAATAGCATTGAAAAATAATCAACCATCAACCAAAGTGCACTACACTGTATAAGCATCAAATATAGATATCTAACGCTTATAACAGTCTGTCAATCAATCGATCGACATATTTAATCGATTAGGATGAGTGAACTTCATATTTCATCCCAACACCCGTGTAGGGTTTCAAACAATCAAACACAGATTTTATTCGTGCAGTTGGGCGATGTGTAAAATTTATCGTCCCAATCAATGTCAGTCAAATAGGTGTACATAAACAAACCGTCCGGTTTGTAAATGAATATTTATTTTATTCACTTTCACTATATTCATATTCACGTTAAAAATTATATTTTTAACGATAAAATATTTTATTTCGACATATGAATATCTATTCAGTTCATTCTTTAAATAAAATGTTATTTTTATTTTTCTAACATATTTTAGAAAATTTCGGCGGCATAACGGCACGATACTAGAAACGGGACAAGGCCCAGCCTTATCCCCGGTCTAGTGAAGGCCCACGCCATTCACACATCAATCAAATTCACTTTCGTTATGCAAACCACAAAATTTGGAGTAAGGGTCTAACCTAGCCTTACTCCTTCGCCTTATAACGGCGCACGTCTAATCCTAATCAATTTATCGATTCGATTTTTCACACCACAAACCACATTCAAACCAATATCGCAATCAATCACCAAACAGTCAAACAAACAAGTCCATGGTCTGTGGACGATTGTGTCGGGTGCTACTAAGCACCGTCTGCATCCTAGTATATATATAACTAGAAAAATTAAATTGAAAGGTGAGAAGTTCTCACATATAGCTATCCTAGCTCCACGGCTCTTCTTTTGCAGAAGTCTTCATCGCTATCGCCTCTTCGTCAGCTTCGTTGCCCGTAGTCACTATATACATAAAAAATCACATTTATATTTTGATGTCTTTAAAAATAAAAATCACATTTTTATTTATTCACTTTCAATTTAAAAGTCATATTTTTATAATCACTTTATATATTTAAAAATCGAATTTTACTTCGCTATTCAACATATAAAAATCGAATTTTTTTATTTGAAGTTCAATATATAAAAATCGAGTTTTTATTTCAAAGTTCAATATATAAAAATCGAGTTTTTATTTCAAAGTTCAATATATAAAAATCGAGTTTTTATTCCACTATTTCTATTTACAAAACAAAGTATGTTTTTTTTTTCTATCTTCAAACAAAGTATGTTTTTTTTTTCCTATTTTCAAAACCATATCTTTTTATTTCTATTTTCTGAAAAATAAGTTACTGCTTATTTATTTAAAATCAGTTTTCCTTTTATTAAAAATGCAGTTTTTTTTTCCTTTTAGAAAAATGCAGTTTTTATATCTTTTTCAAAATACAGTTTTTTCTTCTTTTAAAAAAATGCAGTTTTTTTAAAAATCTTTTTTAAAAATGCAGTTTTTAAAATCTTTTAAAAACAGTTTTGCCTTTTTAGAAAAAAATCAGTTTTCATAATCCTTTAAAAATTCTGTTTTTAAAACTTAAAACAAAAATCAGTTTCAATTTTTTTTTTATACTTTTATAAAAAAAATCATTTCAGTTTTAAAATACTTTTTAAAAATCCAGTTTTAAAATACTTTTTAAAAATCCAGTTTTTAACTAAAAAAAAAAAAAATTCAGTTTTTATCTTTTAAAAATCTCAGTTTTAATCTTATAAAAAATCTCAGTTTTAATCTTTTAAAAACAAAACAGTTTTACTGAATAAGTAAAAGAGAAAATAAATAAATAAATAAATAAAACTCACCGATGTAGCTGCGAAGTGGGGGGGGAAGCGCGGCTCGTCTTCGTCGGTGGCAGGAGCTCTCGAGGTGGCGCTCGGGGTTTGAACGCGATGGAGGCTTCTGGCTTCGAGGCGGTTGGGTCTTCGATCCAGGGAGGAGGGCGATTGCGATCTGGGGGGGCTCGAACGAGGAGGCGGGAGGTCGACCGACTGGGCGGAGCGGTGGTGGTTGAGTGGTTCGGCGGTGGCTCGGCGATCGATTAGGTTTAGGGTTTCTTTTTTTTTCTTTTTTTTTTATCCTGAACGATTGAATTTTTAAAAAGGGGGGGGGGGCCAGAAAGGATATAAAGGAAGGAGGGAGGGGGAAATTAAAGTTTATTTTAATTATTTTATTATTTAATTTTTCAAAAAGTTGACTTTCACCTACGACCTCTAAACGAGGCTCACCGCCTGTCGTCCATAGCGTTTTACCCCCATTCCGAACCCAATGGGATATGTATCGCAAGCTGATTTGATCGTTACAATCAGTTTCCTTTTGAATTTTCATTTAAATCACTATATTGAATTTTAAACGTACCTTTCAAATTACCGGGGTCACATACGAACTTTAAAAATTCCTGAAAAATATTTTCTAACTTCGTATTGACGATACGGTCCTAACAAAACTAGTTTCGTCGAATTCTGAGACCGTATGAAAAATGGCCAATTTCCAGTCGATTAAAATCAACTGAAACTGGTCAAACGCGTTTTCCTTCGCCACGCTCACATATTGATTCGAAAAATTATGAAATTTGGAATCTAGCAATAACTCGACATCACGGATCCAACAAAACTGGTTTCGTCGAAATCCGAGGTCATTTGCAAAATGTCCATTTTTAAGGGCCTGAATTCCATAGCGACTATTCAGAATTTTCAACTGGACATATCTCTCAATTTTTAAAGTGAAATCTCAGTTTCTTACATCCGTTAGAAAGATATTATCAATTAGATCCTAATGTTTTTGGTTTCACTAAAATCCGGATTGTTTTGCACCCGGTACATTCAATTGAAGTTTGAAATCGAATTATCGAACTACCGCGCCATTTTCAATTCTATTTATAATTATATATAAATATTTATATTCTAACGACGACGCGTATAATATATACGTCGAATTATATTCGAAATAAATTTTCTCGTCGATACTATTTAAAATAATCCATTTTAAATATTCAAAATTCGTCAAAATTGCCAAAATAAAAATTTTAAACTGGCCCAGATTTTCGGGTTATTACAGTTGAATAGATTTCTCATACCAGCCCCATGACTGACTCGTAGTTTGTTTCACCTTGCAAACTCGGGTGCCCTCATTTTCACACGGGCAGCCTAGTTACAGGTTTCTGACGCACCTTTTGGCTCATGGCGAGGCTTGACTACACCGTACTGACTTGGATTTTCTCCGCCATTATTGTATCTATATTATGATTCCGCCATTGGCGATGTAGACTGATGTTCCTTTTGTGTACTCTTTATGTATGATTCCGCCTCAGGCGATGGTGATTGATTATGTATCATTATGCACTAAGTTGTATCCTGTACTGTGCTTCTCTGATGTGATGATATCTATATGATTCCGCTGTCATATGTGTGTAAATTATTCTATTTTCTGTTTAGGCTATTATCTGTGATCTGCTAATGATGATTAATGTGTTATATTCCAATGATTATCCTTAACACCATGTCACGGGGTTTTGGGATCGTCACATTGATATTGAATATAAGCCGATATAATTTCTATTCAGAGCCTTGTATTTAATATCAAATTGGATTTTGGGTTTGTCGTGAATTGTGTCTTTAATAACATTGTTCTTAAACCCAGTTGAGAAAAGGAATGAATCTTTTAATTAAGATTAAGGAAGTTTTCCAATTAATACATATAATTGGAATTAAATGGAAGTTGATTTTGGGTTTATTGTGAATGATGTTTTAAATGACATTTGTTCTTTAACCCAATTAATGGTGAAGATATGATTTGGAATTTGTAAATCTTTTTATTAAGATCTAATGGAAATTTTTCCAAAGTAAAGTTTTCCAGTTTAATATATTAAATTGGAATTGAATGGAATTTGATTAGGTAATAATCGAGATGAGCTTCTGTGAAAGAAGACCGTTACTATATATGGAATTTAAAAGGATTTGTCGTTATTCCATTTATATTATTAGTTTGATATGGGAATTTATATCGATTGTACTCTGTTATGATTTCCATGTAGATTCCATTTTGATGGAAGATGATTTTTGGGTTTATCGTGAACGATGTTTTAAATGACATTTGTTCTTTAACCAAGTTAAAGACAGGATTTATTTCCTAAATTTGAATAATCATTAAATAATGATTTTTGGAGATTAAAACTAAGTGGAGTTTTGATGAATCTTTAATTAGATTGAAATGTGAATGTGGTAATTAAATTTACCGAATTCAAGAAATGTTCGAAATGGAGAACCACCAGTTTTACTCTATGCGATAGTTAAATCTTTAATTAGATTTGAACGTCAAATGGTAATTAATATTATTAGTAACACACTGGGTGTTAGATATGGAGGACTATCAGTTTTGCTCCATGGGATGAATAGGTTGGGATTGGGATAATAAAAAGAATAACTACTTTGGTAAGGCTCGTCAATTCCTACTATTTTGATAAACCTTAATATGGTTTAAATTGTGAAAAGAGTATTTGAATAAAATAATATTCTAGTTTGGAATGAGGCGTATGATGTGTTTTTATAACACTTGATTATTAGATACGCTAGTTATTCGGAAAGACCGGGTTTAACCTATTCTGAATAATTGATACGACGATTAAAAGTCGAAGATATTGAAGACGGTGCAAGACCGACGATCTTCACTTCGAATGGATTACTACTGATGCCCCGGATTGGTTAGTTATAAGGAAGGGGTTATATTAGTAGTTGTCCGGACATACTTGTTGATTGTTCAGATATGTGAGGGCTTCTCTCTTTTATTGGACATATGGGACGAGGAATAAGGTGCCTCCGGTTTTCGTTCAGACCTAGAACGGACTTGCAAATGGATGGTGTGTCCGACATTGTATTCCTTTATGTTGTATTCGTTGATCTCTGCTAAATATATATCTATTTGGTGGTAGAGAATTTATTCTTTTGCTTAATACCCTTCTCTGAGATGTACGAGCTTAGAGGATATATATTGGTAGAAATCAATGGTGTGGTATGAATTGACAATGTGACATGCTGAGATGCATGGATCAAGGCTTTTGTTGAAAAGCAGATCCTTGTGGTTGATGATCAAGGCACAGCTTTAAGTAGCGCAGCTTTTTGTAGCATTAATTCACGAGGCTCACACACCGGTATGATGGTGAACTGATGGTTAGATCAGTATGCTTTTGAGATGAGGATAGACACCCTTAGGGTTGTCGTGGATTCGGTCGACTGAGATAGGCTGGGTGTGGTCGCTCCACCCTGGTAGGGATAGGGCACACCCCCGATTCCCAGAAGGATAGAGTAAGCGGTGTTTTCTCTAGGCGGGACGTAAGCCGTAGTGATACTCGATTTCCTGGATATAGTGCGGATGTGTATTACGGCATTTTCCATACCCTGGATGTAAACCATGGAGTATTGCACTACGCGATCAATCTTTCAAATCAGCAGCCATCATAATGGAAAACCAAACTTCCAATACGACATTTTTCGGTTTTAGTTGTAAACCTATGTTTGGCGACATAATATATGGTACATATGCCATTTATAATTGATATATTTATATTCGAACTTGTTTACTACACTATGCACTTGTAGTAATAAAAGATAAATTTCGTGTATCATGCATTTTTGGCTATTATAAGGTAAAATTTTATCCTCCGGCTTGCGTTGCATTGTGTGATGGGACCTAAGTCTTATAATAGCTTCATTGTTTTTTTATTTAGCATTGCGAGATTTTTTTTATGGTATTCATGGGAGGAAACCCGTTCCGTGTCATACGCGTGGTCCCGCGATTTACCTAACTTTAAAATAAAAGTTAATAACTGTTTTAGTTCTCACACCAGTCCCATGACTGACTCGCAGTTTATTGTTTTCACCTAAACTCTGGGTGCCCATATCTTCCACATGGGCAGCGTCTACTTTTGGTTTTCGTAGATATTTCTGTTCACAGGATCCTGGATTACGGCTGGAGCTATAATCGGAATGCTTTGCATCTGTGTATCTCTTTCAATTGTGGTAGTTGATATTCTCTGCTACACATTATGTTTATGTATTTAAATGTAATTTAAATCTCTGATATTGTTTTTCCGCTGTGTAATATTTATTCGTACTATGATATATTCTTGTACTACTCTGATGTAAATTGTTGTAATAGCAACGAAATATTCTCATGTTTGTGTTCTGATGCGTTGTGTTCTCAAAACAATCCGGGCTCCTCCGTCTCTTCGGGGAAGTTTAGGTCGTTTCAGTTGGTATCAGAGCTTTGGTTTACAAAGCTCGAGAATAAGACACATTATATCCAAACGAAAGAATTCATCAGAGATAGGAATAGTAATATCCTATAAGAAACTCATTAGATATGAGGTGAGTAATAACCTAGAATGAGCTTGAAGAGTGTTATTTATATTAAAAAAAATATGAAAACGAATTTAATTTTGAAAATCATATCTTATAATACGTATTTAAGTATTTTATTTTAAATTGATTTTGAACTATCGAGTATAAGAAGATTTTGAATATACGTCTAATCCACGTGTACTTGAAGTCTCAAATGTACTGGAAGGGTATAGAATCACACTCTAGTCACCTAGGGATAATTCTGGCGATGACCATGGCATCATCAGTATTTATGTTCGAGTTTCGAAAGTGGGATATCTATATATTTCCAATTGACTGGTGTGACAAACAAACTTAGTTAGAATTTATTGGTGTGATTTGGCATTGAAATTGTATTTTTGAGTATATAAAAGTTATATATTTGAAAAGCTAATCCAATAATTGATTGCTGGCTAGTTCAACTAATTAAAATATTGATATGATAAAACCAATATGAAAATGAAAGGTAAAATTTAGCCAAATCGAATCAAATGTTGAACTGAATTGAAAATTGATTGCAATTGCATACGTATACATGTATATATAATGAACAGGTCATAACATGGAAGCTAATAAGAGGAATAAAATTGTATGCCTGACAAATATGTACATGTTTACTATATTTATTGGGTTTGATGATTTTATGAGCCGCTTGGCTTTTTCTTTTTCTTCTTGATTGATGAGGGCCCTATGAGGCAAGTTGTGGTTTTACCGATCAGCGTGTACAAAGGAGGTTATGGTGACAAAATTCAAAAATTAAGGCGTTAGCCAAGTTTTTGAGAAAGTAGAAAGTTCTTAGAAACTGAAAAGTTGAAGAACTTGGGTCAAACGAAGGTTGAGTTGATTGAGTAAACAACCTTCGATTCTATCTTCCTTTTCGAGGACGAAAAGATTTTAAGTAGCGGAGATTGTAACAACCCTGATTTCTGGAACCAATTTAAAATTTTATTTTTAATTGATTTAATGGATTTTATGAATTTAAAATGATTTATTTTGAGAATTAACGATTTAAAATTTATTCAAATCGAAGTTAAAATGTATAAATTTAAAATTTAATTAAAACGAACTCGAAATGGCGCAGTAGTTTGAAAATTCGATATTAAACTTTAAATGAATATATAGAATTCATTATAAATTAGAAATTGGTGAAACAAGAAACATTAGAATCGATTTGACTATATCTTTCTAATGAATGTGAAAAATTTAGATTTCACTTTATAAATTGAAAGTTATGTCTAAATTAAAATTTAAAATAGTCGCTATGGAATTTATATATATATATATTTATTATATATATAGCCCTTAAAAATATCTATTTTGCAAATGACCTCCGTTTTCGACGAGACAACTTTTGTTGGATCCGGAATGTCAAATTATTGTTATGTTTAAAATTTCATAATTTTTGGAAACCCTATGTGAGCGTAGTAAATTTAACGCATTTTCAATTTCAATTTAAATTTAATCGACCAGTTAAAAAGGGCATTTTTCAAACGGTCTCCAAATTCAACGAAACTAATTTTGTTAGGACCGTATCATCAAAACATAGCTAAATTTCAATTTCCATAATTTTTTGAGTTCGTATATGACCCCGATACATTGAAATTCAATATTGACCATTATATTAATTCATACTTTAATTTTGATAAAAACTAATCGAAACAATCTAATTGGCTTATAAAACATATCCCATTGTGTTCAGAATGGGGGTATATGGTTGGGGGCGACAGTCGTTGGGGTTTATTTCGAGTTCGAAAGTTAAACAAGTAAAATAGAGAATTAAATAATATAAAATAATTTCTATAAAAGGTTAAAAAGGTGGAAAACCCTAACCCTAATGTTCGTATTTCTGAGCCATCACTTACCCTAACAAAATAAATGGTTACAAATAAATCGCAAAATCCATGCTTCATTCGGTTAGGAGTTCAACAACAAATTTGTTCGGCATGGCGTGGGAAGCTCGATGATGGTCGGGGTTCGTTGATCAGAACACGGAGGAGGGAGGAATTAAACAGCGAAGTCGGCCGTGTTTTAGGGTGTCACGGTGATTACTGACCACCTGGGACAACCGGACAGGTGGCGATGAGGACGAAAGGCACGGGGCCACCCACGGTGGCGATGAGTTGACCTCCGCTCAACTGAGGAAGCGCCGACGACGGTTAAAAGGGGGTGGACTTCTTTCGATCGTGACCTGGAAGCTTTCAACGAAGGGTTTTAAAACCTTAATCACGTGATTAATTAATTTAAGCAAGATAATTAGCGAATTAATAAATAATTAAGCTATTTTAATTTAAGTTAAAGTTTAAAATATTTATATCTTGGCCAAACAAACACAGAATTGGATGAACAAAAGTGCGTTGGAATCGTGATGAAGAACATTATGCAATGGAATCAACTTGGACAGAAATGGAGCTAGCTGTGATTTTTGACTAACTTAAACACACAGTTTGATTTAGTGAAAACAATCGTTTTTAGTAACGATTTCGAAACCGGTCAATGTGAGAACTCTCCCACTGAATTTATTTGTGCAGTTATTTATTTTTATAACTGCATATATATTGTTTGCCTGTGACTGCAATGTCTGTTTGGTGGTTGATGATTGTTTACAGTTTAATGTTATTGTTATTAAACTTTGATTATAAATATTTATAAATAATAAACAAATTCATATGGACCGTGATGTAAACCCCACATGGGTATTGGGACGATAATTTTACACATCACCCAATTATTTGTTGATAATTGAAAACCCCACACGGGTCTGGGGATGATAATTAATTCACATCTCCCTTGGACTTGACTGTATGTCGACGGATTGATTGACAATTGTTATCAGCGTTATTTAATTACTTAATGCTCATACAGCAGTAAATTGCACTTTGGATGTGAATTGACTGTTTAATAGTTGTTTATCACTATTTTTGAATATATGCGATGTATGGAATTCGTATAAATAAAATTATATGGTAACTGATTGAGTCTGATTCCAATTCAGAAATAATGAATATTTTAAAATAATATTCAATGAAAAATCAAAATATGATTTTGATGTCTGATTTGGATAGACACGAAAATATTGAAATATAAGAAGCCGAGTTAAGTAGATATACACCATTTTAACTCGAACGGGATTTTTTGTGGATTTTATTTTTTTTATAATGAGTATCGAGAAGATTTGATTTCAAAAATCTGATATTTTGAAAATATTATTATTTTAATATTATAATGATACAGAATATTCAATTTTGATTTAAAACTGAAAACGAAGTTAAAATCGTTTTAAAATGAATTTATAAATATTTTATAAAATATGTTTTAAATAGAAATCGATGATATATATATTATACATATTTAAAGGCTTGAATAGAACGCGCAGCGACTGTTCGTGAATTTCAACCATTGACTTCAAATTGATGTAATGGGAGATCTGACCATCGGATTCTCCTAAAACCAGAACCATTGGGTTTGTATCGAAAAGAGATTTCGAATGATAATAAGAGATCTGAAATCTAACGGTTGGATTTTAAGATATGTCGAATTCAATTTTGAAAAAGGTGGCAATGAATGCGGTTCGATGACCGATATTGGAAACCGACTGTAAGGGCCTTAATAAAATTATTAAAAATATGAATAAATTATGTAAAATCATAATAAATGATTTGGAAAGATTTTGGATGAAATATTCCACATTTGTAAAGATAAAAGATATGTTTATCAGAATAAGTTGTTTATCAACCTAAGTAAAGAACTGAAATAAATTGAAATGGTTTTGATTTAACCAGAATTTTTCCAATATATATAAATTGGAATGGATTTGAATGGAAATAATCTTTGAAATATTTCGATACTGGATTCCGTGATTATACGGATATCGTTGAGGTATTTGGAAGATACAGATATCTTATTCCCTATACGATATTTGTTGGTTTCAGAATCTGATATTGAATATAAGCCGATATAATTTCTATTCAGAGCCTTATATTTAATATCAAATTGGATTTTGGGTTTGTCGTGAATGGTGTCTTTAATAACATTGTTCTTAAACCTAGTTGAGGAATGGAATGAATCTTTTAATTAAGATTAAGGAAATTTTCCAATTAGGACATATAATTGGAATTAAATGGAAGTTGATTTTGGGTACATTATGAACGATGTTTTAAATGACATTTGATCTTTAACCGAATTAATGGTGAAGATATGATTTGGAATTTATAAATCTTTTTATTAAGATCTAACGGAAATTTTTCCAAAGCAAAGTTTTACAGTTTAATATATTAAATTGGAATTGAATGGAAATTGATTTGGTAATAATCGAGATGAGCTTCTGTGAAGGAAGATCGTTACTATATATGGAACATAAAAGGCTTTGCAGTTATTCCATTTATATTATTAGTCTGATACGGAAATTTATATTGATATGATTTCCGTGTAGATTCCATTTTGATGGAATATGATTTTGGGTTTATCGTGAACGATGTTTTAAATGACATTCATTCTTTAACCCAGGTAAAGACAGGATTTATTTCCTAAATTTGAATAATCATCAAATAATGATTTTTGGAGATTAAAACTAAGTGGAGTTTTAATGAATCTTTAATTAGATTGAAATGTGAATGTGGTAATTAAATTTACCGAATTCAAGAAATGTTCAAAATGGAGTACCACCAGTTTTACTCCATGCGATAGTTGAATATTTAATTAGATTTGAATGTTAAATGGTAATTAATATTACTGATAACACACTGGGTGTTACATGTGGAGTACTACTAGTTTTGCTCCATGGGATGAGTAGGTTGGGATTGGGATAATAAAAAGAATGACTACTTCGGTAAGGCTTGTTAATTCCGACTATTTTGATAAACCTTAGTTTGGCTTAAACTGTGAGAATAACATTTGAATAAAACAATATTATGGATTGGAATGAGGCATATGATGTGTTTTTATAACACTTGATTATAAGATATGCTAAATATTCGGAAAGACCGGGTTTAACCCATTCTGAATAACTGATACGGCGATTAAAAGACGAAGATATTAAAGACGGTACAAGGTCGACGATCTTCACATCGAATGGATTACTACTGATGCCCTGGATTGGTTAGCTCTTAGGAAGGAGTTATAGTGGTAGTTGTCTAGATGTACTTGTTGATTGTTCGGATATGCGAGGGCCTCTCGCCTGTATTGGACATATGGGACAAGGAATAAGGTGCCTCCGGTTTCGTTCAGACCCAGAACGGACTTGCAAATGGATGGTGAGTCTGACATTGTATTCCTTTATGTTGTATTCTTTGATCTCTGCTAAATATATATCTGTTTGGTGGCGGAGAATTTATTCTCTTTCTTAACACCCTTGTCTGAGACTTACGAGCTTAGATGTTATATGTTGGTAGAAATCAATGGTATGGTATGGATTGACAATGCGACATGCTGAGATGCATGGATCAAGGCTTTTGTTGAAAAGCAGATCCTTGTGGTAATCAAAGCACAGATTTAAGTAGCGTAGCTTTGTGTAGCGTTAATTCGCGAGCCTCACACACCAGTATGATGGTGAACTGATGGTTAGATCAGTATGTTTTTTGAGATGAGGATAGACACCCTTAGGGTTGTCATGGATTCATTCGACCGAGATAGGCTGGGTGTGGTCACCCACCCGGTAGGGATAGGACACACCCCTCGATTCCCAAAAGGATAGAGTAAGCAGTGTTTTCTTTGGCCGGGACGTAAGCCGCAGTGATACTCGATTTCTGGTATATAGTGCGGATGTGTATTACGGTGTATTCCATAGCCTGGACGTAAGCCGTGGAGTAATGCACTACGTGATCGATCTTTCAAATCTGCAGCCATCATGATGGAAATCCAAATTTCCAATACGACATTTTTCTGTTTTAGTTGTAAACCTATGTATGGCAACATAATATATAGTACCTATGTCATCTATGATTGATACATTTATGTTCGAAGTTGTTTACTACACTATTCACTTATAGTAATAAAGATAAATTTCGTGTATCAAGCATTTTTGGCTATTATAAGGTAAAACTCTATCCTCCATCTTACGTTGCATTGTGTGGTGGGACCTGAGTCTTATAATAGCTTCATTGTTCTTTTATTTAGCATTGCAAGTTTTGTTTTATGGTATTTATGGGAGGAAACCCATTCCGTGTCATACGGCATGGTCCCGCAATTTACCTAACTTTAAAATAAAAGTTGAAAACTTTTTTAGTTCTCACACCAGTCCCATGACTAACTCGGAGTTTATTGTTTTCACCTAAACTCTGGGTGCCCATATTTTCCACACGGGCAGCTTCTACTTTTGATTTTCGCAGATATTTCTTTTCACACGATCCTGGATTACAGCTGGAGATATATTCGAAATGCATTGTATCTGTGTATCTCTTTCAGTTGTGGTAGTTGATATTTTCCGATGCACATTATGTTTATGATTTAAATGTAATTTAAATCTCTGATATTGTTTTTCCATTAAGTAATATTTATTCTTACTCTGATATATTCTTGTACTCTGATTTAAATTGTTGTAATAGCAGTGAAATGTTCTCATGTTTATGTCCTGATGCGTCATGTTCTCAAAACAATCCGGGCTCCTCCGTCCCTTCGGGGAAGTTTAGGTCATTTCAAAAGTGGATGTAGGCCTTGTTAACGGTTGAGCCACTATAAAAATTTACTTCCTCTCTTTACTCTTGTTTTTACTTTTTCCATTCTCTTATTATCATATTCCATATTATTTTCTAGGTGGAGGGGTGGTGATTTCGCTTAACATTGGTGTTAGTGCCATTTTAGACGTTAACATATGTTGCTTTCACTAAGAACCAATCTAAGGGATAGGTCTGTGCTTTCGCTATAGATCCTTACGGTCTAAATGGCAGACCCATGAATAAGGCTGAATGAGAACCCAAAGGATGATTGATATTATGACCCCCCCTCCCCCCTTGAAGAAGTGGACCAGTAAGTCGGGAGTAGCTACGTCTTCCAAAAATGCAGAGGATGATAATCTGGCTTTCCCCACTACCAAAAAACTTGGAGCTTCTCAAACCCCAAGAGAAGTGATAACACAGTGAGAACTTGTTACCATGATAAAAAGTCTAAACCAACACTTAGAAACTACAAATAAGATTTGATGGAAAAGCTGAATGCCCTGTTATTATAAGGACTAGTCTATGGAACAACAGAGTGGATATTGATCTAGAAGAGAATGTGCACTCATCTGCCTCTGGTCATCATAGAAGAAATCAAGGAGCAACGCAAATAGGGCACCCAAATCTAGCTAAAATGGGAAGAAATGAAACCGCTTTCCCAAAAAAAATCAATATAGAAAATAACCCATATTGTAAAGTTATGTCATGGATAATTTGGATAGAATGCCAATCACAGGTGATTATCGAGACGTGAATTAAATATTCAAAGCCTGATGCTGAACTGAGCGGAAGAAATCATCCTAACACTCGAGAGGAGTATATTTCTCGGATGATTATGAGCTGATGAAAGAAAGCTTTTTGGCAAGAGATGGTGATAATGAGGAGTGGAGATTTGCATCTAGCCTAACTCCATTCACTCAAGAGATCCTTGATGTCAAATACCTCCAAGAAGTTCATACCTCCAGTTATGCCCATGTATAATGGGAATTAGGACCCAAATGTATTCCTATATAAGTATGAATAGCAAATGAATGGATCACGGTCAACTGATGAGATGAAATGCCATTATTTCCTTATTTTTCTTGAATGAGTCGCTTCATTATGTTTACGAAGCTCCCTCCAAACTCTTTAACTTGGTTTGGGGAATTAACACACAATTTTAAGGAGCAGTTCAAGTTACACACGATCGGTGCCAAGGATATTATATCTTTGTCTGGATTAACCCAAGGTTCGCAGGAGTCATTGAAACCCTTCTCGAAACGATTCAATACCGTGGTAACTGAAGTTGGCAACCCTGAACCTAAAATAGTGTTAATGGCGTTACTATGTGTTGCTAACTACGAGACAGACCTCGGAAAGTATGCTAAGATGATGGAAACAAATTTGCTTGAAAAGTTTTGTAAGAAGGTCGAAAAATTAATTATACTTGAGGAAGCATAGGCTAATGCTCAACATTCAAATTTCGCAAACTTGGGTCAGGTCCCTCAAAGAAAGGTTGTTATAATGGGTGCTGCTGAAAACTTGACTCCAAAAGGGGTCAGAAGCGAGGAAGTCCAAGCGAAGTAAATAATGGCAAAGGTGCAAAACGAACAAAAAACTTAGGAACTGCTGACTACACACCTTTGAACAACACCCAGAGCATATTTATTTGGACACCAAGGAAACTGAGCAGTACTCGAAACCCTCAAGAAAGAAATCCACAAATGTGACGTTCAGTTAGTGAAGTACTACCGATTCCATGAAGCTGAAGGACATGATACCAATGAGTGTCGATACCTCAGGAATCAGATCGAATTACTTATAAGGAAGAAGAAGCTTCAAAGGTTTATAAAAGAAAAACCAAAGAACCATGGGGACATCGACGCTCAGGGAACCTCAACATAAGCAGGGCCAGTACTTGGAAGATCGATCATCGGATAATCCACCTGTACTCAGAAGAAAATGCGGCTACTCCACCTCATTCAGTTATTAATAATCTTGGTCATTTCCTAGTTCTTTCTTTTATGATTTCTCTTGAATAAGCCTCACCGGGACACACCGAGGACATTTGTTATTTGAAAGAACTTATCTCTTTAACTAGTAATTAATAAAGGCTTACTTTTGGAATATGCGTTGTTTAACAAGAACAAAACAACTACGTTTTCCTAAGATTTTCGACGTTACGATAAGATAAGGGGTTATCCAAAGACTATTAACACCGCAAAGTCGCGGCCTTGTCCTAAGACTGTCGGCAGTATGATAAAAGAAGGTGTTATCCAATGACCGATAACACTACCAATTCGTGTCGTCATCCTAAAACTATCGACGTTACGATGGAACAAAGTGTTATCCAAAGAATATTAATACAACAAAGTCGCGATGTCATCCTAAGACTACCAACATTAGGATAAAATAAGGTGCTATCCAAGGACTGTTAACACCGCAAAGTCGCGACGTCGTCCTAAAACTGTTGACGTTATGATAAAAGGTGTTATCCAAAGATTTTTTACACCGACTGTTTATATGTTACGATAAAATAAGGTATTATCCAAAGACTGTCAACACTGCAAAGTCATGACATCGTCCTATTACCGTCGACAATACGATAAAATAAGGTGTTATCCAAAGACTGTAAACATCGCAACGTCTTCCTAAGATTCTCAACGTTATGATAAAATAAGGTGTTATCCAAAGACTGTTAACACTGCAAAGTTGCAACATCCTCCTAAGACGGTCGACGTTATGATAAAATAAGATGTTATCCGAAGACTTTTAACACCACAAAATCACGATGTCATCCAAAGACTGTCGACATTACGATAAAATCAAGTGTTATCCAAAGATTGTTAACACCACCAAACCATGGCGTTGTCCTAAGACTATCAATGTCTCTAAAGGTTGGCACTTCCAAAGTTCAGATTAGAGCTTTGAAGTAGGCGCCCCAGTCTCTAAACGAGGAGAAGTGCTAGACCGCTAAGCTCACGACTCCTAAGAGAAGGCTTCCTCACCCTATAATCGAGGTTGAAACCCTTCAACGAGTAGACCTGGAGCCTCCAACGAAAGGGCTTCCTCGTCCCCAATTCAGAAAGGATTCCTCCAATAGGTGAGATCTTCCATCTCGATGAGCGGATATTCCTTCGCCAAAAGATAAAAGGCCCTAACCGTTATGGCACAAAGATCGGTTATCCCGGTAGCTCCCCACCTCAAATAATTTGGACAAGCGAAGCTCAAAAATCGACTGTGAAAATTTAACGTAACTTGAAGCCAATGTGGCAACCGCAAACTCCAAAATATTGAGATTGGGAAATAGCCGCTATGACAACCCAAGATTCAAGATGCCAAGCCGGTCTCAAGTTAGTGAAGTTAGGCAGTTATTATAAACCTTGGTCAACGAAGGTCAAGTAAAAACAAGTTCAAACGCATGATGAGTACCCGTGGTACCTTATCAATGTATATTCATACGCTGTCCCTTTGAAAGTCATTATGGAATCGTTTCTTCAAAGAAGAACGTATGTTCACAATTATTATGTAAATATTTACCTCAAAAAGTCATAATTTAAAATATTTCATCATTTCAAGTTCATACCATTAACAATTGACATTATTTAAATTATATATTAGATATTACTAGAATCATGAGTTTTTTCGAATTTTAGTTATAAACACAACTTCAAAACATTTTATATTTTGTTTCATGTTCATTTAATTAAACAAAATATATAACAGAAATTTAACATTTTATTGACTTCGTATTTTACAAGTTTCAAAACTTATCTCTCATAGTAATTTCAGGTTTCTTAACTTATACCTTTTCAAATTCGTACGTTTACCCAAATTCATATAAAACTAATCATATTTCCTTTAATCATTTAATTAAGGAACATTTCTTTATAATCCAAAACATGTATAAATCATAATTAAGTAAATCATTTAATTTTTATAACTATAATATATAAAAATTAAAAGTACTCCCTCATATATATATATATATATATAATACACTCAACTCATTCTATGGTATTACTTAATTCATCTCTAATGAGTCTATCCCAACAGGCTTTGCTATCCGCTCAACCCGGCCCTGATACCACACATGTTCAACTCAATCCATTCCAAAATGAATAATCATTAATGGGGTTTAATACATGAAGAGAAAATAAGAAGAGAAGAAACTAAGCAATACACAAAATCTTATAGCAAAACTACAAAATATAATAATAACACAAACATTTCAAGAAGCTGTGAAATAATATACATTTGATTTCAGTTATAACAATATCAAAGTTATACAATTGTGATATACTAATATTGTAGTGAAAATAAAATAGTAATAAGTATGGTCTTAAACTCAATCTTTGTCTTTAAGCAACAAAAGTCTTTGATAATTGGAAACAACCCAGACTGACTAGGGCGTAATGGGAAAATAAAACACTCAAGTCAAGTCTATGTATTCTTATATAAATAAATTTAAAATGGAACATAAAGATGGTAGAGAAAAATCTAATCACTTAGTTATTTCCAATTAATTTTTAATTTTCACAATTTTATTTCAAATCTTCAGAATAATAAATTAAATCATATTTTATTTTATGAATTATTAAACAAATTACTTTTAAAATGTTGTTATTTCAAAATTTGAATATTACAAACAAGCACATCAAGCAACATAAATAGGATTGGGAGATTATTCCAAAAAACTAGGCCAATGAGTCATAGCATATAAAAATGAATAAATAAATCGAAGTACATCCTTAGCATATTATACTTTGGTTCTAAATGAACCCTCGAATCAAATGATTATCTCCTAGTAATGAGTTATCTATATTGTTGGTAACATATCAAGTCATTTTTTACCCAAAGTGACAAATAATGTGAAAATATTCAATTTTTTTTACAAATAGGTAATTAGGGAGAAGGACAAAGTTTGAGAAAAAATAAGGCTAAAGGATGCTAGTTTCATTTTTAGGATGAAAGAAAAACTTTGTAAATGGGTAGACTGAAGGAAAATGCTAAATATTACTATCATTATATTTAGTTTTACATTATACAAAATGCTAGTTATAACTAGCATTTTATTTTATTGTACACTGTACAAAAGGCTAGTTATATTTGTTAACGTGGAAATTGGTTACTTACCGATGTTAATCTCCAAGTTAAGTTTAGCAATAAACTTATAATCCGAACATCCAAAGTACGATAAATGTAAAGGAACACAAAACTTTTATAGTGGTTCAACACTAACGCCTACGCCTAGTTTATAGTAATCATTCACCATAATTTTGTCGATTACATTGTTTGTACAAGTTCGGACAACTTGCGTATACAAAGTTGTACAATTAAATAATAAATAACTTATTAATTCATAACTTTAACCAAAATGTCTTTCTTCTTCTTCGTTGAGCCAAAGTGTGTATCAATATCCAAGAAATAGCTTCAATGTCCAAAAGTATGCATATGTGTCCAAAAGATGTCCAAAAGTCCAAGTCAATGCCAAAAAGTTGTAGACAAACATTTATGTAGTGTTTACAAGTCTAAGAGATGTCCAAAAGTCATGGAGATGATGAAGGCAGCTATTAATAGTGCCTTGGAGCTCCAATCCCGTATGCCAAAGTGTAGGCAAAGTCCAAAAATGCAAGGCCCTAATAATGCCAAGCAAAGGGGTATTTATATGTAAGGTTTGGGGGCATCAGCCTAAATTTTGTATCGGAAAGGAATGAAGAAATTCGCATCTTGGAAATATAGCCAAAAAAACCAAGTTGTTTGCAAAAAATTGCGTCCCAAAGTCGGTGAAATTCGTATCCCCAAAATAGCCTGATCCGACTATGTTGATCAAGCAAAACAAAGTGATCCACTTGTCATTATGTCAAATTCCTTGCCAAATACCAAAAATCATATCCCATGTTTTTTCCTAGAAATTCGCATCCGCTCCATCGCTTTGAATATGGGATTTCGCATCGTATGCCCGCTCCAATCATGGGATTCCGCATCCCAATCCTGTGCCAAACTCGTATCTGGGTTTTGTGCCACTTTTCATATCGCGATCCCATGATGCGAACCCATGGTTTTTCGCATCCGCTCCAATACAATCAGGCAATTTCACCTTACCAAATCTCGAGCTGGGATTTCGCATCCCATCGTTTGCCATGCTCTGCCATTTCGCATCTCGTGTTGATCATGTAAATCCGAGTGATCAACACGTGATTTTGCATCCAACCAGGGATGCGAAATTCCCAAATTCCAAGCCAGAAATCAGTGCTTGCCGGGGAAAGCATACACTCATGGTTTCCGTTGGTTTTCCTATGCCGATCACCTATTTTCGACGTGCCAAATCCAGAATTTGCCAAATGTCAGATCTTTGCAAAACCAAGTCGCGCAGCCGTTTTTCCTTGATCATGCCAAGCCGATCAGCTATTTTTTAGTGCGTGAAATTAGAATTTACCAGAATTCAATTATTTTCCACCAACAAGTTTTACACGTGATCGGACCGACACGCTTATGGATTTTGAGTAGATCAGATCGAGTTGATCACGTATTTTTACCATGCCGGATTTTTCAAGTTTATTAACAACTTTTCCAATCTGATAACGACGATTTAGGTAACAACTCGCCCAGGATGGGTCTAAATTTCGACCTAGAAAAGACCCATCGAAACTTAGAACCATTCTAAATGGGTCGTTGGTTCTTGTAAGGACTACATTTTCATAGATAATATATACATAGATACTTTGAATGGAAATCTCACATAGCGGAAAGAGAAAATATAATACTGAAATAAGATGTATCACTTCATTTAAAACCGCAGAATTCCAACACAACAGTCAAAGTTACATCTGTTCCATAGGTATATCAAATAATTCATTCTCACATGTTTCCAAAAGAAGTAAAGCAATAACCACTAATAATAGCATAATGAGTTCGTCTTCGTCATCAACTCCCATCACGATATTGTCCATGACTTTTACCCCATCTACTGACCTGTTGGATATGTTAAGGAGAGGGGTCAGAACATAAAGTTCTTCGTGAATGGAATATGGTGTTAACTTAAAGTCCATACCCTATATTTTTAGCAAGTTACATATGTCAAGGTATGTCTATGCAGCACATAACATTCACACAAACACTAAGTGTCTAACCTGTGAGATGCATATCCAATCACTCATTAGCGTTTCTAGGGTAAAGACCCAACGAGGTGGGCATTCTCGCTCACTTATGGCCCTATTAAAGGTGGATTCTTATGATCCCTTATAACCCTGAGGCGGACCCCTAGCCCTTTAAGATCCTATCCTAGTACACCAATGTTCTTAAGTCTATACTCTCAATTGTAGTATGAGAAGTAGTATTACAAATGTTACTACTTAACTGTTATTACGGTAAAACACTTATGTCGCTTAAGACTTCCCTTAGACAGTTGGTGAGCATGCAATGGCCATATATCTTCTATACACCAATTTTGTCCCTAGTTAAGCCCTTACAAGCTTCTAGAGGAAGTGGACATCCCCCATGAACTAACCTACTCCGTTACTGCTTACGCCTAACCACTTTTAGAGAAAGAGGGCCCAAAGACTTACTTCGAATCTAATTAGGGTGGGTTCCATGACTTTGGTTCCTTTCCAAGGAATAAACCTTAGGAGGGATCCTAGTCCTAACCACTTAAGACCCAAATTAGACAGGAAGAGAGTCAGCCACTTATGACCTTCTCAAGTTGTAGTAAACCTGCCTATTTTCACACACTTTAGACTTGTATATATAGTTATATATATACATACATACACTAGACCTCTAACATTAAACTATATATCTATAGATGTTGGATATGCCGGGTGGTTCCGGACAGGCTTCTACTACAAGTTGGTTTAACCTAGTGTCATAATGTACTAAGTTTGAATGTCTCATGGCACCCAGAGCTCTCACATTAGTTGAGCCTAGCTACTTGTGGTTGCTGGATTTGTCGGTCAGTTCCAGATAGACTTATAGCACAAATAGCAGCTAACCTTGTGTTTGTTTGTGACTATTAATATATGTAGAGTCATTCTATACACACACACAAAAGAAATATATATATATATATATATACATATATATATTTATGGGGACATTTCAAATTCGAATCTTATCCTAATCGCATTTATTATGCTAATATACGTTAATTACGTTGATTACGTTTATATAAGTATAATAATTATAACGCCTGAATAACTTTATTGTTCGTATGAACGAGATAAAGTTTTAACATGATAGCAATTGTCAGTTTGTCCTAAATTAAGGTATACAAGTTAGTTTTCCATATTTTTGACTGCTACAATTCATGCATGATGACATAAGAGTATAATAACATATAGTAGCGAATGGGGAAATACAAGATAAATATAAACTTGAACCTGCATCCAAGGCTTATTGGGAGGATTTCAATAATGGATTAAAAATAGAGTATGACATACATATATAATATATATACATGTATGTTTATAACTTTCGCTTTATCCAATTCACCCATTTTTGGTGGTTTGCACATAAAAACATTTACATTTGATATATTTCAAGTATGAATACGTTTCGATTCAAAATAGAATCCAAACCTAATCAAATCATGGAATAACCAAATTTAAACCCTTTTAGGTTACAATCAAATCTTTACATAAGGGTGAATTACACAAATTAGAAACAACAACAACACCCCTTTTCATTCTCAATCCAATATTAAAATCCAAATCCATAAACCCAAATAACAATAAATTGACAATTCATACGCAAATATAAAATAGAGGATTTAGGGATTTTTTTTATTAATGTTATCGACTTCCAAATCTTCTTAGGCATAGCTATCAACGCGTTAATCTATTTAAAAAAAATAGAATATGCCTAAGAACACTATATTCCACTCACAGTTCTAAGGAAGAACAAAGAGGATTTCTTGTTGTAGATTCAGATCTATACCTAATCTTAATGACAAATGTGCTCCAATCCTCCTAATATATATGTAAGAAACATCTTTTAGAATCTTATATATATATATTCTAAATTCCATAATTCATACTAATACCTGTATGAATTTAGATTAGAGAGAAGATAAGAATAAAGGTTAGAAGAATAGAATAAATTCTTAACCTTTTTATAGTATTTAGCAATGGCAAAAGGACATTATGGAGGTAGATAGAATAGAGTGGCGGGGGTTTTGTTATGTGATATGAGGGCCTATATATAGTTTCTTGTGTGAGCGTAGGTCATTAGATTATTCAGATTTAATCTTGGCTATTTATTTTTATATATATATATATCCCTTTAGAAAACCCTAACCAAACATAGATTCATTGGGCTCCTTAGCCGCCAGGCGGTTGACACCCCTCTTAAGGGGCGTTCGACCTCCTGGTTGCTGAAACGCCAATTGAATGTATGTTGCGCTGAGGTGTTTAATTAATTAATACATTGCTCTATTTTCTTAATCTCTTTCCTTACTTATAATATTCTATGTCCCCATAATCTTATCATTTGTTTGAAATTCAAATTCTCCCTCTTTTATTTAAATATATTTTGGACATATATATATATTTATCATTTAATTAAATATATATATTTTTCTACGTTTTACCATCCAATTTCATTTGCTTATAACTTCTTCATACATTGACCGTTTTCAGCATATTATATATGTAAACGATTCAGAATTTCGCCACGAATCCAAATAAAAGATTTTCATAGCCAAATTCCTAAAGCTTAAAAATCTCATTTTCCATCCATATTATTAAATTGTTTTATTTCTATTCATTGTTAATATTTATGTATTTTGCAGGGTGTTACATTCTCCCCCTTAAAATATATTTCATCCCGAAATCTGTTTGAAGAGACGAAAAGCACAACTTCTCGAAACATCCATGTTATTTTTAATTTCATCCATAAGCATCCATGACTCGTAGTAATTATGAACTGCAAACCCACTAAAGTGAGATCAACCCTATCGTGTAAGTGTAATAAGTGATGTAATATGTATGCAAACAACCTAACTATGCATATATTTCTATATGAGTGCGCTTGTGCAATGGTGCTGCGTCCATTCCCTAACATCCAATCTAGAAATCACAATGCATCCATAAACGTTAATTTTAGGAAAAATTACCAGAGAAAAGCTTTGGGTGAGTCTGTATCATCTTATCCTCGGTCTCCCATCTGCTTTCGGCAGGATCATTTCCCCATTGTACTCGGACGAGGCGAACAGTTTTATTGCGGAGTCTCTTGATTCTGTGCTCTACAATCCTTGCAGTGGCACGGGGTACCCTGGACTCCAACTTGAGTTTTTCTATGTCTCCAATTTCTCTAAGATCGAGTCTGACAGCAGAATCATGAAAGCATTTTCTTAGATGAGATATGTGAAAAAACATTATGGATTCCCGATAGACGCTTGGGGAGATCCACTTGATAAGTTAAAGATACTATCTTCTCGATGACACCAAAAGGCCCAATAAATCTGAGAGCCAACTTCCCAGCCTTCCCAAACTGAACTGTTTTCTTAAGAGGGGATACTTTTATGAATACCAAATCCCCAACCTTAAACTCAAGTTCCCTCCTTCGGTTATCAGCATATGATTTCTAACGGTCTTGGACTGCCTTCGTCCTCTTCCTAATCAAGGATATCTAATTCGTGGAATCACGGAAGAAGTCTGGTCACAGTAGAACCTTTTTGGTAGTTTCCCACCAACAAGTTGGCAATTTTCATGGACTCCTGTAAAGTGCTTCAAAAGGGGCCATACCAATCGTTGTTTTAAAACTGTTGTTATAAGTGAATTCTACAAGTGGTATGTGCTACTTCCAAACTCCTCCAAAGCTGATGATGCAAGCGCTGAGTAAGTCTTCCTAGATTCAATTTACTCTTTCCTTCTGTCCATCGGTCTGCAGATGATAGGTTGTGCTTAGGTTGAGGGTCATTCCCAATGTTGTTTGTAGGCTTCTTCAAAATTTGCTTGTGAACATGGGGCCTCTATCACTCACAATACTCGATGGGATACCATGTAGTCTGACTATCTCTTTGACGTATAATTGGGCTAACGAGGGTGCAGTCCTTGTCTTCTTGACTGGTATAAAATGGGGGCTTTTTGTTAAATGATCTACCACAATTCAAATGGCCTCATTACCCTTTTGGTTTCTAGGAAATCCGTCTACAAAATCCATGGAAATATGTTCCCACTTCCACGTAGGGATCTCTAAAGGTAGTAATAACCCTCCAGGTTTCCCGTTGCTCCGCTTTTACTTTCTGGCACGTCAAGCATTTGGCCACAAATTCGGCTAAATCTTTCTTCATTCCTTCCCAGTGGAGATTCCACTTCATATCTTTGTACATTTTATCCCCACCGGGGTGTATGGTCGTCTTTGACCTATGACACTCCTCTAGAATTTCTTTCCTTAACCCTTCATCCTTAAGGATGTGAATTCGTCCATAAGTAAACTTCCATCATCGCCAATCGTATATCTAGCTGAATGGGGAAAAGTCTCCTTCTTTTCCACTTTCTCATTTATGCTTCTTAATTATGTGTCAAGTTTATGTGCACTTTGAATCCTCTCTTTTAGAGTAGGTCTAATAACCATAGCTCCAAGAAAACCATTAGAAATGGTTGGCGAAGGTTGCAAATTAAAATCAAAGAGGAACTCTAATTGTTTCCATTCTGAGATCGAATTCAAAGTCGCATGTTTCCTACTTAAAGCATCCGCCACAACATTCCTTTTTCCCGGGTGTACTGAATCATGAAATCAAATTAGGCAATATATTCCATCCACCGTTGTTGTCTCATATTTATGTCACATTAAAAAAATAAAAACTTTAGGGATTCATGGTTGGTAAAAAGTTCAAATTTCTACCCTAAAAGATAATGCCTCCACATCTTAAGAGCGAACACTACTATGGCTAACTCAAGGTCATGAATTGGGTATCTCTTCTCTGGATCCTTGAGTTGTGTAATAGCGTAAGCAACTACTCTTCCTTCTTGCATAAGGACTGCTCATAAACCAGTTACATATGCATCAGTGTAAACTGTAAACAATTTTGAACCGTCAAGTATAATTAGTATTGGCGTGCTAGTTAATACTTCCTTTATTTTCTTAAAGGCTATATCACATTTATTACTCCAAGAAAACACCAAATTCTTCTTTGTTAATTGGGTTAAAGGAGTAGCAATCTTTGCAAAATCTTCAATGAATTTACAATAATATATGGCCAATCCAAGGAAGCTTCTCACTTCCGTAGCGTTTCGAGGTATTCTCCATTCCTTGATTGCCTTGATCTTTGCGGGGTCTATCGCCATGCCTTTACTTGTCACAATATGTCCTAAAAATCATACTTCTTCCCTCTAAAAATGGTACTTCGAGAATTTTGCTTTCAATTGGTTCTAACTTAATATCCGTAACACTTGTCTTAAGTGATTTTCATGCTCTTCATGGTCTTTTGAAAATATAAGGATATCATCTACGAAGACTATGACAATTTTATTTAGATATCCCCTAAACACTCTACTCATGAGGTCAACGAAGAAGGCGGGTGCATTCGTTAGTCCGAAGAGCATACTTTCTCATTGGAACAATCCATCTGGCATCCTAAACGCAGTTTTGTCCATACTGTCCTCCGCAATTCTTAATTGGTGAAACCCGGTAGAAAAGACTAATTGGGGAAATACGGGCTCCTCCCAAGTGGTCAAAAAGGTCATCGATTCTAGGTAAGGGGTAACTATTCTTCTTGGTCAACTTATTAAGTTCCCTATAATCCACACAAAGTCTTAAAGATCTGTCTACTTTGGTAGCAAACACAATAGGTGCACCCCATTCTGAGGTACTTCGCCGAATGAAACCTTTTTGTACCTTCTTTCCTTAGGCGCCATATGCCTCAAGGGTAGTGCTATAGTTCTTGCGTCCTTCTCTAAGTCAATAAGAAAAGAGATTTCCTTATGGGGTGGAACTCTCGTGACTTCCACAAAAACATCCAAGAACTCATAAAATATAGGGACCGAAGATGGTTCTTCTGAACTAGGAGATAAGGACTATAACAAGGCTTTATCCTTGTTTCTAATATTGCAAGGAATATTTAGGCCATGTCCTCCTCAACTCCTAAGATGAACAATTCTCTTATCGCAATCTAGGATGACCCGATAAAATGATAGCCAATCCATACCTAGGATAAGGTTATACCCCATAAAATCCAACGCATATGCTTCGCAAAGGAACTCGACATTGTTGACCTCCAATACTAGGTATTTACACAATAGTTCAAGATACTTAGATCCTATGATAGGGTTGGCCACCTCTATCAGACTATCAGAGATGGACATGGGAAGGTTCAACAAATTAACTAATCGCTTAGAGATTAAAGAATAGGTCGTTCCTGAATCGAACAAGGCGTATACAGAATTTCCTAAAACAGAAGTTATACCTTCCAATGTGGGTTTCTCTTGGTCTTTTGGGGGTCGTCTTTGAATTGGTGATGCCTCTATTGCATAGTTCTGGCCACTCTTGAGGACTTTGGGTAATCCTTAGACATGTGTCCTTATCCATGGCGTTTGTAACACTTTCCTTTAAATTCCTTCTGCGCCAACGAGGTCCTACAATCCTTGGCCTCATGACCCTTGCTGTTACACCTCGTACAAGTCTTTGCTTCCTTTTTGAATTTTTTACCCTTCTTCTGGTTTTTCCACCTTTCCTTTTTCTTATTCTTCTTGCAAATTCCTTCTGCCTTCTCACCTTCTTTATCCTCCTTGGGACCTTTAGCCGTGCAGAGGATAACTGTCTCTACTAGGGTTTCAAAAGTTTCCCCAAATGTTACTTAGGCTAATAAAGTTTCCTTTAGCAGGGAGCTTAACCCGTTAGCAAACCTTAAGGCTTTGTTCATGGGGGTGTCTACCATACCTCTCCCAAACTTACATAATTCGATAAATTTGGCTACATACTCTTGCAATCTCAAGCTTCTTTGCTTGAGGTGGATGAATTTCTCCATCCATAGTCATTTCTACCTTTGGAAAAAACTTTGCTTCGAAACAGGTTTTGAATTCGGCCTAGGTAAATATCTGATCCTCGTTCTCTATAGATACTAAGTTCCATCATTCAAGGGCCTCATCTTTCAAGTGACAGGCCATAATTCTCCTCTTTACTTCATCATGTCAGCCAGTAGCTTCAAAAATTCTTTCACAGTCCATTATTCAAGATTGGGCATCAGTAAAACTTTCATTCCTAGTGAATGGTTTCCCTCCAAGATTCACAAAGCTTTTATAGAACCAAGAAAAGTCAAAGGCTACCTCAACGGTAGGAGCAACAGGAGCCGCTAGGGAAGGATTAGCAACAGGGACATGTTCAATAGTACAGGCATACTGTTGGAACCATTCTAAAAAGTAGCGGGGCCTTGGCTGGTTACTCTGCTCAGTAGGATTTTCAGCCATTTTACTATCTAAAAAGAAAAGGAAGAATCCTTTAGTGGATACTCCTAAGAGAGTATATAAGCTGCAAAGGGAAGAAAATGATAAAGCTGCATAGTATAAATGCGTATGCTTATTAGGGTTAACATATATATATATATATATATATATATATATATATATATATATTATAGTTTGAAAAACCTTTTTCAAATTACAAATGCGCCTCTCGTACGAATAATTCCCTTATAATCAGGCAACCTATACTCTAATACCAAATGTAACAACCCGACGAGAATGGGCCTAAATTTCGACCCAGAAAAGGCCCACCGAAACTTAGAACCATTCTAAATGGGTCGTTGGTTCCTGTAAGGATTACATTTGCACAGATAATATATACAAAGATACTTCGAATGGAAATCTCACATAATGGAAAGAGAAAATATAATACTGAAATAAGATGTGCCACTTCATATAAAATCACAAAATTCCAACACAGTAATCAAAGTTACATCTGTTCCATGGGTACATCAAATAATTCATTCTCACATGTTTCCAAAAGAAGTAAAGAAATAACTACTAACAATAGCATAATGACTTCGTCTTCGTCTTCAGCTCCCATCATAATATCATCTATGACTTTTGTAACACCCCATATTTTCTATGAATGTTAAAGTAACAAATTAAAAAATACTTAATTTTAAAAGTGGGAATTGAGGAAACCGGGTTACTCCATTGCGTTTGTCTCGGAATTCTGCTTGGGATAGAGCCCGAGTTTGCGTAAATCGGACAACGTATGAAGAAGTTATAAGCCGTAGAAGTTTACATACGCGCAAGGAAGTATAAATATATACACAAAATCATCTCCAGAACCAAAATAAGTCAAAGACGAGTGAGCGGGAAAGATCCCGCTCAAATGGTGTCGACCCCTCTTAAGGGGGGGGGGGGTCGACATAGGTGTCGACCCCCCTTAAGGGGGGTAGACTGTAACAACCCATATTTTCAATAACCTGTTATAACATAAATCGAGGCAGAATTTAGTTCTAAAATCTGAATCAAGGGAAACGGGCTATGCCATTGCGTTCGTCTCGGAAAAATACGCGAAATAGAGTCCGAGTTTTCGAAAATCGGAGTCCGTATGACCCAGTTAAGGCCCATTGAAGTTTTCAGAAATTTCCATGTTAAAAACAGATTTAAATTTTAAATTAAAAACAAGGATTAGGGCTAACTGGCGTCAGGCGGGAAAACTCCCGCCAGGACCCCCATGTCGACAGGCATGTCGATAGGGGTCTTAGGGTGTCGACTGCCCTGTCGACAGCCCTGTCGACACGGGGTGGTCGGGCAGTTTTGCCTGGCACACCATTTCGATTTGGGCTTGGTTGTGTGGCTTGGTTCTAGAGAATTCCTAAATTTGACGGACCTAAACTAACCTAGGGTTAATCCTAGGGCTAAAAACACTCTAATCTTCTATAAATAAGCCCCTAATCCTACCCTAAACCTCATTATTCATTCTAGCAACCAAACTATGTCAAATTGAATTCTCAAATGGCCTCCACCTAAAAACCCTAGCCTCCACCCTCTTCAAAAATCATTTCTATGAAGGTTTTGATGTTCATACAAGCATTTCTAAGTTGTATGAATGATCATTAGCTTGCATACATCATCAAGTTGCAAGCTTTAATTGCTAAAGCTAGAGTTTTTGGGATTTTTGTTAATTGGAGCTTTGTTTTGGGTTTTTATATGCTTGCATAAAAGGGCTTCTCAATCTTTATTAGTAGATTTGTGTCTTCATAATATTTGTAAGCCCTCTTACCTTCATTTTAGAAACTCTAAACTTAATATGTGATGAAAGTTGGGATTTATGCTATGTTATGCATGTTTAATAAGTTATGCATGCTTATGCGAGTTCACTATGCTATGTTATGCATGTTTAATAAGTTATGCATGCTTATGCGAGTTCACTATGCTATGTTATGCATGTTTAATAAGTTATGCATGCTTATGCGAGTTCACTATGCTATGTTACACATGTTTGATAAGTTATGCATGCTTATGCAAGTTCACTATGCCATGATTTGCAAGTTTAACAAGTTATGCATGTTTATGCAAGTTCACTAAGTCATGATTTGCAAGTTTAACAAGTTATGCATGTTTATGCAAGTTCACTATGCTAAGTTATGCAAGTCCAACATGTTATGCATGCTTATTATGATATGTAATATTTATCATGTATGTTGTGCCAAGTTCCCTCTTTCTATCCTTTATGCGTTATGACGAATATGTAAGCGATAGAATGACGTTGGGGGTTTTTTTGGGGTAAAACTTAAAATACTTGAAAATATGAGATTGGGAATTTACCTATTAAGTTAGGTCTACCCCTTGGGAATTTACCTATTTAGTTAGGTCTACCCAAGTATTTGTTAAACTTGTGATTATGTTTTGAAAATAAAGTGGACATGACACTTAGAAAACATAAGTGTGGCCAACTCGAGGTTGGGTTGAGTTTGTAGCGTAAACCTACCCGGAACCGACCGGCTTAACTAGTTGCTACAAACAATAGGACCCAATGTGAGAAGTTGGTCATGTGTACCTTGGACCCGAGGTTAGACCAAGTTGTGGTGTAAAGCTACCCGGACCCGCCCGGCCTAACTAGTAACCACAACAAGGTCTAATGTGAGAGGTTGGGTGCATTAAATTAATTAATGCCTCATGATTAGGGTTAAGTCATGGCCCACTAATACTTAACCAATTTTGGGGATACGAGGGATTAAATGGGGTTAAGTGGTGAACTGTTGGTTACACTTAACTAATTTAATCCATGATTAGTGAGGGGTTAAACCACACTTAACCCTCTTAGAAAACCCTAGCAACGTGGTCTGTTCCAGCAGTAATCCCAGTTGGGTATCATTCACAACCCTAGAGGCTAGGCTAGGGCGGGGCACGATTACTGGACTGATGTAAGCGACCAAAGCGACGGCTGAGTGGTACAGCGGTGCGGGTCCAGGCGGGCTACGGACGTGCACGTAGTCCGGTGTTGGACAAACTCGAGGCACGGGTACCAGTAGGTTTAGACTGTGCATTATTGCTTAGGTGTCTGGGGTTGACACCCGAGGGCTTGATACACCCGAAGGTGGACCCAGCACAGTCTGACTACAACCATATGTGGGCCGTATGGACACCAACACTTGACGTGTTAGGTTTATAGGGAGCCGATCGATTAGACTGTGGGCTGGACCTTGTATTAAGGTCACCTCATGCTATTGGGCCAAAGTTTGGGCTGAGGGATCAATACCTGTTATGTTAGTTTGCTAGTACACTGTGGTGCAAATCTTAATCTTCCTTATGTGATGACACCTTTATCTATTGCCAGTATGTTCATCTCAGTTTCCATCATGATGTTAACTTTATTAGTTTATAGACTGATCGTAGTAGGGCTTACCAGTCTTTTTGACTGACCTGTTTTCTTTCGCTTCTTTTCTTCCGTTCCCCCCCCCCCCCCCAGGTTCTCAGGGAGGGAACAGTGGTGCTTAGCTTGGATCGCTTGCTTGTTCACTGGATAGCTCATGTATGTCTGGACATTGAGCTCGCTATGGTTTATCACCTTTATTTTTGGGGATAGCACTATGTATTTCAGTATTTCTGTTTATGTTGTACTAGACATGTTTATTTTGGCAGATGACTTTATGATGTACTAGACTTGTTTTGAGATGGTTTGAGATATTCCGCTGTTTTATTCTCACTTACTCTGTTTTACATATATATTTATGTTCCTGTTCTGCCTTGATATATCATTATGCATGCTTACCCAGTTCTAACGCCCCCCAGAAGCCAGTGCCCCCGAAAGAGTGACCCTAGCGGAGGTGGGGTGTTACAAATTTGGTATCAGAGCATGTGGTTTACAAGAAAGAACAAAAAGTTTTTAAAGGACTTTTGAAAAACTATTTTCAAAACAAGTATAATGTATTTTCCAAAGAAAAGTCTAGTATTTTAAAAAGGCTATTCCCCAAAAAGCCATTAGCGTTATCCTTCGTTCCCTTGACCTAATCTTATCTTATCCTTCGTTTCAGTATGGCTGAGGATCTTGCCATCCCGGATGGAGTAAACGTACCACTCTGGTATAGGAGACTTCTAGAAGCTAGGGCGGCAGCCGGCCCCGCAAACCCTACTCCCACTCCTCCTCCTGTAGTTGAGAATCCTCCCCCTAATGTCCCTCCTCCGGTGGTCCCTGTTCCTCCTCCTCCAGTGGTTAATATTCCTCCTCCCGTTGCTAATGTTCCTCCCCCTCCTGTTGCTGAGGCTCCTCTTCCTCCTCATCCCCCTCAGCATCCTCAGGTTGAGTTCACGAAGGTTTGTAAAGACTTCAAGGCGATGGGAGGCAAGAATTTCCTAGGCACGGAATCTTTTGTTGAAGCTAGGAATTGGCTGAAAGACACTGAGGACTTGTTTGCTATCTTTGGGATTGATGACGAGAGGAAGATCTTATTGACAGTGTGGCTTTTGAAGGATGAAGCGGCCTATTGGTGGGAGGTCACCAATGGGACGAGGCCCGTTGAGACTTGGGCCGATTTGATGGCTAGATTTGTGGCCAAGTTTCTATCTTCTGCTGAGGCGAATTTACAGATGGAGAAGTTCATTGCATTAAAGCAAGGTGATATGTCTGTTAAGGAGTATGTGAACAAGTTTAATCAGCTGGCCCGTTTTGGTTTGGATATGGTGAACACTCCTGAGAAGAAGGCTCTTCGATTTGCTAGAGGGTTGAATGAGCCGCTGCAGGGCTTGGCGATGTCACATATTCCGCATGGGGCTACTTTTGAGAGTTTGGTCAATATGGCTCTACTTCAGGGAGATGGGAAGAAAGAGGTCAAGTCGAGTGATACTCAAGCAAAGAAGACTGATTCTCAAGGCAAAGGCAATCAAGGTGGTCAAAGCAGTCAGGGGAACCAGAGCAAGAACAAGAAGGGAAACAACAACAAAGGCAAGGGAAAGTGCAATTACTGTGGTGTTCCTGGACACTTTGCTAAGGATTGTAGGAAGAAGAAAAGGAAGCTTAGTGGTGGATGTTTTTCCTGTGGTGAGACTGGACACTTCAGCAAGGAATGCCCGAAGAAGAAAGGACAGGCTGGACCTTTAGGAGGGCAAGTTCATGCTCTCAATACCGCTCCAGTTCCCGATCGAGGTAGTGTTTCTGTTGAGAACCTTGTTTATGTTTCTGATCTTCCAGTTCGTACCTTGTTTGATTCTGGTGCATCACATAGCTTTATTTCATCTGATCTTGTTGATAGCTTGCACCTTAGTACTAGCTTAGTGGATGATCCCGTTTGTGTTTCGAATCCCATTGGGGGTTCTGCTCATCTATCTATGAGATGTGAGGATCTGAGGATCTCTATACTCAGTGTAGAGTTCTTGTGTAGTGCATATGTTCTTGGTTTCAGGGGATACGGATTGATATTGGGCATGGATTGGCTGTCCCGATATGGAGCCATTCTTGATTGTGAGCATAGGGTTGTGAGGCTTGTGACTCGCCTTGGCAACACCTTAGAGATTTCATGCAATCCGAAGAATCCCGTCATGTTGTGCTATCTTGAATCTCTCGACTCGTCAGAGGAAGCCCTTCAGTCTGTAAGGGTGGTCCGAGATTATCCAGATGTTTTTGAAGAAGTTAAGGGGTTGCCCCCTAAACGAGAGATTGATTTTCGCATTTATCTGGTGGATAATGCTAAGCCTGTTTCTTTGCCCGTTCGGCACATGGATCCGCGTGAGAGACGGGAGCTCAGCAAGCAAGTAAAGGAGTTACTTGAGAAGAACTTCATCAGACGAAGTATATCCGAATGGGGAGCGTCTGTGGTGTTTGCTACTAAGGCAGATGGTTCTCTTCGACTCTGTGTGGACTATAGAGAATTGAATAAGCTGACTAAGAAGAACAGACACCCGTTACCGAGGATCGATGATCTCTTTGACCAGCTTGTTGGTGCTTCTGTTTTCTCTCAGCTTGATCTTGCTACTGGATTTCATCAGCTCAGAGTGGCTGAAGATAGTATAGACAAGACTGCATTCAGAACTCCAGATGGATTCTTTGAATGGCTTGTTATGCCGTTCGGTTTGACGAATGCACCCGCGTATTTCGTGGACTTGATGAGTAGGGTGTTTCGGGAGTTCTTGAACAAGTTTGTCGTGGTCTTTGTGGATGATATTCTGGTCTTCTCCAAGGATGAAGAAGAGCACGCGAGGCATCTTGTAGAGGTGATGGATACGCTTAGAGCGCATCAGTTAAAGGCTAAGTTCTCCAAGTGTCACTTTTGGAGAAGGGAAGTTAGATTCCTTGGGCATATCGTATCCAAGCAAGGCTTAGCGGTGGATCCCGCTAAGGTGGTTGCAGTTCAGGATTGGAAGACTCCAAGGAATGCAACCGAGGTGAGAAGTTTTCTGGGTCTTGCGGGTTTTTACCGGAAGTTCATCAAGGACTTCGCGAAGATATCCGCTCCTCTTACTAAGTTGACGAAGAAGAACTTAGTTTTTGCTTGGGATATGGACTGTGAGCTTGCTTTTCAAAGACTCAAGAGAGCCCTTACCTCGGCACCAGTTCTAGCTTTACCCGATGGTGGTAAGATATTTACCGTGTACACTGATGCTTGTGGCACGGGATTGGGCGCCGTTCTGTTGCAAGAGGGCAGAGTTATATGTTTTGGTGGGAGGCAACTTAAGGTGCATGAGAAGAATTATCCCACTCATGATCTAGAGCTGGCAGCAATAGTATATGCACTCAAGGCTTGGCGTCATTATCTTCTGGGAGAGAGATTTGAGCTGTATACTGATCATAAGTCTTTGAAGTATCTCTTTTCGCAGAAGGATCTGAACTTGAGGCAGCAGAGATGGATGGAATTCTTGGCGTCCTATGATTTTGATATAGCCTATACCCCTGGCAAGGGGAATGTTGTAGCGGATGCGTTGAGTAGAAAAAGGTTGACACTAAGTCCTCTATTTGTTGAGATGAATAATTTAGAGTTCTTGGCAACCTTTGATTTTTCTTTGACAGTTGAGTCGATGACCGGTTCTTTAGCATCTCTTGAGCTCGGGCCTACCCTTCTGGATCAAGTTGGGGCTTCGCAGAAGGAAGACCCTCAGATAATTGAATTCATGGATAAGCTGATTCGAGGGGAGACATCTAATCACCTTGCTCGATATTCTATAGATGATAAGGGTTGGCTGAGGAGAGACGGAAGGCTTTGTGTTCCGATGGTAGAAGACTTGGTGAGGAAAGTTCTTGATGAAGCACATCGCTCCAAGTTGACTATACATCCAGGCGGTGATAAGATGTATAAAGACATGAAGCGCATTTTCTTCTGGCCTGGAATGAAGAAGGATGTGGCCGAGTTTGTCTCTAGATGTGTTGTTTGTCAGAGAGTAAAAGCCGAGTCGAAGAAGCCCGGTGGGCTATTACATCCTCTAGAGGTCCCGCTATGGAAGTGGGAGAGTATTTCTATGGACTTTATTGATGGGCTTCCAAGGTCAAGGAAAGGGAATACGAGCATATGGGTCATTGTAGATAGGCTTACGAAGCGTGCTCATTTCATTCCGGTGAAGAGCAAAAGGACCGCATCTGGACTAGCATCAGTATATCTTCGTGAGATTGTGAGACTTCATGGAGTCCCTTCCAGCATAGTCAGTGTCTGAGACCCCATCTTTACTAGTCAGTTCTGGAACAGTTTGCAGGAAGCTATGGGCACGAGGTTGAACCTGAGTACGACCTATCACCCACAAACAGACGGCCAAACGGAAAGGGTGAATATGGTACTTGAGGACTTGTTGAGGCTTTGCATTCTGGATTTTGGTGGTGCTTGGGGAGACCATCTTCCTCTTGTTGAGTTTGCATATAATAACAGTTATCAGGCAAGCATAGGGATGGCACCATTTGAAGCTTTATATGGGAGGCCGTGCAAGTCACCTACATGTTGGTGGGAGACTACAGATAAGCTTATACTTGGACCTGACATGATTAGGGATACATCCGAGAAGGTCGAGATGATTAGAAGACGGATGAAGGCGGCCCAAGACCGACAGAAATCCTATGCTGATAAGCGGAGATCCGATTTGGAGTTTGATGTTGGGGACATGGTTTTCGTAAAGGTTTCTCCTTTGCGGAATGTGGTCCGATTTGGAGCTGTTGGGAAGTTAGCACCGAGATTTGTTGGACCTTTCCCTATCATAGAGAGAATTGGGAAGATGGCTTATAAAGTGCAATTGCCCGAGAAGCTATCCGGAGTGCATAATGTCTTTCATGTCTCGCATCTCCGAAAGTGCCTACATGAGTCCGCCGAGGTGGTTGAACCTAGCATTCTTGAAGACATGGAAGTAGAGAAAGAGGCAACTTTAAGGAAAGCTCCGATTCGTATCTTGGGGACGGAGACCAAAAAGCTAAGGAATCGAGAGGTCAAGTTGGTGAAGGTCCAATGGGGTGAAGCCGAAGAAGACGCAACTTGGGAAACCGAGGAGAAGATGCGTGGGCTTTTCCATTCCTTTTTGAGGGTACACTCTCAATCTCTTCCCTTTGTTAGCATATCTTTCTCTTTGCTATCCATGTTTATCTAGTTATCGTGCAAATCTTGTCATGAGAACCTTAGGTAGAAACCCTTTGGATGAAACATGTGTTTGAAACATGTTATGTTTGATGGTTGCAAGCGGTTGCAAGTGTTTGCAAGTGGTTACTCGTGGATGCATGATACACATTAGGCACTAGATCGGCTCACACACTCCTCATATTGCATGTGCATGAGTGTTTATGCTTATTCTTGGATGAAATTTGTATGCCATCACATGGATGTTGCATATGGATGTATGATTGAGCACGCATGTAGATATTATACATTATGTTAGGGATTTGCATACATATGGATACATTTCACTGACATATTTTGCACTGATCTTTGCATTAGATAAGTACATATACACACACTTTTGCATATGTTCATACAACATTTAGAATCTTTTAAGGACAATGATTGCTCGTGGATGATGCTTTGAGTAGATGGATGATTGGATGGTAGGATGCGTTCTTCCTAACTTGAAGATTTCGGGGACGAAATCCTTTAAGGAGGGGAGAATGTAACAACCCGTATTTTCAATAACCTGTTATAACATAAATAGAGGCAGAATTTAGTTCTAAAATCTGAATCAAGGGAAACGGGCTGTGCCATTGCGTTCGTCTCGGAAAAATACGCGAAATAGAGTCCGAGTTTTCGAAAATCGGAGTCCGTATGACCCAGTTAAGGCCCATTGAAGTTTTCAGAAATTTCCATGTTAAAAACAGATTTAAATTTTAAATTAAAAACAAGGATTAGGGCTAACTGGCGTCAGGCGGGAAAACTCCCGCCAGGACCCCCATGTCGACAGGCATGTCGACAGGGGTCTTAGGGTGTCGACTGCCCTGTCGACACGGGGTGGTCGGGCAGTTTTGCCTGGCGCACCATTTCGATTTGGGCTTGGTTGTGTGGCTTGGTTCTAGAGAATTCCTAAATCTGACGGACCTAAACTAACCTAGGGTTAATCCTAGGGCTAAAAACACTCTAATCTTCTATAAATAAGCCCCTAATCCTACCCTAAAACCTCATTATTCATTCTAGCAACCAAACTATGTCAAATTGAATTCTCAAATGGCCTCCACCTAAAAACCCTAGCCTCCACCCTCTTCAAAAATCATTTCTATGAAGGTTTTGATGTTCATACAAGCATTTCTAAGTTGTATGAATGATCATTAGCTTGCATACATCATCAAGTTGCAAGCTTTAATTGCTAAAGCTAGAGTTTTTGGGATTTTTGTTAATTGGAGCTTTGTTTTGGGTTTTTATATGCTTGCATAAAAGGGCTTCTCAATCTTTATTAGTAGATTTGTGTCTTCATAATATTTGTAAGCCCTCTTACCTTCATTTTAGAAACTCTAAAGTTAATATGTGATGAAAGTTGGGATTTATGCTATGTTATGCATGTTTAATAAGTTATGCATGCTTATGCGAGTTCACTATGCTATGTTATGCATGTTTAATAAGTTATGCATGCTTATGCGAGTTCACTATGCTATGTTATGCATGTTTAATAAGTTATGCATGCTTATGCGAGTTCACTATGCTATGTTACACATGTTTGATAAGTTATGCATGCTTATGCAAGTTCACTATGCCATGATTTGCAAGTTTAACAAGTTATGCATGTTTATGCAAGTTCACTAAGTCATGATTTGCAAGTTTAACAAGTTATGCATGTTTATGCAAGTTCACTATGCTAAGTTATGCAAGTCCAACATGTTATGCATGCTTATTATGATATGTAAGATTTATCATGTATGTTGTGCCAAGTTCCCTCTTTCTATCCTTTATGCGTTATGACGAATATGTAAGAGATAGAATGACGTTGGGGGGTTTTTTGGGGTAAAACTTAAAATACATGAAAATATGAGATTGGGAATTTACCTATTAAGTTAGGTCTACCCCTTGGGAATTTACCTATTTAGTTAGGTCTACCCAAGTATTTGTTAAACTTGTGATTATGTTTTGAAAATAAAGTGGACATGACACTTAGAAAACATAAGTGTGGCCAACTCGAGGTTGGGTTGAGTTTGTAGCGTAAACCTACCCGGAACCGACCGGCTTAACTAGTTGCTACAAACAATAGGACCCAATGTGAGAAGTTGGTCATGTGTACCTTGGACCCGAGGTTAGACCAAGTTGTGGTGTAAAGCTACCCGGACCCGCCCGGCCTAACTAGTAACCACAACAAGGTCTAATGTGAGAGGTTGGGTGCATTAAATTAATTAATGCCTCATGATTAGGGTTAAGTCATGGCCCACTAATACTTAACCAATTTTGGGGATACGAGGGATTAAATGGGGTTAAGTGGTGAACTGTTGGTTACACTTAACTAATTTAATCCATGATTAGTGAGGGGTTAAACCACACTTAACCCTCTTAGAAAACCCTAGCAACGTGGTCTGTTCCAGCAGTAATCCCAGTTGGGTATCATTCACAACCCTAGAGGCTAGGCTAGGGCGGGGCACGATTACTGGACTGATGTAAGCGACCAAAGCGACGGCTGAGTGGTACAGCGGTGCGGGTCCAGGCGGGCTACGGACGTGCACGTAGTCCGGTGTTGGACAAACTCGAGGCACGGGTACCAGTAGGTTCAGACTGTGCATTATTGCTTAGGTGTCTGGGGTTGACACCCGAGGGCTTGATACACCCGAAGGTGGACCCAGCACAGTCTGACTACAACCATATGTGGGCCGTATGGACACCAACACTTGACGTGTTAGGTTTATAGGGAGCCGATCGACTAGACCGTGGGCTGGACCTTGTATTAAGGTCACCTCATGCTATTGGGCCAAAGTTTGGGCTGAGGGATCAATACCTGTTATGTTAGTTTGCTAGTACACTGTGGTGCAAATCTTAATCTTCCTTATATGATGACACCTTTATCTATTGCCAGTATGTTCATCTCAGTTTCCATCCTGATGTTAACTTTATTAGTTTATAGACTGATCGTAGTAGGGCTTACCAGTCTTTTTGACTGACCTGTTTTCTTTCGCTTCTTTTCTTCCGTTCCCCCCCCCCAGGTTCTCAGGGAGGGAACAGTGGTGCTTAGCTTGGATCGCTTGCTTGTTCGCTGGATAGCTCATGTATGTCTGGACATTGATCTCGCTATGGTTTATCACCTTTATTTTTGGGGATAGCACTATGTATTTCAGTATTTCTGTTTATGTTGTACTAGACATGTTTATTTTGGCAGATGACTTTATGATGTACTAGACTTGTTTTGAGATGGTTTGAGATATTCTGCTGTTTTATTCTCACTTACTCTGTTTTACATATATATTTATGTTCCTGTTCTGCCTTGATATATCATTATGCATGCTTACCCAGTTCTAACGCCCCCCAGAAGCTAGTGCCCCCGAAAGAGTGACCCTAGCGGAGGTGGGGTGTTACATAGACCCCTTCCGAGATCCAGTTCCTGTGACGATTTCTGTAGTTCTGAGCTGATGTGGCCTTCTTTGATTGGCCCGGTGACGAATTCTGATGTATTATGGCTTATGTGTCCTACTGTGATTGGCTGAGTGACACATCTCTTTGATTTGGATGGCTCTGATTACTCCAAGACTTATCTAAAGGCTAGAATTAACCCTAGACTTCTATATAATTAACTCAAACCCTAAACCTAAAACACATAAACACATTCTATGAAGCCGTCATGCTGTCTCCCTCTGAACTAGCGTGGCCTCCATCTTCTTAAAACTAGAATATCTTCTTCAACTAGAAATCAATTAGAAGAACATCAATAGTCTACATCAAAGGAATAGCTTAACAAATTCAGAAATCAGATTCCAGAATACAAGAACTGTTCTTTTTCTGTAAGTTCAGTTATATTTCAGATTTAAATATATAAAAGTCATGACTTGAAATAAATCGATCTAGAACTGTGCCTAATTGTGATTCTGATTCATGTTTATCCTTATGACAAATCTGAAATTAACTATGCCTATGAGACTATTGTGATTTGTACAATTGAACCTATCATATTGTATATTAATTTGGTGATGCTTTTATGTTATGTTATGTACATGTTCATAAACTAAGTCATGTTCATATATGATTATATGCTTACATCCAAGTTAATACATATGTTTAAGATCTATGAAAATTCCTGTTCATATGCCTAAGATCTATGATAATTGGATCTAACTCAAGTACAAATTCACATTGATATGCTTGATTAAGTTTGTATTGTTCATGAAAAATTTGTATTACACATGCTTAGTTAGATTCATGTTATTTTGTGTTGTTGGAATGCTACATGTTCCTTTCTTTTCCCTTTTGTTTATGAGTTAGGCTAATTTGCGAGCCTAGCGTTCTATGTAAATAATGCAAACGAATAACGGGGGGAAACGTTGGGGTAAAACATTAAATTTACATGCTAATGGCATAGATTGGCTCATATTCATGTAAATGATTAATAGCATGAAATGGTATAATTTGTATATCATTAATTATGAACATAATTTAAATAGTAAATGTGACATGACAACACTTATGGATAATTTACATATAAACTTGACATAAATGACGATGTAAATTAAATAAATGATGAACATGCCTAACCCGAGGTTAGATTGAGTTGTGGTGTAAAACTGTCCGGAATCGCCCGACACATCTAGTAACCGCAACAACACCTATCTAATGTGAGAGGTTAGTGCATCATGCCCAAGAAAAACCCGAGGTTAGAATGAGTTGGGGTGTAAAACTGCCCGGCATATCCAGTAACCGCAACAACACAGATCTAATGTGAGAGGTTGGTGCATTAATAAATCAATTACTGCTAATGAACATGACATGTTAAGAATGGTAGGTTTAAGTTAACTAAGGCAACACTTAACCGATATAACATGATGTATGGTAGGGTTAAGTAACACAAGAAGGCAACACTTAACCAATATATAACATCATGTATGGTAGGGTTAAGTAACACAAGAAGGCAACACTCAAACTAATATATAACATGATGTATGTCAGGATTAAGTAACACAAGAAGGCAACACTTAACCAATATATAACATGATGTGAGGTACGGTTAAGTAACACAAGAAGGCAACACTTAACCAATATATATAACATGATGTATGATAGGGTTAGTAACACAAGAGGGCAACACTTAACCAATATAACATGATGAACGAGTGGGGTTAAGTTAATAGAAAACACTTAACCAATACAACATGATGTGTGGGTGGGTTAAGTTAACGTGAATGGACAACACTTAACCAATATTACATGAACGAAGCGGATAGCGTTAAGACAAGCTTAACCAATAATGCGTATTGACTTGATCAGTGGGATTTTTAAGTACATCTCATGTCGATGGGTAATATTAGTATATATATGCCCACAAACTTAACCGTTAAATAAACATGCTTGAATCGGTGGGAGGGTTAAGTACATCTCGTGTAGGAGGGTAATATTTTCATATATATGCCCACAAACTTAACCAGTAGGAAACCCTAGTAACGGGGACCCATTTCAGCAGTAACCCACATAGATGTATCATGGTAACCTGAACTAGGCAGGGTGGGGCATGATTACTGGGCTGATTATAAGCGGTCAAAATAGCGGCAGGGGGTACATCAGTGTAGGTTCCGACGGTTTACGGGCGTGCACGTACTTCAGAGTGGGAAAAGGCAGGCACTGGGTACCAGTAGTTACACACTGTGCATCTTGAATTGTGTCGGGTTGCTATCATAAGGATTGATACACCTTATGGTGGGACCAACACAGGGTATCTACACGCAAGAGAGGGCCGATTGACAAGACACATGGAACATTAATACAAGTAGGGTGCCAATCGATAGGGTAGTAAGGGTACATCTAACATCTTCGTGGCAATTAGGCTGGTCGAGGTAAGATCCTCCTACTAGATGTACACCTGAATACTACCACAACTGCGGGGATTGGGATCACGTTGTAATATTATCATTTTATACAGATTAGTAGTTGGGACACTAGTTAGGCGGTGTAGAGATATAGAAATCAGAATAACAGGGTAGTAGCGAAGCAGAGAAAGAGTAGAAGCGCATTCAATTTACCTTGCCTTGTCTTGTCTTAAGTTATCTTGTTTTATGGCATTGTCCTATTTTCAGTTTATTCATGTTATGATCCTTTATCTCGTTTACATGCTGAAAATTACTGGACTTACCAGACTTATGTCTGACCTATTTTCTTTCATCTTCTTTTCTTCCATTCCCCTTCATGTAGTCAGGGAGGGAATAACTCAGCTTAGTTTAGACCATTTCTCTTTCCAAGCTTGGAGATTCTATGATGTGTGTCTTGGAACCTCTTATCTTTGGCTATGGCTGTGATTGCACTTTAATTTGGGAACTTATGCTACTTTGCTATGTTTATGCTTCTTATATACCTGGAAGTTTTTGAATCAAGACAGAAGTTTTATGTAATACTTTTAAGTATGATTGAGTCAGTTGTTGTAAAAGCTTGAGTGAACTACGTTGCTTATAAAATGACTTTATTTTCCGCTGCTTTATTTGTCTGTCTTGTAATTTATTTGCACCTCTTACCTATAACGCTTCACTGAAGTCAATGCATTCCTTTTGTGAGTGACATTAATGAACGTGGGGTGTTTCACTTGGTATCAGAGCTGAAGGTTACTAGATCAGATAAAAGATTTGAAAAATTATTTTCAAAACGGTTTTAAAAGAAGCATTTTCTAAAGAAAAGTTTTGTTTTAAAGGCATATTCCCCAAATCCATATGCATTATATTTTGATCCTCTGTTTGAATCCTTGTTTTCCTTCTTTACTGAGTTCCCGGGGCTCCTGGCTTTCTGGGAGGTAACCTCATCGCGGCATGGTTCCGTAGGCTTGATGAGACTACGACACCTTTCAAAGGGCGAAGAAATGCCAAACTTCCATATATAGCCGCAGTAGTTTCACCTGCGGCTTGTTTTCTTTCAAGCTTTATAGGGGTTTCCATGCGATGGAGGCAGCTTTCAAGAGACTTGTCAATAAGTTACACAAAGATGGCAAAGATGAGAATAAGGGAGTTTGGCTAAGGAACACAACCTAAGGATGAGAAACTCATGGATATGGACTTGGCTCGCGAAGGAGGAAAGAATAGAAAATTCTAAGACAAGAGGAAGTGTCGTTATTATGGTATAACGGGTCATATAATTAAGGACAAGGGCAAGAACAAAGGACAGGATTTTCAGGAGGGCAAGTGCATGCTTTCACCGCCAGCGTAACTGAGAGAGAGGTAGTAGAGTTTCTGTCGAAAAAGTCTAGTTTTTCTTTTTGATCATCCTGTGAGTACTCTTTTTTTATTTTAGTGCTTCACGTTCGTTTATATCTGTTTCCATAGTTGAGTCTTTACACCTTAGTGCTTGTATAGTAGAAGATCCCATTATTGTCTCAAATCCAATTGGTGGTTCGACTCATCTATCTTTGGTTTGTAAGGATTCGAGAATAACTATATTAAGTATTGAGTCTATGCTTATGTTTTTGGTTTCATGGGCTATGGGTTGATTCTAGGCATGGATTGGTTAGCTAGTAATTGTGAAAGGAGGGTAGTTAGACTTTCGACTTGCCTCGGGAATACCCTCGGGATTTCGTGCGATCCTAAGGGATCGGTTTGTCTTAGCTACTTAGAATCACTTGATGCATCTATCGACGATTTGCGATCCGTTGGAGTAGTCCACGAGTACGCAGATGTTTTTGATTAGGTTAGGGGTTTGTCCCCTAAAACGCAAGATAGACTTCCGCATATATCTAGTTGACAATGCAAAGCCAGTTACATTACCTGTACGACACATGAATCCAAGGGAAAGGAAGGGCTTAGTAAACAAGTAAAAGACTTACTTGAAAAAGGGTTCATAAGGCGAAGTATTTCTGAATGGGGTGCTCCAGTCATTTTCGTTACAAAGGCGGATGGTTCACTTCGCTTATGCATAGATGATATTTTGGAATGAGGAAGAACATGCTTTGCATCTAAGGGAAGTCTTGGATACCCTCCAAGCGTATCAACTTAAGGCAAAGTTCTCCAAAAATGCCATTTTTGGAGAGAAGAAGTAGGGTTTCTTGGACATGTGGTGTCCAAAGAAGCGATAGCAGTAGAACCCGCAAAAGCAGTTGCGGTGCAAGACTGGAAGGTCTCAAGGAATGCAACAGAAGTAAGAAGCTTTCTTGGACTAGCGGGCTAATATAGGAAGTTCATTAAGGACTTTGCGAAGGTATTAGCCCCACTTACAAGATTGACGAAGAAGAATCTAACCTTTTCTCGGGATATTGGTTGTGATATCGCTTTCCAACAATCGAAGAGGGCTCTTACAACGGCCCCAGTTTTGACTTTTACCTACGGTAGTAAAAGGCTTACGGTATACACGGATGTATGCGGCATGGGACTAGGCGCCATTTTGATGTAAGGGTAAAGTCGTAGCGTATGCCTTAACAAGAAAAAGGTTGACTTCAAGTCCTCTTTATGTGAAAAGGAAAAGTTCAGAATACATATCAAACCTCGATTTTAAAACCTTCGGTTTAGTTAGTAGTCGGCATCGCTAGGAGTATAACCTATTCTTTTGAATTAATTAGGGACTTCACAAAGAAAAGACTCTCAGATAGCTGACGCAATGGATAAATTAAGTAAAGAAGATACCTCTAGTCACCTTAATAAATAAGCTTGCAAGAAGCCATGAGTACGCAGTTATGTTTGAGCACCGCTTATCATCCTCGGACAGAAAGGGTGAATAGGATTTTGGAAGACCTTTTGAGGAAATGTTAGCATGACACGGCAAAAGTTGTAGTGCCAAGTATACTAGAAGAAGAAAAGGTGGAACGAGAGGCGACAGTGAAATGAGTTCCAACGCATATTTTGGAAACAGAAATTAAGAAGCTACGCAATCGTGAAGTTAAGACAGTCAGAGCAATATGGAGTGAAGCTCAAGAAGATGCGACTTAGAAGACTAGATATGCGCATCATACCATTTTTGAGGGTATATCCTTGATCTCTCTTTTTCTGTAAAGTTTATTTGCTAGTCTTTATCTTTTAAGTATATCCTCTCGGTCCAATCCTCGATCCTTAGGTAGAAACCAATGGATGTAAGCATGTATTTGAAACATGTTATGATTGATGGTTGCAAGTGGTTGCTAGTGGTTGCTCGTGGATGCATATACACGCACACTAGGTACTAGATCGGCTCAGTCACTTTCATATTGCATATGCATATATGTGTATATATATGGATTGAAACTTGATGTGTTATCATATGGATGTTGCATTTGTATGAATGATTGAACACTCATGTAGAAGTTATAAAGTACGATTAGGAGTAATTGCATACATGATGGACTCATAGCACTGACATAATTTGCATTAAGGAGGTCAACTGAATTAGTAGACCCCCTGATTTTGCATTAGATAAGGGCATGTACACACACTATGCATATGATCATGAAAGCATTAGAAATATTTTTAAAGATAATGGATGCCTATGATTGATGGTTGAGTAGATGGATGTTGAATGTTAGGATACATTCTTCTTAACTTAGAGATTTCGGGGATGAAATCCTTAAAAGGAGGGGAGAATGTAACACCCCATATTTTCTGTGAATGTTAAAGTAATGAATTAAAGAATACTTAATTTTAAAAGTGGGAATTAAGGGAAATGGGTTACGCCATTGCGTTCGTCTCGGAATTGTTCTTGGGATAGAGTCCGAATTTGCGTAAATCGGATAACGTATGAAGAAGTTATAAGCCGTAGAAGTTTATATACGCGCAAGGAAGTATATATATGTATACACAAAATCATCTCCAGAACCAAAAAAAGTCAAAGACGAGTGAGCAGGAAAGATCCCACTCAAATGGTGTCGACCCCTCTTAAAGGGGGTCGACATAGGTGTCGACCCCCTTTAAGGGGGGGGGGGGGTAGACCCCTTCCGAGATCCAAATCCTGTGACGATTTCTGTAGTTCTAAGTTGATGTGGCCTTTTTTTATTGGCCCGGTGACGAATTCTGATGTAGTAGGGTTATGTGTCATACTGTGATTGGCTGAGTGACACATCTCTTTGCTTTGGATGGCTCTGAATACTCCTAGACCGATCTAAAGGCTAGAATTAATCCTAGACTTCTATATAATCAACTCAATCCCTAAACCTAAAACACATAAACACATTCTATGAAGCCGTCATGCTGTCTCTCTCTGAACTAGCGTAGCCTCCATCTTCTTAAAACTAGAATATCTTCTTCAACTAGAAATCAATTAGAAGATCATCAATAGTCTACATCAAAGGAATAGCTTAACAAATTCAGAAATCAGATTCCAGAATACAAGAACTGTTCTTTTTCTGTAAGTTCAGTTATATTTCAGATTTAAATATATAAAAGTCATGACTTGAAATAAACCGAATCTAGAACTGTGCCTAATTGTGATTCTGATTCATGTTTATCCTTATGACAAATCTGAAATTAACTATGCCTATGAGACTATTGTGATTTGTACAATTGAACCTATCATATTGTATATTAATTTGGTGATGCTTTTATGTTATGTTATGTACATGTTCATAAACTAAGTCATGTTCATATATGATTATATGCTTAGATCCAAGTTAATACATATGTTTAAGATCTATGTAAATTCCTGTTCATATGCCTAAGATCTATGATAATTGGATCTAACTCAAGTACAAATTCACATTGATATGCTTGATTAAGTTTGTATTGTTCATGAAAAATTTGTATTACACATGCTTAGTTAGATTCATGTTATTTTGTGTTGTTGGAATGCTACATGTTCCTTTTTTTTTCCTTTTGTTTATGAGTTAGGCTAATTTGCGAGCTAACGTTCTATGTAAATAATGAGAACGAATAACGGGGGGGAAACGTTGGGGTAAAACAATAAATTTACATGCTAATAGAATATATTGGCTCATAATCATGTAAATGATTAATAGCATGAAATGGTATAATTTGTATACCATTAATTATGAACATAATTTAAATAGTAAATGTGACATGACAACACTAGTGGATAATTTACATATAAACTTGACATAAATGACGAATATGTAAATTAAATAAAGGATGAACATGCCTAACCCGAGGTTAGATTGAGTTGTGGTGTAAAACTGCTCGGAACCGCCCGGCACATTTAGTAATCGCAACAGCACCTATCTAATGTGAGAGGTTAGTGCATCAAGCCCAAGAAAAAACCGAGGTTAGATTGAATTGTGGTGTAAAACTGCCTTGGCACATCCAGTAACCGCAACAACACAGATCTAATGTGAGAGGTTGGTGCATTAATAAATCAATTAATGCTAATGAACATGACATGTTAAGAATGGTAGGGTTAAGTTAACTAAGGAAACACTTAACCGATATAACATGATGTATGGTAGGGTTAAGTAACACAAGAATGCAACACTTAACCAATATATAACATGATGTATGGTAGGGTTAAGTAACACAAGAAGGCAACACTTAACCAATATATAACATGATGTATGGTAGGGTTAAGTAACACAAGAAGGCAACACCTAACCAATATATAACATGATGTATGGCAGGGTTAAGTAACACAAGAAGGCAACACTTAACCAATATATAACATGATGTGAGGTAGGGTTAAGTAACTCAAGAAGGCAACACTTAACCAATATATATAACATGATGTATGATAGGGTTAAGTAACACAAAAGGGCAACACTTAACCAATATAACATGATGTACGAGTGGGGTTAAGTTAATAGAAAACACTTAACCAATACAACATGATATGCGGGTGGGTTAAGTTAACGTGAATGGACAACACTTAACCAATATTACATGAACGAAGCAGATAGGGTTAAGGCAAGCTTAACCAATAACATGTATTGACTGGATCAGTGGGAGGGTTAAGTACATCTCGTGTAGGTGGGTAATATTAGTATATATAGGCCCACAAACTTAACCGTTAAATAAACATGCTTGAATCGGTAGGAGTGTTAAGTACATCTCGTGTAGGTGGGTAATATTTGTATATATAGGCCCACAAACTTAACCAGTAGGAAACCCTAGTAACGGGGACCCATTTCAACAGTATCCCATATAGATGTATCATGGTACCCTGAACTAGGCAGGGTGGGGCACGATTACTGGGCTGATTATAAGCAGTCAAAATAGCTGCAGGGGTTACATCAGTGTAGGTTCCGATGATTTACGGGCGTGCACGTACTCCGGAGTGGGAAAAACCAGGCACTGGGTACCAGTAGTTACACACTGTGCATTTTAAATCATGTCGGGTTGCTAGCATAAGGATTGATACACCTTATGGTGGGACCATCACAGGGTATCTACACGCAAGAGAGGGCCGATTGACACAGACACATGGAACATTAATACAAGTAGGGTGTCGATCGATAGGGTAGTAAGGGTACATCTATCATCTTCATGGCAATTAGGCTGATTGAGGTAAGATCCTTCTACTAGATGTACACCTGAAGGTACAACAATTGCGGGGATTGGGATCACGTTGTAATATTATTATTTTATACAGATTACTAGTTGGGACACTAGTTAGGCGGTGCAGAGATATAGAAATCTGAATATCAGCGTAGTAGCGAAGCAGAGAAAGAGTAGAAGCGCATTCAGTTTACCTTGCCTTGTCTTGTCTTAAGTTATCTTGTTTTTTGGCATTGTCCTATTTTCAGTTTATTCATGTCCATCCTTTATCTTGTTTACATGCTGAAAAATCACTGGACTTACCAGACTTATGTCTGACCTGTTTTCTTCCGTCTTCTTTTCTTCCGTTTCCCCCCAGGTAGTCAGGGAGGGAATAGCTCAGCTTAGTTTGGACCGTTTCTCTTTCCAAGCTCGGAGATTCTGTGATGTATGGCTTGGAACCTCTTATCTTTGGCTATGGATGTGATTGCACTTTAATTTAGGGACTTATGCTACTTTGCTATATTTTATTCTTCTTATATACTTGGAAGTTTTTGAATCAAGACAGAAGTTTTATGTAATACTTTTAAGTATGATTGAGTCAATTGTTGTAAAAGCTTGACAGAACTACGTTGCTTATAAAATGACTTTATTTTCCACTGCTTTATTTGTCTATCTTGTAATATATTTGCACCTCTTACCTATAACGCTTAACTGAAGTTAATGCATTCCTTTTGTGAGTGACAATAATGAATGTGGGGTGTTTCAGCTTTTACCCTATCTACTTTCCTGTTGGATATGTTAAGGAGAGGGTCATAACATAAAGTTCTGTGTGACTGAAATATGTTGTTAACTTAAAGTCCATACCCTATATTTTTAGCATGTTGCATATGTTAAGGTATGTCTGCGCAACACACAAGGAATAAATCTTAGGAGGGATCCTACTCCTAACTACTTAAGACCCAAATTAGACAGGAAGAGAGTCGGCCACTTAAGACCTTCTTAAGGTGTAGTAAACCAGTCTATTTTCACACACAATAGACTAATATATATAGTTATATACATATACACTAGACCTCTCACATTAAACCGTATACCTGTAGATGCTGGATATGCCGAGCGGTTCCAAGCAGGCTTCTACTATAAGTTGGTTTAACCTCGTGTCATAGTGTACTAAGTTTGAATGGCCCATGGCACCCAGACCTCTCACATTAGTTGGGTCTAATTGTGGTTGCTGGATTTACCGGTCAGTTCCGGGCAGACTTATACCACAAATGGCAACTAACCTCGTGTTTGTGTATCACTATTAATATATGTAAAGCCATTCTATACACACACAAGCAATCAAAAAAAATATATTTTATGGGGACATTTTAAGTTCGAATCTTATCCTAATCGCATTTATTACGCTAATATACGTTAATTACGTTTATTACTCTTATATAAGTATAATAATTATAACATCTAAATAACATTAGTGTTCGTATGAATGAGAGAACGTTCTAATGAGATAGCAATTGTCAGTTTGTCCTAAATTAAGGTTTACAAGTTAATTTCCATATTATTGACCACTACAATTCATGCATGATGGCATAAGAGTATAATAACATATAGTAGTAAATGAAAAAATACAACATACATATAAACTTGAACTTGCACCTTAGGCTTATCGGGAGGGTTCCAATAATGGATCAAAAAAAGATTATGATATACATGTATAATATATACGTGTATGTTTATAAGTTCCACTTTATCAAATTCACCCCTTTTTGCTGGTTTGCACATACAAACGTTTATATTTGATATATTTCAAGTATGAATACATTTGGATTCAAAATAGAATCTGAACCTAATCAAATCATGTAATAACCAAATTTAAACCCTTTTAGGTTACAATGAAATGTTTACATAAGGGTGAATTACACAATGTAAAAACAACAACACCCCTTTTCATTACCAATCCAATACTAAAATCCAAATCCATAAACCCAAATAACAATAAATTGACAATTCATATGGAAATACAAAATAGAGGATTTCGGGATTTTTGTATTGATGTTATCGACTTACAAATCCTCTTAGGCATAGCTATCAATATGTTTTTCTTAAAAAAATAGAATATGCCTAAGAACACTATATTCCACTCATAGATAGAAGGAAGAACAAAGAAGATTTCTTGTTATAGATTAATATCTACGCCTAATCTTTGTGACAAATGTGCTTCAATCCTCTTAATATATATGTAAGAAATGTCTTTTAGAATCTTATATATTATATATTCCAGAATTCATACTAATACCTATATGAATTTAGCTAATAGAGAAGGTACGAATAAAGGTTAGAGGAATAAAAGAAATTCTTAACCTTTTTTTTGGAATTTAGTAATGGCAGAAGGATAATATGGAGATAGGTAGAATAGAGTGACTATGGTTTGGTTGTGTGATATGAGGGCCTATATATAGTTGCTCGTGTGAGCGTAGGGTATTAGATTATTCAGATTTAATCTTGGACATTTATAAATAATATTCCTTTAGAAAACCCTAAACAAACTTAGATTCATAGAGCTCCTCAGCCGCCAGGCTGTCGACCTGGGCGGTCGACCTCCTAGTTGCTGAAACGCCCATTGAACGTATGTTGCGTTGAGGTGTTTAATTAATTAATACGTTGCTTTATTTTCTTAATCTCTTTCCTTACTTATAATATTCTCTGCCCCCATTGTGACACACCACGTTCATTAATGTCACTCATTAAGAGAATGCATTAAGTTTCATGAAGTGTTAAAGGTAAGCAGAAGCAGAAACATTACAAGACAGATATAAAATAACAGCGGAAATAAAAACTTTATTAATCATAAAGCATCGTGGTTCAAAACATCATATGTATGAATTACATAAAAGCCAATACATCATAAAAACACTGTCTTGTACTTAAAACATCATAGTACAAAATAAAAGAAGCAAAATCCCCAAATAAAACATAGATATAATAGCAAAGATAGGAGTTTGAGCAATACATCTAAGAAGCTACAGCAAAGTGATAGAAGAATCCTGGTCATACTTGAGTATTCCCACCCTGAGAACCTAGGGGGAAACGGAAGAAAGAAGAGGAAACAAAAAGGGTCAGACTTAAAGTTTGGCGAGTCTAGTTACTTTTAGCAAATAAATAAGCAAAAGTATCATGACAGGCATATAAAGTGCATAAGAGAGATAGCATCATAAAAGGCAGGTATGACAAGGTAAACATGATAGATTGTATACGCTTCTCTAAAGATTACTCAGATTCTCTGCACCGATACTAGTATAACCAGAATGAGATGATCCCAACAACTATAAGACGGTAGACTTAGGCGTACTTCTGGTGAGATGTTTTAACCACATACAATCCATAGGAAGTCCAATCCTAATAGGTTCCTAAACTTTACCAGAGTCTAGATGTACCCTAACTACTACCCTAATCGATCGGCTCCCTACTCCGTAGATAATCTGTGTCGGCCCCACGGTAGGAGGTATCACTTCCTAAAGTGGCAACCCTTTGTTGATGTGCACAACCATATCTACTTGTGTCACAGTCATCTTTTCCCCCTCTGTCCGGACATGCACGCACATGTCCCAATCGGTTTGCGCCGCCCACACCGTCCTCTACGTTTGGATCTCTTAAAATCAGACCTAAGCGTGTCCCAACTCCGACCTAGGGCGGAGTACTCGTCTGATACTGTTCTATGGGTTACTGACTGAAACGGGTCCCCCACAAAAGATGATATAAGCTCTCCCCCTTGTCTTGTATCCCCACTAGGATTTCCACAAGTAATGCTTACCTAACGATGTCTTTAATTACCTAACCCCATTATTTCCATAGGTTATGCCTACCTAATGGTGTTTTAATTACATAACCCCAATAGGTTAAGTTTGTGGGCATATATATAAATATTACCCACCCTACCCAAATATATGTAACCTTCCCACTGTTTCAACCAAGTTCACTTAACCCATATTCAGATTCATGTTAATACAGTCCCTACGGATACAACTAGGTTAAGTATTCCAATTCATTACCATGTCCATTTATGATTACAATGTGCTAGAACCCTCACATTAAGCCTACCACTTATTGATGCTAGATATGCTGGTCGGTTCCGGGAAGACTTAACCTCGTGTCTTAACACGTCTCGTATTTGTGCACCTAGACCCTCACATTAGATTCACCACTTGTGGTCGCTGGATATGCTGGGCGGTTTCGGGCAGACTTCCACCATAAGTGCAATCTAACCTCGTGTCTAGGCGCAATTACAGTTTCTAATTACTGTAATCCTCGGCATTTCATTATTAGCCAATTTTTCCTATGTCGTTATAGGTTTTCATGCCCCTTTTTCCCCAATTATGTTCATAATAAATTATATGCCCTAAATTCATATTCATAAACAATAATCAAGATTTGCCAGATTCCCCATTTACAAGTTATGCCCAATTTCAACGTTTTTCCCTCGTTCCCCATTTAACGCGTTCGCATATTTCAGCAGAATGCCTAGGATCAAAAGTAGCCTGGCTGTATAAACTATAAGGGAAAGGGTGAAGTGAAGATGATAGAAATGATTATACTAACAACGTTGACATAAACACATAGTGGCATAATATAAAATGGATATATAGGAACAGATCTGATGAACATGAAATAATAGAATTGATTCTAACATAATAGGGATGTCATAATAGGCATGATAAGAACTAAACAATAATTTAGATGTCCAATTAATAACAGATCCAATTTAACCACAAATACGATAGGTACAAGATGATCTAAATAGTGAATTAGATCTAAAATCAAAGGTAGATCTGACATGATAAAGGTTAAGGTCCAAATCACAGTTGTGTCAGAATATCATAGGTTCACAAGTTATTATAGATCTGATATGATTCAAGCAGTCGTAGGCATAGATCCAAATTACAGTCATATCATGTTTTACTTTTTAATTATTTAAATCTAAAAGTAACTTAAACTCACAACGTTTGGATCTATAAAGATAGAAGAAGAATAGCAGAGGTTGAATCACAAATCTACACTTAAATAATTTGACTGCAGAAGAAGGAAAAGGTTTGATTTAGTCTGGGCACCGACAACAACTAGTCCTCCATTATTTTCCAGTGTAGAAAACAAGAGAAATGGAGCCATATTTATAGACGCTAGCCACCAAACCCTAGCTTCCATGTCTTCCCTAGGGGGTCGACCCAGAGGTCGACACCCCCTTAAGGGCTCGACACCCCTTGGGCGGGAAATTTGCCGCTCGATTTCTGAACTGGAATTTGATCTTTTGATTTAGTTGTATATATATATATAAATATAATTCTCTTGCACGTATACAAACTTCAAACCTTCATAACTTCTTCATACGGTGTCTGTTTTAAGCAAACCAAATGTCTATCTTAACCAGAATTTCAAAACGGACGCAATGACGCAGTCTGTTTCTCATAATTCTGAATATTAAATTAATTATTCTTTAATTTGTCCTCTTTAGTGTTGTTAAAATTACGGGGTGTCACATTCTCCCTTACTTAAAGGATTTCGTCCCTGAAATCTCAAAGTTAAGAAGAATGTATATCCTACCATCCATCACCCATCTACTCATCCTTCAATCACAGGCATCCATTGTCCTTAAAGACTTATAATGCTTATATGAACATATGCAAAGGTGTGTGTATATGTCCTAATACTAATGCGAAGATCAAGCGGTCTACTGATTCAGTCGACCTCCTTAATGCAATGTATGTTAGTGCCATGAATCCAACATGTACGCAATAATCCTATTATAACATGTAAGTTCTATATGAGTGCCCAATCATCCGTCCAAATGCAACATCTATATATACATCCATTTCCATCCATTAAAAGAAGAAAAATGCACACACATCCATATGAAGTATGAGAGTGATTGAGCCGATCTAGTGCCTAATGTGTGTCTATATGCATCCACGAGCAACCACTAGCACTATGAAATCCATGGAGACACTCTCCCACTTCCACTATGGAACCTCCAAAGGATGAAGTAAACCACTGGGCTTCTATATATACATCCATTTCCATCCATTAAAAGAAGAAAAATTCACACACATCCATATGAAGTATGAGAGTGATTGAGCCGATCTAGTGTCTAATGTGTGTCTATATGCATCCACGAGCAACCACTAGATCTATGAAATCCATGGAGACACTCTTCACTTCCACTATGGAACCTCCAAAGGATGAAGTAAACCACCGGTCTTCTTTTACACAGCTTTGACTTGCTGACAAACTAAACATTGAGAAACAAACTCTGCCACATCCTTCTTTGTTCCAGCCCAAAAGAAAACCCTCTTCATATCCCTGTACGTTTTATCATCGCCTGGATGAATAGTCATCTTAGAATGATGGGCTTCCTCTAGGACTGCCTTTAACAAACTTCCAGTTTGGGGAATCCAAAGCCTTCCATCTCGTCGCAACCACCCTTTATCATCTATGGAATATCTATTGAGGTGACTAGAAGTCTCCCCTTTACTGAGCCTATTCAAGATGTCTGAGATCTGTTGATCATCTCGCTGCGAAGCTCCTATTTGATCCCTAAGAGTAGGCTGTATCTCAAGTGATGCAAACAAACCAGGAAAAAACTCAGTGGAGGGTCTAAAATCAAAAGTCGATGTGAACTCAAAGCTTTTCATTTTCACAAACAAAGGACTTAAGGCCATCCTCTGCCTACTCAGTGCATCTGCCACCACATTACCCTTGCCAGGGGTATAAGCAATCTCAAAATCATAAGAAGCTAGGAACTCCATCCACCTTTGTTGCCTTAAATTAAGATCCTTCTGCGAGAACAAGTACTTGAGAGATTTATGATCGGTGTACAACTCGAACTTCTCTCCAATCAAATAATGATGCTACATCTTAAGCCCGAATACTGTGGCAGCTAGCTCTAAATCATAGGTAGGGTAGTTCTTCTCATGAACTCTTACCATAACACACTACCTTTCCCTCTTGCATTAGAATTGCACCAAGCCCTGTACCACATGCATCAGGGTATATCGTAAACACTTTATTCCCATCAGGCAAAGTCAAGGGTGGGTCTGTTGTCAGAGCCCACTTTAATCATTGGAAAGCAACATCACAATCTATATCCTATGAAAACGCCAAATTCTTCTTCGTCGGCCTGGTGAATGGGGTTTTATCTCTGCTAAGTCCTTAATGAACTTCCTATAATAGCCTGCCAATCCCAGAAAGCTTCTTAACTCCGTTGCATTTTTGGAATTTTCCGATCTTGAACTGCAACTATCTTTGCGGGGTCTACTGTTATCCCATCTTTGGAGACCACATGTCCAAGAAATCTCAGCTCTTTTTTCCAAAAATGGCATTCGGAGAACTTTGCCTTAAGTTGGTGCATATGGAGAGTTTTTAAAACTTCTTTCAAATGTTGGGCATGCTCTTCTTCGCTCTTTGGTAAGATCAATATATCATCAACAAAGACCATGACCAATTAATTTAGAAACTCCTAAAACACCCTACTCATCAGATAAAAAATATAGGTGGGTGCATTCATCAACCCAGAAGGCATAACTAGCCATTCAAAGAAACAATCTAGAGTCCTAAAAGCTGTCTTATTTATACTGTCCTCAGTTACCCTCAACTGATGATACCCCATGGCCAGGTCTAACTAAGAGAATACCGAGGCACCAACAAGATGGACAAACAAGTCATCTACCCTTGGAAGTGGGTGCCTGTTCTTCTTAGTGAGTTTGTTCAACTCTCTAGAGTCCACACAAAAGCGAAGTGAACCATCCGCCTTAGTCGAGAATACTACCGGAGCACCCCATTCAGATGCGCTTCGCCTAATAAACCCTTTCTCAAGTAGCTCCCCTACTTTATTGCTAAGCTCCCTCCTTTCCCTTGTAGCCATATGGCGCACAGGTAATGTAACTGGCTTTGCATTGTCCACCAAATATATACGAAAATCAACCTCGCGCCTCAGGGGTAAGCCCTGTACCTCATCAGAAACATCAGAATAATCACGGACTACTAGAATAGATTGTAGATCATAGATAGATGCATCCAGAGACTCTAGGAAACTAAGCATAACAGACCCTTGTGGGTCATAATAAATCTCGAGGGTCCTCCCATGGCAAGTCAGAAGTCTAACGACCCTCCTCTCACAATGTAGAATGGCACCATACATTGTTAGCCAATCCATACCAAGAATCAAGCCATGGCCCATAAAACCAAGCACATATGCGTGGCACTCAAACTCGATGCCTAGCACAAATATTCTCAAACCCCGACAAATCATGGACAAATGAGCCGAACCACCAATGGGGTTTGAGACAACTACGGGATCCACTACCATACGAGCATTTTGTAACACCCTGCATTTTTAACTTAAGATAATAAAATAATAATAACTTAATTAAATATTCAAAATTAAGTGAAACAAACTGCACCATTGCGTTCGTCTCGGAATTCTAGTCAAAATAGACACTTGAATTGCGTAAATTGGACATCGTATGAAGAAGTTATTAAGGTTTGAAGTTTGTATATGCGCAAGAGAATTATATATATATATATATATATATATATATATATATATATATATATAATAGGTCTAGAAATTCAAAAATCGGTTCAAAATTCAAAATTTGGGGAGGCAGCACCTTGCTAAGGGGTGTTGACCCCTCAAGGGGGTGTCGACCCCTCAAGGGGGTGTCGACCCCTCAAGTGGGGTGTCGACCCATGGGCCGACCCGCTAAGGGAGGGAGGATCGACTCACCTGCGACAGATTTTGGCATATTAGGGTTTTGGGGGAATTGGCTAAATATATGGCCTCATCTCACTTGTTTCTCCACACCAAAAACAATGCAGAACTTGATGCTGCCTTTGGCCAAATTAAATAAAGTCTTTTCTTCTTCTGCAATCAAGTTATTCAAGTTTAGAGATCTGCAAGCCTTCTTCTATCACACGAATCTACGTTAATTTTCGATCTCTTATCGAAGTGAGGTGATTCCTAGATCTGGTCTATTTTTCAATTCTCTTTTCTTTTCTTCCCTTTTGCTTTTAATAAAAATTATAAATCCATAGTTGTTAGGTTCTAAATCCAATTAGGGAAAAACCATGGAATGATAAATCTGGACTAGATCAGGATTTGGATAGCTAACGAGGTGAGTGGATTTAAGCTATATCCTTTTAGATAATAATATGTTATCATTTAAACATTCCCCGTTATTATATGTAAATTTTCCAGAATAATTAAGAACTACTGTTATAACAAGTTAAGATGTTAATATGAATAATTCATATTTTTAATTAGTTAAAGTGTTGGAATGATTACATGTTGAAAAACAAACTTGTTAGAATATGGGTAATGACTATTGTTGTTATAATTACATGATTCACCTATGACATATTGTTGAGTAAATGACATGTTAACCTGATAGATTTGAACAATTACCCGATTAAATGTTTACATGTCAAATTAGAATTAAGCACATGTTAAAAAGGACATGCGCCATAATACAGGCATAATTTGATGACATGTAAATTAGATTACAGTAAAAAGGACAACATGCCTAAAATTTATAGTAAATAAGAAACTGTAACACGCCTAGACATGAGGTTAGATTACACTTGTTGTAGAAGTCTGCCCGGAACCGCCAGACATATCCAACATCCACAAGTGGTAAATCTAATGTGAGGGGTCTAAGTGCATGAATAAACATGTAATGGTACTAAGACACGAGGTTAAGTCAACTTGTGGTAGAAGTCTGCCCGGACCCGCCCGACAAATCTAGCATCCACAAATGCAGGCTTAATGTGAGAGGTCTAGTGCATATATAAATATATGTATATGATAAGATATGAATAAATGGCAATGATGGTAATTAAATGTCTAACTCAGAAAATAAGAGAGGAAGGGATGTAAGGGACTGAGTTAGTGCGATGCGAGGGAAAAGTGATGTATTTCCCTAAATGGCCAATTTTTGAGAACGTGGTTGCAAGTAAGCCATAGTAAAAAAAGTAAGAAAAAGGAAAGTAATTATTTGCCACCACGGATTTAGATGGGAATACGTTATGAAAATAAATCATTGATTCCTTCTATAAATCAAACTGATAAAGTGCATGAAGTGTTTTCCTTAATAAAATAAGGAACATATATCATAGTGAATGAAGAATAAGGGGTTACAACAGTAAATGGTTTAAACAGGGAATGAACCACCTATTATAAATAAATTGCATTAAAGAGAATGTTTTATAATAGGTTGACTTGTCTTAGGAACAAGTGAAGATTATAACTTAGGTTATAATAAACTAGTAAGGAAATGGGATAACTAGTGAAATGAGATAAGGTATTATTAGTTGTAAATTAAGTAATCAGCAAATGGGAAAACCTGAAACCAGTTGAGAAAAGGGGGAAATTAATTAAATATAAGAAGTTATACTTGATTATAAATTAAGTAATCTGTAAACTTGGAAGTCTAAAACCCGCTGATAAGAATAACATGTTTAGACTTGTCCTTGGGACAAGAGAAAATTATAACACAGGTTATAATAAATGGTAGAGAGTATTATTAATGGACCTTAGTTAAGAGAACTAAGTTAATAAGTAAACAACGATATGTTGTAATGACAGTGTAAAATGGAATTATGATTAAAGAAGAAAGAATGAGGAAAACTTATGAAATAAGCTATATTTAATCATAAATAATGACTGACATGTTAAATAGAAAACGTGTGAAATGGGATATACTTAATTACATATTAAGTAGAACATGTTATTATAATGATGAAATCAAACAAGAATATAAATGGGATTGTGGATTACAGACCTTGGGACATTATCTAGAGAATAACAAATTGTGGGCTTATTAATAATGTGACGGCCCGCCCCGCACCAACCGACATTTACTCCAAAAGTGCGCTGTACACATGTCCAGTTAGCACGGAACGGGTCGTCAAAAGGAAAGGGAAGAAGGAAATGAACATACGAGAACCTGTAGAATGTCTCACAGCGCATAGGATAAAGTATAAAAAGAACATACTTGACATAAAACAGGTGAGACAGTGCATAAGCTGAAAATCAGAACTACACATCATAGCAGCGGAAATCCAAAATACAGCTTATTACAACCTTTCAAACCGTCTCAAAGCAAAAGTAAGATAAATGAGGTACACTACTAATGCCCAAGTAGCGACCACCAACGACACAGGGAGAATGTGTGTGTATATATATATATATATATATATATATATATATATATATATATATATATATATATATATATCATACGTGGAAGCCTCCTGCCCGCCTCCGAATCAGCTACTCGCGCATCTCCAGCTAACCTGTCTCTAGTCTGCTCGTGTGAGCACCCAGAGTAATAAGAGGAGACATAAAACTCTGGGTCAGACATAAAGCCTGGTATGAGCGATAAGCATCTAAAGTGAACAATAACAGGTAGACTAAAACATACCTGAACCTGGACCTGGACCTGCAACCAAAGAGTTAGCACTGCATACTGTACAACACTCTAAGGTACCATATCAAACAGTGTAAAGATACGGAGGTGGGGGAGGTGTGCATGTCATAATGATGGCAAATAATCAAACATAGCATCCATCCTCACATCTCTCACTCAGTGCGTAAAGCATACGATATTCACCACTTCGATCACCCAACATACCTTGCTACGATAACTCTGCCCCATGAACTCATAAATGGCTTCACTGCACTGATAACGTAGCCACAAATCGTTCGCTATGTCCACTTTGCCCCATGGAGTCACAAGAACCCCACTGCACTGGCTCATAGCCTTACTAATCCTTACTATGTCCACTCTGCCCCATGGAGTCACAATGACCCCACTGCACCGACTCATAGTCTTACTACGCATCACCTTGCCCCTCGGGTCATAATGACCCTACTGCACTGATAACGTAGTCTTGTTACCATCACTTTGCCCCTCAGGTCGTGATGACCCTACTGCACTGATAAGTAGCCCATCATTCATTCTTAGTGGTGAATCGAAGTTATGAACGTCGACAACTCCTTAGCACACGTCCCGCAGCAAAGCCCAACTCATGAAGTGACCTCATTGGTTCCCAACTGGTTCCGGGATCCTGAGCTCTAACTTCCATTTGGACTACCTTTGCATCTCGGGTTATTGGTCATCACCATCGAATTGGATCGGATCGGCCTTTAACATTCTTCATCGGATCGGATCGGCCTCATCTGGTTCGGATCGCGGTTCGCCCTCCCCAAGCACGGTTCGTGGCTTCATCTCCAGATCGGATCGTAACCAGCTTCGGATCGCGACTTGTGGATCGTGGGTGCATCGGATTGGGTTCCATCTCCACGCGGATCGGGTCGTAATGATCATTCGCGATCCGGATCGAAGTACTTCAGTTTGGGCACGGCGCTGCATCGATTCGTCTCGTGGGTCTAACCACGATCGGGTCGGGTCGTAGGAGGAATAAGCGATCCGATCCGGGTCAACTTCCAACGACGGTTTACACGCCACTCGACGGCGTTTTCGACCATTCTAACTATTGAAATCAATCAAAAACATACCATACAGTCATAGCAATACATACAAGTGACCTCAAACACTAAAACAACAATATGATAGGTTTAAATAGATCAAACATAGCCAAAACCCCATATTTTCCCTCAAGAATGTTTAGGTGAAACTAACCATATGACTAACAAAACTTAACCAAATCAACCCAAATTCATATCAGAGGTCTAAAACATCATTTAGGAATTTATGAATATTTTTCCCGAATTTTATCATGCTTAAATTCGCTAATTAACACTAATCACCCCTAATTAGCCATAATTAGTGCAAAACTATGCAAATCACTTACCTTAGCCACAAATAAACTAAGATCTGAAACTGATTCTCTGATTTGATGTGAATCTCAATGCCAAACTGCAGCTCCAAGGTTGATTTGGTGAAGATCTTCTTTGATTAGGGGTTGCTAAGCCAAATCCTTGACCAAAAGGTGATTTGGAGGTGATTTAGAGGTTGGAGGCCATTTTTAGGGTTTCTTGGTGATAAGTGGAGGCTAGAAAACTGAAATGGAATGATCCTCTATCTCATTTCAGCCTCCCCATAACCCTAATCCCGAAATGGGTTATGGGCCTACTCACTAATCACCCGATTTGGCCCGGTTAAGCAGTTTTTCACCCTCCAAACCTTGTTTTAGCCATATCTCCCAAACGGTAAGTCCATTTGGCTATTATGACCACTCTGCGGAAAGGTAAACCATCAAACGAATCCAATGGAAGTGGTTTCAGGTCAAAATTCCTTTCCAATCAAAAGTTATGGCCAAAACAGTACCAACTAGGGGGCAAAATGGTCATCTAAAAATCGACAAAAATCATGAACATGGGAAATGACTCTAATGGATGTTTCCCAAAGTTACATGACCATACGACTTCACATGGGAAAGAAATAAATATTCTACGATCCCCCGATACGTAGAATGCGGGTCGTTACACTCTCCCCCCCTTAAGAAATTTCGCCCCCGAAATTCCCTAATCCAAACACACACAAAGGTCCCGCATGCCTATCAATCATAAAACAACAATCAAACATGCAAACAAGCAAAACAAGTCTATCCTAGCATGCAGAATAACTGAATCGCAAAGTAAATCTTACCAGGCAAAGAGTTCTAGATATGCCTTCCTAATGCTCTCCTCTGTCTCCCAAGTACAATCATTCTCGTTCTCGCCCCGCTGAACCTTGACTAGCTTTACCGCCTTCCTTCGAAGTTGCTTCGTATCGTGCCCCACAATACGAATCGGCTTGCGGTTCCCAACCGCCTCGGGTTCTACTTCGAAGTCCTCTAACTGATCAGGTGAAATAGTCATATCTGAGTCGTGAACGAACTTCCTTAGTTGGGAAACATGAAATACATTGTGAACTCCCGCCATTTTCTCTGGTAAGCCAACTCTATATGCCAAATTCCCAACTAATTCAAGAACAGGGAATGAGCCAACAAATCTTGGTGCCAACTTGCCTCTCCTGCCAAATCGTATCACGCTCTTCAACGGAGAGATCTTGACAAACACCAAGTCACCAACGGAGAATTTCAAGTCTCTTCTCCTCTTATCAGCATAACTCTTCTGCCTATCTTGGGCAGCTTTCATTCATTGCTAAATGATCTTAATCTTATCCGAAGTTTCTCTCACCACATCTGGTCCAAGCACAAACTTCTCGCCAGTCTCTACCCAACATGATGGTGAGTTGCACGGTCTTCCATACAAAGCTTCATATGGAGTCATACCAATACTGGATTGGTAGCTATTATTATATGCAAACTCTACTAGATGCAAGTGGTCATCCCATGATCCACCAAAATCCAATATACACGCTCTCAAAAGATCCTCCAATATGCGATTCACCCTCTCCGTCTGACCGTTGGTCTGAGGATGATATGCGGTACTGAGATGTAATCCTGACCCTAGAGCCTCTTGTAAGCTTTTCCAAAACCCACTAGTGAACAACGGGTCTCGGTCACTCACAATGCTTTTGGGTACTCCATGAAATCTCACTACCCATTTCATATACAATTCTGCCAACTTGGCTGCCGTTCTGGTCGATTTGACTGGTATAAATCTTGCACTTTTAGTCAATCGATCCACAATTACCCAAATGCTATCATATCCCGATCTAGTCCTTGGTAGGCCATCGATGAAATCCATCGAGACTTGCTCCCATTTCCATTCGGGAATTTCTAATGGTTGCAACAAACCACTAGGCTTCTTTTGCTCGGCTTCAACTAGCTGGCAATTCATGCATTTGGATATAAACTTCCCAACGTCTCTTTTCATCCCTTCCCAGTAGTAAGTCTGTCTCATGTCTCGATACATCTTATTACCACCGGGATGTATAGTCAGTTTTGAGTGATGACATTCTCTAAGCACTTCATCTCTCAAACCATTCACGTTGGGCACAACTAGCCTTCCATTCTTCCGAAGCCATCCATCTCGATCAAGCCCATACACACTCATCTCCTCACTGTCGATGTTCATCTCTAACTTGGAGATGATTTCCAATAGATTAGGATCGTTCCTCTGGCTAGAACCAATCCGCTCTATCAAAGTGGGTCTGATCGTCAAACTAGCTAGCATGACTGGATCCAATTCACACTTTGGTCTGAAATCAAACCCCGTGATTTACTCCAGTTGCTTCCATTCAAGAAACATTGCCCCTAAGCTGGCATGTCTCCTACTCAAGGCATCGGCTACCGCATTACCCTTTCCAGGTGTGTATGCGATATCAAAATCATACGAAGCCAAGAACTCTAACCATCTCTGCTGACGGAGATTCAGATCTTTCTGAGAGAAGAGATACTTTAACGATTTATGATCGGTAAACAACTCAAATCTTTCTCCCAAGAGATAGTGTCTCCACATCTTCAGCGCAAATACAATCGCTGCCAATTCCAAATCATGGGTAGGATACTTCTTCTCATGCGGCTTTAGCTGTCGACTAGCATAAGCTACAACCCTACCTCCTTGCATCAATACAACACCCAGTCCGGTACCACAAGCATCCGTGTATACCGCCATCTCTTCATTCCCTTTAGGAATGACTAACATCGGCGCACGCGTCAACTCCTCCTTTAGACTCTTGAAGGCATCCTCACACACTTCGTCCCAGATGAAGGACTGATTCTTCTTAGTCAACTGAGTCAACGGTGCTGCTATCTCGGAGAAGTCCTGGATAAACTTACGATAATATCCAGCTAATCCCAAGAAACTTCTTACATCTGTTGCATTCTTGGGTGTAGGCCAATCCTGTACCGTAGCCACCTTCGCAGGGTCCACGGCAATACCACTCTCGGAAACAACATGACCCAAGAATCTCACTTCCCTTCTCCAAAAATGACACTTAGAGAATTTCGCTTTCAATTGGTGTTTCCTCAACACCTCCATCACTATCCTCAAGTGTCCCTTGTGTTCCTCCTCTATCCTTGAATAAACAAGGATATCATCCACGAACACAAGAACAAACTTATTCAACTGATCTCCGAATACTCGATTCATAAGATCCACAAAGTAGGCTGGTGCATTGGTCAACCCAAATGGCATGACCAACCACTCATAAAATCCAGACGGTGTCCTAAATGCCGTTTTCGGAACACTCTCATCCGCTACTCGAAGCTGATGAAATCCTGTCGCGAGGTCCAACTGGGAGAACACTCTTGCTCCTTCCAGTTGATCAAACAAATCATCTATCCGCGGTAGAGGATACTTATTCTTCCTCGTCACCTTATTCAACTCGCGATAGTCCACACACAAACGAAGGGAACCATCTGCCTTAGTGGCAAAGACAACTGGTGCTCCCCACTCGGAGACACTCCTTCTAATAAATCCCTTCTTCAAAAGATTGCTGACTTGCACCCCGAGCTCTCGCTGCTCCCTTGGTGCCATACGACGAAGTGGCATCACTATAGGTCTGGCATCTTTCACTAAATCAATACGGAACTCAATCTCTCGGTGTGGTGGAAGCCCGGTCACCTCCTCGAAGACGTCCGGATACTGGCCAACCATGGGCACATCTGACAACTCATCCTGCGGGATGTCGAGGGAATTTACAAAACTAGCCATAACCCCATCACTAGGTAGAGTACCAAACACTACCCTCCGCCCATCATCCGCCCTCACTGTCACCAAAAAGCCCTCACAGTCTACCACCACCCCGTATCTTTGGAGCCAATCGACTCCCAATATAATGCCATACCCAGTAAAGCCCAAAACAAAGCAATCACATACGAACATACATCCATGACTCGATAAGACCAAATTCCTGCAAATCATACTAAGGCTAGTCGAACCACCAATTGGGTTCATCACAACCAATGATCTATCGACTATCTCGGGTTCCAGTCCCAACCTATCTACCAGGTCACTAGATATGAAGGAACGGGTAGCCCCAGTATCAAACAAAACTCGAACTGGTACATCATAAATAGAAAGCATACCTTGAATAACAACATTCTTTCCTTTCTCCGCCGCAGTTGGGGCATTCGACGAAGAAGGAACAGCATCAATAGCATATGCTTTCACAATCTGCTTCTCTTTAAGAGGTTGCGGACACTTATCCTTCTGATGTCCTATTTGACCACAGTTGTAGCACTTCCTTTCCGCTGGCTTGGCCCGACATTCTTTAGCATAATGGCTCTTCTTTCCACAGCTGAAGCACTCAACATCCTTCTTGCTCTTTTTCTGGCCACCTTTAGATTGGTCCTGCTTCCTCTTATTCTGAGAGCAATTCTTGCCTCCACCGCCTGCTTGCGGCTTTGGCCCTTCTGCAGATGCAGCCTCAGTCTTCGACTTAGGGTAAAGACTCTCTGATCTCAAAGCTTTCCCCACGATCGATTCAAAAGTCTCATCGATGTGGTTGATAAGCCTTTCCCCCAAGTACCCATCCAAACCAGTGATGAACTTCTCATTCTTCTTTTCAGGAGTATCGATAAGAGACAGTCCATACTTCGACAAAGTGTCGAACTCAGCAATATAGTCAGAAACTGCCCTCCCATTCTACTTGAGTTCCAAGAACCTCTTGAACAATACTGACTTCTGGGCCGCTGGAATAAACTTCTCGCTAAAGCGAGCCTTGAACTGAACCCAAGTAACCTGATCCTCTGGAGTAGCTGTTCTAATGGCGTTCCACCAATTCATCGCTCGCCCTTGCAGCTGACGAGACGCTAGCCTTCTCTTCATCGCATCCTCAAGACCCAAGTCATCAAAGATACGATCACAGCTATCCATCCAATCTTGAACATCTGTGGCCGACTCCATTCCGTGGAACGGCTTTCCACCAAGATTAGTGTAATCTTTGCACAACTTGGCGAAATCGACCCTAGGCGTCTGTACTACTGGGCCAACACCAACTCCGGGATTGGGAACTGCCCTTTGCACTTCTCTAAGCATGTCTCTCATGAGGTTAGTAAACATCGCCCTCATGTCAGCGGCATTCCCCTGGTTGGTCCCTCTACCAGCACCCCTCGTGTCTCGGCTCATCATCAATCTGAAAAAGGGAAACGATTAATGACCCCATAGTGGTGCTAGTGCAGTGCGACTTCATTCTTATACTACTAATAGTATATATATACATAGCTTTTGAAAACCAAAGTAATCACAAATACGTGCTCTCATATACGTACTATCTCTCCCTAGTGTCTTTCCCTAGGTTAACTACGCAACCTAGAGCTCTGATACCAAGTGTGACGGCCCGCCCCGCACCAACCGACATTTACTCCAAAAGTGCGCTGTACACATGTCCAGTTAGCACGGAACGGGTCGTCAAAAGGAAAGGGAAGAAGGAAATGAACATACGAGAACCTGTAGAATGTCTCACAGCGCATAGAATAAAGTATAAAAAGAACATACTTGACATAAAACAGGTGAGACGGTGCATAAGCTGAAAATCAGAACTACACATCATAGCAGCGGAAATCCAAAATACAGCTTATTACAACCTTTCAAACTGTCTCAAAGCAAAAGTAAGATAAATGAGGTACACTACTAATGCCCAAGTAGCGACCACCAACGACACAGGGAGAATGTGTATATATATATCATACGTGGAAGCCTCCTGCCCGCCTCCGAATCAGGTACTCGCGCATCACCAGCTAACCTGTCTCTAGTCTGGTCGTGTGAGCACCCAGAGTAATAAGAGGAGACATAAAACTCTGGGTCAGACATAAAGCCTGGTATGAGCGATAAGCATCTAAAGTGAACAATAACAGGTAGACTAAAACATACCTGAACCTGCAACCAAAGAGTTAGCACTACATACTGTACAACACTCTAAGGTACCATATAAAACAGTGTAAAGATACGGAGGTGGGGGAGGTGTGCATGTCAGAATGATGGCAAATAATCAAACATAGCATCCATCCTCACATCTCTCACTCTGTGCGTAAAGCATACGATATTCACCACTTCGATCACCCAACATACCTTGCTACGATCACTCTGCCCCATGAAGTCATAAATGGCTTCACTGCACTGATAACGTAGCCATAAATCGTTCGCTATGTCCACTTTGCCCCATGGAGTCACAAGAACCCCACTGCACTGGCTCATAGCCTTACTAATCCTTACTATGTCCACTCTGCCCCATGGAGTCACAATGACCCCACTGCACTGGCTTATAGTCTTACTACGCATCACCTTGCCCCTCGGGTCATAATGACCCTACTGCACTGATAACGTAGTCTTGCTACCATCACTTTGCCCCTCAGGTCATGATGACCCTACTGCACTGATAAGTAGCCCATCATTCATTCTTAGTGGTGAATCGAAGTTATGAACGTCGACAACTCCTTAACACATGTCCCGCAGCAAAGCCCAACTCATGAAGTGACCTCATTGGTTCCCAACTGGTTCCGGGATCCTGAGCTCTAACTTCCATTTGGACTACCTTTACATCTCGGGTTATTGGTCATCACCATCGAATTGGATCGGATCAGCCTTCAACATTCTTCATCGGATCGGATCAGCCTCATCTGGTTCGGATCGCGGTTCGCCCTCCCCAAGCACGATCGTGGCTTCATCTCCAGGTCGGATCGTAACCAGCTTCGGATCGCGACTTGTGGATCGTGGGTGCATCGGATTGGGTTCCATCTCCACGCGAATCGGGTCGTAATGCTCATTCGCGATCCGGATCGAAGTACTTCAGTTTGGGCACGGCGCTGCATCGATTCGTCTCGTGGGTCTAACCATGATCGGGTCGGGTCGTGGGAGGAATAAGCGATCTGATCCGGGTCAACTTCCAGCGATGATTTACACGCCTCTCGACGGCGTTTTCGACCATTCTAACTATTGAAATCAATCAAAAACATACCATACAGTCATAGCAACACATACAAGTGACCTCAAACACTAAAACAACAATATGATAGGTTTAAATAGATCAAACATAGCCAAAACCCCATATTTTCCCTCAAGCATGTTTAGGTGAAACTAACCATATGATTAACAAAACTTAACCAAATCAACCCAAATTCATATCAGAGGTCTAAAACATCATTTAGGAATTTATGAATATTTTTCCCGAATTTTATCATGCTTAAATTCGCTAATTAACACTAATCACCCCTAATTAGCCATAATTAGTGCAAAACTATGCAAATCACTCACCTTAGCCACAAATAAACTAAGATCTGAAACTGATTCTCTGATTTGATGTGAATCTCAATGCCAAACTGCAGCTCCAAGGTTGATTTGGTGAAGATCTTCTTTGATTAGGGGTTGCTAAGCCAAATCCTTGACCAAAAGGTGATTTGGAGGTGATTTAGAGGTTGGAGGCCATTTTTAGGGTTTCTTGGTGATAAGTGGAGGCTAGAAAACTGAAATGGAATGATCCTCTATCTCATTTCAGCCTCCCCATAACCCTAATCCCGAAATGGGTTATGGGCCTACTCACTAATCACCCGATTTGGCCCGGTTAAGCAGTTTTTCACCCTCCAAACCTTGTTTCAGCCATATCTCCCAAACGGTAAGTCCGTTTGGCTATTATGACCACTCTACGGAAAGGTAAACCATCAAACGAATCCAATGGAAGTGGTTTCAGGTCAAAATTCCTTTCCAGTCAAAAGTTATGGCCAAAACAGTACCAACTAGGGGCAAAATGGTCATTTAAAAATCGACAAAAATCATGAACATGGGAAATGACTCTAATGGATGTTTCCCAAAGTTACATGACCATACGACTTCACATGGGAAAGAGATAAATATTCTACGATCCCCGATTCGTAGAATGTGGGTCGTTACAAATAAACTTAAATGGGTTAAGTTATATAACTGAAATTAATAAGCAAGATGAACTTGGTAACTTGATTAAGAATTCAATATGAATGGGAATAACCAAGTTAAATGGAAACCTGATAAGGTACAGCAAACGCGTAAAAGAATGTTTAGACATAGGGTATAACAACATATTAAAGTGAGGCACTTAGACCAGTCCGCACGTTTAAGGGTGAGTGCACATTCATCTGATTATCCTGTCGCCTCCAAAGGACAGCAAGGGGAAGCACGCGACTTCCTTAGATACGTAAGGTGCTCCTGGTAGTCCTTTATGCCGTGGCAGATGTTTAGGTTGTGCTCGCAAAGGTTGGGTCTGCGCGTAACTACCAGATAGGTAGGCCATGACTGCAAAAGTAGCTTTGCAGGTAGAATGCTATGACGCGGTGAGACAGGGTGATTCGGCGGTCGTCTCAATGGGGAGCCGAAGGGTCACGACCAACAAGGATAGTAGATCATTGGATGACCATTATCGGCAGCCAGTAGGATGCGAAAAGATTAGAGCTAAAACCAATAGACCATTCACCTTTCACTATCGAGGTATGGTGGTTGAGGGAAGACGCCAACTAGATGTTTATATTGTTTGTTAGGGGCAAGTCGTGTAGCTCTTGTAGTCTTTAGTAGTTGAGGGAGGGGACTAGGTGGGGCCATAGCCACCGTGAAAGCAGACCCTAGGAATATCTCTATTTTTAGGCTCTTAAAGGCGGGCCTGTAAAGATATGAAAAAGCTCCCGACTGAGTTCCGTGTTTCTTGTATCACCCTTCCATGGAACTTGGTGCACATTAGAGGACATGCGGTTGAGGCATCGAGCTACAATTATCGGTACGTACGTGGGACAATCTAGATGCATGCATGTCTGCTCCGGGTGGTGTATCGTATACTTGAGGGCATTAATCTAGTATGGAATCTGATTCAATCGAAGGTGGCAGTCCACGCGCTTACGTAGCATAAAATTGACAGATATATGCGGAACGTAACATTGTTATATAGAGAACCATATGTCACTCTGGTGTAGGATGAGGGACTGTATATATTTTGAAGGTATTACGGTAGAGACGGTACGAGTGGGGTACCAAGGGGTGTACCTCAATATTGAGGGGTAGCTACATATATACTATATTAGGTTAATCCACTGGGAAGTAAATGGGTACGACGTGTGTGTAAGCATTGAGTGTTGTTAACCCAAGTAACCTAATAAATAATAAAATATGATTGAACGGTATATGTAGTGTTAACCAAAGTGTATAATTTAAATCCAATCACCAGAACTTGTGTTCTGACCTCTTCCTCATAACATACTCGCATGTTAGATTTGTGGCAAAGACACGATAGCTTTGGATACTGGTTAGGCAGTATTATTAATACGGTAAGGCTATACTTTGAGTATATTATATTTTATCCATTCCGCTATGAGATATTTTCTGAGCTCTGACATATTTTATGTCTCTGTCTTTTTTGCAGGGTACTAGAGCAAACCAATACGAGCTTTGATAGATTAGAATTTTGAAAAAAATTCGATCTGTCGGAATTAGGGTTGTCACAACTGGTATCAGGGCTTGGGTTTAGGATTCCTGTATAGATAGCGAGTGAACGTATTTGTATTTTTGTTTTAAAATATAAATATTATATAAATATATATATACACCTAGATCCATAGAGGAACCCACTAAATAGAAAGAGCATAATATGACAAGAAATGGGATATTTGTTTTATACACTAAAGAAATGAATATGGAAATTTGAGACCCTTAGGAAATTTGGGTGAAAGTGTACAATATATTTTGCATGGAAGGAAGGTGAATCCCATATGATTAGTATTTGGGTTAGTGGGTTTGGCAGTAAAAAACTTATAAATTGGAAAAGGTTAAAAAGGAAAAAATATGGATTAGGAATATATATAGTTGAGAGAACTGACCTTGGGAAGTGTCTAGGAAAGCCTAGAAAATTGGAAACCCACTTTGAGTCTAACCCCATTGTTAACTTTTAAGAACTTGAAATTGTAAAACTTTAGTGAAAATGGTTTATGATGTTTTCAAGTTTTAAAAGTTATAGTTTTAAAAATATGTAAAGAAGTACATATTGGGTTTTGAAGTAAATTAGGGTATATTTTGTAAATAGTGATTTCTTGCGAAAACTTTATCTAAAGTTAAATTCTCTTAGTAAAAGGTGCATATTATAGAGCATGTATAGCTTGCTAGTTTTCTTGTTATCTTTTATAAAAGAATTTTTAATAAAGAAAGTTTTGAAGTCTCTATTCTTTTGACAATCATTTTTGATAAATTGTTTAAAATAGAAAGTTTTGTTGGGTGGACAAAATAAGTTGTAGAAATTAAGAATAGAGTAGATTGTTGCACCTTGTAGTAAGAGACTGAACCGGCCTTATAGGCAAGAATAAGCTATAAACCCAACTGAGAAACAGTTGTCCTTATCTACTCCAGTTTTTGTGATTTGATTTTTAAAGATGACATGTTATATGGTTTGGCGAAAGTAAGTTTTCATAAGGAAAATAAAGTTTTGACACTTTCAAATTTTTGGAAGAAAATTTAAATGAAAAGGCCAAACCATGTTTTAAAAAAAGTATGGCGTAGGAAAGGATTGATGCCTAGGAAGGATAGGAAAAAAAAATTTGAGGCTATGATGTAAATAGCAAGAATTATCTTGGAATAATAGTAAATTCCTGTAGAATGCGTAAGCATCGAAAAGCCTGGGATGTTGCTTGAAATAATTATTGGTACACAGCTAGGACTAGTGGTGACCACTAGATAGTAAAAAGGGCAAGTAAGCGTTTAGATCTTGTTACTAATTTTCATGTTAAGGAATAAAGCCTGTTACTATATTTCAGTTGGGACTGTTCCGTTATTTTGTTCTTGTTGGGTAGTTACGATAACACCTAAACCTATCGTGGATCCCATGGTTTAGACTTTTCTGTCTGAGGGGGACATAGTCCCGAGATTCTTGGTCATTAGTAGTAGCTGTATAAGGTGTTTGTTCTCCTGTTTTAGTTGGAAGACTAGAAGGCTTATTTAAATTTAAACTTAGATCAAATGATTAAATAAGCTAAGAAAAGAGAAATGGTACAACTAAAAAGGAAACAACAAATTCAGTAAAGCAACAAACATGACAAATTATAAGAAAAGATAAAAATTTCCAAGATAAAATGAAAAAGAAAATCAGTAACAAAAGACAATTTTCTTATGTGGGCTGTGCTTGGATAGGTAGTTAGGGAATCTTTATAAATAGTTATATAAAATCCAAATACGGTTGGAAAAGGGTACATAAAAGAAAAATGGAAGACGTGAAATTTTCCGTTTTCCACCTTTTTGTAACATAAGAAATCGAATTTAGAAAATTAGATTTTTCTAAAATTCAAAAAATAAAGTTGGTTGGTAGGATTATGGATGCAACAATTGGATGAACTACGCTCTTACTCAGTAAGAGTGTGGGAAAATTTGGATGAAAATGTATTTTGATTTTCAAAATATTGCATTCATGTAGAACTGCCAGTATATTTAGGATGTGAGCATCATATTTTAAAAGGATTTTTGAAAAATTTGCATACACATAGGAGGTACCGCTTAGGCATACATGCATTATTATGTTGTATTTCACTTTGCACAAGTGCATAATATTTGCAAAAATTGGACGCACAAATGATGGATGTATATTATGCGAGGGGTTAATTGATTTTACCCTTATCAAATTTTGGGGATGAAATTTCCTGAGGGTGGGAGAATGTAACACCCCACATTTTTAACTCAAGATAATAAAATAAGAATAACTTAATTAAATATTCAGAATTAAGTGAAACAGACTGCACCATTGCGTTCGTCTCAGAATTCTAGTCAAAATAGACACCTGGTTTGCATAAATCGGACACCGTATGAAGAAGTTATTAAGGTTTGAAGTTTGTATACATGCAAGAGAATTATATATATATATATATATATATATATAATAGGTCCAGAAATTCAAAAATTGGTTCAAAATTCGAAATTTGGGGAGGCAGCAGCCTACTCAGGGGTGTCAACCCCTCAAGGGGGGTGTCGACCCCTCAAGGGGGGTGTCGACCCATGGGTCGACCCGCTAAGGGAGGGGGATCGACCCACTTGCGCCAGATTTTGGCAAATTAGGGTTTTGGGGGATTTGGCTATATATATGGCCTCATCTCACTTGTTTCTCCACACCAAAAGCAATGGAGAACTAGATGCTGCCTCTGCCCAAATTAAATCAAGTCTTTTCTTCTTCTGCAATCAAGTTATTCAAGTTTAGAGATCTGCAAGCCTTCTTCTATCACAGCGAATCTACGTTAATTTTAGATCTCTAATCGTAGTGAGGTGATTCCTAGATCCGGTCTATTTTTCAATTCTCTTTTCTTCCCTTTTTCTTTTAGTAAAAATTACAAATCCATGGTTGTTATGTTCTGAATCCAATTAGGGGAAAACCATGAAATGATGGATCAAGACCAGATCCAGGATTTGGAAAGCTTACGAGGTGAGTGGATTTAAGCTATAGCATTTTAGATAATAACATGTTATCATTTAAACATTCCCCATTATTATATGTGAATTTTCCAGAATAATTAAGAACTATTGTTATAACAAGTTGAGATGTTAATATGAATAATTCATATGTTGAATCAGTTAAAGTGTTGGAATGATTACATGTTGAAAACCAAACTTGTTAGAATATGGGTAATGGCTATTGTTGTTATGACTACATGATTCACTTGTGACATATTATTGAGTAAATGACATGTTAACCTGTTAGATTTGAACAATTACCCGATTAAATGTTTACATGTCAAAATAGAATTAAATACATGTTAAAAAGGACATGCGCCATAATATAGGCATAATTTGATGACATGTAAATTAGATTATAGTAAAAAGGACAACATGCCTAAAATTTAATGTAAATAAGAAACTGTAACGCACCTAGACACGAGGTAAGATTACACTTGTGGTAGAAGTCTGCCCGGAACCGCCCGGCATATCCAGCATCCAAAAGTGGTAAATCTAATGTGAGGGGTCTAAATGCATGAATAAACATGCAATGGTATTAAGACACGAGGTTAAGTCAACTTGTGGTAGAAGTCTGCCCGGACCCGCTCGGTAAATCCAACGTCCACAAGTGCAGGCTTAATGGAGAGGTCTAGTGCATATATAAATATATGTATATAATAAGATATTAATAAATGGCAATGATGGTAATTAAATGTCTAACTCAGCAAATAAGAGAGGAAGGGATGTAAGGGACTGAGTTAGTGCGATGCGAAGGAAAAGTGATGTATTTCCCTAAACGACCTATTTCTGAGAATGTGGTTGCAAGTAAGCCACGGTGAATAAAGTAAGAAAAAGGAAAGAAATTATTTGCCACCACGGATTTAGATGGGAATACATTATGAAAATAAATCACTGATTCCTTCTATAAATTAAACTGATAAGGTGCATGAAGTGTTTTCCTTAATAAAATAAGGAACATATATTACAATGAATGAAGAATAACGGGTTACAACAGTAAATGGCTTAAACGGGAAATGATAATCACCTATTATAAATAAATTACATTAATCGGAATGTTCTATAATAGGTAGACTTGTCTTAAGGACAAGTGAAGTTTATACCTTAGGTTATAATAAACTAGTAAGGAAATGGGATAACTGGTGAAATGAGATAAGGGACAATTAATTGTAAATTAAGTAATCAACAAATGGGGAAACCTGAAACCAGTTGAGAAAAGGGGGAAAATTTATGAAATATAAGAAGGTGTACTTAATCATAAATTAAGTAATCTGTAAACTTGGAAGTCTGAAACCCGCTGATAAGAATAACATGTTTAGACTTGTCCTAGGAACAAGAGAAAATTATAACATAGGTTATAATAAATGGGTAGAGAAACTTATAAATGGACCTTAGTGAAGAGAACTAAGTTAATAAGTAAACAACGATATGTTATAGTGACAGTGTAAAATGGAATTATGACTAAATAAGAAAGAATTAGGAAAACTTATGTAATAAGTTATATTTGATCATAAATGATGACTGACATGTTAAACAGAAAACATGTGAATTGGGATATATGTAATTACATATTAAGTAGAACATGTTATTGTAATTATGAAATCAAAGAAGAATATAAAAGGGATTGTGGATTAAAGACCTTGGGCCATAATCTAGAGAATAACATGTTGTGGGCTTATTAATTAACTTAAATGGGTTAAGTTATATAACTGAAATTAATAAGCAAGAGGAACTTGGTAACTTTATTAAGAATTCAATATGAATGGAATAACCAACTTAAATGGAAACCTGATAAGGTAAGGCAAGCGCGTAAAAGAATGTTTAGACATAGGGTCTAACAACATATTAAAGTGAGGCGCTTGGATCAGTCCGCACGTTTGAGGGTGAATAATCCAACGGGGTAGATCATTGCGGTGTTATAAGGCATGAAGGGAGCGCACATTCATCTGATTATTCTATCGGCTCTGAAGGACTGGAAGGGGAAGCGCGCGACTTCTTGAGATACGTAAGGTGCTCCTGGTAGTCCTCTGTGGGTGGCAGATGTTCAGGTTGTGCTCGCAGAGGTTGGGTCTGCGCGTAACTACCAGGTGGGTGGGCCTTGACTGCAAAAGCAGCTTGTAGTCAGAATGCTGTGACGCGATGCGGTGACACCAGGGTGATTAGGAGGTTTCCTCAATGGGGAGGCGAAGGGTCACGACCAACAAGGATAGTAGATCATAGGATACCCGTCATCGGCAGCCAGCGGGATGCGAAAAGACTAGAGCTAAGACCAATAGACCACCTTTCACTATCCAGGTACGGTGGTTGAGGAAAGACGCCTACTGGATGTTTAGATTGTTTGTTAAGGGCAAGTTGTTTAGCTCTTGTAGTCTTTACTAGTTGAGGGAGGGCCGAGGTGGGGCCATAGCCACCGTGAAAACAGACCTTAGGAATATCTGTATTTTGAGGCTCTTAAAGGCGGACCTGTACAGATATGAAAAAGCTCCCGACTGAGTTCCGTGTGTCTTGTATCCCCTTCCATGAAACTCAGTGCACATTAGAGGACGTGCGGTTGAGGGATCGAGCTACAATTAATGGTACGTACATGGGACATTCTGGATACTTGCATGTCTACTCTGGATGGTGTATCGTAGACTTGAGGGCATTACTCTGGTATGGAATCCGATTCGATCGAAGGTGGTAGTCCACACGCTTAAGTAGCATATAGCTGACAGATATATGCGGAACGTTACATTGTTGTATAGAGATCTGTACGTCACTCCGGCATAGGATGAGGGACTACGTATATTTTAGTGGTATTACGGTGGAGACCGTGCGAGTGGGGTACCATGGGGTGTACCTCAATATTGTGGGGTAGCTACATATATACTATACTAGGTTAATATACTGGGAAGTAAATGGGTATGACGTGTGTGTAAGCCTTGAGTCCTGTTAACCCAAGTAAGCTAATAAATAAGAAAATATGATTAAACGATATATGTAGTGTTATCCAAAGTGTATAATTTAAGTCCAGTCACGAGAACTTATGTTCTGACCCCCTCCTCATAACATACTCGCATGTTAGATTTGTGGCAGAGACATGATCGCTTTGGATACTGGTTAGGAAGTATTATTAATACGGTAAGGCTATACTTTGAGTATATTATATTTTATCCATTCCGCTATGAGATATTTTCTGAGCTCTGACATATTTTATGTCTTTGTCTTTTCTACAGGGTACCAAAGCAAAACAACACGAGTTTCGATAGATTAGAATTTAAAAAAAAATCGGTCTGTCGGAATTTGGGTTGTAACATATTTAAATGCAGAGACTCAACCACAGAACTAGATATAAATGAATGCGAAGCATCAAAATCAAAAATAGTTCTAATAGGATGACTGGAAAGAGAAATCAAACCTTTCACGGAAAATTTCCTACCTCTATCTGGAGCACTAGTCACATAGCATGCACCTGCCCTCCAGAAGCTCCTGCCCTTTGACCTTGTCCTTGTTTCTTCGGGAATTCCTTAGCAAAGTGTCCGACCTCTCCACTATTGAAGCAAGAATTCTTCCTTCTTTTGCAGTCCTTTACCAAGTGACCCTCACGTCCACAACTGTGACAGTTCCTCTTATCCTTAGCCTTGTCATTCTTTCCGCCCTTCTTCTGTTATTGTTGTTGCTTTCCTTTCTTGGGCCGTACTTTCTTGTTTTGTGTTGTTTCCTCAGTCTTAACTTCCTTGTTTTCTCCGTTGACTTCCTCATGCATCAAGGCTACATCAACAAGCCTTTCAAAAGTTGCTCCTAATGGAATATGGGACACAACTAACCTTTGAAGGGGTTCATTCAGCCCTTTAGCAAACTGCAAAGCCTTCTTATGCGGAGTACCTACTAGTTCCAATCCAAACCTTGCTAGCTGGTTGAATTTGTTCACATATTCTTTAATAGTCATGTCTCCTTGTTTGAGCGCCAAGAACCTCTCCATTTGCATTCTTTTCTCAGTTTGAGAAAGAAACCATTTCAAACCTCTATCTAAAATCATCCCAAGTCTCCACCGGACGCCCCGCTTGGGTTACTTCCTACTAGAACGAAGCTTCGCCTTTCAGTAGCCAGGCGGCTAGCTGAATTTTCCTATGATCGTCCACATCGAAAATTCCAAACAAGTCCTCTGTCTCCTTGAGCCAATTCCTTGCCTCTATGAACGTCTTGGTTCCATGGAATGGCCTTCCTCCCATAGCATGAAAATCTTTGCAGATCTTAGAGAAGTTGTCTACATGCGGAGGAGGAGGAACAATGGGTGTATCTGGGGGAGAACGTCAGCTTGACCACCGACAGGTACCGTGGCCTCTAGATACCTACGGAACCAGCCTGGTGTCGTAACGCTCTCAGGAATATTAAGTTCTCTGGACATGCAAAAAAGGAAAAGAAAGAGATTCGGAAAAAGGATCAAAAGATAGTACATATGGCTTTGGGGAATATGTTTTTTACAAAACAAACTTTTCTTTTTGAAAATGCTTTCTTTTAAAACCTTTTTGAAAATAATTTTCGAAAACTTTTATCTAATCCGGTAACCTTCAACTATGATACCAAGTGTGACAACCCACGTCTGTTAATTTCACTCATTAAGAGAATGCATTAAGTTTCGTGAAGCGTTATAGGTAAGCAGAAACGGAAACATTACAAGACAGATATAAAATAGCAGCGGGAATAAAAACTTTATTAATCATAAAGCATCGTGGTTCAAAACATCATATGTTTGAATTACATAAAAACCAGTACATCATAAAAACTCTGTCTTGTACTTAAAACATCAAAGTACAAAATAAAAAAGAAAAATCCCCAAATAAAATATAGCCATAGTAGCAAAGATATGAGCTTGAGCAATACATCTAAGCAGCTCCAGCAAGGTGATAGCAGAATCTTGGTCAAGCTTGAGCATTCCCACCCTGAGAACTGTGGGGGGGGGGGGGGGGGACAGAATAAAGAAGAGGAAAAAAGGGACAGACACAAAGTCTGGCGAGTCCAGTTACTTTTAGCAAATAAATAAGTAAAAGTATCATGACAAGCATATAAAATGGATAAGAGAGATAACATCATAAAAGGTAGGTGTGACAAGGTAGACATGATAGAGTGTATACCCTTCTCTAAAGATTACTCTGCTTCTCTGCACCGACACTTATATAACCAGAATGAGATGATGCCAACAACTATAAGATGGTAGACTTAGGCGTACTTCTGTAAGAGGTTTTAACCCCATACAATCCACATGCAACCCAATCCTAATAGTCTCCTAAACTTTACCAGAGTCTAGATGTACCCTGACTACTACCCTAATTGATCGGCTCCCTACTCCATAGATACCATGTGCCGGCCCCACGGTAGGAGGTATCACTTCCTAAAGTGGCAACCCTTCGTTGATGTGCACAACCATGTCTACTGGTGTTACTGTCGTCTTATCCCCCTCTGCCCAGACATGCACGACATGTCCCGATCGGTTTGCGCCGCCCACACAATCCTCCATGTTTCAACCAAGTTCACTTAACCCTTATTCAGACTCATGTTCATACAGTCCCTATGGATTCAACTAGGTTAAGTATTCCAATTCATTACCATGTCCATTTATGGTTACAATGTGCTAGAACCCTCACATTAAGCCTACCACTTGTTGATGCTAGATATGCTGGTCGGTTCCGGGCAGACTTCTTCCACAAGTTGGGCTTAACCTCGTGTCTTAACACGTCTCGTATTTGTGCACCTAGACCCCTCACATTAGATTCACCACTTGTGGTCGCTGGATATGCCGGGCGGTTCTAGGCAGACTTCCACCATAAGTGCAATCTAACCTCGTGTCTAGGCGCAGTTACAGTTTCTAATTACTGTAATCCTCGGCATTTCATTATTAGCCAATTTTTCCTATGTCGTTATAGGTTTTCATGCCCCTTTTCCCCCAATTATGTTCATAATAAATTATATGCCCTAAATTCATATTCATAAACAATAATCAAGTTTTTCCAGATTCCCCATTTACAAGTTATGCCCAATTTCAACGTTTTCCCCTCGTTCCCCATTTAATGCATTCGCATATTTCAGCGGAATGCCTAGGCTCGAAAGTAGTCTGACTATATAAAATATAAGGGAAAGGGTGAAGGGAAGATGATAGAAATGATTATACTAACAAGGTTGACATAAACACATTGTGGCATAATGATAAGATGGGCATATAGGAACAGATCTGATGAACATGAAATAATAGAACTGATTCTAACATAATAGGGATGTCATAATAGGCACGATAAGATCTAAAAAATAATTTAGATGTCCAACTAATAACAGATCCAATTTAACCACAAACATGATAGGTACAAGATGATCTAAATAGTGAATTAGATCTAAAATCAAAGGTAGATATGATATGATAAAGGTTAACGTCCAAATCACAGTTATATCAGAATATCATAGGTTCATAAGTTATTATAGGTCTGATATGATTTAAGCAGTCACATGCATAGATCCAAATTACAGTCATATCATGTTTTACTTTTTAATTATTTAAATCTAAAAGTAACTTAAAATCACAATGTTTGGATCTAGAAAGATAGAAGAAGAATAGCAGAGGTTGAATCATAGATCTACACTTGAATAACTTGATTAACTTGATTGTAGAAGAAGGAAAAAGTTTGACTTAGTTTGGGCACCGACATCATCTAGTCCTCCATTACTTTTCAGTGTAGAAAACAAGAGAAATTGAGCCATATTTATAGCCTCCAGCCCCCAAACTCTAACTGCCACGTCTGCCCTGGGGGGGTCAACCCCCCTTATGGGGTCGACCCATGGGTCGACACCCCCCTTGAGGGGTTGACCAAGGGGTCGACACCCCTTGGATGGGAAATTTGCAGCTCGATTTCTGAACTGGAATTTGATTTTCTGATTTAATTATATATAAATATAATTCTCTTGCGCGTATACAAACTTCAAACCTTCATAACTGCTTCATACAGTGTCCGTTTTACGCAAACCAAATGTCTAGCTTGACCAGAATTTCGAGCCAGACGCAATGGCGCAATCTATTTCCCTTAGTTCTGAATATTAAATTAATTATTCTTTAATTTGTCCTCTTTAGTGTTGTTAAAATTACGGTGTGTTACACCCATAATCTTATCCTTTGTTTGAAATTCAAATTCTCCTTCTTTTATTTAAATATATTTTGGACATATATATATATATTTCTCATTTAATTAAATATATTTTTTCTACATTTTACCATCCAATTTTATTTTCTTATAACTTCTTCATACATTGACCATTTTCATCATATTATATATGAAAATGATTCTGAATTTCGCCACGAATCCAAATAAAAGATTTTCATAGCCAAATTCCTAAAGCTACAATTTCTCATTTTCCTGCCATATTATTAAATTGTTTTATTTTTATTCATTGTTAATATTTATGTATTTTACGGGGTGTTACAATTTCGAGAAATGACCATATTTCCAACTTTTTCCAAACACGTCGCAACTTCGACCAAATCACTTTGCGCTTTTCGATGAGGTTCCCGAGACTTGGGCGCGTCGTAACCACAATCTTGACATGTTATTGCTTTGCCAAAAAGCATGTCAATACTCTTCCCTTCAAAACATGTCTTTCTTGACTGAAGGAAGATGTGTTTTGCGAGTAAACTAGAAATCTATAAACCAAAACTAGGAGAAGTCCGAAGTGAACTTATATAACCAGAAAGCCAAAGAACCACGATCGCGCCAGATCGTATTAACCGAAAAACCAAAAGTCCTAAAATTTAGCGAAAGCCAATGATCGCTCCAGATCATTTCGTGAGAAATATCCAGTAACTAGAACAACCGAAGTAACTGTACTAGCCAAAGGACCAAAAAGGCACGACATCCATAATACCCAAAGTAACTAGAATAATCGAGGGACTGTAGGGGTCCAAGAACCTGAATAACCATTGTCGGGAAATCGATAAAACCAAATATCTATAGACCTAGAGTAACAAATAACCAAATAACCTAATGAGTTCAAGGCGATCTTGCCAAGGCAGGACGTCCAAGAATAGCCAGAAGAGTTAAGGTGGGCCTGTCGAGGCATGATAACCAAGAGTAGCCAGAATAGTTCATGGCGTCCTTATTGAGGCAAGACGACTAAGAATATCCATAAGAGTGCAAGGTAAGCCTGCCGAGGCAAGACAACCAAAAATAACAAGAAGGTTAAGGCGGCCCTACCGAAGCAAGATGACCAAGAACAACCAGAATAGTTCAAGGCAGTCTTGCGGAGGCAAGTCGACCAAGTATAGCCAAAATTGTTCAAGGCAGCCTTGCGGAGGCAAGTCGACCAAGTATAGCCAAAATAGTTCAAGGCAGCCTTGCCAAGACAATACGACTAAGAATAGCCTAAACCCATAGGCCAGAATCCTTAGAGTTCACAATCTAGTTTAAAATTTCGTTACCACGTAGCCAGCGTCCCGACAAACAAAGTAATTTTTATTAAAGTTACAAGACTCTGGAGTTTCTAGCAAAGCCAAATGGAAAACTTAACGGTGCATCATCCGTAAATCGCTTGCCTAGGGATGCCTGTTCCCATACATAGGTATGCAGACTTAGCTGTATCTAATTTCAAATTTATTCGTGAAGGAGACTGAACGGTTTATCGTTCATGCAGAGCATGCCTAGGGATGCGTGCTCCCATACATGGGTAAGAAAATTTAGTCGTTCCAGCTCAAAGACCAAAAATATCTCAAGGTGGCCTTGTCGGGGCAAGACGACCAAGAGTAGCCAGAATGATTCAAGACCAACAATAGCCAAAATGTCAAAGTGGCCTTATCGAAGCAAGACGACCAAGAAAAGCCAGAATGATTCAAGGCAGTCCTGCTGGAGCAAGACGACTAAGAAAACCCTGAACAATTCCATTTTATTTATAACCAGGGGGTAATGGCATATTGTCGAGTAAAGAGGGTGCCTAGGGATTATCATAGGTCTCGTACACAAGTAGGTCGACTCAACCATTTACGACCAGAAGACCAAAAAGATACATCCAGAGGGCCAAAGCTTAAATAACCAAATCCAGAAAAGCCAGAGCCAAACCATAAGTCGGAGAAGCAAAAAAACCAAAAGCCGAAGAACGAAAAGTAGGGAAGCCATAAGTGGTAAGATTGCCATCCAAAAGCCAGAAATCCAGAGACTAAGTAACCAAAGAGCTGGAGATACCAAGAGCAGGAAAATCAAAATCCTGGAAGCCGAAGAACCAGGAAGAGCCAAAACCAAGATACCAAAAAAGGCAAGGCCAAAATTTAAAAAATCCAAACAATGCTAAGAACCAAATAAACTAAAAATCCACAAACCAGAAGATTAGAATCCACAAGCCAAAAGATACTGGCTTACGGAAGGCCTGAATTCGAGACACCTGAGCCAAAGTTAAGATCAGTTGAGAATTTTGCCATCGGGGCGAGTGCTAGGCCCGGGACTATCTTGAGTAGCATGAAGGGATTGTGCTTGTCCTGGCACAACAACCCGAGTCCGAATAAACCATGCTAGCTCACCGCTTCTAACATGCTCCTTTATCATATCCCTGATATGTCGACAATCGCTTGTGTTATTACTATTGAGATCATGAAATAAGCAATGCTGACCAATATCCTTTTCTGTTTGAGTCGACTCCCCTGCGGAAGGCTTTTTGAAAGGAGAAGCAAGATGAACTTCCAAGTAAATCTCTTCTAGGGTGTGAGTAAGTTCCGAATAAGATGGTAAATTAGACTGCTTGCGAGCCATGTTTCGATCATTCACCGAAGGAGGCTTACTTGTACCGAAATCCTTAGCTTTACCAGAATTGGACGGTGCCCTACCCTTAACCACATTAGCCTCGAGAACTTTTTTTATCAGTTCTCACATCCTCTTCTCGAAGAAACCTTTACTCTTCAAATTAGAACTCACTGAGATCCCTCGTCGGGTCCCGTTGCAATGAGATCTTGAAGTTAAACTTATCTAGAATACCAGAGACTGCGGCCGTCAAAACCATAGACGGTTAGGGTCTATCGACCAACGTCGCCGCCGCATTAAAACTCTTCAAGAACTTGCACAAAGTCTTGTCGGACATTTGCTTAATTTCTGTTAGAGTCATGATGCTTTTTGGACGAGTGATGCAAACTATGAATTGCTCAGCGAACCTGTTGAGCAAAGCATTTCCAAGAATGAACCAAATCCATTTCCATCTTACTAAACCACATAGAAGCAATGTCTATCAACTAAAGCGGAAAAACGCTTTTCCATGACACTTTCTGACATAGAGAGAACTTGTGTAAGTTGTGTGCACTTCATTAAGTGAGCAGTTGGATCTTTTCGACCATCATAAGCTTCCAATACCGGTAGTTTGAAGTCAGTGGGTTACGAGAGTTCCAAATATCCAAAGACAACAGACTGCAAGTGACACAATCTAAATTCGAAGAAGAGGCATCGCCTCAAATAAATCGACAAATAACATCCACGATTTGGGAACCATTACTAAAAGCGAGGAATTAATCCAAGTTGTCCAAAGCTACACTGGTGCCCCCAGTGTTTAAGTCCATGCTAGCAACCAATTGATTTGCAATAAGAACTTCTAGTTGAATCACAACACGAGGAGCCACATCAGGAACAATCCTTATTCTCGGAACATTGGGAGCACTACCATCCAAAGCTATACGTAAAGGCATTTGAACCACATTACTAATGTTGGGTGTAACACCGCATATTTTTAATGATACTATAAGAGGATAAATTAAATTATAATTTATTTAATATTTGGAATTAAGGAAAGCAGACTGTTGCATTGCGTCCGTCTTGAAATTCTGGTCAAGATAGACATTTGGTTTGTGTAAAACGGACACTGTATGAAGAAGTTATGAGAGTTTTAAGTTTGTATACGCGTAGATGAATTATATATATACACACATGAGTCAGGGATGAGTCAGAATTTTATCCAAAACCATTAGAATTTGAAAAAGAAAAAGTGGCGGCAGGGTGTGATACCGGGGTCGACCCCCTTAAGGGGTGTCGACACGAGGGTCGACCCACCCATAGGGGTGTCGACACCCCTAGGGCTGACGTGGCAGTCGGTTTCAAAGGGTCTAGCAGCTATATATACGTGGTTATTTCTCTTGTTTTCTTCATTGAGAATTCATGGTGGCCAAACTCTACCGGTGTCTGAACTGAACTAGATCCGTTAATCTCCTACAACTATTAGCTTTGCAAATCAAATCTAGAGATTCAAGATCCATTCTTCTTCTATTTTCTAATCCTAACACTGTAAGTTCCTAGTTGCTTTTAGATTTGAATATTTAAAAGTAAATATGACATGACTTGGATTTTTTCATACGCCTAAATTATATCAGATTCATTGTAAATTATGAACATATGACGTTCTAAATTGGTTAGGATTTAGATCTAAATATCTATCTTGTTGGATCTATTGCAATTTTTGTGGCATTCTATGATGTGGATCTTGAATTTATTTGTGCTAGATCTAATTTTAATTATTGATCTAAATCTCTATCTTGTTGGATCCATTATGACATTCTATAATGTGGATCTTGACCTTATTTGTGTTAGATCTAGTTTTAACCATTGGATCTGAATCATGTGGACATCTAAATTGCTAGCCAGATCTAGTTTATCAACTTGTGCTTATCATATTAGACCTAAACTAGTTGGGCATCTAAATTGTTAACTTAGATCCTATTATGCTTATTATGACATCATAATTATGTTAGAATCATTTAACTGCCACAAGTTCATCATATTTTTGCTTATATGTCCACCTTATCACCATGCTAGTTTATGTTTATGTCGAAACAATCACCTTTATCATGTTCCCATCACTTTTACCTTTTTATTGCGTATGACTAGCCTACTTTCTAGCCTAGATGCCGCCAAATATATGCGAATGCGTTAGTTAGGGAATATGGGAAAAAGGGTAAGAATTGGCATAGTTTTAATAATGTTTATATGAATTGGACATATAATTCCAGTTGGGGAAGTGGGGACATAATCACCTATAATGACATTGGTAAGAATTGGATAAGAATGGAATGCCTAGTAATTACAATTAATTGTAATTGCACTTATGACACGAGGTTAGGTTGCATTAGTGGTGGAAGTCTGCCCGGACCTGACCAGCATATCCAACAACCACTAATATTGAACCTAATGTAAGAGGTCTAAGTGCGCAAATACGAGACGGTCTTTGACACAAGGTTAGGCCCAACTTGTGGAATAAGTCTGCCCGGACCCGACCGGAATATCTAGCATCCACAAGTTTTAGGCCTAATGTGGGAGGTCTAGCCCATTATAAAATATAAATGGACATGGCAATAAATTTGACTACTTAACCAAATCTAATCCATAGGGATTGTATGATTGTGAACTAAAGTTAGGGTTAAGTAAAAAATTGGTTGGACAGTGGGTGGGTTAAGTAATTCTGAGGGGGTGGGTAATATTTACATATATGCCCACAAACTTAGCCCGATAAGGTTATGTAATTAAAGACACCTAGTGGTATACATGACCGGTTGGAATAATAAAGTTATGTAATTAAAGACACCTTTTAGGGTAAGCATAACTTATAGAAATGATAGGGTTATGTAATTAAAGACACTTAGTGGTATACGTAGCCAAAGAAAACCTAGTGGGGGATACAAGACAAAGGGGGGAGCTTTTATCATATTGTATGGGATCCGTTTCATCCCGTAACCAGGAGTAGGTATCAAAACATGTACTCCGTACTAGGTCGGAGAAGGGGCACACTTACTGGACAGATTATAAGAGATCTAAACATAGAGCACGGTGTGGGCGGCGCAAACAGACCGGGCCATGTGCGTGCATGAGCCAGGCAGAAGGGGATAAGACGATCGTGACACCTGTAGATATGGGGCCGTGCATATCCGCGATGGGTTTCCACTTTAGGACGTGATACATCCTATTGTGGGGTCGGGACAGAGTATCCACGGAGTGGAGCCGATCGATTAGGGTATTAGTTAGGATACATTTGGACGTATGCCTATGTCTACCACCATATAGCGGAAGGGATCATCTCATTCTGGTTATACTAGTAAAAGTGCAGAGCAATCATTATAGAAGTGTATATACCTTATCCTGTCTACTTTATCACACCTACCATTTATGTGGTGATCTCTCTTATCCACTTTATATGGCTGTCTTGCTATTTTTATTTATTTACTCGCTAAAAGTAACTAGACTTGCCAGACTTCATGTCTGACCCTTTTGTTTACTCTTCCATCTTCCGTTTCCCCCCACGTTCTTAAGGAGGAAACACTCAGGCTTAGTTAGGACTCAGATATCATCTTGGTAGAGCTGCTTTTGAAGTATGGCTCAAGTTATCTCTACTATGGCTTTGTCTTTTTTATTTGGGGAATTATGTTTTCTTTTAAGTATTTTTGTACTCTGATGGTTAAAGTCAGAAGTTATATTATTGTAATGTTTTTTGTGACTTATGGTATTTTGGACCACGATGTATGATTTGTGTTTGAAATAAAAATTTGAATTTCCGTTGCTATCTTAATTATATCCGTCTTGTAATATTCTGTGTTTGTTTACCTATAATGCTTCACGAAACTTAATGCATTCCCTTTGTGAGTGACATTAATGGACGTGGGGTGTCACACTTGGTATCAGAGCTGAAGGTTACCAGATTTGATAATGTTTTTGAAAATCACTTTCAAAAAGGTTTTAAAAGAAAGCATTTTGAAAAAGAAAAGTCTGTTTTGAAAGGCATTCCCCAAGAAGCCATATGTAATATCCTTTGGACCTTTGTCTAAATCTCTTCCTTTTCTTTTTAGCATGTCTGGGGAACCAGACATTCCTAATATCCATGAGGGCGTTATGATACCCAAATGGTTCCGTAGGTATCTGGAGGCCACAACGCCTGTCGAAGGGCAAGGAAATGTTCCTCCCCAACTGCACCAGTCATTCCTCCTCCTCTACCTCCAAGAGCAGGTAATTTCGCTAATATCTGCAAAGACTTCCATGCTATGGGAGGTAAGCCATTCCATGGCAACGAGACATTCGTACAAGCGCGGAATTGGATCAAGGAAACCAAGGACTTGTTCGTAATCTTTGAAGTAGAGGATAGAAGGAAGGTTCAGTTAGCCGCCTGGCTACTGAAAGACGAAGCCTCATTTTGGTGGGAAGTTACCCAGGCTGGACGTCCGGTGGAAACTTAGGAAGATTTTAGACAAAGATTTGAAGTAAAGTTTTTTTCCCAAGCCGAGAAAAGCAAGCAGATGGAGAGGTTCTTGGCACTCAGAGAAGGGAACTTGATGGTGAAAGAATATCTGAACAAATTCAACCAGTTAGCAAGGTTCGGGTTAGAATTGGTGGATACTCCGCACAAGAAGACGTTGCGGTTTGCTAAAGGGCTAAATGAACCCCTTCATGGGTTAACCATGTCCCATATTCCAATAGGAGCCATTTTTGAAAAGCTTGTCGATATGGCCCTAATGCATGAGGGAGATAGGGGAGAAAAGAAGGAAGTAAAGGCTGAGGAAACATCGCAAAATAAGAAGGTGTGGCCCAAGAAGGGGCAACAGCAACAACAACAACAGCAGAAGAAAGGTGGAAAGAACGACAAAGGCAAGGATAAGAGAAAATGTCACAATTGTGGGAAAGAGGTTCAATTGATCAAAGACTATAAGCAAAGGAAGAACTCTTGCTACCATTGTGGAGAGGTCAGACACTTTGCTAGGGAGTGTCCGAAGAAACAGGGATCGCAGGGACAAGTTCAAAGGGCAGGAACTTCTAGAGGGTAGGTGCATGCTCTCGCGATCAATACTCCTGATAAAGGTAGAAAAATTTCTGTGAAAGGTTTAATTTCTCTTTCAAACCATCCTATTAGAACACTTTTTTATTCTGGCGCTTCACATTCATTTATATCTAGCTCTGTAGTTGAATCTCTGCACTTAATTACTAGTATGATAGTGGATCCCGTAGTTGTCTCAAACCCCATTGATGGTTCGGCTCATTTATCTATGATTTGTCGGGGTTTGAGGATATCTGTGTTAGGCATCGAATTTGAATGTGACGCATATGTGCTCAGGTTTATGGGCTATGGGTTAATTCTAGGAATGGATTGGCTTACCACGTATGGTGCCATTCTGGATTGTGAGAAGATGGTTGTTAAACTTTTGACTTGTCATGGGAGGATCCTCGAGATTCCGTGTGACCCACAAGGATCGGTTATGCTTAGTTTTCTAGAGTCACTTGATGCAACTATTGACGATCTACAATCTGTTCTAGTAGTCCGAGATTATTCCGATGTTTTTGATGAGGTACGGGGTTTACCTCCAAGGCGCAAGATCGATTTTCTTATATATCTGATGGACAATGCAAAGCCAGTTGCATTACCAGTGCGCCATATGGCTTCGGGGGAAAGGAGGGAGCTGAGCAAGCAAGTAGGGGAGCTACTTGGGAAAGGGTTTATCAGACGAAGCATATCTGAATGGGGTGCTCCAATTGTATTCGCAACTAAGGTGGATGGTTCGGTTGGTTTGTGTGTTGACTATAGAGAGATGAATAAACTCACCAAGAAGAATAGGCACCCGATCCCGAGTATTAATGACTTATTTGATCAGCTTGTTGGTGTCTTGGTATATTCCCAGTTCGACTTGGCTACGGGATTTCATCAACTGAGGGTGGCTGAGGACAGCATAGATAAGACTGCTTTTAGGACTCCGGATAGTTTCTTTGAATGGCTAGTTATGCCTTATGGGATGACGAATGCACCCGCCTATTTTGTTGATCTTATGAGTAGGGTATTTCGGGAGTACCTAAATAAATTTTTCGTAGTCTTTGTTGACGATATTTTTATCTTCTCCAAGAGCGAAGAAAAACATGTCCAGCATTTGAGAGAAGTCTTGAAAACTCTCCGTACGCATCAGCTTAAGGCGAAATTCTCCAAATGCCATTTTAGAGAAAAGAGGTGAGATTCATAGGGCATGTGGTTTCCAAAGAAGGGATAGTTGTAGATCCCGCAAAGGTGGTTGCAGTGCAAGATTGGCAGATTCCTAAAAATGCAACAGATGTGAGAAGCTTTCTAGGGTTGGTAGGTTATTATAGGAAGTTCATTAAGGACTTCACAAAGATATCAGCCCCACTCACCAGGCCGACGAAGAAGAACTTAGAATTTTCATGGGATATAGACTATGATGTTGCTTTCCAACGTTTAAAGAGGGCTCCGACAACAGCCCCAATCTTGACTTTTCCCGATGGGAACAAAGTGTTTATGGTTTACACTGATGCATGTGGTACAGGGCTTGGTGTGGTTCTGATGCAAGAAGGAAAGGTAGTGTGTTATGTGGGTAGACAGTTGAGAGTACATGAGAAGAACTACCCTACCCATGATCTAGAACTAGCTGCCATAGTATTCGCGTTAATGGTGTGGCGTCATTATTTACTTGGAGAGAAGTTCGAGTTGTGCACCGACCATAAATCTCTCAAGTATCTATTCTCGTAAAAGTATATCAAGTTAACGCAACAACGGAGGATGGAGTTCCTAGCTTATTGTGATTTTGAGATTGCTTATACCCCTGGCAAGGGTAATGTGGTGGCGGATGCACTAAGTAGGTGAAGGATGGCCTTGAGTCATCTGTTTGTAGAGATGAAGAGCTTGGAGTTCGTATCAGTTTTCGATTTTAGACCCTCCATCGAGATTTTGCCTGATTTGTTTGCATCCTTGGAGATACGACCAACTCTTATGGATCAGATAGGAGCTTCGCAACAAGGTGGCCCATAGATTTTAGACATTAGGGAAAAGCTCACAAAAGGGGAGACTTTTATTCACCTTAGTAGATATGCCATAGATGAAAAGGGGTGGTTGCGACGAGATGGAAGGTTTTGTGTTCGTCAAAATGGAAGCTTGATAAAGGCAGTCCTAGAAGAAGCCCACCATTCTAAGATGACCATCATCTCGGCAGTTATAAGATGTACAGAGACATGGAGACGGTTTTCTTTTGGGCTGGGATGAAGAAAGATGTGGTAGAGTTTGTTTCTCAATGTTTAGTTTGCCAGCAAGTTGAAGCTGAGCAAAAGAAGCCCGGCAGCTTACTCCATCCTTTAAAGATTCCTCAGTGGAAATGGGGGAGCGTCTCTATGGATTTCATAGATGCTTTGCCCAGATCGAAGAAGGGAAACACCAGTATCTGGGTTGTGGTTGATAGACTCACTAAGAGCGCTCACTTTATTCCAGTTAAGAGTAAGAGGATGGCATCATGGTTGGCAGCAATTTATGTTCGTGAGATAGTTCGTCTTCATGGAGTACCTTCCAGCATCGTAAGCGATCACAAACCCATCTTTACTGGTGAATTTTGGAGGAGCTTGCAAGAAGCATTAGGTACACAGTTGTGTTTGAGCACCGCTTATCATCCTCAAACCGATGGGCAGACGGAGAGAGTGAACAGAATTCTAGAGGATCTTTTAAGACTGTATCCTAGACTTCGGAGGGACTTGGGAAGAGCACCTTCCTTTAGTAGAGTTTGCCTGTAACAACAACTATCAATCTAGCATCGGCATGGCACCCTTCGAAGCATTGTATGGACGACCCTGTAGATCACCAACTTGTTGGTGGGAATCTACAGAAAGATTATTACTTGGACTAGATATGGTTAGGGAAACGTACGAAAAGATTGACCTTATTCAACGACGGATGAAGACAGCTCAAGATAGCCAGAAGTCCTATGTAGACAAGAGAAGGACTGACATCGAATTTGAAGTGGGAGACTTAGTTTTTATCAAAGTATCACCTCTGAGGAATGTGGTTTGCTTGGGATCTGTAGGGAAGTTGGCACCTAGGTTTGTGGGACCATTTCCCATAACCGAGAGGATTGGCCAAATGGCCTATAGAGTAAAGCTTCCAGAAAATCTATTCAGTGTTGATGATGTTTTCCACATTTCTCATCTGTGGAAGTGCCTGCATGACACCGCAGAAGTTGTTGAGCCGAGTGTATTGGAAGAGGTAGAAGTGGAACGAGAGGCGACAGTCAGGAGAGTTACTTCTTCTATTCTTGGATCAGAAGTTAAGAGGCTACGCAATAAAGAGATCATGTTGCTAAAGGTACAATGGGGAGATAACCCAGAGGATGCGACTTGGGTGACCAAAGCCAAGATTCGTGCTTCATACCCTTTTCTTTTCGAGGGTATGTCCTTAACTCCGTTTCCTAAGTTTTATCTGTGCTTGTTTCTATCGTTTGAATATATCATATCCTTAGTATTTTTGACCTTTAGATAGGAATCCTATGGATGTAAACATGTGTTTGAGACATGTTATGTTTGATGGATGCAAGTGTATGCAAGTGTTTGCTAGTGGTTATCTATGGACGCATACACACACACATTAGGCATTAGATCAGCTCAATCACACTCATAGTGCATATGGATGTGTGTGCATTTTCTTTTCTTTTATGGATGGAAATGGATGTGTTACCATATGGATGTTGCATTTGGACGAATAAGTGTGCACACATATAGAACTCACATGTTATAATAGGATTATTTGCATACATATTGGATTTATGGCACTAACATACATTGCATTAAGGAGGTCAACTGAATCGGTAGACCGCCTGATTTCCGCATTAGTGTTGAGACATATACACACACCCTTGCATATATTCATATAAGCATCGGAAGTCTTTAAGGACAATGGATACCAATGTTTGATGGATGAGTAGATGGATGATGGATGGTAGGATATGCATTCTTCTCAACTTAGGATAGTTGTAGGAACAAAATTCAATGAAGAAGTTATGATTGTTTTAAGTTTGTATACGCGTAGAAGAATTATATATATACACATGAGTCAGGGATGAGGCAGAATTTTATCCAAAACCATTCGAAATTTGAGAAATAAAAAGTGGCGGCAGTTTTCCCACTCTAGGGGGTCAACCTCCCTAGAGGGGTGTCGACACCGGGGTCGACCCCCCTTAAGGGGTGTCGACACCAGGGTCGACCCACCCATAGGGGTGTCGACACCCCTAGGGATGACGTGGAAGTCGGTTTCAAAGGGTCTAGCAGCTATATATACGTGGTCATTTCTCTTGTTTTCTTCATTGAGAATTCATGGTGGCCAAACTCTGTCGGTGTCTGAACTAAACTAGATCCGTTAATCCCCTACAACTATCATCTTTGCAAATCAAATCTAGGGATTCAAGATCCATTCTTCTTCTATTTTCTAATCCTAACACTATGTGTTCCTAGTTGCTTTTAGATTTGAATATTTAAGAGTAAATATGACATGACTATGACTTGGATTTGTTCACATGCCTAAATTATATCAGATTCATTGTAAATTATGAACATATGATATTCTGAACTGGTTCGGATTTGGAACTAAATCTCTATCTTGTTGGATCTACTGTAATCTTTGTGGCATTCTATGATGTGGATCTTGACTTTATTTGTGCTAGATCTAATTTTAATTATTGATCTAAATCTTTATCTTGTTGGATCCTTTATGACAATCTATAATGTGGATCTGGACCTTATTTGTGTTAGATCTAGTTTTAACCATTGGATCTGAATCATCTGGACATCTAAATTGCTAGTCAAATCTAGTTTATCACCTTGTGCTTATCATATTAGATCTAAACTAGCGGGACATCTTAATTGTTAATTTAGATCCTATTATGCTCATTATGACATCATAGTTATGTTAGAATCATTTAACTTCCACAAGTTCATCAGATTTAGGCTTATATGTCCACCTTATCACCATGCTAGTTTATGTTTATGCCAAAACAATCACCTTTGTCGTGTTCCCATCACTTTTTCCTTTTTATTGTGTATGACTAGGCTACTTTCTAGCCTAGATGCCGCCAAATATATGTGAACGCGTTAGTTAGGGAACGTGGGAAAAAGGTTAGAACTGGCATAATTTTAATAATGTTTATATGAATTGGACATATAATTCCAATTGGGGAAGTGGGGACATAATCACCTATAAAGACATAGGTAAGAATTGGATACAATGGAATGTCTAGTAATTACAATTAATTGTAATTGCACTTATGACACGAGGTTAGGTTGCATTAGTGGTGGAAGTCTGCCCGGACCCGACCAGCATATCCAGCAGCTACTAGTGTTGAACCTAATGTGAGAGGTCTAAGTGCGCAAATACGAGATGGGCTATGACACGAGGTTAAGCCCAACTTATGGAACAAGACTGCCCAGACCCGAACGGCATATCCTGCATCCACAAGTTGTTGGCCTAATGTCGGAGGTCTAGCTCATTATAAACCATAAATGGACATGATAATAAATTGGACTACTTAACCAATTCTAATCCATGGGGATTGTATGATTGCGAACTAAAGTCAGGGTTAAGTAAAAATTGGTTGGACAGCGGGTGTGTAACGACCCGTTTTCTACGCATCGAAGGATCATAGGATATTTATTTCTTTCTCATACAAAGTCGTATAGTCGTTTGGTTTTTGGAAACGACTATTGGGTTCATGTCCCATGTTCATGATTTTTGCCGATTTTTAAATGACCATTTTGCCCCTAGCTGATCTTGTTCCGGCCATAACTTTTGATTGTAAGGAGTTTTGACCTGAAACCACTTCCATTTGATTCGAATGATGGTTTACAATTCCGTAGAGTGGTCACATTAGCCTAACGGACTCACCGTTTGGGAGATATGGCTAAATTAAGGTTTAAGGTGAAAAACAACTTAACTGGGCCTAATTAGGGTTACTAGCAAGAGGGCCCATAACCCATTTCGGGATTAGAGATATGGGGAGGCTGAGAACAGTTAGGAAACGATTTTTATTTCATTTTTCTGCCGCTTAAAACATTTCTCTAACCCTAGCCTTGGCCTCCACCTTCTAATTTCATCCCAAATCGCTCTCTAATCAAGTTTTAGCCTAATCTACATCAAATCAAGGAAAATTAGCATCAAATTGGTATTAGAGCTGCTGTGTTGCATAGAGATTCAACCCAAATCAGAGGTAGTTTCAGATCTAGGTTTTATTTGTGGCTAAGGTGAGTGATTTGCATTGTTTTTCACTAATTACGGCTAATTAGGGGTGATTAGTGTTAATTAGTGAAATTATAACTCAGAAAAATCTGGAAAAATTTGTGAAATTCTAAAATATTAATTTAGGTCTCTGTTAGAAATTTGGGTTAATTTGGATAAGTTTTGCTAATCCTATCATTAGTTGTGCTTAAACATGATTAAGGAAAAAATATGGGTTTTTGGGTATGTTTGATCCACTTTGACATGTTATATTGTTGTTTTGGTGTTTGTGGCTGATTATACATATTTCTCTGACTGTATGGTATGCTTTATGATTGATTAGAAAAGTTATAATGGTCGAAAACACCGTCGTGTAGCGTAAAACAGTCGCTGGAAAAGTTGTAGGAAACACTGCAGGGATTGGATCGGATCACCCTTCCCTACTCGCGAAGCACGTATCACGAATCAATGATGAAAGCTCAACCTGAACCACTCTTGAAGCAACCCATGCACGCGACCGAATTGATGCACCACAAGTGGACTGTCACGAATCGAGGAAGTGATGAACGCTTGACCACGAGCCAATGGAGGACCCAACCCGGAGTGCCCGTTACTCCGAAGAACCAGTGTGACACCATGACCCTGCTTGGAGCATCACGGCCCGACCCGGTGGGAGACTTTTTGGTGGACCACAAACTGACCCGACCTAAGAGGATCTCATGACCCGACCCGTATGGATAGTCCGACCCGAACTAGAAGGGAGACTGAGAACCGGTCCAAGGAGCTTGGACGCGAGGCATGAGCTACGAACCAAATAAAGACCGATCTGGAGGAGACCAAAACCCGAGATGCAAAGGTAGTCCAAATAGGAAGTAGAACTCATGTAACAACCCGTATTTTCAATAACCTGTAATAACATAAATCGAGGCAGAATTTAATTCTAAAATGGGAATCAAGGGAAACGGGCTATGCCATTGTGTTCGTCTCGGAAAAATACGCGAAATAGAGTCCGAGTTTTCGAAAATCGGAGTCCGTATGACCAAGATATGGCCTCGCGAAGTTTCACGAAAATTCCCAAATTAAAGTATACTTAATTAAGTGAAATGGGTTGTGTAGATATATATATATATATATTGATATATATATATATATATATATAATTGAAAATTTAATAAATAAATATGCAAAAATGCTCAAAACAGCGAATTGGGAGAGGGGAATAACCGAACCGGCCGATTTTTGAAGTCGACCCGAGCCCGCTGGGTCGACTAGGGGTTAATCCAGGGTGTTTGGCTGTCAACCCGTGGGCCGATTCGCTCAAGTGCAGATTTTGCATTTGAATGGTTCTCATGGTCCATCTTTAATCTAAAGGCCCTAGATGGTTCCTACACTTGACTTCTTCCCCAAGACATGCTTTGATGGCTTGGATTGAATCTAGGGTTAATCCTATGGCCTAAAACACTTGCCTAATCTATAAATAAGACCCTAACCTACCCTAATTCATTCATAATTAAACCTAGTGACTAAACTATGGCAAAATGCTAGCTCTCATGGCCTCCACTAATTTTATGAAGAGGGTTGCATACTAATCACTCTCTAATCAACTTCTAATCCCTTCTTAGCATCTTAATCTTCTTCATTTGGTGTTCAAAGTTGCTAGTTGTGAGTTTCTATCACTTTGATGATCTTTTGGTAAACTAATTAGATGAGATGTGATGAGATTTATGGTTTTGTATGTGGGTTAATGAGCTTTGAATCATATGATATGATGTTAGCATTAATCTTATGTTTATGCATGTTGAGTATGTAAGCTTATGCAAGTTTAATATGATGTATGTTATGTTTGCATGATGCTAAATATGCAAGTTGTGGGCTATGTAATCATATGCATGTTATGCAAGTTCATGGTAATATGCTATGCAAGTTACATGTTTGTTAATATGCAAGTTACATGTTTGTTAATATGCAAGTTACATGTATGTAAATATGCAAGTTACATGTTTGTTAATATGCAAGTTACATGTTTGTTAATATGCAAGTTACATGTATGTAAATATGCAAGTTACATGTTTCTTTATATGCAAGTTACATGTTTGTTAATATGCGAGTTACATGTATGTAAATATGCAAGTTACATGTTTATTAATATGCAAGTTCATGATGACACATTATGCAAGTCTATAAGCTAATATGCAAGTTTGTTATGCAAAATGAATATGTAAGTTATGTGACATATTATATGCAAGTTATGTGACATGTTATGCAAGTTCATATGCAAGTTATGTGTTTGTTAATATGCAAGATGGCACCTTTGAAACATGTTCATTCATATGCAAGTTGACACCTTTTATATGTGTTATATCATGAACGAAATTACGTGGGAACGATGGGGTAATTAAATGCATAAGTTAATAAGATTGTGTGAAATTAATATAATTATGCATAACACAAAATAAATAAACATAGTATGGGAATTTGCCTATTTGGTTAGGTGTACCCATACTATGTGTTGGGAATTTACCTATTGAGTTAGGTCTACCCCATGGGAATTTACCTATTAAGTTAGGTCTACCCATGTTAAGAAAACTTGATTAATTAGGGATAATTAATATAAAATTTATGAGGGTGATTAATTAGGTGTAATTAATTGACTAAGACACGAGGTTGGACTCAGTTGTAGCGTAAAACTGCCCGGACCCAACCGGCTTAACCAGTTGCTACAAATGTTAGCCCAATGTGAGAGGTCTTAGGCACAAACTAAATACGTAATTAATGTAAAGACACGAGGTTAGACTCTGTTATGACATAAGGCTGCCCGGACCCAACCGGCTTAACCAGCGGTCATAAAAGACAGTCTAATGTGAGAGGTCTTTACAAAGGTTACGTTCTTAATTAATTAATTAAGAAACACTTAACCACATTAGCATGTAGAGGGACATGAGGGGTTAAGTGGGTGCCTCGGGTGGCATGAGAAAATCTAGTGGTTGCCTTGGGTGGCAATAGAAAATACGATTAGAATACTTAACCAAAATAGAACATGTAATTAAAACATGATTAAAGGGTTAAGTGGGATATACTAGAAAAAGGGACAAGCTTAGGTGGGTAGCTTGTGGAGGCCCATTTCAACCAGTAACCCATACGTATCTTTGTGGGCTCGACCCATGTCGAGGACGGGACACGCATACTGGGCTTGACTGTAAGAGGCAAACGGGTTAGCGGTGGCAACGCAAGTCCAACGGGCTTCATATGCGTGAGTGGGCCCGGGCTGGTAGGTAAGCCGTTGTTGCATCGAGTAGATATAAGCCGTGCACCTTTAGTTTCATCAGGTTGCCACATTGGGGAATGATACATCCCACGGTGGGGCCAGCACGGGTATCTACGTTAGGGAGCCGATCGAATGGGAAGTAGTGTGTACACCTAGTGGATTGTAGGGCCCCGTGGCGCCTACTTGGTCACCTAGGGGTACGCAGGTACTAATTAGTAAATTTTATAAGTCCTTGGGTGGGATCAACCTTTAAGTTAGGAACGACTGGTGTGGTGCAGTTTAGTAATTTACCTTAGGGAGGGTAGATGCGTCTTTATCCTTTATCTTCGTTTAGTTGACTGCTTAGGGTAGCCATTCATCCCTATATGTTACCGTATATCAGTTTATGTCTTCTCTGGTTACTTTAACGATTGTATTGTTAAAGTTATAGGACTCGCTCAGACTTATGTCTGACCCTGTTGTTTTTATCTTTTTCCCAACCCTCAGGTCCTACGGTGGATCCTAGCAGTAGTGGAGCTTGATCGGATTGCTGTTCCAGTCTTTAGGAGCTTGGATAGATGTAAAGCTCCAGTTATCCAGTTATCTTTTCTTTTTTTTGGCTATTGTATGAGAGTGGGATTATGTACTTCTTTATTTTGATGGATATTGTACTTGACCTTTATTGTGGTTTTATGATGTAACCAGACATGTTTTACTTCCGCTGTTATGAGATGATGTTTTAAAATTTCAAGTACTATTTATATCTGTCTTGTTGTAATTTTTCTGTTCTATATTCACTAAAATACTCCACCGATGCTATGGCATTCCCTTAGTGAGTGATCATAGCGGGAGTGGGGTGTTACACGTGGTATCAGAGCTTAAGGTTACCAGAACAGATAAAATTTTTGAGAAAAACTACTTTCTAAGAGTATTTTCGAAGAAAGTATTTTTAAAAGCATGTCTTCTAAGAGAAAAAGTTTTTGAAAAAGAAAAGCATAATCCCCAATAGCCATATCTTTATCTTTCGGAATCTCCTTTTTGAATCTTTCCTCTTTCGTTTCAGCATGGCTGAAGATCTTAACATCCCGGAGGGTTTAGTTATACCACTATGGTATAGGAGGTTGCAAGAGGCTAGGGCCGCGGCTGCGGGTCCGGCCAATGCTACTACACCAGAGACAACCGCTCCTCCTCCTCAGCCTAGAGTGGATAATTTTGCTAAGGTTTGCAAGGAGTTCAAGGCTATAGGAGGAAAACCTTTTCTTGGTTCAGAGACTTTCGTAGAGGCTAGAGATTGGCTTAAGGAAGTGGAAGAGTTGCTAGATATCTTTGAAGTGGAAGAGGGAAAGAAAGTCAAGTTGGCGGCTTGGTTAATGAAGGGAGAGGCCTCATTCTGGTGGGAGGTCACTAATGGAGAACGCCCTGTTGACTCTTGGGCAGATTTTAAGCAAAGGTTTGGGGCTAAGTTTCTCTCAAGGGCGGAAGAGAATCTGTTTATGGAGAAGTTCTTGAATTTGAAGCAAGGGAATCTCACGGTGAAAGAATATGTCAACAAATTCAATCAATTAGCAAGGTTTGGCATAGAGTTGGTGAATACACCGGAGAAGAAGGCTTTGAGGTTCGTTAGAGGCTTGAACGAACCATTGCAAGGAATAGCTATGACTCACATTCCTATGGGGGCCACTTTTGAGAAGCTTGTCTACATGGCACTTATGCATGAGGATGATAAGAATTCTAAGGCACCAGAGAAAAAGGGGGATCAGAAGAAACCGCAACAGCAACAACAAGGCAAGGGCGGAAAAGGCAATGGTGACAAAAAGAAGACGAAGAAGAAGTGCTTCAATTGTGGAACACCAGGACACCTCAGTAAGGATTGTCGCAAAAAGAAGAAGACCGGTTGCTTTCATTGTGGTGAAGCAGGGCATCTTGTGAAAAACTGCCCAAAGAAGGGGCAGAAGACGGGGTCTACCTCAGGAGGCCAGGTGCAAGCTCTTATAGCACCACCTCAGTCAGGGGGGCAAGTTCAGGTTCTCTCAGTTCCACCGATTCAGCAGAGAGGTAGAACTATTTCCGTTGAAAGTCTGGTTTTTCTGTTTGATCATCCAGTTCGTACTTTGTTTGACTCTGGCGCATCGCATTCTTTTATCTCATCATCGTTAGTTGAGTCACTGCACTTAGACACCAGTCTAGTTGATGATCCCTTGGTTGTCTCAAACCCAATTGGGGGCTCCATATATCTGTCTATGATATGTTTGGGTTTGAAGATTTCTATACTTAGCGTTGAGTTTAGATGTGATGCTTTTGTATTGGGCTTCACGGGCTATGGGTTGATCTTGGGCATGGACTGGTTATCCAGTAATGGTGCCGTTCTTGATTGCGAAAGGAGAGTTGTCAGGCTCATGACCCGCTTGGGTAACACTCTCGAGATCTCTTGCAATCCCATGGAATCTGTTTTGCTAAGTTATCTTGAATCGCTCGATGCTTCGGTCGAAAGTTTGTGTTCTGTCAGAGTAGTCCGGGAATATCCGGATGTGTTTGAAGAAGTAAAGGGTTTGCCTCCGAAGCGGGAGATAGATTTCCGAATTTATTTGGTGGATAATGCCAAACCAGTGTCTTTGCCAGTACGCCACATGGCTCCTCGTGAGAGAAGAGAACTTCATAAGCAAGTAGGGGAGTTGCTTGAGAAGGGGTTCATAAGGCGAAGTATATCGGAGTGGGGAGCTCCAGTAGTGTTTGCCACGAAGGCGGATGGGTCCCTCAGACTTTGTGTGGATTATAGGGAACTTAATAAGCTCACGAAGAAGAATAGACACCCATTACCGAGGATAGATGATCTCTTTGATCAGTTGGTTGGCGCGTCAGTATTTTCGCAGATGGACTTAGCTACAGGGTTTCATCAGTTAAGAGTGGCGGAGGACAGTATAGAGAAGACTGCTTTCCGGACTCCGGATGGTTTTTATGAGTGGCTAGTGATGCCATTTGGGTTGACAAACGCCCCCGCATACTTTGTTGATCTCATGAGTAGAGTGTTCAGAGAGTATCTGAATAAGTTTGTAGTAGTTTTTGTGGATGACATCTTGGTCTTTTCCAAGAATGAAGAAGAGCATGCCTTACATCTCAAGGAAGTGTTGGAGACTCTTCGAGCGCATAGTCTTAAAGCTAAATTCTCTAAATGCCATTTTTGGAGAAGAGAAGTGCGATTCTTAGGGCATGTGGTCTCTAAGGAAGGGATAGCTGTGGATCCCGCAAAGATAGTATCTATCCAGGATTGGAAAGTTCCTAGAAATGCTACCGAGGTAAGAAGTTTCTTGGGGTTGGCAGGATATTATAGGAAGTTCATCAAAGACTTCGCGAAGATATCAGCCCCATTAACCCGCTTGACGAAGAAGAATCTGGTTTTCTCATGGGATGTAGATTGTGATGATGCTTTCCGACGGTTAAAGAGAGCTTTGACCACCGCTCCAGTTTTAGTGCTTCCAGATGGGAGTAAGCCGTTTGTTGTTTATACCGATGCTTGTGGAACAGGATTAGGCGCAGTCTTGATGCAGGAGGGAAGGGTAATAGCCTATGGAGGGAGACAATTGAGAGTGCATGAGAAGAATTACCCTACCCATGATCTAGAGTTGGCCGCGATTGTTTTCGCACTTAAGTCTTGGCGCCATTATCTTCTTGGTGAGAGATTCGAGTTGTTCACCGACCATAAATCATTGAAGTACTTATTCTCTCAGAAGGATTTAAACTTAAGACAGCAAAGGTGGATGGAGTTCTTAGCATCCTATGATTTCGAGATAGCGTATACCCCTGGTAAGGGTAACGTGGTGGCAGACGCCTTAAGTAGAAAAAGGCTATCTTTGAGTCCATTGTTCGTGGAACGACGAAGCTTGGAGTTTCTTTCTTTGTTTGACTTCAGACCTTCTGTTGATTTTGTACCTGGTTTGTTGGCATCCTTGGAGGTTAGACCTACTCTTTTGAGACGGATTGGCGAGGCTCAGCGAGACGACCCACAGTTGGTTGTGTTGGTAGAGAAGCTTATAAGAGGGGAGTCGTCCAGCCATTTGGGTAGATACACCATAGATGATAAGGGATGGTTGCATAGAGACGGTAGACTTTGTGTACCGCAAGATGAGGGTTTGAAGAAGGCTATTTTGGATGATGCACATCGTTCAAGAATGACTATACATCCCGGTGGAGACAAAATGTACCAAGACATGAAGAGAGTTTTCTTCTGGGCCGGTATGAAGAAAGATGTGGCCGAGTATGTGGCTAGATGCTTAGTGTGCCAACAAGTTAAAGTGGAGCAAAGGAAACCCGGTGGGTTGCTACACCCATTGGAAGTTCCACAGTGGAAGTGGGATAGTGTCTCGATGGATTTCATCGACGGGTTACCGAGATCGAGAAAGGGCAATACGGGAATTTGGGTTGTGGTAGACAGACTTACCAAGAGTGCCCATTTTATACCCGTAAAGAGTAAGAGGACCGCTCCATGGCTTGCTTCAGTCTATGTTAGAGAGATTGTTAGATTGCATGGCGTACCATCCAGCATTGTGAGTGATCGAGATCCTATTTTCACTAGTGAGTTTTGGAGAAGTTTGCAAGAGGCGGTAGGGACTCAGTTGTGTTTGAGCACCGCATATCATCCTCAGACGGACGGTCAGACCGAGAGGGTGAACCGTATCTTAGAAGATCTTTTGAGGCTTTGTATCTTGGATTTTGGAGGTACATGGGAAGAACATCTTCCTTTGGTGGAGTTCGCATATAATAACAGCTTTCAGTCCAGTATCGGTATGGCTCCTTTCGAAGCTCTTTATGGAAGGCCTTGTCGATCTCCTACATGTTGGTGGGAATCTACGGATAAGATCTTGCTTGGGCCGGATATGGTTAGAGAGACTTCAGAGAAGATTGATTTAATTCGAAAAAGGATGAAAGCAGCGCAAGATAGACAGAAATCTTATGCGGATCGGAGAAGGACGGATCTTGAGTTTGAGGTTGGGGACATGGTTTTTGTCAAAGTATCTCCATTGAGAAATGTTGTTCGCTTTGGGTCCGTAGGGAAGTTAGCACCGAGATTTGTTGGGCCGTTTCCTATTAAGGAAAGGATTGGACGGATGGCATATAGGGTGGAGTTGCCCGACAGACTTAGTGGTGTTCATGATGTATTCCATGTATCACATTTGAGGAAGTGCTTACATGAGACCGCGGAGGTGGTAGAGCCGAGCTTGCTTAGAGATGTAGAGGTAGAGCGTGATGCGACGATTCGACGAGCTCCTACTCGCATCCTTGGGTCAGAAACTAGGAAGTTGAGGAACAGAGAAGTTCAGCTAGTTAAAGTGCAATGGGGAGATGACGAAAGCAATGCTACTTGGGAGACGGAAGCAAAGATGCGTTCTTTGTATCCATTTCTTTTTGAGAGTATGTCTTTTAACTTCTCCTTTATTGCTTGTCTAGTACTTATCTTATCTTTAGTATATCCTCTCGCTAATACCTATGACCTTTAGATAGGGTAAAACCTATGGTTGAAACATGTGTTTGAAACATGTTATGGTTGATGGATGCATATGGATGCAATTGTTTGCTAGTGGTTGCTCGTGGATGCATATACACACACATTAGGCACTAGATCGGCTCAGTCACTTCATGTTGCATATTGCATAAATGGATGTGGTAGTTAGATTGATGGATGTATCATGGCTGTGTTATCATATGGATGATGCATTTTTGTGTATGGTTGTGCACGCATGTAGAAATTTGTATGTGTCAATAGGGTTTCGCATACATATTGGATGCATGGCACTATCATGGTTTGCATTAAGGAGGTTTACTGTATCAGTAACCGCCTGATTTTCGCATTAGGTAAGTACATATACACACACTTTTGCATATATCCATCCAGCATTTAGAATCTTGTAAGGACAATGATTGCTCGTGGATGATGCTTTGAGTAGATGGATGATTGGATGGTAGGATACGTTCTTCCTAACTTGAAGATTTCGGGGACGAAATCCTTTAAGGAGGGGAGAATGTAACAACCCGTATTTTCAATAACCTGTAATAACATAAATCGAGGCAGAATTTAATTCTAAAATGGGAATCAAGGGAAACGGGCTATGCCATTGTGTTCGTCTCGGAAAAATACGCGAAATAGAGTCCGAGTTTTCGAAAATCGGAGTCCGTATGACCAAGATATGGCCTCGCGAAGTTTCACGAAAATTCCCAAATTAAAGTATACTTAATTAAGTGAAATGGGTTGTGTAGATATATATATATATATATATATATTGATATATATATATATATATAATTGAAAATTTAATAAATAAATATGCAAAAATGCTCAAAACAGCGAATTGGGAGAGGGGAATAACCGAACCGGCCGATTTTTGAAGTCGACCCGAGCCCGCTGGGTCGACTAGGGGTTAATCCAGGGTGTTTGGCTGTCAACCCGTGGGCCGATTCGCTCAAGTGCAGATTTTGCATTTGAATGGTTCTCATGGTCCATCTTTAATCTAAAGGCCCTAGATGGTTCCTACACTTGACTTCTTCCCCAAGACATGCTTTGATGGCTTGGATTGAATCTAGGGTTAATCCTATGGCCTAAAACACTTGCCTAATCTATAAATAAGACCCTAACCTACCCTAATTCATTCATAATTAAACCTAGTGACTAAACTATGGCAAAATGCTAGCTCTCATGGCCTCCACTAATTTTATGAAGAGGGTTGCATACTAATCACTCTCTAATCAACTTCTAATCCCTTCTTAGCATCTTAATCTTCTTCATTTGGTGTTCAAAGTTGCTAGTTGTGAGTTTCTATCACTTTGATGATCTTTTGGTAAACTAATTAGATGAGATGTGATGAGATTTATGGTTTTGTATGTGGGTTAATGAGCTTTGAATCATATGATATGATGTTAGCATTAATCTTATGTTTATGCATGTTGAGTATGTAAGCTTATGCAAGTTTAATATGATGTATGTTATGTTTGCATGATGCTAAATATGCAAGTTGTGGGCTATGTAATCATATGCATGTTATGCAAGTTCATGGTAATATGCTATGCAAGTTACATGTTTGTTAATATGCAAGTTACATGTTTGTTAATATGCAAGTTACATGTATGTAAATATGCAAGTTACATGTTTGTTAATATGCAAGTTACATGTTTGTTAATATGCAAGTTACATGTATGTAAATATGCAAGTTACATGTTTCTTTATATGCAAGTTACATGTTTGTTAATATGCGAGTTACATGTATGTAAATATGCAAGTTACATGTTTATTAATATGCAAGTTCATGATGACACATTATGCAAGTCTATAAGCTAATATGCAAGTTTGTTATGCAAAATGAATATGTAAGTTATGTGACATATTATATGCAAGTTATGTGACATGTTATGCAAGTTCATATGCAAGTTATGTGTTTGTTAATATGCAAGATGGCACCTTTGAAACATGTTCATTCATATGCAAGTTGACACCTTTTATATGTGTTATATCATGAACGAAATTACGTGGGAACGATGGGGTAATTAAATGCATAAGTTAATAAGATTGTGTGAAATTAATATAATTATGCATAACACAAAATAAATAAACATAGTATGGGAATTTGCCTATTTGGTTAGGTGTACCCATACTATGTGTTGGGAATTTACCTATTGAGTTAGGTCTACCCCATGGGAATTTACCTATTAAGTTAGGTCTACCCATGTTAAGAAAACTTGATTAATTAGGGATAATTAATATAAAATTTATGAGGGTGATTAATTAGGTGTAATTAATTGACTAAGACACGAGGTTGGACTCAGTTGTAGCGTAAAACTGCCCGGACCCAACCGGCTTAACCAGTTGCTACAAATGTTAGCCCAATGTGAGAGGTCTTAGGCACAAACTAAATACGTAATTAATGTAAAGACACGAGGTTAGACTCTGTTATGACATAAGGCTGCCCGGACCCAACCGGCTTAACCAGCGGTCATAAAAGACAGTCTAATGTGAGAGGTCTTTACAAAGGTTACGTTCTTAATTAATTAATTAAGAAACACTTAACCACATTAGCATGTAGAGGGACATGAGGGGTTAAGTGGGTGCCTCGGGTGGCATGAGAAAATCTAGTGGTTGCCTTGGGTGGCAATAGAAAATACGATTAGAATACTTAACCAAAATAGAACATGTAATTAAAACATGATTAAAGGGTTAAGTGGGATATACTAGAAAAAGGGACAAGCTTAGGTGGGTAGCTTGTGGAGGCCCATTTCAACCAGTAACCCATACGTATCTTTGTGGGCTCGACCCATGTCGAGGACGGGACACGCATACTGGGCTTGACTGTAAGAGGCAAACGGGTTAGCGGTGGCAACGCAAGTCCAACGGGCTTCATATGCGTGAGTGGGCCCGGGCTGGTAGGTAAGCCGTTGTTGCATCGAGTAGATATAAGCCGTGCACCTTTAGTTTCATCAGGTTGCCACATTGGGGAATGATACATCCCACGGTGGGGCCAGCACGGGTATCTACGTTAGGGAGCCGATCGAATGGGAAGTAGTGTGTACACCTAGTGGATTGTAGGGCCCCGTGGCGCCTACTTGGTCACCTAGGGGTACGCAGGTACTAATTAGTAAATTTTATAAGTCCTTGGGTGGGATCAACCTTTAAGTTAGGAACGACTGGTGTGGTGCAGTTTAGTAATTTACCTTAGGGAGGGTAGATGCGTCTTTATCCTTTATCTTCGTTTAGTTGACTGCTTAGGGTAGCCATTCATCCCTATATGTTACCGTATATCAGTTTATGTCTTCTCTGGTTACTTTAACGATTGTATTGTTAAAGTTATAGGACTCGCTCAGACTTATGTCTGACCCTGTTGTTTTTATCTTTTTCCCAACCCTCAGGTCCTACGGTGGATCCTAGCAGTAGTGGAGCTTGATCGGATTGCTGTTCCAGTCTTTAGGAGCTTGGATAGATGTAAAGCTCCAGTTATCCAGTTATCTTTTCTTTTTTTTGGCTATTGTATGAGAGTGGGATTATGTACTTCTTTATTTTGATGGATATTGTACTTGACCTTTATTGTGGTTTTATGATGTAACCAGACATGTTTTACTTCCGCTGTTATGAGATGATGTTTTAAAATTTCAAGTACTATTTATATCTGTCTTGTTGTAATTTTTCTGTTCTATATTCACTAAAATACTCCACCGATGCTATGGCATTCCCTTAGTGAGTGATCATAGCGGGAGTGGGGTGTTACAACTCAGGATCTAGTTGGGAACCAACGAGTTAACTTCATGAGTTGGGCTTTGCTGCGGGACGTGTGCAAAGGGGTTATCGACTTTCATAACTTTGATTCACCGCCAAGACGGATGTTAGGCTACGGAATCAGTGTAGTGGGGTAGTTATTACTCCATGGGGCAGAGTGATCGTAGCATGGCTATGAGCCAGTGCGGTGAAGTTGTCATGGCTTCATGGGAAGAGTGGACATAGGAAGGACTAGTGGCTATGGATCAGTGCAGTGGAGTCGCCATGACTCCATGGGGCAGAGTGATCATAGCAAGGAATGGGTGGTCAAAGCGGTGGATATCGTATGCTTTACACATTGAGTGAGAGATGTGAGGATGGTTGTTATGCTTGATTGTTTGCCATCATTATGACATGCACACCCCCACCCCCGTATCTTTACACCATATGCTAGTGTCACCTTAGAATATTGTACATCCTGTTGTGCTAATTCTTTGGTTGCAGGTCCAGGTTCAGGTATTGTTTAGTATACCTGTTATTGTTTTGTTTTGCTACTTATCGCTCATACCAAACTTTTGTCTGACCTAGAGTTTTATGTCTCTTCTTATTAATCTGGGTGCTCCTAAACGAGCAGACTAGAGACATGTTAGCTGGTTATGCACGAGTAGCTGATCCAGAGACGAGCAGGAGGCTCCCACGTATGATATATATGTATTCTCCCTGTCGCTGATGGTCACTAATTTGGGCATTAGTAGTGTACCTTTCTTATTTTTCTTTAGAGACAGTTTTTAAAAGTTGTAATAATGATGATGTGGAACATAAGCTGTATTTTGAATTTCCGCTACTATGATGATTATGGTTTAGTTCTCAGCTTACGCACTGTCTCGCCTATTTTATATCAAGTATGTTATTATTATATTTTACCCATGCGCTGTAAGACATTCTACAGGTTCCTTGTTAGTTCAAATTCCCTTCTTTCCTTTCTTTAATGACCGTCCCGTGCTGGTTGGACATCGGCACAACGCACTTTCATTGGAAATGTCGGCTGGTGCGGGGCAGGCCCTCACACTTGGTATCAGAGCTCTAGGTTGCGTAGTTAACCTAGGGAGAGACACCAAGGAGAGATAATATATGTATATTAGAGCGTACGTTTGTGATATTTTGGTTTTCAAAATCTATATATATACTATTAGTATATCTAAGGATGAAGTCGCACTGCACTGGCACCACTGAAGAGATGGGTAATCGTTTTCTCCTTACAGATTGAACGATGAGCCGATATACTAGGGGTACTGGTAGAAAAGCCAATAATGGGAATGCTCCTGATATGAGGACGATGTTCACTAACTTCATGAGAGAGATGCTTAGGGATGTTCAGAGAGCATCCCTTAATGCTACAAATGGTGGTAGTGCAGCGGTGCAGGCGCCTAGGGCCGATTTCGCCAAGCTCTATAAGGACTACACTAGTCTTGGTGGAAAGCCGTTCCACGGAACGGAATCGAATACAGAAGTTCAGGATTAGTTAGATAGCTGTGAGCGTATCTTCGAAGACTTGGGTATCGAGGATGCGACGAAGAAAAGGCTAGCATCTCGTTAGCTGCAAGGATGGGCTATGAATGGGTGGAATGCTATTAAGGCAGCTACCCCTGAGGATCAATTACTTGGGATCAGTTCAAGACCCGCTTTAGTGATAAGTTTATCCCAACTGCTCAGAAATCAGAGTTGTTTAGGAAGTTCTTGGAGCTTAAACAGAATGGTAGGGCAATCTCGGAATATATTGTAGAGTTCGATACTTTATCAAAGTATGGATTATCCCTCATTGACACTCACGAGAAGAAGAGTGAGAAGTTCATAATAGGCTTAGATCAGTACTTGGGGGAAAGGCTTATAAACCATATTGATGAGACTTTTGAATCGATTGTTGGGAAAGCATTGAGGTCAGAAAGCCTTTATCCTAAGCCCAAGACTGAAGTCGCTGCTGTATCTGTAGAGGGACCAAAGCCGCAAGCAAGCGGTTGAGACAAGAATAATTCTCAGAATAAGAGGAAGCAGAACCAAGCTAAGGATGGTCAGAAAAAGAGTAAGAAAGATGTTGAGTGCTTTAGCTGTGGCAAAAAGGGCCATTTTGCTAAAGAATGTCGAGCAAAGCCTACAGACAGGAAGTGCTTCAATTGTGGCCAAGTGGGAGATCACAAGGATAAATGTCTGCAACCCCCTAAAGAGAAGCAGATTGTGAAAGCATATGCTCTTAATGTTGTCCCTTCTTCATCGAATGCCCCAACTGCGGCGGAGAAAGGAAAGAATGTCGTCATTTAAGGTATGCTTTCTGTTTACGATGTTCCTGTTCGAGTATTGTTTGATACCGGAGCTTCCCGCTCCTTCATATCTAGTGACCTGGTAGATAGGTTGGGATTTGAAACCGAGATAGTCGATACACCTTTAGCAGTGACGAACCCGATTGGTGGTTCGACTAGCCTTAGTATGATTTGTCGTAATGTGGTCTTATCGAGTCATGGATGTATGTTTGCTTGTAATTGTTTTTTTGGGTTTACCGAGTTTGGCATTATTTTGGGAGTCGATTGGCTCCAAAGGTACGGGGTGGTGGTAGACTGTGAGGGCTTTTTGGTGACAGTTAGAGCAGATGATGGGCGGAGGGTAGTGTTTGGTGGTCTACCTAGTGATGGGGTAATGGCTAGTTTTCTAAATTCCCTCGACATCCCACATGATGAGTTGTCAGATGTGCCCGTGGGTGGCCAGTATCTGGACGTCTTCGAGGAAGTGACAGACTTCCACCACACCGAGAGATTGAGTTTCATATTGATTTAGTGAAAGATGCCAGACCTATAGTGATGCCACTTCGTCGTATGGCACCAAGGGAGCAATGAGAGCTCGGGGTGCAAGTGAGCAACCTTATGAAGAAGGGATTTATCAGAAGAAGTGTTTCTGAGTGGGGAGCACCAGTTGTGTTTGCTACCAAGGCAGATGGTTCCCTTCGATTGTGTGTGGACTACCGCGAGTTAAATAAGGTGACGAGGAAGAATAAGTATCCTCTACCGTGGATAGATGGTTTGTTTGATCAGTTGAGTGGCGCGAGAGTATTCTTCCAGTTGGATCTCGTGACAGGTTTTCATCAGCTTAGGGTGGAAGCTGAGAGTATAGCTAAAACGGCCTTTTGGACGCCGTTTGGATTCGATGAGTGGTTGGTCAGGCCATTCGGGTTGACCAATGCACCAGCATATTTTGTGGATCTTATGAATAGGGTATTCAGGGATCAATTGAATAAGCTTGTTCTTGTGTTCATGGATGATATACTTGTTTATTCGAGGACAGAGGAAGAACACAAGGAACATTTGAGAGTAGTGATGGAGGTGTTAAGAAAACACCAATTGAAAGCGAAGTTTTCTAAGTGTCACTTCTAGAGGAGAGAAGTGAGATTCTTGGGCCATGTTGTTTCAGAGAATGGTATTGCCATGGACCCTACGAAGGTAGCTGCAGTACAAGATTGGTCTACGCCCAAGAATGCAACAGACGTAAGAAGTTTCTTAGGGTTAGCTGGATATTACCGGAAGTTTATCCAGGACTTCTCCAAGATAGCGGCACCGTTGACTCAGTTGACCAAGAAGAATCTGGCTTTCGTCTGGGACGAAAAGTGCGAGGATGCATTCAAGAGTCTAAAGGAAAACTTGACATGTGCACCAGTGTTAGTCGTTCCTAAGGGGAATGAAGAGATGACAGTATATACAGATGCATGTGGTACCAGACTGGGTGCTGTACTGATACATGGAGGTAAGGTTGCAGCTTATGCAAGTCGGCAACTAAAACCGCATGAGAAAAGATATCTTACCCATGATTTGGAATTGGTAGCGATTGTGTTCGCATTGAAGATGTGGAGACATTATCTCTTGGGAGAAAGATTCGAGTTGTTTACCAATCATAAATCGTTAAAGTATCTTTTCTCCTAGAAGGATCTAAATCTCCGACAGCAGAAATGGTTAGAATTCTTGGCTTCCTATGATTTCGATATCGCATATACACCAGTAAAGGGCAATGCGATAGCTGATGCATTGAGTAGAAGACATGCCAGTTTAGGGGCTATGTTTCTTGAGTGGAAGCAACTGGAGTACATCGCTGGGTATGATTTCAGACCAAAGTGCGAATTGGATCCAGAAGTATTAGAATGTATGAAGATCAGACCCACTTTGATTGAGCGGATTGGTTCCAGTCAGAAGGAGGATCCTAACTTATTGGAAATCGTCTCCAAGTTAGAGATAAATATCGACGAGAAGATGAAAAAGTACGGGCTTGATCGAGATGGATGGCTTAGAAAGAATGGGAGACTCGTTGTGCCCGATGTAAATGGATTGAGAGATGAAGTACTTAGAGAATGTCATCACTCAAAACTGACTATACATCCCGGTGGTAACAAAATGTATCGAGAAATGAAACAGACTTACTACTGGGAAGGGATGAAAAGAGACGTTGGGAAGTTTATATCCAAATGCATGAATTTCCAGTTAGTTAAAGCTGAGCAAAAGAAACCTAGTGGGTTGTTGCAACCACCAGAAATCCCTGAATGGAAATGGGAACAAGTCTCAATGGATTTCATTGATGGGTTACCAAGGACTAGATCGGGCCATGATAGTATTTGGGTGATTGTGGACCGATTGACCAAGAGTGCAAGGTTTATACCAGTCAAGTCGAATAGAACAACAGCTAAATTAGCAGAACTGTATATGAAGTGGATAGTGAGATTTTGTAACACCCCGTATTTTCTGTGAACTTAAGAATTACAAATCTGAATATAATTAAAATATAAAATCAGAATCAAGGGAAACAGGCTGTGCCATTGCGTTCGTCTCGGAAAAATATGCGAAATAGAGTCCGAAATTTCGTAAATCGGAGTCCATATGACCAAGTTATGGCCTTCCAAAGTTCAGAAAAAAATTAAACAGCACAGACCAGATCGACTGGGGAGTTGACCTGCCCCCAGGGGGTCGACCCTAGAGTCGACCTGCCCAGGGGGTCGACCCTAGAGTCGACCTGCCCCCAGGGAGTCGACCCTAGAGTCGACCCTAGTGTCGACCTGAGGGTCGACCTGCCTCCCGAATCTGCTTTTCTGCCTGGGTGCGTTCTGATGTATCTGGTCTCGTTTTCTGTCTAGATTCGTCTGCCTAAACCTATTTAAACAGCCCCAAACCCAGCCTTCTCAACACACAATTCTATTCTGCTTCTTCTCTGCCTCTGTTCTAAATAAAAATAAAAATGGCGTCGCTACTCTGCTAGAATCAAAACTAGAAGCCAATCAACATCATCCCTAAATTCAAATTTGAGATAAAAGCTTCTGCAACAATTCTGTAACAACTAAAGTTCTTTCTTTAATCCAATCAAGGAAAGTACAGTTATTTTCTGCTATAAACATTAATTATAATTCTGATATGCTTTTAAATCTGAATCTGAGATTGTATATCTGTCAGATCTGTTTTTCTGTGACTGTTCTGTATCCCTTTCTGCTTCCTTTCTGTTTCTATAGCCAGGCTACCACGAGCCTGTGCCTAATCTCATAAGAGATTAACGTATGAACGCAAATTTTGGGACAAATAATGAATGATGCGAAATTTGACAAGACTGAATTGAACGTATGACTTTAGATCTGAGGCATAAAATATATTGACATATGACTTGGGATTGGATGCATGAATTTGACTGTAAACATGTAATTTATATATGTTGTATGCATAGTGTACGTTGTATTCTAGATCTGTAACTAATTAGAGAAATGAACATATGTTATTTAGATCTGTAATTAATTAGAAAAATAAGCATATGTTGTAAACTAGTTTTAGACCTTTGCATATTCTGTGATAAAAGAAGAGAGGAACCATTGTAAGATTACATATGATTTGAGACTTTGGACAAAATGCATATAAAAGTCAAGATCTGATTTTTAGAAGATATGATTTAAAGATTTAGATTGTTGGGTATAGTTTGCATAATGATTCATGACTTAAAAAGAAGAAAATATGGAAACTTAGGTGTAAAGATTTACATTAATTAGGATATCTATTATTGCGATTACACCTAAATAGGGATTTTTGGATATATGGCATGCATTGTAATTAATGGTTATATTTGGTATAATTTATATTGTGAATCATGACAATTATGTAGGCATATGAAATTAGGCCTAATTTATGATTAGGCAAGGCATGTAAATAGAACCTTTAGAAATATTAAATTTGCTAATTCTGCTAATTTGCCAAGTTGCCTAAACTGCTAGTTTTGTTATATTGCCTAGACTGCCAATTAGATTGAAGTGCCTAATCTGTTAAATTTGTCGGTTGAAATGCCTAATCTGTTATATGCCAAAATCTGCTAAGTTGCTAAATCTGTTAAATCCGTTAAGTCATATAATCTGGAAAATCTGTTATCTGCTAAAATCTGTTATCTGCTGTGTTGATATAATCATCCTGTTATTGATGTAATATGAATTGGCATATATATTGGGCGTGCGCATAAACGGTAAATTATTAATTAATTGGCCGCAAAGATAAACGTGACTAACTCGAGGTTAGAATGAGTTTGCGGCGTAATTCTGCCCGGAACCGCCCGGCACATCCAGTGGCCGCAAACAATAGGTTCTAATGTGAGAAGTTAGTCATAACCTACTTAAGACACGAGGTTAGGTCTGGCTTGTGGCAGAAGTCTGCCCGGAACCGCCCGGCCCATCCAGCGGCCACAAGCTAGCGACCTAATGTGAGAGGTCTGGGCATTAATAATTAATTAATGAAAATCTAAGATAAGAATGACGTCTAAAACGTATTGGGGGAAATAGGGTTAAACCAACTGGATTAATAGGTGTAGTAAACCCGTCCATGAATCTGTAGGCCCAATACAAAGTTAGACAAATCTGAAAAATCTGTACATCTGATCTGTTAGTCTGAAAACTTGTTAACTTAATCTGTGAACTAGTAAATCTGAATTCTGTATGTCTGAACTTGTAAACAAGTTAATCTGAGATCTGTTAGTCTGGGGACACAAGGTTAGGAGGGGAATTACTTGTGTCATCTGTTGTTTGGGACCCATATTAGTCAGTGACCCTTTCTGGTATCAAAACTTTGACCCAACAGTAGGTAGGGTCCGGGCACGCTTACTGAACTAATTATAAGTGGTTCATTCTGATAATGGCGAGGGGTGTTGATGGTGCATTCCAACCGAGTCATGTGCGTGCATGGATCCCGGTCTGCCTCTGAGGATGTAAGACGCCGTGACATCTGTAAATAGGTCTGTGCCAATTGGTTGTCACTTTAGGGAGTGATACACCCTACTGTGGGGCCGACACAGGATATTTATGTATTAGGGAGCCGATCGCTTGGGGTAGGGTTTTAGGGTACACTTAGTTCTGTCTGTTTCTGTTGGTACTGTCTGTTTCTGTTGGGTGGTAACACCTGTCTGTTTCTGTGTGGTACCGTCTGTTCGGGTGGTAAAGGCCCATTACTAGTGTACACCTAATTCTACATTCTGTTTCCGTAGGGATTAATCTATTTCTGCTTCTGCCTGTTTCTGATCGGGTAGTAAAGGCCCATTATTAGCATTCTGTTTCTGTTAAATTATTCTGTACCCGTTTCTGTTTCAGTTTAGACATTAGGGTAACACCTAATTTGGTTATACTAGTATTAGTGCAGAGAAGTGTAAAGCAATAGCTTATATCATTCTGTTCTTCTGTTATATCTGCTACACCTGTTACAGTTATCTCTCATCCAGTTTTATGTTCATGTCATGTTATTATTATCTGTTCATAACTGAAAATCACTGGACTTGCCAGACTTTTTGTCTGACCCTTGTTGTTTCGCCTCCTTTCTTCCGTTTCCCCCCAGGTTATCCAAGGAGGGAATACTTTAGCTTGATCCGGATTTCTCTTTGCTTGAAGTGCTTAAAGTATGGCTTGGCTCTGTATAGCTTCCGTTTCATGGGGATTATGATTTTAAACCATGCATTTTGAAGGCTTTTGCACAAGACTGATATTTTGTACTTGAATTCTGAGATTTGAAAGGATGTAACCATATTGATTTCTGTTTCCGCTGTAATAAAGTTCAAAATTTTCAAGTACTGTTTTATCTGTCTTGTAAGTTTCTGTTCTGTTTACTAAAATGCTTCACCAAAGTTAAGGCATTCCCTTTGTGAGTGACCTTAACGGAGGTGGGGTGTTACACTTGGTATCAGAGCTGAAGGTTAGCAGATTTTATAAAAAGTTTTGAAAACTATTTTCAAAAAGGTTTTGAAAGGAAGTATTTTCAAAAATAAAGCTTATTTTGAAAAACATAATCCCCAAGAGCCATATATCTTTCTTTCAGTCCTTTTTGTATTGAACCTTTCCTTTTCCGTTTCAGCATGTCTGAAGCATCTGAGACACCAGAGGGTGTTCATGTACCCGGTTGGTTTCGTCAATATCTTAAGGCTAGGACCGCCGCTGCAGGTCCAGCAAATGATCCCCCTCCCCCACCCCCTCCTCGTGCAATTGCTTTCTCAAAGATCTGTAGAGATTTTAGGGCCATGGGTGGGAAGGATTTCAAAGGAACTGAATCATTCGTAGAAGTGAGGAATTGGCTCAAAGAATCTGAGGATCTATTCGTTATCTTCGAGGTGGACGATAGGCAGAAGGTACAGTTGGCGGTATGGCTGCTCAAAGACGAAGCTTCCTACTGGTGGGAAGTCACTAACGCCGAGAGGCTGGTTGAGACATGGATGGATTTCAGAACAAGGTTTGAGACAAAATTTCTCTCGCAAGCTGAACGGAGTTTACAACTGGAAAAGTTCTTATCTCTTAAGCAAGGAAGTATGACGGTCAAGGAATACGTCAACCAGTTCAACCAACTAGCTAGGTTCGGATTGGATTTAGTCAACACTCAACATAAAAAGGCTCTCCGCTTTGTTAAAGGATTGAACGAGCCACTGCACAGCCTAGCCATGACCCATGTACCCATGGGAGCAACTTACGAGAAATTGGTGGATATGGCACTACTGCACGAGGAAGACAAGGGCCCAAAAGAGACAAAGAAGGAGGAACCACAGAATAAGAAAGTGGGGCCCAAAAAGGAAACACAAAGGAAGGATGAGAAGTCTAAAGATAAGAAGGGGAAAAAGTACTTTACTTGTGGAAGCTCGACTCATCTAAACAAGGATTGCAGAAAAAGGAAAGGCACTTGCTTCAACTGTGGAGAGATGGGGCACTTCCCTAGAGACTGCCCGAAGAGACGAGGACAAGGAGGGCAGACGAACACTCTTGAGGCTAGTGGCTAGGATAGAAATAGGAAAATTTCTATAGTAGGTTTAATTTCTTTATCTGATTATGGAGTTAAGACTCTTTCTGATTCTGTACTTGATACTCTGCACTTGAATACTAGTATTATTTCTGAATTCCGTTGTAGACTCAGACCCATAAGGGTTATGGCTCATCTGTTTGAGATTGGGGTTTGAGGGATATTTGTGTTAGACGTCAAGTATGACGCATACATTCTGAGTTTTCGTGGGGTATGATTTTATCATGCTTAACTTCCTAAGAGTCATTAGGGAACCTGATCTGTACCAGTAGTATCTGAATACTTCTGATAAGATTTCCAGTTTTGACATTGTCTAAAGAAGGTAATCCTCTGGGTGTCAATTTGATGTTGGTTTCGGTCTTTGGGGCCGATACTTAGGACCCATGTCTAATGGGAACCAAGTTTTTGTTCTATCTGTACTCGCCTCCATCATTCGACTGTATCCTATCGATCGAATCTTCGAACTTTAGGTAGAAACTAATGGGTGTAAACATGTATTTGAGACATGTTATGTTTGATGGTTGCAAGTGGATGCAAGTGGTTGCTAGTGGTTGCTCGTGGACGCATATACACACACTAGGCACTAGATCGGCTCGAAAACACTCTCATACTGCATATGGATGTGTGTGCATTTTAAATTTTTATGGATGCAAAATGGTTGAATCAGCACATGGATGTTTCATATGAGTGGATGGTTGTGCACTCATATAGAAATGATATGTATCAAATAGGAAAATTGCATACATATTGGACTCATGGCACTGACATAATTCGCATTAAGGAGGTCAACTGAATCAGTAGTCCGCCTGATCTTTGCATTAGATAAGGAACATATACACACACTTTTGCAAATGTTCATACAGCACTAGAAATTTCTAAGGACAATGGATGCTTGTGGATGATGACTGAGTAGATGAGTGATTGGATGGTAGGACACATTCTTCTTAATTTGAAGATTTCGCGGACGAAATCCTTTAAGGAGGGGAGAATGTAACACCCTGTATTTTCTGTGAACTTAAGAATTACAAATCTGAGTATAATTAAAATATAAAATCAGAATCAAGGGAAACGGGCTGTGCCATTGCGTTCGTCTCGGAAAAATACGCGAAATAGAGTCCGAAATTTCGTAAATCGGAGTCCATATGACCAAGTTATGGCCTTCCAAAGTTCAGAAAAAAATTAAACAGCACAGACTAGATTGACTGGGGAGTCGACCCTAGAGTCGACCTGCCCCCAGGGGGTTGACCCTAGAGTCGACCTGCCCAGGGGGTCGACCCTAGAGTCGACCCTAGAGTCGACCTGCCCCCAGGGGGTCGACCCTAGAGTCGACCCTAGTGTCGACCTGGGGGTCGACCTGCCTCCCGAATCTGCTTTTCTGCCTGGGTGCGTTCTGATGTATCTGGTCTCGTTTTCTGTCTAGATTCGTCTGCCTAAACCTATTTAAACAGCCCCAAACCCAGCCTTCTCTACACACAATTCTATTCTGCTTCTTCTCTGCCTCTGTTCTAAATAAAAATAAAAATGGCGTCGCTACTCTGCTAGAATCAAAACTAGAAGGCAATCAACATCATCCTAAATTCAAATTTGAGATAAAAGCTTCTGCAACAATTCTGTAACAACTAAAGTTCTTTCTTTAATCCAATCAAGGCAAGTACAGTTATTTTCTGCTATAAACATTAATTATAATTCTGATATGCTTTTAAATCTGAATCTGAGATTGTATATCTGTCAGATCTGTTTTTCTGTGACTGTTCTGTATCCCTTTCTGCTTCCTTTCTGTTTCTATAGCCAGGCTACCACGAGCCTGTGCCTAATCTCATAAGAGATTAACGTATGAAAGCAAATTTTGGGACAAATAATGAATGATGCGAAATTTGACAAGACTGAATTGAACGTATGACTTTAGATCTGAGGCATAAAATATATTGACATATGACTTGGGATTGGATGCATGAATTTGACTGTAAACATGTAATTTATATATGTTGTATGCATAGTGTACGTTGTATTCTAGATCTGTAACTAATTAGAGAAATGAACATATGTTATTTAGATCTGTAATTAATTAGAAAAATAAGCATATGTTGTAAACTAGTTTTAGACCTTTGCATATTCTGTGATAAAAGAAGAGAGGAACCATTGTAAGATTACATATGATTTGAGACTTTGGACAAAATGCATATAAAAGTCAAGATCTGATTTTTAGAAGATATGATTTAAAGATTTAGATTGTTGGGTATAGTTTGCATAATGATTCATGACTTAAAAAGAAGAAAATATGGAAACTTAGGTGTAAAGATTTACATTAATTAGGATATCTATTATTGCGATTACACCTAAATAGGGATTTTTGGATATATGGCATGCATTGTAATTAATGGTTATATTTGGTATAATTTATATTGTGAATCATGACAATTATGTAGGCATATGAATTTAGGCCTAATTTATGATTAGGCAAGGCATGTAAATAGAACCTTTAGAAATATTAAATTTGCTAATTTGCCAAGTTGCCTAAGCTGCTAGTTTTGTTATATTGCCTAGACTGCTAATTAGATTGAAGTGCCTAATCTGTTAAATTTGTCGGTTGAAATGCCTAACCTGTTATATGCCAAAATCTGCTAAGTTGCTAAATCTGTTAAATCCGTTAAGTCATATAATCTGGAAAATCTGTTATCTACTGTGTTGATATAATCATCCTGTTATTGATGTAATCTGAATTGGCATATATATTGGACGTGCGCATAAACGGTAAATTATTAATTAATTGGCCGCAAAGATAAACGTGACTAACTCGAGGTTAGAATGAGTTTGCGGCGTAATTCTGCCCGGAACCGCCCGGCACATCCAGTGGCCGCAAACAATAGGTTCTAATGTGAGAAGTTAGTCATAACCTGCTTAAGACACGAGGTTAGGTCTGGCTTGTGGCAGAAGTCTGCCCGGAACCGCCCGACCCATCCAGCGGCCACAAGCTAGCGACCTAATGTGAGAGGTCTGGGAATTAATAATTAATTAATGCAAATCTAAGATAAGAATGACGTCTAAAACGTATTGGGGGAAATAGGGTTAAACCAACTGGATTAATAGGTGTAGTAAACCCGTCCATGAATCTGTAGGCCCAATACAAAGTTAGACAAATCTGAAAAATCTGTACATCTGATCTGTTAGTCTGAAAACTTGTTAACTTAATCTGTGAACTAGTAAATTTGAATTCTGTATGTCTGAACTTGTAAACAAGTTAATCTGAGATCTGTTAGTCTGGGGACACAAGGTTAGGAGGGGAATTACTTGTGTCATCTGTTGTTTGGGACCCATATTAGTCAGTAACCCTTTCTGGTATCAAAACTTTGACCCAACAGTAGGTAGGGTCCGGGCACGCTTACTGAACTAATTATAAGTGGTTCATTCTGATAATGGCGAGGGGTGTTGATGGTGCGTTCCAACCGGGTCATGTGCGTGCATGGATCCCGGTCTGCCTCTGAGGATGTAAGACGCCGTGACATCTGTAAATAGGTCTGTGCCAATTGGTTGTCACTTTAGGGAGTGATACACCCTACTGTGGGGCCGACACAGGATATTTATGTATTAGGGATTTTAGGGTACACTTAGTTCTGTCTGTTTCTGTTGGTACCGTCTGTTTCTGTTGGGTGGTAACACCTGTCTGTTTCTGTGTGGTACCGTCTGTTCGGGTGGTAAAGGCCCATTACTAGTGTACACCTAATTCTACATTCTGTTTCCGTAGGGATTAATCTGTTTCTGCTTCTGTCTGTTTCTGATCGGGTAGTAAAGGCCCATTATTAGCATTCTGTTTCTGTTAAATTATTCTGTACCCGTTTCTATTTCAGTTTAGACATTAGGGTAACACCTAATTTGGTTATACTAGTATTAGTGCAGAGAAGTGTAAAGCAATAGCTTATATCATTCCGTTCTTCTGTTATATCTGCTACACCTGTTACAGTTATCTCTCATCCAGTTTTATGTTCATGTCATGTTATTATTATCTGTTCATAACTGAAAATCACTGGACTTGCCAGACTTTTTGTCTGACCCTTGTTGTTTCGCCTCCTTTCTTCCGTTTCCCCCCAGGTTATCCAAGGAGGGAATACTTTAGCTTGATCCGGATTTCTCTTTGCTTGAAGTGCTTAAAGTATGGCTTGGCTCTGTATAGCTTCCGTTTCATGGGGATTATGATTTTAAACCATGCATTTTGAAGGCTTTTGTACAAGACTGATATTTTGTACTTGAATTCTGAGATTTGAAAGGATGTAACCATATTGATTTCTGTTTCCGCTGTAATAAAGTTAAAAATTTTCAAGTACTGTTTTATCTATCTTGTAAGTTCATGTTCTGTTTACTAAAATGCTTCACCAAAGTTAAGGCATTCCCTTTGTGAGTGACCTTAACGGAGGTGGGGTGTTACACTTGGTATCAGAGCTGAAGGTTACAAGATTTTATTAAAAGTTTTGAAAACTATTTTCAAAAAGGTTTTGAAAGGAAGTATTTTCAAAAATAAAGCTTATTTTGAAAAACATAATCCCCAAGAGCCATATATCTTTCTTTCAGTCCTTTTTGTATTGAACCTTTCCTTTTTCGTTTCAGCATGTCTGAAGCATCTGAGATACCAGAGGGTGTTCATGTACCCGGTTGGTTTCGTCAATATCTTGAGACTAGACCGCCGCTGCAGGCCCAGCAAATGATCCCCCTCCCCCACCCCCTCCTCGTGCAATTGCTTTCTCAAAGATCTGTAGAGATTTTAGGGCCATGGGTGGGAAGGATTTCAAAGGAACTGAATCATTCGTAGAAGCGAGGAATTGGCTCAAAGAAACTGAGGATCTATTCGTTATCTTCGAGGTGGACGATAGGCAGAAGGTACAGTTGGCGGTATGGCTGCTCAAAGACGAAGCTTCCTACTGGTGGGAAGTCACTAACGCCGAGAGGCTGGTTGAGACATGGATGGATTTCAGAACAAGGTTTGAGACAAAATTTCTCTCGCAAGCTGAACGGAGTTTACAACTGGAAAAGTTCTTATCTCTTAAGCAAGGAAGTATGACGGTCAAGGAATACGTCAACCAGTTCAACCAACTAGCTAGGTTCGGATTGGATTTAGTCAACACTCAGCATAAAAAGGCTCTCCGCTTTGTTAAAGGATTGAACGAGCCACTGCACAGCCTAGCCATGACCCATGTACCCATGGGAGCAACTTACGAGAAATTGGTGGATATGGCACTACTGCACGAGGAAGACAAGGGCCCAAAAGAGACAAAGAAGGAGGAATCACAGAATAAGAAAGTGGGGCCCAAAAAGGAAACACAAAGGAAGGATGAGAAGTCTGAAGATAAGAAGGGGAAAAAGTGCTTTACTTGTGGAAGCTCGACTCATCTAAACAAGGATTGCAGAAAAAGGAAAGGCACTTGCTTCAACTGTGGAGAGATGGGGCACTTCACTAGAGACTGCCCGAAGAGACGAGGACAAGGAGGGAAGACGAACACTCTTGAGGCTAGTGGCTAGGATAGAAATAGGAAAATTTCTATAGTAGGTTTAATTTCTTTATCTGATTATGGAGTTAAGACTCTTTCTGATTCTGTACTTGATACTCTGCACTTGAATACTAGTATTATTTCTGAATTCCATTGTAGACTCAGACCCATAAGGGTTATGGCTCATCTGTTTGAGATTGGGGTTTGAGGGATATTTGTGTTAGACGTCAAGTATGACGCATACATTCTGAGTTTTCGTGGGGTATGATTTTATCATGCTTAACTTCCTAAGAGTCATTAGGGAACCTGATCTGTACCAGTAGTATCTGAATACTTCTGATAAGATTTCCAGTTTTGACATTGTCTAAAGAAGGTAATCCTCTGGGTGTCAATTTGATGTTGGTTTCGGTCTTTGGGGCCGATACTTAGGACCCATGTCTAATGGGAACCAAGTTTTTGTTCTATCTGTACTCGCCTCCATCATTCGACTGTATCCTATCGATCGAATCTTCGAACTTTAGGTAGAAACTAATGGGTGTAAACATGTGTTTGAGACATGTTATGTTTGATGGTTGCAAGTGGATGCAAGTGGTTGCTAGTGGTTGCTCGTGGACGCATATACACACACTAGGCACTAGATCGGCTCGAAAACACTCTCATACTGCATATGGATGTGTGAGCATTTTAAATTTTTATGGATGCAAAATGGTTGAATCAGCACATGGATGTTTCATATGAGTGGATGGTTGTGCACTCATATAGAAATGATATGTATCAAATAGGAAAATTGCATACATATTGGACTCATGGCACTGACATAATTCGCATTAAGGAGGTCAACTGAATCAGTAGACCGCCTGAACTTTGCATTAGATAAGGAACATATACAAACAGTTTTGAAAATGTTCATACAGCACTAGAAATTTCTAAGGACAATGGATGCTTGTGGATGATGACTGAGTAGATGAGTGATTGGATGGTAAGACACATTCTTCTTAATTTGAAGATTTCGCGGACGAAATCCTTTAAGGAGGGGAGAATGTAACACCCTGTATTTTCTGTGAACTTAAGAATTACAAATCTGAGTATAATTAAAATATAAAATCAGAATCAAGGGAAACGGGCTGTGCCATTGCGTTCGTCTCGGAAAAATACGCGAAATAGAGTCCGAAATTTCGTAAATCGGAGTCCATATGACCAAGTTATGGCCTTCCAAAGTTCAGAAAAAAATTAAACAGCACAGACTAGATTGACTGGGGAGTCGACCCTAGAGTCGACCTGCCCCCAGGGGGTTGACCCTAGAGTCGACTTGCCCAGGGGATCGACCCTAGAGTCGACCTGCCCCCAGGTGGTCGACCCTAGAGTCGACCCTAGTGTCGACCTGGGGGTCGACCTGCCTCCCGAATCTGCTTTTCTGCCTGGGTGCGTTCTGATGTATCTGGTCTCGTTTTCTGTCTAGATTCGTCTGCCTAAACCTATTTAAACAGCCCCAAACCCAGCCTTCTCTACACACAATTCTATTCTGCTTCTTCTCTGCCTCTGTTCTAAATAAAAATAAAAATAAAAATGGCGTCGCTACTCTGCTAGAATCAAAACTAGAAGCCAATCAACATCATCCTAAATTCAAATTTGAGATAAAAGCTTCTGCAACAATTCTGTAACAACTAAAGTTCTTTCTTTAATCCAATCAAGGCAAGTACAGTTATTTTCTGCTATAAACATTAATTATAATTCTGATATGCTTTTAAATCTGAATCTGAGATTGTATATCTGTCAGATCTGTTTTTCTGTGACTGTTCTGTATCCCTTTCTGCTTCCTTTCTGTTTCTATAGCCAGGCTACCACGAGCCTGTGCCTAATCTCATAAGAGATTAACGTATGAACGCAAATTTTGGGACAAATAATGAATGATGCGAAATTTGACAAGACTGAATTGAACGTATGACTTTAGATCTGAGGCATAAAATATATTGACATATGACTTGGGATTGGATGCATGAATTTGACTGTAAACATGTAATTTATATATGTTGTATGCATAGTGTACGTTGTATTCTAGATCTGTAACTAATTAGAGAAATGAACATATGTTATTTAGATCTGTAATTAATTAGAAAAATAAGCATATGTTGTAAACTAGTTTTAGACCTTTGCATATTCTGTGATAAAAGAAGAGAGGAACCATTGTAAGATTACATATGATTTGAGACTTTGGACAAAATGCATATAAAAGTTAAGATCTGATTTTTAAAAGATATGATTTAAAGATTTAGATTGTTGGGTATAGTTTGCATAATGATTCATGACTTAAAAAGAAGAAAATATGGAAACTTAGGTGTAAAGATTTACATTAATTAGGATATCTATTATTGCGATTACACCTAAATAGGGATTTTTGGATATATGGCATGCATTGTAATTAATGGTTATATTTGGTATAATTTATATTGTGAATCATGACAATTATGTAGGCATATGAATTTAGGCCTAATTTATGATTAGGCAAGGCATGTAAATAGAACCTTTAGAAATATTAAATTTGCTAAATCTGCTAATTTGCCAAGTTGCCTAAACTGCTAGTTTTGTTATATTGCCTAGACTGCTAATTAGATTGAAGTGCCTAATCTGTTAAATTTGTCGGTTGAAATGCCTAACCTGTTATATGCCAAAATCTGCTAAGTTGCTAAATTTGTCAAATCCGTTAAGTCATTTAATCTGGAAAATCTGTTATCTACTGTGTTGATATAATCATCCTGTTATTGATATAATCTGAATTGGCATATATATTGGACGTGCGCATAAACGGTAAATTATTAATTAATTGGCCGCAAAGATAAACGTGACTAACTCGAGGTTAGAATGAGTTTGCGGCGTAATTCTGCCCGGAACCGCCCGGCACATCCAGTGGCCGCAAACAATAGGTTCTAATGTGAGAAGTTAGTCATAACCTGCTTAAGACACGAGGTTAGGTCTGGCTTGTGGCAGAAGTCTGCCCGGAACCGCCCGACCCATCCAGCGGCCACAAGCTAGCGACCTAATGTGAGAGGTCTGGGAATTAATAATTAACTAATGCAAATCTAAGATAAGAATGACGTCTAAAACGTATTGGGGGAAATAGGGTTAAACCAACTGGATTAATAGGTGTAGTAAACCCGTCCATGAATCTGTAGGCCCAATACAAAGTTAGACAAATCTGAAAAATCTGTACATCTGATCTGTTAGTCTGAAAAATTGTTAACTTAATCTGTGAACTAGTAAATCTGAATTCTGTATGTCTGAACTTGTAAACAAGTTAATCTGAGATCTGTTAGTCTAGGGACACAAGGTTAGGAGGGGAATTACTTGTGTCATCTGTTGTTTGGGACCCATATTAGTCAGTAACCCTTTCTGGTATCAAAACTTTGACCCAACAGTAGGTAGGGTCCGGGCACGCTTACTGAACTAATTATAAGTGGTTCATTCTGATAATGGCGAGGGGTGTTGATGGTGCGTTCCAACCGGGTCATGTGCGTGCATGGATCCCGGTCTGCCTCTGAGGATGTAAGACGCCGTGACATCTGTAAATAGGTCTGTGCCAATTGGTTGTCACTTTAGGGAGTGATACACCCTACTGTGGGGCCGACACAGGATATTTATGTATTAGGGAGCCGATCGCTTGGGGTAGGGTTTTAGGGTACACTTAGTTCTGTCTATTTCTGTTGGTACCGTCTGTTTCTGTTGGGTGGTAACACCTGTCTGTTTCTGTGTGGTACCGTCTGTTCGGGTGGTAAAGGCCCATTACTAGTGTACACCTAATTCTACATTCTGTTTCCGTAGGGATTAATCTGTTTCTGCTTCTGTCTGTTTCTGATCGGGTAGTAAAGGCCCATTATTAGCATTCTGTTTCTGTTAAATTATTATGTACCCGTTTCTGTTTCAGTTTAGACATTAGGGTAACACCTAATTTGGTTATACTAGTATTAGTGCAGAGAAGTGTAAAGCAATAGCTTATATCATTCCGTTCTTCTGTTATATCTGCTACACCTGTTACAGTTATCTCTCATCCAGTTTTATGTTCATGTCATGTTATTATTATCTGTTCATAACTGAAAATCACTGGACTTGCCAGACTTTTTGTCTGACCCTTGTTGTTTCGCCTCCTTTCTTCCGTTTCCCCCCAGGTTATCCAAGGAGGGAATACTTTAGCTTGATCCGGATTTCTCTTTGCTTGAAGTGCTTAAAGTATGGCTTGGCTCTGTATAGCTTCCGTTTCATGGGGATTATGATTTTAAACCATGCATTTTGAAGGCTTTTGTACAAGACTGATATTTTGTACTTGAATTCTGAGATTTGAAAGGATGTAACCATATTGATTTCTGTTTCCGCTGTAATAAAGTTAAATTTTTTCAAGTACTGTTTTATCTGTCTTGTAAGTTTCTGTTCTGTTTACTAAAATGCTTCACCAAAGTTAAGGCATTCCCTTTGTGAGTGACCTTAACGGAGGTGGGGTGTTACACTTGGTATCAGAGCTGAAGGTTACCAGATTTTATAAAAAGTTTTGAAAACTATTTTCAAAAAGGTTTTGAAAGGAAGTATTTTCGAAAATAAAGCTTATTTTGAAAAACATAATCCCCAAGAGCCATATATCTTTCTTTCAGTCCTTTTTGTATTGAACCTTTCCTTTTTCGTTTCAGCATGTCTGAAGCATCTGAGATACCAAAGGATGTTCATGTACCCGGTTGGTTTCGTCAATATCTTAAGGCTAGGACCGCCGCTGCAGGTCCAGCAAATGATCCCCCTCCCCCACCCCCTCCTCGTGCAATTGCTTTATCAAAGATCTGTAGAGATTTTAGGGCCATGGGTAGGAAGGATTTCAAAGGAACTGAATCATTCGTAGAAGCGAGGAATTGGCTCAAAGAAACTGAGGATCTATTCGTTATCTTCGAGGTGGACGATAGGCAGAAGGTACAGTTGGCGGTATGGCTGCTCAAAGACGAAGCTTCCTACTGGTGGGAAGTCACTAACGCCGAGAGGCTGGTTGAGACATGGATGGATTTCAGAACAAGGTTTGAGACAAAATTTCTCTCGCAAGCTGAACAGAGTTTACAACTGGAAAAGTTCTTATCTCTTAAGCAAGGAAGTATGACGGTCAAGGAATACGTCAACCAGTTCAACCAACTAGCTAGGTTAGGATTGGATTTAGTCAACACTCAGCATAAAAAGGCTCTCCGCTTTGTTAAAGGATTGAACGAGCCACTGCACAGCCTAGCCATGACCCATGTACCCATGGGAGCAACTTACGAGAAATTGGTGGATATGGCACTACTGCACGAGGAAGACAAGGGCCTAAAAGAGACAAAGAAGGAGGAACCACAGAATAAGAAAGTGGGGCCCAAAAAGGAAACACAAAGGAAGCATGAGAAGTCTGAAGATAAGAAGGGGAAAAAGTGCTTTACTTGTGGAAGCTCGACTCGTCTGAACAAGGATTGCAGAAAAAGGAAAGGCACTTGCTTTAACTGTGGAGAGATGGGGCACTTCACTAGGGACTGCCCGAAGAGACGAGGACAAGGAGGGCAGGCGAACACTCTTGAGGCTAGTGGCTAGGATAGAAATAGGAAAATTTCTATAGTAGGTTTAATTTCTTTATCTGATTATAGAGTTAAGACTCTTTCTGATTCTGTACTTGATACTCTGCACTTGAATACTAGTATTATTTCCGAATTCCACTGTAGACTCAGACCCATAAGGGTTATGGCTCATCTGTTTGAGATTGGGGTTTGAGGGATATTTGTGTTAGACGTCAAGTATGACGCATACATTCTGAGTTTTCGTGGGGTATGATTTTATCATGCTTAACTTCCTAAGAGCCATTAGGGAACCTGATCTGTACCAGTAGTATCTGAATACTTCTGATAAGATTTCCAGTTTTGACATTGTCTAAAGAAGGTAATCCTCTGGGTGTCAATTTGATGTTGGTTTCGGTCTTTGGGGCCGATACTTAGGACCCATGTCTAATGGGAACCAAGTTTTTGGTCTATCTGTACTCGCCTCCATCATTCGACTGTATCCTATCGATCGAATCTTCGAACTTTAGGTAGAAACTAATGGGTGTAAACATGTGTTTGAGACATGTTATGTTTGATGGTTGCAAGTGGATGCAAGTGGTTGCTAGTGGTTGCTCGTGGACGCATATACACACACTAGGCACTAGATCGGCTCGAAAACACTCTCATACTGCATATGGATGTGTGAGCATTTTAAATTTTTATGGATGCAAAATGGTTGAATCAGCACATGGATGTTGCATATGAGTGGATGGTTGTGCACTCATATAGAAATGATATGTATCAAATAGGAAAATTGCATACATATTGGACTCATGGCATTGACATAATTCGCATTAAGGAGGTCAACTGAATCAATAGACCGCCTGATCTTTGCATTAGATAAGGAACATATACACACACTTTTGCAAATGTTCATACAGCACTAGAAATGTCTAAGGACAATGGATGCTTGTGGATGATGACTGAGTAGATGAGTGATTGGATGGTAGGACACATTCTTCTTAACTTGAAGATTTCGGGGACGAAATCCTTTAAGGAGGGGAGAATGTAACACCCTGTATTTTCTGTGAACTTAAGAATTACAAATCTGAGTATAATTAAAATATAAAATCAGAATCAAGGGAAACGGGCTGTGCCGTTGCGTTTGTCTCGGAAAAATACGCGAAATAGAGTCCGAAATTTTGTAAATCGGAGTCCATATGACCAAGTTATGGCCTTCCAAAGTTCAGAAAAAAATTAAACAGCACAGACTAGATTGACTGGGGAGTCGACCCTAGAGTCGACCTGCCCCCAGGGGGTTGACCCTAGAGTCGACCTGCCCAGGGGATCGACCCTAGAGTCGACCTGCCCCCAGGTTGTCGACCCTAGAGTCGACCCTAGTGTCGACCTGGGGGTCGACCTGCCTCCCGAATCTGCTTTTCTGCCTGGGTGCGTTCTGATGTATCTGGTCTCGTTTTCTGTCTAGATTCGTCTGCCTAAACCTATTTAAACAGCCCCAAACCCAGCCTTCTCTACACACAATTCTATTCTGCTTCTTCTCTGCCTCTGTTCTAAATAAAAATAAAAATAAAAATGGCGTCGCTACTCTGCTAGAATCAAAACTAGAAGCCAATCAACATCATCCTAAATTCAAATTTGAGATAAAAGCTTCTGCAACAATTCTGTAACAACTAAAGTTCTTTCTTTAATCCAATCAAGGCAAGTACAGTTATTTTCTGCTATAAACATTAATTATAATTCTGATATGCTTTTAAATCTGAATCTGAGATTGTATATCTGTCAGATCTGTTTTTCTGTGACTGTTCTGTATCCCTTTCTGCTTCCTTTCTGTTTCTATAGCCAGGCTACCACGAGCCTGTGCCTAATCTCATAAGAGATTAACGTATGAACGCAAATTTTGGGACAAATAATGAATGATGCGAAATTTGACAAGACTGAATTGAACGTATGACTTTAGATCTGAGGCATAAAATATATTGACATATGACTTGGGATTGGATGCATGAATTTGACTGTAAACATGTAATTTATATATGTTGTATGCATAGTGTACGTTGTATTCTAGATCTGTAACTAATTAGAGAAATGAACATATGTTATTTAGATCTGTAATTAATTAGAAAAATAAGCATATGTTGTAAACTAGTTTTAGACCTATGCATATTCTGTGATAAAAGAAGAGAGGAACCATTGTAAGATTACATATGATTTGAGACTTTGGACAAAATGCATATAAAAGTCAAGATCTGAATTTTAGAAGATATGATTTAAAGATTTAGATTGTTGGGTATAGTTTGCATAATGATTCATGACTTAAAAAGAAGAAAATGTGGAAACTTAGGTGTAAAGATTTACATTAATTAGGATATCTATTATTGCGATTACACCTAAATAGGGATTTTTGGATATATGGCATGCATTGTAATTAATGGTTATATTTGGTATAATTTATATTGTGAATCATGACAATTATGTAGGCATATGAATTTAGGCCTAATTTATGATTAGGCAAGGCATGTAAATAGAACCTTTAGAAATATTAAATTTGCTAAATCTGCTAATTTGCCAAGTTGCCTAAACTGCTAGTTTTGTTATATTGCCTAGACTGCTAATTAGATTGAAGTGCCTAATCTGTTAAATTTGTCGGTTGAAATGCCTAACTTGTTATATGCCAAAATCTGCTAAGTTGCTAAATCTGTTAAATCCGTTAAGTCATATAATCTGGAAAATCTGTTATCTACTGTGTTGATATAATCATCCTGTTATTGATGTAATCTGAATTGGCATATATATTGGACGTGCGCATAAACGGTAAATTATTAATTAATTGGCCGCAAAGATAAACGTGACTAACTCGAGGTTAGAATGAGTTTGCGGCATAATTCTGCCCGGAACCGTCCGGCACATCCAGTGGCCGCAAACAATAGGTTCTAATGTGAGAAGTTAGTCATAACCTGCTTAAGACACGAGGTTAGGTCTGGCTTGTGGCAGAAGTCTGCCCGGAACCGCCCGACCCATCCAGCGGCCACAAGCTAGCGACCTAATGTGAGAGGTCTGGGCATTAATAATTAATTAATGCAAATCTAAGATAAGAATGACGTCTAAAACGTATTGGGGGAAATAGGGTTAAACCAACTGGATTAATAGGTGTAGTAAACCCGTCCATGAATCTGTAGGCCCAATACAAAGTTAGACAAATCTGAAAAATCTGTACATCTGATCTGTTAGTCTGAAAACTTGTTAACTTAATCTGTGAACTAGTAAATCTGAATTCTGTATGTCTGAACTTGTAAACAAGTTAATCTGAGATCTGTTAGTCTGGGGACACAAGGTTAGGAGGGGAATTACTTGTGTCATCTGTTGTTTGGGACCCATATTAGTCAGTAACCCTTTCTGGTATCAAAACTTTGACCCAACAGTAGGTAGGGTCCGGGCACGCTTACTGAACTAATTATAAGTGGTTCATTCTGATAATGGCGAGGGGTGTTGATGGTGCGTTCCAACCGGGTCATGTGCGTGCATGGATCCCGGTCTGCCTCTGAGGATGTAAGACGCCGTGACATCTGTAAATAGGTCTGTGCCAATTGGTTGTCACTTTAGGGAGTGATACACCCTACTGTGGGGCAGACACAGGATATTTATGTATTAGGGAGCCGATCGCTTGGGGTAGGGTTTTAGGGTACACTTAGTTCTGTCTGTTTCTGTTGGTACCGTCTGTTTCTGTTGGATGGTAACACCTGTCTGTTTCTGTGTGGTACCGTCTGTTCGGCTGGTAAAGGCCCATTACTAGTGTACACCTAATTCTACATTCTGTTTCCGTAGGGATTAATCTGTTTCTGCTTCTGTCTGTTTCTGATCGGGTAGTAAAGGCCCATTATTAGCATTCTGTTTCTGTTAAATTATTCTGTACTCGTTTCTGTTTCAGTTTAGACATTAGGGTAACACCTAATTTGGTTATACTAGTATTAGTGCAGAGAAGTGTAAAGCAATAGCTTATATCATTTCGTTCTTTTGTTATATCTGCTACACCTGTTACAGTTATCTCTCATCCAGTTTTATGTTCATGTCATGTTATTATTATCTGTTCATAACTGAAAATCACTGGACTTGCCAGACTTTTTGTCTGACCCTTGTTGTTTCGCCTCCTTTCTTCCGTTTCCCCCCAGGTTATCCAAGGAGGGAATACTTTAGCTTGATCCGGATTTCTCTTTGCTTGAAGTGCTTAAAGTATGGCTTGGCTCTGTATAGCTTCCGTTTCATGGGGATTATGATTTTAAACCATGCATTTTGAAGGCTTTTGTACAAGACTGGTATTTTGTACTTGAATTCTGAGAATTGAAAGGATGTAACCATATTGATTTCTGTTTCCGCTGTAATAAAGTTAAAAATTTTCAAGTACTGTTTTATCTGTCTTGTATGTTTCTGTTCTGTTTACTAAAATGCTTCACCAAAGTTAAGGCATTCCCTTTGTGAGTGACCTTAACGGAGGTGGGGTGTTACACTTGGTATCAGAGCTGAAGGTTACCAGATTTTATTAAAAGTTTTGAAAACTATTTTCAAAAAGGTTTTGAAAGGAAGTATTTTCAAAAATAAAGCTTATTTTGAAAAACATAATCCCCAAGAGCCATATATCTTTCTTTCAGTCCTTTTTGTATTGAACCTTTCCTTTTTCGTTTCAGCATGTCTGAAGCATCTGAGATACCAGAGGGTGTTCATGTACCCGGTTGGTTTCGTCAATATCTTGAGGCTAGGACCGCCGCTGCAGGTCCAGCAAATGATCCCCCTCCCCCACCCCCTCCTCGTTCAATTGCTTTCTCAAAGATCTGTAGAGATTTTAGGGCCATGGGTGGGAAGGATTTCAAAGGAACTGAATCATTCGTAGAAGCGAGGAATTGGCTCAAAGAAACTGAGGATCTATTCGTTATCTTCGAGGTGGACGATAGGCAGAAGGTACAGTTGGCGGTATGGCTGCTCAAAGACGAAGCTTCCTACTGGTGGGAAGTCACTAACGCCGAGAGGCTGGTTGAGACATGGATGGATTTCAGAACAAGGTTTGAGACAAAATTTCTCTCGCAAGCTGAACGGAGTTTGCAACTGGAAAAGTTCTTATCTCTTAAGCAAGGAAGTATGACGGTCAAGGAATACGTCAACCAGTTCAACCAACTAGCTAGGTTAGGATTGGATTTAGTCAACACTCAGCATAAAAAGGCTCTCCGCTTTGTTAAAGGATTGAACGAGCCACTGCACAGCCTAGCCATGACCCATGTACCCATGGGAGCAACTTACGAGAAATTGGTGGATATGGCACTACTGCATGAGGAAGACAAGGGCCCAAAAGATACAAAGAAGGAGGAACCACAGAATAAGAAAGTGGGGCCCAAAAAGGAAACACAAAGGAAGGATGAGAAGTCTGAAGATAAGAAGGGGAAAAAGTGCTTTACTTGTGGAAGCTCGACTCATCTGAACAAGGATTGCAGAAAAAGGAAAGGCACTTGCTTCAACTGTGGAGAGATGGGGCACTTCACTAGGGACTGCCCGAAGAGACGAGGACAAGGAGGGCAGGCGAACACTCTTGAGGCTAGTGGCTAGGATAGAAATAGGAAAATTTCTATAGTAGGTTTAATTTCTTTATCTGATTATAGAGTTAAGACTCTTTCTGATTCTGTACTTGATACTCTGCACTTGAATACTAGTATTATTTCTGAATTCCGCTGTAGACTCAAACCCATAAGGGTTATGGCTCATCTGTTTGAGATTGGGGTTTGAGGGATATTTGTGTTAGACGTCAAGTATGACGCATACATTCTGAGTTTTCGTGGGGTATGATTTTATCATGCTTAACTTCCTAAGAGTCATTAGGGAACCTGATCTGTACCAGTAGTATCTGAATACTTCTGATAAGATTTCCAGTTTTGACATTGTCTAAAGAAGGTAATCCTCTGGGAGTCAATTTGATGTTGGTTTCGGTCTTTGGGGCCGATACTTAGGACCCATGTCTAATGGGAACCAAGTTTTTGTTCTATCTGTACTCGCCTCCATCATTCGACTGTATCCTATCGATCGAATCTTCGAACTTTAGGTAGAAACTAATGGGTGTAAACATGTGTTTGAGACATGTTATGTTTGATGGTTGCAAGTGGATGCAAGTGGTTGCTAGTGGTTGCTCGTGGACGCACATATACACACTAGGCACTAGATCGGCTCGAAAACACTCTCATACTGCATATGGATGTGTGAGCATTTTAATTTTTTATGGATGCAAAATGGTTGAATCAGCACATGGATGTTGCATATGAGTGGATGGTTGTGCACTCATATAGAAATGATATGTATCAAATAGGAAAATTGCATACATATTGGACTCATGGCATTGACATAATTCACATTAAGGAGGTCAACTGAATCAATAGACCGCCTGATCTTTGCATTAGATAAGGAACATATACACACACTTTTGCAAATGTTCATACAGCACTAGAAATGTCTAAGGACAATGGATGCTTGTGGATGATGACTGAGTAGATGAGTGATTGGATGGTAGGACACATTCTTCTTAACTTGAAGATTTCGGGGACGAAATCCTTTAAGGAGGGGAGAATGTAACACCCTGTATTTTCTGTGAACTTAAGAATTACAAATCTGAGTATAATTAAAATATAAAATCAGAATCAAGGGAAACGGGCTGTGCCGTTGCGTTTGTCTCGGAAAAATACGCGAAATAGAGTCCGAAATTTCGTAAATCGGAGTCCATATGACCAAGTTATGGCCTTCCAAAGTTCAGAAAAAAATTAAACAGCACAGACCAGATCGACTGGGGAGTCGACCCTAGAGTCGACCTGCCTCCAGGGGGTCGACCCTAGAGTCGACCTGCCCAAGGGGTCGACCCTAGAGTCGACCTGCCCCCAGGGGGTCGACCCTAGAGTCGACCCTAGTGTCGACCTGGGGGTCGACCTGCCTCCCGAATCTGCTTTTCTGCCTGGGTGCGTTCTGATGTATCTGGTCTCGTTTTCTGTCTAGATTCGTCTGCCTAAACCTATTTAAACAGCCCCAAACCCAGCCTTCTCTACACACAATTCTATTCTGCTTCTTCTCTGCCTCTGTTCTAAATAAAAATAAAAATGGCGTCGCTACTCTGCTAGAATCAAAACTAGAAGCCAATCAACATCATCCTAAATTCAAATTTGAGATAAAAGCTTCTGCAACAATTATGTAACAACTAAAGTTCTTTCTTTAATCCAATCAAGGCAAGTACAGTTATTTTCTGCTATAAACATTAATTATAATTCTGATATGCTTTTAAATCTGAATCTGAGATTGTATATCTGTCAGATCTGTTTTTCTGTGACTGTTCTGTATCCCTTTCTGCTTCCTTTCTGTTTCTATAGCCAGGCTACCACGAGCCTGTGCCTAATCTCCTAAGAGATTAACGTATGAACGAAAATTTTGGGACAAATAATGAATGATGCGAAATTTGACAAGACTGAATTGAACGTAAGACTTTAGATCTGAGGCATAAAATATATTGACATATGACTTGGGATTGGATGCATGAATTTGACTGTAAACATGTAATTTATATATGTTGTATGCATAGTGTACGTTGTATTCTAGATCTGTAATTAATTAGAGAAATGAACATATGTTATTTAGATCTGTAATTAATTAGAAAAATAAGCATATGTTGTAAACTAGGTTTAGACCCATGCATATTCTGTGATAAAAGAAGAGAGGAACCATTGTAAGATTACATATGATTTGAGACTTTGGACAAAATGCATATAAAAGTCAAGATCTGATTTTTAGAAGATATGATTTAAAGATTTAGATTGTTGGGTATAGTTTGCATAATGATTAATGACTTAAAAAGAAGATTCCGTGAATGACCGAGATCCATTGTTTACTAATGGATTTTGGAAGAGCTTACAAGAGGCTTTAGGATCAGAATTACATCTCTGTACCGCGTACCATCCTCAAACCGACAGTCAAACAGAGAGGGTGAATCAAGTATTAGAAGATCTCTTGAGAGCTTGCATATTAGATTTTGGTGGATCATGGGATGACCATTTGCATCTAGTAGAGTTATCGTATAATAATAGTTACTAATCCAGTACTGGTATGGCTCCATTTGAAGCTTTGTACGGAAGACTGTGCAACTCACTGTCATGTTGGTTAGAAACCAGTAAGAAATTTGTGCTTGGGCCAGATGTGATAAGAGAAACCTCAGATAAGATCAAAGTTATCAGACAACGGATGAAGGCTGCCTAAGATAGGCAGAAGAGTTATGCCGATAAGGGGAGAAGAGATTTAAAATTCTCCATTGGCGACTTGGTGTTTATCAAGATTTCTCCGTTAAAGAGCGCGATTCGATTTGGTAGGAGAGGCAAGTTAACACCAAGATTTGTTGGTCCATTCCTAGTTCTCGAACAAGTTGGGAATTTAGCATATAAAGTTGAATTGTCGGACAAGTTGGCGGAAGTTCGTAATGTATTTCATGTTTCCCAGTTACGGAAATTCGTGCATGACCCTGATGTGGCTATTTCACCTGATCAGTTGGATGATATCGAAGTAGAACCCAAGGCGGTTGGGAACCGCAAGCCGATTCGTATTGTCGAGCAGGATACGAAGCAACTTCGAAGGAAAGCGGTGGATCTAGTCAAGGTTCAGTGGGGCGAGGATGAGAATGACTGTACATGGGAGACAGAGGAGAGCATTAGGAAGACGTATCCAGAACTCTTTGCCTGGTAAGATTTTCATTATGATTTAGTCTTTCTGCATGCTAGGATACGTTTGTTTTGTTTGTTTTGTCCATTTGATTGTTTGTGAATGACTGATAGGCATGCAGAACACCATTGTATGTTTTTAGTTAAGGAATTTCGGGGGCGAAATTTCTTAAGGGGGAGAATGTAACGACCTGCATTCTACGCATCGAAGGATCGTAGGATATTTATTTCTTTCTCATACCAAGTCGTATAGTCGTGTGGTTTTGGGAAACGACTAACGGGGTCATTTCCCATGTTTATGATTTTTGCCGATTTTTAAATGACCGTTTTGCCCCTAGCTGATCTTGTTCCGGCCATAACTTTTGATTGGTAAGGAGTTTTGACCTGAAACCACTTCCATTGGATTCGGATGATGGTTTACAATTCCGTAGAGTGGTCACATTAGCCAAACGGACTCACCGTTTGGGAGATATGGCTGAATTAAGGTTTAGAAGGTGAAAAATAGCTTAACCGGGCCTACTTAGGGTGATTAGCAAGAGGGCCCATAACCCATTTCGGGACTAGAGTTATGGGGAGGCTGAGAACAGTTAGGAAACGATTTTAATTTCATTTTTCAGCCGCCTAAAACATTTCTCTAACCCTAGCCATGGCCTCCACCTTCTAATTTCATCTCAAATCGCTCTCTAATCAAGTTTTAGCCTAATCTACATCAAATCAAGGCAAATTAGCATCCAATTGGGAATAGAGCTGCTGTGTTGCATAGAGATTCAACCCAAATCAGAAATAGTTTCAGATCTATGTTTTATTTGTGGTTAAGGTGAGTGATTTGCATTATTTTTCACTAATTACGGCTAATTAGGGGTGATTAGTGTTAATTAGTGAAATTATAAATCGGAAAAATCTGGAAAAATTTGTAAAATTCTAAAATATTATTTTAGGGCTCTGTTAGAAATTTGGGTTAATTTGGATAAATTTTGCTAATCCTATCATTTGTTGTGCTTAAACATGATTAAGGGAAAAATATGGATTTTTGGGTATGTTTGATCCACTTTGACATGTTATATTGTTGTTTTGGTGTTTGTGGCAGATTATACATATTGCTATGACTGTATGGTATGCTTTTTGATTGATTAGAAAAGTTAGAATGGTCGAATACGTCGTCGTGTGGCATAAAACAGTCGCTGGAAAAGTTGCAGGAAACAATGCAGGGATCGGATCGGATCGCCCTTCCACACTCGCGAAGCACGTATCATGAACCGATGATGGAAGCTCGACCCGAACCACTCGTGAAGCACCCCCTGTGCGCGACCGAACTGATGCACCACAAGTGGACTGTCACGAATCGAGGATGCGATGAAGGCTCGACCACGGGCCAATGGAGGACCTGACCCGGAGTGCCCGTTACTCCGAAGAACCAGTGTGACATCACGAGCCAGCTTGAAGCCTCACGACCCAAACCAGTGGGAGACTGTTTGATGGACCACGAACCGAACCGACCTGGGAAAATCTCACGACCCGACCCGTATGGACAGTCCGACCCGAACCAGAAGGGAGACTGCGAACCAAACCAAGGAGCTTGGACGTGAGACATGAGCTACGAACCAAATGAAGACCGATCCGGAGGAGACCAAAACCCGAGATGCAAAGGTAGTCCAAATAGGAAGTAGAACTGAGGATCCAGTTGGGAACCAACGATTTAACTTCATGAGTTGGGCTTTGCTGCAAGACGTGTGCAAAGGGGTAATCGACGTCCATAACTTTGATTCACCACCAAGACGGATGTTAGGCTACGGATCAGTGCAGTGGGGTAGTTATTACTCCATGGGGCAGAGTGATCGTAGCATGGCTATGAGCCGGTGCAGTGAAGTCTTCATGGTTTCATGGGGTAGAGTGGATATAGCAAGGACTAGTGGCTATGGATCAGTGCAGTGGAGTCGCCATGACTCCATGAGGCAGAGTGATCATAGCAAGAAATGGGTGGTCAAAGCGGTGGATATCGTATGCTGTACGCACTGAGTGAGAGATGTCAGGATGGTTGCTATGCTTGATTGTTTGCCATCATTATGACATGCACACCCCCACCCCCGTATCTTTACACCATATGTTAGTGTCACCTTAGAGTACTATACATCCTGTTGTGCTAACTCTTTGGTTGCAGGTCCAGGTTCAGGTATGGCTTAGTATACCTGTTATTGTTCTGTTTTGCTACTTATCGCTCATACCAGACTTTTGTCTGACCCAAAGTTTTATGTCTCTTCTTATTTCTCTAGGTGCTCCTAAACGAGCATAACAAAGACAGGTTAGCTGGTTATGCATGAGTAGACGATCCAGAGACGAGCAGGAGGCTCCCATGTATGATATATATGTATTCTCGCCGTGTCGCTGATGGTCACTACTTTGATCATTAGTAGTGTACCTTTATAATTTTGCTTTAGACACAATTTTTAAAAGTTGTAATAATGATGATGTGGAACATAAGCTGTATTTTGAATTTCCACTGCTATGATGATTATGGTTTAGTTCTCAGCTTACGCACTGTCTCGCCTGTTTTATGCCAAATATGTTATTATTATATTTTATTCCATGTGCTGTGAGACATTCTACAGGTTCCTTGTTAGTTCGAATTCTTTTCTTTCCTTTCTTTGACGACCGTCCTGTGCTGGTTGGACATCGACATAGCGCACTTTCATTGGAAATGTCGGCTGGTGCAGGGCGGGCCGTCACAGGGTGGGTTAAGTAATTCTAAGGGGGTGGGTAATATTTACATATAGGCCCACAAACTTAGCCCAGTAAAGAGCCCAGTAAAGTTATGTAATTTAAGACACCTAGTGGTATACATGATCGGTTGGAATAATAAAGTTATGTAATTAAAGACACCTTTTAGGGTAAGCATAAATTGTAGAAATGATAGGGTTATGTAATTAAAGACACCTAGTAGTATACATAGCCAAAGAAAACATAGTGGGGGATATAAGACAAAGAGGAGAGCTTGTATCATATTGTGTGGGATCCATTTCATCCAGTAACCCGGAGTACGTATCAAAACATGTACTCTGTACTAGGTCGGAGAAGGGGCACACTTACTGGACTGATTGTAAGAGATCAAAACGTGGAGGACGGTGTGGGCGGCGCAAACCGACCGAGCCATGTGCATGCATGAGCTGGGCAGAAGGGATAAGACGACCGTGACACCTGTAGATATGGGGCTGTGCATATCAGCGAGGGTTTGTCACTTTAGGACATGATACATCCTACTGTGGGGCCGACATAGAGTATCAACAGAGTAGGGAGCTGATCGATTAGGGTAGTTGTTAGGATACATTTGGACGTATGTCTAAGTCTACCAGCATATAGCGGAAGGGATCATCTCATTCTGGTTATACTAGTAATAGTGCAGAGTAATCATTAGAGAAGCGTACACACCTTATCCTGTCTACCTTGTCACACTGCCATTTATGTAATGATCTCTCTTATCTTTTCTATATGTATTTCATACTACTTTTATTTATTTACTTGCTAAAAGTAACTAGACTCGCCAAACTTCATGTCTGACCCTTTTGTTTTCCTCTTCTTTCTTCCGTTTCCCCCAAGTTCTCAGGGAGGAAACACTCAGGCTTAGTTAGGACTCAGATATCATCTTGCTAGAGCTGCTTTAGAAGTATGGCTTAAGTTCTTATCTCTACCATGACTTTGTCTCTTTTATTTAGGGAATTATGTTTTCTTTTAAGTATTTATGTAATCTGATGGTTAATGATAGAAGTTATATTATTGTAATGGTTTTTGTAACTTATGGTATTTTGGACCTCGATGTATGATTTGTTTTTGAAATAAAAATTTGAATTTTCGCTACTATCTTAATTATATCTGTCTTGTAATATTCTGTGTATGTTTACCTATAACGCTTCACGAAATTTAATGCATTCCCTTTGTGAGTGACATTAACGGATGTGGGGTGTCATATTAAGGCCCGTGACTTGAGCAACCAAAGCGTCATGGGCTCAAGAGATGTCATGATAAGGGGTGCCTCCGAGTGTAGCGGAACTACACCGGTCGGAGGATCAGTGTCGCATTATTTATTAGTTTGTGGGGTTGCTCCCAAGTCCCGAGTCGCAGCTTGCAGAACACTAGTATTTATCCCAATAACATCTGTCTAGCCTACCGGCCTTCTAGCACTTCCAAGTCAAGCCTCAATCCGAGCGAGGAAAGTAGTCATCGCTTCCTTCTATAGCTCAATCCGAGCGTTCAAGCCCATATCCAAAACTTCAACGATTTCATTTGCATCCTCTCAAGTTACAAAGTTAGAGGGATCCCCAATCGAAGAAAGTTCTTGACCTCCTTCACCTCCAGTACCTTGATCCTCGGCAATAGTGTTGAGCTTCTTGCACTTAACCATGATCAAAAGCGAGCTAGATCTGTTTCTGAAACAAAGTTGAGTCCGAAAACTAAAACCGAAGTCAAAAATGAAAACCTAATCCGAAATCCGAGAATCGAAACCAAAACCGAAGTCAAAGTCAAAGTTGTGCGCCCTTACCTGGCATGCCAAAGTGTTTACATGGGAAATTAGTTATTTGCGCACGCCAACCCCTAAGCGTAAGTTTAGTATTAAACTTATAATTCGAACATCCAAAATATGAGAAATCTAATGGAGCACACAACTTTTATAGCAGTTCGGTACTAACGGCGACATCCACTTTATTGTAATAATTCATCATAATATTGTCGATTGCAATGTTTGTATAAGTTCGGATAATTTGCGTATACAAAGTTGTACAATTGAATAACAAATAACTTATTGATTTGTAAATTTGACTAAAATGCCCTTCTTCTTCTTTGTTGAGCCAAAATGTGTATCGATTTCCAAGAAATAGCTTCAATGTCAAAAATTATGCACGTGTGTCCAAAAGAAGTCCAAAAGTCCAAGTGAATGCTAAAAAGTTATAGACAAACATTTATGTAGCATCTACAAGTCCAAGAGATGTCCAAAAACCATGGAGATGATGAATCAACTATTAATAGTGCTTTGGAGCTCCAATCCCATATGCCAAAGTGTAGGCAAAGTCCAAAAATGCAAACCTATAAGAATGCCAAGCAAAGAGGTATTTGTAGGTGAGGTTTGGGACATCAGCCCGAATTTCATATCCCGAGGGGATGCGAAATTCGCATCTCCGAAATATAACCAAAAAACCAAGTTGTTGCACACGGGATTTCGCATCGTATCCCCACTCCGATCAGGGGATTCTACATCCCAATCCTATGCCAAATTCGTATCTGGGTTTTATGCCAGTTTTCGTATCTCGATCCCATGATTCGAACCTGTGGTTTTTCGCATTCGCTCCAATACAATCAGGCAATTTCGCCTTACTATATCGTGAGCCGGGAGTTTGCATCCCATTGTTTTCCATGCTCTGTCATTTCGCATCTGGTGTTGATCATGTAAATCTAAGTGATCAACACATTATTTCACATCTAGCTAGGGATGCAAAATTCCTAAATGCCAAGCCAAAAATTGGTGCTTGTCGATGCAAGCATGAACTCATGGTTTTTGTGTTTTTCCAATGTCGATCACCTGTTTTCGATGTGCCAAATCTAGAATTTTCCAAATGTCAGATCTTTGCCAAACCAAGTCACGCGGCCAATTTTCCTTGATCATGTCATGCCGATCATCTATTTTTTTAGTGTGTGAAACCAGTTTTCAATTATTTTTCACCAACGAGTTTTCCAATGTGACGGGATCGACACACTCATGGATTTTGAGCTATTAGGACTGAGTCGATCACATATTTTTACCATGCCAGATTTTCCAAGTTTATTAACGATTTTTCCAATTCGGTAGCGACAACTTCGAGAATCGATCATATTTCCAACCTTTTCCAAACACGTCGTGACTTCGACCAAATCACTTTGCGATTTCCGATGATATTCCTGAGACTTGGGCGCGTCGCTATTCGTAATCTTGATGTGTGACTGATTTTCCAAAAAGCTGGTCAACAATATTTATCATTGTCCTTTGGCCTAATTTTTTCAAAATTTTGTCCTTTTGCCTGATACTGAAACTTGGTGTTCTTCAACTCAATTTTTTTTCAAAGTTTGTCCTTTTGCTTATTTTCCACTTTCACGAATCTTATATTGCTTATTTTCCCAAATCATAAAATTATTTCAAATTCAATCAAGTTTAGTTTTTCAATATACTACTTCAAATATCTCATATGTCTATAAACATCGTTTTAAACTAGTTATATTGATAATGTAACTTCAAAAATATTTAGTTTCAAATATTCATATCATGAAAAATATCGTTAGTTAATTTAAACAATTCAATAACACTATTTCAAACACTTTATATCTTGAATATCGATTGAAAGCCATTTAAACTTTATAGTTACAGTAAATTCAAATTCATTATAATCAAATTTTCCATGTTCATTTCAAATTAATTAAATACATGTTTCTATTCATTTAAAAAAAATTATATTTCGTTTCTATTTGGCAGCTAATTAATAATTTAAATCTAGTTTCAGAGTTAGTCAAATCAAATGTAATTAATTCAAACTAAGTTAAATTAATTCAAATCTAATCTAAATAATACAAAGTAATTTAAATTAGAGTAATTTAAAATTTATTTAAATTAAATAATTTAAATATTATTTATAATAATATAGAACAATTATAATTAATTGAAATCCAATTTAAAATAATTCAAAACTATATTAAATTAACTAGCAACATAAAGAATTTTGTTTTTAAAACAATGGCTTCCACAAACATCATCAATGGCTTCCATAAACCAACACTTTTCTCCAACCACCACCACCTTCCTTCAACCATCAGCCCCTCGCCTACCTCCAACAGCCATATTGCTTACCATGATCCAATGGTACCGGAAGCTACCATCTCCTCCAAACCACCCTTGCAAACCCCTGCACTAAACCCCAAGCCTCCTGAATCGGCTGTCCCGCTGCCAGTCCCGCCTCCAATGCCTCTCGCTGCCGCCTCTCCACCCTACGCCATCGGACTCTCTACGTCTAACATATGCGGCTGCTTTAAAATCACGACCCCAGGGGTTCCAGTCAAGGCTGTCGCCGTCGTCGTCTTCGCTGGCGATAAAGAAGGGCTTACTACCAACGTTCATTTCTTTGGTGCACACAGTAGCTCATTTGAAATTCAAACAACTTGTTTTCACTATGCTTCGTCTAGACACGTGGAAAAGAGCTATAGGAATGCAAGGTTTTGCTACAGGTGTGGAATTTTTTGGGCATTCACATAAAAGCTGAACATGAAGGACAAATAAACAAAAAGCAGCAAAACCTGCTTCGTTCGTTGCGTCAACCTTTGCGCATTCCTCTGCTGAAGATATATTGTGTCCATCCCATCAAATTCTCTTGCTATGCACGTGCCGACCATCTAAGCAGTTCCTTCTCTCCCCATCAAATCATTGTTACCTAATAAATCCACCAATTCTTCCACTAATCTCCACATTTCTGAAATTAATCCAAACTCTCCTTCTAATTTGGCGGACATGGCTCTCCTTGCTAACGCCACTAACCTCGTCCGCGCCTCCATCGTCGCCGGATACTAGAATATCCACTCAGACCACACCATGCTTTCTAATTTATTCCACCACTACAACTGGAACATCTACATCACCTCTGACCATGGCTACCTTATCCAATTCCCCTCAGTTGACCTCTACCACACCACCTTAAACCATCGGCTAATCCATAAGCCAAGAAGCTCGCTAGCACTAGAAGCTTGGACACAAGCAATGGAGACTGTCGTCAGAGAATTTTGGCCTACCACGTGGGTTAGAATAAGAGGCTTTCCCATCCACCTCCAACACCTTCATGACTGTCTGACCACTGCCATTTACCCGGTTGGGTTTTTCCTTAGGGCAGACGATTGCGGATAGGCCTAAAGGGATTTCCGATTTGTCTTCGCCAGAGTCTTCCTCCTCAAGGCAGTAACCCTACCCTCTACCTACTCCATATACCTCAACAATGCACACTACATCATCACAATTGAAGACTGGGACCTCTTCCACCCAACTATGAACCAAGAAGACCTACTCCTTGTCAACCAGTGGGAAAACAACCCGACTTCATGGTGGAACCCTTCAGCTTACCTAAGCCAGACCCAAAACTTCGCTTCAACGCCATGCATATTTAAGCCACCATCCCTGAACCCATTATCCCGCTTCCTGCTGACCCTACTCCGCTCCTGCTTCCCGATAACTCCATAGAAGTGATTGGCCCACTAGGCTGGGATCCATAGCCGTTACCCGAATAAAAAAGGGACCCTTTTTGCAACATTAATCAGTCAGATCCTTTCCCCTAGGCTGTCCCTTCCACCACCCATTATGACCGGACCCTCTCCCTCGCCGTTACTCCTCCACTGACACCTCCTCCTTTGGAAGGCTTGTCTCCGATGATAGCTCCCGTACTTTCAATTTCTCCCGTCCGCCGCAGCGCTAGACTTAATGCATCGTCTTCTAGTACTCAGCCAGTGCCGTTCATTCCAACAATCATGGACACAGCCATCATTTGGGACTAGTCAGTGGACAACACAAAGGCGTTTGGCTAGCAACAACGAAGGATCTACCCCCGCCCATGGTAATCTCCACCTGCTCAGTTGACGTTCATGCATCTGGTACACTTCTGCCTATATTTTGGTTTGTTTCTACCGTTTTGGAGCTTGGCACTTCAGCTCGTTTGTTTACTTTTTGGATGTTCATTTTGGTTACTTATTCAATAATATCGTATGTACCTATTTGCGCTATGCGCATTGCACTTCCTGTGCATGCATGCCTGCATACATAACTTGCACTATTTGGGCCATCGGTCAGGCTTGTTGACCGATTTATATTATCTTATTACCTATATTATATAAATCGGGTGTGTAGAACCGCTTTACCTAACCATTATGCTAAAAAAACTATATTAAATTTAGCCTAAACTAATTTAAATTTCCGAATAACTTTAAAATAAGTATAAATGCCAAATTTCATCAAATTGGATTTAAATTTCAAATTTAATTTCAATTGATTTCACTAGAAAATTCAAGTCCTTAAATTCAATTTTATTTAAATATTCTAAATAAATGAGTATATATCATTCCAACTCATAGTATATATCATTGATACATATCATTTTTAACTTATTTTGGATTTTAAGCCTGTTCATCGTATAAAACCATTAAATGACAACATTAATTCGATAGTCAATAATATTGTGATAAGGATATAAATCCCAACAATAACATAATATCATCTACATAACAATTAATATATATATATATACATGGAACCAAGGATCTAAGTCAATATGCAACACAACTAAGATAATACATCGATGTGTTCTACTGTAAAACATCAAAAATTAACATAAATTTAAATTTTAAATTAATAATTTTAGACTCATTTTAATATAATCTATTCTAATTGAACGTCGATATTCAATTCGAAATTAAAGTTTTAGATTCAATTAAAGTGATGAAGTATTCCAATTAATTGAATTCAAATTTAATACGACAAATGTCAATTCAGTTTAATTTAATCATTAGATACATTAACAATTAATTCAACAAACATCAAATTCAATCCAATAACAATATGGGGGTGTCGACTAGCAATGATGTCAATTGTTAATTTTATCTTAAATCACTAGATGACAATTTAAAAGATTAACTTGCATATTAATACATGTATCGTGAATCAAATTATTTAACTCACATAGAAATATAAATCGTGAATTATAACACACCTTGGCATGCATGTAGATAACAACTATAAATATAAACGTAGATAACTAGATGATGTGCCAAACATATGAGCGCAGATATAGAAGTTATCTTTGTTTAAATTCCATGGCACTGCAAGACATCATACTTATGCATTAAGTAAAATGCAAATGATGCTCAATCAATCGCGCATTTGACCCTCCAAACATTTACGTTCATGCCAGTATTCCCTACTACTTCGTAGTCATTACAAACTCAAGAAAGAGTAAGAGGCAGACACATGGAAGATAAATCAACTTTGGAGAAGATATTTATAATATTGATTGCAATAGCATTGCTTCCTTAGTTTTTGTAAGTGCATCTACAACCCTAGTGTTAATTCATTGTAATTTGTATGTCACATCGTTATTTAGATTTTATGTCAAAATTTTATCCCTAATATCGATATTTTGTTGATGTTACTGAAAATTTACTTGACATCATCTTCTTCAATGTTTATTTCTATACATTTAAATCCATAGGACACGTCATTTTCTCTTTCCATATTAGCGGGCATTAACTAACATATTTGGTAGAGCCGACCAGTTTTGAAGCGACCGCAAACACTTATTACTATAACAAATAATAATTACATTATTATAGGAGTTCGACAGTTTACAAACCTACTACAAATTTAGTTTTTAAGGTGGACCGACCACCATTGACCTTTTTTAAGTGGATCATCCACTTCTAAAAGACTAGTTGACAGTACATGTGCTAGTCAAAATAAACTAGACAACTATGACATACCCACGTAAGGGAAAACATTATATGACAACAAAATAACCAAGTTACAAAATACTTTCCAAAATGTGTTACAATTTGCAATTATATAGATAACACTTCATACCTCACCATGGTAAGTGACATAAGAAAGCCAGCCTTCTAACACAGAGCCAAAGGGTCAATGAAGCTTCCAGCGGAGCTAAGAACAATTACATAGAGCTACAGGAAGAAGCAAGGTAGTTACAAGGCATAGTAACAAAACTAACATATAGAAAAGGGCCAAGAACACTATATACCAGGATCATGGTAGCTGCAGACACAAGGCTACATCCATTATCTAATGGCAGTCCATTGGCACAATATCCATTTGAAGAAAGCAAGTTACATGAGGACTTTGCAAGGTAGATCCAAAAGACATGCCACCATCGGAAGGTAGAAAAACATCCAAAAACATCACAAGCTTCAAACTCCCAAAGGAGAACCTAACAACAACAACATCACAACATAACAAGATAGAAAATACTGCAGCTGACAGACCAGTGCTAACAAGATGATACTCGAATAACATTCACCACTAACATCACCATCCTAGACCTTCCAAACTAGCATAGACAAAATAGGAAACCCATCAATTGCTTGCCAAGATAGAGAACAGTATTCATCTTCCATCAAGCATACCTAACAAATATAGAGTTTACATCCAAGAAGCATACACATGGAAAAAGGGAGAATGCAAAACTGGAAGAGGTAGAAACATACATCAGAATTCCGCACTAACCCCAGGACTTCATACCTCGCGACAACAAAACAAATCACCACCCAAACGGAACCAACAAACAACAATGCACCCGAAGTCCTACTGACAGCAATGAGACAACCCCGGACAAAAAGATCATCAAGCAATGAAGACCAGACTCGCTTAGATACTGAGATTCAAAGTTGAGAAAACTGGAAGGAGCTAGGTAAGTTGGGGAGTCGCAATTCTGAAGAGGGGAAGGCAATAATAAGGTTTACTGTACTGGCTAGAAGTGTTGGCGGGAGGAGAGTCTATTCATTAGATGTGATGAGGGGAGGAAGTTAAGTAAGACCCAGGGTGTTAGAAGAACATTGCTCTCCTAGTTCTAGAAAAAGGTTTTTCAAAAGAAGAACCCATGCAAAGAAAAGCTAGTTAGATAGAGGAGGTGGGGAGAAATTTGGATCGAAAGTAGCGAGAGTGAGCGATGAGATTCAGGAGACAGTGAACGCATAGAAAAGGGGAAGAAGAATATCAAGACATAGTTACCATTAATGGGTTTTCTCCAAAACTTGGCTCTAACTAACATATCAATCCTCTTGATTATGAGAAAATTATACCTATGCAATTTTTTTGTTTATTTACACATCTTCATTGGACAAAAGACATAACTTATGAATTTCAGGTGCTTTCGCATCCTCTTAACAATGTATATTACCCTTTGACACATAAATTTTAAATGACAATACATCAGGTATGGGCTGGAGATGCTCTAACTTGTTTAACCTCATTAGCCCCATCCACTTATCCATAGATTGTTCTAGATTTTCATCAACCAACTAGCCACTATGTGTACCTATTTCCCAACAATTATTTTTCCAGCCATTTTTTCTATATGGTGGCCAAAGTGTGATATGGAAAGAGAGGAGGCTGTCAATGTGGATCAAGTACAGATCGTCTCGGCCAAAGGGGTATTAGAGGCCTGAAGGTGGGTCTGGCGCACGCGGGTGATGGATTCAGGTAGTGGAGATTTTAGGCTAGGGAGGTGAGGACGGGGCTAGGTGTGTCTGCCTGTACAGGAGGGGAGATTCGTGAGACAACGCGAGTGGTTGAGGGAAGAGGAGGAGGGATATATCGAAGGCTTTGTCAGGCTAGTTATTTCGAAGCTTTGGAATTTTTTTTCCATTGATGCATTCAGCTAGGATGTAGAAGAAGAGAAGCAAGAACAAGAAGGGTGAAGGAAACAGAGGTACACATGTGTTTTGAACGTAACATCCCGAATTTTTGGTTATTTAATATTGAACATTTAAATTAGTTTTAGATGTTGAATTGGAATTATAATGAATTTTTATATGGGATTTATCGGTATACAATTAATTTCGAATATATTGAATTATCGTAATACGAAACGATAACTGAATTTGCAGTTAAAACTGAATCGAAACGATTCTAATGACCAGTATAAATTCTATGTGAATATGAATGATAACAATAATTTATTATCAATGAATTTCATTGTTTTGAATTGATTTATATTTTATTCGATTTAAGTTAACATATGGAAACAATGATTTTTCAGATAATCCCAGAATTCAATGAAACTAATTCCATCAAATCCCTAATAGCGTGTTATTATCGAATTTCAAATATCGTAACGTTTGGATTTATCATTTGATTGTACGGTTACAAAACGCTAAAAAATAATTAAATTTAATTTAATTCAAATCATTGATTTAAATTGATATCTTTTCCATATGATCGAATTAGGCTACAGAACCTGTTCTAGTGTGTTCAAAATAGTGGTATTACCCTAGAAATACTGATTCCTACGCTAACATCAGAATTCAAATCAGTGAGACATTTTAAATTAAATATGAAATCATATCAGTTCATATCAACATAAATAATAATAATAATAATATAATATATAGGAGGTCATCCTATTTTTTTTCTAATGTAGACCTATCTTCCTTCTTCTTTAATTCACGTACAAAATGTTTCTCCCCTTAGATATCAAGGGAACACGAATTTAATCGCTTCAGTGCGTAATATCTCCTCTTGCACCTATAAATTTAGGTCATCGCCCTTCGTAATTCCTCATTTTAAAATCGAACGAAACCATTTCATGCCATTTCCTTTCGAATCTTTTTCTCAGTCAAAAACTAGGGAGCTTTCAAGAATTAAGCTTTAGTTATTTCCTCATTTTAAAATCCAAGTGTTTACCTTTGTTATTGTTCCATTTCTTAAACCCAGAAGCATTTCAAAGCCATTTCATTTGTTACGTTTTTCCCAGTCAAAACCAAATCGCTCCACCATATGAAAAAGAAGAAGAAAGTTATCGAATTCAAATTCGATTTCGAATCCGAGGCTTGGATTTTACTTAGCACAAATTAGGGCAGAAATTGAAGGCTTTTCAATGTTTAAGTTGTGATGATACCAGGTTCATTTCGATCGCTGCAAGGGAGAGGGTTCCAACTAAATATACACTTTTCTCAGCTCGATCGAGATTTTGGGATCTGTCTTGTTTAAATCAGTGAACCCTATGACTGTCGAGTTAGGGGATGTCGGCTATTGACTGCGGAATGATTGTCATGATTGAGTTTGTCAAGGGAGAACATGGTGAAATGCAAATATGTGAGGTTCTGGTGACAAAGTGTCGCTGCGAAATATGTAGGACTCAATTCAAAGCTACGACGTCTGCTAGGGATGGTAATTGAGTCGTTGGAGGAGTAAACCTATGTATTCATATTGAAGGAGGAAGCTGTAGTTACCAGGTTAAGGCCTAGTAGAAGAGCTGTAGCAGGTTCCTTTTTTGAAGATGTTGATGAGAAAAGTGAGAGGTGAAGTTTGGTTTTGTGCAGTGGGCATGAATCGAGAACTAAAGAAAGATGGGTTAAGAGTTTGGTAAAGTAATTAATTTATAATGAAGTTTAAATTTTATTTTAATTCAAATAGAAAACCTAGCTTAAATTATAAGCTCTTCATACAAAACCAGATTCCGATAATAAAGTTTGCTGGAGTTGAATTGGCAAAAGTTTTTCATTAGAATTAATTCAAAGTTATTTGGAGCTGATAAGGATTTTCGGTTAAATTAAACTTTTGTTTAATTTAATTGGAAATAAATGCTTATTTTGAAAAATAAAATCATGGTAAGTAAATCTCACTTCGAATTTATTATTTATAATTATTTTTAATTGTTAGAAACAATTATTGGTTGTTTTGGATACATTGGTGAATTGGCGATAAATTGTGGTTATTATATATATATATATATTAGTTATATTTAGGCTTGCTATTTGGATATTCCCACAGTACCATTAGCGGATGATCCTATGCGCCCCACAATATATAGTGGATTACCTTCTATACCGCGATATCCTATTTTGAAGCGGGATTGGTATTATTTATGTTGTCTAACATCTGTGGATGCAGGGAAACAAGTTGGAGGGATCCAACTGCATTCCTCAAAATTTATTGTTGTTTATTTTCATATATATTATAGTATGTGATGTGCTAAAAAATCGATGATTTATGATTGTGTGATTTGGATGTTGAATGTCACTGGCCCTACATATTGATATTTAAAAATACCACAAAAAGTGATTTTAAGATTTTAAAAGAAAATTTTTATTTCTAAATAGAAGTGGAATTTTGAACGGGCTAGAAAATAATAAACTTGTTTTTATAATAAAAGCAAGTGGTTGAATTTATAAAAGACGTTTATAAATGAAACGAAATAAATTATTATTGGATAATTTCATAAATGTGAATTTAAGTATGATTTAAAAATGGATTTATAACTGGAAATCATTTTGGGAAAAGGAAACGATGAAATTTATTCTGATGTTCAGTATGTAAACTGAATTTAAATAAGTCCATATGTACTTACGGTTTGAATTAGACTGTGTTGAATTTATAGAAATAATTATTTCTAGAAGATATTGGAATTGTACTAAGTAGAAATTTAAAATTAAATATGAAAATAGTTGCAAAGTTTATATATTTAAGTTATAATAATAATTTTTCCAAAATGAGAAAAGAGTTCAAATAGTTTATTTTTTTAAATGGAAGTTTGTTTAATATAAAATAAGGAAGTTAATTTATAAACAATCTTTATAAATGTAATGAAGTAATTTTCGTTGGATAAGTTGAAAATAGATTTTTCCAAATATAAAAATGACATTTAAAAATCATATTTTTAAGTGAGATATAAGAGGGGATTTTTATGATAAGTAATGTGAGTGTTTGTATTACAAACTCTTATCTGTCTCAAGATAAGAATGTTGTCGATCAAGGTCAGAGAAGTAATTAAAATACCCTAACTTGAATGACTTCACTATTATCAAGAGATGATATTAGTTTGTAATGGTAAGGGATGTTGAAATAATTGATTATTTGCATAAAAGGAAATTATAATTGAAAATCGATTATATCACATGTTTATAAAATAATTTATGTCCAAGGAAATTGGAATTCAGTATAGAAATTGAGTGGTGAATAATTTATAACCAATTTATGAATTTTGAATGAAGTAATCAATTATTTTGGATAATTAAAATGTTTGCGTTAAATTTGGGAAACTGGTTTCATTGTAGTTGAAATTTATTAATAAACGAAGTTTAAATTTTTATATTTAATTTAAATTAAGACAAAATCGCCGCAACACTGTAGTTCGTAATTTGATGTTTCAAACTTCAGTTAGTATACAAAACTCAATATAAGTCGGAATTCTTTGAAACAAGAATCGGCCGAACTTAATGAGTAATAATTTTCAAATGGAAAGGAAAATCTATATTTCAGCTCATAGATTTTGAGTTAGGTCAAAATCAAAATTTTAGAAAAACAGCGACATAATTGTTTATAAATTATAACGATTAAATAAATAAAATCGAAGGATCTTAAGTAAACATATTTTGTATTTTTATTAGAATAACCCAGAATTGAATTATAAAATAAACATGAACTCAAGTGGAGTAAATGAAATGATTTTTGAAACAAAAATCATATTTTTACTTATTGAATAAAATTAACTAAGTAGAAGAATAATTAGTTAATCGAGTTTGGATCGTGTTTAACTTTGGATAAGTGAATGGGATTTGTGAATCCATATTCAGAATCGAATATGAAACTTGAATTAAAAATGGGAACCGATTGGTTTATTAACAAGTTAGAAATATATATGAATGTGATATGTTCAAATAAAAAGCGAAAAAGGCAAAAGAGCTAGTTAGAAAATAAATTAGCAAATTGTGTTAAAAACGACTGGATTGAGTTGGAATAAATTGGGAATGGTTGGATATATGTTAAACAGGTATGAAATGAAGAGAATAAAGATTATTATTTGAGTTCCCGACAGAAAGGTACATGTTTAAATTCCATATGAGATTTTTTGAGCATATTGGGCAAGCTGCTTGGCTTTTTGGTTTTCTTAGTCTATGTAAAAGGCCTAGAAAGGCGATTTGTAGTTGTACCGACTGAGCCGTACAAAGGAGAAGCTGGTGAAATTTTCCGAAAATTTAAGGAGTTAAAATATATTTAAGAAATTTTGATAGCTAGAAATCAATATATCAATATATATAGAATACAATAAGGAAACAAACTTATAATAGAATTTTGTAAACAAAAAAGGAAATCTATAAATTTAAATCTAGTAAGAATAGAAAGCGAAATGTATGCATGTTTTAAAAAATGGATAATCGGTTTTATATGGTACTGATTATTCGAGATAAGTGGTATTGTCTGTTTTGAAATTAAGAATGTTATTCAATCAAGGTCTAAGAGGTAATTAGACTCCAACATGATTGATTTCATTATTAACCGATAAATAGGAAATTTCAGTCTAGGCAATCAATGTTTAAATAAGATTTAGTTGAATGCAATATTTTGTATTGTTGTAACGATATTTTACACAACATTCATTTTAACCCAAGTAAAAGGAATTTTGGATAAATATTTTCTAAGTATAGAAATGAATGATCATGAAAGGGAGAAGTGATTGGAAATGAATTCCAATCATAAACGTAAGATATTTTCTAAGTATAGAAAATAAAAAAAGATGGGATATGGAATGTATTCCAAATATTGTAAAGCATAAAGTGTTTTAAAAATACTAGAAGGAATCTGGAAATGATTTTAAGAAAATATTAAAAAATGGCCAGTGATTGTTTGATGCTTAGTCAATAATATTTCTAGTTGTAAATTTGGATGGATGTTGTTTTTCTTCGATAATTGAATAACCGGCAATCGAAGTTTTTGACCATCGTTGTCAATACATAGAGACGAGTTGGATTTAATTCCGAAAACCACTCTGTATAGGCATAGGCGTTGTGAATTAGATTATGCTAAAGAAAATTGAAGATGGAGTAAAATTCAAGGGATGTTCTGTTTACAAGATAGTGTCTTCGGTTTGTCCAGTCTCAGGACAACTTGTATGGACGAATGTCTGACAAAGTACGCCTACAGATCATATAAGACGATCTTTTCAAGGTATTACATTTTGTGGCGAAGGAATCCGTTTCTCTTAGCTTTTTATACCTGTAATATTTTTGTGAAGATCAACTAGAGATTTGACAGGTTTGACGATATAGCATTCAAAGTGAATAGTGGCCCGATGTTCTAAATCACTATGCCATAAATGGCTTAACGTAAAAGAAAAAAATTGTTGGCACGGGCCCAAAAAATGTTGGCATAGGTCTTTGGCAACGTTTTTAGGGTGATGCAATTTTCACCGTTGCTGCAAACCTCAAAGGCAACATTTTGACTATCTACGACAACACAACAAATATTGTTATAGTAGAACCCTATTTAGGTCTATGGCAACATCCTTAGGTGTTTGTAGCAACATCCAAATATGTTGCTATAGATATTAAATTTCTGAATTTGTTTGAGTGAGCTACTTGCAAAATTTCACATACAATAGTAGCACAGCTACTTGCATAATAACACATACAATAGTACTACAACTACTTGCGTAATATCACATACACCAGTTGCATAAAACACCATTCGTAGATTTGTTTCAAAACATACAACATTACACATCACAATTCATCAACTCCTAAAAGATGAAACAAGAAGAAAAAAATATGAAGAAAAACTGTACTTCACTACACTACATTGCCATAAGTATATACAAAATAATCCCAAACATGATCCGGGACATAGCTAAAGCTCTTGCAAAGAATTTTTCTCCTTTCTCGTGCTTTCCACATTTAAAGCACATTAAGGCCAACTCTACCTTCATATCAGCCACAAACTCATCGGCTTTTGCCCTCTTTTGCTTTTGCTTCAGCAGTTTGTCTTAAGTGTCTTCCTTTCCATGAGAAATTGCGATATAGTATTTTCTTTTTCCATCAATTTAACATTATCTTCCACTTTAGCATTGTTATTGATTTCATACACTTCGCCATGCCACATAAAATACCCATAATCATCATTCTGCACATATTTTAATTTCTCAACTAAAACGTCACTGAAAAATACGATAATCGACAAAGGAACCAAAAATACTTAATTTATACTTATAGGCCACATAAAGCAACAAAAAATCTTCTTCTCTGCGTTCAACCCGGCCTTCATAGTTCTCATCTTCGGTGGGATTCTATAGTGGCAAAGCTTACTTCCCGCTGCTGTTGTTGAAGTTAAAGTAAAAATTGATCGACTGGTCATTGAACTCGAAGATGGAAAAATCAACTACATACATATACACATACATATGAATATGAATATATGCATGTATATATATTAGAAATAAAGAAATGGACAAACAATATATATATATATATATATATATGAATATATTCACCACAATCATCATAATATTCATGAACTAACAACATAAATCCGCAAGCATGATTCAGATCATATTGAATACAGTTCGAGTTAAAACCCACAAACAAAATTAAAGCCCCATACGGTAGCATTCCTTTAATGCTCTTCTTTAAAAGTGGTTGATTATAGTTGGCTAATTGACAAGTTTAGAAAGAAAACTGAGAGATGAACAACTAGGCTTCCAAACCTGAGCTACCGATTAGAACTCATAAAAGCTATCGATTATCCTACTGATTAGAACTCATAAAAACCAACAAACCCACAAACGAAATAAAAGACCCAAATCTAACTATTTAAATCCAACAACAATTTTTTTACCCTATACAGAATGATTAAAAGATGCGACAATAACAAATTCGTTCTATCGGAGATCAGTTGGGTGAAATGGAAATATAGCAGGAATTTGGAAGTTGAATACGCTGAATTACTGAATTTCTCTAATGCCTTGACCCCGATTTTATTTTTGAAACAATAATTGAATCACTTGAAACCCATATCTGATTTCGCTAAGGACCGATTGGAGATGGGTGCCCCCTAGATCGAAGAATCTTGTAAGGAGATAAAAGTAGATTTCTGAATTTTAGTGTATGGGTAAGAACGAGAATTTTAGTGTGTATTAGTGAATGAAAATTAGAGATTGAGGATTTTGAATTTTGGGGGTTAGAACTAAATGAAAAAGAAAATGAGCGAATGAAATAAAAGCCGGAAATGGAAATGGATGAGATGCAGATTGATGGCATGGATGGACGGCTCAGATATTGTTTTAACTAATGGTGTGGTACAAAATGTTGCATCATGTCACACTTGTTTATCTAGAGCAACACATTTTTATGGACAAGGTAACACTAAAAATAAAACATTGCAGTAGGACCAAAATAGTATAGCTATCGGGACATTTTGGCCGGCAACGCCTTGCAAATTCATTGTATTAGGCCATTTACGGCGTAGTGAATGTAAACGTAGCCTCAAGCCTCACAGTCGGGAAATGACAAAAAATCGGGAAGACAACATGGCTAGTTGGGTTGCACCCAAGTAGGTTGTATTATCACTGTCTAGGGAAAACTCTATGTGTGAAACTGAATTCTCAAGATATTTGCATTTTAAATAAAAACAGTTGGGACAGGCTAATTATGAAATATCCTAATTGATTAATTCCAACTTAGCCTTTTAAGTCATTTACTAAGCTACCTTTTATACTTGGATTGCCTATGTAAATCATAGCATTACATAGACGTCATTTAATCAAGTGTGAAATTCTATTCATAAGATGTTAGTGCTCAAGTTTAATATCTAAATATTTTCAAAGACCTTTTTCCTTTGTAAAATATATTCTTTCAAAATCAATTCCAAAGTAACTGCCAATTCTTACTCAAAAATTTGATTTGAGTTGTCAAATTATATATCTTTTCAAAACCAGTACAAATACACTTTCTCATATATTCTCTACTTAATTTACTGGCTTATACTTATTACAAGTTTACCAAGTATAATTCTTACAACTCTTTCAAATTTTCAAGATCTCGCTTACTTATTCAAATTCACATCAATTTATCAAACATTTTCAAACATTTATTTAAGTGGGTTTAAGTGTATATTGATGTTTCCATCGGAATCATATAGTCATCCTACTTTCGAAACTTGAAAATACATACTGATGATGCTGTAGTCATCAGCAGAATTATCTTCAAGTGACTAGAGTGTGATTCTATATCTATCTAGTATACGTAAGACTTCGCATATACGTTAGCTAGGCGTATATTCAAAATCTTCTTATACTGGATAGTCCAACCTCAACATCAAATAAAATACACATACTCTTATTATTTATTATGATTTCTGATTATATTGATAAATTTATTTAGTGGAGAATTACTAGATTTCACCCAATTTTATCCCTTAATAAGAATTCTAATATATTATAATTCCAAACTTAATTAATTATATGTGCAAAGCGCTCTCTCGAATGTAGTACTCCAGAAACTCATTCTAGGGCATTACTAACCCTATCTCCAGAGTTCATTCTCATGGGATATCACTAACCCCAACTCTAATGAATCATTTCTCCTTTGTTCAAATGAGATGTACCCCGTGGCTTTGTATAAACCAAATCTCTGATACCACGTTATAATGACACGACTTTTTGCCCGGTTTTCGCCGGTAATTAAACCAACTTAAATCGTTCATAAAGACGGATTGTTAGGGGTACTTACACATTTGCACAAAATGAAAAGAACTTTTCCATTACCATTATAATAATATTGCATTAGAGTTACAAGAGATATATCAGAGAACATCGATTACAAAGCAGAAAAGATACTAAACTCAGTGGAAAAATGCGAATGCTCCAATACATAATTGCTCCAAATAAAACCAGAATCCTTCTCCAACCAACTCCAAGGCTAAATCCGCGAACCAAACTACTAGTTAGCCCGTGTAAAAGTTATGGGAGCCCAGATTTTAGGTGTGGGAACAATAAACTCCAGGTCAGTCATGGGACTCATGTGAGAACTCAAACAGTTGTTTTTAAGGTTTATTTTAAAGTACGTAATTCACCAGACCACGCCGTTAATGCAAAACGGGTTTACCCCATGTAAATACCAGTGCATAGAAATTCGCAATGACTTTTTGAAAAATGAAGCTATCATAAGCTCGTCCAGCATCACACAATGCAAGCGCACACCAGATGGGCGAGTGTAACAACCCAGAATTTCTAAACCAATTTAAAAATTTTATTTTAGCTATTTTAATTGGTTTTGAATATTTAAAATGATTTATTTTAAATAATAACGACTTAAAAAGTTTTTAAATCGAAGTTAGGATGTATGAATTTATTTTAATTATAAAACGAACTCGAAATGGTGTAGTAGTTTGAAAATTCGATTTTAAATTTCAATTGAATGTACAGAATTCAATATAAATCAGAATTGTGTAAAATAAGAAACGTTAGAATCCGTTTAACTATATCTTTCTAATGAATGTGAAAATTTGAGATTTCACTTTGTAAATTGTAAGTTATGTCCAGTTTAAAATTTAAAATAGTCGCTATGGAATTTATATATATTTTAATATAATATATAGCCCTTAAAAATAGCCATTTCGAAAATGACCTCCAGTTTTCAATGAAATCACTTTTGTTGGATCCGGAATGTCAAATTATAGTTAGGTTTTGACTTTCATAATTTTTGGGATTAATATGAGAGCGCAGTAAATATAAATGTGTTTTGTCAAATCCAGTTGAATTGGGTCAACCAAAAAAAGGCCATTTTTCAGATGGTCTCCAAATTCGACAAAATTAGTTTTGTTAGAAATATATCATCAAAACATAGCGACATTTATTTTTCTATAATTTTTGGAGCAGGTATGTGGCCCCGGTAAATTAAAATGTATGTTGAAATTCAATATTGACCATTATATTAATTTATATTTTAATTTTGATGAAAAATGATTGAAAAAGTTGAATTGGCTTACGAAAAATATCCCATTGCATCCGATGTGGGGGTATTTAGCTGGGAATAATAGCCGTTGGGTTTGATTTGGAGTTCGTATCAATAAACTGGTATTTTCAAAATTAAACAATATTATATATATATATAATTTTGCTCAAACCCTATCATTATCAGGTCGCCGCCTCCCTCATCGTTCAGTGGCCAAATTGAACCGATTTTTAACCTTTAAAATCTTCTAATCCACTTCAATTATAATCCAACTCCAAAGTGAAAATAGTAGAGATTTTCGAGCACTTCAATCCCACACGGGTTTGATCGGAGATGGGTTGGCGAGTTGCTTGAATTTCGAGTTGGAAGGGCTCGCCGTCGAGCGCGTTTCCAGGCCACCAGAGGTCGTCGCGCGGGCCGCCATCAGAGGCGCAAAGGGAGGAGGTTGCCAGTGACGTCGTGGCGGTCTCTGATCGTACCCCCGTCGAGCAGGCGGCGTGCGACGACGTGAAGACGAAGTTGAACAATGAGTCTGAGCAACGGCGATGGGTTCCTAAAGGTTTAACGGGGTAAATTAATGATTAGGGTTTAATTAATTAATTTAATTATGAAATGAAATGTAATAATATCCATATCTTTTGCATACCAGGTCCAAATATGATGATTTCAGTTGCATTGTGATCGTGGAGACGAACGCTACATAATGGAACTGACCAGAACGGAAATGGAGCAACTTATATTTTTAGCTAAATTAAACGCGTGTTTAATTTAGTTGAAAAATACAATATTCATATAAAGACTGATGGAGTGGAAACGAATATGAGAATTCTCTTATTAAAATATTTGTAAAGCTATTTATTTATTTTGTAACTAAAAATATATGAATTGTCAATGTTCATTTTTATCTATTGTATGTGACATTGCTTGAGTTCAACACATGAACTATTCATGACTCATCTGCACAAGAAGCGTTGTTTGAATATACGACACTCGTATTTCAAGCAACGTGGATACACTTTGTGGGTGTTGAAATTTAATTATAAATAGCCATTTATAATTTAAATAGTGAAAATCGATTAATTTGAAAAATAATTCGAATTGAATTAAAATTGGTTAAATTTATTAGCTAATGAATTATTTAAATAGACTGTTGTTGTTTGGAAACCCCACACGGGTATTAGGATGATATTTGACATACACTAATCCCAACATTTAGTTGTATGTCAATCGATGGGTTGACAGACTGTGGTGAGCATTATTTATTTATTTATTTTAATGCTTATATAGTTATAGATTGCACTCTGGATAATGTTTGAATGTTGAAAGATTATTTATCATTATTGTTGAATACATGCGATGTATGAAATCCATATAACTGAAATTATATGGTAATTGATTGAGTCGCATTCCGATTTAGAATATGAGTGAATATTTTAAAATAATATTCAATGAATAATTAAATTATGGTTTTGATATCCGATTTTGTATGGACACAAAAATATTGAAATATTCATAATTGAAATGAATATAATGCCGAGTTAAGTTTAGAAACACTATTTTAACTTGAATGGTTTTTATATCGATTTTATTCATTTTTAAAATGAATATCGAAAAGAAATGGATTTCAAAATCAAATTTTTTGAGAATATTATCATTTTGAATAATAAAATGGGATGTTCAATTTTAATTTAAAATTGAAATAGAACTTGAAATCATTTTAAAAATGAATTTATAAAGATATTTTTATCTGAAAGAACTAGTTATTAACAAGAATAATAATCCAATGGGTTTTAAAATAAATAAATTGGATTGGTAAATGGTTTAATAAAACCAGAATTTTTCAATGTATAAGTTGGAAAGGATTTAAATAGAAATAATCTTCGGAATATTTCGATATTGAATTCCATAATTATATGGATATTGCTATGGAAATTTGGAAGATACTGATAGTGTTATTCCTAATACAATATCCGTTGGTTTCAGAATTTGATATTGAATATAAACCGATATTAATTTCTATTCATGCCTTGTATTTAATATCAAATTGGATTTTGGGTTTGTCATGAATGGTGTTTTAAATAACATTGTTCTTAAACCCAGTTGAGAAAAGAATAAATCTTTTAATTAAGATTTAGAAGAAGTTTACCAATTAATTAATATTTAATTGGAATTGAATTGAAATCGGATTTTGGGTTTGTCGTGAATGGTGTTTTAAATAACATTTGTTCTTTAACCCAATTAACAATGAAGATGTGATTTGGAATTTGTAATCTTTTAATTTAGATTAATGGAGTTTTCCAACTTAATATATTAAATTGCAATTAAATGGAATTCGATTCGGTAATAATCGAGATGAGCTTCTATAAAGGAAGACCGTTGCTATATATGGAATTTAAAAGGCTTCGCCGTTATTCCGTTTATATTATTAGTCGGACATGGGAATTTACTTCGATTATACACTGTTATGATTTCCGTGTAGATTCCATTTTGATGGTAGATGATTTTGGGTTTATCATGAATGATGTTTTAAATGACATTCATTCTTTAACCCAGTTAAAGACAAGATTTATTTCCTAAATTTGAATAATCATTAAATAATGATTTTTGGAGATTTAAACTGAGTGGATTTTTAATGAATCTTTAATTAGATTGAAATGTGAATAAGGTTACTAAATTTACTGAATTCAAGAACTGTTCAAAAATGAAGTATCGCCAGTTTTACTTCATGCGATAGTTAAATCTTTAGTTAGATTTGAAATGGGAAGTGGCAATTAATTTTACCGATAACAAAGTGGGTGTTAGATATGGAGTACCACCAGTTTTTCTCCATGGGATGAATAGTTTGGAATTGGGAATAAATAAAATAAATGGTTACTTCAGTAAGGTTCGCTTAATCCCGACTAGTTCCTTAAACCTTAATTTGGTTTAAGCTGTAAAAAGATATATTAAAATCTTTTGAAATGATGTCCAAAGGAGTATGATGTGTTTTTATAGCAACTGATTATAAGATATGCGAGTTATTCGAAAACACTGGGTTTAACCCATTATGAATAAGTGATACGACGATTTAAAGTCGAAGATATTGAAGGCGGTGGTTGAAGACCGGCGATCTTCACATCGAATGGATTACTACTGATGCCCTGAATTGGTTAGCTCCCAGGAAGGGGTTATAGTGGTTGTTGTCCGGACGTACTTGTTGATTATTCGGATATGTGAGGGCCTCTCTCCTGTGTTGGACATATGGGACGAGGATTAAGGTGTCTCCGGTTTCGTTCAGACCCAGAACGGACTTGCAAATGGATGGTGTGCCTGACATTGTATTCCTTTATGATGTATTCGTTGATCTCTGCTAAATATATATCTATTTGGTGGCAGATAATTTATTCTCTTTCTTAACACCCTTCTTTGAGACGTACGAGCTTAGAAGATATATATTGGCAAAAATCAATGGCACGGTATGGATTGACAATGTGACATGCTGAGATGCATGGATCAAGGCTTTTGTTGAAAAGCAGAGCCTTGTGGATGATGATCAAAGCATAGCTTTAATTATCATAGCTTTGTGTAGCATTAATTCGCGAGCCTCACACATCGGTATAATGTGAACTGATGGTCAGATCGGTATGCTTTTGAGATGATGATAGACACCCTATGGGTTGTCATGGATTCGGTCGACCGAGATGAGCTGAGTGTGGTCGCTCCACGTTCAGAGGGATGGGGCACACCCTCGATTCCCAGAGGGATAGAGTAAGCGGTGTTTTCTCTAGCTGGGACATAAACCGTAGTGATACTTAATTTCCCAAAAAGGTGGATGTGCATTATGGTGTTTTCTCTAGCTGGGACATAAGCCGTTGAGTATTGCACTACACGATAGATCTTTCGAATCAACGGCCATCATGATGTAAATCCAAATTTCCAATACGACATTTTTCGGTTTTAGTTGTAAACCTATGCATGGCGACATAATATATGGTACCTGTGCTGTCTATGATTGATACATTTATATTTGAAGTTGATTTCTTCACTTATAGTAATAATAAAAGATAAGTTTCGCGTACCAAGCATATTTGGCCATTATAAGGTTAAAATCTATCCATCGGCTTGCGTTGCATTGTGTGATGGGGACTAAGTCTTATATTGGCTTCATTTTTCTTTTATTTAGCATTGCGAGTTTTGTTTTATGGTATTCGTGGGAGGAAATCCGTTCTGCGTCATACGGCGTGAACCCGTGATTTATCAAACTTTAAAATAAAGTAATAACTGCTTTTAGTTCTCACACTAGACCCATGACTGACTCGGAGTTTATTGTTTTAACCTAAACTCTGGGTGCCTATATTTTTCATACGGGCAGCTAATAGTTTTGGTTTCGTAGATTTCTATTTCATAGGATCCTGGATTACGGCTGGAGCTACATACGGAATGCTTTGTGTGCATATATTTCTTTTAGTTGGGTTGTTGATGTATTTTCCGCTATACATTGTATTTATATATTTAAATTTCTGCTGCTTTGTATTTTAATCACTGATATTATTTTATTTCTGCTGTATATTATTTGAACTCTGATATATTCTTGTACTCTGATGTAAATTGTTGTAATAGAAATGAAATGTTCTTCTGTTTGTGTTCTGATGCGTCGCATTCTCAAAGCAATCCGGGCTCCTCCGTCTCTTCGGGATCGGGGAAGTTTGGGTCGTTTCAGTTTGGTATCAGAGCTTTGGTTTACAAAGCTAGAGAACAAGACACATTAGAACCGAATGAGAGAATTCATCAGAGATAGGATTAGTAACATCCTATAAGAATGACTCATTAGAGATAGGGTTGGTAATACCCTAGAAAGAGTTTGAAGAGTGCTATTTCTAAAAATGAATTTGGTTTTGAAAATTATACCATATTATACATATTTGAGTATTTTATTTTATACTAAATTTGGACTATCGAGTATAAGAAGATTTTGCGTATATGCCTTGTAAATGTGTATTCGAAGTCTCAAATATACTGGATAGATATAGAATCACACTCTAGTCGCTCGGAGATGATTCTGATGATTGAGATCTCATCGTCAGTGCTTATGTTCGAGTTTCGAAAGTGGGATATCTATATATTTACAATTAACTAGTGTGAGAACCAAAACCTTAGTTAGAATTTATTTTTGGTGTTTTGGCATTTAAAATATGATCTTTGAATGTATAAATAAAAGTTATATGATAGAAAAGATAATCAACTAATTGATTGATGATTGTGTTGTGTGATTATTAATTTAACCAATAAAAATATTGGAATGATCGAACCAATAAGAGAATAAAAAGTAAATTTAGCTAAATCGAATCGAATATAGAATTAAATTGAAAATTGATTTGAACTGTGTTAGCCTATTTTGTGTACTAGGCAACACAAAGTCAAGGAACCAACTGTTGAAAGGTATTTCAAGTTATAAGACTCCGGTTCGGATCGGAAGGAGACTCTACAATCTAGATTAGATAGCAGCAGCTGTTCGGATCGGACTAGAGCACATCTTCGGTTCGGGTCGGGAAGAGTCCCCTGTTCGGATCGGGGAGCTCCTATTGGGTAAATTGGTGAGGCATGTCTGATCAGATCGGAGGGCAACTGAATATCAATTGGATCGCAAAGCCACCTGTTTGCCACGAAAATGGATCGGAGCGGAGCAGATTGGAGAAGAAGAGAACGTCGCACCCAAGCCAATCCGGTTCGGATCGGATATCCCGATCCGACCCCCTTGTCTATGCGTCTCCGATCCGAGCCCATATTCCCTGTTACTCTCCAACAAAGTCGCCTGGAGAACCGGACCGGGTGTGACCAATTCCTACCCCTAACGTCCATCTCATTGATGCGTTGTGCGCCTAATAGCCCATCCGAACCCGAAGAGAGTGCGATGGATGACACGTGTTCCGACCCGGATTGCATCTCAGGCAAATTCCCACCTATAAATACCCCAACTAGAGACAAAGAGAAGGACCTTCTTTCAGCACTTTTGAGAATCCAAGTACTTCCATCATTCGAATTCCTTCACTCCCGGAAAATCCAAACCATCTGTCATTTCCTGTTTTTATCTTTCTGAGTGAACAAAAGTGAGTTGCGAGCGAATCTTACATTGTATTTGTAATTGAATTACTGAATATAGTGAAAACTAAGTGGACGTAGGCATTTCTTCGCCGAACCACTATAAACCTTGTGTGTTCTTTTTTATTTCTGCTTTATTTTATCTTGTTTCTAATCAATTTGGGTGTTAGAACCATATTTGGGTCTAACATTTTGGTGCTTTCACTGAGAACCCTCATCTAAATTCTTTATTTTCCGGGATCTCTTTCTACTTTTTGGACCTTGAGTTCAAAGAAGTGAATCCATAAGTTTCTCCACTTTCTTACATTCGTTGAAGTAATTGTCAAAGACTCATGGCTAGAGGAAAAGGCAAGGAAGTCCAGTCTGTTCAAGGAAATGGAGCTAGTGAAGATCAGCAGCATGCTGTTGTAACAAGGTCTAGGGGGCAAGGAGAGCAGGCTCCAAAGCAAATCCTACCTGCTCCTAAGCCTACCGCGCAGCAGAAAGGAAAAGGAATCGTCATCAACTCCATAGTAGGCGGACCCCACCCGGCAATCCGAAGCTTTAGGTCAATGGACCAATATGTGAATGCCGCCAAACATCTAGATGTGAATGAAGGGGACGAGTTGGAAGATGTCACCCCCATCAAACAACAAAAAACCATGTTCGATGACGTGGTGTTTCGCAGCCGAGACAACACGGGAATACAATCTCCCACCAATGATCCGTTGGTTATTACTACCGCCATTGGGCCGGCGTTGGTCCATAAGGTATTAGTAGACAACGGAAGTTCCGTTAATATTTTGTTCAAGAAGTCATTTGATCAGATGAAGCTTGAGCCTGAAGATCTGAAACCTTGTGAAGGATGGATTAGAGGTTTCAACGGAGCGACGACAGCTCCTATGGGATATATAGAGTTGCCTGTGACCCTAGGGCAAGGAGAACGTAGAAGAGTGCGAATGCTTCAGTTTGTAGTACTGGACGTAGATTCGCCATATAACGCATTTTTAGGGAGGCCTGCCCTCGCTGAGTTTAGAATTTGTATCGCCCCTTGGTGCTTGTTACTAAAGTTCCCAACCGAAGCCGGGACTGGAGTAATAAGAGGGGATCAGGTTTCTGGACGGGCCTGCTATGTGGCCGAACTGAAGATGTTGATAAAAGGAGTTAATGCTGAGAATAAGGATGCCTCATCTCCCTCAAAGGGGGACTCGGCATAGCAATTAGAGAGGTTGAACCCAAGGGAGTTGCGAAAAGGAACGCCCGAAGACCTGGATCCTAGAAAAGACGAGGAACCAGAGGCTAGGAATGCAACTCCTAATGAAACGACGGTAGAAATTCCTGTTGATAAAGCTGATCCCACGAAAGTTTTGAAGATCGGTTCCCAATTGGATCCACGCCGTGCTGAAGAACTGACGGACTTCTTGAAGGCAAACTTAGATGTGTTCGCCTGGACCCATGCTGACATGTGTGGGATATCACCTTCCATTATCAGTCACAAATTAAATGTAAATCTGAAGCATCCGCCTGTGAAGCAAAAGAGACGCACGCTGGGCCCAGAGAGGTCGGCTGCCCTCAGAGAAGAAGTGGAGAAATTGAAGCAAAATGGATTTATTCGAGATTCGACTTATCCCGACTGGATATCGAATCCTGTCTTGGTAAAGAAGCCAAACGGAAAGTGGCGAACTTGTATTGACTTTTCAGATTTAAATAAGGCTTGTCCAAAAGATAGTTTCCCACTTCCCAGGATTGACCAGCTTGTAGATTCGACAGCAGGTCATGAGCTTCTCTCTTTCATGGATGCATACTCTGGATACAATCAAATTCCTATGCATGTGCCAGATCAAGAGCATACAAGTTTCATTACGAATTTGGGATTATATTGTTATGTTGTAATGCCGTTCGGATTAAAAAATGCTGGAGCTACTTATCAGCGGTTGGTAAATAGAATGTTTTATGATCAAATAGGAAAAACTATGGAAGTTTATGTGGATGATATGCTTGTTAAATCAAAGCAATCCTCCAGTCATACGCAAGACTTAGCAGAAATGTTTGGTATCTTGCGAAAATACCGTATGAAATTGAATCCTTTAAAATGTTCATTTGGAGTGGCGTCGGGAAAGTTCCTTGGCTTCATTGTGAGCTCCCGAGGAATTGAGATCAACCCTAGCCAGATAGCGGCAATTAGAAGTATCAAAGAACCAAGGAAAATTAAAGACGTCCAAAGTCTGGCAGGGAAGGTAGCGGCGCTAAGTAGATTCATCTCCAAAGCCACCGATAAATGTGTTCCATTTTTTGATTTGATAAAAAGGGGAAAGAAGAACTTCCAGTGGACTCCCGATTGTGTCGAGGCCTTTCAAAATCTGTTAGAACTGTTAGAAAAACCGCCAATCTTATCAAAGCCCGTAGACCATGAAGAACTATTTGTTTATCTAGCAGTCTCAGCTCACGCTGTCAGCACAGTTCTGGTTCGAGAAGAAGATAAAGTACAAAGGCCAGTATACTATGTGAGTAAGAAATTAGCAGCGGCAGAGCGCAACTACCCAAAGATCGAGAAGCTTGCTTATAGCCTCCTGATTGCATCCCGAAAGCTCCGTCACTACTTCCAAGCCCATCCAATAACCATATACACCGATCAGCCGTTAAGACAAGTGCTGCAGAGAACCGAAGCGTCGGGAAGGTTGATTAAATGGAACATAGAACTGAGCCAGTTTGATTTGAATTTTCAACCACGAAAGTCAATCAGGGGGCAAGCTCTAGCAGACTTTATTGCGGAGTTCACCATTCCAGAAGAAGAAATAATCAATGACCAAGTGGTCAAATCTGAGGATAAGCTAGAGATGAATCCGTGGAGACTATATACAGACGGAGCTAAAAATGACCGAAGATCCGGGGCTGGAATTGTCTTAGTCACTCCGGAGGGACGATCGCTATATTACGCCCTGCGATTAGAATTTTCGGCAACAAACAACGACTCTGAGTATGAAGCCCTGATTGCCGGGCTGAAACTCGCTAAAGACCTCGGAGTAAAAATGATGGACATATTTTGTGACTCTAAGATTGTTGTTTGTCAAGTGCGAGAGGAATTCGCAGCTCGAGGACCTCGACTTGTCGCCTACCTCAAGAAAGTGAAAGAGCTATTAAATGGTTTAGAGCGATACAACATAACACATATTCCCAGAGTAGAAAACCAGAAAGCGGATAGACTAGCAAAGTTGGCTAGTTCCGACAGTCCAGAAGGGACTGAAATAATTCCAATTGAAACATTGGAATCGCCAAGCTTTGAGTCAATGGAAATTGAATTCGTTCTTGAAGCGGAACCAGAGAAGGAGTCATGGATGACTCCAATCAAGAGTTTTCTTAAGAATGGGACTCTCCCATCGAAGAAGAGTGAGAAGAGAGCTGTAGTTCGCAAAGCTGCCAGATATGTTATGCAAGACGATACCCTCTATAGACAAGGATTTTCTATGCCCCTGTTACGATGTATCGCACACGACGACATCAAGCGTGTACTGAAAGAAGTACACGAAGGTGAGTGTGGAGATCATACAGGAGGTCAAACTTTAGCAAAGAAAATATTGCGGTACGGATACTTCTGGCCTACGATCAACAAGGATGCAGCTGATTATTCGCGACGCTGCGATAAGTGCCAGAGATTCGCCAAAATCCCCAGGGCACCATCAACCCAGCTTAAATCGATGGTGAGTCCTTGGCCATTTGCCACATGGGGAATCGATATCATTGGAGTTTTACCAATTGCTAAAGGGGGAGCTAAGTATGCCATAGTAGCTGTGGATTATTTCACGAAGTGGGTGGAAGCTGAACCCTTGACTAAGATCACCACAAGAAAGGTGATAAGTTTTGTGGTCCGAAATATTATATGTCGATTCGGAATCCCAAGGACAATTATTACCGACAACGGGACCCAATTTGATAGCACTGAATTCAGAAATTTTTGCCAGAAATATAAGATAGATAAACGATATACTGCAGTTGCCTATCCACAATCTAATGGGCAAGTAGAGGCAATAAACAAGGTAATAAAATCCATCCTCAAAAAGCGATTAGAGCGTGCAAAGGCAAAATGGGTTGATGAATTGCCCCTAGCTTTGTGGGCATATCGAACAACGTTTAAAACGGCTACTGGTCATACCCCTTTCTCCCTCTCCTTTGGTTCAGAAGCAGTAATCCCAGTTGAGCTGGAAGTTCCTTCCCACAGGGTGACATATTATGACCCGATGACGAATCGGGCACTTTTACTTGAGTCTCTTGATGAAGTCGAAGAGAAAAGAGACGAAGCAGACTTGCGTGCAGCAAGACATCGGCATCAGATGGCACACTATTATGACAAAAAAGTTCGCCTCAGAACTTTTGAACCAGGAGATTTGGTGCTAAAGAGAGTTTTTCCATCTCTTCCTCACCTCGGCCCAAAATGGGAAGGACCCTTTGTCATCCAACGGAAACTTGATAAGGGAACATTCAAGTTAACGACCGTAGATGGCGAAGAAGTCCCTCGAGCATGGAATGCTCAACACTTAATGCGATATTTGGATTAGAAATGCTATACTTTTTGCTGTTTTTCCTGTAAAACTCTGTAATGAGGCACGACTTGCCTTGGGAAAATCCGACGATATGAATAAAGAACTATAAAGTGGATGTAGGCTATGACTTAGCCGAACCACTATAAAAATATTGTGTGTTATTTACTTTTATGCATTTACATTCATTAGTTGTTCTGTTGTGATTATAAAATACAGGACAACTGAGAGCCTAAAGAAGGTTGAAAACAGTCTGGACATAAAGAGAAGCACAATAATTATTTGTGCGATAGGACGTGAAAGAATGAGAAAACGACATTCTAACTCTAACTCTCCAGAGAAAGAGAGAGAGTATAAAAGCGTCTCCGACTGAGCGCTGAGAAAGAAATTCTATTTCGAACTCTAACTCTCCAGAGAAAGAGAGAGAGTATAAAAGCGTCTCCGACTGAGCGCTGAGAAAGAAATTCTATTTCGAACTCTAACTCTCCAGAGAAAGAGAGAGAGTATAAAAGCGTCTCCGACTGAGCGCTGAGGAAAAGGTTCAACTCCGAACTCTAACTTTCCAGAGAGAAAGAGAGTATAAAGGCGTCCCTGACCGAGCGCCGAGAAAGAAATCTTTTCCCGTTGAACGACCGGGGAATAAACAAATAGCTGGACTCGAACTCTAACTCTCGAGAGAATGAGTGAGAGTATAAAAGGAATGCCAGGAAAAACGACAGGAGCTGGTGATACAGGAAATGCTATCCTGTTAGAGAATCGGGAATATTCAAATGGCATGGTTAAGCACTGAATAACTTATGGAGATTGACTGGGGACACATATATATACACATATCTCCCCTCTCCACAACTTCGTTTCATAACTATAGATATGCATTTTTACATAAGTGCAGAACTGCTAACCAATAAACATTGCAGAAAGTGAATTATTTTTATTTACAAATGAATAAATTTGTACAGGGAAATGACTAAAAAAGAAAGTGCGGGAGCTGCTGCTGTGGCAGCACTTATTGATTTACAAAGATGCTAAAAGGACACAGGAGAACCCACTATTTGGGTTTGGGATGAGCCTTCGATTTCTTGGCAGCTCTTTCCGCATCCTTTGCTTCCCTCTCTGCTTCAGTTAAGATTCGCTTTGATTTCTTTTTCCCTGAAGGTGTAGCACTGGAGCCGGCAGACTTCTTCCCGGAGGGCTGGGCACTGGAATCAAAAGAAGATTTTTTAGCAAGTTCTTCGGTGATAGATCTAGTTGAGAGCTTAACCACTAACCTTGAACCTGCATCCACAACTGCGAGGGGCTTGAGGACCTCAGGGTCTAATTCTTCAGCCTTTAGTTGCAAGCGCTTGTCTTGATCAGCCTTCATGGCAGCCAGGGTAATGTCCTCAGCGCTTTTCGACTCCCCGGTTATTGTAACTTCTGGTTCCTCATCATGCCCCTCGTCTCCTCCGTCGTCTTTTAAAGCTGCAATCATTTCTTCGTCATGGGGAGCAGTCACCTTAGTTGATTCACTTCTTTCCCCCAAATCTATGGAAGCAGCCTTGTCTTCTCCTTCATTGACCCTATCAGCGGGCTTTGTCCCAGTGGTAGCTCCTTGAGCTACATCTGTCTTCGCGGAGGATTCAACGCCTACAAAATGAGAAACATCGGTTATCAACTCAGGCGAGAGCAAAGGATTTCTCATTGAACGTTCAATCATGTAGCCAAAGGTAGTAGTAGCCTTGACAAGTTGAGGAGAAAAGATAGGGATACCTTCTGAAGACTTCTCAGCAGGGGTGACTACTACCTCTGGAGTTATTTCAGGAATGGGAGATAGTAAAGCTGATCGGGAAATTCCCGGGTTTTCGGGATCATACCCTTCCACTTCAGGAGTTATAGGAGCAGAAGAAGAGGAGCCAGCTTCAGGAATGGTTTTCTGTTTGGACTTCCGCCTCTCTTCTTCCATGGCCTCAGCAATTAGACGGCGACCTTCAGCTAGGCGCTCCGGTTCGTCGTCTCTCAAGTACTTCTCCATCAACTTATCTTCGTCGAGGGAATCGACCTTAAGCTCTTCTTTTTCCCACTCAACGATTTGATTCCACACATGAACCAAAGTGGATGGATAGTCCTCGATCCAGGAAATGTTTCGGCGACGAATAATGTGCGCAAAGAATTCGATCATTAGCTCCCCGAAACCTTGAACTTCAGCCTCCGCATCAGACAATTGCTTGCGGGTTTCCTCCGCAGATTTAATAGCACATTCAACGTTGCCCTCAGCCAGAGCAGCTCTGTTTTCCGCCTCTAACAATTTTGAAGCCAAGTCGGCATTTTTCTTTTCTAACTCAGCACTCCTTTTCGCTAACTCGGCGTTCTTATGCTCAAGCTCAGCGTAAGCGAGACGTGTCTTAGCAGCCTCTGATTTGGCTTCGTCAGCTTGCTTCTTCAACTCGGAACGTTCCTGAGTGTGGGATTCTAGCAAGTCATGATAGCGCTTTTGCATGTCTTCAAACTGTTGTTTGAAGTTAGAAGCGTTCTTCTGAGCAATAGCTAGTTGAGCTTGAGTATCTTCTAAATTTTTTCCTAAGGTTTTTAGGGCCTTAGCATCTTCCTCTGCAGTTTTGTGCATTGAGTCAGCATTTGTCATTAGCGTGCGAATGATTCTAGAGAGAGTGCGGGAATACTTGAACATTTCGGTATATTGTTTTTCCACCAAATCAATCTTTGCTCTGGCCTCCTCTGCCCAATTAGAAGAAATAGGTTCGAGGGAAGGTAGAAAGGTCAGAGTCTCGAAATAGTGCTCGGGAAATTGTTCCTTTAAGTATGCCAGCCTTACGGCGGTTCCCGCATCTGGTGGAGGAGGGGCTAGGATTGTTAGTTCGGCGTCCCTTCCCGAAGAAGATTCTGTAGAACCCTTGTCTGTCCGAGGTCGCTTAGTAGCAGGGACTTTTTGCTTACTTCTAGACCCAGTCTCCTTTGGAGGTGTTTTCTCTCTGCTTCGCTTTTCATGGGAGGAAGTGGAATCCCTAGATTGTGGTCTATCCTCCTCTCTACGACCTTGATAGCTTTTATATTTTTCCTGTTCCGGTCGAGCTGGTGAGCGGGAGCGTGAGGATCGAGATCGGTAAGGATCATAGGGTCTCCTTTCCTCCCTGCCGCGGTCATCCCGGCGGTCATATTCGGCATCCTGGGGAGGATTAGACATGCTGCGGCGAAGCTTTCTTATGTCATAAGAGGATCGAGACATTGTACCTGCACGATAAGTTAAACAAAGTTTAGAATCAGCGGATCCATGGAAAAAGAAGTGCAATGAATGCTAGTGCTACGGTGCAAAGTGCATCCTATGTGGTGTACGTGTCCCCCCAACCAACCCGAGTCTGAAGCTAAAGTGGTGCGGGTAGGCTCTTTGGCCTTAGCAGGAGTAGTCTCTTCAGAAGAAGTGAAGACTAGAGGGTCCTTTCTGAAATCTTCCGAAGTGTATATAGTCTCGGGTAAAGGGAGATCCCCCAAACCCTGAAATATGTGCTCGTCGGCGCTAGGAACATCCCCTTCGGAAGCGTGAAGTGGCGACCCTTGGGGAGATTTTGATTTGTCTACCGAGGTAGTTTCCTCGGGGGCGATATATCCTTCACGATGTTTTTTGGCCAGGTTAGCCAGTTCATCATCTTGAGTGGAAGAGGGAGAGGGTGAAGTTTGAAGAGAAGCTGCAGGAATTCCTGAGCCTTCACCTATTTCTGGAATTGTTTCCACTGGAGGAATATATGCATAAGGGATTGCCCCATGACCGATGCTACGATAGACAGAAAGCAGTCTGTGAGAATGAAGGTACTCATCTTTAAGAACCTCGTCAATAGTAAGGAATTTTTGGTCGCCGTTGAGGAGACGGTGCATTCGATCAAAGAACACTTGGTCTGATACCTGTTTGGGATTATCGACTGCAAGTAAAAAGGAAAAACAGGTCAGGGTGATGATTCAAGTGTATAGAGTCCAGGGTCAGAAAATCAGTGCTTTACTTGATTTTGTCCATCTTCTGGCACATCCAGGCTGTTGCTTTATATAGAACCACTCCAGTCTGGAATCTCCAGCCTTGCTGCTAAACGGCGTAGAGATTATCTTCCTCTTTGGGACCGACTCAAAGTAACAGAAAGAAGGGGTTTCTCTAGTCCGGTGTTTGAAATTATAGAAGAAATGAACATCGTCAAATGTAAGCTCCAAGCCTAGAATTTCGCGATATGCTATGAATAAGGTATGCAGATAGGCGTATGAATTGGGATGCAGCTGCATGGGGGCAATCCGCATTTGTCTTAAGAAGTCGACGATGAAAGGCGAGAATGGAGGAATGGCGCCAACCATACACATCAGACGAGTGACCGTCATATATCCTTCTGGAGGGTTATGGGGACGGTCAGAACGTGAGGGCACTAGAGTGTCTCTCTTCATTATTCCATACTTCAAGCAAATTCTCACGAGTCGGTCGTTGTCAATTGTTGATTCCACGGAATCTGGAGGTGACTCCAATATAATGGTTGAGTTGAATTCATCGGGTGCTCGGTTGTCACCAATCCCTCCTTCCTCCTCAAAGCCTAGGGAAACTTCATTTTCTGAAGACATTTCATCACTTTCCCGATGACCAACTCCGTAATCCGGACCCTCGCTGTCCCATTCTGGGTCAGATGAAGAAGATATATCCTCAAGAGTGGTTTTGTGGGAAGTTTCTGGAGCTTCTTTCCTCTCAGCTAGACGAGAAGAGCGTCTGGGCCTCATTGTCATAGAACTATTGAAGAAGCAATAGCACGGATTAGAGTGAATTATCCCGTGTCCCCTTTTTGTGTATGTGTGTGAACTAAAGTGTGTGCAACAAATGCGGGAAGTGCAAAATAAGAGTACAGCAATGTAAGACGAAGCTTTAAAAAGAAGGTGATAGTCAGAATTGTTCTTAATTCTCGTCTGTGTTCACAAGGCACTATCCTAACTGTCCGCAAGGCATATTCGACTAGAATAAGTGTTAGTTGAATTAGTTAGGTGGTCTTTATGTGTCAAGTTCAATATGTTCGGATCGGTTCGGATATGCATATGATGACTAGCTCGACACAAGCACAGATAGCAGTCGGTTCGGGTGCCTCACTAAAGCATGGTCAGTTCGAGACAAGGGGAGCAACGGGTTCGGGAGCAGGACTGATCTGTTCGGATCAGGTAGCCCGATCCGAACCGAACCAGCACCACTTATCCGGTCCGATTGCTTCAACCTCCTATCCCGTTCGTTTTTCCGACCCGAACCGACCTTTTCTTTCCTTTCCATCTTTCCAAAGAACGAAAGCCGAGCCGATCCCCTTTACGTCCTTCTCCCTTTTGCTCCTTCATCTTCCACCCGAACCGCCTCCAGCTTGTCATCCCCCTCTTCATCTCTTTCCTCTTTTCCTATCTATTCACAGACGAGTCCACTTTATCACCAACGCCGCCGTTAAGAACAAATGTTCACCCTTTTCAGCATCGCGACGCCTCGAAGCAATAGCGCATCCACAGGCAGCGGCGGAGGATTCGAGTGATGCTTATGGCCAAACCATCCTAACTCAACGCTAATTGAAATCGAGAACGGTTGCAACAAGATTATTTGAGATTAGAAAAGCTACCTATATGTTAATTCGGGAAATCTACAGGAAATAGTTTGAGAACGTTCGAGTTTCTGATACTTTCAAGGCTTAGGTCCGAACGGCGATAGAAATGAAGAAGGAAGAAATGAAGGCGGAGATGGGTTTATATAGAGAATAGTGTTGTCTCCTCGTCTCCCTATTTTGTCTCACCCGCTCGGACCGGAATGGAAGCCCAGTAGCACGACTCTCTCCGAAGGCCCAATGTCTATGAAGTAAATCCACAGATGCGCTTCGGATCGGAATCCGAACCGAATGGAAACTTCACACGTTGGTTTAGCATCCAACTCGAATCGGAAAGAATGAGAGTAAAAGGAGAGCATGCCTGCAAGAAGCATCACATGGCGAGATGAGTTCCCAAGTTTGCTCAAAAATGAAGAAAAGCCACTCGGATCGGACGCCGAACCGAATAGAATCAATGCATTACTCTTGACAATTCTGGATTGAACGACATCAAAGGACGCTTTGTACAACGAAAGCATCCTTTGAGGGGGCAAAATGTTAGCCTATTTTGTGTACTAGGCAACACAAAGTCAAGGAACCAACTGTTGAAAGGTATTTCAAGTTATAAGACTCCGGTTCGGATCGGAAGGAGACTCTACAATCTAGATTAGATAGCAGCAGCTGTTCGGATCGGACTAGAGCACATCTTCGGTTCGGGTCGGGAAGAGTCCCCTGTTCGGATCGGGGAGCTCCTATTGGGTAAATTGGTGAGGCATGTCTGATCAGATCGGAGGGCAACTGAATATCAATTGGATCGCAAAGCCACCTGTTTGCCACGAAAATGGATCGGAGCGGAGCAGATTGGAGAAGAAGAGAACGTCGCACCCAAGCCAATCCGGTTCGGATCGGATATCCCGATCCGACCCCCTTGTCTATGCGTCTCCGATCCGAGCCCATATTCCCTGTTACTCTCCTACAAAGTCGCCTGGAGAACCGGACCGGGTGTGACCAATTCCTACCCCTAACGTCCATCTCATTGATGCGTTGTGCGCCTAATAGCCCATCCGAACCCGAAGAGAGTGCGATGGATGACACGTGTTCCGACCCGGATTGCATCTCAGGCAAATTCACACCTATAAATACCCCAACTAGAGACAAAGAGAAGGACCTTCTTTCAGCACTTTTGAGAATCCAAGTACTTCCATCATTCGAATTCCTTCACTCCCGGAAAATCCAAACCATCTGTCATTTCCTGTTTTTATCTTTCTGAGTGAACAAAAGTGAGTTGCGAGCGAATCTTACATTGTATTTGTAATTGAATTACTGAATATAGTGAAAACTAAGTGGACGTAGGCATTTCTTCGCCGAACCACTATAAACCTTGTGTGTTCTTTTTTATTTCTGCTTTATTTTATCTTGTTTCTAATCAATTTGGGTGTTAGAACCATATTTGGGTCTAACAAACTGCATACTTATACATGTATATATGTTGTATAGGTCATAGCATGGATGCTAATAGTTGGAATAAAACTGTGACACCCTACGCCCGTTAATGTCACTCATTAAGAGAATGCATTAAGTTTCGTGAAGCGTTATAGGTAAAAAGAAACATTACAAGATAGATATAAAATAGCAGCGGAATTAAAAACTTTTATTAATCAAAAAGCATCGTGGTTCAAAACATCATATATCTGAATTACATAAAAACTAGTACATCATAAAAACTTCTATCTTGTACTTTAAACATCAGAGTACCAATTAAAAGAAGCAAAATCCCCAAATAAAAACATAGCCATAGTAGTAAGGATAGGAGCTTGAGCAATACATCTAAGCAGCTCCAGCAAATAATAGCAGAATCCTGGTCAAGCTTGAGTATTCCCACCCTAAGAACCTTGGGGGAAAACGGAAGAAAGAAGAGGAAACAGAAAGGGTCAGAAATAAAGTCTGGCGAGTCCAGTTACTTTTAGCAAATAAATAAGTAAAAGTATAATGACATGCATATAAAGTGGATAAGAAAGATAACATCACAAAAGGCAGGTATGACAAGGTAAACATGATAGAGTGTATACGTTTCTCTAATGATTACTCTGTGCTAATACTAGTATAACCAGAATGAGATGATCCCAACAACTATAAGATGGTAGACATAGGCGTACTTCTGGTGAGAGGTTTTAACCCCATACAATCCACATACAACCTAACCTAAAAAGGCTCCTAAACTTTGCCAGAGTCTAGATGTACCCTAGCTACTACCATAATCAATCGGCTCCCTACTCCGTAGATACCATGTGCCGGCCCCACGATATGAGGTATCACTTCCTAAAGTGGCAACCCTTCGTTGATGTGCACAACCATATCTACTGGTGTCACGGTCGTCTTATTCCCCTCTGCTGGACATGCACGCACATGTCCCAGTTGGTTTGCACCGCCCACACTGTCCTCCACATTTGGATCTCTTACAATCAGCCCAGTAAGCATGTCCCAACTCCGACCTAGGATGGAGTACTCGTCTGATACTGTTCTATGGGTTACTGACTGAAACGCGTCCCCCACACAAGATGATACAAGCTCTCCCCTTGTCTTGTATCCCCACTAGGATTTCCATAGGTTATGCTTACCTAACGGTGTCTTTAATTACATAATCCCATCATTTCCACGGGTTATGCTTACCTAACGGTTTCTTTAATTACATAACCTAATAGGTTAAGTTTGTGGGCCTATATATCTATATTACCCACCCAACCCAGATTTACTTAACCCACCCACTATTTCAAACAAGTTTACTTAACCCCTAATCAGGTTCATGTTCATACAATCCCTATGGATTCAAATAGGTTAAGTATTCCAATTCATTACCATGTCCATTTATGGTTATAATGTGTTGGACCCCTTACATTAAGCCTACCACTTGTGGATGCTGGATATGCCGTTCGGTTTCGGGCAGACTTCTTCCATAAGTCGGGCTTTACCTCGTGTCTTAGCACGCCTCGTATTTGTGAACCTAGACCCCCCCACATTAGATTCACCACTTGTGGCCGCTGGATATGCCGGGAGGTTTCGAGCAGACTTCCACCATAAGTGTAATCTAACCTCGTGTCTAGGCGTAGTTGAAGTTTCTAATTACAGTAATCCTAAGCATTTCATTATTAGCCAATTTTACCTACGTCGTTATAGGTTTTCATGCCCATTTCCCCCAATTATGTTCATAATGAGTTATATTCCTTAAATTCATATTTATACAATTTATTCAAGTTATGCCCAAATTCCCAATTACAAGTTATGTCCAATTTCAATGTTTTTCCTCTCATTCCCCCGTTTAACGCATTTGCATATTTCAGTGGCATGCTTAGGCTCGAAAGTAGCCTGGCTATATAAAATAAAAGGGAAGGGTGAAGGGAAGAAGATAGAAATGATTATACTAACAAGGCTGACATAAACACATAGTGGCATACGGATAAGATGGACATATAGAAATAGATCTGGTGAACATGAAATAATAGAAGTAATTCTAACATAATAGGGATGTCATAATAGGCATGATAAAATCTAAACAATAATTTAGATGTCCAACCAATAATAGGTCCAATTTAACCACAAACATGATAGGTACAAGATGATCTAAATAATGAATTAGATCTATAATCCGAGGTAGATCTGAAATGATAAAGGTTAAGATCCAAGTCGCAGTTATGTCAGAATATCATAGGTTCATAAGTTATTATAGATCTGATATAATTCAAGTAGTCATAGGCATAGATCCAAATTACAGTCATATCATGTTTTACTTTTTAATTATTTAAATCTATAAGTAACTTAGACTCATAGTGCTTGGATCTAGAAAGATAGAAGAAGAATAGCAGAGGTTGAATCACAGATCTACACTTGAATAACTTGATTAACTCGACTGCAGAAGAAGGAAAAGGTTTGATTTAGTCTGGGCATTGACAGCATCTAGTCCTCCATTATTTTTAGTGTAGAAAACAAGAGAAATGGAGCCATATTTATAGCCGCCAGCCCCCAAACCCTAACTGCCACGTCTGCCATGGGGGGGGGGGTCGACCCCCCTTAGAAGGTCGACCCATGGGTCGACAACACCCTTGAGGGGTCGACCCAAGGGTCGACACCCCTGGGCGGGATTTTTCCCGCTCTCTGAAATTTTGATTTTTGAATCATTTTCTAATTTTCTGAATTATATATATATATATAATTCTCTTGTGCATATACAAACTTCAAACCTTCATAGCTTCTTCATACGGTGTCCGTTTAATGAAAACCAAATGTCTATCTTGACCAGAATTTCAAGACGAATTCAATGCACAGTCCGTTTCCATTAATTCTGAATATTAAATTAATTATTCTTTAATTTTTCTTCTTTAATGTTTTTAAAATTATGGGATGTTACATTCTCCCCTACTCAAAGGAGTTCGTCCCGTAAATCTCCAAGTTAGGAAGAATGTACATCCTAACATCCATCACCCATCTACTCATCCACCAATCACAGGCATCCATTGTACTTGAAAGATTTCTAATGCTTATATGAACATATGAAAAGGTGTTGTATATGTCCCAATACTAATGCGAAGAACAGGCGGTCTATTGATTTAGTCGACCTCCTTAATGCAATGTATGTTAGTGCCATGAATCCAACATGTATGCAATAATCCTATTATAACATGTAAGTTCTATAAGGGTGCACATTTATCCATCCAAATGCAACATCCATATGATGATACATCATTTTCCATCCATTAAAAGAAGAAAAATTCACACACATCCATATGCAGTATAAGAGCGATTGAGCCGATCTAGTGCCTAATGTGTGTGTATATGCATCCACGAGCAACCACTAGCAAACACTCACATCCACTTACATCTATCAAACATAACATGTCTCAAACATAACATGTCTCAAACATATGTTTACACCCATGGGATTCTTATCTAAAGGTCGAAGATTCGATCGATAGGACATACTTAAGTGATGGAAACAGGCATAAATAAAAGCTTTGGAAAAAGGAGTAAAGAACATACCCTCGAAAAGAAAAGTGTACGAAGCACGAATCTTGTCTTAAGTCTCCCAAGTCGCATCCTCTGGGATATCTCCCTACTGAACTTTCATCAACTTGACTTCTCTATTGCGTAGCTTCTTAATTTATGATCCAAGAATACGGGTAGGAACTCATCTGACTGTCGCCTCCCGTTCCATCTCTACTTCCTCCAATATACTTGGCTCAACTAGTTCTGCGGTTTCATGCAAGCACTTCCACAAATGATGAACGTGGAAAACATCATGAATGCCGGATAGTCTCTCGGGTAGCCTTAATCTATAGACCATTTGGCCAATCCTTTATGTTATGGGAAATGGCCCTACAAATCTTGGCGCCAATTTCCCTACAGATCTGAAGCGAACCACATTCCTCAATGGTGACACCTTAATGAAAACCATGTCTCCTACTTCGAATTCAATGTCAGTCCTTCTCTTTTCAGCATAGGATTTCTGCCTATCTTGAGAGGTCTTCATTCGTTGTCTAATAAGATCAATCTTCTCGGACGTTTCTCTAACCATATTTGGTCCAAGTAATAACCTTTCTGTAGATTCCCACCAACAAGTTGGCGATCTACAGGGTCGTCCGTATAATGCTTCGAAGGGTGCCATGCCAATGCTAGCTTGATAATTGTTGTTGTAGGCGAATTCCACCAGAGGAAGATGCTATTCCCAAGTCCCTCCGAAGTCTAGGATGATCCTCAAGAATTTTGTTCACCCTCTCCGTCTGTCCATCGGTCTGAGGATGATAAGCGGTGCTCAAACGTAACTTTGTACCTAATGCTTCTTTCAAACTCCACCAAAATTCACTGGTGAAGATGGGGTCACAATCGCTTACGATGCTGGAAGGTACTCCATGAAGACAGACTATCTCACGAACATAAATTGCTGCTAACCAAGCTGTCGTCCTCTTACTCTTAACTGGAATGAAATGAGCGCTCTTAGTAAATCTATCCACCACAACCCAAATACAGGTGTTTCCTTTCTTTGATTTAGGCAAAGCATCTATGAAATCCATAGAGATGCTCTCCCACTTCCACTATGGAACCTCCAAAGGATGAAGTAAACCACCAGGCTTCTTTTGATCATCTTTGACTTGCTGACAAACCAAACATTGAGAAACAAACTCTTCCACATCCTTCTTCATTCCAGCTCATATCGCTATACATTTTATCATCGCCTAGATGAATAGTCATCTTAGAATGATAGGCTTCCTCTAGGACTACCTTTAACAAACTTCTAGTTTGGGGAACACAAAGCCTTCCATCTCGTCGCAACCACCCTGTATCGTCTATGGAATATCTATTAAGGTGACTAGGAGTCTCCCCTTTATTGAGCCTATTCAAGATGTCTGAGATCTGTGGTTCATCTCGCTGCGAAGCTCCTATTTGATCCATAAGAGTATGCCGTATCTCAAACAATGCAAACAAACCAGGTAAAAACTCGGTGGAGGGTCTAAAATCAAAAGTCGATGTGAACTCCAAGCTTTTCCTTTCCTTAAACAGAGGACTTAAGGCCATGCTCTGCCTACTTAGTGCGTCTGCCACCACATTACCCTTGCCAGGGGTATAAGAAATCTCAAAATCATAAGATGCTTGGAACTCCATCCACCTTTGTTGCCTTAATGTAAGATCATTTTGCGAGAACAATTATTTGAGCGATTTATAATCGGTGTACAACTCAAACTTCTCTCCAAGAAAATAATGACAAAATGTCTTAAGGGCGAATACTATGGCAACTAGCTCTAAATCATGGGTAGGGTAGTTCTTCTCATGAACTCTTAGTTGTCTACCCCCATAACACAATACCTTTCCCTCTTGCATCAGAACAGCAACTACCTTTGCGGGATCTACTGCTATCCCATCTTTGGAAACCACATGCCATAGAAATCTCACCTCTTTTCTCCAAAAATGACATTTAAAGAACTTTCCCTTCAGCTGATGCGCACAGAGAGTTTTCAAAACTTCTTCAAATGTTGGGCATGCTCTTCTTCGCTCTTTGAGAAGATCAAGATATCTCAACAAAGACCACGACAAATTCATTTAGAAACTCCCTAAAAACCCTACTCATAAGATCAACAAAATAGGCAGGTGCATTTGTCAACCCAAAAGTCATAACTAGACATTCAAAGAAACCATCTGGAGTCCTAAAAGTGGTCTTATCTATACTGTCCTCAGCCACCCTCAACTGATGAAACCCCACGACCAAGTCTAACTAAGAGAATACCGAGGCACCAAGAAGTTGGTCAAACAAGTCATCTATCCTCGAAAGTGGGTGCATGTTCTTCTTAGTGAGTTTGTTCAACTTTCTATATTCCACACGCAAGCGAAGCGAACCATCCTCCTTAGTTGCGAATACTACTGGAGCTCCCCATTCAGATATGCTTCGACTAATAAACCATTTCTCAAGTAGCTCCCTTGCTTGCTTGCTAAGCTCCCTTCTTTCCCTTGGAGCTATATGGCGCACAGGCAATGCAATTGGCTTTGCATTGTCCACCAAATATATACAAAAATCGATCTCGCGCCTTGGAGGTAGCCCCCGTACCTCATCAAAAACATCAGGATATTCTCGGACTACTGGCACAGATCGCAAATCATCGATATATGCATCTAGAGACTCTAGGAAACTAAGCATAATAGACCCTTGTGGGTCACAAGAAATCTTGAGGGTCCTCACATAGCAAATCAAAAGCCTAACGACCCCCTTCTCACAATCTAGAATGGCACCGTACATGGTTAGCCAACCCATAAAACCGAGCATATATGCGTCACACTCAAACTCGACGCCTAACACTGATATTCTCACACCCCGACAAATCATGGACAAATGAGCCGAACCACCAATGGGGTTTGAGACAACTACGGGATCCACTACCATACTAGTATTTAGGTGCAGAGACTCAACCACAGAATGTGAAGCGCCATATCAAAAAAAGAGTTCTAATAGGATGACTGGAAAGAGAAATCAAAACTTCCATGGAAATTTTCCTACCTCTATCTAGAGCACTGGTCGTGAGAGCATGCACCTGCCCTCTAGAAGCTCCTGCCCTTTGACCCTGTTTCTTTGGGCACTCCTTAGAAAAGTGTCTGATCTCTCCATAATGGAAAAAAAAATCTTCCTACTTTTGCATTTCTTGACCAAATGATCCAAGTGCTCAAGACATTTCTTCTTGCCTTTATTTGAACTTTATCTATGTTCCCTTCCTGGGCCATTATTTTTCTCATCCTTGGCCTGCGCTCTTTAGCCCTAACTCCCTTATTCTCCTTTTTAACACCCTTGTGTAACAAGCTAACAAGTCTCTATAGAGATGTCTCCATCGCACGGAAATCCTTACGAAACTCGAGAAAATTAGCCGCAGGTGAAACTACCATGGCTACAGATGGAGGTTAGGCACTTAATTGCCCTTTGACATGTATCGCAGTCTTAACATGCCCACGGAACCATGCCGCAATGAGGACACCTTTTAGGGAGAATCGGTTCCCCAATCAAAAAGGAAAAAAGGAATCAAGCGCAGAATCGAGAGATATTACATATGGCTTTGGGGAATATGTTTTCCAAAACAGACTTTTCTTTTTGAAAATGCTTTTTGTTAAAAGCTTTTTGAAAATAATTTTCAAAACTTTTATCTAATCTAGTAACCTTCAGCTCTGATACCAAGTGTGACACCGCACATCCATTAATGTCATTCATTAAGAGAATGCATTAAGTTTCGTGAAGCGTTATAGGTAAATAGAAACAAAAACAAAAACATTACAAGACAAATATAAAATAGTAGCGGAATTAAAAACTTTTATTATCAGAAAGCATCGTGGTTCAAAACATCATATGTCTAAATACATAAAATCCAGTACATCATAAAAACTTCTGTCTTGTACTTTAAACATCAGAGTACCAAATAAAAAAGGCAAAATCCCCAAATAAAATCATAGCCATAGTAGCAAGGATAAGAGCTTGAGCAATACATCTAAGCAGCTCCAGCAAATGATAGCAAAATCTTGGTCAAGCTTGAGTTTTCCCACCCTGAGAACCTTGGGGTGAAATTGAATAAAGAAGAGGAAACAAAAAGGATCAGACATAAAGTTTGTTGACTCTAGTTACTTTTAACAAATAAATATGTAAAAGTATAATGACAGGCATATAAAGTGGATAAGAAAGATAACATCACAAAAGGCAGGTATGACAAGGTAAACATGATAGAGTGTATATGCCTCTCTAATGATTACTCCGCACTAATACTAGTGTAACCAGAATGAGAAGATCCCAATAACTATAAGATGGTAGACTTAGGCGTACATCTGGTGAGAAGTTTTAACCTCATACAATCCACAGGCAGCCCAACCTAAAAAGGCTCCTAAACTTTACCAGATTCTAGATGTACCCTAACTACAACCTAATCGATCGTCTCCCTACTCCGTAGATACCCTGTTCCAGCCCCACGGTAGGAGGTTTCAATTCCTAAAGTGGCAACCCTTCATTGATGTGCACAACCATATCTATTGGTGTCACGGTCGTCTTATCCCCCTCTGCCCGGACATGCACGCACATGTCCCGGTCGGTTTGTGCCGCCCACACCGTCCTCCACGTTTGGATCTCTTACAATCATCCCAGTAAGCATGTCCCAACTCCGACCTGGGACGGAGTACTAGTATGATACTGTTCTATGGGTTACTGACTGAAACGGGTTCCCCACACAAGATGATACAAGCTCTCCCCCTTGTCTTGTATCCCCACTAGGATTTCCACAGGTCATGCTTACCTAACGTTGTCTTTAATTACATAACCCCATCATTTCCACAGGTTATGCTTACCTAACAGTGTCTTTAATTACATAACCCAATAGGTTATGTTTGTGGGCTTATATGTCAATATTACCCACCCAAACCAGATTTACTTAACCCACCCACTATTTCAAACAATTTTACTTAACCCCTAATCCGGTTCATGTTCATGCAATCCCTATGGATTCAAGTAGGTCAAGTATTCCAATTCATTACCATGTCCATTTATGGTTATAATGTGTTGGACCCCTCACATTAAGCCTACCACTTGTGGATGCTGGATATACCGGTCGGTTCCGGGAAGACTTCTTCCACACGTCGGGCTTAACCTTGTGTCTCAGCTCGCCTCGTATTTGTGCACTTAGACCCCCCACATTAGATTCACCACTTGTGGTCGCTGGATATGCCGGGCAGTTCCGGGCAGACTTCCACCATAAGTGTAATCTGACCTCGTGTCTAGGCGCAGTTAAAGTTTCTAATTACTATAATCCTAGGCATTTCATTACTAGCCAATTTTATCTATGTTGTTATAGGTTTTCATGCCCTTTTTCCCTAATTATGTTCATAATGAATTATATGCCCTAAATTCATATTTATACAATTTATTCAAGTTATGCCCAAATTCCCAATTACAAGTTAGGTCCAATTTTAATGTTTTTCCCCTCGTTCCCCCGGTTAACGCGTTCACATATTTCAAAGGCATGCCTAGGCTCGAAAGTAGCCTGGCTATATAAAATAAAATGGAACGGTGAAGGGAAGATGATAGAAATGATTATACTAAGAGGGTTGACATAAACACATAGTGGCATAATGATAAGATGGACATATAGAAACAGATCCGGTGAACATGAAATAATAGAACTAATTCTAACTTAATAGGTGTGTCATAATATGCATGATAAGATCTAAACAATAATTTAGATGTCCAACTAATAACAGATCCAATTTAACCACAAACATGATAGGTACAAGATGATCTAAATAATGAATTAGATCTATAATCCAAGGTAGTTCTAACATGATAAAGGTTAAGATCCAAATCATAGTTATGTCAGAATATCATAGGTTCACAAGTTATTACAGATCTGATAAGATTCAAGCAGTCACAGGCATAGATCCAAATTACATTCATATCAAGTTTTTACTTTAGTTATTTAAATCTAAAAGTAACTTAAACTCACAATGTTTGAATCTAGAAATACAGAAGAAGAGTAGCAGAGGTTGAATCACAGATCTACACTTGAATAACTTGATTAATTCGATTGTAGAAGAAGGAAAAGTTTTAATTTAGTCTGGGCACTGACATCATCTAGTCCTCCATTATTTTTTAGTGTAGAAAACAAGAGAAATGGAGCCATATTTATAGCCGCCAGCCCCCAAACCCTAACTGCCACGTCTTCCCGAGGGGGCTCGACCCCCCCGTAGAAGGTTGACCCATTGGTCGACACCCCCTTGAGGGTCGACCCAGGGGTCAACAACCCCCTGTAGGGGTCGACACCCCTGGGTGGGATTTTTGCCGCTCTCTGAAATTTTGATTTTTGAATTGTTTTCTGATTTTCTGAATTATGTATATATGTATATATGTATATAATTCTCTTACACGCATACAATCTTCAAACCTTCATAACTTCTTTATACGGTGTCCATTTTATGTAAACTAAATGTCTACCTTTACTAGAATTTCGAGACGAATGCAATGGTGTAGTCCGTTTCCATTAATTTTGAATATTAAATTGATTATTCTTTAATTTGTCTTCTTTAGTGTTGTTAAAATTACGGGGTGTTACAAAAATTGTATGCCCGACAAATAGGTACATGTTTACTACATTCATTGGGTTTGATGATTTTATGAGCCGATTGGCTAGCTGCTTGGCTTTTTCTTTTTCTTTTGGATTGATGAGGGCCTTGTGAGGCAAGTTGCGGTTTTATCAACCAGCCCGTACAAAGGAGGTTATGGCAAAAAATTTCTAAAATTTAAGGCGTTAACCAAATTATTGAGAAATTAGAAAGTTCTTAGAAACCGAAAAGTTGAAGAACTTAAGCCAAAATGAAAGTTAGGTTGGTTAGTTAAAAAACTTTCTGCTATGTTCCTTTTCGAGGACAAAAAGATTTTAAGTGGGGGAGATTTTAACAACCCGGAATTTCTGAACCAATTTAAATTTTTATTTTAGCTATTTTGATGGGTTTTAAATATTTAAATGATTTATTTTAAATAATAACGACTAAAAAAGTATTTAAATCAAAGTTATAACATATAAATTTATTTTAATTATAAAACGAACTTGAAATGGCGCGGTAGTTTGAAAATTCGATTTTAAATTTCAATTGAATGTACAGAATTCAATATAAATCAGAATTGAGTAAAACAAGAAACGTTAGAATTTGTTTAACTATATCTTTCTAATGAATGTGAAAAATTGAGATTTCACTTTACAAATTGTAAGTTATGTCTAGTTTAAAATTTAAAATAGTCGCTATGGAATTTATATATATTTTAATATAATATATAGCCCTTAAAGATAAACATTTTGCAAATGACCTCCGTTTTCGACGAACCCCTTTTGTTGGATCCGGAATATCAAATTATAGTCAGGTTTCAAATTTCATAATTTTTGGAATTAATATGAGAGCGCAGTAAATATAAACATGTTGTGTCAAATTTAGTTGAATTGGGTCGACCAGAAAAGGCTATTTTTCAAACGGTCTCCAAATTCGACGAAATTAGTTTTGTTAGAACCATATCGTCAAAACATAGCAATATTTTTTTTCTATAATTTTTGGAGTCAGTATGTGGCCTCGGTAAATTAAAATGAACGTTCAAATTCAATATCGACCGTTATATCAAATTATATTTTAATTTTGATGAGAACTGATCGAAACAATCGAATTGGCTTACAAAACATATCTCATTGTTTCCGAAGTGGGTGTATTTAGCTGGGAATGACAGTCGTTGGGTTTGATTTGGAGTTCGTATCAATAAACTGGTATTTTCGGAATTAAATAATATTATATATATAATATTTTTTGCCCAAACCCTATCATTATCAGGCCGCCGCCACCCTCATCACTCGATGGCCAAATTCAACCGATTTTTAACCTTTAAAATCTTCTAATCCGCTTCAAATTATAATCCAACTCCAAAGCGAAAATAGTAGAGATTTTCGAGCACTTAAATCATATATGGGTTTGATCGGAGATGGGTTGGCAAGCTGCTCGAATTTCGAGCTGGAAGGGCTCACCAGTGAGCGTGTTTCTAGGCCACCAGAGGCCATCGCATGGGCCGCCATCAGAGGCGTAGGGGGAGGAGGTTGCCAGCGATGTCGTGAGCGTTATTTATTTATTTTAATGCTTATATAGTTATAGAATGCACTTTGGATGATGTTTGAATGTTGAATGATTATTTATCATTATTGTTGAATACATGCGATGTATGAAATCCATATAACTGTAATTATATGGTAATTGATTGAGTCGCATTTCGATTCAGAATATGAACGAATATTTTAAAATAATATTCAATGAACAATTAAATTATGATTTTGATGTCCGATTTTGGATGGACACAAAAATGTTGAAATATTCATAACTGAAATGAATATAAAGCCGAGTTGAGTCTAGAAACGCTATTTTAACTCGAACAGCTTTTATATCGATTTTATTCATTTTTATAATGAATATCGAAAAGAAATGGATTTCAAAACCAGACATTTCAAAAATATTATCAATTGAGATAATAAGATGCGAAGTTCAATTTTAATTTAAAACTGAAATAGAACTTGAAATCATTTTTAAATTGAATTTATAAAGAAATTTTTATTTGAATGAACTAGTTATTAACTAGAATAATAATCCAATGGGTTTTTAAATAAATAAATTGGATTGGTAAATGGTTTTAATAAAACTAGAATTTTCTAATGTATAAGCTGGAAAGGATTTCAATGGAAATAATCTTGGAATATTTCGATATTGGATTCCATAATTATACAGATATTGTTATGGAAATTTGGAAGATATTGATATCATTATTCCCAATACGATATTTGTTGGTTTCAGAATTTGATATTGAATATAAGCCGATATTAATATCTATTCAGAGCCTTGTATTTAATATCAAATTGGATTTTGGGTTTGTCGTGAATGGTGTTTTAAATAACACTATTCTTAAACCCAGTTGAGAAAAGAATAATTTTTTTAATTAAGATTTAGAAGAAGTTTACCAATTAATTAATGTTTAATTGGAATTGAACTGAAATTGGATTTTGGGTTTGTCGTGAACGGTGTTTTAAATAACATTTGTTCTTTAACCCAATTAACAGTGAAGATATGATTCGGAATTTATGATTTTTTAATTATGATTAACGGAATTTTCCAAAGTAAAGTTTTCCAACTTAATATATTAAATTGGAATTGAATGGAATTTGATTTGGTAATAATCGAGATGAGCTTCTGTGAAGGAAAACCATTACTGTATATGGAATTTAAAAGGCTTAGCCGTTGTTCCATTTATATTATTAGTCGGACACGGGAATTTATATCGATTATACACTGTTATGATTTCTGTGTAGATTCCATTTTAATGGAAGATGATTTTGGGTTTATCGTGAACGATGTTTTAGATGACATTCGTTCTTTAATACAGTTAAAGACAGGATTTATTTCGTAAATTTTAATATTCATTAAATAATGATTTTTGGAGATTAAAACTAAGTGGAGTTTTAATGTGTTAGCCTACTTTGTGAACTAGGCTACACAAAGAGCAAATAGTGAAAAAAGACACCAATCGGATCGGATCGGAGGAAGATAGCGCAGGAGGTAAGTAACAATCAAGAATGCAAAGATTACATCGGATCGGATCAGAAAAGTGGCATCAACGTCATAGAGCAGGTGGCTTCGGCGGCTCGGATCGGAGGAATACTTCAGCGGCATCAAAAGAAAGCAAGCAATCCCAATGGTTCGGATCGGATGAGTACGTCGGCAGCATCAAGGGACAGCAAGTTGCATCACCGGATCGGATCGGAGGCCCCGATCCGAACCCCTTTTCCCCCTTTGAATCTGTAGCCGTTGCTGCGCATATCCCCTGAAGACTCGGACAAGATCTGACCATTTCTCCCACAATTTCCTACTAAATCAATGCGCTGTAGCCATCTTGGAGCCTCCGAACCCGACTCTCAAGGGATGGATGCTACGTAATTCCGAACCGGAGCCACTTTGAAGAGATTTCTCACCTATAAATACACCATCCGGAGGCATTTGAAAGGATCTTTTGGCAAATTCTCAGTCCATACTTCCTTTATAACTGAATTCTACAATCATATTCAGATCAAAATCATCTCTTAAGGTCCATTTTTGAGAGATTTAAGTGAGTTTGTGCATTGTAATTGTGAAGTGGAGTGAGAATCATTATTGTACTTGTATTCAAATCATCAATTAAAAGAAAACAAAGTTGACGTAGGCTCGTTAACGCCGAACCACTATAAATTGCCTGTTCTTTATTGCTTTTTGATTCTATTTCATTGAATTCATATCTAAATTGGGTGTTAGATCCAATTTTTTGTCTAACATTTTGGTGCTTTCACTGAGAAACTCTCGAATTCTCAGCCTTTTCGGGATTATCATTATACTATTTGGACCTTCGAGTTCAAAGAAGTAATCCTTTCTCTCCGCCATCTTTCAGTATTTGTTGACTAACCGTTGAAGAATCAATTGTTATGGCTAAGACCAAAGGAAAGGAAGTGCAAGGTGCAAGGGGAAATGAACCCAGAGAAGATCAGCAAGCCATTGTGTTAACAAGGTCACGCGCTCAAAGCTCTGGAGCAGATCACTCCAGCCAGGAGGATCCGAACCGGATTGGAGGTACCGATCCGAACTAAGAGGAAACAAATTGGATCGTGTTAACGCCGATCCGAGCCGATGATGTAGGGCTCTCTTAACCTCTCCCTCCGAACCGCACTGACCAGGCTGCTGGGAACCGATCCGATCCGAACCAGGGTGAGGCTGGAACTTCTACTCGAGCTCCCTCCAACGCTCCGATTCAGCCACGATGACTAATGTTCATCCTGATCCATCTGCACCCATTACTCAGGGAGATTTTTCACGTTTTCTTGACATGCTTCATAGTACTAAAGAAGCATTGGAAGCCCAAAGGCGTGACAACCTTCGCATGCAGGAAAATATGATCACCATGGGTAGAGAATTACAAGAGCTCCGGAGGCAGAGAACTCCTTCCCCACCGCACCGTATTTCTACATATGATTCGTCTTCTTCGGAGGAGGAACGTCCTCGCGAGAGAAGGCCGCTTGAATGACCTCAGAACCTAGATCAACTGACTTTCAGATCTTTAGGATCCCGAGAAGATGCTGCTCGTGTATTGGGCCCTGATGACCCAAGTCTGCAACAGCCCATGTTGCTACATATGCGCGGATCCCACGTCTTACCCAGGGATCCCAATATTACTGAACCCACGCAGCAACATCTTCTCCAACCTCTACCTCCAGAGGTCGACCGAGATCGCAGAGAGCAGCGTAGAGCGGCGGCTGCTAGGAACAGAAGGTCATCCCCTGATCAGGAACCCAGGGGTAATCCGAATATCAGATTTAGAGAGCCAGTGCATACCTTAACCAACGCCGATGTATGGGCCATGGTACGCCAGATCATGTCTGAAAGCCGGCGGTATACTAATGAAGATTGGGGCATTGAACGAAGTCATACCCCTTTCACAGATGACATCCTGAATTTCCAGTTCCCCCGATGATTCAACTTGCCTCAGATGGATCGATATTCAGGAAGAACAGACCCAGGGCAACATCTGATGAGATATGCATGGTTCACGAATGCGGCAGCAGCTCCGGATGCCGTAAAATGCAAAGCTATCCCCATTTATCTTGAAGATGTAGCGTTAATGTGGTTCACTCGACTTCCTCCTCGGTCGGTGTCAAACTTCATAGAATTGAGTAAGCGTTTCATGAATCAGTTCCGACTCCATGCCCAAAAGTCCAAGATCGTCATAGAGTTGTCACGAATTAAACAAGGCCCGGGAGAGTCTTTGAAGTCATATTTGGATCGTTTCAACCTGGCTGTCACCGAAGTCACTGATCCCCATGAGCCCACTATCCTGATGGTCTTGATAGAAGGAGTAGATCCCGACACAGAGTTCGGGGATTACTTGGCTGGAAAACCACCTCCTACAAGAGAATTATTCTTTGAAAAGGCCAATGTCCATTTAAGTCGAGAAGAAGCTAAGGCAAACCGGAAGAGAAATTCAGAAGGGGCCTCGAAGGAAGGTGTCCAGAGCAATGTCGCTGTGAAACAGTCTGGTGATAGTTCAGGAAAAGTGGAAGTAAATGTTGGCAACTAGAGTGGTGGTAATAGTAACAGAAATAGGAACGACAATAGAAGGAACAGAAACCGTGGGAATAGCTCTAATAAAAGACCCAGGTTCCATAGTTTTGAAAATTACACGCCGTTAAATGATACGTTGGAGAACATTTATCTAGACACATACAGCATATTGCAGTACAAAAAACCACCACCTTGAGATTCTATTGAGAAGGAGATTGAAACGGGAAAGTTTTGCTTGTTTCATGGTACACACGGTCATTCCACCAATGAGTGTCGTCATTTGAAGGATATCGTCGAAAAATTGCTGCGAGAAGGGAAGTTGGATGAGTACAAAGCCGCCCTAAGGGACACGGGGCAAGGGGGACAAGCCCCGAACCAAGAACAACCTGCTTCAAAACCCATGGCTCAACAAAAAGGTAAGAGGATCGTCATTAACTCCATTATAGGCGGGCCTCACTTGGTTGGTCGTAGTTTTAAAGCATTGGACCAGTACGTCAACGCCGCCAAATATTATGAAGTAGGAGAATGCAGCAGTCTTGAAGACATCACTCCAATAAAACAGCAAAAGACAATGTCCGATGATGTTGTATTCCGTAATATAGACGAGTTTGGAGTTCTATCCCCAACCGACGATCCGCTAGTGATAACCATGACAACTGGCCCCGCTCTGGTCCATAAGGTGTTAGTGGACAATGGAAGCTCGGTCAATATCCTCTACAAGAAAGCCTTCGAACAAATGAGGCTCGAGGCAAAAGACTTAAAGCCATGTCAAGGATGGATACGCGGTTTTAACGGAGTATCTATAGCTCCAATGGGTTTTGTGGAATTACCAGTCACATTAGGGCAGGGGGACCGCCAGAGAGTAAGGATCCTACCGTTTGTAGTTCTGGATTTAGAGTCGCCTTATAATGCCTTCCTAGGCCGACCAGCCCTTGCCGAATTTAGGGCATGTATTGCGCCTTGGTGTTTGCTGCTAAAATTCCCGACAAACTCGGGAGTTGGGAGGATGAGAGGCGAGCAAGCTACGGGACGAGCTTGTTACATGGCAGAGTTAAAGATGCTAATGAAGGGGCTGAACATAGATGCTAAAGACGATTCCGCCTCTCCGAAGGGGGCCTCAGCATAGCAACTAAGGGGTCCTGCCCCAAGAGAGTCACCCTCAGACGTGCTCGAAGATATAGATCTCAGAGAGGATAGAGAACCTGGGGACATGAAGGCAACTCCCAACGAAATAACAATCGACATACCTATTGATGAAACTGATCCAACAAAAGTACTGAAGATCGACTCGCAACTAGATCCAGTTAGAGCAAGGGAATTAGCTGATTTCTTGAAGGCAAATATGGATGTGTTTGCCTGGACTCACGCAGACATGTGTGGGATTTCGCCTACCATCATGAGCCACTCCTTGTATATCAATCCAAAGCACCCACCAGTCAACCAGAAGAGACAGATGTTAGGCCCAGAGTGGTCAGCAGCTTTGAAAGAAGAAGTAGAAAAATTAAAAGGTAATGGATTCATTAAGGATTCAAAATATCCCGACTGGATATCGAATCCTGTCCTGGTCAAAAAGTCAAATGGGAAGTGGAGAATGTGCATCGACTTTTCTGATTTGAACAAGGCTTGCCCGAAGGATAGTTTTTCTCTCCCCAGAATTGATCAACTAGTAGATTCAACTATCGGGCATGAAATCTTATCCTTTATGGACGCCTATTCCGGGTACAATCAAATTCCCATGCACATACCAGATCAAGAGCATACAAGCTTTATTACAGACTTAGGATTGTATTGTTACGTGGTAATGCCATTCGGGTTAAAAAATGCGGGAGCCACATACCAGCGCCTAATCAACCTCATGTTCTACAATCAAATCGGGAAAACCATGGAAGTGTACGTGGATGATATGCTCGTGAAGTCCAAGCAATCTCCCGATCATACGAAGGACTTGGCAGAAATGTTCAGCATATTACGAAGATATGGGATGAAGTTGAATCCCTTGAAATGTTCTTTTGGTCGGCTTTATCGTGAGTTACAGAGGAATTGAAATCAATCCGGACCGAATAGCAGCAATCAAGAACATAGAGGAGCCGCGAAAGATTAAAGATGTTCAAAGCTTAGCTGGCAAGGTCGTAGCACTAGGCAGGTTCATCTCCAAGGCAACAGATAAGTGTGTACCTTTCTTCGATCTCATAAAACGAGGAAAGTGAAATTTTTGAATGGAGTCCCGACTGTATAGAGGCGTTCCAGAACTTGTTAGATTTTTTAGAAAAGCCTCCCATATTATCAAAGCCTATGGAACACGGGGATTTATTCGTCTACTTGGCAGTATCGTCTCACGCCGTCAGCACAGCATTGGTACGTGAAGAGGATAAAGTCCAGAAACCTGTGTACTACGTAAGTAAAAAACCGGTTGTTGCAGAACTCAACTATCCAAAGATAGAGAAGCTTTCTTATAGTCTCCTGATTGCCTCCCGTAAACTCCGCCATTACTTCCAGGCACACCCGATAATTGTATATACTGATCAACCCTTGAGACAAGTGCTGCAGAAACCCGAAGCATCAGGGGGTTTACTCAAATGGAATATCGAGCTGAGTCGGTTTGATCTGAACTTTCAGCCACAAAGATCAATAAAGGGGTAGGCCTTGGCTGACTTCATAGATGAATTTACAATTCCTGAAGAAGAAACGGTGGGTGACAAGATTGTTACTTTGGATCAAGAGTTGGAGCTCAGTCCGTGGAAATTGTATACAGACGGAGCCAAGAACGATAGAAAGTCCGGCGCCGGAGTTGTTTTAATAACTCCTGAAGGACGATCTATTTATTATGCATTACGATTGGAATTTACTGCTACTAACAATGATTCTGATTATGAAGCCTTGATTGTCGGGCTGAAACTCGCCAAAGATTTGGGAGTGAAGACATTAGATATATATTGCGATTCCAAGATAGGTGTATGTCAAGTTCGGGAAGAATTTGCTGCTAAAGGACCTTGACTTAGTGCTTATCTTAAAAAGGTGAAGTAGTTATTGGAAGATTTGGAGCATTATAGCATAACACACATTCCAAGAACGGAAAATCAGAAAGCAGATCGACTGGCGAAACTAGCAAGTTGTGATAATCCTAAAGAAACCGAAACAGTCCCGATTGAGGTGTTGGAATCGCCAAGCTTCGACCTAATGGAAGTAGAGCTAGCCTTAGAAGTCGAACTTGAAAGAGAATCCTGGATGACATCAATTAAGAATTTTTTCAAGGACGGAACCCTTCCATTAAGAAAGAGCGAAAGACGAGCTGTAATACGCAAGGCTACAAGATACGTGTTACAGGATGACGTCCTTTATCGTCAAGGGTTTTCAATGCCCCTATTACGGTGTGTCGCACACGACGACATCAAACGTGTACTACGAGAAGTGCATGAAGGTGAGTGTGGGGATCACACTGGGTGTCAGACCCTGGCAAAGAAAATATTACGGTACGGATATTTCTGGCCTACTATGAATAAAGACGCGGCTGATTATTCACGACGCTGCGATAGATGTCAAAGATATTCCAAAGTTCCCAGAGCACCTCCGACTCAGCTCAAGTCAATGGTAAGTCCGTGGCCGTTTGCCATGTGGGGAATTGATATTATTGAAGTGCTACCTATTGCCAGAGGAGGAGCTAAGTATGCCATTGTTGCCGTGGACTACTTCACAAAGTGGGTGGAAGCTGAACCTCTAACAACCATCACGGCAAGGAAGTTGATCAGTTTTGTGGTGAGAAACATTATTTGTTGATTTGGGATACCGAAAACCATCATAACTGATAATGGTAAGCAGTTTGACAGCATCGAGTTCAGAAATTTTTGCCAGAAATACAAGATCGATAAACGATATACTGCAGTAGCTCACCCGCAATCAAATGGCCAGGTCGAAGCCATAAACAAAGTCATTAAATCAATTTTGAAGAAGCGGTTGGAGCGGGCCAAAGCTAGATGGGTGGACGAGTTGCCATTAGCTCTATGGGTCTACAGGACAACCTTTAAGACGGCTACCGGCCATAATCCCTATTCACTTTCCTTTGGATCAGAAGCAGTAATCCCGGTAGAGTTAGAAGTCCCTTCTCATTGAGTTGCATACTATGACCCGATGACGAATAAGGCACTCCTCCTAGAATCTCTTGATATGATCGAAGAAAAAAGAGATGAAGCCGACTTGCGTGCCTCAAGACATCGACATCAAGTAGCACGCTATTATAACCAAAAAGTTCGCTTCAAAACCTTTGAACCAGGAGACCTAGTACTAAAGCGAGTCTTCCCGCCGTCGACCCAACTGGGTCCAAAATGGGAAGGGCCATTCACCATCCAATGGAAGCTTGATACGGGAGCAATCAAGCTAACGACCGTGGACGGTGAAGAGATTCCCAGAGCTTGGAACACTCAGCACCTACGACGATATCTGAGCTAAATATGAAATGACATTTCTTTTGTTTTCATAAGCTATGTAAAAAGGCACGACTTGCCTTAAAAAGTCTGTTTATGTGAACAAAGGACTATAAAGTGGATGTAGGCTACGACTTAGCCGAACCACTATAAAAATATCGTGTGTCATTTACTTTCCTGCATTATTTATATCTTCAACTATTATTCTATTATGACTGTGGAATACAAAATGTTAAATTAAAATTTGGAAAGTTGGAGATGATTTATATGCAAGAACAAACACAACGACTGTTTGTACGATAAGACATAGAAGAATGGGAAGACGACATTCTTAACTCTAACTCTCAAGAATCAAGAGAGAATATAAAGGACGGGAAGACGACGTCCTATGAGGCGTGAAGGTGCACCCAGATGAGAGACCGCCTCAGCAAAAACTTTAACCTGGATATGAGACAGGAGAGTATAAATATGCCGGAAAGAACAGGCACCAATGATGAAAGGAATATGGCCCCCGTCAGAGAATCGAGGACATCTGGACTCTTTAATTTAATTTAATCTTGAGTAGCTCTTGCTCAGTTATTTAAGATTGACTGGGGGCATATATGCGCATACATGTTTCCTCCAACAATGGCTTCATTATATGACCTTAATTTGACATACTTGTGTATTTTCATTTAAGTACTGAACTAATGACTATCAGACATTGTAGGAAATAAACTATTTTTATTCACAAACATGTGAGTTTGTACAAGGAAAACAAGCGGAAAAGAAGATGCGAGGGCCGCGCTCACTGCAACAATTGCGGGCCAATTAAATGCTAAAATAAAACAAAGCACATCATCACTTAGACTTTGGAGTGGACTTGGATTTTTTTAGCAGCTTTCTGAGCATCCTTCGCCTCCCTTTCAGCATCAGTTAGAATGCGCTTTGGTTTTTTCCTCCCTGTGACCGAAGTGCTGGAATCGGTTGATTTTTTCCCAGGAGTTGGAACACTGGAAACAAGAGAAGACTTTTTAGCAAGCTCTTCTGTAATAGACCTAGTTGAAAGCTTAATAACTAACTTTGATCCAGCATCCACCACTGCAAGAGGCTTAAGGCTTTCGGGGTCCAGGTCTTCAACTTTAAGCTGCATACGTTTGTCTTGCTCAGCTTTCAATGCAGCCAAAGTGATGTCATCAGCGCTTTTTAACTCCCCAACCATAGCCACCTCAGGGTCTTCCTCATGTCCCTCGTTGCCGCCATCGTCTTTCAAGGCGTCTATCATCTCATCATCGTGAGGAGCATCAGCCTTAGACGGTTTAGCTCCCTCTCCTGAATCAATAGTGGCAGCCTTGTCCTTTTCTCCTTGAGCCTTCTTCGCGGGTTTTGCTCTAGTGGTGGGTCCTTCAGGCCCACCAATCTTCTCGGTCGGTTCAACACCTACAGAATGAGAAGCAACAGTTATCAACTCAGGAGAAAATAAAGGGTCCTCCATCGATTGTCTGATTATATGATGAAAAGTGGAGAAGGCCTTGATGAATTGAGGTGAAAAGGTAGAAATACCTTCCGATGATTTCTCAGCTGGAGTAACTGCCGTCTCCGACGTCGTCTCGGGTATGGGGGAGAAAAGAGAGGCCTGAGGGATCCCCGGGTTTTCGGGGTCATATCCCTCTACTTCAGAAGTTCCAGCGGCAGTAGAAGAAGAACCAGCCTCAGAGACATTCTTTTGCTTAGCCATCCGCTTCTCCTCCTCCATAGCAGCAGCGATGAGGCGACGCCCCTCAGCCAGACATGCCGGCTCATCGTCTCTTAGATATTTTTCCATAAGCTTGTCTTCGTCGATGGAATCTACCTTGAGCCCCTCTTTCTCCCATTCAACAATTTGACTCCATACATGAACCAAGGTAGTCGGATAATCTTCAATCCAAGCAATGTTTCGGCGATGAATTATATGCACGAAAAATTCGATTAGTAATTCGCCGAAGCCATGCACTTCCTCCTCGGCCTTTAACAGCTGCTTGCGGGTCTCTTCGGCGGATTTAATAACACTTTCTACATTACCCTCCACTAGGGCAGCCCTATTCTCAGCCTGCACCAACTTGGAAGCCAAGTCAGCGTTTCTCTTCTCCAATTCAGCATTCTTTCTCGCTAACTCGGCTTTCTCTTGCTCCAGAGCAGTGTAGGCAAGTTGCATTTTAGCATTATCCGACTTAGCATCTTCTGCTTGCTTTTTCAGCTCCAAGCGCTCTTGATTATGAGACTCGAGCAAGTCATGATAACGTTTTTGTTGCTCTTCAAATTGCTGCTTGAAGTTGGTAGCATCCCGTTGGGCAACGGCAAGTTAGGCCTGTGTATCCTCAAGGCCTTTCCTCAATTTTTTCAAGGCTTTTGCGTCAACTGCTGCAGTATTTTTCATTGACTCAATATCCGTGATTAAAGTTCGAATGATTCTGGAGAGGTTACATGAATACTTGAACATCTCCGAATATTGTTTTTCAACTGCGTCAATCTTCTCTTTGGCCTCATCTGCCCAACTTGAGGAAATAGGCTCGAGAGCGAGTAAGAAAGTCAGGTTTTCAAAGTAATGTTCGGGGAATTGTCTCTCCAAAATGCCCGCTTAACTTTAGCTTCAGCATCCAATGGTGGAGGTGCGTGATATGTTAGCTCAGTATCCTTATGATGAGCGGGCACAACGGCGGTATCACCCTTCCTAGGCCGTTTATCGGAAACCTTATGCTTGCCTCGCAAGTCGGTATCTTTCGGCGGGCTCCTTTCCCTACTGCATTTTTCTTGAGGAGAGGTTTGATCTTTTGACTGCGACGTGTCTTCTCCTCAACGGCCTTGGTAGCTTTTGTATCGTTCTGGATCCGACCGAACGGGGGAGCGAAAGCGCGAGGTCCACGACTGATAAGAGTCATGAGGCCTTCTATCTTCTCTACCCCGGCCTTCGCGGCGATCACGCTCAACGTCAGATGGGGGGCCAGTCATGCTGCGACGAAGTTTCCTGATGTCATAATGAGAGCGAGACATTGTACCTGCGCAACAATGCAAATGGAATTCAGAATCAGTATTCTCATGAGAAGTAAGTGCTGCGAAACGTGGTGCTATTGTGTTAAGTGCATCCTAAGTGGTGTTCCCCCCGACAAACCCGAGTCCGAAGCCAGACTAGTGCGAGTGGGCTCTTTGGCCTTAAAGGGAGTGGCCTCTTCTGAAGAAATGAAAACTAAAGGATTTGTACCAAAATCCTCTGAAGTGTAGATAGTCTCAGGTAAGGGGAGATCTCCTAAACCCTGAAATGTAGGATCATCGGTACTAGGGGCATCTCCTTGGGAAGCATCTATTGGCAGTTCATTAGAAGACGTCGACTTTTCAAGAGAAATAGCATCCTCAGGGACGATGTACCCTTCTCGGTGCTTTTCAGCTATGTTGGCCAGCTTGTCGTCCTGAGTTGAAGATGGAGACAGTGAAGTTCGAAGTGGCATTGTGGGGGTTTTCAAGCTCTCGCCCGTTTCTGGAATTACGTCCACTGAGGGGATGTATACATATGGACCTGACCCGTGACCTATGCTACGGGTAATGGACAGCAACCCGTGAAGATGAAGATATTCATCCTTAAGGACTTCATCGATGGTTAGAAATTTTTGGTCGCCATTGAGGAGCCGGTGCATCCGATCAAAGTACACTTGACCCGATATTTGTTTTGGATTATCAACTGCAAACAAGAAGAAAATGGATTAATGTGTTGGTTTGAACATTTAAAGTTGAGAACTAGGAAACCAATGCTTTACTTGATTATGTCCATCTCCTGGCACATCCCGGCTGTTGCCTTATATAAAACCATTCTAGCTTAGAATCGCCAGCCTTGCTGTTGAATGGCACAGAAATGATTTTCCTCTTTGGGACTGATTCGAAGTAAGAAAAGGAAGGAGTTTCTCGGATCCGATGTTTGAAATTATAAAAAAAGTGAACATCGTCGAAAGTGAGCTCTGTACCAAAAGTCTCTCAGTATGCTATATATAAGGTATATAAGTAAGCATAGGAGTTGGGGTGTAATTGCATGGGGGCAATCCGCAGCTGTCTTAGGAAGTTGACAACAAAAGACGGGAACGGTGGAATAGCCCCAACCATACACATCAAGCGAGTAACTGCCATAAATCCTTCTGGGGGATTGTGAGGACGGTCAGTTTTCGATGGCACCAGGGTATCCCTTTTCAGTATCCCGTGCTTTAAGCATATTCGAACAAGCCTGTCGTTGTCAAGCGTCGATTCAACGGAATCTTGAGGTGATTCCAATATGATGGCATACTCAAATTCGTCAGGAGCTCGATTATCTCCAATCCCTCCTCCCTCTTCATAGCCTAGAGAAACTTCGCTGTTAGAAGGCGTTTCGCGGTTATACGCCCCTACTTCATAATCTGATCCCTCGTCGTCCCATTCAGGGTCTGAAGAAGAAGATATGTCATCAAAGTATATTTCTCAGAAGTTTCTGCAATTTCCATATTCTTTGTTAATCTAGAAGAACATCTCTTGGCCATGATCACTAGACTATTGAAGAAACAATGACAAGGATTAGAGTAAAGTTGCCTGTGTCCCCCGTGTGTGTATGTGAACTAAAGTGTGTGCTACGTGTAACAAAGATGCAAAGCAAATACATGAAAGCATAATGTAAAGGTCCAAGGAAGCAGTAATGGTCAGAACGGTTCTTGATATTTGTTTATGTTCGCAGGGCACTATCCTAACTGTCCATTAAGTTGAAGACTAAATTAAGAATTGTTTTGACCAACTAAGCAAGGTCTTATGTAAAATCTTAGGCTGTTTTTCGGTTCGGTTCGGACGTACACTCTAGGGTCGGATCGGGGAGAAGGCCTTATGCTTGCCTGGGACAAGAGTTGATGCCCAGTGACCAAAATCGGATCGGTTCGGAGGTGAACACTTGGACGGTCGGGATCGACTTGAACAACCATGCTTCTCCCCTTCTTTGTTTCACATTCCGATCCGGTCCAGTCAAGTAAATCCTGTTCTTCTCTTGGCTTGCAAGTCCGACCCGATCCGGTCAGTTGAGCCCCATTCTTGTCTCTGTCCTGTCATCCGAACCGATCCCCTGCACCCCTTCTCTCCCTTTTTCCTTGTCTTTTCCCTGTCACCCGAACCAATCCCCTGCATTACTTCTCTCCCTTTTTCCTCATCTTTGCCCTGTCACCCGAACCGATCCCCTGAACTTCTCCTCTCCCTTTTTCCTCCTCTTTGGGGTCAAGCTCAATCCCACGTTGAAAATCCTAACTGAAATCGAGTACTGACGCGTTCGAACGCTCAACAAAGGATCTTAGCCCCCTCCACCGTCACCTCGAGAGAAACTTAACCCTATTAAAGACGACGACGGGGTGGAGGCGGTCATGGCGGCGACGTTCATCGAATACATCGCTGGAATCGTTAGAAGAAACCGCGAATCTAAGCTAAAAGCAATTATAAAGAGGGGATTCAAGATTGTAAAACTACCTATGTGTTGAATTCAGAGATTAAAACGAGAAGAGTTTCAAAGTTTTTAAAATTCTAGGGTTTTGATGTAAATTTCACTGGAAAAGGATAATAAGAAAGGAAGAGGAAGAAGGAGACGAGGGGGTACTTATATGAAGTCGCCGTGACCATTCATATTCCTAGAATCCCTCAACCCGTTCGGACCAGAGGTCAAGCCCACCAAGGCCCTATGGCCTGTTGATCTACTGGAGGAAATCATTGGATCGATGTATCTGCTCGGGTGTGCCACAGGAGGAAACCCATTCGGATCAGAATCCGAACCGAAAGAGGCTACGTACATTAATTTGACACGCGGGGTGAATTTGAGGAAAAGTAAAGAAAAAGCTTACCTGGAAGAATCAATGTACGTTAAATAAAAGCTCTCAAAGTTGTTTGAAAATGAAGAAATTAATTCATATGGATTACAGATATATATAAGCAGCAAAAGTCACAACTTTATGAAGTGACACTACAAGTAGATGGAGGCGATCATTCAATGATTCTAATACAAAGGATGTTCTGTAAATTGCTTCGAAGCACACTTTATCTTAAATAAGAGTGTACTTCGAGGGGGCAAAATGTTAGCCTACTTTGTGAACTAGGCTACACAAAGAGCAAATAGTGAAAAAAGACACTAACCGGATCGGATTGGAGGAAGATAGCGCAGGAGGTAAGTAACAATCAAGAATGCAGAGATTACATCGGATCAGATCGGAAAAGTATGGCATCAACGTCATAGAGCAAGTGGCTTCGGTGGTTCGGATCGGAGGAATACTTCAGCGGCATTAGAAGAAAGCAAACAATCCCAACGGTTCGGATCGGATGAGTACATCAGCATCATCAAGGGACAGCAAGTTGCATCACCGGATCGGATCGGAGGCCCCGATCCGAACCCCTTTTTTCCCTTTGAATCTGTAGTCGTTGCTGCGCATATCCCCTGAAGACTCGGACAAGATCTGACCATTTCTCCCACAATTTCCTACTAAATCAATGCGCTGTAGCCATCTTAGAGCCTCCGAACCCGACTTTCAAGGGATGGATGCCACGCAATTCCGAACCGGAGCCACTTTGAAGAGATTTCTCACCTATAAATACACCATCCGGAGGCATTTGAAAGGATCTTTTGGCAAATTCTCAGTCCATACTTCCTTCATAACCGAATTCTACAATCATATTCAGATCAAAATCATCTCTTAAGGTCCATTTTTGAGAGATTTGAGTGAGTTTGTGCATTGTAATTGTGAAGTGGAGTGAGAATCATTGCTGTACTTGTATTCAAATCATCAATTAAAAGAAAACAAAGTGGACGTAGGCTCGTTAACGCCGAACCACTATAAATTGCGTGTTCTTTATTGCTTTTTGAGTCTATTTCATTGAATTCATATCTAAATTGGGTGTTAGATCCAATTTTTGGTCTAACATAATGAATCTTTAATTAGACTGAAATGTGAATAAGGTAACTAAATTTACCGAATTCAAGAAGTGTTTGAAGATGGAGTATCGCCAGTTTTACTTCATGCAATAGTCAAATCTTTAATTAGATTTGAAATGGGAAATGGTAATTAATTTTACTGATAACACAGTGGGTGTTAGATATGGAGTACCACCAGTTTTGCTCCATGGGATGAATAGGTTGGGATTGGGAATAAATAAAATAAATGGTTACTTCAGTAAGGTTCCATTAATCCCGACTAGTTCCTTAAACCTTTATTTTGTTTAAGCTGTAAAAAAGATATATTAAAATCTTTTGAAATCATGTCCAAAGGAAGATTAACGAATAAATTTAAATGAATTTATCTTTGATAAAATTAATGGGAACCTTTCCCCAGAAATGTGAATATTTGAATAAAAGAATATTCTAGATTAGAATGAGGCGTATGATGTGTTTTTATAACACTTGATTATAAGATATGTTAGTTATTTAGAAACACTGGGTTTAACCCATTCTGAATAAGTGATATGACGATTTAAAGTTGAAGATATTGAAGGCGGTGGTTGAAGACCGGCGATCTTCACATCGAACGGATTATTACTGATGTCCTGGATTGGTCAGCTCCTAGGAAGAGGTTATAGTGGTAGTTGTCTGGACGTACTTGTTGATTGTTCAGATATACGAGGGCCTCTCTCCTGTATCAGACATATGGGACGAGGAATAAGGTGCCTCCGGTTTCGTTCAGACCCAGAACGGACTTGTAAATGGATGGTATGTCTGATGTTGTATTCCTTTATGCTGTATTCTTTGATCTCTGCTAAATATATATTTGTTTGGTGGCGGTGAAATTATTCTCTTGCTTAACACCCTTCTCTAAGACGTACAACTTAGAGGTTATATATTAGCAGAAATCAATGGTACGGTATGGATTGACAATGTGACATGCTGTGCATGGATCAAGGCTTTTGTTGAAAAAAAGAGCCTTGTGGATGATGATCAAAGCATGGCTTTAATTAGCATAGCTTTGTGTAGCGTTAATTCGCGATCCTCACACACCGGTATGATGGTGAACTGATGGTCAGATCAGTATGCTTTTGAGATGAGGATAGACACCCTACGGGTTATCATGGATTAGGTCGACCGTGATGAGCTGAGTGTGGTTGCTCCACGCTCAGAGGGATAGGGAACATCCCCGATTCCCCGAACGATAGAGTAAGCGGTCTTTTCTCTAGCTAGGACGTAAGCCGCAATGATACTTGATTTCCCAAAAAGGCGGATGTGCATTACGGTGTTTTCTCTAGTTGGGATGTAAGCCGTTGAGTATTGCACTACGCGATAAATCTTTCGAATCAGTAGCCATCATGATGGAAGTCCAAAATTCCAATATGTCTTTTTTCGGTTTTAGTTGTAAACTATGTATGGCGACATAATATATGGTACCTATGCTGTCTGTGATCGATACATTTATATTTGAAGTTGATTTCATCACTTTTAGTAATAATAAAAGATAAATTTCACGTACCGAGCATATTTGGCCATTATAAGGTAAAAATCTATCCTCCGGCCCGCGTTGCATTATGTGATGGGACCTGAGTCTTATAATGGCTTCAATTTTCTTTGATTTAGCATTGCGAGTTTTGTTTTGTGGTATTCGTGGGAGGAAATCCGTTCCATGTCATATGGCGTGATCCCGTGATTTACCTAACTTTAAAATAAAGTAATAATTGTTTTCAGTTCTCACACCAATCCCATGACTGACTCGGAGCTTATTGTTTTAACTAAACTCTAGTTGCCCATATTTTCCATACGAGCAGCTATTAGTTTTGGTTTCGCGGATTTCTATTTCACAGGATCCTGTATTACGCTGGAACTATATTTAGAATGCTTTGTGTCCATGTATTTTTTTAGTTGTGTTGTTGGTGTATTTTCTACTATACATTGTATTTATACATTTAAATTTCCGCTGCTTTGTATTTTAATCACTGATATTATTTTATTTCTACTGTATATTATTTGAACTCTAATATATTCTTGTACTCTGATGTAAATTGTTGTAATAGCAATGAAATGTTCTTCTATTTGTGTTCTGATGCGTCGTGTTCTCAAAGCAACCCGGGCTTCTTCGTCTCTTCGGGAATCGGGGAAGGTTGGGTCGTTTCAGCTAGTTTTGCCTAATGATAACGAAAATGCCTTCATACATGAAAATACTCTTTTAATACTATTATATTATGTGAAAAACCTTTTTGCAAATAAATGTATTAATCCTAGCCAGCATAATGCCCCATCCCATTATAATGACGTAATCCTGCTAGTAACCAGCAGGCTATACAATCAAAACCGTACGGGATCGTAGTGGAGATTGGGTTTCCAACATGATGGTTCCTAGTATGAAAGATCATTCGTGGGCTCACAAAATTTCTTGTGCGAATCATCCCAGTATTCGTGGATAATGTCCAGATTCGGACTACGTTATACTAGAGCACCATACATGAATCAGAGTACCCAACAAATAGCATCCCAGATTGGGGACTTCGTAGTACCCTTTCAACATCACATCCCGATGCACCGAACATACGAAACGAACATAAAAATATGACCACCAGTTTACCATCAATCCGGGATGTGAGGTTCGTCGAGGTCATGATATACATAAAGCTACGCTTAAATAAGCCATGCTTTGATCATCCATAGCTCATCACAAAACTTAAGTATGCCACATTGTCCATTCACTACGCATCACAGATTTCCATCAATATATAACCTCTAAGCTCATACGTCTTAGAGAAGGGTGTTAAGCAAGAGAATAAATTCTCTGCCCCAAGAAGATATATATTTAACAGAAATCAGTACGTAGTCAATTACAATGTCAAACACGTAATCCATACACGTCCGTTCGGGGTCTGAATGAAACAACAATCCGGAATTCCTTTAAATATGTTCAGGCTTCTTGCCACTTAACTGATATAAAAAATCCATCTGCAAATGAGAGCAACCCATTCGAGACATTCAGCAAGTCGTCCTTATGATATGAAGGGTCCCGGTCGTCAATACCGTCTTCAATGTCTTCAATTGCTCCACAACGTCGTATTATTACTTGGAATGGTTTTCGGGCATAATTCCGATCCTGGTCTTTCCAAATGATAAGCGCCATTAAAAACACAATTATGGAACACACAGGCTTTCAACCAATCTTCTTTTATCTTGGATTTTGTTAAATTAAACTTCTTTAAAGCCATTCTCAAAATCCATATTTAACTTTTGTTCTTTAAAACACATCATTTAAATCAAAGATGATTTAGCCTCAAAACATCAACTAACTTTTTGTTTGAATTATCGTTATACAAATCCAGTTTCTTTTTAAAACCCTTAATCCATATTCCAATCATTTCAACCATAGTTTATATTTAAAACGATTTCTCAACATTCAATTCTTTAATATTAACTTAAAGATTAAACTTCCTTCCCAATTCCTTAATTTTAATTTCCTTAAATCAAAGATTTGATTAAATCCCCAAATTACGATATGATTTTCCACAACTCAATCTTATTGGGTTTCAAGAAAGATATTATTGAAGATATAATTCACAACAAAACCCAAATCAATCGATATTGAACATAAGTTACACAGAAATTGTATCTACATATATTTGATATCAATTCTCATAATCAACGAACACTATAAGTGGAATAACAATATAATAATAATATGTTCCAAATTCCTCAAATAGTATACATTTACACGACAAAATTTCATATCAAATATCCGAAGATTATTTCTATCCAATTTATCTCAATCAGATTGAGATACCCGTATCTTAAAGAAATGATTTATCCAACTCTTTGACATTATATCTGGATAGAAATATCATCAACTTATCCTCAATATTAACCTCTGTATCCAACTCACACTATAAGCGGAATAATTGTGAACTACCATTCAAATTCCTCAAATAGTAAGAGTCATCATCTGCTGAATTAATATCATGCATCCGAAGACTTATCTCCAACCATATCTAATTAAAATTGATAAACCCATTTTGATATTAAATAAATCAAATTAAATTCCAGATAAAATATTTCCAATACTTTTAAACCTTTGAAAACATTCCACAAATCATTTAAAAATGATTACTTATGGTTCGGAAAATAGTTTGCTGGTCAAAAACTTCAAAATGGATTGTTTTCGAGGGAAGCGTTACGATAGCGTTTCATAAGTGTTACAAAAGCGTTACAAAACAATTATTTTGGCTAACTTGATCAAAACAACCTTTATATTGTCCAAAACCATAACTTTCCAATTCAAAACACTTTTAAATAATTTATAATGATTTTACAATTTTTTTTATATTTTTAAAACATTAAAAATATATGTTTATAGTTATGATTGACAACTGCTCTTATAGCGACCTTTTCCAAAATGAATTTTAACACAACTTGAAAATTATAACTCAAAATTAAAATATGCTTTCACTCATTTGAAATCTCTTGTTAATGGAAATAAAACCTTTTTTGTTTCGTGGAAATCCGATTTGAATTACAAAAGTCATAAGCGTTTAAAGATTGTAACTAAAATACGCGAATTGCCAGTGTGCGACAAGCTCTATTTTGATCGCAATAAACATTATTCTACGATACTTCAAAATACATTAGGAAACGATTATATACTTATATAAACCATTTCAAATCATTTAAATAATTTACATTGACTTTCCAAATTATTTCGGGTTTAAAAATTAACTTTTAATTTTCACTTAATATTTTATTAAATTAAAAATCCAATTTATTTCTAAATTCAAATAATTTCAAATTAAATTTCAAATTAACCATCCCATTTCTCGGATCAGTTAAGGATAGCCAACGAGAGCAGGAAACTATATTTTCCAAACTCAAACCTAGACACTATCCTCTCTGTCATCCTAGAATGTTCCAGTATATATTTATTTATTCATTTAAGAAACTTTATCAATATATATGAATTCATACATATGCGTCTTTTCCAATTAGTATCCTTCAATTTCAATAATAATATTTCTTCTATTTACGAAGGAGATTTTCTGATCATCTATGTGATACCATAATTGTAGTGTCACAGTGTGTGCGAAACAACATCAACAATCATTATAAAACATCCATGGTTACCATCATCAACATAATTAAAGAAATTATAACTGTGCATAAGCATTATACACTAACGCTTAATAGTGTGTATTCTAAACTACGCATCTATCATCTATCACAACAAACATCAACCATCATTAACCACTAATGATTCATCTCTATATTTAAATTAGTCTAGCTACTAATTAAATATATAAATTGTGGTTAAAAAGTTCTCACTGAACAGCTTTCCAATCTTCATGGTAGGCGATCCTAGCTGACTGCGAACGAACCGTCGGACAGTATTTCAACGCATCGTCTTCTTCGCCAAAATATATGTATATATAGTATATTATATATTAATTTCTCTCTTTATAAGAGAAAGAGAAGGAGGATGATGACGAACTTTTGCAAGGTGGTGGTGGAAAAGAGGAAGACTTATGCCGTGGAAACCATGGCCATAAGCTTTAAGAAGAAGGTGAAAAGCAGGAAATGGAATGGAATGGTAAAAAAAGTGGAGAAATGGCCTCCTTATATGTAACAACCCGAATTCCGACAGACCGAATTTGTTTCAAAATTTTAATCTATCGAAGCCCGTGTTGGTTGCTCTGGTATCCTTCAGAAAAGGCAGAGACATAAAATATATCAGAGCTCAAAAAGTATCTCATAGCGGAATGGATAAAGTATAATATAATTAAAGTATAGCCTTATCGTATTAATAATGTTTCCTAACCAGTATCTGCACAAATCTAACATGCGAGTATGTTATGAAGAGAGGGTCAGAACACAAGTTCTGGTGACTGGATTTGAATTATACATTTTGGATAACTCTACATATATCGTTCAATCACATTTTCTTATTTGTTAGGTTACTTGGGATAACAGCACTCAAGGTGTACACACACGTCATACCCATTTAATTCCCAGTGGATTAACCTAATACAGTATATATGTAGCTACCCCGTATATTAAGGTACACCCCATGGTACCCCACTCACACGGTCTCCACCGTAATGCCATAGAAATATATTCAGTCCCTCATCCTACGCTGGGGTGACGTACGAATCCATATATAACAATGTTATGTTCTGCATATATCTGCCATTACTACGCTACGTAAGCGTACGGACTTCCACCTTCGATCGAATCAGATTCCGTCATAGAATAATGCCCTCAAGTCTATGATACACCACCCAGAGCAGGCATGCATGTATCTAGACTTTCCCACGTATGTATCGTCAATCTATTCGATGCCGTAACCACGCATAACCTCTAACGTGCACCGAGCTCCATGGCAGGGCTATACAAGAAACACGGAACTCGGTCGGGAGCATTTCCGTATCTGTACAGGCCCGCCTTTAAGGGCCTCAAAATACAGATATCCCTCGGGTCAGTTTTTCATGGTGGCTATGGCCCCACCTCGGCCCCACCCTCAACTAATAAAGACTAGAAGAGCTAAGCGACGTGCCTCTAACAAACAATCTAAACATCCAGTTGGCGTCTCCCCTCAACCACCATACCTCGATAGTGAAAGGTGAATGGTGTCTTGGGTTTAGCTCTAGTCTTTTCGCATCCCACTGGTTGCCGATGACGGGTACCCGACGATCTACTATCTTTGTTGGCCATGACCTCGCCTCCCGTTGAGGCGATCGCCGAATCACCCTAGTGTCACCTCGTCACAGCATTCTGACTACAAAGATAAATTTGCAGTCAAGGCCCACCCACCTGGTAGTAACGTGCAGACCCAACCACTGCAAGCACAACCTAAACATCTCCCCCTGCACAGAGGACTACCAGGAGCACCTTACGTATCTCAGGAAGTCGCGTGCTTCCCCTTCCAGTCCTTTGGAGCTAACAGAAGAATCATATGTACGTGCGCTCGCCTCGTGCCTTATGTCACCGCGATGATCTACCCCGTTGGGTTGTTCACCCTCAAAGATGCGGACGCCTCATTTTAATATGTTATTAGACCATATGTCTAAAAATTCTTTTATGCGCTTGCTTTACCTCATCAAGTTTACATTTAACTTGGTTATTGCCTGTAATACCCCATAATTATAACAACACTAAAGAGGATAAATTAAATAATAATTAATTTAATATTCAGAATTAAGGGAAACGGACTGCGCCAATTCGTCCGTCCCAAAATTCTGGTCAAGATAGACATTTGGTTTGCATAAAACGGACACCGTATGAAGAAGTTATGAGGGTTTGAAGTTTGTATACACGCAAGACATACATATATATATATATATATATATATATATATATATATATATATATATATATATAGGGCCCAAGAATTCAAAAAATTAGGTCCAGAAAGTTCAAAAATCATTCGAAAGTCAAAATTCCGGAGGCGGCAAATTTCCCGCCCTAGGGTAGTCGACCTCCTAAAGGGGGTCGACCCTCCTAGGGCTGAGGTGGCAGTCAAATTCTGCGGCTGGCAGCGATAAATACAGGCTCATTTTTCTTGTTTTCTTCACTAAAAATCAATGGAGGACTAAATGTTGTTGGTGCTTAGAATGAATCAAAACTCTTTCTTCTTCTGCAATCAAAGTTTAGAGATTCAAGTGTAGATCTGTGATTCGTCAGCTGCTTTTCTCCTTCTATTGTTCTATATCCGAACATTGTGAGTTTAAGTTATTTTTAGATTTAAATAAATAAAAATAAAACATAATATGACTGTAATTTGTATCTATCTCTGTGACTGAATCTTATCTGATCTATTGTAATTTGTGAATCTATAATTGTAACTTGGATCTCAACCTTTATCATGGATCTACTTTTGATTATGGATCTAATTTGCTCATCTTGTGCCTATCATGTTGTGGTTGATTTAGATCTGTCATTAGTAGGACATCTAAATCCTTATTTAGATCTAATCATGCCTGTTATGACTTCCCTACTATGTTAGAACCTGTTTTATTATCATAAGTTTATTGATTTGTTCTTATATGTTCATCTTAGCATTATGCTATCATATGCATATGTCAGTTTTGTTAGAATAATCATCTTTGTCTTCTTCTCTTCGCCTTTCCCTTTTATTTTATATAGCCAGGCTATTCTCGAGCCTAGGCATGCCGCCAAATTATGTGAATGCGTTAGGTTGGGAACGTGGGGATATTGAAATCGGGCATAACTTGAAAAGGGAAAAAATGGCATGACTTGAATAATGCTTATGTATATAAATTTGGACATATAATTCACTATGAACATAATTGGGGGGAAAAGGGGCATGAAACCTATAACCTATAACGACGTAGGTAAAATTGGCTAATACTTGAATGCCTAGGATTGCAGTAATTAAAAACTGTAACTGCGCCTACGACACGAGGTTAGATTACACTTGTGGTGGAAGTCTAGCCAGAACCGCCCGACATATCCAGTGACCACAAGTGGTGAATCTAATGTGAGAGGTCTAGGTGCACAAATACGAGACATGCTAAGACACGAGGTTAAGCCTGATTTGTGGAATTAGTCTGCCCACACCCACCCGACATGTCCAGCATTCACAAATGGTAGGCTTAATGTGGGAGGTCTACCATACTATAACCATAAATGAAAAAATGGTAATAAATCTTGAATACTTAACCTAGTTGAATCCATAGGGATTGAATGAACATGAACTTAAATTGGGGTTAAGTAAGTTTCGTTGAACAAAGGGTGGGTTAATTTAATCTCAGGGGGTGGGTAATATTTACGTATAGGCCCTCAAACTTAACCAGATAGGATTATGTAACTAAAGACACCTTGTGGTAAGCATAACATGTGAAAATGTTGAAGTTTTGTAATTAAAGAAACCATTTTAGGGTAAGCATAACTGGTAGAAATGATAAGGTTATGTAATTAAAGACACCTAGTGGTATACATAACCGATGGAAATCCTAGTGGGGATACAAGACAAGGGGGAGCTTGTATCATATTGTGTGGGACCCATTTCAGTCAGTAACTCTTAATAGATTTCAAACAAGTACTCCGAACTAGGTCAGAGTTGGGGCACGCTCACTGGGCTGATTGTAACAGATCCAAACGAGGAGGACGGTATGGGAGGCACAAACCGACTGGGGACATGTGACTACATGGGCTGGGTAGAGGGGGCTAAGATGACCATGACACTAGTAGGTATGGTTGTGCACATCCCGAAGGGTTGCCACTTTAGGAAAGTGATACCTCCTACTGTGGGGTTGGCTCAAGCTGTCTACGGAGTAGGGAGCCGATCGATTAGTGTAGTAGTTAGGGTACATCTGGACATATGCCTAAGTCTACCATCTTATAGTTGTTGGAATCATATCATTTCTGGTTATACTAGTGTTAGTGTAGAGAATCAGAGTAATCATTAGAGAAGCGTATACACTTTATCATGTTTACCTTGTCATAACTGCCTTATATAGTGTTATCTTTCTTATCCACTTTATATGCCTATCATGCTACTTTTACTTATTTACTTGCTAAAACTAACTGGACTCGCAAGACTTTATGTCTGTCCCTTTTTGTTTCCTCTTCTTTCTTCCATTCCCCCCAGGTTCTGAGGGTGGGAATACTCAGGCTTAACCGTGATTCTGCTTTCATTTTGCTGGAGCTGCTTAGATGTATGGCTCAAGCTCCTATCCTTGCTACTATGGCTATATTTTGTTTTGGGAATTTTGCTTCTTTTATGTACTCTGATGTTTTAAAGTACAAGATGATAGTTTTTATGGTAAAATGGTTTTTTTTGTGTATTTCATACATGTGATGTTTTTGAACAACGATGCTTTATGATTAATAAAGTTTTTAATTCCACTGTCATTTTAAATCTGTCTAGTAATATTTCTGTTTCTGTTTACCTATAACGCTTCACGAAACTTAATGCATTCCCTTTGTGAGTGACATTAATGGATGTGGGGTGTCACGTTTCCATTCTAATTGACTTCTTATTCAAGTTACCAAGTTCCTCTTCCTTATTAATTTTCGTCCCTGGTTCTTAGGGTGGGAATACTCAGGCTTAACCGTGATTCCTCTTTCATTTTGCTGGAGCTGCTTAGATGTATGGTTAAGCTCCTATCCCTGCTACTATGGCTATATTTTGTTTGGGGAATTTTTTTTCTTTTACGTACTCTGAATTTTAAAGTACAAGACAATAATTTTTATGATGTAATGGTTTTTTTGTGTATTTCAGACATGTGATGTTTTGGAACCACGATGCTTTATGATTAATAAAGTTTTTAATTCTGCTGTCATTTTATATATGTCTTGTAATATTTCTGTTTCTATTTACCTATAACGCTTCATGAAGCTTAATGCATTCCCTTTGTGAGTGACATTAACGGATGTAGGGTGTCACACTTGGTACCAGAGTCGATGGTTACCGAATTAGATAAAAGTCTTTTAAAATTATTTCCAAAAAGGTTTTAAGAAAGCATTTTTCAAAGAGAAAATTCTGTTTTGATAAACATGTTCCCCAAAGCCATATGTAATATCCTTCGATCCTTTGTCTAAATCTCTTTCCTTTTCGTTTCAGCATGTCTGGAGAACCTAATATACCAGAGGGCGTTACGATACCAGGCTGGTTCCATAGGTATCTAGAGGCCACGGCGGCTGCCAGTGGTCAAGCTGATGTTCCTCCCCCAGCTGCACCCGTCGTTCCTCCTCATCCTCCAAGAGAAGATAATTTCTCTTAGATCTACAAAGATTTATGTGTCATGGGAGGGAAGCCATTCTGTGGAATCTAGACATTCGTATAGGCAAGGAATTGGCTCAAGGAGACCGAGGACTTGTTTGTAATCTTTGAAGTGGAAGATCGAAGGAAGATTCAGTTAGCAACCTGGCTACTGAAAATGAAGCTTCATTCTGGTGGGAAGTTACCCAAGATTGACGTCTAGTGGAAACATGGGATGATTTTAGACAGAGGTTTGAAATGAAGTTTCTTTCCCCAGCTGAGAAAAGCATGCAGATGGAGAGGTTCTTGCCGTTCTAACAAGAAAACATGTCCGTTAAAGAATATGTGAACAAATTCAACCAGCTAGAAAGATTTGGATTGGAATTGGTAGATACTCCGCATAAGAAATCTTTGTTGTTTGTTAAAGGACTAAATGAACCCCTTCATGGGTTAGCTATGTCCCATATTCTAATGGGAGCTATTTTTGAATGGCTTGTTTATATGGCCTTGATGCATGAGGAAGACAAAGGAGAAAAGGCGGAAGTTAAACCTGAGGAAAAAATGCAAAACAAGAAGGTATGGCCCAAGAAAGGAGGACAACAACAACAACAAAAGAAAGACGGAAAGAATGACAGGGCTGAGGATAAGAGGAAACGTCACTGGACGAGAGGGTCATTTGGTCAAAGACTGTAAAAGAAGGAAGAATACTCGCTTCAGTTATGTAGAGGTCGGACACTTTTCTAGGGAGTGCCCGAAGAAACAGGGACAAGGTCAAAGGGTAGAAGCTTCTAGAGGGCAGGTGAATGCTCATGCGACCAGTGATCTGGATAGAGGTAGGAAAATATATGCGGAAGGTTTGATTTCTCTTTCCAGTCATCCTATTAGAACTCTTTTTTATTCTGGCGCTTCACATTTATTTATATCTAGTTCTATGGTTGAATCTCTGCACTTAAATACTAGAATGGTAGTGGATCCCATTGTTGTCTCAAACCCCATTGGTGGTTCGGCTCATTTGTCAATGATTAGTCAGGGTTTGAGAATATCTACCTTAGGCGTTGAGTTTGAGTGCGACGCGTATGTGCTCGATTTTATGGGTTACGGGTTGATTCTAGGAATGAATTAGCTAAACATGTATGGTGCCATTCTAGATTGCAAGATGAGGGTCGTTAGACATTTGACATGCCATGGGAGGACCCTCGAGATTTCTTGTGACCCACAAGGGTCTGTTATGCTTAGTTTCCTAGTGTCTCTTGATGCATCTATCAATGATTTGCGATCGACACCAGTAGTCTAGGAATACTCTGATGTCTTTGATGAGGTTCTGGGTTTACCCCAAGGCACGAAATAGATTTTTGCATATATTTGGTGGACAATGCAAAGCCATTTACATTGCATGTGTTCAATATGGCTCCAAGAGAAAGGAGGGAGCTTAGCAAGCAAGTAGGGGATCTACTTGAGAAAGGGTTTATCATGCGAAGCATATCTAAATGGAGTGCTACAGTTGTATTCACGACTAAGGCGGATAGTTCGTTTCATTTGTGTGTGGACTATAGAGAGTTGAATAAGCTCACTAAGAAGAACAGGCACCAACTTTTGAGGATAGATGACTTGTTTGACCAGCTTGTTGGTGCTTCAACATTCTCTCAGTTAGACTTAGCTACGGGGTTTCATCAATTGAGGGTGGCTGAGGATAGTATAGATAAGATCGCTTTTAGGACTCCAGATAGTTTCTTTGAATGGCTCGTTATGCCTTTTGGGTTGATGAATGCACCCATGTTTCAGGAGTTTCTAAATAAATTTTTTGTGGTCTTTGTTAATGATATCTTGATCTTCTCAAAGAGCGAAGAAGAGCATGCCCAACATTTAAGAGAAGTTTTGAAAACTCTCCATGCACATCAGCTTAAGGCGAAGTTCTCTAAATGTCATTTCTGGAGAAGAGAGGTGAGATTCCTAGGGCATATGGTTTCCAAAGATGGGATAGCAGTAGATCCCGCAAGGGTAGTTGAAGTTCAAGATTGGAAATTTCCCAAAGAATACAACAGAAGTGAGAATCTTTCTTGGATTGGCAGGCTATTCTAAGAAGTTCATTAAGGACTTCGCAAAGATATCAGCTCCACTCACTAGGCTGACAAAGAAGAATTTGGCGTTTTCATGGGATATAGATTGTGATGTTTCTTTCCAACGACTGAAGAGGCCTCTGATAACAACCCCAGTCTTGACCTTGCCTGATGGAAATAAAGTGTTTACAGTTTACACTGATGCATGTGGTATAGGGCTTGGTGCGGTTCTGATGCAAGAAGGGAAGGTAGTGTTTACGAGGGTAGATAATTGAGAGTTCATGAGAAGAACTACCCTTCCCATGATTTAGAGCTAGCTGCCATAATATTCGCGCTTAAGATGTGGCATCATTATTTGAATGCAGAGAGGTTTCGAGTTGTACACTGATCACAAATCTCTCAAGTATTTGTTCTCGCAAAAGGATCTTAATTAAGGCAACAAAGGTGGATGGAGTTCCTAGCTTCTTATGATTTTGAGATTGCTTATACCCCTAGTAAGGGTAATATGGTGGCAGAAGCACTAAGTAGGCAAAGGATGACCTTAAGTCCTCTGTTTGTGGAGAGGAAAAGCTTGGAGTTCATATCGACTTTTGATTTTAGACCCTCCACCGAGTTATTGCCTGGTTTGTTTGCATCGCTAGAGATACGACCTACTCTTATGGATCAGATAGGAGCTTCGCAGCGAGATGATCCATAGATTCTAGACATCTTGGAAAGGAATAGTAAAGGGGAGATTCTAGTCATCTCAATAGATATTCCATTAATGATAAAGGGTGGTTGCGACGAGATGGAAGGTTTTGTGTTCCCTAAACTGGAAGTTTGTTGAAGGCAGTCCTAGAAGAAGCCTATCATTCTAAGATGACTATTCGTCCAGGCGGTAATAAGATGTATAGGGATATGAAGAGGGTTTTCTTTTGGACAGGGATGAAGAAAGATGTGGCAGAGTTTGTTTCTCAATGTTTAGTATGTCAGCAAGTCAAAGATGAGCCAAAGAAGCCCGGTGGTTTACTTTATCCTTTGGAGATTCCACAGTGGAAGTGGGAAAACATCTCTATGTATTTCATAGATGGTTTGCCTAGATCAAAGAAAGGCAACACATGTATTTGGGTGATAGTAGATAGACTTACTAAGAGCGCTCATTTTATTCTAGTTGAGAGTAAGAGGATGGCAGCACGGTCGGCAGCAATTCATGTTCGTGAGATTGTCCGTCTTCATGGAGTACCTTCTAGCATCATAAGCGATCGTGACACATCTTCACTAGTGAATTTTGGAGGTGTTTGCAAGAAGCATTAGGTACACAGTTATGTTTGAGCACCTCTTATCATCCTCAGATCGATGTACAGATGGAGAGCGTGAACAAAGTTCTAGAGGATCTTTTGAGGCTATGTATTCTAGACTTCGGAGGTACTTTGGGAAGAACATCTTCCTATAGTGGAGTTCGCCTACAACAATTGTTTTCAAGCTAGCATTAGCATGGCACCTTTCGAAGCATTAAATGGACGACCCTGTAGATCACCGACTTGTTGGTGGAAATTTACAGAAAGACTATTACTTGGACCAGATACGGTTAGAGAAATGTTCAAGAAGATTGATCTTATTAGACGACGAATACAGATCTCTCAAGATAGGCAGAAATCCTACGCATACAGGAGAAGGACTGACATTGAATTCAAAGTAGGAGATATGGTTTTCATTAAAGTGCCACCTATGAGGAACGTGGTTCACTTCAGATCTATATGGAAACTGGCTCCAAGATTTGTATGGTCATTTCCCATAACAGAAAGGATTGGCCAAATGGCCTATAGAGTAAAACTGCCAGAGTGGTTATCCGGCGTTCATGATGTTTTCCATGTTTCTCACTTATGGAAGTGTTTGCATAATACCGCAGAAGTAGTTGAGTCAAGTGTATTGGAATAAGTAGTAGTGGAACGGGAGGCGATAGTCAGACGAGTTCCTTCCCATATCCTTAGATCAGAAGTTAAGAAGCTACGCAATAGGGAAGTCTAGTTGGTGAAAGTTCAGTGGGGAGATAACCCAGAGGATGCGACTTGGGAGACCGAAGACAAGATTCGTGCTTCGTACCCTTTTATTTTCGAGGGTATGTTCTTAACTCCCTTTTCCATAGTTTTATCTGTGCTTGTTTCTATCATTTAAGTATATTATATCGATTAAATTTCCGACCTTTAGATAGGAATCCCATGGATGTAAACATGTGTTTGAGACACGTTATGTTTGTTGGATGCAAGTGTTTTCTAGTGGTTGCTTGTAGATGAATATACACACACATTAGGCACTAGATTGGCTCAATCACTCTCATACTGCATATGGATGTGTGTGCATTTCTCTTCTTTTTATGGATGAAGTTGAATGTATCATCATATGGATGTTGCATTTGGATGGATGATTGTGCACCCATGTAGAACTTACACGATATAATAGGATTATTGCATACATGTTGGATTCATGACACTAACATACATTGCATTATGGAGGTCGACTGAATCAGTGGACCGCTTGATCTTCGCATTAGTATAACGACATATACACCACCTTTGCATATGTTTATATAAGCATTATAAGTCATTAAGGATAATGGATGCCTGTGATTGGTGGATGAGTAGATGGGTAGTGGATGGTAGGATATGCATTCTTCTTAACTTGGAGATTTCGGGGACGAAATTCTTTGAGTAGGGGAAAATGTAACGCCCTGTAATTTTAACAACACTAAAGAGGATAAATTAAATAATAATTAATTTAATATTCAGAATTAAGGGAAACAGACTATGCCATTGCGTCCGTCTCGAAATTCTGGTTAAGATAGACATTTGGTTTGCGTAAAACGGACATTGTATGAAGTAGTTATGAGGGTTTGAATTTTGTATACGCGCAAGGTAAATATATATATATACACACACATAGGGTCCAAGAATTCAAAAATTAGGTCCAGAAAGTTCAGAAATCGTTCAAAAGTCAAAATTCCGGAGGCGGAAATTTCCCGTCCTACGGGAGTCGACCCTTCAAGGGGGTGTCGACCCATGGGTCGACCCCCCTAGGGCTGAGGTCGCAGACGAATTCTGGGGACTAGCAGCTATAAATATAGGCTCATTTCACTTTTTTTCTTCACTAAAAATCAATGGAGGCCTGAATGTTGTCGGTGCCTAGACTGAATCAAATCTCTTTCTTCTTCTACAATAAAAGTTTAGAGATTCAAGTGTAGATCTATGATTCTTCAACTTCTTTTCTCCTTCTATTGTTTTAGATCCAAACACTGTGAATTCAAGTTATTTTTGGATTTAAATAACTAAAAGTAAAACATAATATGATTGTAGTTTGGATCTATCCTTATGACTGAATCATATCAGATCTATAGTAATTTGTGAATCTATAACTGTAACTTGGATCTCAATCTTTATCATGTCAAATCTACTTTTGATTATGGATCTAATTTGCTCATCTTGTGCCTATCATGTTGTGGTTAATTTAGGTCTGTCATTAGTTGGACATCTAAATCCTTATTTAGATCTAATCATGCCTGTTATGACATCCCTACTATGTTAGAACCTGTTTTATTATCACAAATTCACCGATTTGTTCTTATATGTTCATCTTAACAATATGCCATCATATGCTTATGTCGGTTTTGTTAGAATAATCATCTTTGTCATCTTCCCTTCGCCTTTCCCTTTTATTTTATATAGCCATGTTATTCTCGAGCCTAGGCATGCCGCCAAATTATGCGAATGCGTTAGTTTGGGAACGTGGAGAAAAATATTGAAATTGGGCATAACTTGAAAAGGGGGAAAATGGCATAACTTGAATAATGCTTATGTATATAAATTTGGACATATAATTCACTATAGACATAATTGGGGAAAAAGGGGCATGAAACCTATAACCTATAACGACATAGGTAAAATTGGCTAATAATGGAATGCCTAGGATTACAGTAACTAGAAACTTAACTGCGCCTACGACACGAGGTTAGATTACAGTTGTGGTGGAAGTCTGGCCGGAATCGCCCGACATATCCAGCGACCACAAGTGGTGAATCTTATGTGAGTGGTCTAGGTGCAAAAATCTGATATATGCTAAGACACGAGGTTAAGCCTGATTTTTGGAATAAGTCTGCCCGGACCCGCCCGACATGTCCAACATCCACAAATGGTAGGCTTAATGTGGAAAGTCTAGCATACTGTAACCATAAATGAAAATATGGTAATAAACCTTGAATACTTAACCTATTTGAATCCATAGGGATTGTATGAACTTAAATTGGGGTTAAGTAAGTTTGGTTGAATAGCGGGTGGGTTAAGTAAATCCGAGGGAGTGGGTAATAATTACATATGGGCCCACGAACTTAACTAGATAGGGTTATGTAATTAAAGACACCTAGTGGTAAGCATAGCCTGTGAAAATGTTGAAGTTATGTAATTAAAGACACCTTTTTAAGGTAAGCATAATTGGTAGAAATGATATGGTTATGTAATTAAAGACACCTAGTGGTATACATAACCGATGGAAATCCTAGTGGGGATATAAGACAATGGGGAGCTTGTATCATATTGTGTGGCACCCATTTCAGTCAATAAGCCTTAATAGGTATCAAACGAGTACTCTGAACTAGGTCGGAGTTGGGGCACACTAACTGGGCTGGTTGTAAGAGATCCAAACGAGGAGGACGGTGTGGGCGGCGCAACCCGACCGGGGACATGTGCGTGCAAGGGCCGGGTAGAGGGGGCTAAGATGACCGTGACACCAGTAGATATGGTTGTGCACATCACGAAGGGTTGCCACTTTAGGAAAGTGATACCTCCTACTGTGGGGCCGACACATGGTTTCTACGGAGTATTAAGCCGATCGATTAGGGTAGTCGTTAGGGTACATCTAGACGTATGCGTAAGTCTGCCATCTGATAGTTGTTGGGATCATATCATTTCTGGTTATACTAGTGTTAGTGCAGAGAATCAGAGTAACCATTAGAGAAGCGTATACACTCTATCATGTTTACCTTGTCATACCTGCCTTATATAGTGTTATCTTTCTTATCCACTTTATATGCCTGTCATGCTACTTTTACTTATTTATTTGCTAAAAGTAACTGGACTCGCCAAACTTTATGTCTGACCCTTTTTGTTTCCTCTTCTTTCTTCCGTTCCCCCTCCCCATGTTCTTAGGGTGGGAATACTCAGGCTTAACCGTGATTCTGCTTTCATTTTGCTGGAGCTGCTTAGATGTATGGCTCAAGCTCCCATTTTTTCTACTATGGCTATATTTTGTTTGGGGAATTTTGCTTCTTTTATATACTCTGACGTTTTAAAGTACAAGACAGTAGTTTTTATGATGTAATGGTTTTTTTGTGTATTTCAGACATGTGATGTTTTTGAACCACGATGCTTTATGATTAATAAAGTTTTTAATTCCACTATCATTTTATATCCGTCTTGTAATATTTCTGTTTCTGTTTACCTATAACGCTTCCCGAAACTTAATGCATTCCCTTTGTGAGTGACATTAATGGACGTGGGGTGTCACATTGCCATTCTAATTGACTTCTTATTCAAGTTACCAAGTTCCTCTTCCTTGTTAATTTCCGTCATATAACTTAACCCATTTAAGTTTCTTAATAAGCCCACAACATGTTATTCTCTAGATTGTGATCCATGGTCTGTAATCCACAATCCCTTTATACTCTTATTTGATTTCACAGTTACAATAACAAGTTCTAGTTAATATGTAATTAAGTATATCTCAACTCACATGTTTTCTATTTAACATGTCACTTATCATTTTTGATTAAATATAACTTACATCATTTCATAAATTGCCCCATTCTTTCTTATTTAATCATAATTTCATCTTATACTGTCACTGCAACTTACCGTTGTTTATTTGTTAACTTAGTTCTCTTAACTAAGGTTTACTAATAAGTTTCCTTTCCATAAATATAACTTATGTTGTCCTTATCAGTATGTCTTAGATTCTCGTTCTCACCGATAATTTAATTCGTAATTAAATAAAACTTATCCCATGACATAAGTTATTCCATTTTCTTTATTTTTTATTATAACCAAAGTTATAATTTCCACTTGTCCTTAGGACAAGCCTACCTATTATATAACATTCTCATTAATGTAATTTATTTATAATAGGTTATTATCTTTCCCCGTTCATCTCAATCCTTTTACTATAGTAACTACCTTTCATTCGTTTCCTTGTTCATTTCCATTCATTTACATTAATCACAATTAATGCCATTTATTTCTATACTTATATATATATATGTTTACGTACTATACCTCTCACATTAGGCCTATCACTTGTGGATGCTGGATTTGCCGGGCGGTTCCGGGCAGACTTCTTCCACAAGTTGACTTAACCTCGTGTCTTAGCACCATTGCATGTTTATTTACACACTAGACCCCTCACATTAAATTAACAACTTGTGGATGCTGGATTTGTCTGGTGGTTCCGGGAAGACTTCTACCACAAGTTGAATATAACCTCGTGTCTAAGTGCATTACAGTTTTCTATTTATTGTAAATATTCTATAGTTTTCATGTCATCATATTAAGCCCATTTTATGTCATATGTTCTTCCTAACATATAATTCATCTCAAAGTAACATATTATCGTCAAATCATGTAATTATTCTAATTTAACATGTAATTATTCCCATTTCTACAATTAAGGGTTCAAGTACATAATTGTCACAAGCTATCATGTAATTATAACAACTGTAATCGCTACATGTATTTTTAAAATTTTACATTTCAATAGGTGAACATTTCAGCATACTAAAGGTTTCACATATGAATTTCCAACATATTAATATTTTAGTATATTAATATCTCAAAATGTCATATTAGCGTTTCAACACTTTTTAATCATTCTAGCAGATTTACATTATAGATTAACAGGGAATGTCAAACGATAATATATCATTATCAAAAATGATATAACTTAACTCCACTCACCTAATTTGCTTTCTAAATCCTAAATCTAGTCTAGATCTAGCATTCCATGGTTTCCCCTAACTGGATTTAGAACCTAATAACCATGGATTGACAATTCTTACTAAAAGAAAAAGGGAAGAAAGAGGAAGAAAATTGAATAGATCAGATCTAAGAAATTACCTTACTACGAATATGATTCTGAACACCTTCTTATTAATATTCATTCTTTTCCTCCAGACCTTGATTCAGAATTTTCCTAAACTAATCATCTTATTTTTCTGAAGAGATTTGAGGAGGAAGAAGAATGACAGAGTATAGACGTCGTCTTAGAAATATGTGATTTAGGCTAGGCTGTGCTAGCCTATTTATAGATGTTCAGGATCTTATCGTACACGCAGTGCTGAGTCAGCATTCAAACCTGGTTAAGAAAACAGTCCAGATTCATCGATGAATCTGGCTGGATCTGGGGGTGTCGACCCTGGTATCGACACCCCTACAGGGGTGTCGACCCCCTTATGGGTCCTGCAAGTTGTTTTAATGCAGAAGTTTGAATTTCTAGAATTTATTTAACTGTTATATTCACATGTAATTTTCTTATACGTATACAAATCTTCTAGTGACCATTTTACGCGTATATATATACGCACAACTTTCGTTTCGTTTTCAAATTTTAAATGGTGTTGCACCGTTATTTGATTTTTGCCATATTTCATTGATTGTAGCCTTATCTTTAATTTATCTCTTGTATATATATATATATATATATATATATATATATATATATATATTTCTGCACATATATATTCTCATATATATATACATATATTTTCTTTACTTCCTTATATGTATACTTTTCCTTATATGTACGTTTAAACATATTTTCTCCTATGAACATGTGTTATTTCGGTCATTCCTCTAAAGCAAATATATGACGGTGGCGGGAATCAAACTCTGTACCTCTTGTATGCAAGTCACATGCTCTAACCAACTGGGCTACTAAGGCTATTGTTAACAAGGCTTAGAACAATGGTAAATACTGTTCTCTTCTTACTTCTCTTTTTCATGTTTGTTACAATATTTCATATAACCCATTGCATGAATCTTTTTCTTTGCTTTTTCTTTTATTATTGATGCATAATCAGTGCATGCAACATATTTACACAGCATGCAACCAATCCTTTCTTTCTTTTAATGCATGCATTACATTTTTAATTGCATTAATCTTTTCTTCTTTTTTAGTGCATGTATTTATTACATGAAATCACATATTATCTTTATTTTATTCTTCCTATATATTTTTATGTCTATGCATATATATACACATATGTATTATTTCATTATTAAATTGTCATAAAACGCGGGTGTTAAATTCTCCCACCTTTAGGAAATTTCGTCCCCGAAATTTAATAAGGGAAAAAAATCAATTAACCCCTCGCATAGTATACATCCATCATGCGTGCATCCAATTTTTGCAAACATTGTGTACTTGTGCAAAGTGAAATACAACATAATAATACATGTATGCCTAAGCTGTACCTCCTATATGTATGCCAATTTTTCAAAAATCCTTTAAAAACATGATGCACACATCCTAAGTATACTGGCAATTCTACATGAATTCAATATTTTGAAATTCAAAATACATTTTCATCCAAATTTCCCCACACTCTTACTGAGTAAGAGCGTAGTTCATCCAATTTTTGCATCCAAAATCCTACCAACCAATTTTATTCTTTGAATTTCAGAAAAATCTAATTTTCTAAATTCAATTTCTTATGTTACAAAAAGATGGAAAACGGAAAATTTCACACCTTTTGTTTTTCTTTTATGTACCTTTTTCTAAACTTACTTGGATTTTATGCAACTATTTATAAAGATTCCCTATTTTCCTATCCAAGCACAACCCACATAAGAAAGTTTTCTTCGTTACTGATTTTCTTTTTCATCTTATCTTGGAAATTTTACTCTTATTCATCTTTTCTCATAATTTTCCGTCTTTCTTAAATTGTCATGTTTGTTGCTTTGCTGAATTTTTGTTTCTTTTTTAGTTGTACCATTTCTCTTTTCTTAGCTTCTTTAATCATCTGATCTAAGTTCAATTTCAAATAAGCCTTCAACTAAAACAGGAAAATAGACACCCTACACAGCTACTACTAAGGGCTAAGAATCTTGGGACTATGTCCCTCTCTGACAACACGCTTGAACCACAGGATTAATGACAGGTTTAGGTGTTACCCTAACTACCCAACAGGAACAAAATAACAGAACGATCCCAACAGAAATGCAACAACGGGTTGTACACCTAACATGAAAATTAGCAACAAGATCTAAATACTTACTTTCCCTCTACTATCCAGTAGTCGCCACTAGTCCTAGCTATGTACCAACAATTATTTCAAGCGACACCCTAGACTTTTTAATGCTTACGCATTCTACGGGAACTTGCCATTATTCCAAGATAATCCTCGCTATTTACTTTGTGGCCTCAAAACCTTTCCCGTCTTTCCTAGGCACTAATCCTTACCTATTCCATACTTTTAAAACATGATTTGGCCTTTTCATTTAAATTCTCTTCCAAAATAAAAATTGACAAAATTTTATTTTTCTCATGAAAACATACTTTTGCCAAACCATAAAAACATGTCATCATAGAAAATGTAAACAATTTTTTTTTTCAAATCACAAAAACAGGAGTAGATAAGAACAACTATTTCCCAGTCGGGTTTATAACTTGTTCTTACCTATAAGGTCAGTTTAGTTTCTTACTACAAGATGCAAACATCTACTCCATTCTTAATTTCCACAACTTATTTTGTCCACCCAACAAAATTTTCTCTTTTAAAACAATTTATCGAAAATGATTGTCAAAAGAATAGAGATTTCAAAACTTTCTTTGCTTAGAATTTCAATAAATGCAAAATTTTCTAAGTTTTGCTTTTAAATCCTTTCATGCAATATAACAAGAAAATTAGCGAGCTATACATGCTTTATAGTATGTACCTTTTACTAAGAGAATTTTATTTTAGACAAAATATTTGCAAGAAATCACTATTTACAAAATATACCCCATTTTACTTCAAAACCCAATGTGCACTCCTTTACATATTTTAAAACTACAACTTTTAAGATTAAAACTTGAAGACACCATAAACCATTTCCCAAAAGCTTTTATAATTTCAAGTTCTTAAAAGTTAGCAATGGAGTTAGACTCAAAGCGGGTTTCTAATTTTCTAGGCTTTCCTAGGCACTCTCACAAAGTCAATTTTCTCAACTATATATTCCTAATCCATTCTTCTCTTTTTAACCTTTTCCAATTTATAAGGTTTTACCACCAAGCCCACTAATATGAAATATCAACATATGGGATCCTCCTTTCTCTATTTCAAAATATATTGTACACTTCCCACCCAAATTTCCAAAGGGTCTCAAATTTCCATATTCATTTCTTTAGTGTACAAAACAGTCATCCCAATTCTTACCATATTATACTCTTTCTATTTAGTGGGTTCCTCTATGGATCTAGGTATATATATAATATATTTATATTTTAAAAATACAAATACGTTCACTCAATTTCTATACAGGAATCCTAAACCTAAGCTCTGATACCAGATGTAACAACCCGAATTCCAACAGACCAATTTTTTTTTCAAAATTCTAATCCATCGAAACCCATGTTGGTTGCTCTGGTATTCTACAGAAAAGATAGGGATATAAAATATATCAGAGCTCAGAAAATATCTTACAGCGGAATGGATAAAGTATAATATAATAAAAGTATAGCCTTATCATGTTAATAATACTTCCCAACCAGTATCCAAAGCTATCATATCTCTGCCACAAATCTAACTTGCGAGTATGTTATGAGGAGGGGGTCAGAACACAAGTTCTGGTGACTGGATTTAAATTATACATTTTGGATAACCCTACATATACCATTCAATCACATTTTCTTATTTAATAGGTTAATTGGGTTAAAAGCACTCAAGGCTTACACACACGTCGTACCCATTTACTTCCCAGTGGATTAACCTAATACAGTATATATGTAGCTACCCCCAATATTATGATATACCCCATGGTACCCCACTCGCACGGTCTCCACCGCAATGCCACAGAAATGTACGCAGTCCCTCATCCTATGCCGGAGTGACGTACCAATCTCTATATAACAATGTTACGTTCCGCATATATCTGCCACCACTACGCTACGTAAGCGTACGGACTGGCACCTTCGATTGAAATAGATTCCATCATAGAGTAATCCTCTCAAGCCTACGATACACCACCCAGAGCAGACATGCATGTGACTAGACTTTCCCACGTGCGTATCGTCAATCGTATTCGATGCCTTAACCGCAAATAACCTTTAATGTGCACCGAGTTCCGTGGCATAGCTATCCAAGAAACACGAAACTTGGTCGGTAGCTTTTCCATATCTGTACAGGCCCGCCTTTAAGGGTCTCAAAATACAGATATCCCTCGGGTCTGTTTTTCATGGTGGCCATGACCCCACCTCGACCCCTCCCTTGACTAATAAAGACTACAATAACTGAACAATTTGCCCCTAATAAAAAAAATCTAAATATCCAGTTAGCGTCTCCCCTCAACCACCGTACCTCGATAGTGAAAGGTGAATGGTGCCTTGGGTTTAGCTCTAGTCTGTTCGCATCCCACTGGCTGCCGATGATGTGTACCCGACGATTTACTATCCTTGTTGGTCTTGACCTCGCCTTCCGTTGAGGCAATCACCAAATCACCCTAGTGTCACCTCGTCACAACATTTTGACTGCAAATCTACTTTTGCAGTCAAGACTCACCCACCTGGAAGTAATGCACAGACCCAACCTCTACGAGCATAGCCTAAACATCTTCCACCGCACAGAGGACAACCTGGAGCACCTTTCGTATCTCAAGAAGCCGCGTGCTTCCCCTTCCCATCCTTCAGAGTTAACAGAATAATTAGATGGACGAGCGCTCACCTCATGCCTCATGACACCGCGATGATCTACCCCGTTGGGTTGTTCACCCTCAAACGTGCGGATTGGTCCAAGCGCCTCATTTTAATATGTTATTAGACCCAATGTCTAAACATTCTATAATGCACTTGCTTTATCTCATCAGGTTTCCATTTAACTTGGTTATTACCATTCTCATTGACTTCTTATTCAAGTTACCAAAGTTCCTCTTATTTATTAATTTTCGTCATAACTTTACCCATTTAAGTTTATTGATAAGCCCACAACATGTTGTTCTCTAGATTGTGATCCAAGGTCTGTTATCCACAATCCCTTTATATTCTTGTTTGATTTCACAGTTACAAAAACATGTTCTACTTAATATGTAATTAAGTATATCTCAATTCACATTTTTTTATTTAACATGTCACTTATCATTTATGATTAAATATAATTTATTTCCTTTCATAAGTTGCCTCATTCTTTCTTATTTAATCATAATTTCAACTTATACTATCACTACAACTTACCGTTGTTTAATTATTAACTTAGTTCTCTTAACTAAGGTTTACTAATATTTCTTTCCATAAATATAACTTATGTTGTCCTTATCAGCATGTCTCAGATTCTCGTTCTCACCGATAACTCAATTTGCAATAAAGTACAACTTATCCCATGACATAAGTTATTCCATTTCCTTTATCGTTTATTATAACCTAAGTTATAATTTCCACTTGTACTTAGGACAAGACTACCTATTATATAACATTCTTATTAATGTAATTTATTTACAATAGGTTATTATCATTCCCCGTTCATTCCAGTCCTTTTACTGTTGTAACTACCTTTCATTCGTTTTCTTATTCATTTCCATTCATTTCCAATAATCACAATTAATGCCATTTTTTTCTATCCTTATATATATATATATGTTTACGTATTAGACCTCTCACATTAAGCCTATCACTTGTGGATGTTGGATTTGCCGAGCGGTTCCGGGCAGATTTCTTCCACAGGTTGATTTAACTCATTGTCTTAGCACCGTTACATGTTTATTTACGCACTAGACTCCTCATATTAAATTAACAAATTGTGGATGCTAGATTTGCCGGGTGGTTCCGGGCAGACTTCTACCACAAGTTGAATTTAATTTCGTGTCTATATGCATTATAGTTTTCTATTTACTGTAGATTTTCTATATTTTTCATGTCATCATATTAAGCCCATTTTACGTCATATGTTTTTCCTAACATATAATTCATCTCAAAGTAACATGTGATCGTCAAATCATGTAATTATTCTAATTTAACATGTAATTATTCTCATTTCTACAATTAAGAGTTCAAGTACATAATTGTCACAAGCTATAATGTAATTATAACAACTGTAATCGCTACATGTATTTTTAACAAGTTTACATTACAATAGGTGCACATTTCAGCACATTAAAGGTTTCAACAAATGAATTTCCAACATATTAATATTTTAACATATTAATATTTCAACATGTCATATTAGCATTTCAACACTTTTTAATCATACTAGAAGATTTACATTATAGATTAACGGGGAATGTCAAACGATAATATATCATTATAAAAAATGATATAACTTAAATCCACTCACCAAATTTGTTTTCCAAATCCTGAATCTGGTCCAGATCTAGCATTCCATGGTTTCCCCTAATTGGATTTAGAACCTAATAACCATGGATCCACAATTCTTACTAAAAGAAAAAGGGAAAAAAGAGGAAGAAATTGAATAGACCAGTTCTAAGAAATTACCTTACTTCAAATATGATTCTGAACACCTTCATATTAATATTCATTTTTTCCTCTAGATCTTGATTAGGAATTTTCTTAAACCAGTTTCTTATTTTTCGGAAGGGAATTGAGGAGGAAGAAGAATGGAAGAGTATAGACGTCGTCTTAAAAATATGAGATTTATGCCAGGCTCTACTAGCCTGTTTATAGGAATTCAAGATCTTATTGTACACGCAGCGCTGAGTCAGCATTCGAACCTGGTTAAGAAAACAGTCCAGATGCATCGATGAATCTGGCTAGATCTAGGGGGTGTCGACCCCCTACAGGGGTGTCGACCCAAGTGTCGATCCTGGTATCGACACCCCTACAGGGGTGTCGACCCCCTATGGGTCCCGCGAGCTGTTTTGGCGCAGAAGTTTGAATTTCGAATGTTTGAATTTCTAGAATTTATTTAGCTATTATATTTACATGTAATTTTCTTATACATATACAAATCTTCTAATGACCATTTTACGCGTATATATATATGCACATCTTTCGTTTCGTTTTCAAAATTTAAACGGTGTTGAACCGTTATTTGATTCTTGCCATATTTCATTGATTGTAGCCTTATCTTGAATTTATCTCTTGTATATATATATATATATATATCTACACATATATACATATATATTCTCATATATATTTATATATATACATATATTTTCTTTACTTCCTTATATGTATTCTTTTCGTTATATTTTCTCCTATGAACATGTGTTATTTTAGCCGTTTCTTAAAACAAAAATATGACGGTGGTGGGGATCGAACTCTATACCTCTTATATGTAAGTCACACGCTCTACCCAACTGGGCTACTAAGGCTATTGTTAACAAGGTTTAGAACAATGGTAATTATTGTTCTCTTCTTCTCTTTTTCATGTTTGTTACAATATTTCATATAATCCATTGCATGAATCTTTTTCTTTTATTTCTCTTTTATTATTAATCAGTGCATTCAACATATTTATACCGCATGCAACCAATCCTTTCTTTCTTTTAATGCATGCATCACATTTTTATTTGCATTAATCTTTTCTTCTTTTTCAGTGCATGTATTTATTACATAAAATCACATATTATCTTTATTTTATTCTTCCTATATATATTTATGTCTATGCATATATACACACATATGCATTATTTAATTATCAAATTGTCATAAAGTGCGAGGTGTTACATTATATAGGAATGGAGGGTTAAGGAGGTAATGACACCTAAGGGGGCAAATGGAAGGCATGCATGAAAGGAGGCATGCAAAATGACATGTGTCCTAACACTTGTCTTAAGAAGAAAAGTGAACTTTTGGTAGCATTTTCCCTTAAATTCTATGTAAACTAAGGGCAACACTTAATTCTAATGTTACTAATTCATGTTATGGTTTGACAAATCCGATCGAATGACAATTCAAACTTATTAACAATCATTCTCATTTATAATTCAAGTAAAATCTATCATATAACTTATCAAAATTATTAAATGTTCTTAACCATGTATATTTATGTCAAATTCAAATTTAACTTCAAATTAAGTAATAAAAATTTCAATTTTAAATTGGTTAAAAATTCTGGATCGTTACATTCACCCCCCCTAAAAAATTTCGTCCCGAAAAGGAAAGGGAATAGTAACCATGCATTTGGCATCTTGTAGAATTTCAAATTCAAGATTAAAATTCTTTATACCAAAACTCTCATTTTTCATAATGGATATATTGTGCAGAATATTCTAATACACATAGTTTCAGACAACCTTATCTATCATGTTCTTCAAACGATACTTCCAAATACCCGTTATATTCGATCCATCGTTTACCAGGCCAGTTACTTATATTCAACGGTTTATCATCTTCAGGAAAATTTAGAGTTGTAAATTATTCTCTTAGATCTTATCTTGAAAATACAATAGCTAAAAAACTTACCCCTTTTCAGTTTACCAAAATTACTATTATTTTTACATGGAAAAATCGATCATCTCAAAACTCAGCTTATCTAAACGTTTCAGTTTAGGTAATTTCTTCTTACTATTCCTGCTTGCCAAATATCCTTTAATCAAATTGTGAAACTTAATTCATAAGGTATTCATGATTACTTAAACAGTTCCTTTTTGTTACCACAATGTACTTTAGAACTTATCAACTGTCCAAAATCGGTGATAATTACATATTTTAATTCCTTATATTGTTTAAGTTTGGCAATCCTCGTTAATTATTCCAAATTCAAGGTTACAAAGCTTATCTCCTTCAAACTTTAGAGAAATCACTCAGATATATCTTTATTAACAGCTTTAACCAATGTAGTCCTTAACCAAAGTATCGTCAAATATCTTACAGTTATATTGTGAAACTGAATTCTCAAGATAATAAAAACAGTTGGGTGGGATAATTATGAAATATCCCAATTAATTAATTCCAACTTAGCCTTTTTGTAACAACCCGTAAAATCTGGGCCAGTTTAAAATTTTTATTTTGGCCATTTTAGCGAATTTTGAATATTTAAAATGGATTATTTTAAATAATATCGACGTGAAATTTATTTTGAATATAATTCGAACGTATATATTATACGCGTCGTCGTTAGAATATAAATAATTATATATAATTATAAATAGAATTGAAAATGGCGCGGTAGTTCGATAATTCGATTTCAAACTTCAATTGAATGTACCGGGTGCAAAACAATCCGGATTTTAGTGAAACCAAAAATCTTAGGATCTAATTGTGAATATCTTTCCAACGAATCCGAAAATTCAAGATTTCATATCGGGAATCAAAAGATATGTCCAGTTGAAAATTCTGAATAGTCGCTATGGAATTCAGGCCCTTAAAAATGGACATTTTGCAAATGACCTCGGATTTCGACGAAACCAGTTTTGTTGGATCCGCAGTGTCAAATTATTGCTAGATTCCAAATTTCATAATTTTTCGAATCAATATGTGAGCGTGGCAAAGGAAAACGCGTTTGACCAGTTTCAGTTGATTTTAATCGACTGGAAATTGGCCATTTTTCAAACGGTCTCAGAATTCGATGAAACTTGTTTTGTTAGGACCGTATCGTCAATACGAAGCTAGAAAATATTTTTCTGCAATTTTTAGAGTTAGTATGCGACCCCGGTAATTTGAAATGCGCGTTTAAATTCAATATAGTGATTTAAATGTAAATTTAACGGAAACTGATTGTAACAGCCGAATCAGCTGACGATACATATCCCATTGTGTTCAGAATGGGGGTAAAACGCTATGGACGACAGGCGGTGGGCCTCGTTTCGAGGTCGTATGTGAAAGTCAACTCTTTAGGATAAAATAAATAAATTAATAAATAAAAAAATAAAAAAAAATATTTCCTTTCTCCCCCTTATTTCCCTCTGGCCCCTCCCCCGTTCAAATCGACAGAATCAAAAAAAAAAAAAAAAAAAAAGGGGGAGACGATGGCGGAATCGCGCAGCCACCCCCCCTCGTCATCAACGACGATGCCCCCCACCGCGCGCCGATCCAGCGTCCGCCCACCTCGAAGCTCGCGAAGCGTCCGCCCACCTCGAAGCTCGCGAAGCGTCCGCCCACCTCGAAGCTCGCGACGCATCAGCCTCCCTCGCTCGAAACCCTAGCGCCGCCGCCCAGTTCGAGAAGCCCTCCGCCGATCTGCAGAAACCCCCCCCCCCTCTGTAAGTTTTTTTTTCGTTTTATTAATTTATTTTTATGTATTTAAATAGAGTAAACTGATTTTATAAAAAAAAAACATTTAAAAACTGAATTTTAAATTGATTTAAAACTGAATTTTAAATTGATTTTAAACTAATTTTAAAAAAGGTTTTAAAAGATTTGAATTTTAAAAAGGTTTTAAAAGATTTGAATTTTAAAAAGGTTTTAAAAGGTTTGAATTTTTAAAAGGTAAAAGATTTAAACTTTGAAAAGTAAAAGAAAAGATTAGATCTTTGAAATGGAAAAGGCGGAATCTATATAACTAAAAATTCGATTTTTATATATTGAACTTTGAACTAAAAATTCGATTTTTATATATTGAACTTTGAACTAAAAATTCGATTTTTATATATTGAATAGCGAAGTAAAAATGTGATTTTTACGTATGTAGTGGAAGCAGCAACGAAGGTGACAAAAAGGCGAAACGACGAAGACTTCTGCAAATGAAGAGCCGTGGAGCTAGGATAGCTATATGTGAGAATTTCTCACCTTTCACTTTTTTTTTGTTTTCTAGTTATATATATATATATATACTAGGATGCAGACGGTGCTTAGTAGCACCCGACACAATCGTCCACAGACCATGGACTTGTTTGTTTGACTGTTTGGTGATTGATTGCGATATTGGTTTGAATGTGGTTTGTGGTGTGAAAAATCGAATCGATAAATTGGTTAGGATTAGACGTGCGCCGTTATAAGGCGAAGGAGTAAGGCTAGGTTAGACTCTTACTCCAAATTTTGTGGTTTACATAACGAATTGATTTGATTGATGTGTGAATGGCGTGGGCCTTCACCAGACCGGGGATAAGGCTAGGCCTCGTCCCGTTTCTAGTATCGTGCCGTTATGCCGCCGAAATTTTCTAAAATGTGTTAGAAAAAAATAAAAATATCATTTTATTTAAAGAATGAACTGAATAGAAATTCATATGTTGGAATAAAATGTTTTATCGTTAAAAATATAATTTTTAACGTGAAGTGAATAAAACAGAATATTCATTTACAAACCAGACGGTTTGTTTATGTACACCTATTTGAATGACATTGATTGGGACGATAAATTTTACACATCGCCCAACTGCACGAATAAAATATTTGTTTGATTGTTTGAAACCCCACACGGGTGTTGGGATGAAACTTGAAGTTCACTCATCCTGATTGATTAAATATGTCGATCGATTGATTGACAAGCTGCTATACGCGTTAAATGTCTATATTTGAAGCTTATACAGTGTAGTGCACTTTGGTTGATGGTTGATTATTCATCATTGTTGATATATACATGTGTTGTAGAAAATCCATATAATTAACATTATATGGTAATTGATTGGGCCTCATTCCAGTTTCGAAAAAAGGAATATTTAAAATAGAAATATTTGAAATAGAAATATTCGAAAGGGAATATTTGAAAATATCAATATATGAAGCCGTGTTGATTAGATTGACGCCATTTTGATGTGAACGATATTTATATCGATTTTATTCATTTAAAAATGAATATTAAAAAGTAATTTTGAAATTGAAAACGATTTCGAAATGAATTGAATTGAAAACGATTTCGAAATGAATTGAATTGAAAACGATTTCGAAATGAATTGAATTGAAAACGATTTCGAAATGAATTGAATTGAAAACGATTTCGAAATGAATTGAATTGAAAACGATTTCGAAATGAATTGAATTGAAAACGATTTCGAAATGAATTGAATTGAAAATGATTTCGAAATAAATTGAATTGAAAACGATTTCGAAATGAATTGAAATTGAAAACGATTTCGAAATGAATTGAATTGAAAACGATTTCGAAATGAATTGAATTGAAAACGATTTCGAAATGAATTGAAAACGAATTCAAAATGAATTGAAAACGAATTCAAATTGAATTGAAAACGAATTGAAATGAATTCAAATTGAATTGAAATTTGAATTGAATAGAAATGAATTTTGAAACGAATTTATAAAGAAGAATTCAATTTTGCTTTGAATTGAAATGGAAGTTGAAATAGATTTTGAAACGAATTTTAAAACTATTTATATAATTCGTTTTAAATAGAAATCGACGAAGTATATATTATATATATTATATATATAATATAATGGCCTGAATAGAACGCGCCGCGCCACGGCAGTTCGCGAATTTCGACCATTTATTTCAAACGGACATTACGGGAGATCCGACCGTCGTATTCTCCTAAAACCGGAACCGTTGGGTTCGTATCGAAAAGAGCTTTCTAATGAATGTTAGAAATTTGAAATCTAACGGTTGGATTTGGAATTATGTCCAAATCAAATTCGAAAAAGGTCGCTATAAGTGCAGTTCGATGGCCATTGATGGAAATCGACTGTACGGGCCTTGATAAAATTATTAAAAATAGTAATAATTTGTGTAAAATCATAAGAAATGATTTGGGAAGAATTGGGATGAAAAACTCCATATTTGAAAAGATAAAAATAGATTTTTATCGAAATGAACTAGTTTTGAACTAGAATTATAATTCTATTTATTTTTAAATAAATAAATTGAATTTGAAATGGTTTGGAAAATAACCAAAATTTCCAATGATCGCATTGGAATGGGTTTGAATCGAAATTGTCTTCGGAATATTTCGATGTTGGATTTCGTGATTATACAGATGTTGTTATGGAAATTTGAAAGATATAGATATTTATATCGTTATTTCAAATACGACATTTGTTAGTCGTAGAATTCGATATTGAATATAAGCCGATATATTTTCTATTCGGAGCCTTGTATTGAATATCGAATGTGATTTGGGTTTGTCGTGAATGGTGTCTTCACTAACACTGTTCTTGAACCCAGTTGAGAAAAGATTAAATCTTTTTATTTAGATTTAATGAAGTGTACCAATTAAATAACATTTAATTGGAATTGAATCGATATTGATTTTTGGGTTTATCGTGAACAGTGTTTTAAATAACACTTGTTCTTTAACCCGATAATTAATGGAATGTGATTTTGGGTTTATCGTGAACCGTGTTTTAAATGACACTGATTCTTTAACCCAGATAATGATTAAAACTAAGTGGAGTTTTAATGAATATTTAGTTAGATTGAAAAGATCGAGAATGGAGTATCACCAGTTTTGCTCCAGGCGATAGTTAAATCTTTAATTAGATTTGAATGTGAAATTTAGAAACTAACTGTCGGTTAGCCAAGTAGAATGGTTTTCTGGATATTGATCTGATGTTGGTTTCGGCCTTCGGGGTTAATGTTTGGGAAATTATTCTCTTGATTAATTTATGGTTAGTGACTGATGAATTGGAATGAGGCGTATGTTGTGTTTGTGTAACACTTATTTAAAATATACGCGAGTTATTCGGAAAGACCGGGTTTATCCCATTCTGAATAACTGATAAGACGATAAGTCGAAGATGAAGACGATGGTCGAAGACCGGAGGTCTTCACGTCGTTTGGGTAATTACTGATGATCTTGATTGGGCTGTACACCCAAGAAGATGGAAACAGTTAGTGATCGTCCAGACGTACTTGGAGATCGATGGATATGCGGGGTACTAGGTGCCTCCGGTTTCGTTCAGACCCAGGACGGACTTGTAAATGGACTGTGTGTCTGACATCGGATTTCATTCTGTGTGACTGATATCGGTTGCATAGGATGGTTTGCCTGTGTGGCATGCTAAGATGCAAATGATCAAGGCTTATGTTGAAAAGCAAAGTCTTGTGGTGATGATCGAAGCACGGCCTTTGTGGCGTAGCTTTGTGTAACGTTTACTTCGCGAGTTTCACACTCAGTATGAACCAAAAACGGGAGACGGACGTCAGGGGGGACATGCGTTTTCTTTCTAGCTAGAAGTGGCGTCAGTGGTTTTACACGCCCTGACGAGTTTGACTTATGTGGTTGTTGCTGTTGCGAGGCGCCTCGGATTGATCGGTCGTTCTCGAACCGATGGAGTCATTTAGTTGGCTCGCTTACGCCCCAAAGGGCGGAGAAACGTATTGTTCAGGCATTATAATCCACATCGGTGGACCGGCCCTGAGGATCCAAGGTACGGTTGCGGCTGTGCCTGAGACTCGGGCTAGACAGTCTCGAATCGGTTGAGGACTATCTTTTGCCTCGGTTCATAGACGGAAATCCAATTTCCAAATACGTGACATTTGCGGTTTTATTTGTAAACCTATATATGGCGACATAGTGGTATGGGGCATTCATGCCGCCTATGATTGATACTTATGATTTGAAGTTGGTTTATGCACTATGCACTTATAATAGTATCAAATGATTTGTTTTAAACGTATCAAGCATTCTTTGGCTGTTATAAGGGAAAACCCTATCCTCGGCTGCGTTGCATTGTGTGATGGGACCTGGGTCTTATAACAGCTTCATTTTTCTTTATTTAGCATTGCGCTGTTTGTTTTATGCACTGGTATTCTTGGGAGGAAACCCGTTCCGTGTTATACGGCGTGGTCCCTTGATTTACCTAACTTTAAAAATAAAGATTAACTGTTTTAGTTCTCACACCAGTCACATGACTGACCTGGAGTTTATTGTTTTAACCTAAACTCTGGGTGCCCTTATTTTCGACACGGGCAGCTAGTAGTTTTGGTTTTGCAGATTTATATTCACAGGATCCTGGTTTACAGCTGGAATGATATCCGGAAAGCTTTGTATCCGTATATCTCTTCTAGTTGTGTATTGTATTATTTTCCGCTGCTATGTATTTAAATGTAATTTAAATCTCTGATATTTCTGTGTAATGTTTATTCATTTATACTCTGTATATTCTTGTAATCTGATGCATTGTTGTGATATACAATGAAATGTTCTTCTGTATGCGTTCTGTTTTGTCCTGTTCTCAAACGATAGGGCGTTTCGAACGGCCTGAATCGGTTTAGCGACTGGTTCGGACCGAGCGAAATTCTTTGCCGTCACATTTGGTATCAGAGCTTTGGTTTACAAAGCAGAGAACAAGGCACATTAGAACCTTACGAAAGAATTCATCAGATATTGGATTAGTAATATCCAATTAGAATGACTCGTTAGAGATAGGATCAGTAGTATCCTAGAACGAGTGTGAAGAGTATATTTTTGAAAATGAAAACAAATCTTTGGTTTTGAAAATTTAAATCAACTATTCATAATTGATTATTTGTTTATATTGATTTGGATAATGCAGTATATAAAAATTTTGGGTATACGTCTGATCCACGTGTATTCGAAGTTTTAATATATTGGATAGATATAGCATCACACTCTAGTCGCCCGGAGATGATTCTACTGATGACTATATAGCATCAGTAGTGTGTGTTCGAGTTTCGAAGGTGTGATTTTCTATATATTTCCATTAGGCTGGTGTGAGAACCAAAACTTATATATAGCTAGAATTCATTGTTGTGATTTGGCATCAAAATTTGATTTTGTATATGTATCAAAATTATGAATTTGAAACTCTAAATCAACGAATTGATTGATGTTTGTGTTGTTGGTTTATTTGTTTGCTAATTTTGAACCATTATGCCTAACTGAATCAAATATTGAATTATATTGAAATTTGGTCGCATTTGCTTGCATATACATATATATCATTGAACAGGTCATAGCAAGGAGGCTAGAGCCAGAGAATAAAATTTGTTTGCCCGACAAATAGGTACATGTTTACTACATAATTTACTGTTTTGTTTGGGTGATGATGATTTTGTGAGCCTATTGGCTAGCCGCTTGGCTTTTTCTTTTTCTTTTTGAGATCTGAAGGACCGGGGAAGCTATTTGAAATTCCCCGATGCTCCCGGTGCAGGGGAGGTTATGGCGAAATTTTTCGAAAATTTAGGGTGTTAGCCAAATTTTTGAAATTTTGAAAATTCTCAGAAACTGAAAAGTTGGAGAATGGAAGCCAGATCGAGCGTAGAGTTGATTAATCAAACCACTTTCGACTTTGTTCCTTTTCGGGGACGAAAAGTTTTAAGTGGGGGAGATTGTAACAACCCGTAAAATCTGGGCCAGTTTAAAATTTTTATTTTGGCCATTTTAGCGAATTTTGAATATTTAAAATGGATTATTTTAAATAATATCGACGTGAAATTTATTTTGAATATAATTCGAACGTATATATTATATGCGTCGTCGTTAGAATATAAATAATTATATATAATTATAAATAGAATTGAAAATGGCGCGGTAGTTCGATAATTCGATTTCAAACTTCAATTGAATGTACCGGGTGCAAAACAATCCGGATTTTAGTGAAACCAAAAATCTTAGGATCTAATTGTGAATATCTTTCCAACGAATCCGAAAAATCAAGATTTCATATCGGGAATCAAAAAATATGTCCAGTTGAAAATTCTGAATAGTCGCTATGGAATTCAGGCCCTTAAAAATGGACATTTTGCAAATGACCTCGGATTTCGACGAAACCAGTTTTGTTGGATCCGCAGTGTCAAATTATTGCTAGATTCCAAATTTCATAATTTTTCGAATCAATATGTGAGCGTGGCAAATGAAAACGCGTTTGACCAGTTTCAGTTGATTTTAATCGACTGGAAATTGGCCATTTTTCAAACGGTCTCAGAATTCGACGAAACTTGTTTTGTTAGGACCGTATCGTCAATACGAAGCTAGAAAATATTTTTCTGCAATTTTTAGAGTTAGTATGCGACCCCGGTAATTTGAAATGCGCGTTTAAATTCAATATAGTGATTTAAATGTAAATTTAACGGAAACTGATTGTAACAGCCGAATCAGCTGACGATACATATCCCATTGTGTTCAGAATGGGGGTAAAACGCTATGGACGACAGGCGGTGGGCCTCGTTTCGAGGTCGTATGTGAAAGTCAACTCTTTAGGATAAAATAAATAAATTAATAAATAAAAAAATAAAAAAAATATTTCCTTTCTCCCCCTTATTTCCCTCTGGCCCCTCCCCCGTTCAAATCGACAGAATCAAAACAAAAAAAAAAAAAAAAAAGGGGGAGACGATGGCGGAATCGCGCAGCCACCCCCCCCCCCCTCGTCATCAACGACGATGCCCCCCACCGCGCGCCGATCCAGCGTCCGCCCACCTCGAAGCTCGCGAAGCGTCCGCCCACCTCGAAGCTCGCGACGCATCAGCCTCCCTTGCTCGAAACCCTTGCGCCGCCGCCCAGTTCGAGAAGCCCTCCGCCGATCTGCAGAAACCCCCCCCCCCTCTGTAAGTTTTTTTTTTGGTTTTATTAATTTATTTTTATGTATTTAAATAGAGTAAACTGATTTTATAAAAAAAAACATTTAAAAACTGAATTTTAAATTGATTTAAAACTGAATTTTAAATTGATTTTAAACTAATTTTAAAAAAGGTTTTAAAAGATTTGAATTTTAAAAAGGTTTTAAAAGATTTGAATTTTAAAAAGGTTTTAAAAGATTTGAATTTTTAAAAGGTAAAAGATTTAAACTTTGAAAAGTAAAAGAAAAGATTAGATCTTTGAAATGGAAAAGGCGGAATCTATATAACTAAAAATTCGATTTTTATATATTGAACTTTGAACTAAAAATTCGATTTTTATATATTGAACTTTGAACTAAAAATTCGATTTTTATATATTGAACTTTGAACTAAAAATTCGATTTTTATATATTGAATAGCGAAGTAAAAATGTGATTTTTACGTATGTAGTGGAAGCAGCAACGAAGGTGACAAAAAGGCGAAACGACGAAGACTTCTGCAAATGAAGAGCCGTGGAGCTAGGATAGCTATATGTGAGAATTTCTCACCTTTCACTTTTTTTTTGTTTTCTAGTTATATATATATATATACTAGGATGCAGACGGTGCTTAGTAGCACCCGACACAATCGTCCACAGACCATGGACTTGTTTGTTTGACTGTTTGGTGATTGATTGCGATATTGGTTTGAATGTGGTTTGTGGTGTGAAAAATCGAATCGATAAATTGGTTAGGATTAGACGTGCGCCGTTATAAGGCGAAGGAGTAAGGCTAGGTTAGACTCTTACTCCAAATTTTGTGGTTTACATAACGAATTGATTTGATTGATGTGTGAATGGCGTGGGCCTTCACCAGACCGGGGATAAGGCTAGGCCTCGTCCCGTTTCTAGTATCGTGCCGTTATGCCGCCGAAATTTTCTAAAATGTGTTAGAAAAAAATAAAAATATCATTTTATTTAAAGAATGAACTGAATAGAAATTCATATGTTGGAATAAAATGTTTTATCGTTAAAAATATAATTTTTAACGTGAAGTGAATAAAACAGAATATTCATTTACAAACCAGACGGTTTGTTTATGTACACCTATTTGAATGACATTGATTGGGACGATAAATTTTACACATTGCCCAACTGCACGAATAAAATATTTGTTTGATTGTTTGAAACCCCACACGGGTGTTGGGATGAAACTTGAAGTTCACTCATCCTGATTGATTAAATATGTCGATCGATTGATTGACAAGCTGCTATACGCGTTAAATGTCTATATTTGATGCTTATACAGTGTAGTGCACTTTGGTTGATGGTTGATTATTCATCATTGTTGATATATACATGTGTTGTAGAAAATCCATATAATTAACATTATATGGTAATTGATTGGGCCTCATTCCAGTTTCGAAAAAAGGAATATTTAAAATAGAAATATTTGAAATAGAAATATTCGAAAGGGAATATTTGAAAATATCAATATATGAAGCCGTGTTGATTAGATTGACGCCATTTTGACGTGAACGATATTTATATCGATTTTATTCATTTAAAAATGAATATTAAAAAGTAATTTTGAAATTGAAAACGATTTCGAAATGAATCGAATTGAAAACGATTTCGAAATGAATTGAATTGAAAACGATTTCGAAATGAATTGAATTGAAAACGATTTCGAAATGAATTGAATTGAAAACGATTTCGAAATGAATTGAATTGAAAACGATTTCGAAATGAATTGAATTGAAAACGATTTCGAAATGAATTGAATTGAAAACGATTTCGAAATAAATTGAATTGAAAACGATTTCGAAATGAATTGAAATTGAAAACGATTTCGAAATAAATTGAATTGAAAACGATTTCGAAATGAATTGAATTGAAAACGATTTCGAAATGAATTGAAAACGAATTCAAAATGAATTGAAAACGAATTCAAATTGAATTGAAAACGAATTGAAATGAATTCAAATTGAATTGAAATTTGAATTGAATAGAAATGAATTTTGAAACGAATTTATAAAGAAGAATTCAATTTTGCTTTGAATTGAAATGGAAGTTGAAAAAGATTTTGAAACGAATTTTAAAACTATTTATATATTTCGTTTTAAATAGAAATCGACGAAGTATATATTATATATATTATATATATAATATAATGGCCTGAATAGAACGCGCCGCGCCGCGGCAGTTCGCGAATTTCGACCATTTATTTCAAACGGACATTACGGGAGATCCGACCGTCGGATTCTCCTAAAACCGGAACCGTTGGGTTCGTATCGAAAAGAGCTTTCTAATGAATGTTAGAAATTTGAAATCTAACGGTTGGATTTGGAATTATGTCCAAATCAAATTCGAAAAAGGTCGCTATAAGTGCAGTTCGATGGCCATTGATGGAAATCGACTGTACGGGCCTTGATAAAATTATTAAAAATAGTAATAATTTGTGTAAAATCATAAGAAATGATTTGGGAAGAATTGGGATGAAAAACTCCATATTTGAAAAGATAAAAATAGATTTTTATCGAAATGAACTAGTTTTGAACTAGAATTATAATTCTATTTATTTTTAAATAAATAAATTGAATTTGAAATGGTTTGGAAAATAACCAAAATTTCCAATGATCGCATTGGAATGGGTTTGAATCGAAATTGTCTTCGGAATATTTCGATGTTGGATTTCGTGATTATACAGATGTTGTTATGGAAATTTGAAAGATATAGATATTTATATCGTTATTTCAAATACGACATTTGTTAGTCGTAGAATTCGATATTGAATATAAGCCGATATATTTTCTATTCGGAGCCTTGTATTGAATATCGAATGTGATTTGGGTTTGTCGTGAATGGTGTCTTCACTAACACTGTTCTTGAACCCAGTTGAGAAAAGATTAAATCTTTTTATTTAGATTTAATGAAGTGTACCAATTAAATAACATTTAATTGGAATTGAATCGATATTGATTTTTGGGTTTATCGTGAACAGTGTTTTAAATAACACTTGTTCTTTAACCCGATAATTAATGGAATGTGATTTTGGGTTTATCGTGAACCGTGTTTTAAATGACACTGATTCTTTAACCCAGATAATGATTAAAACTAAGTGGAGTTTTAATGAATATTTAGTTAGATTGAAAAGATCGAGAATGGAGTATCACCAGTTTTGCTCCAGGCGATAGTTAAATCTTTAATTAGATTTGAATGTGAAATTTAGAAACTAACTGTCGGTTAGCCAAGTAGAATGGTTTTCTGGATATTGATCTGATGTTGGTTTCGGCCTTCGGGGTTAATGTTTGGGAAATTATTCTCTTGATTAATTTATGGTTAGTGACTGATGAATTGGAATGAGGCGTATGTTGTGTTTGTGTAACACTTATTTAAAATATACGCGAGTTATTCGGAAAGACCGGGTTTATCCCATTCTGAATAACTGATAAGACGATAAGTCGAAGATGAAGACGATGGTCGAAGACCGGAGGTCTTCACGTCGTTTGGGTAATTACTGATGATCTTGATTGGGCTGTACACCCAAGAAGATGGAAACAGTTAGTGATCGTCCAGACGTACTTGGAGATCGATGGATATGCGGGGTACTAGGTGCCTCCGGTTTCGTTCAGACCCAGGACGGACTTGTAAATGGACTGTGTGTCTGACATCGGATTTCATTCTGTGTGACTGATATCGGTTGCATAGGATGGTTTGCCTGTGTGGCATGCTAAGATGCAAATGATCAAGGCTTATGTTGAAAAGCAAAGTCTTGTGGTGATGATCGAAGCACGGCCTTTGTGGCGTAGCTTTGTGTAACGTTTACTTCGCGAGTTTCACACTCAGTATGAACCAAAAACGGGAGACGGACGTCAGGGGGGACATGCGTTTTCTTTCTAGCTAGAAGTGGCGTCAGTGGTTTTACACGCCCTGACGAGTTTGACTTATGTGGTTGTTGCTGTTGCGAGGCGCCTCGGATTGATCGGTCGTTCTCGAACCGATGGAGTCATTTAGTTGGCTCGCTTACGCCCCAAAGGGCGGAGAAACGTATTGTTCAGGCATTATAATCCACATCGGTGGACCGGCCCTGAGGATCCAAGGTACGGTTGCGGCTGTGCCTGAGACTCGGGCTAGACAGTCTCGAATCGGTTGAGGACTATCTTTTGCCTCGGTTCATAGACGGAAATCCAATTTCCAAATACGTGACATTTGCGGTTTTATTTGTAAACCTATATATGGCGACATAGTGGTATGGGGCATTCATGCCGCCTATGATTGATACTTATGATTTGAAGTTGGTTTATGCACTATGCACTTATAATAGTATCAAATGATTTGTTTTAAACGTATCAAGCATTCTTTGGCTGTTATAAGGGAAAACCCTATCCTCGGCTGCGTTGCATTGTGTGATGGGACCTGGGTCTTATAACAGCTTCATTTTTCTTTATTTAGCATTGCGCTGTTTGTTTTATGCACTGGTATTCTTGGGAGGAAACCCGTTCCGTGTTATACGGCGTGGTCCCTTGATTTACCTAACTTTAAAAATAAAGATTAACTGTTTTAGTTCTCACACCAGTCACATGACTGACCTGGAGTTTATTGTTTTAACCTAAACTCTGGGTGCCCTTATTTTCGACACGGGCAGCTAGTAGTTTTGGTTTTGCAGATTTATATTCACAGGATCCTGGTTTACAGCTGGAATGATATCCGGAAAGCTTTGTATCCGTATATCTCTTCTAGTTGTGTATTGTATTATTTTCCGCTGCTATGTATTTAAATGTAATTTAAATCTCTGATATTTCTGTGTAATGTTTATTCATTTATACTCTGTATATTCTTGTAATCTGATGCATTGTTGTGATATACAATGAAATGTTCTTCTGTATGCGTTCTGTTTTGTCCTGTTCTCAAACGATAGGGCGTTTCGAACGGCCTGAATCGGTTTAGCGACTGGTTCGGACCGAGCGAAATTCTTTGCCGTCACACTTTTAAATCATTTACCAAATTACCTTTTATACTTGGATTGCCGATGTAAATTATAACATTACATAGACGTCATTTAATCATGTGTGAAATTCTATTTATAAGATGTCAGTGCTCACATCCAAATATTTTTAAAGACCTTTTTCATTTATAAAATATATTCTTTCAAAATCAATTCCAAAGTAACTTCCAATTCATACTCAAAAATTTGATTAGAGTTGTCAAGTTATATACCTTTTCAAAACCAATACAAATACACTTTCTCATATATTCTCTACTTAATTTACTGGCTTATCCTTATTACAGGTTTAACTAGTATAATTCTTACAACTCTTAAAAAATTTCAAGGTTATGCTTACTTATTCAAATTCACATCATTTTATCAAACTTTTTCAAACACTTATCTAAATGGGTTTAAGTATATGTTGATGTTTCCATCGGAATCATATAGTCATCCCACTTTCAAAACTCAAAAATACATACTGATGATGCTGCAGTCATCAACAAAATCATCTTCAAGTGACTAGAGTGTGGTTCTATATCTATCTAGTATACATAAGACTTTGCATATGCATTAGCTTGGCGTATATTCAAAATCTTCTTATACTGGATTGTCCAACCTCAACATCAAATAAAATACACATACTTTTATATTTATCATGATTTCTAATCATATTGATAAATTTGTTTGGAGGGGAATTACCAGATTTTTCCCAAGTTTATCCCTTAACAAGAATTTTAATATACTATAATTCCAAACTTAATTAATTATATGTGAAAAGCGCTCTCTCGAACGTAGTACTCCAGAAACTCATTCTATGGCATTGCTAACCCTATATCTAATGAGTTCATTCTCATGGGACATTACTAATCCCAACTCTAATGAATCCTTTCTCCTTTATTCAAATGAGTAGTACCCTATAGCTTTGTATAAACCAAAGCTCTGATAGCACGTTGTAACGACCCAACTTTTTGCCCGGTTTTCACCGGTAATTAAAACAACTTAAACCGTTCATAAAGACAGATTGTTAGGGGTACTTACACATTTGCCCAAAATGAAAAGAACTTTTCCATTACCATTATAATAATATTACATCAGAGTTACAAGAGATATATCAAAGTACATCGATTACACAGTGGAAGAGATACTAAACTCAGCGAAAGAATGTGAATACTTCAAGACATAATAGCTCCAACAAAACCAGAATCCTGCCACAACCAACTCCAAGGCTAAATTTGCAAACCAAACTACTTAGCTGCCCGTGTAAAAATTATGGGCACCCAGAGTTTACGTGTGGGAACAATAAACTCCAGGTCAGTCATGAGACTCGTGTGAGAACTCAAACAATTGTTTTTAAGGTTTATTTTAAAGTTAGGTAATTCACGGGACCACGCCGCTAATGCAGATCGGGTTTACTCCATGTGAATACTCGTGCATAGAAATATGCAATGACTTTTTGAAAAATGAAGCTATCATAAGCTTGTCCCACATCACACAATGCAAGCGCACACCAGATGGGCGAGTTTTGCCTTAGATAACCAAAGTTGCCTTCATACGTGAAAACTTCCTTTAATACTATTATATAGTGTGAAAAAAATTTCCGTAAATAAATTTATTAATCCTAGCCAGCATAGTGCCCCATCCCATTATACTGACGTAATCCTATCAGTAACAAACTGGCTATACAATCAAAACCATATGGGTATGTGGTGGAGATTGGGTTTCTAACATGATGATTCCTGGTATGAAAGATTATTCATGGTCTCACAAACTTTCTTGCGCGCATCATCCCAGTACTCGTGGATAACGTCCAAACTCGGACTCCTTTATACTAGCCCACCGTACTTGAATCAGAGTACCCAACAAATAGCATCCTAGACTGGGGACTTCGTAGTACCCTTTCATCATCACATCCTGGTGCACTGAACATACGAAACGAACATACAAATCTGAGCACCAGTTTACCATCAATCCGGGGTGTGAGGTTTGTCGAGGTCACGATATACACAAAGCTACGCTTAAATAAGCCATGATTTGATCGTCCATAGCTGATCACATAACTTAAGTATGCCACATTGTCCATTCACTATGCATCACTAATTTCCATCAATATATAACCTCTAAGCTCATACATCTTAGAGAAGGTTGTTAAGCAAGAGAATAAATTCTCCGCCACCAAACAAATATATATTTAACAGAAATTAGTGCTACGCAATCAATTACAATGTCAGACACACAATACATACATGTCCATTCTGGGTCTAAATGAAACAACAATCCGGAATTCCTTCACATACGTTCGGGCTTCTTGCCACTTAACTAATATAAATCCATCTGCAAAAGGGAGCCACCCATTCGAGACATTCAGCAAGTCGTCCTTACGATATGAAGGATCCCGTTCTTCAATACCGTCTTCAATTGCTCCACAACATCCTATTATTACTTGGAATGGTTTTCGGGCATAATTCTAATCTTGGTCTTTCCAAATAATAAGCTCCATTAAAAACACAATTACGAAACACACAGTCGTTCAACTAATCTCTTTTTGCCTTGGATTTTGTTAAATTAAACTTCTTTAAAGCATTCTAAAAATCCATATTTAACTTTTCTTCTTTAAAAAATATCCTTTATTTAAGTCTGAAAACCTCAACTAACTTTTTGTTTAAATTCTCATTATACAAATGCATATTCTTTTTAAAAACCTTAATCCATATTCCAATCATTTCAACCATAGTTTCTATTTAAAATGATTTCCTAACATTCAATTCTTTAATATTAACTAAAAGATTATACTTCCTTCCCAATTCCTTACTTTTAATTTCCTCAAATCAAAGATTTTATTAAATCCCCAACTTACAATATGAATTTCCACAACTCAATCTTATTGGATTGCTAGAATGATATTATTGAAGATACGATTCACAACAAAACCCAAATCAATCGATATTGAACATAAGTTACTCAGAAATTGTATCTACTTATATTCGATATCAATTCTGAAAATCAACGAATGCTATAAGTGGAATAACGATATAATATACGTGGAGAAATGGCCTCCTTAAATAGGAATGAGCGTTAAGGAGGTAATGACACCTAAGGTGGCAAGTGGAAGGCATGCATGAAAGGAGGCATGCAAAATGACATGTGTCCTAACACTTTTCTTAAAAATAAAAGTGAACTTTTGGTAGCATTTTCCCTTAAATGCTATGAAAAGTAAGGGAAACACTTAATTGTAACTCTACTAATTCATGTTATGGTTTGACAAATCCGATCGAATGACAAACCAAACTTATTAATAATTATTCTCATTTATAATTTAAATAAAATCTATCATATAACTTATAAAAATCATTAAATGTTCTTAACCACATATATTTATGTCAATTTAAATTTAAATTCAAATTAAGTAATAAAAATTACAATTTGAACAAGTCTGACATGGTATGTATATACAAAACAGATTTGTATTTCAAAGTATGATATATGATATTATATTTTGTTCAGTTCCATTGTGAGATTCTAATGTTTCTTTAAGCTCTTCTTCTATCTTTTCTGTTTCTTTAACCATAATGACACGTATTTCTGTACAATTTGCGTTGGACATGTGTGGTATTTGGTTAACCCAGGTAGTACGGATTTGCGAGCCATTACATTGAAGTTTAATGGTTTGAAAGGTTCTGTCTTTTCTTCTTTTTCTTAGATATGGAGGTTTCAGATTCTGAGGTAAGGAACAATATTAAAAGAAGAAGAACGGACAAGCTTAGAGTGATTCGAACTATTGTCATAACTTTAGATATTAAATAAATTAATTTTCAAATGTGAGTTGTTGATCCATTGTTCTCGTACCACTGAACACATGATTAGGTAATAAATACCAATTCAAACAATCGTTTATAACTTTTAAGTTTTATGTTATGGCAGTGTCAGTTAGTCGGTGCAAAATTTAGGCTACCCTATAACCCAAACCGTGTTTCAAAATTTATGGAATAAAATATTGTTGTATTGGTTGTGTTAATATGAACGGGATAACACACTGAAAATTTATATTTTAGTGCTCATGTGAAATTTAATTATTTACATTACAAGCTTAATCAATAAACGTTAAACGATTTAAAAAGAACTATCAAAATCGAAGATTGACAAAACAAATGTTGACATTTTGACTACAATTTTTTAGGATGATTTCATGTAAAAATATATATACATATTTCAATAATCAATATATTACTATTTATTTTCAGCCGATTTTCTAGTAATAAATAAAAGCCAAATTAAATATCTATTACTAACGATCGATTCAATTTCGTTAGTTAAACTAAATGCACACAACCTAAATTTAAATTCAAATTTAAAGTTTAAGTTCACATCTAACATCATTTCCCTATCTTTTACGGCTGTTATTTAACACCGTAAAATATTAATTCATAATCTAGATTTAATCATTTTACAAAATTATACTTAACTTCATAATGAAAAAGAATAATTTATTTTTTTTCAAAATATTATCTTAATTCCACTAAACGTTGATTCATTTTAATGTAAAACATGTGTTACAACTTATTTATGTTTTGTTGATCATCCTTTTTACAAGGCTGTCATGCTTTGGAATTCTGACTACCGTAGTACCCAAGACTAGAGTACGGGTGGGGATCAATAGTCATTTCATGTCCCAAATCAGTAGAATTTTTTTAAGTATCCCGGGATCAGTATGATCATTTCGTAAGGATCGAGATTGGCTACTTCATCTATCTAGGATCATTCTGAATCCCTTCTTCTTCGAAGATCGGTTTTGCTCACGGAAGGATCAAGGATCACTGAAAATATTCTGAGTCATGTAGGATCGGTATATGATTTTCATATCGCCGGGCCGATTGGACTTAGGGATACAAAAATATTGAACTCTAGGATACGAATTAGGATTGCAGACCTTTTGTCTCTGGGTTACAAAATGATAGGTATCAGTTCCAAGCATGGCAACTTCCACGATCAGAAGTTTGGGACTGGTGCAATTTTGAAACGAATATTTTGAGATGGATTCAAGAAGGATTGAAGAAAATTTGGCCAAGTTCTTTCGGGTCAGTACCGATCTGAGAAGATTTTTATTGGGCTTTGTCCCCTTTTGAGTCATGCCTCTGACATGTATAAATACCCCATTTCAAGAACAGAGTAGGTGTTGAACCTTTTTGGCTGGTTGGATTCTTGTCGCCTTACCTGGGATTCTTTGGTGCATGAAGACACTTTTTGAGACTCTTTAATGGTTTCTTGGACTTTTGGAACCACTTTTCCTTTTGTACCTTCTTCTTGGATCTATTAAAGAACTTCTCCATATCCAATACTTCACTTCTTTTATGTAATCAAAAGGGTTGTACTTGTAACTATACAGTATAAATTAAAAAAGTTACCTCATAAAGGACATAGCCATACTTTTTGAACTGCTATAAATCTCTAGCGTTATTTACTTGAGAAGACCGACTTTTGTCCGGAGTTTAGGTTAAAACAATAAACTCCAGATCAGTCGTGTGACTGGTGTGAGAACTAAAACGGTTATTAATTTGATTTTAAAGTTAGGTAAATCAAGGGACCACACCGTATAACACGGAACGGGTTTACTCTCAAGGATACCAGTGCATAAAACAAATAGGGCAATGCTAAAGATAAAAATGAAGCTATTATAAGACTCAGGTCCCATCACACAATGAACTCAACTGAGGATATAGTTTTACCTTATAATAGCAAAATATGCTTGATATGCGAAATTTCATCTTTTATTATTACTATAAGTGAAGAAATCAACTTCAAATATAAATGTATCAATCAGAGGCGGCGTAGGTACCATTATATTATGTCACTATATATATATAACTAAAACCGAATATCACATATTGGAAATTGGGTTTCCTTCTATGAATCGAGGCAAGGGATTATCCTCACCAGTTTCGAGACACACTAGCAAGTGCCTCAGGATCCCCCGCAGTGAACACCTTGGATCTTCATGGCCGGTCATCCGTCGATGATTAGTTATACCATAAACTATATATTATACAATAATCTCGTAGAGTATAAATTATTAGGATTTGGTGTTAACTTGAGAAGGCCAACTTTTCTCGTTAACATATTGGCGAGACAGGAAGGGGCAACTACATAAATTTTGGATTGCTAAGGTATTTAGGTTTCTTGAGATTTAAGGATGGTGAAAATGAAAAATACCGATGCTGCAAAACAGGATGAAGGAGGTGGATCGGAAAGCAACCATGAGTTTCCCCCCACTGGAAACCCTCGATCTGTGTAACTCGGGAAGGGATGGAAGGAGTGATCAAAGAATTCCATGCATGCATGGAATGACAAAAGGAACTCCTCAAAAGATAAGAGGAAATGATGAATTTTTTTTTGCTAGGATGGAAGGATTTTGAAGGCTGACAGGCCAGGGAACAATCATTGGAACAAGCGTGCAAGGAACCCAAGGTTTGTAGGACTTTGAGGAAATTCCCCAAATCAGTCCCTAGTCAGTACCAATCCAGGAATTAGTACCGATCTGGCTTGACTATCGGGTAACTCCCCCAATCCTGAAGGAAGCATAGTTCAAGATGTTTGGTTGGTCGGGCTATGGGATCTGAAGTTGGAACTATGACTCAAGAAGCAATGTGTAAGTGTTTGGATGCAAGAAGAACTCCTATGGCTCGAGGAGTTAGGTTTTCTCCCATGATAGCTCCTCAAGTCAAGGCCGAAATAGATGTTCATGTTGGGAATCTACAAATGGCTCATGCTGGATTAGACACCGAGGGTACCAGTGCTGGTTTGGAAGATTAGAAACAACAATTTGGAAGTGAAATCGAATCATGAATACGATTCGATTGTTTACTCTGGGTACAACATCTCACTCAGATCTGGACCGTGTTAATCACAACCCATTCACTCAGGATACCAAGAACTCTCAAAACCCATCAGATTTCAACTTTCCAATTTTGGATGCTTATGATGGTAAGAAGGATCCTACCATTCACTTGATGCATTATATGTGCCAGATGGAAGTGTTAGCGGCATCGAATGATGTCATGGTAAAGCTATTCCCACTCTAGCTTACGGGTATTGTTGTCATGGTTTAGGCGGTTGGAATTGAAAAGTATTAGAATTTGAATGTTTTGGTTGAAAAGTTCATTGAACAGTTCAGGCCCACATCTCTCAACCCAAGAATGTTATGACTCTTACGACAGTTAAGCAAAGGCCTTGAGAAATTTAATGGAAATTTAGAAAATGTTTAATGTGGCGGTAGCGTCAATTGATCGACCAGACCCGTCTATGGTATTGATGGCTGCTGTTTTTGGAGTTTTGGATAAGACAGACTTTAAGATCTCGCTTCATTGAGATCAACCAAGGGACCTTGGAGAATTTTACTTTGAAGTAGACATATTTCTACGGGAAGAGGATGCAGGAAATGATAAGGAAGTTATTAGGGTTAATATGGTTAAGGGCGAGGAATCATCGGAATATGGATAAAGGCAAAAGAAAGGTTCATTTGGAAGTGATCAGAATATGCTATAATAGAGGAAACCCAAATTTCCTTCATACATGAAATTTACTTCTTCTTTGGAAGAAATTTACCTGGATATTGACCTAACTGCTCCCTTCAGAAAGCCTCTTAGGAGAAACATTGTTTGTATCATGAACTCAATGACCATAATACAAACGACTTTAGACATTTCAGGATATGATTGAGGAACGTGTCAGACGTGGAGAGCTGGCACAATATGTTAGGAATTGGATTAAATAGGCACGGTTTATTTTCCAACTCAGAATAGGAATAAGCCAGGACCTAGCCATCGTGAATTAGTCATCAACTGATTTGTATTCATGGACTTTTTTTACTCTTGTATTTCATATTTTGGTTACTTGGATTTTGGAGTTTTGGCCTTCTGGCTCTTTGTTTTCCAGCGTTTGGACTCTGGCACTTTGGATTTCTCGTTTTTGGATATTGGCTATTTGGTTTTCTAACTTTTGGTTTTAGATGGCTAAGTCTGTCTACCCATGTACGGAATTCGATGAGATTCCAAGGCATGCTCTTTGTAGACAATAAACCATCCATCTCCAAGTTAATAAATTTTTAATCAAATACGGCTACGTCGGCTTACTTACAGATGGGAGTAAGATGTGATCCTCAAGCGTGCTCTATGCCTGACTATAAACTGTTAGCCTTCTTTGGATTTATAAAAAATAGAACTTTTATGAACTTTAATAAAATTACTTTGCTTGTATTGATTATATTCGTGAAGCATGGAATCCAGAATTGGAATTTCAAACTTTAATGACTTGGGGAGTATGGACTATGCTCATCAGGTATAAAACTCTTACACGGATCCCCAACCAAAGACTATGATTGGGGAGAGCCAAGTCATCTCGTCAGTACTTCGCAAGATCGCTTGGCCAAGGACCAACTATGGACTATACTCGACCAAATATGGGTTGTTGTGTCAAGACTTGGCAAAATGATTCACTTGGTTTTTTGCAGGTATGGATTACTTACTTAGTTTAGGCTCGGTGAGGTCATGGATTTTGGAATGGATATTCTAGTTTTTTGGACTTCGGATTTCTTGGATTTATCGGATTTCTTTTGTTTTCTGTATACTTAGATTTCTTGGAATTAGAGTATGGGTATATCATATTTGGTCTTCCCCTATAGTACGATCCAGAGAGATCATTTGATTCTATTGGTCAGATTAGCGTCTCTCTATACTTTGGAGTCTGGTTTTCTATTAACATGATACGATGCGGTCGTGGCTCTTTAGATTATCGATTTTTTGGCTTTCAGTTATTGTATTTCTATTTAGACTTCACTCAGATTGTGGCTTTTGGATTCATGAATTTCTAGACTGTATAAAAGATGCCTTCCACAAAAAGACATTTTCTGGGGGGAAAGCGTTGACCTGCCTTTTTATAAGGTAGTCACACTTTGGAATTCTGGCTATCGGAGTATTCGGGACATGGGAAAGGGCTTGGAAAAATCCAGACGAACTCTACGAACTTTTTAAAATTCATGGAGTTTTCAGAAACTTGGATTTTTAGCTAAGTTCTTTGGGATCAGTACGTATCCCTGAAGCATGTCTGGATCATTATAACTCAAAAAAGCTTCAAGAATCAACGAAAACTTGGAATTTTGGTTAAGCATACGGGGATCGGTACTCATTTCATATCCCCGAATTGGCAGAAGAATTTTATAAGTATCTCATGATAAATATTGTCATTTCGACTCCCAGGATAGATATTTCCTAATTCGTCTCCCTAGGATCTGTGTGAATCACTACTTCTTCGAGGAACGGTATTGCTCACGGAAAGATCAAGGGTCACTGAAAATATTCCGAGTGGTGTGGGATCGATATGTTATTTCTGTTTCCTTGAATCGGTTGGACTTCAAGAGATAAAAATCAGGAACTTTGGGATATAAATTGGGACTTAAAGATTTTACGACATTGGGATATGAAATGATAGGGATCAGTACAAAGCATGGCAACTTCCAGGATCAGAATTTTAGGATCGTTGCAACTTTAGGGGGAACATTTGGCGATGGATTCGAGAAGGATTAAAGGTAACTTGTGTTAATACCCTAAGTACCCTTGTATTGATTTTGATGATAATAACCATATAAACATTACTACTATCATATCTTTGAGTTGTGCAGTTACATTAGATATACTATGGAGATATTTTAGAAATATAGAAGATTACAAAAGAGGAATTATATAAGAAGTTTAATAAGGGCAATGGAAAGATAATCAGAACAATTGAAGACTAAAGCATATTAGAGAAAAATACTGAAGAACAGAGGCATTTGAAGTGATGAGGAGTTGGTTGAACCTTAGAATATCTTATTAAAGATCCCATGGAAATTATATTTGAAGATAATCAACCATTAACCTCAACCGAGTCAACTAAATCCACAAATATAAGGTAGTTTGAAATGTTGGTAATGTGAAACACGTTTTGTAACACTTTACACTTGTATGTCGACATACATTTTTGGGTATGCTGACATACAACGACTATTTTAGATTTTTAAATTTAAATTAAGAAGTTATTTCGCTCCACCCTTTCACCAAAAAACACATCCTTTCATACATTATCTAAAGGACTTTGGTAACGATTTTTTACACAATATTTTCACATTTTATGCTACTCCTCCATTTATTCTATACGAAAATCCATTGAATACTATCTTATTATCCTTGCAAATCCACTCTCTTTCACTCCTATTCCTCATTGATTTGCAAGCCACACAATATAAAAGAGTTGTACTTGAATTCATATCATTCTCTCTCTGATTTTATCCTATTTCCTCAAAGAATTCAAAGATATATTGCCATTGGAGGTCTATAGGATCATTGTACCAAATCTGCAATAATTTGTGTTAAAGATACAACTACTTGCCATTATTTGTTGTTGTTGATAAGGAGAAGGTGCATCTTGTAGCCCGTGAAATTAAAATCGTAAAGGTGTTCTTGCCACTCGTGGAAAGTAAGCGATTATAGTGAAATTCTACACGGTGAAGTGCAGGATTAGATGTAGGATTGGTTAATTCGAACCAGTATAACACTACAACAAAAACACCATATTACAACTTTAATTTTACAACAGTGGTAAAAGCACCGTTGTAATAAATGGATTTTTACAACGGTGGTAAAAGCACCATTGTAATAAATGGTTTTTTACAACTGCAATTCCCTAAAGTTGTAATAAACGTATTTTTAACAACTTTTTGTTTTGTTAGTTGTAATAGATGCCCATTACAAACTTCATGTTTATAATATCTATATTTAATAACTAATTATATTAATATTTAATAATAATTAATAATTAATAATAAACTTAGGAATCAATAATATTTATTAATTATTATTAAATAATTAATAGTTAATAAGTGGTAATTAATGTTTAATAGTTAATGTTAACTACTTATTAATTAATATTTAGGTGACATATACATTATAAGCTTTTAATAGTTATTACTCGATTATAACTAAGTAGAAATGTGAGAACCCAACTTTGATGATCCTAGATTATATTGATTTCAATTAAATCCATAATATTTGGGGTGAATAAATAAATAAATCATTTGTGATATGTACATGATGAATATGTGAAATTGTGCATGACTAAAATGGTGAATAAACATACACATTTGTTTGTATATTGTGTATGTGACATGAAAAATTTGTTTAAGTGTTATGATGATTTGGGGCTTAAGTTTTATAAGGGTTAACATTAAACCTAAGGGAAAAATGGACATTGGCAATGGTGAAACCCTACCCGTATGAAGCAAATAAAAGATAATAGGCCGTCGGTTTCCATTTCATTCTCTCGTTCTAAAAAAAACTTAAAAATGGCCGAAGCCCTAGAAATCTAATTGGGGAAATCAACAAATCGACCAACGTCTCACATCAAATAGAACTAATTTTGAGAGAAATGGTTTCCAAGGGGAAGCGACAGTAGATCTGGGGGAGATCGAAACCCAAATAGAGGAACTACGGAGAGAAATCGAGATCTAGATGCTAATCGGGTTTAAGGTGAGTGTATTTCCCTCTGTTAGGCACTATGACCTTTAATAGGAAGCTGATTTGCAAGTAATTCGTTTATGTGAAAAGGCAGGTCGAGAGACTCCAATTCGTGAGTGAGTTTTCATTCGAACTGGACAACATCATAGGTCAATTCAGGTGAATTTTCATTTTCTAGATTGGAGGTCGGTCCTTTGAAAGGAAAAAACAAACCCTAATTTTTGGGTTTCTCAGTTGTTGCTATCCTATTTTCGATAAATTGCTGAGTGTATGATCAATAATGGGTTATTTACTGATACTGCACTCCTATGCCTTTGGACTATATAATGCTGTTGTGCGCCATTTTCTTTTTTTCTTATAATGAAATTGCAATTTCCTCCAGTCTATTGCTGGTGGCCCTGTACACTCAATTGCCATATACATCACTCGTATGAACCCAAAATCCTTGCATTAGTTTGGAATTTGAAATTTTTATTTATGTTAACATGCAAAATACTTTTGTTGGAAGAATGTTCATTATTCATTGTTTCATGCAGGCTTGTTTGGACGACTTTAATCATCACAATATTGACGCTGCTTGCAACCTTCTAGAAACATGTGGGCAGTTTCTTTACCGATCACCTAAAACAACAATTCGTATGTCAAATATGTTGGAGATACTCATGCGTTTAAAAAATGTAAAAAACTTGGATCCACGTCATAGTACTTTGGTAGAAAATGCATACTACATATGCAAACCGCCTGAACGGTCTGCTCGGGTTTCAAAAATACGACTTCCGTTGTATCAGGTGTAGTATAAGTTGCTTTTTTTCCGAATGTTTTATCGACCAAGCGCAATTAATTGATATCAGTTGTTTCCATTTGGTGCAGTATATAAGAAAGTTACTCTTCTCAGATCTTGACAAGTCTTCTCTTGAATATGTTCTTATCAACTAAGAAAATTACTTTGGAGTGAATGTGGACCACACTTACTGAAGTGCTTTTTGAAGGTTCACAAGGGGAAGTACAGTCAAATCCATCTCATTGCTATTCTTACTGCAAGTCTTAGTCGATATCATGATGAATTTGCAGTTGCAGTTGTGGATGAGGTCCGTTTCATTTCAGATATAGAATCAGTTTTGAAACTTATGTTGGAATTTTCTTTTCTATACTAATACACTTTGAACCTAGATAAATATGTACTTCTTAGAAACAATTGTCTTGAGAAATAAGTCAATCTTTAAAATTAGCCCATCCTTGCTTTCATTCGTAGGTCCACCCTTGATACTGTCTGAACATTCTATTATACTTAATCTATAGGTTTACGGCTGTTTGCTTATGTTATTCAGTTTGTTTGCCTAGCTATAAGCAGGTGCTTTGCAGCTATATATATATTTTTATAAAGGAAAAGGACTTTACACTTTATAGCTATCTTCTGTGTTGTACCATAAAATAAAATACTAGAACCATCTCTTTCTGTTTTGGAATTCAATGGTTATAGGGTAGTAAATTTTTTTTTAAAGGAGAACTGGTTGTTGGATAAACATAGTGTTTATATGAGATGATTGCTGAATAGTAATATAATCTTTACCAGTAGTTAAATTTTGGTATAAACATTGTACAGGTTAAAATTGGAGATCTTGGAGAAGCAGCAGTAGTCGAAAGGAACCACGCAGCACGCACAATGACCGGAACGCCCAAATACATGGCACTTGAACTATACGAAGAGAACAGTGCAAAAGTGAGTTGTGACTGTATTATGTAAAAGTGAGGAATGTATGTATTGTTATGACTGTATTATGTAAAAGTGAGTTGTACGATAGTGGATCACAAAGTTGTGCTAATTCAAATATTGAAATAAAATATTTAATTGATTATTTCAGTTCAGTGTAGTATCATTTTATTCAATATAAATATTTATTTTTATATGAAATGTAATGTATAAAGAAACAAAAATCATATTGTTATAATTAATTGTAGTACGAATTACTACAACGGTGAAAAAAATGTTGTAATATGTATTACTACAACGGTGGAAAACAGTTGTAAAATATACATTTTACAACGGTGTTGCAACGGTGTATAAAAGTTGTAAAAGATTTCAGTCTATTACAACTTCTTAATAGACGACGGTGGCTCCACCGTTGTAAAAAGCCTTTTAGATCTGTTTTCCACCGTTGTAATAGGGTCATTTTGTTGTAGTGTAAAAATCCTTGTGTTATTTATCTTACTGCATTTTGTTTTATTACTTATTTCCTCTGTTTGAATTTGAATACTTATAGTAAACACACTTCATTTCTCTTATGTCTGAATATCCTTAAGATCCATTAACATTGGTTATAGACACCCTAGTTTCCTAACAATTGGTATTAGAGCAAGGTTTTCAAAGTTATCATAATCTGATTTTTTGAAAATTAATAAATGTATAGTGACACGAGTAACACAATTATTAGTTCTTTTATAGAAGGGCAATCTACCACTAGACCTCCTCTATTTGCTAACAGTAATTATGCTTATTGGGCTTGTAGTATTAAATTTGATTTGCAGTCCGATGGTTTAGATATTTGGAACATTACCCAAGAAGTGTACATAGAGCCTCAAAGTGAATATTCAAAATGGAAACTAGACCAAAAGAAACAAGCACTTAATAATTCTAAGGCCATGAACATTTTATTTTTCTCCTTAGATAGAAAAGAATTTAACCGAGTTTCTATATGTAATTCTGCTATCAAATTTGGAGAATACTGAAGGTCACACATGTAGGCACCAATAAAGTAAAACAGATAAAGACATTTATGATGACTCACCAGTTTCAACTTTTTCAAATGATACCAAATGAATCTATTTATGATATGTATTCTAGATTTCAAGATATTTTACATGCCTTAATATCATTAAAAAAAATTTACTGAAGAAGACCAAGTCAGAATGATCTTGAATTCACTTCCTAGTGAATGGGATCAGAAGACTCCAGCAATCGAAGAAGCCAACGATATTAGTACTATGTCAATAGAATAATTAATTTGTAATATAATGTCCTACGAAGTGAAGTTGCAGATTAGAAAAGATAATCAAGGAAATGAGAAGAAATCACTGGCACTTAATCCAATGATTGATATTGATGAACCAGATGATGATACTCTTGATGATGATATCGAGTTTATTACCAATAAGATCAAGAAATTATTGAAGTACTGGATAACGAAGAAACTTCTAAAAACTAATAACAATAATTCCAGAAATGGAAATGTTGTTAAATATTTCGAATGTGATCAACCCGGTCATTTGAAAAGAGACTGTCCCAACTTGAGAAACCAAAGTACTTTTCAAACACTTTCAATATGGGGAGGAACATTCAATGCAACATGGGATGATTCAGATAAATCAACAAGTGATATTGATTCATAAACGGAAAAGGACAACATATGCTTCATGGCAATGGATGACCAAGTATGGAATTTTGATAAAGAAATTACTAAAGTTTTAAATGATATGCATCAGGATTATGAAATACTTAGGAAAAGTACTATAATAGCTTGGTAGAAATAGATAAAATAAAAATATCTAATGAAAGGTTAAGTAAAGAAAAATAATGTCTAAAAGATGAAATTGAAAGATTTAATGCACGTAAAAATGGAAGGATTAAACACTTGGAAGTTTTGAAAAACTGAAAAATGAAAATGAGTCCTTAAAACTAGAAAATCTTTCAGTGAAGTCACAGATCACAATCTGAATGACAAAATAACATCTCTAGACAATGTTATTCTTAACCGTAGTAAGGATTTTGATGAAATGAAAACTGATACTGATAAAATTAACAAAGGAAGGATAATCTTGAGAAATTATTATATGCATCTAAACACACAAGGAATAAGCATGTACTTGGCTACACCCCTAAGGCTAAATCAAAGAAAAATACTACTCAACGTACAAAGTTTGTTAAAGCCACCAAGTTCAAACCAAAACCTAGGAAATTAAAGTTAAATCCTCCAAATAGGTTTATTAACATATGGGTTCCAAAATGGTTGGATAATACAAAAAAAGAAAAATATACTGATAATTTTATTAATAAGGTTCATTTATCTAATGATTATATTTTGAAAGGGAATTCGATCTCTTCATGGGTTTGGCATCCCAAAACTTAACCCCATGGACCCCGAAATAAAAAAGCACCGATGTGCATATTTTTATAAATTTTCAAGTACTAAATAACAGATGCTTAAAGCATATGACAAGAGATCTATTAAACTTGGGATGAGTATGAAAAGGATTTGTTATTGGCATCAGCAAAGTCGGTAACTCTAAAACTCATCTGATTATTTAGGTTTTTCATGTCTTGATTTCCCCACTTGTGTTCTATTTATATGCATATACAAACTTTACATATTATCTAGCAGTAAACTAAATAATTCTTTTTACCCTTTTTGTTGATGACAAAGGGGGAGAAAATGTATAAATATACAAGAAAAAATGATAGGGGGAGTGCACAGAGTTAAGGGGAGTCAAATATAAAAAGTATTATATTTTATCTCTTAAATATTAATATGGCTGTCATCATCAAAAAAGGGGAGATTATTAATACCCTAAGTACAGATGTTGATGAGAATAACCATAAAAAAATTACTACTAACATATCTTTGAGTTGTGAAGTTAAATTAGATATATTATGGTCATATTTTTAGAAATATACAAGAGTACAAAAGATTAATTATAAAGAAGTTTAATCAGAGCAATGGAAAGATAATCAGAACAATTGGAGACCAAAGCGTATCAGAGAAGAATAGCGAAGAACACAGATGTTTGAAGCGATGAGGAGTTGGTTGAACCTTAGAAAATCTTGTTAAATATCCCATGTAACAACCCGAATTCCGACAGACTGATTTTTTTTTTTCAAAATTCCAATCTATCGAAACTCGGATTGGTTTGCTCTGGTATCCTGCAGAAAAGACAGAGACATAAAATATATTAGAGCTCAGAAAACATCTCACAGCAGAATGGATAAAATATAATGTACTCAAAGTATAGCCTTACCGTATTAATAATACTGTCTAACCAGTATCCAAAGCTATCTTGTTTCTACAACAAATCTAACCTGCGAGTATGTTATGAAGAGGGGGGTCAGAACACAAGTGCTGGTGACTGGATTTAAATTATACACTTTGGATAACACTACATGTAACAACCCGAAAATAAAAACCAAATTAAATTTTTTAATTTGGCTATTCTGATGAATTTAGAATATTTAAAATAATTTATTTTAAATAATAACGACTAAAAATCTATTTAAATCGAAGTTAGAACGTATAAATTTATTTTAATTATATAACGAGCCTAAAATGGCGCGGTAGTTTGAAAATTTAACTTTGAACTTTGATTGAATGTATAGGATTCAAAATAAACCGGATTTTAGTGAAACCAAAAATATTTAAATCTATTTAAAATATCTTTCTAATGAATCTGAAAAATCGAACTTTCATAGCGGGAATCAAAAGTTATGGCCAGTTGAATATTCAGAATAGTCGTTATGAAATTTAATATAAATATAGCCCTTAAAAATAGACATTTTGCAAACAACCTCCATTTTCAACGAAACCACTTTGGTTGGATCCGGAATGTCAAATTATTGCTAGGTTTCAATTTCCATAATTTTTGGAGTTGATATGTGAGTGTGACAAAGGAAAACGCGTTTGGTAGTTTTAATTTGAATTGGATCGACCAGAAAATGGCCTTTTTTCAAACGGTCTCCAAATTCGACGAAATTAATTTTCTTGGGACCGTATTATCCTAATATAGCTAGATTAATTTTTCGGGAATTTTGGGAATTAGTACGTGGCCCCGGTAAATTAAAATGTACGTTCAAATCAGAATTTGAATGTTTTATATTTTAATTTGAAGAATAGCTGACTGTAACAGTCGAATGAGCTTACGAAACATATTCCATCATATCCGGAATGAGGGTATTTATCTAGGAGCGTTAGTCGTTGGGTTTGATTTGGAGTTCGGACAAGAAAACACTATTTTTGGAATTTATATAAATATCAGCCAATAATAAAATTCCTTTTATTATTTTATTTTCTAAAATATCATGAAAAACCCGATACCCCTATCGCGATCGACGAAGGAAAGAACTCTAACTGTAACACCCCACATCCATTAATGTCACTCACAAAGGGAATGCATTAACTTCCGCGGAGGTTATAAGTGAATATAGAACAGAAAAATTACAACAAGACATATAATAAATAGTACTTGGAAATCTAAAACTTCATTTTATTGCAGCGGTAATTAAACATGTTTGTTACATCATAAAACCATAGATCATAACCAAGTACAATATCCATCTTCATAAAAACAAAATACATAATCCCATTACATAAATAGCCATTAAAAAGATAACAAGCTGGACTTTACTTCAACGGTCCAAGCTTTCCAAAGAGAGATGAAGCAATTCAATCAAACTCCACTAGAGCTTGTCCCGACCAGAGGACCTGGAGGGGGAAAAAGGATAGAAATAGAGGGGGTCAGACATAAAGTCTGGCGAGTAAGATAATTCTAACAATACTATTATCAAAATAACTAGACTAAGGCATAAGCTGGAAGACAAGTAAATGTCTATGAACTCTTAGGAAGATAAAGATAGCGTTTAAGATAACGTTAAAGATAACGGTAAAGGCACACCTAATTACTAACGAATGATTACTACACTGCACCGCACATTACTACACTGCACCACACCAGTCACCCTATTGTTTGATCCCACTTGCTTCACACAGAAACTTTATAAATAGCCTTACGTACCCCTAGCTGACTACATAGGTGCTGTCTTCCCCTATCTCCACTAGGTGTACCCCACTACCCACTTTCGATCGGCTCCCTACTCGTAGATACCCGTGCTGGCCCCACAGTGGGGTGTATCACTCCCCTAAAGTGGCAACCCGATACAACTTGAGAATGCACGGCTTATACCTACACGATGCAATAATGTCTTACCTACCAGCCCGGGTCCACACACGCATATGAAACCCGTTGGACTTGCGTTGCCACCGCTCCTTGTTTTGGCCTCTTACAGTCAAACCCAGCATGCGTGTCCCGTCCTCGACTTGGGTCGAGCCCACAAAGATACGTTTGGGATACTGGTCAAAATGGGCCCCCACAAGCTACCCACCTAAGCTTGTCACTAGTATATCCCACTTAACCCTCTTAGTCATGTTCATTTACATGTGTGTTTTGTTAAGTCTTACTAATCGTATTTCACATGCCACTAAGGGCACCCCCTAGATTCCTCATGCCACCCAAGGCACCTACTTAACCCCATGTCCCACCTTACATGTTTATCTGGTTAAATATTTCTTAATTCATTCAGGCTAAAACCTCATAAAGACCTCTCACATTAGACTTCCATTTATGGCAGCTGGATTTGCCGGGCGGGTCCGGGCAGTCTTACACCATAAAGGAATCTAACCTCGTGTCTTTACAACCGTTATGCTTTAGTTTAGGCCTAGGACCTCTCACATTGGGCTGACATTTGTGACCACTGGATTTGCCGGGCGGGTCCGGGCAGGTTTACGTCACAAACGAGTCCAACCTCGTGTCCTAAGCATTGATTAACACTTAAAATCTTTTACCCCAGTTTTAATAATTCCCTATTCAAATTATTAATTAAGTCAACTTTTAATGATGTCCATAATTGACTCAATTATGGCCATCCACTTATGGCATGCAAAATCATATCAATTGCACCCCAACTTTTTAATATTAAATCCTTAATATTACCCCTACCCCACGTTTATACGTTCGCTTATTCAACGCATAATATAGGCTAGACTTGTATAGTCTAACACCTAGCACAAAGATAAATTATCACAACATATAGACAATTAAAATAAATCTAATCATAATAGGGGTGAAACTTGCATAAACTACACATGTTAAGGATCAAAAGGTGTCAACTTGTTAAATGTCTCAATTTATATGATATGATCATAGCCCAAATCTATACATAAACTTGCATATGGGGTTTTTAGGCAACATAATGATGGTGTGAACTAGCATAGGATATCACATATGTCATAGCATAATTCTAGATGTCATAATAGATGTCTTGGTATATGTTCATAACTTTTCTAATCAATCTAACTTGCATATGTGACTTGTCATATAGATCAACATAACCCAAACATGATGATTTAATTAATATGAACTAACTAGCATAGATGGTAACATCATGGCCTTTTTAACATGTATGATTCATCACAACTTAGCATATAAACTTTCAACATACATAACATCATCATAGCATGATTCACAACATATAAGATATCATCATCACATAACATTGGATTTACAATATACATGATAGCAAAAGGGGTTTACAACAACATATATGATAATTCACATCATCTACTCATAATCCATTCATAACTCAACCTAATTAAAATGATAATAATCTTGTTAAGATCATCATACTCACAATTTAGAGAAGAAAAGAGAGAGTTTTGCTTTGCTTTAGGGTTGAGAGAATTAGAATTGAATTTGCTTTTCTTCTTTCTTAGTTGGCGGCGGCTCCATTGATTTCCATGGCGATGGTATGACGGTAACTATTATATTTTAATTAGGTTTAGGGTTAGCATTATGATGTATTTATAGGTGTAGGAAGTTATTTAGGACCATTAGATTAACCCTGAACCATGAGAACCAATCAAATGCAAAATCTGCATTTGAGCGAATCGGCCCACGCGTTGACAGCCAAACACCCTGGATTAACCCCTAGTCGACCCAACTGGGCTTGGGTCGACCTCAAAAATGGGTCGGTTCGGTTATTCCCCCTCCCAATTCGTTGTTTTGAACTTTTTCGCATATTTATTTATTTAATTTTTAATATATATATATATATATATATATATCAATATATATATATATTTCTCTGCGCAACCCATTTCACTTAATTCTTTTCTAAAAATTAAGTATACTTTAATTTGTGAATTTTAATGTTATAAAATTACGGGGTGTTACATTCTCCCCTCCTTAAAGGATTTCGTCCCCGAAATCTCCAAGTCAAGAAGAATGTATATCCTACCATCTAATCGTCCATCTACTCAACCATCAAACACCAGCATCCATTGTCCTTAAAAGACTTCTAATGCTTTAATGTTTATATGCACAGTGTGTGTGTATGTCCATATCTAATGCAAAATTAGGCGGTCTACTGATTCAGTCGACCTCCTTAGTGCAATTCATGATAGTGCCATGCGTCTAATATGTATGCAAAAGATTCCTAATGATACATATTAATTCTATATGCGTGCACAACCATCCACCCGAATGCAGCAACTATATGATAATACAACCATTATACATCCATTTTACTAAATACATCCATATATATGCAATATGCAATATGAAGTGACTGAGCCGATCTGGTGCCTAATAGTGTGTGTATATGCATCCACGAGCAACCACTAGCAAACACTTGCATCCACTTTGCATCCACCATACATAACATGTCTCAAACACATGTTTCAACCATAGGATTATCCTAACTAAAGATCAAAGATACTAGCGGGAGGATATACTAAAGATAAGATAAGTACAAGCTAAGCGATAAAGGAGAAATTAAAGGACATACCCTCAAAAAGAAAAGGGTATCGTGAACGCATCTTCTCTTCTGTCTCCCAAGTAGCGTTGCTCTCATCATCTCCCCATTGCACTTTGACAAGTCTGACCTCTCGATTCCTCAACCTCTTGACCTCCGACCCAAGAATGCGCGTAGGAGCTCGTCGAATTGTCGCATCACGCTCTATCTCCACCTCTCTAAGCAAGCTCGGCTCTACCACTTCCGCGGTCTCGTGCAAGCACTTCTACAAATGTGACACATGGAATACGTCATGTACACCACTAAGTCTCTCGGGCAACTCCACTCTATACGCCATCCGTCCAATCCTCTCCTTAATAGGAAACAGCCCTACAAACCTTGGTGCTAATTTCCCAACGGACCCAAAGCGAACAACGTTTCGTAATGGAGACACTTTGACAAAGACCATGTCCCCAACTTCAAACTCGAGATCTGTCCTCCTCTTATCCGCATAAGATTTCTGCCTATCTTGCGCTGCTTTCATCCTCCTTCGAATCAAGTCGATCTTCTCCGAAGTCTCCCTAATCATATCGGGCCCAAGTAAGATCTTATCCGTAGATTCCCACCAACATGTAGGTGAACGATAAGGTCGTACATATAGAGCTTCGAATGGTGCCATACCAATGCTAGACTGAAAGCTGTTATTATATGCGAACTCAACCAATGGAAGATGCTCTTCCCATGTACCCCCAAAGTCTAGGATACATAGCCTCAACAGATCCTCTAGAATACGATTCACCCTCTCGGTCTGGCCGTCCTACTGAGGATGATATGCGGTGCCCAAACACAACTGAGTCCCTACCGCCTCTTGTAAGCTTCTCCAAAATTCGCTAGTGAAAATAGGATCGCGGTCGCTCACTATGCTAGAAGGAACACCGTGCAAACGAACTATTTCTCGAACGTGTACAGAAGCTAACCATGGAGCAGTCCTCTTACTCTTCACGGGAATGAAATGGGCGCTCTTAGTAAGTCTATCTACTATAACCCAAATTCCCGTATTACCCTTCCTTGATCGCAGTAACCCATCCACAAAATCCATCGAGACACTTTCCCACTTCCATAGTAGAACCTCCATTGGGTGAAGCAACCCACCGGGTTTCTTTTGCTCCGCTTTTACTTATTGGCACACCAAGCATCTAGCGACATACTCGGCCACATCTTTCTTCATGCCGGCCCAAAAGTAAACTCTCTTCGTGTCTTTGTACATCTTGTCCCCGCCGGGATGAATGGTCATCTTCGAATGATGTGCTTCGTCAAGAATAGTCTTCCTTAGGTCATCGTCTTTTGGTACACAAAGCCTATCGTCCCTACGTAACCAACTCTTATCATCTAGGGTATACCTACGGAGATGGCTTGATGACTCCCCTCCTTTGAGCTTTTCTACTAACTCAACTAACTGTGGGTCGTCTCGCTGTGCCTCGCCAATCCGTCCCAAAAGCGTAGGTCTGACCTCCAAGGATGCTAGCAAACCGGGTACGAAGTCAACGGAAGGTCTAAAGTCAAACATCGAAATGAATTCTAAACTTCGCCTCTCAACAAACAAAGGACTTAAGGATAATCTTTTTCTACTTAAGGCGTCTGCCACCATGTTACCCTTGCCAGGGGTATAGGCTATTTCGAAGTCGTAGGACGCTAAGAACTCCATCCACCTTTGCTGCCTTAAGTTCAAGTCCTTTTGAGAGAATAGGTATTTTAAAGATTTGTGGTCAGTGAATAGTTCGAATTTCTCGCCAAGAAGATAATGACATCAAGACTTAAGCGCGAAAACAATAGCGGCCAATTCTAGGTCAGGTGTAGGATAATTTTTCTCATGCGCTCTCAACTGCCTTCCACCATAGGCTATTACCCTACCCTCTTGCATTAAGACTGCGCCTAGTCCTGTCCCACAAGCATCAGTATAAACGGTAAACGGCTTACTCCCGTCTGGCAATACTAAGACTGGGGCTGAAGTCAAAGCTCTCTTCAAACGTTGGAACGCATCATCACAATCTACGTCCCATGTGAAAACTAGGTTCTTCTTCGTCAAGCGTGTCAATGGAGCTGATATCTTTGCGAACTCTTTGATAAACTTCCTATAGTAGCCAGCCAACCCCAAGAAACTTCTCACTTCGGTAGCATTTTTAGGGACCTTCCAATCTTGGATGGCCACCACCTTCGCGGGATCCACGGCTATCCCTTCTTTGGAAACCATGTGCCCCAAGAACCGTACTTCCTTCCTCCAAAAGTGACACTTAGAAAATTTAGCCTTAAGGCTATGCGCTCGTAGGGTCTCCAACACTTCCCTAAGATGTAGGGCATGCTCTTCTTCATCCTTAGAAAAGATCAAGATGTCATCTACAAAGACTACCACGAATTTGTTAAGGTACTCCCTAAACACCCTACTCATCAAATCAACAAAATATGCTGGGGCATTTGTCAAACCAAAGGGCATCACTAGCCATTCATAGAAACCGTCCGGAGTCCTAAAGGCAGTCTTGTCTATGCTATCCTCAGCCACTCTCAACTGATGGAACCCAGTGGCTATGTCCAACTGTGAAAACACTGAGGCGCCAACTAACTGATCGAAGAGATCGTCAATCCTCGGCAGTGGGTGTCTGTTCTTCTTAGTAAGTTTATTAAGTTCTATATAGTCCACACACAGTCTAAGGGACCCATCCGCCATCGTGGCAAATACTACTGGAGCACCCCACTCCAATATACTTCGTCTTATGAACCCCTTCTCAAGCAACTCCTTCACTTGTTTATCGAGTTCCCTCCTTTCACGTGGAGCCATGTGGCGTACTGGCAAAGATACTGGTTTCGCATTATCCATAAGATATATTCGAAAATCTATCTCCCGCTTCGGAGGCAAGCCCTTCACCTCCTCAAACGCATCCGAATATTCTCGGACCACTCTAACAGATCGTAGATTTTCCTCAGACGCGTCAAGCGATTCTAGATAACTTAGCATAACTGAATTTATGGGATTACAGAAGATTTCGAGAGTGTTGCCAAGGCGAGTCACGAGCCTAACTACTCTCCTTTCACAATCAAGAACGGCCCCATTTCTGGATAACCAATCCATTCCTAAAATTAGCCCATAGCCCGTGAAGCCCAACACATAAGCATCACATCTAAATTCAACGCTAAGTATGGAAATTTTCAAATCCAAACACATCATGGACAAATAAGCTGAGCCCCCTATTGGATTCGAAACAACTAAGGGATCCTCTACTAAAATGGTGTTTAAGTGCAGTGATTCAACTAACGATGTAGAGATAAACGAATGTGATGCGGCCGAATCGAATAAGGTACGGACATGATGATCAAACAGAAAAACTAAGCTTTCAACAGAAATGGTTCTACCTCGTTCTTGCAGCGGTGGGACCGCGAGAGCCTGAACTTGTCCCCTAGCCTGCCTTGGTGCCATAAGAGCCTGCACCTGTCCTCCCGAGGTAGCTCCTGCCCTCTGCCCCTTCTTTGGGCAGTCCTTCACTAAATGTCCCGCATCGCCGCAATGAAAACAGCCTGTCTTCTTTTTCTTTCGGCAATCCTTGCTGAGATGGCCTGGTGTCCCACAGTTAAAACATTTCTTCTTTCCCTTGCCGTTATTGTCTTTACCACCCTTCTTGTTTTGCTGTTGTGGTTTCTTCTGATCCCCCTTCTTCTCGGGTGCCTTATCAGCTTTAGCGCTTTTCTCCTCATGCATGAGCGCCATTTATACTAACTTCTCAAAGGTGGCCCCCATCGGGATGTGGGTCATAGCCAACCCTTGCAATGGTTCATTCAAGCCATTCACGAACCTCAGAGCCTTCTTCTCCGGCGTGTTTACTAAGTCCAAGCCAAACCTTGCTAATTGATTAAATTTATTGACATATTCTTTCACTGATGAGCTTCCTTGCTTCAATGTCAAGAACCTTTCCATATATAGATTTTCTTCCGCCCTTGAGAGAAACTTCGCCTTGAACCTACGTCTGAAATCCGCCCAAGAGTCAACAGGACGCTCCCCATTAGTGACCCCCCACCAAAACGAGGCCTCTCCCTTCATCAACCAAGCTGGTAAACGAACTCTCCTCCCTTCTTCTACTTCAAAGATTTCTAGCAATTCTTCCGCCTCCTTAAGCCAATCTCTAGCTTCCAAAAACGTTTCTGACCCTTGAAATGGTTTTCCACCCATAGCCTTGAATTCCTTGCACGTCTTTGCAAAAGTATCTATGCGAGGAGGAGGAGGAGGAACGGGTACAAATGGTGGTGGAGGAACATTGGCTGGACCTGCAGCGGCACTAGTCTCTAATAACCTCCTATACCATCCTGGTATCGTTACACCGTCGGGTAGATTAAGATCTTCAGCCATGCTGAAACGAAAAAGGAAAGATTCAAAATGGAGAATTCGAAAGATAAAGATATGGGCTATAGGGGATTACGTTTTTTTTCTTAAAAACTATTCTCTTTAAATTTCTCATTAAAACATGTTTTTGAAAGCACTTCTCCCAAAAATAACTATTTTTCTAAAGTATTTTTATCTGTTCTGGTAACCTTAAGCTCTGATACCACGTGTAACACCCCACATCCATTAATGTCACTCACAAAGGGAATGCATTAACTTCCATGGAGGTTATAAGTGAATATAGAACAGAAAAATTACAACAAGACAGATAATAAATAGTACTTGGAAATCTAAAACTTCATTTTATTGCAGTGGAAATTAAACATGTTTGTTACATCATAAAACCATAGATCATAACCAAGTACAATATCCATCTTCATATAAACAAAATACATAATCCCATTACATAAATAGCCATTAAAAAGATAACAAGCTGGACATTACTTCAACGGTACAAGCTTTCCAAAGAGAGATGAAGCAATTCAATCAAACTCCACTAGAGCTGGGCCCAACCTGAGGACCTGGATGGGGAAAAAGGATAGAAATAGAGGGGGTCAGACATAAAGTCTGGCGAGTATGATAATTCTAACAATACTATTATCAAAATAACTAGACTAAGGCATAAGTTGGAAGACAAGTAAATGTCTATGAACTCTTAGGAAGATAAAGATAGTGTTTAAGATAACGTTAAAGATAACGGTAAAGGCACACCTAATTACTAACGAATGATTACTACACTGCACCGCACATTACTACACTGCACCACACCAGTCACCCTATTGTTTGATCCCACTTGCTTCACACAGAAACTTTATAAATAGCCTTACGTACCCCTAGCTGACTACATAGGTGCCTTTTGCCCCTATCTCCACTAGGTGTACCCCACTACCCACTTTCGATCGGCTCCCTACTCGTAGATACCCGTGCTGGCCCCACAGTGGGGTGTATCACTCCCCTAAAGTGGCAACCCGATACAACTTGAGAATGCACGGCTTATACCTACACGATGCAACAACGTCTTACCTACCAGCCCGGGTCCACACATGCATATGACACCCGTTGGACTTGCGTTGCCACCGCTCCCCGTTTTGGCCTCTTACAGTCAAACCCAGCATGCGTGTCCCGTCCTCGACTTGGGTCGAGGCCACAAAGATACGTTTGGGATACTGGTCGAAATGGGCCCCCACAAGCTACCCACCTAAGCTTGTCACTAGTATATCCCACTTAACCCTCTTAGTCATGTTCATTTACATGTGTGTTTGGTTAAGTCTTACTAATCGTATTTCACATGCCAATAAGGGCACCCCCTAGATTCCTCATGCCACCCAAGGCACCTACTTAACCCCCATGTCCCACCTTACATGTTTATCTGGTTAAGTATTTCTTAATTCATTCAGGCCATAACTCATAAAGACCTCTCACATTAGACTGGCATTTATGGCAGCTGGATTTGTCGGGCGGGTCCGGGCAGTCTTACACCATAAAGGAATCTAACCTCGTGTCTTTACAACCGTTATGCTTTAGTTTAGGCCTAGGACCTCTCACATTGGGCTGACATTTGTGACCACTGGATTTGCCAGGCGGGTCCGGGCAGGTTTACGTCACAAACGAGTCCAACCTCGTGTCCTAAGCATTGATTAACACTTAAAATCTTTTACCCCAGTTTTAATAATTCCCTATTCAAATTATTAATTAAGTCAACTTTTAATGATGTCCATAATTGACTCAATTATGGCCATCCACTTATGGCATGCAAAATCATATCAATTGCACCCCAACTTTTTAATATTAAATCCTTAATATTACCCCTACCCCACGTTTATACGTTCGCTTATTCAACGCATAATATAGGCTAGACTTGTATAGTCTAACACCTAGCACAAAGATAAATTATCACAACATATAGACAATTAAAATAAATCTAATCATAATAGGGGTGAAACTTGCATAAACTACACATGTTAAGGATCAAAAGGTGTCAACTTGTTAAATGTCTCAATTTATATGATATGATCATAGCCCAAATCTATACATAAACTTGCATATGGGGTTTTTAGGCAACATAATGATGGTGTGAACTAGCATAGGATATCACATATGTCATAGCATAATTCTAGATGTCATAATAGATGTCTTGGTATATGTTCATAACTTTTCTAATCAATCTAACTTGCATATGTGACTTGTCATATAAATCAACATAACCCAAACATGATGATTTAATTAATATGAACTAACTAGCATAGATGGTAACATCATGGCCTTTTTAACATGTATGATTCATCACAACTTAGCATAGAAACTTTCAACATACATAACATCATCATAGCATGATTCACAACATATAAGATATCATCATCACATAACATTGGATTTACAATATACATGATAGCAAAAGGGGTTTACAACAACATATATGATAATTCACATCATCTACTCATAATCCATTCATAACTCAACCTAATTAAAATGATAATAATATTGTTAAGATCATCATACTCACAATTTAGAGAAGAAAAGAGAGAGTTTTGCTTTGCTTTAGGGTTGAGAGAATTAGAATTGAATTTGCTTTTCTTCTTTCTTAGTTGGCGGCGGCTCCATTGATTTCCATGGCGATGGTATGACGGTAACTATTCTATTTTAATTAGGTTTAGGGTTAGCATTATGATGTATTTATAGGTGTAGGAAGTTATTTAGGACCATTAGATTAACCCTGAACCATGAGAACCAATCAAATGCAAAATCTGCATTTGAGCGAATCGGCCCACGGGTTGACAGCCAAACACCCTGGATTAACCCCTAGTCGACCCAGCGGGGCTTGGGTCGACCTCAAAAATGGGCCGGTTCGGTTATTCCCCCTCCCAATTCGCTGTTTTGAACTTTTTCGCATATTTATTTATTTAATTTTTAATTTATATATATATTTATATATCAATGTATATATATTTCTCTACGCAACCCATTTCACTTAATTCTTTTCTAAAAATTAAGTATACTTTAATTTGTGAATTTAAATGTTATAAAATTACGGGGTGTTAAACTAACCTTCTCTCCTCGATTTTGACCAAATCACTCAGTAAAATTCATTGCTCCAATTGGGAATTTTGTAGATCTCCCCACGAGCTTCAATTCAATACCAACCACACCCTCTATTGTGGTGTATTTCTCGAGAATCATGTCCTCGAAGTCCGGAACTTTCACCCACCGTCGAGATCACCTCCGGCCATCGAAGTGGTCCCCACCACCGCGTGCAGGCGAGCCCTTCCTATCTCCACCTCATGGCAAAACCTAATTAACCTCTCATTAAATGATTCGCGAACTAATCCATGACCTAGTTTTGAACGGGTTGACTTGAGGTACAACAATGGATTTATTTAAATGGTTATAATGTTTAAAAGCATTGCAAAGTGTGATTTAAGATTAAAAATCATATTTTTTTGCTGTGTTGTCCAAATCCAGTGAAACAAGAGACATTGGACTCATGACGACGTCTTCTACATTCTAGAAAAGACTGGAGAATTTTTGGAGCTGCCTACAATTTTAGAAGGAGTGGAACCCAAATTGAGCAATCTAAATTCAAATTGGAATGTACACATGTTGTATGTAGTAAACCGTTACTTCCCCGTGAAGGAAAGAGCGGATACTTTGAGAACAACACACAAAAGAACTAAGACGGAAGAACATTTCATTGTATATTACAACAATTCCATCAGAATACAAGAATATACAGAGTATAAATGAATAAATTACATTCGACAAATATCAGAAATTACAATAAATTACATAGCAGCGGAAAAATAATACAAAGCACAACTGAAGGTGATATACGGATACAGAGCTTTCCGGATATCATTCCAGCTGTAAACCAGGATCCTATGAATATAAATCTGCAAAACCAAAACTGCTAGCTGCCCGTGTCGAAAATAGGGGCACCCAGAGTTTAGGTTAAAACAATAAACTCCAGGTCAGTCATGTGACTGGTGTGAGAACTTAAACAGTTATTTAAAACTTTACTTTAAAAGAGAGTAATTCAAGGGACCACGCCGTATAACACGGAACGGGTTTCCTCCCAAGAATACCAGTGCATAGAAAAGACAACTCAATGCTTTTTCGGAAAATGAAGCTATTATAAGACCCAGGTCCCATCACACAATGCAACGCAAGCCGGAGGATAGGGTTTTACCTTATAACAGCCAAACATGCTTGGTACGTTTAAAAACAAATCATGTGATACTATAATAAGTGTATAGTGTCAAAACAATTTCAATCATAAATATAAATCATAGACGGCATAAGTGCCCCATACCACTATGTCGCCATACTAGGCTCTACAAATAAAGCCGAAATACACGTATTGGAAATTGGATTTCCGTCATGAGTCGAGGCAAGGGGCAAGCTCCTCTCCGCTTCGAGACACTCTAGCAAATGCTCAGGACTACACACTCTGGGCAGCCACTTGGATCGGTTGGGCCGGTCCTCTCTTACGTTTGAGGATTGGCAATTCCTGAACACACGTTTCCCGGTCCTTACAGACCTAATATCGAGGCACCTCATTCCAACAACCACAAAGGTGAAAAGTATATAAATGTCAGGGCTGGTAAGTCACTGACACCACCAAAGCTAGAAAGAAACGTCGTGTTCTCCCAACGGTCCATATCCCATTTTTAACTCATACCGAGGTGTGAGGCTCGCGAATTCACGCTATACACAAAGCTATGCCACGTAGGCCGTGCTTTGATCATCAACCACAAGACTTTGCTTTTCAAAAGAAGCCTTGATCCATGCAACTCAGCGTGCCACACAGGCAATTCATGTCATGCGATTGATATCTATCGATATATAACCTCTAAGCTCGTACGTCTCAGAGAAGGGCGTTAAGCAAGAGAATAAATTCTCCGTCGCCAAATAGATATATATTTAACAGAAATCAATCAACATAGAATAAAATCCAATGTCAGACACACAATCCATTTACAAGTTCATCCTGGGTCTGAACGAAACCGGAGGCACTTTCCTCGCATATCCATCGATCTCCAAGTACCTCTGGACGACCACCACCTGATTCCCTCATCTTGGGTGTACAGCCCAATCAAGATCATCAATAATCACCCAGACGATGTGAAGACTTCCGGTCTTCAACCACCGTCTTCATCTTCGACATATCGTCGAATCGATTATTCAGAATGGGTATAAACCCGGCCTTTCCGAACAACCCGCGTATATTAAAAACAAATGTTACACAAACACAACATACGCCTCATTCCAATTCATTAGTCACTAACCGTAAATCATCAAGAGAACAATTTCCCAAATATTAACCCCGAAGGCCGAAACCAACATCAGATCAATACCCAGGAAACCATTCTTCTTAGCTAACCCACAGCTAGTTTCTAAATTTCATATTCTTAGGGAAAGGTTCCCATTAATTTTATCCAAGATAAATTCTTTAAAATTTATCCTTTATTCTTCCTTTGGATGACATTTCAAACCAAATTATGGTTTTTCAAACTAGTCGAGATTAGCGAACCACACCGAAGTAATTATTTATTTTATTTCCCAATCCCAGCCTATTCATCCCATGAAGCAAAACTGGTAATACTCCATATCTAACACCATGGTGTTATCGGTAAAATTAATTACCATTTCACGTTCAAATCTAATTAAAGATTTAACTATCTCTTTGGAGCAAAACTGGTAATACTCCATTCTCGCTCACTTTCCAAATTTGATAATTTAAATTATCAATTCACATTTCAATCTAATTGCAGATTCATTAAAACTCCTTTTACTGGGTTAAAGAACTAATGTCATTTAAAACACAGTTCACGATAAACCCAAATCACATTCTATTTATTATCGGGTTAAAGAACAAGTGTTATTTAAAACACCCTTCACGATATACCCACAAATCAATTCTATTTAAAACCCATTTCAAATCCAATTTATCTATTTAAAAATAAATGGGTTTTGATTTCAGTTCAAAACTAGTTCATTTCGATAAAAAACTATTTTTACCTTTTCAAATATGGAGTTTTTCATCCCAAATTTTCCCAAATCATTTCTTATGATTTTACACAAAATATTGATATTTTTAATAATTTTATCAAGGCCTGTACAGTCGATTTCCGTCAACGGCCATCGAACTGCACTTACAGCGACCTTTTCCAAATTTGATTTGGACGTATCTCCAAATCCAACCGTTAGATTTCAAATTTCTAATATTCGTTAGAAAGCTCTTTTCGATACGAACCCAACCGTTACGGTTTTAGGAGAATCCGAAGGTCGGATCTCCCGTAATGTCCGTTCGAAGTCAATGGTCGAAATTTACGAACTGCCGCGGCGCGGCGCGTTCTATTCAAGCCATTATATAATATATATAATATATATTTCGTCGATTTCTATTTAAAACAAATTTTATAAATAGTTTTAAATTCGTTCAAAAACATTTCAACTTCCATTTCCCATTTCAAATCAAAATTGAATTTTTCCTTATAAATTCGTTTTAAATTCATTTCAATTTAATTCAAATTTCAATTCAATTTGAATTCATTTCAAATTGATTTTTCTTCTATTTCAATTCGTTTTCAACTCAATTTGAATTCATTTTATATTCAATTCAATTCGAATTCGTTTTATATTCAATTAAATTCGAATTTGGTTTCTATTCAATTCAAATTCGTTTTATATTCAATTAAAATTCGTTTTCTATTCAATTCAAATTCGTTTTCTATTCAATTCAAATTCGTTTTCTATTCAATTCAAATCAAATTCGTTTTCAATTCAATTCAAATCCAATTCGTTTTCTATTCAATTCAAATTCGTTTTCTATTCAATTCAAATTCGTTTTCAATTCAATTCAAATCAAATTCGAATATAATCGATATAAATATCGTTCGCATCAAAATAGCGCATCTCTAATCAACACGCCTTTATATTTTTTAATAACTTCGTTATTCTATTCAACAAATGAATATTTATTCTATTCAATACGTGAATCTATATTTTTGTCAACACATGACTAGTCTCAACGAATGAGTACTGTCCACGTGTGACTATTTTGGTTATTTAATATATTTTATAAAAATTATGGTATCTATTGTTTGATTTCAAATCAGCCTCCAACCGTAAATTAGTAAGAGAACGATTCCCTATATATTAACCCTAAAGGCCGAAACCAACATCAGATCAATATCCAGGAGACCACTCATCTTATCTATTTTCCAATTAGTTTCTAATTTTATATATGATAAAGATGTAAATTTTATTGTTAAAATATTTCGTTCAACACATGACTAATCTCAACGGATGAGTACGGTCAACACATGAACCTTTATTTTATAATATTCTTTATTTTCTAAATTGGAATGAGGCCCAATCAATCACCATATAAAGTTAATTATATGGATTCCATACAACACATGTATATAATAGCAACGATAAATAATCAACCATCATCCAAAGTGCACTACACTGTATAAGCATCAAATATAGATATCTAACGCTTATAACAGCCTGTCAATCAATCGATCGACATACAACTAATTATTGGGATTAGTGTATATCATATTTTATCCCAATACCCGTGTGGGGTTTCAAATAATCAAACACAGATTTTATTTGTGCAGTTGGGCGATGTGTAAAATTTATCGTCCCAATCAATGTCCTTCAAATAGGTGTACATAAACAAACCGTCCTGTTTGTAAATGGATATTTATTTTATTTACAATCACTATATTCATATTCACATTAAAAATTATATTTTCAACGATCAAATTATTTTATTCAACATATGAATATTCAATTCGGTTCATTTATTCAACAAAATGATATTTTTATTTTTCTAATTTATTTTAGAAAATTTCGGCGGCATAACGGCCCGATTCTAGAAACGGGACAAGGCCTAGCCTTATCCCCGGTCTAGTGATGGCCCACGCCATACACATATCAATAAATTCAAATCAAATAATCTAACCAACTACACAACCAAAAAAACAAGTCCATGGTCTGTGGACGATGGTGTCGGGTGCTACTAAACACCGTCTGCATCCTAGTATATATATAACTAGAAAAAGAATTTAGAGTGAGAAGTTCTCACCAAAGCTTTCTCAACTCCACGACACTTCAAATGTAGGGAATCATCACTGTTCTCGCCTTTTGTCACTTTCGTTGCCCGTAGCCACTACATATATAAAAATCACATTTTTATACTGTTGCTATGTATATAAAAATTATATTTTTATACTACTATTATATAGATAAAAATTCTATTTTTACATCGCAATTCCTATAATAAAGATTATAATTTTATCACGCTATTCTCTATATAAAGATTTCGCCTTTCCATTTATAAAGATTTCTCCCTTTCAAATATAAAGATTATATTTTCAATACTTCTACTTTATATAAAAATAGTCCTTTTAATATGCCACTAGTATAAAAATCACATTCTTACTTCGTTATTCAATATATAAAAATCGAATTTTTACTTTGCTATTCCATATATAAAAATCGAATTTTTACTTTGTTATTCAATATATAAAAATCGAATTTTTACTTTGCTATTCAATATATAAAAATCGAATTTTTACTTTGCTATTCAATATATAAAAATCGAATTTTTACTTTGCTATTCAATATATAAAAATCTTTTCTTTTGACATGAATGAATATAAAACTCCAATCTTTCCTCTAACAAAAAAAATATTCTATTTTTATATAACTAAACATCATATTTTTCCTTTTTCCTTTGGAAAATCATTTCTTTTATATATGAAAAATCATTTCTAAACAAAGTTATATATATAAATCCCATTTCTATTACATTAAAACTGATTTTTAAACTGTGTTTTTAATTTTAAATAAAACCAGTTAATTAATAAAAACGTACCTTTATTTTTCTGGACGTTGATCTCCGTCAGAGGAGGGGGGAGGGTATGTCGCTGAAGCCAGGGGTCGCAGGCGGAAGGGCTTCAGGTGGTCACGGCATCGGCGGGGTCCAGAGGGGGTGGCGCGTCAGTTGCTTTCGGGGCTAGGGCTTTTGGGGGGGCGGTTTTAGGGGGGAGCTCGAGATGGGTTCGACGAGGAGTAGAAGAAGAGGCGGAGACTGGAGGATCGGTGGCGATGGCCACCATGGGGCGGCGCGATGGCGTTCCGTCGCTTTCCCCTTCTCTTTTTTTTTATTTTAATTTCTAAAATGAATGCAACGGGGCCTGGAAGGAGATAAGGAGAAGGGAGATATATATATATATATATATTTAATTAATTTAATTTCATAAAGGTGCTTTTATTTTCGAACTCGAAACGGGACCCACCGCCTGTCGTCCATAGCTAATTACCCCCATTCCGAACACAATGGGATATGTATCGTAAGCTGATTCGATCATTTCGATCAGTTTTTCGTTGAATTTACATTTAAATCATTATACTAAATTTTTAAACGTACATTCCAATTTACCGGGGTCACGTACTAACTCTAAAAATTCCCGAAAAATATTTTCTAGCTTCATATTGACGATACGGTCCTAACAAAACTAGTTTCGTCGAATTCTGAGACCGTTTGAAAAATGGCCATTTTCCAGTCGATTAAAATCAACTGAAACTGGTCAAACACGTTTTCCTTTGCCACGCTCACGTATTGATTCGAAAAATTACGAAAATTGAAATCTAGCAATAACTTGACATCACGGATCCAACAAAAGTGGTTTCGTCGAAATCTGAGGTCGTTTGCAAAATTTCCATTTTTAAGGGCCTGAATTCCATAGCGACTATTCAGAATATTCAACTGGACATATCTTTTGATTCCCGCTATGAAATTTTGATTTTTAGGATTCGTTGGAAAGATATTCCCAATTAGATCCTATTATTTTTGATTTCACTAAAATCCAGTTTGTTTTGCACCCGGTACATTCAATTGAAGTTTGAAATCGAATTATCAAACTGCAGGGCCATTTTCAATTCCTTTTATAATTATAAATAATTATTTATATTCTAACGATGACGCGTATAAATATATACATTCTAATTATATTCAAAATAAATTTCTCGTCGATATTATTTAAAATAATCTATTTTAAATAATCAAAATTCGTTAAAATTGCCAAAATAAAAATTTTAAACTGGCTCGCATTTCCGGGTTATTACAATCTCCCCCACTTAAAACTTTTCGTCCCCAAAAAGGAACGAAGTCGAAAGTTGTTTCACAAATCAACTCAACTTTCAATATTTTGCTTACGGCATAAGTTCTTCAACTTTTCAGTTTCTAAGAACTTTTCAAATTTTTCAAAAATTTGGCTAACACCCTAAATTTTCGAAAAATTTCGCCATAACCTCCCCTGCACCGGGAGCACGGGAAAATCCCGAAATTGCCATATAGCCCTCTGATCTCAAAAAGAAAAAGAAAAAGCCAAGCGGCTAGCCAATAGGCTCATAAAATCATCATCACCCAAACAAAATAGTAAATTATCGTAAACATGTACCTATTTGTCAGGCAAACAAATTTTATTCTTCTGCTCTAGCCTCTTTGCTATGACCTGTTCAATGTAAGTACATGTATATGCAAGCAAATGCGACCAATTTTCAATACAGTTCAATATTTGGTACAATTAGGCTAAATGGTTCAAAATTATCAAACAACTAAACAAACAACACAAACATCAATCAATTAGTGAATTAAAGTTTCAAATTCATAACTTTGATACGTATACAAAAATCATGTTTTTGATGTCAAATCACAACAATAAATCTATCTTTATTTTGGTTCTCACACCAGTCTAATGGAAATATATAGATATCACACCTTCGAAACACGAAAATAAATATTGATGATGCACGTGCTATCATCAGTACCATCTCCGGGCGACTAGAGTGTGATTCTATATCTATCCAGTATATTAAAACTTCGAATATACGTTCATGACGCGTATATGCAAAACCTTTATATACTAGATTGTCCAAATCAATATAAATAAATTATTCAAATATGTAGAAAACAATTTAAATTTTCTAAACAATATTGCTTTCATTTAAAAAATATACTCTTCACACTCGTTCTAGGATACTACTGATCCTATCTCTAACAAGTCATTCTAATTGGATATTACTAATCCAATATCTGATGAATTCTTTCGTTTGGTTCTAACGTGTCTTGTTCTTGAGCTCTGTAAACCAAAGTTCTGATACCAACTGTAGTAACCCGTTACTTCCCCGTGAAGGAAAGAGCGGATACTTTGAGAACAACACACAAAAGAACGCAGACGGAAGAACATTTCATTGTATATTACAACAATTCCATCAGAATACAAGAATATACAGAGTATAAATGAATAAATTACATTCGACAAATATCAGAGATCACAATAAATTACATAGCAGCGGAAAAATAATACAAAGCACAACTGAAGGTGATATACGGATACAGAGCTTTACGGATATCATTCCAGCTGTAAACCAGGATCCTGTAAATATAAATCTGCAAAACCAAAACTACTAGCTGCCCGTGTCGAAAATAGGGGCACCTAGAGTTTAGGTTAAAACAATAAACTCCAGGTCAGTCATGTGACTGGTGTGAGAACTAAAACAGTTACTTAAAACTTTACTTTAAAAGAGAGTAATTCAAGGGACCACGCCGTATAACACGGAACGGGTTTCCTCCCAAGAATACCAGTGCATAGAAAAGACAACGCAATGCTTTTTCGAAAAATGAAGCTATTATAAGACCCAGGTCCCATCACACAATGCAACGCAAGCCGGAGGATAGGGTTTTACCTTATAACAGCCAAACATGCTTGGTACATTTAAAAACAAATCATGTGATACTATAATAAGTGTATAGTGTCAAAACAATTTCAATCATAAATATAAATCATAGACGGCATAAGTGCCCCGTACCACTCTGTCTCCATACTAGGCTCTACAAATAAAGCCGTAATACATGTATTGGAAATTGAATTTCCATCATGAGTCGAGGCAAGGGGCAAGCTCCTCTCCGCTTCGAGACACTCTAGCAAATGCTCAGGACTACACACTCTGGGCAGCCACTTGGATCAGTTGGGCCAGTCCTCTCTTACGTTTGAGGATTGGCAATTCCTGAACACACGTTTCCCGGTCCTTACAGACCTAATATCGAGGCGCCTCATTCCAACAACCACAAAGGTGAAAAGTATATAAATGTCAGGGCTGGTAAGTCACTGACACCACCAAAGCTAGAAAGAAACGTCGTGTTCTCCCAACGGTCCGTATCCCGTTTTTAACTCATACCGAGGTGTGAGGCTCGCGAATTCACGCTATACACAAAGCTATGCCACGTAGGCCGTGCTTTGATCATCAACCACAAGACTTTGCTTTTCAACAGAAGCCTTGATCCATGCAACTCAGCGTGCCACACAGGAAATTCATGCCATGCGATTGATATCTATCGATATATAACCTCTAAGATCGTACGTCTCAGAGAAGGGCGTTAAGCAAGAGAATAAATTCTCCGCCGCCAAACAGATATATATTTAACAGAAATCAATCAACACAGAATAAAATCCAATGTCAGACACACAATCCATTTACAAGTTCGTCCTGGGTCTGAACGAAACCGGAGGCACTTTCCTCGCATATCCATCGATCTCCAAGTACGTCTGGACGACCACCAACTGATTCCCTCATCTTAGGTGTACAGCCCCATCAAGATCATTAGTAATCACCCAGACGATGTGAAGACTTCCGGTCTTCAACCACCGTCTTCATCTTCGACATATCGTCGAATCGGTTATTCAGAATGGGTATAAACCCGGCCTTTCCGAACAACCCGCATATATTAAAAACAAATGTTACACAAACACAACATACGCCTCATTCCAATTCATTAGTCTCTAACCGTAAATCAACAAGAGAACAATTTCCCAAATATTAACCCCGAAGGCCGAAACCAACATCAGATCAATACCTAGGAAACCATTCTTCTTAGCTAACCCACAGCTAGTTTCTAAATTTCATATTCTTAGGGAAAGGTTCCCATTAATTTTATCCAAGATAAATTCTTTAAAATTTATCCTTTAATCTTCCTTTAGATGGCATTTCAAACCAAATTATGGTTTTTCAAACTAGTCGAGATTAGCGAACCACACCGAAGTAATTATTTATTTTATTTCCCAATCCCAACCTATTCATCCCATGAAGCAAAACTGGTAATACTCCATATCTAACACCATGGTGTTATCCGTAAAATTAATTACCATTTCACGTTCAAATCTAATTAAAGATTTAACTATCGCTTTGGAGCAAAACTGGTAATACTCCATTCTCGCCCACTTTCCAAATTTGATAATTTATATTATCAATTCACATTTCAATCTAATTGCAGATTCATTAAAACTCCTTTTACTGGGTTAAAGAACTAATGTCATTTAAAACACAGTTCACGATAAACCCAAATCACATTCTATTTATTATCAGGTTAAAGAACAAGTGTTATTTAAAACACCCTTCACGATAAACCCATAAATCAATTCTATTTAAAACCCATTTCAAATCCAATTTATTTATTTAAAAATAAATGGGTTTTGATTTCAGTTCAAAACTAGTTCATTTCGATAAAAATCTATTTTTACCTTTTCAAATATGGAGTTTTTCATCCCAAATTTTCCCAAATCATTTCTTATGATTTTACACAAATTATTGATATTTTTAATAATTTTATCAAGGCCTGTATAGTCGATTTCCATCAACGGCCATCGAACTGCACTTACAGCGACCTTTTCCAAATTTGATTTGGACGTATCTCCAAATCCAACCGTTAGATTTCAAATTTCTAATATTCGTTAGAAATCTCTTTTCGATACGAACCCAACGGTTACGGTTTTAGGAGAATCCGATGGTCGGATCTCCCGTAATTTCCGTTCGAAGTCAATGGTCGAAATTTACGAACTGCCGCGGCGCGGCGCGTTCTATTCAAGCCATTATATTATATATATAATATATATTTCGTCGATTTCTATTTAAAACGAATTTTATAAATAGTTTTAAATTCGTTCAAAAACATTTCAACTTCCATTTCCCATTTCAAATCAAAATTGAATTTTTCCTTATAAATTCGTTTTAAATTCATTTCAATTTAATTCAAATTTCAATTCAATTTGAATTCATTTCAAATTGATTTTTCTTCTATTTCAATTCGTTTTCAACTTAATTTGAATTCATTTTCTATTTGAATTCATTTTATATTCAATTCGAATTCGTTTTATATTCAATTAAATTCGAATTTGGTTTCTATTCAACTCAAATTCGTTTTATATTCAATTAAAATTCATTTTATATTCAATTCAAATTCGTTTTCTATTCAATTCAAATTCGTTTTCTATTCAATTCAAATTCATTTTCTATTCAATTCAAATCAAATTCGTTTTCAATTCAATTCAAATCAAATTCGTTTTCTATTCAATTCAAATTCGTTTTCTATTCAATTCAAATTCGTTTTCAATCTATTCAACAAATGAATATTTATTCTATTCAATATGTGAATCTATATTTTTGTCAACACATGACTAATCTCAACGAATAAGTACTGTCCACGTGTGACTATTTTGGTTATTTAATATATTTTATAAAAATTATGGTATCTATCGTTTGATTTCAAATCAGACTCCAACCGTAAATTAGTAAGAGAACGATTCCCTAAATATTAACCCCGAAGGCCGAAACCAACATCAGATCAATATCCAGGAGACCACTCATCTTATCTATTTTCCAATTAGTTTCTAATTTTATATATGATAAAGATGTAAATTTTATTGTTAAAATATTTCGTTCAACACATGACTAATCTCAACGGATGAGTACGGTCAACAAATGAACCTTTATTTTATAATATTCTTTATTTTCTAAATTGGAATGAGGCCCAATCAATCACCATATAAAGTTAATTATATGGATTCCATACAACACATGTATATAATAGCAACGATAAATAATCAACCATCATCCAAAGTGCACTACACTGTATAAGCATCAAATATAGATATCTAACGCTTATAACAGCCTGTCAATCAATCGATCGACATACAACTAATTATTTGGATTAGTGTATATCATATTTTATCCCAATACCCGTGTGGGGTTTCAAATAATCAAACACAGATTTTATTTGTGCAGTTGGGCGATGTGTAAAATTTATCGTCCCAATCAATGTCCTTCAAATAGGTGTACATAAACAAACCGTCCGGTTTGTAAATGGATATTTATTTTATTTACATTCACTATATTCATATTCACGTTAAAAAATATATTTTCAACGATCAAATTATTTTATTCAACCTATGAATATTCTATTTGGTTCATTTATTCAATAAAATGATATTTTTATTTTTCTAATTTATTTTAGAAAATTTCGGCGGCATAACGGCACGATACTAGAAGCGGGACAAGGCCTAGCCTTATCCCCGGTCTAGTGATGACCCACGCCATACACATATCAATAAATTCAAATCAAATAATCTAACCAACTACACAACCAAACAAACAAGTCCATGGTCTGTGGACGATGGTGTCGGGTGCTACTAAACACCGTTTGCATCCTAGTATATATATATAACTAGAAAAAGAAATTTAGAGTGAGAAGTTCTCACCAAAGGTATCCCAACTCCACGACACTTCAAATGTAGGGAATCATCACTGTTCTCGCCTTTTGTTACTTTCGTTGCCCGTAGCCACTACATTTATAAAAATCACATTTTTATACTGTTGCTATGTATATAAAAATTATATTTTTATACTACTATTATATAGATAAAAATTCTATTTTTACATCGCTATTCCTATAATAAAGATTATAATTTTATCACGCTATTCTCTATATAAAGATTTCGCCTTTCCATTTATAAAGATTTCTCCTTTTCAAATATAAAGATTATATTTTCAATACTTCTACTTTATATAAAAATAGTCCTTTTAATATTCCACTAGTATAAAAATCACATTCTTACTTCGCTATTCAATATATAAAAATCGAATTTTTACTTTGCTATTCCATATATAAAAATCGAATTTTTACTTTGTTATTCAATATATAAAAATCGAATTTTTTACTTTGCTATTCAATATATAAAAATCGAATTTTTACTTTGCTATTCAATATATAAAAATCGAATTTTTACTTTGCTATTCAATATATAAAAATCTTTTCTTTTGACATGAATGAATATAAAACTCCAATCTTTCCTCTAACAAAAAAAATATTCTATTTTTATATAACTAAACATCATATTTTTCCTTTTTCCTTTGGAAAATCATTTCTTTTATATATGAAAAATCATTTCTAAACAAAGTTATATGTAACACCCCACCTCCGCTAGGGTGTCTCTTGCAAGCACTCTGACTTTGGAGGGGCGTTTGAATCAGGTAAACATGCATAATGATATATCAAGGCAGAACAAGAACATATGTATATATATAAACAGAGTAAATAAGATAAGTAAAACAGCGGAAGATTTCAAACTATTTCAAAACAAGTCTGATACAACATAATGTCACTTTCCAAATACACAAGTCTAGATAAAAACAACATCACTGAAAAACTGAAATACATAAGTACTATCCCCAAAATAAGTGATAACCATAGCTAGCTTCATGTCAAGACCGTACATGAGCTAAAATCCCACAAGCAAGCGATCAGAAATCCAAGCTAAGCTCCAATATTCCCACCCTGAGAACCTGGGGGGGAGGGGGGGGGGAACGGAAGAAAAGAGGCGAAAGGAAAACAGGTCAGTCAAAAAGACTGAGTAAGCCCTACTACAATCAATGTAAACTGAAAAAGTTAACTGGCATGAGAAGCAGGGATGAACATAAGGATAACAACATACTAGCATGATGATTAACTAACAAGGTAGATAAAGGTTTCATCGCATAATCAGGTTTAAGGTTTTTGCACCACAGGTGTACTAGCAAACTAACATGGCTTGAATAAACAAGTATTGATCCCTTGGCCCAAGCTTTGGCCCAATAACATGAAGTGAACCTAATACGCGGTCCAACCAAACGGTCTAGTCGATCGGCTCCCTATAAGCCTAACTCGTCACATGTTGGTGTCAATGCGACCCAAACATAATTGTAGTCAGACTGTGCAGGGTCTCCCGTCGGGTGTATCAAGCCCTAGGGTGTCAACCCCTGGACACCACGAACATAAGTGCACAGTCTCGATCTACTGGTACCCGTGCATGTTTTTCCCGGCTTCGGACTATGTGCACGACCATAGTCCGCCCGGAACTACACCGGCGTACCCTTCTGCCATCGTTTTTGGTCTCTTACCTCAAGTCCAGTAATTGTGCCCCCACCCTAGCCTAGACCCTAGGGTCTTAATGATACGAACTTGGGATTACTGCTGGAGTGGACCCCCATTGCTAGGATTTTCTAGTGGGTTAAGTACGGTTTAACCCTTTTACTAATCATGGATTAACTTGGTTAAGTGTAACGATGAGTTCACGACTTAACCCTGATTAATCTACCAAGCCCAAATTGGTTAAGTATTAAGTGGACCATGACTTAACCCTAATCATGAGGCATTAATTAATTTAATGTGCCTTAACCTCTCACATTAGACCTTGTTGTGGTTACTAGTTAAGCCGGGCGGGTCCGGGTAGCTTTACACCACAACTTGGTCTAACCTCGGGTTCAAGGTACAACATGACCAACTTCTCACATTGGGTCCTATTGTTTGCAGCAACTAGTTAAGCCGGTCGGTTCCGGGTAGGTTTACGCTACAAACTCAACCCAACCTCGAGTTGGTCACACCTATATTTTCTAAGTGTCATGTCCATCATGTTTCCAAAACATGTTACAAGTTTTCAAGAATTTGGGTAGACCTAACTTAATAGGTAAATTCCCAAAGGGTAGACCTAACTTAATAGGTAAATTCCCAAGCTTATGTTTTTATGTCTTTTAAGTTTACCCAACCCCAAACGCAATCCCATCGCTTACATATCGCAATAGCGCATAAAGGATAGAAAGAGGGAACTTGGCATAATCATGACATAAAGGTGTTGAAGCCACAAGTTTAACATGGTGGCATATGAAATGTACATATGTTCATATACTTGCATATTACATTTTAGGCCTCAAAAGCATGCATAAAACCAAACTTAGCATATTGGTGATACATGGTGATAAATGACATGTAGAAATGGCCATAAGTTCGCATTTAGCCTCACATGCAAGTTATCATAAGAGATATGATAACTTACATGTTGCCAAAATGCAACCTTTAGCATAAAGCTTGAAGCTTTAAGCTCATGAACCCAAGATAAGCTTGCATAACATGATAACATGAACAAAAGGATCAACCCAAACTTGCATAACATAACTTGCATATCATATGACAAACTTTCATATCAAACTTGCATAACATAACTTGCATATCATATGACAAACTTGCATATCAAACTTGCATAACATAACTTGCATATCATATGACAAACTTGCATATCAAACTTGCATAACATAACATGATAAACTTGCATAACACATCATAGTAAACTTGCATAACACATCATAGCAAACTTGCATAACACATCATAGTAAACTTGCATATCATAACATATCAAACTTGCATAACATGATATGGTAAACTTGCATATCATGGCAAACTTTCATATCAAAATGATCAACCAAACTTGCATCATTCATTTAACTTTAGAGTTTAAATATGAAAGTAGAAAAGGGCTTACCATGCTTATGAAGACACAAAAATATGACAAAGCCCTTATGCAATCAAATAAACCCAAAATGCAAGCTCCAAATCAATAAAAACCCTTGCTTTATGATGTAAATATGGAAACTTGACTTGAATGCAAGCTAATGATGCTCATACAAGCTTGAAAATACTTGTATGCATGGAAAATCTCTCATAGAAATAATTTAGAAATTTTATGAAGAGAGTGGAGGCCATGAGAGGATTGATTTTGCCATAGTTTAGTTACTTGAATGAATAATGATGATTTAGGGTTAGGTTAGGGGCTTATTTATAGAGATTAGGATTAGTTTCAACCTTAGGATTAAACCCTAGTTCCAATCTCAGCCCTTAAAACCGAATCTGGCCCCCAAACTCAACACAATCCCAAAATGGTGCACCAGGCAAAACTGCCCGGCTGAACCCAGTCGACAGCCAAGTCGACAGGGCTGTCGACTTGGGTCAACCAAGTCGACCCCCAAGTCGACAGGGCTGTCGACTTGGGTGCTCTGGCGGGAATTTTCCCGCCTGGCCCAATCCTACCCTAATTTCCAAATTCAAACTTGAATTTGAAATCTGTTTTTACTTTAAAATTTTCTGAAAACTTCGTTGGGCCTTAATCGGGTCATACGGACTCCGATTTTCGAAAACTCGGACTCTATTCCGCGTATTTTTCCGAGACGAACGCAATGGCATAGCCCGTTTCCCTTGATTCAGATTTATAAATTAAATTCTGCCTCGATTTATGTTATAACAGGTTACTGAAAATACGGGTTGTTACATTCTCCCCTCCTTAAAGGATTTCGTCCCCGAAATCTCCAAGTTAGGAAGAACGTATCCTACCATCCAACATCCATCTATCAAAACATCATCCACGAGCAATCATTGTCCTTACAAGATTCTAAATGTTGCATGAACATATGCAAAGGTGTGTGTATATGTACTTATCTAATGCAAAATATCATCAATGCAAATTATGTTAGTGAAATGAATCCATATGTATGCAATTCCTAACATAATGTATAACATCTATATGTGTGCACATAACATACATCCATATGCAACATCCATGTGATAACACAAAAATTTTCATCCATGAATAAGCGTAAACACTCATGCATATGCAATATGAGGAGTGTGTGAGCCGATCTAGGGCCTAACGTGTATAATGCATCCATGAGTAACCACTTGCAAACACTTGCAACCACTTGCAAACATCTAGCATAACATGTTTCAAACACATGTTTCATCCAAAGGGTTTCTACCTAAGGTTCTCATGACGAGATTAACACGATATAGATAGCGAAAGAAAGATATGCTACAAAGAGATCGGGAAGATAAGCAGGATATACCCCTTTCGGATTACAAGAAATCCCTTCCTAACCCAACCCATATTCTATAAAAGCCCAAAAGGTTTAGTCAACCTAACGGACCCCTTCAAACCCTGACATGTATTACTAGCTAATAAGTCATACCTCCCGACAGAAATAGGACCGAGAATGGGACCGAGAGGATATACGTAAAAAAAGATAACATGCGAGTAAGTTCCACAGGAAAACAAGGATCAAGGATATGCTCTTAAAAAGAGATATGATGCGCGTATCTAGCCTTCAGTCTGCTAAGCCACATTTCCTTGAGCTTAACTCCACTGTGCTTTGACTGTCTTTTACTTACTCTTCTATCATTCTTGGCTTAAACATAACTATGACCTCATGGTCTCATGCAAGCTCTCCAAAATTCACTAGTGAATCCTGGATCTCGTTTACTTACCATAAAGTATTCCACGCAGCAGAACTTTTCTTGGAAATACCCATCCACGTTGCCAATTGCTCTTACTATCGTGATTTTCTATAACTCATGTTTGAACGAAATGAACCATCTGCCGGTGAATGATAGGACGTCCTTATTTTCAGCCGTTTGCCCATGACTTCCCGTAGACTATCTCAAAACTGGCTAGTGAAAGTTGAGTCATGGTTACTAACTATACTTTAGGGAACCTCGTGCGACCGCTTTATTTCTTGAAAGTAAACTGTCGCTGGCTATGATGCAGTCCTTTCGCTCTTTACCGGGGTGAAATGAGCACTCTTCGTGAGTCTACCTACTATGACCCACATGCTCTTATTCCCTTTCTTGATCTAGGCAGTCCATCCATGGAATCCTTCGTGACGCTTTTCCCTCTTCCATTGCGGGGACCTCCAATGGATATAATAGCCCACCGGGCTTCTATGACTCGGCCTTTAACCTGTTGGCACAACATGCACCTTGGGACAAATTCGGCCACCTCCTCGAGTGATGTGCCTCTTCAAGAGCCTTCTTTCTCTCATCGCGTCTTAGCCATCCCTTGTCATCTATAGCGAGGTGACTTATCATCTCGCCTCGAGTCAACTTGTCCATGATCTCGACTAACTGCGGGTCTTCTTTCTGTGAAGTCCCTACTTGATCCAGAAGGGTAGGTCTAAGCTCAAGGGACGCTAACTAACTAATTAAACTGAGAGAACTTATTACTTCAGTTGCATTCCTTGGAGTCTTCCAATCCTGAACTGCAACTACCTTAGCGGGATCCACCGCTAAGCCTTGCTTAGAAACTATGTGCCCAAGAAATCTAACTCCTTTTTCTCCAAAATGACACTTGGAGAACTTGGCCTTCAACTGATGCGCTCTAAGCGTATCCATCACCTCCACGAGATGCCTTGCGTGCTCTTCCTCATCCTTAGAGAAGATCAGAATATCATCTACGAAGACCACGACAAACTTGTTCAAGAACTCCCTGAACACCCTACTCATCAAGTCCACGAAGTAGGCGGGTGCATTAGTCAAACCGAATGGACCAGCCATTCTAAGAATCCATCTGGAGTTCTGAACGCAGTTTCGCCTATACTATCCTCAACTATTATGAGCTGATGGGACAGATGTTCCTACAAGCTGATCAAACAAATCATCGATCCTTGGCAATGGTTGTCTATTCTCTTTGTTTAACTCACGATAATCGACACAAAGTCGAAGAGAACCATCTGCCTTGGTAGTAAATACTACAGGCGCTCCCCATTCAGATATACTTCGTCTAATGAAGTTCTTCTCAAGCGACTCCTTGACTTGCTTTCTTAACTCTCATCTTGCGGGGCCATGTGCCTAACCGGCCACGAAACTATCTTGGCATTATCAACCAGATAAATGCGGAAATCTATCTCTCGTTTAGGGGTAACCCCTTCCACTTCACCCAAGATATCAGGATATTCTCGGACCACCCTCACCGATTACAAACTATCAATAGACGAGTTGAGGGATTCAAGATAACACAACATGACGGGACCCATAGGGTTACTAGAAATTTTTAGGGTATTACCGAGGCGAGTCATGAGCCTCACAACCCTATGCTCAAAAATCAAGGATGGCTTCAAAACTGGACAACCCATCCATGCCCAAAAATCAACCCATACCCCATGAAACCGAGAATATAAGCATCACACGAGAACTCTACACTAAAGATAGAGATTTTCAAATCCACGTAGATAATAGACAAATGGGCGGAAACCCCAATTAGATTTGCAACACACACGGGATCATTAACTAGACTAGTACTTAGGTGCAAACTTTCAACTAGATCAGATGAAATAAAGCTATGCAATGCACCAGAATCAAACAAGGTACGAACTGGAAAATCAGAAATGTAAACAAGACTTTTAACAGAAACACTACCTCGATCAAGAGCTGGAAGAACGATGTTGAGGGGTGAACTCGCCCTCCAGATGGTCTTGCACACTGAGTCTGACCTTGCCCTTGCTTCTTCGGGCAATCTTTGCTGAAATGTCCAAACTCACCACAACGATAGCATTCACCACTCTTACTTTTCCTCTTCTTACAATCCTTAATAAGATGCCCAACTGAACCGCAATAATGGCACTTCCCCTTTTTGTTATTGCCATTGTTGTTGTTCCCCTTGTTGCCTTGACTCTTGTTCTTGTTCTGATTGCCTTGACTGCTCTGACCACTTGGATTACCCTGATTTCCTTTCCACTGGGAATCAGTCTTCTTGGCTTGAGTATCATTCATCTTGATCTCTTTCTTGTCACTCCTATTCTCTTCATTGAGTAGGGCCATATTCACCAAGCTCTAAAAAGTTGCCCCCAAGGGTATATGAGTCATGGCTAAACCATGTAATGGCTCGTTTAATCCTAGAGCAAAGTATAGGGCCTTCTTCTGAGCTGTGTTAACCAAGTCTAAACCGACCCGAGCCAGTTGATTAAACTTATCTATGTACTCCCTAATAGTCATGTCCTCTTGCTTTAGTGATAGGAACCTTAGTCCAAACTTTCCCCGAAAGTCATCCCAAGTCTCAATTGGCCTAGTAGCGGTGGTGACCACCCACCAACGTGCAGCTTCTTCCTTTAGCAACCACACTGCTAATAAAACCTTCCTACGGTCATCTATATCAAAGAAGGCAAAAAGATCTTCGGTTTCTTTCAACCAATTCCTTGCCTCTACAAAAGTCTCCGTTCCAATGAAATTCTTGCAACCCATCGCCTTAAAGTCTTTGCAAATCACCGCGAGATCCTCTTGTGGATGCTGAGGGGGAGCAGGAAGAGGAACCTCAGCGACAGGAGGAGGAGGAACATTAACTACCGGAGGAGGAGTAATATTTGCGGGGCCGGCTTCGGTCGCCCTAGCCTCCAAAAGTCTCCTATACCAAACAGGTACGTGTACTCCCTCCGGAATGGCAAAGTTATTGGCCATACTGAAAACGAAGGAAAAGATAGATTCAGAATGGAGAAAAACGAAGGAATTTTGCTAATGGCTTTTTGGGGAATAGCCTTTAAAATAAACTAGATTTTTCTTTGGAAAATACTTTATACTTGGTTTTGAAAATAGTTTTCCAAAAGTTTTTCTAAAAACCTTTTTGTTCCTTCTCGTAAACCATATGCTCTGATACCAAATGTAGCACCCTACCTCCGCCAGGGTGTCTCTTGCAAGCACTCTGACTTTGGAGGGGCGTTTGAATCAGGTAAACATGCATAATGATATATCAAGGCAGAACAAGAACATATGTATATATATAAACAGAGTAAATAAGATAAGTAAAACAGCGGAAGATTTCAAACTATTTCAAAACATGTCTGATACAACATAATGTCACTTTCCAAATACACAAGTCTATATAAAAACAACATCACTGAAAAACTGAAATACATAAGTACTATCCCCAAAATAAGTGATAACCATAGCTAGCTTCATGTCAAGACCGTACATGAGCTAAAATCCCACAAGCAAGCGATCAGAAATCCAAGCTAAGCTCCAATATTCCCACCCTGAGAACCTGGGGGGGGGAACGGAAGAAAAGAGGCGAAAGGAAAACAGGTCAGTCAAAAAGACTGAGTAAGCCCTACTACAATCAATGTAAACTGAAAAAGTTAACTGGCATGAGAAGCAGGGATGAACATAAGGATAACAACATACTAGCATGATGATTAACTAACAAGGTAGATAAAGGTGTCATCGCATAATCAGGTTTAAGGTTTTTGCACCACAGGTGTACTAGCAAACTAACATGGCTTGAATAAACAAGTATTGATCCCTTGGCCCAAGCTTTGGCCCAATAACATGAAGTGAACCTAATACGCGGTCCAACCAAACGGTCTAGTCGATCGGCTCCCTATAAGCCTAACTCGTCACGTGTTGGTGTCAATGCGGCCCAAACATAATTGTAGTCAGACTGTGCAGGGTCTCCCGTCGGGTGTATCAAGCCCTAGGGTGTCAACCCCTGGACACCATGAACATAAGTGCACAGTCTCGATCTACTGGTATCCGTGCATGTTTTCCCCGGCTTCGGACTATGTGCACGACCATAGTCCGCCCGGAACTACACCGGCGTACCCTTCTGCCGTCGTTTTTGGTCTCTTACCTCAAGTCCAGTAATTGTGCCCCCACCCTAGCCTAGACCCTAGGGTCTTAATGATACGAACTTGGGATTACTGCTGGAGTGGACCCCCATTGCTAGGATTTTCTAGTGGGTTAAGTACGGTTTAACCCTTTTACTAATCATGGATTAACTTGGTTAAGTGTAACGATGAGTTCACGACTTAACCCTGATTAATCTACCAAGCCCAAATTGGTTAAGTATTTAGTGGACCATGACTTAACCCTAATCATGAGGCATTAATTAATTTAATGTGCCTTAACCTCTCACATTAGACCTTGTTGTGGTTACTAGTTAAGCCGGGCGGGTCCGGGTAGCTTTACACCACAACTTGGTCTAACCTCGGGTTCAAGGTACAACATGACCAACTTCTCACATTGGGTCCTATTGTTTGCAGCAACTAGTTAAGCCGGTCGGTTCCGGGTAGGTTTACGCTACAAACTCAACCCAACCTCGAGTTGGTCACACCTATATTTTCTAAGTGTCATGTCCATCATGTTTCCAAAACATGTTATAAGTTTTCAAGAATTTGGGTAGACCTAACTTAATAGGTAAATTCCTAAAGGGTAGACCTAACTTAATAGGTAAATTCCCAAGCTTATGTTTTTATGTCTTTTAAGTTTACCCAACCCCAAACGCAATCCCATCGCTTACATATCGCAATAGCGCATAAAGGATAGAAAGAGGGAACTTGGCATAATCATGACATAAAGGTGTTGAAGCCACAAGTTTAACATGGTGGCATATGAAATGTACATATGTTCATATACTTGCATATTACATTTTAGGCCTCAAAAGCATGCATAAAACCAAACTTAGCATATTGGTGATACATGGTGATAAATGACATGTAGAAATGGCCATAAGTTCGCATTTAGCCTCACATGCAAGTTATCATAAGAGATATGATAACTTACATGTTGCCAAAATGCAACCTTTAGCATAAAGCTTGAAGCTTTAAGCTCATAAACCCAAGATAAGCTTGCATAACATGATAACATGAACAAAAGGATCAACCCAAACTTGCATAACATAACTTGCATATCATATGACAAACTTGCATATCAAACTTGCATAACATAACTTGCATATCATATGACAAACTTGCATATCAAACTTGCATAACATAACTTGCATATCATATGACAAACTTGCATATCAAACTTGCATAACATAACATGATAAACTTGCATAACACATCATAGTAAACTTGCATAACACATCATAGCAAACTTGCATAACACATCATAGTAAACTTGCATATCATAACATATCAAACTTGCATAACATGATATGGTAAACTTGCATATCATGGCAAACTTTCATATCAAAATGATCAACCAAACTTGCATCATTCATTTAACTTTAGAGTTTAAATATGAAAGTAGAAAAGGGCTTACCATGCTTATGAAGACACAAAAATATGACAAAGCCCTTATGCAATCAAATAAACCCAAAATGCAAGCTCCAAATCAATAAAAAACCCTTGCTTTATGATGTAAATATGGAAACTTGACTTGAATGCAAGCTAATGATGCTCATACAAGCTTGAAAACACTTGTATGCATGGAAAATCTCTCATAGAAATAATTTAGAAATTTTATGAAGAGAGTGGAGGCCATGAGAGGATTGATTTTGCCATAGTTTAGTTACTTGAATGAATAATGATGATTTAGGGTTAGGTTAGGGGCTTATTTATAGAGATTAGGATTAGTTTCAACCTTAGGATTAAACCCTAGTTCCAATCTCAGCCCTTAAAACCGAATCTGGCCCCCAAACTCAACACAATCCCAAAATGGTGCACCAGGCAAAACTGCCCGGCTGAACCCAGTCGACAGCCAAGTCGACAGGGCTGTCGACTTGGGTCAACCAAGTCGACCCCCAAGTCGACAGGGCTGTCGACTTGGGTGCTCTGGCGGGAATTTTCCCGCCTGGCCCAATCTTACCCTAATTTCCAAATTCAAACTTGAATTTGAAATCTGTTTTTACTTTAAAATTTTCTGAAAACTTCGTTGGGCCTTAATCGGGTCATACGGACTCCGATTTTCGAAAACTCGGACTCTATTTCGCGTATTTTTCCGAGACGAACGCAATGGCATAGCCCGTTTCCCTTGATTCAGATTTATAAATTAAAGTCTGCCTCGATTTATGTTATAACAGGTTACTGAAAATACGGGTTGTTACATTATATATATAAATCCCATTTCTATTACATTAAAACTGATTTTTTAAACTGTGTTTTTAATTTTAAATAAAACCAGTTAATTAATAAAAACGTACCTTTATTTTTCTTGACGTTGATCTCCGTCAAAGGGGGGTGGGGGAGGGGATGTCGCTGAAGCCAAGGGTCGCAGGCGGAAGGGCTTCAGGTGGTCACGGCATCGGCGGGGCCCAGAGGGGGTGGCACGTCAGTTGCTTTCGGGGCTAGGGCTTTGGGGGGGGGGGCGGTTTTAGGGGGGAGCTCGAGATGGGTTCGACGGGGAGGAGAAGAAGAGGCGGAGACTGGAGTATCGGTGGCGATGGCCACCAGGGGGCGGCGCGATGGCGTTCCGTCGCTTTCCCCTTCTCTTTTTTTTTTATATTTTAATTTCTAAAATGAATGCAACGGGGCCTGGGAGGAGATAAGGAGAATGGGAGATAATTTTTTTTATTTAATTAATTTAATTTCAAAAAGGTGCTTTTATTTTCGAACTCGAAACGGGACCCACTGCATGTCGTCCACAGCTAATTACCCCCATTCCGAACACAATGGGATATGTATCGTAAGCTGATTCGATCGTTTCAATCAGTTTTTCGTTGAATTTACATTTAAATCATTATACTGAATTTTTAAACGTACATTCCAATTTACCGGGGTCACGTACTAACTCTAAAAATTCCCGAAAAATATTTTCTAGCTTAGTATTGACGATACGGTCCTAACAAAACTAGTTTCATCGAATTCTGAGACCGTTTGAAAAATGGCCATTTTCCAGTCGATTAAAATCAACTGAAACTGGTCAAACACGTTTTCCTTTGCCACGCTCACGTATTGATTCGAAAAATTACGAAAATTAAAATCTAGCAATAACTTGACATCACGGATCCAACAAAAGTGGTTTCGTCGAAATCCGAGGTCGTTTGCAAAATTTCCATTTTTAAGGGCCTGAATTCCATAGCGACTATTCAGAATATTCAACTGGACATATCTTTTGATTCCCGCTACGAAATTTTTATTTTTCGGATTCGTTGGAAAGATATTCCCAATTAGATCCTATTATTTTTGGTTTCACTAAAATCCAGTTTGTTTTGCACCCGGTACATTCAATTGAAGTTTGAAATCGAATTATCAAACTACAGGGCCATTTTCAATTCCTTTTATAATTATAAATAATTATTTATATTCTAACGACGACGCGTATAAATATATACGTTCTAATTATATTCAAAATAAATTTCTCGTCGATATTATTTAAAATAATCTATTTTAAATAATCAAAATTCGTTAAAATTGCCAAAATAAAAATTTTAAACTGGCTCGCATTTCCGGGTTATTACATTGTATAACTTATATAAGTGATGTATAAATTATGTACGTGTTATATATCTCATATATGGGCATTGTATAAATTATATAAGCGATGTACAAGTTGTACATGTGTTGTATAAATCATATATGTGTTGAATGGAATTGAAATGGAAATAAAATATTTGTATACATTCATATATATATATATATATATATTTCCCTCGTCCACAGAGCATGGACGATATAAATTGATTGTGTTGTGAATGATCGATTGTGGTTGCAAAAAATTTGGTTGTGTTTGTGGTATATTCATTGCATTATGAAAATGAACGATATTGTGGAAATCATTGAAATGAAAAATATTGTAATGCTGCAACTCCTAGGACAGCAGAGGAGCCGTATTGGACACGGTGCCGGTGGTAAATACCCTGCCATTGTAATGCTGAAATTTTCTGAATTATTCTTGTGTTAAAAAATATTCATGTTTGAAATAAATTGTTTGAACGATAAAAGTAACATTTTTATTATATGTATGAAGTACATAAAATATTCATGTTTGAAATAAATTGTTTGAACGATAAAAATAACATTTTTATTATATGTATAAAGTATATAAAATATTCGTGCTTGAAATAAATTGTTTAAATGATAAAAATAACATTTTTATTGTATATGTGAATCATTAAAAATATTCATGTTTGAAATAAATTGTTTGAACGATAAAAATCACATTTTTATTGGATGTATGAACCTTTAAAAATAACCAAAGGTTGAAATAAATATTTTTTGATTGAAAATAATATTTTTAACATGTATATGAACAATTAAAAATAACCAAAGGTTGAAATAAATATTTTTTGATTGAAAATAATATTTTTAACATGTATATGAACTGTTAAAAATAACCAAAGGTTGAAATAAATATTTGTTGATTGAAAATAATATTTTTAACATTTATATGAACTGTTAAAAATAACCAAAGGTTGAAATAAATATTTGTTGATTGAAAATAATATTTTTAACATGTATATGAACTTTTAAAAATAACCAAAGGTTGAAATAATTATTTATCGATTGAAAATAATATTTTTAACATGTATATGAACTATTACAAACAACCAAAGGTTGAAATAAATATTTATTGATTGAAAATAATATTTTTTTAACTTGTATATTAACTGTTAAAAATAACCAAAGGTTGAAATAAATATTTGTTGATTGAAAATAATATTTTTAACATGTATATGAATGATTAGAAATAACCAAAGGTTGAAATAATATTATTTTTTGATTGAAAAGAATATTTTTAACATGTATATGAAGTGTTAAAAATCATCATGTATAGAAATAAATATTGGTTAGTAAAAAAATATTATTTTTAGCTTAGATATGCACATATATACATATACTGAACAGGTAAATGGATTTGCTGTTGAGTAAAGAATTTATTTGCGCGCCCGACAAATAGGTAAACCTTAATGAGTTGGCTGCGCAATTTTATTTATATATCAACTCCTGTGAATGCCATTGGATGCGGTGTGCTGGTTGTTCTATGTGAGATTATAAACAACGCCATAGGATAGTAACAATTAATTTTGAACTACACTGCATGGCATACTTCGTGAAGATAGCATACTCTATCATGTACCACATAAGAATTTGGAGCTTATGTGATGATGTTGGAATTACTATACCAGTGAGATGCTTGTATGAAGATGACTGCATTTCAAGTTGAACCGAAGACGAACTATTGATTTCATAGCATATCATATTCCATATAAGCATTTGGAGCTTGTATGACGAGGTTGAGATTACCATACTGGCGAGATATTCGTATGGCATTGACTGAATTATAGATTGAACTGAGGAGTGATATAGACAAAATAAATATAATGGTAAATTGCCAAATTAAATATAAAAAAAACTACACGGGTGTAGAGTTGACAATAATCATGTCTCTCTAGTTATTAGATATGGCACATGGATTATTTATTTCCCAACACTGGACGAGGTGACGAGATTTATCTCTGGAGTAATTTTACACTGCCTCGGGCATAGATAGGACACTAAAAATTATGTGTGCTTATACTAGATTTATTGGGTACCTAATACGGCCCAATAAATTTCCAAATTCCTCCCCATACAAAGGAGGTTATGGCGAAATATTTTGAAATTTAAAAGTGTTAGTCAAATTTTTGAAGTGAAAACGGTTTGGAAATCGTCGAATGAATTATATTTATATAAATATAAATTAAAATAAAACGAATCGCGCAGCTGTAGTTTGTGTTTTGGAATCGTGATTTTTAAACGATTATACCGAGAAATCCGACCATCGGATTTTCCCGAAACTTAAACTGTTGGGTTCACTATGAAAATATCTTTCCAACGATATAAAATTTGTTGAGATCCAACGTATAGATTGTGTGAAATGTTTAAATCAAATCTGAGGAAAAAATAGCGCACGAATGTATTTATATATATATATATATATATATATATATATATATATTAAAATAAAATGAATAACGACGTTGTAGTTCGCGTTTTGAAATCATAATTTTAAACGATTATTACGGGAGATCCGACCGTCGGATTTTCCCAAAATGGGAACCTTTGGGTTTGCTTTGGAAAGATCTTTCCAACGATATAAAATTCGTTAAGATTAAACGGTTAGATTTTTTAAAATCTTTAATCATATTTGGACGAGAGTAGTGCCAGGGCCATTGAATGACCTGAAACGTCGTTCGATGGAAATGGACTATTTTTGAATAAATAAAAATAGTGAAAAATCATTTTAAAATATTATAAACGATGTGGAATGAAGATAAACCTATTTTACTTGGTTTATCAGATATTTAGATGGTTGGATCTATTTGAAATGAAAATTGTACTAATGAACTGAAATATGGATGTCGAATAGTTTAACCATAGAAAGAATTGATTTGAATTCTATATATGCGTGAATTATTTAAAAAGGCCGAGTTAATTCTCATTTCAAATAATTGGTCGAAGATGAAAAATCGAAGGATGAAGACGGTGGTTGAAGACCGGAAATCTTCACATCATTTGGATGATTACTGATGTCTTGATTGGGAGGCATCCCAAGACAAGGCAATAAATGGTGATCCTCCAGACGTACTTGGAGATCGACCGAATATGCGAGGGCCTCTCTCCTGTATTGGACATACGGGATGAGGAATAAGGTGCCTTCGGTTTTGTTCAGACCCAAAATGAATTTGTAAATGGATGTGTGCGCCTGACGTTGGATTTTATTTTGTGTTGATGGATCTCTATTAAATATATATCTATTTGGTGGTAGAGAATTTATTCTCTTACTTAACACCCTTCTCTGAGACGTACGAGCTCAGAGGTTATATATCGACAGACATCAGTTGCATGACGTGGAATGTCAGTATGACATGCTGAGATGCAATGATCATGGCTTTTGTTGAAAAGCAGAGCCTTGTGGTTGGTGATCAAAGCACGGCTTTAATATAACATGGCTTTGTGTATGGCGTTAATTCGTGAGCCTCACACCCCGGTATGAACCAGAAACGGGAGAAGGATCCAGGGAGAACATGCATTTCTTTCTAGCTGGAAGTGGTGTCATGGTATGGACCCTAGACATTTTTAATTATGTGGATGATGGAAAGCGAGGCGTCTCAGTTATATCGGTCACTACGGTGCCGATAGATGGTTTGGTCGGTATATGACTAGTATACACCCCATAAGGTGAGAAAACGTATTGTTCAGGCATTTTAATCCACTTCGTGTGGACCAGCCCTGTGGCTCTTAGGTGCAGTTGTGGCTGTATCCTGAGGCTCGAGCTAGAGAGTCTTGAATGCGGTAAGAACAATCCCTTGCCTTGGTTCATGATGGAAATCCAACTTCCAATACGACATTGTGCGGTTTTGATTGTAAACCTATATGTGGCAGCATAGTGGCATGGGACGCTCATGTCGTCTATGATTGATATATTATGATTGAAATTGTTTTGAAACATATATCCACTAGTAATAATATCAAATGATTTTAGTTTATACATATCAAGCATATTTTGGCCATTATAAGTTAAAACTCTATCCCCTGGCTTGCGTTGCATTGTGTGATGGGACCTGAGTCATATAATGGCTTCATTTTCTATAAAAAGCATTGTGTTGTTTAAATGTGTAACAACCCGAAAATCTGGGCCAGTTTAAAATTTTTATTTTGGCAATTTTAGCGAATTTTGATTATTTAAAATGAATTATTTTAAATAATATCGACGAGAAAATTTCTTTTGAATAAAATCCAATCGTATATGGTTATATAGATTGACGTTAGAATATAAATAATTATTTGTATTTATAAAAGGAATTGAAAATGGCGCGGTAGTTCGATAATTCGATTTCAAACTTCAATTGAATGTACCGGGTGCAAAGCAATCCGGATTTTAGTGAAACCAAAAATAATGGGATCTAATTGATAATATCTTTCCAACGAATCCGAAAAATTGAAATTTCATAGCGGGAATCAAAAGATATGTCCAGTTGAAAATTCTGAATAGTCGCTATGGAATTCAGGCCCTTAAAAATGGAAATTTTGCAAGCAACCTCGGATTTCGACGAAACCAGTTTTGTTGGATCCGCAGTGTCAAATTATTGCTAGGTTTCAAATTTCATAATTTTTCGAATCAATATGTGAGCGTGGTAAAGGAAAATGCGTTTGACCAGTTTAAGTTGATTTTAATCGACTGGAAAATGGCCATTTTTCTAACTGTCTCAGAATTCGATGAAACCAGTTTTGTTAGGACCGTATCGTCAATACAAAGCTAGAAAATATTTTTCTAGAATTTTTAAAGTTCGTATGCGACCCCGGTAATTTGAAATGTACGTTTAAAATTCAATATAGTGATTTAAATGTAAATTCAACGGAAACTAATCGAAACGATCAAATCAGCTTGCGACACATATCCCATTGTGTTCGGAATGGGGGTAAAACGCTATGGACGACAGTCGTTGGGCTCGATTTGAGATTCGTATGTAAAAGTCAACTTTTTTGAAAATAAAATAATTAAATAATAAAAATAAAATAAAATAAAACCTTTCTTCCCTTAAACTCCTCCAGGCCCCCCCGATCCATTTCAAAGCAGACCCGAAATAAATAAAAAAGAATCGTAGTCGTCGCCCCATCGGAACCCCCGTCGCCGGACCTCGCTGCCTACCGCCAGGTTATCGCCCACCTCCCCAACCCTCCGATGATCCCCCTCCGCCTCTCCTTTATCTCCTCCATCCAACAAACCCCAATCCCGGCCCCAGTTTCAAAACCCTAAACCGCCGCTAGCTCCCTCGGCCCACCACCGCGACCGCCAGACTCCGGCGCCTCCTCAGAGAGCACATCCCCCTCCACCAATCTGACGTCGGCACTAGGAAGACCCCCCTCCTCTGATTACAGTAAGTTTTATAACCTTTATTTATATATAATCCAATTTTTTTTCTCTTCTTATTATTACTTGAAGTTTATTTATTTTTCTTAAGTATAAAAAAAAACTGATTTTTATAAATTTAGATTAGAAAGAAAATACGATTTTAATTGAATATAAAGTTTAGATATTTATTCGTATAAAGAATATATTCTTATTCATATGAAGTATAAATGAGTAATCATATAAAGATTAGATTTTTAACGATGTAAAAGTTAGATTTTTATATTTAGAAAGGTTTGATTTTTATATGCTAAGAAGATTAAAAATGTGATTTTTATATAGTAGAAATAATAAAGATGTGATCTTTATAGAAGTAGCCATGTAAAAATATGATTTTTATTCATGTAGAGTAATAAAAATATAATTTTTATTATAATACTAGCGAGATAAAGATAGAATTTTATCCATATGGAGTGATTATAAAAAATGTGATTTTTATATATTGAAAAGCATAGTAAAAATGTGATTTTTACATATGTAGAGAATACGGGCAGAGAAAGTGACGAAAGGCGAGAACGGCGAAGATTTCTATAAATGAGGTGTCGTGAAGTTGGATAGCTATTGGTGAGAATTTCTCACTCTGCAAATTTATTTTCTAGCTATATATATATATACTAGGATGCAGACGGTGTTTAGTAGCACCCGACACAATCGTCCACAGACCATGGACTTGTTTGTTTGGTTGCAAAAAATTAGTTAGATTATTTGATTGGATTTAATTGTTTGGTGAATTGAATGGATTTGATTGATGTGTGAATGGCGTGGGCCTTCACTAGACCGGGGATAAGGCTAGGCCTCATCCCGTTTCTAGTATCGTGCCGTTATGCCGCCGAAATTTTCTAAAATAAGTTAGAAAATAAAAATATCATTTTATTTAAAGAATGAACTGAATAGAAATTCATATGTTAAAATAAAATGTTTTATCGTTAAAAATATATAATTTTTAACGTGAATATGAATATAGTGAATGTGAATAAATAAATATTCATTTACAAACCGGACGGTTTGTTTATGTACACCTATTGGAAGGACATTGATTGGGACGATAAATTTTACACATCGCCCAACTGCACAAATAAAATATGTGTTTGATTGTTTGAAACCCCACACGGGTGTTGGGATGAAATTTGAAGTTCACGCATCCTGATTGATTAAATATGTCGATCGATTGATTGACATGCTGTTATAAGCGTTAGATATCTATATTTGATGCTTATACAGTGTAGTGCACTTTGGTTGATGGTTGATTATTTTTCGATGCTATTATATACGTGTGATGTATGAAAATCCATATAATTAATATTATATGGTGATTGATTGGGCCTCATTCCAATTTAGAAAATAAAGAATATTATAAAAAAAAGGGTTCATGTGTTGACAGTACTCATCCGTTGAGATTAGTCATGTGTTGAACGAAATATTTTAGTAATAAAATTTACATCTTTATCAATATAAAATAAAGGTTCATGTGTTGACAGTACTCATCCGTTGAGATTAGTCATGTGTTGAACGAAATATTTTGATAATAACAACTATTTTGAAAAAGAAATATTTGAAATAGAATATTTGAAAATAGAAATATATGAAGCCGTGTTGATTAGATTGACGCCATTTTGACGTGAACGAATTTTATTTCAATTGAATATATAAAGAAATTGAATCAAATAGAAAACCAATTTAAATTGAATCGAATAGAAAACCAATTTAAATTGAATCGAATAGAAAACCAATTTGAATTGAATCGAATAGAAAACCAATTTAAATTGAATCGAATAGAAAACCAATTTGAATTGAATCGAATAGAAAACCAATTTGAATTGAATCGAATAGAAAAAGACTTTGAAATTGAATTGAATTGAAAACGAATTCAAATTGAATGGAAAACGAATTCAAATTGAATTGAAAGCGAATTGAAATGAATTCAAATTGAATTGAAATTTGAATTGAATAGAAATGAATTTTAAAACGAATTTATAAAGAAGAATTCAATTTTGCTTTGGATTGAAATGGAAGTTGAAATTGTTTTTGAAACGAATTTAAAACTATCTATATAATTCGTTTTAAATAGTAATCGATGAAATATATATTATATATATTATATATATAATATAATGGCCTGAATAGAACGCGCCGCGCCGCGGCAGTTCGTGAATTTTGACCATTTATTTCAAATGGATATTGCGGGAGATCCGACCGTCGGATTCTCCTAAAACCAGAACCGTTGGGTTCGTATCGAAAAGAGCTTTCTAACGAATATTAGAAATTTGAAATCTAACGGTTGGATTTGGAATTATGTCCAAATCAAATTTGAAAAAGGTCGTTGTAAGTGCAGTTCGATGGCCGTTGATGGAAATCGATTGTACGGGCCTTGATAAAATTATTAAAAATAGTAATAATTTGTGTAAAATCATAAGAAATGATTTGTGAAGAATTGGGATGAAAATTCCCATATTTGAAAAGATAAAAATAGATTTTTATCGAAATGAACTAGTTTTGAACTAGAATTATAATTCTATTTATTTTTAAATAAATAAATTGGATTTGAAATGGTTTTGAAAATAACCAGAATTTCCAATGATTGCATTGGAATGGATTTGAATTGAAATTGTCTTCGGAATATTTCGATGTTGGATTTCGTGATTATACATATGTTGTTATGGAAATTTGAAAGATATAGATATATATATCGTTATTTCCAATACGACATCTGTTGGTCGTAGAATCTGATATTGAATATAAGCCGATATATTTTCTATTTAGAGCCTTGTATTTAATATCAAATGTGATTTGGGTTTGTCGTGAATGGTGTCTTTATTAACATTGTTCTTGAACCCAATTGAGAAAAGATTAAATCTTTTATTCAGATTTAATGAAGTGTACCAATTAAATAATATTTAATTGGAATCGAATTAGTATTGATTTTTGGGTTTATCGTGAACAGTGTTTTAAATAACACTTGTTCTTTAACCCGATAATTAATGGAAGGTGATTTTGGGTTTACCGTGAACCGTGTTTTAAATGACACTGATTCTTTAACCCAGTCAATGATTAAAGCTAAGTGGGGTTTTAATGAATCTTTAATTAGATTGAAATAATCGAAATGGAGTATCACCAGTTTCGCTCCAGGCGATAGTTAAATCTTTAATTAGATTTGAACGTGAAATGGAATTGAATTTACCGATAACACCGTGGTGTTATATATGAAGTATAACCCGTTTTACTTCATGGGATGAATAGGTTGGGATAGGGAAATTAAAACAAATGATTACTTCGGTAAGGTTCGTTAATCCCGACTAGTCGAATCAAAATCCAAAAGGATACATTAAAGAATAAATATAAAGAATTTATCTTTGATAAAATTAATGGGAACCTTTCCATATGAATGTGAAATTTAGAAACTAACTGTCGGTTAGCCAAGCAGAATGGTTTTCTGGATATTGATCTGATGTTGGTTTCGGCCTTCGGGGTTAATATTTGGGGAATTATTCTCTTGATTAATTTACGGTTAGTGACTGATGAATTGGAATGAGGCGTATGTTGTGTTTGTGTAACACTTATTTAAAATATACGCGAGTTATTCGGAAAGACCGGGTTTATCCCATTCTGAATAACTGATACGATGATAAGTCGAAGATGAAGACGATGGTCGAAGACCGGAGATCTTCACGTCGTTTGGGTGATTACTGATGATCTTGATTGGGATGTACACCCAAGAAGATGGAAACAGTTGGTGATCGTCCAGACGTACATGGAGACCGATGGACATGCGGGGTACTAGGTGCCTCCGGTTTCGTTCAGACCCAGAACGGACTTGTAAATGGATAGTGTGTCTGACGTTGTATTCCTTTATACTGTATTTGGTGATCTCTGCTAAATATATATCTGTTTGGTGGCAGAGAATTTATTCTCTTGCTATACACCCTTCTCTGAGACGTACGAGCCTAGAGGTTATATATTGGCAGAAATCAGTGGTACAGTATGGACTGACAATGTGGCATGCTGAGTTGCATGGATCAAGGCTTTTGTTGAAAAGCAAAGTCTTGTGGTTGATGATCAAAGCATGGCCTTGTGTGGCGTAGCTTTGTGTAACATTGATTCGCGAGTATCACACCCGGTATGAACCAAAAACGGGAGACGGACATCAGGGAGGACATGCGTTTCTTTCTAGTTAGGAGTGGCGTCAGTGCTTGAACTGGCTGACGAGTTTGACTCATGTGGATGTTGCTTATTATTACTTGCTGAAAAGCGAGGCGCCTCGTGATATCGGTTTCGGCCGATGCTTCTGGTCGGCTGACGGGCCAGGCTTACGCCCCAAAGGGCGGGGAAACGCAGTGTTCAGGCATAATAATCCACATCGGTGGACCGTCCCTGACGATCCAAGGCTTGCCTGCGCGCTTGCCTGTGGCTCGGGCTAGAGAGTCACAAATCGGTAGAGGATCTTGCCCCTAGCCTCGGTTCATACCATAAATGATAACCCAACTTCCAATACGACATTGCGGTTTTGATTGTAAACTTATATATGGCGACATAGTGGTATGGGTCATTCATGTCGTCTATGATTGATACTTATGATTTGAAGTTGTTTTATGCACTATGCACTTATAATAGTATCAAATAATCTGTTTTAAACGTATCAAGCATTCTTTGGCTGTTATAAGGGAAACCCCTATCCCCCGGCTTGCGTTGCATTGTGTGATAGGACCTGGGTCTTATAACAGCTTCATTTTTCTTTATTTAGCATTGCGCTATTCGTTTTATGCACTGGTATTCTTGGGAGGAAACCCGTTCCGTGTTATACGGCGTGGTCCCTTGATTTGCCTAACTTTAAAAATAAAGATTAATAACTGTTTTAGTTCTCACACCAGTCACATGACTGACCTGGAGTTTATTGTTTTGACCTAAACTCTGGGTGCCCCTATTTTGACACGGGCAGCTAGTAGTTTTGGTTTTGCAGATTTATATTCACAGGATCCTGGTTTACAGCTGGAACGATATCCGGAAAGCTTTGTATTCGTATATCTCCTTCAGTTGTGTATTGTATTATTTTCCGCTGCTATGTATTTAAATGTAATTTAAATCTCTGATATTTCTGTGTAATATTCATTTATACTCTGTATATTCTTGTAATCTGATGCATTGTTGTAATAACAATGAAATGTTCTTCCGTCTGCGTTCTGTTTTGTCGTGTTCTCAAAACAATTCGTTCTTTCTCTTCTCTTCGGAGACCGGGGAAGTTCGGGTCGTTTCATCGTGGTATCGGAGCTTTGGTTTACAAAGCTTAGAGAACAAGACACATTAGAACTATACGAAAGAATTCATCAGATATTGGATTAGTAATATCCAATTAGAATGACTCGTTAAAGATAGGATCAGTAGTATCCTAGAACGAGTGGGAAGAGTATATTTTTCAAATGAAAACAATTTTGTTTGAAAATTTAAAATCAATTATTCGTATTTGATTATTTATTTCATATTGATTAGGACAATCCAATATATAAAGATTTTGCGTATGCGCCTAGCTAGCGTGTATTCGAAGTTTTGATATATTGGATAGATATAGAGTTACACTCTAGTCACCCGGGGGTGATTCTGATGGTTGATATATCATCATCAGAATTTATATTCGAGTGACGAACGTGTAATATCTATATATTTCCTATTGACTGGTGTGAGAACCAAAAATTAGATAAGGCCTATTGTTGTGATTTGGCATCAAAAACATGATTTTTGTATATGTATCAAAATTATGAATTTGAAACTCTAATTCACTAATTGATTGATGTTTGTGTTGTTTGTTTATTTGTTTGCTAATTTTTAGCCAATTAGCCTAATTGAATTACATATTGAATTATATTGAAAATTGGTCGCATTTGCTTGCATATATATGTACTTACATTGAACAGGTCATAGCAAGGAGGCTAGAGCAGAGAATAAAATTTGTTTGCCCGACAAATAGGTACATGTTTACTACATAATTTACTGTTTTGTTTAGGTGATGGTGATTTTATGAGCCTATTGGCTAGCCGCTTGGCTTTTTCTTTTTCTTTTTGAGATCAGAAGGCCTGTATGGCAATTTCGGGATTTTCCCGTGGCTCCCGGTGCAGGGGAGGTTATGGCGAAATTTTTCGAAAATTTAGGGTGTTAGCCAAATTTTTGAAATTTTGAAAATTCTCAGAAACTGAAAAGTTGGAGAACGGAAGCCAGATCGAACGTAGAGTTGATTAATCAAACCACTTTCGACTTTGTTCCTTTTCAGGGACGAAAAGTTTTAAGTGGGGGAGATTGTAACAACCCGAAAATCTGGGCCAGTTTAAAATTTTTATTTTGGCAATTTTAGCGAATTTTGATTATTTAAAATGAATTATTTTAAATAATATCGACGAGAAAATTTCTTTTGAATAAAATCCAATCGTATATGGTTATATAGATTGACGTTAGAATATAAATAATTATTTATATTTATAAAAGGAATTGAAAATGGCGCGGTAGTTCGATAATTCGATTTCAAACTTCAATTGAATGTACCGGGTGCAAAGCAATACGGATTTTAGTGAAACCAAAAATAATGGGATCTAATTGATAATATCTTTCCAACGAATCCGAAAAATTGAAATTTCATAGCGGGAATCAAAAGATATGTCCAGTTGAAAATTCTGAATAGTCGCTATGGAATTCAGGCCCTTAAAAATGGAAATTTTGCAAGCGACCTCGGATTTCGACGAAACCAGTTTTGTTGGATCCGCAGTGTCAAATTATTGCTAGGTTTCAAATTTCATAATTTTTCGAATCAATATGTGAGCGTGGCAAAGGAAAACGCGTTTGACCAGTTTCAGTTGATTTTAATCGACTGGAAAATGGCCATTTTTCTAACGGTCTCAGAATTCGACGAAACCAGTTTTTTTAGGACCGTATCGTCAATACGAAGCTAGAAAATATCTTTCTAGAATTTTAAAAGTTCGTATGCGACCCTAGTAATTTGAAATGTACGTTTAAAATTCAATATAGTGATTTAAATGTAAATTCAACGGAAACTAATCGAAACGATCAAATCAGCTTGCGATACATATCCCATTGTGTTCGGAATGGGGGTAAAACGCTATGGACGACAGTCGTTGGGCTCGATTTGAGATTCGTATGTAAAAGTCAACTTTTTTGAAAATAAAATAATTAAATAATAATAAATAAAAAATTCCCTTAAACTCCTCCAGGCCCCCCGATCCATTTCAAAGCAGACCCGAAATAAAAAAAAAGAATCGTAGTCGTCGCCCCATCGGAACCCCCGTAGCCGGACCTCGCCGCCTACCGCCAGGCCATCGCCCACCTCCCCAACCCTCCGATGATCCCCCTCCGCCTCTCCTTTATCTCCTCCATCCAAAAACCCCAATCCCGGCCCCAGTTTTAAAACCCTAATCCGCCGCTAGCTCCCTCGGCCCACCACCGCGACCGCCAGACTCCGGCGCCTCCTCAGAGAGCACATCCCCCTTCACCAATCTGACGTCAGCACTAGGAAGACCCCCCTCCTCTGATTACAGTAAGTTTTATAACCTTTATATATATAATCCAATTTTTTTTCTCTTCTTATTATTACTTGAAGTTTATTTATTTTTCTTAAGTATATAAAAAAAAACTGATTTTTATAAATTTAGATTAGAAAGAAAATACGATTTTAATTGAATATAAAGTTTAGATATTTATTCGTATAAAGAATATATTCTTATTCATATGAAGTACAAATGAGTAATCATATAAAGATTAGATTTTTAACGATGTAAAAGTTAGATTTTTATATTTAGAAAGGTTTGATTTTTATATGCTAAGAAGATTAAAAATGTGATTTTTATATAGTAGAAATAATAAAGATGTGATCTTTATAGAAGTAGCCATGTAAAAATATGATTTTTATTCATGTAGAGTAATAAAAATATAATTTTTATTATAATACTAGAGAGATAAAGATAGAATTTTATCCATATGGAGTGATTATAAAAATGTGATTTTTATATATTGAAAAACATAGTAAAAATGTGATTTTTACATATGTAGAGAATACGGGCAGAGAAAGTGACGAATGGCGAGAACGGCGAAGATTTCTATAAATGAGGTGTCGTGAAGTTGGATAGCTATTGGTGAGAATTTCTCACTCTGCAAATTTATTTTCTAGCTATATATATATATACTAGGATGCAGACGGTGTTTAGTAGCACCCGACACAATCGTCCACAGACCATGGACTTGTTTGTTTGGTTGCAAAAAATTAGTTAGATTATTTGATTGGATTGAATTGTTTGGTGAATTGAATGGATTTGATTGATGTGTGAATGGCGTGGGCCTTCACTAGACCGGGGATAAGGCTAGGCCTCGTCCCGTTTCTAGTATCGTGCCGTTATGCCACCGAAATTTTCTAAAATAAGTTAGAAAATAAAAATATCATTTTATTTAAAGAATGAACTGAATAGAAATTCATATGTTAAAATAAAATGTTTTATCATTAAAAATATATAATTTTTAACGTGAATATGAATATAGTGAATGTGAATAAATAAATATTCATTTACAAACCGGACGGTTTGTTTATGTACACCTATTGGAAGGACATTGATTGGGACGATAAATTTTACACATCGCCCAACTGCACAAATAAAATATGTGTTTGATTGTTTGAAACCCCACACGGGTGTTGGGATGAAATTTGAAGTTCACTCATCCTGATTGATTAAATATGTCGATCGATTGATTGACAGGCTGTTATAAGCGTTAGATATCTACATTTGATGCTTATACAGTGTAGTGCACTTTGGTTGATGGTTGATTATTTTTCGATGCTATTATATATGTGTGATGTATGAAAATCCATATAATTAATATTATATGGTGATTGATTGGGCCTCATTCCAATTTAGAAAATAAAGAATATTATAAAAAAAAAAAGGGTTCATGTGTTGACAGTACTCATCCGTTGAGATTAGTCATGTGTTGAACGAAATATTTTAGTAATAAAATTTACATCTTTATCAATATAAAATAAAGGTTCATGTGTTGACAGTACTCATCCGTTGAGATTAGTCATGTGTTGAACGAAATATTTTGATAATAACAACTATTTTGAAAAAGAAATACTTGAAATAGAATATTTGAAAATAGAAATATATGAAGCCGTGTTGATTAGATTGACGCCATTTTGACGTGAACGAATTTTATTTCAATTGAATATATAACGAAATTGAATCAAATAGAAAACCAATTTAAATTGAATCGAATAGAAAACCAATTTGAATTGAATCGAATAGAAAACCAATTTGAATTGAATCGAATAGAAAACCAATTTAAATTGAATCGAATAGAAAACCAATTTGAATTGAATCGAATAGAAAACCAATTTGAATTGAATCGAATAGAAAACCAATTTGAATTGAATCGAATAGAAAACCAATTTGAATTGAATCGAATAGAAAAAGACTTTGAAATTGAATTGAATTGAAAACGAATTCAAATTGAATGGAAAACGAATTCAAATTGAATTGAAAGCGAATTGAAATGAATTCAAATTGAATTGAAATTTGAATTAAATAGAAATGAATTTTAAAACGAATTTATAAAGAAGAATTCAATTTTGCTTTGGATTGAAATGGAAGTTGAAATTGTTTTTTTGAAACGAATTTAAAACTATCTATATAATTCGTTTTAAATAGTAATCGATGAAATTTTATATTATATATATTATATATATAATATAATGGCCTGAATAGAACGCACCGCGCCGCGGCAGTTCGTGAATTTCGACCATTTATTTCAAATGGATATTGCGGGAGATCCGACCGTCGGATTCTCCTAAAACCGGAACCGTTGGGTTCGTATCGAAAAGAGCTTTCTAACGAATATTAGAAATTTGAAATCTAACGGTTGGATTTGGAATTATGTCCAAATCAAATTTGAAAAAGGTCGTTGTAAGCGCAGTTCGATGGCCGTTGATGGAAATCGACTGTACGGGCCTTGATAAAATTATTAAAAATAGTAATAATTTGTGTAAAATCATAAGAAATGATTTGTGAAGAATTGGGATGAAAAATCCCATATTTGAAAAGATAAAAATAGATTTTTATCGAAATGAACTAGTTTTGAACTAGAATTATAATTTTATTTATTTTTAAATAAATAAATTGGATTTGAAATGGTTTTGAAAATAACCAGAATTTCCAATGATTGCATTGGAATGGATTTGAATCGAAATTGTCTTCGGAATATTTCGATGTTGGATTTCGTGATTATACATATGTTGTTATGGAAATTTGAAAGATATAGATATATATATCGTTATTTCCAATACGATATCTGTTGGTCGTAGAATCTGATATTGAATATAAGCCGATATATTTTCTATTTAGAGCCTTGTATTTAATATCAAATGTGATTTGGGTTTGTCGTGAATGGTGTCTTTATTAACATTGTTCTTGAACCCAATTGAGAAAAGATTAAATCTTTTATTCAGATTTAATGAAGTGTACCAATTAAATAATATTTAATTGGAATCGAATTAGTATTGATTTTTGGGTTTATCGTGAACAGTGTTTTAAATAACACTTGTTCTTTAACCTGATAATTAATGGAAGGTGATTTTGGGTTTACCGTGAACCGTGTTTTAAATGACACTGATTCTTTAACCCAGTCAATGATTAAAACTAAGTGGGGTTTTAATGAATCTTTAATTAGATTGAATTAATCGAAATGGAGTATCACCAGTTTCGCTCCAGGCGATAGTTAAATGTTTAATTAGATTTGAACGTGAAATGGTAATTGAATTTACCGATAACACCGTGGTGTTAGATATGAAGTATAACCCATTTTACTTCATGGGATGAATAGGTTGGGATAGGGAAATTAAAACAAATGATTACTTCGGTAAGGTTCGTTAATCCCGACTAGTCGAATCAAAATCCAAAAGGATAGATTAAAGAATAAATATAAAGAATTTATCTTTGATAAAATTAATGGGAACCTTTCCCTATGAATGTGAAATTTAGAAACTAACTGTCGGTTAGCCAAGTAGAATGGTTTTCTGGATATTGATCCGATGTTGGTTTCGGCCTTCAAGGTTAATATTTGGGGAATTATTCTCTTGATTAATTTACGGTTAGTGACTGATGAATTGGAATGAGGCGTATGTTGTGTTTGTGTAACACTTATTTAAAATATACGCGAGTTATTCGGAAAGACCGGGTTTATCCCATTCTGAAAAACTGATACGACGATAAGTCGAAGATGAAGACGATGGTCGAAGACCGGAGATCTTCACGTCGTTTGGGTGATTACTGATGATCTTGATTGGGATGTACACCCAAGAAGATGGAAACAGTTGGTGATCGTCCAGACGTACATGGAGACCGATGGACATGCGGGGTACTAGGTGCCTCCGGTTTCGTTCAGACCCAGAACGGACTTGTAAATGGATAGTGTGCCTGACGTTGTATTCCTTTATACTGTATTTGGTGATCTCTGCTAAATATATATCTGTTTGGTGGCAGAGAATTTATTCTCTTGCTATACACCCTTCTCTGAGACGTACGAGCCTAGAGGTTATATATTGGCAGAAATCAGTGGTACAGTATGGACTGACAATGTGGCATGCTGAGTTGCATGGATCAAGGCTTTTGTTGAAAAGCAAAGTCTTGTGGTTGATGATCAAAGCACGGCCTTGTGTGGCGTAGCTTTGTGTAACATTGATTCGTGAGTATCACACCCGGTATGAACCAAAAACGGGAGACGGACATCAGGGAGGACATGCGTTTCTTTCTAGTTAGGAGTGGCGTCAGTGCTTGAACTGGCTGACGAGTTTGACTCATGTGGATGTTGCTTATTATTACTTGCTGAAAAGCGAGGCGCCTCGTGATATCGGTTTCGGCCGATGCTTCTGGTCGGCTGACGGGCCAGGCTTACGCCCCAAAGGGCGGGGAAATGCAGTGTTCAGGCATAATAATCCACATTGGTGGACCGTCCCTGACGATCCAAGGCTTGCCTGCGCGCTTGCCTGTGGCTCGGGCTAGAGAGTCACAAATCGGTAGAGGATCTTGCCCCTAGCCTCGGTTCATACCATAAATGATAACCCAACTTCCACTACGACATTGCGGTTTTGATTGTAAACTTATATATGGCGACATAGTGGTATGGGTCATTCATGTCGTCTATGATTGATACTTATGATTTGAAGTTGTTTTATGCACTATGCACTTATAATAGTATCAAATAATCTGTTTTAAACGTATCAAGCATTCTTTGGCTGTTATAAGGGAAAACCCTATCCCCCGGCTTGCGTTGCATTGTGTGATAGGACCTGGGTCTTATAACAGCTTCATTTTTCTTTATTTAGCATTGCGCTGTTCGTTTTATGCACTGGTATTCTTGGGAGGAAACCCGTTCCGTGTTATACGGCGTGGTCCCTTGATTTGCCTAACTTTAAAAATAAAGATTAATAACTGTTTTAGTTCTCACACCAGTCACATGACTGACCTGGAGTTTATTGTTTTGACCTAAACTCTAGGTGCCCCTATTTTGACACGGGCAGCTAGTAGTTTTGGTTTTGCAGATTTATATTCACAGGATCCTGGTTTACAGCTGGAACGATATCCGGAGAGCTTTGTATTCGTATATCTCCTTCAGTTGTGTATTGTATTATTTTCCGCTGCTATGTATTTAAATGTAATTTAAATCTCTGATATTTCTATGTAATATTCATTTATACTCTGTATATTCTTGTAATCTGATGCATTGTTGTAATAACAATGAAATGTTCTTCCGTCTGCGTTCTGTTTTGTCGTGTTCTCAAAACAATTCGTTCTTTCTCTTCTCTTCGGAGACCGGGGAAGTTCGGGTCGTTTCAAAATGATTTACTTTATTTATGCACTGGCAATTCAATCGAGTAAACCCGTTCTACGTTAGCGGCGTGGTCCTATGATTGGCCTTATTGTTAAATAAGTTAAGTAAGATTTCTCATACCAGTCCCATGACTGACTCGTAGTTTGTTTCACTTGCAAACTCGGGTTCCCATATTTTCTGAAACACCCCACCTCCATTAAGGTCACGCACAAAGGGAATGCCTTAACTTCGGTGGAGCATTATAGGTAAAAGATGTAGATAAATTACAATACAGGCAAATAAAGCAGTGGAAAATAAAGTCATTTTATAAACAACTTAATTCAGTCAAGCTTTTACAACAATTGGCTCAATCATACTTAAAAGTAATACATAGAAATTCTGTCTTGATTCAAAAACTTCCAAGTATAAAAGAAGCATAAAAAACAATGATATTCCCCAATAAAGCGTGAACCAGCCATAGCAGTGGAAGAGAGTCCAAAGCAATACATCGACTATCTTCGAGCTTGGAAAGAAAACTGAGCTAAGTAATAACATTTCCTCCCTGTGAACCTGGGGGGGGGGGGGGGAGGGATGGAAGAAAAGAGGCGAAACAAAAGTAGATCAGACATAAGTCTGGTAAGTCCAGTGACTTTCAGCATATAAACAGGTAAAAGTATCATGACATGAATAAACTGATTATAAGACAATACCATGATAACAGGGATAACAAGATAACATAGGATAAACATAAGGTATGGTAAGGCAAGATAAACTTAATGCGCTACTACTCTTTCTTTGCTTCGCTACTACTACGTTGTTCTGATTTCTATATCTGTCTCTGCACCACCTAACTAGTGTCCCAACTAGAAATCTGTATAAAATGATAACGTGATCCCAAACCCCGTAATTGTGGCAGCCTTCAGGTGTACATCTATCATGAAGATTCCATCTCAATCAGCTTAATTGCCATGAACATGTTAGATGTACCCTTACTACCCTATCGATCGGCTCCCTTACTTGTATCCATGTTCAATGTGTCTATTTCAATAGGCCCTCTCTTGCATGTAGATACCCTGTGCTGGTCCCACCATAAGGTGTATCAATCCTTCTGATAGCGACCCGACACGATTCAAGATGCACAATGTATAACTACTGGTACCCAGTGTTTGTTTTTTCCTACTCCGGAGTATGTGCACGCCCGTAAACCGTCGGAACCTACACTGACGTACCCCATGCTGCTGCTTTGACAGCTTACAATCAGCCTATTAATCATGCCCCACCCTGCCTAGTTTTAGGGTACCATGATACATCTATGTGGGTTACTACTGAAATGGGTCCCCGTTACTAGGGTTTCCTACTGGTTAAGTTTGTGGGCCTATATATACAAATATTGCCCACCTACACGAGATGTACTTAACCCTCCCACCGATTCTAGAATGTTTTCTTAACGGTTAACTTCGTGGGCCTATATTTACTAATATTACCCACCAACCCGATATGTACTTAACCCTTCCATCGATTCAAGCATGTCTATTTAACGGTTAAGTTTGTGGGCCTATATTTACTAATATTACCCACCAACCCGATATGTACTTAACCCTTCCATCGATTCAAGCATGTTTATTTAACGGTTAAGTTTGTGGGCCTATATTTACTAATATTACCAACCAACCCGATATGTACTTAACCCTCCCACACATTATGTCATACTGACTAAGTGTTGTCCATTCATGTTAACTTAACCCACCCATTCATCGTGTCATGTTGGTTAAGTGTTTCTTATTAACTTAACCCCGTTCGTTCATCAAGTTATATTGGTTAAGTGTTTTCTTGTTAACTTAATGTAACGACAAGGGTATTTTCGGCCCGAAAATCGACATAAATACCTTCACCGTAACTCATGCCGACCTTTCAAACACCGAAAACACTGGACGACGTTATTGGAAAGAATTTAGAGGGTGAGATAAGAAAGAAAGAAATATAAGAATAGAAAAAGAATAAGAACTAAAACAACACAGAGTCAGAGTCTCACATCGCAGCGGAACAAAATATAATACAGAAATAAAACTTTATTGAGAGCTTTCAAAATACTTACAATATCAGAGTACATCACACAATGGGACAGTTATAATAACCTGTTCCCATATACAACACACAGCGGAATAATAGCTATATAATATCATACGCCTGAACATCTCCAGCTCGTCTCTTCATAGCATTCGATAACCTAAACCTGTACACCTTGGGCTAACCCGAGCATTTACAAACACCGGGTCAGTCTGGTGAACCAGAGTGAGTAAAACTCGCACAGTATTAAGGGTAAATCATCCAACATGATTTTAGAGTTCAAATCTTTTCAAAAGAAAAGGATAATCGTAAGACCAAATCCACACATAAACACAGACGGTTTTTACCTTACGATAACCCAAAATAGTTTTTAAATCAATATCTTTTCTGATATTATAATAATGTCTAGATACAAGTAAATATCAATCCAGTGGAACGCTTGCATCTTAGGCTCAATATATATAGTATACAATCAAAAACCGCGGGCGCTTATTGGAGATTGGATTCCGGCTATGACAAGGTATGGGACCACCTGCCGATAGGTAATCTCTAGAGGCGAATACACTGGGTTCAACAAGAACGTCTTGCAACCCGGCCCTCACATGACCGACTACTCATTTCTCTTGAGTGTATCGAATGTATATCACCAACGGTTGGGCTTAAACCACCGTTTCCCGAAAAGGGACAACATCGAACAGATTAAAGGAGCAAAAGGATTTTCTCTAGATAGGTGATTATACATCCTAATGGGAGCGACCCACATAGTCATGCTGCCTGCCCGATTATTGTCATTTCCCGGCTGTGAGGCTTGAGGTTTTAATTTGCCTTTTGGAATATTTTGGTCACCATTCACTTTGAATGCCACATCGTCAGATCCGCCAGATATCACTTAATTGGTGTCCACAAAAATACTCTAGTTATTTGGCTAGAGAAAAACCCTTTCTCCGCCATCAACTATAGTATGTTTGCAGAAAATCAACGTACGTAATTCCTTTTGAAATACTCTATCAGATATCCGTCCATACAAGTCATCCAGGAACAGGATGAACCGAAGGTACTCTCCTACTGCATCCAATATAGGAATCACCCCATGGATCGGTAGCGAGAAGTCCTTGCAATCCGTAGATTTCAACCACGACTGAACCATAGTCTATCTCTGGCCGCTAAACCAGCGATTTTTAGTAGTTCTTCCGTGTATGAAAATCCACGGTCTTCAATTTCTTCATCTCGATCATTTTCTGCTATCTTCACGTATTTGTTGGTTAGAATGGTTTTCGAATATAAATTTGATCCCGGTCTTTCCATACCAACAATCGTATTGGACAGATTTGATAGTCGGTGATTTAACTATCAAAATAATCAGTGTTTCAATCATGACAATCCAATGAGTTCACTGGTTCAGTATTCATCATCACTTGGCCTTATTAATAAAACAAATGTAATTTAAAACTCTTAAATATATCGATATTATAAATATAACTTTTCGCTTCTTATTTAACATGAGATTACACCTTAAACCAATTGATTTTATTCCTTAGTAAAATCCTATATCATCTCCAGTTTTCTACTTTTACTTGGAGCTCTTTTTATATATTCTTCACATTCCCATTAACCGTTACACTATTGTTTCTCTAATGGGAATAATACATATTTACTAACCTCCTTTACCATTACAACTAATATTATCTGCAGATAATCCTGATGTCATTCAAGTTGGGGTATTTTAATTACCTCTCAGACCTTGATCAACAACGTTCATATCTGGAGATAAATACAAGTTGTAATCCAAACCCACATTTCACTCTAATAGCCCTTCAAATTTCATTTAACTATTTTACTCAAAATACGGTTTCATACAACCGTCTTACCCTTTTGAAATCTATTCCTTAATTTTTTTAATTCAATGAGTAAATAATTCCCTATAAAATACCACATTTTATTCTCGACCCCTTTTAAACAAATTAATTTCATAATTCGGATTTATTTACAAAATCCTACGATCCACTTCTTTTATGGAATTCACTTTTCCAACTCCTTTTCAATCCCTTTTGACACTTCCCGCTTGAAATTCATATTCCAATTCTCCACTTTCCTTTAACCCCATGATTTCGTAACGTTAATGTAAAATTAACGCTTTAACACTTTTAAACTCCTTTTATCTAACTCTGGTTAAATATAAACCATTTTATCCCAAACTCCTTTGACTTAATGCAAATAATTAAGTAACCTTTATTTTAAGTTATTGTATTTGCTTAAAATTCCTGTAATAACTTTGTTATTAAAAAAATGGGTTTTAAATATAAAACCGTACATAAACTCCTTTTACCATCCAACTAGACTTGGTTCCTACTCCAATTACCTTCAAATGAATTCCCATTTAAAGAGAAATTTTCTAAATTATTATTAATTAGAATAATAATTTACCTCGATCATTAACTGCTGTAAAAATAATTACGTCCTTTATTAACTAAAATAAATAGTAAATCTTATTAAAATTTAAATAATATTCATTGAACTATTTTATTTAAAACACACTTATTTAATAATCAATTCCAATTAAAACTGTCGATTTAGTCAACCCAACAAGGTTATACCATAAATCGATTCCAATTTGTTTTTCCCTTTAAATTAATTAATAATATAATTAATTAATTTAAATAATTCCATTAAATTTGTTTCTCAACAACATAATTATCCATATTAACCGTTACGTTAACTTCCCTATTCTTACATTTACAAATCTGATTAACATCAATTTTGACTTTATAAAATCAATTTACAATTGATTATAAGCATGAATATTTATTCCCTTTTAATAAAGTTTTATTCAAAATATATATTTCAAAATCTATCTCCAGTTATAAAATAAATTTTATAACTTTAGTTCTATCAATTCACCAAACGATAAATCAGTATAACCAAAACAAAATTTACTTTTAGGCCATTCACTGCTGATTACTCAACTAATATAGCCCATTGGTTAAAACACAACACAGGTTGACTTTTCAGTCAATGATCACTACTAAAACCAATTACCCAATCATGACAGTTCATATATGATAATATGAAAATAATAATAATATATTTGAAGAATCTGGTTGGATCCCTCCAACCTGTCCTTCCCTGTATACAAATGGTTATCTCAAACAGATTATTCAATTCAAACAGATCAAACAATTCAAACAATTCAACCAATTTAAACACGTTTATTTTATAAACGTGACCAACAAAGTGAGTTACCTTTATTGGAATCAATCGTTAGAATAACGATTTGGTATTTCACTGAAATTAAATGACGGTTTAATTTCATTAGTTAAATCAACAAATAAATTATAACTAGCAAACAGTCAATCATTAGCAAGCAGAGCACACAAAATAAAAACCCAATTTATATAAAATATAAATGGGAAAATACTGAGTGAGTTAAACTCACCTTGAGTTGGTTCATTGTCACTGAAGCGGCTTGTTTTCAGTTAAATTAAACAACGCTTAATTTAACTGAAAATATCCGTTGATTCCAATTCCAATTCCATTTTTATGGCGTCGATATCTCCCATATGATTCTGGTGTCTCTTGCTTTGCTCCATTTTTGGTCATCAACTACACATGCCGAATATCCTTTCCCTGCATGCTTTGTTCCCACAGTTGCGATACACATATCATTGTATACTCGGCCGATCTAAACCTATGTTTCCTTTACTAAATTCTGCGTCCAACTGCCCTCTACTTGGGTTCGTACACGTTGTTAAGGCAATTAACAAGCTGACCCCTTCCTTGTGCAAATCTTGTATTCTTCCATCCTTACCAACCTGCTACGTGCATTCAACATTTACCCCAAGTCCTCCTGTCCTTCCCATATTTCCTTTTACAAAACTTCTTCCTTTTTTTTTCATTTTTTCTCTTTTTCTTTCGCACTTCCTGCATTTTTCACATCATCCATTTGCACCCATTCGCCCACGCACAGTGACACCCAGCGTGTTCTTCAATTCAGCTCCCCCAAACCGCACAGTAACTACCCCTCCCCCTTTACAATGAAAACGGAGCCATTTCCCTTTTTGTTTGCTTCTTCTACACTGAAGAGGACTGCTCCTCCACGTTCTAACCGTTGTGCATCAGTCCCCCTCCATCCTTCCGCACCACATCATTTTATATTTTTATATATATATATAAGCATCGGTTTTACTAGAGACGGAAAACACAACAAGAGGAATGGGTTTGGTTCTTGCTGAACTAAAATGAAATGAGACAGGCGTTATTTATAGGGAGAAGAGATGTAGGGAGCACGCCACTGTTAATCATATTTTATCTGATTCCTTGGTCAGCACGGTTAGACAATTTGGCGAGCAAGAAACCAACAGTTTGGCACGCAAGGAGAAGGACAACGGAAAAGATTTAAGTAAGTTAAATATATATATATATAGGATGTAAAATATATTATTTTAATTTTTCGAAACTTCGTCCCAAAGTAACATGATGAAATCCACATACGATCTTCGTTTTCTGATAAAAAATCTAAGCTTAGTGTAAAAAGGTATTCCGGACTCAATGGGAAGAGTTTCATCGAAATCCGAGGTCGTATGAAAAAATTTCCTTTATAAAACCAGAAATAAACACGCGTTAAATTTTTTCACGATCACCAGATAAATCAAATCAACTTGAAACCTTGCAATCCTATAATAATTCTTTAACACGAACCCAACAACACCAGTTTCGTCGCATTATGAGACTGTTTCCCCGGTAGGCTACTTTTATGCGCACCACAATGCCCTTTTTGACACCAAATTTTCCTGTTTCTAAAAGTAACAAACTATATACCTATCCTGACTTTAGTCGACGATACGAATTCAATGGAACTGATTTCGTGGCCTAATTCGATCGTCTACTCCGGTTACACTCAAATATCTCTTTATTAATTTAATTATACGCTATAGAAATTATATGGGCATTTTTGGCTGTCGTGGTCACATACAACCTTGGTTTGCCATGCCATTTAACACCATGCAATAATTTAACGATACAGTTCTAATGAAACTGATTTCGTCGAAAACAGAGACCGTTTGCAAAATGGCTATTTTAAAGGCCGATATTTAAATAACGATTTTTCACAGCGACTATTTTAAAATTTGATTTAGCCATAACTTACAATCTATAACACGAAATCTGAATTTTTCTCTTTCATATGAAAATTATCATCAATACGGTTCTAACATTTCTTGTTTCACAGAGATCCGACTTATATCGAATCCTATATATTCGATTGAAGTTCAAAACTCCAATTTACGAACTGCGCGCCATTTTCAAGCTCTATTTATATTATATAAACATATAGCGTTCGATCTCATTTTAAATAACGATTTAAATATTAAAATCCATTAATACTCCAAATATAATATTTAAAATAATAAACTAAATAAAATATTTGACTGCCAAAAACATGGGTCGTTACATTCTTCCCCCCTTAAAAATAATTTCGTCCTCGAAATTGCTAAGGTAAGAAAGAACTTTACAAACCCATTAATTTTCCAATCTAATTTATTTTAAAAATCGAAAACAATTCAATACTGTATATAAATATTTTCAAAAATATCAAAAAAATTCTAACACCTTAAATTCCCGGAAAAATTCGGCAGAGTCTCCCCTGCACGGAGTGACATCTGCGACATCGCAGGAACAGATAATATATATCCATCGACCAACGCGGCCGGAAAACAAAAATCAAAACCCCAAAATTTTATATTTTCGCGTAAGCGTGCCTTTACGAGCGTTATTGAGCATATCTGCTCAACGTATATGCGATTTACTCAACCAGTATCAATCTGCCTAGTCATCTGGCACCTGTACTTAACTCAATTCACATATCAGTAACAGATATATGAAATTCTTAGATAATAGTTCACTAATCATCTGGTATAACTATACCAATACCAAGCAAACAGACAACATCAATTCATTATCAAATACAGGGTTAAATCGTAAATTCTAATTCATATGTTGTTTCATTCCAGTTTAATTATACCGGAAATTATTCTTTAGTTTTTAATTCATTCAGTTCCAATTAATCGTGGATTATTCCATTCAAACAAACTATCATCCAATAACAAACAAATCACAATCAGCAATCAATACACAACCAAATCAATTGAATTCACATTCAATATAAATATTTTATTTTTGTTTCACAGATTTGATTATTATTTATTCATTAAATTTCCAATTTCCAAAGTTGTTTTTATTTAATTTCGATATCCTTCTTAATTTAACTTCAGTTAACAAAGTTAAATCTCAATTCAAATTTTCAATCCGATTTGAATTCTATCCAAATCAGTCAAACACACTGATATCTCAATATTTTGATAAAATTATTTCTTTCTATACAAAAATATAATTTGGGCAAAATTATTTCATTTACCTTTATTTCAAAACAATGTTGTATCCATTGTCTGTTCTATGCTTCTCAACACTTGAACCGATCAACAATACAATACAAAACATTTGTATATAAAATTTACAAATATGCTCTCATATATATACACTCAATCTCGATCTAGGGTATTACTAACCCAATCTGTAACAACCCGTATTTTTGAATAACATGTTATAACGTAAATCAAGGCAGAATTAAATTGTAAAATCTGAATCAAGGGAAATGGGCTGTGCCATTGCGTTCGTCTCGGAAAAATATGCGAAATAGAGTCCGAGTTTTCGAAAAACGGAGTTTGTATGACCAAGTTATGGCCCAATGAAGTTTTTAGAAAATTCCAAGCCCGAAAACAGTTTTTCAGCCAAATCAAGATAGGCGGGAATTCTCCCGCCCTAGGCAGGGTCGACATAGGGGTCGATACCCCCTGTCGACCCCCCCAATGGGTCGACACCCATGTCGACCCATGGGTCGACACCCATGTCGACCCATGGGTCGACACCCATGTCGACCCAGGGGTCGACCCCCCCAGTCGAACCAGTTTTTCTGGTGCACCATTTTTACATGTTGAGTCTAGTTCTGGAAGTTTCTGATGAGAGTGGATGCCTCAGATTCGATTTAGGGTTAATCCTATGGTCCAAACTACCCCTAATCTCTATAAAAGGACCCCTAGACCTAGCCTAAACCCTCATTAATCATTCCTACAACTAAATGCTGCCCAAATGTTTCTTGATCATGGCCTCCATCTTCATATCATGGCCTCCATCCCCTTCATGAAAGTTTGAGTGTCCTAAGCTAGTAAAAGAGCCACCTTTCTTCATCAAAACAAGGATATTTCTTCATACAAATCAAAGGAGCTTATTGTTTCTCAAGACAACTTGGAGCTTGTATTCATTTGGGGTTTTTAGAGTTGCTAGTGGCTTCGTCTCAATCTTATTTATATTTTATAAGTCTTCATAGCATTGTAAGCCCTATACTACTCTTAGATTCTAACTATGAAGTTAAATATGACATGTTGCAAGTTTGAGTTTGGTCCTAAGTAAGATTTGAGCTTTGATTCTATCATGTTATGCATTGATTTACCCTATGCAAGTTTGTAAAGCTATCACCTTGACTTTGTGCATAGAAAGCTATGACCTTTGATTTGGAATGTGCGTTATGCAACATGAGAACTCTCATAACCTTTATGATAACTTGCATATAATGTTATATGCGAACTTCTAGCCATCATCCTATATCATTTATGATCATGTTTCGCCTATTTGCTTAAATTTGACATTATGCATGTTTTGAGGCCTATGAAGTAATATGCAAGTTTATGAACACGTTTTGCCTCATATGCCACCATGTTTAACTTGTGGCCAAACCTTAACCCCTTATGATATTATGCATGCTTGTGGCCAAATCACCCTGCTATTGTGCATGCTTGTGGCCAAATCACCCTTATGCTAGTGTGCATGCTTGTGACCAAATCACCCTTACGCTATTGTGCATGCTTGTGGCCAAATCACCCTTATGCTAGTGTGCATGCTTGTGGCCAAATCACCCTTATGCTATTTGATATGTATGAGGCCAAGACACCTTTTATGCTATCATACATGTTGAGGCCATATGCAAGTACGTTGAACCCCTTTTTGGCCTCAAATATCACCATATTTGACTTGGGATAGACTTTGCCACCTTATGCCCACCTTGTCATATAGTTATGTTCCATCTTTGATCTATTTGTGTTGATGCGAATTTACGTGCGATGGGAATACGTTATGGGTAGTGGGGCAAACTTGAATAACATGAAAACATGACTCGAAAACATGACATGAAAGTTTGACATGTGTTTATGCTTGAAAACACGAACGTGGACATGACATGTAGAAAACATGAAAGTGGCCAACTCGAGGTTGGGTTGAGTTTGTAGCATAAATCTACCCGGAACCGACCGGCTTAACTAGTGGCTACAAACAATAGGACCCAATGTGAGTAGTTGGTCATATCGCACTTAAAACCCGAGGTTAGACTAGGTTGTGGTGTAAAGCTACCCGGACCCGCCCGGCTTAACTAGTAACCACAACAAGTTCTAATGTGAGAGGTTGGAGTGCATTAAGTTAATTAATGCCACATGGTAGGGTTAAGTCATGAACCACTTGAATATACTTAACCAATTAAACACGATGGATTGGTAGGGTTAAGTCATGAACCACTTGAATATACTTAACCAATTAAACACGATGGATTGGTAGGGTTAAGTGATGAACCACTTGAATATACTTAACCAATTAAACACGATGGATTGGTAGGGTTAAGTCATGAACTACTTGAATATACTTAACCAATTAAACCCGATGTATTGATAGGGTTAAGTCATTAACTGCTTGAATACACTTAACCAACTCAATACATGGTTAGGATAGGGTTAACCACACTTAACCCACTTGAAACCCTAGTTACGTGGTCCTTTTCAGCAGTAACCAACTTCGAAGTATCATGGGTACCCTGGACTAGGCTAGGGTGGGGCACGATTACTGAACTGATTGTAAGAGGCCAAAACGAGACGGTTGAAGGGTGCACCGGTTGTTCAGGTGGACCATGGTCGTGCACATTAAGTCCGGAGTTGAACATGGGCACCAGTAGGTTTAGACTGTGCGTGCTTGAATTGTGTCTGTGGTTTACACCTTAGGGCAGGATACACCCTGGGGTGGACCTAGCACAGTTAACTACAATCCGCGATTAAGCCGTATGACACCGATACACGACGAGTTAGGCTTTTTGGGAGCCGATCGACTAGACCGAGTAGTTGGACCTCGATTTAGGTCATCTCATGATGTGGGCCAGCTTTGGGCCAAGGAATTATTTCTTGATTATACTTGACATGGATTGGAATACTAGTACACACCTGGTGCAACTTAACCTTGTATATGCGATGCCACACTTGATCTATCTTGTTAACTTTTCACCATGACAGTTATCACCGTACAGCTCATCCCTGTTTTACATGTTCAGTTAACTGTATTAGTTTTTATACTAATAGTAGATAGGACTTACCAGTCTTTTTGACTGACCCGTTTTCTTTCGCCTCTTTTCTTCTGTTCCCCCCCCCCCAGGTTTACAGGGTGGGAACACTGGTATTTAGCTTGGATCTTTAGCTGCTTTTCTGGATAGCTCATGTACGGTTTGGACTTGAGCTCGCTGTGGCATTATTCTACCTTGGGGATAGTTACTTTATGTTATTTCCAGTTTTCAGTTTATGTTTCTAGACTATGTTTTGTGGAAAATAATGACCAAGTACTTTGATGTAACCTGACTATGGTTTTGAAATGTTAGTTTTATCCGCTGCTTTATTTACTCTGTTTTACTTATATGTTCTGTCTTGTGATATCTGCATGCATGTTTACCTCATTTAACGCCCCTCCAAAGCTAGTGTCCTTGCAAGAGTGGCACTGGCGGAGGTGGGGTGTTACATTTGGTATCAGAGCATAAGGTTTACAAGATTTGAGCAAAAGGTTTTTAAAACATACCTTTTGAAAAACTATTTTCAAAACCAATTAAGTATTTTCCAAGAAAAGTCTAGTTTATTTTAAAAAGGCTATTCCCCAACAGCCATTAGCACTATCCTTCGTTTCTTCGTTCTGAATCTATCTATCTTTTTCTTCGTTTCAGTATGGCTGATCTTAACCTTCCCGAGGGAGTGACCATTCCCGGATGGTTCCGGAGGTACTTGGAAGCTAGGGCCAACGATGTGGGCCCAGCAAATACCCCCACCGTAACTGAGGTTCCTCCTCCTCCTCCTTAGAATCCACAAGCAGATTTCGCTAAGGTTTGCAAAGACTTTAATGCGATGGGTGGCAAGAATTTTATTGGGACGGAGACTTTTGTGGAGGCGAGAAATTGGTTGAAAGAAACTGAGGATCTCTTTGCTATCTTTGATATAGAAGACCATAGGAAAGTTCTGTTAGCGGTATGGTTATTGAAAGAGGAAGCTGCATATCGATGGGTAGTCACCACCACTACCAGACCAATTCAGACTTGGGATGACTTTAGGAGAAGGTTCAGATTGAGGTTTCTATCATCGACAGAAGAGAACCTTCGGATGGAGAGGCTCCTATCTCTAAAGCAAGGGGACATGACAGTTAGGGAATACGTGGATACGTTTAATCAACATGCTCGGTTCGGTCTAGACTTGGTTAACACAGCTCAAAAGAAGGCCCTACGCTTTGCTCTAGGATTGAATGAGCCATTGCGCGGTTTGGCCATGTCTCATATACCCATAGGGGCGACTTTCGAGAGTTTGGTGAATATGGCCCTGCTTCAAGAGGAAGATAAGGGTGGCAAGAAGGAGGTCAAGGCAAATGAGTCTCAAGGCGAGAAGGTAGATTCCGAGAAAGGAGACAAGAATAACAAGAAGGAAAACAAGGCCAACAACAACAAGGCAAAGGACACAAGGAAGTGCAACTTCTGTGGGATCACTGGGCACATAGCCAAAGACTGCAGGAAGAAGAAAAGGAAGTTGGGCGAATGCTTTCATTGCGAAAAGTCTGGACACTATAGTAAGGGTTGTCCGAAAAAGCAAGGACAAGGGAAAAGGCAAATTCAGCAAGCAGGACCCTCTGGAGGGCAATTGCAGGATCTCCTCGCTCTTCCAGCTTTTGATCGAGGTAGTGTTTCTATAGAAATTCATGTTTACATTTCTGATTTCCCTGTTCGTAGCTTGATTGATTTTGGCGCATCGCATAGTTTTATTTCTTCTGATCTTGTTGAAAGTTTGCACCTAAGTACTAGTCTAGTTGAGAATCCCGTTAGTATTTCAAATCCAATAAGGGGTACCGCCCATCTATCTGCGATTTGTATGGATTTGAAAATCTCTATCTTGAGCGTAGAATTCATGTGTAATGCTTATGTTCTCGGGTTTATGGGACACGGGTTGATTTTGGGCATGGGTTGGTTGTCCAGTTATGGAGCCATTCTTGACTTCGAACATAGGGTTGCGAGGCTCATGACTCGCCTCGGTAATACCCTTGAAAATCTCGTGTAACCTTTAGGGGTCCATCATGATTAGTTATATAGAATCCCTTGGCACTTTTTGGAAATCTGTAATACAATCGAGTAGTGTTCGCCACTAAGGTGGATGTCCCATTCCGCTTAAGCACGGGTTATAGAAATTACCCTAGTAAGAACATTTGGCAACCTAGAGTGGCATTTGTTTTCAAGATATAGTTCTTCTGCGTGGAATACCATATGGTATGTAAACGAGATCCAGGATTCACTAACGAATTTTTTAAGGCTTGCATGAAACCATAAGCACGCAGTTGTAGCCAAGTATTTTTAGGAAAAGAGTAAGTGGTTGTGGAACGAGAGGCGATGGTGAAATGAGTTCTAACTCATATTTTGGAAATAAGAATTAAGAGCTACGAAATTGTGGAGTTAAAAGACGGTCAAGGCACGATGGGATTAAGTACAAGAAAATGCGGCTTAGAAGATTGAAGACTAGATGCGCGCATTATATCTCTTTCTAAGAGTATATCCTTGATCCCTATTATTCTGTAGAGCTTACTCGCATGTTATCTTTTAAGTATATCCTCTCGGTCCTATTCTCAATCTTAGCTCTGTTGCAAACCCCATAAGGAGTATGACTCGCCTGTTTGTGATTTATAGTTGGGGTGAAGATGTCCATTAAGATGACCAAACTATTTGGGCTTTATGGATATGGGTCATAGTTGATAGACTTACGAAGAGCACCCATTTCCTTCCAGTAAAGAGCAAGAGGACCGCATCATGGCTAGCATCTATTTATCTTCGAGAGATAGTGTGGTTGCATGGAGTTCCTTCTAGCATAGTTAGCGATCATGACCCAATTTTCACTAGCCAGATCTGGAATAGTTTACAAGAAGCGATGGGTACGCGATTGAATCTAAGTACAGCCTATCACCCCCAGACGGATGGCCAAACCGAAAGGGTGAATAGAGTACTAGAAGATCTGTTGAGGCTATGCATTTTTGACTTTGGTGGTACTTGGGAAGACCACCTTCCTCTTGTAGAGTTTGCTTATAATAATAGCTATCAAGCCAGCATAGGGATGGCACCATTCGAAGCTTCATATGGGAGACCGAGCAAGTCACCAACATGTTGGTGGGAGACGACGGATAAGCTTATAATTGGGCCTGACATGATAAGGGACACATCCGAGATGGTTAAATTGATTCTAAGATGGATGAAAACGGCCCAAGACAGACAGAAATCCTATGCTGACAAGCGAAGGGCAGATTTGGAATTCAAAGTGGGAGACATGGTTTTCGTGAAGGTTTCTCCTTTGCGTAATGTGGTACGTTTTGGAGCAGTTGGGAAGCTGGCACCAAGGTTCGTAGGACCCTTCCCTATCATAGAGAGAATTGGAAAGATGGCCTATAAGGTGGAATTGCTCGAGAAGCTAGCCGGAGTGCATAATGTCTTTCATGTCTCGCATCTCCGAAAGTGCTTACATGAGTTCGCTGAGGTGGTTGAACCAAGCATTCTTGAAGACGTGGAGGTAGAGAAAGTGGCAACCTTGAGGAGAGCTCCGATTCGTATCTTGGGAACAGAGATCAAGAAGTTAAGGAATCGAGAAGTCAAATTGGTGAAAGTTCAGTGGAGTGAAGCCGATGAAGATGCAACTTGGGAAACCGAGGAGAAGATGCGTGGGTTTTATCCATTCCTTTTTGAGGGTACATTCTCAATCACTATTCTTAATCAGCATATCTTTCTTTTTGCTATCCATGTTTATCCTGTTTATCTTGTTATCTCGTTAATCGTGTCATGAGAACCTTAGGTAGAAACCCTTTAGATGAAACATGTATTTGAAACATGTTATGCTTGATGGTTGCAAGTGGTTGCCAGTGTTTGCAAGTGGATACTCGTGGATGCATGATACACATTAGGCACTAAGATCGGCTCACACACTTTCATACCGCATATGCATGAGTGTTTATGCTTATTCATGGATGAAACTAGTTGTGCTATCACGTGGATGTTGCATATGAATGAATGTTATGCGCACTCATGTAGAGATTATAAATTATGTTAGGAATTTGCATACATATGGACTCATTTCACTAACATACTTTGCATTAAGAAGGTTTACTGAATCAGTAACCACCTGATTTTTTGCATTAGATAAGTACATATACACACACCTTTTTCATATGTTCATACAACATTTAGAATCTTTTAAGGACAATGGTTACTTGTGGATGATGTTTTGAGTAGATGGATGATGGATGGTAGGATACGTTCTTCCTAACTTGGAGATTTCGGGGACGAAATCCTTTAAGGTGGGGAGAATGTAACAACCCGTATTTTTGAATAACATGTTATAACGTAAATCAAGGCAGAATTAAATTGTAAAATCTGAATCAAGGGAAACGGGCTGTGCCATTGCGTTCGTCTCGGAAAAATACGCGAAATAGAGTCCGAGTTTTCGAAAAACGGAGTCCGTATGACCATGTTATGGCCCAATGAAGTTTTCAGAAAATTCCAAGCCCGAAAACAGTTTTTCAGCCAAAACAAGATAGGCGGGAATTCTCCCGCCCCAGGCACGGTCGACACAGGGGTCGACACCCCTGTTGACCCCCCCAATGGGTCGACACCCATGTCGACCCAGGGGTCGACCCCCCCTGTCGAACCAGTTTTTCTGGTGCACCATTTTTACATGTTGAGTCTAGTTCTGGAAGTTTCTGACGGGAGTGGATGCCTCAGATTCGATTTAGGGTTAATCCTATGGCCTAAACTACCCCTAATCTCTATAAAAGGACCCCTAGACCTAGCCTAAACCCTCATTAATCATTCCTACAACTAAATGATGCCCAAATGTTTCTTGATCATGGCCTCCATCTTCATATCATGGCCTCCATCCCCTTCATGAAAGTTTGAGTGTCCTAAGCTAGTAAAAGAGCCACCTTTCTTCATCAAAACAAGGATATTTCTTCATACAAATCAAAGGAGCTTATTGTTTCTCAAGACAACTTGGAGCTTGTATTCATTTGGGGTTTTTAGAGTTGCTAGTGGCTTTGTCTCAATCTTATTTATATTTTATAAGTCTTCATAGCATTGTAAGCCCTATACTACTCTTAGATTCTAACTATGAAGTTAAATATGACATGTTGCAAGTTTGAGTTTGGGCCAAAGTAAGATTTGAGCTTTGATTCTATCATGTTATACATTGATTTACCCTATGCAAATTTGTAAAACTATCACCTTGACTTTGTGCATAGAAAGCTATGACCTTTGATTTGGAATGTGCATTATGCAAAATGAGAACTCTCATAACCTTTATGATAACTTGCATATAATGTTATATGCAAACTTCTAGCCATCATCCTATGTCATTTATGATCATGTTTCACCTATTTGCTTAAATTTGACATTATGCATGTTTTGAGGCCTATGAAGTAATATGCAAGTTTATGAACACGTTTTGCCTCATATGCCACCATGTTTAACTTGTGGCCAAACCTTAACCCCTTATGATATTATGCATGCTTGTGGCCAAATCACCCTTATGCTATTGTGCATGCTTGTGGCCAAATCACCCTTATGCTAGTGTGCATGCTTGTGGCCAAATCACCCTTACGCTATTGTGCATGCTTGTGGCCAAATCACCCTTATGCTAGTGTGCAAGCTTGTGGCCAAATCACCCTTATGCTATTTGATATGTTTGAGGCCAAGACACCTTTTATGCTATCATACATGTTAAGGCCATATGCTAGTACGTTGAACCCCTTTTTGGCCTCAAATATCACCATGTTTGACTTGGGATAGACTTTGCCACCTTATGCCCACCTTGTCATATAGTTATGTTCCCTCTTTGATCTATTTGTGTTGATGCGAATTTACGTGCGATGGGAATACGTTATGGGTAGTGGGGCAAACTTGAATAACATGAAAACATGACTCGAAAACATGACATGAAAGTTTGACATGTGTTTATGCTTGAAAACACGAACGTGGACATGACATGTAGAAAACATGAAAGTGGCCAACTCGAGGTTGGGTTGAGTTTGTAGCATAAATCTACCCGGAACCGACCGGCTTAACTAGTGGCTACAAACAATAGGACCCAATGTGAGTAGTTGGTCATATCGCACTTAAAACCCGAGGTTAGACTAGGTTGTGGTGTAAAGCTACCCGGACCCGCCCGGCTTAACTAGTAACCACAACAAGTTCTAATGTGAGAGGTTGGAGTGCATTAAGTTAATTAATGCCACATGGTAGGGTTAAGTCATGAACCACTTGAATATACTTAACCAATTAAACACGATGGATTGGTAGGGTTAAGTCATGAACCACTTGAATATACTTAACCAATTAAACACGATGGATTGGTAGGGTTAAGTCATGAACCACTTGAATATACTTAACCAATTAAACACGATGGATTGGTAGGGTTAAGTCATGAACTACTTGAATATACTTAACCAATTAAACCCGATGTATTGATAGGGTTAAGTCATGAACTGCTTGAATACACTTAACCAACTCAATACATGGTTAGGATAGGGTTAACCACACTTAACCCACTTGAAACCCTAGTTACGTGGTCCTTTTCAGCAGTAACCAACTTCGAAGTATCATGGGTACCCTGGACTAGGCTAGGGTGGGGCACGATTACTGAACTGATTGTAAGAGGCCAAAACGAGACGGCTGAAGGGTGCACCGGTTGTTCAGGCGGACCATGGTCGTGCACATTAAGTCCGGAGTTGAACATGGGCACCAGTAGGTTTAGACTGTGCGTGCTTGAATTGTGTCTGTGGTTTACACCTTAGGGCAGGATACACCCTGGGGTGGACCTAGCACAGTTAACTACAATCCGCGATTAAGCCGTATGACACCGATACACGACGAGTTAGGCTTTTAGGGAGCCGATCGACTAGACCGAGTAGTTGGACCTCGATTTAGGTCATCTCATGATGTGGGCCAGCTTTGGGCCAAGGAATCATTTCTTGATTATACTTGACATGGATTGGAATACTAGTACACACCTGGTGCAACTTAACCTTGTATATGCGATGCCACACTTGATCTATCTTGTTAACTTTTCACCATGACAGTTATCACCCTACAGCTCATCCCTGTTTTACATGTTCAGTTAACTGTATTAGTTTTTATACTAATAGTAGATAGGACTTACCAGTCTTTTTGACTGACCCGTTTTCTTTTGCCTCTTTTCTTCCGTTCCCCCCCAGATTTACAGGGTGGGAACACTGGTATTTAGCTTGGATCTTTAGCTGCTTTTCTGGATAGCTCATGTACGGTTTGGACTTGAGCTCGCTGTGGCTTTATTCTACCTTGGGGATAGTTACTTTATGTTATTTCCAGTTTTCAGTTTATGTTTCTAGACTATGTTTTGTGGAAAATAATGACCAAGTACTTTGATGTAACTTGACTATGGTTTTGAAATGTTAGTTTTATCCGCTGCTTTATTTACTCTGTTTTACTTATATGTTCTATCTTGTGATATCTGCATGCATGTTTACCTCATTTAACGCCCCTCCAAAGCTAGTGTCCTTGCAAGAGTGGCACTGGCGGAGGTGGGGTGTTACACAATCTCTATCGAGTCACACCACAGAGCCAAGGTTATTACAAAACCAATAGCTTTGATACCACTGTAACGATCAGGGTATTTTCAGCCCGAAAATCGACATAAATACCTTCACCGTAACTTATGCCGACCTTTCAAATACCAAAAACACTGGACGTTATTGGAAAGAATTTAGAGGGTGAGATAAGAAAGAAAGAAAGAAATATAAGATAGAAGAAGAAGAACTAACACAACACAGAGTCAGAGTCTCACATTGCAGCGGAAAAAAATATAATACATAAATAAAACGTTATTGAGAGCTTTCGAAATACTTACAATATCAGAGTACATCACACAATGGGACAGTTATAATAACCTATTCCCATATACAACACACACCGGAATAGTAGCTATATAATATCATACGCCTGAACATCTCCAGCTCGTCTCTTCACAGCATTCGATAACCTGAACCTGTACACCCCAGGCTAACCCGAGCATTTACAAACACCGGGTCAGTCTGGTGAACCAGAGTGAGTAAAACTCGCAAAGTATTAAGGGCAAATCATCCAACATGATTTTAGAGTTCAAATCTTTTCAAAAGAAAAGGATAATCGTAAGACCAAATCCACACATAAACACGGACGGTTTTTACCTTACGATAACCGAAAACAGTTTTTAAATCAATATCTTTCCTGATATTATAATAATGTCTAAATACAAGTAAATTTCAATCTAGTGGAACGCTTGCATCTAACGCTCCACATATATAGTATACAATCAAAACCTGCGGGCGCTTATTGGAGATTGGATTCCGACTATGACAAGGTATGGCACCACCTGCCGATAGTGTATATCTAGAGGCAAATACACTGGGTTCAACAAGAACGTCTTGCAACCCGGCCCTCACATGACCGACCAATCATTTCGCTTGAATGTATCGAATGTATATCACCAACGGTTGGGCTCAAACCACCATTTCCCGAAAAGGGACAGCATTGAATAGATTAAAGGATCAAAAGGATTTTCTCTAGATAGGTGATTATACACCCTAATGGGAGCGACCCACAAAGTCATGCTGCCTGCCCAATTTTGTCATTTCCCGGCTGTGAGGCTTGAGGTTTTAATTTCCCTTTTGGAATATTTTGGTCACCATTCACTTTGAATGCCACATCGTCAGTTCTGCCAGATATCACTTAATTGGTGTCCACAAAAATACTCTAGTTATTTGGCTAGAGAAAAACCTTTTCTCCGCCATCAACTATGGTACGTTTGCTGAAAATCAACGTACGTAATTCCTTTGGAAATACTCTGTCAGACATCCGTCCATACAAGTCATCCAGGAATAGGATGAACCGAAGGTACTCTCCTACTGCATCCAATATAGGAATCACCCCATGGATCGGTAGCGAGAAGTCCTTGCAATCCGTAGATTCCAACCACAACAGAACCACAGTTTATCTCTGGCCGCTAAACCAGCGATTTTTAGTAGTTCTTCCGTGTATGAAAATCCACGGTCTTCAATTTCGTCGTCTCGATCATTTTCTGATATCTTCACGTATTTGTTGGTCAGAATGGTTTTCGAATATAAATTCGATCCCGGTCTTTCCATACCAACAATCGTATTGGACAGATTTGATAGTCGGTGATTTAACTATCAAAATAATCAGTGTTTCAATCATGACAATCCAATGAGTTCACTGGTTCAGTATTCATCATCACTTGGCTTTTTAAATAAAACAAATGTAATTTAAAACTCTTAAATATAACGATATTATAAATATAACTTTTCTCTTCTTATTTAACATGAGATTACACCTTAAACCAATTGATTTTATTCCTTAGTAAAATCCTATATCATCTCCAGTTTTCTACTTTTACTTGGAACTCTTTTTATATATTCTTCACATTCCCATTAACCGTTACAGTATTGTTTCTCTAATGTGAATAATACATATTTACTAACCTCCTTTACCATTGCAACTAATATTATCTACAGATAATCCTGATGTCATTCAAGTTGGGGTATTTTAATTACCTCTCAGACCTTAATCAACAACGTTCATATCTGGAGATAAATACAAATTGTAATCCAAACCCACATTTCACTCTAATAGCCCTTCAAATTTCATTTAACTATTTAACTCAAAATACGGTTTCATACAACCATCTTACCTTTTTGAAATCTATTCCTTATTTTTTTTTTAATTCAATGAGTAAATAATTCCCTATAAAATACCACATTTTAATCTCGACCCCTTTTAAACAAATTCATTTCATAATTCAGATTTATTTACAAAATCCTACGATCCACTTCTTTTATGGAATTCACTTTTCCAACTCCTTTTCAATCCCTTTTGACACTTCCCGCTTGAAATTCATATTTCAATTCTACACTTTCCTTTAACCCCATGATTTCGTAACGTTAATGTAAAATTAACGCTTTAACACTTTTAAACTCCTTTTATCTAACTGTGGTTTAATATAAACCAATTTATCCCAAACTCCTTTGACTTAATGCAAATAATTAAGTAACCTTTATTTCAAGTTATTGTATTTGCTTGAAATTCCTGTTATAACTTTGTTATAAAAAATTGGGTTTTAAATATAAAACCGTACATAAACTCCTTTTACCATCCAACTAGATTTGGTTCCAACTCCAATTACCTTTAAATGAATTCCCATTTAAAGAGAAATTTTCTAAATTATTATTAATTAGAATAATAATTTACCTCAATCGTTAACTGCTGTAAAAATAATTACTCCCTTTATTAACTAAAATAAATAGTAAATCTTATTAAAATTTAAACAATATTCATTGAACTATTTTATTTAAAACACACTTATTTAATAATCAATTCCAATTAAAACTGTCGATTTAGTCAACCCAACATGGTTATACCATAAATCGATTCCAATTTGTTTTTTCCTTTAAATTAATTAATAATATAATTAATTAATTTAAATAATTCCATTAAATTTGTTTCTCAACAACATAATCTGATTAACATCAGTTTTGACTTTGTAAAATCAATTTACAATTGATTATAACCATGAATATTTATTCCCTTTTAATAAAGTTATATTCAAAATATATAATTCAAAATCTATCTCCAGTTATAAAATAAATTTTATAACTTCAGTTCTATCAATCCACCTAACGGTAAATCAATATAACCAAAACTAAATTTACTTTTAGGCCATTCACTGCTGATTACTCAACTAATATAGCCCATTGGTTAAAACACAACACAGGTTGACATTTCAGTCAATGATCACTACTAAAAACAATTACCCAATCACGACAGTTCATATATGATAATATGAAAATAATAAAAATATATTTGAAGAATCCGGTTGGATCCCTCCAACCTGTCCTTCCTGTATACAAATGGTTATCTCAAACAGATTGTTCAATTCAAACAGATCAAACAATTCAAACAATTCAACCAATTTAAACACGTTTATTTTATAAACGTGACCAACAAAGTGAGTTACCTTTATTGGAATCAATCGTTAGAATAACGATTTGGTATTTCACTGAAATTAAATGACGGTTTAATTTCATCAGTTAAATCAACAAATAAATTATAACTAGCAAACAGTCAATCATTAGCAAGAAGAACACACAAAATAAAAACCCAATTTATATAAAATATAAATGGGAAAATACTGAGTGAGTTAAACGCACCTTGAGTTGGTTCATTGTCACTGAAGCGGCTTGTTTTCAGTTAAATTAAACAACGCTTAATTTAGCTGAATATATCTTTTGATTCCAATTCCATTTTTGTGGCGTCGATCTCGCCTATGTGATTCTGGCGTCTCTTACTTTGCTCCATTTTTGGCCATCAACCACACATGCCGAATATCCTTTCCCTCCATGCTTTGTTCCCACAGTTGCGATACCCATATCATTGTATACTCGGCTGATCTAAACCTATGTTTCCTTTGCTGAATTCTGCGTCCAACTGCCCTCTACTTGGGGTTCGTACACGTTGTTAAGGAAATTAACAAGCTGACCCCTTCCTTCTGCAAATCTTGTTTTCTTCCATCCTTACCAACCTGCTACGTGCATTCAACATGTACCCCAAGTCCTCCTGTCCTTCCCATATTTCCTATTATGAAACTTCTTCCATTTTTTTCTCTTTTTCTTTCGGACTTCCTGCATTTTTCACACCATCCATTTGCACCCATTAGCTCACACACAGTGACACCCAGCGTGTTTTTCAATTCAGCTCCCCCAAACCGCACAGTAACTACCCCCTCTCACTTTACAACGAAAACGGACCCATTTCAATTTTTGTTTGCTTCTTCTACACTGAAGAGGACTGCTCCTCCACGTTCTAACCGTTGTGCATCAGTCCCCCTCCATCCTTCCGCACCACATCATTTCTTTTCTTTATATATATATATATATATATATATATATAAGCATCGGTTTTACTGGAGACGGAAAACACAGCAAGAGGATTGGGTTTGGTTCTTGCTGAACTGAAATGAAATGAGACAGGCGTTATTTATAGGGAGAAGAGATGTGGGGAACACGCCACTATTAATCATATTTTATCTGATTCCTTGGTCAGCACGGTTAGACAATTTGGCGAGCAAGAAACCAACAGTTTGGCATGCAAGGAGAAGGACAGCGGAAAAGATTTAAGTAAGTTAAATATATATATAGGATGTAAAATATATTATTTTAATTTTTCGAAACTTCGTCCCAAAGTAACGCGATAAAATCCACATGCGATCTTCATTTTCTGATAAAAAAACTAATCCTAGTGTAAAAAGGTATTCCGGACTCAATGGGACAAGTTTCATCGAAATCCGAGGTCGTATGAAAAAAATTCCTTTATAAAACCAGAAATAAACACGCGTTAAATTTTTTCATGATCACCAGATAAATCAAATCAACTTGAAACCTTGCAATCCAATAATAATTCTTCAACACGAACCCAACGGCACCAGTTTCGTCGCATTCTGAGACTGTTTCCCCGATAGGCTACTTTTATGCGCACCGCAATGCCCTTTTTAACACCAAATTTTCCTGTTTCTAAAAATAACAAACTATATACCTATCCTAACTCAAATCGACGATACGAACTCAACGGAACTGATTTCGTGGCCTAATTCGATCGTCTGCTCCGGTTACACTCAAATATCTCTTTATTAATTTAATTATACGCTATAGAAATTATATGGGTGTTTTTGGCTGCCATGGTCACATACAACCTTGGTTTGCCACGCCATTTAACACCGTGCAATAATTTAACGATACGGTTCTAATGAAACTGACTTCGTCGAAAACAGAGACCGTTTGCAAAATGGCCATTTTAAAGGCCGATATTTAAATAACGATTTTTCACAACGACTATTTTAAAATTTGATTTATCCATAACTTACAATCTGTAACACGAAATCTGAATTTTTCTCTTTCATATGAAAATTATCATCAATACAGTTCTAACATTTCTTGTTTCACAGAAATCTGACTTATATCAAATTCTGTATATTCGATTGAAGTTCAAAACTCCAATTTACGAACTGTGCGCCATTTTCAGGCTCTATTTAATATCATATAAATATATAGCATTCAATCTCGTTTTAAATAACGATTTAAATTTTAAAATCCATTAATACTCCAAATATAATATTTAAAATAATAAACTAAATAAAATATTTGATTGCCAAAAACACGGGTCGTTACACTTAACCCCCATGTGTTCATCATGTTGTATTGGTTAAGTGTCATCAATCAATTCAAGTTAACTTAACCCACCTACTTGTCATGTCATGCTACTTTGGTTAAGTATTACCTTCTTGTGTTGACTTAACCTTACCACAAATCAAGTTATATTGGTTAAGTGTTTCTCACTTGTTTTAACTTAACCTTACCACAAATCAAGTTATATTGGTTAAGTGTTTCTCTCTTGTTTTAACTTAACCTTACCACAAATCAAGTTATATTGGTTAAGTGTTTCTTATTACTTAACCCTACCCATTCATCTTGTTATATTGGTTAAGTGTTTATTATTAACTTAACCCTAGTCATCCATGTTATATTGGTTAAGTGTTCCTATGAACTTAACCCTACTCATTCATCTTGTTCATTACCATTAATTGATTTATTAATGCACCAGCCTCTCACATTAGATATGTGTTGTTGCGGTTACTGGATGTGCCGGGCGATTCCGGGCAGTTTTACACCACAACTCAATCTAACCTCGGGTTTTTCTTGGGCATGATGCGCTAACCTTTCATGTTAGATAGGTGTTGTTGTGGTTACTGGATGTGTCGGGCGGTTCCAGGCAGTTTTACACCACAACTCAATCTAACCTTGGGTTAGGCATGTTCATCTTTAATCTACACATTTACCCTATATACCTAAATCTAGATTTTACATGCTAATTACCAAATTCACCAAAACTAGTCATGTTACATTTTACACCCAATCTAGATTTAATGCTCAAGTTACCCCAAATTCGCAACAATAACAATTTTGCCCAAAACTTGATTTATATGCCAACTTCCTACTTTGTCGTTCATGCCAATTCTAAGTTCAATATGTCAAATTACATATTCCATAATTCATGTCAAATTGCATCTTAACAGCTATGCCATGTTACATGTTCCAAATTATGCCAAATAATGTCAATTTCATGTTATACCCAATTTCCCCCGCATTCATAACATACGTATTCCAAGATTCAACTCCAGATTCATAATATAAGGGGAGAAGCAAGATGGAACATCGTAAGAATAAGCATAGTCATATGATGATAAGAACTACAGGTCCAATAAACTTGATGTACTAAAAAGACAAGTTTTGTAAGGAATACATCGCAGGCATATAGATATGATAAGAATTATATCATGAACTTAAAAAGGATTACAATTTCGATATACAACAAGGATAGATATGATTGGACCAGTTTCATAGTCAAAAATGATTCCCAAAGATATATATACTCAAGCACAGATTTCAATGAAAGGATAGCTTACATCAGACATATTCTCATATCCATTTTATTACATGTTACAATTAGATTTAGGTGTTCAAATCTAAAAAGTAACTAACAAGGGAAAATCTTGTTTTCATGCCTAAGCCATACATCATCATACACCCTAATTTTCTTCTTCCAAATCATAAACTATCATATATATATATATATATATATATATATGTGTGTGTGTGTGTGTGTGTGTGTGTGTGTGTGTCCCAATTTTAGATCTTAACCACAACGTGTACTATGCCTTATATTTACAGTTCAATTTACGCCCCAAATACCAAGTCATATGTCCAATACTTTATGCTTCAAATCTCACGTCATATGTCCAATACTTTATGCCTAAAATCTCAAGTCATATGTCCAATACTTTATGTTTCAAATCTCAAGTCATATGTCCAATACTTTATGCCTCAAATCTCAAGTCAAATGTCCAATACTTTATGTTCAAATCTCAAGTCATATGTCCAATACTTTATGTTTCAAATCAGTTACAAATCAATTATGCCTAATTATACACAATTTAATGCTTTTCCCAAATTTTAGCACTGGTCATGTCCAGAGCCATAATTAATGCCCAATTTTATTTCCAACATATGTGACGACCCCAGACCCCGTACGATGGTGGCGAGGGTAATCTTTGGAATATAACACATAAACAGATAACAGCAGAACAGAAATAAATAAATACACCAAATAATGTACAATAGAATACACTAGATAAACATAATCATCAGAGTTACACAGTATACAGGATCATACTTAGTACAAATACAGTTCAGCTATACATAAATGTCTACAACGGAAAACAAAACATGATATGTACAATAAGAGCTAAACAGCATAAAAAGAGATAAGTGATAGAATCCATCTTCAGCTCCGGCTATCCAGAAAGAGCCTGCTAAAACCTGAATACAAGGCTGCCCGTGTAGAAATAGGGGCAGCCGAGTTTGCAAGTGAAACAAACTACGAGTCATTTAGGGGACTAGTATGAGAAATCTACTTAACTTACTTTATAATATGGCCAATCACAAGACCACGCCACTTTCTCGGAACGGGTTTACTCCATTGGATTGCCAGTGCTTTAAAACAAGTAAATCTTTTAAACATCGCAGTGCTTTTTATAAAAATGAAGCCATTATAAGACTCAGTTCCCATCACACAATGCAACACAAACCGTAGGATAGAGTTTTACCTTATAATGGCTAAAATATGCTTGATACGAATAAAACAAAAGCATTTGATATTATTACTAGTGTTTATATGTTTCAAAAACCATTTCAAATCATAAGTATCAATCATAGACGACATTAATATCCCATACCACTATGTCGCCATATATAGGTATACAGTCAAAACCGCACGATGTCGTATTTGGAAATTGGATTTCCGTCATGAACCAAGGCAAAAGATAGTCCTTACCGAATTCGAGACAATCTAGCCCATGTCTCAGGACCTAGACATAGGTGGGCCCTTGGAGCAATAGGGTCGGTCCACCGATGTGGATTAAACTTAAACCCTGGACAATACGTCTCCCCACCCTATGGGGCGTAAATGAGCCCAATTACTCCATTTACGGGGTACCTCACATTCCAACAACCACACAGGTGAAAATAATATAAATTTCAGGGATGGTAGGTCACTGACACCACCTCAAGCTAGAAAGAGACGCATGTCCTCCCTGCCGTCCTTTCCCGTTTCTGGTTCATACCGGGGTGTGAGGCTCACGAATTCACGTTATACACAAAGCAATGCCACACAGGCCGTGCCTTGATCATCTGCCACAAGACTTTGCTTTTCAACAGAAGCCTTGATCATCTGCCACTTAGGCGTGCCACACAGGCAATTCACTCCATGCGACTGATTTCTATCGATATATAACCTCTGAGCTCGTACGTCTCAGAGAAGGGCGTTAAGCAAAAGAATAAATTCTCCACCGCCAAACAGATATATATTTAGTAGAGATCAATCAGCACAGAACAAAATCCAATGTCAGACACACAGTCCATTTATAAGTTCGTTCTGGGTCTGAACGAAATCGGAGGCACTTAATACCTCGCACATCCGTACAATCAACAAGTACGTCCGGACGGCTACCACTTCAGCCCCTTCAAGGTAGCTACTCCTATCATGAGCATCAATAGCACCCCTCCATTCGACGTGAAGATCATCGGTCTTGCACCGTCTTCATATCTTCGACTTTTAATCGTCGATCAATTATTTGAAATGAGAATTAACTCGGCCTTTTCAGATAATTCACGTATATTTAGAATTTCAAATCAATTCACTTCAATGCTTAAATTATTCGATATCACTAATTCTGTTCTTTAATGTAATTTTCACGCCAAATACATTCAACCATCAAATATCCAATAAACCGAGCAAATTTATTTTGTTTCCATTCCATATCGTTTATAATATTCTATCACGATTTATCGCTATTTTTATTTATTTAAAAATAGCCAATTCATTCAAACGACGCTTCAGGCCATAACGCGGTCGTGGCGTTGTTTTGCTTCAGATTTGATTTACATATATCTTAAAATCTTACTGTTGGATCTTCAAAAATTTATATCATTAGAAAGATCTTTTCATAACGAATCCAACGGTATCAGTTTTGGGAGAATCCGACGGTTGGATCTCCCGGTACAATCGTTTGAAGTTATGATTTCAAAATACGAACTACAGCGTCGTTATTTGATTTAATTTAATTATATTTATATATAAATATAATCGATTCTGGCACTGTTTTTCTTCAGATTTGAATTAAACGTTCCACAATCCAACCGTTGGATCTTCACAAAGTGGGTGTCGTTGGAAAGATATTTCCAAAGCGAACCCAACGGTTTCGGTTTTGGGAAAATCCGATTGTCGGATCTCCCGCACTAATCGTTTGAAATCACGGTTTCAAAACACGACCTACAGCTTCGTTATTCGATTTATTTTAATTATATTTATGTATGTATATATATAAATATAATTCATTCTTTGATTTCAAAACCATCTTAACCTCATATATTTGATAAAAATGATATTTTTATCATCAAAAATATTTATTCAACCCATGAATATTTTTAGCACTTCATATTCACAATAAAAATGTAGATTTTATTGTTCAATCTATATATTCAACACATGAATGTTTTCGACTTCACACATACGATAAAAATATGATTTTCATCGTTCTAGTCTTTTATTAAGCACATGAATGTTTTCTATAGTTTATATATATAATAAAAATGTGTTTTTTTTGTTAAAACAATTTATTTAAAACACGATTATTTTATATAGTTCATAAATAAGGTAAAAATGTTATTTTTGGTGTTAAAACGATTTATTTAAAATACTAATATTTTATATAGTCTATATATATATATAATAAAAATGTTATTTTTATCTTTCAAAAAATATATTCAATACATGAACTTCATTCAACACATGAATTTCTATTCAACACATGAATTTCTATTCAACACATGAATACAGTTTCAACATATGAAAATAATTCTAACACATGAATATTATTGAAAGTTTCTGCAGCATAACGGCAGGATAGTTAAAACCGGCACCGTCCGGAGTACGGCTCTTCGCTCTACCTTAAAGCCTCACAGCTTTTGACAATGGGGATTTTCAATATCTAGTTCGTATGCAGACGAATTTTCCCATATACTAATCCTATTGGGATTTCAATCATTTCAAATCAACCATTCATGATATTCACCAAATTTCACATCAACCAATAATCCAAACAATATCACAACCAATATATATCGTCCTTGGTTTGTGACGAGGGGAGTGTATGTGTGTATATATATACGTATATAACTATATTTCGATTTCATTTCAATATCATTTCAATTTATTTCAACGCATATATCACTTTTACAACGTATATATAACTTATACATCGAACATACAACTTATACAACGCTTATACATGAGGTGTACAACGCATATATAACTCATACATCAACTATATAATTTATACACCATTGTTTTCCATATCGTTTATAAATTAGAAATCTCACATTGGTTTCCACTCCACCAAAAATTGTAGAAGGCTCAGAAAATTATCCGGTCCCTTCTAGAATGTAGAAGACGTCCTCACGAGTCCACTGTCTCTTGTTTCACTGGATTTCAACAACATACGAAAAAGATATGATTTTTATTGTAAAATCATAAATTGCAACACTAAAAAGTGTTATTTTTTATTCAAAAATTTAAAGGCCGTATACCTTTCTTGAGCGTTCAAAACTTGGTCACTGATTTGCGCTTGATCCGTTCAGTTTGAGGACAATCAGATCATACCACCTCGAAGAGCTTCGGAAGGGCTTGCTGGCGCTGGTGGTTGCATGGAGATCGACGACGAGTTGAGGGAGATCCGGCGCGATGAGCGGCGCCACTTCCTGGGCGCGATTCTCGAGATACGCGCCACCAATCAGGGCAAAGCAGGTACGGATCTGAAGCTCTCGGAGAGGTCTTCAAAATCCTCAACTGGGGCGTTGGCTATTGGTGCGTGTGGAAGGAGATAAAGAGGAGGGAAGGTTGGAGCTTCTATTGCCGTCGACGAGCTGGAGAGGGAGAGAGAACGCGGGTTTGTCGAGTTGTGATTGGCCAATGGGTTTTTTTTCTTTATTTATATATTTTTAAAATTCTAAAATACCCCTCTTCACATACGAACTCCAATCCAAACCCAACGACTGTCGTCCCTAGCTAAATACCCCCATTCCAAACATAATGGGATATGTTTCATAGGCCCATTCGACTGTTTCAGTCAGTTTCTCTTCAAATTAAAATATAAAACATTCAATATTTGATTTGAACGTACATTTCAATTTGTCGGGGCCACATACTGATCCCAAAAATTCCAGAAAAATAAATCTAGCTATGCTTTGACGATATGGTCCCAACAAAAATATTTTCGTCGAATTCTGAGACCGTTTGAAAAATGGCCCTTTTCTGGTCGATCTAATTTACCTAAAATTGACCAAACACATTTTCCTTCGCCATGCTCACATATTGACTTCAAATATAATGGAATTTGAAACCTAGCAATTATCTAACATCCCGGATCCAACAAAATTGGTTTCGTCGCATTCTGAGGTCGTTTGCAAAATGTCTATTTTCAAGGGCTATATTCTCTATAGCGACCTTTCTGAAAATTCATTTGGCCATAACTTTTGATTCCCGCTACGAAACTTCGATTTTTCAGATTCGTTAGAAAGATATTCATAAACAGATTTAAATATTTTTGGTTTCACAAAAACCTGTTTTATTTTGCACCCGGTACAGTCAGTCAAAGTTTGAATTCCAATTTTGAAACTGCCGTGCCATTTCAGGCCTTGTTTTAATTTCAAAATAAATATATTTATTTTCAAACATCGATTCGAACATACTTTTTGTCGTTATTATTTAAAATAATTTATTTTAAATATTTAAAATCCACTAAAATAGCCAAATTAAAATTTTTAAACTGGTTCAGATTTTCCGGGTTGTTACAACCTCCCCCACTTAAAACTTTTCGTCCCCGAAAAGGAACAAAGTCTAATGTCGTTTAATTAACCAACTCGACTTTCCTTCTGGCTTCCATTCTTCAACTTTTAAGTTTTTAAGAATTTTCAAATTCTTCAAAAATTTGGCTAACTCCATAAATTTTCGAAAATTTTTCGCCATAAGCTCCTTTGTACGGGGAGCTTCGGGATATTTCATATAGCCTCCCATGGCCCTCACCAATCCAAAAGAAAAAGGAAAAGCCAAACGGCTCATAAAATCATCAAATCCAAAGAAATACGTTAAACATGTACCTATTTGTCGGGCAAACAATTTTATTCCTCCGCTTAGCAGTTTATCCATAACCTGTTCACACATATATAATGCGCATATATATATTTCTATCTATTTCTAAATCAGTTCAATACTTGATTCACTTGTATACATTTAACTTCATTCTCTTATTGATTAAATTAACTATCATTCTAATAATTTAACTAATCAAATCCACAATCACACAACGCAAACAACAATCAATTTGTTGACTAACTTTTCAAAAATATACTAATTAATTCATATACCTCTTTTGAAAACATTCAGACTATATAATTAAAAAGTTAACATGCATGAAAAGAAAACAACAGCAAAGTAGAGAACAAAATGATAATGCAAAGATATGGTAAATGTACCTTACACCAGAGTCAATCAGAGATATCCACCCTACACTTAGGATAGGCTTTCTTAATACTCTCCTCAGTTTCCCAAGTACAATCTCGCGAATCTCCACTCCATTGCACTTTGACTGAGTGAACCTTCTTGTTCCTCAGTTCTTTGGTTTCTTTGCAAATAATCTTGATCGGCTCTCTTCTCACAGCCAATTCTGGAGTAATTTCTATATCCCGTTGCGCTGCTTCTTCCACGATCAAGTCTGGATCATGAACATGCTTTCGAAGTTGAGATACATGAAACACATTATATACTCCAGGCAACCAATCAGGAAATTGACCCTATAAGCGAGAGTTCCAACCCGTTCCAGAATAGAAAACAGACCAATAAATTTGGGTGCCAATTTCCCTGTTTTACCAAACCGGATTACTCCTCTCATCGAAGCTACTTTCAAATACACGTGGTCGCCAACAGCAAATGATATATCTCTTCTTTTCTTATCTGCATAGCTTTTCTGTCGGCTTTGAGCGGCTAGTAATCGTTTCTTAACGAAACTGACTTTGTCCGCAGCTTCGCGAATTATATCGGGTCCCAATACAAGTCTATTACCAGGTTCTACCAAACAAGCAGGAGATCGGCATGGTCTACCATACAATGCTTCGAATGGTGACATTGTCAAGCTCGCTTGGTAGCTATTGTTGTATGAGAACTCGGCCAAATGCAAATGGTCTTCCCATGATCTACCAAAATCAATAACACAAGCCCGCAATAAATCTTCTAGAATACGGTTCACCCTCTCAGTTTGACCATCTGTTTGAGGATGATGTGCAGTGCTCAAGTTTAGTTTCATTCCCAATTCTGCTTGGAATGCTTCCCAGAATTTACTAGCAAAAATCGGGTCACGATCACTAACGATGCTCATGGGAACTCCATGCAGTCTAACTATTTCCTTGAAATAAATCTGCACCAGACTCTGAGCAGTTCTATTCGATCTGATAGATATGAAATGGGCAGTCTTCGTGAAACGATCTACGATCTCCCAAATACTGTCATTTCCTTTCCTGGTTCTGGGAAAACCATCTATGAAATCCATAGAAATATGTTCCCACTTTCCACCTGGAATTTCCAACCCTTGCAACAATCCAGCGAGCTTCCGCTGATCGCTTTTGACTTGTTGACAAGTAGGACACCGGCTAACATATATAGAGATATCTCTTTTCATTGCCTTCCACCAGAAAGTTCGCTTGAGGTCATTATACATTTTACTGACCCCTGGGTGGATACACAGCTTGGACTTGTGACACTCGTCTAATACTTCTATTTTGAGCTCAAGATTGTCGAGAACACAAATTCTTCCTTTCAATCTCAGAATTCCTGTGCTATCCACTTGGAAACTGGAGACTTCGCCCTTTTGAATTCTTTTGATCATCTCTTTAAGAAAACTATCATCTTTCTGAAGAATAGATATTTTATCAATCAACGATGGTGTAATGATAATACTAGCAATGATCACATTCTTCCTGCTGAGCGCATCAGCCACAACTTTGGCTTTCCCCGGTGTATATAAAATATCAAGATCATATGCCGCGAGAAATTCTAACCAACGCTGCTGCCTCATATTCAGATCCTTATGGGTGAATAAATATTTCAATGACTTATGATCAGTATATAATTCGAACTTTTCACCCAATAGATAATGCCTCCAGATTTTCATAGCAAACATGATAGCTAGCAATTCTAGATCGTGAGTTACATAATTCTTTTCATGTGGTTTCAATTGACGGCTAGCATAAGCGACTACATGGCCTGTTTGCATTAACACTGCGCCAAGGCCTTCTTTATAAGCATCGGTCCAGACTTTTAAATCTTGATTGCCGTCAATAATTGTGAGCACTGGAGCAGTCGTCAATTTTAACTTCAACTCCTGGAAAGCTGCCTCACATTCGGAAGTCCAGTTGAATCTCGAATGTTTCTTAGTAAGCTTTGTTAAGTGTCTGTATATCTTCGAAAAATTCTTAACGAACTTCCAATAATAACTGGCCAATCCGAGAAAACTTCGGACTTCTATGGGTGTACGAGGTTGTTTCCGATTCTGAATAGCAGTGATTTTACTGGGATCCACTGAAATTCCTTGTTTTGACACGACGTGGCCAAGAAATTTGACTTCTTCTTGCCAGAATATATATTTGGAAAATTTGGCTTTCAAAACATTCTTTCTAATAATTTCTAACACTTGTTCCAAATGTTTTTCATGCTCGCTTTCTAATTTAGAAAGATCAATATATCATCAATGAAAACCAGAACAAATTTATTCAATACTTCTCTGAATACTCGGTTCATTAGATCGACAAAATAAGCTGGAGCATGACATAAGCCGAACGGCATTACTAACCACTCATAGAATAGGTCTGGACCTCTGAATGCTGTCAAAGGAACACACTCTTCGGCAATACGAAGTTGATGAAAACCTGTAGCTAGGTCGATTCAGGAAAATACTTGTGTGCCATTCAATCAGACCAATAAATCATCAATCCGCGGCAATGTATATTTGTTCTTCAGCGTCTGCTTATTCAAGTCACGATATTCCACACATAATCTGAGGGTACCGTCTGTCTTCGGAACAAATACCACTGCTGCTCCCCAATCAGAGAAACTAGGTCTGATCAGACCCTTCCATACAAGCTGTCCCATTTGATTGTCCAACTCTTCTTTTTCCTTCAAGGTCATTCTTCGAATAGTGTGAACTACTGGCCTTGCATTCGAAACTAAAGAGATTTTAAAATCAATTTCTCTCTACGGAGGTAAGCTAACAACTTCTTCGAACACATCCGCATAGTTCTTGACAACAGGAATATTTTCAATGTCGACCGGAATATTCTCCGGAACGACAGGGACATGTTCTAATTGAGTAGGAGAAACATCTAAAGCTGCCCAGAAGTCTTTTCTATCATAATTCGGGCCTTCACATGGAATGGTTATACAAATCCCTGATTTAGCCTTTGCCTTTACAACTCTCTCAGCACATTTAACTTCGACTTCATATTTGGTTAACTAATCCAATCCCAGAATAAGATCAAATTCGGTAAAATTCATGACGATCGAGATGGCAGGGAACCGATAACCGAAAAAAGAAACAGACACCCCACAAATCCAACTAAGATCGAGGGAACCCCCAACCGGATTATGGACAGTCATGGGTGTTTTGAGCTTTTTCAAATTCAAATCCAGTTTCTTAACCGCATTCTTTGCAACAAAGCTTCGTGATGCGCCTGTATCAAACAATACTTTAACTGGAATATCTTTGACAGTAAGCATGCCTTCTAAAACATCTGGCCTTTCTTGAACGGATGAGGATCCGGGAACTTCTGCCACTTCATTCACATGCACTACTTCAGATTTCTTTGATAGTTGGCAATTCTTCGCAATATGTCCAGCCTGATGGCAAAGATTACATTTCCTATTCTCTCGACCCTTCTTATTGGATTTTGATCCAACATTTCTTTTTTTCTTCAAGGATTTGCAATTCCCTTGAAAATGCCCTGGCTTCTTGCAATTGTCGCATATAGCCGTCGTTACTAGTCCTTTCTCAGGTTTAACCTCTTTCTAACTGGCCCTTGGCCTTTTATGGCCTTCAGACTTTGTACTTGCTTTAGGATGCGTACTTGTCTCTGGGTTATTAGCTTCAAACTTCCTTTTACTGCTAGAACTGACTTCCTCTTCGTCGTCAAAAAGGCCTCGCTTATCTAGATCTTCGTACTGATAAGTCATGTATATCATTTCAGAAAAAGGAAGCTTCACATGCCCCATTACACTGTTCTGGTATTTTCTTTGAAGACCATTAATAAACCTCAGATTCTTCCTCTTTGGATCTTGAATTAGATGCGGGGCAAAATGAGAAAGTTCATTGAATTTCTTATGATATTCCGGAATGGTCATATCTCCTTGTATCGGATAATTGAATTCATCACATAACTGCTCAGTTGCTTCTGGAGGAGTAAATCTTTCTATAAAAATCTCTTTAAATCTATCCCAGGTAATATTACCTTCTAGATAATCCTTAATAACTGTTTCCCACCAGATTAAAGCTTCATCTTTGAGTGCCCAAGATGCCACTAATTTTTTCTAATCATCTCTCAGCTGGGAACGTTCAAAAATTCTTTTAGCGGAACTCATCCAAGCTTGAGTTTGTATAATGGATTCATTACCCGAGAATGGTATTCCACCCAGATTTCGATATTTCTTTAATAGAGCCATTAGATCTGGTTCTGTATTCCTTCTTCTATTTCTGACACTCATTTTCTAGTACTTCTGCAAATAGCAGACCAAGTGTCAGGTCAACAGAAAAGATAGTATAAAACATAGAGACATATACTTGAATGTAAATGTGTCTATTGGGGTGTATTTCATTCTGCTATAATCATACTAGAATATTACTGATCTTATCTGTAATGAGTTATTCGTCCTAGAACTCTACTGGTTCTATTTTTGACGAGTTCGTTAATATGTTATATTCCAGAACTAAGCTTAACCAAAGCTCTGATACCACATTTGTGACGACCCCAAACCCCGTACGACAGTGGCGAGGGTAATCTTTGGAATATAACACATAAACAGATAACAGCAGAACAGAAATAAATAAATATAATAAATACACCAGATAATATACAATAGAATACACTGGATAAACATAATCATCAGAGTTACACAGTATACAGGACCATACTTAGTACAAATACAGTTCAGCTATACATAAATGTCTACAGCGGAAAACAAAACATGATATGTACAACAGGAGCTAAACAGCATAAAAAGAGATAAATGATAGAATCCATCTTCAGCTCCGACTATCCAGAAAGAGCCTGCTAAAACCTGAATACAAGGCTGCCCGTTTAGAAATAGGGGCATCCAAGTTTGCATGTGAAACAAACTACGAGTCAGTCATGGGACTGGTATGAGAAATCTACTTAACTTACTTTATAATATGGCCAATCACATGACCACGCCACTTTCGCGGAACGGGTTTACTCCATTGGATTGCCAGTGCTTTAAAACAAGTAAATCTTTTAAACATCGCAGTGCTTTTTATAAAAATGAAGCCATTATAAGACTCAGTTCCCATCACACAATGCAACACAAACCGAAGGATAGAGCTTTACCTTATAATGGCTAAAATATGCTTGATACGAATAAAACAAAAGCATTTGATATTATTACTAGTGTTTATATGTTTCAAAAACAATTTCAAATCATAAGTATCAATCATAGACGGCATTAATGCCCCATACCACTATGTCGCCATATATAGGTATACAATCAAAACCGCACGGTGTCGTATTTGGAAATTGGATTTCCGTCATGAACCAAGGCAAAAGATAGTCCTTACCGAATTCGAGACAATCTAGCCTATGTCTCAGGACCCAGACACAGGTGGGCCCTTAGAGCAACACGGTCGGTCCACCGATGTGGATTAAACTTAAACCCTAGACAATACGTCTCCCCACCCTATGGGGCATAAATGAGCCCAATGACTCCATTTCCGAGGTACCTCGCATTCCAACAACCAAATAGGTGAAAATAATATAAATGTCAGGGCTGGTAGGTCACTGACACCACCTCTAGCTAGAAAGAGACGCATGTCCTACCTGACGTCCTCTCCCGTTTTTGGTTCATACCGGGGTGTGAGGCTCGCGAATTCACGTTATACACAAAGCTATGCCACATAGGTCGTGCTTTGATCATCTACCACAAGACTTTTCTTTTCAACGGAAGCCTTGATCATCTGCCACTTAGGCGTGCCACATAGGCAATTCACTCCATGCGACTGATTTCTATCGATATATAACCTCTGAGCTCGTACGTCTCAGAGAAGGGCGTTAAGCAAGAGAATAAATTCTCCGACGCCAAACAGATATATATTTAATAGAGATCAATCAGCACAGAACAAAATCCAATGTCTGACACACAGTCCATTTATAATTTCGTTCTGCGTCTGAATGAAACAGGAGGCACTTAATACCTCGCACATCCGTACAATCAACAAGTACATCCGGACGGCTACCACTTCAGCCCCTTCAAGGTAGCTACTCCTATCATAAGCATCAATAGCACCCCTCCATTCGACGTGAAGATCATCGGTCTTGCACAGTCTTCATATCTTCGAATTTTAATTGTCGATCAATTATTTGAAATGAGAATTAACTCGGCCTTTTCAAATGATTCACGTATATTTAGAATTTCAAATCAATTCACTTTAATGCTTAAATTATTCGATATCACTAATTATGTTCTTTAATGTAATTTTCACGCCAAACATATTCAACCATCAAATATCAAAATAAACCGAGCAAATTTAGTTTATTTCCATTCCATATCATTTATAATATTCTATCACGATTTACCGCTATCTTTATTTATTTAAAAATAGCCAATTCATTCAAACGACGCTTCAGGCCATAACGCGGCTATGGCGCTGTTTTGCTTCATATTTGATTTACACATATCTGAAAATCTAACCGTTGGATCTTCACAAATTTTATATCATTAGAAAGATCTTTTCAAAACGAATCCAACGGTTTCTGTTTTGGGAGAATCCGATGGTCGGATCTCCGGGTACAATCGTTTGAATTCATGATTTCAAATTACGAACTGCAGCGTCGTTATTCGATTTAATTTAATTATATTTATATATAAATATATAAAAATATAATCGATTCTGGCGCTGTTTTTCTTCAGATTTGAATTAAACATTCTAGACAATCCAATCGTTGGATCTTCACAAAGTGGGTGTCGTTGGAAAGATATTTCCAAAGTGAACCCAACGGTTTCGGTTTCGGGAAAATTCGATGGTCGGATCTCCCGAACTAATCATTTGAAATCACGGTTTCAAAACACGAACTGCAGCTTCGTTATTCGATTTATTTTAATTATATTTATATATGTATATATGTAAATATAATTCTTTCTTCGACTTCAAAACCATCTTCACTTCATATATTTGATAAAAATGATATTTTTATCATCAAAAATATTTATTCAACCCATAAATATTTTTAGCACTTCATATTCACAATAAAAATGTAGATTTTATTGTTCAATCTATATATTCAACACATGAATGTTTTCGACTTCACACATACGATAGAAATATGATTTTTATCGTTCTAGTCCTTTATTCAACACATGAATGTTTTCTTTAGTTTATATATATAATAAAAATGTGAGTTTTTTTGGTTAAAACAATTTATTTAAAACACGATTATTTTATATAGTTCATACATAAGGTAAAAATGTTATTTTTGGTGTTAAGACGATTTATTTAAAATACTAATATTTTATATAGTCTATATATATAATAAAAATGTTATTTTTATCTTTCAAAGAATTTATTCAATACATGAACTTCATTCAACAGATGAATTTCTATTCAACACATGAATTTCTATTCAACACATGAATACAGTTTCAACACATGAAAGTAATTCTAACACATGAATATTATTGAAAATTTTGGCAGCATAACGGTAGGGTAGTTAAAACCGGCACCGTCCCGAATACGGCTCCTCGCAGCTTCTGACAATGGGGATTTTCAATATCTAGTTCGTACACAGACGAATTTTCCCATATACTAATCCTATTGGGATTTCAGTCACAATCAATCATTTCAAATCGACCATTCATGATATTCACCAAATTTCACATCAACCAATAATCCAAACAATATCACAACCAATATATATCGTCCATGGTCTTTGGACGAGGGGAGTATATATATATATGTATATGTATATATATATATATATATGTATATACGTATATAACTATATTTCGATTTCATTTCAATATCATTTCAATTTATTTCAATGCATATATCACTTTTACAACGTATATATAACTTATACATCGAACATACAACTTATACAACGCTTATACATGAGGTGTACAACGCTTATATAACTCATACATCGACTATATAATTTATACATTGTTGTTTTCCATATCGTTTATAAATTAGAAATCTCACATTGGTTTCCACTCCACCAAAAAATACAGAAGGCTCAGAAAAATATCTGGTCCCTTCTAGAATGTAGAAGACGTCCTCTCGAGTCCACTGTCTCTTGTTTCACTGGATTTCGACAACATACGAAAAAGATATGATTTTTAATGTAAAGTCATAAATTGCAACACTAAAAAGTGTTATTTTTTATTCAAAAATTTAAAGGTCGTATACCTTTCTTGAGCGTTCAAAACTAGGTCACTGATTTGCGCTCGATCTGTTCAGTTTGAGGGCGATCAAATCATACCACCTCAAAGAGCTTCGAAAGGGCTTGTTGGCGCTGGTGGTTGCATGGAGTTCGACGACGAGTTGAGGGAGATCCGGCGCGATGAGCGGTTACACTTCCTGGGCATGATTCTCGAGATACGCGCCACCAATCTGGGCGAAGCGGGTACGGATCTGAAGCTCTCGGAGAGGTCTTCAAAATCCTCAACTGGGGCGTTGGCTATCGGTGCGTGTGGAAGGAGATAAAGAGGAGGGAAGGTTGGAGCTTCTATCGCCATCAACGAGCTGGAGAGGGAGAGAGAACGCGGGTTTGTCGAGTTGTGATTGGCCAATGGTTTTTTTTCATTATTTATATATTTTTAAAATTCTAAAATACCCCTCTTCACATATGAACTCCAATCCAAACCCAACGACTGTCGTCCCTAGCTAAATACCCTCATTCCGAACACAATGGGATATGTTTCATAGGCACATTCGACTGTTTTAGTCAGTTTCTCTTCAAATTAAATATAAAACATTCAATATTTGATTTGAACGTACATTTCAATTTGCCGGGGCCACATACTGATCCCAAAAATTCTAGAAAAATAAATCTAGCTATGTTTTGATGATACAGTCCTAACAAAACTAGTTTCATCGAATTCTGAGACCGTTTGAAAAATGGCCCTTTTCTGGTCGATCCAATTTATCTGAAATCGGCCAAGCACATTTTCCTTCGCTACGCTCACATATTGACTTCAAAAATTATGGAATTTGAAACCTAACAATTATCTAACAACCCGGATCCAACAAAAGTGGTTTTGTCGCATTCTGAGGTCGTTTGCAAAATGTCTATTTTCAAGGGCTATATTCTCTATAACGACCGTTCTAAAAATTCATTTAGCGATAACTTTTGATTCCCGGTACAAAACTTCGATTTTTCAGATTCGTTAGAAAGATATTCATAAACAGATTTAAATATTTTTGGTTTCACCAAAATCCGTTTTATTTTGCACCCGGTATAGTCAGTCAAAGTTTGAATTTTGAAACTACCGCGCCATTTCAGGCCTTGTTTTAATTTCAGAATAAATATATTTATTTTCAAACATACTTTTCATTGTTATTATCTAAAATAATTTATTTTAAATATTTAAAATCCACTAAAATAGCCAAATTAAAATTTTTAAACTGGTTCAGATTTTCCGGGTTGTTACAACGTACATTCATCTCTTATGAGATCCGGCTCAGGCTCGCAGTAGCCTGGTTATAAAACAAAAAGGGAAGAAGGAAAGAAGAGACAAAGAATGGACATAATATTATAAATGAGAGAGATCCAAAGGATATAGAAAGACATGCATAATCTCAGATCCAGATTTATTACAATGTCAGAATCACAATTAACTTTTATTTCTGAAAGCAACGTGAACTTACAAATTACAGATGGGTCTTGAATTCTGGGATCTGTATTTTGAAACTGAATAGATCTCCCTTGTTGTAGACGTTGAATTCTCATAGTTGAATTAGATTTGATTTGTATTTCCTAACTTGCTTCCTAGTTGAATGAGAATGACGGCTACTTTAGGTTGAGTGTTGACAGCATGACGGTCTTAGGAATATTTTTGTGTGGCTTAGGGTTTAGATTTAGGTTGCTTATATAGAAGTTTGATTTAATTGGAGCTGTCAGATTAACCTAGAGCAAATCAAAGCCATTCAAACCTAAGAGAACCAACCAGAACTTGCCACACAAGCCTTAATGACACAGCAGATCGTCACACAAAGAAAAACGTCAGGTTTCAGATCTGACCCGAGGGGGAGGTCGACCCCCAGGTCGACCGGTATATAGGGAGGTTGACCCCCTAGTCGACCTGGCCTGGGGTAGGTCGACCCCCAGGTTGACCTACCTTGATATTTAATTTTCTGAATTGTTTTATATAAATTTTCTGAAAGTTCCGAGGGCCGTAACTTCTTCATACGAAGTCCGATTTTCGAAAACTTGGACTCTATTCCAAGCAGAATTTCGAGACGAACGCAATGGCACAACCCGTTTCACCTATTTCACCTATTTCTCACATTTGTAATTAATTATTCTTTAATTCATTACTTTAATATTCTCAGAAAATACGGGGTGTTACATTCTCCCCTCCTTAAAGGATTTCATCCCCGAAATCTTCAAGTTAAGAAGAATGTATATCCTACCATCCAATCATCCATCTACTCAATCATCAAACACAAGCATCCATTGTCCTTAAAAAGATTTCTAATGCCTTCATGATCATATGCATAGTGTACGTACATGTCCTTATCTAATGCAAAATTAGGCGGTCTACTGATTCAGTTGACCTCCTCAATGCGAATTATGTCAGTGCCATGAGTCCATCATGTATGCAATTATTCCTAATCATACTTTATAACTTCTAATGAGTGCACAATCATTCATACAAATGCAACATCCATATGATAACACATCAAGTTTTCAATCCATATATATAAAAGTTCACTCATGCATATGCAATATGAAAGTGACTGAGCCGATCTAGTGCCTAATGTGTGTATATGCATCCATGAGCAACCACTTGCAAACACTTGCAACCACCTGCATCCACCAAACATAACATGTCTCAAACACATGTTTACATCCATTGGATTCTACCTAAGGATTGAAGATATGACCTAGAGGATATTCCTAAAAAGATAAAAAAAAACATGCATAGAATTCCTTGAAAAGGGGATCAAGGATATACCCTTGAGAAAAAGGGTATGATGCACGTGTCTTATATTCAGTCTCCCACGTCGTGTCTTCTTGAGCTTCACTCCACTATACCTTAACTAATTTTGCTTCACAGTTGCGAAGCTTCTTGACCTCCATTTCCAAAACCCACTAGTAAAGATAGAACCTCGATCACTTACTATGCTAGAGGGTATCCAATGTTGTCGAACTATCTTTCCAAGATAAACAGATATTAACCTTGATACCAAGTGTATATACTAAGATGATTAGAGGTCTCTCTTCTACTTAGCTTATCCATCATGTCCCAAATCTTAGGGTCGCTATCTCTCATGCAAACCATCCTAGTCGAACTTGACATCCCTCAAGTACAAGTCCCAAAGGCCTAAACCAGTATCAGACAAGCACCCAAGGAATACCTCCTCCAAATTTAGACGATATATGTGAGATTATACTAGCAAAACAACCAAACAATTGAGCACTTAACCGACTCTGGCTATCCTCGCCAGTCTTGCTCCAAAACTGTTGTTGATCGCATAAATGGATTTGCCTTGTCAACTAGATATATGCGGAAGTCTATCTAAAGTTTTAGGGAAAAACCCCTAACCTAATCAGAACATTCGCGTACTCATGGACTACTCCAACGGATCGAAAATCGTCGATACATACATAAAGTGATTCTACGTAGCTAAGACAAACTGATTCCTTAGGATCGCACGAAATTTCGAGGGTATTCCCGAGGCAAGTCGAAAGTCTAACTACCCTCCTTTCACAATTGCTAGCTAACCAATCCATGCCTAAAATCAACCCATAGCCCATGAAACCAAAAACATAAGTATCCTAAATCCTTATGAACCATAGATAAATGAGCCGAACTAGCAATTTGATTTGAGACAATAATGGGATCCTCTACTGTACAAGTTCTAACGTGCAGAGACTCAACTATGGAAGCAGATATAAATGAATGTGAAGCGCTAAAATCAAAAAGAGTACTAACAGGATGATAAAAAAGAAAAAAAACTAGACTTCTTCCACCGAAGCTTTACTACCTCTCTCTCAGGTATGCTGGCGGTGAGAGCATGCAATTTCCTTCCGGAAAATCATGTCCTTTGTTCTTGCCTTGTCCTTAATTATACGACCCGTTATACCATAATAAAGATACTTCCTCTTGTCTATTATTTCCTGAGACGACCCGATTTCCCGTTCTCACGGAAACAAGGTTATCTTTGGAATATAACACAGAAACATATAATAGCAGAACAGAATTAAATAAATACACCAGATAATGAACAATAAAATATACTGGATAAAAGTAATCATCAGAGTTACACAGTATACAGGATCTTACTTAGTACAAATACAGTTCAGCTATACATAAATGTCTACAGCGGAAATAAACAAAATATGTACAATAGGAGCTGAACAGCATAAAAAGAAATAAATGATAGAATCCATCTTCAGCTCCAGCTATCCAGAAAGAACCAGCTAAACCTGAATACAAGGCTGCCCGTGTAGAAAAAGGGGCACCCGAGTTTGAGAGTGAAACAAACTACGAGTCAGTCATGGGACTGGTATGAGAAATCCACTCAACACGTATATAATTGGCTAATCACAGGACCACGCCACTTTCGTGGAACGGGTTTACTCCATTGGATTGCCAGTGCTTTAAAACAAATCTTTCTTTTAAACATCGCTATGCTTTTTATAAAAATGAAGTCGTTATAAGACTCAGTTCCCATCACACAATGCAACGCAAACCGGAGGATAGAGTTTTTACCTTATAACGGCCAAAATATGCTTGATACGAATAAAACACAGGCATTTGATATTATTGCTAGTGTATATATGTTTTGAAAACAATTTCAAATCATAACTATCAATCATAGACGGCATTAATGCCCCATACCACTATGTCGCCATATATAGGTATACAATCAAAACCGCACGATGTCGTATTTGGAAATTGGATTTCCGTCATGAACCAAGGCAAAAGATAGTCCTTACCGAATTCGAGACTGCCTAGCCCGAGCCTCAGGAACAGCCGCAACTGCCCCTTGGATCGTCAGGGCCGGTCCACCGATGTGGATTATTATGCCTGAACAATACGTTTCCCCGCCCTTTGGGGCGTAAACGAGCCAACGAATGACTCCATCGGACCCGGATCGTCCGATCTAACCGAGGCGCCTCGCAACAGCAACAACCACGTAGGTGAAAAGTATATAAATGTCAGGGCTGGTAGGTCACTGACACCACCCTAGCTAGGAAGAAACGCATGCCCTCCCTGAGGTCCTTCTCCCGTTTTAGGTTCATACCGGGGTGTGAGGCTCGCGAATTTACGTTATACACAAAGCTACGCCACACAGGCGGTGCTTTGATCATCACCACAAGACTTTGCTTTTCAACAGAAGCCCTGATCACTGCATCTTAGCGTGCCACACAGAATAAATCCTATGTCAGACACACAGTCTATTTACAAGTCCGTTCTGGGTCTGAACGAAACCGGAGGCACTAAATACCTCGCAAACCCTTCGATCAACACGTACGTCTGAACGATCACCACTCATTATCCATATTTCGGGATGCCTCCCAATCAGGACCTCGGTTACCATCCAAACGAGGTGAAGATCTCCGGTCTTCGACCGTCGTCTTCATCTTCGACATTCAATCGTCGGTCAATTATTCGAAATGAGAATTAACTCGGCCTTTTCAAATAATTCACGTATATTTAGAATTTCAAATCGATTTATTTCAATGGTTAAATTATTCGACAACACCAATTGTGTTCTTTATATAGTTTTCACACCAAACACATTCAACCATCAAACATCACATAAATCAAGCAAATTCAGTTTATTTCCATTCCATATCGCTTACGATATTTTATAACTATTTATCGCTATTTTTATTTATTTTAAAATAGCCATTTTATTCAAAACGACGCTTCGGGCCATAAGGCTGCCGTGGCGCTGTTTTTCTTCAGATTTGATTTACACATATCTGAAAATCTAACCGTTGGATCTTCACAAAATTTACATCATTAGAAAGGTCTTTTCAAAACGAATCCAACGGTTCCAGTTTCGGGAAAATCCGACGGTCGGATCTCCCGGTACAATCGTTTGAAATTTCGATTTCAAAATACGAACTGCAGCGTCGTTATTCGATTAAATATAATTATATTTATATATATAAATAAATATAATCGTTTCTGGCGCTGTTTTTCTTCAGATTTGAATTAAACATTCCAGACAATCCAACCGTTGGATTTCTACAAAGTTGGTGCCGTTGGAAAGATTATTCCAAGGCGAACCCGACGGTTGAGGTTTCGGGAAATTCCAATGGTCGGATTTCCCGTACTAGTCGTTTGAAATCTCGGTTTCAAAATACGAACTGCACGGCCTCGTTTCGTTTTAATTTAATTTTTTTTTTTTTTATATATTTATATAAATATAGTTCATTCAATGTTTTCTATATCGTTTTCACTTCAAATATTTTTCTAACACCTTAAATTTTGGAAAAATTTCGCCATAACCTCCCCTGCACCGGGAGCGTCGGGAAATCGCAAATAGCGTCCCGGTCCTTCTAGTCTCAAAAAGAAAAAGAAGAAGCCAAGCGGCTAGCCAATAGGCTCAAAATCATCACCCAAACAAATCAGTAAATGTGTACCTATTTGTCGGGCACAAAATTTTATTCCTCTTCTCTAGCCCCTTTGCTATAACCTGTTCAAAGAATATTGCATGTACATATGTATACAGTTCATATCATTTTTCATTTTCTATTCGATTTCATATTCGATTTCTATTTGGTTTAAAAACACCATTCATTCTAATGTTACATAAATAGGTGCAAATCGCTTCATTAGCTAATTAATGAATATTTCAACTCATATATGTCTATTTTGAACAAGTGGCTATTTTCAACATTTCACATTTCAACGATTTATGCATACAATAAAAATGTGATTTTTATTGTAAAACAATTCATTTCAAAACACTATTTTTCTATATAGTTCAAGTTGGTGATAAAAATGGGATTTTTATCATAAAACAATTTATTTCAAAATATGAATACCATTCAACACATGAATTGCTAAACAACGAATGAATATCAATCCAACACATGAATGTTTTCTATAGTTTCTATATATAGATAAAAATGTGATTTTTGTTATCGAACAATTTATTTCAAAATATGAATACCATTCAACACATGAATTGCTAAACAACGAATGAATATCAATTCAACACATGAATGTTTTCTATAGTTTCTATATATAGATAAAAATGTGATTTTTGTTATCGAACAATTTATTTCAAAATATGAATACCATTCAACACATGAATTTCTAAACAACGAATGAATATCAATTCAACACATGAATGTTTTCTATAGTTTCTATATATAGATAAAAATGTGATTTTTGTTATCGAACAATTTATTTCAAAATATGAATACCATTCAACACATGAATTTCTAAACAACGAATGAATATCAATTCAACACATGAATGTTTTCTATATAAGGAATAAATATAGTTTAAGCATATGAAAATAATTCAAACACACAAATATTATTCAAAATTTCGACAGCATAACGGCAGGGTAGTTACACCGGCACCGTCCCTAGTACGGCTCCTCGCTCTACCTTAAAACCTCGCGGTTTTTGATAATGGGAAACATGCATCTAGTTCGCACGCAGGCGGCATGTATATATATTTATTTCATTTCCACAAACTAATCCTATGTGGTTTCAACCAAATATTTCACAACCACAAATGGGTATTTTTCAACCACAATCAACCAATATCCATCACAAACAATCATTCAATTTTCACCACAATTTCAACCAATAAATATCGTCCATGGTTTGTGGACGAGGGGGCGTATATATATATATATATATATATATATATATATATATAGATATATATTTATTTATATATAGCAATTCACTTTTACTTTCAACACATATATATATAAATTTTAAATCAGAAATCTCACCAATAGCTATCCAACTGCACGATACTTCTTAATAGAAATCTTCGCCTATTTGTCGGTTTCAGCCGTATTCTCTGCATATGTAAAAATAGAATTTTTACTATGCTACTCAATATATAAAAATATGATTTTTATTTCGGCTTTCAACATATAAAAATATGATTTTTATTTTGACTTCAACATATAAATATGATTTTCATTTTGACTTCAACATATAAATATGATTTTCATTTTGACTTTCAAAATCAATTTTTTCTTGCTTTTAAAATTCGGTTTTCAAAATACTTTAAACAATTTCAGTTTTAATCTTTTAACATAAAACAGTTTTTAAACTTTAAACAATTTCAGTTTTAATCTTTTAACATAAAACAGTTTTTAAACTTTAAACAATTTCAGTTTTAATCTTTTAACATAAAACAGTTTTTAAACTTTAAACAATTTCAGTTTTAATCTTTTAACATAAAACAGTTTTTAAACTTTAAACAATTTCAGTTTTAATCTTTTAACATAAAACAGTTTTTAAACTTTAAACAATTTCAGTTTTAATCTTTTAACATAAAACAGTTTTTAAACTTTAAACAATTTCAGTTTTAATACTTTAAACAATTTCAGTTTTACTTTTAACATAAAACAGTTTTTTTTTCTCTTTTAAAAATTCAGAAATTAGTTTTAAAATCGCTTTATAAATCAGTTTTTATCAATCAGAAATTATAAAACAAAAATAAAAATAAATATAAAAATAAAATTACCTAAATCACTCACCGAAGCTGCGAGGGGGGGGCGGCTCTTCGCAGACGTCGAGACAAGGGAGGGGGGGCGGCTCTTCGTAGACGTCGAGACAAGGGAGGGGGGGCTCTTCGTCGGCGTCTAGGTCTGGAGGGGCGGCGCTCTTCGTCGGTGCGGTCTCGAGGGGGAGGGGGCTTCTTCGTCGGTGCGGCGGTCTTGAGGGGGGCGACGGCGCTCCAGGGGGCTTCGTCGGAGTTCGTGCGAGGGGGGGGGCTGGCGATTTAGGTTTTAGGGTTTTTTTTTTCTTTTTTTTTTTACTTTCGTCTGAATCGAAATGAAAGGGGGGGGGGCAAGCGGGAGATAAGGAGGGAGGGAGGGAAATTAAAATATTATATTTTTTTTATTTAATTATTCAAAAAGTTGACTTTTACTTACGACCTCGAAACGAGGCCCACCGCCTGTCGTCCATAGCGTTTTACCCCCATTCCGAACACAATGGGATATGTATCGCAAGCTGGTTTGATCGTTACCATCGGTTTCCTTTTGAATTTTCATTTAAATCACTATATTGAATTTTAAACGTACATTTCAAATTACCGGGGTCACATACTAACTAGAAAAATTCCAGAAAAATATTTTCTAGCTTCGTATTGACGATACGGTCCTAACAAAACTAGTTTCGTCGAATTCTGAGACCGTTTGCAAAATGGCCAATTTCCAGTCGATTAAAATCAACTGAAACTGGTCAAACGCGTTTTCCTTTGCCACGCTCACATATTGATTCGAAAAATTATGAAATTTGAAATCTAGCAATAACTTGACACTGCGGACCCAACAAAAGTGGTTTCGTTGAAATCCGAGGTCATCTGCAAAATGTCCATTTATAAGGGCCTGAATTCCATAGCGACTATTCAGAATTTTCAACTGGACATATCTTTTGATTCCCGCTATCAAATTTCGATTGGTTAGATTCGTTAGAAAGATATTACCAATAAGATCCTAATGTTTTTGGTTTCACCAAAATCTGGATTGTTTTGCACCCGGTATATTCAATCGAAGTTTGAAATCAATTATCGAACTACCGCGCCATTTTCAATTCTATATATAATTATAATTAATTATATTCGTTTTCAAATGTCGATTCAAACTTAGTTTTCATCGTCATTATTTAAAATATTTATTTTAAATATTTAAAATCCATTATTTTAGCCAATTTAAAAATTTTAAATTGGTTCAGATTTTCTGGGTCGTTACAATCTCCCCCACTTAAAACTTTTCGTCCCCGAAAAGGAATAAAGTCGAAAATGGTTTGATAAATCTACAATCCCACAATACAACAACCAATTTGTTCTTTATATTCAGAGTATAGAATAAACAACGCACATCCATGGGAAGAAAATAGCAACAGAATAGAGAATTAAATGGTAATGCAAAGTAGGGTAAATGTACCTTGCACCAGAGTCAATCAGAGATATCTACTCGGCATCTAGGATAAGCTTTCTGAATGCTCTCCTCGGTTTCCCAAGTACAATCTCTCGGATCTCCACTCCATTGCACTTTGACTAAGTGAACCTTCTTGTTCCTCAGCTCTTTGGTTTCTTTGCCAATTATCTTTAGCGGCTCTCGCCTCACAGCTAATTCTGGAGTAATTTCAATATCCTGCTGAGCTGCTTCTTCCACGATCAAGTCTGGATCATGAACGTGCTTTCGAAGTTGAGATATATGAAATACATCATGAACTCCAGGCAACCAGTCAGGCAGTTTGACCCTATAAGCGAGAGTTCCAATCCGTTCCAGAATAGGAAACGGACCAATGAATTTGGGCGCTAACTTTCCAGTTTTACCGAACCGGATAACTCCTCTCATCGGCGATACTTTCAAATATACATAGTCGCCAACTTCAAAGGATATATCTCTTCTTCTTCTATCGGCATAGCTCTTTTGTCGGCTTTGAGCGGCGAGTAATCGCTTCTTAATAAAATCGACTTTGTCGGCAGCTTCTCGGATCATATCAGGACCCAACACAAGTCTATTTCCAGGCTCGACCCAACAAGCAGGAGATCGGCACGGTCTACCATACAATGCTTCGAATGGCGACATTGTCAGACTCGCCTGGTAGCTGTTGTTATAAGAGAACTCAGCTAAATGTAAATTGTCTTCCCATGATCCACCGAAATCTATAACACAGGCCCGCAATAGATCTTTTAGAATGCGATTCACCCTCTCAGTCTGACCGTCTGTCTGAGGATGATAAGCGGTGCTTAGGTTTAACTTCGTTCCCAGCTCGACTTGAAATGCTTCCCAGAATTTGCTAGTGAATATTGTATCTCTATCACTTACTATGCTGAGCGGCACTCCATGTAGTCTAACTATTTCCCTGAAGTATATCTGCGCCAGACTCTGAGCGGTTCTATTTGATTTGATAGGTATAAAATGGGCGGTCTTCGTGAAACGATCTACGATCACCGAAATACTGTCATTTCCTTTTCTGGTCCTGGGCAGACCATCAATGAAATCCATAGAAATATGTTCCCACTTCCAGCCAGGAACTTCTAGTGGTTGCAATAGTCCAGCCAATTTCTGTTGGTCGCTTTTAACTAGCTGGCAAGTAGGGCATCGACTAACATATATCGAAACGTCTCTTTTCATAGCCTTCCACCAGAAAGTTCTTTTGAGATCGTTATACATTTTGGCCACACCAGGATGGATACTCAGCTTGGACTTGTGACACTCGTCTAACACTTCCCTTTTTAGCTCAGGAACGTCAGGAACACAAATCCTTCCTTTTAACCTCAAGGTCTCGTCGTTATCTATTTGAAAACACGAGGGTTCGCCTTTCTGAATCCTTTTGATCATATCTTTAATAAAGTTATCCTCCTTCTGAAGAATAGATATTTTGTCAATCAAGGAAGTTGTGATAATAAAGCTGGCGATCATTACATTCTTTCGGCTTAATGCATCGGCCACGACATTGGCTTTTCCTGGAGTATATATAATTTCGAAGTCATATGCTGCAAGAAACTCCAGCCAACGTTGCTGCCTCAAATTTAAGTCCTTCTGAGTGAACAGGTACTTTAATGACTGATGATCTGTAAACAGTTCGAATCTCTCCCCGAGAAGATAGTGTCTCCAGATTTTCAAAGAGAATATGATAGCCAATAACTCAAGATCATGAGTTACATAGTTTTTCTCGTGCGGCTTCAGTTGACGGCTAGCATAAGCAATCACTTGACCTCTTTGCATTAACACTGCGCCAAGGCCCTCTCTAGAAGCATCAGTCCAGACTTTTAGATCTTGGTTGCCATCGATGATGGTTAACACCGGAGCTGTTGTTAATCTCAACTTTAGCTCTTCGAAAGCCTCCTCACTTTCCGAAGTCCATTTGAATTTAGAATGCTTCTTTGTAAGCTTTGTTAAGTGACCAGATATCTTCGAAAAGTCTTTAACGAACTTCCGGTAATAGCTAGCCAATCCGAGAAAACTGCGGACTTCAGTGGGAGTACTGGGCTGTTTCCAATTCTGAATAGCTGTGATTTTGCTTGGATCCACAGCGATTCCATCTTTCGATACCACATGACCCAGAAATTTCACTTCATCTTGCCAGAAGATACATTTGGAAAACTTGGCTTTCAATACATTCCTTCTGAGGATCTCTAGAACCTGTTCCAGATGTTTTTCATGTTCGGCCTTTGATTTAGAGAAGATTAGAATATCATCAATAAAAACCAGAACAAATTTATTCAATACTCCTCTGAATACTCTGTTCATCAGATCGACGAAATAAGCTGGAGCGTTACATAAGCCGAATGGCATTACTAACCACTCGTAGAATAGGTCGGGACCTCTGAACGCTGTCATTGGAACACATTCTTCGGCAATTCGAAGTTGATGGAAACCTGTAGCTAGGTCCATTCGTGAAAATACTTGTGCTCCATTTAATCGATCCAACAAATCATCAATCCGCGGCAATGGATATTTGTTCTTTATAGTCTGCTTGTTTAAATCACGATAATCCACACATAGACGTAGAGTACCGTCAGATTTTGGGACAAACACCACTGCTGCACCCCAATCAGAGAAACTAGGCCTGATCAGACCTTTCCATACTAGCTGTCTTGTTTGATTGTCTAATTCCTCTTTCTCTTTCAAGGACATTCTTCGAATAGCGTGAACTACCGGCCTTGCATTGGGAACTAAAGCAATCTTGAAATCTATTTCTCTCTGCGGAGGTAAGCGAACAACTTCCTCAAACACATCCGCATAATCCTTGACGACATGAATATCTTTAATGAGGTCAGGAATATTCTCAGTGATTTCAGGGATATTTTCTATTTGGGCGGGAGAAACATTCAAAGCTGCCCAGAAGTCTTTTCTATTAGCATTCTGACCTTCACAGGGAATGGTTATATAATCACCTGATTTAATCTTCGCCTTTACGACTCTGTCGGCGCATTTAACTTCAGCTTCATATTTAGTCAACCAGTCTAACCCCAAGATAAGATCAAACTCTTTAAAATTCATGACGGCTGCGATGGTAGGAAATCGATAACGAGAGAAAGAAACCGGCACTCCACAAATCCAACTGAGATCAATGGAACCCCCAACTGGATTCTGGACAGTCATTGGTTCCTTGAGCTTCTTCAAATTTAAATCCAGTTTCTTAGCTGCATCTTTGGAAATGAAGCTTCGTGACGCGCCTGTGTCAAACAGTACTTTAACTGGGATGTCTTTGACAGTTAGCGTGCCTTCTAAAACATCTGGCCTTTCCTGAATAGCTGAGGGCTCAGAAGTTTCTGCTACTTCATTCACTTGAACTATTTCAGTCTTTTTCAACTGCCAGCAATCTTGCTTTACATGACCAGCCTGATGGCAGAGATTGCATTTACTATTTCCTTTAACCTTGCTCTTTGATTTAGATCCCTCCTTCTTTTGCAATTTCAAGGACTTACATTTCCGGGACAAATGCCCCCTCTGATTGCAGTTCTTGCATAAGGCAGTCACGCCAGGTTCTTTTTCAGATCTAGCCCTTTTTCTCTTGGCACTGGGCTTCTTACTGGCTTCAGGAATTTCAGTTTCTGACTCTGTTTTGTCACTAGAATAGACTTCTTCTTCCTCGCATAACATTCCTTTCTTATGGAGATCTTCATACTGATAGGCCATATATATCATTTCAGAAAAAGGAAGCTTCACATGCCCCAATACTTTATTCTGGTATTTCCTTTGAAGTCCGTGAATAAATCTCAGATTTTTCCTCTTCGGATTTTGAATTAGATGAGGAGCAAAGTGAGAAAGTTCATTAAATTTCTTATGATATTCGGGAATGGTCATGTCTCCTTGTATCAGATAAGAAAATTCATCACATAATCTCTCGGTTGCTTCTGGAGGAGTAAATCTTTCCAAGAAAATAACTTTGAATCTATCCCAGGTGATATCACCTTCTAGATTATCTTTAATAATTGAATCCCACCAAAACAAAGCTTCGTCTTCGAGTGCCCAGGAGGCCAGTAATCTTTTCTGGTCATCCCTAAGCTTTAATGCTTCAAATATTTTCTCAGCCGAACGAATCCAAGCTTGTGTTCTCATAATAGATTCTTCGCCAGAGAACGGCTTTCCACCCAGATTTCTATACTTCATGAATAGAGCTTCAATATCCGGGTTAGTATTACTTCTTCTGTTTCTGGCACTCATTTTCTAGTTCTTCTGCAAATGGCAGATCAAGTGTCAGGTCACAGAAAAGGTATTTTAAAATATAGAAACACATACTTCAAATGTAAATGTGTCTATCAAGGTGTAACTTCATTCTGCTTTACTCATACTAGGATATTACTGATCCTATCTGTATTGAGTTACCCGTCCTAGAACACTACTGGTTCTATTTCTGACGAGTTCGTTCAAATGTTATATTCCAGAACTAAGCTTAACCAAAGCTCCGATACCACGTTGAGACGACCCGATTTCCCGTTCTCACGGAAACAAGGTTATCTTTGGAATATAACACAGAAACATATAATAGCAGAACAGAATTAAATAAATACACCAGATAATGAACAATAAAATATACTGGATAAAAGTAATCATCAGAGTTACACAGTATACAGGATCTTACTTAGTACAAATACAGTTCAGCTATACATAAATGTCTACAGCGGAAATAAACAAAATATGTACAATAGGAGCTGAACAGCATAAAAAGAAATAAATGATAGAATCCATCTTCAGCTCCAGCTATCCAGAAAGAACCAGCTAAACCTGAATACAAGGCTGCCCGTGTAGAAAAAGGGGCACCCGAGTTTGAGAGTGAAACAAACTACGAGTCAGTCATGGGACTGGTATGAGAAATCCACTCAACACATATATAATTGGCTAATCACAGGACCACGCCACTTTCGTGGAACGGGTTTACTCCATTGGATTGCCAGTGCTTTAAAACAAATCTTTCTTTTAAACATCGCTATGCTTTTTTATAAAAATGAAGTCGTTATAAGACTCAGTTCCCATCACACAATGCAACGCAAACCGGAGGATAGAGTTTTTACCTTATAACGGCCAAAATATGCTTGATACGAATAAAACACAGGCATTTGATATTATTGCTAGTGTATATATGTTTTGAAAACAATTTCAAATCATAACTATCAATCATAGACGGCATTAATGCCCCATACCACTATGTCGCCATATATAGGTATACAATCAAAACCGCACGATGTCGTATTTGGAAATTGGATTTCCGTCATGAACCAAGGCAAAAGATAGTCCTTACCGAATTCGAGACTGCCTAGCCCGAGCCTCAGGAACAGCCGCAACTGCCCCTTGGATCGTCAGGGCCGGTCCACCGATGTGGATTATTATGCCTGAACAATACGTTTCCCCGCCCTTTGGGGCGTAAACGAGCCAACGAATGACTCCATCGGACCCGGATCGTCCGATCTAACCGAGGCGCCTCGCAACAGCAACAACCACATAGGTGAAAAGTATATAAATGTCAGGGCTGGTAGGTCACTGACACCACCCTAGCTAGGAAGAAACGCATGCCCTCCCTGAGGTCCTTCTCCCGTTTTAGGTTCATACCGGGGTGTGAGGCTCGCGAATTTACGTTATACACAAAGCTACGCCACACAGGCGGTGCTTTGATCATCACCACAAGACTTTGCTTTTCAACAGAAGCCCTGATCACTGCATCTTAGCGTGCCACACAGAATAAATCCTATGTCAGACACACAGTCTATTTACAAGTCCGTTCTGGGTCTGAACGAAACCGGAGGCACTAAATACCTCGCAAACCCTTCGATCAACACGTACGTCTGAACGATCACCACTCATTATCCATATTTCGGGATGCCTCCCAATCAGGACCTCGGTTACCATCCAAACGAGGTGAAGATCTCCGGTCTTCGACCGTCGTCTTCATCTTCGACATTCAATCGTCGGTCAATTATTCGAAATGAGAATTAACTCGGCCTTTTCAAATAATTCACGTATATTTAGAATTTCAAATCGATTTATTTCAATGGTTAAATTATTCGACAACACCAATTGTGTTCTTTATATAGTTTTCACACCAAACACATTCAACCATCAAACATCACATAAATCAAGCAAATTCAGTTTATTTCCATTCCATATCGCTTACGATATTTTATAACTATTTATCGCTATTTTTATTTATTTTAAAATAGCCATTTTATTCAAAACGACGCTTCGGGCCATAAGGCTGCCGTGGCGCTGTTTTTCTTCAGATTTGATTTACACATATCTGAAAATCTAACCGTTGGATCTTCACAAAATTTACATCATTAGAAAGGTCTTTTCAAAACGAATCCAACGGTTCCAGTTTCGGGAAAATCCGACGGTCGGATCTCCCGGTACAATCGTTTGAAATTTCGATTTCAAAATACGAACTGCAGCGTCGTTATTCGATTAAATATAATTATATTTATATATATAAATAAATATAATCGTTTCTGGCGCTGTTTTTCTTCAGATTTGAATTAAACATTCCAGACAATCCAACCGTTGGATTTCTACAAAGTTGGTGCCGTTGGAAAGATTATTCCAAGGCGAACCCGACGGTTGAGGTTTCGGGAAATTCCAATGGTCGGATTTCCCGTACTAGTCGTTTGAAATCTCGGTTTCAAAATACGAACTGCACGGCCTCGTTTCGTTTTAATTTAATTTTTTTTTTTTATATATTTATATAAATATAGTTCATTCAATGTTTTCTATATCGTTTTCACTTCAAATATTTTTCTAACACCTTAAATTTTGGAAAAATTTCGCCATAACCTCCCCTGCACCGGGAGCGTCGGGAAATCGCAAATAGCGTCCCGGTCCTTCTAGTCTCAAAAAGAAAAAGAAGAAGCCAAGCGGCTAGCCAATAGGCTCAAAATCATCACCCAAACAAATCAGTAAATGTGTACCTATTTGTCGGGCACAAAATTTTATTCCTCTTCTCTAGCCCCTTTGCTATAACCTGTTCAAAGAATATTGCATGTACATATGTATACAGTTCATATCATTTTTCATTTTCTATTCGATTTCATATTCGATTTCTATTTGGTTTAAAAACACCATTCATTCTAATGTTACATAAATAGGTGCAAATCGCTTCATTAGCTAATTAATGAATATTTCAACTCATATATGTCTATTTTGAACAAGTGGCTATTTTCAACATTTCACATTTCAACGATTTATGCATACAATAAAAATGTGATTTTTATTGTAAAACAATTCATTTCAAAACACTATTTTTCTATATAGTTCAAGTTGGTGATAAAAATGGGATTTTTATCATAAAACAATTTATTTCAAAATATGAATACCATTCAACACATGAATTGCTAAACAACGAATGAATATCAATCCAACACATGAATGTTTTCTATAGTTTCTATATATAGATAAAAATGTGATTTTTGTTATCGAACAATTTATTTCAAAATATGAATACCATTCAACACATGAATTGCTAAACAACGAATGAATATCAATTCAACACATGAATGTTTTCTATAGTTTCTATATATAGATAAAAATGTGATTTTTGTTATCGAACAATTTATTTCAAAATATGAATACCATTCAACACATGAATTTATAAACAACGAATGAATATCAATTCAACACATGAATGTTTTCTATAGTTTCTATATATAGATAAAAATGTGATTTTTGTTATCGAACAATTTATTTCAAAATATGAATACCATTCAACACATGAATTTCTAAACAACGAATGAATATCAATTCAACACATGAATGTTTTCTATATAAGGAATAAATATAGTTTAAGCATATGAAAATAATTCAAACACACAAATATTATTCAAAATTTCGGCAGCATAACGGCAGGGTAGTTACACCGGCACCGTCCCTAGTACGGCTCCTCGCTCTACCTTAAAACCTCGCGGTTTTTGATAATGGGAAACATGCATCTAGTTCGCACGCAGGCGGCATGTATATATATTTATTTCATTTCCACAAACTAATCCTATGTGGTTTCAACCAAATATTTCACAACCACAAATGGGTATTTTTCAACCACAATCAACCAATATCCATCACAAACAATCATTCAATTTTCACCACAATTTCAACCAATAAATATCGTCCATGGTTTGTGGACGAGGGGGCGTATATATATATATATATATATATATATATATATATATATATATATATATATTTATATATAGCAATTCACTTTTACTTTCAACACATATATATATAAATTTTAAATCAGAAATCTCACCAATAGCTATCCAACTGCACGATACTTCTTAATAGAAATCTTCGCCTATTTGTCGCTTTCACCCGTATTCTCTGCATATGTAAAAATAGAATTTTTACTATGCTACTCAATATATAAAAATATGATTTTTATTTCGGCTTTCAACATATAAAAATATGATTTTTATTTTGACTTCAACATATAAATATGATTTTCATTTTGACTTCAACATATAAATATGATTTTCATTTTGACTTTCAAAATCAATTTTTTCTTGCTTTTAAAATTCGGTTTTCAAAATACTTTAAACAATTTCAGTTTTAATCTTTTAACATAAAACAGTTTTTAAACTTTAAACAATTTCAGTTTTAATCTTTTAACATAAAACAGTTTTTAAACTTTAAACAATTTCAGTTTTAATCTTTTAACATAAAACAGTTTTTAAACTTTAAACAATTTCAGTTTTAATCTTTTAACATAAAACAGTTTTTAAACTTTAAACAATTTCAGTTTTAATCTTTTAACATAAAACAGTTTTTAAACTTTAAACAATTTCAGTTTTAATCTTTTAACATAAAACAGTTTTTAAACTTTAAACAATTTCAGTTTTAATACTTTAAACAATTTCAGTTTTACTTTTAACATAAAACAGTTTTTTTTTTCTCTTTTAAAAATTCAGAAATTAGTTTTAAAATCGCTTTATAAATCAGTTTTTATCAATCAGAAATTATAAAACAAAAATAAAAATAAATATAAAAATAAAATTACCTAAATCACTCACCGAAGCTGCGAGGGGGGGGGGCGGCTCTTCGCAGACGTCGAGACAAGGGAGGGGGGGCGGCTCTTCGCAGACGTCGAGACAAGGGAGGGGGGGCTCTTCGTCGGCGTCTAGGTCTGGAGGGGCGGCGCTCTTCGTCGGTGCGGTCTCGAGGGGGAGGGGGCTGCTTCGTCGGTGCGGCGGTCTTGAGGGGGGCGACGGCGCTCCAGGGGGCTTCGTCGGAGTTCGTGCGAGGGGGGGGGCTGGCGATTTAGGTTTTAGGGTTTTTTTTTTTTCTTTTTTTTTTTTACTTTCGTCTGAATCGAAATGAAAGGGGGGGGGGCCAAGCGGGAGATAAGGAGGGAGGGAGGAAAATTAAAATATTATATTTTTTTTTATTTAATTATTCAAAAAGTTGACTTTTACTTACGACCTCGAAACGAGGCCCACCGCCTGTCGTCCATAGCGTTTTACCCCCATTCCGAACACAATGGGATATGTATCGCAAGCTGGTTTGATCGTTACCATCGGTTTCCTTTTGAATTTTCATTTAAATCACTATATTGAATTTTAAACGTACATTTCAAATTACCGGGGTCACATACTAACTAGAAAAATTCCAGAAAAATATTTTCTAGCTTCGTATTGACGATACGGTCCTAACAAAACTAGTTTCGTCGAATTCTGAGACCGTTTGCAAAATGGCCAATTTCCAGTCGATTAAAATCAACTGAAACTGGTCAAACGCGTTTTCCTTTGCCACGCTCACATATTGATTCGAAAAATTATGAAATTTGAAATCTAGCAATAACTTGACACTGCGGACCCAACAAAAGTGGTTTCGTTGAAATCCGAGGTCATCTGCAAAATGTCCATTTATAAGGGCCTGAATTCCATAGCGACTATTCAGAATTTTCAACTGGACATATCTTTTGATTCCCGCTATCAAATTTCGATTGGTTAGATTCGTTAGAAAGATATTACCAATAAGATCCTAATGTTTTTGGTTTCACCAAAATCTGGATTGTTTTGCACCCGGTATATTCAATCGAAGTTTGAAATCGAATTATCGAACTACCGCGCCATTTTCACATCTATATATAATTATAATTAATTATATTCGTTTTCAAATGTCGATTCAAACTTAGTTTTCATCGTCATTATTTAAAATATTTATTTTAAATATTTAAAATCCATTATTTTAGCCAATTTAAAAATTTTAAATTGGTTCAGATTTTCTGGGTCGTTACATTTCCTCCCCTCCTTTGTGAACCAAGTCTATATCCATGAGTTCTTCATCCTTGGGTTGTGCTCCTTAGCCAAACTCCCTCATTCTCATCTTTGCCATCCTTGTGTAACTTGTTGACAGGTTTCTTGAAAGCTGCCTCCATCGCACGGAAAATCCTACAAAGCTCGAAAGAGAATTAGCCGTAGGTGAAACTACTACAACTATGGATGGAGGTTGGGCACTTCTTCGCCCTTTGACAGGTGTCATAGACTCATCGAGCCTACGGAACCCTACCGTGATGAGGTTACCTCCCAGAAAGCCAGGAGCCCCGGAGACTCAGGAAAGAAGGAAACAAGGATTCAAAAAGAGGATCTAAAGATAGTGCTTATGGATTTGGGGAATATGCCTTTAAAACAAAACTTTTCTTTTGAAAATGCTTCTTTTAAAACCGTTTTGAAAATAATTTTTCAAATCTTTTATCTAATTCAGTAACCTTTAGCTCTGATACCAAGTGAAACACCCCACCTCCGTTAAGGTCACTCACAAAGGGAATGCATTAACTTAGGTGGAGCATTATAGGTAAAAGATGCAGATAAATTACAAGACAAACAAATAAAGCAGTGGAAAATAAAGTCATTTTATAAACAACTTAATTCAGTCAAGCTTTTACAACAATTGGCTCAATCATACTTAAAAGTAATACATAGAAATTCTGTCTTGATTCAAAAACTTCCAAGTATAAAAGAAGCATAAAAAACAATGATATTCCTCAATAAAGTGTGAACTAGCCATAGCAGTGGAAGAGAGAGTCCAAAGCAATACATCCACTATCTTCGAGCTTGGAAAGAAAACTAAGCTAAGTGATAACATTTCCTCCCTGTGAACCTGATGGGGGGAACGGAAGAAAAGAGGCGAAACAAAACTAGGTCAGACATAAGTCTGGTAAGTCCAATGACTTTCAGCATATAAACAAGTAAAAGTATCATGACATGAATAAACTGAATATAAGATAATACCATGATAACATGATAACATAGGATAAACATAAGGTATGATAAGGCAAGATAAACTGAATGCGCTACTACTCTTTCTTTTCTTCGCTACTACTATGTTGTTCTGATTTCTATATCTATCTCTGCACTACCTAACTATTGTCTCAACTAGAAACCTGTATAAAATGATAACGTGATCCCAATCCCCGTAATTGTGGTAGCCTTCAGGTGTACATCTATCATGAGGATTCCACCTCAATCAGCCTAATTGCCATGAACATGTTAGATGTACCCTTACTACCCTATCGATCGGCTCCCTTACTTGTATTCATGTTCCATGTGTCTATGTCAATCGGCCCTCTCTTGCTTGTTGATACCCTGTGCTGGTCCCACCATAAGATGTATCAAACCTTATGATAGCGACCCGACATGATTCAAGATGCACAGTGTATAACTACTGGTACCCAGTGCCTGTTTTTTCCCACTCCGGAGTACGTGCATGCCCGTAAACCATCGGAACCTACACTGACGTACCCCCTGCCGCTGCTTTGATCGCTTACAGTCAGCCCAGTAATCATGCCCCACCCTGCCTAGTTTCAGGGTACCATGATACATCTATGTGGGTTACTGCTGAAATGGGTCCCCGTTACTAGGGTTTACTGCTAGTTAAGTTTGTGGGCCTATATATACAAATATTACCCACCTACACGAGATGTACTTAACCCTCCCACCGATTCTAGCATGTTTTCTTAACGGTTAAGTTTTTCGGCCTATATTTACTAATATTACCCACCAACCCAATATGTACTTAACCCTTCCATTGATTCAAACATGTCTATTTAACGGTTAACTTTGTGGGCCTATATTTACTAATATTACCCACCAACCCGATATGTACTTAACCCTTCCGTCGATTCAACTATGTTTATTTAACGGTTAAGTTTGTAGGCCTATATTTACTAATATCACCCACCAATCCGATATGTACTTAACCCTCCCACACATTATGTCATACTGGCTAAGTGTTGTCCATTCATGTTAACTTAACCCACCCATTCATCGTGTCATGTTGGTTAAGTGTTTCTTATTAACTTAACCCCGTTCGTTCATCAAGTTATATTGGTTAAGTGTTTTCTTGTTAACTTAACCCCCACGTGTTCATCATGTTGTATTGGTTATGTGTCGTCAATCAATTCAAGTTAACTTAACTCACCTACTTGTCATGTCATGCTACTTTGGTTAAGTATTGCCTTCTTGTGTTGACTTAACCTTACCACAAATCAAGTTATATTGGTTAAGTGTTTCTCTCTTGTTTTAACTTTACCTTACCACAAATCAAGTTATATTGGTTAAGTGTTTCCTATTACTTAACCCTGCCCATTCATCTTGTTATATTGGTTAAGTGTTTCTCATTAACTTAACCCTAATCATCCATGTTATATTGGTTAAGTATTCCTATGAACTTAACCCTACTCATTAATCTTGTTCATTCACAGTTCCGGGCAGGTTTACACCACAACTCAATCTAACCTTAGGTTTTTCTTGGGCATGATGCGCTAACCTCTTACATTAGATAGGTGTTGTCGTGGTTACTGGATGTGCCGGGCGGTTCCGGGCAGTTTTACACCACAACTCAATCTAACCTCGAGTTAGGCATGTTCATCTTTAATCTGCACATTTACCCTATATACCCAAAACTTGATTTTACATGCTAATTACCAAATTCACCAAAACTAGTCATGTTACATTTTACACCCAATCTAGATTTAATTCTCAAGTTACCCCAGATTCGCAACAATGAAAATATTTCCTAAAACTTAATTTATATGCCAACTTCCTACTTTGTCGTTCATGCCAATTCTACGTTCAATATGTCAAATTACATATTCCATAATTCATGTCAAATTGCATCTTAACAGTTATGACATATTACATGTTCCAAATTATGCCAAATAATGTCAATTTCATGTTATACCCAATTTCCCCCGCATTCATAACGTACGTATTCCGAGATTCAACTCAAAATTCATAATATAAGGGGAGAAGCAAGATGGAACTTCGTAAGAATAGGCATAGTCATATGATGATAAGAACTACTGGTCCAATAAACTTGATGTACTAAAAAGACAAGTTTTGTAAGGAATACATTGCAGGCATATAGATATGATAAGAATTATATCATGAACTTAAAAAGGATTACAATTCCGATATACAACAAGGATAGATATGATTGGACCAGTTTCATAGCCAAAAATGATTCCCGAAGATATATATACTCAAGCACAGATTTCAATGAAAGGATAGCTAACATCAGGCATATTCTCATATCCATTTTATTACATGTCACAATTATATTTAGGTGTAAATCTAAAAAGTAAATGACAAGGGAAAATCTTGTTTTCATGCCTAAGCCATACATCACTATACACCCTAATCTCCTTCTTCCAAATCATAAACTATCATATATATATATATATATATATATATATATATATATATGTCCCAATTTTAGATCTTAGACCACAACATGTGCTATGCCTTATATTTACAGTTCAATTTACGCCCCAAATCCTAAGTCATATGTCCAATACTTTATGCTTCAAATCTCAAGTCATATGTCCAATACTTTATGCCTCAAATCTCAAGTCATATGTCCAATACTTTATGTTTCAAATCTCAAGTCATATGTCCAATACTTTATGCCTCAATTCTCAAGTCATATGTCCAATACTTTATGTTTAAATCTCAAGTCATATGTCCAATACTTTATGTTTCAAATCAGTTACAACTCAATTATGCCCAATTAAACATAGTTTAATACTTTTCCCAAATTTTAGTGTTGGTCATGTCCAGAGTCATAATTTATGCCCAATTTTATTTCCAACGTACGTTCATCTCTTATGAGATCTTGCTCAGGCTCGTAGTAGCCTAGCTATAAAACAAAAAGGGAAGAAGGAAAGAAGAGACAAAGAACGGACATAATATTATAAATGAGATAGATCCAAAGGATATAGAAAGACATGCATAATCTCCGATCCAGATTTTTTACAATGTCAGAATCACAATTAACTTTTATTTCTGAAAGTAACGTGAACTTACAAATTACAAAAGGGTCTTGAATTCTGGGATATATATTCTGAAACTGAATAGCTCTCCCTTGTTGTAGACGTTGAATTCTCTTAGTTGAATTAGATTTGATTTGTAATTCCCAACTTGCTTCCTAGTTGAATGAGAATGGCAGCTACTCTAGGTTGAGTGTTGACAGCATGACGGTCTTAGGAATATTTTTGTGTGGCTTAGGGTTTAGATATTGGTTGCTTATATAGAAGTATGATTTAATAGGAGCCATCAGATTAACCTAGAGCAAATCAATGCCATCAAACCGAAGAGAACCAACCAGAACTTGCCACACAAGCTCTAATGACACAGCAGATCGTCACATAATGAAAAACGTCAGATTTCAGATCTGACCCGAGGGGGAGGTCGACCCCAGGTCGACCCCCAGGTCGACCTGTATATAGGGAGGTCGACCCCCTGGTTGACCTGACATGGGGTAGGTCGACCCCCAGGTCGGCTTGCCTTGGTATTTAATTTTCTGAATTGTTTTATATAAATTTTCAGAAAGTTCCGAGGGCTGTAACCCCTTCTTACGAAGTCCGATTTTCGAAAACTTGGACTTGATTCCATGCATAATTTCGAGACAAACGCATTGCCACAAGCCGTTTCACCTATTTCTCACATTTGTAATTAATTATTCTTTAATTCGTTACTTTGATATTCTCAAAAAATACGGGGTGTTACATTTTCTACACGGGAAGCCTTGTATTCAGGTTGTAACAGGCCGATTCTGGATAGCTATGGAGTTGAAGATGGATTCTATCATTTCCATTTCGCTGTTCAGACTTTGTTATGTATATTATGTTTGATTCCGGTGTAGACATTTTATATAAAGTTGAAACTGTATTTTGTACTAAGTATGATCCTGTTACACCGTGTAACTCTGATGATTATATTTGTCCCCGTGTAATCTGTTGTACATTATTTGGTGTAATGATATATTTCTGTTCTGCTGATATTGTTTATGTGTTATATTCCAAAGATTATCCTTGCTTCCATGGCATGGGAGTTTAGGGTCATCACACTACAAATACCGTTCAACCATACTTTCTTATTCATTAGGTTACTTGGGTTAATAGCACTCAAGGCTTACACACAAACGTCACACCCATTTATTTCCCAGTGGATTAACCTAATATAGTGTATATGAAGCTACCCCCAATATTAAGGTACACCCCATGGTACCCCACTCGCACAGTCTCCACCGTAACACCATTGAAATATACGCAGTCCCTCATCCTACGTCGTAGTGACGTATGGATCACTATATAGCAATTTTAACGTTCCACATATATCTATCATTACTATGCTATGTAAGCATACAGACTGTTGCCTTCGATCAAATCAGATTCCATACTAGAGTAATGCCCTCAAGTCTATGATACACCACCCGGAGCCAATATGCATATATCTAGACTGTTCCACATACGTATGTTGGGGAATGCGGAATAGATCGTTAAGGAAAAGAAAACACTAGTGGAAGGGTGAATAGTGTTTGTAAGAATTTAAACAGAATTTAAAACTAAAGTGAATTATGGAATGAATCAAACACCACAAACACAATCACAAACAGATTCAAACACAAATAAGATAAACAGAATTAAAATTGCAGAAAAGGAAAGAACACACTGGATTTTTACTGGTTTATATTACTCCTACGTCCAGTCCAGCACAACGCTGGATTGCGCAGAGTTTTATTACTATTTCAATAGTAAATTACACCCTCCTTGATTTCATGGCTCAACAAGGAGACACCGACTCCTATTCTTTGATTTCACGGCTCAACAAGGACACATCGACTCATATTCCTTGATTTCACGACTCAATAAGGACATACCGACTCCTATTCCTTGATTTCACAGCTACAAAGATACAGCGATTCCTCTTTGACTTACAAACAAGGTTTATTCAACCCAAGAAATTAAAAAACAATCCTATAACTCTTCAATAGCACTTGATTCAGAGAGTAGAAAGTAGAGAGTGTAAAAAGAAGAAGTTTTATCAAAACAGAATTGAATTAGGCAAATTATAAGTGTAAGAATCATAAAAATGAGTAAGAATAATGGTATAGAGAAAAAGGATGAAGTTAGTGAAGAAGAGATAATAAAAAATTCGGTTTTAACCCCTTTTTATAGAGTATGAAAGGTTGCAATGGTTTTGAATCGTTTCAAATAGTGAAAAGACACTTCCTTTCAAAATTGGAAAAAGTGACAGTTATATGTCGACATGGAGTTTTTGTTATGTCGACATACTCCTTTGAAAATTTAAATTTTGAAATATTTTTCAAATGTTTTTGATACAAATATAATTCTGGAAATTTTTGAATTAAAATACAAATTAATATTATAAAATAGAAAAATATATGGAAACATAATTTTAAATCATATAAACATATTTATAATTTTATAAGATTTTAAACTATATAAATATAAAGTATAAGAATATAAAATATAAATATAAAAGTTAAGTTTGAAAAACAAAGAAAAATAGAAACAAATAGAAAAATAAAATAGAGAGGATTGAGGATAGAATTGAAAATCAGAATTTGAATTTGAAAATTTGAATTTGAATTTGAGTCTGGAGTGCTATTTAGGGTCTTACAAAATCTAGACTCTATAATTATATTAATCTTGAACTCTTGAAATCTTGAATACTCATGAGTCTTGAAATTTCTCTGATCTTTGAATCTCTGTCATCTTTATAACTGTACGGTCTTCAGTAAATTTTCCTATATATAATTCCAGCACATATATATATATATATATATTCTATACAAAAAGTGTTAGTATATATTTTATAATCAACGATAGTTGAAATAAGGTTGTTGTCATCAAAAATCCATTCTCCAACAATCTCCCCCCTTTTGATGATGACAACCTTAGTTTATAAAATATCATACTTGTATATACATGTTTGATGATGTTCCTTTTATACTCCTTATGTCTATAAGAATCCTATAAACTATGCCTATATTTTATAATTTCTCCCCTTTGGCATTATCAAAAATAAATCCTGAGTATATCCCCCTAAATTATATAAGTAACTATCCCAATGGAAATACTCCCCCTGAATCTATTAACTATTTATATGTAGAATATTCCACTTAATCTATTTAAACTTATAATTAATACTTACAATATGATGATTAAACACAAAACAATCCAAGTATTATTATTACATATGTTTGTTTGATATATACAAATCAAACCAAATCAAATCACACCATATGTCTTAATATATACAAGTTTCAAACAATATAATCCAAATCACACCATACCATATTAAACAAATCAATCAAATCATACCAAATAACTAAATGTTTCTTGGAACTTCAACCCAACCATATTCTCCAAAGATAGGATACTTCTTAATTACTTCCCAATCTTTATCTTCATTGGTTGGTGGAGCCTTTGAAAGATTATTTTCTTCATCTCTGAAAAGAGAAGAGATTAGCCATCGCATTGCGTCAAAGTGCTTTTCTTGTTGTTCGAACATCTTTATTTGACTTAATTCAAGATGACGTTGGTTTCGTTTGAACGAGTTTAGAGTTTCTTCTAAATTTTCACTAATATTATGGATATGATTTGCCATGGATTTGATTAGAAATGATTAAGGAAGAAGGAGTAATGGAAAAATGAAGTTTTCTGGGAGAAATGGAGTTAAATAGGGTCTGAAATTCGTTGGATTTTGAATGGACATAAGTAGTTATTAAATTTTAAAATTTGAATTTTTTTGAAAATTTGTCAGTTATATGTCGACATAATGTTTTTGTCATGTCGACATACTATAGTGAGTTTTGAATTTTTTTTATTTTTTTGAACTCTTGTTGTATTATAATTTGTTTTATAGTTTTTCCAAAATCATAAAGATGATTTAATCAGAAATAAAACTCCATTCATTTACTTAATAAAAAGCAATTACATCCAACTAAACAAGACACACTTTAAATACGAGATTCGAAAGCAAATACAAGGAAATACATAAACATAGATTAAACTAGATGGCCTAGTTTTCAGATGATGATGAGGAAGATGAAATTCTAAGCTTTCTTCCTATCTTGACCATGAATTTGGATATTTTGGAAAGCCTCTTGCTAAGTTTCTTTTGATTTTTGAAGATTTTCACTTGATTTTGAACAATCGTGTCTTTGTAGGTACGCTTTGAGGTTGTATACTCGATGCTTTCCGTAGAAGTCTCTTCTTCTTCTTCTTCGACTTCCATTGGTTCCTGTTCGTGTTGTAATCGAGCTTGTTTGGCCTCAAATGTCTCATAAGGTTTGAAAGTGAGAGGAATTTGCATAAGATGAATGTTTGATGCGTCAAACACTTTTCTAGGAACAAATTCTTCTCCATGAAGATCAACATTAAAACGTTTGAAAATGCGAATGAGATAAGCACCATAATAGAGAGTGTTTTCTCTTGAAGATAAATCTATGGGCTTAATTTCATTAAGAATCATTTCGGCCTAATTGATAACTACCCATAATAGCAAAAAGAGCCTTTTGGACTTTAAGAGTTGGATTGTTGAAATTTTCGGAACGGGGAGTGATGGTCTATTGAAGGAGAAGGTTGACAATTCTTGTTTTTGGTCGTTAGAAATGATTTTTGAAACCCATTGGAGCACCATCTTCGAAGATATCATGAAAGGTTTCCACATCGGTTTCGTCGATAGCGAAAGTTGAGAAATCCGAGCCCACGCTTCTGCAATTTAGAATTTCGCCTAAGAGTTTGGCATCAAGAACAATTTGAGTTCCCTTGACACTACTCCAAATTTCGTTTACGTTTCCTTCGTAAAATCCGCGATCGAGATTTGCTTAGAACATCCTCACGAGTTTGGGATAACATACTTCGTCATTATCATGAGAGTCAATTAGACTCAAGACTTCATTATGTTCGAAAAGAGAGACGAGATCATAAGATGGAAAATCGCCAAAGACGGCGAAAGCACCCGTGTTAACTTTAGCATTTTCTAAATAGTTACCATAGGTTTTGATGGCCTCTTTGTCATTTTAAAGATAACCTTTAATGGTTTCGGTTATCTTCAATTTCTGAGATGAACTTGAGGAAGCCATTGAAATGATAATTTTGAAGAGGATAGATATGAAGAATATTGTTTTGAGTTGTGAATCAAAGGCAGAAAGGATAGATATATATAGAAAATGAATAGATATGAATTGAATGAACATGAATTGAATAGGCACAACTTTTCAGATTGAAAGGACACCTTTTCTGACCTTGGGAGTTGGTGAAAATATTAGAGGGAAGTTTGAAACTCTAAATTTTTGAAGTTCAAAATTTGAATTTCAAATTTTGAATTTCAAAACTGGTTGGATATGTCGGCATGTATTTTTCTATATGTCGGCATACTAGGTTTATTTCAAAAGGGAATTGGATTTTTAAGTTTTTGAAATATATTATCGATCTATATTTCAGGTTTAACGATTTCCTGAAATATTTCTAATCCTAACAAACACACAAACAATTTATTTTATTAATTTATTGGTTATTTATATTATGTTATTATTTTGAATTTCAAAATTCAAATTTCAAATTTCAAATTCAAATTTCAAATTTCAAAAAAAAATATTTATTTTTTAAAGTTTTTACATTCAAACCAAAGCAACCATTCAACCAAATAAAATTTAATTAATGCTTACCCTGTTTTTTGATCCTTTTCTTCATGATCTTCTGAACTCTGAATTGCTGTAGAGCATATATTTATATTTTCGGTTTCTGGTTCTTCATCACTTGATGACGAATCTGAATCATCTAATTTTTTTGTGTATGCTTTCTTTCTTTTCCTTAATGAATTGGTGTTGTCCGTTTGTTGAGTAGATTTGTCTGGATATGGACACATTTTCTTTACATGACCTTGTTTGTTGCAGTTAAAAGATCGTCCACCATTTAATTTTGAATTTGCTTGATTATAACTCTTCCTTCTATATTTTAGAAATCTTCTAAAATGATTTGTCATGAGTGTTGTTTCTTCACCATCTTCACTACTCGAGTCAGAATCATTTGTTGTTGCTTTCGGTGCAATATATTTCTTTTCATTCGATATATTTTCTTTTCTTTTCTATAATTGAACTTCATATGACATCAAATTTCCAATTAACTCTTTAGTCTTCATTTCATTGAAATCATTGGCTTCTTCTATAGCCAAAGTCTTCTGATCCCATTCTTGAGTTAATGAATTCAATATTTTTCTGACTTGATCTGCTTCTGAATAAGTTTTTTCAAGTTCTGTTAGTGAATGCACTATCTCTTGAAATCTGCAATACATATCTGAAATAGACTCATTCTCGTTCATTTTGAATAATTCAAACTGATTAACTAGCAGCCTATCTTAGTCTGTTTAACTTTACTAGTTCCTTCATGAGTAACTTGTAAAGTTCTCCAGATTTCATAAGCAGTCTTACATACTAATACTCTATTAAACTCATTCCTATCTAATGAACAAAATAACATATTCATGGCTTTAGAATTTCTTTGTGTAGTAGCCTTTTGTTCATTGGTCCATTGTGCAAATACAGTTATGGGTTCAACATATTCATTTTGTGTACTATTCCATGTGTCTAATCCTACAGACTGTAAATAAATTTTCATTCTACATGCCCAATATGAATAACTACTACCATTAAACAATGGTGGTCTAACAGTGGATTGACTCTCTATAAAAGAGCTATTATTGCTACCAGTGTTGGTTGCCATTATCACTATTTTCAAAAATTAGATTATGAACTTTTTGAAAGACCTTGCTCTGATACCAATTGTTAGGGACTGCGGAATGGATCGTTAAGGAAAAGAAAACACTAGAGGGAGGTGAATAGTGTTTATAAGAATTCAAACAGAATTTAAAACTAAAGTGAGTTATGGAATGAATCAAACACCAAAAACACAATCATAGACATAAATTCAAAAACAAATAAGATAAACAAAAATAAAAATGCAGAAAAGGAAAGAACACACCGGATTTTATATTGGTTCGATTACTCTTACGTCCAGTCCCGCACAACATTGGATTACGCAGAATTTTATTACTATTTCAATAGTCAATTGCACCCTCCTTGATTTCACGGCTCAACAAGGAGACACCGAGTCCTATTCCTTGATTTCACGGCTCAACAAGGGCACACCGACTCCTATTCCTTGATTTCACGGCTCAACAAGGACACATCGACTCCTATTCCTTGATTTCACGGCTACAAGGATACACAGATTCCTCTTAGACTTATAAACAAAGTTTATTCAACCCAAGCAATTACAAAACAGTCCTATAAATCTTCAATAGCACTTGATTCAGAGAGTAGAGAGTGTAGAGAGAAGAAGTTTTATCAAAACAGAATTGAATTTGGCAAAGTATAAATATAAGAATCATAAAATGAGTAAGAATAATGGTATAGAGAAAGAGGATGAAGTTAGATAAGAAGAGATAATAAAAAATTCGGTTTTATCCCCTTTTTATAGAGTATGAAAGGTTGCAATAGTTCTGACTCGTTTCAAATAGTGAAAAGACACTTCCTTTCAAAATTGGAAAAAGTGACAGTTATATGTCGACGTGGAGTTTTTGTTATGTCAACATACTCCTTTAAAAATTTGAATTTTGAAATATTTTTCAAATGTTTTTAATATAAATATAATTCTGGAAATTCTTGAATTAAAATATAATGATATAAATTAATATTATAAACTAGAAAAATATATGAAAACATAATTTTGAATCGTATAAACATATTTATAATTTTATAAGATTTTAAACTATATAAATATAAAGTACAAGAATATAAATATAAAAGTTAAGTTTGAAAAACAAAGAAAAATAGAAACAAATAGAAAAATTAAATACAGAGGATTGAGGATAGAATTGAAAACCATAATTTGAAATTTAGAATTTGAATTTGAAAATTAGAATTTGAATTTGAACCTGGAGTGCTATTTAGAGTCTTACAAAATCTAGACTCTATAACTATATTAATCTTGAATTCTTGAACTCTTGAAATATTGAATACTCATGATTCTTGAAATTTCTTCGATCTTTGAATCTCTATCATCTTTATAATTGTACAGTCTTCAGTAATATTTCCTGTATATAATTCCTGCATATATATATATATATATTATATACAAAAAGTGTTAGTATATATTTTATAATCAATGATAATTTAAATAAAGTAGTTGTCATCAAAGCTCCATTCTCCAACTATGTATCGTCTATTGTATCTCGATGCCATAACCGCACGTCCTCTAATATGCACCGAGTCCCGTGGCAGGGCGATACAAGAAACACGAAACTCGGTCGGGAGCTTTTCCGTATCTGTACAGGTCCGTCTTTAAAGAGCCTCTATATACAGATATGCCTAGGGTCTGTTTTCGCGGTGGCTATGGCCACCCGACCCCTCCCTCAACTAGTAAGGACTACAAGAGCTAAAGGACTGCCCTTATAGAAAACAATCTAAACATCCATTTGGCGTCTTCCATCAACCACCATACCCCGATATTGAAAGGTGAATGGTCTATTGGTTTTAGCTCTAGTCTTTTCGCATCCCACTGGTTGCCGATGACGGGTATCCGATGATCTTCTATCCTTGTTGGTCATGACCCTTCGCCTCTGCATTGAGGCAACCGCCGAATCACCCTGGTGTCACCACGTCACAGCATTCTGACTGCATAGTGACTTCTGCAGTCAAGGCCCACCCACCTAGTAGTTACGCGCAGACCCAACCTCTGTAAGCACAACCTAAAACATTTTCCACCACACAGAGGACTACTAGGAGCACCCTACGTACCTCAGGAAGTCGTGTGATTCCCCTTCCAGTCCTTTGGAGCCATCAGAATAATCAGATGAAAATGCGCTCCCCTCATGCCTTATAACACCACGAATGATCTACCCCGATGGGTTATTCACCCTCAAACGTGCAGACTGGTCCAAGCGCCTTACTTTAATATGTTGTTAGACCCTATGTTTAAACATTCTTTTACGCGCTTGCCTTACCTCACCAGGTTTTTATTTAACTTGGTTATTCCCATTCATATTGAATTCATAATCAAGTTACCAAGTTCCTCTTGCTTGTTAATTTTGGTTATATAACTTAACCTATTTAAGTTTATTAATAAGCCTACAACATGATATTCTCTAGATTGTGGTCCAAGATCTGTAATCCACAATCCTTTTTATATTCTTATTTCATTTCGCGGTTACAATAATATGTTCTACTTAATATGTTATTAGGTCACGTGTTTTCTAATTAACATGTCACTTACCATTTATGATTAAATATAACTTATTTCATTTTATAAGTTTTGCCTCATCCTTTCTCGTTTTATCATAATCCCATTTTACATCGTTACTAAAACTTATTGTTGTTTATTTATTAACTTAGTTCTCTTAACTAAGGCCCATTAATAAGTTTCTCTACCCATTTATTATAACTTATGTTATAGTTTCCTCTTGTTCCTAGGACAAGTCCAAACATGTTATTCTTATCAGTGGGTTTAAGACTTCCAAGTTTACAGATTACTTAATTTATAAATAAGCACAACCTCTTATATTTCATATATTTTCCCCCTTTTCTCAATTGGTTTCCAGCTTTCCCCATTTACTGATTACTCAATTTACAATTAAGTGTCCCTATTCTCATTTCACCAGCTGTCAAATTTCCTTATTAGTTTATAATAACCTATGCTATAATCTTCACTTGTCCCTAGGAAAAGTCTACCTATTATACAACATTTTCATTAATGTTATTTATTAATAATAGGTGATTATCATTCCCCTTTTAAACCATTTACTGTTGTAAATCATTATTCTTCATTCACTATAATATATGTTCCTTATTTTAATTAAGGAAAACACTTCATGCACCTTATCAGTTTGGTAGAAGGAATCAGTGATTTATTTTCATAACGTATTCCCATCTAAATTCGTGGTAGCAAGTAATTGCTTTACTTTTCTTACTTTATTTACTCTGGCTTACTTGCAACCACGTTCTCAGAAATAGGTCATTTAGGGAAATACATTACTTTTCCTTCGTATCACACCAACTCAGTTCATTACATCCCTTCCTTTCTTATTTTCTAAGTTAGACATTTAATTACCATCATTGCAATTTATTCATATCTTGTTATATACATATATATATATATATATAATCATTAGACCACTCACATTAAGACTACACTTGTGGATGCTGGATTTGTCGGGCGGGTCCGGGCAGAATTCTACCGCAAGTTGACTTAACCTTGTGTCTTAGCACCATTACATGTTTTAATTTTTGCGCTTAGACCCCTCATATTAGATTTACCATTTGTTAATGCTGGAAATGTTGGGCGGTTCCGGGAAGACTTCTATCATAACTGAAATCTAACCTCATGTCTAAGAGCGTTAAATTTTTTATTCAACGTAAACCTTCTATACAGTCTAGGCACATTTATTTCTTCTAATTATCCATTATAATTTATAATTCACATGTAATTTTATCATGCCTAATGTAATTCTTCACATATAATCAATTCCTTCCTAACATGTAATCAATTAATCAGATAATTGTTTAAATCACATAACCCAACATGTACCTTTCTCAACTCTTCCAGTTAATGGCCTGGGTACATAATTTACACAAATTGACATGAAATTTAAGTGACGGTAATTACTATACAAGATTTGACAAGTTCATATCCCAACAAATTAATATTTAGCATATTAATTATTCCTACTTCGTACCCATCACTTTAGGCATTATTAACATATGTTACATTTCTCAACATATTGCATTTTAATTATACATACAAGGGAATGGTAAACAATAACATATTCTTATCTAAACAATATATCCTAAATCCACTCATCTTTTATGCTTTCCCCAATTCTGGATTTGATCCAGTTTTAGCATCCATGGTTTTTCCCCTTTAATTTGATTTGAAACCTAATAATCGTGGAGTGATTATTTTCATTAAAAGAGTGGGGAAAGAAAGAGTAAGAATTTGAATGGACTGGATCTAGAATTTTACCTCGCTTTTCATGTTTCTTAACAATCTTTTTATTAATGTCGATTCTCTCTTCCAGATCTTGAATTTTAAAATCTTCTTAATAATAATTTAAATTTCTGAATATATTTGAGGGGAGAGAGAGTAATGGTAGAGTTTCAACGTAGCCTCTGAATTGTGAGGTTTATGGTTAGGTCTAAGGTCTTATTGATAGGTGTATTGGAGCAACCAGGGCCCTCTTATTTGACCAAAAACCATCAGAAACGTCAAAAACTCAAAAAACCCTAATCTGTCAAAATCTTCCGCGAGGGGATCGACCCCCCTCATGTGGGTCGACCCACCTTCATGTGGGTCAACCCCCCTCCCTTGAAGGGGTCGACCCCCTTGGTTCCGGAGGCCGAAAATTGACCTGGGTTGTTCCTTTTTTCTCTAACAAACTTTTGCAGCCCATACCTTCTTCATACGATGTTCGTTTTACGCAAACTCGGACTTTGTCTGAGCCAGAATTCTGAGACGAACGCAATGGTACAATCCGTTTTACTTAATTCCGAATATTTGATTAAGTTATTCTTATTTTATTATCTTAAGTTAAAAAATGCGGGGTGTTACATTCTCCCACCCTTAGGAAATTTCGTCACCGAAATTTGATAAGGGTAAAATCAATTAACCCCTCACACAGTATACATCCATCATGTGTGCATCCAATATTTGCAAACATCATGCAATTGTGCAAAGTGAAATACAACATAATAATGCATGTATGCCTAAGCGGTACCTCTTATGTGTATGCAAATTTCTCAAAAATCCTTTTTAGAATATGATGCTCACATCTTCTACGTGAATGCAATATTCTAAAAACCAAAAAATGCTTTTTTCATCCAAATTTTTCCACATTCTTACTGAGTAGGAGCGTAGTTCATCCAATCGTTGCATCCGTAATCCTACCAACCAACTTTATTTTTCGAATTTCAGAAAAACTAATTTTCTAAATTCGATTTCTTATGTTACAAAAAGGTGGAAAAACGGAAAACTTCGCATCTTCCGTTTTTATTTTCAACCTTTTTCTAACTGTACTTGGATTTTATGCAACAATTTTTAAAGATGATCTATTTTTCTATCCAAGCACAGCCCACATAAGAAAATTTTCTTCTGTTACTGATTTTCCTTTTCATCTTATCTCGGGAACTTTTATTCTTATCCATCTTTTCTCATAATTTTCCATTTTTATTGCCTTACTGAATTTGTTGTTTCCTTTTTAGTTGTACCATTTCTCTTTTCTTATCTTATTTAATCATTTGATCTCAATTTAACTTTAAATGAGCCTTTTATTCTTTCAACTAAAATAGGAGAACAGACATCCTACACAGCTACTACTAAGGGCCAAGAATCTCGGGACTATGTCCCCCTCAGAAAAGTCCAAACTAAGGGATCCACGACAGGTTTAGGTGTTACCCTAACTACCCAACAGTAATAAAATAACGGAACGATCCCAACAGAAATGCAGTATCGGGTTTTACCCCTAACAGGATCTAAACACTTACTTGCCCATTTTACTATCTAGTAGTCACTACTAATTCTAGCTGTGTACCAACAATGATTTCAAGCAACACCCTAGGCTTTTCAACGCTTACGCATTCTATGGGAACTTACCATTTTTCCAAGATAATTTTCACTATTTACTTTATAGCCTCAAAACTTTTCCCGTCTTTCCTAGGCTCTAATCATTTCCTACTCCATCCTTTTAAAACATGGTTTGGCCTATTCATTTAAACTTCCTTCCAAAAATTAAAAGTGTCAAAACTTTATTTTCCTCATGAAAACTTTCTTTTGCCAAACCATAAAAACATGTCGTCTTAAAAAAAATGTAAATCATCAATTTTTTTTCAAATCACAATACTGGAGTAGATACGGACAACTATTTTCTCAATCGGGTTTATGTCTTGTTCTTACCTATAAGACCGGTTTAGTCTCTTACTACAAGGTGTCAACATCCACTCTATTCTTATTTTTTACAACATAGTTTGTCCACCCAACAAAATTATCTAATCAAAATAATTTATCAAAAAGGGTTGTCATAAGAATAGAGATTTCAAATATTTCTTAATTAAAAATTCTTGTATGAAATGTAATAAGAAAAACTAGCGAGCTATACATGGTCTCTAATATGCACCTTTTACTGAGAGAATTTTACTTTATAACTCAATAAGTGTACTTCTTTACATATTTTTAAAACTATAACTTTTAAGATTAAAATTTGAAAACACCATAAACCATTTTTCCCATAAATTTTACAATTTCAAATTCTTAAAAGTTAACAATGGGGTTAGACTCAAAGCAGGTTTCCAATTTTCTAGGCTTTCTTAGACACTCGCCAAGGTCAATTCTCTCAACTATATATATTCCTAATCCTTTCTCTGTCTTTAACCTTTTCCAATTTATAAGGTTTTACTACCAAACCCTCTAATCCAAAATACTTATCATATGGGATTCACCTTTCTCTGTTTCAAAATATATTGTACACTTCCCACCCAAATTTCCTAAGGGTCTCATATTTCCATATTTATTCCTTTAGTGTACAAAAGAAACATCCCATTTCTTACAATACTATACTCTTTTTATTTAGTGGGTTCCTCTATGGATCTAGGTATATATATAATATATTTATATTTTTTACAAATAAAAATACGTTCACTCACTATTTATATAGGAATCCTAAACCTAAGCTCTGATACCAAATGTAACAACCTGAATTCCGACAGACCGATTTTTTTTTCAAAAATCCAATCTATCAAAACTCAAATTGGTTTTCTCTGGTATCCTGCAGAAAAGACAGAGACATAAAATATGTCAGAGCTCAGAAAACATCTCACAGCGGGATGGATAAAATATAATATACACAAACTATAGCCTTACCGTATTAATAATAATGCTTAACCAGTATTCAAGGCTATCATGTCTCTGTAACAAATCTAACCTGCGAGCATGTTATGAGAAGGGGGTCAGAACACAAGTTCTGGTGACTGAATTTAAATTATACACTTTGGATAACACTACATATATCGTTCAATCATATTTTCTTATTCATTAGGTTACTTGGGTTAACAGCACTCATGGCTTACACACAAACGTCGCACCCATTTATTTTCCAGTAGATTAAACTAATGTAGTATATATGTAGCTACCCCCAATATTAAGGTACACCCCATGGTACCCCACTCGCACGGTCTCCACCATAACACCATCGAAATATACACAGTCCCTCATCCTATGCCATAGTGACGTACAGATCCCTATATAGCAATGTACGTTCATATCTATCATTACCATACTACGTAAGCGCACAGACTGCCGCCTTCGATCGAATCAAATTCCATACTAGAGTAACGCCCTCAAGTCTACGATACACCAACCAGAGCCGATATGCATGTATCTAGACTATCCCATATACGTATCGTCAATTGTAGCTCGATTCCATAACCGCATATCCTCTAATGTGCATGAGTCCCGTGGTAGGGCGATACAAGAAATAAGGAACTCGGTCGGGAGCTTTTCCATATCCGTACAGGTCCATCTATAAAGAGCTTTTATATGCAGATATATCTAGGGTCTGTTTTCACGATGGTTGTGGCCCCACCCCGGCCCCTCCCTCAACTAGTAAAGACTACAAGAGCTAAACGACATCCACTAAAGAAAACAATCTAAGCATCCATTTGGCATCTTCCTTCAACCACCATACCCCAATAGTGAAAGGTGAATGGTCTATTGGTTTTATCTCTAGTCTTTTCGCATCCCACTAGCTACCGATGACGGGTATCCGACGATCTGCTATCCTTTTTGGTCCTGACCCTTTGCCTCCACGTTGAGGCAACCACTGAATCACCATGGTGTCACCGCGTCACAACATTCTGACTACATAGCTACTTCTGCAGTCAAAGCCTACCCACCTAATAGTTATGCGCAGACCAAACCTCTGCGAGCATAGCCTAAAACATCTGCCACCACACAGAGGACTACTAGGAGCACCCTACGTACCTCAGGAAGCCGCATGCTTCCCCTTCCAGTCATTTGGAGCCGTCAGAACAATCAGATGAATGTGCACTCCCATCGTGCCTTATAGCACCACGATGATCTACCCCGTTGGGTTATTCACCCTCGAACGTGCGGACTGGTCCAAGCGCCTTACTTTAACATGCTGTTAGGCCCTATGTCTAAACATTCTTTTACCCGCTTGCCTTATCTCATCAGGTTTCCATTTAACTTGATTATTCCCATTTTACCAAGTTCCACTTGCTTATTAGTTTTGATTATATAACTTAACCCATTTAAGTTTATTAATAAGCCCACAACATGTTATTCTCTAGATTGTGGTCCAATTTCTGTAATCCACAATCCCCTTCATATTCTTATTTGATTTCAAGGTTACAATAACATGTTCTACTTAATATGTTATTAAGTATGCCTCAATTCACATGTTTTCTAATTAACATGTCACTTACCATTTATGATTAAATATAACTTATTTCATTTTATAAGTTTTTCCTCATCCTTTCTCATTTAATCATAATCCCATTTTAGATCGTTACTACAACTTATCGTTAGTTAGTTATTAACTTAGTTCTTTTAACTAAGGCCCATTAATAAGTTTCTCTACCCATTGATTTTGACCCATATTATAATTTCCTCTTGTCCCTAGGACAAGTCCAAACATGTTATTCTTATCAGTGGGTTTAAGACTTCCAAGTTTACAGATTACTTTATTTATAAATAAGTACAACCTCTTATATTTCATATATTTTCCCCCTTTTATCAATTGGTTTCTGGCTTTCCCCATTTACTGATTAATTAATTTACAATTAAGTGCCCCTTATCTCATTTCACCAGTTATCCAATTTCCTTATTAGTTTGTTATAACCTAAGTTATAATCTTCACTTGTCCATAGGACAAGTCTACCTATTATACAACATTTTAATTAATGTTATTTATCAATAATAGGTGATTATCATTCCCCTTTTAAACCATTTGCTGTTGTAAATCATTATTCTTCATTCACTGTAATATATGTTCCTTATTTTAATTAAGGAAAACACTTCATGCATGTTATCAGATTAATATAAGGAATCAGTGATTTATTTTCATAACGTATTCCCATCTAAATTCGTGGTAGCAAGTAATTTATTTACCTTTCTTACTTTATTTACTGTGGCTTACTTGCAACCACGTTCTCAGAAATAGGTCATTTAGGGAAATACATTACTTTTCCTTCGTATCACACTAACTCAGTTCATTACGTCCCTTCCTTTCTTATTTTCTGAGTTAGACATTTAATTACCATCATTGCCATTTATTCATATCTTGTTATATATATATAAGCACTAGACCTCTCACATTAAGCCTACATTTATGGACGCTGGATTTGTCGAGCGAGTCCGGGCAGACTTCTACACCAAGTTGACTTAACCTCGTGTCTTAGCACCACTACATGTTTTTAATTTTTGCACTTAGACCCCTCACATTAGATTTACCACTTGCGAATGCTGGATATGTCGGGCGGTTCCGAGCAGACTTCTATCACAAGTGAAATCTAACCCTGTGTCTAAGAGCAGTTAAATTTCTTATTCAGCGTAAACCTTCTATACAGTCTAGGCATGTTTATTTCTTCCAATTATCAATTGTAATTAATAATTCACACGTAATTTTATCATGCCTATTATAATTCTTCACATATAATCAATTCCTTCCTAACATGTAATCAATTAATCAGATAATAATTTAAATCACATAAACCAACATGTACCTTTCTCAATTCTTACAGTTAATGGCCTGGGTACACAATTTACACAAATTGACATGAAATTTAAGTAACAGTAATTACTATACAAGATTTGACAAGTTCATATCCCAACAAATTAATATTTAGCATATTAATTATTCCTACTTCGTACCCATCACTTTAGGCATTGTTAACATATGTTACATTTCTCAACATATTGCATTTTAATTATACATACAGGGGAATGGTAAAGGATAACATTTTCTTTTCTAAAATGTATAGCTTAAATCCACTCACCTTTTATGCTTTCCCCAATTCTAGATCTGATCCAGTTTTAGCATCCATGCTTTTTCCCCCTTTAATTTGATTTGAAACCTAATAACCGTGGATTGATTGTTTTCATTAAAAGAGAGGGGAAAGAAAGGGTAAGAATTTGAATGGACTGGATCTAGAATTTTACCTCACTTTTCATGTTTCTGAACAATCTTTTTATTAATGTCGATTCTCTTTTCCAAATCCTGAATTTTAAAATCTTCTTATTAATAATCTAAATTTATGAATATATTTGAGGGGGGAGAGAGAGAGTAATAACAAAGTTTCAACGTAGCCTTCGAATTGGGAGGTTTAGGGTTAGGTCTAAGGTCTTATTTATAGGTGTATTGGAGCAACCAGGACCCTCAGATTCGACCAAAAACCATCAGAAACATCAAAAACTCAAAAAAAACTAATCTGTCAAAATCTGCCGTAGGGGGGGTCGACCCCCCTTCGTGTAGGTCGACCCACCTTCATGTGGGTCGACCCCCCTCCCTTGAAGGGGTCGACCCCCATGGGTCCGGAGGCCGAATATTGACCTAGATTGTTCTCTTTTCTTTGACAAACTTCTGCAACCTATATCTTCTTCATACGATGTCGTTTTATGCAAACTCGGACTCTATCTGTTTGTTTTACTTAATTCTGAATATTTAATTAAGTTATTCTTATTTTATTATCTTAAGTTAAAAAAATGAGGGGTGTTACATCCCATGGCAATTATACTTGAAGATAATTAACCATTGACCTCAACCGAATCAACAAAATCCACAAATATAAGGTAGTTTGAAATGCTGAAAATCTGAAACACATTTTGTAACACTTTACACTTGTTTGTCGACATACATTTTTGGGTATGCCGACATATAACAACTAATTTAGATTTTCAAATTTAAATTAAGAAATTATTTCCCTCCACCCTCTCGCCAAAAGATACATCCTTTCATACACTATTTAAATGCCTTTGGTAATAATTTTTTCACAATATTCTCACATTTTCTTCTACTCCTTCTTCTCCATCTACTCTCTAAAAAAATCCATTGAATAATGTCTTATTACCTTGCATACCACTCTCTTTCACTCATATTCTTCATTGATTTGCAAGCCATACAATATCAGAGAGTTGCACTTGAATTCGTATCATTCTCTCTCTGATTTTATCCAATTTCCTCAAAGAATTCAAAGATATATTGCCATTGGAGGTCTATAGGATCATTGTACCAAATCTGCAAGAATCTGTATTGAAGTTACGACTACTTGCTATTGTTTTTTGTTGTTGATATGGAGAAGATGTATCTTGTATCCCGTGAAATTAAGATTATATAGGCGCTCTTACCACCCATGGAAAGCAAACAATTATAATGAAATTTTGCACGGTGAAGTGCAGGACTGGATGTAGGATTGGTTAATCTGAATTAGTATAAAAATCCTGGTGTTTTTTACTTTACTGCATTTAGTTTTATTACTTATTTCTTTCTGTTTGAATTTGAATAGTTATAGTAAATACACTTCATCTCTCTAGTGTCTGAATAGCCTTAAGATCCATTAACATTAGGTTATAGACAACCCTTTTCTCTAACAACTTTCCAAGTACTTCAAGGTCGGCACCGATCCCTGAAGATCTTTATTGGGTTTCATGCCTTCTTGGGTCGTGCCTCCAGCATCTATAAATACCCCATTTCGAGGACAAAGCTGATTTTGGATTTTTTTGGCTGGATGGTTCTTGTAGCTTTACTTGGGATTCTTCGGAGATTGAATACACTTTTGGAGACTCTTTAATGACTTCTTGGACTTTTGGACCTTTTTTGCTTTCAGATCTTCTTCTCGTCTTTAAGCAAGGACTTTGCCTTATCCAGTGCTTCACATCTTATATGTAATCAAAACGGCTATAATTTTAACCATGCAATATAAGTAAATGAAGTTACTTCACAATGGACGTAGCACACTTGTCGAACCACTATAAATCTCTTGTGTTATACTTTTCCTGCACTTCTGCTCTGAATTATTTGGATTTGGGTGTTAGCTTGAGAAGACCAACTTTTCTCGTTAACATTTTCGCGCGCTAAGAAGTGGCGACTAAGCAACTTTTGGATTGCTAAGGAATTTGGATTACTCGAGATTTAAGGATGGCAAAAAGGAAAAAAGACTGATGCTACAACACAAGATGAAGGAGGTGGATTAGAAGTAATCCAAAACCTCCACGGGAAACCTCTCAATCTATCTAATTTAGGAAGAGATGGGTGGAGTGGTCAACGAATTGCGTGCATGCATGGAGCAGTAAGAGGAACTCTTTATACAAGAGAAAATGATGAATACATTTTTTGCTTGGATGAAAAGATTTGGAAGGCTAGTAGGCCAAGGGATAGTCATTGGAACGAACGCGCAGGAGCCTAAGGTTTGCAGAACTTGGCGGTTGTCCCCACAAATTAGACCCAAGTCGGTACTGATCCCCAGGTCGGTATCAATCCGGCTCGACTAAGGGGAAAATCCTGTAATCCTTATTTAAGCTTCATTCAAGATGTTTTGGTTGGTCAGACTATGGGATCTGGAGCCGGAACTGTGACTCAAGCTTCAATGCGTGAGAGTTTGGATGCTTAGTATTCACTAATACGATTCCAATGTAAATTTTTTCATCCCAATCTGACATTGTATGAAATGTATATTGCGTTTACAAGTTTGATCATACATTTAAATAATTAAAAATGTCATTAGCCAATTAATTTATAATTAATTACCCTATTTACGATGAACTCATTTCTTCTTGAATTTAAAATCAGAACCCTCTCCTTCTTCTTTCACCATATCCATGCTTTCTCCTCTCTCGTTCTCACACAGACACCATAGATCTTTAATCTGATTTTACCAATCAATTCTCTGTTAAAATCTCCATCTTTACGTCACCACCTCATCCTAGTTGATCTCCTTTGCTGTAGTGTGCTATCGACCTCCCTTATAACAGCATATACTATTGTGCGACATTTTTTTGTATGCATACACCAAAATTTAGGCCCTAGGACTGAATCCCATCACAAACAAGAATCTAAGCTCTAATTCACAAATCGCTCGCTAAATTGCTTTAAATTTCTAACCCTGGATTGGAAAAAGGACACAGCCTTGAATTTTCCGACCATGAACATCCCGCCGCACCCTCTCAAAACCCACCATGATGAGGATCTATGCATTTAGACTTAAAAGACAAGAACTTTGTGATTTTTAGTTGTTTTTAGGAATTGTTTTTGAATGTAGAATGTAGAGAGTTTTGGATTTTCTCTCATTCAAAAATACACGGCATTGATTTTTATGAAAGGGAGATATTATATTTTGGTACACGGTGAGTTGTATAATTTTTACAAGGGAAGTGGTGCTACATAATTTATTTGGAATCTTACTGCGCAGTTTTTATTCTGCATACGAACTCCAAACAATAAAATAAACATACCATCATTTCCAGAATTTTGATATGGTCTACAAATGAAACACCCCACCTCCGTTAGGGTCACTCTCAAAGGGAATGCCCTAATTTTGGTGGAGGTTTATAAGTATAAGTCACAGATATACAAGACAGATATAAGAACACATATTTTTGAACAGCGGAAAACAACAACTTTTATTTCATTAAAATACGTGTTACACCAACCATACCATAATTGTCTTACAATACTTCCAAAAACATAACATCTTCATAACTGTCTTGATTACATTATTTAAAGAAGCATAAAGAAAACATAAATAAACTGCAAAAGTCCCATAGTTGTTGTCCAAAGCCATAGTCCAAAACGAAAAGATCCAAGCAATACATTCTTTCTCTTCAAGCTGGATATGAAGGCTGGTCAAGCTGCGGTATTCCCTCCCTGTGGACCTGGGGGGGGGGGGGGACGGAAGAAAAGAAGACGAAAGAAAAGTAGAGTCAGACATAAAGCCTGAGTAAGTCTAGGACTATTCAGTCTATGAATAAAGAACTGGGTATGATAAGTATAAACTAGAAATGGGAAAGCACCATAAACTTAGTTAAGTTGTCTAGAGTCGAATATACTATCGTACCCCATATTAATCTCTATATCCATATAAACTACTTCCCAACGGGCACCCCATAATCAGGGTGAAGTGATCCATTTTATGATGATCGGCTCCTACTCGCATAGTTACATGTGTCTTACGGCCCCCGATGTTGTAGTTACCTATGCTGGTCCCACCATGGGGTGTATCAAGTCCCATGGTGGCGGCCCGACACAATCCTAGAATGCACAGGTATGCTACTGGTGCCCAGTGCCTTATTTTACTGCGCCGGAGTGTGTGCACGCCCGCACCCCGTTAGAACATACACTGCTGCACCACCGCCGTCGATTTGACCTCTTACAGTCAGCCCAGTAATCGTGCCCCACCCTGCCTAGTTTCAGGGTATCATGATACACCTTATAGGGTTACTGCTGAAAAGGGTCCCCCGCTACTAGGTTTTCTATCTCTAGCCAACATGCTAAGTTGGTTAAGTGTTTTATAAACCTAACCCCCAATCAGTCTGTTTAGTTTTAGCATGTTCCATTTTGATTAAGTATTAATATAATTTACTTAATCCTATCAATCCTGACTCAGCCTTAATTGTCTTATTAAAGCCTTGACCTCTCACATTAGACAGGTATTGTTGTGGCTGCCTGTTGCCGGTTGGGTCCGGGCAGTCTTACGCCACAACTCAGTCTAACCTCGGGTCCTTATTGGGCTCCGTGTTTAACCACCCCCATTGGATAGGTATTGTTGTGACTACTGGACAGCCGGGCGGTTCCGGGCAGGTTTACATCACAACTCAATCCAACCTCGGGTTAAACACATCGTATTTTTCTACATTTACATATTTTGTCTCTTTTCTTTTTATATGTAAATATTTGCGGCCCATTATTCAAATTCATCTTTATTGATTAAGATTTATTTATGCCACTTAATTGTTTTTTCAAGGTTGTTGGTATGCGTCAAACATGCCAACACATATGTTCTATATTTTAGCCCAAACGTCATTACCGCCGTTTTATACGTTCGTTCCAATGTAAGGTTTGTGTTGGGTTTTGATACTTAAACCCAATTTAGCCATATGAAAAGGGGAGGCTATAACATGGTGTTTCTAAGGTGACATAGAAAGGGAAGTGTGAACGCATGAACTTGCAACATAACGATCTAATTAACATAAGATAGGCATATGTGAACTTGCAATTGTAGCAACATATAATATAAGCAATACTTAAACATGAATCATTCTATTCACATAATCATGGTGTAAACGAAACATGTAGTCATGGCATAAATAGTACTTACCACTCTAATCATATAATTATGGCATAATCATAATTGAACATGAGTCCTTATATGGTCATGGCATAAACATAATTGAATATGAATCCTACTATTCATATAATCATGGTTTTTGTCCTATCTATGTAACTTGTAAGGGGATGTAATTCTAGGGTAATTTCTAATGTAACTTATGTGCCAAATATATTATCATATGATTAAGATAACAACATAAGCTTAGAAAACATGTTTTTAACTAGGCATAATAACAAACATAGCTTAGTCATGTTCATAAAATTAATACAAGCTTACAACGACGCTTGCTTTTGTCACTATCACAAAATCATGATTTTTATACTTGAACTATGATGTCAATTTTAACATAACCTTCATTTGAATCATAATACTTAGGTGAATCAAATTACACTAAAGATGACCATAGAATTTTACATCATGTTGTCATAACAATAGATCATAGACTTGCATGAATTTTCAAAATAAACTATTACAACATATAGTTGTTGTTTCAACATGAATCTTATACTTGCATTTACCAAATGGGTGTTGTAAATAACTACCACAAACATGTAGTTTTCAATATGAATCATATGCTTGCATGAGTCCCAATCAAAATTCCACAACATGTGGTTGTCAACATAAACCATATACTTGTATGAATCAAACCATAGCATTGCCAAATCGTTTAGAATCAAAATAACATACAAATATAAGTCATTATCGCCACAATTCCATTTCGTTTCCAACGCAAATCGCGTACTTGCAAATATCCAATCGTATACCATAATATTCCCAAATCATTTTGCATCAAAGCAACATACAAATATAGATCATTATCGCCACAATTCAATTTCTTACATTACACAAATCAACACAATTATTTAATTCATATCGGAATAGCACTCTACTTACAACGTATGACGAATCTTCAATTCAGGAATCTGAATTCTGAATTTGGAGATGCTATCCTTTGTTGTAGGCGTTGCTTTGATTTGATTAACGTTGCTTTAAGCTTTGAATTATCTCCTAGTTGTCTCTCTATTTCTGACGGCTATCCTCAGTCTCTCCTCAGCAGCATGACGGTCTCATCTCCATTTTAGTTTATGTGAATTAGGGTTAGTCATAGGTCCTTTTTATAGAGTTTGTGAGTTGATTTAGACCGTCAATGAAGCTTGGTTCAATAATAGCCGTTCGTTTGAAGGAGAGACCAATCAGGAGCTGACACCTAGCCCTAGTGACAAGGCAAGGCTCAGAAAATCGACCAAACACAGACCTGGCCAGCCAGGACTTGACCAGACCTGACCAGCAGGTCATTTTTGACCTGGGCGCACTTGGCAGGTGCGCCAGGTCAAAAATGTACTGGCGCACTTCCCAAGTGCGCCAGTTCATTTTTGTTTTGGCGCACTTCTCAAGTGCGCCAGTGCATTCTGACCCGTTTTCTGGTTTTTTTCGCCCAACTTCGTTCGTCCATATCTTCTTCATACGATATCCGTTTTACGCAAACTCAGACTCTATCTCAAGCAGAATTCCGAGACGAACGCAATGGCGTATCCCGTTTCCCTTAATTCTCTGATTTGAAATTAGTTATACTTTAATTTGTGAATTTCACGGTTATAGAATACACGGGGTGTTACATTCTCCCCCACTTAAAAAGGATTTCGTCCCCGAAATCTTCAAATTCAGGAAGAATGTACATCCTAACATCCAAACATCCATCTACTCATCCATCAAACACGAGCATCCATTGTCCTTAAAAGACTTCTAATGCTTCATGATCATATGCGAAGTGTGTGTGTACATGTACTTATCTAATGCAAAATCAGGCGGTCTACTGATTCAGTTGACCTCCTTAATGCGAATTATGTAAGTGCTATGAATCCATTATGTATGCAAATCTTCCTATTGATGATTCTACATGAGTGCACAATCATTCATACAAATGCAACATCCATATGACAACACATTAAAGTTCAACCATATACGAATGCAAACATATATGCATATGCAATATGAAGTGATTGAGCCGATCTAAAAACTAGATTGTGTGTGTATATGCAACCACGAGCAACCACTAGCAATCACTTGCAACCACTTGCAATCATCATCCATAACATGTTTCAATTACATGTTTTCATCCAAAGAGTTTCTACCTAAAAGATAGGGTCGAGGAGATATACCTAAAAAAATATAGATAAAAGCGCAACTTAAGGAAAAAGGAAAGATCAAAGATGTACCCTCGAAAAGAAAAGGGTAGGCTGCGCGTATTTTAGCTTCAGTTTCCCAAGTTGCATCTCCTTCGGCGTCGCTCTACTGAACTTTGACGAGCTTGACTTCGCGGTTGCGTAGCTTTTTCACTTCCGTTCCTAATATGCGGGTTGGAACTTTTCTTATGGTTGCTTCGCGTTCCACTTCAGCTTCTTCTAGGATATTTGGCTCTACCACTTCAGCAGACTCATGTAGACATTTTCGGAGATGTGAAACGTGAAAGACGTTGTGAACTCCGGCCAATTTTTCGGGTAGCTCCAATCTATAGGCCATTTTCCCAATTTTCTCGATGATAGGGAATGGCCCTACGAACCTTGGTGCTAGCTTTCCTGTGGTTCCAAAACGAACAACGTTCCTTAGCGGAGATACCTTAAGAAAAACTCTGTCTCCAACCTCAAATTCAAGGTCGGTCCTCCTCTTGTCGGCGTAGGACTTTTGTCTATCTTGGGCCGTCTTCATCCTTCTTCGTATTAAGTCTACTTTTTCTGAAGTCTCTCGGATCATATCTGGTCCAAGTATGAGTTTATCAGTAGACTCCCACCAACAAGTGGGTGATCGGCACGGTCTTCCATATAAAGCTTCGAAGGGCGCCATTCCGATGGTTGCTTGATAGCTGTTGTTGTAGGCAAATTCCACCAAAGGAAGATGGTCTTCCCATGTCCCTCCGAAGTCAAGGATGCACAGTCTTAAAAGGTCCTCCAAAACTCTATTCACTCTTTCTATTTGGCCGTCGGTTTGGGGATGATAGGCTGTGCTCAAGCATAACTGTGTTCCTACTGCTTCTTGCAGACTCCGCCAAAACTCACTGGTGAAGATAGGGTCTCGGTCACTAATGATGTTGGATGGTATTCCATGGAGTCGAACGATTTCCTTAAGGTAAAGAGATGCTAGGGATGAGGCAGCTCTTTTACTTTTGACAGGTAAAAAGTGGGCGCTTTTTGTAAGCCTATCCACTATTACCCATATGCTAGTGTTGCCTCTCCTAGAGCTAGGCAGCCCATCAACGAAGTCCATTGAGATGCTATTCCACTTCCACTGTGGGACCTCTAGAGGATGTAGCAGACCGCCAGGCTTTTTCTGTTCCTCCTTAACCTGTTGGCACACCATACACTTAGAAACGAAATCTGCCACGTCCCTCTTCATGCCGTTCCAAAAGAAAGTTCTTTTTATATCTTTGTACATTTTATCTCCGCCTGGGTGTATCGTCATCTTGGAGTGATGTGCTTCCTCGAGAACCTTCTTTACTAAATCCCTTGTTTGTGGGACGCATAGTCTTCCGTCTCGCCTTAGCCAACCCTTATCATCGATGGAGTATCTGTTGAGGTGACTCGAAGTCTCACCCCTAATTAGCCTATCAATCGTTTCCACAAGCTGAGGGTCTTCGCGTTGTGCTGTCCCTATTGAGTCCACTAAAGTCGGGCGCACTTCGAGAAATGCTAGCAAGCCTGGTACAAAATCGGAGGAAGGCCTAAAGTCGAAGCTGGCTATAAACTCTAGGCTTTGTCTTTCAACAAACAGCGGGCTTAGGGTCAGTTTCTTTTGGCTCAACGCGTCTGCCACTACGTTGCCTTTGCCCGGAGTGTAGGAGATCTCGAAATCGTACGAGGCAAGAAACTCCATCCATCTCTGTTGCCTCAAGTTAAGATCTTTCTGCGAGAAAAGATATTTCAACGATTTATGGTCAGTGTAAAGTTCGAACTTCTCACCTAGGAGATAGTGTCGCCAAGACTTGAGTGCAAAGACGATGGCAGCTAACTCAAGATCGTGGGTCGGGTAGTTCTTTTCGTGCACTTTCAACTGCCTTCCGCCATAAGCTACTACCCTTCCTTCTTGCATTAAGACAGCGCCTAACCCTGTCCCACATGCATCTGTATAAACGGTGAACATCTTGCTTCCATCTGGCAACGTCAAAACTGGGGCTGTTGTAAGAGCCCTTTTCAGTCGCTGGAAAGCAAACTCGCAATCCAAGTCCCAATTGAACACTAGATTCTTCTTGGTCAACTTTGTGAGCGGAGCTGAGATTTTCGCAAAATCCCTTATGAACTTTCGATAGAAACCTGCTAGTCCTAGAAAACTTCGGACCTCTGTTGCATTCCTTGGTGTCTTCCAATCCTGTACCGCCACTACCTTAGCAGGGTCCACTGGTAACCCTTGTTTGGATACTATGTGCCCAAGGAACCTCACTTCTTCTCTCCAAAAGTGGCATTTGGAGAATTTGGCTTTTAGCTGATGGACTCGTAGAGTTTCCATGATTGCCCTTAAGTGCTGAGCATGTTCCTCTTCACTCTTTGAGAAGATAAGGATATCGTCTACGAAGACTACTACGAACTTATTGAGGAAATCTCTGAATACCCTACTCATCAGGTCCACGAAGTAAGCAGGTGCATTTGTCAAGCCGAAAGGCATGACAAGCCATTCAAAGAAGCCGTCTGGGGTTCTGAATGCCGTTTTATCGATACTATCTTCAGCCACCCTTAGCTGATGAAAACCGGTCGCTAAATCGAGTTGGGAGAAAACAGACGCTCCTACAAGCTGATCAAACAAATCGTCAATTCTGGGGAGAGGGTGCCTATTCTTTTTCGTTAGCTTGTTGAGCTCCCTATAGTCAACACATAGACGGAGTGAACCATCCGCCTTTGTAGCGAACACCACTGGAGCGCCCCATTCTGAAATGCTCCTCCTAATGAACCCCTTTTCTAGAAGCTCTTTAATCTGTTTACTGAGCTCTTTCCTTTCCCGTGGAGCCATGTGTCTAACGGGCAATGCAACGGGCTTTGCATTATCTACAAGGTATATGCGGAAGTCTATCTCCCTCTTCGGAGGCAAGCCCTTCACCTCTTCGAAGACATCCGGATATTCCCGGACCACTCTAACTGATTGCAAATTTTCAACAGAGGCATCTAGCGATTCAAGATAAATAAGCATAACCGCATACGAGGGATTACAAGAAATTTCCAAAGTGTTACCGAGCTGGGTTAGGAGCCTGACAACCCTTTTCTCACAATCAAGGATGGCCCCATTACTGGATAGCCAATCCATGCCCAAAATCAAACCATATCCCGAAAAGCCCAAAACAAAGGCACTACATTGAAATTCTATGCTTAGAATAGAAATTTTCAATCCCAAACAGATCATAGACAAATGAGCTGGGCCCCCAATTGGGTTTGAAACAATTAAGGGGTCCTCTACCATACTAGTTTTTAGGTGCAGAGATTCTACTAAAGCAGACGAGATAAAGGAGTGTGATGCGCCAGAATCAAATAAAGTGCGAACTGGGTGATCATAAAGATAAACTACACTTTCTACAGAAGTATTTATACCTCGCTGTTGCAGAGGTGGCGCTTCTAGCACATGAACCTGCGCCCCCGAGGTGGATCCAGCCCTCTGCCCCTGTCCTCGTTTCTTTGGGCAGTCCTTAGCCATGTGGCCTGTCTCACCGCAAGAAAAGCACCCACCATTCATCTTGGCCTTCTTTTTCCGGCAATCTTTTACTAAGTGCCCCACTTTGCCACAGAAATTACACTTCCTCTTCTCTTTGTTGTCTTTCCCGCCCTTCTTAAAGTCTGTCTTCTTAGGCTGCAAACCCTCTTTCTTCCCTTGAGAGCTTTCTGCCTTTGTCTCCTTTTTGCCCTTATCATATGCGTTCAGCAATGCCATCTGTACCAATCTTTCATACGTAGCTCCCATGGGTATATGGGTCATGGCCAAACTGTGTAATGGCTCATTCAACCCTTTGACAAAACGGAGAGCCTTCTTGTGCGGGGTGTTGACTAGGTCCAGTCCGAACCTAGCCAGCTCATCGAACTGATTTACATACTCTTTGACTGTCTTGTTCCCTTGCTTAAGAAATAAGAATTTTTCCAACTGCAAACTCCTTTCTGTGTCTGAGAGAAATTTAGCCTCAAACCTTGCCCTAAAGTCCTCCCATGTTTCCACTGGTCTTTCTGCATTGGTGACTTCCCACCAGTATGAAGCCTCGCCCTTTAGTAGCCATACTGCCAGTTGTACTTTCTGTCTATCTTCTACCTCAAAGATGATGAATAAGTCCTCGGTTTCTTTCAGCCAATTTCTAGCTGCCACGAAGGACTCAGTTCCATGAAAATCCTTTCCTCCCATAGCTTTAAAATCTTTACATATCTTAGCAAATGTGTTTCCCCGCGGAGGAGGTGGAGGAAGAGGTGCTGCTGCAGCTGGATGATTTCCTGCAGCTGGGGGAGGAGGAACGGTAGGACCTGGCTGAGTGGCCCTTGCTTCTAAGAACCGTCTAAACCAACCAGGTATTGGTACACCCTCTTGCAAGTTAAGTTCTTCGGACATGCTGAAACAAAAAGGATATATTCAAAACGAAGGATAAGAGATAGTACCTATGGCTTTGGGGGGGACTTTGCCTTTTTTAAAATAAAATAATATTTTTCTTTTAAAAATGCTTCTTTAAATTTCCTTTTTGAAAATAAATTTTCAAAACTTATTATCTTATCTGGTAAACCTATGCTCTGATACCAAGTGAAACACCCCACCTCCGTTAGGGTCACCCTCAAAGGGAATGCCCTAATTTTGGTGGAGGTTTATAAGTATAAGTCACAGATATACAAGACATATATAAGAACACATATTTTTGAACAGTGGAAAACAACAACTTTTATTTCATTAAAATACGTGTTACACCAACCATACCATAATTGTCTTACAATACTTCCAAAAACATAACATCTTCATAACTGTCTTGATTACATTATTTAAAGAAGCATAAAGAAAACATAAATAAACTGCAAAAGTCCCATAGTTGCTGTCCAAAGCCATAGTCCAAAACGAAAAGATCCAAGCAATACATTCTTTCTCTTCAAGCTGGATATGAAGGCTGGTCAAGCTGCGGTATTCCCTCCCTGTGGACCTGGGGGGGAACGGAAGAAAAGAAGACGAAAGAAAAGTAGAGTCAGACATAAAGCCTGAGTAAGTCTAGGACTATTCAGTCTATGAATAAAGAACTGGGTATGATAAGTACAAACTAGAAATAGGAAAGCACCATAAACTTAGTTAAGTTGTCTAGGGTCGAATATACTATCGTACCCCGTATTAATCTCTATACCCATATAAACTAGTTCCCAACGGGCACCCCATAATCAGGGTGAAGTGATCCATTTTATGATGATCGGCTCCTACTCGCAAAGTTACATGTGTCTTACGGCCCCTGATGTTGTAGTTACCTATGCTGGTCCCACCATGGGGTGTATCAAGTCCCATGGTGGCGACCCGACACAATCCTAGAATGCACAGGTATGCTACTGGTGCCCAGTGCCTTATTTTTCTGCGCCGGAGTGTGTGCACGCCCGCACCCCGTTAGAACCTACACTGCTGCACCACCGCCGTCGATTTGACCTCTTACATTCAGCCCAGTAATCGTGCCCCACCCTGCCTAGTTTCAGGGTATCATGATACACCTTAAAGGGTTACTGCTGAAAAGGGTCCCCCGCTACTAGGTTTTCTATCTCTAGCCAACATGCTAAGTTGGTTAAGTGTTTTATAAACCTAACCCCCAATCAGTCTGTTTAGTTTTAGCATGTTCCATTTTGATTAAGTATTAAAATAATTTACTTAATCCTATCAATCCTGACTCATCCTTACTTGTCTTATTAAAGCCTTGACCTCTCACATTAGACAGGTATTGTTGTGGCTGCCTGTTGCCGGTTGGGTCCGGGCAGTCTTACGCCACAACTTAGTCTAACCTCGGGTCCGTATTGGGCTCCGTGTTTAACCACCCACATTGGATAGGTATTGTTGTGACTACTGGACAGCCGGACGGTTCCGGGCAGGTTTACATCACAACTCAATCCAACCTCGGGTTAAACACATCGTATTTTTCTACATTTACATATTTTGTCTCTTTTCTTTTTATATGTAAATATTTGCGGCCCATTATTCAAATTCATCTTTATTGATTAAGATTTATTTATGCCACTTAATTGTTTTTTTCAAGGTTGTTGGCATGCGTCAAACATGCCAACACATATGTTCTATATTTTAGCCCAAACGTCATTACCCCCGTTTTATACGTTCGTTCCAATGAAAGGTGTGTGTTGGGTTTAATACTTAAACCCAATTTAGCCATATGAAAAGGGGAGGCTATAACATGGTGTTTCTAAGGTGACATAGAAAGGGAAGTGTGAACGCATGAACTTGCAACATAACGATCTAATTAACATAAGATAGGAATATGTGAACTTGCAATTGTAGCAACATATAATATAAGCAATACTTAAACATGAATCATTCTATTCACATAATCATGGTGTAAACGAAACATGTAGTCATGGCATAAATAGTACTTAAACATGAACCACTCTAATCATATAATTATGGCATAATCATAATTGAACATGAGTCCTTATATGGTCATGGCATAAACATAATTGAATATGAATCCTACTATTCATATAATCATGGTTTTTGTCCTATCTATGTAACTTGTAAGGGGATGTAATTCTAGGGTAATTTCTAATGTAACTTATGTGCCAAATATATTATCATATGATTAAGATAACAACATAAGCTTAGAAAACATGTTTTTAACTAGGCATAATAACAAACATAGCTTAGTCATGTTCATAAAATTAATACAAGCTTACAACGACGCTTGCTTTTGTCACTATCACAAAATCATGATTTTTATACTTGAACTATGATGTCAATTTTAACATAACCTTCATTTGAATCATAATACTTAGGTGAATCAAATTACACTAAAGATGACCATAGAATTTTACATCATGTTGTCATAACAATAGATCATAGACTTGCATGAATTTTCAAAATAAACTATTACAACATATAGTTGTTGTTTCAACATGAATCTTATACTTGCATTTACCAAATGGGTGTTGTAAATAACTACCACAAACATGTAGTTTTCAATATGAATCATATGCTTGCATGAGTCCCAATCAAAATTCCACAACATGTGGTTGTCAACATAAACCATATACTTGTATGAATCAAACCATAGCATTGCCAAATCGTTTAGAATCAAAATAACATACAAATATAAGTCATTATCGCCACAATTCCATTTCGTTTCCAACGCAAATCGCGTACTTGCAAATATCCAATCGTATACCATAATATTCCCAAATCGTTTTGCATCAAAGCAACATACAAATATAGATCATTATCGCCACAATTCCATTTCTTACATTACACAAATCAACACAATTATTTAATTCATATCGGAATAGCACTCTACTTACAACGTATGACGAATCTTCAATTCAGGAATCTGAATTCTGAATTTGGAGATGCTATCCTTTGTTGTAGGCGTTGCTTTGATTAACGTTGCTTTAAGCTTTGAATTATCTCCTAGTTGTCTCTCTATTTCTGACGGCTATCCTCAGTCTCTCCTCAGCAGCATGACGGTCTCATCTCCATTTTAGTTTATGTGAATTAGGGTTAGTCTTAGGTCCTTTTTATAGAGTTTGTGTGTTGATTTAGACCGTCGATGATGCTTGGTTCAATAATAGCCGTTCGTTTGAAGGAGAGACTAACCAGGAGCTGACACCTAGCCCTAGTGACAAGGCAAGGCTCAGAAAATCGACCAAACACAGACCTGGCCAGCCAGGACTTGACCAGACCTGACCAGCAGGTCATTTTTGACCTGGGTGCACTTGGCAGGTGCGCCAGGTCAAAAATGTACTGGCGCACTTCCCAAGTGCGCCAGTTCATTTTTGTTCTGGCGCACTTCTCAAGTGCGCCAGTGCATTCTGACCCGTTTTCTGGTTTTTTTCGCCCAACTTCGTTCGTCCATATCTTCTTCATACGATATCCGTTTTACGCAAACTCAAACTCTATCTCAAGCAGAATTCCGAGACGAACGCAATGGCGTATCCCGTTTCCCTTAATTCTCTGATTTGAAATTAGTTATACTTTAATTTGTGAATTTCACGGTTATAGAATACACGGGGGTGTTACAACAAATAAAAATAATACATACTAAATATTGGATTCCCTAAAACCACAAAAAAGCTCCTATTTCACTATAAATACATATTATAATACTAAATTTTTTTTTTATCAATATACGTTTGTATTACGGATGACCACATGATAACTCCAATCGATACAGAAATTGAAATCTTACAATTACTTACCATTCCGGGTCTAATGAATCTAGTTTCATTAGAATTCAAGATCATTTGAAAAAGGGCTATTTTTACGTGCTATCAAAAGCTGATTAAAAATAATTTGATTTCAAAACCCATAAATTCGTTGATAATGAATTATTATTATTGTTCAAATCCAAATAGAATTCCACAATGCTTCAAAATAAACTTGACTAAATATTAATCACAATATTTTCAATCTCCAGTTAATTTAACATTCAAATTCTCGCTTTAATTTAATTCAAGTCATCAAGTCTTATAAACATCATTTTAAATATTTAAATTAATAAATATTCATTTATTAAAAATCTGGGTTATTACATTCTTTCCCTATAAAAGGATTTGTACTCGAAATCGCAAGTTAAGAAGAACATCGCAAACCGGTTAATTTTACTTCAAAAGTATTTCTTACAAAAGTTTGTTAAATTTTCTAACACTTGAAATTTTAGAAAAATTTCGGCAGCATCTCGTTTATGCGACTCAATCCAATTTTTTTTACAGTCACAATATGTGACACCATACATCTCATCTCAATGATGAGGCATTCCAAACCATAGAGGAACAATATATAAGACCTGTGCATGATATGTAATCCGAAATAAGTATCATTTTGTGGGGAAAACATATCTTTACCACAAAACCAAAAACTACAAGCATGCTAGTAAGTTTTTACTTTGATGTACCTATTTATAATTACGTAACCCAAAAGAGAGTTAAGAAGATAGACAACTGATTCAATAACAACCAACATATGCACAAACAACACATCCATCGTATATAATAACCAAATATGATGTAACTGGCAAGAATGAAAAAAATCAGCACCAACGTAAATGTAACATAACGCTACATGCAACCAAAATTAGTCAACAATTATCCATCATATAGTGTTATAACATTTACAATTACCACTCATGGCCCATTCATGTTATAAACCTTATCTTTGTACAAGGATGACAAGCAATCTATTAAGCATTACCATACGCTCAATAGCCTTAGGTTATTACTTAACCGGGTATTCTTGCTACCTCAAGCAACTCAAAAATTCAAATCTCAAATTCACTCCAAGTCAATACACAAAGTAGGTATATTTTTGTCGATGGAAATTCCTGTATTATTTTCTTAAAATTCTCCCATTTGATTAAATTAACCGTTTTAGTTTATAAACTACCAAATCATGATTTTTCTGAAAATTTGATTTGTACATAACTCAAAATTTATAAGATGAAGTCCTAATTTTCCTCTTTCATTAGGAAACTATAATCCAATAAATCCGAAAGATTCAAGTTTCATAGAATTTTAACTTAAATGGGATCTTGTATATCCATTTAAAGTCCAATTCGAAAATTCATGAAGTACCACTACACGACGAGCTCGTTTAAATTTAGATTTAATTAATATGTTCAAACTTCGTTTAATTAATAAATTATAACTATATCTACTTAATTTTTGATATAAACTTAGCTAAGTTTTCAAATTCAACATAATCTTCAATTTATTAGATATAAAAATAATAACATCTTTGTTTATTTAACCCAAATGTTCTAACAAATTTTAAGTTTATTTCAACATATACCACTTAGCCTATTCTTACAATTCGAATGAAAATCCCGACTGTCCAAAATTATTGAACATTTCATTACATCTAAAATCTAATCCTATGAAACATCACATCAAGTGAAATGCTCAATCAACCAACTCTAATACTTAGAGTATACATGCATACATTTTATAATTTAGTTGAAAATTTCAAAATCAAAATCCCAAATTTCAAATCACAAATTTTAGATTCAAAATAAAGTTTTGTTTAATCCAAACAACTTCCACGGTAGCAATTCTTTACTAAGAAACTCGAAAATGAACACCAATGATGCTTTAGCCATCATCATAATTATTTTTCGGAGACCAAAGTAAGATTAATTGTTTACAAATCTTTAACATCCATTTATACACATAATGTAACACCCCACGTCCATTAATGTCACTCACAAAGGGAATGCATTAACTTCCATGGAGAGTATTTAGTGTATAGAACAGAATATAACAAGACAGATATAAATAATGGTACTTGAAAATTTTAAAACAACTTTAATTGCAATGGAGAAATAGTTTGATTACAACAACTTCATAAACCAAGTACACTTAATATCCATCTTGATAAATTGTTTCAGAGTACAAAAATAAAAAGCATAAACCCAAACACAAGTAGCCACAAAAGAGATGAGTTGAACTTTACTTTCAGCAATCCAAGCACTTCCAAAAGAGAGAAAAAGGGATCCGAGATCAAGCTCCACTAGTACTAGTCCCACCCCGAGAACCTGGGGGGGGGGGTAAGGAAGAAAAGAGGCGAAAACAAGGGGATTAGACATAAAGTCTAGTGAGTATAATAACTTTAACAATATAATTATTAAAGTAACTAGGATAAGGCATAAACTGGTAAGATAAGATATGACCATGAAACAAGTGGGCATGACAAAGCAAATAAGAGGAATATTCTGGCGTTAATCTCGTTCCTAATCACTATAGGATAATTACTAAACTGCACCACCACTAGTCACCCTAAAAGTTGATCCCGCCTACAGAACTTAATAATGATAATGGTAGTTTCGTGTACCCCTGTTTGCCTTAATAGGTGTCGTCTGCCCCTATCTCCATTAGTTGTACCCACTACACCCATTCGATCGGCTCCCTAACTCGTAGATACCCATGCTGGTCCCACAGTGGGGTGTATCACTTCCCAAAGTGGCAACCCGATACCCCCAAGATGCACGACTTATATCTACACAATGCAACAATGTCTTACCTTCCAGCCCGGACCCACGCACACACATGACCCCGTTGGACTTGCGTTGCCACCGCTAACACGTTTTGAGCTCTTACAATCAAATCCAGTAAGCGTGTCCCATCCTCGACTTGGTTTGATCTCACAAAGATACTTAATGGGTTACTGGTTTGAAAAGGGCCCCCATGCTTGACACAAGCCTTCCACCTATGCTTGGTCCCCACTAAGGTTTCCCCACTTAACCCCATTGTTATTCATGTCTTCTTACATGTTTCAATCTTGGTTAAGTGCATCTAATCGTATTTCACATGCCACCCAAGGAACCCACTTAATTTCAAATGCCACCCAAGGCACCCACTTAACCCCCCATGTCCCACCACATGTTTATCTGTTTAGGTGTTACTTAATTCATTAGAACCGTAACCTTGTAAAGACCTCCCACATTAGGATGACATTTGCGGTTGCTGGATTTGCCGGGCGGGTCCAGGTAGTCTTATACCGCAAACGAGCCTAACCTCGTGCCTTTACAATTGTTACGCATTTAATTCGTGCCGTTGACCTCTCACATTAGACTGGCATTTGTGGCTGCTGGATTTACCGGGCGGGTCCGGGCAGTCTTACACCACAAAAGAGTCCAACATCGTGTCTTAGGCGGTTAATTATTACACATCTTTATTTAACTCCAAACTGGATTAATATCCCTATTCAAATTTGTCAATAAATTCCAAATTTATTTATGTCCATAATTGTCTCTTAAAATTATGTACATAAATACCAGCTATGCCAATTAATGTCTCAAAATAATTATATGCCTTTTAAGGCCATTTTATGCCAATTCACAATTTATGTATATTCAATATTATCCCATCATCCCCACGCTATTCGCACGTTTTAATATGACATATGTTAGACTCGCAAATAGTCTAACTTATAAAAAGAAAAACAGCATCACATAACACATAAAATAGATCTAAGGATCATGACATAAGATTACATAGCCAATAACTTGCATATGAATTTCATTCAAACTAGCATATGATACAAAACTAGCATAGGTAATGGGCATAAGCTTGCATAACTTATGTACTGCTGTAGATCCAAACATAAAGGTGTGAACTTGCATATGGATCTAAACATAAATATGTAAACTTGCATATAGATCTAAGCATAAAGATGTAAACTTGCATATAGATCTAAACATAAAGATGTAAACTTGCATATGGATCTAAACATAAAGATGTAAACTTGCATATGGATCTAGACATAAAGGTTAATGTCACATAAACTAGCATATGCATATACATGTCTCACATATATTTTAACAACCCGAACTTGCATAAGATTCATACATGAATATATGATCCAATCATCACAAACTTGCATAAGATATATGATTCAATTTGCATAAGATTCACATAAGAACTAACATATGATCCAACTTGCATAAGACTAACATATGATTCAACACCACAAACATACATATAATTTACATCACATGATTAAAAATCATATTCTCATAATCCCAATTATATATCATCATAGTTAAATTAATTAATTATTTTGTGAAAGCTATCATACTCACAATTAAAAAGAATAGTCTTGTCTTTCTGGGATCTGTATTCTGAAACTGAATTGCTCGCCTTTGATGTAGACTAATCGTTATTTAGATTTGATTTGATTTTGATTCAAGCTTCTATCTTGCTTTAGGGTTGAAAGTGTATGGTGGCTACTCTAGGTTCTCCATTGACGGCATGGCGGCTCTTGTTATGAATTAATGTGATTAGGGTTAGGGGTTTAGGAGTGTTTTTATAGAAGTTTGATTTAATAAGAGCCGTCGGATTAACCTAGGTATAACCAGAACCATCAGGACCACTCAGATGCCACATCAGCCCTTAGGGCGAATCAGGCCACAGGTTGATAGCCAAACAACCTGGATCAACCCCTAGTCGACCCAGCGAGGCTCGGGTCGACTCCAAAAATGGTGTGGTTTGGCTATTCCCCCTCCCGATTCGCTGTTTTGAACTTTTTTTTGATTTATATATATATATATATATATATATATATCATATGCATACAAACTTCAAGGCTTAATAACTTCTTCATAAGTTATCCGTTTTATGCAAACCAAATGTCTATCTTGACCCAAAATTTTGAGACGAACATAATAGCGCAACCCATTTCACTTAATTCTTCTTCTAAAAATTAAGTATACTTTAATTTGTGAATTTTAATTATATAAAATTACGGGGTGTTACACATAACCCCTTCCAAATAATTTTTGAATTTCACTTTAAACTTTGAAAAATCTTTTCAACATTTACTGGAAATCGAATCTTTTAATTCTAAACTCAAATCCAATTCCAATTTTTAAATCTCATTTATAAATTACACTTATATAGTTCTAGTTCTATATAATATATGTCTGCATAAGTTCATCCTTGTTTAAATTCATATTATAAAACTTTACTTACATTGAATTCGAACCCAACATCATCACCGAACATAATGTTGTCAAACCATGAAACTAAATTGACATGGTGTTCGTTTCCAATGTTCCTTTAATTATAAATCTACCCAACCCTTGCAAAAGAGTGACAAGATGGATCTTATCTAACAAAGTAGTCAATACCCATAAACTGATTGGAAAACTACTACAAATCAATCAATAATAGTCAACACTTGAAAATGTGCACGACCTATCAAATAATAAATGATGATAATTAAATATCATCATTTCAAACCGAACTGATCATCCATAAAAACTATACTTAGTTTGAAAATTTCTTTATATATAAAAATATATAAAATCCTAATAAAATTAATTCATTTACCAACTCTTTAAAATAATACTATAATTATACAGATTTTTATATATAGATATTTAAGTAGTTTAAATATCTAAAATGATTAATTTTAAGATTGAATTTAATGTTAAATTAACTTGGAAATGAAAATCTTGAATATAAAGTCAAGTTAAGTTAATTTGTAGCTATATGAAATTCTATTTGAATATATACATTGATAATTTATTACTAATGAATTTTGATTGTTTTGAAATCAATTTATATTTTATCAGTTCAGTTAAACACATGAAAATAGTCAATTTTCAAATGATCTCAGTTTTCAATGAAACCAATTTCATAAAATCCATAATGGTTAATTATTGTAAGATTTTCAATTTTGGGTCAATCAGAGTTGTTTTGTGATCTTAAATGACATAAATGCATTTCGATTAACGATTTTGAAATCAAAATAGTGTTGTTTTTTCAAATGGTTTCGAATTTCAACGAAACCAGTTTTATCGAGTTTGGAATGTTGAAATATAGAAGGATGTAAATTTTCATGGCGACCGAATGATATATTTGATCGCATAAATAATAAATGTCCAACGAAGATTACATGCGAATAAAATATTAAATTGATTCTTCGTCACCTATATGATATCCTTTCCCTGAAACTAAGTCGTCATCTTCATCTCCGGTTAACATTTTGCACCGCCAGTTTCAAATTTCTTCAAAAAATCATATGTAATAAATTACTCAACGAAATCGAATATAGTTTGATTAATTGAACTACTACAAGCGAGGGCTTCATGCTAATATGTATCATGTTCAGTGCGATGCAAATTTTCAGAGCTTGAGTTCGAGCAACGTGTACTAGGGTTAGTTGTCGTAGGTTTTTGAGGAAGAGTTGGCCCAAGCAGTGGTTGGCATTGGATTTCTAGGTTGGAGGCGAGCTTATGTGCAGAGTTTTGTGGAAATTGGTGTTAAAAGGTGTCGATGTTTTCTTCACTACTATGCGAGACTAGCCAAAGAAACAATATATTTGGGGAGTTTGAGCTTCATTTGTAGGGTGCTGTTTGAAAAGGAGAGGTAAGAGAGTTTAACGGTGAAGTCGGTTTGGAAGTTGGTAGATGATGGAGGGAGAACGAGTTATGATTGGCCATGAATTTCTTACTAGAGTGGTTCTTGTAGGGTGTTGTTTGAAAAGGAGAGATAAGAGAGTTTAATGGTGAAATCAGTTTGGAAGTTGGTAGACGATGGAGGGAGAACGAGTTATGATCGACCATGAATTTCTTATTAGAGTGTTTCTTTGTTTCAAAATGGAAGAAGGATTTAGGTAGAGGGGGTTAAGTTAATTATGATATTAAGGTTAATTAGTGAAGTAATATTTAATTTAATTCAAATTAAACTTATAACATGCGTACCAATTTCATACGTGAACAGATTTCGATGAAACAAATTAGGTTGGAATCGTATTGACGGCCACTACGCGTACAAGCTGGATTGAAGTGATTTGGAGCTCATGGGAATTTTAACTAATTTTAGATGCTCTTTTAAAGTTAGATAAATCGAAACAAAATCGTCGATTGAATTAAATGTGAGTTAACTCTCACGTTTTCTAAAATATTGGATGTGATTAAATTCATATAAAAATATTTATTATGTATTATATTCATCAGATTGTATAGTCTGATTTAGTTTTGTACTCAGACTATTGTAATCATGTATATATAGTTTTCTCTTTGTATAAAGTGTGTTGATATATTATATTTTATTCATTCCACTGTAAGATTCTATTATGTTCTGATTTTGCAGTGTTGGAGTTCTTCTTCTTCTATTCTAACATTTCTTTCTTCTTCTCACCCTCTAACTTCTTTCTTTTAATTATTTGGGTTTTTGATACTTGAGTTTTGGCAAGTAAATACAAAAAATGTATAAGTTTCAAAATTCGAGCGTCGAATTTTACGGGTCGTTACAATTGGTATCAATGCTTAAGGTTGAACTAAAGGTTATGTGATAACCTTGGCTCTGTGGCGTAACTGAATAGAGATAGGGTTAGTAATACCCTAGATTGGGTTTGAGTGTATATGTATATATACATGAGAGAGCGTACTTGTTGGTGTTATAAAATGTTTTATATTATGTTTGTTTATTTGTTGAGCGGTATATAAATTTGAAATTGACTTATCTAACTGACATTGTCAATAGGGATTTCTAAATACTTGAGCCGGGTAAATCAACATAGTATTGTTTTAAAGAGTTGGTAAACGAAATAATTTAACCAAGATTTTATATCTAAAAGAATTTTCAAACTAAATATAGTTTTATGAATTAATTGTTTGATTGGAAATAATAATATTCTATTATTATCATTTATTGTTAGCCATGCTCACTTTTGAGCATTGATTATGATTGATTGATTAGTACTTGCTTGGCCAGTGTATAGGAATTAGCTACTTGTTTAGATAAGAGAAATCATATCACTCTTTTACATGTGCTGGGTAGGAATTTAACCTAAGTAAGTTATCTAATATGTATTTAAATAAGAGAGAACTTAAGTGAAGATATCTTATATTGTAGGAGTATATAAGTGGAATTTATAAACGAGGTTTATAAATAGGAAATGGATTTGAATTGATGATGAAAATATCCGGATTTCCCAAAAGTTTTGAAATGTTTTTCAAAAAAAAATAGTATCATTACTTAAAAGTATATATGTATATAAATGGATTGTAAAGATTTTAAAGGCATAGATCTTGCTCTTGTCGCTGGAAAATAACTCTGATGATGATCGCGACATCTTCAGTATTCATTTTCAAGTCTGTAATGTCCTGGATTTTTGACGTTTGAATAATTAATTTATTTAATTATTTAAATATAAATTTGGTAATTTCAATAACATGAATTAAATATTTTGATTATTTGGTTAATAATAAATAGTGGAAGAATAAATTTAATTTTCAAAATAGTTAGAAATAGTTGAATTTGCGATATCATGTAAGTGGGATAATATAAGATATTTAATTAAATTTAAATTCGAGTTGTAATAACAACTTTATTTAATAAACGAAGTTTGAATGTATTAATTTTAATATAATTATAATCGAGCTCGTAACGTTGCAGTAGTTCATAGTTTTATATTTTGAACTTTAACTGAACATATGTAATTCATTTTTAGTCGGATTTTTTGAAACAAGAAACGTCTGAATCTATTGAACTATATTTTTCTAAGTAAAGCGAAAATTCAAGATTTCAAATTATAGATTGTAAGTAAAGCGAAAATTCTAGAAAGTCGAAATGGAATCGTTTATAAATTATAACGGTTTATTTATTAAATAAAAGAGTTTTAATATAATTGAACATCGTTTTAACTTGAAATTGAAATTCAAGTATAAATCTGTATTTCATAAATTTCTAAAGCTGTATATATTCTCTCTGGATATATATATATATATACGATAATAATAATTTATTATTATTAAACTGAATTATTTTAATCAATGTATATTATATCGATTTAATATAGAATTATAGAATGACCAATTTGAAAATGACCTCCATTTTTGATAGATATAATTTTATTAAATCCGTAGTGATTAATTATTGCTAGATTTTCAGTTTTGCATCAATTGGAGTTATTTTGTGACCGTGCGCTATTTAAACGTGTATTATTGAACCATTTGCAATTAAAAAGAAGTTTTTACAAATGGACTCGAAATTCGACGAAACTAGTTCCATCGTGTCTGAAATATTTAATTATTGTAGGATTACAAGTTTCGTTGCAAACGGAGCTCGTATGGGGTAGTTTGAACTTATTAAGTCATATGCAAACTTCGTGTGTATATACTAATAAAAATAAAATGAAATCAAATCAAATCTATGAAATCCTAACCTATCTTTGATTAAATAACCCGCACTTGCTACTCTATCTTTTCCCTCGAGCTATTCACACAGGATAACCTATATAGGAAAAAACAAACCCGCTATTTGCTAAGAAGCTTCATTCCTAAGTTAAACGGCAAACCTATATTCCTATACGATCAAAGCACTGTATCCCTAAGAAAATTCATGCCCAAGAAAAAATTTGTTGTATACCTAAACGAAATCTAAGAACATGCCTACACCAATCTATACTTGTACCATTTCCCTTGGCCACAATGTATTGTAACAGTATAAATATACGCGACCTCATTCCTTCGTTTACTTCTTCTAAAACCCAGTAGGCCATTTTCTAATAAAACCAAACTTCATAAATCAATCAAAAATAAAAATCTAAACAGAAATCCATGAATTCAGATTCGTTGGATTCCTTGAAAGAACAACTTTCATCTGATATTATTTTCGTATGAGTTCGGCATGGTTTAGCCGAGTTCGAAATTTTACAGCGTCGGATAGGTTTCAATTTTTATGGAAATTGGAGTAGCAATCTGAAGTATAGATTTTTGGATCCATGCTTGTGAGATATTTAGCTTCATTTGGGATTTATTTTGGGAAATTAGGTGAAAATTTTGATCGATAATGTGATGTGATGGGAGGAAGAGGGCGGAAGTCACTAACTGGATGGAGGCATTGGGTTGTACGTTATGGTTATAGGGTGACGAAGGATGTGATGAGAAGTTTAATGGGAGTACTGGTGTTGTGAATGGTGATGAAATAATGGTGGTGGAGTGCTTGAAGGTTCGGCTATGGTAGAAGCTTGCGTTCAAAATTCCTGGATAATGAATCGTGGAAGAAGATACTGTTTAAAACAGGCGTGGGTTTTTAAAAAGGGTGATGGGCCGGTTTCAAAGGGTAAGGCCCAATATAAACTAATAATTTTAGTTTAATTTAATAACATATAAATTGTAAAATACGTAACTCTTCTGTACGTTATCCGAATCTAACAAATTTGGTATCGTTGAAATCCTATGAATGTAGGCTACACAATGGAACTAGTATGGAGTGATTTGGAGGTCATTAAAATTTTAGGTGAAATAAAATGCCTAATATAATTAATCGACATTAATCGTTATTCAACGATTAATGACCAAGCTGAGTAAACTCAGTAACTCTGTCCAGTTTTATAATATTATAAACATATTTTAGGATTATAAATGATGATTGAATGTTGTGTGATGGTTATTTGGATGAATTGCTAATAAATTGATTAAAGTAATATATATAGTTATATATATATATATATATCGTTTATTGAATACTGATTTGATTTATTATACTATTTCATATTGATATGAAATTGGTGTTATTTATGTTGATTAACATCTGTGGATGTAAGGAAACGGTTTGGAGGAATCGAAATGGATTCCTTAACAATTATATTGTTGTTTTTCATATATTACGTTATATAATGTGGCAAATAACTTATGTTTGATTATTGGGTGTTTGGGATGTATGAATAACATTGAACCTAAAATAATTGGTATTTAAATACCGTAAAAAAATATTGGAAAAGAATTCGAGTTTTAAAAAGTAAAAACTATTTTTAAATTGAAATTAAATTTCGATTGGGTTAAAATATAACAACTTGTTTTAATTATAAAAACAAATAGTTTGATTTATAAACGATGCTTATAAATGAGATAAAATAATTATTATTGAAAAATTTAGGAAAACGATGAAATTAATTCTGATGTTTGGAATGTGAATAGAATTTAATAAATCCATAAGGATTTATAATTATAATTTGACTATGTCTAATGTTTTTAAAATAATTTAATTTTAGAAATTAAATATTATATAATTCAGGAATTGACAAGATAGTTAATATTTAGTTTGCAACCAATAATTTATAATCGAATATGTAATCGAGATTAAGTTATAAACTTGATATATAATTAACAAGAAGTTGACTTGTAAGCGGATCTTATGAAGTATGAATAAATAAAATGGCTCATTAATTAAAATTCTTACATGTAAAGGTATTTACAAATAAACTCAAGATTTATTTGATAAAACGAGTCCAGATTTCCATAGAGGAACAATATTCACATTTTAAAGTGAATAACGGTTTAAAAGCAAACGTTTTGTAGATTAAAATGGATATAAAGGAATACTTGTAAATGTTTGGAAGTGATAAATTCAAAAGTGAATTTGGAAATTTAGTTAATCTGAAATGGTGATTTTATTCCGACGTTCGAAACGTTAATCGAATATAGATTATTCGAAAGAGAGTTATACGTTGAAATTCAATTATATTGAAATAAGGAAAGTACTACTTACCTTTCGATTTTGAATCAAGATTTATTTTTGTATATTTATTTATTTATTTATATATTTATTCAAATTAACGAATAAAAGTTATATTTTGAAGTTAAATATTTCGTAGCATGGATTATAACGCTATTGCTATAATAACTGATTTCCTTTTAAGAAGTGGATTCGTAAACTGAATCTGAAAGTTGCGTAAGAAATGATTTGATAAGAAATTAATGAATGAAGTTAAGGAAAATAGAAACTGACTGAAGTTTAGTCAAATTGAACGGCTTTCTGAGTGTTGATCTTATGTTGGTTTCGGCCTTTGGGATTGATACTTAGGGAGTTGTTCTCTTACTAGTTTTGGGGAAGGGTACTTGTGAATGTGGAAGAATAGTGATTCATGAATAAGAAATTGAAATGTTTTCCAATATTAATAATGTATATTTTCTAAATATAGAAAATAAGAAGTCATGGATATATGGAAATGTCTTGTGAGAATTGTGAAAGGCTAAACAAGTTTTAAGAACTATTTTTGAAAAATCTGAAAATGAATAAATTAATTCAAAGGGTTGATTGATGATTGATTAGTAAAATTTTCACTTGGAAAATCGCTGTTTGTATGAATATTTTCCTTTGATAGCTAAATAACCGACTATCAATGTTTTTGGCCATGCTTCTGTTGCCAATACAGAGAGACCGAAATTGGGTCTATTATCTGAAAACCACTCCATATAGGCATTAACGTTGTGAATCAAATATATTAAAGGCAATTGAAGATGTAGTTTATGCAAGGGTTGTTCTGCCGATCCTAGGTAGGAATTGCCTAAGATGGATTTACAGAATAGTGCCTTCGGTTTGTCCAGTCCTAGGACAACTTGTATGGACAAAGGTCTGACTGAGTATACCTAATAGATCACACAAAATGATCTCTTCAAACATAGTTATGTTGGCGACAGAGGAATTCATTTCTCTTAGCTTTATATCCATGGTATTTTTGGGGAAATCAATTTATGATTTGGCAGGTATGACGATGTGGCATTCTAAGTAAATGAGGACGTGATCTATCTAAGGATAAGCCATGAACTCAATACTCTTCAATCGAGAAATGGTATAAAATCGGGTAGGTCACATGGCTAAGTCGGTCTCTCCCAATTAGGGTGTATTGTCACCATCTAGAGAAATTTCTATTTGTCCTTCTTTTGTTTTGGTATCTCTTGGTAATACGGTGGGCCTAAACCGTAGGGTGACAATATATTCAGAACATTCAAGCGAAATGAATGGCCGGTCATGTTTAGCCAAGATTGCATGATGTTCTTGTTGAATCCTAGTGTATTTTCTCTAGAGGTACACTATCGGAAGGTGGTCCCATACCTTGCCATAGTTGGAAATTAATTCTCCAATAAGAGCCCATGGTTTGATTGTATACTATGTATGTGGAGCATGAGATGCAAACATTCTGCTAGATTGCTATTTACTTGATTTAGACACTATAATAATATCAAAATAGTATTGATTTTAAGAATGATTTGGGTTATCGTAAGGTAAAAACCATCTGTATTTATGTGTGGATCGTTCTTACGATTATCCTTTCAATTAAAAGGATTTTTAAAAGTTAAATCGAGTGATTGGAGTTTACTCACACTATTCTCATGACTGACCTAGAGTTTATTTTGTTTTGTTTACCCAAAATTCTTGGGTGTCGAAATTTGTACGGGAGGTCGAGTAGTTGGGATTCTATAGATATACTTGGAGGAGCTTGGAGTAGGAGGCTTCAACGTTAGATATATATGAAGTTTATTTCTGCTTTGATATACATGTGATGTACTCTGAATGGTATGTATATACAATTGGTGATTTGTATTTCAAAGATTATGTTATATAATATATTTTATTCATTCCGCTGTGTGATTCGTGTTTGCTCTGATTTTGTTGTATTAGTGTTCTTCTTTTTCTTGTATTCTAGCTTTCTTTCTATTTCTCACTCTCTAACTTCTATCTATTATTGATACAGTATTTTAGATACTTGAATAGTTGACATGGTATTTATGTTACTTTTCAGGGTCGAAAATCTCCCAGTTCGTTACAGAGTCTCTAAATAGGACTTGCTACCATAGATTAAATTGCTGGACTAAAACGAAAAGTTAATTTTGAATTCAATTTATGATTTTGAAACCTGAAGCTTGGGTCTAATATTGTCAACCAAAATATAACATGGATGCATCTATATTATAATTGTTCAAATTCGTTGATTGTGCATTTGACTTGATAAGATGTTCTTATATTTGTAGTGGAATATTTTATGATTTTGGATAGTCCAAATTTTCAAGTTAGATTTTAAAACCTAACTGTTGATCTCGATATTGGAGTCAACACCAAAGATGTGACCAAGAACTTCACCAGATTCGGTAAGGAGAAGTTGTGTAAGGCCGCAATAGAAGATATACCAAAAGCATAAGAGTAGGAACACAATGTTTTTATAGTGGTTCGTTCCAGTGAGGATCTACGTCCACTTTCATAAGAGATTTCATTATCAATATGTAGATTACAAGGTAAATTTCATTCTTACAACTAGCTCAATCACCCTCTTACGTAAAGATCCCATTCGAATTCTTCAAAAATGATGAAGGGATAGAATGTTCAGCAGAGATGTGGTGTGAGTAGAGAAGAATTGGAAGATCTCCTCTAGATGCTTGAACTTGGATAATGAATCTTTATGTCTCAGGTCTCCTAGATGGATTTGATGGAGATCATGGCTAATTGATGATTTGATTCTTCCTTTGATGTGTGTTGGAATTCTTAGAAGTGGTTGAAGAATAGTTTCAGCAGCACCTCATGGCCATCGAAAACCGTCCCCTTTAATGAAGGAATGTGGGGGATATTTATAGGTAGCGTTTAGACCAGGTGGCAGTTATGTAAATGCTATGCTTTTGCTTTAGGTCGTAAGCGGGCTAGAGTAAACGCTACATGATCCAAAATAAGGTGAGACGTGCTAAACAGGGCGGAGCGGTCCAATTGATCTCGTTTCATATGAATGTAGTGCGAGCCAAAGGATGCGGAACGTGCCTGGTTGAGACATTGCGGGCTTGGACAAAGCGGAACGACCCAAATATGCTTGGAGCGGGCTAAACAAGAATGACTCTGTTCGGGCTTTAATGAGATAGGCTAAAATCTTTAGCGAGCTAACTTCTGAGCGGACCAAGATGCCTCGATGACTTAAGATGTTTGAACAAGTCAAAGCTTTGTAAACACCACATATTATCTGGACGACCTAGGATGCCGCAACGACCTAGGACATTTATGTGAGTTAAGGAACTCATTGAGCTAGAGGGGACACGATGACCCAAAGGGCCTAACGACCTAAAATCATAAATTAACCAAAACATGCTCACTGCTTTCTGGAACATATTTTATTGGTTAACATATGCCCCTCGAAGTTCGTATTTATTAAAAATAATACGGGCTTCGAACTAGGCTAAATTTCCATGCAATTTAAGATTTTAAATCATTTGGGCCTTTTGACAGTGTGAGCCCTAAGGATATATTATTCTTAGGTCGCCCAGGTGCTTAGGTCGTGCTAAAGTTTTATGTCGTCATGGATTCTGGGTCGCGCATTAATAAGTGTCCATTGGTATTCTTCTTGGGACTGGACAGTTGATTAGACCGCTGTGGGGCCCTGTGGGCTCGATTTAATTGTCGAATTCTGCCCTCATTCCTTCAGTAGGTACTCATTCTCTTAGAACCCCCTCTTAAGCTAAAAACCCTTAACAATGGCGGCCAACATCAATTAAATCCACTAATTCACATCATCATCAAAGCAATTGAAGTTCCAGTAATCTCTTAGTCTTATAATCAAGTTCAAAGCTCTTCATCATCAGGATTCAGGTGTGACTTACGACTTTTACTTACTGTGTGTATATGTATGTTTTAAGTTGAGCTTGATACTCCTAGACTTTGTAAGATTTATGTTTAGTATAATTTCAATTGTGCATTTGATGACGACGTTAATGAGTTTAGTGACTTTGAGCTTGCCTATTTGTGATGATCTTTAGCTTAACTTTCGTGTACAAGCTCTCACAATTTGGTCGCGACTCTAACTACTAAGAATCATGTACCCTAAAATAATAATCTTGCCCAATTACATTGCTTTCTGACGTCCTTAATTTACAACATCATGCCTTGCTGTTCCTGTTAATAGTTGAAGCGTCTCTGCTAATTGTATATCTTAGGCTGCTATTTTGCAATGACCCGCATTGAATTAGGTAGCTGAAACCACTTTCAAGCTTTAGCCTGAAATCACACTCTAGGCCGTTTTGATAACTCAAGGTTTTAGGTCGTCATCTCAATCCTAAGCTTTGGGTCGTTGAGTCCTTGTTGTTTTGGGTTGTTCATGACCTAAAAACTTAAAGTAAAAAGGCTTCATGTGGAAGTGGACTGTTATGACGACCTAAAGATTCTTGGTTGTGTGGAACGACCTTAAGTCTGATACCGTATATAACAACCCAAGATTCTAGGGCTGGTAGGAACGATCTGAAATCTTTTGAGTAAGCTGGCTTCTGATTCATTGTTTCACTCTTAACATTGCTATTTGCACAGGATGTCTAAAAGAACCGAAGGAACTTCAAGTGAGAAGGTTGCTTGCAAGCACCACAGGTAAGAAAAACTCCCGATGTCGGAGACTGAAGCCATCCATGTTGCCCCCAGTTTGGCTGAGCTAGAAAGCATCATAGACAAACCTAGCTATGCTTCCAAACCACATACCTCCGAGCTTTCTGAACGTTTTGAAGCCTGGTGTCTTCAAGGAGTGACCTTTGACCAGTCTAGCTTGGATATATATATATATATATTCGTCTGATAATCGCACAGTCTCTGAAGATTTGGACATCATGAGGAATCACTTGTTGGCGCAACTCGACTCTATCAGGACTTGGATAGACAAGCGCCTTGATGAAATTGGTCATTATTATGTGCGCAAACTAGGAGCCTAGAACACCTTTGCTTGCGAGCTCCAGAGATTGAATATGGAGAACATTGAGCTTATCACCACCTTGGAGAAGGACAAGGCCACGCTCATTAAAGTCCTTAGGTCTCAGGATGAGATCATTGCTGAACTATCAAGTCCCGGTGATAAGGCAAAGGTGACTGGTACTTCTTCTCCCGCTCAAGGTGGGGAATGATTCACTGATGGAAGGAAGTGGTTTTCTTGTTCGTCTTTTGCTGTTTACCTTTTATGCTTTCATGTTATAGACCGGTTGTATATGCGAGTGTCGGTCCTCGCTTAATACGCTTATGGTATTTTGCGTCCAATGTCCCCATATTGGAATTGTGATGTAGTGACGTAACTGTATATTGCCTGACGCACTTTAGACCTTTGTCAAAAATTATTTTCTATGCCAGCCTTTTGACTTTGAATTCGTCCGTCTTGTGCTTCCTATTCTGCAATTAAGGCAAATCTTTACATAATTTTGGACTTATACTCGTTATTAATCGTCCATGTTTATAATGGATTAGCCAGTGAAGAACTATAACGAACTTTGACTTGCGTTGAATTAAATGCTAGTTTGGGTCCATCTTATTTGACGGACCAAAACTCACTAAATATTACTCGCATAATCATAGTATTATAATTCAAAATTGTGTTGATCGCTTAAAGTTAACCTGTCAGCTTAGGTTGACCGTAGGCCTGGACGTTATCACTCTAATGGCCCATTTGAGCGTATTCGACACTTTTTGCATCTGAGACTTTAGACGCTACGTAGGTAAATTTTTTATTCTTTACATCTGACATTTCAGATGTTATGCGAATAATTTGACACTTTTCACATCTGAGATTTTAGATGCTACGTAAGTGAATTTATTATTCTTCACATCTGATATTTCAGATGCTACGCGAATAATTCGACACTTTTCACATCTGAGATTTCAGATGCTACGTAAGTGAATTTATTGTTCTTCACATCTGATATTTCAGATGCTATGCGAATAATCCAACACTTTTCACATCTGAGATTTCAGATGCTACGTAAGTGAATTTCTTATTCTTTGCATCTGATATTTCAGATGTTACGCGAATAATTCGATACTTTTCACATCTGAGATTTCAGATGCTACGTAAGTGAATTTCTTATTCTTCACATCTGATATTTCAGATGCTACATGAATAATTCGACACTTTTCACATATGAGATTTCAGATGCTATGTAAGTGAATTTCTTATTCTTCACATCTGATATTTCACATGCTACACAAATAATTAGACACTTTTCACATCTAAGATTTCAGATGCTAAACAAGTGTGATGAATTGGCTATTTTACTATCTCGCAGGGTGGCAATCGGTCCCTTTACCATATGCTTGACTCAGCAAGTTACTATGGTTTAGGGTCCTTAGCATTAAACTCCTCGCTTAGGGAGGTGCCCCTTTTTGATGAATGTTTCAGTTTTTCATCTATTTCTCGTGGCGCTTGCTCACTGTTTGAATCTTTGCGACTTTTTCTTTTATTTTTCAGGGTAGTGTTTTAGCCCTTGAACCAGTATTGTCAGGGTCGCTATGATACAAAAGTAAGGATTCGACGACTAACCTACAATATGGAATTAACTTTTTTACAAAAGTTTCGATTTGGCATGTAGCTTTGTAGGTGAAAAACTCATTCAAACATACATGCTCTTAGCTGCAGGGCTCAAGTTCAGTGTATCGCCTACAGGTTATTACAAACTATTTTACAATAAGTCTTGAATGCAACAAAAAGTAAAATGTGAGACAAAGCATGAACTAAGGCAAGAAGTAGAGGATGAAGTACGGATATAGCAATGTTGATGGCTCATTTTAAGTCACCCAATTTGGAGAACCCTCGATAACTATTTAGTTGATAATCAGTCTTGGATTGGCTTGGACAGAAGCCACATTGTTTGGACCAGACTGGTCATTTGATTCTCCAGGCCCCTGAGGAATTGCAGAAGGATTCAAAGCCTACGGATTCTTTACATATTGATGCAACATGTTTTTCCTGATCAATTCTTCAATGAGGTTCTTCAAGTGTCGGCATTCGTTTGTGTTGTGACCAGGTTGATTGTGAAACCTGCAGAACTTTCCCGAGTTTGCTGCTTTGTTGCTCACCCTCATCGGGTTTGGCTCCTCATACTCCTCAGAATTTTTAGTTGCCATATAGATGTTTTCAGGAGTGTCTTTCAAATAAGTTAGCTCTGATGAAGTAAAAAGGCATGACTTCTTAGCAGCCTTGTTGTCGTTTCCACCATTGATTCGCTTCTGCCCCTGAATACTCTTTTGGTTGGATTGCATGGCTGCACTTGCGGGAGCCTCAAGAAGTGGGTTACCGTCAATGATCTAAAGGTGTAACAACCCGTGTTCCAACAGATCGATTTTCTTTTCAAAAATCCAATCCATCGAAACCCGAGTTGGTTTGCTCTAGTATCCTGCAGAAAAGACAGAGACGTAAAACATGTCAGAGTTCAGAAAACATCTCATAGCGGAAGGAGTAAAATATAATGTAGTTAAAACAAAGCTTTACCTTAATAATAATACTACTAAACCAGTATCCAAAGTTATACAGTCTCTGTCAAGAACCTAACCTGCGAATGTTATGAGGAGGGGGTCAGAACATAAGTTCTGTGTGAATGAATTTAAACTACACTTTATGAATAATCCTACATATACCGTTCAATTACATTTTCTCATCTATTAGCTTATTTGTGTTATTAGCACTGAAGGCTTTCACACACATGTCGCACCCATCTACTCCCTAGTAGATTAACCTAATGTATATGTAGCTACCCCCAAACTGAGGTACACCCGGTGGTACCCCACTCGCGCGGTCTCCTCTATAATACCACAGTAACAAGATAACATAAGACAAGTTAAGGCAAGATAAACTGAATATGCTATCGCACTCATTTCTATTTCTCTGCATCTACTAACAATTGTTTCAACTAGTCTCATGTGTTCATAATAAAATGATCCCATTATCGATCGGCTTCTACTCGCATGTATTTATTACTTGTGCCATTCGTCCCCGCTTGTTTGTAGATACCTATGATGGTCCCACCATGGGGTGTATCAATCCCTATGATGGCAACCCGACACAATTCAAGATGCACAGTGTATAACTACTGATGACCAGTGCCTAATTTTTCTACTCCGGAGCATGTGCATGCACGTACTCCGTCGGAACCTACACTAACACACCACTTGCCGCTATTTTGATCGCTTATAATCAGTCTAGTAATCACGCCCCACCCTGCCTAGTTCAGGGTACCATGATACATCTATGTGGCTTACTACTGAATGGGTCCCCATTACTAGGGTTTCCTAACCAACATGTTACATCGGTTAAGTGTTCTCAATCTTACCTAACCCCACACATTTGTTTAATTAACAAGTTGTATTGGTTAAGTGCCGCCTATTCATATGTTACTTAACCTTACCATTCTTAGCAGCTATGTTCATTGGCATTAATCGATTTATTAATGCACCAACCTCTCACATTATAACTGTTGTTTATGGTTGCTGGATGTGCCGGGCGGTTCCTGGCAGACTTCTACCGCAAACTCATTCTAACCTCGGGTTTTGGGCTTGATGCGCTAACCTCTCACATTAGACCTGCTGTTGCGGTTGCTGGATGTGCCGGGTGGTTCCAGGCAGTCTTACACCGCAACTCAATCTAACCTCGGGTTAGGCATGTTCATCTTTTAACCAATTTACATATATACCATATATGTCCAACTCTATATGTCAATTATCCACAAGTGTAGTCAATTCAAGTTATGTCACATTTAATTGTTATGCCCAAAATTACAAAATCATGTTATATCCAATTCCCCGCGTTTCAATCGTACGTACAACAAGATTAAAACTAGGTTTCCAAATGACCTAATATTCATAAAATAAAATGAAAACGGGAAAAAAGAAGAAATGGAAGAATTGTCATAAGAGAATAAGCATGTAAAGGTGTACCAAACACAAGAATCATGGTTCCAACAGATTTGTTGTACATTAATAATAAATATGAGCAAACTGAGCAAGTTGCATCATAGGCATAAAGATTCGATAGAACTGGACATAAAAGAATCACCAATTTGATGTACAACAAGATAAATTCAATTGATGTATCACTAGTAACAGTCTCACTGGCATAGGTAATATCAGATTTGACAAAAGAATAAGAATGAATCAGAATTGGTTATCATTACAATTAGGCATAGTTCTAGATTCGATTCATTATAGTCATGTTTTCTGTTATGTGTTCAAATCTGAATAATAACTGAACTTACTTTCTTAATTCAAGTCTCCAATTTCAAACATTGGATTATAATATATACCCATAATTTCCAACCTAACTTATGTTTATAATTTTTATCCAGATTAGACCTATAGTCATATGTATACATGTTATGCCAGATTACACCCAATTTAATTTGCGTTCATTGTCATTAACAATTTATGCTAAACTTCATGTATACAAATTATTTCCAATTATGCCCAATCCAACTTATGCCAATAATCTAATTTATACATAATTATGTCCAAATTGATTTATGCCCATATCAACCTTTTTCCCCCTTTTCCATAATCTTTATTCAAAATATACCTAATTGTTCCAACTTAATTTGCACATATTTTCAGTAATGTCCCAAATTAATATCTACCATTATGTGCCAAATTATCAACATTCCCAATTTCCGGTATTTTATAAGTTATACAACAATTCCCCAATCACAGGTTTTGCCCAAAATCCATCATGTAAGTTGTTTCAATTTCCCAAATATCCTTCCACTATTACAATATTGTTCGTACGTATGCCTTTCAACGAGATCTGGACTAGGCTCGAAGATAGCCTAGTCTATAAAAATAAAAAGGAACGGGAAGAAGAACAGAATAGGCAAAAAGTAAAAGCTATAAGATTTTAATTGAATTAAACATTTTAATTTGGGGAATTGCTAAACAATATGCATACAATTATTCATAAGGGTAATTTAAACCCATTCACAATGTATGCTCTCCTAATTCTGATTTTTGCACTCATGGTCTTTCTCTCCTTTTTCCTACAGCGTAATTCTAGGCATCTGAACTCTTTTATTTTATTTTGAGAGTTATCCTAGTTTTATTTTTTTTATTTTAAGAAGAGATTTTGAGAAGAGAGAGAGAGAGAAGAAGAGGAAGAAGAAGCCATGGCAAACCTTCAGCGTAGCCGCCAAGTTGTGAGTTTTAGGGTTGGGTACAAGGGTTTGTTTATAGGGAGGTTAGAGCAACTAGGGACTTAGGATGTAATTAAAAGCTCATCTGAATAGCCATGTCATTCAACCGATAGAAAATGGCTACATTGCAGTGTCCACCAATCAAAACATGCCACCTCACTCTAAAAGAACTCTCTTTTTCCATATTTAATGTAACCGTTATATTATCCTTAAATATAACATTAATGTCTTTAATTTACCAATTTCATTTCTTACCATTAAAAACAGATTTCCCTAGTCTCAAATTAGCGTTGCCTCTTATATATATATATATAATACCAAATACTTAACATTTAGTCAGCCTCAACCCAATTTGTTAATGTCATAAATATGCATATATATATATATATATATATTACATATTTGCTATAAATAATCACATGTGCATGCATATCTGATTTGAATGTTATTTAATAACATTAACCTTCCTCCAATTGTGGCTTTCTAATTTGTACTCTTTTTTTTTTGAATTGCATAATATATATATATATATATATATATATATATATATATATATATATATATATATATATGCCTTATATTGGCTATTAATTCATTGCTGCATGCCTATTAATGCAATTACTTCTTCTTTTTTTCGCTGATGGCCTTTAATTTGTTTTTAAAGGTTTAAATTTCAAACGTTCGTCCCCTTTACATTTAGTTGCTTTCTCTGCTTAATGTTTATTAATTTGAGCATTCATTCATTGCTCCATTTTAATGTTTATAACATTTTATTTTGAATATACACATCATTCCTTACAATTGAATGCATCATCCATTTATTTAATGCAATAAATTCACATTTTCACTTTCCCGTATCGCATTAATTCATATTGTTAATTTACCCATTCCTTATTTTTAGTGCATGTATTATCCTCCTACAAAATTTTGAATTTCAAATAACATGTATACACATGTCCCCCTTTTCATTTATTGTTGCATGCAATTTTATTAATTCACCTTTTTACCATTTACATTAATTACATTAACGTTTCTCTTTATTAATTGTTTTTTCTATCATAATTACATGCATGTACTTCCTTTTCCTTTTTAACATTATTACAAGCGTAATTGTATTGCATACTTTTTTCCTGCATTAACTTCTATATATATATATATATATATATATATATATATTGCATGCAATTCATTTTCCTTCATTTCAATGCACTTATATATTATTTAATTTTTCCTTTTAAATATATCTATGCATATAATATATACATATATTTTTAATTACATTAAAAATGCGGGGTGTTACATTCTCCCACCCTTAAGAAATTTCGTTTCCGAAATTTGGTAAGGGTAAAATCAAATAATCCCTCACATATTATACATCCATCATGTGTGCATCCAATTTTTGCAAACATTGTGCACATGTGCAAAGTGAAATACATCATAGTAATGCTTTTATGCCTAATTTGGTACCACCTATATGCATGCAACCTTTCAAAAACTCTTTCAAAACATGATGCTCACATCCTAAATATACTTGCAGTTCTATATGAATGCAATATTTTTAAAAAAAAAACCAAAACATTTTTCACCCAAATTTTCCCATACTCTTATAGAGTAAGAGCATAGTTCATCCAATTGTTGCATCCAAAACCTTACCAACCATTATTAAATTCGAAGTTTAGAAAAATCTACTTTTCCAAATTCGATTTCTTATGTTACAAAAAGGTATTAAACGGAGAAGTTTACATTTTCCGTTTTTCTTTTATGTACCTTTTCTAATTGCACTTGGATTTTTACATGACTATCCAATAAAAAGTTTCCTATTTTCCTACCCAAGCACAACTACATAAGAAAACTTCTTTTTCTTTTTCAATTTATCTTGGAAAGATATATTAATTTTCATCTTTTCTTAAAATTTTCATTTTCTTTTCCACTCATATTTGTTGCTTTTCTGACTTTATTGTTTTCTTTCTAGTTAGGCTATTTTTCTTTCTTAGCTTATTTTACTTAATCCAACGATTTAATTTTGTTTTTAAATAAGCCCTTCCATCATCCTACACAGCTACTACTAAGTGCCAAGAATCATAAGACTATTTCACTAAAGAAAAGTCCAACCACAAACCCTCAATGCTCACTTTCCCTTCTCTATCTAATAGTTACTACTAATCCTTGTTGTGTATTACTAGCCTACATTTCTTTTCTTTTTTTTCAAGCAACAACTCTAGGCCTCACAATGCTTATGATTTTACGGGAATTTTCCACTATTCCAAGATGGTCCTTGCTATTTACTTCATAGCCTCAAACTTCTTCTCGTTCTTTCCAGACACTAATCCTTACTTACTCCATTTTTTTCAAAACATGGTTTGACCTCTTAATGTTAATTTTGGCTGCTTTCTATAAGGTGCAAACGTTTACTCTATTCAAGCTTCCTACAACTTATTTTGTCCACCCAACAAAATTTCTTTTTAAAACAATAATCAAAACTTATTGTTAACCGAATAGAGATTTCAAAACATCCTTTTACAAAGTGCAACATTTTGTATGCTTTACTTTTTAATCCTTTCATATATTAAAATATGGAAACTAGTGAGCTATACATGCTTTATAATGTACATTTTTTTTCATAAGAGAATTCTTTTAAAATAAGAAATCATTATTTTACAAAGTATACCCCCACTTTACTTTAAAACCCAATACACATTTTCGAGTATGTTTTTCTACATATTTCCTTCAAACATCAAAAATACATTTAAGATTAAAACTTGAAAACACCACAAACCCTTTTTGCCAAAACTTTTATAATTTCAAGTTCTTAATAATTAATCATTGGGTTAGACTCAAAGTGGGTCTCCAACTCAATTATAAATATTCCTAATCCATTCTCCAGTTTTTAACCTTTTTCTAATTTATAAGATTTCACTTCTGAACCCACAAATATGAAATACTAACATTTCAATTTCCATCGTATGGGATTCGTCTTTCTCTAAAACATATTGTACACTATCCACCCAAACCGCCTAAGGGTCAAAATTTCTATGTTCATTTCTTTAGTGTACAAAATAGATATCCCATTTCTTTCATATTTTATCTCTTTCTATTTAGTGGGCTCCTTATGGATCTAGGTTTACAAATATTTATATTTATATTTTTGAAAATACAAATATGCTCACTCATTATTTCCCTAGAAACCCAACCGAAGCTCTGATACCAGATGTAACAACCCACGTTCCAGCAGACCGATTTTTTTTTTCAAAAATTCAATCCAACGAAACCTGAGTTGGTTTGCTCTGGTATCCTGTAGAAAAGACAGAGACATAAAACATGTCAGAGTTCGGAAAACATCTCTCACCGGAAGGAATAAAATATAATGTAGTTAAAACATAGCTTTACCTTAATAATAATACTACTAAACCAGTATCCAAAGCTATACAGTCTCTGTCAAGAATCTAACCTGTGAATGTTATGAGGAGGGGGTCAGAACATAAGTTTTGTGTGAATGAATTTAAACTACACTTTTTGAATAATCCTACATATACCGTTCAATTGCATTTTCTCATCTATTAGATTATTTGTGTTATTAGCACTGAAGGCTTTCACACACACGTCGCACCCATCTACTCCCTAGTAGATTAACCTAATGTTTATGTAGCTACCCCCAAACTGAGGTACACCCCGTGGTACCCCACTCGCGCGGTCCCCTCCGTAGTACCGCAGTAACAAGATAACATAAGACAAGGTAAGGCAAGATAAACTGAATATGATATCGCACTCATTTCTATTTCTTTGCATCTACTAACAACTGTTTCAACTAGCCTCATGTGCTCATAATAAAATGATCTCTTTATCGATCGGCTTCTATTCGCATGTATTTATTACTTGTGTCATTCGATCTCGCTTGTTTATAGAATCCTGTGCTGGTCCTACTATGGGGTGTATTAATCCCTATGATGGCAACCCGACACGATTCAAGATGCACAGTGTATAACTACTGATGCCCAGTGCCTGATTTTTCCACTCCGGAGCACGTGCACGCCCGTACTCTGTCGGAACCTACACTGACGCACCACCTGCCACTATTTTGACCACTTATAATCAGTCCAGTAATCGTGCTGCACCCTGCTTAGTTTAGGGTACCATGATACATCTATGTGGGTTCCTGCTGAAATGGGTCCCCGTTACTAGGGTTTCCTAACCAACATGTTATATTGGTTAAGTGTTCTCAATTTAACCTAACGCCACCCATTTGTTTAATTAACATGTTGTATTGTTTAAGTGTGGCCTATTCATATGTTACTTAACCTTACCATTCTTAGCATGTCTGTTCATTGACATTAATTGATTCACTAATGCACCAACCACTCACATTAGAACTGTTGTTTGCGGTTGCTGGATGTGTCGGGCAGTTCCGGGCAGACTTCTACCGCAAACTCATTCTAACCTCGAATTTTGGGCTTAATACGCTAACCTCTCACATTAAATCTGTTGTTGTGGTTGCTGGATGTGCCGGGTTGTTTCGGGCAGTCTTACACCGCAGCTCAATCTAACCTTGGGTTAGGCATGTTCATCTTTTAACCAATTTACATATTAACCATATATGTCCAAGTTTATATGTCAATTATCCACAAGTGTAGTCAATTCAAGTTATGTCACATTTACTTGTTATGCCCAAAATTACTCAATTAAGTTATACTCAATTCCCCGCATTTCAATCGTACGTACAACAAGATTCAAACTAGGTTTCCAAATGAACCTAGTATTCATAAAATAAAATGAAAAGAGGAATAGAGAAGAAACGCAAGAATTGTCATAATAGAATAAACATGTAAAGGTGTACCAAACACAAGAATCATGGTTCCAGTATATTTGTTGTACATTAACAATAAATATGAGCAAACCGAGCAAGTTGCATCATAGGCGTAAGGATTTGATAGAACTAAACATAAAAGAATCACCAATTTGATGTACAACAGATAGATTCAATTGTATCACTAGTAACAGTCTCACTGGCATAGGTAATCTCAGATTTGACAAAAGAATAAGAATGAATCGGAATTGGTTATCATTACAATTAGGCATAGTTCAAGATTCGATTCATCGTAGTCATGTTTTCTATTATGTGTTCAAATCTGAATAATAACTGAACTTACTTTCTTAATTTATATCTCCAATTTCAAATATTGAATTATAATAAATACACATAATTTCCAACCTAAATTATGTTTATAATTTTTATCCAGATTAGACCTATAATTATATGTATACATGTTATGCCAGATTACACCCAATTTAATTTGCGTTCATTGTCATTAACAATTTATGCTAAACTTCATGTATACAAATTATTTCCAATTATGCCCAATCCAACTTATGCCAATAATCTAATTTATACACAATTATGTCCAAATTGATTTATGCCCATATCAACTTTTTCCCCCTTTTCCATAATCTTTATTCCAAACAAACCTAATTGTTCCAACTTAATTTGCACATATTTTCATTAATGTCCCAAATTAATATCTACCGTTATGTGCCAAATTATCAACATTCCCAATTTCCGGTATTTTATAAGTTATACAACAATTTCCCAATCACGTGTTTTACCAAAAATCCATTATGCAAGTTGTTTCAATTTCCCAAATATCCTTCCACTATTACAATATTGTTCGTACGTATGCCTTTCAACAAGATCTGGACTAGGCTCGAAGTTAGCCTAGTCTATAAAAATAAAAAGGAACGGGATAAAGAACAGAATAGGCAAAAGATAAAAGCTATAAGATTTTAATTGAATTAAACATTTTAATTGGGGGGATTGCTAAACGATATGCATACAATTATTCATAAGGGTAATTTAAACCCACTCACAATGTGTGCTCTCCCAATTCTAATTTTTGCACTCATGGTCTTTCTCCCCTTTTTCTTGCAGCGTAATTCTAGGCATCTGAACACTTTTCTTTTATTTTGAGAGGGATCCTAGTTTTATTTTTTTATTTTAAGAAGAGATTTTGAGGAGAGAGAGAGAGAGAAGAAGAGGAAGAAGAATCCATGGCAATCCTTCAACGTAGCCACCAAGTTGTGAGTTTTAGGTTTGGGTATAAGGGTTTATTTATAGGGAGGTTAGAGCAACTAGGGCCTTAGGATGTAATTAAAAGCTCATCTGAATAGCCATGTCATTCAACCAATAGAAAATGGCTACGTTGCAGCGTCCACCAATAAAAACATGCCACCTCACCCTAAAAGAACTCTCTTTTTCCATATTTAATGTAACTGTTGTATTATCCCTAAATATAACATTATTGTCTTTAATTTACCAATTTCATTTCTTACCATTAAAACAGATTCCCCTAATCTCAAAATAGTGTTGCCTCTTATATATATATATATATATATATATATATATATATATATATATATATATATATATATATATATACAATAACATTTAGTTAATCTCAACCCAATTTGTTAATGTCATAAATATGCATATATATATATATATTTATTTATACATATTTGCTATAAATAATCTCACATGTGCACGCATATATGATTTGAATGTTATTTAATAACATTAACCTTCCTCCAATTGTGGCTTGCTGATTTATACTCCTACTTTTTGAATCACATGTATATATATACATACATGACTTATATTGGCTATTAATTCATTGTTGCATGCCTATTAACGCAATTACTTCTTCTTCTTCTTTTTTCGCTGAAGTCCTTTAGTTTGCTTTTTAAAGGTTTAAATTTCAAACGTTCATCCCCTTCACATTTAGTTGCTTTCTCTGCTTAATGTTTATTAATTTGAGCGTTCATTCATTGCTCCATTTTAATGTTTATAACATTTTCTATTGAATATACACATCATTCCTTACAATTGAATGCATCATCCATTTATTTAATGCAATAAATTCACATTTTCTCTTTCCCTTATTGCATTAATTCATATCGTTAATTTAACCATTCCTTATTTTTAGTGCATGTATTATCTTCCTACAAAATTTTGAATTTCAAATAACATGTATACACATATCCTCCTTCTTATTTATTATTGCATGCAATTTTATTAATTCACCTTTTTACCATTTACATTAATTACATTAACGTTTCTCTTTATTAATTGTTTTCTCTATCATAATTACATGCATGTACTTCCTTTTCCTTTTTAACATTATTACATGAGCAATTGTATTGCATACTTTTTTCCTTGCATTAACTTCTTTATATATATATATATATATTACATGCAATTCATTTTCCTTCATTTCAATGCACTTATATATTATTTAATTTTTCCTTTTAAATATATCTATGCATATAGTATACACATATATGCATATTTTTAATTACATTAAATATGCGGGGTGTTACAAAAGGGGCACATGATTATCATCTATCCTCGTGTATTCTTCTGCTTTTTTATAAAACTTATCGAGCGTGGTCGGTTCTTTCATCTTTATCCACCTTCTAAATTCACTCATTTTATCTATAGCATCGAGTAAAACCATGAGGACTATGCATGGATCTGGGTTTCTCACTTCCAATAAGGCGATGTTGAATCGACTGAGGAAGGCTTCGACATTTTCCCCTCACTTGTGTTTCATGGCGGAGAGAGTTATAGCATCCTTGGATTTGGTAGCATATAAGCGGAATTGCTCTTTGAACTTTTTGGTCAGATCGGAGAACTGATCGATAGATTTTGGAGGGAGCTTTGTGAACCAGAGCGATGCAGCTCCTTCCAGGTAGAGAGCGAAATACGTGCATCTCATCTCATTCGTTGCTTTAACCGCACTCATATGCCACTCATATTTGAATAAAAAGTAGTTCGGGTTTACAATTCTGTTATACGGGGGCAGAGTTGGTGGGTTGAACTTCCTTGGACACTCTGCTTTGAGGATTCTCTCGGTGAATGGAGTCCTATAGGGTGAGAAGTCTCATTCCCTTTCTTTATCTCTACTAGCTTGATTCTTTTTCATGCGCCATTCTATCATATTCGAGATGTAATCTTCAGTACTATGTTGATCTATGAAGCTGAGCTCTTTACCAAACGTTCGTCCAGGGATACGGTTGTGATTAAAGAGCTTGGGTGCTTTGCCTTCTCGTCGGGGTTGCCCCTACAACAGGGTTAACGCCCTTTCGGGCATTCATTTGAGAATGACTTTTAGCTTTCGATCTCGATTCTTTGATATTAGCTTCATCTCTATCACTTACCCGGTCCTAACTATCTTCCATATTATTGTTACAATTATGATCGGAAGCGAGTGACTTGTCATTCCCCTCGAGATCTACGTGCGCTTTCGGAGGAATTGGATTTGACCGAGTGCTAAGGATAGCGTCAAGTTTTTCCAGCGTAATTTTAGTAGACGCATCCATATGGTTGTTGACATTGGCAATGGCGACTTTTAATTCGTTCCTAGTGACGCCGGCCCTGCTTTCTGAATTTTCGCCCACTTCAAAGCGGTTTGTGAGTGGCGTATCTTCATTGACAACATCATTGGCTTCTACCACGGTTTTGTTAGTGATCTTCTTGGATTTGGCCATAACTTTGAAGGAGGGTACAACTTAGAATTTTAATGGAAAGGCGCAAAAAGAGGTAGAAAATGTGAATGTGGCCCCACGGTGGGTGCCAAATGTTGATCTCGATATTGGAGTCAACACCAAAGATGTGACCGAGCACTTCACCAGATTTGGTAAGGAAAAGTAGTTTAAGGAAACAATCAAAGATATACCAAAAGCATAAGAGTAGGAACACAATGTTTTTATAGTGGTTCGATCCAGTGAGGATCTGCGTCCACTTTCATAAGAGATTTCATTATCAATATGTAGATTACAAGGTAGATTTTATTCTTACAACTAGCTCAATCACCCTTCTACATAAAGATCCCATTCGAATTCTTCAAAAATGATAAAGGGATAGAATGTTCAGTGGAGATGTGGTTTGAGTAGAGAAGAATTGGAAGATCTCTTGTAGATGCTTGAACTTGGATGATGAATCTTTATGTCTCAGGTCTCCTAGATGGATTTGATGGAGATCATTGCTAATTGATGATCTGATCTTCCTTTGATATTTGTTGGAATTCTTAGAAGTGGGTGAAGAAAAGTTTCAGCAGAACCTTGTGGCCATCGAAAACCGTCCCCCTTAATGAAGGAATGTAGGGGATATTTATAGGTGGAGTTCAGACCAGGTGGCAGTTATGTAAATACTATGCTTTTGCTTTAGGTCGTAAGCGGGCTAGAGTAGATGCTACACGATTCAAAACAAGGTGAGACGTGCTAAACAAGGCAGAGCAGTCCAATTGATCTCGTTTCATATGAATGTAGTGCGAGCCAAAGGATGCGGAACGGGCCTGGTTGAGACATTGCAGGCTTGGACAAAGCGGAACAACCCAAATATGCTTGGAGTGGGCAAAACAAGAATGACGCGGTTCGGGCTTTAATAAAACGAGCTAAAATCTTTAGCCAGCTAACTTCTAAGCGGACCAAGATGCCTCGATGACTTAAGATGTTAGAACAAGTTAAAGCTTTGTGAACACCACATATTATCTGAACGACCTAGGATGCCGCAACGACCTAGGACATTTATGTGAGTTAAGGAACTCATTGAGCTAGAGGGTACACGACCACCCAAAGGGCCTAACGACCTAAAATCATAAATTAACCAAAACATGCTCACTGCATTCTGGAACATATTTATGGGTTAACACTAACTTAGTTTTTATTTAAAAACTTAAGTAAATATGGTTTTAATTTAATGAAAATGAGCTCGTCGCGTTGCGGCAGTTTGTAGTTTTATGATTCGAACTTCTATCTAGTGTATAAGTCTCGGTATAATTTGTAATTCTTTGAAACAAGAATCTTCCAAATCTACTGGATTATAATTTTATACTGGAAGAGAAAGTTCGAGATTTCATCTTGTAAATTTTGAGTTACATCAAAATTAAATTTTCAAAAAAATCGCGATGTGGTAGTTGTAACACCCCAAAATTTTAATTTTAATAAATCATAACCATACTATAAAGATAATAAAATGGGTAATACTTAATTACTGTTTAGAAATAAGTAAAACCGGTTTACCATTGCGTTCATCTCGGAATTCTAGTTCATATAGACCCCAAGTTAACCTTAGAAGATTGTGTATATAAGGAGAATATATATAAATATATTCGAATTAATTCAAGCTAAAATCAATGCGTAGAAGATGACCGTTGTGGGACCACCCAACCATGGCCTGGGTCGACCTATGGGTCGACCCATGCATTGATGGGGTCAACCCATGGGTTGATCCAATGGGCCGGTGGGTCAACCCAACAACATGAAGAGAAAATTCTTTCTGTTGTGCCTGGACTGTTTTGTTTGGTAGGCTCGTCGGCTGACTCAGCGCTATGTGTATGGCCTAGATTGAAAACCTAATATCTACGGTTGAGAATTGGCTTTGTTAATCTATAAAATGGGGGTCCCTGTCATTTTATATACACACAATTTCTTCACTTCTCTCTCTGCCTCCATGACCTATTCTAAATTAAATAATAAAATGGGGATATGTTATTGAAACCTAGATTAACAAAGAAGATTCAAGATCTACAGTAAAAGAAATAAAAGTGGACTTTTCTACATTGTCATATATATATATATATATATAAGAGATATAATCTCTTCTTCATCGAGACCCATTGTGAGTTCCCTGTTACTTTCAGATTTGGTAGCTAGAATTATATCATGACAGTTAAATTAAATTGGGTTTAGAACATACAATGTTTATAAGATAATTCCTATACTTGTTATTCACCTATGCCATTGTTATAAGTTAAATACATGCTTTTAATATAAAATAATTAATTAGTTATGCGTATCTATCTTCCTTTTCCCTGTTTTTATTGTTTTAGTTTATTTCCAATCTGGCCTATATACCTATACAGTTAATTTGGTTCTATCCTTCTCCTTCTAATTTTTCCCTTTTATTTACGCTAAGTCTAGGCCATTAGTAGCCTAGGCTATGTCCGATTAAAGTTTGTGTATAGTTAAAATTGGGATAACAAGAAATGACATGAAAAAGAGGAATTTGGGCATATTGTTAAATTGTGGACTGTATGACTGTAATTTGGGAAAGGGATAAAATATGCATACCTGTTGTAATTTAGAAATGTAAAACATGCATACCTGTTGTAATTTAGGAATGTAATAATGTGCATACCTAGTGTAATTTGGAAATGTAAAATATGCATACCTGTTGTAATTTGGAATGTTATAATATGCATACCTACTGTAATTTAGGAATGTAATAATATGCATACCTGCTGTAATTTGGGAATATAATAATATGCATACTTGATATAATTTGAGAATATGATTAAAGGGGCAATATGCGTACATACTATAATTTGCATATATGTAATGAAAATGGATAACATACATATAATTGTACTTGTCATAATTTGGGAATAATATGCAAACATACTATAATTTGCATATATGTAATGAAAACTGATAATATGCATATAATTGTACTTGTAATTTGGGGATAATATGCATACATATTGTAATTTGCATGTATGTAATAAAAATGGATAATATGCATATAATTTTACTTGCTATAATTTGGGGATAATATGCATACATACTGTAATTTACATATATGTAATGAAAATGGATAATATGCATATAATTGTACTTGTTGTAATTTGGGGATAATATGCATACATATTGTAAGTTGCATATATGTAATGAAAATGGATAGCTGTAATTTGAGGATAATATGCATACATATAGTAATTTGCATATATGTAATGAAAATGAATAATATGCATATATGTATACATGTTAGATTCGACTTAATGTCCATTAAGTAGATAACATGCTATATAAATGCAAGTACTAGATGTGGGATAGTAAACTGAATTATTATATTATACATGTACATCTGTGCAGGTGCTTGTTTTGGGGAAGGGTTGAACATAAAATAAAATTTACAGAAAAATGTAATATTACAACCACGTTTATTAATGAAAATAAACCTGCTAGGTTAAAACCTGATTATTAATAAGTTAAGTGGTCCCTCGTTCTGCTATTGTATCAGGTTTTGGGGACTCTTATATCCTAGTTACTTGGAGGCACAATCTAAGGGGGTTTGGCTTGTGTCAATCTGCAGTTTGGAACCTATATCAGTCAGTATCCCTGTTGGTATTTGTTAGAGGGCCTCGCATTAGGTAAGGGTCAGGGTATGCTTTATTGAACTGGATAGTAAGATGAGCACATGGGGAAGGTGGGGTACGGGTGGGTTCTGGCGGAGTCATGAGCATGCATGGGTCCAACTAGGGAAGATAAGCCACTGTAACACTAGTAAATAAGTCTAAGTTATATAAGTTGCTAGGTTAAGGAGTGATACACCCTACTACCAGGGCTGACACATGGTGTTTATGTATTAGGGAACCAATCTCATGGGTAGTAATTAGGGTACACCTAATTCTGTTGTTATGTAATTAGGGTAACACCTAATTCTGCTATGTAATTAGTGTATATCTAATCCTGCTGTTTAATCCTACTTTTTAATCCTGTTGTTAATCATATTGTTTCTGTTAAGTAATTAGGTTAACAACTAATCCTGTTTTGTTGAGTAATTAGGTTAAATGCCTAATCCTGTTATACTAGTATTGCTATAGACACAACCTGTTTTTAGGATATAAATGAGAAACATTACTTGATCACTGTTTTATCCTGATGTTCCTGTTTATCTACTCTACCTTGTTTATTTTGTTAACTTGTTGCCTTATAAATTACTGTGCCTTCTCATCAAGTCTTTGTTTAACTTGATATCTCTACTTTATGAATTTTTAAAAATCACTAGAACTCGCCAGACTTTATGTCTGACCTTTTTTATTTTCACTTCTTTCTCTTCCTTTCCCCCTTGATCCTTAGAGTGGTAGCACTCCTCAGTGATTAGGACTTTCTCTTTCATCTTAGATCTGAACTTTTCTTAGATGTACTGATTTAAGGCTTTTGATGTAACTGATTTGAGACAAGTCTTTTATTTTTAAATAATAAAGTTTGAAATTTTCGATACTTATTTTATATCTGTCTTGTGAATTTCTATACTATTTACCTATTGCGCTTCATGAAACTCAATGCATTCTCGTATGAGTGACATTAATGAATGTGGGGTGTCACATTTGGTATCAGAGCTAAAGGTTACAAGATCAGAGAAAAGTTTTGAAAAATATTGTTTTCAAAAGCAAAGTATTTTCAAATAAGAACCTGTTTCTGAAAAACATATCCCCTCAAGCCATATTCGATATTCTTTCGACCTCCTTTTGGATCCTTGTTTCTCTCTTTTTCTGAATATCTGGGGCTCTCAACTTTCCATAGGGTGTCCCCATCGCGACATGGTTCCGTAGGCATGTTAAAACTATGGTACATGCCATAGGCCGAGCAAGTGCCTAACCTCCATCAATTGCCACGATAGTGCGGCCAGCGGTTAATATTCTCTAAGCTTCGTAAGGATTTCTATGCGATGGAGGGGACTTTCGAGAGACTTGTTACCATGCTGCAAGAGGATGGTAAAGAGGAGAATAAGGAAGTCAAGGCTGAGGGGCATAGCCTAAGGATGAGAAAAATGGTGGCACAAGAAGGGAGCACAAAAGAAAGAAGGAAAGCCTGATAAGGCTCAGATAAAGATCAAAGTCAAGTGTCATGGTTGCGGAGATAGGGGTCATTTTGTGAAGGACTGTAGAAATACAAAGAAAGCCTGCTTTAATTATGGTCAAGTGGAACACTTTACTAAGTAATGCCCTAGCAAGCAAGGATAAGGGGTAGGATCTCCTGGACAAGTACATTCTCTTGAGGCTAGTGGACTTGATCATGGTAGGGAGGTCACTGTAGAAGGTTTGATTTTTTTTTCCTTTTTGACTATCCTGTTAGAACTTCTTTGACTCCGACACTTCTCATTCATTTATATCCGGTTCTATAGTAGACAGACTGCACCTTAATACTAGTACAGTCTCTGATCCTGTAGTAGTCTCAAACCCTATAAGAGGATCGACTCATTTATCCATAATGTGTAGGGGTTTGAGAATATCTATCTTAGGCATCGAATTTGAATGCGACGCATACGTGCTGGACTTTATGGCCTATGGTTTGATTCTAGGAATGGATTGGCAAGCCTATACATGCCTGTTAACCTCAGCCTATACATACACCAAAAATGTTTCTTGTACATCAATCCAATCTCTATGAGTTCATGTTACTTCTATATATAAAAATCTAATAGTAACCCTGACATGTTTATATATATGAATCTGAACCTATGCATGTTAAGAAACTGATTCATACCTAAACAGTTCTGTTATAACTACATGTGAATTTATGTACAACTATACTGCTGTTCAGTTCATATATGTCTACTTATGTTATTACATGCATATTTATGTTATTATATGCCTATCGCTGTTCTTCTTCCTTCCTTATTCCCTTTTTAGTTTATAGCTGTAATGATCCGAAAATCCGGTCCAATTTGAGCTGACCAAAACACAAGTCCAACCCCAAATTAAACTGAAAATACAGGTCATTAAAGAAAGAAATTAGAGGGTGATGAAAGATAAGATAGAAACTTAGAATAGAAGAAGAAGAAGAAGAACACAACATCAGAGTAACACGAATCTCACAGCGGAACGAACAACATATAATATATAACATAACTTTGAAATATACATCTGTACTTGAATATACATATCATTATCAAAGTACAGCACTTACAACACAACGGAAATAACTATAGCTATATAATCCTGAAGCCTCCTGCTCCAAGCTCTTCCAATATATTTGTTTTTGTCCTTCTAAAAATCCGTGTGATCACACACAGTATTCAAAAATCATGAAAATGGTCATGTAGCTACAGTTTGACATTATGATCCCAATGAAACTGGTTTCGTCGAATTCCGACTTCGTATGCTCACACAGCGTATTTTTAACCGTCAGAATATCGACTGTTTTCCACTCTAAAAATCTGTACGGCCACACACTGCCTCTAAAACTCACGAAACTTGGAATCTAACAATAATTTAATATTGCAGATCCAACAAAATTAGTTTCGTCGAATTCTGAAGTTGTTTGCAAAACTGGCTATTTTTAAAGCTCTAAATAACCCTTTTAAATATATAAATATATTTAAATATAATTAAATAAAATATTAATAATTTTATATTATCGTATATATTCACAGTGGAATACCATATAGCTCTAGAATATTCCTATATGAATTTCTAACTTGATATTTCAAATCTGGGTCAACCCGATATTCGATTTATTTTGAAATTCCTTTTTAAAATATAAATAATTCCTTTATAAATTATAAAGGAATTCCACAGCGACTTTTCTAAAATTTGATTTGGACGTAAATCAAAATCTACACGACGAAATCCCTATTTTTCTCTTCCACTAGAAAGATATACTCCACCAGCTCCACACGTTTCTTGTTTCACAGAAATCCGGCTTAAAACGAATCCTGTACATTCAGTTGAAGTTCGAATCGCCAATTTACGAACTGCAGCACCATTTCAAGCTCGATTTTAATTATATTATAACTCTACATTCAAACTGTCATTTATATAATATATTCGTTATTCAAATTCAGTTCCAAGCTGAACTAAATATCACAGAAGATCCAGTTCACACCATATCGCCATTTCAGCCAATTCTGATTATTTCAAAATTTAATATATTATTTAATTTATTATTTTAATTAAATATTCACCATTATTTAATTCCATGACCATTAAATCCTTATAATCTCCTTTTAAATAATTAAATAAATTAATTATTATACCCCTGAAAGTGCGGGTCATTACATTCTTCCCCACTTAAAATAATTTCGTCCTCGAAATTGCTAAGGTAGAGAACGACCCTATCGACTGGTTAGAACTTATTTGTTCACTTCTTAACTTCAGTTTCAACTGAAGCAATTTAATTTCAATTAAAAATTAATTTAATTCTTATCAATGAAAATTTCCAAAAATCCTGAAAATTTTCTAACACTTTAAATTTTCGGAAAATTTCGCCATAACCTCCTTTGTACAGCCCTATCAGTAAAATTCCAACTCGCCTCTCTGGGCCATCTCCATCCCAAAAGAAAATCAAACAGCCAAGCGGCTTGCCAATTCGGCTCATAAATCTTATATTCAATAGAAATATAAACTTGTACCTTTTGTCGGCATATCATTATATCCTTTCCACCTGTTATCAATTCAGCGGATACAAGGGTCATCCCAATCAAATTCCAATCCGCTTTTATCCACGACATAACCATTCGCTTACATCCGAGCCAAATATCATTTCAACTCGAGTTTCTTCTCGATTCCCAACTCTTAACTTGATTATCCCATTACACTTCAAATTTGAATATCACAATCCAATTTGTCTTGATATCCTTCTAATTCAATCTCAGTTACCACTTTACTGGCTTTACTTTAATTCAATTTTGCTTTCACAAATTTCTGTTAAATTTATTTTTAATTCAAACAGTCTTTCCTTGGGAGTTTTTAAACAGTTTACTCTTTTCAAAAATCAATTTTTCCTTTTGAAAATATCACTGAGCCCTTAATTAATATTCCATTAGTTAAATAACTTCTCTATTTCTTTATCAATATTTGTTAACCAAATATTTTCAATAACCATATTGGCCTTTTATGTTATTTGGAAAACATTTCCGAATATCGCCTTCCTTTATTTTCTAAACTTTAGAAAATATATGCTATTTATAATTGGAAAATATTCCAATTACTTATCTCTTTTCCTATCTCGTTTATTTCTGTACTTAGGAAATATTCTTTATTATATTTCCAAGCTTACACTTATTTGGGTTAAAACGGATGTTGTGTAAAACATCATTACGACAACCCAAATACTATATTCAACTAATTCTTATTCAAATTGATCTTCGAGCCTGAAATCTTACTATTTATTTGTTAATAATGAAATCAATCAAGTTGGGGTATAACTACCTCTCAGACCTTGACTGAATAACATTTATAACGTCAAAACAGATATGACTACTTACTCGAATAATCAATACCATACAACTACTTATTCACTTTTAAACACGTATACGCTTCCTCTTTCTATTCTTACTAGATTTTATTCTTAGTCTTCCTTTTTGATTTTACTATTCTATTTCTAAGTTCGTTTCCTTATCGACTTCTATATATATATATATCGATACGTTGATTTCTAACTATCAAATTATCTTAAAAATATTCTAACTCCTTAAATTCCCGGAAAAATTTGCCATAACCTCCTTTTGTACTAGGAGCATCGGGATATTTCAAATAGCCTCCCATGGCCCTCACCAATCTAATAGAAAAAGAAAAAGCCAAGCGGCTAGCCGATACGGCGCATAAAATCTCATATATGAATTAAATACATACCTTTTCGTCGAGTATTCTATTTATATACCTTCATACCTTATCCATACCTATCTCATGTATATTTATACCTGCCCAATCTATTTTAACTATACCTAATCGTTTTAACTCAATTCGTTAATTAATTTGTGAATTAACTCTTTAGTCTATTTCACTTTTATAATTGAACATGACATGTTCAAATATATTTTAACTTGCCTATTAACTAATTTGAATCCAAATTTCAAATTTAAGTTCTATATTCGATTTCGAATATCCATTTACAAATCCAATTCACCTTTCAAAGTTCAACTTCACATTCAAAACTCGATTAACTAATTCCTCTTCGACTTAGTTAATTCTATTCAATTTCTATTCAAATTTTATATCAATTATATTATTCAAATTCTATATATCAAATTCTATTCAAATTCTATATATTATACATCCCATTTGAATTTCTATATCCAAATTCTATAGTTTAAATTCCATTTGAATTCTATATTCAAATCCTATATATTCAAATTCTATAGTTTAAATTCCATTTAAATTCTATATTCAAATTCCATTTGAATTTCTATATTCAAAATCTATTTCAATTCCATTGAATTTCATATATTCAAACTCCCTTTGAATTTCTATATTCAATTCTACTTCAATTCCATTGAATTTCATATACTCAAACTCCCTTTGAATTTCTATATTCAATTCTACTTGAATTCTATTTATTCAAATTCTATATTCAAATCTATTTGAATTCTCTTTATTCAAATTCTATACCCAATTCTATATTATAAATCCCATTTTGAAATTCAACACAACTTGTCTTTCCCAAAACAAATTCAAAACAATATCTCTGGTAGTAATTCGTCACTTACAACTCGAAAATGAATACTGATGATACAGCAGTCATCATCAGGATCTATTTTCCAGTGATCGAAGTGAGTTCAATACTATAAAACAATTTCTAAACATTTCCACCTTGAAATTCATTTCAACATATAATTCACACTGCTTGTAAAACAATTTAAAATCTCCTAGGATCTTAAATTTTCCTTATTTTTAATCCAAATCCATTTACAAACACTTATCCAATTTTCCAGAATTTTAATTCAATTTCTTGTTTAAATTTCAGATTTAACTCATTTGATTTCAGTATTTCACTTATATGAATTCTGGTTGGTTATATATAACCATTTCACTTTATAATCTTGCTCGATTATAATAACAACCAATATATCCAATATATATCAAAATATACGTTGGGTAAAATTATTTTTATTTACCCTCTTTTCAAAACATATCATGTCGACCCATCGTATTCGAGTGTTTAGTAACTCCTACCGATACAGTGGATCAAACTGATCGACCAGAACTCATAAATAACTCAACCAATAAATCACCACAATATAAAACAATTTTTATATTTAGAACAAATAGGCTCACTCGTATATATACACTCAAACTCAATCTAGGGTATTACTAACCCTATCTCTAGCGAGTCACGCCACAAAGCCAAGGTAATTCACTTAACTTAAGCTCTGATACCAACTGTAATGACCCGAAAATCCGGTCCAATTTGAGCTGACCAAAACACAAGTCCAGCCCCAAATTAAACTGAAAATACCGGTCATTAATGAAAGAAATTAGAGGATGAGGAAAGATAAGATAGAAACTTAGAATAGAAGAAGAAGAACACAACATCAGAGTAACAAGAATCTCACAGCGGAACGAACAACATATAATATATAACATAACTTTGAAATATACATCTGTACTTGAATATACATATCATTATCAAAGTACAGCACTTACAACGCAGCGGAAATAACTATAGAAATATAATCCTGAAGCCTCCTGCTCCAAGCTCTTCCAGTATATCTGTTTGTGTCCTTCTAAAAATCCGTGTGATCACACACAGTGTTTAAAAATCATGAAAATGGTCATGTAGCTACAGTTTGACATTACGGTCCCAATGAAACTGGTTTCGTCGAATTCCGACTTCGTATGCTCACACAGCGTATTTTTAACCATCAGAATATCGACTGTTTTCCACTCTAAAAATCCGTACGGCCACACACTGCCTCTAAAAATCACGAAACTTGGAATCTAATAATAATTTAATATTGCGGATCCAACAAAATTAGTTTCGTCGAATTCTGAGGTTGTTTGCAAAAATGGCTATTTTTAAAGCTCTAAATAACCCTTTTAAATATATAAATATATGTAAATATAATTAATTAAAATATTAATAATTTTATATTATCGTATATATTCACAGTGGAATACCATACAGCTCTAGAATATTCCTATATGAATTTCTAACTTGATATTTCAAATATGGGTCAACCCGATATTCGATTTATTTTGAAATTCCTTTTTAAAATATAAATAATTCCTTTATAAATTATAAAGGAATTCCACAGCGAATTTTCTAAAATTTGATTTGGACGTAAATCAAAATCTACACGACGAAATCCCGATTTTTCTCTTCCACTAGAAAGCTATACTCCACTAGCTCCACACGTTTCTTGTTCCATAGAAATCCGGCTTAAAACGAATCCTGTACATTCAGTTGAAGTTCGAATCGCCAATTTACGAACTGCAGCGCCATTTCAAGCTCGATTTTAATTATATTATAACTCAACGTTCAAACTGTCGTTTATATAATATATTCATTATTCAAATTCAGTTCCAAGCTGAATTAAATATCACAGATGATCCAGTTCACACCATATCGCCATTTCAGCCAATTCTGATTATTTCAGAATTTAATATATTATTTTAATTAAATATTCACCATTATTTAATTCCATGACCATTAAATCCTTTTAATCACCTTTTAAATAATTAAATAAATTAATTATTATACCCCTGAAAGTGCGGGTCATTACAATAGCCTAGGCTACCTTCGAGCCTATGCCAATATCGCTGAAATATGCATATAAACGAAATTGGATTAATCTGGGAATAATTGGGAATGATAATTTGGGGGAATATCTTGTACTATGAATCATGATGGGAATTTGGGGGAATAACCTAAACTGTGAAATATGAGTAAAATTTGGCGGAATATTTTATACTGTGAATTATGACTGGAATTTGAGGCGTATAAATCTATAGGGTCAATTTAAAGATTAAACGGGACATTTTAATGAAACTGCAAGTAACCTATGTAAACCTATTTAATCTGTTGGGGTTAAGTAAACCTGTTTAATCTGTTGGTGTTAAGTAAACCTGTATAATCTGTTGGGGTTAGGTAAACCTGTTTAATTTGCTGAGGTTAAATAAACCTGTTAACCTATGAAACTTAACCTGTTAATCTATGGGTGTTAGGCAAACCTATTAATTTGTAGGATTAACCTGTTAAAAATCCTAGTTACTTGAGGGACACTAGTTTAGAGGTTTGACTTGTGTAACCTACTGTGTAGGACCCATATCAGTCAGTGACCCATTCTGGTATTAAACGGGGAACCCACACTAGGTAGGGATCAGGGCACACATACTGAACTAAATATAAGATGTTCACCTGAAAAGGGGGTGTATACGTGAGCATTCCAATGGAGTCATGTGCGTGCATGAGTCCAGTTTGTAGGGGGAAAATAATTCGTTGTAGCACCAGTAAATAGGCATGCGTCCTTCTGCAGGTTGCCACTTTAGGAAGTAATACACCTTACTGTGAGGCTGACACAGGGTATTTACATGTTAGGAGTCGATCGTTTGGGGGTAGTAATTAGGGTTTATCTAGTCCTGTCTGTTTCTGTTGAGGTACCCGTTATTTCTGTTTGGGGTAACACCCGTTATTTTTGTTGAGGTGCCTGTTATTTTTGTTTAGGTAAAACCCGTTACTAGAGTACACCTAATCCTACCATTATATTTCTGTTGGGATCATTCTGTTTCTGTTACGTAATTAGGGGATACCTAATTCTATCACATATTTGTTATACTAGTATTGGTGCAGAGAAATAACTGAGAAGCATGGCCTGGTCCATATTATCATGTTTAATCCTACTTATCTTGTTCAGTCTGTTTATACCTTTTATATGATACTGTTTTCTCTCATCCAGTTTTATATGCCTATCATGATACTTTAACTTCTTTATATGCTAAAAGTAACTAGACTAGCCAAACTTTATGTATAACCCTTTTTGTTTCATTTTCTCTCTCTTCCTTTTCCCCCCAAGTTCTCAAGGTGGGAACGCTCAGGCTTGATTAGGACTCTCTCTTCTGTTTCTGCTTGGATCTGGATCTTCTTTGATGCACCGCTTTGACTACTTGTCTACTTTGTTATGGATGTTATTGAGGAATATATTTTACATTTATGTACTCTGATGCGTTTTAGCGCAAGACAGATGTTTTTGTTTCATGTACTTGGTTTCATTATTTGAGCTTTATGTTGTAACCGGTTTTGAGACTACGATGTTTTTCTGCTAAATAATGAAGTTTTAAATTTCCGCTACCATTTTATACCTGTCTTGTGATATCCTTTTTCTATTTACCTATAACGCTTGATTGAACTTATTGCATTCTGATGAAGAGTGACATTAACGAACTTAGGTTATCACATTTGGTAACAGAGCTGAAGATTACAAGGTCGGATAAGAGGTTTTGAAAATTGTTTTCAAAAAGTTTCAAAAAGAAAGTATTTTCAAAGAAAAGTCTATTTTTGAGAAATATATTCCCCAAAGCCATATAAAATATGTTTCTATTCTCTATTGAAATCCCTTTTTCTTTTCTTTTCAGCATATCTGGAGAACCGAATCTTCCCAAGGGCATTCAGATACCAGCTTAGTTCCGTAGATATCTTGATGCTACGACACATGCTGTAGGCCAAGGAGATGCCCCTCCTCCAGCTGCAGCCGTTGTTCCTCCTCCTCCGCGAGCAGATAATTTCTTTAAGATATGCAAGGACTTCTGTGCTATGGGAGGAAAGCCATTCCGGGGAGCTGAGAACTTTGTGGAAGCATGAAATTAGCTAAAAGAGATGGAGAACTTGTTTGGGCTTTTTGAGGTAGATGACCGTAGGATGATACAGTTGGCTGCATGGTAGCTTAAGAACGAGACTTCGTTTTGGTGGGAAGTGACACAAGCAAAGCGCCCAGTTGACACTTAGGATGATTTCTGACAGAGATTCGAGACACGAATTTTCTCTCTTAAGTAGAAGAGAGTATGCAAATGGAGAATTTTCTAGCACTTAAGCAAGGGAGCATGTCAATTAAAGAGTATGTTAATAAGTTCAATCAGTTGGCTAGGCTTGGAGCTGGTGAATACCCTAAACAAGAAAGCTTTAAGGTTTGCAAGATGATTAAATCAACCTCTTCAAGCATTGGCATTATCTCACATTCCGATGGGGGCTACTTTTGAGAGACTGGTTGATATGGCATTGATGCACGAAGATGGTAAGGATTAGGAAAAGGAGGCTAAGACTGATGAGATGCAGACCAAGAAGGTGTGTCCCAAGAAAGAACCGCAAAAGAAGGGTGGAAAGAATGACAAAGATCAAGGCAAGAAAAAGGAAGAATGCTTGCTTCAATTGTGGTGAAGTCGGACACTATTCTAAGGAGTGCCCGAAGAGGCAAGGACAGGGCCAAAGGGCAGGATCTTCTGGAAGGTAGGTGCATGCTCTCGAGGCCAGTGTACCAGACAGAGGTAGGAAAGTATATGTTAAAGGTTTGATTTCTCTTTCCGATCATCTAGCTAGGAATCTTTTTGAATCTGGCGCTTCTCACTCTTTTATATCTGATTCTGTGGTTGAGTCTCTACATCTTAGTACTAGTATTTTTTTCTGATCTTTTTATTGTCTCAAACCCTATTGGGGGCATGACTCATCTATCTATGATATGTCGGGGTTTGAGGATATCTGTGTTGGGCATCGAGTATGAGTGCAACGCGTATGTGCTTGGATTTACGTGCTGTGGATTGATTCTAGGGATGGACTGGCTATCCATGTACGGTGCCATTCTAGGCTGTGAGAGAAGGGTTGTTAGACTTTTGACTTGCTGAGGAAGGACTCTCGAGATTTCCTATGACCCAAAGGGGTATGTCATGCTTAGTTTCCTAAAATCACTTGATGCCTTTGTCGATGATTTACGATTTGTACCTATAGTCTATGAGTATCCATATGTTTTGATGAGGTTATGGGCTTACCTCTGAGGCGTGAGATTGAATTCCGGGTATACTTGGTGGATAATGCGAAGCCAATCGCATTGCCTGTGTGTTGCATGGCTCCTAGGGAAAGGAGGGAGCTTAGCAAGCAAGTAGGGGAGCTACTTGAGAAAGGGTTTATTAGGCGAATTATATCAGAATGGGGTGCTCCAATCATCTTCTCTAACAAGGAGGACAAGCCACTTCGTCTATGTGTAGATTACAAAGAGTTGGATAAGCTCATTAAGAAAAATAGGCACCCACTTCTGAGGGTTGACGGCGCGTCCATTTTCTCGCAGTTAGACTTGGCCACGGGATTTCATCAGATGAGGGTGGCCGAGGACAGTATAGATAAGACCGCTTTAAGAACTCCAAATGGTTTCTTTGAGTGGTTAGTCATGCCTTTTCGGTTGACGAATGCACTCGCATATTTTGTGAATCTGATGAGTAGGGTGTTCAGGGAGTTTCTGAATAAGTTCGTTGTGGATGACATTTTAATCTTCTCGAAGAGCGAGGAAGAGCATGACCTACATTTAGGGGAGGTTTTGAGGACTCCGAGCATACCATCTTAAGGCGAAATTATCTAAATGTCACTTTTGGAGGGAGGAAGTAAGATTTCTAGGGCATGTGCTCTCCAAGGATGGGATAGCGGTGGATCCCGTGAAAGTAGTAGCAGTTCAAGATTGGAAGGTTCCAAAGAATGCAACGTAGGTGAGGAATTTTCTCAGTTTAGGGGGCTATTATAGGTAGTTTATCAAGGACTTTACAAAGATATCATCCCCACTCACTAGGCTGGTGAAGAAGAATCTGACCTTTTCTTAGAGCATTGGCAGTGAGGATTATTTTCTGCGGTTAAAGAGGGCTTTGACAACAACTCCAGTTTTGACTTTTCCTGATGGGAACAAAGTGTTCATAGTGTACACTGATGCATGTTGTAAAGGGAATGGTGCCATCTTGATGTAAGAGGGAAGGGTAGTATGCTACAGTGGTAGACAGTTGAGAGTTCATGAGAAGAACTGTCCTACCCATGATTTGGAATTAGCTTCTATAGTGTTCGCACTTAAGACTTGGCTACATTATCTGCTTGGAGAGGGGTTCGAGCTATACACGGACCATAAGTCGCTCAAGTATTTGTTCTCGCAGAAGGATCTCAACTTGAGGCAGCAGAGATGGATGATGTCCCAAGCGTCCTATGATTTTGATATTGCTTAAAATGGAGGATGCGTTGAGTAGGCAGAGGATGACTTTGAGTCCTTTATTCGTAGAGAGGTGAAGCTTGGAGTACATATCGACCTTCGATTTTAGGCCATCTACGGATCTTACACCTGGTTTATTGGCATCCCTAGAGGTGCGACCTACTCTTATGGATCAGATAGGATCTTTGTAGCGAGAGGGCCCACAGATAGAAGACATCTTGGATAAGCTCAGTAGGGGAGAGATTTCTAGTCACCTTAGTAGATACTCCATGGATAATAGAGGGAGGCTACGAAGGGATATGAGGCTTTGTGTTCCCGACTTGGAAATCTATTGAAGACAATCCTTAAGGAGCCCATCATTTTAGGATGACTATCAATCTGGGCGGCGATAAGATGTATAGAGATATGAAGAGGGTTTTATTTTGGGATGGGATGAAGAAAGTGCAGCAGAGTTTGTCTCTCGATGTTTAGTTTGCCAGCAAGTTAAAGTTGAATAGAAAAAGCCTGGAGGTTTGCTTCATCCTTTGGAGGTCCCACAGTGGAAGTGGGAGAGCGTCTCTATGTATTTCGTCAATAGTTTTCCTAGATTGAGGAAAGGAAACACCAGCATTTGGGTTATAGTGGATAGGCTTACTAAGAGTGCTCATTTCATTCTTGTTAAGAGTAAGAGAACAACAGCTTTGTTGGCATCAGTTTATCTTCAAGAGATAGTTCATCTACATGGTGTACCTTCTAGCATAGTGAGTGATCGTGACCCCATCATCACTAGTGAGTCCTGGAAGAGCATGCAATAGGCATTAGGTACACTATTATGTTTGAGCACTGCATATCACCCTCAGACTTAGGAGGTGCATCTCCCGTTGGTTGAGTTCGCCTACAACAACGATTATCAGGCTAGTATAGGCATGAGACCCTTCGAGGAACCGTACATACGACCTTGCAGATCACCAATTTGTTGGTGGGAGTCTATGGATAGGCTTCTACTTGGACCTGAGATGATTAGAGAGACTTCAAAAAAGATTAATCTTATCTGTAGACGCATGAAGACAGCTCAGGACAAGCATAAATCCTATGCAGATAAGAGAAGGACTGATATTGAATTTAAGTTGGGAGACATGGTTTTCATCAAAGTATCACCTCTGAGGAATGTGGTTCTCCTTTGATATGTAGGGAAATTGGTGCCAAGGTCTGTTGGGCCATTTCCCGTAGTGCAGAGGATAGGTCAAATGGCCTATAGGGTGAGACTACAAGAGATATTGGTGGGTGTTCATGATGTTTTCCACATTTCTCATTTGTGGAAATGTCTGCACGATACAACAGAGGTAGTTGAGCCGAGCATGCTTAAGGAAGTATAGGTAGAACGAGTTCCTACCAGTACACTCGGATCAGAGGTTAAGAAACTACGCAACAGAGAAGTCAAGTTGATGAAAGTACAATGGGTGAGAAGACAACGAGGATGCAACTTGAGAGACTAAAGACAAGACTCGCGCTTTGTACCCTTTTCTTTTCAAGGGTATATTCTTAACTTCTTTTTCCAAAGCTTTTATTCGTGCTTGCTCTGTCATTTAAGTATATCCAATCGATCGAATCTTTGACCTTTAGGTAGGAAACCAATGGATGTTAACATGTGTTTGAGACATGTTAGGTTTGACGGATGCAAGTGTTTTCTAGTGCTTGCTCGTGGATGCATATACACACACTAGGCACTAGATCGGCTCAAAGTACTCTCATACTGCATATGGATGTGTGTGCATTTTTTTATGGATGGAAGTGGATGTATCATCATATGGATGTAGCATTTGGACGGATGATTGTGCACACATAAATTATTTACATGATATACTAGGACTATTTGCATACATCTTGGATTCATGGCACTAACATACATTGCATTAAGGAGGTCGATCGAATTAGTAAACCGCCTGATTTTTCACATTAGTATAGGAACATATACACACACCTTTGCATTTGTTCATACAAGCATTAGAAATATCTTAAGGATAATGGATGCTTATGGATGAGTGGATGATTGCAGGTGGATGTAGTACACATTCTTCTTAACTCGGAGATTTCAGGGACGAAATCCCTTAAGTAGGGGAGAACATAACACCCCCAAATTTTAAAAGAACATTATTAATAATAAACTAAAGAATACTTAATTATACATTGGGGATTAAGTAAAACCGATTGTACCATTGCGTTCGTCTTGGAATTCTGGTTAAGACAGACTCCGAGTTTGTGTAAAAAGGATATTGTATGAGGAGGATATAAAGCTTAGAAGTTTGTATGCGCATAAGAGACCTAAACTAGAATTCAAATTAGTTCAAAATACGAAGCGGGAGAAAGGGGCGGGCGTAGGAGGGAGATTAACCCGTCAAGGGTCGACCCATGCCTGGTCTGGATCGACCTACGGATCGACCCAAGGGCAAGCGGGTCGACTCATGGGTCGACCTAAGTGGGGATGGGTCGACCCAACTGAGATCTGGCTGGGTACATTTTTCTGAATCTAGACCGCTTGTTGGCTGGGTTCGTTGAGGATAGGATATATATAAAGGACAACATTTCTATTGTTTATCTACACCTAAAATAATGGAGACAATGAGATGCTGCCCTAGCCTACATTGAATCAGACTTTCTTCTTCAAACTTCAGCCTATACATACATTCGAAACATTTCTTGTACAGCTATCCAATCTCTGCGAGTTCATGTTGCTTTTAGATCTAAAAATTTAAAAGTAACCCTAACATGTTTATAAACCTGAATCTGAACCTATTCCTATTAAGAAATTGATTCATACCTAAACTGTTCTATTATAACTACATGTGAATTTCTATACACCTATTCTGCTGTTCAGTTCTTATATGCCTGTTTCTATTATTATATTCCTATTTCTGTTATTATGTGCCTATCTCTGTTCTTCTTCCTCCATCATTCCCCTTTTATTTTATAGCCTAGGCTACCTTCGAGCCTAGGCCAATATCGCTGAAATATACATACAAACGAAATTGGGAACAATTAGGAATGATAATTTGGGGGAATATCTTGTACTATGAATCATGACTGGAATTTGGGGGAATAACCAATACTATGAAATATGACTAAATTTTGGGGGTATATTTTATACTGTGAATTATGACTAGAATTTTGGGGCATATAAAAGTGTAGGCTTAATTTAAAGATTAAATGGAACATATAGATGAAAATGTAAGTAACCTATGTAGACCTGTTTAATCTGTTGGTGTTAAGTAAACCTGTTTAATCTATTGGGGTTAAGTAAACCTATTTAATCTGTTGGGGTTAGGTAAACCTATTTGCTGAGGTTAAATAAACCTTTTAACCTATGAAACTTAACCTATTAATCTGTGGGGCTTAGGCGAACCTGTTAATATGTAGGCTTAACCTGTTAAAAATCCTAGTTAAATGGAGGACACAAGTTTAGGGGTCTGACTTATGTCATTTGTTGTGTGGGACCCATATCAGTCAGAAACCCATTCTTGTATTAAATCGGGACCCCGCACTAGATAGGGGCCAAGGCACACATACTGAGCTGATTATAAGAGGTTCATCTGAAAAAGGGGTGTACACGGGCGCATTCCAATGGAGTCATGTGCATGCATGAGTCCGGTCTATAGCGTGAAATAAGCCGTTGTAGCACCAGTAAATAGGTTTGTGTCCTTTTGTAGGTTGCCACTTTAGGACGTAATACACCCTACTATGGAGCCGACACAAGGTATTTATAAATTAGAGAGCCGATCGCTTAGGGGTAGTAATTAAGGTACATCTAGCACTGTCTATTTCTTTTGGGGTACCTATTATTTCTGTTTGGGAGTAACTCCCGTTAATTCTGTTGAGGTTCCTGTTATTTATGTTTGCGTAAAACACATTACTAGAGTACACCTAATCCTACCATTATATTTCTGTGGGGATCATTCTGTTTTTGTGAAGTAATTAGGGGATACCTAATTCTGTCATATATCTGTTATACTAGTATTGGTGCAGAGAAATAACTGAGAAGCATAGCCTGGTCCATACTATCATGTTTAATCCTGCTTATCTTGTTCAGTCTGTATATACCTGTTATATGATATTGTTATCTGTTATCCACTTTTATATGCCTGTCATGATACTTTTACTTCTTTATATGCTAAAAGTCACTGGACTTGCCAGAATTTATGTCTGACCCTTTTTGTTTCCTTTTTCTCTCTCTTCCTTCCCCCCAAGGTTCTCAGGGCGGGAACGCTCGAGCTTGATTAGGACTCTCTCTTCTGTTTCTGCTTGCATTTGGATCTGCTTTGATTTACCGCTTTGACTACTTGTCTACTATGTTATGGCTATTATTGGGGATTATGATTTTACATTTCTGTACTCTAATGGCTTTTAGCGCAAGATAGATATTTTGGTTTCATGCAGTTGGTTTCAGTATTTTAACTTGATGTTATAACTGGTTTTGAGACTATGGTGTTTTTTTGCTAAATAATGAAGTTTTAAGTTTTCGCTGCTATTTTATATCTTTCTTGTGATATTTTGTTTCTGTTGACCAATAACGCTTCACGGAACTTAATGCATTTTGATAAAGAGTGACATTAATGAACGCGGGGTGTCACACATTCTTGATTGCGAAAAAGAGTAGTTAGACTTCTTACTTGTCATGGTAGAACTCTCGAAATTTCCTGTAACCTACAGTGGTCGGTGATGCTTAGTTTCCTAGATTTGTTTAATACTTCTGTTGAAGATGTGCGATCAATACCTATAGTCCGAGATTATCCGGACATGTTCGATGAGGTTAAGGGATTACCTCCGTGGTGTGAGATAGCTTATACCCCAGGAAAGGATATTGTAGTGGTGAAATTTGTATCTCGGCGTTTGACTTGCCAGCAAGTAAAGGATGAACACAGGAAACCTAGCAGATTGCTTCATCCCTTGGATGTCCCATAATGGAAATATGAGAGCGTCTCTATGGATTTCATCGATGAATTACCCTGATCGAGGAAGGGAAATACGAGCATTTGGGTGATAGTGGATAGACTTACGAAGAGCGCTCACTTTATTGCTATTAATAGTAAGAGAACGACAACTTGGCTAGCATTGGTGTATCTTCGAGAGATAGTCCGACTTCATGGGGTACCTTCCTGTATAGTAAGCGACCGTGACCCCATTTTTACCAGTGAATTTGGAAGATCTTGCAAGAGGCGTTAGGTACAAAACTACATTTGAGCATAACATACCACCCTCAGACCGCCGGACAGACTAAGAGGGTAAATAGAGTTCTCGAGGATCTTCTGAGACTATGTATCCTAGATTTCAAAGGGTCTTGGGAGGAGCATCTCCCATTGGTTGAGTTTGCCTACAATAACAGTTATAAATCAAGCATAAGCATGGCACCATTTAAAGCATTATGTGGACGACCTTGTAGATCGTTGGCTTACTGGTAGGAGCCTACGGACAGACTTCTGCTTGGACCTGAGATGATTCGAGATACTTACGATAAGATTGATCTTATCCGCCGAAGAAGGAAAGCAGCTCAAAATAGGCAGAAATCATATGCCGATAAAAGGAGGACTGCCTTGGAATTCGAAGTAGGAGATATGGTTTTCATTAAAGCATCACCACTGAGGAATGTAGTTCTCTTTGGCTCAGTAGGGAAGTTGGCGCCGAGATTTGTAGAGCCATTCCCTGTACTGGAGAGGATAGGTCAGATGGCTTATAGAATCAGGCTACCGGACAGACTGCAACGCATACACGATGTGTTTCATGTTTCACATCCAAGGAAATGTTTACATGATCCAGCAGAGATAATGGACCTGAGTACTCTTGAGGACCTGGAAGTTGAGAATGAAGCATCAGTGAGAAGAGTTCCTACTCATATTCTTGGGACAAAGATCAAGATACTATGTAATAAGTAAATCATATTGGTAAAGTTACAATAGGGAGAAGACCGCCGAGATGCAATGTGGGAACCCAAAAATAGGATTCACACTTCTTATACTTTTCTTTTTGAGAGCATGTTCTTATCTTCTTTTCCAAGCTTTTACTTTGCATTTGCTTTTATCACTCAAGTATGTTTATCCTATCGTTCGAACCTTCGATCCTTATGTAGAACCCAATGGTTGGAAACGTGTGTTTGAGACATGTTATGATATCGACTCAAGCACTTACATATTGCATATGGACGTGTGCGCATTTTAATTTTCTATGGATGTTACATTTTGGTGAATCATTGTGCACACATATAGAGTTTTATATGTTATATTAGGGTAATCTGCATACATCTTGGATACATGGCACAAACATATATTGCATTAATGTAGTGGCCTACAAATCCATACTTTCTGGGTTGACTAAATACCACACACATCCAACTCAAATAACACAGAATTATGAGTTGTTATGGGTTAAAGAAGAGACGATAGAAGAAGAACTAAAAGAAATATCAGAATCTCACAGCAGAACTGAACAAAATATAATATAATATCATATATCATAACTTTGAAATACAAATCTGTATTGTATATACATACCATATCAGAATACAACATATATACATTATAGCAAAAATACTCTATATAACTAATGGTAAAGCCTCCTGCTTCAAGCTCCTCAAAGTGTATCTGTAAAAGCCTGAAACACTTGACTGCCCATGCAAATTTGGGTACCCAAGAGTTTAGATTAAAACAAACAAAATAAACTCTGTTTCAGTCATGGAACTAGTGTGAGTAAACTCCAACCATATTGTTTAGCTTTGAAAACCCTTTTGAAAGAAAAGGGTAATCATAAGACTGATCCACACATAAACACGGATAGTTTTTACTTACAATAACCCAAAAAAAATGATTTCAAAATCCGGTGATATTATAATAATATCTAATCAAGTAAATAACCATCTAGCAGAACGCTTGCATCTCACACTATACATACATAGTATAAAATCAAAAACCGCACGATGCTTATTGGAGATTGGATTCCAACTATGACAAGGTATTGGACCACCTACCGATTAGTATACTATAAAGGGGATACATCAGGTTCAACAAGAACATCTTGCAACCCGACCACACATGACCAATTACTCATTCAGCTTGAGTGAACCGAATGTATTATCACCCCCAGTTGTCGACCGTCCAACGGTAATTCGAAATATAAAGAATCGAAAGAAGAACAAATGAGTTTTTTTGTAGATTGATTATAATAAACCCTGCTTGGGGGTGATTAAATTGTCCATGCTACTTGCCCAATTTTTGTCATTTCCCAGTTGCGAGGCTTGAGGCTACGTTTATCTTTTAAGAACATCTGGCCACTATTCACTTTGAATGCGACATTGTCAAACACATCAAATCACTAGTTGATCTTTCCAAAAATATTATCGGTATAAAAAGTTAAGAGAAACGAATTCCTCCGCCACCAAATGTAATACCTTGAAAATATTGTCTTATGTGATCTATCAGAAATATTTTGTTAAATATTTGTTCATACAAGTTGTCCTAGGACTGGACAAACCGAAGGCACTATCCTGTAAACAGAACAACCCTTGCATTTTACTCTGTCTTCAATTATCTTCAGCATAATCTAATTCGCAATGCCTATGCCTACACAAAGTGGTTTTCGGATAATAAATCCAACCAGTCTCTCCGTATTAACAACCATGATCAAAAACTTCAATAGTTGGTTATTTAACTATCGAAGAAAACAAACATCCATCCAAATTTCCAAGTGGAAATATTATTGACTAAGCATTAAACAATTACTGGCCCTCTCCGATATTTCATTAGTTAAATCACTTCCCAAATTCCTTTCGATATTCTATATATATTGAATTATTTATTTCTGGTTATCAAAATTCCTTAAAAGTATTCTAACTCTTTAAATTTCCGAAAATTTTCACCAGTGTCTCCTTTGTACGGTTCAATCGGTACAACTACAACTCGCCTCTCTAGTCCCTTTCAGTTCAGAAAGAAAATCAAAAAGCCATGTGACTTGCCCAATAGGCTCATAAGATCTCATATGGAGTATAAACATGTACCTTTTTATCGGGAATTAAAATTTAAAATCTTCATTCTCTTCATTCCATAACTGTTAACCTATACATATTCCCGTTTCCAATCTGTCTCAGATCGTTCCAATCATTTTAACCCAATTTGCTATTTTTTTTCAAATTACCTTATTTATTTCACCCTTAATTTGAAACAATTGTGTTCAAACACATTATTTGTTTAAAAACAAGTCAAACTCAAAGTTCATGTTCGATTCCGAATTCTACACCAAGTTTCATATTTGAATTCCCAATTCCATTTTACAGTTCAATTTGCTTAAACAAGGTTAAGTTCGGTCCAAAACTCTATTAACTAGTTTCTTTAAAATAAGTTAACTTCATTAAAAATCTGATTTTTTTTGTTCCAAATATCACTTCATCTACTCCACTCAAGTTCATACTTAATTTATAATTTCTGGATTTTTCTAATGGAAATTCTGATTTTTATTCACTCGAAATCCTTTTATTTTCATTAATAGACCTTTATGGTTTCAAAACGACTATATTGCTGTTTTTCTGAAAATTTGATTTTTATATAACTCAAAATCAATAAGGCGTAATCAAGATCTTTCTATTCCATTATAAAACCATCATTTAATAGGTCCGAACATTTCTTGTTTCATCGAATTCCGACTTATATTGAGTTTTATATACTCAACTGAAGTTCAAATCAATCTACGAACTACCGCGCTGCGGCGAGTTCGTTTTAATTAAATTTAATTATAAACATTTAAAACTTCATTTATAAATAAATTCTAGCTCCATTATCTAATATTTAAATATAAATTAAATTAGTTGCCCAAATCTAACTTAAACATCTCAATTTACACAAATCGTCAATTTCTTAATCCAAAATTCATAACTCGGTTACAAATTATTCACATCTGAACTTCTACATAAAATTCCAATTTCCTTGGACATAAATTATTTTATAAAAATTAGATATATTCTAATTCCAATAATAAATTTCTTTTATGGGAATGATCAGTTAATTCAACATCCTTTACCATTACAAACTAATATCAACCCTTGATAATCGTGAAGTCGTTCAAGTTGAGGTATTTTATTTTTCTCTCAGACCTTGAGAGACAACGTTCTTATCTTGAGATAGATAAAAGTTTGTAATACAAAAACTCGACTTAAATCTCACCTTTTACTCCATTTCTTACATTTGGAAATCTATTTCCTAATTACTCGATGAAACTTACTTCATCACATATTAAACGTTGTTTATAAATTAACTACCTTATTAAAATAAACTTCCATTTTAAAAATTTATTTGAAACTCGATTCCCATTTTGGAATATTATATATATATAAACATGGAATCTATTTTCATATTTAAATTTTAAATTTTAGTTTTATTCAATATAATCCCAATATCTTATCTGGAAATAGATTTATTTTTTTATAAATTTGATGTGGTCGAATTCTAAACAAAAATTCGTATGGATTTATTTCAATTCTTTTACACTCCGAACATTGGAATAAATTACATCATTTCCTTTGAAAATGATTTCCAGTTCCCTTTTTCAAATTCATACTAGAATTTAAATTTATAAATTATCCAATGAGAATTTATCTCTTTTACTTATAATCGTTGTTTATAAATTACATTTCTTGTTTTAAACATTAAAACAAGTTCTATTCAAATCCGTTTGAAATCCAATTTCCACTTCAGAAATTAAATTTTCCTTTTTAAATCTAAAAATCCATTTCTATGATATTTTTAAATATCAATATCTTGGTCCAGTGATATTCAAACATCCAAATTCTCAAATCATCAATTCAATTCAACACGTCACACATAGATAAATATGTAAAAAATAGTAAATAAAATTTGAGGAATCCAGTTGGATCCCTCCAACTTGTTTTTTTGCATCCACTAACGTTAGACAACATAAATAATACTAGTCCTGCTTCAAGGTAGGTTATTGCGGTACAGAAGGTCATCCACCCAATATATCATGGGGAGATAGTGTCATCCTCTAATGGTACTACGGGAAATATACAATACATATATAACAGCGACAACCACCAAGCCTAAATATAAATAATATATATAACAGCCAAAAAATGTGATTTCAATGCATCCAAGCAACTAATGATTATTTTTATCTACTTACAAATAATTATAATACTATATATAATTTTACTCTCCTTGATTTTATTTTTGCTGAATATCCATTAGTTTCCACATCGTCGGCTACAAATCCACTCAAATGAAATTATTTTGTACCTACGATTATTATCAATTAAACGATTATTTATTTAAACTGACTTAAATAAATAAATAATCCTGGGTATTTAAATTTTGTAAAATATATACCTTGCTTTCTCGACTCATTTGACAAATCCTCAAACAGCTCCAACAACTTATTATCAATCCTATGATCCTTTCCTACCATTTCTACCACCTGCTCACTACTTTAAACCCCTCAGCCCAAACTGTCAAGGCACTCCTCCCTATACAAATTATACCCCGTCACCCACTTTCATCATCCACATAATGCCTACATCCATTTTCTGAAAACAGAGGTCGAACTCCTCACTTCAACAGCCATTTCCATTACCAGGATCCACATTCCAAAATCTCAGACCATACTTCTACACTCCCAAACACAGTACTGCCTTGAAATCCAACTCGAGTTTCCCCCATTGGTGCTTGACTTTTTGGTAATGAGTTAAAGAAATGATGTGAACCTTACTGACTTTGAACCTCGCCATTTCTCCTAGTTCGCTCCCAATCACCTAACAACACCACTTCGTTGACCCTCCTGAATCTATCGTGACTTCTCATTACATCTCACTCCCCAAAATTTAAACGCAAGCTTCCATCCTTAAAACACACAGTTCGAACACTTCAAAATTACCTAGTTCGAACTCCCCAAATCAACAACTGTCGAACTCAAGTCATCCCTCAGCATCGCATCATTGTTGTCCTCATGAGCATTGGTCTTGTCATGAAATCATGCAACCTTCTCCTCTACTCGCACCCCTTCACAAGTGTGAATCCGTAAGAAAAACTCAGACCAAACAATGTCGATGATAACCCCAATCCTCCCTTCATGCGAGCGTCTTCAGCTGGGTGTCAAGCTTCAGACGATCTTCAAGATTTAAATTGTGAATTTTGAATTACTTTTTTACGGAAACGGATTTCAATTTCTGGAAGAAAGAAACGAAAGAGAAAATTAAACTTGAATGGGTTTTGTTCAATTTGAAGTAGGAAGGATGCAAAGGCAGGTGGTTGTTTTATAGGTGCGAAGGGGAACAAATATGGTAGCTCGAGGAAAAACTTAGCGCTGCATAGGGAGGAAATAGGTTGGCCATTAAATTTTCCGCTTTACTTTGCTGGGAAGGAGAAAAACAAATTTATTAGCTTGATGTAAATAGGTCTGCGTGCATTTAGATTTTAGGATGGCGCGATATACGTAGGTTGGTGTTTACACCAAAATTGGTCTAAACAACAAAGGTACTAAAACTATACTTCACCAATACGGTAAGAAATAAATGGAACCGTGTTTAATTAGCAATTGAAAATGAAAAATGCGAGAAAGGTAATGTAGAGACGATATTTAGAGTGGTTCAGCCGTTAATAAGGAATACGTCCACTGTGAAGGTGATTTACAATCTTATAATGAGGATTACAAAATACATCGATTCTCTCTTTTCATTCGTCTCTATATTCACTCAATATACCCTCGTTTATATATTTCAATCTTGGAATTATACAAGAGAATGGTAGAATTTGAGGATAAGAAAGATGGATGAATGATTGAGAAGGAGGATGCCTTCGTTTTCCTTGATCATAAGATTGTACTTGACGCCATGGCTAAATCAGTAGTTTTGGATAGGATTTAGCAGCACTTCATGGTTTCAAAGATCCGATCCCCTTTATGTTGGCAACCATAGTGTATTTATAGGTGAGATTCCTTCGGGAAATGACTTGAAATCCATTTATGCAGGCTACAAATCCCTCATTCTGTTAATTACAATCATGCCACTGGCTAGCTGTAGCCAGCTGTCTGCGGCTGTACTAATTATCATGTGCGAGCGGGTCCATAGGAGCGGGCGTCCCCGTAAGAGTGAATGCTTTAGGAAACTTGGAAACTTTTATAAGAGCAGAACGCAGGACTAGACTCGATTCGCCCTTGTTCCTTGCACGACCAACCTTCTTAGTTCAAGGGTGCTCGTCCTTTTGTTGCCTTTGTATGGCGCTGTTTGTCCTTACGACTATGCTATAAGGTCGCTTCCGCCTATGTTGAATAGACGACTTGCTTTGCTTCGGTGTTTGAGCGGCTTTGCCCCAATATGGACGACCGACCTTTGCTTCTGCGCCTGAATCACGATTCGCGTCTTACTTTGGTTGGAGACATGGTCACATAAGATGTTGCGAGCGCTTGTTTTGCAGTTCCATCCAAGACTCGGTCTTTTGACGAATAAACAATTTCCCCTCAAAGTTCGTAGTTTCTAAACATCAAAAACTACGAGCTTCGAAGTAATGAGACGCAATACTGCTGGATGGATTAAATTCAACGTTCTACGAAATAGGCGCCCTCACAAATAGCTTATGTTTTCAAAATTTGAATATTTCGACACTTGGCGGGATATTTTCTGAGTATGCAAAACCGGATCACTAGGTTTTAATAGAGTTGTCATATTGTTAAAATGGGGCCTTATAGTCTTCTTTAAATATTGTCTCTTCATTTTCTCGATTTTATATTTCTCCGATAAACCTACTTCAATGGCGATTTCACTGTAGAAGACCTCACCGTTGCTTCTTAAAACTTCGATTTTTTTTGTTTGATTGATCGTTTTGCCTGACCCCCTTTTTTTGGTTGAAGGTTTACTTCAGGTGTGTTTTCGACTACAACGCTCCTTTCTTCGAATTGAATTTTGCTCATAAGTAAATTTTCTTCCCCTTACCTCTAAATCTGGGTTAATTCTCTTGTTTTTGTAAAAGAGGGTTCCCAGCTTGGTATCATCGAGTCGCTTGAACACACAAGGTTGTGATGTTTGAGAAGTGTTGATTTGGCTTGGTATGTACTTGGATTTCACGCAGAACCTTCTGGCGGTCCCGATCTGTACGATAAACTTTTAGCCCTTTTTATGCTGGCAAGTTGCTTGCTGAAATGCCTATGAAACGACATTTCCTAATTCATCACACCTTTACCAGATGTTTGATGGGATACTTATATCATAGCAATACTTCTGCCCCTCCTGTAACACCCCACCTCCGTTAAGGTCACTCACAAAGGGAATGCCTTAACTTCGGTGGAGCATTTTAGGAAACAGAACAGAAACTTACAAGACAGATAAAACAGTACTTGAAAATTTTTAACTTTATTACAACGGAAAAAGAAATTAGTATGGTTACATCCTTTCAATTTCAGAATTCAAGTACAAAATATCAGTCTTGTACAAAAGCCTTCAAAATGCATAGTTTAAAAAATCATAATCCCCATGGAACGGAAGCTATACAGAGCCAAGCCATACTTTAAGCACTTCAAGCAAAGAGAAATCCGGATCAAGCTAAAGTATTTCCCTCCTTGGATAACTTGGGGGGGAAACGGAAGAAAGAAGGCGAAACAACAAGGGTCAGACAAAAAGTCTGGCAAGTCCAGTGACTTTCAGCATATGAACATATAATAATAATATGATATGAATACAAAACTGGATGTGAGATAACTATAACAGGTGTAGCAGATACAACAGAAAAACAGAATGATATAAACTATTGTTTTACACTTCTCTGCACTAATACTAGTATAACAGAATTAGGGGCCTCCCTAATGTCTAAATTGAAGCAGGAACGGGTACAGAATACTTTAACAGAAACAGAATGCTAATAATGGGCCTTTACTACCCGATCAGAAACAGACAGAAGCAGAAACAGATTAATCCCTACGGAAACAGAATGTAGAATTAGGTGTACACTAGTAATGGGCCTTTACCACCCGAACAGACGGTACCACACAGAAACGGACGGGTGTTACCACCCAACAAAAACAGACGGTACCAACAGAAACAGACAGAACTAAGTGTACCCTAAAAACCCTACCCCAAGCGATCGGCTCCCTAATACATAAATATCCTGTGTCGGCCCCACAGTAGGGTGTATCACTCCCTAAAGTGACAACCAATTGGCATAGACCTATTTACAGATGTCACAGTGTCTTACATCCTCAGAGGCAGACCGGGATCCATGCACGCACATGACCCGGTTGGAACGCACCATCAACACCCCTCGCCATTATCAGAATGAACCACTTATAATTAGTTCAGTAAGCGTGCCCGGACCCTACCTACTGTTGGGTCAAAGTGTTGATACCAGAAAGGGTTACTGACTAATATGGGTCCCAAACAACAGATGACACAAGTAATTCCCCTCCTAACCTTGTGTCCCCAGACTAACAGATTTCAGATTTATTTGTTTACAAGTTCAGACATACAGAATTCAGATTTACTAGTTCACAAATTAAGTTAACAAGTTTTCAGACTAACGGATCAGATGTACAGATTTTTCAGATTTGTCTAACTTTGTATTGGGCCTACAGATTCATGGACGGGTTTTCTACACCTATTAATCCATTTGATTTAACCCTATTTTCCCCCAATACGTTTTAGATGTCATTCTTACCTTAGATTTGCATTAATTAATTATTAATGCCCAGACCTCTCACATTAGGTCGCTAGCTTGTGGCTGCTGGATGTGCCGGGCGGTTCCGGGCAGACTTCTGCCACAAGCCAGACCTAACCTCGTGTCTTAAGCAGGTTATGACTAACTTCTCACATTAGAACCTATTGTTTGCGGCCACTGGATGTGCCGGGCGGTTCCGGGCAGATTTACGTCGCAAACTCATTCTAACCTCGAGTTAGCCATATTCATCTTTGCGGCCAATTAATTAATTATTTACCGTTTATGCGCACGCTCAATATATATGCCAATTCAGATTATATCAATAACAGAATGATCACATCAACTCAACTGATATAGCAGATAACAGATTTTAGCAGATTGGGTGACTTTACAGATTTAACCGATTTAGCACTTAGCAGATTTTGGCATATAACAGATTAGGCATCTCAACAGACAAATTTAACAGATTTGGCATTTCAATCTAATTAGCAGTCTAGGCAATATGACAAAACTAGCAGTTTAGGCAACTTGGCAAATTAGCAGATTTAGCAAATTTAATATTTCTAAAGGTTCTATTTACATGCCTTGCCTAAACATAAATTAGGCCTAAGTTCATATGCCTAAATAATGTCATAATTCACAATATGATCATATACTTCCATGTTTGCCTAAAGTTACATAGCACAGAATATGGACATAATTTGCCATACAACATATGTTCCAATTTTTGTTAAACTGGCATCTTACAGCGGATTCACATATAAATTATACCAATTATAACCATTAATTTCAATGCATGCCATATATCCAAAAATCCCTATTTAGGTGTAATCTAAATAATAGATATCCTCATTAATGCAAATCTTTTACACTTAAGCTTCCATATCTTCTTCTTTTTAAGTCATGAATCATTATGCAAACTATACCCAAAAAATCTAAATCTTTAAATCATATCTTCTAAAAATCCAATCTTGACTTTTATATGCATTTTGTCCAAAGTCTCAAATCATATGTAATCTTACAGTGGTTCCTCTTCTTCTTTTATCACAGAATATGCATAGGTCTAAAACTAGTTTATATGCTTATTTTCTAATTAATTACCGATCTAAATTACAACATAACTATGCATACAACATGCATAAATTATATGTTCATAGTCAAATTTATGCATCCAATCCCAAGTCACATGTCCAATATATTTTATGCCTCAGACCTCAGGTCATACATTCAATTCAGTCTTGTCAAATTTCGCATCATTCATTAATTGTCCCAAATTTTGCGTTCATACGTTAATCTCTTTATGAGATTGGGCACAGGCTCGTGGTAGCCTGGCTATAGAAACAGAAAAGAAGAAAGGAATACAGAACAGTCACAGAAAACAGATCCAACGGAAGAGAATATATATACAACCTCAAACTCAGTTTTAAATGCATATCAAAATTATAATTAACGTTTATAGCGGAGAATAACTGTACTTGCCTTGATTGGATTAAAGAAAGAACTTTAACTTGTTGTAGAATCTTTGCAGAAACTTTAATCTCTAGTTTGAATTGAGTTGCTTAGGCTGATGTTGATTATCTTCTAGTTTTAATTCCAGCAGAGCAGAGACGCCATTTTTATTTTTAATTAGAAGAAGAGAGCAATGGAGGCTAGAGAATTGTGTAAGAAACCTAGGTAGAGTCTAGGGTCATTTTATAGAGTTTATGAACTGATTAGGACCATCGATGTTGCTTGGATTGATCGTAGCCATTCATTCGCAAGAGGGACCAATTAGAGCCTGCCACCTAGCCCTAATGACAAAGCAGACCACAGAAAATCGACCAACATAGAATAGGCCAGCCAGGGTGGACTGGGTTTGACCTGGGTCTGGACCAGGTCGACAGCCCTGTCGACAGCCCTGTCGACAGCCCTGTCGACCTGGTTAGACCAGGTTGACAGCCCAGTCGACCTGGGTGTCTTAGGCGGGAGTTTTCCCGCCTTGGCCAATTGGGCCCGGTTTTAATTTTTAAACTGATTCAGAAACTTCCGGAGGCTATATCTTCTTCATACGGACTCCGTTTTTCGAAAACTCGGACTCTATTTCGCGTATTTTTTCGAGACGAACGCAATGGCGTATTCCGTTTCCCTTAGTTCTTTGATTTCAAATTAATTATACTTTAATTTATGACTTTCACGGTTATAGAATACACGGGGTGTTACATTCTCCCCCACTTAAAAGGATTTCGTCCCCGAAATCTTCAAGTTAAGAAGAATGTGTCCTACCATCCAATCATCCATCTACTCAATCATCAATCACAGGCATCCATTGTCCTTATAGACTTCTAATGCTTTCATGTTTAAATGCACAGTGTGTGTTCATGTCCTTATCTAATGCAAAATCAGGCGGCCCACTGATTCAGTCGACCTCCTTAATGCAAATCATGTTAGTGCCATGAGTCCAATATGTATGCAAATTTTCCTATTTGAGACATATCATTTCTATATGAGTGCACAACTGCTCATTCATATGCAACATCCATATGCTGATTCAACCATTTTGCATCCATAAAAATTTAAAAATGCTCACACATCCATATGCAGTATGAGAGTGCTTTCGAGCCGATCTAGTGCCTAGTGTGTGTATATGCATCCACGAGCAACCACTAGCAACCACTTGCATCCACTTGCAACCATCAAACATAACATGTCTCAAACACATGTTTACACCCATTAGTTTCTACCTAAAGTTCAAATATTCGATCGATAGGATACAGTCGAATGATGGAAGTGAGTACAGATAGAACGAAAATTTGGTTCCCATTAGACATGGGTCCTAAGTATCGGCCCCAAAGACCGAAACCAACATCAAATTGACACCTAGAGGATTACCTTCTTTAGACAATGTCAAAACTGGAAATCCTATCAAAAGTATTTTGATATTTACAGACTACTGGTACAGATCAGGTTCCCTAATGATTCTTAGGAAGCTAAGCATGATAAAATCATACCCCACGAAAACTCAGAATGTATGCGTCATACTTGACTCCTAACACAGATATCCCTCAAACCCCAATCTCAAATAGATGATCCATAACCCTTATGGGTCTGAGTCTATAGCGAAATTCAGAAATAATACTAGTATTAAAGTGCAGAGTACCGATTACAAAACCAAAATACCAGAATCAGAAAAAGTCTTAACTCCATAATCAGATAAAGAAATTAAGCCTACTATATAAATTTTTCCCTATTCCTATCCTAGCCACTAGCTTCAAGAGTGTTCGCCTGCCCTCCTTGTCCTCGTCTTTTCGGGCAGTCCCTAGTGAAGTGTCCCATCTCCCCACAGTTGAAGCAAGCACCCTCCCCTTCCTCTTTCGGTAATCCTTATTCAGATGAGTCGAGCTTCCATAAGTAAAACACTTTCCTCCTCCTTATCTTCAATCTTTCCTTCCTTCTTTTGTGTTTCCCTTTTTTGCCTCCATTGTGAACTAAGTCTATATGAGTTTCTCACCTTTTGGGTTGTGCTCCTAAGCCAAACCTCATCATTCTCATCTTTACTATCCTTGTGTAACATGCTGACCAATCCCTCGAAAGCTGCCTCCATCGCCCGGAAAAATCCTTCAAAGCTCTAAAGAAAACTAGCCGCAGGTGAACTACTACAGCTATCGATGGAAGTCGGGCACTACTTTGCCCTTCGATGAGGTTACCTCCCAGAAAACCGGGAGCCCCAGAGACTCAAGAAAGAAGGAAACAAGGATTCAAGCAGAGGATCAAAAGATAGATATATGGCTTAGGGGACTATGTTTTTCAAAATAAGCTTTACTTTTGAAAATACTTCCTTTTTAAATCCTTTTTGAAAATAGTTTTCAAAACTTTTTATCAAATCTGGTAACCTTCAGCTCTGATACCAAGTGTAACACCCCACCTCCGTTAAGGTCACTCACAAAGGGAATGCCTTAACTTCGGTGGAGCATTTTAGGAAACAGAACAGAAACTTACAATATAGATAAAACAGTACTTGAAAATTTTTAACTTTATTACAGCGGAAAAAGAAATTAGTATGGTTACATCCTTTCAATTTCAGAATTCAAGTACAAAATATCAGTCTTGTACAAAAGCCTTCAAAATGCATAGTTTAAAAAATCATAATCCCCATGGAACGGAAGCTATACAGAGCCAAGCCATACTTTAAGCACTTCAAGCAAAGAGAAATCCGGATCAAGCTAAAGTATTTCCCTCCTTGGATAACCTGGGGGGAAACGGAAGAAAGAGGGCGAAACAACAAGGGTCAGACAAAAAGTCTGGCAAGTCCAGTGACTTTCAGCATATGAACATATAATAATAATATGATATGAATACAAAACTGGATGTGAGATAACTATAACAGGTGTAGCAGATACAACAGAAAAACAGAATGATATAAACTATTGTTTTACACTTCTCTGCACTAATACTAGTATAACAGAATTAGGGGTCTCCCTAATGTCTAAATTGAAGCAGGAACGGGTACAGAATACTTTAACAGAAACAGAATGCTAATAATGGGTCTTTACTACCCGATCAGAAACAGACAGAAGCAGAAACAGATTAATCCCTACGGAAACAGAATGTAGAATTAGGTGTACACTAGTAATGGGCCTTTACCACCCGAACAGACGGTACCACACAGAAACGGACGGGTGTTACCACCCAACAAAAACAGACGGTACCAACAGAAACAGACAGAACTAAGTGTACCCTAAAAACCCTACCCCAAGCGATCGGCTCCCTAATACATAAATATCCTGTGTCGGCCCCACAGTAGGGTGTATCACTCCCTAAAGTGACAACCAATTGGCACAGACCTATTTACAGATGTCACAGCGTCTTACATCCTCAGAGGCAGACCGGGATCCATGCACGCACATGACCCGGTTGGAACGCACCATCAACACCCCTCGCCATTATCAGAATGAACCACTTATAATTAGTTCAGTAAGCGTGCCCGGACCCTACCTACTGTTGGGTCAAAGTTTTGATACCAGAAAGGGTTACTGACTAATATGGGTCCCAAACAACAGATGACACAAGTAATTCCCCTCCTAACCTTGTGTCCCCAGACTAACAGATTTCAGATTTATTTGTTTACAAGTTCAGACATACAGAATTCAGATTTACTAGTTCACAAATTAAGTTAACAAGTTTTCAGACTAACGGATCAGATGTACAGATTTTTCAGATTTGTCTAACTTTGTATTGGGCCTACAGATTCATGGACGGGTTTTCTACACCTATTAATCCATTTGATTTAACCCTATTTTCCCCCAATACGTTTTTGATGTCATTCTTACCTTAGATTTGCATTAATTAATTATTAATGCCCAGACCTCTCACATTAGGTCGCTAGCTTGTGGCTGCTGGATGTGCCGGGCGGTTCCGGGCAGACTTCTGCCACAAGCCAGACCTAACCTCGTGTCTTAAGCAGGTTATGACTAACTTCTCACATTAGAACCTATTGTTTGCGGCCACTGGATGTGCCGGGCGGTTCCGGGCAGATTTACGTCGCAAACTCATTCTAACCTCGAGTTAGCCATATTCATCTTTGCGGCCAATTAATTAATTATTTACCGTTTATGCGCACGCTCAATATATATGCCAATTCAGATGATATCAATAACAGAATGATCACATCAACTCAACTGATATAGCAGATAACAGATTTTAGCAGATTGGGTGACTTTACAGATTTAACCGATTTAGCACTTAGCAGATTTTGGCATATAACAGATTAGGCATCTCAACAGACAAATTTAACAGATTTGGCATTTCAATCTAATTAGCAGTCTAGGCAATATGACAAAACTAGCAGTTTAGGCAACTTGGCAAATTAGCAGATTTAGCAAATTTAATATTTCTAAAGGTTCTATTTACATGCCTTGCCTAAACATAAATTAGGCCTAAGTTCATATGCCTAAATAATGTCATAATTCACAATATGATCATATACTTCCATGTTTGCCTAAAGTTACATAGCACAGAATATGGACATAATTTGCCATACAACATATGTTCCAATTTTTGTTAAACTGGCATCTTACAGCGGATTCACATATAAATTATACCAATTATAACCATTAATTTCAATGCATGCCATATATCCAAAAATCCCTATTTAGGTGTAATCTAAATAATAGATATCCTCATTAATGCAAATCTTTTATACTTAAGCTTCCATATCTTCTTCTTTTTAAGTCATGAATCATTATGCAAACTATACCCAAAAAATCTAAATCTTTAAATCATATCTTCTAAAAATCCAATCTTGACTTTTATATGCATTTTGTCCAAAGTCTCAAATCATATGTAATCTTACAGTGGTTCCTCTTCTTCTTTTATCACAGAATATGCATAGGTCTAAAACTAGTTTATATGCTTATTTTCTAATTAATTACCGATCTAAATTACAACATAACTATGCATACAACATGCATAAATTATATGTTCATAGTCAAATTTATGCATCCAATCCCAAGTCACATGTCCAATATATTTTATGCCTCAGACCTCAGGTCATACATTCAATTCAGTCTTGTCAAATTTCGCATCATTCATTAATTGTCCCAAATTTTGCGTTCATACGTTAATCTCTTTATGAGATTGGGCACAGGCTCGTGGTAGCCTGGCTATAGAAACAGAAAAGAAGAAAGGAATACAGAACAGTCACAAAAAACAGATCCAACAGAAGAGAATATATATACAACCTCAAACTCAGTTTTAAATGCATATCAAAATTATAATTAACGTTTATAGCGGAGAATAACTGTACTTGCCTTGATTGGATTAAAGAAAGAACTTTAACTTGTTGTAGAATCTTTGCAGAAACTTTAATCTCTAGTTTGAATTGAGTTGCTTAGGCTGATGTTGATTATCTTCTAGTTTTAATTCCAGCAGAGCAGAGACGCCATTTTTATTTTTAATTAGAAGAAGAGAGCAATGGAGGCTAGAGAATTGTGTAAGAAACCTAGGTAGAGTCTAGGGTCATTTTATAGAGTTTATGAACTGATTAGGACCATCGATGTTGCTTGGATTGATCGTAGCCATTCATTCGCAAGAGGGACCAATTAGAGCCTGCCACTTAGCCCTAATGACAAAGCAGACCACAGAAAATCGACCAACATAGAATAGGCCAGCCAGGGTGGACTGGGTTCGACCTGGGTCTGGACCAGGTCGACAGCCCTGTCGACAGCCCTGTCGACCTGGTTAGACCAGGTCGACAGCCCAGTCGACCTGGGTGTCTTAGGCGGGAGTTTTCCCGCCTTGGCCAATTGGGCCCGGTTTTAATTTTTAAACTGATTCAGAAACTTCCGGAGGCTATATCTTCTTCATACGGACTCCGTTTTTCGAAAACTCGGACTCTATTTCGCGTATTTTTCCGAGACGAACGCAATGGCGTATTCCGTTTCCCTTAGTTCTTTGATTTCAAATTAATTATACTTTAATTTATGACTTTCACGGTTATAGAATACACGGGGTGTTACACCTCCCCTCACTATTCTCTTTGCATGTGCGATTAATAGTTGCAACCGAATAAATCAGAGCCTGTGTTTCTTATACCTTTGAATTTTCAATCCTTCTTTTATGTGATTATGTTGCTAGTAAGCCCTTATTGTAGGGTATGAATGACGATTCATTTGGAAGGTGTATCTATTCAAAGTTGCCTCCTTTTATTACTAGCAACTCAATAAATTTTTTCTTCTTCTCAAGCATGCTTATCTGCGCTGACATGTAACTAACTACCAATTCATCTTAATCCCAGTTAACTCATCATGTCTTGGGAACGAGAGGGCCTGGATTGGGCAATTGAGGTTGCCCCGACTACTGGTTCCGATTTGATTGTTAGCCAGATCCATCCTCGACCTTGCTTTTTTGATAGGGTGGCGGCCGGTTGCCATAAATCGACACTTTCTTTTGATCAATATTTGCAAATGTGCAACCGCTTCGAGTTTTCAAAAGACGAAGCCATATTTCCCAAAAAGGAAGAATTGGCCGATCATCCACCCTCCAGATATGTGACAGTTAATTATCATATGTTGTTTAGTGGGGTGATTCCTCCTTTTAATCCTTACCTAGAGTCCATTTTGCGGCACCTGGCCATTGCCCCATATCAGTTTCATCCTAGTGGGTATCAAGTTTTACTTGGGCTATACATACTATTCATGAAAGTCCAATAGCAGGAACCCACGTTTAAGGGTATTTGTTCTTTGTATACTTTTAAGAGAAGGGAAGTAGGCGGTCCTTCTTTCCTTTTTATGGAAGATATTGTAACAACCCGAAAATCTGAGCCAGTTTAAAATTTTTATTTTGGCAATTTTAGCGAATTTTGAACATTTAAAATATATTATTTTAAATAATATCGACGAGAAATTCATTTCGAACATATTCAGAACGTATATATTATATACGTCGTCGTTAGAATATAAATATTTATATATAATTATAAATAGAATTGAAAATGGCGCGGTAGTTCAATAATTCGATTTCAAACTTCAATTGAATGTACCGGGTGCAAAACAATCCGGATTTTAGTGAAAACAAAAACATTAGGATCTAATTGAGGATATCTTTCCAACGAATCCGAAAAAATCGAAATTTCATAGTGGGAATCAAAAGATATGTCCAGTTGAAAATTCTGAATAGTCGCTATGGAATTCAGGCCCTTAAAAATGAGAATTTTGCAAACGACCTCGGATTTCGACGAAACCAGTTTTGTTGGGTCCGTGATGTAAAGTTATTGCTAGGTTTCAAATTTCATAATTTTTTGAATCAATATGTGAGCGTGGCAAAGGAAAACGCGTTTGACCAGTTTCAGTTGATTTTAATCGACTGGAAATTGGCCATTTTTCGAACGGTCTCTGAATTCGACGAAACTAGTTTTGTTAGGACCGTATCGTCAATACGAAGCTAGAAAATATTTTTTAGGAATTTTTAGAGTTAGTATGTGACCCCGGTAAATTGAAATGCGCGTTCAAATTCAATATATAGAGTTAAATATATTTGAAGAAAACTGATTGTAACGATCGAATCAGCTTGCGATACATATCCCATTGTGTTCGGAATGGGGGTGAAACGCTATGGACGACAGGCGGTGGGTTTGATTTCGACTTCGAAATAAAAAGTTACTTTTTTTTAAAAGAGGAATAAAAATAAAATATAAATAATTACATTTATATATACACCCCCCCCTGTTTCTTCAAAAATCAGAAAAAAAAAAGAGAGAGAGCGCCCTCGCGCTCGAGCCCAGGCCGCCGGCGGCGATGCTTCGCCGAACCCCCCCCCCCCCCCCTCCGACCAATCGCCCCTTCTTCCACCTCCACCTCCCTCCTTCCGCGAGCGTGAGGCGCCGCCCCCTTCCCATTCAAACGGAACCCCCTTCAAAAACCGCGAGCAGCTCCACCAACCACCGCCTGGACCCGCCCTGGCCTCCGCCGCCGACTACCGAAGCCTTCCCCGACCATCTCCGTTCGCAGCACACTCCCTTCCCCGACCATCTCCGATGCCTCGCCCAAATCCCACAGCGAAACCCCCTCCTTTGATTAAAAAGGTAACTTTTCATACTAATTGTTTACATTACTTTTTTTTCTGTTTTAAATACATTAGAGTGTCGATAAAAATCAGATTTTCTTTATTACGTATAGTAATGATTTTTACTTTCATAAAGGAGCGATTTTTGTTCACATAAAGGAGCGATTTTTATTCACATAAAGGAGCCATTTTTATTCACATAAAGGAGCGATTTTATTCACATAAAGGAGCGATTTTTATTTATTGAATAGCAAAGTAAAAATTCGATTTTTATATATTGAATAGCGAAGTAAAAATTCGATTTTTATATATTGAATAGCAAAGTAAAAATTCGATTTTTATATATTGAATAGCAAAGTAAAAATTCGATTTTTATATATTGAATAGCAAAGTAAAAATTTGATTTTTATATATTGAATAGCGAAGTAAAAATTCGATTTTTACATATGTAGTGAATACGGGCAACGAAAGCGACAAAAGGCGAGATTGGCGAAGATTTCTATAAAAGAAGAGTCAAGATGATTGGATAGCTTTCGGTGAGAATTTCTCACCTTTCAATTTCTTTTTCTAGTTATATATATATACTAGGATGCAGACGGTGCTTAGTAGCACCCGACACAATCGTCCACAGACCATGGACTTGTTTGTTTTGTTGCATAAATTAGTTAGATCATTTGATTGAAATTGAATTGTTTGGTGAAATGAATGGATTTGATTGATGTGTGAATGGCATGGGCCTTCACTAGACCGGGGATAAGGCTAGGCCTCGTCCCGTTTCTAGTATCGTGCCGTTATGCCGCCGAAATTTTCTAAAATATGTTAGAAAAATAAAAATATCATTTTATTTGATTAATGAACTGAATAGAAATTCATATGTTGAAATAAAATGTTTTTATCGTTAAAAATATAATGTTTAACCCGAATATGAATATGGTGAATGTGAATAAATAAATATTCATTTACAAACCAGACGGTTTGTTTATGTACACCTATTTGAAGGACATTGATTGGGTCGATAAATTTTACACATCGCCCAACTGCACAAATAAAATATGCGTTTGATTGTTTGAAACCCCACACGGGTGTTGGGATGAAATTTAAAGTTCACTCATCCTGATTGATTAAATATGTCGATCGATTGATTGACAGGCTGTTATAAGCGTTATATATCTATATTTGATGCTTATACAGTGTAGTGCACTTTGGTTGATGATTGATTATTTTTCAATGCTATTATATACAAGTGTTGTACGAAAATCCATATAATTAACATTATATGGTGATTGATTGGGCCTCATTCCAATTTAGAAAATAAAGAATATTTTAATAATAAAATTTACATCTTTATCAATATAAAATAAAGGTTCATGTGTTGATTGTACTCATCCGTTGAGATTAGTCATGTGTTGAACGAAATATTTTAATAATAAAATTTACATCTTTATCAATATAAAATAAAGGTTCATGTGTTGACTGTACTCATCCGTTGAGATTAGTCATGTGTTGAACGAAATATTTTAATAATAACAAATATTTTGATAGTAGGAAATATTTGAAATAGAATATTTGAAAATAGAAATACATTAAGTCGTGTTGATTAGATTGACGTCATTTTTACGTGAACGATATTTATATCGATTTTATTCATTTCGAAATGAATTGAATTGAAAACGATTTCGAAATGAATTGAATATAAAAAGATTTCGAAATGAATTGAATATATAATGAATTCGAATTGAATGGAAAACGAATTTGATTTCAATTGAATAGCAAACGAAACGAATTCGAATTGAATTGAATATATAACGAATTCGAATTGAATTGAATAGATAACGAATTCGAATTGAATTGAATAGATAACGAATTCGAATTGAATTGAATAGATAACGAATTTGAATTGAATTGAATATAAAACCAATTCGAATTGAATTGAAAACGAATTCGAATTGAATTGGAAACAAATTGAAATGAATTCAAATTGAATTGAAACTTGAATTGAATAGAAATGAATTTTAAAACGAATTTATAAGGAAAGATTCAATTTTGATTTGAATTGAAATGGAAGTTGAAATTGTTTTTGAAACGAATTTAAAACTATTTATAAAATTCGTTTTAAATAGTAATCGACGAAGTATATATTATATATATAATATAATGGCCTGAATAGAACGCGCCGCGCCGCGGCAGTTCACGAATTTCGACCATTGACTTCGAACAGATATTACGGGAGATCCGACCGTCGGATTCTCCTAAAACCGGAACCGTTGGGTTCGTATCGAAAAGAGCTTTCTAACGAATATTAGAAATTTGAAATCTAACGGTTGGATTTGGAATTATGTCCAAATCAAATTTGAAAAAGGTCGCTGTAAGTGCAGTTCGATGGCCGTTGATGGAAATCGACTGTACGGGCCTTGATAAAATTATTAAAAATAGTAATAATTTATGTAAAATCATAAGAAATGATTTAGAAAGAATTGGGATGAAAAACTCCACATTTGAAAAGATAAAAATAGATTTTTATCGAAATGAACTAATTTTGAACTAGAATTATAATTCTATTTATTTTTAAATAAATAAATTGGATTTGAAATGGTTTCGAAAATAACCAGAATTTCCAATGTTGCATTGGAATGGGTTTGAATCGAAATTGTCTTCGGAATATTTCGATGTTGGATTTCGTGATTATACAGATATTGTTATGGAAATTTGAAAGATATATATATATATATATATATCGTTATTTCCAATACGATATTTGTTGGTCGTAAGATTTGATATTGAATATAAGCCGATATATTTTCTATTCAGAGCCTTGTGTTTAATATCAAATGTGATTTGGGTTTGTCGTGAATGGTGTCTTCATTAACACTGTTCTTAAGCCCAGTTGAGAAAGGATTAAATCTTTTTATTTGGATTTAATGAAGGGTACCAATTAAATGATATTTAATTGGAATTGAATTGGTATTGATTTTTGGGTTTATAGTGAACAGTGTTTTAAATAACACTTGTTCTTTAACCCGATAATTAATGAATGTGATTTTGGGTTTATTGTGGGCCGTGTTTTAAATGACATTGGTTCTTTAACCCAGTTAAAGATTAAAACTAAGTGTAGTTTTAATGAATCTTTAATTAGATTGAAATGATCGAGAATGGAGTATCACCAGTTTTACTCCAGACGATAGTTAAATCTTTAATTAGATTTGAACGTGAAATGGTAATTAAATTTACCGGTAACACCGTGGTGTTAGATATGAAGTATTACCAGTTTTACTTCATGGGATGAATATGTTGGGATTGGGAAATTAAAACAAATGATTACTTCAGTAAGGTTCGTTAATCCCGACTAGTTGAATCGAAATTCAAAAGAAGATTAATGAATAAATTCAAGGAATTTATCTTGGATAAAATTAATGGGAACCTTTCCCTATGAATGTGAAATTTAGAAACTAACTGTCGATCAGCTAAGCCGAATGGTTTTCTGGATATTGATCTGATGTTGGTTTCGGCCTTCGGGATTAATATTTAGGGAATTATTCTCTTGATTAATGTACGGTTAGTGACTGATGAATTGGAATGAGGCGTATTTTGTGTTTGTGTAACACTTATTTAAAATCTACGCGAATTATTCGGAAAGACCGGGTTTATCCAATTCTGAATAACTGATACGACGATAAGTCGAAGATGAAGACGGTGGTCGAAGACCGGAAGTCTTCACGTCGTTTGGATAATTACTGATGATCTTGATTGGGATGTACACTCAAGAAGATGGAAACAGTTGGTGATCGTCCAGACGTACTTGGAGATCGATGGATATGCGGGGTACTAGGTGCCTCCGGTTTCGTTCAGACCCAGAACGAACTTGTAAATGGACTGTGTGTCTGACATTGGATTTTAGTCCGTGTGATTGATCTCTATTAAATATATATCTGTTTGGCGGCGGAGAATTTATTCTCTTGCTTAACGCCCTTCTCTGAGGCGTACGAGCTCAGGGGTTATATATTGATGGATATCAAACGCATGGAGTGAATTGCCTATGTGGCATGCCTAAGTGGCAAATGATCAAGGCTTTTGTTGAAAAGCAAAGTCTTGTGGTTGATGATCAAAGCACGGCCTTTGTGGCATAGCTTTGTGTAACGTTGATTTGCGAGCTTCACACCCGGTATGAACCAAAAACAGGAGAGGACGTCAGGGAGGGCATGCGTTTCTTTCTAGCTAGAAGTGGCGTCAGTGGTTTTACACGCCCTGACGAGTTTGACTTATGTGGTTGTTGTTGTTGCGAGGCGCCTCGGTTTGATCGGACGATCCGGGTCCGATGGAGTCATTCGTTGGCTCATTTACGCCCCAAAGGGCGGAGAAACGCATGTTTAGGATTTAAGTTTAATCCACATCGGTGGACCGGCCCTGAGGATCCAAGGGGCGATGCGTTCTGCTCCTGAGACTCGGGCTAGACAGTCTCGAATCGGTTGAGGACTATCTTTTGCCTCGGTTCATAGACGGAAATCCAGTCTCCAAATACGTGACTTTGCGATTTTGATTGTATAACCTATATATGGCTACATAGTGGTATGGGGCATTCATGCCTCCTATGATTGATACTTAGGATTTGAAGTTGTTTTATACACTATACACTTATAATAGTATCAAATGATTTCTTTTAAACGTATCAAGCATTCTTGGCTATTGTAAGGTAAAAACCCTATCCCCCGGCTTGCGTTGCATTGTGTGATAGGACCTGGGTCTTATAATAGCTTCATTTTTCCTTATTTAGCATTGCGCTGCTGTTTTATGCACTGGTATTCTTGGGAGGAAACCCGTTCCGTGTTATACGGCGTGGTCCCTTGATTTACCTAACTTCAAAAATAAAGATTAACTGTTTTAGTTCTCACACCAGTCCCATGACTGACCTGGAGTTTATTGTTTTAACCTAAACTCTGGGTGCCCCTATTTTGACACGGGCAGCTAGTAGTTTTGGTTTTGCAGATTTATATTCACAGGATCCTGGTTTACAGCTGGAACGATATCTGGAAAGCTTTGTATCCGTATATCTCTTCTAGTTGTGGATTGTATTATTTTCCGCTGCTATGTATTTAAAGTAATTTAAATCTCTGATATTTCTGTGTAATATTCATTTATACTCTGTATATTCTTGTATTCTGATGCATTGTTGTAATATACAATGAAATGTTCTTTTGTATGCGTTCCATTTTGTGGCTTGTTCTCGAACTATCCGACGCTTTCCTTCACGGGGAAGTTACGGGTTTTTACAGTTGGTATCAGAGCTTTGGTTTACAAAGCTCAGAGAACAAGATACATTGGAACCATACGAAAGAATTCATCAGATATTGGATTAGTAAAATCCAATGAGAATGACTCGTTAGAGATAGGATCAGTAGTATCCTAGAACGAGTGTGAAGAGTATATTTTTAAAATGAAAACAATTTTTGTTTTGAAAATTTAAATCGTTGTATACGTATTTGAATATTTATTTTATATTGATTAGGACAGTCCAGTATATAAAGATTTTTCATATACGCCTTGCAAACGTGTATTTGAAGTTTTAATATACTGGATAGATATAGAATTACACTCTAATCGCCCGGAGATGATTTTGATGATGGAGCTCCATCATTAGAATTTATATTCGAGTGACGAACGTGTAGTATCTATATATCTCCTATTGACTGGTGTGAGAACCAAAAACTAGGTAGGGCTTATTGTAGTGATTTGGCATCAAAAATCTGATTTTTGACTATATATCAAAATTATGAATTTGAAAAGCTAATCAACTAATTGATTGATGGTTGTGTTGTTGATTATTGGTTGATTAATTAAGATGTGGAACCTTTAACCAAATTGAACCAAATATTGAGTTATAATTGAAATTTGGTCGCATTTTCTTGCATATACATGTACTTACATTGAACAGGTCATAGCAAGGAGGCTAGAGCAGAGAATAAAATTTGTTTGCCCAACAAATAGGTACATGTTTACTACATAATTTACTGTTTTGTTTGGGTGATGATGATTTTATGAGCCTATTGGCTAGCCGCTTGGCTTTTTCTTTTTCTTTTTGAGATCAGAAGGCCTGTATGGAAATTTCGGGATTTTCCCGTGGCTCCCGGTGCAGGGGAGGTTATGGCAAAAAAATTCAAAAATTTAGGGTGTTAGCCAAATTTTTGAAGAATTTGAAAATTCTCAGAAACTGAAAAGTTGGAGAATGCAAGCCAGATCGAACGTAGAGTTGATTAATCAAACCACTTTCGACTTTGTTCCTTTTCGGGGACGAAAAGTTTTAAGTGGGGGAGATTGTAACAACTCGAAAATCTGGGCCAGTTTAAAAATTTTATTTTGGCAATTTTAGCGAATTTTGAACATTTAAAATATATTATTTTAAATAATATCGACGAGAAATTCATTTCGAACATATTCAGAACATATATATTATATACGTCGTCGTTAGAATATAAATATTTATATATAATTATAAATAGAATTGAAAATGGCGCGGTAGTTCAATAATTCGATTTCAAACTTCAATTGAATGTACCGGGTGCAAAACAATCCGGATTTTAGTGAAACAAAAAACATTAGGATCTAATTGAGGATATCTTTCCAACGAATCCGAAAAATCGAAATTTCATAGCGGGAATCAAAAGATATGTCCAGTTGAAAATTCTGAATAGTCGCTATGGAATTCAGGCCCTTAAAAATGAGAATTTTGCAAACGACCTCGGATTTCGACGAAACCAGTTTTGTTTGGTCCGTGATGTAAAGTTATTGCTAGGTTTCAAATTTCATAATTTTTCGAATCAATATGTGAGCGTGGCAAAGGAAAACGCGTTTGACCAGTTTTAGTTGATTTTAATCGACTAGAAATTGGCCATTTTTCGAACGGTCTCAGAATTCGACGAAACTAGTTTTGTTAGGACCGTATCGTCAATACGAAGCTAGAAAATATTTTTTAGGAATTTTTAGAGTTAGTATGTGACCCCGGTAAATTGAAATGCGCGTTCAAATTCAATATATAGAGTTAAATGTATATTTGAAGAAAACTGATTGTAACGATCGAATCAGCTTGCGATACATATCCCATTGTGTTCGGAATGGGGGTGAAACGCTATGGACGACAGGCGGTGGGTTTGATTTCGACTTCGAAATAAAAAGTTACTTTTTTTTAAAAGAGGAATAAAAATAAAATATAAATAATTACATTTATATATACACCCCCCCCCCCCCCCCCCGTTTCTTCAAAAATCAGAAGAAAAAAAAAGAGAGAGAAAGCGTCCTCGCGCTCGAGCCCAGGCCACCGGCGGCGATGCTTCGCCGAACCCCCCCCCCCTCAGACCAATCGCCCCTTCTTCCACCTCCCCCTCCCTCCTTCCGCGAGCGTGAGGCGCCGCCCCCCTTCCCATTCGAACGGAACCCCCTTCAAAACCCGCGAGCAGCTCCACCAACCACCGCCTGGACCCGCCCTGGCCTCCGCCGCCGACTACCGAAGCCTTCCCCGACCATCTCCGTTCGCAGCACACTCCCTTCCCCGACCATCTCCGATGCCTCGCCCAAATCCCACAGCGAAACCCCCTCCTTTGATTAAAAAGGTAACTTTTCATATTAATTGTTTACATTACTTTTTTTTTCTGTTTTAAATACATTAGAGTGTCGATAAAAATCAGATTTTCTTTATTACGTATAGTAATGATTTTTACTTTCATAAAGGAGCGATTTTTATTCACATAAAGGAGCGATTTTTATTCACATAAAGGAGCGATTTTTATTTATTGAATAGCAAAGTAAAAATTCGATTTTTATATATTGAATAGCGAAGTAAAAATTCGATTTTTATATATTGAATAGCAAAGTAAAAATTCGATTTTTATATATTGAATAGCAAAGTAAAAATTCGATTTTTATATATTGAATAGCAAAGTAAAAATTCGATTTTTATATATTGAATAGCGAAGTAAAAATTCGATTTTTACATATGTAGTGAATACGGGCAACGAAAGCGACAAAAGGCGAGATTGGCGAAGATTTCTATAAAAGAAGAGTCAAGATGATTGGATAGCTTTTGGTGAGAATTTCTCACCTTTCAATTTCTTTTTCTAGTTATATATATATATATACTAGGATGCAGACGGTGCTTAGTAGCACCCGACACAATCGTCCACAGACCATGGACTTGTTTGTTTGGTTGCATAAATTAGTTAGATCATTTGATTGAAATTGAATTGTTTGGTGAAATGAATGGATTTGATTGATGTGTGAATGGCATGGGCCTTCACTAGACCGGGGATAAGGCTAGGCCTCGTCCCGTTTCTAGTATCGTGCCGTTATGCCGCCGAAATTTTCTAAAATATGTTAGAAAAATAAAAATATCATTTTATTTGATTAATGAACTGAATAGAAATTCATATGTTGAAATAAAATGTTTTTATCGTTAAAAATATAATTTTTAACTCGAATATGAATATAGTGAATGTGAATAAATAAATATTCATTTACAAACCAGACGGTTTGTTTATGTACACCTATTTGAAGGACATTGATTGGGTCGATAAATTTTACACATCGCCCAACTGCACAAATAAAATATGCGTTTGATTGTTTGAAACCCCACACGGGTGTTGGGATGAAATTTAAAGTTCACTCATCCTGATTGATTAAATATGTCGATTGATTGACAGGCTGTTATAAGCGTTAGATATCTATATTTGATGCTTATACAGTGTAGTGCACTTTGGTTGATGATTGATTATTTTTCAATGCTATTATATACATGTGTTGTATGAAAATCCATATAATTAACATTATATGGTGATAGATTGGGCCTCATTCCAATTTAGAAAATAAAGAATATTTTAATAATAAAATTTACATCTTTATCAATATAAAATAAAGGTTCATGTGTTGATTGTACTCATCCGTTGAGATTAGTCATGTGTTGAACGAAATATTTTAATAATAAAATTTACATCTTTATCAATATAAAATAAAGGTTCATGTGTTGACTGTACTCATCCGTTGAGATTAGTCATGTGTTGAACGAAATATTTTAATAATAACAAATATTTTGATAGTAGGAAATATTTGAAATAGAATATTTGAAAATAGAAATACATTAAGCCGTGTTGATTAGATTGACGTCATTTTTACGTGAACGATATTTATATCGATTTTATTCATTTCGAAATGAATTGAATTGAAAACGATTTTGAAATGAATTGAATATAAAAAGATTTCGAAATGAATTGAATATATAATGAATTCGAATTGAATGGAAAACGAATTTGATTTCAATTGAATAGCAAACGAAACGAATTCGAATTGAATTGAATAGATAACGAATTCGAATTGAATTGAATAGATAACGAATTCGAATTGAATTGAATAGATAACGAATTCGAATTGAATTGAATAGATAACGAATTTGAATTGAATTGAATATAAAACCAATTCGAATTGAATTGAAAACGAATTCGAATTGAATTGGAAACAAATTGAAATGAATTCAAATTGAATTGAAACTTGAATTGAATAGAAATGAATTTTAAAACGAATTTATAAGGAAAGATTCAATTTTGATTTGAATTGAAATGGAAGTTGAAATTGTTTTTGAAACGAATTTAAAACTATTTATAAAATTCATTTTAAATAGTAATCGACGAAGTATATATTATATATATTATATATATAATATAATGGCTTGAATAGAACGCGCCGCGCCGCGGCAGTTCGCAAATTTCGACCATTGACTTCGAACAGATATTACGGGAGATCCGACCGTCGGATTCTCCTAAAACCAGAACCGTTGGGTTCGTATCGAAAAGAGCTTTCTAACGAATATTAGAAATTTGAAATCTAACGGTTGTATTTGGAATTATGTCAAAATCAAATTTGAAAAAGGTCGCTGTAAGTGCAGTTCGATGGCCGTTGATGGAAATCGACTGTACGGGCCTTGATAAAATTATTAAAAATAGTAATAATTTATGTAAAATCATAAGAAATGATTTAGAAAGAATTGGGATGAAAAACTCCACATTTGAAAAGATAAAAATAGATTTTTGTCGAAATGAACTAATTTTGAACTTGAATATAATTCTATTTATTTTTAAATAAATAAATTGGATTTGAAATGGTTTCGAAAATAACCAGAATTTCCAATGATTGCATTGGAATGGGTTTGAATCGAAATTGTCTTCGGAATATTTCGATGTTGGATTTCGTGATTATACAGATATTGTTATGGAAATTTGAAAGATATATATATATATATATATATATATATATATCGTTATTTCCAATACGATATTTGTTGGTCGTAAGATTTGATATTGAATATAAGCTGATATATTTTCTATTCAGAGCCTTGTGTTTAATATCAAATGTGATTTGGGTTTGTCGTGAATGGTGTCTTCATTAACACTATTCTTAAGCCCAGTTGAGAAAGGATTAAATCTTTTTATTTGGATTTAATGAAGGGTACCAATTAAATGATATTTAATTGGAATTGAATTGATATTGATTTTTGGGTTTATAATGAACAGTGTTTTAAATAACACTTGTTCTTTAACCCGATAATTAATGAATGTGATTTTGGGTTTATTGTGGGCCGTGTTTTAAATGACATTGGTTCTTTAACCCAGTTAAAGATTAAAACTAAGTGGAGTTTTAATGAATCTTTAATTAGATTGAAATGATCGAGAATAGAGTATCACCAGTTTTGCTCCAGACGATAGTTAAATCTTTAATTAGATTTGAACGTGAAATGGTAATTAAATTTACCGGTAACACCGTGGTGTTAGATATGAAGTATTACCAGTTTTACTTCATGGGATGAATAGGTTGGGATTGGGAAATTAAAACAAATGATTACTTCAGTAAGGTTCGTTAATCCCGACTAGTTGAATCGAAATTCAAAAGAAGATTAATGAATAAATTCAAGGAATTTATCTTGGATAAAATTAATGGGAATCTTTCCCTATGAATGTGAAATTTAGAAACTAACTGTCGATTAGCTAAGCATAATGGTTTTCTGGATATTGATCTGATGTTGGTTTCGGCCTTCGGGATTAATATTTGGGGAATTATTCTCTTGATTAATGTACGGTCAGTGACTGATGAATTGGAATGAGGCGTATTTTGTGTTTGTGTAACACTTATTTAAAATCTACATGAATTATTCGGAAAGACCGGGTTTATCCCATTCTGAATAACTGATACGACGATAAGTCGAAGATGAAGACGGTGGTCGAAGACCGGAAGTCTTCACGTCGTTTGGATAATTACTGATGATCTTGATTGGGATGTACACCCAAGAAGATGGAAACAGTTGGTGATCGTCCAGACGTACTTGGAGATCGATGGATATGCGGGGTACTAGGTGCCTCCGGTTTCGTTCAGACCCAGAACGGACTTGTAAATGGACTGTGTGTCTGACATTGGATTTTAGTCCGTGTGATTGATCTCTATTAAATATATATCTGTTTGGCGGCGGAGAATTTATTCTCTTGCTTAACGCCCTTCTCTGAGACGTACGAGCTCAGGGGTTATATATTGATGGATATCAAACGCATGGAGTGAATTGCCTATGTGGCATGCATAAGTGGCAAATGATCAAGGCTTTTGTTGAAAAGCAAAGTCTTGTGGTTGATGATCAAAGCACGGCCTTTGTGGCATAGCTTTGTGTAACGTTGATTCGCGAGCTTCACACCCGGTATGAACCAAAAACGGGAGAGGACATCAGGGAGGGCATGCGTTTCTTTCTAGCTAGAAGTGGCGTCAGTGGTTTTACACGCCCTGACGAGTTTGACTTATGTGGTTGTTGCTGTTGCGAGGCGCCTCGGTTTGATCGGACGATCCGGGTCCGATGGAGTCATTCGTTGGCTCATTTACGCCCCAAAGGGCGGAGAAATGCATGTTTAGGATTTAAGTTTAATCCACATCGGTGGACCGGCCCTGAGGATCCAAGGGGCGATGCGTTCTGCTCCTAAGACTCGGGCTAAACAGTCTCGAATCGGTTGAGGACTATCTTTTGCCTCGGTTCATAAACGGAAATCCAGTCTCCAAATACGTGACTTTGCGATTTTGATTGTATAACCTATATATGGTGACATAGTGGTATGGGGCATTCATGCCGCCTATGATTGATACTTATGATTTGAAGTTGTTTTATACACTATACACTTATAATAGTATCAAATGATTTCTTTTAAACGTATCAAGCATTCTTGGCTATTATAAGGTAAAAACCCTATCCCCCGGCTTGCATTGCATTGTGTGATAGGACCTGGGTCTTATAATAGCTTCATTTTTCCTTATTTAGCATTGCGCTGCTGTTTTATGCACTGGTATTCTTGGGAGGAAACCCGTTCCGTGTTATACGGCGTGGTCCCTTGATTTACCTAACTTTAAAAATAAAGATTAACTGTTTTAGTTCTCACACCAGTCCTGTAACAACCCGTATTTTCAAAAACCTGTTATAACATAAATCGAGGCAGAATTAAATTCTAAAATCTGAATCAAGGGAAACGGGCTATGCCATTGCGTTCGACTCGGAAAAATACACGAAATAGAGTCCGAGTTTTCGAAAATCGGAGTCCGTATGACCCAGTTAAGGCCCATTGAAGTTTTCAGAAATTCCTATGCTAAAAACAGATTTAAATTTCAAATTAAAAACAAGGATTAGGGCTAATTGGTGTCAGGCGGGAAAATTCCCGCCAGGGCCCCCATGTCGACAGGCATGTCGACAGGGGTCCTAGGGTGTCGACTGCCCTGTCGACAGCCCTGTCGACACGGGGTAGCCAGGCAGTTTTGCCTGGCGCACCATTGTGATTTGGGCTTGATCTTGTGGCTTGGTTCTAGAGAATTCCTAAATCTAACGGGCCTAAACTAACCTAGGGTTAATCCTAGGGCTAAAAACACTCTAATCTTCTATAAATAAGCCCCTAATCCTACCCTAAAGCCCCATTATTCAATCTAGCAACCAAACTATGTCAAATTGAAATCTCAAATGGCCTCCACCTAAGAACCCTAGCCTCCATCCTCTTCAAAAATCATTTCTATTAAGATTTTGATGTTCATACAAGCTTTTCTAAGTTGTATGAATGATCATTAGCTTGCATACATCATCAAGTTGCAAGCTTTATTTGCTAAGCTAGAGTTTTTGGGATTTGTGTTAATTGGAGCTTGTTTTGGGGGTTTTATTTGCTTGCATAAAAGGGCTTTTCAATCTTTATTAGTGGATTTGTGTCTTCATAATATTTGTAAGCCCTCTTACCTTCATTTTAGAAACTCTAAAGTTAATATGTGATGAAAGTTGGGATTTTCGTATGTTTAATGAGTTATGCATGCTTATGCGAGTTCACTATGCTATGTTATGCAAGTTTAACAAGTTATGCATGCTTATGTGAGTTCCCTAGGCTATGTTACACATGTTTGACAAGTTATGCATGTTTATGCAAGTTCACTATGCCATGATTTGCAAGTTTAACAAGTTATGCATGCTTATGCAAGTTCACTATGCCATGATTTGCAAGTTTAACAAGTTATGCATGTTTATGCAAGTTCACTATGCCATGATTTGCAAGTTTAACATGTTATGCATGCTTATGCAAGTTCACTATGCCATGATTTGCAAGTTTAACAAGTTATGCATGTTTATGCAAGTTCACTATGCCATGATTTGCAAGTTTAACAAGTTATGCAAGTTCACTATGCTAAGTTATGCAAGTCCAACATGTTATGCATGCTTATTATGATATGTAAGATTCATCATGTATGTTGTGCCAAGTTCCCTCTTCCTATCCTTTATGCGTTATGACGAATATGTAAGCGATAGAATGACGTTGGGGGTTTTGGGTAAAACTTAAAATACATGAAAATATAAGATTGGGAATTTACCTATTAAGTTAGGTCTACCCCTTGGGAATTTACCTATTAAGTTAGGTTTACCCAAGTATTTGTAAAACTTGTAACTATGGTTTGAAATAAAGTGGACATGACACTTAGAAAACATGTGTGGCCAACTCGAGGTTGGGTTGAGTTTGTAGCGTAAACCTACCCGGAACCGACCGGCTTAACTAGTTGCTACAAACAATAGGACCCAATGTGAGAAGTTTGTCATGTGTACCTGGGACCCGAGGTTAGACCAAGTTGTGGTGTAAAGCTACCCGGACCCGCCCGGCTTAACTAGTAACCACAACAAAGTCTAATGTGAGAGGTTAAGGTACAATTAAATTAACGCCTCATGATTAGGGTTAAGTCATGGCCCACTAATACTTAACCAATTTTGGGGATACGAGGGGTTAAATGGGGTTAAGTGGTGAACTGTTGGTTACACTTAACTAATTTAATCCATGATTAGTGAGGGGTTAAACCACACTTAACCCTCTTAGAAAACCCTAGCAACGTGGTCTGTTCCAGCAGTAATCCCAGTTTGGTATCATTCACAACCCTAGAGGCTAGGCTAGGGCGGGGCACGATTACTGGACGGATGTAAGCGACCAAAGCGACGGCTGAGTGGTACAGCAGTGCGGGTCCAGGCGGGCTACGGACGTGCACGTAGTTCGGTGTTGGACAAACTCGAGGCACGGGTACCTGTAGGTTTAGACTGTGCATTATTGCTTAAGTGTCTGGGGTTGACACCCGAGGGCTTGATACACCCAAAGGTGGACCCAGCACAGTCTGACTACAACCATATGTGGCCGTATGGACACCAACACTTGACGTGTTAGGTTTATAGGGAGCCGATCGATTAGACCGTTGGGCTGGACCTTGTATCAAGGTCACCTCCTGCTATTGGGCCAAAGTTTTGGGCTGAGGGATCATTACCCGTTATGTTAGTTTGCTAGTACACTGTGGTGCAAAGCTTAATCTTCTTTATGTGATGACACCTTTATCTATTGCCAGTATATTCATCTCAGTTTCCATCATGATGTTAGCTTTATTAGTTTATAGACTGATCGTAGTAGGGCTTACCAGTCTTTTTGACTGACCTGTTTTCTTTCGCTTCTTTTCTTCCGTTCCCCTCCCCCCAGGTTCTCAGGGAGGGAACAGTGGTGCTTAGCTTGGATCGCTTGCTTGTTCGCTGGATAGCTCATGTATGTCTGGATATTGAGCTCGCTATGGCTTATCACTTTTAATTTTCGGGATAGCACTATGTATTTCAGTATTTCTGTTTATGTTGTACTAGACATATTTATTTTGGCAGATGACTTTATGATGTACTAGACTTGTTTTGAGATGGTTTGAGGTATTCCGCTGTTTTATTCTCACTTACTCTGTTTTACATACATATATTTATGTTCCTGTTCTGCCTTGGTATATCATTATGCATGCTTACCCAGTTCTAACGCCCCCCAGAAGCTAGTGCCCCCGAAAGAGTGACCCTAGCGGAGGTGGGGTGTTACAAATTTGGTATCATAGCATATGGTTTACGAGAAAGAACAAAAAGTTTTAAAAATACTTTTGAAAAACTATTTTCAAAACAAGTATAAAGTATTTTCCAAAGAAAAGTCTAGTATTTTAAAGAGGCTATTCCCCAAAAAGCCATTAGCGTTATCCTTCGTTCCCTTGACCTAATCTTATCTTATCCTTCGTTTCAGTATGGCTGAGGATCTTGCCATCCCCGATGGAGTAAATGTGCCACTCTGGTATAGGAGGCTTCTAGAAGCTAGGGCGGCAGCCAGCCCCGCAAACTCTACTCCCACTCCTCCTCCTGTAGTTGAGAATCCTCTCCCTAATGTTAATATTCCCCCTCCCGTTGCTAATGTCCCTCCTCCGGTAGTCCCTCCAGCAGTTAATGTTCCTCCCCCTCCTGTTGCTGAGGCTCCTCTTCCTCCTCCTCCCCCTCAGCATCCTCAGATTGAGTTCACGAAGGTTTGTAAAGACTTCAAGGCGATGGGAGGCAAGAATTTCCTAGGCACGGAATCTTTTGTTGAAGCCAGGAATTGGCTGAAAGACACGGAGGACTTGTTTGCTATCTTTGGGATTGATGACGAGAGGAAAATCTTATTGACAGTGTGGCTTTTGAAAGATGAAGCGGCCTATTGGTGGGAGGTCACCAATGGGACGAGGCCCGTTGAGACTTGGGCCGATTTGAGGGCTAGATTTGTGACCAAGTTTCTATCTTCTGCTGAGGCGAATTTACAGATGGAGAAGTTCATTGCATTAAAGCAAGGTGATATGTCTGTTAAGGAGTATGTGAACAAGTTTAATCAGCTGGCCCGTTTTGGTTTGGATATGGTGAACACTCCGTAGAAGAAGGCTCTTCGATTTGCTAGAGGGTTGAATGAGCCGCTGCAGGGCTTGGCGATGTCACATATTCCGCATGGAGCTACTTTTGAGAGTTTGGTCAATATGGCTCTACTTCAAGGAGATGGAAAGAAGGAGGTCAAGACGAGTGATACTCAAGCAAAGAAGACCGACTCTCAAGGCAAAGGCAATCAAGGTGGTCAAAGCAGCCAGGGGAATCAGGGCAAGAACAAGAAGGGGAACAACAACAACAAAGGCAAGGGAAAGTGCAATTACTGTGGTGTGCCTGGACACTTTGCTAAGGATTGTAGGAAGAAGAAAAGGAAGCTTAGTGGTGGATGTTTTTCCTGTGGTGAGACTGGACACTTCAGCAAGGAGTGCCCGAAGAAGAAAGGACAGGCTGGACCTTCAGGAGGGCAAGTTCATGCTCTCAATACCGCTCCAGTTCCCGACCGAGGTAGTGTTTCTGTTGAGAACCTTGTTTATGTTTCTGATCTTCTAGTGCGTACCTTGTTTGATTCTGGTGCTTCACATAGCTTTATTTCATCTGATCTTGTTGATAGCTTGCACCTTAGTACTAGCTTAGTGGATGATCCCGTTTGTGTTTCGAATCCCATTGGGGGTTCTGCTCATCTATCTATGATATGTGAGGATCTGAGGATCTCTATACTCAGTGTAGAGTTCTTGTGTAGTGCATATGTTCTTGGTTTCAGGGGATACGGATTGATATTGGGCATGGATTGGCTGTCCCGATATGGAGCCATTCTTGATTGTGAGCATAGGGATGTGAGGCTTGTGACTCACCTTGGCAACACCTTAGAGATTTCATGCAATCCGAAGAATCCCGTCATGTTGTGCTATCTCGAATCTCTCGACTCGTCAGAGGAAGCCCTTCAGTCTGTAAGGGTGGTCCGAGATTATCCAGATGTTTTTGAAGAAGTTAAGGGGTTGCCCCCTAAACGAGAGATTGATTTTCGCATCTATCTGGTGGATAATGCTAAGCCTGTTTCTTTGCCCGTTCGGCATATGGCTCCGCGTGAGAGACGGGAGCTGAGCAAGCAAGTGAAAGAATTGCTTGAGAAGAACTTCATCAGAAGAAGTATATCCGAATGGGGAGCACCTGTGGTGTTTGCTACTAAGGCAGATGGTTCTCTTCGACTCTGTGTGGATTATAGAGAATTGAATAAGCTGACTAAAAAGAACAGACACCCGTTACCGAGGATCGATGATCTCTTTGACCAGCTTGTTGGTGCTTCTGTTTTCTCTCAGCTTGATCTTGCTACCGGATTTCATCAGCTCCGAGTGGCTGAAGATAGTATAGACAAGACTGCATTCAATTATCCGGATGGATTCTTTGAATGGCTTGTTATGCCGTTCGGTTTGACGAATGCACCCGCGTACTTCGTGGACCTGATGAGTAGGGTGTTTCGGGAGTTCTTGAATAAGTTTGTCGTGGTCTTTGTGGATGATATTCTGGTCTTCTCCAAGGATGAAGAAGAGCACGCGAGGCATCTGGTAGAGGTGATGGATACGCTCAGAGCACACCAGTTAAAGGCCAAGTTCTCCAAGTGCCACTTTTGGAGAAGGGAAGTTAGATTCCTTGGGCATATCGTATCCAAGCAAGGCTTAGCGGTGGATCCCGCTAAGGTGGTTGCAGTTCAGGATTGGAAGACTCCAAGGAATGCAACCGAGGTGAGAAGTTTTCTGGGTCTTGCGGGTTTTTACCGGAAGTTCATCAAGGACTTCGCAAAGATATCCGCTCCTCTTACCAAGTTGACGAAGAAGAACTTAGTTTTTGCTTGGGATATGGACTGTGAGCTTGCTTTTCAAAGACTCAAGAGAGCCCTTACCTCGGCACCAGTTCTAGCTTTACCCGATGGTGGTAAGATATTTACCGTGTACACTGATGCTTGTGGCACGGGATTGGGCGCCGTTCTGATGCAAGAGGGCAGAGTTATATGTTTTGGTGGGAGGCAACTTAAGGTGCATGAGAGGAATTATCCCACTCATGATCTAGAGCTGGCAGCGATTGTATATGCACTCAAGGCTTGGCGTCATTACCTTCTGGGAGAGAGATTTGAGCTGTATACTGATCATAAGTCTTTGAAGTATCTCTTTTCGCAGAAGGATCTGAACTTGAGGCAGCAGAGATGGATGGAATTCTTGGCTTCCTATGATTTTGATATAGCCTATACCCCTGGCAAGGGGAATGTTGTAGCGGATGCGTTGAGTAGAAAAAGGTTGACACTAAGTCGTCTATTTGTTGAGATGAAGAATTTAGAGTTCTTGGCAACCTTTGATTTTTCTTTGACAGTTGAGTCGGTGACCGGTTCTTTAGCATCTCTTGAGCTCAGGCCTACCCTTCTAGATCAAGTTGGGGCTTCGCAGAAGGAAGACCCTCAGATAATTGAGATTATGGAGAAGCTGATTCGAGGGGAGACATCTAGTCACCTTGCTCGATATTCTATAGATGATAAGGGTTGGCTGAGGAGAGACGGAAGGCTTTGTGTTCCGATGGTGGAAGAGTTGGTGAGGAAGGTTCTTGATGAAGCACATCGCTCCAAGTTGACTATACATCCAGGTGGTGATAAGATGTATAGAGATATGAAGCGTATTTTCTTCTGGCCTGGAATGAAGAAGGATGTGGCGGAGTTTGTCTCGAGATGTGTTATTTGTCAGAGAGTAAAAGCTGAGTCGAAGAAGCCCGGTGGGCTATTGCATCCTCTAGAGGTCCCGCTATGGAAGTGGGAGAGTATTTCTATGGACTTTACTGATGGGCTTCCAAGGTCAAGGAAGGGGAATACAAGCATATGGGTCATTGTAGATAGGCTTACGAAGAGTGCTCATTTCATTCCGGTGAAGAGCAAAAGGACCGCATCTGGACTAGCATCAGTATATCTTCGTGAGATAGTACGACTACATGGAGTCCCTTCCAGCATAGTCAGTGACCGAGACCCCATCTTTATTAGTCAGTTCTGGAACAGTTTGCAGGAAGCTATGGGCACAAGGTTGAACCTGAGTACGGCCTATCACCCACAAACAGACGGCCAAACAGAAAGGGTGAATAGGGTACTTGAGGACTTGTTGAGGCTTTGCGACTTCGGTGGTACTTGGGAAGACCACCTTCCTCTTGTTGAATTTGCGTATAATAACAGTTATCAGGCGAGCATAGGGATGGCACCATTTGAAGCTTTATATGGGAGGCCGTGCAAGTCGCCTACATGTTGGTGGGAGACTACAGATAAGATTATACTTGGACCCGACATGATTAGAGATACATCCGAGAAGGTCGAGTTGATTAGAAGGCGGATGAAGGCGGCCCAAGACCGACAGAAATCCTATGCTGATAAGCGGAGATCCGATTTGGAGTTTGAGGTTGGGGACATGGTTTTCGTAAAGGTTTCTCCTTTGCGGAATGTGGCCCGATTTGGAGCTGTTGGGAAGTTGGCACCGAGATTTGTTGGACCCTTCCCTATCACAGAGAAAATTGGGAAGATGGCTTATAAAGTGCAATTGCCCGAGAAGTTGTCCGGAGTGCATAATGTCTTTCATGTCTCGCATCTCCGAAAGTGCCTACATGAGTCCGCTGAGGTGGTTGAACCTAGCATTCTTGAAGACGTGGAAGTAGAGAAAGAGGCAACTTTGAGGAGAGCTCCGATTCGTATCTTGGGGACGGAGACCAAGAAGCTAAGGAATCGAGAGGTTAGGCTGGTAAAGGTCCAATGGGGTGAAGCCGAAGAAGACGCAACTTGGGAAACCGAGGAGAAGATGCGTGGGCTTTATCCATTCCTTTTTGAGGGTACACTCTCAATTTCTTTCCTTTATTTAGCATATCTTTCTCTTTGCTATCCATGTTTATCTAGTTATCGTGCTAATCTTGTCATGAGAACCTTAGATAGAAACCCTTTGGATGAAACATGTGTTTGAAACATGTTATGTTTGATGGTTGCAAGTGGTTGCAAGTGTTTGCAACTGGTTACTCGTGGATGCATGATACACATTAGGCACTAGATCGGCTCACACACTCCTCATACTGCATGTGCATGAGTGTTTATGCTTATTCTTGGATGAAATTTGTATGCCATCACATGGATGTTGCATATGGATGTATGATTGAGCACGCATGTAGATATTATACATTATGTTAGGGATTTGCATACATATGGATAAATTTCACTAACATATTTTGCATTGATCTTTGCATTAGATAAGTACATATACACACACTTTTGCATATGTTCATAAAGCATTTAGAATCTTTTAAGGACAATGATTGCTCGTGGATGATGCTTTGAGTAGATGGATGATTGGATGGTAGGATACGTTCTTCCTAACTTGAAGATTTCGGGGACGAAATCCTTTAAGGAGGGGAGAATGTAACAACCCGTATTTTCAAAAACCTGTTATAACATAAATCGAGGCAGAATTAAATTCTAAAATCTGAATCAAGGGAAACGGGCTATGCCATTGCGTTCGTCTCGGAAAAATACACGAAATAGAGTCCGAGTTTTCGAAAATCGGAGTCCGTATGACCCAGTTAAGGCCCATTGAAGTTTTCAGAAATTCCTATGCTAAAAACAGATTTAAATTTCAAATTAAAAACAAGGATTAGGGCTAATTGGTGTCAGGTGGGAAAATTCCCGCCAGGGCCCCCATGTCGACAGGCATGTCGACAGGGGTCCTAGGGTGTCGACTGCCCTGTCGACAGCCCTGTCGACACGGGGTAGCCAGGCAGTTTTGCCTGGCGCACCATTGTGATTTGGGCTTGATCTTGTGGCTTGGTTCTAGAGAATTCCTAAATCTGATGGGCCTAAACTAACCTAGGGTTAATCCTAGGGCTAAAAACACTCTAATCTTCTATAAATAAGCCCCTAATCCTACCCTAAAGCCCCATTATTCAATCTAGCAACCAAACTATGTCAAATTGAAATCTCAAATGGCCTCCACCTAAGAACCCTAGCCTCCACCCTCTTCAAAAATCATTTCTATTAAGATTTTGATGTTCATACAAGCTTTTCTAAGTTGTATGAATGATCATTAGCTTGCATACATCATCAAGTTGCAAGCTTTATTTGCTAAGCTAGAGTTTTTGGGATTTGTGTTAATTGGAGCTTGTTTTGGGGGTTTTATTTGCTTGCATAAAAGGGCTTTTCAATCTTTATTAGTGGATTTGTGTCTTCATAATATTTGTAAGCCCTCTTACCTTCATTTTAGAAACTCTAAAGTTAATATGTGATGAAAGTTGGGATTTTTGTATGTTTAATGAGTTATGCATGCTTATGCGAGTTCACTATGCTATGTTATGCAAGTTTAACAAGTTATGCATGCTTATGTGAGTTCCCTAGGCTATGTTACACATGTTTGACAAGTTATGCATGTTTATGCAAGTTCACTATGCCATGATTTGCAAGTTTAACAAGTTATGCATGCTTATGCAAGTTCACTATGCCATGATTTGCAAGTTTAACAAGTTATGCATGTTTATGCAAGTTCACTATGCCATGATTTGCAAGTTTAACATGTTATGCATGCTTATGCAAGTTCACTATGCCATGATTTGCAAGTTTAACAAGTTATGCATGTTTATGCAAGTTCACTATGCCATGATTTGCAAGTTTAACAAGTTATGCAAGTTCACTATGCTAAGTTATGCAAGTCCAACATGTTATGCATGCTTATTATGATATGTAAGATTCATCATGTATGTTGTGCCAAGTTCCCTCTTCCTATCCTTTATGCGTTATGACGAATATGTAAGCGATAGAATGACGTTGGGGGTTTTGGGTAAAACTTAAAATACATGAAAATATAAGATTGGGAATTTACCTATTAAGTTAGGTCTACCCCTTGGGAATTTACCTATTAAGTTAGGTTTACCCAAGTATTTGTAAAACTTGTAACTATGGTTTGAAATAAAGTGGACATGACACTTAGAAAACATGTGTGGCCAACTCGAGGTTGGGTTGAGTTTGTAGCGTAAACCTACCCGGAACCGACCGGCTTAACTAGTTGCTACAAACAATAGGACCCAATGTGAGAAGTTGGTCATGTGTACCTGGGACCCGAGGTTAGACCAAGTTGTGGTGTAAAGCTACCCGGACCCGCCCGGCTTAACTAGTAACCGCAACAAAGTCTAATGTGAGAGGTTAAGGTACAATTAAATTAACGCCTCATGATTAGGGTTAAGTCATGGCCCACTAATACTTAACCAATTTTGGGGATACGAGGGGTTAAATGGGGTTAAGTGGTGAACTGTTGGTTACACTTAACTAATTTAATCCATGATTAGTGAGGGGTTAAACCACACTTAACCCTCTTAGAAAACCCTAGCAACGTGGTCTGTTCCAGCAGTAATCCCAGTTTGGTATCATTCACAACCCTAGAGGCTAGGCTAGGGCGGGGCACGATTACTGGACGGATGTAAGCGACCAAAGCGACGGCTGAGTGGTACAGCGGTGCGGGTCCAGGCGGGCTACGGACGTGCACGTAGTTCGGTGTTGGACAAACTCGAGGCACGGGTACCAGTAGGTTTAGACTGTGCATTATTGCTTAAGTGTCTGGGGTTGACACCCGAGGGCTTGATACACCCAAAGGTGGACCCAGCACAGTCTGACTACAACCATATGTGGGCCGTATGGACACCAACACTTGACGTGTTAGGTTTATAGGGAGCCGATCGATTAGACCATTGGGCTGGACCTTGTATCAAGGTCACCTCCTGCTATTGGGCCAAAGTTTTGGGCTGAGGGATCATTACCCGTTATGTTAGTTTGCTAGTACACTGTGGTGCAAAGCTTAATCTTCTTTATGTGATGACACCTTTATCTATTGCCAGTATATTCATCTCAGTTTCCATCATGATGTTAGCTTTATTAGTTTATAGACTGATCGTAGTAGGGCTTACCAGTCTTTTTGACTGACCTGTTTTCTTTCGCTTCTTTTCTTCCGTTCCCCCCCCCCCCAGGTTCTCAGGGAGGGAACAGTGGTGCTTAGCTTGGATCGCTTGCTTGTTCGCTGGATAGCTCATGTATGTCTGGATATTGAGCTCGCTATGGCTTATCACTTTTAATTTTGGGGATAGCACTATGTATTTCAGTATTTCTGTTTATGTTGTACTAGACATATTTATTTTGGCAGATGACTTTATGATGTACTAGACTTGTTTTGAGATGGTTTGAGGTATTCCGCTGTTTTATTCTCACTTACTCTGTTTTACATACATATATTTATGTTCCTGTTCTGCCTTGGTATATCATTATGCATGCTTACCCAGTTCTAACGCCCCCCAGAAGCTAGTGCCCCCGAAAGAGTGACCCTAGCGGAGGTGGGGTGTTACAAGTCCCATGACTGACCTGGAGTTTATTGTTTTAACCTAAACTCTGGGTGCCCCTATTTTGACACGGGCAGCTAGTAGTTTTGGTTTTGCAGATTTATATTCACAGGATCCTGGTTTACAGCTGGAACGATATCCGGAAAGCTTTGTATCCGTATATCTCTTCTAATTGTGGATTGTATTATTTTCCGCTGCTATGTATTTAAAGTAATTTAAATCTCTGATATTTCTGTGTAATATTCATTTATACTCTGTATATTCTTGTATTCTGATGCATTGTTGTAATATACAATGAAATGTTCTTTTGTATGCGTTCCATTTTGTGGCTTGTTCTCGAACTATCCGACGCTTTCCTTCACGGGGAAGTTACGGGTTTTTACAGATATGCATGGTAGGATTATTACTGGTCTGACGGATGGCGCTAAAGGATTCCCGAATCAATATTTCTTCATCTGATGTCCTAGTAGATTCTATGCTCGATGGGCAGAAGGAGGTAATTGCACCTTTGCTCTTAGAATTCTTACTCCTTCTCTTTCTCATTTGGATTTCTTTCTGATTCTTGTAGTGATTCCTTCAGTTGTGGGTCTTACTTTAGATCAAGTCTTCCTCAATTCTTTAATTTCTGTTGACAAAAAAGAAGGAGCAGAGAGGTGTTGCTTTCAGAGGAGAACCTCCACAAGTATTAGCTAATTCATTCTACACGATCTTTTAAAAAGACGTTGGTTCACTCTCAACGCTCCGTTGGTAAGTCTTTTACCAAAAAGAAACGTCTAATCCCTGATGTAAGTGGTCGACCTTCGTCTTTGATCATCGAAAGGAGTGATAGAAGAGTCGATGAGAACACGGTTGGTTTGAGGATCGATGTAATTTCTGGAATGACCTCCGAAAGCTCTGCTCGCCCTGTTACTCAGGCGGAAGGTTCCTCAAGGACTTTTGGAGACCTAGGGGATTTGGACTCTGCCAAATACTTGAACTAGGGTGACGTTGTGATGTCTGACCCCATTGTATCTGATATGGGAAGAATCTGAGGGCCTACTAAGTGTCCTGGGAAAGCTTCTGCCTTCATAACATCCCCTGGAACCGGTTTTGATTTCATCTTACTTATGGCATAATTTCCCATAAATCTAATATTCTCTGAACGCTTGTTGAAATCATGCTTTATTTTTCAGGTGTAAATGCGAACAATTAATTATTGGATAGCTTTTCTCAATAAGCCGATCTTATTGATTGTAACACCCCACGTCCATTAATGTCACTCACAAAGGGAATGCATTAACTTCCATGGAGGTTTTAAGTGAATATAGAACAGAAAAATTACAACAAGACAGATAATAAGTAGTACTTGGAAATCTAAAACTTTATTTCATTGCAGCGGAAATTAAACATGTTTGTTACATCATAAAACCATAAATCAGAGTCAAGTACAATATCCATCTTGATAAAACAAAATACATAATCCCATTACATAAATAGCCATTAAAGAAGATAACAAGCTGGACTTTACTTCAACGGTCCAAGCTTTCCAAAAGAGAGATAAAGTAATCCAATCAAGCTCCACTAGAGCTGGGCCCACCCTGAGGACCTGGAGGGGGGAAAAGATAGAAATAGAGGGGATCAGACATAAAGTCTGGCGAGTATGATAATTCTAACAATACTATTATCAAAATAACTAGACTAAGGCATAAGCTGGAAAACAAGGAAATGTCTATGAACTATTGGGTATGGAAGAGCAGATAAAGATAACGTTAAAGGCACACCTAATACTAACGAATAATTACTACACTGCACCACACCAGCCACCCTAAAAGTTGATCTCACTTGCTTCACTTAGAAATTATATAAATAGCTTTGTGTACCCCTAGCTGACTACATAGGTGCCGCCTGCCCCTATCTCCGCTAGGTGTACCCCACTACCCACTTGTGATCGGCTCCCTACTCGTAGATACCCGTGTTGGTCCCACAGTGGGGTGTATCACTCCCCTAAAGTGGCAACCCGATATAGCCTAAGGATGCACGGCTTATACCTACACGATGCAATAACGTCTTACCTACCAGCCCGGGTCCACACACGCATATGAAACCCGTTGGACTTGCGTTGCCACCGCTAACCCGTTTGGCCTCTTATAGTCAAGCCCAGTATGCGTGTCCCGTCCTCGACTTGGGTCAAGCCCACAAAGATACGTTTGGGTTACTGGTTGAAATGGGCTCCCAATTACTTACCACATGCTATCCACCTAAACTTGTCCCCACTAGTATATCCCACTTAACCCTCTTCTTAGTCATGTTCATTTACATGTGTGTTTGGTTAAGTCTTACTAATCGTATTTCAAATGCCACTAAAGGCACCCACTAGATTCCTCATGCCACCCAAAGCACCTACTTAACCCCCATGTCCCACTTCACATGTTTATCTGGTTAAGTATTTCTTAATTCATTCAGGCCATAACCTCATAAAGACCTCTCACATTAGACTGGCATTAATGGCAGTTGGATTCGCCGGGCGGGTCCGGGCAGTCTTACACCATAAAAGAGTCTAACCTCGTGTCTTTACAACTGTTATGCTTTAATTTGGGCCTAGGACCACTCACATTGGGCTGACATTAGTGACTACTGGATTTGTCGGGCGGGTCCGGGCAGTTTTACGTCACAAACGAGTCCAACCTCATGTCCTAAGCATTGATTAACACTTATAATCTTTTACCCCAGTTTTAAATATATCCCTATTCAAATCATTAATTAATTCCAATTTTAATGATGTCCATAATTAACTCAATTATGGCCATCCACTTACGGTATGCAAAATCATATCAATTGCACCCCAATTTCTTAATATTAAATCCTTAATATTACCCCTACCCCACGTTATACGTTCGCTTATTCAACGCAACATATACGTTAGACTCGAATAGTCTAACTCATAGCACAAAGATAAATTATCAAAACATATAGACAAATAAAATAGATCTAATCATAATAGGGGTGAAACTTGCATAAAACTACACATGTCATGGATCTAAAGGTGTCAACTTGTTTGGTTAAATGTCACAACTTACATAATATGATCATAACCCAAGTTCATGTATAAACTTGCATATGTGGTTTATGCAACATAATGATGGTGTGAACTAGCATCTAACACATAGAACTCACACATGTCATAGCATAATTCTAGATCTAAATAGATGTCATAATTCTAGATCTAAATAGATGTCATACAATATGTGAGATTATACATACTAATAAATCTAAACTTGCATAGGTACATGTGATTTATCATGTGAATCATCATAGCCCAAATATATATAATCAACATCATGATTCATAAGCTAACTACAACATAATAACATCATGGCTTTGTAACATCGCAACTTAGCATAGAAACTTGCAACATATATAATATCATCATAGCATGATTTACAACATATAGGATATCATCATCACATAACATAGGATTTACAACATACATGATAGCATAAGGTTTACAACAACATATATGACAATTCACATCATTTTCTTATGATCCATATCACATCTTAATCTAATTAGTTTGCTAATAATCTTATTACGATCATCATACTCACAATTAGAAAAGAAAGAGAGTCTTGATTTGCTTTAGAGTTGAGTAGAATTAGAGTTTTGATTAGCTTTCTTCCTTCTTAGTTGGCGGCAGCTACACTGAGTTCCATGGCGATGGCATGACGGCGGCTATTCTATTTTTCCTGTGATTTTAGAGTGAGAGACTACTTAGGTATTTATAGAGTTTAGGATTTATTTAGACCGTCAGATCAACTCAGAACTAACCTGAACTGTTAAATTATCCAACTCCGTCCTAAAGACACATTAGCAGCTCAAGATTGGGCTCTGCCAAAACCTTGCCGACTTGACCAGGTCGACACCCAAGTCGACTGCGCAGTCGACCTGGTCCTGTGGGTGTCGACTGCCTAGTCGACCTGGGGTGCTGGGCGGGAAATTTCCCGCCTAGCCTGTTTGACTTCGAATTTTGATTTTTCTGAAACTTCCGATGGCCATATCTCCTTCATACGAAGTCCAAATCACGCAAACTCGGACTCTATTTCAACCAGAATTCCGAGACGAACACAATGGTGCAACCCGTTTCCCACAATTCTCACGTTTGTGATTAGTTATTCTTTAATTTGTGAATATTTATATTAACAGAATTACGGGGTGTTGCATTCTCCCCTCCTTAAAGGATTTCGACCCCGAAATCTTCATGTCAAGAAGAATGTATATCCTAACATCCAATCGTCCATCTACTCAACCATCAAACACAGGCATCCATTGTCCTTATAGACTTCTAATGCTTTCATGTTTAAATGCACAGTGTGTGTGTATGTCCATATCTAATGCAAAATCAGGCGGTCCACTGATTCAGTTGACCTCCTTAATGCAAATCATGATAGTGCCATGCGTCCATTATGTATGCAAAAGTTCCTTAATGCTACATATTATCTCTATATGCGTGCACAATCATCATCTGAATGCAGCATCCATATGATAAAAAATCCTCATACATCCATTTTACTAAATACATCCATATATATGCAATATGCAATATGAAGTGACTGAGCCGATCTAGTGCCTAAAGTGTGTGTATATGCATCCACGAGCAACCACTAGCAAACACTTGCATCCACTTTGCATCCATCATACATAACATGTCTCAAACACATGTTTCAACCATAGGATTATCCTAACTAAAGGTCAAAAATACTAGCGAGAGGACATACTAAAGATAAGATAAGTACAAGCTAAGCGATAAAGGAGAAATTAAAAGACATACCCTCAAAAAGAAAAGGGTAAAATGAACGCATCTTCTCTTCTGTCTCCCAAGTAGCGTTGCTCTCATCATCTCCCCATTGCACTTTGACTAGTCTGACCTCTCGATTCCTCAACTTCTTGATCTCCGACCCAAGAATGCGGGTACGAGCTCGTCGAATTGTCGCATCACGCTCTATCTCCACCTCTCTAAGCAAGCTCAGCTCTACCACTTCCGCGGTCTCATGCAAGCACTTCCTCAAATGTGACACATGGAATACGTCGTGTACACCACTAAGTCTCTCAGGCAACTCCACTCTATACGCCATCTGTCCAATCTTCTCCTTAATAGGAAACGGCCCTACGAACCTTGGTGCTAATTTCCCAACGGACCCAAAGCGAACAACGTTCCGTAATGGGGACACTTTGATAAAGACCATGTCCCCAACATCAAACTCAAGATCTGTCCTCCTCTTATCCGCATAAGATTTCTGCCTATCTTGCGCTGTCTTCATCCTCCTTCGAATCAAGTCGATCTTTTCCGAAGTCTCTCTAATCATATCGGGCCCAAGTAAGATCTGATCGGTAGATTCCCACCAACATGCAGGTGAACGACAAGGTCGTCCATAAAGAGCTTCGAAAGGTGCCATGCCAATGTTGGACTGAAAGCTATTATTATATGCGAACTCCACCAATGGAAGATGCTCTTCCCATGTACCCCCAAAGTCTAGGATACATAGCCTCAAAAGGTCCTCTAGAATATGATTCACCCTCTCGGTTTGGTCGTCCGTCTGAGGATGATATGCGGTGCTCAAACATAACTGAGTCCCTACCGCTTCTTGTAAGCTCCTCCAAAATTCGCTAGTGAAGATAGGATCGCGGTCGCTTACTATGCTAGAAGGAACACCATGCAAACGAACTATCTCTCGGACGTATACAGAAGCTATCCATGGAGTAGTCCTCTTACTCTTCACGGGAATAAAATGGGCGCTTTTAGTAAGTCTGTCTACTATAACCCAAATCCCGGTATTACCCTTCCTTGATCTTGGTAATCCATCCACAAAATCCATCGAGACACTATCCCACTTCCATTGCGGAACCTCCAATGGGTGAAGCAACCCACCGGGTTTCTTTTGCTCCGCTTTTACTTATTGGAACACCAAACATCTAGCGACATACTCGGCCACATCCCTCTTCATACCGGCCCAAAAGAAAACTCGCTTCATGTCTTTGTACATCTTGTCCCCGCCGGGATGAATGGTCATCTTCAAATGATGTGCTTCGTCAAGAATAGCCTTCCTCAAACCTTCGTCTCGAGGTACACAAAGTCTACTATCCCTATGTAACCATCCCTTATCATCCAGGGTATACCTACGGAGATGGCTTGATGACTCCCCTCTTTTGAGCTTTTCTACTAACTCAACCACCTGTGGGTCATCTCGTTGTGCCTCACCAATCCGTCCCAAAAGCGTAGGTCTGACCTCCAAGGATGCTAGCAAACCGGGTACAAAGTCAACGGAAGGTCTAAAATCAAACATAGAGATGAATTCTAAGTTTCGCCGTTCAACAAACAATGGACTCAAGGACAGCCTTTTCCTACTTAAGGCGTCTGCCACCACGTTACCCTTGCCAGGGGTATATGCTATTTCAAAGTCGTAGGACGCTAAGAATTCCATCCACCTTTGTTGCCTTAAGTTCAAGTCCTTCTGAGAGAATAATTATTTTAAAGATTTGTGGTCAGTGAATAATTCGAATTTCTCGCCAAGAAGATAATGGCGCCAAGACTTAAGCGCAAAAACAATTGCGGCCAACTCTAGGTCATGTGTAGGGTAATTTTTCTCATGCACCCTTAACTGCCTTCCACCATAGGCTATTACCCTTCCCTCTTGCATTAAGACTGCGCCTAGACCTGTCCCACAAGCATCGGTATAAACAGTAAATGGCTTACTCCCGTCTGGCAGCACTTAGACTGGAGCTGAGGTCAAAGCTCTCTTTAAACGTTGGAAAGCATCATCACAATCTACGTCCCACGCGAAGACTAGGTTCTTCTTCGTCAGGCGTGTCAATGGAGCTAATATTTTTGCGAAGTCTTTGATAAACTTCCTATAGTAGCCAGCCAACCCCAAGAAACTCCTTACTTCGGTAGCATTTTTAGGGACCTTCCAATCTCGGATGGGCGCTACCTTCGCGGGATCCACAGCTATCCCTTCTTTGGAAACCACGTGCCCTAAGAATCGCACTTCCTCTCTCCAGAAGTGACACTTAGTAAATTTAGCTTTAAGGTTATGCGCTCGTAGAGTCTCTAACACTTCCCTAAGATGTAGGGCATGCTCTTCTTCATTCTTAGAAAAGATCAAGATGTCGTCTACAAAGACCACCACGAATTTATTAAGGTACTCCCTAAACACCCTACTCATCAAATCAACAAAGTATGCGGGGGCGTTTGTCAAACCAAAGGGCATCACTAGCCATTCATAGAAACCTTCCAGAGTCCTAAAGGCAGTCTTGTCAATGCTATCCTCAGCCACTCTCAACTGATGGAAACCAGTGGCTAAGTCCAACTACGAAAACACTGAGGCGCCAACTAACTGATCGAAGAGATCATCAATCCTCGGCAGTGGGTGTCTGTTTTTCTTAGTAAGCTTATTAAGTTCTCTATAGTCCACACAAAGTCTAAGGGACCCATCTGCCTTCATGGCAAATACTACTGGAGCACCCCACTCCGATATACTTCGTCTTATAAACCCCTTCTCAAGCAACTCCTTCACTTGCTTATTGAGTTCCCTCCTTTCACAAGGAGCCATGTGGCGTACTGGCAAAGATACTGGTTTTGCATTATCCACAAGATATATTCGAAAATCTATCTCCCGCTTCGGAGGCAAGCCCTTCACCTCCTCAAACACATCCGAGTATTCTTGGACTACTTTAACAGATCGTAGATTTTCCACCGACGCGTCAAGCGATTCTAGATAACTTAGCATAACGGAATTTATGGGATTACAAAAGATTTCGAGAGTGTTGCCAAGGCGAGTCATGAGCCTAACTACTCTCCTTTCACAATCAAGAACGGCCCCATTTCTGGATAACAAATCCATTCCTAAAATTAGCCCATAGCCCGTGAAGCCCAAAACATAAGCATCACATCTAAACCCAACGCTAAGTATAGAAATTTTCAAATCCAAACATATCATCGCCAAATAAGCTGAGCCCCCAATTGGATTCGAAACAACTAAGGGATCCTCTATTAAAATGGTGTTTAAGTGCAGTGATTCAACTAATGATGTAGAGATAAACGAATGTGATGCGCCCGAATCGAATAAGGTACGGATAGGATGATCAAACAGAAAACTAAGCTTTCAACAGAAATGGTTCTACCTCGTTCTTGCAGCGGTGGGACCGCGAGAGCCTGAACTTGTCCCCTTGCCTGCCCTGGTGCCATTAGAGCCTGCACCTGTCCTCCTGAGGTAGACCCTGCCCTCTGCCCCTTCTTTGGGCAGTCCTTCACTAGATGTCCCGCTTCACCACAGTGAAAACAGCCAGTCTTCTTTTTCTTTCTGCAATCCTTGCTGAGATGGCCTGGTGTCCCACAGTTAAAGCATCTTTTCTTTCCTTTGCCATTATTGTCTTACCACCCTTCTTGTTTTGCTGTTGTGGTTTCTTCTGATCCCCTTTCTTCTAGGGTGCCTTATTAGCATTAGGGCCTTTCTCCTCGTGCATGAGTGCCTTGTCTACTAGCTTCTCAAAGGTGGCCCCCATAGGGATGTGGGTCATAGCCAACCCCTGCAACGGCTCATTCAATCCATTAACGAACCTCAGAGCCTTCTTCTCCTGCGTGTTCACCAAATCAAAGCCAACCTTGCCAATTGGTTAAATTTGTTGACGTACTCTTTCACAGATAGATTTCCCTGCTTCAATGTCAAGAACCTTTCCATGTATAGATTCTCTTCTGCCCTTGAGAGAAACTTTGCCTCAAACCTACGTCTGAAATCCGCCCAAGAATCAACAGGACGCTCCCCATTAGTGACCTCCCACCAAAACGAGGCCTCTCCCTTCATTAACCAAGCTGCTAATTTGACTTTCCTCCCTTCTTCTACTTCAAAGATTTCTAGCAATTCTTCCACCTCCTTAAGCCAATCTCTAGCTTCCACAAATTTTTCTGACCCTTGTAAAGGTTTTCCACTCATAGCCTTAAATTCCTTGCATGTCTTTGCAAAAGTATCAGCGCGAGGAGGGGGAGGAGGAGAGGGTGCAACTGGTGGTGGAGGAACATTGGCTGGACCTGCAGCGGCACTAGCCTCTAATAACCTCCTATACCATCCTGGTATCGTTACACCCTCCAAAAGGTTAAGATCTTCAACCATGCTGAAACAAAAAAGGAAAGATTCAAAATGGAGAATTCGAAAGATAAAGATATATGGCTATTGGGGATTATGTTTTTCATAAAAACTTTCCTCTTTAAATTACTCATCAAGACATGTTTTTGAAAACACTTCTTCCAAAAATACTTTAGAAAAATAGTTTTTCTAAAAAAAATATCTGTTCTGGTAACCTTAAGCTCTGATACCACGTGTAACACCCCACGTCCATTAATGTCACTCACAAAGGGAATGCATTAACTTCCATGGAGGTTTTAAGTGAATATAGAACAGAAAAATTACAACAAGACAGATAATAAGTAGTACTTGGAAATCTAAAACTTTATTTCATTGCAGCGGAAATTAAACATGTTTGTTACATCATAAAACCATAAATCAGAGTCAAGTACAATATCCATCTTGATAAAACAAAATACATAATCCCATTACATAAATAGCCATTAAAGAAGATAACAAGCTGGACTTTACTTCAACGGTCCAAGCTTTCCAAAAGAGAGATAATGTAATCCAATCAAGCTCCACTAGAGCTGGGCCCACCCTGAGGACCTGGAGGGGGGAAAAGATAGAAATAGAGGGGGTCAGACATAAAGTCTGGTGAGTATGATAATTCTAACAATACTATTATCAAAATAACTAGACTAAGGCATAAGCTGGAAAACAAGGAAATGTCTATGAACTATTGGGAATGGAAGAGCAGATAAAGATAACGTTAAAGGCCACACCTAATACTAACGAATAATTACTACACTGCACCACACCAGCCACCCTAAAAGTTGATCTCACTTGCTTCACTTAGAAATTATATAAATAGCTTTGTGTACCCCTAGCTGACTACATAGGTGCCGCCTGCCCCTATCTCCGCTAGGTGTACCCCACTACCCACTTGTGATCGGCTCCCTACTCGTAGATACCCGTGCTGGTCCCACAGTGGGGTGTATCACTCCCCTAAAGTGGCAACCCGATATAGCCTAAGGATGCACGGCTTATACCTACACGATGCAATAACGTCTTACCTACCAGCCCGGGTCCACACATGCATATGAAACCCGTTGGACTTGCGTTGCCACCGCTAACCCGTTTGGCCTCTTATAGTCAAGCCCAGTATGCGTGTCCCGTCCTCGACTTGGGTCAAGCCCACAAAGATACGTTTGGGTTACTGGTTGAAATGGGCCCCCAATTACTTACCACAAGCTATCCACCTAAGCTTGTCCCCACTAGTATATCCCACTTAACCCTCTTCTTAGTCGTGTTCATTTACATGTGTGTTTGGTTAAGTCTTACTAATCGTATTTCAAATGCCACTAAAGGCACCCACTAGATTCCTCATGCCACCCAAAGCACCTACTTAACCCCCATGTCCCACTTCACATGTTTATCTGGTTAAGTATTTCTTAATTCATTCAGGCCATAACCTCATAAAGACCTCTCACATTAGACTGGCATTAATGGCAGTTGGATTCGCCGGGCGGGTCCGGGCAGTCTTACACCATAAAAGAGTCTAACCTCGTGTCTTTACAACTGTTATGCTTTAATTTGGGCCTAGGACCACTCACATTGGGCTGACATTAGTGACTACTGGATTTGCCGGGCGGGTCCGGGCAGTTTTACGTCACAAACGAGTCCAACCTCGTGTCCTAAGCATTGATTAACACTTATAATCTTTTACCCCAGTTTTAAATATATCCCTATTCAAATCATTAATTAATTCCAATTTTAATGATGTCCATAATTAACTCAATTATGGCCATCCACTTACGGTATGCAAAATCATATCAATTGCACCCCAATTTCTTAATATTAAATCCTTAATATTACCCCTACCCCACGTTATACGTTCGCTTATTCAATGCAACATATACGTTAGACTCGAATAGTCTAACTCATAGCACAAAGATAAATTATCAAAACATATAGACAAATAAAATAGATCTAATCATAATAGGGGTGAAACTTGCATAAAACTACACATGTCATGGATCTAAAGGTGTCAACTTGTTTGGTTAAATGTCACAACTTACATAATATGATCATAACCCAAGTTCATGTATAAACTTGCATATGTGGTTTATGCAACATAATGATGGTGTGAACTAGCATCTAACACATAGAACTCACACATGTCATAGCATAATTCTAGATCTAAATAGATGTCATAATTCTAGATCTAAATAGATGTCATACAATATGTGAGATTATACATACTAATAAATCTAAACTTGCATAGGTACATGTGATTTATCATGTGAATCATCATAGCCCAAATATATATAATCAACATCATGATTCATAAGCTAACTACAACATAATAACATCATGGCTTTGTAACATCGCAACTTAGCATAGAAACTTGCAACATATATAATATCATCATAGCATGATTTATAACATATAGGATATCATCATCACATAACATAGGATTTACAACATACATGATAGCATAAGGTTTACAACAACATATATGACAATTCACATCATTTTCTTATGATCCATATCACATCTTAATCTAATTAGTTTGCTAATAATCTTATTAAGATCATCATACTCACAATTAGAAAAGAAAGAGAGTCTTGATTTGCTTTAGAGTTGAGTAGAATTAGAGTTTTGATTAGCTTTCTTCCTTCTTAGTTGGCGGCGGCTACACTGAGTTCCATGGCGATGGCATGACGGCGGCTATTCTATTTTTCATGTGATTTTAGAGTGAGAGACTACCTAGGTATATATAGAGTTTAGGATTTATTTAGACCGTCAGATCAACTCAGAACTAACCTGAACCGTTAAATTAGCCAACTCAGCCCTAAAGACACATCAGCAGCTCAAGATTGGGCTCTGCCAAAACCTGGCCGACTTGACTAGGTCGACACCCAAGTCGACTGCGCAGTCGACCTGGTCCTGGGGGTGTCGACTGCCCAGTCGACCTGGGGTGCTGGGCGGGAAATTTCCCGCCTGGCTTGTTTGACTTAGAATTTTGAATTTTCTGAAACTTCCGATGGCCATATCTCCTTCATACGAAGTCCAAATCACGCAAACTCGGACTCTATTTCAACCAGAATTCCGAGATGAACACAATGGCGCAACCCGTTTCGCACAATACTCACGTTTGAGATTAGTTATTCTTTAATTTGTGAATATTTATATTAATAGAATTACGGGGTGTTACATTGATCCACGAAGCCTCTTACAATCTCACCTTTCCTATTATTTGAAGCACTCCCAACTGTCTTCAAGTTCTCAGGTCCAGCATACGTCTGAACCTCCAATGGTTGATTCTTTAAGGCGTGGGGGACTTGATGAGGCTAAGGTGCTTGCACCAATTGAATCTTCTGAAAGATCTATTGTTCCGACCCCTGCTCAGGTTCAAATAATACGTGATGATCCACATTATAGGATTCCTCCTGGAAACTCAACGCTGAAGTATCGGTTTAGCTATTGGGACTTAAGGGAATGCATTTTGACCTGGCTTTACATCCCAATGATAGGCGAGATGCTGTGAAAAGTTTGGATGTCGTAAAAAGTAGCATGACCAATCAGCTTAGTATTATTAAGAATCAATTTGAGACACAATTGAATCTGGCCATGAAGGATGTTGATAGGCGACTGGAACATGGGCCAAATTTGGTTATGTATTCCAGAAATTGAACGCTCGGCACCTTGACCATATTGAAACCTTAGAAAACAACAAAGCTGTCATGATCCACTTGAATATATCCCAAGAATCTGAGATTTCTTTTTTAAAGAACAGAAGCATTAAAGTGAATAGCTTAGACGATAGAAATGTCGAGCTTAGGAAGGAGCTGGAGGATGTGTGAGCGCAGCTTTTAGAAGCTCAGTCTGCTCAAGAACTTGCTGAGCGCCATTTGGCCTTAGAAAAGCAGGTTTCAATTTCTCTAAAACAGGAAAACATGGCTCTTGAAGGCAAAATTGCTTTTCAGAATGAAACCCTTAGAGCCTTTGAAGGGGATAAAATCAGGTTGCATAGAGATATTAATGAAGCCAGAATCTGGATTAACAATACTTTGTTTCAATTCTATGTTTGCAGTGTCATGAGTCGTGGAAGTTTAAGCTATTTGAACAAGAATTTTTCGCGAACTCTGGCTCTTGTTTTGGAACAGGTACTTTCATATTCCAATGATGTTGATAACGAGTTCGTTCAAGAACAGCTTTTAGAAGAAGAAGACCACAAGGCTCTGCTTGAAGGTATGAGGATATTGGAGAACGAGCGAGCTCAATTATTTAGGAGGGAAGTTCAGACGCTACCATTTCTTGTGCCCCACCTGATTCCGTCAGGATTGATATTTTGAGCTCTCCTATTCCCCTCGCAGATTGATCTGCCTTAGTTGTTGCAAGAACCCAACCCATTATCGAGTATCCAGCTCAATAAAATGTTGTTATATAGTGTGTGAGTCATGGCAATACTTCTTTTAATGCGAACGATTACGAGGCTGATTTTGTATACCCAGAAACTCCAGGTAAAATTGATATTTACCAATCTACCCCGGATTTGGATTTCCTTATTTCTTCACCTGGGATTGCTGAGTTTAGTGCTTGTTATTCGTTTGCATCAGGTGTTCTTTCACCACCTCCTTCATCTGTTTATGTCACTACCGCTCAACCTACCGTCGTTGACTCTGTCCTAATACCTTCCAGCACTAACCCTCTCATCACACCTTCATCAGACAACCCATCTTCTTGATGTGTCTGATCCAGAAGATGAAGATGAGTTTTGTAATACCAAGGCTGCATCCACCCTGAAACGCTAAAGGAAGTTAGCTGATTAATAGTCCAAGATCATATGCTGTTTTCCTTCGATGGTTCTTTTGTACAGATAGATCGGCAAATGCCTGAAAAATTGGTTCATCCTCCCGTGTATAAGAAATAGCATTTGTGACATTTATGGTCTGATTCCAGCATATTTTCTTTTAACTATTACGTACTTAGACCGGTTGTTTGTGTGAGTGCCGGCCCTCACTTAATATTTTATGTTTGCGCACATACGTTTGTATCGTTTAAATGACACTTTTAGTTTGTTGTTCACGTGAATCTTATCGTTCGAATAGTTCTCGCAATGAAGTTATAACTAGTCTGTGGTATGATTTGAGTGGGCATTGGTGATTTTTTACACAATGGTATGTCCCTATACCAAAGCACTTTTTAATTCCACAGATTCCGTTAATTTGAATCATGATTTCATTTGATTAATTCATGGTTTTTTAAAACAATGCGTGGTTATTATGTGTGTTTTCTTTTAGGTGCCCCCATGGGAGGTCTTGGGTTTCAATTTTGACCCAAGTTCGGCCTTGTCAGTCCTTATTTTTCTAGGACTGACAGACCATGTTGGATACCCCCTTTCGGCTAGGATTTCTGATTTGCGTTGGTCCTTCCAGCATGTTTTGTTGGTCCTTCCGACGGTAGGACTGATGTTTCCAGCCTAGGTATTTATCCGTGGGACGTTTTTATTATTTCCCTTGTACCTTTTTTTTGAAGCCTGATGTCAGTTTCTCCAGCAAATGCTTGCTAAAGGAAGTACCACCTTTCGGCTTGTTGTTTGCCTTAGAATAGCATGTCTTGTTGAGGCGATGTGCTTATACATCCAATTTGATTCACATGCTTTTTATAGTGCTTTCAAGGCGTTTTGCTCAAAATGTGCTTTGAGAACCCTCCCTTCGCGACTAGGATGGGTATGATTAATTGCTTCTATCATGCCTGCATTTTGAAAAATCAGTTTTTAGCATGAAGCGATAAGTATGGTACTCAGATAAGCACATGATAATTTCCTTTGTACAAGGCACTTATAAGTAATTCATTGTCAAATATTAACATGAATATAGCAAGTGGCACAACAATGTAAAACGACTACTATCTGTTAAGCAAACAGGGTAAGAAGCGGAGTAATAGAGCATAATGATGGGAATTTTAGTTCAAAACTTCCATGATCGAGACACCAGCTACTGATCCTTAGCCAAGCATTAGTTCCAGGCTAGTTTAGGTCCTTTCCTCAAAGAGTTTGCTGCCCCTTGTTTGCGGAGAAATAGGAGAATGGCCTTCCACATATTATTGTAAATGGTTCTCCCTGACCAGCCCCTCGATTAACGATTTTAAGTGCCTACACTCATTAGTGTCGTGTCCTCGTTGGTCATGGAATTGACAGAACCTTCCTGATTTTATGGCAGCATCCCTAACTTGCACCCGTTCTGGGACTGGATACTTTTCTGTGTTTTTAGTTGCCCTGAAGATATTCCCTATGGTGTCATTAAGGGAGGTGAATTCAGAATCCTTGAAAAAGCATGGTTTCCTTTTAGGCTATTTGGTTCTTCCCTTGTCGCTTCTTTCCGAAACCCCACCTCTTGCACCTAAGGTATATTTGCGCTTTTCATTCTAATTTATGGAATGAGCGCTTTTCTCCCTGTCGGGTCTTCACCAAGACCAATAGTCACGACATGCAGTTTTCTGAGTAGAATTTTCTTATTTAGTAAAAAAAACTCTATTTCGCTTGCATGACTTGTTCGAGCGAACGGAAGGTCAGCGACACTTGTTGTGGCTTTTACGATAGAGGCTTGAACAATGAGCATTGACTCGATCTTCTTTATCACTACGTCGTTTGCAATAGTTATTTGACTCGTTAATCCTGTCATTACTTCTTCCAACTCCGTCTTGGTTACGGCCGCCTCAACTTTTAACGGTTCTTTTTCTCCGAGATGGATGGTAGGCAAAGTGGCAACGTCAAAGACGTCGTCGATTTTGTCAGTGAATTCCTTCGGCGTGATCATGATTTCAAGCACAGTACCTCTCAGAAAATCTTATTGGATCTGAAATGGGGAAAGAGGCAAACACGGCCCCACGGTGGGTGGCAAAAAGTTTACACCAAAATTGGTCTAAACGCCCAAGGTACTAAAACTGTACTTCACCCAATACGGTAAGAAATAAATGGAACCGTGTTTAATCAGCAATTGAAAATGAAAAACGCGAGAAAGGTTAAGTAGAGACGAGATTTAGAGTAGTTCAGCCGTTAATTACGCCTACGTCCACTGTGAAGGTGATTTCCGATCTTATAATGAGGATTACAAAATACATCGATTCTCTCTTTTCATACATCTCTATATTCACTCAATATACCCTCGTTTATATATTTCAATCTTGGAATTATATAAGAGAATGGTAGAATTTGAGGAGAAGAAGGATGGATGAATGATTGAGAAGGAGGATGCCTTCTTTTCCTTGATCACAAGATTGTACTTGACCCCATGGCTGAATCAGTAGTTGAGGATAGGATTTAGCAGCATTTTGTGGTTTAAAAGATTCGATCCCCTTTATGTTGGCAGTCATAGTGTATTCATAAGTGAGCTTCCTCTGGGAAATGACTTATAATCCGTTTATGCAGGCTACGGATCGCTCATTCTGTTAATTACAGTCATGCCACTGGCCAGCTGTAGCCAGCTGTACGTAGTTATCATGTGCGAGCGGGTCCATAGTAGCGGGGATCCCCGTAAGAGTGAATGCTTTGGGAACCTTGTAAACTTTTATAAGAGCAGAACGTGGGACTGGACTCGATTCTCCCTTCTTCCTTGTGCGACCGACCTTCTTAGTTCAAGGGCACTCGTCCTTTTGCTACCTTTGTATGGCGTTGTTTGTCTTACGACTATGATATGAGGTCGCTTTCGCCTATGTTGAATGGACGACTTGCTTTGCTTCGGTGTTTGAGCGGTTTTGCCCCAAAATGAACGACCGATCTTTGCTTCTGCGCTTGAATCACGATTCGCGTCTAACTTTGGTTGGAGACATGGACACATAAGATGTTGCGAGCGCTTGTTTTGCAATTCCATCCCAGGCTCAGTCTTTTGACGGATAAAAAGTTGGCTCTCCTACTATTTTATTTATTTATTTATTTTTATTTTAAATTTTGATTTCAATTTATTTAATTTGAATTTATTTTGTGTTATCAAGCTCTGTTTTTAAACGTATCAATTGGCATATCTAGGATTATACCACTATTCTGAACACATTGAGACCGATTTCCCAAGTCTAATTCGATCGTATGTGGGAGATACTAATTTAAACCAAAGATTAAATTAAATTCCATTTAATTTATTTCTAAGCGTTTTCTAACTGTACGATCAATCGGTAAATCCCAATGTTACCCAATTTGAAATCCGATAATAATACACTTTTTTGGATCTGATGGAACTGGTTCCGTTGAATTCTGAGATTGTTTGAAAATTAGCTATTTTTACGTATTAAATTCAATCGACTAAAATATAAACCGATTTCAAAAAAAACTTCGATAATAAATAATTATTGTCGTTCTAATTTAATTTGAATTTATATTAATCGATAGAATCGTTTTTGGTTCAATTTTAATTCTGAATTCAATTGTTTGTTGTTAATTTCAATATATTCGAAATGAAATCATATATTGATTATTAAATTTATAAATCAATATAAAAATCCATTTAATATTCCAATTCAACATTTAAAATAAATTTAAATATTCAAAATAAGATGATTAAAAGTCAAGGATGTTACAGTTAAGGTGGTCAACTGAATCAATCGACTGCCTATTTTCGCATTAGTGTAGGGACATATACACACAACACCTTTGCATATGTTCATACATGCACTAGAAATTATTAAGGACAATAGATTCCAGTGGATGATGGATGAGTAGATGGCTATTAGTGGTTGTAAGGATAATAACATTCTTCTTAAATTGGAGATTTCGGGGACGAAATCCTTTAAGTAAGGGAGAAAGTAACATCCCAAAATTTTAATACACCATAACCATACTGTAAAGATAATAAAATGGGTAATACTTAATTAAATATTTAGAATTAAGTAAAACCGACTTTACCATTGCATTCGTCTCGGAATTATGATTCAAATAGACCCCAAGTTTGCGTGAAACAGATAACGTATGAAGAAGTTATGAACTTTAGAAATTTGCGTATATATATAAGGAGAATATATATAAATATATTCGAATTAATTCAAATAGAAATCAATGCGCAAGAGACTAACGTTGTAGGAAGGCTATACCTGAGCCTGGGTCAACCTATGGGTCGACCCAATGAGTCGGTGGGTCGACCCAACAACATGCTGGGAAATTTCTTTCTACTGTATCTAGACTGTTTTGTTTGCTAGGTTCGTCCGCTGACTCAGTGCTATATGTATGGCCTAGATTGACCTAATATCTACAGTTGAGAATTAGTTTTGTCATTCTATAAAAAGGGGGACTCTCTCATTTTGTCTACACACAATTTTTTCACTTCTCTCTCTGCCTCTATGATATATTCTGAATTAAATAATAAAATGGGGAGATGCTACTGGAACTTAGATTAACAAAAAAGATTCAAGATCAACAATAAAAGAGAAAGAAGTGGACTTTTCTTTAACAACATATATATATATAAGAGATATAATCTCTTCTTCACCGAGACCTGTTGTGAGTTCCCTATTATTTTCAGATATGATAGCTAGAATTGTATCATGACAGTTAAATGAAATTGGGTTTAGAACATACAACGTTTATAAGATAAGTCCTATACCTGTTATTCACATATGTCGTTGTTATAAGTAAAATACATGCTTTTACTGTCAAATGATTAATTAGTTCTGTGTAACCATCTTCCTTTTCCCTGTTTCTATTGTTTTAGTTTATTTCCAGTATTACCTATATGCCTATACAATTAATTTGGTTATATCCTTTTCCTTCCAATTTTTTCCTTTTATTTACGCTAAGCCTATGCCATTAGAAGCCTAGGCTATGTCCAATTAAAGTTTGTGTATAGTTAAAGATGGGATAATAAGAAATGACATGAAAAGGGGGAATTTGGGCATATTGTTAAATTGTGGACTATTTCATTATAACTGGGGAAAGGGATAAAATATGCATACCTGTTGTAATTTAGAAATATAAAATATGCATACCTGCTGTAATTTGGGAATGTAATAATATGCATACCTGATGTAATTTAGAAATCTAAAATATGCATACTTGTTGTAATTTGGAATGTAATAATATTCATACCTATTGTATTTTGGGAATATAATAATATGCATACTTGCTGCAATTTGAGAATATGATTAAAAAGGGACAAAATGCATACATACTGTAATTTGCATATATGTAATGAAAATTGTGACAACCCAAATTTTGATATCCTTTGAGCTGATCAAATACAACATAAGTTCAACCCAAAGAACATTAAAAAATCAGATGTTGAAGAAAGAAATTAGAGGTTGAGAAAAGATAAGATAGAAAATTAGAATAGTAGAAAAAGAACATACAACAGAACTAGAGTAAACATGAATATCACAGCGGAATGAATAAAATATAATAGATATTTATATAATAACTTTTTAAATACAACTAGATTTGAACTAACATACATCATCAGAGTACAACACATATACAATATAGCGGAAATAAACTCTATATATCTATCATTGAAGCCTCCTGCTCCAAGCTCCTCCAATAATATCAGTAAAATCCTAGACTATTTGACTAACCGTACAAATTTGGGTACCTAAAAATTTAGGGAAAACATAGAAAAATAAACTTTGGGTCGATCATGGGACTGGTTTGAGTAAACAATTTTGAAACAGCTTGATAAATAATAGATATCTCATAAGACCACACCGTAAATACAGAACGAGTTTTTCCCTTATAAGAATCCACAATACTTGATTTAACTTTTAAAATTCCTTTTGAAAGAAAAGATAATCGTAAGACCAATCCACACATAAACATGGATGTTTTTACCTTATGATAACCCAAAAAATCTTTGTATCAAAACTCTTCTGATATTATAACAGTGTCTATCAAACCACAAATAAATAATTATCTAGCAGAACGCTTGCTTCTCACGCTCTACATACATAATATACGATCAAAACCATGGGCGCTTATTGGAGATTGAATTCCGACTATGCCAAGGTACAGAACCACCTTCCAAAAGTGTATCTCTAGAGGAGAATACATTGGGTTCAACAAGAACATCTTACAACCTGGCCACATATGACCGACCACTCATTTCTCCTAAGTGTATCGAATATATTGTCACCTACAGTTGTTAGCAACATAACCGTTCCCAGGAGATACAGAAGCGGAAGACGAACAAAAATGAATATTCACTAGATGGTGACAATACATTGTAATTGGGACCGACACCCTTAACCATGTTGCCTGCCCAATTTTTGTCATTTTCTGGTTGTGAAGCTTGAAGTCAATACTTACCTTTAGATACAGCACGTCCTTATTCACTTTGAATGCCACATCGTTAAATCCATCAATATCACAAATTAACTTCCTCAATACCACAGGTATAAAGCTAAGAGAAACGAATTCCTCTGCCATCAAACATAGCTTGAAGAGATCAATTGTATGTTACATTAGGTATACTCTGTCTGAAATTTGTCTATACAAGTTGTCCAGTGACTGGATAAACCAAAGGCAATATCATGTAAATCAATCTTAGGCAATTTCTACCTAGGATCGACATAACAACCCTTGCTTAAAATTCGTCTTCAATGTTCTTTAAAAATCTCTGACTCGGAACGTATATATCGAATCAAAGTGGAATTCAGTTTTTAGTCTCTTCGAAACGATAACGGTAGTAATAGTCCAGATTTGATAGTCGGGGATTTAACTATAAAATATAAAATAAAATAAAATAAATAGCTTTGTTTTCATTGAACCTGCAGAGCCTTATTTAAATAATATTTGGTAGTTTAAATTCAAATATCAATTTATATACTTATTTGAAAACATTAGTATTTCTAACTTAGAAAATTCTTGTTATCAATCTTGCGTGATAATCTCATTCATGGACATACGGTTTCATGGTTGATAACGATATTCGACTCCAACAATCATTTTGAACACAACCTAAAACTATCTATCGGATAATCGTGAAATCGTCCAAGTTAGGGTATTTTAATTACCTCTCAGACCTTGATTTGATATCATTCTTATCGTTAAGGTTCGTAGAAGTTTAATATCCAAAATATTCGCCTAACCAGAATTTTTAAACCCATTTGATTTTCAAAGCAACGTGGTTGTTTTACAATGTTTATCAAGTTAACTTAAATATTAAAACCTAGGAATTTGATCAAATTAATTGACTAAATTTCCTTTATCCATTTATAGTTAAATTACCTTTTAAAACTTACTTAATTAAGAGATTAATTATGTTAAAAATATTATCTTAGCTAATATATCAAATTTCAACTTCTTTGTTTAACTGCATAATTAATTTACCCAGCTTTTATTAATTAACTCTAAATAAAACATTTCTACGTTTAACAACTTATTTGTTAAAAACTATTTCCATTAAATTAATTGAAACCTATATTAATTTAATAACTCGTTTTCATTTAAAAAGGTTGATTAACTCAACCTGAAAACAATTTGATTATCTGATTATAGTTAATATTCCCTTTTAAATTAATTAATAATATAATTAATTTAAAATAATCACTCTTTAATTGTTCCTTCAAAAAAATTATTCAAACTATTAACACTTCAAGTAAATTTCTGGTTTCTTCACATAAACTACAACTTAGCAGTCTCAATGGTGTATAAATGTTCTTTAATAGACGATATTCAAGTTATTAATCAAATCTACACCAACAACCATATAATTCAACATTATCAAGTGATAATATCTAAACAACATATATTTATTCATAAAATATATCAGACTGGTATAATAGCATAATGGTGTTTATTTCTGCTAGTAGGGTGTCCACACAATTTAGTCAATATAGTTTATAGTGGAAGGGTGTTTATTTCCACTAACAGATGCCAATACACATAATTACAGTTAAAGTAATTTAACACAAGTTAAATAATTAAATAATTTATTGAACAACAATTTAGTATTTACTGAACCATATATCATCACAGATCAATTATAGTAGTTTATGCGTTAATTTAGTTTAACAATTAAATTTTCGTTTATTTTATTATAAATGATTGTTATAGATAAACCATTTAAAGGATTTTAAAACCAATTTTAGTTAAAAATGAATTCAATTTAAATCCATTTCCTTTTAAACTCAACAACTACATCGAGCTGCATTCACACAAACACATTAGTGCTACCGCATGAGTGCATGAACATACACACTAAAATCAATGTGATCATATATATATATATATATATATATATATATATTTAATTAAAATTTAACTTAAGACCTTTTCTCTTCTTTTTAAATGGGCCAAGCCCAAACCCAATTCCTAAACTACCCTAAGCTTGTATATATACCCCTTTATATGTACATGTATATATATACACATATACATTATAATATACATTTAAACAAAATTTTAAATACTCTTTTCATTTCCACCGATTATTTTCTTTTTCTTTGTTCCAGCCCAATGGCATTACCCTTGGCCCACTACTCCTTTGTTTTCTATTTTCCTATTATGTTTTTATTTTATGTTTTTAAATAAACTGAGCCAAAGCACAATTCACTATCACCCTACGAATAAAATACTAAATGCACCCACTCACATTCCTTCTCCCTTTTCTTTTCTGTTTTTTTGTCTCCTACCTTCACAGTACACTGTGTATGTGCACCACTAACCAGCCAGCGTTCATTGACCCCAACCTAACCTACAAACACACCTCCATCTCCTAAGTTAACCCCCAAGCTTCGATCAACCTCCACTCAACTCGATTGAAATATCACCATAAAACTCGATTTGAAAGAAATCAATACCCCAAAACAGCCCACCACTTATCTGCCTCATCACCACCACAGTGCTCCAGAATTAGCCAAACTCCGGTTACCCATCGGTGACGACCACCTAACTCTTTCCCCCCTGGTGCACACATCCCAAGCTCCTACATGTTGATGCATGTTGCGGTTAACTAGTGTCTACATAAAATAGTAGTACAAAATCGATTGCCACGACCACCTGAGACCACCCCACTTTGGTCTTACCTTCCCTTACCATCCCCGGAGCCATAACCAAAACAGTTTCCAACATCAACCACTAGAAATCAAATTTAAACCTAAAAACAAGCTCAATATCCTAACTCTATATATATTGATCCAAAAATCAAGATTCATATCTTAAAAATATGTTTCAGTATAGGGGTCAAGATAGTGATATCAATTTGATAAAATTAATAGTAAAATTTTGTCAAAATAATTTAATTTCACTGCTTTGATTAAAGTATGGAAATATATACTAATATAAATTATTTGGAGATTTTTAACACCAATTATAGGTTGTTTGTAATAACATTCAAGTTGGAATCATCTCATGAAATCAACTGGCTTTGTAGTAACTGATTTTTTATTTCTAAGTGCCAAATAGAGCCTTATAAACCTTACATACTGGTTTCCAGATTTTTCATCCATCCAAGCATACACATGAATTAACTATAGTCACCATACTTTGAAGCACACATGTATGTATAGGTAATTCTGAAATAATATACAATAATCAATAATAAGTGGGAAGGTTTCACTCTTTTTGGTTCACTGTTCTTATGCCTTTTTTTTAATAACCTGGAGATGAGTATACATAGTCTCCATTTTTGCTTGTAGGGTTTTCAAACAAGAACAAAGATGTTATACAAAAACATGAAGTCACATATTTAAATCAAATACATAATAATTTTGAATTAGATTTTCAAATAGAAGAATGTAGGTGTCTACTCATATTTTTTTTAGTTCTCTGGTTTCAGCTATATAGTTCCAGGTTTTGAATTTGATTCTGGTCTTAGGATATCTTTGCCATTCTTAGCTTCTAGTTTTAAGTTTTTATTTTGCATGCCTCAATGAATGTTTGCAGTGTATTTATAGTGCAAGCAAATGATAAAAATGGAACAACACATATTTTTGCTTGGGAAATGAATGTGGCTTTATAGCATGTCCTAGCGACTGCTATATGATTGAAAGAAATGAAGTTATATTGCCATGTAGATATAGTTGGTCCTATGATTGAGTTGAAATAACAATGCAATGCAACTTATGTTTGATTAAAGGAATGAGCTCTAGTATGAGTTGGTCCTATATGCTACAATTAACAAATATAGCAGTCCTACCTAAAGTACATAAGTATATGTATTGTCATGTGCACATTGGTAGTATGGAAGGTGTAGGGTAGGATGTTATGGTTGCTGCAACATTGGTGATTGAAAGTGAGTTGTATTTTATCTTATTTGCACAGCCAAGTCATGTTGCAAATATGCATTTAAAAACTAAGCTCAGTTAGGGAGAAAATGAGAGGACTTTAGGCTGTCCAAACTGTGATTGAAAACAAGATGTGTGCTGGTTTTTCCACTTGATTCTATCCTGCTACATGATGCTGGTGTATATTCATGTGATACGGCCATCAAAAGAGCATGTGCAATTGTGTACAAGCTAATATACTAAAGGATCTAAGGCTTAGTGTACAAGGCAAATAAGCCTATGTTCTTGTTGTAGATTTTGAAATATCAAGTCAATGTATAGAACATATATCTTCATTCATTGTTTTGATCTCATTTTATTCAAATCAATATAATGCTATATCTTGGCATTTAAAGCCATATCCTTTCATATACTTCCATGTAAAGTAATTTAAAGATTAACTAAAATATTCTTATTTACTTTTTCTATGAAATACTATATTTATGAATAAAAACGAGTTAAAATTCAAATGCAAATGTTAAAACCATATTTACTTGTATATGTTTAAATATTAATGAATATAACAGGTTAATATACTCATAGGGTTTTATAAATAATTATTATTTTAATTTTCTATAATATCCAAATCCAATATTATTTATTTTTATAATAAATAAAAATATAAAATAAAATAACAAAGCATCACTTACTTGTTTTATAAACATATACATTTTTATATATATGTATATATATATATATACAATGATCAAAATATTTTAGGCCATTAGTATGTATATATACTAGGAATTTCCCTACAATTTTTTATTCTAAATTTATTTAATTTAATTTAGTTATTAATCCAAAATAAATTGTATTAGAAACTCAGTCAAAAACCAGGACGTTACAATCTACCCACTTTAAAAGAATTTCGTCCTCGAAATTATAGAGTGACAAGGAGATTTCAATTATATTTAAAATCATAGTCATAAAACAAAAGACATACATAGATTATCCCTTAACAATCACAACAAACTATGCATCCAAAACACACAGGTTACCTATCAAGATTTCACAGAAATAAAACATTCAATACAAACACATTCATCAGTCCTTGACCATAAATCAGTAAGAAAATAATCTTCTAAGCATCAACCCTAAAGGCAGAAATCAATATTAGGTCAACACTCAGAAAATCATTTAACTCAACCAATCTCCAGTTAGGTTCCAATTCCATATCTTAACTGTAACACCCCGTAATTCTGTAACACTAAGATTCACAAATCAAGGCAGAATTAAAAGTTAATATTAAAATCCAGGGAAATGGGCTGCGCCATTGCGTTCGTCTCGGAATTCTGCATGAAAACGAGTCTGAGTTTGCGTAAATCGGAGTCCGTATGAGGGAGATATGGCCTCCGGAAGATTCAGCGAAGTTCAAAATTCAAAACAGGTCAAGTTCAAAATTCAAATCGGACCCAGATTGGGCTGGGCGGGAATTTTCCCTCCCAGGTCAACTGGATAGTCGACCTGGGGCACCTAGGTCGACTGGGTAGTCAACCTGGGGGTCGAACCCCCCCCCCCCCCGTTTTTCCAGCTTTCTGCACCTGGTTCGTTCTGATGTATTTAGTCACGTTTTCTGCCTAGGTTCGTCCGCCTAACACAATATAAACAGCCCTGATCTTCTTCTCTATTCACAATTCTTTTCTATCCTTATGCTGCCTCTGAGAAAATATATAAATAAATAAAAAGAAGAAGATAGTACGAAAATCCAAGACAAGGTTATGCTGCTCAAGTTGTCTAGAAGAGATTCAAAGCTTCAAGATAAGGATTAAAGGCTAAACGTCGCACGAATCATAGCAACGCCTCCTTTCTATTCTAATCTAATCCCAGTAAGTCAGTTATTTCTAGATTTGAACGTTTTTCTCTGTTCGTGACATGAAATTAAAGGAATAAAAGAATATGCCAAATCTCTCTCTCTATTCGAATCAGTGCCTAAACTCTTGAACCTAATTAAGAACTGTTATGATCCGAGGACAAATAAGACCATGACTATGAAACTATGGACCTTAAAACCATATGCCTATGACTATGGACATTGCCAATGACTATGAACATTGCCTATGACTGTGACTGTGACTATGAGGATTATTTCCTTGACTAAGCTTATGCCTTTGATTAGGAAATATAAACTATTGCCTATGACATAACAAGGACATCTGTGATTAAACACCTGTGATTCATGACTAGGAAAGTGTTGCTTAAGTTTTGTGACTATGAAATTGGGTCTAAACCCGATCATCTATTCTGTCTATTCTTGGTTATCTTTGGTTTTAGACCTTGGGAATTTACCTATTAAGTTAGGTCTACCCATGTTCTTGAACCTACGTCTCTATTCTGTCTATTCTTGGTTTTCTTTGGTTTTAGACCTTGGGAATTTACCTATTAAGTTAGGTCTACCCATGTTCTTGAACCGACGTCGTTATTCAACCCTTTTTATGCCAGTTAGTATGTCTATCTTTTGCATAGCATCTTTGGTTCATTCCCTATTTTCTACGAACCTAGCTTTATTTATAATCTAGACTAAATCACGATTATACGAACGGTGGGAATGCGGTTTGGGCAAAATATGAAATTTACTAAAACGTAGTTTGACTTGGAAATTGGCATAAATTGGGAACATGTATTATGGCATGTTCATAGAAATGCAAATGGGATAAATTTGACATGAATTATAAGATGTGTAATTTGAATCTAGTATTGACGTGTAAATCTAGCATTTACATGAATAGTGAACTAGAGTAATAAGTCTAGAATTAGAATGTTGAATCGGAATTGGATTAGCTAATTTGGCACGGTAAGTATATTGGCATAAATGTGAAATTGGCCATAATTGGGAGTAATTGGCAGGTTTAGCAAAATCATGGTTAGTGACACTTAATTTGGTATAGTCCACATACCAAAAAGCATAAATATGATTTAGAAGGGGAAATGGGCCATAAGAATGAATGTAGACAATTTACATTAAAAGAGAAATTAGGAAATAAGTAAATTAGAAATAATTTACTTTTAGAATTTGGCCTGAATGAGGAAATATAAATTTAGACAAATTAAAGGTTTATTAACGACATCTCTTTTAATGACACACCAGAAAGTTCTAGGGTGACAGAGAGGATAGTGTCTAGGCTTGGGTTTGGAAAATACAAGTTTCCTGCTCTCCCTGGCTATCCCTAACTGATCCGACGAACGGGATGGTTACTTTCAAAACTTGATTTGAAAATAAATTGAAACCCTTTGAACTTAGAAAACACGAATTTGCCTAGCCCGAGGTTAGACTGAGTTGCGATGTAAACCTGCCCGGAACCAACCGGCATATCCAGTAGTCGCAACAATACCTGTCTAATGTGAGTGGTAGCGGCTTTAATTTATTTAGTTAAAGCAAGAACAATAATGGTAGGGTTAAGTTAACTAAGACACTTAACCAGTTCAACATGATAACTAGACTGATGGGTGGGGTTAAGTTCAGACTGACACTTAACACAGTTAAGCTAGAATGGGAGGGTTAAGTCCATAGGAACACTTATGTTAAGCTAGAATGGGAGGGTTAAGTCCATAGGAACACTTAACCAACTTAACACAGTTAAGCTAGAATGGGAGGGCTAAGTCCATAGAGACACTTAACCAAACTCAAGGTAGCAAAACGAGACTTGTAGGGGTTAAGTAAAGTTAATACACTTAGCCAAATTAATATGTTAACTAGACTAGAGGTTGGGGTTAAGTAAAATCTAATACACTTAGCCAATTTTGATATGTTAGCTGGGCTGGACCGTAGGGTTAAGTAAACCTGAACACTTAACCATCAGGTTGTGATAAAGGAATGAGGTTAAGTCTAAAACATGAAGGGATAATACTTAACCATTAATAACATGTTAGTTAAAACAGACGGGCAAGGTTAAGTTAAAAAGGAACACTTAACCAATACAGGATGAAGGGGTAGGGTTAAGTAATAAGAAATATTTAACCAATATAACTTGGTTTGTGGTAGGGTTAAGTCAATGTGAATTGCTGATGACACTTAACCATCTAAACAGGATAAATGAAGAGGGTTAAGTTAGCTTGAATTGACTAATGACACTTAACCAATCCAAATTGACGGGAAAGAGAACTAAGTAGTAAACCTTAGTTAAAAGGAGCTAAGTAGTAAACCTTAGTTAAGAAAACAACGATTCTAGAAACAAAGTGGTAAACCTTAGTTGACAAAACTAAGTAGTAATTCTTAGTATAACACGAGGAGGAGCGAACGTCCGTCTGATTAAAAAGAAGGCTCCAACGAATTGGGTTACGAAGCCCGAGGCTTCGAGGGGACGTGAGGGTACTCTTGGTATCCCTTTGTGAGGCTGCAGATGATCCGCCTGGGCCCACAGAGGTTAACGTCTGCGTAGAAGAACCAGGGGTATGCCTTGGTTGCAATACATGGCAACCTAAAGACTAGGATGGACCGGCGTGATTCGGCGAGCAAACGGTAGCCTTGTGATAGCGACTCGTCGTCTACCATCCATCTTGAGTCAATCGAGATACGTGAAGTGGAAAGGCGGAGAACTCTAAAAGACCATATACTTGCTATCTAGTTATGGGTGAGGATGGCCATAGGATAGTGGGGCACCGGGGGATGGCGTACAGTTCTCATTTTACAAGGTGTGCCTTTCATTAGTTGAGGGAGGGGTCAAGTGGGACCATAGCCACTGGAATAAAAACAGACCTTAGCATCTGCATCGGCAGATATCTGAAAGCTCCCGACCGAGTTCTGTATTCCTTGATTTTCCCTAACGCAGGACTCGGGTCGCACATTATAGGACATGTGCATCTAGACAAGCGATAACGATTCGCGATAGATGCATTTGGAAGTATAGGAACATATACCACTTTAGGTAGTGTATCCTAGACTTGGGGGCATCGTTCGACAGGTAGCATAATCCCTAGTTGAACTAGGTGGCATAAACCCTGAATCCGAAAAGCGTTCAGCAGATAGTGTAAACTCTAGTTGAATCTAGAAAGCACTTGGTAGAAAACCCTAGATTAAATCTAGGTAACAAATAATAAATGTATGCCTGAAGGCAATGGAAACTACAGGGATTGGGATCACGTTATCATTACTAGTTGGCACACTAGTTAGGCAGTGCAGAGATATAGGAACTAGTATAGCAAGGAAATAGCGAAGCGGCGAAAGTATTAGAGCATATCCAGTTAATCTTATCTTAGCATATCTTGTGTTAATCTTGTCTAGTCTTGCCAACCCTATCATCATGGTGTTATCTTGTATTCAGTTAATTCATGTCATTTTGTTGTTCCATGTTCATATGCTAGAAGTTACTGAACTTACTCAGGCTTTATGTCTGACTCTGTTTTTTTTCGTCTTCTTTTCTTCCGTTCCCCCCCCCCCCAGGTAGTAAAGGAGGGGATAGTATAGCTCAGGTTAAGTTGGACTGTCACTCTTTCCCAGCTTGAAGATTCGTCGAAGTTTGCTTGGATTCTCTTTTCAGATGCTATGGCTGGTTCTTGCTACACTGGGGAATATAAATGTATTTTTATGCTTCTTTATTTTGTAAGACAGATGATACTATGATATTGTAAAAAAAACATTGTACAAATTATTTTATCAATAAAGCAAAGTTTTATTTTCCGCTGTTCAATTTTTGTCTGTCTTGTAATTTATCTGCTTCTTTTACCCAAAATGCTCCACAGAACTTAGTGCATTCCCTTTGTGAGTGACACTAACGGACGTGGTGTGTTACACGTGGTATCAGAGCTGAGGGTAACCAGATCAGAAAAAAGATTTGAAAAATTATTTTCAAAACGGTTTTAAAAGAAGCATTTTCAAGAGAAAAGTTTTGTTTTAAAGGCATATTCCCCAAAGCCATACGCACTATCTTCACTTCCTCTGTTTAAATTCTTGTCTCCTTCTTTCTTGAGTCTCTGGGGCTCCTGGCTTTCTGGAAGGTAACCTCATCGATGGGCAAAGTAGTGCCCGGCTTCCATCCATAGCCATAGTTGTTTCACCTACGGCCAGTTTTCTTTCAAGCTTATAGAGTTTCCCGTACGATGGAGGCAGTTTTCGAGAGAAATGGTCAACATGACTACACACGGAAGGGGATAAGGAGTTTGACTAGGGAGCACAACCCTAGGATGAGGAATACATGGATGTAGATTTAGCTCACGAAGGAGGAAGAAATTATAAAACCTAAGACAAGAGGAAGTATCTTAACTAGGGTATGATAGGGCATATAATTAAGGACAAGGGCAACAACGGGGAACAAGATTTTCAGAAGGGCAAGTACATACTTTCACCACCAAGCATACCTAGGAGAATGGTAGTGAAGTTCCGATGGAAGAGTCTAGTTGTGCTATTTGTACTATATCCTTTGGTTTTAGCGCTTCGCATTTGTCCATATCCACTCCCCATAGTTGAGTCTCTGCACCATAGTATTTGTATAGTAGAAAGATCCCACTAGAGTCTCAAATCCAATTGGTGGTCCGACCAGTTTATTTTTGGTTAGTAGGGATTTGAGAATAGTTATCGAGTTTGTTTATATCATCTCACATAGATCGTCTAAGTTCGGAGGAGATATTCCTTGGGTGCTTGTCTGATATTGGTTTAGGCCTTTGGGGCTTGTACTTGAGGGATGTCGAGTTCGACTAGGATGGTTTGCGTGAGAGATGAATAGATGTGACAGGCACTATAAAAAGCACATAGTAACCTTTCGACCCTTATAGTTATGGCATGGCGGATAAGAGGGAGACCTCTAATCATCTTAGTACATATACTTGGTGCCGTAATTGACATCTGTTTATTTTGGAAATGGAGATCAGAAACTTCACAATCGTGAAGTTAAATTAGTTAGGATACAGTGGAGTAAAGCTCAAGAAGGCTAGATACTAGCATCATACCCTTTTCCTTAAGGGTGCATCCTTGATTTCTTTGTTTAGGAGCTTTGCGCATAATTGTTTCTCTCTTTCCAAAGTATATCCTCTAGGTCGTATCCTCGATTCTTAGGTAGAAGCCGATGGATGTAAACATGTGTTTGAAACATGTTATGGTTGGTGGTTGCAAGTGGCTGCTAATGGTTGCTCGTGAATGCATATGCATACGTATTAGGCACTAGATCAGTTCGGACGCTTTCATATTGCATTTACAGATATGTATTTGTTTGCAAATTGAACTTGATATGTTATCATATGGATGTTGCATATGGATGAATGGCTATGCACACATGTTGTATTTACATAACTAGGGATGCTTGCATACATGATTAAACGCATGGCACTGACATGATTCGCATAAAGGAGGTCAACTGAATCAGTAGACCGCCTGATTTTGCATTAGATAAAGACATATACACACACTATGCATATAAACATGAAAGCATTAGAAATCTTTTAAGGACAGTGAATGTCTGTGATTGGATGGTTGGGTAGATGGGTGATTGGATGGTAGGACACATTCTTCCTAACTTGAAGATTTCGGGGACAAAATCCTTTTAAGTGGGGGAGAATGTAACACCCCGTAATTCTGTAACACTAAGATTCACAAATCAAGGCAGAATTAAAAGTTAAAATCAAAATCAAGGGAAATGGGCTACGCCATTGCGTTCGTCTCGGAATTCTGCATGAAAACGAGTCCGAGTTTGCGTAAATCGGAGTCCGTATGAGGGAGATATGGCCTCAGGAAGATTCAACGAAGTTCAAAATTCAAAACAGGTCAAGTTCAAAATTCAAATCGGACCCAGATTGGGCTGGGAGGGAATTTTCCCACCCAAGGCACCCAGGTCGACTGGGTAGTCGACCTGGGGCACCCAGGCGACTGGGTAGTCGACCTGGGGGTCGACTCACCCCCTCCCCCCCCCCCCCCCCCGTTTTTCCAGCTTTCTGCACCTGGTTCGTTCTGATGTATTTAGTCACGTTTTCTGCCTAGGTTCGTCCGCCTAACACTATATAAACAGCCCTGGTCTTCTTCTCTATTCACAATTCTTTTCTATCCTTATGCTTCCTCTGAGAAAATATATAAATAAATAAAAAGAAGAAGATAGTACGAAAATCCAAGACAAGGTTATGCTGCTCAAGTTGTCTAGAAGAGATTCAAAGCTTCAAGATAAGGATTAAAGGCTAAACGTCGCACGAACCATAGCAACGCCTCCTTTCTATTCTAATCTAATCTCAGTAAGTCAGTTATTTCTAAATTTGAACGTTTTTCTCTGTTCGTGACATGAAATTAAAGGAATAAAAGAATATGCCAAATCTCTCTCTCTCTCTCTCTATTCAAATCAGTGTCTATACTCTTGAACCTAATTAAGAACTGTTATGATTCGAGGACAAATAAGACCATGACTATGAAACTATGGACCTTAAAACCATATGCCTATGACTATGGATATTGCCTATGACTATGAACATTGCCTATGACTGTGACTGTGACTATGAGGATTATTTCCTTGACTAAGCCTATGCCTTTGATTAGGAAATATAAACTATTGCCTATGACATAACAAGGACATCTGTGATTAAACACCTGTGATTCATGACTAGGAAAGTGTTGCTTAAGTTTTGTGACTATGAAATTGGGTCCAAACCCGATCATCTATTCTGTCTATTCTTGGTTATCTTTGGTTTTAGACCTTGGGAATTTACCTATTAAGTTAGGTCTACCCATGTTCTTGAACCTACGTCTCTATTCTGTCTATTCTTGGTTTTCTTTGGTTTTAGACCTTGGGAATTTACCTATTAAGTTAGATCTACCCATGTTCTTGAACCGACGTCGTTATTCAACCCTTTTTATGCCAGTTAGTCTGTCTATCTTTTGCATAGCATCTTCGGTTCATTCCCTATTTTCTACGAACCTAGCTTTATTTATAATCTAGACTGAATCACGATTATACGAACGGTGGGAATGCGGTTTGGGCAAAATATGAAATTTACTAAAAACGTAGTTTGACTTGGAAATTGGCATAAATTGGGAACATGTATTATGGCATGTTCATAGAAATGCAAATTGGATAAATTTGACATGAATTATAAGATGTGTAATTTGAATCTAGTATTGACGTGTAAATCTAGCATTTACATGAATAGTGAACTAGAGTAATAAGTCTAGAATTAGAATGTTGAATCGGAATTGGATTAGCTAATTTGGCACGGTAAGTATATTGGCATAAATGTGAAATTGGCCATAATTGGGAGTAATTGGAAGGTTTAGCAAAATCATGGTTAGTGACACTTAATTTGGTATAGTCCACATACCAAAAAGCATAAATATGATTTAGAAGGGGAAATGGGCCATAAGAATGAATGTAGACAATTTACATTAAAAGAGAAATTAGGAAATAAGTAAATTAGAAATAATTTACTTATAGAATTTGGCCTGAATGAGGAAATATAAATTTAGACAAATTAAAGGTTTATTAACGACATCTCTTTTAATGACACACCAGAAAGTTCTAGGGTGACAGAGAGGATAGTGTCTAGGCTTGGGTTTGGAAAATACAAGTTTCCTGCTCTCCCTGGCTATCCCTAACTGATCCGACGAACGGGATGGTTACTTTCAAAACTTGATTTGAAAATAAATTGAAACCCTTTGAACTTAGAAAACACGAATTTGCCTAGCCCGAGGTTAGACTGAGTTGCGATGTAAACCTGCCCGGAACCAACCGGCACATCCAGTAGTCGCAACAATACCTGTCTAATGTGAGTGGTAGCGGCTTTAATTTATTTAGTTAAAGCTAGAACAAGAATGGTAGGGTTAAGTTAACTAAGACACTTAACCAGTTCAACATGATAACTAGACTGATGGGTGGGGTTAGGTTCAGACTGACACTTAACACAGTTAAGCTAGAATGGGAGGGTTAAGTCCATAGGAACACTTAACCAACTTAACACAGTTAAGCTAGAATGGGAGGGTTAAGTCCATAGGAGCACTTAACCAACTTAACACAGTTAAGCTAGAATGGGAGGGCTAAGTCCATGGAGACACTTAACCAAACTCAAGGTAGCAAAACGAGACTTGTAGGGGTTAAGTAAAGTTAATACACTTAGCCAAATTAATATGTTAACTAGACTAGAGGTTGGGGTTAAGTAAAATCTAATACACTTAGCCAATTTTGATATGTTAGCTGGGCTGGACCATAGGGTTAAGTAAACCTGAACACTTAACCATCAGGTTGTGATAAAGGAATGAGGTTAAGTCTAAAACATGAAGGGATAATACTTAACCATTAATAACATGTTAGTTAAAACAGACGGGCAAGGTTAAGTTAAAAAGGAACACTTAACCAATACAGGATGAAGGGGTAGGGTTAAGTAATAAGAAATATTTAAACAATATAACTTGGTTTGTGGTAGGGTTAAGTCAACGTGAATTGCTGATGACACTTAACCGGCTTAACATGATAAATGAAGAGGGTTAAGTTAGCTTGAATTGACTAATGACACTTAACCAATCCAAATTGACGGGAAAGAGAACTAAGTAGTAAACCTTAGTTAAAAGGAGCTAAGTAGTAAACCTTAGTTAAGAAAACAATGATTCTGGAAACTAAGTGGTAAACCTTAGTTGACAAAACTAAGTAGTAATTCTTAGTATAACACGAGGAGGAGTGAACGTCCGTCTGATTAAAAAGAAGGCTCCAACAAATTGGGTTACGAATCCCGAGGCTTCGAGGGGACGTGAGGGTACTCTTGGTATCCCTCTGTGAGGCTGCAGATGATCCGCCTGGGCCCACAAAGGTTAAGGTCTGCGTAGAAGAACCAGGGGTATGCCTTGGTTGCAATACATGGCAACCTAAAGACTAGGATGGACCGGCGTGATTCGGCGAGCAAACGGTAGCCCTGTGATAGCGACTCGTCGTCTACCATCCATCTTGAGTCAATCGAGATACGTGAAGTGGAAAGGCGGAGAACTCCAAAAGACCATATACTTGCTATCTAGTTATGGGTGAGGATGGCCATAGGATAGTGGGGGCACCGGGGGCCGGCGTATAGTTCTCATTTTACAAGGTGTGCCTTTCATTAGTTGAGGGAGGGGTCAAGTGGGACCATAGCCACTGGAATAAAAACAGACCTTAGCATCTGCATCGGCAGATATCTGAAAGCTCCCGACCGAGTTCTGTATTCCTTGATTTGCCCTGACGCAGGACTCGGGTCGCACATTACAGGACATGTGCATCTAGACAAGCGGTAACGATTCGCGATACATGCGTGGGGAAGTATAGGAACATATACCACTTTAGGTAGTGTATCCTAGACTTGGGGGCATCGTTCGACAGGTAGCATAATCCCTAGTTGAACTAGGTGGCATAAACCCTGAATCCGAAAAGCGTTCAGCAGATAGCGTAAAGTCTAGTTGAATCTAGAAAGCACTTGGTAGAAAACCCTAGATTAAATCTAGGTAACAAATAATAAATGTATGCCTGAAGGCAATGGAAACTACAGGGATTGGGATCACGTTATCGTTACTAGTTGGCACATTAGTTAGGCGGTGCAGAGATATAGAAACCAGTATAGCAAGGAAATAGCGAAGCGGCAAAAGTATTAGAGCATATCCAGTTAATCTTATCTTAGCATATCTTGTGTTAATCTTGTCTAGTCTTGCCAACCCTATCATCATGGTGTTATCTTGTATTCAGTTAATTCATGTCATTTTGTTGTTCCATGTTCATATGCTAGAAGTTACTGAACTTACTCAGGCTTTATGTCTGACTCTGTTTTTCTTTCGTCTTATTTTCTTCCGTTCCCCCCCCCCCCCCCCAGGTAGTAAAGGAGGGGATAGTATAGCTCAGGCTAAGTTGGACTGTCACTCTTTCCCAGCTTGAAGATTCGTCGAAGTTTGCTTGGATTCTCTTTTCAGATGCTATGGCTGGTTCTTGCTACATTGGGGAATATAAATGTATTTTTATGCTTCTTTATTTTGTAAGACAGATGATACTCTGATATTGTAAAAAAAACCATTATACAAATTATTTTATCAATAAAGCAAAGTTTTATTTTCCGCTGTTCAATTTCTGTCTGTCTTGTAATTTATCTGCGTCTTTTACCCAAAATGCTCCACAGAACTTAGTGCATTCCCTTTGTGAGTGACACTAACGGACGTGGGGTGTTACATTAACTCCTTATCGACTTATATTACCCATTTCCTATTTCAGAAAAAATCCTTGATTAGTTTTGAAAATTAATTCCAAAACTCATTGGCATCATTAGCTTGAATTAGACTTGTTCAAACAATTTCTCCTGTTTCAAGTCTCCTTCTTAAAACTCCAATCTGATTTAGCTTACTCTAGTTAAATTTTCAAATTCCAAAATCAAAATTTCCAATTTTTATTCCAAATCAATTTGAAATTACATATCTAAATTTCATTGTAAATTCAAAACCTTTAAACCCAAAACATTTTGTTTTACTGAAACAATTCCCTTTTTCCTTATTTGTATACTTTATTCTTATACAAACTCAATTTGATTATACCTATAACCATTAAAAAAAATTATAATCTTATTTGATTATAACAACAATTGACCCATCCATATATAATAATTTCAGAAAATTATCCTTTTATAACAAAAATATAAATTTGGGCAAAATTATTTTCATTTACCTAGCTTTTAAAAAAATATTATGTCGAATTACATTGTTCAAGAGTTTATAAACACTTTTCGATATAGTGCGCACCTTGTATCGACCAGAATTTTTAATCCACTCGACAGACTAATCAATGCAATATAAAATAGTTTTTATATTAATTAACAAATACGTGCTCATATATATACACTCAAACTCAATCTAGGGTGTTACTAACCCCATCTCTATCGAGTTACGCCACAGATCCAAGGTTACTACTCAACCATAAGCTCTAATACCAAATGCGACGACCTAAATTTCGACACCCCGTGAGCTGATCAAATACAACACAAGTTCAACCTAAAGAACACTAAAACTCAAATGTCAAAGAAAGAAATTAGAGGATGAGAAAAGATAAGATGGGAAATTAGAATATAAGAAAATGAAGAACATACAACAAAACCATAGTAAACACGAATCTCACAGCGGAATGAATAAAATATAATATATATATATAATCACTTTTGAAATACAACTAGAATTGAACTTACATACATCACCAGAGTACAACACATATACAATACAGAGGAAATAAACTCTATATATCTACCGTTGAAGCCTCTTGCTCCAAGCTCCTCCAAGAATATTTGTAAAATCCTGGACTACTTGACTACCCGTACAAATTTTGGCACCCAAAAGTTTAGGGAAAACATAGAAAAATAAATTTTGGGTCAATCATGGGACTGGTGTGAGTAAACGATTTTAAACAACTTGATAAATAAAAGATATCTCATAAGACCACGCCATAGATACGGAACGAGTTTTTCCTTATGAGAATCCACAATACTTGATTTAACTTTTAAAATTGCTTTTGAAAGAAAAGATAATCGTAAGACCGAGCCACACATGAACATTGATGGTTTTTACCTTACGATAACCAAAACATATTTGTATCAAAACTCCTATGATGTTATAATAATGTCTGTCAAACCACAAATAAATAACCATCTAGCACAACGCTTACATCTCACGCTCTATGTGATGACCGCCCTGTACCAGTCGACACCCAACGAGTTGCGCTGTGACGGTGGCCGACTAATACAGGGCAATCGCCAAGGACTGCAGTACGGAAACCCATATAACCTATCGTATATCTCACATCACATGGAATAAAATATAATAATAACATAAGTCATGATATAAAATAGGTGAGACAGTGTATTAGCTGAAAAATGAATCACAAACATCAGAGTAGTAGATTCATATTAACAACAAAATATCTAATAAGTCATAAGTACCTCTCCAAACTGCTGTCTCTAAATAAGATGCACTACTAATGCCCAAAGTAGTGATCCGTAAAAGTAGTAGGGATAAGAGTATATATATAGTACATAGAAGCCTCGTGCTCATCTCCGACCAGCTACTCGAGTACACCCACCTATCTCTAGTCTGCTCATTGAAGAGCACCCAGAGTAATAAGAAGCAATGCATAAAACCCCAGGTCAGACAAAGTCTGGTTTGAGCGATAGTAATCTTAATCACTGAATAAGATAATACAATAGGTATGAGGAGTCATACCTAAAATGGCCCTGCATCCAAAGAGTTGGCACAGATAATCATGTACTATACTCTATGGCAATCAAGATACTAAGTATAAGTGGAAGTGTGTGTCATTATGATAGCAATCATAGCAAACATCCTTGCGTTTACTCACTCTGTGTATTAAGCATACAATATTCGATACTTTGGACATCAAATAAATCGAGACACTAACAGGTCCTACAGCATGAGCTCCATCTGTTTATCACTATGCCCTATCTCATGAGCTATAGTTGAAAACCTACCCTATCCACACCGCATTGGCTCTGGGTCCAATCAGTCCACACCGCATTTTCTCTGATTCGTTATTGTGTCACTCTCTCAATGACGTACCGAGGTTACGAATATTGATATCTCTGTTACACACGTTCCCGCAGCGAAGTCCAACTTAGAAGTCACCCTGATGGTTCCCATCTGGATCCCTGGTGGTAACTTCCTATTTAGACTTTCTTCACATCTCGGGTTTAATTAGTCATATTGGAATTCGTCTTCAATAGAGTCTAATCATTATCAAGAAGTAATGCAATACCACGCGAACCCATTCCTATGCATGTTCTTAGATAGGATAAGTTCCGGATAAAATAATTCTGGATAGGAAAGTCTCGGTTTGATGCTCCAAATCTAACAACATTCGGTTCGATCCTCCCAGATCTATTTAGGTCCAGGTTTCACAAATCAAATCCAAATAACCCTAAACTCTATATGCTAATCTACTCAAATTAGTAAATAAGAAGACAATTACTCACCTTAATATCCCCAAAAGGTTAGATCTGAAAAAGACAGTGTTTGACTTGAATTTCAATACATCACAATAGCTTTTGTCTTGATTTGCACTTGGTTTAGGTAGTGGGATATTCAAATGCTGGATTAGTGGTGGATAGAAGCCATTAGTGGTTTGTATAGAAGATTTTTGAAAGTTGGAAAAAATGGATAGGAAAATTTGCAAGTGAACTCTCTATATATAGAGAAAAAAGCTTCTTTGAGAAGCTACTAATGCTTTGGCTTTCAGGAGAAGCTATTAAGGACTAGCTTCCTTGAGAAGCCACTATTTGGCTTCCATGAGAAGCTACTAAAGATTTGCTTCTTTGAGAAGCCACTTTTGGCTTCCAAGAGAAGCCACTAAGGGTTGGGTTCCTTGAGAAGCCATCTTTGGATTCCAGGAGAAGACGCTAAATATTGGCTTCCTTGAGAAGCCATCTTTGGCTTCCAAGGGAAGCCACTAAAGATTGGCTTCCTCAAGAAGCCACTAAAGATTGACTTCCATGAGAAGCCACCTTTGGCTTCCAAGAGAAGCCACTAAGGGTTGGCTTCCTCAAGAAGCCACTGAGTATTGGCTTCCTTGAGTAACCACTTTTAGCTTATAAAAGAAGCTACTAAGGATTGGCTTCCTCAAGAAGCCACTAAAGATTGGCTTCCTTGAGAAGCCACCGTTGGCTTCCAAGGGAAGCCACTAAAGATTGGCTTCCTCAAGGAGCCACCAATAAAAATTTATTAACAAAAAAAGCTTCACTATGATAAATGGTTACACTAAAATTTGATGAAAATGATGAAAGTAGGAGATGACCCTATCAGTGATTTCTCAAAGTTATACAGTCATAGGACCTCATATAACATAAATATTCTATGGTCTTTCGGTACATAGAATACCTGCTGTTACACTCTTCATACATAGTATACAATCAAAACCACAGGCGCTTATTGAAGATTGAATTCCGACTATGACAATATATGGAACCACCTTTCGATAGTGTATCTCTAGAGGGGAATACATTGGGTTCAACATGAACATCTTACAACCCGACCACACATGACCGACCACTCATTTCTCTTGAGTGTATCGAATATATTATCACCTACAGTTGTTAGCAACATAACTATTCCCGAGAAATATGGAAGCGAAAGAAGAAAAAAAATGAATATTCACTAGATGGTGACAATACACCCTAATTGGGAGAGACCCCTTTAACCATGCTACCTGCCTAATTTTTGTCGTTTTTTGGTTGTGAAGCTTGAGGTCAACACTTACTGTTCGATATATCACATCTTCATTCACTTTGAATGCAACATCATCAAACCCATTAGTATCACAAATTAACTTCCTCAATACCACGGGTATAAACTAAGAGAAACAAATTCCTCCACCACCAAACATAGTTTGAAGAGATCAATTGTACTGTTAGGTATACTCTATCTGACATTTGTCCACACAAGTTGTCCTGGGACTAGACAAACCGAAGGAACTATCCTGTAAATCAATCTTAGGAAATTTCTACCTAGGATCGAAAAAACAACCCTTGCTTAAACTCCGTCTTCAATGGTCTTTAAAAATCTCTGACTCGCAACGTATATATCGAATCGAAGTGGAATTTAGATTCTGGTCTCTTCGAAACGATAACGGTAGTAATGGTCCAGATTTGATAGTCGGTGATTTAACTATCAAAAATAAAATAAATAGATTTGTTTCAATTGAACTTGTTAAGCCTTATTTAAATAATATTTGGTTATTTAAATTCAAATATCAACTTATATGCTTATTTGAAAGGGTGCGTTAGGGTAACATCCTTATTAAGTTTCAAAATTAATTAAAAATTCGACCATATAAACATTACAAATTAGGTCCCTAGATTTGAATTGCACATCAACAAATTTCAGTTTTAACCTTCTGACTCTGCAAAACCCTTAAACCGCGAGTCGTCATCATTCACGTTATCAAATCCCTATTTTATACTAGTCGATCAACCAAAAAAAGTAGAAATTGACGGTCGATTATCATCAATTTAGTCTCAATCTTCGTAAAAATTGGAAATTCGTTGTTGTTTTCATCATCATTTGACACTATATGGCGAGAACGAAGGTATAATCATGAATTCTTTATTTCTTCTCCCACCAATAATAAGTTACACATATTTTAGACTGTATTAAAAGTAAATGAAATAAATTACATGCTTGTATGATGTTATTAAAAATTATTGCATGTTAATATGCTTTTATAAAGATTATTTGTGATTGTATTCTATTTCAAAAGTTTTTTTTGCAAGATTGTACGCTAATAGTAAGAACTATTGCTTGCTAGAATGTTATTGTTAAGAATTATTGCATTATTTTATGCTGTTAATAAAAATACTTTCATAGATGAATGATGTTCTTAAGGAAAAATGTTGTTGTTAAGATTAATTAAATAATTGTATGGTATTACTAAGAATACTTGCATGTTTGTATGCTGTCATGAAAATTAAATACAAGCTTGTGTGTTGTTATTAAGAATTCTTGCATGATTGTATGCTATTAATAAAAAAATTCACAAACATGTGTGTTGTTATTAAGAACCTTTGCACAACTGTGTGCTATTATTAAGAATATTTGCACACATGTGTGAATCTGTTCAGAATACTTGCATACATGTTTGCGTCTATTCAGGATATTTGTATGCTTGTATGCAAATGTTCAGAATAATTGTAAACTTATGTCCATCTATTAAGGATATTTGCACATTTGAGTGCATCTATTCATAATATTTGCACATTTGTTTCCAACTATTCAGAATGTTGCAAACATGTATGATTATGTCCAAAATATTTGCACACTTATGTGCAACTATTTAGAATATTTGCACACTTGAGTGCATCTATAGGGCTGTAAATGGATGCTTTTGGATACGGATAGTGCCATATTCATATCCGCTTAATTTTCGAATACAAACGGATATCGGATATTTATCCGCTCTGCCAGTAATTAATGAATTTTTAAGAGTATAAATAGAATTGTTTGGATCAGCATAAAATAGTTTCTATACTAATGTTTATAAAAACCAGAAAATAAAGGAATGTGATGGTGAAACATTGTTTTATACTAATACCCATAAGCATATCCAAAAATATTCCAAAATTAAACATTAAGACTACCATTTTTCACTAAAAATGGACAAAAATTTATATCATAGTAACATCAAACAATTACAAAATAACTATTAACGGCAGATTCCCACGCGTTATGCACCCGTTCACCACTTTGTTCTCAATGATTCCGATTCCAGCAAACTCTATTTTTTGTTTTTGTTTTGATTTATATATATTACATCAATTAGTCGGACGTATATTCTTTGGATACGGATACCACTATAACCATATCCGTATCTGAAATGCTTTTCGGATATCGGATATCTGTATCCGCTTTTTCGATAATGCCGGATGACAGATATTTCAGACATGGATTCAGACGGATATTGGATTTTTTGGGTATTCATTGACAGCCCTAATCTATACATAATACTTGCATATTTGTGTGCATCTATTAAGAATACTTGCAAACTTGTGTGCATATATTAAGGATATTTGCACAGTTGAGTGCATCTATTCAGAAAACTTGTATAGTTGTGTGCATCTATTCCGAATACTTGCACACTTGTGTGAATCTATTAAGAGTAGTTGCACACTTGCATGCATCTATAAAAAATATTTGCACACTTGAGTGCATATATTCAGAATATTTTTTTTAAAAAAAAAATTGAGCATCTAAATAAGAATATTTGCAAATTTGTGTGCTTCTGTTTTGAATTTTTGCACATTTGTGTGCAACTATTCAGCATATTAGCACACTTATGTGCATATATGAAGAATATTTGCACACTTGTGTGCATCTATTAAGAATACTTGCACACTTGTGTCCGTTTATCAGATCATTTTTGTATTCATGTATTCAGAATACTGTTGCATTTATCACGTGAATAACTACATGTATCACCTGAATAAATGCATTTAATAAGAATTGTTGCATGAAAGTATGCATGTATTCAGTATTCTTTCATAATTGTATGCATATATTTAGTGCATTTGCATACATGGATGTGTATATTCAGAAAAATTGCACATATGCATGCATATATTCAGGACATTTGCATACAGGGATGCATATATTCAGAACTTTTCCACACATGCATGCATATATTCAGTACACTTGCATACATGGATACATATATTCAACACAGTTGCATACATCTGTGAATGTATACAGAATAGTTGCATATATTAATGAATTTAATCAGAATTGTTGCATTCTTGTAGGCATTTATTTAGAATTGTTGCGTGCAAGTGTGCATTTATCACCTGATTTTTGTACGATTCTATGCATTTAATAAGAACTGCTGCATGCAAGTGTGCGTTTGTGACCTCATAGGGATGCATGATTCGATGCATTCAGTAAGAACTGTTGCATGCAAGTGTGCCTTTATAAACTAATTGTTTCATAATTATATGCATTTAATCGTCGTTTTTTTAAAATCTTCTACCTCTTATTACAAGACCTATGGGCAGAGTGGAAGAAGGGAAGAGATTCTCGAACGAAGAAAAAAGTCCAATTACTTCAAAAGAATTGAACGAGGTTCCTGTTCTAGTGACAACATTTATACTTTTATTATCATTTCTGGTGGAAGAAGATGACGCAATAGACAGTGAACAAGAAAAAACATTAGTTATTATTGAACAACCATCAATTTTCGTACAAATAACGAAAAAACAGAAAAGTGAAAAGCAACCAAAGATTCCAAAGAAAGAATAAGTTTACAGAAATAAGCTGAAGTCATTCATAGATTTGGTAGAGAAAATGAAGTCTGATGACCTATTTACGGGAGAGCATACATTATATCTTGAAAAATTGCCTCTTGGTGGATTTATCGACATGATATTTGATGGTGTCATTTCCCCATCAGAGACCACAAAAAATTCTACCACTTTAGATAACATAATAAAAAAACTACAAGAAAAGTTTTGAATACTTTAAATTTGGGGATTTGATACTAACATTTACGGAAGAAGATGTCGCAAAGTTATTGGCCGCTCCAATTGAAGGAGAGATGATAAAAACCAGTGCCCATTTGAAAAAAGAAGATAAGAATAACGAAGAATTTAAATCATTCATAGAGAGACATTTTAAAAATGAACCTGCAGTAAACAAAAAGAGTATAGAGAGACATATTTTCTCTACAATTAAAGAAGAGCCGGCGGAAGCTTGTTAGGATACAGTAAAACTTTTATTTCTCTACTTTTTTTTGAGTAGGACGGATGTGTAGCGCGAGACTACACAACCGATTAAGCATATATATTAATTATATAATAATAATAATAATCCAGTTGACAAGCCCAACTGGTGGCCCAAAGTCTGCAAAATACTGGTTCAACAACAGCAAAAATACCCAAAGGTAGGCATTAGTACAGCAAAACAACAGCATAGCGACATCGTACCATATATACATAAATAAGCTGGAAAAAGTACCCGTAGAATACACAACCAAAATAAGCAAACAAGTTTAAGAACCATCTTAATGAAGATCAGGACTGGAATCACCATAGTTAGAGCCAACAGATTCAGCAGGACTGGTGTTGACTGGTAGAGCAAGCCTGAAACGAGCTGAGGTTGATTGACCTGTCCATGATTGAAAGTAGTAAATTATCATTCTGCATAGTCCATGAAAACGCTCTAATGGTCTGCTAAAAACAACTGCGTTCCTCTCCTTCTATATAAACCAGCAATATATTGGTAAGAACGAAACAAGTGCAAAATTAAACTGACTGTTCTGCCAATAATCAAACATTGATGAAACATTTGGGATGAAACCAAGAAAAAATGTACTGGTTGCAGCTAAAACTGGGTATGAGAAGTCACACTCAAATAACAAATGCTGAATAGATTCCTCATGAGCCGAGCAAAAAGAACAGGATGAATCAGAGAGAAGATTGAATCTAAACAACCTTTCTTTATAATTAATTTTTCCACGAATCAAGCACTAAGTGAAAAATACTATTTTGGGTGGGAGATGAATCTTCCAAATTCTAGAAAATGAGAACGATCTACCTGAAAAGTTAAGATAATGATACACAAAGGCAACAGTGAAACCCTTCTCTGGCGATAAAGCCCAAAAAAATGTATCAAGGGATTGATAAAGATCGGTGCGAAGAATTATATTGGAGACATCAAGGAGATTAGCAAGGATATGGCCATCAAATAAACAAGGAGGACAAAGATAAGAGGGATCACTATGAACCACATTAGCAACTGAAGAGCAATCATCAGAGATCAAGGAAAAGAGAGAATGAAAAACTTGAGAAAGAGGGATCTGACCACACCAAATACCATACCAGAATGAACAGGCTTCACCATTACCCAATTTAACATGAAACAAGCTTTTAATACGAGGTATAACCGAAATTACTCCAGACCGGAATGGGGATGTTTTGAGGGAAGGAAGATAGTGCAAAACCCAATGAGAATTACCAGAATAATAAAGTGAAAGGATCCACTCTTACCATATGAATGTGCCCGTAGAAACTAAACACCATAACCATTTTGAAAGAAGAGCCATATAAAAATTAGAAAGATTAATTACTCCCAAACATCCTTGATTAAAATGCAAGCACACAGTATGTTAATTAACTAAACATTTGGCTTTACTACCATTCCATACAAAAGAGCTATGAATTGAATCAATTTTAGAGATTACCCACTTTGGAAGTTTATGAAAAAACATCCAGTAAGTGGGTAAAGCAGAAAAAACTGATTTAACCAAGACTAAACGTCCTGCAGACGATAGTGAATTTTCCTTCCATGAAGATAATATTTTTTTCAATTTTGTGAATGAGAGGTAACCAATTAGATCTATGGAGTTTAGAAGGTCTAAGAGGAATGCCCAATAAGGGGAAATTATGAATGGGGCAATTCAGGATGGAAGAGATTGACAACCCCAAGTGATCAGCTTTGCCTAACATAAGTATAGAGATTTTCAAAAGTTGATAGAGAGACCAGATATAAGCTCGAAAACATATAAGACAACCTTAAGGCATTTAATATGATTAAGATCTGGAGATGAAAAAATGATGGTATCATCAGCAAATTGAAGGTTGGAGATTGCCATTGATGAATTAGGGAGATGAATACCATCAAAATAATTTTTTGCAATCACCCTTTTTAACATTTGATTAAAAACATCTGCAATCATCACAAAAATAAGTGGAGATAACGGATCTCCCTGTCGAAGCCCTCTTTTAGATTTGATTAAACCTCCAATGTTTCCGTTAATGCAAATAAATGAGCAGCTAGTCCTTAAAATGCAATCAATCCAATTACACCATCGCTCAGCAAATCCTCTATGCTTGAACATCTGAATAATAAATTCCTAATTTAAAATATCAAAATCTTTGGAAAAATCCAATTTTAGAAGTACACCAGGAGTGGATGTATTGTGACAGAATGAAATTACCTCTTGAGTAGCTGCAATACAGTCGTGAATGCAACGTCCATGAATGAAAGCTGATTGCTCAGCTCCAATGAGATTGGAAATCACAAATTGGATATGATTAGCTAAGGTTTTGGTAATGATTTTGAAAGTGGCATTAAGCAAACTGATGGGACGAAAGGAGGAGAAAGAATTTGCACCAGAAAATTTGGGAATGAGGACGATGGAGGCATAATTGAGACGAGAAATGAGGCCAAGGTTAAGATAAAATTCATTGCACATGTCCATAATATCATTTTTGACCATAGCCCAAAATGATTTAAAAAATGAAGACCCAAACCCATCTGGGCCTGGTGCTTTGTTTTCATGCATTTCATTCAGTGAAGCCCAAATCTCATTTTCTGAAAAGGATGGTTAACAGAGATAGAAGCTGGGAATGGGTAAAGCAAATTCCAATCAACGAAGGGAATTTCAGAGGATGAATGACCAAGAATTGAGCGATAAAATTAGCTTCTCTACTTAGTAGCTGCTTTCCTTGTATCCAGCCCTAACTACACCTTAGCTTGGACGCTAATACCATATTGTGTGTGTAACCAAAAATTAACGACAATATGTTAGCTGAAAACCATACACCACCATCTCTTTAGCCAAGTGGACAAATACCATGAGACACCACGCAAGATTAATGCTTGCGTGACACTATTCTTGGAAATATTTTAAAACTTATTATTAAACTTATTATTAAATAATTGTTCATTTTATTCATAAATGTTTTTTTTATTTTTGCAGTGGTAGATTTGTGAAAAAATCTTTGTTTTAAAAACGTCAAAGTAAAATGAAATATACCCATTGGTTGGAAAATGGGACATAACAATGTTGAAGCCATCAATGCTACTGAATGTCACATACAACACTGTAAGAGACATATAAATTTCCAGAACAGCTACATGAATGTATGCAAATATAAAAAATATTTGCATACATATCTGCGGATATTGGAAACAGTTGCATGATTTATACATGTATTAAAATATGTTGCTTACTTGTGTGCAAAAATTCAGAATACTTGTTTACTTATTTGCAAATAATCTGAAATGTTGAACATTTGAATTGCAAAAAAAAAAAAAAAATCTGAATAATTACATACTTCTATGCAAATATTTTTAATAGTTGTGTGTGTGTGTGTATATATATATATATATGCAAATATTCTGATTATTTGCACAGTTTTGCATATTTTTCGTATATTTCCATGCATTTATGTAGTTTTTCCAGATAGTTGCATACATAAGTGCGAATATTTGCAGTATTAATTAAATAGGGGTTGTTGCTTTTGTTTTCAGGATTTACAAGGAAAGGAAATGAAACTGCTTAAACAAGCTGTTGAGAAGAATGAAGAATACGAAGCTTTTTATAAAAAAAGTGGGAAAATTCAAGGAATTGATAACAGAATTAAAATTGGAGAATAGGCAAATAAAAGAGGATAATTTAAGGTTGAAAAAAGAATCGATGAACTTGAGGCTGACACATCTTTAGAAGATACCATTGAAGAACAACTTAGATTAAAAGATGATGAAAGTAAGGAACAATTAAAAGATAATGAAGGTGAGATTGATATAGACAGTGAAGGTAACGATGAGAGTGGAGAGGATGAAGACCAAGACCATGCGGAAATGAATGTTGATCAAGATAGTGAGGAAACTGAAAGTGGAGAGGAAGATGACGAAGAGAAGAAGGATGATCAGGTCCATAAAAATGATGAAAAAAATGATAAAGTCATTATTACCAAAAGGTCATGAAAAAGACAAAGGTGAAGGTAAGATTGATAACATGGAAATAGGTATTGAGAAGAAGAATGATGATGATAATGAAGTTGACGACGACAGTTTATGAGGTTTTGAAAAGGAAGATGTTGACAAAGTTATTGAGGAGGGAGACAATGATAGTGATAATGCTGGAAAATCGAAAGACCAAAAAGAGCAGGAGAAGGAAAATGTACGGGATAAGCGGTTGATGAAGAAAGATGAGCAGGACAAGGAAAGAAGGAGAAGAAGGAGCAGAAGCAATACGTTTTACATCTAATAATAGATAGCGAGGAAAAGAATGATGATGAAAAGTTGATGTAGCTCCTAAAGTTAATGAGAACGGAAAGGAGGAGCTGGAGAAGGAAAAGTAGAAGGACAAGGGGCATGAGAAGGAACAGAAGGAGCAGGAGCTAGAGAAGGAACACCATAATAACAAGGGGCATGAGATGAAAGAGAAGGAAAAGGTGCAGGAGCATCAAAGTTTGGAGAAGAAAAAAGGTATAAAAAAAAAGTTTCTGATGGTGATAAATGTACACAATATCTAGTTTCAAGCAATACATTATAAAAAAATAGTTGCATGCTTGTTTGCATATATTTCGAATTATTGCATGATTGGATGCATCCATTAACAATTATTGCATGTTTGTGTGCATCTATTCAGAATATTGGCACACTTGTGTGCATCTATTCAGAATAGTTGCATGCTTGTGTGCATCTATTCAGAATAGTTGCATCCTTATGTGCATCTATTCAGATATTGATGAGACTAATAATATAAAAATAGATAACAAGGAGAGGATTGATGATGAAAAAATTGATGAGGCTATTAAAGGAAAAAATGATCAAGAGAAAGACCAAGAGCTAGAGAATGAACAAGAGCAAGACAAGGAGCATGTAAGGACCAGAAGAAGGAGTAGGAAAAGATGCAGGAACATCAATCTTGAAAAAAGAAAAAAGGTAAAAAATAATAATGATTTATTGATGGTAACAATATTCCAAATATCTATTTTCCATCAGTACATTGCTGATATATGTGATATTATTCTCAGCTGCAGGCAATAGAAAAATGAAACAAACAGAAACAGTGGATGTAGATGACTATGACAACGAACCAAGATCAAAAGAAACACGTATAGGAACAAAACTGGAAATTAGAAAGTATAAAAATGTGAAGAACCTAGAGGAGCATCAGATCAATCAAATGGAAGAATTTGTTACAGTGACTGGCCTAAGGTATAATTACTAAAAATTTAAACAAATTTTGAAAATTTTATATTGAATTCAAATATTACTCGATACGAAGCAACAAATTGAAAATATATGCATAAATGTATGAATTTAATAAGAACTGATGCATTGTTGTTTTGCAAGTATTTAGGAAATATGTATAAATGTATGCAGTTACTCAAAATAGTTGAATATTCGTATGCAGGTATTCATTATAGTTGCAAATTTGAATACAGATATTAAGAATAGTCACATAAATTTATGCAAACATTCAAAATACTTGCATGCTTGTATACAAATATCTTGTTTAGTTGCAGAAATATTATGCAATTAATATTAACAGTTGCATACATTTGTGCAAATATTCTCTAAACTTGCACGCATATATCCAATTAATTAGTTTAGTTGCATACATTACTAGCACTATAATTCTATATATTCTTTAAGTGGAGTTCTTACATTTACAGTAAAAGTGCGTACTTAAATGGTAATGATAACATATGCATTGTTGGAGTTGCATGGGCTGATTTAATACTTGGAAGATTCATAGATGCACAGGTATCACCAAAATTAAATAATAATATAGTTACAATAATTCCATTATTATTTTAAAATATCAACATGTGTTTAGCTATCAGTAACAAATACAACCTAGTAATTTTAATAGATAATTGACTAGTTTGCACATGAGCTGCGAAAAGACCATCCGGAAATTTTATGCATCAAAATTGTTGCTTTTGTAAGTATTTATTTATTTTGCACATGAATTTCCTTATAAAATTATAAATTTTGTCACTAAGATGAACAATTACAGGTATTTCTAATGAATGAATCAATAGGACAAGTAAAAGGGTTAGTCGATAAAACAGTGGAACAAGGCTATGATTTTTGCACAAAATATATATTCTTATCCACAATAATAAGCATTTTTCATTTTCAGAATTTGTAAAAGAAGACAGAAGATGGATTCATTAGGGCTCAAATAAACCACGCCGTGAAGGACTCCACCAAAGATCAGCCACGAAAATGGTATGTAAATTGGTATCCTAAATGTTAGAAGCAATTTTATGTACATAAATATGTGTGTTTTTTGTTGAACAGAGAAGTTACATTAATGCACTCGTGTAAAAAACTTCAAAAGAAGAATTATCAGAAACACAATCCAACTGAATTTTCAGATTTCCCACAACAAGGCCATACATAAGTAAATAATTCAGAATACTTACATATTCATATGAATTTATTAAAAATTGTTGCATGCTTATATGGAGATATTAAAAAAAAAGTTCCACAAAAATAATTATTCAGACTACTTGATTATGTTTCACCATTTTTGCAAAGTCGATTGTGCAATGTTTGTTATGAATATTATGAAACAACGAAGTGAGAACATAAAACCTGATGAAAAAGATGAAAATTACACACCTAAAGCTGTTTATCTACAACAAGTTGTTCTTGCTTACGAAATTCTCAATTGCAAACCACATAGTCGTACTCCAACGGATAACCTGACACAGAACTACCTTCTATCAGATGCAAACTTGACTAATTAAAATTGGGAAAGATGATGTTTACATCTTGTGAATATGTTGACTGATATTATGTTTTTGAACTAATAGGACATGGTTATGTAGTTTCTAAAATGAAGTACTGTGGAATTTTATGTTCTGAATTAAGTTCTTTTGATTTTACATGATATTATGAAATGTTGATTACTTGTGTACAGTTATTCATAATACTTGCATACTTATATGAAAATATAATGAAATTTGCTTATCTGAATTGCCAAAATATTCAGAATAATTTCATACTTATATGAAAATATTCTTGTTAGTTGCATACGTATATGCAAATGCTCTAAATATTTTCTGTGTGAACTTATTTTGAATACTTTCATATATTTATGCATTTTTTTCTAGATAATTGCTTACATAACTGCAGATATTTGCAGTATTAATCAGACAAACGATGCTGCCGTTGTTTTTTAAAATACTTACTATACGAACAGAACTGCAAAAGATTTAAGGAATAGATTACAAAATCAAAACTAGAGAATAGGCAGATTAAATAAAAGAATTCAAGATTTAAAATGGGAACAAATATTCAAGGTGAAAAGAGAGTATGCGTGTATGCGGAACATTTGCATATTTGCATGCAAATAATATGAATAGTTGCATATTTTTATGCAACAATGAACAATAGTTATATGCTAATATCCAGATTTACAGGTTACTTACGTATTCGTATGCAGCTACTACGAATTGTTTCATACATGTATGCATCTATGCAAGATAGTTGCATACTTGAGTTATACAAATATTCAAAATAATTGCATACATGTTTGCAACTATGACACCCCATCCTGAGACCTACATTAGTAAAGAGAATTACCGGGTAATCCTGTCTACTAATGCAGATAATAGGGTATAATAGAGGCAACCAAGTTGGTAATGCATTAGTTATGTACTAAGTATGTCGACGTTGTTACTTCTTCTTTTTTCAATTACCTTCATCATGGTCGACACACACAGTCCATAACGAATACGATACAATGTTGGGTTGGGACCATCTCAGAATAAATATAGATGCAAACACACATCAATCACAAAACATCATCATAGATTAGCACGCATATATATACATACAAGTGCATATCCATACATCATATATAATACATCCCATACAATGTGTTACAATGCCACAATATACACATATACATAACCATCCCCCAAAATAACAGATACATCATGAGTACAAGCCAAAAAAAAGATAACTAAATAGATAGTGATGTTTCCATCCTAATAGTGAAGTCCATCATAACAAGTACAAAAGGATCCAAGAAGGTGCAAGCTATAACATTCTAACATGCAACTCGGTCTAACCCGAGTGAAAAACACATGGGTCAAGTAGGCTCGAACTTATCATTAGTATAGGTCTCAGTAATAAGTGAAAAGGGAAATTTCATTCCATTGTCGCCAACGGAAGATATATGAGTCACGAGTTCATTTACTTATTCACGAAATTATACATATATGTGATGGATATATGGTTCTACTTCACATCAACTCAAGGGAATAAGTAAAGGTGAACCACAATAAAAACCATTAAAATCGTCTTAACAACTTCATAAACCATTATAAGGAACCCATTAAGAGTTAGACCATCATAAACGATATCATCATAAAACAATAATATAAATGTAGCCTTATTCCATCTCAAGGCTTTATTCATACATCAAATCAAATACATCAATAAAAAAAACACTTCTGCTCGAGCACTATCTTGACCAGTACTACATATTGGTACCATCCATCGTGATTACCAGGGCCACAACATCAAAATAGTCTTGATTACAATAGCCGAACCATTATACTCTTTGTCACAAAGTCCGAGTAATAACATCGTGATGATTGGAGTCACAAACATCGTGATGGCTATAGCCAAAAACATTGTATGACTCTAATCGAATACTCGATCGTAGTACTAGTAATCATCTTGAATGTGTCTCAACCTCTCGGATATGAAGCTACAAGGTGTCAACGTATGTCCCATACCATACATTCGCAACTAACGGTTTACCAGCCGTTATCGATACCACACTAGAAAACATTATATATCTATATATACATATATATATATACACACATATACCATCTCTTCTCATCGGTGAGTATATAAAGATACGAACTCATCTCATTACTTTCCCTCTCTCTCTCTCTATCCAATGAGTAGTAGAAGGCATCATCACTTGTCTCATCTCATCGACAAGTTAAAATCCATCATAAATATTGAAACATCATAAATACATCATAAAATGGCTTGCCTCGTCTCATTGGCAAGTTAAAATTCATCATAAACATCAAACTGTTACGAAAACATCATAAAATATGACTTGTGATTGTTGTTGTCCATTTACTTTCAGGACAACAACAAACTAGCATAATTTTCATCAAGTAAACCTCTGAATCATAAATAACTCAAATATATCAAATTGTAGCTCTATGTCTAAGCTTTCTGAATCATCAAAAATCATCCACTTCGGATTAATAATTAAGAAGTTATGGCGAAAACGATATCGGTTTCAACCGTTAAGCTAAATTGTATTGTACTCGAAATAACAGTAAAAACCAAATTTTGTTCAAGAAAACATCAAATCTACAGAAAACTCAATACATGAGCTTGTAGAATATGTTTTTTGTTTTCCAAAACATCAAGAATTGTCAATTTCCGATCAAGAATGAAAAGATATAAGTAAAACAATTTCAAATTTAAGCTCAAAATTTTTGATAAAAAGACAGAATTATTCTATTGTTTGAAATCTGTTTCAGGCTTATCGAATGATGAAATTTCAAAAAACAATATGAACAAAAATTGTTACTTATTGAATCTAGTTTCTGACAAAGAAAAATTGACCTCAATCGGATAAAAGACGCGAAAGATATGATGGTTTTACTATAGTGCATTTTCAGGTTCGAGATATATTGATTAAAAAACACAAAATTATACATCAATTTAAAATCTGTTTCAGGCCTAGCAAACGATAAAATTTTGAAAAACAATCTAAATGAAAAATATAACTTATCAAATCTAGTTTCTAACGAAATAAATTTGACCTAATTCCGATACCAAAAGAGGAAGATATGATGATTTTACTACAGTGCATTTTAAGACATACGAGCTGTCAAAAAACACAGAAAAAGCACTACGGGATTTCACCAAAATAAATCAAATTAACCATTTTTAGCTTACTGTAAGCGTCTTTGCTTACTGATTGATTGTAGTAAGATCTAGTAAGGATTTAGGCAGCAAATTCGAAGCTTTAGCGAAGATTTGAGCTTCCAAAACCTAAAATGAAAAATTCATAGACATGCAACAAGAAATAGTCAACAAAAGTAATTTTCAGTAAACGATTCTCTATTAGATAAGGATAAAGCTTGAGATGATGGAGATTACCTCTATTTTATGATTTCAACAAGAATTTTCTTCTAAAATTGCAATTTGGGTGTAGTTTGAACTCATGTAGTAGCCGTTTTTTTCTTCTTAATTGTTTGATGCTTTGAAGAAGATGAAAAGAGAATGTCGTATTTTTCTCTCTAAAACTTCCAGATTTGCACTAATGGGATATTCGGTATGGTAAATTTCATTAAAACCCAACTACACTTAGAATTTTAAAAATCAATTCAAAGCCAATATGTACATATTTTGCTCAATTCTCAACATATTTCAACCAAACGAATTGTGTTTTACTTGTTTTAACAAAATGAACATTTTGAAAATAACAAAAATTTATTTTCGACAAAAAAAACATATTTTGCATTTTAAATATTTTATTCAATAATGGTTGACAATATTGTTGTTTAGGGGCGAATATTTCTAATTTGACAAATTTTAATCATATAAAAATTATATTATCATACCGAAATATGTACAAAAGTGTTTTAGCACTTTTAAAAATATTAAAATGTCATTTTTAAGCATTATTTCATGTAAAAAAATATTTTCTTCACAATTGTCCTTTTATTTTACAATAAAAGGCTAATATTAGAATACGGTTCAAATACCATCAAGCTTAACCCAATTACTGATTTTCATCATGTGTGTATATATATATTCATCCAATCCACAAATAAAGTGTTTTAGACTTTATATATATATATATATATATATATATATATATATATATTACACCAACCCCAATTACTTATTCAACAAACATTTTTATCTTAAATAACAATATTGGTCATTGATTTATTCCATTAATTTGCAAAGTTCATGATAATTTAATTAATATTACGGTAATCTCCAAAATCCTGGGTTGTTACAAACTCCTCCCCTTAACAAAATAGCGTCCTCGCAATTTCTAAGGAAGAATCATATCCAACATCAAAAGATAAACAAAGAGATGACAAGAGATCAGATTCATTACCAATACTGTGTGATGCAAGGAAATGAGGATATGTTCGCTCAATGAACACTCCAGTCTCCTATGTGCAATCATTAGGATTGCTTGACCATTGAATTTTCACAAGAGGAACATATTTATTATGAAGATGCTTTACCTCTATAGCTAGAACTCGCACAGGATATTGCTTGAAGGATAAGTCGGGAGAGATCTCAATTTTCTCCAAAGCATGGGTATCAAGCACAAAATCAAAATCACGTAAACACTTCCTCAGCTGAGAGACGTGAATTACATCATAGATACTGGAGAATCGCTCGGGAAGTGCTACTTTGTAAGCTACATGACTAATACGCTCTGTAATAGGAAATGGGCCAATAAAGAGAAGGCCAATTTCTCGGTTTGTCTAAAGCGTACCACTTCCTTCAAAAGAGAAGTCTGAATATAAACAAGATCACCAATAGTAAATTCAAGAGGCTTCTTATGGTTGTCTGCGTAGGATTTCTGACGACTCTGTGCCTCTATCATTCGTTGTGCCTCGTTCATTCGTTGTCTAATAAGCTCAATCTTCTCAAAAGAATCACGAATCAAATCTGGACCTAGATGATTTTTTTCTTCAAATTCTAGCCAACAAGATGGACAAAGACACGGTCTCGCATATAAGGCCTCGAATGGAGCCATGCCTATAGAAGATTGGTAGCTGTTATTATAGAAGATTGGTAGCTGTTATTATGACGATGTGAAAAGATTCAATATTTTTTATTGAGAATAAAAAGTGAAATATGGCGATGTGAAAATATTCAATATTTCTATTGAAAATAAAAAGTGAAATATGGCGATGTGAAAAGATTCAATATTTTTATTGAAAATAAAAGGTGAAATATGACGATGTGAAAAGATCCAATTTTTATTATGTAACTTAAGAATGAAATTTACATTGCAAATTAAAAACACATTTTTGTTATGTAAATAAAGAGTAAGATTTTACATTGTAAATTAAAAACACATTTTTGTTATGTAAATAAAGAAAGAGATTTTACACTGTAAATTGAAATTACATTTTTGTATGTAATTAAGAATAGGATTTACATGTAAATAAAAATTACATTTTTATATGTAGTTTAAGAAAGAGAATTTGCACTGTAAATAAAAATTACATTTTTATTTTGTAATTAAAGAGAAGAATTTACATTGTAAATTAAAGGTACACTTTTTTTTGTAAATTAAGAATGAGAATTGGTATGTAATATAAAATTTCGTTTTTATATGTAATTAGAGATAGGATTTTACCTTCCAAATTAAAAGACAAAATTTCACATGTAATATAAATTACATTTTTAATGTAATTAAAAAGTATGATTTTATATTGTAGATTAAGAGACAAATTAAAAGATAGAAATTTGCACTGTTAGGAAAATTACATTTTTTTTATGTAATTTAAAATGAAGGATTTACATTATATTCAAAATTTAACAGGGAATGTTAATTACATTTTAATGTAATTACAAGAGGATTTTACAGTGTAATTGAAAGAATGGAATTTACATTTTTAATGTAAATAGAAGAATAAAGAATGGAATTTACATTTTTAATGTAAATAAAAGAATAAAGAATGGAATTTACATTTTAATGTAAATAGAAGAATAAAGAATGGAATTTACATTTTTAATGTAAATAAAAGAATAAAGAATGGAATTTACATTTTAATGTAAATAGAAGAATAAAGAATGGAATTTACATTTTTAATGTAAATAAAAGAATAAAGAATGGAATTTACGTTATAATGTAAATAGAAGAATAAAGAATGAAATTTACATTTTTAATGTAAATAAAAGAATAAAGAATGGAATTTACATTTTTAATGTAAATAAAGGAATAAAAGAATGTACTTAAAATGTTGAACTATTGTCTTCATTTTAAATGAGTTAAAATTGAATGGAGATCGATAGTTGTTTAGCTCGTGGTTAAATCAAACGACGTCATATGGTTAAACGATATAAATATAATTAAAATTTAACGAATCAAGCACGGTAGTTCGCATTTTGAAATCGTACCTTTAAACGACTATACCCAAAGATTCGACCATCGGAATTTCCTAAAACTGGAACCGTTAGGACTGTCTTGGGAAGATCTTTCTAACGATATAAACTACATTAAGATCCAACGGTTGGATTTTGAGAAATTTGTAAATCAAAATTTGTTGAAAACAGCGCCAGGGTCGCTCCTTTGACCCGAAGCGTCGTTAATTAAGGATTTAATTATTTTAAATAACTAAGGTAAGAATTAATCGTTATAAAATAATATAATGACATGAAATGGGTTTTCTCAAATTATATATGCGAGAATTATTTGGAAAGTTTGAGTTAATCTCATTCCAAATATTCAAACGACGTTAAAGATCGAAGTGTGAAGACGGCGAATGAAGGCCGTGAATCTTCCCTCGAATGGACAACGATCCTGAATTGACTTGCTCCCAATTTAAGGATCGGGGTAATTGGCCAAAAGTACATGTTGATTTCATGGATATGCGGGTACCTCCTTTCCGTACTGGACATACGGGACGAGGTATCTCCAGTTTCATTCAGACCCAAAACGGGCTTATAAATGGAATGTGTGTCCGACATTGTGCTCCTTTATATTGTATTTATTAATTTTTTGCCGAACTATGAATGATTGGTGGTGGAGAATTCATTCACTTGCCTAACACCCTTTTGTATATTTTGGAAAAAGATTGATAGTATGATATGGATCGACAGTGTGGCATACCAAGATGCAATGATCAAGGTTTCTTGTTAAAAAGCAGAACCTTGTGGTGACGATCAAAGCACAGCTTGAATAAGCATAGCTTTGTGTATTAAGTAGTTTCACGAGCCTCACAACCCGGTTGAGTCTAAAACGGGAGAAGGGAACGCAGGGAGAGCAGCACGTTTCTTTCTTGCTAGGGGTAGTGTCAGTTCTTTAACTGGCTGATATTTTACTTATGTGGATGATGGAATGAGGCGCGCCTCGGATGATAGGTCCTATAGGATCGGGGAACGTGTGTTCAGGAATAACTAATCCACAAAGTTGTATGTGTGGACCTGCCCTGCAGGATCCAAGGGCTCACTGCGGGGAATCCTGAGACATTAGCTAGAGTGTCTCGAATCGGTAACGAGCTCCTCCCTAGCCTTGACTCATGGTGGAAAACCAAATTCCCTATACGACCCTACGAATTTGATTCTATTACTAGTATGGAGGCATAGTATATGGTAGCTATGCTTCCTAGGATTTTTACATTTACTTTGAAATGTTTTTGTAACTATATACACTAATAATAATATCAAATTCGTTTTTATCGTACTAAGCATGTTTAATCGTCATAAGGTAAAACTCTATCCCCTGCAGGATCCTAGGGCTCACTGCGGGGAATCCTGAGACATTAGCTAGAGTGTCTCGAATCGGTAAGGAGCTCCTCCCTAGCCTTGACTCATGATGGAAAACCAAATTCCCTATACGACCCTACGAATTTGATTGTATTACTAGTATGGAGGCATAGTATATGGTAGCTATGCTTCCTAGGATTGTTACATTTACTTTGAAATGTTTTTGTAACATATATACACTAATAATAATATCAAATTCGTTTTTATCGTACTAAGAATGTTTAATCGTCATAAGGTAAAACTCTATCCTCTTGTTTGCGTTGCATTGTGTGATGGGACTTGAGTCTTATGGTGATTCCATTTTTCCAAAAGCATTGCGTTGTTTTACGTTACTTATTTATTTGTTCAATCACCTTACATTATGCACGACAATCCATTGGAATAAACCCGTTCTGCGTTAGCGGCGTGGTCTTTGGATTTTCCTTATTACTTTTAGTTAAATTAGTTAAGAATCCTCACACCAGTCCCATGACTGACTCGTAGTTTGTTTTCACCTTTTGCAAACTCGGGTGCCCTCTTTTCCACATGGGCAGCCAAGTAACAGGTCTAGCTTTCTTTGGAGTTGCTATCTTGGAGCTGCTTAACTTTTTTGGAGTTGCTAGTTGAGGTGATGATTTGGAGCTACGAAGACTATCTATCACTTATCTTTTATTTGCACTTTATCTTTATACTTTGAGACATCCAAACTTATTTTATTTCAAATTGTTCTATTTTGAAGTTGAAACCATTTCCTTTTTGCTGAAACTTGATGTAATAATTTAGAACTCTGTGACTGTGGAATTCTGTGTTTGATGACATTCATATTCCGCTGCTATGATGTTGTTATTCTATAGTTTTCCTGTGCTATGTTGTATCTGTGATATGTATTGTTATATTTATGCTGTATTCCAAATGATTATTCCTTACTTTCGTTCCGTGGAAGTTTGGGGTCATCACATTTGGTATCAGAGCTTTGGTTAAACTTAGCTTTGGAATAAAACATATTTATAATAATTTGTTTACATAGAATCACAATATTCTATGGCGAACATTTCATGAGAATATATAATAGTCAATCATTTATTGCCATCCTTTTATCCATCCTTTTATCTTTATCATTTCTTAAAATCACCATTACAGTTGTTCTGACTCTTTCCTAGATCGTACAGAACTAACTAAAAATGAGTACTGTTGCCGCTAGAGCTAGAGCAAGGTGGCAAAATGTCGCTGAAACCGAGGAAGCCACAATTCAACAGCCACCACCACCACCACCACCGCAGCCCTTTGACTTGGACAAGGTAGCGAAGAAGTTCAAGAATTTAGGTGGAGTTCCATTCACTGGTACGGAGAACGTGATGCAGGCTCAGGCATGGCTTAAGAATTATGAGAAGATATTTGGAGGGATAGGGCTAGATGATCAAAGAAAGAGATTTACAGCTTCATGGATGCTCCATAGTAAAGCACAGAATTGGTGGGAATTGGTCAATATAGGAGGTGATGAAGAAAATGTGACTTGGACCAGGTTTAAAGAGCTATTCAATGAAAAGTACGTTCCCAGGTAAGAAGTGGAAAGGCTGCATGACGAGTTCACCAACTTGAAGCAAGGCGACAAAACTATCTCTGAGTATGTGAGAAGATTTGAAGACCTCTCTCGCTACGCCCCAGAATTGATTCATGATGATTTTCAAAAGAACAAGAGGTTCATTAATGGACTTGCTAGGAAGTACACTGACAGGGTTACTGCTCACATTGACCTTCCTTTCAATAAGCTGATTGAGTTTGCTTGTCGCTATGAGGAGAACGACAAAAGGGTTTCACAACATGATAGAGAAAGAAGCTTGGCCAACAATAATAAAAGGAAGCAAGCCAAAAAGAAGAATGAAGGAAGCGGTTCTGGAGCTGCTAAAACCCATGATAAGGCAAAAGTGCAATGCTACAACTGCCAGAAGTTTGGACACTACAGCAAGGACTGCAGAAATCCAAAAAAGGCCAGAAGTGATGACACTAAAGAATGCTATAACTACCAAAAAAGGGTCATATCAAGCCAAATTGCCCACTGTTGAGAGGAGCTCAGATTGCACATGTGTACGAGAGGGCAAGTGCACCATCTTCTTCCGCACCTACTTCTTCTGAAGGAGCAGGTAAGCCTGATGTTTTAGGCGGTACAATTTCTATTAAAAACATTCCTATTACTGCTTTGTTTGATACGGGTGCCTCAAGGAGCTTTATTTCTAGCAACACGGTCAAGAAATTGAAATTAAAACAAAGAAGCCTTAAAGAGCCAATTAATGTTCATAATCATGTAGGAGGTTCTATAGTCCTTGATTTATACTGTAGGGTACCTATTTCTTACTCTTACTTTCAGTTCCCTTTTAACTTGATCATTATGAATTTTTCCGAGTTTGATATCATCCTTGGTCTAGATTGGCTAACAAAATTTGAGGCCGAAGTAAGATGTGCGGACTGAATAATTGAAATCAAAACAAAGTTTGGAGATATTATTTCTACACCTTGCCATGGTTCAAAATCTGATAGAAAGGCATTTTGGTCTTCTCTTGAGATCGCTCCTATTTCTTTAGAAAATATTCCCGTGGTCAAAAATTACGCGGATGTATTTGAAGAAATAAACAATTTACCGCCACGAAGGGAAATTGATTTCAGGATTGATCTTGTTCCAAATGCAAGGCCTGTAGTCCATGCTATCCGAAGGATGACCCCTAAAGAAAAAGAAGAGTTGAAAGCCCAAACTAAGCAGCTCTTATGGAAGGGTCTCATTCGGCCTAGTTTTTCAAATTGGGGTGCAGCTGTGGTGTTTGTCCCCAAGTCTGACAGTACTCTACAGCTCTGTGTGGATTACCGCGACCTTAACAAACAAACATTGAAGAAAAAATACCCCTTGCCTCGCATAGATGATTTAATGGACCAATTAAATGGAGCCAAGGTATTTTCTAAGATGGACCTAGCCACAGGTTTCCATGAACTTCGCATAGACGAAGAATGCATACCTTTGACATCCTTCAGAGGTCCTGACATATTCTACGAATGGCTGGTGATGCCGTTCGGTTTATGCAATGCTCCAGCCAACTTTGTTGACTTGATGAATAATGTCTTCCGAGATGTCCTAAACAAATTCGTCTTAGTCTTCATTGATGATATTCTAATCTATTCTAAAACTAAGGAGGAGCATAAAGGGCATTTAAGGGAAGTGTTGGAGATTCTGCGAAGAAATGTTTTAAAAGCAAAATTTTCCAAATGCACATTTTGGCAAGAGAAAGTGAAATTCTTGGGCCATGTTGTGTCAAAAGAAGGAATTGCAGTTGACCCAAGTAAAATTGCCGCCATTCGAGATTGGAAGCAACCCAGTACACCCACTGAAGTAAGAAGCTTCCTAGGATTGGCTGGATATTACAGGAAATTCGTAAAAGACTTCTCCAAACTATCTGGCCCATTAACAAAACTCACCAAGAAACACACCAAGTTCATCTGGACAACGGAGTGTGAGGAGGCCTTCCAAAAGCTAAAGGTGAGTCTAACCACTGCTCCCGTACTTACCATCATTGATGGCAACCAAGATTTAGCCGTCTACACTGATGCTTCTCAAAGTGGTGGTCTTGGCGCGGTATTGATGCAAAGAGGCAAAGTTGTTGCTTATGCAAGTCGTCAATTAAAGCCGCATGAGAAAAATTATCGTGTCCATGACTTAGAGTTGTTGGCCGTAGTCTTTGCTTTAAATTTTTGGAGACATTATCTTTTGGGTGAAAAGTTTGAATTATTCACAGACCATCAATCTTTGAAATATCTCTTTGATCAAAAGGATCTGAATTTAAGGCAGCAACGATGGCTAGAATTTCTTGCGGCATACGATCTTGACATCTTATATACTTCGGGGAAAGCCAATGTTGTGGCGGACACACTCAGTAGAAAGATTGCCATTGTCACAAACCTCATCATTACCCCTTCTTTGATTGATAAAATTGTTGTTCTTCAGAAGGATGATGAGTTTGTTCAAAGAATTATTGAGAATATTCAAGAAGGTGAAAACATGAGCTTTCAAATAGATGGCAAGGGAGTCCTTAGACTGCAAGGGCGGATTTGTGTTCCAAATATCCCAGTGCTCATAAGGGAAGTTTTAGATGAAAGTCACAAATCAAAGCTTAGCATTCGTCCAGGCGTGAGCAAGATGTATCAAGATCTAAAGAGCACATTTTGGTGGAGGTCTATGAAGAGGGATATATTCATTTATGTAAGCAGATGTCCTACATGCCAACAAGTAAAGAGCGATCAACAAAAGCTGGCAGGATTATTGCAACCATTGGAGGTTCCAGGTTGGAAGTGGGACCAAATCTCCATGGATTTCATAGATGGTTTGCCTCGTACTATAAAAGGAAATAACAGCATATAGGTGATCATGGATCGCTTCACCAAGACCGCTCATTTCATACCTGTCAAGTCCACTAGAACTGCTCAAAGTTTGGCGCAAATTTATTGCAAAGAAATCGTCAGGCTACATGGGTAATAAAACTAAATCTTTCCTTTTCATCATTATCTGAATGAAAATTTTCATTTTTCTAATTGAATAATAAAAGGATAATATTTTGTTTAAACAGGGTTCCTAGCAGCATCGTTAGCGACCGTGGTCCTATCTTTGCTAGCAAATTTTGCGAAGCATTCCAAAATGAGTTGGGAACGAAGTTAAATCTTAGTACCGCATATCACCCTCGGACAGATGGCCAAACTGGGAGGGTGAATCGCATTCTTGAGGATTTATTGCGAGCTTGCTTACTCGATTTCGGAGGTTCTTGGGAGGATCACTTGCATTTAGCTGAATTCTCATATAATAATAGCTATCAAGCAAGTTTGAAAATGTCTCCATTTGAAGCCTTATATGGTAGGCCATGTAGATCGCCAGCATGTTGGGTTGAAAAAGGGGATCGTCTAGTATTGGGTCCAGACATGGTCCGAGAAGCTTCAGACAAAGTTGACTATATTAAGAAGCGATTATTGGCCGCCCAAAGTAGACAAAAGAGCTATGCAGATGTAAGAAGAAGAGAGTTGGCTTTTAAAGTTGGTGACTATGTCTATTTGAAAGTTGCTCCAATGCGAGGTGTAATCCGCTTAGGAAAATTAGCACCTAAATTCATCGGCCCCTTTCCTATTCTTGAAAAGATTGGTACCCTAGCTTACAGAATTCAGATGCCTGACTGGTTTCCTGGGGTGCACGATGTATTCCATATATCCCAACTTCGGAAGCATATTCATGATCTAGATCTGGTTGTGGAAGAAGCAGGACAGCAGGATTTGGAGATTACCCCAAGCCATGCAGTGAGAAGGGAGCCACTGAAAATTATTGGCAAAGAGACTAGAGAGCTGAGAAATAAATGAATCAACCTAGTCAAAGTGCAATGGAGCGGTGATCCTAGAGACTGCACTTGGGAAACTGAGGAGAGTATCAAACAAGCCTATCCCAATTGCAGAATAGATATCTCCGATTAGATTTTGTTTGGAGGTACACTTAAAATATTTTACATTCTCTGTGTTGGCTCCTACTCTTCTATCTTCCTTTTTCCTTTTCGAGGACGAAAATTTCTTAAGCGGGGGAGATTGTAACAACCTGGAATCTGGAGCCAACTAAAAAATTTTATTTTAGAAATTTTAAGAGATTTTGAATTTTTGAAATAAATTATTTCAAATAATAGCGACTGGGAATTTATTTTAATCGAAGTTGATTCGAATATATTCAATTTAATTATAAAAGGAATTAGAAAGAGCACGGTAGTTTGAAAAGTCAAATCTGAACTTTGACTGACTGTACAGGATGCATAATAGATCGGATTTTAGTGAAACCAAAAATATTAGAATCTATTTAAAAATATATTTCCAATGAATCTGAAAAATCGAAATTTCATAGCGGGAGTCAAAAGTTATGGTTAGTTGAAATTTCAGAATAGTCGCTGTAGAATTTCTATATATTTGTAATATTAAAAATAGTCGTTATGCAAACGACCTCGGTTTTCGACGAAACCACTTTTGTTGGATTCGGAAGGTCAAATTATGGCTAAGTTTAATTTTTCATAATTTTTAGAATTAACTTGTGACCATTGCAAAAAGATTTCAGTTTGGTCAATTTCGGTCAATTTTAATCGACTGAAAAATAGCCATTTTTCAAACAGTCTCAGAATTCGATAAAATCAATTTTGTTAGGGCCGTATCGTCAAAGCAAAGCCAAAAATAATTTTTCTGGATTTTTCTGAGTTCGTATGTGGCCCCGGTAAAAATAGAAAGTACATTCGAATTAATATTAAAAGGATTTATTTTAAAAATAAAAGAAACATGCAGTAAACTTCAGAATTAGACTTCGACACTAGTGTCATTGCGTTCAGAAGACGTTAAAACCTATTGTTCGACAGTCGTTGGGCTCCGTTTGGTGATCAAACCGAAAACCCCTAATTTTGAAAAAAAAAAGGAAATACCCTAGAATACGCGTATAAATACGCGCTACAGTACATCATCTTCCCCGTTCCTTTCAAAGCCGCCGCCCCCTTTTTCTTCATCAAATTTTCAAACTCAAATTTCTCCTCCTCCACTTGATTTCAGACCTCGCCATAGTGTAACTTTCCGAAGCCCTCTCTCCCCTCTTCGATTCCATACCGAAATCAGCCCCTCTCGTACCCCGTATCTCGAGAACTGCGCCTTCAAAGGCACGGCCTTTGAACCCCCGCCGGCCCCACCACACGCAGCTGCACCCTCCACCACTCCAGGCGCACGAGCACCTCTCCCAGACCGACCACCTCCAAACAACGGCACCTCAAACCGTTCACCCGATCTCCTGAAACTTAAATCAAAGTTTTGAACAATAGCAAAACCCAACGGCCGATTTTCATTTGGAGGAAGAAGAAGGTTTATGCTTAATGACTTTAATTAATTTAATTTTTAAATTAATTATTAATCTTGTTTTATCCATAACTTGGCCATATTAACTCAGAATAACGCGATTTCAGAAGCGTTGTATTCGTACGAAGAAGGTCTACAATCCTAGACTGAAACGGGACAATTCAAAGCAGTTTGAAATTTTGACAAACCGCGACACGACTATGAGATTTCTTTCGTTTTAAAATAATTAATCAATTCATTTATATTTTTTTGTTTTTAGTTATATATTTCAGATCTGTTTGTGCTGATATTGTATGATGATTGTTCTGTTGGTTGTGATGGATAATTATAAGATTCATGTGTGTTAAACAAATATGATTATTCATCCCTTTGTTTATTGAATTGATTTAGATTATCAATTCAAGATCAATATATAATGGATAATTATAGATCTATATGCCTTAGAATAATATTATTATTCATCCTTTTATTTTATTGAGTTGATTTAGATCATCGATTCAATATCAAAATTTGTAGTTTGTCACTTTTATGGGATTGATCTAGTTAATCAATTCATATTTTGTCACTTTATTTGAATTGATTTAGCTTATCAATTCAATATGAAAACATGAATCATTTGTGTTGAATTGATTTAAATTGTCAATTTAGTTGAAAGACATTATTTTGTCAATCCAGTGTATAATATCATTTTGTCACCTTATTGGATTGGCAATTAAATATTGTCAGCTTTGTATACATGATTGAATTGGAATACAAAAATGGATGATTCTCATTTGTGTTCTCAAGCACAAACAATACATAGAAAATTAAACATGTCTTTTATTTGTGTTCTCAAACACAAATATAACGTAGAATAAAATAAAAAGTGAAATATGGCGATGTGAAAAGATTCAATATTTTTATTGAAAATAAAAAGTGAAATATGACGATGTGAAAAGATTCAATATTTTTATTGAAAATAAAAAGTGAAATATGGCGATGTGAAAGATGTGAAAAGATTCAATATTTTTATTGAAAATAAAAAGTGAAGTATGACGATGTGAAAAGATTCAATATTTTTATTGAAAATAAAAAGTGAAATATGGTGATGTGAAAAGATTCAATATTTTTATTGAAAATAAAAGGTGAAATATGACGATGTGAAAAGATCCAATTTTTATTATGTAACTTAAGATAGAAATTTACATTGCAAATTAAAAATACATTTTTGTTATGTAAATAAAGTGTAAGATTTTACATTGTAAATTAAAAACACATTTTTGTTATGTAAATAAAGAAAGAGATTTTACACTGTAAATTGAAATTACATTTTTATATGTAATTAAGAATAGGATTTACATGTAAATAAAAATTACATTTTTATATGTAGTTTAAGAAAGAGATTTTGCACTGTAAATAAAAATTACAATTCTATTTTGTAATTAAAGAGAAGAATTTACATTGTAAATTAAAGGTACACTTTTTTTTTGTAAATTAAGAATGAGAATTGGTATGTAATATAAATTTTCATTTTTATATGTAATTAGAGATAGGATTTTACCTTGCAAATTAAAAGACAAAATTTGACATGTAATATAAATTACACTTTTAATGTAATTAAAAAGTATGATTTTATATTGTAAATTAAGAGACAAATTAAAAGATAGAAATTTGCACTGTTAGGAAAATTACATTTTTTTATGTAATTTAAAAAGAAGGATTTACATTATATTGAAAATTTAAGAGGGAATGTTTATTTCATTTTAATGTAATTACAATAGGATTTTACTGTGTAATTGAAAGAATGGAATTTACATTTTTAATGTAAATAAAAGAATAAAGAATGGAATTTAGATTTTTAATGTAAATAAAAGAATAAAGAATGGAATTTACATTTTAATGTAAATAGTAGAATAAAGAATGGAATTTACATTTTTAATGTAAATAAAAGAATAAAGAATGGAATTTACATTTTAATGTAAATAGAAGAATAAAGAATTGAATTTACATTTTTAATGTAAATAAAAGAATAAAGAATGGAATTTACATTTTTAATGTAAATAAAGGAATAAAAGAATGTACTTAAAATGTTGAACTATTGTCTTCATTTTAAATGAGTTATAATTGAATGGAGATCGATAGTTGTTTAGCTCGTGGTTAAATCAAACGACGTTATATGGTTAAACGATATAAATATAATTAAAATTTAACGAATCGAGCGCGGTAGTTCGCATTTTGAAATTGTACCTTTAAACGACTATACCAAAAGATCCGACCATCGGATTTTCCCAAAACTGGAACCGTTAGGACCGTCTTGGGAAGATCTTTCTAACGATATAAACTACGTTAAGATCCAACGGTTGGATTTTGAGAAATGTGTAAATCAAAATTTGTTGAAAACAGCGCCAGGGTCGCTCCTTTGACCCGAAGCATCGTTAATTAAGGATTTAATTATTTTAAATAATTAAGGTAAGAATTAATCGTTATAAAATAATATTACGACATGAAATGGGTTTTCTCAAATTATATATGCTAGAATTATTTGGAAAGTCCAAGTTAATCTCATTCAAAATAATCAAACAACGTTAAAGATCGAAGTGTGAAGATGGCGAATGAAGGCCGTGAATCTTCCCTCGAATGGACAACGATCAAGACCCTGAATTGACTTGCTCCCAATTTAAGGGTTGAGGTAATTGGCCAAACGTACATGTTGATTTCACGGATATGCGGGTACCTCCTTTCCGTACTGGACATACGGGATGAGGTATCTCCAGTTTCGTTCAGACCCAGAACGGGCTTACAAATGGAATGTGTGTCCGACATTGTGCTCCTTTATATTGTATTTATTAATTTTCTGTCTAATGTATGAATGATTGGCGGCGGAGAATTCATTCTCTTGCTTAACACCCTTTTGTATATTTTGGCAAAAGATTGATAGTATGATATGGATCGACAGTGTGGCATACCAAGATGCAATGATCAAGGTTTATTGTTGAAAAGCATAATCTTGTGGTGACGATCAAAGTATAGCTTGAATAAGCATAGCTTTGTGTATTACGTAGCTTCACGAGGCTCACAACCCGGTTGAGTCTAAAACGGGAGAAGGGAACGCAGGGAGAGCAGCACGTTTCTTTCTAGCTAGGGGTAGTGTCAGTGCTTTAACTGGCTGATATTTTACTTATGTGGATGATGGAATGAGGCATGCCTCGGATGATAGGTCCTATAGGATCGGGGAACGTGTGTTCAGGAATAACTAATCCACAAAGTTGTATGTGTGGACCGGCCCTGCAGGATCCAAGGGCTCACTGCGGGGAATCCTGAGACATTATCTAGAGTGTCTCGAATCGGTAAGGAGTTCCTCCCAAGCCTTGACTCATGATGGAAAACCAAATTCCCAATACGACCCTACGAATTTGATTGTATTACTAGTATGGAGGCATATTATATGTTAACTATGCTTCCTAGGATTGATACATTTACTTTGAAATGTTTTTGTAACATATATACATTAATAATAATATCAAATTCGTTTTTATCGTACTAAGCATGTTTAATCTTCATAAGGTAAAACTCTATCCTCTGGTTTGCGTTGCATTGTGTGATGGGACTTGAGTCTTATGGTGATTCCATTTTTCCAAAAGCATTGCGTTGTTTTACATTACTTATTTATTTGTTCAATCACCTTAAATTATGTACGGCCATCCATTGGAATAAACCCGTTCCGCGTTAGCGGCGTGGTCTTTGGATTTGCCTTATTACTTTTAGTTAAATTAGTTAAGAATCCTCACACCAGTCCCATGACTGACTCGTAGTTTGTTTTCACCTTTTGCAAACTCGGATGCCCTCTTTTCCACACGGGCAGCCAAATAACAGGTCTAGCTTTCTTTGGAGTTGCTATCTTGGAGCTGCTTAACTTTCTTGGAGTTGCTAGTTGAGGTGATGATTTGGAGCTACGAAGACTATCTATCACTTATCTTTTATTTGCACTTTATCTTTATACTTTGAGACATCCAAACTTATTTTATTTCAAGTTGTTCTATTTTGAAGTTGAAACCATTTCCTTTTTGCTGAAACTTGATGTAATAATTTAGAACTCTGTGACTGTGGAATTCTGTGTTTGATGACATTCATATTCCGCTGCTATGATGTTGTTATTCTATAGTTTTCCTATGCTATGTTGTATCTGTGATATGTATTGTTATATTTATGCTGTATTCCAAATGATTATTCCTTACTTTCATTCTGTTGAAGTTTGGGGTCATCACACCACCCAGAGACCTACATTAGTAAAGAGAATTATCAGGTAATCATGTCTACTAATGTAAAGAATAAGGTATAATAGGGGCAACCAACATGGTAATGCACTAGTTATGTGCTAAATATGTTAATGTTGTTACTTCTTTTTTTTTCATTACCATCATTGTAGTCGACACACTCAGTCCATAATGAATACGGTACCATGTTGGGTTGGGACCATCTCGGAATAAATGTAGATGCAAACACACATCAATCACAGAACATCATCATATATTAGCATGCATATATACACATACAAGTGCATATCCATGCATCATATATAATACATCCCATACAATGTGGTACAATGCCACAATGTACACATATACATAACCATCCCCCAAAATAATAGACACATCATGAGTACAAGCTAAAAGAAGGATAACTAAATAGATAGTGATGTGTCCATGTCCCAACAGTGAAGTCCATCATAACAAGTCCAAAAAGATCCAAGAAGGTGCAAGCTATAACATCCTAACTGGCAACTCGGTCTAGCCCGAGTGAAAAACATACGGGTCAGGTAGGCTTGAACTTATCATTAGTATAGGTCTTAGTAATAAGTAAAAAGGAAAATTTAATTCATTGGCACCAACAGAATGATATATGAGTCATGAGTTCATTTACTTATTCATTGAATTATACATATATGTGATGGATATATGGTTCTACTTCACATCAACTCAAGCGAATAAGTAAGGGTGAACCACAATAAAACCATTAAAATTGTCTTAACAACTTCATAAACCATCATAAGGAACTCATTAAGAGATAGACCATCATAAACGATATCATCATAAAACAATAATATAAATGTAGCCTTATTCCATCTCAAGTCTTTATTCTAAAATAAAATCAAATTCATTAATAAAAAAATACTTCTGCTCGAGCACCATCTTGACCAGTACTACATAGAGGTAATTAGGGAGAAGGACAAACTTTGCAGAAAAAGTAGACTGAAGGACACCAAGTTTTATTTTTAGTCTGAAGGAAAAACTTTGAACCAAAATTAAGCTGAAGGAAAATGCTAAATGTAATTAGCATTATATTCAGTTTTTTACACTACACGAAAATGCTAAATGTACTAGCATTATTCAGTTTTACACTGCAGAAAATGCTAATTACATTTAGCATTGTCCTTCAGCCTAATTTTTTTCAAAGTTTGTCCTTCAACCTACAAATAAAACTTGACGTTCTCCAGACTAAATTTTCTCCAAAATTTGTCCTTATTACTATTTCCCACTTTTGTCTATTAGTTCACTAACCTCGAAACCACCCTCAAATTCTGCCATTCTCAAAAAAGTCCAAATTCAGTTCCAGAAACTTAAAACGCCCCAGCATGTACGTGTTGCTCTCAGCTCTGCATGTTATGCACTTGTTCATGCAACCGCCTAGCGACTACTCCTATAAATAGCCTCATTCATTTAAGTCCATTCCATCAAAGCATCAAGCATCACAGTGATATCATCTTAACTAATAAAATATATTCAACATTGAAGCTCATCATAGCTATTGCTTTCATAGCCCTTGTCCTTGCTTTTACTGCATCTGCAGAAGAGTACTCTGACAGCTCATGTAGGCGAGAAGTGCAACACCGCTCACTTAGCAGGTGTCGCTCTTTCTTTACGTCTGGGAGATGACAAAGCCTTCCAACGACAGGTGCAGATCAGGATGATGATATGGATGACGAGGAGGATAACACACAAGTGCCACAAGAGTGTTGCATGCAGCTGACGAGAGTGAGCGAAGAATGTAGGTGTCCAATGATCAGACATGCGATGAGACAAATGATGCAATAAGAAGGATATACAAGCCAGGAGTACACAGGCCGATGCAGACAAGTGATGGTGAAAGGAAAGTTTCTGCCAGTAATGTGTAACATGGAGCCGCACTCCTGGAGAATGCGTCAGGGTGGTCAAATGAAGTAAGAAATCACAAGGGATGCCATGTAATGTAACCAACAAATAAGGCATGACGATACACCATCGTGTATGGCAAACATGCTACTCCAGTCAATAAAAGGGAGAATTTTCCAATGCAATAATTTTCTTTGTGCATCTCTGTTAATTTTCATATAAAGTTACATCTACATAACGATTGTCATTTGTCACCACCAGTCCACAGAAGTATAAGTACATTGAAAAGTATAGGTGCTGCCACTATAGCAAACCTTGTGACTAACCAAACTAAAAAATTCAACTACTAGTTCCTAGTTCTTAAGATGATCCCACACCCATTCTAATGTAGTTTTGTCAATCCAGCTAAAAACACTTTATATATTTAAAAAAAGGATATCCAAACGGACTCGTGTATGGCTTTGCCACAACAAAAATAAGCAACAATCATGACACAATTTTACAGTAAAAGACTTAACCTAAAGCCATTGAATAAATGGAAGTTCTTATATAGTCCAGCCTAGATAAAAAGAAAGTGAATTTTATACCTATCAGATATTAATATGGAGTCGGGTCGTTTTTCTTAGGTCGTTGATAATGTGGCATGGAGTTTGGGTCGTGTGGCTTGGAGGACAAGAAATGAATTGGTCACATACACTCAAGTCGTTAAATTTGGGTGACTTGGGTCGTGGTACTTAGCTCGCTGGAATTGGATCGCAGTTCGTTAGGTCGTTGGGTGACCTAAGGCGTTAGGTCGTGGAAGCATTGGGTCGTTGAAGGCTTTAGGTCATCGGGACCAGATTTGGGTATCAGGCCGTGGAATTAGGTCGTTGGAGACTAGGTCGGTTGTGACTTAGGTCGCTGGATCACCAGTTGGTCAGTTCGTTCGAGACATAGCTGAGTTAGGTCGTTGGAGTGACCTAATGTGTTCGGTCATTGGGGCGCCACTACAACAAAACAGATTTATTACAATGGGCAATGCCCGTTGTAATAGGGGTTTTACAGCGGCCAACCCACCCGCTGTATTAGGCCATGTCGTAATATGTCATCTTTTACAACGGATAATGAGCGTGGTAACATGCGGTTGTAATAGACTTTTTACAAAGGTCTTTTGTTGTATGTTTCTTCAATAAAATAGAAGCCCATTGTAATATTTTTTTCAACAGGTATTGAACGTTGTAATATCTTCTATAACAACAATTAATGTCAGTTGTAAAATGCTGAAAGTTGCAATGGATTTGAATATTACACATAATATTAATAATATTTACAAGAATTGAATATTTAATTCAAAAATTATTTTTAAACAAATATTTATTCAAATAAATATTTATTACACTTTCAAATAGTACACATAGCGTTTCTCCTTTATTTACACAATCACTTGTACATACACTTCCTCACTACATTTCACTCGTATACATTGACTTCTCACTACACACTTATTCACTCATATACACGTACACAGTCACACTCTCACAACAGTTTGTCTTCGGCTTCTTGCTTCAGAGTTTACACAAGATATAAACAATAGAATATGCTCTTTTAACTAATAATTAACTTGGCATCTACACCACAAACCAATATAACACGGTGTTAAAAAAAGAAATAGACTTAAGCACAAAGGGAGACTCTACCTAAATATCCTTCATCGCCATGCTTCAACCTCATCTGCTGTTAACATAGGGCCTTCTCCATCAACATTTCAAAGAAACGTAAGTCTTTGAAGAATTGAAGGAAAAGTTATATTAATATTTTTGTCTCATAAGTTATAAATCCTTTAATATAAACAGGAATTGCTTTAAAAAGAAACTATGAAAACATGTACTGAAAGTAAATCACATTTAAGACAATGGCAATCTCGATATCTTCTTAGCTATTTTCAATTGGCTGGACCGGAATAATTTCCTTGGAGCTTGTAGTAATTGCTACAGGTTTCTGATTCGGTGCTATGAAATATTTTTGTTCATAAGTGATATTTCTATTGATAATTTTCTTTTCGGTCCCTATAAAACTTGTATGCACACATCAAATAGTAACACGTAGTACTGGAGAACTTATAAATCTGTGATATTAACTTATGTTATAGCACACCAGGAACTTCCGCTTAATAAGGCAATTTTTTAAATCAACAATGATCATGAACACTAGGAGCAGTTGCACATTCAAACAAATTTACATAAAAAAAAGAAGCTTTACAGTAGCACATAACAATGTAACATAAAAGGAAAGAGCGACAGACCTCGCGTATGCCTGAAGATGCGCCAGTGCTGACAACTTTGCCAGTCATATCTACAGTATATTTAACCATATCAACATGCGCGAATAGCGTAATAAACATAGCCACTAGTCAGACATTTACATACCACATGCAGCTTCAATCTATCCTTTTGTGCAATTTTGTGACTAAATTTTATGAATGAAAGAAAAAAAGTTAAAGCTAAATTTGGCTCTTGACCATATAACAAATTGATTATAACTTGGACTCCAAGCAAATTATAGCAACGGGACAACTAATTTGAGGAATCTATAAATCCGCTAATCTAATTCTAAGAAAACAAAGGTTAATATCACAAAGCACTACAATCGATCATGATTAGCAAAATTAAATATTACTGAATTAAAGGCAAACAGAGGGCAAACAATATCAGCAGTCACAATCAGCTTCCACTTCAGCAAGTAGAAGCCTCCACTCATAGCCGTGGATTCCATTCCGCTACATCTTCACTTAACTCAGCTTTCTTTTTCGTATAAGTTTCCTGATAAAAAAAAAATATTTAACATTTCTCCCCACAGTATTAGTTACTTCGCACAACAAATTATTTTATGTACTAGCACCACGCATGGTGCATTCAATTATGAGCTGCACTAGTCAGTCCCAACACCACACAGGGTGAAAATAACATGCAGTTTGCACAAAAAGGGTCCAAACAAACTAATACATCTACAAAAAAGTACTCTAACTAAAAAAAGTGAAGAACAAAGCACCATGACCTGTTCAATATGCTATAACATATAGCCAGATGAAGAACCAAAGAGCTTGAGCTTGACCTTAACATTACAATTAAGGATGGTGCACCATAGGATCCAGACTTATCAGACTATGAGTGACGGTATCATGGTAGGTAGCGACTAAGAACATTGGCATTAAAGTCATGCAGACTGTGGATATGGTCAAAAGCCACCAGGGCATATTAGCAAGATGTAATGAGACGAGTAACAAGATACTGACTCAAGCAAAATGGAGCAAGCAAAACCCAGCTTCATCAATCTGCAAGTATGTAACCTAAGGCCTAAAGCAACAAATTGCCTTCAACACTTCATGCTGGAAGAACCAATCGCCACCATTTGGACAAACCACAACCACGACTAATATTGGTTAGCCTCAGCAACTACCACCACAAAAATTAACACCCAATACATCTCCACCCGAAAAAAACACCAAGCACACAAACCTGACAATCACTAACCTCTCCTAGATAAGCTTGATCAAAAACCAAGACAAATCTCAAAAAATAGATGGTGAAAACAGGGATAAGCAAATGGAGTGTCGTGGAAGGACTGTGACTCAACTAGTAAAGCATACAATAATATAGTAGTTCTTTAGAGATAAAATAGAAAAGAATAACATGTACATACAATCTCCCTAGATCACATATTTAAATATCAATGCTAGATATCAACAAATTTGGATAATAATGCCTTAGTCTTCTATTTACAAGGGATACTATTGACCTCTATTATGTAAAATTAGTCCAAGAAAAATGTTCAGTGCATTGGCATAAACATGACAGGTTGCATCGAAATGTATTTTATTACTATATCATATACATTTTCTTACTATTTTTTTTTACCCAATTTCATTAACAGAGTAATATATATTATATGATATAGGTGCATTTGGGGAAAGAAACCAGTGACCAAACATCTAAACTATTCTATGAAGGGCATAATTTAATGTGCTTTCAGCATATCTATTGCACTGCATAAGCTAGATGATCAGATCTTTTTGGCAATTCCATAATACTAAAACCTTGATACATTTCACGGGTCATCAACGTAAATTTATGTTTGTAATACCTTTGTTTATCGACTATTGCTAGCATTATATATAAGAAAATATGTGAAAACTTTATCCGACTAGCATATTAAAGTTTTTCTTAAGTATGCGAGAAATTAACGCACTGACATCAGCAAAAATGTTATTTGTACATTAATGTCAGTTGTGAGTGAAAATCAAAGTGTATCCAATGAAAGATTTATCCAACCCCTTAATACTTATAAGTTTACGTGTAGTTAAGGATCAACAAATGATATTTAACACCTGAATTTTCAATTAAAAAAATTTACATGAACTTTTTTTGATTTGTTATCAACAAATGTGTTGCTTGTTGCTGAGGATTCTTTCGTTTTTCCTTTGTCACCTTTTGTATAACGATAACAGAAACTATGAGCAAAGGACTCCAAACGACCAATCTCAAGTTCCTTCAAAATTGAATATGAAAATAAATTATTATGGATACTAAGCATGGTTAAAGATATAATAAAATTAGTCTGCAAAGCCAATTAAAGTAAGGTTAGCAAACTGGAGTGATTATGCAAGAAATTTAAGTTGAAATAAAATTAGATCATGAGATCCAAGAGAAAATAAACCAGCAGTTTTTGCATTGATAAAAAATGAAAAACATTTGTATGCTTCAATATTACTTCAATAGTTTTACTGAGTCGGAAAATGATCAGCACTTAATCCATCAAAAGTGTATGTCATTTTAAATCAACTACGTGGCTCTTTATACACAAATGACAATTATTTGGTAAAATAATGAAAATAATAACTAGTGCATAAAGAAGCACAGAAAAACATAAAAATCATGGATTTCAAGGTAGAATTCAGCCATAGTAGAATTCAGCCTAATATCTAACTAAAATTAAAATGCAATCATGAAATCCATGTTGTTACCATTGAATCAAGGCATCAGCTATAATGGAAATTTAAGTAATTTAAGAAGGATAGGGTACGCAACGTCAACTAATTTTAGATTAAAAACTAGGCAAACTAAACACAAATTCAAGTCCAGAATAGTCAAACTGGAAATTAAATACGGAAAATGACAGTAGCACAAGTGGTGACAAAGTAGTTTATTGGAGCAAAAACACAAAAAATGCAAGTACAAAGTCGTGAGTTAACACAAGTACGAAGCATCCATAGCAACTAAAATTTAAGTACATATGTGGAAAACAACACTGCAAACAGTGAACTGTTTACATCAGAACCATGCAAAATCATTGCATAAATATATATACATAGCAAAAAATTATAAGCAGTCATACCAGCTGATTTACAGTGAAATTTGTGCAACCTCGCTTCCTAATTCTATTCCCTCTAAGAAATAAAATGGTTAAATTAAATCTACATTAGCCAGATATGATGACGCACTGGTAAGAACAATCATGCCACTTTTGAGACAGAGGAGTCTTTTATTTAGTTTTTCCCCTAGTCATAGTGTGCTTACATTAACATATGAATATTCAGATAATCTCCCTACATTAGCATATAATAATTAACAAGACATTGATTCTGTTTATAAATATTTACTTCTAAGAACTCCACATGGAATTGTTGTTCCTTGGGCAACATTGAAGTTTCAAGCTGAGAGAATAGGTACCTTCGTTTTTATTTTGAAAGTAGGTTTGCAATCCACTGCATTAGGCTGAGAAACGATTCATAGTGAAATTTCCAGAATAAGCAACTTGTATGCTTGACTTTTATGGACTCTAACTCAGTTTTGCACCTTCTTGCTCTAACTGTACAAAGCATTCAATACTATGCAGTTTTGATACAATTGTCATAATTTAAAATTTGAAAGTTCTATGTATATGTACACTTCAGTTTAGCAAATAATCTTGCAAAGTTGGAAGGATAATAACCAAAGCTTGCTTTTCAACTACTTATTGATTTTCATATTAGGGCATCTTGGCAAATGTAACATCATAAAAGATGAATAAAAGGTTAAATACGTCCATATATCACTGTAAATATGGTTCTCAAACGCTGCAGTTTATAGATTTGTGTTAAAATAATGTACTATGCTGTCATAATTATTAAAATCACATAAGAGTGTTCATATCAACAATACCAGCCAATCATGTTATATTGTTACTTAACTAGTTGTCTAAAATAAATAATCTGAGCACAGAAAACACAAAATTTATCACCAACAATCGATAATCAATCAAATAAATAACTCAGTAGTTTAAAATCAAGTGAAGTATATCAGCCGTGTATCAAAAGAACTAATGGAATATTGAAATTCACACTGATTTATGATTTGACTGGAAAAAACTAACCTTTGTTTTCTTTGACTAATCTTCCTCTCGAGTAACTCGGCTGTATGAATCAATGGCCTTGATGATATCGAAAGTTTGGGAGAACTAACGCGAATTAATAGAGTGATTTTGTTTTAAGATTAGACAAAGAAACGATTTAGGGTTTTAAGTTTTGAAGGAGGAAAGCATAATGTGAACAGATCCGAAGAGGATTAACGCGAAATAAAGGTGTTAACGAGAGAAGTGATGCGTAAATCAGGGGGTATATGAGTTAAGACATATCAGGGACCATTATTTTGTTAAAGTGCTTAATTGGTTGAGACAATCTAATTTTATCTTTGAATTGGCCTTGATTAAATACCAAAATGACATTTCTCTTTAGAAACTGTCTTAATTTATTCCTTTTGTTCCGGTGAATGTAATGTTATTGATGATTAATTATTAATTATTAATAAATATATAGTATTATTAATGATTAGTAATTATTTTGTTGTAGTGAATGTAATGTTATTGATGATTAATTATTAAATATTAATAAATATATAGTATTATTAATGATTAGTAATTATTAATGCAATATTATAGTTAAAGGCAATAATATAAGTAATATAACTTCATTGAATGAAATCTAATATGTATACAATAATACGAAAAAAACATTATTTAAAACTTTTTTACAACTATTTGGGTAGACATTGTTGATATTATTACTTTTATAATGATGATATAAATGATATAATATTACTATTAATAATCATTACTAATGATTAACTATTAAATGTTAATAAATAATATAATATTATTAATGATTAGTAACATAATATTATAGTTAATAGTTAGTAATAATATTGCAATTGACATATATTACAATCGACATTTTGTGAACATTGTAAAATTGACATCTATTACAATGAGGGTGAAATGACTGTTATAATAGCACTATATTACAACCTACAGTATTTACCTCTTGTAAAAAGAGCGTTGTAAATGATATCTATTACAACTGTCCAAAAACGACTGTTGTAATAGCATTCTATTACAACGGGCAGCCTATGCCTGTTGTAGAAGATTGTTGTATAGGCATCTATTACAACGGTTCAGGAAGTGACTGTTGTAATAACATTCTATTACAACGGGCAACCAATGCCCTTGTAAAATGGACATTGTAATAGGGTATTTTTGTTGTATTGGGCGACCTAATGATGTTAGGTCATTAAACGACCTAAGGGAAGAGACATCATTTGGAAATGCTGTGAATCGTGGTCCAAATGCAGTGGTTTGTTTTTCGTAGCGGAAAGGCTGGAACGCTATGGAAAGGAATATCTACCAAACGATGTATATATTTAGTTCGAGAATGAATGTGACTTCGAAGTGAATTCAAGTAGGAATATTCGAAGTGTTGTGATGTGTTCGTTGATCGTCGATATGCAACGAATGTGAAGACGACTCAAGGTGGTGAGTTTGTGGATAATGATTGCTCGAGAAGTGGCTTAAGCTTAGAGTTGTAACGACCCGAAAAGCTCTGACCCTGATTATCGATACTAATACATATCTTGTATCACATATCGACTAATCAACCATCAGAAATTAACAGATCGTTAATAGAAAGAAGTTAGAGGGTGAGAAATAGAAAGAAAGTTAGAACGGAAGAAAAGGAAGGAACTGAACATAACAGAATCAGAGTATAACGAATCTCACAGCGGAACTGGATAAAATATACTAAATAACATCTTGAAATACAAAGCATCATTTACTTACATACATCACCAGAGTACAACTCATATATAATACAGCAAAAATAAACTCGATATATCTAATGTTAAAGCCTCCTGCTCCGAGATCCTTCAAGTGAACTTGTATAATGCTGAAACCACTTGACTGCCAGTACAGATTTAGGCACCCAAGAGTTATGGAAGAACATAAAAAAATAAACTCTGGGTCAGTCATGGGACTGGTGTGAGTAAACGAATTTAAGCAGCTTGATTTAATGTTCAAAAATCCTTTTTGAAATAAATGATAACCATAAGACCGATCCACACATAAACACGGATGGTTTTTACCTTACGATAACCCAAAATATTTCTAAATCATATAAATTCTCTAATATTATAATAGTGTCTAAGTACAAATAAATAGCAATCTAGCGGAACGCTTGCATGATCACGCTCCACATATATAGTATACAATCAAAACCGCGGGCACTTATTGGATAATGGATTCCGACCATGACAAGGTATGGAACCACCTGATGATAGTGTATCCCTAGAGTGGAATAAACTGGGTTCAATAAGAACGTCTTGCAACCCGGCCCACACATGACCGACCACTCATTTCGCTTGAGTGTATCGAATGTATATCACTAACGGTTGGGAGCTACCCACCGTTTCCCGAAAAGGGACAACATCGAAAGTAGATTAAAGAATGAAATAGATTTTCTCTAGATATGTGCTTTTGTTGAGTCGAAACTAATTTTCAAAGCATATACAGGTTATAAACAAACCAGTTTAATATTAAGCTTGATCTCTATAACAATCTATAATTCATGTTGTTCGTTTTTGGATTATAAGTAGGGTGTTTTCAAGCCTTGTCTAAACATGCAGATTTATATAAATTGCTATCAAAGATTGCTCCCAAAAAATCATTTATCATGATATTCCATTTACTCAAGATGAGAACATGAATTAGATGTATATATACATCTACCTATATATGTTTGGATCATGACAGAACACTCAGAAGTAAAAATAAAAAGGTAAGGGGTTCTACAGAATTCACCCACTATCCTGTCATTTTTTACATTCCCGTTTGTTTAAACTCTTGTTTAAACTATATGTGTTTATTTTAGAAATCAACCCTTGAACAACTTTATCAATTAAATAGGATGGGTACAAGTCTGAATCCATTGAACAGTAAGGAAATTGTCGCTATTTACTCGTATATATGCTACTATGTTGGCTCATTGGCATTTTAATGTTTTCCATATTTTTATTTATTTCTTCTCCCTTTTGATTTCAATTTCTTTTTTTTATTTAAAAAAAATGCATAACAATGCATATATAAGCAGTAGGGGGTCTAAATGGGACACAAGGGTGCTTTGCCCCAAGTAGTTCACTGTCATGGTTTCAACAGAGATCTGGTTTTTTTTCCAACATATGTATATTATATAAAAACAACTTATATCCAGGTTATATGTACACACAAATGTATGTTAAACAAACTAGGCAAACACATTTGAAAGAAGAAATAGTGGAAAGTTTACTCACCAAATATATTGTTGTTTTCTTGTTTTCTTTACTGCCTTTTGCTTCCAGATTTTGTTCTCTGTTTTGCTGTTCCCTTTTCAGTTTTATTCTTTTGTTCTCTCTTTGTTTTTTTCTACCATTTTAGTTCTAATTTCTCTGTGCTTACATTTGATTTCCAGTAAACTGGTATGTTTTTGTGTTAGCTTTCATTGTGTATTTATAGCTGAAAGATGTAGCTTAAGTTGGCTAGTTCTTAAGGGATATAGAGTAGGCATCTATTCAGAAGTGAGGTGATGTTGCTTTTGATTTTACAATTCTATCTATGTCTATAACTTTGCCTCTAATATGTCATGTTCTTACGCAGAGTTTTCATGTGGCTATACCCTATATATGTTAACAAATCTACCCTTAGTTCTTAAGCAAAGCAACATATTTATCTGATTTGATTTTCTGTATATCTTGCATGTGCCTAGCTTCTCTACCTAATACTTTGGTAGGCCTTCTTTCAAATTAAATTGCAAGGCTATAGGTTTTTTTTCACATGGAAAATTTTGCTTTGTTCCTAAGGCTTATGTCCAGGCTTTCATCTCAAATAAATGCAAATATTTCCTCTTGCCAAAATTTTGTATACTTATAGGCTTTCTAAAATCCGGGATTTCAAATTCAAATTCCAATTTGAATTTAGTTTTGGTTCGTCTCATTTGTATATTTTATTCTTATACAAATTCCAATTTAATTTTATATACCCATCTCAATGTTATAATTTAATACTAGATTATAATTGCAACCATCGCATCCATTTATAATAATTTTAGAAAATTATTCTTGTATATCAAAATATAATTTTGGGTAAAATTATTTCATTTACCCAATTTTAAAACAATACTGCATAAAATTACTTTGTTCAAGTGTTTAGAAACACTTATCGATATAGTTTGTAATCCCGTATCGGTCAGAATCCACAAACCCTCGACAACCCAATCAACACAATATAAAACAGTTTTTTTAATATCAAATACGCGCTTGTATACACACTCAAAACCAGTCTAGGGTATTACTAACCATATCTCTATCGAGTTACGCCACAGAGCCAAGGTTATTACTAAACCATTGCTCTGATACCAACTGTAACGACCCGAAAAGTTCCGACCCTGATTATTGACACTAATACATATCATGTATCACATATCGACTAATCAACCATCAGAAATTAACAGATCGTTAATAGAAAAAAGTCGGAGGGTGAGAAATAGAAAGAAAGAAAGTTAGAATAGAAGAAAAAAAGAAACTGAACATAACAAAATCAGAGTATAACGAATCTCACAGCGGAACTGGATAAAATATATTAAATAACATCTTGAAATACAAAATAACATTTACTTACATACATCACAAGAGTACAACTCATATACAATACAGCGGAAATAAACACGATATATCTAATGTTGAAGCCTCCTGCTCCGAGATCCTTCAAGTGAATATGTAAAATCCTGAAACCACTTGACTGCCCATACAAATTTGGGCACCCAAGAGTTTCGAAAGAACATAAAAAAATAAACTCTGGGTTAGCCATGGGACTGGTGTGAGTAAACGAATTTAAGCAGCTTGATTTAACGTTCAAAAACCCTTTTTGAAATAAATGATAATCGTAAGACCGATCCACACATAAACACGGATGGTTTTTACCTTATGATAACCCAAAATATTTCGAAATCATATAAATTCTCTAATATTATAATAGTGTCTAAGTGTAAATAAATAACAATCTAGTGGAAAGCTTGCATCTCACGCTCCACGTATATAGTATACAATCAAAACCGCGGGCGCTTATTGGATAATGAATTCCGACTATGACAAGGTATGGAACCACCTGCCGATAGTGTATCTCTAGAGGGGAATACACTGGGTTCAACAAGAACGTCTTGCAACCAGGCCGACACATTACCGACAACTCATTTCGCTTGAGTGTATAAAATGTATATCACCAACGGTTGGGAACTACCCATTGTTTCCCGAAAAGGGGCAGCATCGAATATAGATTAAAGAATGAAATGGATTTTCTCTAGATAGGTGATTATGCACCCTAATGGGAGTGATCCACACAGCCATGCTGCCTGCTCAATTTTTGTCATTTCCCAGGTGATGAGGCTTGAGGTTAGAATTTACCTTTAGAACATCTGGCCACTATTTACTTTGAATGCCATATTGCCAGATCCGTCAAATCACTAATTGACACTCACAAAAATACTTTGGATGTAAAAGAAGGGCCATTCTTTGCATCAACTTCGAATATTTGTAAAAATCAATGTACATGGTTTTCAGGAAATACTCTATCAGACATTCGTTCATATAAATCATCCAGGAACAAGATGTACCAAAGACACTCTCCTACTGCATCCAATATAGGAATCACTCCATGGATCTGTAGCGAGTAGTCCTTGCAAATCCAAAGATTTCAATTACAACAGAATCACTACTGAAAAATCTCTGGGAGCTAACCAGAGAATTTCAACAAGTATTTCTTCCGCTCATGAAGATCTACGGTCTTCAACTCTTTAAATCGTATAATCGTCCCTTCGAGTTAGTTTTCGGTGAAGTCAGTTCAAAGCGGTTTTGGGTCCAGTTCCCATCCCAGACTCTTCGAACTAACGTGTAAGGAATATTTGATAGTCAATGTTTTAACTATCAAACTTAAATAGTGTAGATGAGTAAAAATTATTTGTACAATTATTTAATACAATTTTCATGACTTGCCTATTCAAATCATTTAGCTTATATAAATCTAAATTCTGATTTTAGAACACTAATTAGCACAAGATGATTAAAATCAAATAAAACATGTCAATATTTTATTCTAACTAGTTTAATCTCGATTGATCACTTCATATCATAACAGATAGTTTAACAACATCCGTTTATCATAACAATAACACATCAACGATGATTCAACGAAAAATCTCGAACCAATGATAGTTTGAACATATTTGATCTTGGATGACAACATATTATCCCAATTAATTAATTAATTTTTTTATTTACACATTTATCCTGATTTTAATAAACTTAATGTACACAACAATGTTTTAACGAAATAATTCCTTGATCCTGTCTTTTATTATATATTTTATTATTATAATTATATATCTTTATTTCTCCTACTTAAATCAAACTAATCAAATTTGCTAAAAATAACTTAATATATCTAAATCTGCATAACCACCATATCTCATGTCGACTACATGATACAAGTCTCCTTCTTCCCTGTCTCTTCTTTATATCTTATATACATGAAATGTTTTTAATTTAAATTCTAGGATGTAAACAATTTATTTTATTTACTTTTATATATAGTAAGCTCAGCTCATGGCCCGTGCCAAAGCCCATTCCGCTATATTCCTTCCAGTCTAACGTTGGTTTTGCCTCGACCAAAACACTGAACATCACACCCTATCTACCCATCTTTCCTCATCCAGTTTCCATGCCAATCGATTAATGACCCAAGCAACATTTATGGTCCGATCACCATGAAAACATGAATTGAATCATGCCAAAATCCTTGCCAAATCGTTCATCACATTTTTTGCCATGATTCTGGAATCAGTCCATTTCTGGTGCCATGAGAAACTCCATTCATCATCTTCTTGATACCAATTTCACAAACACTTTTAGGAATCGAATTTGTACCATAATTTTCACAAACCCTTTATTCCAGTTATCAACAAAACAAAATATTCTCCTTTGTCTTCTCCTGATGTTTGCTCTTCATCATTCCTGTACACCCCGTGCACTTGTACACGTGCACTACCTCTCTGACGGTCTTGCCCCTTCGATGGTCGTCACAACTGACTTCCACTCCTCTCAAATCGTTCTCATCCCTTAAATCATGTTTCTTCAATCCTGTAAAAATCTGGACTTCCATCAGATAATTCATCGAAGTCTATCTTCGCCAAATTGCCCCTTACCGCCTTCACCCACATCCAGTAGCTTCTAGATTCCAGTCAGACAAAGCCGACCCTCTCCTCTTTCCAATGCCCCATCTGCGATCATCCCCTTACTCCTGTAGCAAGTACAGTTCGACACTCTTCTACGCCAAAAAAATGAACCCAATTATCCTATTCTGCCTCGTTCTCAAAAATCATGGTATTAAAAATTCAGTTTGCATTTTTCCTAAGATCACTAGGTCACCACCTTCCTCTAGTTCTAACGCGGACATCTATAACCACCCCTGGAGCCGTGATTTGACCAAAGTTCAAAATCTGATGAATTTCGAAATTCTCTCAACTTAGTGCACTAAAAATATTGATTTTTATATCAAAAAGCATGGTTTCCTACTCTAACCAATTCCTATACCTGAATTATTTTATACTGATGTTTAAAATTTTTGGGTTCTCTAACTTCCTTACAGTAATTTACTTGAATGTGCTTCTGGTGAGTCGAAACTAATTTTCAACGCATATACAGGTTATAAACAAACCAATTTAATATTAAGCTTGATCTATATAACAATCTATAATTCATTTTGTTCATTTTTGGATTAACAGTAGGGTGTTTTCGAGCCTTGTCTAAACATACAGATTTATACAAATTGCTATTTAAGATTGCTCCCAGGAAATCATTTATCATGATATTCCATTTACTTAAGATGAGAACATGAATTAGATATATATATACATCTACCTATATATGTTTGGATCATGACAGAACAATCAGAAGTAAAAATAAAAAGGTAAGGGGATCTACAGAATTCACCCACTGTCCTGTCATTGTTTGCATTCCCATTTTTTTAAACTCTAGTTTAAATTATATGTGTTTATTTTAGAAATCAACCCTTGAACAAATTTAACAATTAAATAGGATGGGTACAAAGTCTGAATCCATTAAACAGTAAGGAAATTGTCGTTGTTTACTCGTATATATGCTACTGCGTCGGCGCACTGGCATTTTAATGTTTTCTAGATTTTTATTTATTTATTTTCCCTTTTGATTTCAGTTTTTTTTTATTTTAAAAAAAATGCATAACAATACATATATTACCAGTAGGGGATCTAAATGGGACACAAGGGTGCTTTGTCCCAAGTAGTCCACTGTCATGGTTTCGACAGAGATCTGAATTTTTTCCAACATATGTATATTATATAAAAACAACTTATATCCAGATTATATGTACACACAAATGTAAGTTAAACAAACTAGGCAAACACATTTGAAAAGAAGAAATAGTGGAAAGTTTACTCATTGTTAGATCCAAAGATGGCTCTAACACCCAAACTAAAGATGACTTTGAATGAAATAAAAAAAGAAGATGAAGAGAACACACAATTTATAGTGGTTTGGCATTGACGAGCCTACATCCACTTTGAATTTCTTTGATTGATGACAAGAATGCAAGTACAATGATTGTTTTCACTCAATTACACTCATACAATGAATAAATTCACTCAGTCTTCTCCAAAATATATTTTAAAAGATGATTATGATCTGAGTAAAGTTGTGAAATTCGGCTATGGAGGAAGCTTGAGTTGAGAATTTTCCAAAAGATCCTTTCAAATGACCCTTGGGGGTGTATTTATAGGTGGAAAATCTCTCTAGAATGGTTCCGATTCGGATATACGTGGCCTTTATCCCTGGAAAGTCGGGATCGGAGGTGCTAAGATGATGACAGCGCATCAGGTTAGTGGTTGAACATGGGGAACGGGCGCACAACTGCTCCGCATCTTCAGGGATCGTGGGCTGTAACTGTTGCAACTTCCTGCTCTCTGATCGGACGTGTAAAGGAGAGAAGGAGCAGATCGGGCTTCTCCAAACCGATCCGAGTCTGTCTTCGCTCCTATGTTTTCTGTTCCACAATGCTTTGGTTTGTCTTGGTAAACCCGATCCGACCCAGGCCTATGATGTACATTCTTCTAACCAATACTCTTCATCAATTAGTCATTTAACTTTGTGTAGCCTAGTACACAAAATATGCTAACATTTTGCCCCCTTGAAATGCGCTCTTATCGAAGATAGGGTGTGCTTCGAAATAGTCCATACGTCGGTTTCTGAATCAGAACCATTGAATCATCGCTTCCGTTCGCTTGTTGAGTTGTGTCGTTTTATCAAGTCACATCTCATGTTGTCTATATATACACCATGGAATGTAAAAATCACTTCCATTGTTTAAAGTAATTTTGAGAACTTTGTTTAGTGTCCAAGTAGCTCCTTCAGGTAAGCTTATATAATGTGTTCTTATAATTTAGTCCCATCCTCCACCATTTGCATTTCAGGTACAATATTGTGATTGATAATTACGCTTCGGATCGGGTAGGTCTTATCTAACCCAGCCCATGTTTCAACCGTTGGTGTACAAAATGGGCTGGAAGGATTTATGCTAAAGGGGCCATGTAATGAACCGGGTCGGGCTTCAGTGTCTTGTCCATTGGAACTCGAAAGGACACCTACCCCCTCGTGCATATATATATATATATATATATATATATATATGTATGCTTACCTACTCCTCTTTAACCCTTTATCTCCTGTCGTCGCCCTCTCCATTCTCGAAAACCCTAACACTAGCTCTTGAATCACGAAAGAATTCCCCCATTCTCTCGAAATAAACTCATAGGTAGAGCTCCAATTCATGATTAATTCTTTTTTAATCGATTTCAATCTTAAATTTTGGAACCATCGGGATTATTCCGTCCACCATCGCATCAATTGGAACGCAGTGTCTGCTATCTCCTCGCCATCGTCGTTGGTTGCTTGCTGCCACCTCGAGATGGTTGTGGAGGAGGTAAGATGTAGCTTTAGACGAATTAGCTTGCAAGTTTTTAGACATGAATGAGTTTTTGAGAGAAATGGGTTAGTTGATGTGGGGGAAGCAAAGCGGGAGAAAAGGAAGGAGAAAAGGATGGGATCGGTTCGAAGTGGCAAGCAGAAAGAAAGATAAATGGGTTTATCCAACTGGTTCGGTTCGGAGTGGGAAGCATGAGTGTGAGAAAGATCTGGGCATAGCATAAGTTCCCGGATCGGATCGGATTGGATCTGTGAAGAGTGCTAGGCTTCAACATCTTATATGGCTTTCATCCGATCCAGATCTAACTCGAGAACCTATGATATGAGAATCTGACCCGATCCAGATTTCTTAATGTGATAATTCCCGACCCGAACCGAATTGTCTATATGACATGAGTTTCTGTTTTGAACCACCCTGAGGCCTTAACCCTCGACCCAAGTATTTTAGCTCGTGGATGCCCGATCTGAACCGAATATTCAACATGAAGCATAAATACTCTTAATCCGATCTAACCAAGACCAAGCATTACTTGTCAAGGGCAGTTAGGATAGAGCCTTCTACGTTGGACTTTGTAGATTTAGCTAACATGCAACTTCACTTCATATTACCTCCAATTGACGCTAACTTGCTATTTTTTTTTACTTTAGCACTGCATTCATATCAACAAAATTTAGTTCACACATATGCACAGGGGACATGGGCAATTTTACTCTAACTCCTGCTATTGCTTCTTCAATAGTTTAATAACCATGGCTGAGAGACGCAGATCTAGATTAGCAGAAAGGAGAGATGCTACCATATCATCTGAGACTCCACCCGTTGAAGATGCATCTTCTACTTCAAATTCAGAATAGGATAGCGAGGGTCCAGACTACGAGATGGAGACTCATAATAGTGATGTATCATCCGGAGGTGATGTCTCTTTCGGCAAGGAAGAAAAAGGAGGGGTAGGAGATAACCGTGCCCCAGATGAGTTTGGAAACATCAGTATCTTGGAATCGCCTAAGGATTCAATGGAGTCAACAATTGACAATGACAGACTTATACGGATACGCCTAAAGCATGGGATTCTTTAAGGAGACACTAAGTTTCCCTCAAAAATAGATCGTCCTCATAACCCTCCAGAAGGGTATATGGCCATCACCAGATTAATGTGCCTTGTTGGGGCGATAGCTCCATTTCCGCCATTCGTTGTCGATTTTCTAAGACAATTGCGGATTGCCCCCCGTGCAACTTCATCCCAACTCCTACGCTTATCTGTATACTCTGTACATAGCTTATAAGGAAATTCTAGGTGTTGAGATAACTTTTGAGGATGTTCACTTCTTTTACAATTTCAAACATTGAATCAACGAAACCCCATCTTTTGTATATTTTGAATCAGTGCCAAAAAGGAAAATCATCACCGCTCCATTTAGCAACAAGGCTGGGGACCTAAAACATGAATGGTTTTATATTAAGCAACAACCTGGACGTGCCAGAAGATGGATTAAGTCAAGTAAGAACCTCATTTTTTATGTTCCAATTCTAGCCTTTATCATAATTACACTAAGCATTGTTTGTTTTCATTTTCAGTTCCTAATCCACCTCAAAAGAAGCATCCAATGCAGTTTGATCGCTTGAATCGGTTACTCAATGGTGACCAAAAATTCTTAACTATCAAGGATTGCTTAGTAGATGAGTACCTCCATCGACATCGTCTGGTTGTTATAACTCGTAGCATAGGTCACAGGGAGGGCCCTTACGTGTACATACCTCTAGTCGAAGGGCCAGTCAACACTCCACTTGAGAGGGGAGAGGCTTCAAAAAATCCAGCAATGCCCCTTAGGGATCCTCCTTCCTCTTCTACAACTCAGGATGATATTTTGGAAAATATAGCAGAAAAAGGTAGAGATAAGTACATCACTCCCGATGGTGCCGCCACTCCTGAAAAGTCAATATCTCCAAAAAAAGTTGTCGTTAGATGCTCCTCAAGGAGATGCCCCCATTGTGGATGATTCTACCTTTAGGGGTTTGGGAAATCTTCCCTTACCCGAAACCCTCTACACCTTAGAATAATTCGGAATGAATCCGTTGACCTTTACTTCTTTAGAAGAAACTACTCCTGTAAAGGCTAAGGAGACCACACATGCCAGCCTAACTTCAGGCCCTGGTTGGTTGGGGGGAATATCTCTTAGGATGCACACAACACATTAGCACCGCACGTCACAAAACTTATGCTTTGTGTAAACATTAGTTCTAAACTTCTTCACACTTTGTTTTGCAGGAACCATGGTACATCCTCGCTACGATATTTGGAAGATCTACTCCAGCATGCCCAGACACGATTCTGACACTGAGCTTGACCGTCGTGAAGGCCGCGGCCGGGATGATAGGAGACATTATGATTCCAACCATCCTCATTTTTTGTGCACTCATTCTCCTCGTCGGTACAATCCAGACAAGTATAAGAGCCAAAAAAGTCGTCATGACGGGGGTAAACAACCTTCTAAAGGTTCGACTCTTCCCAAAGAGATGGGTCCTCAAGAGAAGCAATTATCTAAGCGTGCTGACTTACAGGATAAATCCAAAGTTCCAGAGAAGAGGTCAGGCAGAGGAGATAGGTCCATTGTACATGCCAAACGGAGGAATATTGAATTATCTGTATCCAAGCCCGTGTAACTCGACGACGAGAACAAGGCAAGATTAGCCAATCTGAAAATTCAGTTTCCAGATCATTATTTTGATCGTATGGCGTTTGTTCTTGCGCTTGAACCTATCCCCTCGAACTGGGCTGACGACGCTAAAGCAAAAATTGACTTAGTGGATAAGCAATATACAGAAATGTATAAGTATTCGTGCAAGCTTTCTAAGATTATCAAGGATCTCATCACTGATATTGACCACATGAAGGAAATGGACGATTATGATGCAAGCATTTTGAGGAATTCGAAGAAAGATTTGGAAGATGCGCAAGCTCAGCTTGCTCTTGCCCAACGGGATGCAGACAACTACAAAATGCAACATGAAGAACTGCAAAAGCATTATCACACGCTCTTGGACTCCCATAGTCAAGAGCGCCTGGATCTAGAGGATGTTAAGTCCGAAAGTGTTAGAGTACAGTTAGCTTGCACTGCCCTCGAACAAGAGAAGGTTGAGTTAGAGAAGGAAACACTGATTTAGCAAAGTGAAATGCCGAACTGGAAGCCAAATTACTGAAGGCTGAATCTGGAGCAGTGTTGGACGAGAGGAATATAAGCATTGCCCTTAAATCTGCCAAGATGCTCAAGAAAGACTTTCCGAGGCGCAGAAGGAGTTGGACGGTTATGGTGAGTTGATGATAGAATTCTTTGCTCAAGTGATCCGTTATCGGGATATTTCTTGGATTGAGGGTTATCCTACGACTCTGGTTTATGTATGGGACCAAATCATCGAGTGGGAAAAGAAAGAGCTTAAGGTGGACTCCATCGACGAAAACAAGCCCATGAAGAAATTCCTTAAGGGTGAGGAGCCGACACGTCTGGCCGAAGGGAGTCGACTTATTGGTGCCGCTATGGAGGAAGAAAGGCGTCAGGCCAAAGGAAAAGATATCATCGAAGCCGATTCTTCTTCTGCTACCCCAGGGGCTGTCGGAATAGAGGGATACGATGCTGAAATTTCCTGAGGCGTCCCTTTTGTCTCCTATACCAGAATCAACATCAGAGACTCTAGCTACCTCGATTGAGAAGTCATCCGAAGGTATTTGTACCTTTTCTCCTTAGTTTATCAAGGCCATTTCGACCTTTCGCCATATTATTGGTCAATCAATTGAAGATCCCTCGTTTTTCCCTGAGTTAACAATTGTCACCTCTCGTTTTGTAGGTACTGAGCCGAGCAAAAAGACTGCTGGACAACATGAGTCCGCTACCGATGAGAAGTCTGTCAAAGAGATTCAGGAGAAACGGGACGAGGTTGTTGCTGTAAAATCTGGGGGAGGAACAGAAGACGAGAAGGAGGAGGTTGCCGATAAAGCTCTCGTGCCACCTAATGTCGAGACTCCTCACACTGAGGAGATGATAGCTGCTTTGAAAGGTGATGGTGGCGACGATGAATATGAAGAAGACGTTGATGTTGTTATAAATGGGGATTCAGAGCATGCCAATGTTCTAACTTTGGCCGAGATAAAGTCTAAACATGATAAGCGTATGCAGCTGAAAATGGAGGAAGTGGATCCCAAAAGTTTTAAACCTTTTGCAACAATACCTCCTGAGTCAAGGTTATTTGTTAGACTTTCAACTAGATCAATTACCGAAGAACTTGCTAAGAAATCTTCTACTGATCCCCGCACTCTAGTTGTAAGTAAGAAGAAACTAAAGCAGATTCAGACCGATGCTGAAAAAGAGGAAAAGGAAAAACTTAAAGTTGCCAAGAAGGCGAAGTCTACTCCAAAGTCCAAATAAAGGTTGGCTTTGTCCTTTATTTTGTTTATCTCCTAGCCCATTGTTGTTATAGCGAGCACGGCCCTCGCATCTTTTGTTTTGCTCTCCTGTATAAATTCACGTACTTGTGAATAAAATAGTTTATTTCATGCAATGTCAAATGTCTGCAAATTCGTCATTTAATTAAAATACAAATAAAACATGTTATATTTAAAATCGTTAGTACTAGACGATAGACAATAAATGCTAGGGATATGCATGTGTATGGCCCCTATCAATCTTGAATAAGTGGCCTGGCTGAGGTTTTGTTCGAGGTTGATTAGTCTTGACACTTAAATGCTCCTGACTCTCTAGTGCGGTCAATTTTCCTTTGTCGTGGATGTTTATTCTTTTAGCATCTTTGTACTCTCCTGTCGCATAAATAGGTTAGAGTGTCATCAAGGCAGTCTCTTATCGGGTGCACCATTATGCCTCGATAAACGTCATCTTCCCATCCTTTATACTCTCTCTCAATCCATGAGAGTTAGAGGAATGTTGTCTTTCTATTCCTTTCATTTCGTTATGCAAATGGTCGTTTCGTTTTCCCCTGCACGTGTATTGCCCTTAACTTTTTAAGTTTGATTTAATGTTTAATATTCCATAATTAGGATAGAAAATTTGCAAGAAATAACGAAAACAATACAGGAAAATAAATGACACACAATATTTTTATAGTGGTTCAGCTAAGTCGTAGCCTACATCTACTTTATAATCTTTTGTTCATGTAAACGGACTTTTCTAGGCAAGTCATGCCTTTTTACGTGGCCTATGAAACAAAGGAAAATAGTACAATTTTCAAGTCAAATATTGCCGCAAATGCTGGGCGTTCCAAGCTCTAGGAATTTCTTCACCATCCATGGTTGCTAACTTGAAAGCACCTGCATCAAGTTTCCGTTGGACGGTGAATGGTCCTTCCCACTTTGGGCCTAGATGAACTGGAGGTGGAAAGACTCGCTTCAGTACCAAGTCTCCTGGTTCGAAAGTTCTAAAGCGAACCTTTCTATCATAATAGTGTGCCACTTGGCGTCGATGCCTCGATGCACGCAAATCCGCTTCATCCCTCTTTTCTTCAACCATATCTAGGTACTCTAAGAGGAGTGCTTTATTTGTCATTGGGTCATAATACGTTACTCTATGAGAGGGGTATTCAAGTTCCAATGGAATTACTGCTTCTGACCCGAAGGAGAGTGAAAAAGGGGTACGACCAATAGCCGTCTTAAAGGTTATTCGATATGCCCATAAGGCTAGTAGTAATTCATCAACCCACATGGCTTTCGCTCACTCCAACCGCTTTTTAAGAGTAGACTTAATGACTTTGGTTATTGCTTCGACCTATCCATTTGACTGCGGATGGGCCACAGCGGTGTATCTTTTATCAATTTTATACTTCTGACAAAAGTTCCTAAATTCTACGCTGTCGAATTGGGTTCCATTATCAGTTACGATGGTCTTCAGTATCCAAATCGACATATAACATTTCTGACCACAAAGCTTATCACCTTTCTTGCCGTGATCATGGTTAAGGGTTCGGCTTCCACCCATTTCGTGAAGTAATCTACAGCCACGATCGCGTATTTAGCTCCTTCCTTTGCAATTGGTAGGGTCCCGATGATGTTTAATCCCCACATCGCGAACGACCAAGGACTGACCATCAATTTGAGATGTCCTGGAGGTGCTCTCGGAACTTTAGCGAATCTTTGGCATTTATCACAAAGTCTTGAATGATCAGCTGCATCTTTATTCACGATAAGCCAAAAATAACCATACCGAAATACTTTCTTTTCCGGGTTTGACTCCTGGTATGATCCCCACACACACCTTCATGTACCTCTTTTAGTACACGTTTGATGTCGTCGTGTCCTATGCACCGCAACAGAGGCATAGAAAATCCTTGTCGATAGAGGACATCGTCCTGTAAAATGTATCTTGCAGCTTTACGTGTTATAGCTCGTCACTCGCTCTTCTTAGATGGAAGTTTTAGTTGGCGTCATCCATGACTCCCTTTCTAACTCAGCTTCCAAGGCTAATTCAACTTCCATTTGGTCAAAGCTTGGTGATTCCAATATCTCTATTGGGACCATTAATTTCGGTTTACTCAGGGTTGTCAGAACTTGCTAACTTAGCCAGTCGATCTGCCTTCTGATTTTCTGCTATCAGAATGCGTGTTATACTAGAACGCTCCAGGTTGCCCATTAACTCTTCTACTTTTTCAAGATAAGTGACAAGTCGAGGTCCCCTGGTTACAAATTCCTTCCGAACTTGGAAGACAATTTTTTGGAGTCACAAAATATGTCCAATGTTTTTACCCCTAATTCCTTGGCGATTTCAGCCTGGCAATTAGGGCCTCGTACTCGGAATCATTGTTGGTGGCGGAAAATTCCAATTGTAGAGCGTAGTAAATGGATCGTCCTTCAGGAGTGGATAAAGCAACTCCAGCACAGGACCTTCGATCGTTCTTGGCCCCATTCGTATATAATTTCAATGGACTAAGCTCTAACTTATGCTCTCAATGTAACAATTTTGTCATCCACTGTTTCCTCTTCGGGAATTGTAAATTCTGCTATGAAGTCGGCTAAAGCCTGCCCCTTATTGACCTCCTCGGTTGAAAATTCTAATCAAATTGGCTCAACTCGATATTCCACTTAAGTAATCGTCCCGATGCTTCGGGTCTCTGTAATACTTGTTTTAGTGGTTGATCAGTATATATGATTATTGGGTGGGTTTGGAAATAATGATGGAGCTTTCGAGAGGCAATCAAGAGGCTATAAGCAAGCTTTTCTATTCTCGGATAATTGCGTTCTGCAGCTGCTAACTTCTTACTTATGTAATATACTGGCCTCTGGACCTTGTCTTCTTCACGCACCAAAGTTGTGCTGACAGCATGAGATGACACAGCCAGATAGACGAACAGATCTTCATGTTCCACCGGCTTCGACAATATTGGGGGTTTCTCCAATAAGTCCAATAAGTTTTGGAAGGCCTCTACAATGTCTGGAGTCCATTTGAAATTACGTTTCCCCTGTTTGATTAAGTCGAAGAATGGGACGCACTTGTCTGTGGCTTTGGAAATGAACATGCTTAATGCGGCGACCTTCCCTGCCAGGCTTTGAACATCGCTAATCTTTCGTGGCTCTTCTATGTTCCTTATTTCCGCTATCTGCCTAGGATTAATTTCAATCACTCGACAACTCACGATGAAATCGAGAAATTTTCCATATGCTACCCCAAATGAGCTCTTTAAGGGGTTTAATTTCATCCCGTACCTCCGTAAAATATCAAACATCTCCGCTAGATCTTGTGTATGACTAGAGGATTTTCCTGGATTTCACAAGCATGTCATCTACATAAACCTCCATGGTTTTTCCAATCTGGTTATAGAAATTCGATTTACCCAGCGCTAATATGTGGTTCCGGCATTATTTAGCCCGAACGTCGTCACAACATAGCAGTACAATCCTAAGTTCGTTATAAAACTTGTATGTTCTTGATCCAATACGTGCATAGGGATCTGGTTATATCCTGAGTATGCGTCCATTAAGGAAAGAAGTTCGTGTCTGACTGTTGAGTCCACTAGCTGATCGATCCTAGGAAGTGGGAAACTATCTTTTGGACAGGCCTTATTCAAATCCGAAAAATCAATGCACGTTCGCCATTTCCCATTTGATTTCTTGACCAAAACAAGGTTCGATATCCAGTCCGGATACGTCGAATCCCTAATGAACCCATTATCCTTTAACTTCTCTACTTCTTCTTTTAGGGCTGCCGACCTCTCTGACCTAACATACGCCTTTTCTGTTTAACGGGTGGATGCTTTGGATTAATGCACAATGAGTGACTCATAACGGAGGGAGGTATCCTACACATGTCAGCATGAGTCCAGGCAAACACATCCAAATTTTCCTTTAAGAAGACAGTTAATTCCTTGGCTCAGAGCGGATCCAACTAGGATCCGATCTTCAATACCTTCGTCGGATCAACATCATCAATGGAGATATCCATAGTCATTTCATTTGGGGTCGCCTTTCTGTCCCTAGGTTCTTCATTCTCTCTAGGATCTATGTCCTTGGGCAGTTCTCTGGGCGACTCCCTCGGGGATGGTCCCTTTAGTTGCTATGCTGAACCCTCCCTAGGGGAGGTGGTACCTCTAGCTTCAATGCTCAATCCCTTCATCAATGTCTTTAGTTCAGCCATGTAATAAGCTCGTCTAGTGGCTTGATCACCTCTCATTACTCCCATCCTGCTTTGGTTGGGAATTTCGGCAATAAATACCAGGGTGCAATGCAAGCCCTAAATTCCACAAGGGTTGGTCGGCCCAATAAGGCGTTATAGGGTGATTCTATGTCCAGAATTACAAATTGGAAATTCTCTCTCTCCGGTGATCTCCTTGTCCCAACGTCACTGACAATTCCACATATCCCATTGGGCAGTTGATGCTCCAATGAAGCCACGTATCCAACCCTCGCAAGGCTTCAAGTCTTTCGGTTCAAGTTTCATCTGATCAAATCTTTTTTAAAGAAAATATTAACCGAGCTCCCATTATCTACCAATACTTCGTGAACCAAAGCTAGACCAATAGTGGTAGTGATTACCAACAGGTCCTCTGTGGGTGATTCAATTCCAGAATCATCTCTATTATGAAATATGACATCGTCTGACATCTTTTTCTGTTGCTTCACCGAGGATATGTCTTCGAGGTTACTACATTCTCCTACTTCAAGGTGCTTAACCGCATTAACATATTGGTCCATATCCCTATAGCTATGGGAAGCGGGGTAAGGTCCTCCGACTATAGTATTGATAACGATTCCTTTACCTTTTTGTTGAGAGGTGGGCTTAGGAGCAGGTTGATTTTGGTTCGGGGCTTGCCCCCCTTGCCCCCTGTCTCTTGGAGAAACCTTGTATTCGTTTAACTTTCCTTCTCGCAGCAGCATTTCGACAACATCTCTCAAATGCCGACATTCATTAATAGAATGTCTGCAGGTTCCTTGAAACAAACAAAACTTTCCAATAGCCACCTCCTTCTCCGTAGAGTCTCGGGGCGGAGGCTTTTTATATTGTAAGACATTGTAAGTATCCAGGTAGATGTTTTCCAATGTGTCACATAGTGATGTGTAGTTTTTGAAGGTTAGGAATCGAGGCCTTTTGCCTGAGTTATTTCCTCGGTTCCTTTTCCTCCTATTGCCGTTTCCATTCCTGTTGTTACTTCCTTCATTTTTGTTGCCAACATTTACCTCGGCTTTCCACGAACTTTCACCAGATTGCTTCACAGCAACATTACTTTGAATATCTTCTCTTGAAGCTCCATCAGATTTTCTCATTCGGTTGGCGTATATCTCTTCTCGCTATAGATGTATATTTGCCTTTTCATAGAAAGCCTCCCTAATTAGTGGTGGCTTCCCAGCTAAGTAACCTCCGAACTTAGTATATGGATCAACTCCTTCGATCAAGGCCATCAAAATAGTCAGTTCGTAGGGATCATTTATTTCAGTAACTACTAGGTTGAAGCGGTCCAAATACGATTTCAGAGATTCCCCAGGGGCCTATTTAATTCTGGACAGTTCGATAACACTTTTAGCTCTATGGGAATGGAGTCGAAATTGTTTCATAAAAAGCTCACTTAATTCTTGAAAACTCGACACCGATCGTGGGGGAAGTCGAGTAAACCACATTAACGCTACATCCTCTAGATATATTGGGAAGGCTTTACATTTTACAGCGTTAGGTGCAGCTGCAGCGTTCATATACCACGCGTATCTCATCAGATGCTGTTTAGGATATGTTCTTCCAGAATATCGATCATCTTTGGCAAATTGAATCAACGAAGAAATTGGAAGTTCAGGATGTCATCAGTAAACGGAGTATGATTCTGCTCAATACCCTAGTCGTCATTGGTATATCGACGGCTATCGGCCATAATTTGACGTATCATTGCTTCTACTTTGGCATTAGTTAGAGCTTGTTTATGTTCCTACTCCTTTCTCTTCTCAAGCATCTATCACCTACTTCTGGTGACCCACTTGGGTTTTGATTGGTGAACGAACCTCCTTGCCTCCTGCAGTCCCGGTCATTCACAAGAAAAACAGGTTGAAGGAGTTGCCCCTGAGTAGGATTGGTAATATTTGGGTCCCTCAGAAGAATGTGTGATCCTCGCATTGGTAACAACATCGGTTCCCTTAAACTTGGATCGTCGAGCCCCAGCACACGGGCTGCATCCTCATGGGATCCCAAAGATCTGAATGTCAGCTAGTCAAGATTTTCGGGCCTTTCATATGGCCTTCTTTCATGCAGGCGTTCTTCATCAGAAGATGATGAATGGTCCATAGTAGGATGACGAACCGAAGAAGACACCCTTTGTCCCCGAAGTTCGCTTATCTCCCTACTCATATACCTCATGTTTTCACGCATAAGAATGTTATTCTTCTTATGAGCTTCAAGAGCATCTCTAGTACTCTCCAACAAATCAAGAAAACACGAGAAATCTCGGTGGGTGACAAGTGCATTAGGAGTGGGCTAATCCTCAGCTGGAACGGGTGGTAACAGAGCATTTGTAGGAGCTCGAGTAGAGTTTCCAACCTCTATTGCATTCGGTTCGGATCGACCCGAAGTTGTTCCAGCGGTTCGGTTCGGAGGAGGGGCTCTAGCAGCGTTCTAGGGACAAGATCGGATAAGGTTTTCATAGTTGGATCGGTTCGGAGCATCTTGGTCGGTTCAGAGCGTCTTGGTCGGTTCGGAGCGTCGAAGTCCTGTTGGATCGGTTAGCTCCAGAACTCTGTCCTCTTGATCTGGTGACCACCATAGCTTGATGATCATCGCCGATCTCACTTTCTCGCACGTTCTGCACTTCTTTTCCTTTTCCCTTAGTCATAATGTTCAGTTTGTGAGTTCTTTTTTGAAGAGAATTTCAAAAATATCGATTGCCCGGACTATTTCTTCGGATATACAAACCCAAATAGTAGAATGGTAGCCCAGAATGTAGAGAACCTAAGTTCAATTCTCAGTGAAAGCACCAAAATGTTAGATCCAAAAATGGCTCTAACACCCAAACTAAAGATGACTTTGAATGAAATAAAAAAGAAAATGAAGAGAACACACAATCTATAGTGGTTCGGCATTGAACAAGCCTACGTCCTCTTTGAATTTCTTTGATTGATGATAAGAACGCAAGTACAATCATTGTTTTCACTCAATTACACTCATACAATGAATAAATTTACTCAATCTTCTCCAAAATATATTTTAAAAGATGATTGTGATATGAGTAAAGTTGTGAAATTCGGCTATGGAGGAAGCTTGAGTTGAGAATTTGCTAAAAGATCCTTTCAAATGACCCTTGGGGGTGTATTTATAGGTGAAAAATCTGTCTGGAATGGTTCCGGTTCAGATATACGTGGCCTTTATCCCTGGAAAGTCGGGATCGGAGGTGCTAAGATAATGATAGTGCATCAGGTTAGTGGATGAACGTGGGGGAACGGGCACACAACCGCTCCGCATCTTCAGGGATCGTGGGCTGTAACTGCTGCAGCTTCCTGCTCTCGGATCGGACGTGTAAAGGAGAGAAGGAGCGGATCGGGCTTCTCCGAACCAATCCGAGTCTATCTTCACTCTAATGTTTTCTATTCCACAATGCTTTGGTTTGGCTTGGTAAACCCAATCCGACCCGGGCCTATGATGTACATTCTTTTAACCAATACTCTTCATCAATTAGTCTTTTAACTTTGTGTAGCCTAGTTCACAAAGTAAGCTAACACTCACCAAATATATTGTTGTTTTCTTTACTGCCTTTTGCTTCTAAATTTTGTTCTCTGTTTTTTTGTTCCCTTTCCAGTTTTATTCTTTTGTTCTCTCTTTGTTTTTTTCTGCCATTTTAGTTCTAATATTCTCTCTGCTTACATTTGAATTCCAGTAAACCAGTATGTTTTTGTGTTAACTTTCATTGTGTATTTATAGATGAAAAATGTAGCTTAAGTTGGCTAGTTCTTAAGGGATATAGGGTAGGCAGCTATTCAAAATTGAGGTGATGTTGTTTTTGATTTTACAATTCTATCTACTCCTATAACTTTGCCTCTAAGCAAAACCAATTTGTCATGTTTTTGCGCAGAGTTTTCATGTGGCTGTATCTTATATATGTTAACAAATCTACCCTTAGTTCTTAAGCAAAGAAACATATTTATCTAATTTGACTTTCTGTATATCTTGCATGTGCCTAGCTTCTCTTCCTATTACTTTGCCAGACCTTCTTTCAAATCAAATTGCTAGGCTACAGGTTTTTTCACATGGACAAATTTTCTTCATTCCTAAGGCTTATATCCAGGCTTTCATCTCAAATAAATGCAAATGTTTCCTCTTGTCAAAATTATGTATACTTACAGACTTTCTATTCTCGACTGCTATTATTTCTTTCAATCAATTTGTCAAAGGTCTAGGCTGCTCCAATTTATGACTTGTCTCTTTATTTGATTAGTATGAAGCTCTATTCCTTTCAGATTTTGCTTAGATTTTACCTTTCACTTCTCCTTATTTTAATAGCTTCATGTATATATTTATTTGCATAACGTACATACATGTCACATATATATTCATATGTATACATACTATATTTATATGCAAACATCCAATCCAAGATTTAAATTCTATGTTTTATTTAAGTAAACTTATATATATATATATATATATATATTAATTTTAGCAAATATAAAAATTCGCTTATTTTCTTTAGAAGTTATAATCGTCTCATGTGTATTCACATGTGATGAAAAAATGAATTTTAATTTGTTTATCTTTCATTAGTTACTTTATGTAACTCTATGATTTTTTAAAACAAATTTTTGATGGAACAAAAGATGTTCAAACAACATATACTTGACTACACATATATAACAAATTAATATATACATATTATATAATTATTCTTATTTTAAATGGGTTAGATCTTATCAAAGTTATATAATAAATGTATCTCTTGTATTTAATTTATATCGCCCGTCTATTTTCTTGTTTAAGTAATCTATTATCATATGAGTTCAAAGAAATAAAAAGCACAACAAAGTGATACGACATAAATTATTCATACGTATATTGGTTAAGGAATCAAAATATACTTACATGGAAATTTTCCTGATATGTTTCCAAATATATAGATCTTAATTATTTAATTAAATTAAATTTTCAATATAATCTATACATTATATATTATACAATTATTCCAAAAACTGGGTTGTTACATGAGTAGTCATCAGGTTGGATAGCTAGAGATATTGAAGGCCAAGAGATTATCGTTATCGTAGGTTCTAGCAGACTCAAAGCAGGGGTACAAGGGGGGACTCAAAGACTAGAAGTGGGTTGTCGAGTACCCTGGGCAGTCATGATGGGCCTAGAGATACGAGTCACGATGGCGTATGGAGTTTTGCTAGAACCGAGGTTTACCATTATCCCTTGACGGACGGCAAGGCGGTTGATCATACAATTAACGATGATTTCAAAGAAGGATTGGTGGTGATATCCAGAGTCATGGATGATGATTGTTGTGCTTGTATCGCCTTTTGTAGACTATTCGACGTCGAAGGAGATATCTCTTAGGTGCTTCTCTAATGTCGGTTTAGGCCTTCGGGGCTTGTACTTGGGAGATATCGATATCGATTAGGATGATCCATGCTTGATAATTGATCGTCAAGAATGTATTGTTGTTGCTAAATACTTGTTGTAAAGGCTAGCACTGTCGGATGTGGAGGAGACGGGTTGGGTTCTTCTCTGATGATGTGATTGCTAGATTAATTGATTAATCTACCTATTCTCATATACTTTATTGATGATGCTAGTTACCTGTTTGTCTCTCATTAAGACTGTTGTATGACTCAAGGTTTTATTATTCCCTCTTATTACATTGGGATGTTCATCCATGTGTTGGATGGGCAGACTAAGTAGCAGGTCATAGGTGATAGATCTTGATAAGGACGATGCGGTTGTGCGATAACGAGAAGTCTAGCATATTATTTTCTTCTATTTAGTATTTGTTGTTTCCGTTGTTTGATGTATTCTCTGAATGTTGTAGTGAGGCTTATTGTACAGACTCTTATACTGTTATCTAAAGTTGTATGGATATTTTCATGGTGGTATGGAAAAGTTCAAGATTCTGCTCAATTTTGCTTCACTATTATTGCCTATTGTATATGTTCTATTATATATTATCCTTATGCTGTAAGTTATAAGATAGGTTCCGCTTGTGTTATCCTACCCTGATGATCGTGCACAATTGCCCGACACATCTTTCAGCACACTATTTCACTTGTTAAGTGCAGGAATTCTAGGCGGTCGTCACATAAAGAATCCAAAAAAAAGCCAAGAAAGCTTTGTTCATTATTTTTCAAGGAGTTGACGAATCGAACTTCGAAAAAATCTCAAAAGCAAAAACATCAAAAGACGTGTGGGAGATTCTGCAGAAATCATTCCAAGGAGCCGAGAAAGTAGAAAAGGTGCAGCTCCAGGTACTATGAGGCGAGTTCGAAAATATAAAAATGAAAAGTCTGGAAAGCATCGATGAATATGTTATGCATTTAAAAACGATGACAAATGAAATGAAAAGAAACGGCGAAAGTCTCAATGATGTTCGGGTGATGGAAAAGCTTCTACGTTCGTTAACAAGAAAGTTTGATTATGTTGTTACATCAATCGAAGAGTCAAAAGATTTTTCCACTATTTTGATTGATGAGCTTGTTTGTTCACTTCAAGCTCATGAGCAACGGATGAAAAAGTACGATGATACAGGTCATTTAGAGAAGGCTTTGCAAAGTAAGATGTCCACGGATGACAGTTCAAACAGTAGCAATTATATTCGTGGAAGGGGTGGCTATAAAGGTATACGTGGACGTGGAAGGCAACCTTTTAACAGAGGCTAAAACAACGAAAGCTATCAGCAATCTGGTCACGTTCAAAATTTCAATGGCCGAGGAAGAGGCACATTTCAACAATGAGGTGACATACCTCATTTTCAATGTTATAATTGCAATAAATATGGTCACTTCAGTTACGAGTGTAGATCTCCAAAAGTGGAAGAAAGTAGTCATTTTGTTGCAGTAAAAGAAGACAAAGAGATAGGAGCTGCTATGTTTCTCACTTACAAAGGAGAAGAAGAAGACAAGAAGAATGTTTGGTATCTTGATTCAGGCGCTAGCAATCATATGACTGGTCACAAAATTTATTTACGGAGATAGACGACATCGTCAAAGGAGAAGTGACGTTCGTTGATTCTTCAAAGATTCTAGTCAAAGGGAAAGGTACAATTATGATTGTGTCAAAGAATGTTGAGAAAAAAATACATAAATGATGTTTATTATATTCCTGCTTTGAAAAGCAATATCATCAGTCTTGGCCAACTTGTAGAGAAAGGATATAACATACAAATGCAGGACAATTCTCTAACAATAAAAATCAGGTTGAGAATTGATTGCAAATGTAGAGATGTCAAAGAATCGTTTGTCCGCACTTGATATGCACACGAAGGTGCAAAAGTGCTTGAAGTTGGTTATTAAAAATGACTCATGGTTGTGGAATTTGAAATTCGGTCATCTTGAATTTTTTGGTCTGAAATCATTGTCAAAGACAAAGATGGTGGACGGCTTGCCAAAAATCAATGAACCAGATAATTTGTGCGAAGCATGCATCAAAGGAAAGCAATACCGACAAAAATTTCCTGTTGGAAAATCATGGAGAGCTAGGAGGTCACTAGAGATTGTTCACACTGACATAGCTGGTCCATTTGATATTACATCACTTCACGGGAGCAGGTATTACCTAACATTTATTGATGATTTTAGTACAAAAAGTTGGGTATATATTATGAAAGAAAAAGCAGAGGCTCTTGATAAATTCAAGGAGTTCAAAGCAATGGCAGAAAAGCGAAGTGGAAATTATGTGAAGGTACTCAATCATACAAATGGGGCAAGTATACTTCAAACTTGTTTAAACAATTTTGCAGGACATATGGAATCAATCACCAGTTGATAGCAGCATATACTCCACAACAAAATGGCGTTGCTGAAAGAAAGAATCACACTATTCTTAACATGGTGAGAAGTATGGTGAAGGGAAAGAACATGCTAAGAGTTTTTGGGCTAAAGCTGTACTATATATTGTTTATTTGCTGAATCGATGTCCGACAAAAAGTTTCTGAAACAGAACTCAAATTGAAGCATGGAGTGGTAGTAAACCATTAGTTGGACATCTCCGAATTTTCGGATGTGTTGCATATGCACATGTTCTCGATCAGAAAAGAGAGCTGGATGACAAAGGCGAGAAATGTATTTTTACCGGATATAACAAAAGAAGCAAGGCCTCTAGACTTTATAATCCACTCACAAAGAAATTAATCATTTCTTGAGATGTCGAATTTGATGAATCACATTACTAGAGATGAAGCGCGGAAGAAAGAAAAGTTGGAGGTTTATTCTTTAATGATGATGGTAATGACGATGATGACTCTAATACAGACAGTGATGGAAATGATGACCAGACTCCTCCAGAAAGCCCTAATTAACAAACTCCTGCTTCAGTGCTATAAAGTTCAGGAAGCAGCAGTAGTTCAGAGGGAGTATCGAGAAGAATGTGGAGTCTGGACAATATCTATGAGGCAACAAGTCCGGTACAAACAACCTTTGATTATTCGCTTATTTTTTTAATGGCTGAATGTGGTCCAGTGACATTTGAGGAATCTAGTGAAGAAAGTAAATGAAACAAAGCCATGGATGAAGAAATTGGTGTAGTAAAGAAGAATGACACTTGGGAGCTCATGCATCTTCTAGAAGGACACAAATCAATTGGTGTCAAATGGGTCTACAAGACAAAGACCAATCCAGATAGAGAAGTGGAAAAGTACAAGGCAGTGCTATAGCTAAAGGCTACAAACAAAGATACAAAATTGATTATGATGAGGTATTTTCTCCAGTTCCAAGAGTTAATACCATAACACTTCTAACAGCACTTGCAGCATAGAATCAGTGGAAGATTAATCAAATGGATGTAAAGTCAGCATTCTTGAACGACTTTCTCGAAGAAGAAGTCTACAATGAGCAAACTCCTGGATATGTTCATAAAGGCAAGGAAATCAAAGTCAACAAACTTAAGAAAGCCTTAAATGGTTTGAAGCAAGCTCTGCGAGCATGGAACGCACAGGTTGGTGAATATTTTTAGAAAAATGGTCTTGTCAAGAGTCCGTACGAGCATGCACTTCACACAAAAACAAATTTCGGGGGAGATATTATGATCATGTGCTTATACATAGATGACATGATCTTCACTGGGACTAACCCTGTTATGTTTGATGATTTTAAGAAAGTTATGACTAACGAATTTTAGATGACAAATATTAGTAAAATGTCATACTTTCTTGGATTTGAAGTCAGGCAAAACAAAGATGGGATTTTTATGTCATAGAAAAAATACGAAGAACAGATTTTAAGCAAATTCAGAACGAAAAAATGCAAACCAGTGAGCACACCAGCAGATGCAAGCATAAAGCTAAGAATTGATTCAACCAGAGAGTTGGTAAATCCAACATTGTTCAAAAGTTTGGTTGAAAGTTTAAGGTATCTAACTTCACTAGTCCCAATATTATGTACACGGTTGGATTGGTTAGTAGGTACATAGAGAAGGCAAAGCAAGATCATTTCATGAAAGCTAAAAGAATTTTGCGCTACATAAAAGGTACACTTGATCATGGGCTGTTTTACTCCCATTCACAAAATTCAAAATTAGTTGGCTACTCAGACAGTGATTATGGCAGCGATTTGGATGGCGGGAAAAGCACTTCAGGATATGCTTTTCGTATCGGGTAGGCGATATTTTCGTGGTCATCAAAGAAGCAACAAACGGTTATGTGAAGCAGAGTATATTGCATCTGCAGCAACATGTCAAGTCATGTAGCTAGGCTACATATTGGGCGAGTTAAATATTGCAAAGAATGATCCAGTTACTATTTACGTGTATAATAAATCCGCTATTTCTCTCGCGAAGAATCCAGTGTCACAAGTCGATGCAAGCACATCAACATAAAATATCATTTTATTCGAGACAAGGTAAACGATAAAATCGTGGAGCTAGTACATTGCAAGACCGAAGAAAATTTAGCAGATATCTTTACGAAGCCGTTGAAACTGGTGGTATTTCATAAAATGAAAACAAAACTCGGGGTGGAATGTCGAGTTTGAGGGGGAATGTTAGAATTCTTTCAAACTCTGTAGAAGCATTAATAAATGATACAGCTGGGTTGTCAAGTCTGAAGGCTGATAGTAAATTATAGATGAGTAAAATGAAGTAGGCTGCACATTTGAAAAAAGAAGCAATAACCAGTACTATCATAGATAAGTAAAATAAGGTAGACTGCACATGTGAAGAAAGAAGCAACAACCAGTTAAATGATTCGTAGGCATGATATATATATTTTTTGAAGCCTAGAAATATGGCTAGTTTGTTGTGCATTTTTTTATCATGCAAGAAAAAAAAAGTTAAAAAAAGAAGAGCCGAAGTTCTTGCAAGAAAAGCTGTAATCTTGTTTTGTATTTGTCTAAGAAATAAAAAGAGTATGTTTGTTTTAAAATCACACAACTTATAAATATTGTGTGTTTAAAGCAAATCAAGTTTAAATGCTATGAGGTTCATTTCGTGTCCCAACAAAATTAAGCAGCTCACTTCAAGGATGTTAAATTGAAGGATCTATCGAGAAAGAATCCGTTAAAGCTCGAGTGACGCATTGCCGAATATGCCAAGGATATAAAGTTTTTGGGTTGGATATTGCTGAACAATCCCAAGAAAATGCTTTACTTCACGAATAGGTCTCGTGACTAGATGTCCAAATGGCTGAAGTCATATCATACAGGGCTGCTATAGATACTGGACTTTTCGTAGCCTACATGTGTTGCTAAGAGATTAAAGAGACCTTTGACCAAAAGACGGAGTACTTGGATGACCAGTAATGAACTTCTATGCTGATTCTCCGTTGAATAAAGGAAGCTTAAGCTACCTAGGTCTTATGTTTCTATATATGCTTGCTTTTGTCTAGGAAGAGATCTTAGCCTAACTTTTTTGGTTTTAAATCCATATGTACAAGATGAATTGATGATAAAATATATAGATGTTGGTGAGGGGGAAAGATGCTATCAATATATGTTCTGAATTAGACTGACCAGGTAAGGACATTTGATAGATTTGAAACCATTCAAAGGAGTTGGAGATGGAAAAAGCGAAGGCACAAAAGCATCCGAAGAAGCCCAAGAGTTATCATAAATCCTACAAGCATAAGCATAGATGGGACTCTACTTGTGGCATAAAGAAGTTGGAGCGCCCATCGACATGGGGATTACCATTGTCATCTCGAAGAATAAGACTTTTTCCAGTGTGGGTTCTAGAAGAAAAGGAAAGCTACCTACTGGACCTACGAAAGAAAGATAGGGAAGTAGCAAGAAAAAGAAGTGTTTTCGTTCTCATGCATTTCATCCTTTTACGTTAAGTCTATTGGGTCTGTATTTTCACTTTTTTGAGTCAACCAGGCATCTAAGCTAGGTTACCAAGGTGGTTTTTCCAAACTCTTGGGATTTTGTAAGCATGTTCTCTGCTTATATCTCCATCATTTCCCCAATATTGTTTTAGAACATTATGTTCACTAGGAGTATGTCCATTGCCATTGCGTTCTTGAATCTAAGAGCATTACCTCATAGAAAAAAATCCCGGAAATAAAGCTAGTGTTGACTTGATTTAATTTTTATATATATATATTATAATTTGATTATATCATGAGTAGGCATCTACTAATGATGGTAGTTCATTTGCTGACATCCCCTCATCAAGCTAGTCAATTAATGGAAGTAGGAAGCTACCCTTTGCCAAAAATTTATTGAGGTCAAAGCAATTTATACAGGTGTGACGATCTGCCTTTTTGACCGTTTAAAGTTGGTAATTGAACCAGCTCAAACCATTCAAAACAACAGATTGTTGTTGCTTACATAGTTTAAATAGAATAAACAAAGAATCACAAAATAAACAGATAACACAATATCTCAAAACGAAATAAATTTTATACAAAATATCAGAGTTATACAAATTTTTATACAATGGAAATTTAATACATTAAATTTTAATTAAATAAACTTTACAAATTTTGATCTAGAGTATGTGTGTCTTCACCACTATCTAACTTCATCAACTGAAATCTTTAAATCTACAACACTCGGTCTTACCCAAGCGTTCATGCAAAATACAAAAACACTCTCGTCAGGATTAACTTTATTAAAGTAATTCAACATCAATGAAATACCAAAATATAATAGTTAATACTAACTTGTATAAGAAGCAATTACGTTCCAGATATATGCTAAGTGCCAAAATTCATGGTTAGCATAAAGTCAGTGCTGACCCTGGATTGGTTGGTGCCCTAAGGCAAATTTCTTCTGAGGCCCCAAACATGGCGGAAGGGATTTTTTTTTTTTTTTTGCATAATGTGATAAATCCCTGGACTAATTCAAACCCAGTTTCTACTTTCTGACGACCACAAGTGTAGATCCAATAGTACATGGACATGAATTAATGATGTTTGCGTAGTAAATTGGATTGTAAAATGTGATAAATACGAATCCATTCTTTTTATAAAAATGTTCAAATATCCCTGTAGGACACCACATCTTCTCAATAGCTTTTGAAGTTGATGTAAACTCGGTAGAAGGGAAAATAACAACAACAAAAAAATTTAACTAGTGACGCTTCCAAGGATTGAACTCATGGCACTACATACAAATGCCCAGATCCCTACCACCAAGCTAATGCAGTTTTATATAATTGGAAATAGTATCATTTTTAATTACACAACGCATCAATGTTTGAGGCCTCCCTTTCCCGTCCTTCTCCCGGGTCCAAGGCCTTAGGCCGCTGCCTAGGCGGCCTATTCCCAAGGTCGGGCCTGCATAAAGTATTGTGCATAACTGAACACGTATTGTTTCAAGCACAAAGAAAAACAAGGATATATCCCAAATTTTCCCCAAGTAGACCGATGTGTATGTGTACTTTAGTTTTGCAAATATCAAGACAACATGCGGCAAAACTAGGATGTAGTTTCTATTTTTGAATGCATGTCCAGTTTACAAAATTAAAGGAAAGATAACTTATAACAACCTGAATTCCAATAGACCGAATTTTTTTCAAAATTCTAATCTATCGAAACTCATGTTGGTTTGTTTGGTATCCTGCAGAAAAAACAGAGATATATATTAGATCTCAGAAAACATCTCACAACGGAATGGATAAAATATAATACAATCAAAATATAGCCTTACCCGGATAATAATACTGCCTAACCAGTACCCAAAGATATCATATCCCTGCCGCCCATTTAACCTGCGAGTATGCTATGAGGAGGGGGTCAGAACACAAGTTCTGGTTATTGAATTTAAACTACACATTTTGGATAGTGAAAATTAGGCTTACATCCTTAAATTAAAACTTAATTAAGCTTACATTCTCTCGTTTTAAAATATACAATTCGCATCCCTATTTTTAAATTGTGGCTTTTATTTTTCAAGAAATGTCCTCTTTCGAATTAACGATGTAATTAACGTGCGACGTATCAACCCGAAAAATTAGAACAAATTTAAAATTTTTATTTTAGCAATTTTAATGAATTTTGAATATTTAAAATGAATTGTTTTAAATAATAACGACCAGAAATTTATTTTGAATAGAATTAGAAAATATAAATTTATTTAAATCGAAGTTGGAATATAAATATTTATTTTAATTATAAAAGGAATTGGAATTGGTGCGGTAGTTTGAAAATTCGATTTCAAATTTCAAATGAATGTATAAGATTCAAAATAAATCGGATTTTAGTGAAACAAGAGAATTTTGAATCTATTTAAAAATATCTTTCAAATGAATGTGAAAAATCCAGATTTCATGACGGGAATTGGAAGTTATGTCCAGTTTAAAATTTAAAATAGTCGCTATGGAATATAATATAATATATAGCCATTTTGCAAACGACCTCCATTTTTTATAAAACCACTTTTGTTGAATCCAGAATGCCAAATTATTGCTAGGTTACAAATTTCATAATTTTTGGATTTAATATGTGAGCGCAGTAAATTTAAACGTGTTTTGACAATTTAAATTTGAATTGGATCGACCAGAAAATGGCCATTTTTCAAACGGTCCCCAAATTCGACGAAATTAATCTTGTTAGGACCGTATCGTCAAAACGTAGCTAGATTTATTTTTTGGGAATTTTTAGAGTTAGTATGTGGCCCCTGTAAATTAAAATGTATGTTTAAATTCAATATATATTGATTTATATTTTAATTTAAAGAAAAACTAATCAAAACAGTCGAAATAGCTTACGAAATATATCCCATTGTGTTTGGAATGGGGTATTTAATTGGGGGAGACAGTCGTTGGGATTCATTTGGAGTTCGTAACAATACAAGGGTATTTTTGTAAATTAAAATTATATATAAATTTTCTGGCCAATGAAAAACCCTAGCTTCTGAAATAAAAAAAATTGTCGCCGCTCATCGCGATTAAAGGCCCAAACAGCTCGATTCTTCCTCCTCGATTTCTGGTGAATCCAATCAATAAAATTTGCCACTTCTTTAGCGAAATATGAAGTACACCTTTAAATCTTGAAATCCATACGGGATTGGCTATCTGTTGTGGCGTATTTTCTTCGAACCGCTCGCCCAAAAGTTCACCGTCGCGGAGCATTTTCTGGCGTTGGATTAACTTTGAGTTCGATGTTGTGGGTGTCGGCAGGAAGCCCTCTCGGCGGCGCTCCACGTGGTGCCACCTGATCGAGCTCCATCGTCTCATTTCGCATGAAAAATAGAGCCCTAGGTGTGAACATTTGGGTTTGATCATCGGTAGTTGATTTGGGAAGAAGAAGGTTTAATTATTTTATTTAATTTATTTGTTAATTAATGTTTAAAGTGTCATTGAATTTATAAAATCATATCTTTCTCATACGAACTCCAAATAGCGTAAAAGAGGATCTGTTGGGATCGTGGGGACGAGAGCTTCACAACAAGACTAACCGAGTCAAATTTAGAGCAAATCAGAATTTAGGGTAGAATTAAATCTGAACAGTTCAGAATTAAAAATGACGAAGTGGAAACAAAAGTGAGAACTCTCTCTCACTCATTTTAATTTACAGTTATTATATATTAGGTTGCAGATGGGGCTTAGTAGCTCCTAATACCCCCGTCCACAGACCATGGACGAGTTATTTGGTTGTATTATTTGTGTGGATTGTGATTGTGATTGGTATTGTAATTGATTGTATTGTTGTACATAAAAATTATTTATATAATATATATATATAAATTGTCATAAAATAAAATAAATATTCATTTACAAATCGGACGGTTTGTTTATGTACACCTATTTATCTAATATTGATTAGGACAATAATTTTTACACATCGCCCAACTGCACAAATAATAAACAGTATTTGTTGTTTGAAAACCACACACGGGTATTGGGATAATATTTGACATACATTGATCCCAATAACTATTGATATGTCAATCGATGGGTTGACATACTATATAAGCATCAATTATTTATTTTAATGCTTATACAGTTGTAGAATGCACTCTGGATGTTGTATGAATTTTTAATGATTGTTTATCATTAATGGTGTATACATGCGATGTATGAAATCCATATAACTGAAATTATAAGGTAATTGATTGAGTCTGATTCCAGTTCAGAAATTAACGAATATTTTAAAATAAAGAATATTTTGAATTAACGAATATTTTAAAATAAAGAATATTTTGAATTAACAAATATTTTAAAATAATATTTAGTGAATATTGAAATGTGAAGGCGTGTTAAGTAGTTAAACGCCATTTTAACACGAATGGGATTTCCTGTCAATTTTATTCATTTTATAATGAATATCGAAAAGTGAATTCAAAATCTGATATTTTGAAAATATTATCATTTTAATATTATAATGATAAGGAATATTCAATTTTGATTTAAAATTGAAATGGAATGGAAATCGATTTGAAATGAATTTATAAATGAAATATTCAATTTTGATTTAAAATTGAAATGGATTTAAAATGAATTTATAAACGAATTTATAAAATAAATATTCAATTTTGATTTAAAATTGAAATGGAATGAAAATCGTTTTAAAATGAATTTATAATGGAAAATTAAATTTTGATTTAAATTTGAAAATAATATTGAAATCGTTTTAAAATGAATTTAAAACGAATTTATAAGGAATATTCAGTTTTGATTTGAAATTGAAATGGAAGTGAAAACGTTTTTAAAACGAATTTAAAACGATTTATAAAATTTGTTTTAAACGGAAATTGAAGAAATATATAATATATATATATATATATATATTATAATGGCCTGAATAGAACGCGCTGCGCAGCGACCGTTCACGAATTTTGACAATTAACTTCAAATGGAAGTTACGGAAGATCCGGCCGTCGGATTCTCCTAAAACCGGAACCATTGGGTTTGTATCGAAAAGAGCTTTCCAATGAATATAAGAAATTTGAAATCTAACGGTCGAATTTTGAGATATGTCCAAATAAATTTCAGAAAAGGTCGCTATGGATGCAGTTTGGTGGCCGTTATTGGAAACCGACTGTACGGGCGATAATAAAATTGTTTAAAATTGAAAAATTTATGTAAAATCATAATAAATGATTTGGAGAATTTTTGGATGAAAATATATTTTTATCGAAATGAACTAGTTATTAACTAGAATAATATTGCAATTAATTTTAGAAATAAATAAAGTGGATTTGAAAATGGTTTTAAAATAACTAGAAATTTCCAAAGAGTAAATTGGAATGGATTCGGAATGGAAATAATCTTCAGAATATTTCGATATTGTATTCCGTGATTATACGGATATTGTTGAGGAATTTGGAAGATATATATAAATATCGATATTCCCAATACGATATTGGTAGGTTTCAGAATTTGATATTGAATATAAGCCGATATAATTTCTATTCAGAGCCTTGTATTTGATATCAAATTAGATTTTGGGTTTGTCGTGAATGGTGTTTTCATTAGTACTGTACTTAAACCCGGTTTAGAAAAGAATAAATCTTTAAATTAAGATTTAGTGAAGTTTTCCAATTAATTAATATTTAATTGGAATTGAATAAAAGAATTGGATTTTTGGGTTATCGTGAACAGTGTTTTAAATAACACTTGTTCTTTAACCCAATTAACTGTGAAGAATATGATTTGGAACTTATAATCTTTTAATTATGATTAATGGAATTTTCCAAAGCAAAGATTTCCAATTTAATATATTGAATTGGAATTGAATGGAATTCGATTTGGTAATAACCGAGACGAGCTTCTGTGGAGGAAGACCATTAATATATATATATATATATATATATATATGGAATTTAAAAGGCTTTGTCGTTATTCCATTTATATTTTTAGTCGGATACAGAAATTAATATCGATTATATGTTGATCTATTCCCGTGAAGATTCCATGATTAATGGAATGTGATTTTGGGTTTATCGTGAATTGTGTTTTAAATGACACTGGTTCTTTAACACAGTTAAAGACAGGATTACATGTCTAACATTGTATTTCAATACTATATTCGTTGATCTCTGCTAAATATATATATGTTTGGATGTGGAGAATTTATTCTCTTGCTTAACACCCTTCTCTGAGACGAATGAGCTTAGAGGTTATATATCGGCAAAAATCAATGGTACGGTGTAGATTGTCAGTGCGACATGTTTGATTTCCCAAAGTTAAATAATCATTAATATTGATTTTTGGGAAGGTTAAAACTAGGAGGAGTTTTAATGAATCTTTAATTATATTGAAAAGTGAATGTGATAATTAAAATTATCGATTCAAGAAAATGATCGGGAATGGAGTATCACCAGTTTTGCTCCAAGCGATAGTTAAATCTTTAATTAGATTTGAACGTGAAATTGTAATTATTTTTATTGATAACACCATGGTGTTAGATATGGAGTATTACCAGTTTGCTCCATGGGATGAATAGGTTAGGATTGGGAAAATAAAAAAAATGATTACTTTGGTAAGGTTCGCTAATCCCCACTAGTTTGGAAAACCTTAACTTGGTTTAGAATTGAAAAGATAATGAAATCTTTTGTAATGGTATCCAAATGAAGATTAAAGAATAAATTTAAAAGAATTTATCTTTGATAAAATTAATGGGAACCTTTCCCTAAAGAAAGAACATTTGAATAAAATAATATTCTGGATTGGAATGAGGCGTATGATGTGTTGTTATAGCACTTGATTATAAGATACACGAGTCATTCAGAAAGGTCAGGTTTAACCATTCTGAATAACTGATACGACGAAAAGTCGAAGAGATTGAAGACAGTGCATGACCAACGATCTTTACATCGAGTGGATGGGTTGCTACTTATGCCCATGATTGGAGTAGCCACCTTGAAGGGGCTACAGTGGTGGCCGTCCGGACGTACTTGTTGATTGTACGGATATGCGAGGGCCTCTCTCCTGTATTGGACATATGGGACGAGGAATAAGGTGCCTCCAGTTTCGTTCAGACCTAGAACGAACTTTCAAATGGATGGCGTGTCTGACATTGTATTCCTTTAAACTGTATTCATTGATCTCTGCTAAATATATAACTATTTGGTGGTGGAGAATTTATTCTCTTGCTTAACACCCTTCTTTGAGACGTACGAGCTCAGAGGTTATATATCGGCAGAAATCAGTGGTACAGTATAGATTGATAGTGTGGCATGCTAAGATGCAGTGATCCAAACTTTTGTTGAAAAGCAAAGTTTGGTGGATGATGATCAAAGCACAGCTTTAATATAGCACATGTAACACCCCACGTCCGTTAATGCCACTCACTAAGGGAATGCATTAACTTTCATGGAGTATTATAAGAGTATAGAACAGAATATCACAAGACAGATATATAAAATGGTACTTAAGGAAATTCAAAATTTATTCATTGCTACGGAAAAGAAAAACATGGCTGGTTACAACATGAAAACCATATACTAAAGCCAAGCACACAAATGTCCATCTTGTACAAAATTATTATCAAAATACATAAAAGTAAAACCATAATCCCACTCCAAATAGCCATAATGGTAAAGAGATAAAGCTGAGCATTACTTTCAACACTTCCAAGCACTTCATGAAGGAAGGAATCCAAGTCAAGCTTCACTAATCCCACCCTGAGGACCTGGGGGGAGGGGAAAGAAAAGAGGCGAAACAAAAAGGGGTCAGACATAAGTCTGGCGAGTCTAGTGACTTTAACAATATAATCAGTAAAGTAACAGGATAAGAACATAAACTGGATATAAGAGATAACTGTAGATATGACAAGGTAAACAAGGTAAGTAAGGTAAAACATCGACTGCGCTTCTAAACACTATAAGATATGCTCTGAACTGTATCAACATACTAGTTACATATTAAAAGATGATCCCTCCCTGCTAATCATAATAATATTAGCTTCATGTACCCCTGAATACTCTCGTAGGTGCCCACTTGCTCCTACCACCACTAGTTTTACCCACTACCATCACCATTCGATCGGCTCCCTAACCTCGTAGATACCTGTGTTGGTCCCACAGTAGGGTGTATCACTCCCTAAGGTGGCAACCCCGATACTACTGAATTGCACAGCTTCTACCTACATGATGCAACAACGTCTTACCTACCAGCCTGGACCCACGCACGCACATGACTCCATTGGACTTGCTCTGCCATCACTAACTCTTTATTGAACTCTTACAATCAACCCTATTAAGCGTGTCCCTGTACTCGACCCAGTTCGAGCTCATATAGATACTAAAATGGGTTACTAGTTGTAAAGGGTCCACCCGCTTGGCACAAGCTTCCCTCCTAAGCTTGGTCCCCACTTGGAATTCCCACTTAACCCCTCTTTATCCCCATGTCTAATCACATGTCTCATCTTGGTTAAGTGCTTTTATTATGTTTCACATGCTACCCTTGTTACCCACTTAACCCTTTATCATTCCCATGCCTAATCACATGTCTTATCTTGGTTAACTGTTCATTAATTCATTATAACCATAATCTTGCAAGACCTCCCATGTTAGATTACTGTTTTGCGGTTGCTAGATTTGCCGGGCGGTTCCGGGTAGGCTTATACCGCAATCATAGTCTAACCTCGTGTCTTTGCATTATTACGCATCTAGTTTTTGCCTTTGACCTCTCACATTTGATTACCAAATTGCGGTTGCTGGATATGCGGGCGGTTCCAGGCAGGCTTATACCGCAATCTGAATCTAACCTCGTGTCTTAGGCGTTCATTATCACTTTCTTGATTCAAGTCCCAATTTTAAATCTTTGGATTACAATATATTCCAGTTACCCATAATTTCCAATCTAAATTATTTTTATAATCTCATGTGCCAAATTATGCCCAAACCCATTTTCATAGTTATTAACATTTTATGCTAAATCTCATGTGTACAAGTCATACCCAAATATGCCCAAACCAATTTTCCGTATTCATCAACAATTTATGCTAAATTTCATTTCATTGCATATTTCCCAAACTTTTCCCAATCGTTCCAACGTTATTCGTACGTAAATCTCAACGCAATATGTTAGGCTCAAAGTTAGCCTAATCTCATAAAGAAAAAGGAAAAGAAGAAGGGAAGAGAATCCAAACATCAAAACTGGCAGGACATGCATATGAAATATAAACAGGCATATAACGACAAAATGGATTTGAAATGCATATGATAGATTTATAGGTATGAATCTGAAAGATAATAATTTACAAGCTTGATAAGTTTCAGTTCAGTCACAGGCATATACATTAGATCCGATCTACAATCCTATCACCATTACTTTTAATTGAATTATATGTGAAAGTGACATAGACTCACAGCGATAGGATTCTTAGAATTAGGCATTGTTCTGATCTTGAATAATCTCTACTTTGATTGTTTGTAGATCTGATCTTTTAATTTGAATACTCCTATTCTGATTTGCTTTGGTGGGGAAGAGAGGCTAGATTTGATTTAAATTAAAGCAGCATGGAGGTGCTATGGATGAAAACAATGAAATTAGGGTTAGGTTTTGGGGTATTTTATAAATGCTGTAGGTGAATTAGGACCCTTAGATTAGATTAGGATCCATCTGAACCATTCAAACCAGAAAAACACGTCATCCCGTCATCAGAATCTCCACAAAATGCGTCAGGCCATATCTGAGCTGATGGGGTCGACACCCCTGTCGACACTCCATTAGGGGGGTTCGACACCCATGTCGACACCCCTTGTGGGGGTCGATACCCACGAGCGGGAAATTTCCCGCTCATCCTGCTTTGTCTAAATTTTAATTTTTGAACAGTTTATGTTATTTAATTATTATTTAAATAAGTTCTGCTTTAAACAAAAATCTTCTAAGCTTCATAACTTCTTCATAAGTTATCCGATTTACGCAAACTCGGACTCTATCCTAAGCAGAATTCTGAGACGAATGAAATGGCGCAGCACGTTTTCCTTAATTCTTCTTATAAAAATTAAGTATTCTTTAATTATCTCTTATGTCATGTTTTAAAACTACGGGGTGTTACATTCTCCCCTCCTTAAAGGATTTCGTCCCCGAAATCTTCAAGTTAAGAAGAATGTATCCTACCATCCATCATCCATCTACTCATCCACAAACATCCATTGTCCTTAAAAGATTTCTAACGTTTTATGAACATATGCAAAAGTGTGTATATATGTCCCTTATCTAATGCAAAGATCAGGCAGTCTTCTGATTCAATTGACCTCCATAATGCAAAACATGATAGTGCCATGCGTCCATTATGTATACAAAAGAATCCTACTGATACATATCATTTCTATATGAGTGCACAACCGTTCATTCAAATGCAGCATCCATATGATAACACATTCAATACACATCCATTAGGTTAAATATGCACACTCATTCATATGCAATATGAAAGTGATTAAGCTGATCTAGTTTCTAATGTGTGTGTAAATGCATCCACGAGCAACCACTAGCAAATAATTACATCAACTTTCATCCACCAAATATAACATGTCTCAAACACATGTTTACAACAATAGGATTTTCTACCTGATGATTTAAGATATAATCGAGAGGATACATTAAACGTTAGAACAAGTATAAACAAAGCGGTAGAAAAAGGAGAAGCTAAGAACATACCGTCAAAAAGGAAAGGGTATGACGCACGTATCTTGTCTTCTGTTTCCCAAGTCGCGTTTCCTTGATCATCTCCCCATTGGACTTTAACCAACTTGACCTCTCGGTTGCATAATTTCTTGACCTCCGATCCAAGGATACATGTTGGAACTCGTCTAACTGTGGCACCTCGCTCTACTTCCGCTTCTCTAAGCATGCTCGGCTCTACTACTTCCGCGGTATCATGTAAACACTTCCTCAAATGCGACACATGAAATACGTCATGAACACCACTAAGCTTCTTAGGCAACTTCACTCTGTAGGCCATCTATCCGATTCTTTCTGTAATGGGGAATGGCCCTACGAACCTTGGTGCTAGTTTCCCTACAGATCCAAAACGAACTACATTCCTCAATGGTGACACTTTAATAAAAACCATGTCTCCAACATCGAACTCAAGATCGGTTCGTCTCTTATCAGCATATGACTTTTGTTGGTCTTGTGCCGTCTTCATACGTCTTTGAATCACGTCTATCTTCTCTGAAGTTTCCCTAACCATTTCGGGCCCAAGCAAAATCTTATCCGTAGACTCCCACCAACAAGTCGGTGATCGGCAAGGTCGTCCATATAGAGCTTCAAAAGGTGCCATGCCAATACTAGTCTGATAGCTATTGTTGTAGGCAAACTCTACTAATAGAAGATGTTCCTCCCATGACCCTCCGAAGTCCAAGATGCATAACCTCAAAAGATCTTCTAGAATCCGATTCACTCTATCTGTTTGGCCGTCCGTATGAAGGTGATAAGCGGTGCTCAAACACAATTGCGTTCCTACCGCCTCTTGCAAGCTCTTCCAAAACTCACTAGTGAAAATGGGATCTCGATTGCTTACGATACTAGAAGGTATGTCATGTAGATGAACTATTTGTCGGAGATAAACAGATGCTAACCATGTCAATGTTCTTTTACTCTTAACGGGAATGAAATGGGCGCTCTTGGTAAGTCTATCTACTACTACCCAAATCCCCGTATTACCCTTCCTTGACCTCGGCAACCCATCGACGAAATCCATGGAAACAATTTACCATTTCTACTGTGGAACCTCTAAAGGGTGAAGCAAACCACTAGGCTTCTTTTGTTCAGCCTTGACTTGCTGGCACACTAACCATTTAGAAATGAACTCAGCCACCTCCTTCTTCATTCCGGCCCAAAAGAAAACTCGCTTCATGTCCCTATATATCTTGTCACCATCGAGATGTATGGCCATCTTAGAACGATGTGCTTCTTCAAGGATTGTCTTTCTCAAACTCTCGTTTTGAGATATGCAAAGTCTCTCATCCCTACGGAACCAACCTTTGTCATCGATAGTATACCTACTAAGATGGCTCGAAGACTCCCTTGTTATGAGCTTATCTACTATCTCTATCAACTATGGGTCATCTCGTTGTGCCGCACATATCTATCCCAAAAGCGTAGGTCGCACCTCTAATGATGCCGACAAACTGGGTACATAATCGATAGAGGGTCTAAAGTCAAAGGTAGAGATATACTCTAAACTCTGCCGCTCGACAAACGAAGGACTCAAAGTCAACTTCTTTCTACTCAAGGCGTCAGCTAAAACGTTACCATTGCTAGGGGTATATGCAATCTCAAAATCGTAGGATGATAAGAACTCCATCCACCTCTGTTGCCTTAAGTTTAGATCTTTTTGAGAGAATAGATATTTTAGTGACTTATGGTCTGTATACAACTCAAACCTCACACAAGCAAGTAATGGCACCAAGACTTAAGCGCAAAAACTATGGCAGCTAATTCTAAGTCGTAGGTAGGGTAATTCTTCTCATGGACCTTCAACTGCCTTCCACCATAACATATCACCCTTCCCTCTTGCATCAAAACTGCGCCAAGCCCTGCACCGCAAGCATTGGTATACACTGTGAACGGTTTACTCCCATCTGGCAAAACTAAAACTGGAGTTGTTGTCAATACCCTCTTCAATCGTTGAAAAGCATCATCACAGTCAACGTCCCAAGAAAAGGTCAAATTCTTTTTCGTCAATCATGTAAGTGGGGCTGATATCTTTGCAAAGTCCTTGATGAACTTTCTGTAATAGCCCGCCAAACCAAGAAAAACTCTTACTTCCATTGCATTCCTAGGAATCTTCCAATCTTGGATTGCGACCACCTTCGCGGGATCCCCAGCTATCGCTTCCTTGGGGACCACGTGCCCTAAGAACCTCACTTCCTTTCTCCAAAAATGAAATTTGGAGAACTTAGCTTTGAGTTGATGTGCTCGAAGGGTCTCTAAGACTTCCCAAAGATGTAGGGCATGTTCTTCCTCGCTTCTAGAGAATATCAAGATATCATCCACAAAGACCACCACGAACTCATTTAGAAACTCCCTAAACACCCTACTCATCAATTCTACGAAATAGGCGGGTGCATTCGTCAAACCAAAGGGCATGATGAGCCATTCGAAGAAACCGTCGGGAGTCCTAAAAGCAGTCTTATCTATACTATCATCAGCTACCCTCAACTGATAAAATCCTATAGCTAAGTCCAACTGCGAGAAAACCGAAGCACCAACCAACTGATTGAACAAATCATCTATCCTCGGCAATGGGTGTATGTTCTTCTTCGTGAGCTTATTCAGCTCCCTATAGTCCACGCACAGTCTAAGCGAACCATCAGCCTTTGTAGCTAAAATAACAGGAGCACCCCACTCTGAGATACATCTTCTTATGAACCCTTTCTCAAGCAACTCTTTCACTTGTTTACTAAGTTCCCTCCTTTCCCTTGGATCCATGTGGCGCACAAGCAATGCAACTGGCTTTGCATTGTGCACCAAATATATACGGAAATCTATCTCGCGTTTTGGAGGTAAGCCCCTAACCTCCTCAAAGAAATCTGCGTACTCAGATTGCAAATCGTCAATAGATGTGTCAAGAGATTCGAGGTAGCTAAGCATAACAGATATCGAGAGTATTACCCAAAATATTCAACAGTCAAACTACCCTCTTTTCACAGTCAAGAATGGCACCATACCTGGCTAGCCAGTCCATTCCTAGAATCAACCCATAGCCCGTAAAGCCAAGCACATAAGCGTTGCATTCGAACTCAATGCCATACAAAAATATTCTCAAATTCCGACATAACATAGACAGATGAGTCGTACCCCCAATAGGATTTGAGACAACAACGGGATCCACTACTATACAAGTATCTAGGTGTAGAGACTCAACAACAGAAGCAGATATAAATGAATGTGAATCACCATAATCAAACAAAGTACGTAGAGGATGATCGAAAAGGAAAATCAAACTTTCAACAGAAATGTTTCTACCTCTCTCTTGTCTAGGTGCCATGAGAGCATGAACCTGCCGATCAGAAGTAGATCATGTCCTTGCCCTTGCCCTTGTCCTTGCCTCCTTATGTAGTCTTTAATCATATGTCCTGCCTCACCACATTGGTAGCAACCCGTCTTCTTCTTCTTCCTACAGTCCTTTTTCAAATGGCCAGGTATTCCACAATTGTGACACTTCATTTTCTCTGAACCCTTGTTATCGTTGCCACCCTTCTTTTGTTGCTGATGTGCCTTCTTTGGATCCCCTTTCTTATCATGTGCCTTACCTATATTATCACCTTTCTCCTCTTCATGCATCAATGCCATGTCAACAAGATTCTTGAAAGTAGCCCCTATAGGAATGTTGGACATAGCTAACCCGTGTAAAGGTTCATTCAGACCCTTGGCAAATCTCAAGGCCTTCTTGTGCGGTGTATTAACTAATTCCATACCAAATCTTGCTAACTGGTTAAACTTGTTGACGTACTCCTTCATAGACAAACTCCCTTGTTTCAAAGCCAAGAACCTCTCCATATATAAACTCTTCTCCGCTTCTGAAAGAAATTTCAACTCGAACCTTTGCCTAAAATCCATCCACGTCTCCACTACACGTCTCCATTGGTTACTTCCCACCAAATGGAAGCTTCATCCTTCATTAACCAAGCAGCTAGCTGAACTTTCCTTCCCTCATCTATCTCAAAGATACCAAACAAATCCTCCACTTCCTTGAGCCAATTCTGAGCCTCAACAAATGTCTTAGTTCCATAAAACTGTTTTCCGCCCATTGCACGGAAGTCTTTTCATATCTTAGAAAAAGCGTCTACACGGGAAGGAGAAGGAGCGGCTGCAGCTGGGGGACGAGGAACGTCTGCTGGGCCTGCGGCAGTAGCCCTAGCCTCCAGATGCCTTATAAACCAACCTGGTATCTGTACGCCCTCAGGTATAACGGGTTCCCCAGACATGCTAAAAGGAAAAGGAAGAGATTCAAAACAGAGAATCGAAAGATAGATATATGGCTTTTGGGGATTATGTTTTTCATAATAAACCTTTCTCTTAAAAATACCCTCTTTAAAACATGATTTTGAAAATACTTCTTTCTAAAAATGATTTTGAAAATGGTTTTCAAAATCTTTTATCTATTCTGGTAACCTTCAGCTCCGATACCACGTGCAACACCCCACGTCCATTAATGTCACTCACTAAGGGAATGCAATAACTTTCATGGAGTATTATAAGAGTATAGAACATAATATCACAAGACAGATATATAAAATGGTACTTAAGAAAATTCAAAATTTATTCATTGCAGCAGAAAAGCAAAACATGGTTGGTTACAACATCAAAACCATATACTAAAGCCAAGTACACAAATATCCATCTTGTACAAAATTATTATCAAAGTACATAAAAGTAAAACCATAATCCCACTCCAAATAGCCATAATGGAAAAGAGATTAAGCTAAGCATTACTTTCAACACTTCCAAGCACTTCAAGAAGGGAGGAATCCAAGTCAGGCTTCACTAATCCCACCCTGAGGACCTAAGGGAGGGGGGGAGAAAGAAAAGAGGCGAAAAAGGGGTCATACATAAGTCTGGCGAGTCTAGTGACTTTAGCAATATAATCAGTAAAGTAACAGGATAAGAACATAAACTGGATATAAGAGATGATTGTAGATATAGCAAGGTAAACAAGGTAAGTAAGGTAGAACATCGATAGCGCTTCTAACCACTATAAGATATGCTCTACACAGTATCAACATACTAGGTACATACTAAAAGATGATCCCTCCCTACTAATCATAATAATGGTAACTTCATTTACCCCTAGCTACTCTCGTAGGTGCCCACTTGCTCCTACCACCACTAGTTGTACCCACTACTCTCCCCATTCGATCAGCTACTTAACCTCGTAGATACCTGTGCTGGTCCCACAATAGGGTGTATCACTCCCTAAGGTGGCAACCCCGATACTATTGAATTGCACAGCTTATACTTACACGATGCAACAACATCTTACCTACCAGCCCGGACTCACGCACGCACAACTCCGTTGGACTTGCACTGACATCGCTAACTCTTTATTGAACTCTTACAATCAACCCCAGTAAGCATGTCCCTGTCCTTGACCTAGTTTGAGCTCATATAGATACTAAAATGGGTTACTTTTTGAAAAGGGTCCACCCACTTGACACAAGCTTCCCTCCTAAGCTTGGTCCCCACTAGGAATTCACACTTAACCCTTCTTTAACTCATGTCTAATCACATGTCTCATCTTGGTTAAGTGCTTTTATTATGTTTCACATGCTACCCATGTTACCCACTTAACCCTTTTTCATCCCCATGCCTAATCACATGTCTTATCCTGGTTAAGTGTTCATTAATTCATTATAACCGTAATCTTGCAAGACCTCCCACATTAGATTACCGTTTTCCGGTTGTTGGGTTTGTCGGGCGGTTCCGGGCAGGCTTATACCGCAATCCGAATCTAACCTCGTGTCTTTGCATTGTTATGCATCTAATTTCTGCCTTTGACCTCTCACATTTGATTACCAAATTTCGGTTGTTGGATATGCCGGGCGATTCCAGGAAGGCTTATACCGCAATCTAAATCTAACCTCATGTCTTAGGCGTTCATTATCACTTTCTTGATTCAAGTCCCAATTTCAAATCTTTGGATTACAATATATTCCAATTACCCGTAATTTCCAATCTAAATTATGTTTATAATCTCATGTGCCAAATTATGCCCAAACCCATTTTCACAGTTATTAACATTTTATACCAAATCTCATGTATATAAGTCGTACTCAATTATGCCCAAACCAATTTTTCATATTCTTCAACAATTTATGCCAAATTTCATTTCATTGCATATTTCCCAAACTTTTCCCAATCGTTCCAACGTTATTCATATGTAAATATCAACGCAATATGTTAGGCTCGAAGTTAGCCTAATCTCATAAAGAAAAAGAAGAAGGGAAGAGAATCCAAACATCTAAACTGGCATAAACATAAGAACATGCATATGAAATATAAACAGGCATATAACGCTAAAATGGACCAGAAAGGCATATGACAGATTTATAGGTATGAATCTGAAAGATAATGATTTACAAGCTTGATAAGATTCATTTCAGTCATATACATTAGGTCCAATCTACAATCCTACCACAATTACTTTTAATTCAATTATATGTGAAAGTGACATAGACTCACAATAATAGGATTCTTAGAATTAGGCATTGTTCTGATCTTGAATAATCTCTACTTTGATTGTTTGTAGATCTGATCTTCTAATTTGAATACTCCTATTCTGATTTGCTTTGGTGGAGAAGAGAGGTTAGACTTGATTTAGGTTAGAGGAGCATGGAGGCGCCATAGATGAAAGCAATGAAATTAGGGTTAGGTTTAGGGGTATTTTATAGATGCTCTAGGTGAATTAGGACCCTTAGATTAGATTAGGATCCATCTGAACCATCCAGACCAGAAAAACACATCATCCCGTCATCAGATCCTCCACAAAATGCATCAGGCCAGATCTGGGCCGATGGGGTCGACACCCCTATAGGGGGGTCGACACCTATGTCGACACCACGTTGGGGGGAGGGGGGTAGACACCTATGTAAACACCACCTTGGGGAGGGGGTCGACACCCACAAGCGGGAAATTTCCCACTCTTCCCTCTTTGTCTAAATTTTAATTTTTGAATAGTTTATGTTATTTAATTATTATTTAAATAAATTCTTCTTTAAACTGAAATCTTCTAAGCTTCATAACTTCTTCATATGATATCCGATTTATGCAAACTTGGACCCTAACCCAAGCAGAATTACGAGATAAACGAAATGGCGTAACCCGTTTCCCTTAATTATTCATATAAAAATTAAATATTCTTTAATTATCTCTTATGTCATGTTTTAAAATTACGGGGTGTTACAGCACAACTTTGTGTAGCGTTAATTCACGAGCCTCACACACAAGGTATAGCGGTAAACTGATGGATAGATCAGTATACTTTAGAGATGAGGATAGACATCCTATGGGTTTTCATGGATTCGGTCGACCGAGGTTACTGGGTGTGGTCGCTTCACACCAGTAGGGATAGGGAACACCCCCGATTCCCAGATGGATAGAGTTAGCGGTGTTTTCCAATGCTTGGACGTAAGTCGCGGTAACTTTTTTCCTGGATAGTACAGATGTGCATTACGGCATTTTCGCATGCCTGCGACGTAAGCCGTTGGGAATTGCACTACGCGATAGGTCTTTCGCATCAGGACCCACTAGTATGGAAATCCAAAATTCCAATACGACATTTTGCGGTTTTAGTTATATACTATGTATGGCGACATAGTGGGATGGGGGCATTCATGCCGTCTAGGATTGATACATTTATATTTGAAGTTGATGTCTTCACTTATAGTAATAATAAAAGATTTGTTTCCAAACGTACCAAGCTTATTTGGCTATTATAAGGTAAAACTCTATCCTCGACTACGTTCATTGTGTGATGGAACTTGAGTCTTATAATAGCTTCATTTTTCTTTATTTAGCATTCCATTGTTTGTTTTAGGCACTGGTATTCTTAGGGGTAAACCCGTTCCGTGTTATACGGCGTGGTCCCTTGATTTACCCTATTTTAAAAGTAAAGTATTAAATAACTATTTCATTTCCCACACCAGTTCCATGACTGGCCTGGAGTTTATTGTTTTAACCTAAACTCTGGGTGCCCCTATTTTCCACACGGGAAACTAATAGTTTTGGTTTTGCAGATTTATTTATACAGGATCCTAGATTTACAGCTGGAGCTATATTCAGAATGCTCTGTTTTCATGTATTTCTTTCGATTGTATTTATTTATTAATGTATTTCCGCTACGCATTGTATTTTTGCATTTTATTTCCGCTGCTTTGTATTTTAGTCTTTGATATTTTTCTATGTTATATTTATTCGTACTCTGAATATTCTTGTACTCTGATGTAAATTGTTGTAATAAGCAATGAAATGTTCTTCGGTTTTTGTTCCGATTTGTCTTGTTCTCGAAGCAGTCCGCCTTCTTGTTCGGTTTAGGCCGGTCGAGAAGCACGGGTCGCTATATTTGGTATCAGAGCTTTGGTTTACAGAGCTCAAGAACAAGACATATTAGATCCAAACGAATGAATACATCAGTGATTGGATTAATAATATCCAATGAGAATGACTCGTTATAGATGGGATCAGTAGTATCGTAGAACGAGTGTGAAGAGCGTTATTTTTAAAAATAAAAATGAAAACAAATTTTCTTTTGAAAATTTACTATCTTATTATTCGTATTTGAATATTTATTTTATATTGAATTTGGACTATAAAGTATATGAAGATTTTGAATATACGCGTATTCGAAGTCTCGAATATACTGGGTGGATATGGAATCACACTCTAGTTGCCCGGGGATGATTCTGATGATGAGGCCTCATCATTAAGTCTATGTTCGAGTTTCGAAAGTGAATATCTATATAATTTCCAATCGACTGGTGTGAGAACCAAAACCTTATTTTAAATTTACTGTTTGTGACTTGACACTGAAAATATGATTTTTGAATATATATAAAAGTATACATTTGAAAATTTAATCAACGAATTGATTGCTGGCTGTGATGTTTGATTATTGATCCAACTAACAAAATACTAGAATGATAAATAAAGTATAAATCAAGATATTTGTTAAGTGAAAAATAATTGAAACTCTCTTGATAAAATCCTCAAAATATTATATAGGATATGGACGACTATGGTTTATCTCATACTAAATCTGGATGACTCCGAAACAAGCAAGGAGAGCTCACCAGAAAGTAGAAAGAGAGTTGAACTAAGAAACACACAAGGTTGTTTATTGTCGTAAATGTAGAAAAGAAGGCAATTATGCAATTGTGTGTCTTGAGAAAAAGAAGAAAAAAGAAAAACAGATAAGAGCAGACATAGTCTATTTCAAATGCAAAGAGAAGGGACATTTTATACATAAGTGTCCAAACGTAAAGAAAAACCCCAAAAATCTATGAAAAGAAAATAAATGCTTCTGATGCAAAGCAGAAGGGCATCTTGCTCGAGATTGCCTATTAAAGAAGGGTGATAAGAAATCCAGAGGAAAGGAACTATCTACTTTGGAAATTATGCAAGGAGGCACGACTTCCTAGAAAGTTGGGTTGTAATGTAATGAACTAGTATTTTGGATATATGTATGTATATGTATGATTCTTGTATGAACGTAAGTATGCTTTTTATTTTAAAGTATTGTATAATATAACTAATGTAAGAAAAATGTTGAACTAAAGTCAAATTTAGAACCAAATATTGAACTGAATTGAAAATTAATTAGAATTGCATATATGTACATGTATATACAGTGAATATGCCATAGCAAGGAGGCTAGAGAAGAGGAATAAAATTGTATGTCCGAAAAATAGGTACATGTTTACCATTTTATTGGGTTTTGGTGATTTTATGAGCCGATTGGCTATTTCTTTTTCTCTTGGATTGGTGAGGGCCCTGTGAGGCAAGTTGCGGTTTTAAATATCTCCCTGTACAAAGGAGGTTTTGGCGAAATTTTTCGAAAATTTAGGGTGTTAGCCAAATTTTTGAGAAATTGGAAAATTCTTAGAAACTGAAAAGTTGAAGAATGAATGCCAGAATGAAAGTTGAGTTGGTTAGTTAAATAACTTTCAGCTCCATTCCTTTTCGAGGATGAAAAGATTTTAAGTGGGGGAGATTGTAACAACCCAGAAAATCAGAACCAATTTAAAAAATTTATTTTGGCAATTTTAACGAATTTTGAATATTTAAAATGATCTATTTTAAATAATAACGACTAGAAATTTATTTTGAATAGAATTAGAACGTATAAATTTATTTAAATCGAAGTAAGAATATAAATATTTATTTTAATTATAAAAGGAATTGGAATTGGCGCGACAGTTTGAAAATGCAAATGAATATACAGAATTCAAAATAAATCGGATTTTAGTGAAACAAGAAATATTTGAATATATTTAAAAATATCTTTCCAACAAATGTGAAAAATCCGGATTTCATAACGGGAATTGAAAGTTATGTCCTGTTTAAAAGTTAAAATAGTCGCTATGGAATATAATATAATATAATATAATATATAGCCATTTTGCAAACGATCTCCATTTTCAACGAAACCACTTTTTTTGAATCTAGAATGTCAAATTATTGCTAGGTTTCAAATTTCATAATTTTGGGATTTAATATGTGAGCGCAGCAAATTTAAAAGTGTTTTAACAATTAAAATTTGAATTGGATCGACCAGAAAATGGCCATTTTTCAAACGGTCTCCAAATTCGACGAAATTAATTTTGTTAGGATCGTATTGTCAAAACATAGCTAGTTTTATTTTTTAGGAAATTTATAGTCAGTATGTGGCCCTGGTAAATTAAAATGTACGTTTAAATTCAATATATATTGATTTATATTTCAATTTAAAGAAAAACTGATCAAAATAGTCGAATTGGCTTAAGAAACATATCCCATTGTGTTTAGATGAGGGTATTTAGCTAGGGGCGACAGTCATTAGGATTCATTTGGAGTTCATAACAATACAAGGGTATTTTTGTAAATTAAAATTATATATATATATTTTCTGGCCAATGAAAATTCAGAAAACACTAGCTTCTGAAATTTTAAAAAAAAACTGCCACCGCTCATTGCGATTAAAGGCCCAAACAGCTAGATTCTTCCTCCTCGATTTCTGGCGAATCCAATTAATAAAATTTGCCACTTCTTTAGCGAAATTTGAAGTACTCCTTTAGATCATCAAATCCATATGGGATTGGCTATCTGTTGCGGTGTATTTTCTTCGTACCGCTTGCCCAAAAGTTCACCGTTGCAGAGCGCTTCTGGCATCGGATCAACTTCGAGTTTGACGTTGTGGGGGTCGGCAGGAAGCTCTCTCGGTGGCACTCCACGTGGTGCCACCCGATCGAGCTCCATCGTCTCGTTTCGCATGACAAATAGAACCCTAGGTGTGAACATTTGGGTTTGAATGTCGGCAGTTGATTTGGGAAGAAGAAAGTTTAATTATTTTATTTAATTTCTTTGTTAATTAATGTTTAAAATGTCAATAACTTTATAAAATCATATCTTTCTCATACGAACTCAAAATCGCGTGAAACATGATCCGTTGGGATCGTGGGGACGAGAGCTTCACAACAAGACTAACCGGGTCAAATTTGGAGCAAATCAGAATTTAGGGCAGAATTAAATCCGAACAGTTCAGAATTAAAAGTGACGGAGTGGAAATGACAGTGAGAACTCACTCTCACTCAATTTAGTTTACAATTATTATATATTAGGTTGCAGATGGGGCTTAGTAGCTCCTGACACCGTCGTCCACAGACCATGGATGACTTGTTTGATTGTACTGTTGTGTGGATTGTGATTGGGATTGTAATTGATTGTATATAAAAATTATTTATATAAAAAATATATAAAAATTATCATAAAATAAAGTAAATACTCATTTACAAATCGGATAGTTTGTTTATGTACAGTTATTTATCTGATATTGATTGGGACGTTAATTTTTCCACATCGCCTAACTGCACAAATAATAAGCAGTATTTGTTGTTTGAAAACCCGGCACGGGTATTGGGATAATATTTGACATACAGTGATCTCAATAATTAGTGGTATGTCAATCGTTGTGTTGACAGGCTATATAAGCATTAATTATTTATTATAATGCTGATACGGTTGTAGAATGCACTCTGGATGTTGTATGAATTTTTAATGATTGTTTATCATTATTGTTGTATACATGTGATGTACGAAATCCATATAACTGAAATTATATGGTAATTGATTGAGTCTGATTCCAGTTCAGAAACTAACGAATATTTTAAAATAAAGAATATTTTGAATTAACGAATATTTTAGAATAATATACAATGAATATCGAAATGTGAAGCCGTGTTAAGTAGTTAAACGCCATTTTAACACGAACGAGATTTCCTATCAATTTTATTCATTTTATAATGAATATCGAAAAGTGAATTCAAAATCTAATATTTTGAAAATATTATCATTTTAATATTATAAGGATAAGGAATATTCAATTTGGATTTAAAATTGAAATGGAATGGAAATCGTTTTGAAATGAATTTATAAACAAATTTACAAATGAAATATTCAATTTTGATTTAAAATTGAAATGGAATGGAAATCAATTTGAAATGAATTTATAAACGAATTTGTAAAAGAAATATTCAATTTTGATTTAAAATTGAAATGGAAATCATTTTAAAATGAATTTGAAATGAATTTATAATGGAAAATTCAATTTTGATTTAAATTTGAAAATAAATTTGAAATCGTTTTAAAATGAATTTATAAGGAATATTCAATTATGATTTGAAATTGAAATTGAAGTGAAATCATTTTAAAACGAATTTAAATTGATTTATAAAATTCATTTTAAATGGAAATCGAAGAAATATATAATATATATATGTTATAATGGCCTGAATAGAACGCGCCGCGCAACGACCGTTCGCGAATTTCGACCATTAACTTCAAATGGACGTTACGGGAGATCCGACTGTCGGATTCTCCTAAAACCGAAACCGTTGGGTTCGTATCGAAAAGATCTTTCCATTGAATACAATAAATTTGAATCTAACGGTTGGATTTTGAGTTATGTCCAAATCAATTTCAGAAAAGGTCGCTATGGATGCAGCTCGGTGGCCGTTATTGGAAACCGACTGTACAGGCGATAATAAAATTATTAAAAATATGGAAAAATTATGTAAAATCATAATAAATGATTTGGAAAAATTTTGCATGAAAAATTCCAGTTTTGAGAAGATAAATTTTTTTTTTTATCGAAATGAACTAGTTAGTAACTAGAATAATAATCCAATTAATTTTAGATATAAATAAAGTGGATTTGAAAATGGTTTTAAAATAACCAGAAATTTCCAAAGAATAAGTTGGAATGGATTCGGAATGGAAATAATCTTCGGAATATTTCGATATTGGATTCCGTGATTATACGGATTTTGTTGAGGAATTTGGAAGATATATATAAATATCGTTATTCCCAATACGATATTGGTTGGTTTCAGAAATTGATATTGAATATAAGCCGATATAATTTCTATTCAGAGCCTTGTATTTGATATCATTTTGGGTTTGTCGTGAACGGTTTCTTCATTAATGCAGTTCTTAAACCCAGTTTAGAAAAGAATAAATCTTTAAATTAAGATTTAGTGGAGTTTTCCAATTAATTAAAATTTTAATTGGAATTGAATAAAAGAATTGGATTTTTGGGTTTATCGTGAATGGTGTTTTAAATAACACTTGTTCTTTAACCCAATTAACAGTGAAGAATACGATTTGGAATTTATAATCTATTAATTAAGATTAATAGAATTTTCCAAAGTAAAGATTTCAAATTTAATACATTAAATTGGAATTGAATGGAATTCGATTTGGTAATAATCAAGATGAGCTTCTGTAGAGGAAGACTGTTAATATATATGGAATTTAAAAGGCATTGTCGTTATTCAGTTTGTATTATTAGTCGGATATGGAAATTGATATCAATTATATATTGATCTGTTCCCATGAAGATTCCATGGTTAATGGAATGTGATTTTGGGGATATCGTGAACCGTGATTTAAATGACATTGGTTCTTTAACCCAGTTAAAGACAGGATTACATGTCTAACATTTATTTCGATCCTGTATTCGCTGATCTCTGCTAAATATATATCTGTTTAGTGGCGGAGAATTCATTCTCTTGTTTAGCACCCTTCTCTGAGATGTACGAGCTTAGAGGTTATATATCGGCAAAATTCAATGGTACGGTGTAGATTGTCGCTGCGACATATTTGATTTCCCAAAGTTAAATAATCATTAATATTGATTTTTGGCAAGATTAAAACTAAGAGGAGTTTTAATGAATCTTTCATTAGATTGAAAAGTGAATGTGATAATTAAAATTATCAATTCAAGAAAATGATCGGGAATGGAGTATCACTAGTTTTGCTCCAAGCGATAGTTAAATCTTTAATTAGATTTAAACGTGAAATGGTAATTAGTTTTTACCGGTAACACCGTGGTGTTAGATATGGAGTATTACCAGTTTGCTCCATGCGATGAATAAGTTGGGATTGGGAAAATAAACAAATGATAACTTTTGTAAGGTTCACTAATCCCGACTAGTTTGGAGAACCTTAATTTGGTTTAGAATTGAAAAGATAATGAAATCTTTTGTAATGGTATCCAAAGGAAGATTAAAGAATAAATTTAAAAGAATTTATCTTTGATAAAATTAATGGAAAACTTTCCCTAAAGAAAGAATATTTGAATAAAATAATATTCTGGATTGGAATGAGGCATATGATGTGTTGTTATAACACTTGATTATAAGATACGCGAGTCATTCAGAAAGGCTGGGTTTAACCATTCTGAATAACTGATACGACGAAAAGTGGAAGAGACTGAAGATGGTGCAAGACCGACGATCTTTACATCGAATGGATGGGTTGCTACTAATGCCCATGATTGGAGTAGCTACCTTGAAGGGGCTACAATAGTGGCCATCAGGACATACTTGTTGATTGTACGGATATGCGAGGGCCTCTCTCCTGTATTGGACATATGGGACGAGGAATAAGGTGCCTCCAGTGTCGCTCAGACCTAGAATGAACTTTTAAATGGATGATGTGTCTAACATTGTATTCCTTTATACTGTATTCGTTGATCTCTGCTAAATATATATCTGTTTGGTGGCGGAGAATTTATTCTCTTGCTTAACAACCTTCTCTGAGATGTACGAGCTCAGAGGTTATATATCGGCAGAAATCAGTGGTACAGTATGGATTGATAGTGCGGCATGCTGAGATGTAGTGATCCAAACATTTGTTGAAAAGCAAAGTTTGGTGGATGATGATCAAAGCACAGCTTTAATATTGCACAATTTTGTGTAGCGTTAATTCGTGAGCCTCACACACTGGTATGGTGGTAAACTGATGGTTAGATCAGTATACTTTAGAGACGAGGATAGACATCCTATGGGTTTTCATGAATTCGGTCGACCGAGGTTACTGGGTCTGATCGCTCCACACCAGTAGGGATAGGGCACACCCCCGATTCCCAGATGGATAGAGTTAGCGGTGTTTTCCAATGCTTGGATGTAAGCCATGGTAACTTGTTTCCTGGATAGTGCGGATGTGCATTACGGTGTTTTCGCATGCCTGCGACGTAAGCCATTGGGAATTGCACTACGCGATAGATCTTTCGGATCTGGAGCCACCAGTATGGAAATCCAAACTTCCAATGCGACATTTTGCGGTTTTAGTTGTATTCTATATATGGCGACATAGTGGGATGGGGCGCTCATGCTGTCTAGGATTGATATATTTATATTTGAAGTTGATTTCTTCACTTATAGTAATAATAAAAGATTTGTTTTAAAACGTACCAAGCATATTTGGCTATTATAAGGTAAAACTCTATCCTCGACTGTGTTCATTGAGTGATGGGACCTGAGTCTTATAATAGCTTCATTTTCTTTATTTAGCATTGCATTGTTTGTTTTAGGCACTGGTATTCTTGGGGATAAACCCGTTCCGTGTTATACGGCGTAATCCCTTGATTTACCTTATTTTAAAAGTAAAGTTTTAAATAACTGTTTCATTTCTCACACCAGTCCCATGACTGATCTGGAGTTTGTTGTTTTAACCTAAACTCTGGGTTCCCCTATTTTCCACATGGGCAGCTAGTAGTTTTGGTTTTGCAGATTTATTTATACAAGATCCTGGATTTACAGCTGGAGCTATATTCGGAACGCTCTGTATCCATGTATTTCTTTCGGTTGTATTTATTAATGTATATCCACTACACATTGTTTTTTTGCATTTTATTTCTACTGCTTTGTATTTTAATCTCTGATATTTTTCTATGTAATATTTGTTCATACTCTGAATATTCTGGTACTCTGATGTAAATTGTTGTAATAAGAAATGAAATGTTCTTCTGTTTGTGTTCCGATTTGTCTTGTTCTCGAAGCAGTCCTCCTTCTTGTTCGGTTTAGGCCGGCCGGGAAGCACGGGTCGCTACATGCGACAATTACGTAATAGGGTTTTAATTTTTCTAGAAACATATATTTTTGTGTCCATGGTGGCGCCGTCATCGATCTAATTTTTTGACTTTGGATTCTTTTTAACTAAAACTCGAAATGTTATTTACGATGTAATATTCGATTTACTCGGAATGTGTTCAGAGATTTAATTAGATCGATTGTTGATTTATATAATGGATGTTTCTTCTTCAGCGTAATTTATACTTTTTAGTCTTTTTTTTGTATATGGGTATCTTTTTTTTTTTTGATTGATTATTCTGATGTTGTATTTATTCTCGAGTTTTGATTTTAGTTGATTTATATTCTAGAAAGTTGCATATAAGTATGCATATATTCTGTATATATGCAAACAAATATGAAACTCTTTTGAATATCTTTTTATATGCGTCTCTGATGAAAAGTTGCGTACAAATATGCATATATTCTTAATATATGCATATTAAAAGTGTATTCTTCTATTCTAAATAAAAGTTTATGAATTGCATACAAGTATGCCGCTATTATTGATATATGCGTACATGTATGCATGTATTTATAATAATTTGAAATTTTTTATGTAAATTTATTTATTATTGTAGATTAAGCTTATTATTGTTGATTTTCTTCTTTGTATAATAGTGTTCCTGCTGATATTGGTGTATTGGTGCTGTTGAAGTTTGGGAATGATAGTTGTTCTTTTCGCCTTTATTTTGATAGCTTTGTTGCTATCGTGAGATATGTTGTTTGTGGTAAATGGACTGATTTTAGTCCATTGTCATTTGAATTATATCACTTTAGAGATGGTTTGAGAAGGAATATTGAAAGTAATTCTGATCTTCAATCTATTCTTTTGTTGGTTGTACATATCATGAGGATTATTTGGTTATTTTGTTGAGATAAATCGTAGTAGTTCTTCAGTTAACAATGCACGGTCAGATAATGGTTGTTATGGTAGTGATTCTTCTTTTGTTAGTATTGGTGATTCGAACAATCAATTTAGGCAATTGTTGAGAAGTGACTTGAATTAACCTGTTTTTTCTGGTGTTGGTCAACAATTTCCAGGAGGTGTTACTGAATTTAGGCTATATGTGATGATGTATAATATGAAGACTGGATACAAACTTAATCTGCTTAAGAATGACAAGGAGAGTTACGGCTGTTTTTTTCAAACTACAATAAAAATTTGTAGTTTCAGGATTCATGCTTCTCTTAAGTTTAATCTTCCTGGATATTTTGTTGTAAAGAGATTTCAACCAGAACATACTTACGGTGCCGAAATTCATGACATAAACAATCCTGTTGTATCCAGTAAATTAATTAAGTTGTTGGATTGTGGTCATATTCAATCTAATCCGTTAATGAAGATGAAGGACATTATTAACTTGTTTCAAATTGAGTATAATGTTATTTTGAAGTATTATTATGCTTACAATGGGAAGAGGTTGGCATTAGAAGATTTACATGGAAGCGATGTAATGTCCTATCATCATTTACAGTCGTTTTGTGATGTTGTTGTTACTACTAATCCTAGGAGTAAAGTTATTTTGTAGTGTAATGATGCTACACGTCAATTTGAGAGGGTTTTTATTGGATTTGAAGCTTGTGCATATGGATTTCAATATTGTCGGCCTTTAATTTTTATTGATGCTACTTTTATTAAGGGAAGAGCTCAAGGGTATTTAATGGCTACTACGGGTAAACATGGAAATGAAGGCATGTTGTTATGCAATTTATTTTGCATTGATAACAACAATTATTCTAATTTTATGCATAAACGTATGCAATTTTTTTAGAGTATATGTATTGATATATGTAATTATTTTGAACAAATGCATACATGTATAATATATGCGTTCAAGTATGCATCTTGTGGTTAATACTTGCATGCAAGAACGCAAAAATTATAAATACATGCATACAAGTGTTCAGAATATCTGCATACAGGTATGCAAATATTCGACATATTTACATAGAGGTATGCAATTAGTTTGGATATATGCATACATGAATGCAATTATTCTGAATGTACAGAGTGTATACAACTGTTCTGGTTATGTGCATTCAAGTATGCAATTATTCTTAAAACCTGCATGCAAATGTGCAACTATGATTAAATATGGAAAAATAACTCAGAATTGCCTGTATGAATGTGGTTTTACTGTAAATCTGTGCTGTAGTGTATAACTACTATTCATTTTTTTAGTATTTGTGCATGTTTTACTGCTATTTTTTTTAATTATTGCTGTTGTTTATTCTAATTTTTAGTTAATTATTTTTCTGTTTATTTTTTTAGGTTTTTTCCCTATAGCAATTGCTATTGTGTCTGGAGAAGATGAAGATAATTGGATTTGGTATCGCGAACAACTTAAAGAGTTTCTTAAAGATGATAGTAGAAGATTTGTTTTCATTTTTGATCGTCATCCTGGTATTCTTGTTGCTATTCCAAAGGTGTTTCCAAATTCAGTTCATGGTTCTTGTTTTTATCATTTGATCAACAATTTAAAGGTTGCTCTAAAGTCTGAATTTTCCAAATCAAATAAGAGGTCGTTGTTGGATATGTTTGCACGAGTTGCTTAGGCATACAATTTTACTGATTTTAATGCTGCATTGAAGAATTTTAGAGATGTTGGTGGATCGACTGTGGCAAATTTTTTTGAGTGGAATTCCTTTTAAGAAGTTTACTAACGTATTTTGTGACGACCTGCCCCGCACTAGCCTACATTTCCTCCGAAGGTGCGTTGTACACATGCCCGACTAGCACGGAATGGTCACCAAAGAAAGGAAAGAAGAGAATGAACTAACAAGGAACCTGTAGAATGTCTCACAACGCATGGAATAAAATATAATAATAATATAATCTTGACATAAAACAGGCGAGACAGTGCATAAGCTGAAAACTAAACCAACATAGCAGCGGAAATCCAAATACAGCTTATTACAGCCTTCCAAATTTACTATCTCTAAAACAAAAGAAAGCTAAAGTAGAAGATGCACTACTATTGCCCAAGCAGTGATCTTCAACAACACAGGGAGAATACTATATATATCATACGTGAAAGCCTCCTGCTCGTCTCCTGATCAGCTACCCGTGCATGCCCAGCTAACCTGTCTCTAGTCTGCTCGTGAGAGCACCCAGAGTAATAAGAAGAGACATAAAACTCTGGGTCAGACAAAAAGTCTGGTATGAGCGATAAGCAGCTAAACAGAACAATAACAGGTATAGTAAACCATACCTGAACCTGGACCTGCAACCAAAGAGTTAGCACTACATACCATACAATACTCTAAGGTGCCACTAAACATGGTACAAAGATAACGGAGGTGGGGGTGTGCATGTCATAATGATGGCAAACAAGTCAACCATAACAACCATCCTCACATCTCTCACTTAGTGCGTAAAGCATACGATGCCCAGCACTGTCAATCACTTGACCGATCGAAGTAGTGACGGAGTTCGACTTGTACAACTACTGCTACAACCAAGCTTACCACATGGAGTCATGACCAAATCTTTACAAATGACCTCATTTCATTGGCCTATAGCTATTTAGTCGTACCTAGGCCACTGTGGCCCTGAATCCGTTCACGTACTCCCTACACATAGTGTTTCAAAGTTACAGACATCGACAACCCCTTAGCACACGTCTCGCAGCAAAGCCCAATCATGAAGCTCACTCATTGGTTCCCAACTGGATCCTAAGTCAAAGCTCCTCATTTGGACTTCCTTTGCATCTCGGGTTTTGGTAGAATTGAAGTTGGTCTTCAAAAGAGTCGTTGCGTGATAGTAGAAACATTTGGTCATTCAGTTCGGTGTATGGGGTCCTTAATGCCACATCGATTCGGTGCTCCCCTCCTAGCTCGGTTCGGTTCGGTGTACCCTTGCTCCATCGGTTTGGTTTGGTGTACCCTTGCTCCATCGGTTCGATTCGGGTTCCTGGTCATGGTCCGATCCACTTCCTCATTCTCTTCCGCTCTGATCCCCTTTGGTCTCTCCGATCCCCCCGTTTGGTCTCTCCGATTCGATCCTCCTTTAGTCTCTCCGATCCGATCTCCTACCCAACTCCAACTCTAAGAAAATGGCCTTCCTTCTCGCCAAGCCCCTTATGCTAAGTACCAATCCGAATCAGGTCCCCTTGCCCAGTTCTCCTATCCGATCCGAGCCCAATGATCCGATCCGATCTGGTTTGAAACCCTGCATATTTCCTGCAACTTTCCAGCGACTGTTTTACGCCATATGACGACGTTTCCGACCAATCTAACAGTTCTAATCAATCACAAAACATATCATATAGTCATAGCAACATAGAGAAGTGACCTCAAACATCAAAACAACAACCATAGCATGTAAAATGGATCAAACATAGCCTAAAACCCCAATTTTCCCCTTAAGCATGTTTAGACAAAAATAATAATATGATTAGCAAAACTTAACCAAATCAAACCAAATTTCTAATAGAGGTCTAAAACATCATTTCTGAATTTATAAATATTTTTCCAGAATTAATTTATGCATAAATTTACTAATTAACACTAATCACCCTAATTAACTGTAATTAGTGCAAAAACCATGCTAATCACTCACCTTGGCCACAAATAAAAATTTCAGAACTGAAACCTCGCTGATTTGGGCGAATACTGGTGTCTAACAGCGGCTCTAATACTGATTTGGTGAAGATCTTCTTTGATTTGATGTAGATTAAGCCAAAACTTGATTAAAAAGTGATTAGAAGTTGATTTGGGTGTTGGAGGCCATTGCTAGGGTTCCAAGAATGAAAGTGGCGGCTGAAAGAAATGTTTTCTAACCCTAATCAGCCCCTATACATCTCTAATCCCGAAATGGGTCATGGGCCCTCTTGCTAATCACCCTAATTAGGCCTGGTTAAGTTGTTTTTCACCTTCTAAACCTTGTTTCAGCCATATCTCCCAAACGGTGAGTCTTTTTGGCTAATATGACCACTCTACGGAAAGGTAAACCATCATCCGGAGCCAATGGAAGTGGTTTCAGGTCAAAATTCCTTTTCAATCAAAAGTTATGGCCAAAACAGTACCAGCTAAGGGAAAATGGTCATTTAAAAATAGGCAAAAATCATGAACATGGGAAATGACCCCGATGGTCGTTTACCAAAGCTACATGACCATATGACTTCATATAAGAAAGAAATAAATATTCTACGATCCTCCGATGTGTAGAATGCGGGTTGTCCCCCCCCTCCCCCCCTTTAAGAAATTTCGTCCCCGAAATTCCTTAACCCAAAACATACAAAGGATCTGGCATGCCTACCAATCATATACAACAATCAACCATGCAAAACAAACAAACAAGCCTATCCTAGCATGCAAAAAGACTAAATCGAAGTTAAAATCTTACCAGACGAAGAGTTCTGGATACGTCTTCCTAATGCTCTCCTCTGTCTCCCAAGTACAGTCATTCTCATTCTCACCCCACTGGACTTTGACTAGATTCACCGCTTTCCTTCGAAGTTGCTTCGTATCGTACCCAATAATACGCATAGGCTTGCGGTTCCCAACCGCCTCGGGTTCAACTTCGATATCATCCAACTGATCAGATGAAATAGTCACATCTGGGTCGTGCACGAACTTCCTTAACTGGGAAACATGAAACACGTTGTGAACTCCTGCCATCTTCTCTGGTAATTCAACTTTGTTTGCTAAATTCCCAATTTGTTTAAGAACTGGGAATGGACCAACAAATCTTGGTGCTAACTTGCCTCTCCTGCCAAATCGTATCACGCTTTTTAACGGAGAAATCTTGACAAACACCAAGTCGCCAATGGAGAACTTCAACTCTCTTCTCCTCTTATCAGCGTAACTTTTCTGCCTATCTTGGGCAGCCTTCATTCGTTGTTGGATAATCTTAATCTTAGCTGAAGTTTCTCTTATCACATCGGGTCCAAGCACAAACTTCTCGCCAGAGTCTACCCAACATGACGGTGAGTTGCACGGTCTTCCGTACAAAGCTTCAAACGGAGCCATACAGATACTGGATTGGTAACTATTATTATATGCAAACTCTACTAGATGCAAATGGTCATCCCATGATCCACCAAAATCCAATACACAAGCTCTCAAGAGGTCTTCCAATATACGATTCACCCTCTCTGTTTGACCATCGGTTTGAGGGTGATACGCGGTACTGAGATGTAATTCTGATCCTAACGCCTCTTGTAAGCTTTTCCAAAATCCACTAGTGAACAACGGATCTCGGTCACTCACAATGCCTTTGGGTATTCCATGAAACCTCACTACCCACTTTACATATAGTTCAGCTAACTTAGCTGCCGTCCTATTCGACTTGACGGGTATAAATCTCGCACTCTTGGTCAATCGGTCCACAATCACCCTAATGCTATCATGGCCCGATCTAGTCCTTGGTAACCCATCAATGAAATCCATTGACACTTGTTCCCATTTCCATTCTGGAATTTCTAATGGTTGTAACAAACCACTAGGCTTCTTTTGCTCAGCTTTAACTAGCTGGCAGTTCATGCATTTGGATATAAACTTCCCAATGTCTCTTTTCATACCTTCCCAGTAGTAGGTCTGCTTCATGTCTCGGTACATCTTGTTACCACCAGGGTGTATAGTCAGTTTTGAGTGATGACATTCTCTAAGCACTTCATCTCTCAATCCATTGACATTGGGTACAACAAGTCTTCCATTCTTTCTAAGTCATCCATCTCGATCAAGCCCATACTTGTTCATCTCTTCGTCGATTCCCATCTCTAACTTTGAGATGATTTCCAATAAGTTAGGGTCGTCCCTCTGACTGGAACCAATCCGCTCAATCAAAGTGGGTTTGATCGTCAAGCTTGCTAACATTTCTGGATCCAACTCGCACTTTGGTCTGAAATCATACCCAGCGATGTACTCCAGTTGCTTCCATTCAGGAAACATAGCCCCTAAACTGGCATGTCTTCTACTCAATGTATCAGCTACCGCATTTCCCTTTCCTGGTGTATATGCGATATCGAAATCATAGGAAGCCAAGAATTCTAACCATCTTTGCTGTAGGTGATTTAGATCCTTTTGGGAGAAAAGATACTTTAACGATTTATGATCGGTAAACAGCTCGAATCTTTCTAGAGATAATGTCTCCACATCTTCAATGCGAACACGATCACTACCAATTCCAAATCATGGGTATGGTATCTTTTCACATGCAGTTTTAGTTGCCAACTTGCATAAGCTACAACCCTACCTTCTTGCATCAATACAGCACCAAGTCCGGTACCACATGCATCTGTATATACCGTCATCTCTTCATTCCCCTTGGGAATGACTAACACTGGTGCACATGTCAACTTGTCCTTTAAACTCTTGAATGCGTTCTCGCACCTTTCGTCCCAAACAAAAGCTTGATTCTTCTTGGTCAACTGCGTCAACGGCGCTGCTATCTTGGAGAAGTCTTGGATAAGCTTACGATAATATCCAGCTAACCCCAAGAAACTTCTTATGTCCGTTGCATTCTTGGGCGTAGACCAATCTTGTACCGTAGCCACCTTCGCAGGATCCACGGCAATACCATTCTCTGAAACAACATGGCCTAAGATTCTCACTTCCCTCCTCCAGAAGTGACACTTAGAAAACTTTGCTTTCAATTGGTGTTTTCTCAACACCTCCATCACTATCCTCAAATGTTCATTGTCTTTTTCCTCTGTCCTCGAGTAGACCAAAATATCATCCATGAACACAAGGACAAACTTATTCAACTGATCTCCAAATACCCTATTCATAAGATCCACAAAATATGCTGGGGTATTGGTCAGCCCGAATGGCATGACCAACCACTCATAAAATCCAGACGGCGTCCGGAGTGTCGTTTTAGCTATACTCTCAGCTTCCACTCTAAGCTGATGAAAACCTGTTGCGAGATCCAACTGAGAAAATACACTCGCGCCACTCAACTGATCAAACAAAACATCTATCCACGGTAGAGGATACTTGTTCTTCCTCGTCACTTTATTCAACTCGCGGTAGTATACACAAAAACGAAGGGAACCATCGGTCTTGATAGCAAACACAACTGGTGCTCCCCATTCAGAAACACTCCTTCTGATAAATCCCTTCTTCAAAAGATCGCTGACTTGCACCCCGAGCTCTCACTGCTCCCTTGGTGCCATACGACGAAGTGGCATCACTATAGGCCTGGCATCTTTCACTAAATCAATACGGAACTCAATCTCTCGGTGTGGTGGAAGCCCGGTCACTTTTTCGAATACGTCCGGATACTGGCCAACCATGGGCAACCCTGACAACTCATTATGCGGGATGTTGAGGGAATTTAGAAAACTAGCCATTACCCCATCACTAGGTAGACCACCAAACACTACCCTTTGCCCATCATCCGCTCTAGCTGTCACCAAAAAGCCCTCACAGTCTACTACCACCACCCCGTATCTTTGGAGCCAATCGACTCCATAATTAATGCCAAACCCAGTAAAGCCCAAAACAAAGCAATCACAAACAAACATGCATCCATGACTCGATAAGACCACATTACGACAAATCATGTTAAGGTTAGTCGAACCACCAATCGGGTTCGTCACTACTAAAGGTCTATCGACAATCTCGGGCTCCAATCCTAACCTATCTACCAGGTCACTAGATATGAAAGAACTGGAAGCTCCGATATCAAACAAAACTCTAACAGGAACATCATAAACAGAAAGCATACCTTTAATAACGACATTCTTTCCCTTCTCCGCCCCAGTTGGGGCATTCGATGAAGAAGGAATAGCATTAAGGGCATATGCTTTCACCATTTGCTTTTCTTTAGGGGGTTACGGACACTTGTCCTTATGATGTCCCACTTGGCCACAGTTGAAGCACTTCCTATCCGCTGGCTTGGCCCGACAATTACTAGCATAATGGCCCTTCTTACCATAGCTGAAGCACTCAACATCTTTCTTATTCTTTTTCTGGCCATCCTTATTCTGGTTCTGCTTCCTCTTATTCTGAGAACCACTCTTGCCTCCACCACTTGCTTGCGGCTTTGGCTCCTCTGCAGATGCAATCTCAGTCTTCGACTTAGGGTAAAAACTCTCTGACCTCAATGTTTTCCCCACAATCGATTCAAACGTCTCATCGATGTGGTTAATAAGCCTTTCCCCCAAGTACTGATCCAAACCATTTATGAACTTCTCGTTCTTCTTCTCGGCAGTATCAATAAGAGATAGCCCATACTTCGACAAAGTGTCGAATTCGGCAATATACTCTAAGACAGCTCTGCTATTCTGCTTAAGTTCCAAGAATCTCTTAAACAACACTGACTTCTGGGCAGCTGGAATGAACTTTTCGCTAAAGTGAACCTTAAACTGATCCCAAACAATTTGATCTTCGGGAGTAGCCGCCTTTATAGCATTCCACCAATTCATTGCCCGTCCTTGTAGCTGACGGGATGCTAGCTTTCTCTTCATCGCATCCTCGATACCCAAATCCTCGAAGATACGTTCGCAACTATCCAACCAATCCTGAACTTCCATAGCCGACTCTGTTCCGTGGAACGGCTTCGCACCAAGACTAGTATAATCCTTATTTAGCTTGGCGAAATCGGCCCTAGGCGCCTGCACTATTGGACCACCACCATTGGGAGCCGCCCTCTGCACATCCCTAAGCATCTCCCTCATGAGGTCAGTAAACATTGTCCTCATGTCAGCAGCATTCCCATTATTGGCTCCCCTACCGGCACCTCTTGCGTATCGGCTCATCGTTCTATCTGTAAAGAAAAAACGATTAACCATCTCCATAGTGGTGCTAGTGCAGTGCGACTTCATCCTTAGCTATACTAATAGTATATATATATAGCTTTTAAAAACCAAAATAATCACAAATACGCACTCTCATATACGTATACTATCTCTCCCTGATGAATTCCCTAGGTTAACTATGCAACCTAGAGCTCTGATACCAAATGTGACGGCTCGCTCCGCACTAGCCTGCATTTCCTCCGAAGGTGCGCTGTACACATGCCTGACAACCACGGAACGGTCGCCAAAGAAAGGAAAGAAGAGAATGAACTAACAAGGAACCTGTAGAATGTCTCATAGCGCATGGAAAAAAAATATAATAATAACATAATCTTGACATAAAACAGGCAAGACAGTGCATACGCTGAAAACTAAACTAAAATAGCAGCGGAGATCCAAATACAGCTTATTACAACTTTCCAAATTTACTGTCTCTAAAACAAAAGAAAGCTAAAGTAGAAGATGCACTACTAATGCCCAAGCAGTGATCTTCAACAACGCAGGGAGAATATTATATATATCATACGTGAAAGCCTCCTGCTCATCTCTGGATCAGCTACCCGTGCATACCCAGCTAACCTGTCTCTAGTCTTCTTGTGAGAGCACCCAGAGTAATAAGAAGAGACATAAAACTCTGGGTCAGACAAAAAGTCTGGTATGAGCGATAAGCAGCTAAACAGAACAATAACAGGTATACAAAACCATACCTGAACCTGGACCTGCAACCAAAGAGTTAGCACTACATACCGTACAATACTCTAAGGTGCCACTAAACATGGTATAAAGATAACGGGGGTGGGGGTGTGCATGTCATAATGATGGCAAACAAGTCAACCATAACAACCATCCTCACATCTCCCACTCAGTGCGTAAAGCATACGATGTCCACCACTGTCAATCACTAGACCCATCGAAGTAGTGACGGAATTCGACTTGTACAACTACTGCTACTACCAAGCTTACCACATGGAGTCATGACCAAATCTTTACAAATGACCCCACTTCATTGGCCTATAGCTCTTTAGTCGTACCTAGGCCACTGTGGCCCTGAATCCATTCATGTACTCCCTACATATAGTGATTCAAAGTTACAGACATCGACAACCCCTTAGCACACATCCTGTAGCAAAGCCCAATCATGAAGCTCACTCATTGGTTCCCAGCTGGATCCTGAGTCAAAGCTCCTCATTTGGACTTCCTTTGCATCTCGGGTTTTGGTCGAATTGGAGTTGGTCTTCAAAAGAGTCGTCGCGTGATAGTAGAAACATTTGGTCATTCAGTTCGGTTCGGTGTATGGGGTCCTTCATGCCACATCGGTTCGGTTCTTGCTCCATCGATTCGGTTCGGTGCTCCCCTCCTAGCTTGGTTCGGTTCGGTGTACCCTTGCTCCATCGGTTCGGTTCGGGTTCCTGGTCATGGTCCGATCCACTTCCTCATTCTCTTCCGCTCCGATCCCCTTTGGTCTCTCCGATCCGATCCCCCCGTTTGGTTTCTCTGATCCGATCCCCCTATGGTCTCTCCGATCCGATCCCCCGTTTGGTCTCTTTGATCCGATCCCCCTTTGGTCTCTCCGATCCGATCTCCTGCCCAACTCCAACTCTAAGCAAATGGCCTTCCTTCTCGCCAAGCCCCTTATGCTAAATTCCAATCCGAATCAGGTCCCCTTTCCCAGTTCTCCTATCCGATCCGAGCCCAATGATCCGATCCGATCCGGTTTGAAACCCTGCATATTTCCTGCAACTTTCCAGCGACTGTTTTACGCCATATGACGGCATTTCCGACCAATCTAACAGTTCTAATCAATTACAAAACATATCATATAGTCATAGCAACATACAGAAGTGACCTCAAACATCAAAACAACAACCATAGCATGTAAAATGGATCAAACATAGCCTAAAACCCAAATTTTCCCCTTAAGCATGTTTAGACAAAAATAATAATATGATTAGCAAAACTTAACCAAATCAAACCAAATTTCTAAAAGAGGTCTAAAACATTATTTCAGAATTTATAAATATTTTTCCAGAATTTATTTATGCATAAATTCGCTAATTAACACTAATCACCCTAATTAACTGTAATTAGTGCAAAAACCATGCTAATCACTCACCTTGGCCACAATTAAAATTTTCAGAACTGAAACCTCGCTGATTTGGGCGAATACTGGTGTCTAACAGCAGCTCTAATACTGATTTGGTGAAGATCTTCTTTGATTTGATGTAGATTAAGCCAAAACTTGATTAGAAAGTGATTAGAAGTTGATTTGGGTGTTGGACGCCATTGCTAGGGTTCCAAGAATGAAAGTGGCGGCTGAAAGAAATGTTTTCTAACCCTAATCAGCCCCTATACATCTCTAATCCCGAAATGGGTCATGGGTCCTCTTGCTAATCACCCTAATTAGACCCGGTTAAGCTGTTTTTCACCTTCTAAACCTTGTTTCAGCCATATCTCCCAAACGGTGAGTCCGTTTGACTAATATGACCACTCTACGGAAAGGTAAACCATCATCCGGAGCTAATGGAAGTGGTTTCAGGTCAAAATTCCTTTACAATCAAAAGTTATGGCCAAAACAGTACCAGCTAGGGGCAAAATGGTCATTTAAAAATCGGCAAAAATCATGAACATGGGAAATGACCCCAATGGTCGTTTACCAAAGCCGCATGACCATTTGACTTCATATAGGAAAGAAATAAATATTCTACGATCCTCCAATGCGTAGAATGTGGGTTGTTACATATTTTTTCCTGGTTGTCATTACGGTGAAATGTCATTTAATTGTTCAGAAAGTTTTAACAAGTGGATTTTGGAGGAAAGACATTTATACTGCTTGTGTGGATAAAATTAGATTGAAGTTAATGAAACTTATGTCTAATCTTCGTGAAGTTGCTTCTACTTGGAATAACGTTTTATGTCCTGTGAATGAAACTCAGTTAAGAAATCTTCATTTGGAAAGAGCTTTGTGGTTTGTTATCAAATCAAGTGAATATGCTTTTGAAGTTCATTCTCTCATCCATTAATTTGTTGATTTATATATTCGAGTTTGTTTTGTAACGTGTGGCAAATTAATGGTTTTCCTTGTGCTAATGCCATTAGATGTATTTTAAGTTATGAAAAGTTGAATGTGGATGACTACATTTAAGATTATTTCAAAGTTGGTTATTTTCGATTGGCTTATTCTCATCCAATCAATCCTATCATAAACTTTATGGGTGAAGATGTCTCTGTTGAAGATGCAATTATAGGTCCTCCAAAAGGTAGAGGAATGCCTGGTCGTCCATCGTCTTCTAAAAGGTTGAAATATGCAGGTGAATTTACAAAGACTACTAGATGTGGTTTGTGCAAGAAGTTGGGTCATAACAATAGGACGTGTTCTTCAAAAGACTATTAGATGTGTTTTTGTATTTTATTGTTTTTTTACGATACTTGGTAATTGTTGTGAACATTTCTATGATGCTTTCAATTTAGTTCAGCATTTTAATGTTAATTTTTGTGATGTTTATAGTTATTTTTCTCAACTTGTATGTATGCAAATATTCTTTATAGTTACTGTAACAACCCGAGATTTTGGAGATTACCGTAATATTAATTAGATTATCATGGAATTTATAATTTAATATGAAGTTTGCAAATTAATGGAATAAATCATTGACCAATATTGTTATTTAAGGTAAAGAATGTTTGTTGAATAAGTAATTGGGGTTAGTGTAGTGTGTGTGTGTGTGTGTGTGTGTATATATATATATGAATAAAGGTTAAAATACTTTATTTGTGGATTGGATGATATATATATATATAATGAAAATTAGTAATTGGGTTAAGCTTGATGGCACTTGAATTGTATTCTAATATTAGCCTTTTATTGTAAAATAAAAAGACAATTATTAAGAAAATGATATTTTAGACGAAATAATGCTTAAAAATGACGTTTTAATATTTTTAAAAGTGCTAAACACTTTTTACATATTTGGGTATGATAATATAATTTTATGTGGTTAAAATTTGTCAAATTAGAAATATTCGCCCCTGAACGCCAATATTGTTAACTATTGTTGAATAAAATACTTAAAATACAAAATATGTTTTCTATGTTGAAAATATTTTTTTTTTAGTTTCAAAATGTTCATTTTGTTAAATCAAGTAAAACACAATTTATTTGGTTGAATTATGTTGATAATTAAGCAAAATATGCACATATTGGCTTTGAATTGGATTTTTAAAATTCTAAGCGGTGTAATTGGGTTGTAACGAAATTCATCATACCCAATAGCCCATTAGTGCAAATCTGGAAGCTTCAGAAAGAAAGATACGACAGTCCCTTTTAATCTTCTTTAAAGCATCAGTAAATTAAGAAGAAAAAATGGCCAGTACATGAATTCAAACTCTAACAAAATTGCAATTTTAGAAGAAAATTCTTGTTGAAATAATAAAATAGAGGTAATCTCCATCATTCCAAGCTTTATACCTATCTAATTTAGAGAATCATTTACTGAAAATTACTTTTGTTGACTATTTCTTGTTGCATGTCTATGAATCTTTCATTTTAGGTTTTGGAAGCTCAAATCTTCGCTAAAGCTTCGAACTTTCTGCCTAAATTCTTGTTAGATCTTACTACAATCAACCGGTAAGCATAGACGCTTATAGTAAGCTAAAAATGGTTAATTTGATTGATTTTGGTGAAATCCCATAGTGCTTTTTCGGAGTTTTTTTGACAGCTCGAATGTCTGAAAATGCACTGTAGTAAAATCATCATATCTTCCTCGTTACTTATCGGAATTAGGTCAAATTTTTTTTGTTAGAAACTAGATTCGATAAGCTATATTTTTCTTTCAGATTGTTTGTCAAAATTTTATCATTTTCAAGGTCTGAAACAGATTTTAAATTGATGTATAATTCTGTGTTTTTTATCAATATATCTCGTTTCCTGAAAATGCACTATAGTAAAACCATCATATCTTTCGCGTCTTTTATCCGATTGAGGTCAATTTTTTTTGTTGGAAACTAGATTAAATAAGTAACAATTTTTGTTCATAATTTTTTTTTTGAAATTTCATAATTTGATAAGCCTGAACAGATATCAAACAATAGTATGATTCTGTCTTTTTATAAAAAATTCTAAGCTTAAATTTGAAATTATTTTACTTGTATCTTTTTCGTTCTTGATCGGAACTTGACAATTTTTGATGTTTTGAAAAGCTAAAAACATATCCTATAAGTTCATGTATTGAATTTTCTATAAATTTGAAGTTTTCTCGTAGAAAATTTGGTTTTTACTGTTATTTCGAATGTAATGCAATTTGGCTCGATGGTTGAAACTAATATTGTTTTCGCCATAACTTCTTTATTATTAATCCGAAGTGGATGATTTTTAATGATTCAGAAAGCTTAGACATAGAGCTACAATTTGCTATATTGAGTTTATTTTGATTCAGAGGTTTACTAGATGAAAATTATGCTAGTTTGTTGTTGTCCCGAAAGTAAATGGACAACAACAATCACAAGTCATATTTTATGATGTATTCATAACGGTTTGATGTTTATGATGAATTTTAACTTGCCAATGAGACAAGGCAAGCCATTTTATGATGTTTCGATTTTATGATGGATTTTAACTTGTCGATGAGATGAGACAAGTGATAATGCCTTAAACTACTCATCGGATAGAGAGAGCGAGAGAGTGATGATATGAGTTGGTATCTTTATACACTCACCGATGAGAAGAGGCGGTATATATATAATGTTTTCTAGTGTGGTATCGACTAACGGCTAGTAAACCATTAGGTGTGAACGTCTGGCATAAGACATACGTTGACAATGTATGACTTCCTATCCGAGAGGTTGAGACACATTCAAAATGATTACTAGTACTACGACCGAGTATTCGGTTGGAGTCATCACAATGTTTTTTATTACAACCATCACGATTATCACGATGTTTGTGACTCCAATCATCACAATGTTATTACTCAGACTTCGTGACAAAGGACAATGTTTTGGCTATAGTCATCAAGACGATTTTGATGTTGTGGCCCTGGTCATCACGATGGATGGTACCAATATGTAGTAGTGGAAAATAGTAATAAGGTCAAACTTTAGAGAAAATTTAGTCTGAAGAACGTCAAGTTTTATTTTTAGGCTGAAGGACAAACTTTAAAAAAAATTAGGCTGAAGGACAATACTAAATGTAATTAGCATTTTCTGCAGTGTAAAACTGGATAATGCTAGTACATTTAGCAATTTCGTGTAGTGTAAAAAACTGAATATAATGCAAATTACATTTAGCATTTTCCTTCAGTTTAATTTTGGTTCAAAGTTTGTCCTTCAGACTAAAAATAAAACTTGGTGTCCTTCGGTCTAATTTTTCTGCAAAGTTTGTCCTTCTCCCTAATTACCTAATTACCTCTAGACAAAATATATTTTTCCTTTGTGCATAACAGGCGTGTAGAATTACCTTTCTTTTCCTAACTTACTTGGTGTAAATTATGATAACTTCTGTGAAAATTCGAGATGACTGCATTATTTGGCAGTTTGATCTATTTATGTGTTTCACGATACATGCTGGTCTTCCACGTTCCATGTAAACTAGCTGAAAATATGCGGTTTCGCATCAAATAGGTATCAAAAATTACTAGTAGCATATAAGTTTGAATTTGAATTATTAGCAGATTCTTTTTTAGTTTTGTACCCATTTTCAATTTTTAAAAACTTACGAGTTGAACAAATCATAATATATAAACTAAACCAAGTCAACAATAGCTTTATTTCCAGGATTTTTATTCTATGAGGTAACGCTCTTAGATTCAAGAACGCAATGGCGATGTATACACTCCTAGTGAACACAATGTTCTAAAACAATATTGGGAAAACAACGGAGATATATGCAGACAACATGCTTGCAAAATCCCAAGAGTTTGGAAACCACCTTGATAATCTAGCTTAGATGCCTGGTTGACTCAAAAAAGTGAAAATACAGAGCCAATAGACTCAACATTAAAGGATAAAATGAAGGAGAACGAAAACACTTCCTTTACTTGCTACTTCCCTATCTTTCTTTCGCAGGTCCAGTTGGCAGCTTTCCTTTTCTTCCATAACCCAAACTGGAAGAAGTTATATTCTTCGAGATGACAATGGTAATCCCCATGTCGATGGGCGCTCCAAGTTCTTTGTGCCACAAGTAGACTCCCATCTATGCTTGTAGGATCTATGACTCCTTTGAACGGTCTCCAATCTCTCAAATGTGCTTACCTTGTCAGTCTACTTCAGAACATCTATTATCACCATGTCCTTTACAAGACATGAAAAGATCTTCCAAGATTAACAATGCTGTGATTTTCTTGAAATTCAGTCTTAAGTCTAAAGAAGAAGAACAAATTGGAACTCGGAGCTGTCATAGAGATGGCAGTTAATGTAGTAAATATTGCAGTAGATCCAATACCTTAAAAAGAAGGCGGCATTAATGGCTGAAATAGCTTACCTATAATACCAGTAAAGAAATCATACAATTAATTTTTTAACCTCTTCTGGTGCAAGTCGAAAATATTTATGCTCAGGAGAGGAATTCTTTAGCAAGCTGCATGATCATAGGAGAAATCCAAGCTTAAGCCAAAATTTTAAGTGTCGGCTTTCGTTGTGGCTTGAGCTGCAGTAGCATTGAGAGCATCTTGTTCCCTCTCAAACCAGACAGCGATCTCGACCAACCTTGAGAGCTATGCCGGACTCCACATCTAAATATTTTATCATTAATTCATCCTATATGTATGGATTTAAAGCCTAAAAGTTATGCTAAGATCTCTTTCTAGACTAAAGCAAGCATATATAGAAACATAAGACCTAGGTAGCTTAAGCTTCCTTTATTCAACAGAGAATTGGCATAGAAATTCATTACTGGGCATCTAAGTTCTCCATCTTTTGGTCAAAGGTCTCTTTAATCTCCCAGCAACACATGTAAAATGATTTATGAACTAAAATAGAAATGAATTTATTTCTTTCTTGATGTACTACAGAGAAGAGTTTTTGTATATTTGAACTTTTGCAGAACAGAGAGCATAATTGTATTATTTCGAATGAATGAAAAGATGTACAAGTACTGTATTTATAACGTACAAACTAAACTGATTTGGGTCGTTTTGATTTTATGCTCCATCTGGTCTTTGTAGAGTAATTGGGCTTGGGCTTTGGCCTGCTTGAGATAAACGAACGTATTACTTTAACGTGTGAGTCTTTGTATCCTTTAATCTCCCCCCCTTTTCCGCAAATCAGTGTTAAGATTAGGTTTTCCATGTCTTTCTCCAGAGCGATTCTTCATTTCCATCTTCAATTCGTCTTCTTTTTTGTTAGAATTCATCAATTTCCTTGCTTTTTTTGACTTTTGCGTCAATGGATCCATTCGATTGTGGGGTATTTGAGCTCCTCCTGTCTCTGGCGTGTTAATTTTCTTCAAGGACCTTGCTTTTATCATCCAGCTTGCTATTTTGCTTCAGATCTGACGCTTCCTTGATGGCTTCTTCTTGCTTTCTACAGATTCTTGTGACTTTCAGTAGCTCTTTGAACTTGACGAAGTTGGAAAATGAAAGTTGTTTGGTAAGAGTGTCGGCTCTCTGGTAAGTAGCAGGTAAATGTCTGATTCCTTTAATCACTTGCTCTCGTACAAAATAGAGATCTATTTCGACATGCTTAGTTCTAGAGTGTAAAATTGGGTTAGCTGGCATGAAAACAACACTCTGATTGTCACACCATATTATGGACTTGTTCGAAATGATGTTTAGCTCAGAGAGTAGTGATCTTAACCACATTATTTCAAATGTTGCATTAGCAATACTTCGATATTTTGCTTCAGTACTGGGCCTTGATACAGTTGATTGTTTCTTTGAACACCATGATACTATATTATCACCAATGTATATATAGTACCCTGATGTAGACTTTCTATCATCTGGGTCTGACCCAATTTGCATCTGCATAACCTAGGATACTGTAGTTGTTGCATGCTTTGAAAGTGAGTCCATAGTCTATTGTTGCCTTTAAATATCTCAGTATCCTGTTAACAGCTTTCCAATGTATGTCCAGTAGGTCCTACATGAATTGACATACCTTGTTAACACTGTATGATATATCAGGTCTGGTAATTACTGCATATTGTGATGCACCAACTACACTTCTGTATTGCTTTATATTGTGTATGGATTCTCCCCTGTGTTTAGATAGAGTCTAACTGCTGACCATTGGTGTTGGTCAACCTTTAGCTTCCTCCGTTTGTGTTTTTGCTAGAAGTTCACCAATATATTTCTTTTGAGACAAAGTTATTTTTGTTGGTGATCTTGAATTTACTTCAATTTCTAGGAAATAGTTCAATTCACCTAGGTCTTTAACAGAGAATTGATTGTCTAAGTACTTCACTAGTTTGTTGACTTATGCGTTGTTATTACCTATAATTATTAGATCATCAACGTAAATAAGGATGTATATAATGCAATTATTTTCAGATTTTGTAAAAAGAAAATTGTCAGATTTGGTAAATTGAAATCCAATATTACCCAAAGTGGATTTCAATTAATCAAACCAGACCCAAGGGGCTTGCTTGAGACCATAGATAGCTTTGTGAAGCTTGCATACGAGTTTTGAATTTTGTGTGTATCCCTGAGGTTGTTCCATATAGACATCCTCATCAAGAATCCCATTAAGGAATGCATTATTAACATCAAGTTGCCTAAGTTTCCATCCTCTGCTTATAGCAATAGATAATATTACTCTAATTGTAGATGGTTTGACTATAGGGGAAAAGGTTTCCTAGTAGTCAAAGTCTTGTTGTTGAGTAAACCCCTTAGCAACTAATTTGGCCTTGTATCTTTCTATAGACCCATCTGACTTTCTTTTGATTTTGTAAGTTGTAACACCCCACGTCCATTAATGTCACTCACAAATGGAATGCATTAACTTCTATGAAGCGTTTTAAGTAAGTATAGAACAGAAACTTAACAACAAGACATATATAAATAGTACTCAAAGATTTAAAACTTTATTTCATTACAGCGGAAAACACATATGTTTGCTTACATCATCAAAAACCATAGTCAAATTACATAATATCTATCTTGACTATCAAAAGTACATAAACTGAAAGACATAATCCCCAACATCAAAATAGCCATAAATAAAAGAGAAGCTGAACTTTACTCCAGCGATCCAAGCAATCTTCTAAAAGAAGACAAAGATCAAGCTCCACTGGTGCTAGTTCCAACCTGAGCACCTGAGGGGGGGGGGGGGGGTGGAGGAAGGAAAGAGGATGAAACAAAGGGGGTCAGACATAAAGTCTGGCGAGTGCGATAATTTTAACAATATAATTAACAAAGTAACTAGTGTAACAACCCGAATTTTAAACAACGTGTTAAGACAAGAATCAAGGAAGAATTAAATTATAAATTCTGAATCAGGATAAACGGGTTGCGCCATTGCGTTCGTCTCGGAAAAATACGCGAAATAGAGTCTGAAATTTCGTAAATCGGAGTCCGTATGACCGAGATATGGCCTCGCGAAGTTTCACGAAAATTCAAATCCGAAAACAGATTTGGATTCAGCCCAAAAAGAGAAGGCGGGAAAAATTCCGCCAGACACACAGGGTGTCGACCCCCCCACCAGGGGGTCGACATGGGTGTCGACCCCTGGGTCGACCCCTCTCCAAGGGGTCGACATGGGTGTCGGCCCCTGGGTCGACCCCGCCCCCCCCCCCTCCGGTCGAACCAGCGACCTGGTGCACCTGCTTCTGGTTTTGGCTCCTGGGTCTGGTTTTGGAGGCTTGTGACGATTTTTGAGGGTTCAGATCTGTCCTAGGGTTATCCTACGGCCTAAAACTAGCCTAACATCTATAAAAAGACCCCTAAGCCTACCCTAAACCCTCACAATTCACTCATGCCACGAAGTGCTGCCCAAATGCCGAGTGATCATGGCCTCCATCTCCAATTCCTAGAGACTATGCATTCAAATCGGATTCAAATCAAAAGGTGCAAGCTTGCTACACCAAATCGAGGCCAAATCAACGTTGCTACGACGGTTTCATATCGAGGCCAAATCAACGTTGCTACGACGGTTTCATGACGGTTCTTCTTCAAAGGAGCCACCTTTTTTCGTCGAGACGATTCATGCTAATTCGCTAAGCCACGCTATGTAAGTTCTAGCTACTTCTAGATCTAAACGGTAGTTTTAATGATGGCATGGAATAAAACGAGATTAAACTAAGTATGCTAGCCTATATGAACCTTGTCATGCCTCTTTTGCTTGAACCTATGACTTTTGGCTATGCGTAGTGATTAAATCATGCTATTCATGTTATGTTTAACCTAGTATATCTTGCAAGTTTGAATCTTTATCTATGGAATGCTAGCATGAACCTTTGAGAACCATTTGACTTGTGAAACATTGGCAAAGATTTGACTTTGGGGCTTATGCATGTAAATGAACCCAAACCCCTTATGTATCATGCATGTTTGAGGCCAAATTCACTTATGATAATATGCAAGTTTGTGGCCAAATTCCCTTATGAAACTATGCATGCTTGTGGCCAGATTCCCCTATGATGCTATGCATGTTTGTGGCCAATATGTGGGCATAATATCCTACTATGTGACTCGCTTCCACTTGGGTTGGAAATACATTTGGGTAGCTTAGGAAAATGTGGGTATGACATGAAAAACTTGACATGGGGTTTACATGAGAACATGACATTCATGATACACTTAAACATGAACATGACACGTACGAAAACATGGAACTTGGGGCTAGACACGTAGGGGTTGTAAGTGTAATATGACACTAGACCAAACATGAAAGTGGCCAACTCGAGGTTGGGTTGAGTTTGTAGCATAAATCTACCCGGACCCACCCGGCTTAACTAGTGGCTACAAACAATAGGATCCAATGTGAGAAGTTGGTCATGTCGCGCTTAAGACCCGAGGTTAGACTAGGTTGTGGTGTAAAACTACCCGGACCCGCCCGGCTTAACTAGTAACCACAACAAGGTCTAATGTGAGAGGTTGAGAGTGCATTAATTAAATTAATGCCACATGATAAGGTTAAGTAAATTTGACTAATGACACTTAACCGATATGACACGAATGGGTAGGTTAAGTGGGACCGGACTTGATTTCTTAATGACACTTAACCATACAAGATGATTAGGGGATGGGGTTAAGTAATTTACACTTAACTAATCTGACTTGGTAATTAGATGGGGTTAAGTAATTTAGACTTAACTAATCTAAACACGATAATTAGATGGGGTTAAGTAACCTACACTTAACTAATCTAAACACGGTACTTCGATGGGGTTAAATTAAACACTTAACCGATCTAAACTTGGTAATTCAATGGGGTTAAGTAGCCAATACTTAACCAACTTAACAAGATAATTTAATGAGGTTAAGTAACTTATACTTAACCAATTATACATGATGATTTGATGAGGTTAAGTAACCTATACTTAACCAATCTAATATGCGGACCTGATAGGGTTAAGTCATAGGACCTTTTAAATATACTCAACCGTTATAATACTATTAGTGGATGGGGTTAAGTTAACCTATACTTAACCAATCCTACTCGATAATCCGATGAGGTTAAGATAATCTATGCTTAACCAATCTAACACGATAACCTGATAGGGTTAAGATAAACAAGTACTTAACCAAATTGACTTGATGATTGAATAGGGTTAAGTCATGAGCTTCTTGGTATACTTAACCAACTTGTAGGGCTAGGTCTTGGACTTGAATACTTAGCCAATCTTGACATGATTCATAGGCGGGCTAAGCCATGAACTTGAATAACAACACTTAACCCAATAGGCAAAACCCTAGTAGAGGAACTAGGTAGAAAATCGTAGTTAATCAAGGGTAACGGGGAAATGAAGCTAAGTGGTGAACCTTAGTTAAGTATAACTAAGTAATAATTCTTAGCCAAGGACATGGGACTAGTTCATGAATAGATGAGTAACCCGGTACGGTAGGTCATCGCTTAAACACGAGGAGGAGCAAATTATCTGACTTAGATAAAGGCTCCAACGAACTGGGTGACGAAGCGGTAGCTTCGGGGGACGTGAGGGTACTCTTGGTATCCCTCTGTGAGGTGGCAGATGGTCCATGAAACCCGGCCTCACAGGGGTTAAGGTCTGCGGTAGAAGAGCCAAGAGTATGCCTTGGTTGCTATGCGAGCGACCTAAAGACTGAGATGGATTAGCGTGGAGTCGACGATACTTGATTTTGCCCTGGATAGCACGTCGCCGACTACCTACCATCTTTAGTCAATCGTGTACGAACGGAAAGGCAGAGAACTCCCAACAGACCATGTTCTTGCTATCGAGTCATGGGTGAGGTTGGCCCATAGGAAAGTAGGGCTATAGTGGGGCCGGGATGTAGTTCTCATACATGATTTTTCTTGGATTGCCTTTCAGTAGTTGAGGGAGGGGTCACGTGGGACCATAGCCACGGGTACAAAAACAGACCTTGATATCTGCATCAGCAGACGACTTAAAGCTCCCGACCGAGTTCCGTATTTCTTGATTTGCCCTGGCATGGAACTCGGATGGCACATTGAGGAACATGTGCGTCTAGACATGGAAAACGATTCACGATACATACGCGGGATAAAGGGCGCGGTTGACGGGTGGCATAATCCCTAGTGGCCCTAGGTGGCTGAACCCAAACCGAGACACCGAAACGTTCATTAGGTAGTATAATCCCTAGTGGTCCTAGGTGACATAAATCCTAATTGAACATGCGATAGTTCATGGTAAGAAAACATAACCAGATCAAGGGTAGCAGTCCAAAATAACCTCAAGGATAAAATGTTTACATGGGAAAGCCCGTATGGCCTACGGCAAAGGACTGAACTCTTACATGGGAAGCAACATACGAGTTGGGAAAACCTACATATGCTATATATATTAGGGTGACATGGACCATTACATGACATTGGGCAAGGGATATTCATAGTCAACACATGGCGCGGGTTGGGATACTAGTACAAGAGGTGCAAAGCAAATATACATGATAAATACCCTGGGATGGTATACGTGATAGACACCATGGGATGGTATACAGGATAGATACCTTGGGATAGTGTACTTGATAGAAACCTGACGATGTGACACCTTGATTTATCATGACACCGTAGTTTATCATGATATCTTAGTTTACCTTGCTACAGTAGTTCAGCCTGTTACCCTGGTTTAGTTTATCTATCTTGTAGTCATCCTTATGTTTACTTTCAGTTTATGCATGTCATGTTACCTTTACCTGTTTTTATACTGGAAGTAGATAGGACTTACCAGTCTTTATGACTGACGCCGTTTTGTTTCGCCTCTTTGTCTTCCGTTTCCCCCCCAAGTTTCAGGAAGGAAACACTGTTATCTAGTTCGGACTTCTTCTGCTTGAAGGTCATCACGCATGGCTTGGATTTTTCTTGGCTATGGCTACTTCACTGTTTTACTTGGGGAATAATTTATGAAATGGTTTTATGCTTCTTTGCTATTGCAAGACAGGTTTTGATGTATTCTGATGTAAAAGGCTTTAGACCTTATTTTACAAGGTAATGAAATTTGTTTTACTTCCGCTGTTTTATATATGTTATGTCTTGTAATATTTCTGTGCATGTTTACCTCGATAATGCTTCACCAAACCTAGTGCATTCCCTTTGTGAGTGACCCTAGCGGAGGTGGGGTGTTACAACTAGCCTAAGGCATAAGTTGGAAAATAAGGAAATGACCATGAACCATTGAATATGGTAGAGTAAATAAGGAAACAAGATGAACAACGATATCGTTAAAGCGCACCTAACCCACTGTAAGATAATTACTAAACTACACCAACACTATAGGATAATTGCTATACTGCACAACCAGTAGTCACCCTAAGGTTGATCCCGCCTACAGAACTTAATAATGATATTGGTAGTTTCGTGCACCCCTAGCAGCCTTCATAGGTGCCGCCTACCCCTATCTCCACTAGGTGTACCCACTACCCCCAATCGATTGGCTCCCTAACTCGTAGATACCCGTGCTGGCCTCACAGTGGGGTGTATCACTCCCCAAAGTGGCAACCCGATATAACCAACAATGCACGGCTTATACCTATACGATGCAACAACGTCTTACCTATCAGCCCGGGTCCACACACGCATATGAACCCGTTGGACTTGCATTGCCACCGCTAACCCGTTTTGGCCTCTTACAGTCAAGCCCAGTATGCGTATCCCGTCCTCGACTTGGGTCGAGCCCACAAAGATACGTATGGGTTACTGGTTGAAATGGGCCCTCATTACTTGACACAAGCTATCCACCTAAGCTTGGTCCCCTCTAGCACATCCCACTTAACCCACTTCTTATTCACGTTTCAATTTTGGTTAAGTGTTTCTAATCGTATTTCCAAATGCCACCCAAGGCACCCACTAGATTCCACATGCCACCCAAGGCACCCACTTAACCACCTCATGTCCACTACATGTTTATCTGCTTAAGTGTTTCTTAATTCATTAAAACTGTAACCTTATAAAAACCTCTCACATTAGACTGGCATTTGTGGCAGCTGGATTTTCCGGGCGGGTCCGGGCAGTCTTACACCACAAAAGAGCCTAACCTCGTGTCTTTACAATTGTTACGTATTTAATTTATGCCTAAGACCTCTCACATTAGACTGGCTTTTGTGGCAGCTGGATTTGCCGGGCGGGTCTGGGCAGTCTTACACCACAAAAGAGCCTAACCTCGTGTCTTAGACGATTAATTACTCCTAATTATTCATTCCCCAATTTGAATTACTTTCCCTATTCAAATTATAAATCAATTCCAAATTTAACGATGTCCATAATTGACTCAATTATGTCCATCCATTTATGGTATGTAAAATCATACCAATTTTCACCACAACTTATTTTATGCCTTTAAAGGCATTTATACCAATTAAATCTTTTAATATTATCTCCTTTACCCCGCATTGTACGTTTGTTCGTTTAACGTAAAATATACGTTAGACTCGAATAGTCTAACTTCGGGAACAAAGAGAAAACATCACAATATACACATAATGAAAACATAGATCTAAACATAGGGATGAACTTGCACATGCGAATGATGTTCTACATCTAAAACTTGCATAGGTCAAAGTTACAACTTGCATAAACAACATATGTCATGGATCCAAATCTAAAGGTGTGTACTTGCATAAATCATGTATGTCATAGATCTACATCTAAAGGTGTAAACTTTCATAGGCAATAACCTTAAACTTGCATAACATGATTCATACCCCAAACTCATATATTTATAGAAACTTGCATATGTGATTTATGCATCATAACAATGGTGTAAACTTGCTTCTAACATGTAAAATATCATGTAGAATTTAGCATATAACTCACCCATGTCATAGCCTAATTTTTAATCAAATTTTCACATAAACTAGATGTCATAACCATCTAAGGTCACATATAATTTTACCCAACTTGTATATGATTCATGTTTAAATAAAAATCTAAACTTGCATACATATGATTTATCATATGAATCAACATCACCAAACTAGCATATGAAACATGATGATTTGGTTATATATAAAATTTCAACATAGAAGATAGCAACATAACTTTACATCGTTAATGATAGCATCACAACATAACATCATAGAGATTTCAACACAATTCTATAGCATAATTACAACATGTGATCAATAATTTCACATCACATCCATACAATCCGCATCGTAACTTAATCCAATTAAATTACTAATTATTTTATTAAAACTATCGAACTCACAACTCAAAGGCGGTCTTGCGTTCTTAATTCTGATTTCTGAAGTTGAATTAGCTTTCCTTTGAAGAAGATTCGTTGTTAGGGTTGAATAGAACTGATATGATTTGTTGTTCTTCCTCTCTAGTCGGTGGCGGCTACTCTAGGGTTCAAGACGACAGCATGACGACCATAGTTTCAGTTTTAATGCTGATTTAGGGTTTGAGTCTATGGTTTTTTTTATAGAGCTTTGAATTAATTTAAGTTGTCGGATCACTCTAGAATCCATCTAGGCCTTAGAAACCAAGAAATGATGTCAACAGACCAACCAGAAATCACCACATAAGCCCTAAAACATAAAATTTAGCCATAGACCATTTAGGGCCGACGGGACCAATTCCAAACCTCCTGAGTCGACCCTGGGGTCGACCCAGAGGATCTCGGGTCAACCCATAAAATAGGTCGGTTTGGTGTTTTGCCTTCCCGCTTCCGCTGTTTTGAATTTTTTTCTTAAATTTTAGGTTGAATTATATATATATATATACATATATATATATATATATATATTTCTCTCTTCCTAATTAACCATTTTCACACTAAACTACTTTTTGAACCGCGTTCACACTAAGCCACTTTTTAGCCATTTCCCTAAAACAAAAATATGGCATTGGCGGGGATCGAACTCTGTACCTCTTGTATGCAAGTCACATGTTCCAACCAAATGAGCTACTAAGTATTTTGCTTACAAACCTTAGAACAATGCTAAACATTTATTCTTTAATTTAGTTAATTCGATTATTCAAAAATCCGGGGTGTTACATTCTCCCCTCCTTAAAGGATTTCGCCCCCGAATTCTCCAAGTTAAGGAGAATGCATATCCTAACATCCAAACAACCATCTACTCAACCATCAAACACATGCATCCATTGTCCTTATGGAATTTCTAATGCTATATGAACATATGCAAAAAGTGCGTGTATATGTTCCTTATCTTATACAAAATCAGGCGGTCTACTGATTTAGTTGACCTCCTTAATGCAAACCATGATAGTGTCATGCGTCCATTATGTTTGCGAAAGAACCCTATCGATACATATTATTTCTACATGTGTGCACAACCATTCACCAAAATGCAACATCCATATGATAGCACAACCATTATACATCCATTAGCTTAAATATGCACACACATTCATATGCAATATGAAGTGACTGAGCCGATCTAGTGCCTAAAGTGTGTGTACATGCATCCACGAGCAACCACTAACAAACACTTGCATCCACATGCATCCATCATACATAACATGTCTCAAACACATGTTTCAATCATAGGACTACACTATCTAAAGGTCAAAGGTACTAACGAGAGGACGTACTAAAGATAAGATAAGTATAAGGTAAGCGATAAAGGATAAAGGAGAAACTAAAAGACATACCCTCGAAAAGAAAAGGGTATAATGAACGCATTTTCTCTTCCGTCTCCCAAGTAGCGTTGCTCTCATCATCTCCTCATTGCACTTTGACTAGCTTGACCTCTCGATTCCTCAACTTCTTAACCTCAGACCCAAGAATGCACGTAGGAGCTCGCCGAATCGTCGCATCACGCTCTATCTCCACCTCTCTAAGAATGCTCAGCTCTACCACTTCCGCGGTCTCGTGCAAGCACTTCCTCAAATGTGACACATGGAATACATCGTGTACGCCACTAAGTCTCTCGGGCAACTCCACTCTATACGCCATCTGCCCAATCCTCTCCTTAATAGGAAATGGCCTTACGAACCTTGGTGCTAACTTCCCAACGGACCCAAAGCGAACGACGTTCCATAATGAAGACACCTTGACAAAGACCATGTCCCTAATATCAAACCCAAGATCTATCCTCCTCTTGTCCGCATAAGATTTCTGCCTAGCTTGCGCCGTCTTCATCCTCCTTCGAATCAAACCGATCTTTTCCGAAGTCTCTCTAATCATACCGGGCCTAAGTAAGATCTTATCTGTAGACTCCCACCAACATACAGGCAAAGGACACGGCCGTCCATAAAGAGCCTCGAACGGTGCCATGCCAATGCCAGACTGAAAGCTGTTATTATATGCGAACTCCACCAACGGAAGATGTTCCTCCCATGTACCTCTGAAATCTAAGACACACAACCTCAATAGGTCCTTTAGAATACGATTCACCCTCTCGGTCTGGCCATCCATCTGAGGATGATATGCGGTGCTCAAACATAACTGAGTCCCAACCGCCTCTTGCAAGCTCTTCCAAAATTCGCTAGTAAAGATAGGATCGCGGTCGCTCACTATGCTAGAAGGAACACCATGCAAACGAACTATTTCTCGAATGTATACGGAGGCTAACCATGGAGCAGTCCTCTTACTCTTCACGGGAATGAAATGGGTGCTCTTAGTAAGTCTGTCTACCACGACCCAAATCCCCGTGTTACCCTTCCTCGATCTTGGTAATCCGTCAACAAAATCCATCGAGATGCTTTCCCACTTCCATTGTGGGACCTCCAATGGGTGTAGTAATCCACCGGGCTTCTTTTGCTCTGCTTTTACTTTTTGGCACATTAAGCATCTAGCGACAAACTCTGCCACGTCCTTCTTCATGCCTGCCCAAAAGTAAACTCGTCTCATGTCCATGTACATCTTGTCCCCACCGGGATGGATGGTCATCTTCGAACGATGTGCATCATCAAGAATGGTCTTCCTTAGGTCCTCGTCTTTTGGTACACAAGGCCTACCGTCCCTACGTAACCAGCCCTTGTCATCTAGGGTATACCTACGGAGATGGCTTGATGACTCCCTTCCTTTGAGCTTCTCTACTAACTCAACCAACTGTAGGTCATCTCGCTGTGCCTCACCAATTCGTCCCAAAAGCGTAGGTCTGACCTCCAAGGATGCTAGCAAACCAGGTACAAAGTCAACGGAAGGTTTAAAGTCAAACGTAGAGACGAACTCTAAGCTTCGCCGCTCAACAAACAACGGACTCAAGGACAACCTTTTTCTACTTAAGGCGTCTGCCACCACGTTACCCTTGCCAGGGGTATATGCTATCTCGAAATCGTAGGATGCTAAGAATTCCATCCACCTTTGCTGCCTTAAGTTCAAGTCCTTCTGAGAGAATAAGTATTTTAGCGATTTGTAGTCAGTGAATAATTCGAATTTCTCGCCAAGAAGATAATGACCGAAGACTTAAGCGCAAAGACAATAGCGGCCAACTCTAGGTCATGTGTAGGGTAATTTCTCTCATGCACTCTCAACTGCCTTCCACCATAGGCTATTACCCTTCCCTCTTGCATTAAGACTGCGCCTAGTCCTGTCCTACAAGCATCGGTATAAATGGTAAATGGCTTACTCCCATCTGGCAACACTAAGACTGGGGCTGTGGCCAAAGCTCTCTTTAGACGTTGGAACGCATCATCACAATCTACGTCCCATGTGAAAACTAAGTTCTTCTTCGTCAATTGTGTTAATGGGGCTGATATCTTTGCGAAGTCTTTGATAAACTTCCTATAGTAGCCAGCCAACCCTAAGAAACTCCTCACCTTGGTAGCATTTTTAGGAACCTTCCAATTTTGGATGGCCACTACCTTCGCGGGATCCACAGTTGTCCCTTCTTTGGAAACCACGTGCCCTAAAAATCGCACTTCCTTCCTTAAAAGAAATGGCATCAATATAGGTGCCTAAACAATCCATTACTTCACACCTTTCTCGACTCCACTCGAGTCATCTCATAACCCTATTGAGTCTAACTCAGGGTAGTCCATACCATCAAATACTCTTATCATGCAATGAAAAATCACCACAGCTATTTATCTCTCACACAAACCATCCTAGTCGAACTCGACATCCCCCAAGTACAAGCCCCAAAGGCCTAATCCAATATCAGACAAGCACCCAAGGAATACCTCCTCCGCATTTAGACGATCTACGTGAGATGATACTAGCAAAACAACTGGAGCACCCCCATTCCGAAATGCTTCTTCTTATGAATCCCTTCTCAAGCAACTCTTTCACTTGCTTACTGAGTTCCCTTCTTTCTCTCTCTCGGAGCCATGTGGCGCACCGGTAATGCAACTGGCTTTGCATTATCCACTAGGTATATACGAAAGTCTATCTCGCGCCTCGGGGGTAAACCCCGAACTTCATCTAAGACGTCGCCATACTCACAGACCACACGAACAGATTCCAAATCATTGTTGGACGCGTCAAGAGATTCTAGGTAGCTAAGCATCACTGGACCTCTAGGGTCACAAGAAATATCGAGGGTCTTTCTACATCGAGTCAACAATCTAACTACCATTCTTTCACAACCTAGGATGACACCATATCTGGCTAGCCAATCCATTCCTAGAATCAAGCTATAGCCCGTGAAACCAAGAACGAAGGCGTTGTATTCAAACCCAAAGCCCAAGATAGACATTCTCAAATCCCGACAATTCATTGAAAGATGAGCCAAACCACCAATAGGATTTGAGACTACAATGGGATCCATAACTAGACTAGCACTTAGGTGCAGCGTTTCTACTAATGAAACAGATACAAAAGAGTGTGGAGCGCCAAAATCAAACAAAGTTTGAACAGGATGAAAAAAAGGAACTCAAATTTCAACCGAGATGTTTTCTACCTTTATCGGGTATGCCAGCCGTGAGGGAACGCATCTGCCCTCCAGAAGATCATGTACTTTGTCCTTACCCTTGCCTTTTTGGACAACCCTAATAAGATGTCATGTCTCTCTGAAATGATAACAATTAGTCTCCATCTTCTTCCTAACGTCTTTCTTTAAGTAGTCAGGTATTTCACAAGTGTGGTCTTTCCTTTTCTCTTGGCCCCTTGTTATCCTTACCGCCTTTCTTTGGATCTACTTCCTTATCGTGTGTCCTATCCATGTCTCTCCTGCACATTCTCCATTCGTGACCTTCCACCAGAATGAAGCTTCATCCTCCATTAACCAAGCAACTGGTTGAACCTTCTTCCCATCGTCTATCTTAAAGGTACCGATAAGTCCTCCACTTCCTTGAGCCAACTTCTAGCCCCGACAACTGTCTAAGTCCCGTGAAGCGGCTTTCTGCCAATCGTATGGAAGTCCTTATATATCTTAGAAAAAACATCTATACGCGGAGGAAGAGATTCAAAAAGGGGAAGAGGAAGAGATTCAAAACAAAGAATCGAAGGAAAGATATATGGCGCTAGGGGGTTATGTTTTTAAAATAAACTTTTCTCTTGAAAGTACTCTCCTTAAAACATATTTTTGAAAGCATTTCTTTATGAAAATGCTTGTGAAAAACAGTTTTTCAAAATCTCTATCTGTTCTGGTAACCTTCAGCTTTGATACCACGTGTAACACCCCACGTCCATTAATGTCTCTCACAAAGGGAATGCATTAACTTCTATGGAGCGTTTAAGTAAGTATAAAATAGAAACTTAATAACAAGACAGATATAAATAGTACTCAAAGATTTAAAACTTTATTTCATTGCAGCGGAAAACACATATGTTTGCTTACATCATCAAAAACCAGAGTCAAAGTACATAATATCCATCTTGACTATCAAAAGTGCATAAACTGAAAGACATAATCCCCAACATCAAAATAGCCATAAATAAAAGAGAAGCTGAACTTTACTCCAGCGATCCAAGCAATCTTCTAAAAGCAGTCAAAGATCAAGCTCCACTGGTGCTAGTTCCAACCTGAGCACCTGGGGGGAAGGAAGGAAAGAGGAGGAAACAAAGGGGGTCAGACATAAAGTCTGGCGAGTGCGATAATTTTAACAATATAATTAACAAAGTAACTAGCCTAAGGCATAAGTTGGAAAATAAGGAAATGACCATGAACCATTGAATATGGCAGAGTAAATAAGGAAACAAGATGAACAACGATATTGTTAAAGCGCACCTAACCCACTGTAAGATAATTACTAAACTACACCAACACTATAGGATAATTGCTATACTGCACCACCACTAGTCACCCTAAGGTTGATCCCGCCTACAGAACTTAATAATGATATTGGTAGTTTCATGCACCCCTAGCTGCCTTCATAGGTGTCGCCTGCCACTATCTCCACTAGGTGTACCCACTACCCCCAAGCGACCGTTTCCCTAACTCGTAGATACCCGTGTTGGCCCCACAGTGGGGTGTATCACTCCCCAAAGTGGCAAACCGATACAACCAACAATGCACGGCTTATACCTACATGATGCAACAACGTCTTACCTACCATCCCGGGTCCACACACACATACGAACCCGTTGGACTTGCGTTGCAACCGCTAACCCGTTTTGTCCTCTTACAGTCAAGCCCAGTATGCATGTCCTGTCCTCGACTTGGGTCGAGCCCACAAAGATACGTATGGTTTACTGGTTGAAATGGGCCCCCATTACTTGACACAAGCTATCCACCTAAGCTTGGTCCCCTCTAGTACATCCCACTTAACCCAGTTCTTATTCATGTTTCAATTACATGTTTCAATTTTGGTTAAGTGTTTCTAATCGTATTTCCAAATGCCACCCAAGGCACCCACTAGATTCCACATGCCACCCAAGGCACCCACTTAACCCCCTCATGTCCACTACATGTTTATCAGATTAAGTGTTTCTTAATTCAGTAAGACCTTAACCTCATAAAAACCTCTCACATTAGACTGGCATTTGTGGCAGCTGGATTTGCCGGGCGGGTCCGGGAAGTCTTACACCACAAAAGAGCCTAACCTCGTGTCTTTACAATTGTTACGTATTTAATTTATGCCTAAGATCTCTCACATTAGACTGGCTTTTGTGGCAGCTGGATTTGTCGGGCGGGTCCGGGCAGTCTTACACCACAAAAGAGCCTAACCTCGTGTCTTAGACGATTAATTACTCCTAATTAATCATTCCCCAATTTGAATTACTTTCCCTATTCAAATTATCAATCAATTCCAAATTTAACGATGTCCATAATTGACTCAATTATGTCCATCCATTTATGGTATGTAAAATCATACCAATTTTCACCACAACTTATTTTATGCCTTTTAAGGCATTTATACCAATTAAATCTTTTAATATTATCCCCTTTACCCCACGTTGTACGTTTGTTCGTTTAACGTAAAATATACGTTAGACTCGAATAGTCTAACTTATGGAACAAAGAGAAAACATCACAATATACACATAATCAAAACATAGATCTAAACATAGGGATGAACTTGCATATGTGAATGATGTTCTACATTTAAAACTTGCATAGGCCAAAGTTACGACTTGCATAAACAACATATGTCATGGATCCAAATCTAAAGGTGTGTACTTGCATAAATAATGTATGTCATAGATCTACATCTAAAGGTGTAAACTTGCATAGGCAATAACCCTAAACTTGCATAACATTATTCATACCCCAAACTCATATATTTATAGAAACTTGCATATGTGATTTATGCATCATAACAATGGTGTAAACTTGCATCTAACATGTAAAATATCATGTAGAATTTAGCATATAACCCACCTATGTCATAGCCTAACTTTTAATCAAATTTTCACATAAACTAGATGTCACAACCATGTAAGGTCACATATAATTTTACCCAACTTGTATATGATTCATGTTTAAATAAAAATCTAAACTTGCATACATTTGATTTATCATATGAATCAACATCACCAAACTAGAATATGAAACATGATGATTTGGTTATATATAAAATTACAACATAGTAGATAGCAACATAACTTTACATCATTAATGATAGCATCACAACATAACGTCATAGAGATTTCAACACAATTCTACAACATAATTACAACATGTGATCAATAATTCACATCACATCCATACAATCCGCATCATAACTTAATCCAATTAAATTACTAATTATTTTATTAAAACTATCGAACTCACAACTCAAAGGCGGTCTTGAGTTCTGAATTCTGATTTCTAAAGTTGAATTAGCTTTCCTTTGAAGAAGATTCATTGTTAGGGTTGAATAGAACTGATTTGATTTGCTGTTCTTCCTCTCTAATTGGTGGCGGCTACTCTAGGGTTTAAGACGACAGCATGACGGCCATAGTTTTAGTTTTAATTCTGATTTAGGGTTTGAGTCTATGGGTCTTTTTATAGAGCTTTGAATTAATTTAAGCCGTCGGATCACTCTAGAATCCATCTAGGCCTTAGAAACCAAGAAATGATGTCAATAGACCAACCAGAAATCACCACCTAAGCCCTAAAACATAAAATTTCGTCATAGACAATTTAGGGCCGGCGGGACCAATTCCAACCCTCCTGAGTCGACCCTGGGGTCGACCCAGCGGGTCTTGGGTCGACCCCTAAAATAGGTTGGTTTGGTGTTTTGCCTTCCTGCTTCCGCTGTTTTGATTTTTTTTCTTAAATTTTAGGTCGAATTTAATTTAATTATATATATATATATATATATTTCTATCTTCCTAATTAACCATTTTCACACTAAACTATTTTTTGAACCGCGTTCACACTAAGCCGCTTTTTAGCCATTCCCCTAAAAAAAATATGGCGTTGGCGGGGATCGAACTCTGTACCTCTTGTATGCAAGTCACATGTTCCGACCAAATGAGCTACTAAGTCTTTTGCTTACAAACCTTAGAACAATGCTAAACATTTATTCTTTAATTTAGTTAATTCGATTATTCAAAAATCCGGGGTGTTACATAAGTCCACTTGCATCCTATGATATTCTTGTTTTGAGGTGGTTCAACCAGTTCCCATGTTTTATTTTGCATAAGTGCTTGATATTCAGTGTCCATAGCCTTAACCCATTTGCTATCAGTTTTTGCTTGATCATAGTTGCATGGTTTTTCATGATCCATGAGTGCAGCATACATTTTGGGCTTAAAAATTCCACTCTTAGCCCTAGTAATCATTGGATGAGTGGGTCTAGCTTGGTTTTGAGTGTCAGGTTGTTCTTCTTCATTGTGTTCTGGTTCATTATTGCTTTGATCTTCACTCTGCTCATTGTTGATGCTGTCCTCATTGTTACATGGAACATGTCACATCTCTGGTGACATGCTAGGTTGTGTTGATGATTGAACAGTACCACTATCAGGTGATGTTGTTTCTTCATGTGCCATCTCAGGTTCACCTGCACTTGTGAATTCAGAGTATACAGGTATGGGTGGTAATTATACAGTAGCATTATGAAGTTTTCTAGTTGTTTTGATAGTGCTATCATTGTATGGAAAAAATTTCTCATTAAACATGACATGTCTACTAATGTAAACATGACCACTATCATCTAAGCATTTGTACCCCTTTTGATTATCTGCATATCCTAAGAAAGTACATGGTTTGGATCTATAATCAAACTTATGTTTATTATATGGTCTTAAATAAGGTAACACAAACATCCAAAAGTTTTTAGGAAATTATAATCAGGTTTCTATTGAACAGAACTTCAAATAGGCTGATACCTTTAAGGACTTTGGTTGGTAACCTGTTTATTAGGTATACAACAGTTTTAAAAGAATCAGGCCAGAACTTTAGTGGTAACTTTGCCTGTGCTAATAAGGTCAAACCTGTTTCAACAATGTGTCTGTGTTTCCTCTCAACAAGACCATTTTGCTCAGATGTATGAGGGCAAGTAACTATGTGAATTATACCTCTTTTTAGGAAATAGTCTCTGTGGTTTGTATTCTGCACCACCATCTGACTAAAACACTTTAACTTGAGAATTAGTTTGTTCTTCATCTTGTGTGATAAAGTGTATTACAGTTTGATATGTGTCAAATTTTGATTTTAAAAGATATAACCAACAGAATCTACTGTAAGCATCTACAAAAGAAATGTAATAATTGTACCCATAATCTGAGTTAATTGGTGCTGGACCCCAAAGGTCAGTTGCAATTAATTCAAGTGGCTTAGTGTACTCTGTAGTTGAGTCTGTAAAGGGCAACTTGTGTGATTTACCCATTTGACAACATGTGCATAAGTAAGGCAGAGAAATTTCATTACATTTAATATTGTTTTCAGCAATAATTTGCTTCGTAATACTTGCACTAGGATGACCTAGTTTGTTATGCCAAACATCAAAAATACTAATTTCTTTTTCAGAAACATTTTGACTGTAATTGCAATCAGTGTCCTTCTTCCATCACTGCCACAAGAAATTTGATTGAGTTTGTATAATCCGTTGACTTCATTGACCTACAGTAAAAATTTCTTAGTCAGAATGTCCTTGATTAAGCAGTAATCAGGATAAAATTCAAAGTATATATGATTATCCTGAGCAAATTGAGAAACACTTAAAAAAAAAATCTTTATATCAGGTACTCTCAATAAATTTTTTAGAAGTAAGTTTTTATTACCATTTAATGTACGACAACCATTATGAGTAATGCAAATTGACTTACCATTTCCGATGCTAACAGACTGATCATCTCTGTACTCTTTGCATCCCAGATTAAGATTCTCCAAATTGTTTGTTAGATGGTTAGTTGCCCCAGAATTTGGGTACCAGCTTTCATCACTTTTATGTTCAGGTCTTGTGGTTTCATCAAAGCTAGCAGATTTTCCCTCATTCTGGTTGGTTGGTCATTTTGCATTTGTGCTACATTAACACTTGCACTATTTCTTTGGTTGTTTGAGGACTGCTTGGGAGTGAAATTTTGATTGAACCTGAAATATCATTTAAGTGCTGTGTGTCCAATTCTTTCGCAAATTTGACACTTAGGTCTATTGCTGTTGTTGTTTCTACCTCTACCTCTACCTCTTCCTCTGTTATTAGAACCTCCTCTCTGAGAATTTTGACCAGACCTTTGATCCCTATTTCTAAAACTATTAGCACAGTTTATTGATAAGTTTATTTCTTGAGGTTTCTTGCTCTCCAATCTTGCCTTGTGTGACAAAAGAATGCCATGTACTTCATCTAGGGGTGGTGTAGTTCTTTGAGAGAGATAATAGCCTCAACTGCTTCCTATTCATAGCTTAATCCATTCAAGATGTTCAATACCTGTTCAGATTCTGTCACTTTGTGGCCTGCTACCTCAAGTTGATCAGTTAGAGTTTTCATCTTTGAGAGGTATTCTCTCATAGTGTTGTTTCCTTTCTTGATATTTTGAATTTGTCTTATATAGTGCATTATCTTTGCGGATGATTGATCATTAAAATTCTTTTCGACATCTGTCCAAATTTCATTTGAGGTCTTACATCCAACAATTTGAGAAATCAGATTATTACTAATAGTAGACAACAACCATGCACTAATTAATCTATCCTGTCTATGGTACTTTATGTACTCTTCATTTGGAACTACTATGTTTTCTGCATTTGTGACATAAGCAGCTAGAATAGGTAAAGTGTCATAAGCGTATCCTTCAAGGCCATATCCTTGAATGGCTGTTTCAACTTGATTTTTCCAGTTCATATAGTTTGTTTCATCATTTTTTATAGAAACTAGTTGAGTTTGAGGACTAATTGATGATTTTACAAATTGATCAACAGATGTGGCAATAATGGTTGGCTGGTTTTGAGATGAGGTAGAGGTTGATATAGATTTGTCAACCATGATGACAAAGAAAACCAATCAAGAATTGGATAATCAGGGAAGAACACTTACTTTGTCAATTTAGAATGCTAAAATAAGACTGATATTTGAGTTCTTGATTTCTGGTGGCCTGAATTTGATCTTTCTGGTGTTTTCTTTCTGTTTTATCTTGAAAAACTAATCTTCAGGATTAGATGCAGCCAGTGGTGATTGTTGGCGTGGCCTAGATCTTGTGCAGCCGGTGATAACACTTGGCAAGGCAGAGATCTGGTGCAGACAGCGGTTACAACTTGGTGTGGCACTGATCAAGATGATCACAACAACTCTCTGATAATGGGTTAATATCACCTTGATGAGAGGAATCCCCAAATGATGAAATTACTCTAATGGGGATGATAATACTCGATCTCTTCAAATGATCAGTGGCAATTCTTGCTGTTAAGCAAATGCTCCAATATAATAAAAGGATTTATAAACTAAAATAGAAATGGTTTTATTTCTTTCTTGATGTATTACAGAGAAGAGTTTTTGTATATTTGAACTTTTGCAAAACAGAGAGCAAAATTGTATTATTTCGAATGAATGAAAAGATGTACAAGTACTGTATTTATAATGTACAAACTAAACTAATTTGGGTCATTTTGATTTTGCTCCATCTGGTCTTTGTAGAGTAATTAGGCTTAGACTTTGGCCTGCTTGAGATAAATGAACATATTACTTTAACGTGTGAGCCTTCGTATCCTTTAATTCATGTAGGCTATGAAAAGTCCAATATCTATAGCAGCCTAGCATGATATGATTTTGGCCATCTGGTCATCTTGTCACGAGACCTGTTCGCGAAGTAGAGCATTTTCTTGGGACTATTCAGCAATATCCGATCCACAAACTTTATAGCCTTAGCACATTCGGCAATGCATCACTCGAGCTTTAACAGATTAATTCTTTCTCGATAGATCCTTCAACTTAACTTGCTTGAAGTGGGCATGTTTAATTTTGTTGGGAAACCAAATAGGCCTCACAAGTATTTAAACTTGATTTGATTTAATCGCACAATATTTATAAACAGTGTGATTTTAAAACAAACACACTTTTTTTTTATTTCTTAAACAAATACAAAACAAAATTACAACTTTTCTTACAAGGGCTTCGGCTCTTTTTTTAAACTTCTCTTTTTTTTCTTACATGATAACAATACACAACAAACTACCCATATTTATAGACTTCAAAATATATCTATATGTCATGCCTTATGCACATCATTTAGTTGATTGTTGCTTCTTTCTTCACATGTGCAGCCTACTTTATTTTACTCATCTATGATAGTATTGGTTGTTGCTTCTTTCTTCACATGTGCAGCCTACCTTATTTTACTCATCTATAATTTACTATCAGCTTTCATACTTGACAATCCAGCTGTATCATTTATTAATACTTCTAGAGAGTTTGAAAGAAATCTAACACTCCCCCTTAGACTCGACTTTTCATCCCGAGCTTCTTTTCCATTTTATGAAATATCTCTGGCTTCAATGACTTCATAAAGATATCAGCTAAATTTTCTTTAGTCTTGCAATTTACTAGCTCCACGATTTTCTCGTTCACCTGTTCTAGAATAAAATGATATTTTATGTTGATGTGCTTGCTTCAACTATGTGACATTGGATTCTTCGCGAGAGAAATAGTGGATTTATTATCCACGTAAATAGTAACCGGATCATCATTTGCAAGATTTAACTAGTCCAATATGTAGCCTAGCCAAATAGCTTGACATGTTGCTGCTGCAGCTACAATATACTTCGCTTCACATGTCAAGAGAGCAACTGTATGTTGCTTCTTTGATGACTAGGAAAATATCGCCGAACCGATATGAAAAGCATATCCTGAAGTGTTTTCCCCGTCATCCAAATCACTGTCTGAGTAGCCAACTAATTTTGAATTTTGTGGATGGGTGTAAAACAGCCCATGATCAAGTGTACCTTTTATTTAGCGCAAAATTCTTTTAGCTTCCATGATGCGATCTTGCTTTGGCTTCTCCATGAACCTACAAACCAATCCAACCGCGTACATAATATCGGGACGAGTGAAAGTTAGATACCTTAAACTTCCAACCAAACTTTTGAAAAATGTCGGATTTACCAACTCTATGGTTGAATCAATTCTCATCTTTATGCTTGCATCTGCTGGTGTGCTTACTGGTTTGCATTTTTCCATTCTGAATTTGCTTAAAATATGTTCTGCATATTTTTTTCTATGGCATAAAAATCCTATTTTTGTGTTGCCTAATTTCTACCCCAAGAAAGCACGAAATTTTACCAATATTTGTCATCTCAAATTCTTTAGTCATAACTTTCTTAAAATCATCAAACATACCAGGGTTGTTCCCAATGAAGATCCTCTCATCCACATATAAGCACATGATCATAATATCTCCCCCTGAATAGGGGTATAAATGGGTCGGACCGGACCGGACGGAGGTGCATCCAAGCTCTGTCCTATAAGAATTTGGACGGATACGGACCGGACATCATATAGCCTCGGACTGAGCCGGACAATGGACTGTCTGATTCTTGGATAATAGAAAAACAACGAAAATTTTAGATCGAATCGAACACTAGTGTGTCCAAGCTCCGTTCTATAAGAGAATCGGACGGACACGGACCGGACACCTTATAGCTTCGGACCGAGCTGGACAACGGACTGTTCTGTCCGATATACAGCCCTACCCCTGAATTTGTTTTTGTGTAGAGTGCATGCTCGTATGGTCTCTTAACAAAACCATTTTTCTGAAAGTATTCGTCAACCCGTGTGTTCCATGCTCGCGTAGCTTGCTGCAAACCATATAAGGCTTTCTTAAGTTGTATACTTTGTTTTCCTGGCCTTTATGAATATATCTAGGAGGTTGCTCAATGTAGACTTCTTCTTCTTCAAGATAGCCATTCAAGAATGCTGACTTTACATCCATTTGATAAATCTTCTACTGATTATATGCTGCAATTTTTGTTAGAAGTCTTATGGTATCAACACTTGCAACTGGAGAAAATACCTCATTATAATCAATTTTGTAACTTTGTTTGTAGCGTTTAGCCACTAGCCTTGTCTTGTACTTTTCCACTTCTCCATCTTGATTGGTCTTTGTTTTGTAGACTCATTTGACACCAATTGCTTTGTGTCCTTCTGGAAGATACGTGAGCTCCCAAGTGTCATTCTTCTTTATTGCACCAATTTCTTCATCCATGGCTTTGTTCCATTTGCTTTTTTCACTAGCTTCCTCAAATGTCACTGGATCACATTCATTCATTAAACAATGTAGTGAATAATCAAAGGTGATTTGTACCGGACTTGTTGCCTCATAGATATTATCTAGACTCCGCATTCTTCTCAATACTCCCTCTGAACTGTTGTTGCTTCTTGAACTTGATAGCACTGAAGCAGGTGTTTTTGATTAGGGCTTTCTGGAGGAGTTTGACCATCATTTCCGTCACCGTCTGTATCAGAGTTATCATCGTCCATATCATCATCATTATAGAATAGAACTGCAACTTTTCTTTCTTCCGTGCTCCATCTCCAATAATCTGATTCATCAAATTCAACATCTCGAGAAATGATTAATTTCTTTGTGTGTGGATTATAAAGTCTATAATAGGCCTTGCTTCTTTTTTCATATCCGGTAAATATACATTTCTCACCTTTATCATTCAGCTTCTTTCTTTTCTGATCGTGAACATGTGCATATGGAACACATCCGAAAATTCGGAGATGTCCAACTGATGGTTTACTACCACTCCATGCTTCATTTGGAGTTTTGTTTCAAACACTTTTTAACGAACAACGATTCAGCAAATAAACAGCACATAGTAGAGCTTCGGCCCAAAAACTTCTTGGCATGTGCTTTCCCTTCGCCATACTTCTCGCTATGTCAAGAATAGTGTGATTCTTTCTTTTAGCAACGCCATTTTGTTGTGGAGTATACGCTGTTGTCAACTAGTGATTTGTTCCATGTGTCCTGCAAAATTGTTTAAACAAGTTTAATGTATACTCGCCTCCTCTGTCTGATCTAAGTATCTTCACATGATTTCTACTTTGCTTTTTTGCCATTTTTTCGAATTCCTTGAATTTATCAAGAGCCTCTTCTTTTTCTTTCAGAATATATACCCAACATTTTTTTGCTAAAATCATCAATGATGTTAGGTAAAACCTGCTCCCGCGAAGTGATGTAATATCAAATGGATCAGCTATGTCAGTGTGAACAATCTCTAGTGGCCTCCTAGCTCTTCCTAATTTTCCAACAGGAAAACTTTGTCTATGGTGCTGTATTTTGACGCACGTTTCGCATAAATTATCTGGTTCATTGATTTCTGGCAAGCCATCCACCATATTTGTCTTTGACAATAATTACAGGCCATAAAATTCAAGATGACCGAATCTCAAATGCCACAACCATGAGTCATTTTTGATAACCAACTTCGAGCACTTTTGCACCTTCGTATGCATATGAAGTGTGAACAAACAATTCTTTAACATCTCTACATTTGCAATCAATTCTCGAATTTAATTTCTAATTGTTAGAGAATTGTCCTTCATTTGTATGTTATATCCTTTCACCGTAAGTTGGCAAAGACTGATGATATTGCTTTTCAAAGAAGGAATATAATAAACATCAACTATGTATTTTTTTCTCACCATTCTTTGACACAATAGTAATTAATTGTACCTTTCCCTTTGATCGGAATCTTTGAAAAGTCACGAACGTCACTTCTCCTTTATTAGTGTCGTCTATCTTCGTAAATAAATTTTTGTGACCAGTCATATGATTGTTAGCGCCTAAATCAAGCTACCTAACATTCTTCTTTCCTTCTTTTTCTCTTTTGTAAGTGAGAAATATAGCAGCTCCCATCTCTTTATCTTCTTTTGCTGCAGCAAAATGACTTCTTTCTTCCACTTTTGGAGATCTACACTCGTAACCGAAGTGACCATATTTATTGCAATTATAACATTGAAAAATGAGACCTGTCACCTCGTTGTTAAAATATGCCCCTTCCTCGCCTTTGAAATTTTCAGCGCGACCAGATTGCTGACAGCTTTCGTTTTTTTGGCCTCTGTTAAAAGGTTTCCTTCCACGTCCACGTCTACCTTGGTAACCACCTCTATAGCCACCTCCTCCACAAACATAACTGCTACTGTTTGAACTGCCATCCATGGACACCTTATTTGCAAAGCCTTCTCTAAATGACATGTATCATCGTACTAGTTCGTCCATTACTCATGAGCTTGATGTTTACCAACAAGCTCATCAAAAAATTGTGGAAAATCTTTTGACTCTTTGGTTGATGTAACAACATAATCAAACTTTCTTATTAACGAACGTAGAAGCTTTTCCATCACCCGAACATCATCGACACTTTCATTGTTTCTTTTCATTTCATTTGTCACCATTTTTAAACGTGTAACATATTCATTGATGATTTCCAGACTTTTTATTTTTATATTTTCGAACTCGCCACATAGTACCTAGAGCTACATCTTTTTCACTTTCTGTGCTCCTTGGAATGATTTCTGCAGAATCTCCCATGCATCTTTTGATGTTTTTGCTTCCGAGATTTTTTCAAAGGTTGATTCGTCAAACCCTTGTAAAATCATAAACAAAGCTTTCTTGTCTTTTTTTTGGGATTCTTTCAACGCTATCTTCTCGTCACTGGATAAACGTGCTTCAACAGTTGCATTATTTATGGGTTCAATGCACCCTTTTCCGACAATATCCCAATTATCGTAAGAACCGAGTAACACCTTTATTTGGATACTCCAGTACCCATAATTTGTAGCCGTCAACTTTGAGATTTGTTGTTGCATCATATTCTCCATTTTCCACGAACGGAACCTTTGCTCTAATACCACTTGTTCGGAAACAAAATGGACCTCACAAGTATTTAAACTTGATTTGATTTAAACACACATTATTTATACCTTATGTGATTTAGAAACAAACACACTCTTTTTATTTTTTAGACAAATACAAGAAAAGATTACAGCTTTTCTTGCAAGAGCTTCGGCTCTTTGTTTTAACTTTTTTTTTACTTATATGATAACAATATACAACAAACTAGCCATATTTATAGGCTTCAAAACATATCTATATGTCATGCCTTACGTACATCATTTAGTTGGTTGTTGCTTCTTTCTTCACATGTGCAGCTTACCTTATTTCACTCATCTATGATAGTACTGGTTGTTGATTCTTTATTCACATGTGCAGCTTACCTTATTTTACTCTGTAATTTGCTATCAACCTTCAAACTTGACAACCTAGCTATAGCATTTATTAATGCTTCTAGAGAGTTTTAAAGAATTCTATCAAATTTCATTTCTAAGCATAATCTTTGTCTTCTAACTGGTCTCATTCTCTTCCTTAAATTGACAAGATCAAATAGCCTTGTCTCTAAAAGCAAGTGATTATATTCTATTAGCTATCTTTGGTCTACATATCACAGTCATTCTTCTCAGACCCAAAAGACATAATCTCTTGATAATTATTCCAATTCACCTCTGAAAATCGCTTGCATAATCTTTTCTACCTTCAACTTAGTCCAAGTCGCTTTTGATTGCTTGAAGATGGGAATGCTCATGGATAATTCTCAAGTCTTAGTCAAGAATGACTCCTTTCAAGAAGAAATACGGAAGTGCAGCCGAAGGCAAGGAGGACCAGATAGGATAATATAAGGAGGAATATTATAATAATAAATAGAAGAGGCGTTGCCCACAACTTAAGCAGAAGGCATATGATATATTATATGACTTCAGCAGTAGAAGTGCAAACCTCTATCCCAGTTGATGGCCTGGAAGATTCATAGCTCTTTAAGGGTCATAAGAATCTTTTCGGAGGTCTCTTCACAAGTTTCAAAGAACCCCCTTTTCCTGGAACCTTTGTCACTTATTCCACAGTCTCTCTGATCACGAAGGCTCAACTTTCCCTCTTTATATCTCAATTTCCTTTCTTCCTCCATCTCTGAGAAGGATAATAGCTTGCTTGGGTCTATACCAACATTCTGCACCAGAAACAATACATATTCACCATAAAATCCACGATCCATAGTACTGGAAACAAGAAATGCGATAACTTTAAAATCAAAAGTTAATAAGTAGGTTGGGTATAAGTGTGTGACCTTACGAAAGCGCGTTTCCTGAGACTAAGACACTAAAAGCTTCGTAAACCATATTGGAAAGTGACTAAAAGTCAAAATCTGGTGGCCTTCAGAATTACTTTGGCCGAGAAGGAAAGAAAACTCCATAGAACTAATGACACTAACTAAAAACTAGCTCACACTGGCACATATATCACTCAGTCACCAAAATCAGTTGTGGCATCTTTAGGCAAAGAACTATGGGTTATTTGGTCATAGTTGGAGGATCTATAGTGGTGTTCTCTTAAGAAGGCACGTCCAAGAGATCGTGACTCTTCTCTGATGTTTGGCACATGGCTCAATATTGTCTTTATTAACGCTCGATACAATTACCTCCTTACGAAGAAAGAAATAACTATTACCGCTACTACTAATATCTCCCTCTTCTATTATTTTTATGCTATAGTAACCTTGGGAAATTATCCATAGAATATCATTCACAATCACAGAACAATCATAGAATATGCATAAACAGTAACGAACATAAGATTTTTATAGTAGTACTACGAACACGGGCCTATGTCCACTTGAAATAATCTTTATTTATATTGTTGATTACAAATAAAGTTAATCATTTATATGAATAAAGAGAGTAGAAGATGAAGTTATCTCAAGTTGTAGCATAGATTCCACATGGAGAAGAGAAGATCCCTTTTTCTGAACACTTGATCGTCCATTCATAGTAAAAGAATGAAGTCAGATCGGTCTAGGATCAATGAATAGGCCCTCCAAGGTGAGACAAAAGGGGATCAAATTACCCCCAAACCATGAGGCATATTTACGAATCCCCCTTCAGGGTTTCACCACAAGGGGTGCAACCCTTAGGGTAGGCCCCTTGTTGAGCCTTCTTTCCTCTATTAGTTTTGATCTTGCATTTTGATGCCTCGATGTTGAGTTAACTCTGAAGATTTCATGAAATTTTATGAATCTTGAAATTCTATGTCTTCGATAGCTACAGATCCAATGCTTAGCTAAATTTCTAGTTTTGTGCTTGCATCTTAGATTGGTAATGATATGATACTTTGCCAAATTTCTAGTTTTACGCTTATAGCTTTAATAGGTGCAAATTATTGCTTAGCCAAATTTTCATTCTTATTCCTATGTCTTAGATAGTTACCGATCTGACACGGATTTTGAGATTTATTTCATTTTTCCCAAAGTGATGTTTTGATGAATCCACTTGTTCATTGGTTTATATAATCATTCATATTTGATCCTCAAGTTATCCAAGCTTCCAAATCCAAAGCGTAACGACCATATTCAAAAGTGTATTAACACTTGCCTCCTTAAATTATATCTTTCAATGAAAAATGTGTTTTGCATAAGACATTGTTTATAGTCTCTCCAAATTGTTCATGAGTTCCATAGTCTGAACCATTATTGAAGTACGCAATTTCGTCGGATGCTTTGCATATTTAACGAATTTATGGTGTTGGTGTTTATGGCTTTATCGATCCATTGTTGAATTTTCGACCTCTTCGGGATGATCCTTGGCATCCGCGACCTCACCTGGTCAATGTTTGTTGTTCGCGACCTTATCGGGTCAATGCTTGATCTCTTTTGCCCATGCTTGGCATAGTCCATGCCCAATAATCATTGCAACACTTAATGAACCGAGTTTCTCAGGTTTGGTGTGATCCATTTTTGATGAAGCATAACCTCATCTGATTCTGGCCAAGAGTTAATTATTAGTGATGAACCATAGCCTCATTGGACTCTTGCCAAGTATTTTTGTATTTGAAGACCCATATCTTTTGTCAAGCGTGATCTGCAATTGGCAATTCTAAACTTGTTAGCTCTATTAAGGCACTATTATACTTGATGATCCTGATCAAGTGATCTTAGTGAGGGAACAACCAGACCCTCGCCAAGCGCTGCTGTTGTAACCCAAATTTCAACAGACCGATTTTTTTCTTCAAAAATCCCAATCTATCGGAACCTGAGTTGGCTTGTCTGGTACCCTGTAGAAAAGACAGAGATATAAAATATATCGAAGAGTTCAGAAAACATCTCATAACGAAATGGATAAAATATAATATAACCAAATATAGCCTTGCTGTAGTAATGATACTATATAATCAACATCCAAAGCTATCATATCTCTGCCGTAAACATAACATGCGAGTATGTTATGAGGAGGGGGATCAGAACACAAGTTCCAGTGACTAGACTAAATTACACAATTTGAAATAACCATACATATACCATTCAATCATGTTACTTACTTATTAGTTTGCTTGGGTTAATATAGCACTCAAGGATTTACATTCACGTCGTACTCATCTACTCCCAATAGATTAACCTAATATAACATATATGTAGCTACCCCAATATCAAGGTATCTCCCATTGCACCCTTATCGCATGGTCTACGCCACCATGCCACGAAAGCGGATGCAACTCTCATCCTACGCCAGAGCGATGTACGGATCTCTATAAAACTATGCCACACATATAACTCTCATCCTACGCCGGAGAAACATACAGATCTCCATGTCCAAACTCCTTGGTCAATCATGGAGTGATGCCCTAGCGTCTACGATACACCACCCAGTGCGGCATGCATGTATCCGGATCCTCACACGTACATATTGTCAACTGTACCCCGAGTTCCATAATAGAGCTGCATCTGAATGCAAGGAACTCAGTCAGGAGTTTTTTCATATCTGTATAGGTATACTAAAGAGATGTAAAGTACAGATATCTAAACTATGGTCTGCGTTCTACGGTGGCTATGGTCCCACCTCGACCCCTCCCTCGACTAGTGAAAGAATACATCAAGAGCTAAGTGACTTGCCCCTAGCAAACAATCTACATCCAAATTGGTGTGTCCCGCAATCAAAGTCTCGATAGTGAAAAATCAATGATCTATAGGTTTAGCTCTAATCTTTCCGCATCACACTGACTGCCGATGACAGGTACCCTATGATTACTGTACTTATTTGGTCTTGACCAGCCTCTGTGTAGGCAAATCGTTGAATTACCCCCAATGATATACCGCCACATCCTTCTGCCAAACTATTATCACAGTCAAGGTATACTCACTGGGTGGTAAAACGCAGACCCGACCTCTGCGTGTACATCTGAGAGCAGCAGAGAACCACCATGGAGTACCCTACCATGTCCCTCCGAAGTCGTGTGCTTCCTTCCAGTCCTGTAGAGTCAGCAAGCAGAATATTAAGCAGAAGAATCATATGGACGTGCTCCTCTCATGCCTCCAGGCACCTCGATGATCTATCCCGTTGGGTTCTTTACCTTCGTACGCGCGGATTGGTCCAAGCGTATCACGCCAACGTTTTATTAGACCCTATGTAATAACCCGGAATTTCAGAACCAATTTAAAATTTTTATTTTAGCAATCTTAATGAATTTTTATTATTTAAAATGATTTGTTTTAAATAATAAAGACTAAAAATTTATTTAAAATGAAGTTAGAACGTATAAATTTTTTTAATTATATAATGAGCCTGAAATGGCGCGACAGTTTGAAAATTTGATTTAAAATTTCCATTGAATGTACAGGATTCAAAATAAACCGGATTTTAGTAAAACAAGAAATATATGAATCTGTTGAATTATATCTTTCTAACAGAAGTTAAAAATCTAGATTTCATAACGAGAATAAAAATTTATGTCCAGAATAAAATTCAGAAAAGTCGCTACGGAATTTATTTATTTTTTATAATATATAACCCTTAAAAATAGCCGTTTTGCAAAGGAAATCCATTTTCGATGAGACCACTGTTGTTGGATCCGGAATTTCGAATTATTGCTATATTCCAATTTTTATAATTTTTGGAATTAATATGTAAGCGTGGTGAATTTGAACGCGTTGGTAATTTCAATTTGAATTTAATCAACTGGAAAATGACCGTTTTTCAAACGGTCTCCAAATTCAACGAAATTTGTTTTGTTAGGACTGTATCGTCAACACATAGCTAAATTTATTTTTCTGCAATTTTTGGAGTCAGTATGTGGCCCCGGTAAATTAAAATGTATGTTGAAATAAATTTTAAACGTTATATTAATTTATATTTTAATTTTGATGAAAACTGATCGAAATAGTCGAATTGGCTTGCGGTACATATCCCATTGTCTCCGGAATAGGGGTATTTAGCTAGGAGTGACAGTCGTTGGATTCGATTTGGAGTTGGAATAAAAAAGTAACTTTTTGGAATTAAATAATTATATAAAGTCAACTCCCCTTTTCTCTTCCTCTCTCTCTCTCTCTTGTTAAAATCAGAAACGACAAGAAAAAAAAGCATCACAGCACCACCGCGCCCCCCTTCTGCACCACCGTCGGCCTCCCCCTCCTCCTCCTTCTCCTCCTTCTCTTCTTCTTCCTCCTCTTTCCCTCTTTCAATTAGCAAAAACCCTAGGCCCCAAATCACCAAACCCGCCACCGTGGGCCCTTCTAGCGCCTCCACCACCTGGCTGCACACCCAATCAGGTCATGCCGCCGCCCCTCAGCCCTCAGCTCCGACTGTGGGGCCCCCGAAACCCAAAATACCTCTTTACACCAAAATTCCCGTATGTGCAAAACAGCCCAGATCTTATTTCCTCAATATCTTCCAACCCGAATGTTTCTGGCCAAAACTCCATTATATCAAATCGACGATCTCGATTTTATCTTCGATTTGGATATATGGAAGTCATATTTTGGATTGTGGAGCTGTCCGGAAAACGCATCCGAAGATGGCGGATCTGCTGCCGTTTTTTACGATTTCCGACGAATTGGTGCAGTTTTGGAAGAAAGTCCACTAAGCAAAAGTTATCCGTAATGGCACGCTTAGGCTAGGGGCAAGGTTTGGTGAAGATTGAAGGCCATATGAAGATTCTAGAACAAAAGAGGCAAAATTGGATGACGGAAACGACAAAACGGAGATCGCACGGTCAAATTCTATAGCAGAAGTGTCGAGGCGATTGGTATGGCTTGGGTAAGAACTTCTCACTCTAATTTTGTTTACAGTTAAATATATATACTAGGATGCAGACGATGCTTAGTAGCACTCGACACCTTTGATTGAAACCATAGATGTTTGGTTGTTTTGATTGATTTAATTGGTTGAATTTGGTTTGGGATGTGAATGGAATTGATTGAATTTGGTTTATGTATGGCACGAGCCATTATTAGGCGAGGGATAAGTCTAGACCTTATTCCGGTTCTAGTATCGTGCCGTTATGCTGCCAAAATTTTCTAAATATGTTAGAACAATAAAGATATCATCTTTATTGTATAAATGAACTGTATAAAATATTCATGTGTTGAAATAAATATTTTATCGTTTAAAATATAATTTTTAACGTGTATATGAATGAAAATAAATATTCACTTACAAATCAGGCGATTTGTTTATGTACACTCATTTGACTGATATTAACTGAGACGATATATTTTATACATCGCCCAACTACACAAATAATATTCAATATTTGTTGGTTGAAACCCCACACGGGTATTGGGATGATATTTAACGTACACTAATCCCAATTGTTTAGTTGTATGTCAATCGACGGGTTGACAGACTGTTGTAAGCGTTAATTATTTATATTTAACGCTTATGCAGTTGTGGAATGCACTCTGGATGATGTTTGACTGTGTTTGATTATTGTTGTGTACATGTTTGTATGAAATCCATATAAATAAAATTATATGATAATTGACTGTGTCTGATTACAATTCAGAAAGAACGAATATTTTAAGTTAACGAATATTTTAAAATGATAAATAATGAATATTTTAAAATAATATTCAGTAATGGATCAAAATATGATTTTGAAGTCCGATTTTGGATGGACACGGAAACATTGAAATATATGAAGCCATGTTGATTAGAGATATGCCATTTTGACGCGAATGGTATTTATATCGATTTTATTGATTTTTATACTGAATATCGAAATTATTTCACAATCTGATATTTTGAAAATATTATCATTTAAATAATATAATGATAAGGAGTATTCAATTTTGATTTAAAATTGAAATCGAAGTTAAAATCGCTTTAAAACGAATTTATAAATGATTTATACAATATGATTTAAATGGAAATCGATGAAATATATATATATATATATATATATATATATATATATATATTTAATGGCCTTAATAGAACGTGTCGCGCCGCGGCTGTTCGCGAATTTCGACTATTGACTTCGAATTAATATTACGGGAGATCCGACCGTCGGATTCCCCTAAAACCGTAACCATTGGGTTCGTATCGAAAAGCTATTTCCAACGAATATGAGAGATTTGAAATCTAAAGATTGGATTTGAAATTATCTCCAAATCAAATTTGGAAAAGGTCGCTGTAAGTGTAGTTCGATGACCGTTTATGGAAATCGACTGAAAGGGCCATAATAAAATTATTAAAAATATTAATAATTTGTGTAAAATCATAATAAATGATTTGAAAAGAATTTGAATGAAAATTTTCACATTTGTGAAGATAAAAATATATTTTTATCAAATTGAACTAGTTATTAACCAGATTAATAATCCAATAATTTTTAAATAAATAAATTGGATTTGGAAAAGGTTTTAATATAACCAGAAATTTCCAATATATAAATTAGAATGGATTTGAGTAGAAATAATCTTCGGAATATTTCGATATTGGATTTTGTGATTATACGGATATTGTTATGAAAATTTGGAAGATATATTTATATCGTTATTTCCAATACGATATTTGTTGGTTTCAAAATTTGATATTGAATATAAGTCGATATAATTTTTACTCAGAGCCTTGTATTCAATAACAAATGAGATTTTGGGTTTGTCATGAATGGTGTCTTCAGTAACAATGTTCTTAAACCCAGTTGAGAAAAGAATAAATCTTTTAATTAAGATTTAGTGAAATTTTCCAATAAATTAATATTTAATTGGAATTGAATAAAAGAATTGGATTTTGGGTTTGTTGTGAATGGTCTCTTCAGTAACACTGTTCTTAAACCTAGTTGAGAAAAGAATAAATCTTTTAATTAAGATTTAGTGAAGTTTTCCAATAAATTAATATTTAATTTGAATTGAATAAAAGAATTGGATTTTGGGTTGGTCATGAATGGAATCTTAAATAACACTGTTCTTAAACCCCGTGTGAGAAGAATAAATCTTTTAAATAAGATTATTAGAGTTCCCAACATATTTAGTAACTGGAATAAAATGGAATGCGAATCAGGTTTATTGTAAACTGTGTTTTTAACGACATTCGTTCTTTAACCCGATTTAGAAGGCTTGGTCGTTATTCCATTTATATTATTAGTCGGATACGGAAATTGATATCGATTATATATATATCGATCTGTTTTCTGTGAAGATTCCAAAATTAATGGAATGTGATTTTGGGTTTATCGTTAACTATGTTAAATGACATTAGTTCTTTAACCCAGTTAAAGACAGGATTACATGTCTAACATTGTATTTCGAACTATATGGTTGATCTCGGCTAAATATATATCTGTTTGGTGGCGGGTAATTTATTCTCTTGCTTAACACCCTTCTCTAAGACGTATGAGCTTAGAGGTTATATACAGGCAGAAATCAATTGTACGGTGCAGATTATCAATGCGGCATGTTTGTTTTTCCAAAGTTAAATAATCATTAATATTGATTTTTGGGAAGATTAAAACCAAGTGAGTATTAACGAATCTTTAATTAGACTGAAATGCGAATCTGATAATTTAAATTATCAAATTTGGGAAATGATCGAGAGTGGAGTATCACCAATTTTGCTCCAAGCGATAGTTAAATCTTTAATTAGATTTGAACGGGAAATGGTAAATAATTTTACCGATAACATCATGGTGTTAGATATGGAGCATTACCAGTTTTACTCCATGGGATGAATATGTTGGGATTAGGAAATTAAACAAATGATTACTTCTGTAAGGTGCGATAATCCCGACTAGTTTGGATAAACCTTAATTTGGTTTGAATTGACATCCAAAGGAAGATTAAAGAATAAATTTAAAGAATTTATCTTTGTTAAAATTAATGGGAACCTTTCCTAAAGGATATGAATATTTAAATAAAAGAATATTCAGAATTGGAATGAGATGTATGTTGTGTTTTTATAGCACTGGTTTATAAAATACGCGAGTTACTCGAAAAGGCCGGGTCTATACCCATTCTGAATAACTGATTCGACGATAAGTCGATGATGAAGACGATGGTTGAAGACCTGAGATCTTCACATCATTTGGATGATTACTGATGTCTTGATTGGGCTGTACACCCAAGACAGGGTAATAAGTGGTGATCGTCCAGACGTACTTGGGGATCGACCAGATATGCGAGGACCTCTCTCCTGTACTGGACATATGGGATGAGGAATAAGGTGCCTCCGGTTTCTTTCAGACCCAGAACGAACTATTAAATGGATGTGCGTTTGACATTGAATTTTATTCTGTGTTGTTTGATCTCTATTAAATATATATCTGTTTGGTGGCGGAGAATTTATTCTCTTTCTTAACACCCTTCTCTGAGACGTACGAGCTCAGAGGTTATATATCGATAGACATCAGTTGCATGGCGTGAATTGCCTGTGTGGCATGATGAGAAACAAATGATCAAGGCTTCTATTGAAAAGCAGAGTCTTGTGGTTGATGATCAAAGCACGGTCTTAAAGGGCATAGCTTTGTGTATAGCGTTAATTCGCAAGCCTCACACCTCAGTATGAGTCAATAACGGGAAAGGGACCCAAAGAGGACATGACGTTTCTTTCTAGCTATGGGTGGTGTCATGGTATGGAGCCCAGGCATTTATTATATTTTTACCTATGTGGATGATTGATTGCGAGGTACCTCAGATATATCAGTTACTATGGAGCCAATTGATAGGTCCAATAGGACCGGGAAACATGTGATCAGGAATTGCCGATCCTCAAACGTAAGGGATGACTGGCCTTGGAGGATTCAAGGGTCTACTACGGGAGATCCTGAGGCATATGCTAGAGTGTCTCGAAGTCGGCGAGGAGTACATCCCTTGCCCCGACTCATGACAGAAATCCAATTTCCAATACGTGACATTTCGGTTTTAGATGTAAAACTATATGGCGACATAGTAGCATGGGATACTATGCCGTCTATGATTGATACATTTATATTTGAAGTTGTCTGATACACTATCCACTTATAGTAATACCAAAATGATTTGTTTTAAAACGTACTAAGCATGTTTGGCTATTATAAGGTAAAACTCTATCCTCCGGCTTGCGTTGCATTGTGTGATGGGACCTGAGTCTTATAATAGCTTCATTTTTCCAGAAAGCATTGCATTATTTATAAACTATTTTATGCACTGGTATTCTTCGGAGGAAACCCGTTCCGTGTTATACGGCGTGGTTCCTTGATTTACTCCATTTTAAAGTAAAATTTTAAATAACTATTTTAGTTCTCACACCAGTCACATGACTGACCTAGAGTTTATTGTTTAAACCTAAACTCTGGGTGCCCCTATTTTCCACATAGGCAGCTAGTAGTTTTGGTTTTGCAGATATTATATCCACAGGATCCTGGATTTACAACTGGAACTATATTCGGAAAGCTCTGCATCCGTGTATTCTTTTAAGTTGTGTTATGTATTATTTTCCGCTGCTATGCATTGTAATTTTAAATCTATGATATTTTCCAATGTATATTATTTATTCATACTCTGTATATTCTTGTACTCTGATGTAAATTGTTGTAATAAGCAATGAAATGTTCTTCTGTTTGCGTTCTGATTTGTCGTGTTCTCTACTCAATCCAGCCTTTCCCGTAAGGGCGATTTTGGGTCATTTCACCTTATGCCTAAATGTTTAATTGCGCGCTTTCTCTACCACATCGGATTCTAGTTAACTTGGTTATTTTCAATCATATTAACTTCTTATTCAAGCTACCAAGTTCTCTCTGAGCCTCTTATATCTCTAAGGAATAAACCCCTCTCGCTTATTAATTTCAGTTTTATAACTTATCCCATTTAAGTTTATTAATAAGCTATTCCCTATATTGTAATTTAAGGTCTGTAATCTATAATTTTCTTACATTATTATCTTGTCATTCATTGTCCAATTTCAAGTTACAATAACATGTTCTACTTAATGTGTCATTAAGTAAATCCTATCACAATCATCTGGTTTCCATTTAACATATTACTTAATTTATAATAAAGTATAACTTATTTCATTCCATAAGTTATCTTACTTCATTCAGTCTTATGTCGCCTGAGCGGGCTTCCGCTTATTATTACTTTATATTATTCAGACTTCTTAATTCCCATTTATAACTCTAATAATAATAAGGTTACTTCATTCTTATTCTTTAACCATGACTTGGTTTATTACAACTTCTTGTTGTTTTTTACTTATTTACATAGTTCTCTTAACTAAGGTTTATCAATAAGTTTATTTCCATTTATTATAACCTACGTTATGATTCTCACTTATCCCTAGGACAAGCCTACCTATTGTATAACATTCTCATTAACGTAATCAATTATAATAGGTTATTATCATTCCCTATTCATTTCAATTCTTATACTGTTGTAACGTCCATTCATTACAATTAATGTCATTTACATGTTTCCCATTACACACATATATTCATATTCATATATATATATATATATAGGCACCAAATCTCTCACATTAAGCTGACTACTTGTGGATGTTGGATTTGCCGAGCGGTTTTTGGCAGACTTCAACCATAAATTAAACCTAACCTTGTCCTCAACACCGTTATTTATCATCATATATATGGTTATGAACCGGGCCCCTTACATTAAGTAGACCCCTTTTGAATGCTGGATTTGCCGGGAAGTTCCGGGTAGGCTTCTACCACAAGTTGAATTTTAACCTCGTGCCTCAGTGCGTTTACAATTCTCTATTTACTGTAAATTTTTCATACAATTTAGGCATATTCATTCTTCCAAATTTTACTGTAATTTTATTTACAACCTTTTGGCATTATAATATTCTTAAGCAAATATTTATGTTTATCATAAATTCCATAATTACAGCATTTACAGTAAATTCCAATTCAAACAGATGATTAATGGAAACATGCCTTATACAACAGAAGTGTTCTCGGCAGATTTAATCTCAATTGCCGCAATTATTCGCAATTTCACTGTAACTTGATTTGTAATATCCAATTAACAGATTATTAGAACATATATATTTTCAACATTAATCCTTTCCACATATTCTTACAGGTTTAATAGTCAAATTCCACAATTATCAATTTACTAGTAGATTACTTTATAACGGGGAATGAAAATGATAAATATATCGTTATTTAAAATGGTATAATTTAGAACCACTCACCTAACAACTTTCCAATCCATGAATCTGATTTGGATCTGTTATTCCATGGCATTCCTAACTGAATCTGTAATCCAAACAACCATGGATTCAAAAATTCGATACTAATAAGAAGAGGAAAAGAGAAAGAACCCTATATAAACCAAATTCAAAGACTTACCTTACGCTGATCAATACTCTAACCACCCATTTGTAGATATACACACACACATATTCTTTTCATCTAAATCTTGATCAGAATTTCCTAAGACTTATTATTCTATTTTTTTGAAGAGATTTTAGGTGGAAGAAGAATGGCAGAGCTTAGGCAGCATCTCTGAAAATATGAGATTTAGGCTAGTCCCTGATAGTATATTTATAGGTGTAAAGGAAAGTCTAAACTGTCAGGTTTAATCTATTAAAATCCATACCACACATGTCAGCTAACGTCATCACAAAACATGTCAGAATTGCACCTGGAACGCGCCTTCGGTCGACCCAAATGTCGGTGGGTCGACCCCTAAGTTGTCCCATAGGTCGACCTAGGTAAGCATGGGCCGACCTATACGGGTCCAATGCACGATTTTGTGACGCTACTCCTAAGTTTTTTAACATTTTTAATTACAATGTTGATTGCTTTCCCACTTTACCTTATTTGATTTTGTTCGCGTTATACATCTCAATTAGGTTTGAATTTCATTTCTACATATGGACACCCGCACAATCTTTAAATTATTCATCTATTAATAATTTTCCTTTTTGCAAGCTCTAATTAATGTAATTAATGCACTATTAACCCATTGTTGCAATGCATTGTTTTATTCTTCTTCTCGCATGCATATCTGATTTGAATGTTAATTAGTTGCTCATTATACATTCCTTGGTTTATTTTCTTGATCTTGTATGTCGTAATTTAATTAGAATTGCATGTTTATGCATGCGTTATCTATTGATAATCTTCCTCTTTTTATTCTGCATGCACTGATATGTTACTTTCTTTAACGCATTACGTTTAAATTATTACACACAACCTAATTACTTTGCATGAAATCAATTTCTTCCTTTCTTTTAACGCATGAATTGGATTGATACATTCTCCATTTTAATGCATTGTATTTATTTTATTGCATGCAATCTAATTTCCTTTATTGCATTAATCGTTTTCTTTTCTTATTTTAATGCACTATTTGATTGTATGCATTCATTCATTTCTTTATTTAATTTTCATCTTTTATTTTAGAATTAATGTTCATGCATATATACATATATATACAATTACTTATTTAATATTTATAAAAATGTGGGGTGTTACATTCTCCCTCCCTTAGGAAATTTCGTCCCTGAAATTTTATAAGGGTAAAATTATGTAATCCTTTGCACAATATACATTCATCATGTGTGCATCCAACTTTTGCAACCATTTGTGTAATTGCGCAAAGTGTAATACAACATAATAATATATGAATGTCATGTATGCCTAAGCAGTACCTCCCATATGAATGCAATTTTTTCATGAAAATATTTTGAAAACATGATGCGTACATCGTAAATATACTGGCAATTTCTATTTGAATGCAATATTTTGAAAATCAAAATGCTTTTTCATCCAGATTTTCCCACACTCTTACATAGAAGGAGCATAGTTTATCCAATTGTTGCATCCAAACCCTACCAACCAACTTTAAATTTCAAATTTCAGAAAAATCTAATTTTTTTAAATTCGACTTCTTATGTTACAAATAGGCGGGAAACAGAAAATGTAATGCCTCCCATTTTTCTCTTGTGTACCTTTTCCATCTTTACTTGGATTTTATAAAACTATTATGCAAAGAATCCCTATTTTCCTATCCAAGAATAGCCCACATAAGGAGACTTTCTTTGTTACAGATTTTAGTTTCCAGCTTATCTTGGGAAAAAATCGTTGTTCCATTTCTCAAAATTTTCCATTTTTTTTACTATCATGTTTGTTGCTTTACTAATTTTGTTTTTCCCTTTTTAGATATGTCATTACTCTTTTCTTAGCTTATTTAACTTAATCCTCTGATCTAAGTTTAGTTTTCAAATAAGCCTTCTAACCCTTCACCTAAAACAGGAAAACAAGCACTCTACAAAGCTACTACGAAGGGCTAAGTATCCTAGGACCATGTCATCTCTGACAAAGAAAAGTCAAAACCAAAGGATCTAAAAATTCATTTAACCTTTACCATCTAGTAGTCATCACTAGTTCTTAGTGCGTGCTAACAGTCTTTTCCAAGCAACAACCTAGGCTTTATAAAGCTTGCGCATTCTATGGGAATTTACCATTATTTCAAAACTGTCATTGTTATTTACTTCATGGCCTCTAAAATTTTCTCCCTAGGTACTAATCCTTTACCTACTCCATGATTTAAAAACATGGTTTATCTTTCTTATTTCATTTTTCTTCCAAAAATCAAAAGTGTAAAAATTTTATTTTTCTATAAAACTTTCCTTTACCAAACCCTAAAAAATATGTCATTTCAAAAAAAATACAAATCATTTTTTTCCACAAAAACTGGGGTAGATAAGGACAACTACTTCTCTGTCAGTTTCACTACCGTTCATGTTTATAATGTCGGTTCAATGACTTACAACTACGTGCAAACATCTACTCTATTCTTAATTCTTACAACTTATTTTGTCCTCCCAACAAAATTTTATGTCAAACAATTATCAAAAATTGTTGTTGAAAGAATAGAGACTTCGAAATTTTCTTTACCAAAAATGTTAGTTTCTAACAAAAATGCAAAACTTTTTAGACAAAAATTTCACAAAAAATCACCTTTTCCAAAATATACCCTAATTTATTTCAAAAAACAATATGTACTTTTCAAATATTTTACTTTTCAAACATTTTACTATTCAAACATCAAAAATACCTCTTTGCTTTCAAAATCTGTTTCTACACAATTTATCTAGTACATATTTCAAAATTATAACTTTTAACATTAAAATTTGAAAAATACCATAAACTATCTCCCAAAAGCTTTTAATTTCTCAAGTTCTCAAAAGTTAACAATGGAGCTAGACCCAAAGTGGGTTTCCAACTTACCTAGATATCACAATAAAGTCATTTCTCTCATATATATATATGTATATATATATATATTCCTAATCCATTTTCTCTCTTTTCTTTTCAAATTTATAAGGCTCTACTGCCAAACCCACTAATCCAAATTACTAACATATGGGATACATCTTTCTTCAATACCAAGCACATTGTACGCTTTTCACCTAAACCACATAAGGGTCTCAGATTCCCATAATCATTCCTGTAGTGTACAAAACAGATATCCCAAATTTTTCTATATTCTGCTTTTCTTATTTAGTGGGTTCCTCAATGGATCTAGGGGTGTGTTTGTGTGTGTATATATATAATATATATATAATATATATATATATATATTTAAAAATATAAATACGTTCACTCACTATCTATACAGGAATCCTAAACCTAGGCTCTAATACCAGATATAACAACCAAAATTTCAACAGACCGATTTTTTTTCTCAAAAATCCCAATCTATCGGAACCCGAGTTGGCTTGTTTGGTACCCTACAGAAAAGCCAGAGATATAAAATATCAAATCTAAAACATCTCACAGCGAAATGGATACAATATAATATAACCAAATATAGCCTTATGTAGTAATAGTACTACATAATCAGTATCCAAAGTTGTCATGTCTCTGCCGTAAACCTAACCTGCGAGTATGTTATGAGGAGGGGGGGTTAAAACACAACTTCTGGTGATTGGACTAAATACACAATCTGAAATAATCCTGCATATACCGTTCAGTCATGTGGCTTGCTTATTACGTTGCTTTGGTTAATATAGCACTCAAGGCTTTACATTCACATCGTACACATCTACCTCCCAGTAGATTAACCTAATATAACATATATGTAGCTACCCCCAATATCAATGTATCCCCCATTGTACCCTTCTCGCACGGTCTACGCTGTCATTCCATGGAAGCATATGCAACTTTCATCCTATGCCAGAGCAACGTACAGATCTCTATAAAACTATGCCACGTATATAACTCTCATCCTTCACCAGAGCGACGTACAAATATCCATATCCAAACTCCTTGATCAATTAGGGAATAATGGCCTAGCGACTACAATACACAACCCAGTGCAGCGTGCATATATCTGATCCTCACATGTACGTACTGTATACTGTACCCCGAGTTCCGTAATAGGGGTGCATCTGAATGCACGGAAGTCGGTCGGGAGCTTTTCCATACCTGTATAGGTCTACTAAAGAGGCCTAAAGTATAGATATCTAAACTATGATTTGCGTTTCTACGGTGGCTATGGTCCTACCTCGACCCCTCCCTCAACTAGTTAAAAACTACATCAAAACTAAGTAACGTGCCCCTAACAAACAATCTATATCAAAATTGGCGTGTCCCGCAACCAAAGTCTCGATAGTGAAAGATCGATGATCTGTAGGTTTAGCTCTAATCTTTCCACATCACACTGACTGCCGTTGATAAGTACCTGACGATCACTATCCATATTTGGTCCTAACCAGACTATCTGTAGGCAAATCATCTAATCACCCCAATGCCATACCGTCACAGCCTTCAGACTGCCAAACTACTATTGCAATGAAGGTATACTCACTAGGTGGTAACGTGCATACCCAACCTTTGCGAGTAGAGCCTGAGCATGCATCGCATCAGAGGACCACCACGGAGCACCCTACTATGTCCCTTGAAAGTCGCATGCTTCCTTCCGGTCTTGCAGAGTCAGCAAGCAGAAGATCCAGTAGAAGAATAAGATGGACATGCTCCTCTCGTGCCTCTAGACACCTCGATGATCTACCCCGTTGGGTTCTTCACCTTCGTACATGCTGACTGGTCCAAGCGCATCACGCTAATGTTTTATTAGACCCTATGTTTAAATGTTTAATTACGTGCTTGCTCTACTTCCTCAATTTCTAGTTAAATTTGTTATTTTCAATCATATTGACTTTTTATTCAAGTTACCAAATTCTCTCCGAGCCCTTTATATCTCTAAGGAATGGACACCTCTCGCTTATTCATTTCAGTTGTATAACCTAACCCATTTAAGTTCATTAATAATCCCCTAACATGTTATTCCCTAGATTGTAATTCAAGGTTTGCATTCTATAATCATCTTACATTATTACATTGTCATTCATTGTCCGATTTCATGTTACAATAACATGTTCTACTTAATGTGTCATTAAGTAAATCCTATCACAATCAGCAGATTTTCCTTTAACATATTACTTAATTTATAACCAAGAATGACTTATCTCATTCCATAAGTCTTCTTACCTCATTCAGCCTTATGCTTCCTGAGCGGGCTTCCGCTTATTATTACTTTCTATTGTTTAGACTACTTAATTCCCATTTATAAGTCTTCTACTAGTAAGCCTGCTTCATTCTTATTCTTTAACCATGACTTGGTTTATTACAACTTCTTATTGTTCTTTACTTATTTACTTAATTCTCTTAACTATGGTTTATCAATAAGTTTCTTTCCATTTATTATAACCTAAGTTATAATTCCGACTTATCCCTAGGACAAGACTACCTATTATATAACATTCTCATTAACGTAATTAATTATAATAGGTTGTTATCATTCCCCGTTCATTCCAGTTCTTATACTGTTGTAATATCCATTCATTGCAATTAATGTCAATTACATGTTTCTCGTTACACACATATATTCACACACACACACACACACACACACATATATATATATATATAGGCACCGAACCTCTCACATTAAACTGACTACTTGTGGATGTTGGATTTGTTAGGCGGTTCTGGGTAGACTTCTACCACAAGTTGAACTTAACCTCATGTCTCAGGACCGTTATTTATCATTATATGTATATTTATGCACCAGACCCCTCACATTAAATTGACCACTTGTGGATGCTGGATTTGCTGGGCAGGCTTCAAGCATAAGCTGAATTTGCAAATAATTGAACTAACTAAAATATCCAGGCAAGCTTCTACCACAAGCTGAATTTTAACCTCGTGCCTTAATGCGGTTACAATTCTCTATTTACTGTAAATTTTTCAGACAATTTAGGCATATTCATTCTTCCAAATTTTACTGTAATTCTACTTACAACCTTTTGGCATAATAATATTCTTAAGAAAATATTTATGTTTATCGTAAATTCCATAATTACAACATTTACAGTAAATTCCAAATCAGACATATGATTAATGGAAACATGCCTTATACGACAGAAGTGTTCTCAGCGGATTAAACCTCAGTTAGTGCAATTATTCACAATTTCACTGTAACTTGACTTGTAATATCCAATTAACAGGTTATTAGAACAGATCTATTTACAACAGTAATCCTTTCCACATATTCTTACAGGTTTAATAGTCAAATTCCATAATTATCAATTGTTTAGCAGATTAATTAAAACGGGGAATGAAAACAACAAATATATCGTTATTTAAAATGGTATAATTTAGATCCACTCACCTAACAGCTTTCCAATCCATGAATCTTATCCAGATCTGTTATTCCATGGCCTTCCGAACTGAATCTGTAATACAAACAACCATGGATTCACAATCTGATACTAATAAGAAGAGGAAAAGAGAAAGAAACCTATATAAACCAGATACAAAGACTTACCTTACGCTGATCAAAATTCTAACCACCCATTTGTTGATATATATATATATATATATATATATATATATACACACACACACATTTTTTTCATCCAAATCTTGAATCAGAATTTCCTAAGAATAATTATTCGATTTTCTGAAGAGATTTGAGGAGGAAGAAGAATGGAAAAGCCTAGGCAACATCTTAGAAAATATGAGATTTAGACTAGGCCCTGGTAGTTTATTTATAGGTGTACAAGAATGTCTGAACCGTCAGATTTAATCTATTAATCACATAGGCCTGCTAACGCATATCACAAAACACGTCAGAATTGCGCCTTGACCCCGCCTTGGGTCAACCCATAAGTTGACCCAAATGTCGGTGGGTCGACATCTGGGTCGACCCATAGGTCGACCAAGGAAAGCATGGGTCGACCCATATGGGTCCAGCAGTGCGTGATTTTTTGACGCTGCTCATAATTTTCTTAACGTTTTTAATTATAACATTGGTTACTTTCCCACTTTATCTTCTTTGATTTTGTTCCTGTTATACATCTCAATCAGGTTTGAATTTCATTTCTACATATGCATACACACACACAATCTTCAAATTATTAATCTATTAATAATTTTCCTTTTTGCAAGCTCTAAATAATGTAATTAATGCACTATTAACCCATTGTTCCAGTGCATTGTTTTTATTCTTCTTCTTACATGCATATCTTGTTTAAATGTTAATTAGTTGATCAATATACGCTTTTTGGTTTATTTTCTTCATTTCATACGTCGTCATTTAATTTGAATTGCATGTTTATGCATGCGTTATCTATTAATAGTCTTCCTCTTTTTATTCTGCATGTACTGATATGTTACTCTCTTTAATGCATTATGTTTAAAGTATTGCACGCAACCTAATTACTTTGTACGCAATCAATTTCTTCCTTTCTTTTAACACATGCATTTGCATTGATACACTACCTATTTTAATGCATTATATTTATTTTATTACATGCAATCTAATTCCCTTTATTGCATTAATCTTTTTCTTTCTCCTTTTTATGCACTATTTGACTGTATGCATTCATTCGTTTCTTTCTTTTATTTTCATCTTTTATTTTATCATTAATGTTTATGCATATATTACATATATGCACAATTACCTATTTAATATTTATAAAAGTGCAGGGTGTTACAACTACAGAAATTGACGATATTAGCCTCGATGGGTTCTTGCTAGTCATAACGGTAGTCGACGATTCAAATCGAACGAATCCAGGGTTGGACTCATCTGGCCCTTGTAAGGCATTGTGTACCCTGACGATCCTAATCAAGCCATCCCGTTAGGTAAGTGACTTGACCCTTGCTAAACATGACAATATTTGACGATCTGGATCAATTCATGCCATTGTCAGAAAGACCCGATCTTTGCCAAGGGGAGCAACACTTGACGATCCTGATCAAGCCATCCCATTTGAGGAAAAACTCAACCCTTGCCAAACATGATAGTGTTTGACGATACTGACTGAACCATCTCATAGCTACAATAATCCTACCCTTGCCAAGCATGATGGAAATTGACGATCCATTAAGTTGTTTTGACATTTATTTTAGTGGCAGTTTCATATTTAATGAGCAGGAACAACACCTATCAAATAATTTTATTTAAAGTTCTAAAAGAGAGAATTTATTACATCCAAATACTATGGTTTATCATAATCTCAATGCTTTCCTCGGGATCTCAACTGGTCTCTTACAAGTGTAAGTGGTCAAGCCATTTTAATTATAAGTTTAACAAAGCTAAAAATATAAAGAGACAATTTATTGCCAGCTAAGACGAAGTGAAACAACCCGCTTCCTCGACCCTCGAAAATCGACACTGATACATCCACATTATTCATGGGTCGCAAAACCAATTTTTAGAGAAGAGACTTGTTGATGTAAGAAAGAAAAGGAGGTAGGAAATAAAAAGATCAAAATCTTGCGAAGTAATTTTTTTTATATATGTTTATAATGTAAAAACATTATAGCGAAAACTTTAATCATACTTAACAGAGTGAAATTAGATTAGCCTTCACAGTTGTGGAGCATATCCTTACGATTATTAAGGGAAATTAAGAAAAAGTGACTATCTTCATATTCTTCAGCTCAATGCTCCATCCGATTAACCAAGCAAAATCTTAAGCTCTTAGCTACAAGGCTACCCGAAGAAAATAGGGGCACCCAGAATTTAAAGGTAAAACAACTCCGGGCAGGTCATGGGAATGATGTGAGAAACTTAAATTTTCTATTTGGAAATAAAAGGTATTCTACAAGACCACAACCACACATAAACATGGCATATGTTTTTACCTTATGGCAACCAAAACATTCTACATTGAAATAGTCTAATACCATTTTTAATGACTTATAGGATAAAATCCATTAAAAAAATTATAGAGATAGCGAAATTGTTGCGATTATTAAATTTTGCACCATTAAAAGGGTTCTGCAAACAAATTCGCAGTTTTTTAGAAGAATAGATTTCCATACAATCTCGAGGTTAGGGACTACCTTTCGTACAGTGCATTTCTAAAGGAATGCACAAAGGGCTACCTACACTTACCGATAACCTACCCTTAGCTCCAGGTAAGACCGACCTAGTTACACAAACCCGAAGGTGGTGCACTATTATGAATATGACATTACTCCGGTCGTAACTGACCTATTCTGAGATCCTAGCATACAGTATATACTCAACATATGATGACTAATCTAAAAAGATGGTGATTATATCCTAATAAAGGCAATCCACATAGCCTCTACGAGGTCCCTGCTTCTGCCATTACCAAGTGATGAGGCTAAAGGTCACAATTACCTTATATCAAGCTTATTCCTCACTTTGAATGCCACAATGCCAAATTCGTTACACGCAGCTGATTTCCACCAATGTATAACATCTAAGCTCATACATCTCAGAGAAGGGGGTAAATAATATAGTAGTGTTTACTTTCCACGTTGCCAAACAGGCATAAATTGGTGGATATCATATATGCATATCAATAGTGCAGTGTCATATATTCGTCAATACATGTTATTCTAGATTTGGATAAACATAGGGCACTACTCTTAATTAGACCATGTGTTCTAATGCCAAGTATCCCTTACATTGAAGATTTAAATGCAAAATAACTATATTTTAGTAATGTGGGAAAATTCGCCCCAGGGTTAGTGACAACAACCCTTCATTTAGTCTTTATCATTCTTCATCATTGTTCGTCCATCGTTCTTGCCTTTAAAATGTCGATTAATTTAAAGTGGTTTTCAGATAGGAATCACCTAAATCTTATCTCGATCTCTTTAGATCAATCATAGTGAAAATATTTTTTTAAGTACTATTAACATTTTTGGTGTTCTTCATTTTTTAATTCATTACTTTATAAAATGCCTTTTTAACGATGTTTGTTTTCAAATACTCTTTGGGTGTATTCATGGAATTATTAAACCTCATTCACTAAGTCTTTGGATGGTAAGTACGTTTAGCTTAGTAGATCCAAAGAAATCACATTTATTTTGCTTGATATCAATTTACGTTTTCAAACCTGAATATTAATTGAATAATAGCGTACACACCTTTTAAATTATTATGGATAGTAAAATCCTTGAAATTTGATACTAAATAGAACAGATCATTTATAAGAAATTCATTCACCTTGAAAAAAAAACAGATCTTTTATACTTAACTCATTTCCGCTATTTCAAACTTATCTATCCCACGTCCAGGAAAGGGATAGGTGAGCTTGGGAAATGGTTACTCCTAAGCGCCTCATTGGTTAAACATCCCTATTTAACAGTCTCACCAAAGCTACCCAAACTAGCTTCTTCGTTCTTCCTTAGCTTGGCCTCCTCCTATCCTCCTCCTCTGCTCGTGACGTAGGATTAGTGAGGCTTCGAATCTTCTTGTCTTGCCTCCAACTTGTGGTGTAGTCTTCTAATGATGGTCTAAGGTCTTAGAAAGAGTTTGAGAGGATGTTGTGATAACTTGATGTCATTTTGAGAAATTTAGTGAGGTAATTAGTATATTCTTAGCTTTTAGAAGTCATTAATGAGTTTGAGAGGAGAAAGAAAAGTTGAATTTTAGTGTAGATAATTTGTGAAGTGGAGTGAGGTATCTATATTTTGATGTTGCCCTATCTTTTAACAAGGCATTCACATATTGGATTTTCGGCTATCAAAGTATTCAGGACTTGGGCATGAGCTTAGAAGAGCCGGAATATACTTGACTAAAATAGTAAATGCTCTCGAATATATAAGTATTGGAAGCATGTATTCTAGTTCGACATGCTCAACACGACTAAGCTAGTTCAACCCTTCCATTCTCCTCTTGAATTCCAGATCAAAAAGCCTAGATCGGCTGACTGGGGTTTGTGTACCCACGTCATCACCACTCTCAAGCCCTTTTTGGGATTGATATATCCGGCTCGACTATGTCGAATCAAACTTGTCGAGCCGAATACTACACATTCTAGAGACTCATTCAACCGGTTGAACAAGGTCAATCCACAACCCTACATCATTGGAGATGCTTGCACATGCCCTAGTCGAATCGGATTGGTGACTACCAATAAATAGTTGATTTTTGGACATCATAATGGATCAAACTCCTTTTTCTTGAACTCCTACGCACATGGACATTGCTTTAGATGAAAATTCGCTTTCTTTCTCTGCATTTCTTTCATAAGAATAATTGTGTTGTAATCATACAATATAATAAAGATAAATTACACTAAGTGGATGTTGGCCTGTTTGCCAAACCACTATAAAATTGCATGTCCATTATTATTTCCTACATTCTGTTATTGAATATTAGTACTATTCTGTGATATTTGAGGATTTAGTGCATTGAATTCAGAAGTACCAATTTCTACCATAATAAAAAAGAAAGAAAAATGGCACCTTCACCAGTATCGAAGATACAGGGACAAAGGAAGTAAGGAGGCTTCCTCTGCAGGTAATCCCTCAAATTTCTTAACTCGAGATAGCTTGATGAGGTCGTTAAGAGGTTGCAAGCCCGCATGGAGCAGCAAGATGAACTCCTTTGCAAGCAAGAAGAGATGATGAACAATTTCACCATCATAATCGATGGATTATATAGGTCAGGAGGCTAGAGCTCACTCGTCGGGTAGGACCCGGCAATGCAGTAACAACTCAAACGGAAAATATGCCATAACCCAATTTGGTCGAAATCCCAGTTCGACCTAGTAGAAACATCGAACCGGATATAGCAGTGGTCATGCGCTCTGGAGATGATGTAATTGCTCATCATACTTTAACTAGTGATAATCTGAATGTCTACACTAGAAACGCAGCTTGACGACATATAACTCTAGGCAGAGGTGATTCAGAAACACTTAGAGTCCGAGTCGACTATGTTAAGCCGACCCAATTCGACTATGTCAAACCAAATCCCTAGGGCATGACCGATCCGGATCCAGTGAATAGGCGTCGACCTACCATAGAATTTCATGCTTAAGGCAACATCGTTATTTCAAAGATTGGCAAGATCTGCCTAGCGGTGGAAATCGAATCGTGGATGTGATTCGATGATTTATGAGAGGCAGGGTACCTCAAACTGATATATTTTGCATTAACCGCAGCCTCTTTACTCAAGTTATCAGGAATTCTTGAAATATGCTAGATTTAAAATTACCTATTTTGGAAGCTTACGATGGTAGGACGGATCCTACCATACACTTGATGTGTTATATGCATCATATGAAAGTATTAACGATGTCGGAGGACTTCATGACCAAATGCTTCCCTCTCTACTTGCTGATATTGCTATTATGTGGTCCAGGCAGCAAGAATCAAAATCGATCAATAGTTGGAATACTTTGGTTGCTAAATTTATTGAGAAGTTCAGGGTCCACATCTCTGACACCCAAAATGTAATGACTCTTGCTTCTACTAAGAAGAGGTACGAAGAGACTATATGCTCCTTCTTGGAAAGATTCAATGTGGTGGCAGTGTTAGTAGATTGACCAGAAACATCCATGGGGTTGATGGCTGTTGTATCCCACGTCTTGGAGAAGTTGGATTTTAAGATTTATTTGCAATGAAATCCGCCGAAGGACCTTGGTGAGGGTAACACCCCGTATTTCTGTTAACACTAAAGTTACTAATTTAAGAATAACCAATGCTTAGTATAATAAATGTGTAAAGGGGAGATGTATCTAATGTGCATACAAAATTAATAATAAATGTGTAAAGGGGAGATGTATCTAATGTGCATACAAATTTAATAATAAATGTGTAAAGGGGAGATGTATCTAATGTGCATACAAATTTAATAATAAATGTGTAAAGGGGAGATGTATCTAATGTGCATACAAATTTAATAATAAATGTGTAAAGAGGGGATGTATCTAATGTGCATACAAATTTAATAATAAATGTTAATAATGTACATTAAGAAAGTAATTGTGAACATAATTGGCTTCTCTTTAGAACGGATGGCTTTGATTAACCTTGGCTTCATCGACGGCTCAAATTAACTTGCAATCCTATATAAACAGCCCCTAGTCTCCTTCTCTTTGCACCATTCTTCTCTAACCTTATGCTGCACAAATTCTTGATGGACATGGCTTCTTCTTCCTCCTCTAAATCTAAATAAATAGATTAAAATAAAATATAAATCAAAACGAGGATATGCTGCTCAAGTCTTTCAAGAGAAGATTCAAAACAAGTTAGGATTCAAGTAAAGATTCAATGGCTTCAAGCAACGCTATCTTTCTATTCTTTTCTAGATCCAATCAATGTAAGTCGGTTACTTTTTAGATTTGAACGCCTTTTCTATTTGTGACATGAAATTAAAAGAATATAAGAAATATGCCTTATTATTTCATTGAATCTGTGCTTGTTTATGACTTTGGATCTGATTCTTGATTATGGCCTAGAACACATTGTGACTAAATTGCCAATGCTTAAGATTATGACTATGGAACTGTGGCCTTTGAAACCATAAGCCTTTGTCTATGAACATAAGCCTTTGACTATGAACATAAGCCTTTGACTTTGAACATAAGCCATTGACTAGGAGCATAAACCAATGCCTATGACTATGACAAGGACAATAGTGGATAATTACCTATGATTCATGAACATGATATTATTGCCTAGGATTATGACTGTGAGATTGGATCTAAACTTGATTATCTATTCAGTTTATTCTTAATTATCCTTGGATCTTGATTATGGGAATTTATCTATTAAGTTAGATCTACCCATATACTTGAACCTATGTTATTTGTTCAACCCTTTTTATGTCATAATATTATCAGATCTATAGGCCTTCGATGCTTTAATCAATTTATTCAGTGTAATTTGTTAGATCTGTGATTAGTGAATTATCATCTTCTGTCAGTCATTATGTCTATCTTTTCATGGCATTTTGGTTCATTCCCTTTTTATCCACAAATCTAGATTTATCTATAATCTAGGATGAAATCACAATTACACGAACGATGGGAATACGATTTGGAAAAATCATAAATTTGACTTAAACATGGTTGTAAACTTGGAAATTGGCATAATGTGGAACATGAACATAATTATGATTGACATAATTTAGAACATGTATTATGGCATGTTTATTAGAACACAAATTTGAAAATTTGACATGAATTATGGAATATGTAATTTGACATATTAAATTTAGTATTGGCAAGTAAGCTAAGTTTTAGGCGTAAACGGTAAACTAGAATAATAATTCTAGTCTTGCCATAAACTGTAAATTAGGATGTTAAATCAGAATTGGGTCAATTAAAGTTAATTTGGCATAATAAGTATATTAGCACAAATTTTGAATTTAGTCATAATTGTGAGTAATTGTCATGTTTAGAATAATCATGGTTAGTGACACTTAATTTGGTATAATTTACATACCAAAAACTATAAATATGATATATAGGGAAAATGGGCCATAATAATAAATGTTGACAATGTACATTAAAAGAGTAATAATGGAATAAGTAAATTAGGGAAAAATTACTTATAGAATTTATCCTAAATGAGAAAAGTAAATTTAGACAATACGAACATGCTTAACCCGAGGTTGGATTGAGTTGTGATGTAAACCTGCCCGGACCCGCCCGGCTGTCCAGTGATCACAACAATACCTATCCAATGTGGGAGGTTAAGGCATTGAGCCCGATAAAGGCCCGAGGTTAGACTGAGTTGTGGCGTAAGGATGACCCGAACCAACCGGCATACCGGCAGCCACAACGATACCTGTCTAATGTGAGTGGCTGGAGCTTTAATAAGACAATTAAAGTTAAGCTAGAATGGGAGGGTTAAGTCCATAAGAACACTTAACCAACTTAACACAGTTAAGTTAGAACGATAGGGTTAAGTTAACTAGAACACTTAACCAACTTAACATGGTAACAAGACAAGATTTGTAGGGGTTAAGTAACTAAGAAAAACACTTAGCCAATTTAATATGTTAACCAAACTAGGAAGTGGGGGTTAAGTAAAGTTAATACACTTAGCCAATTTAACATGCCAACTAGACTAGAGATTGGGGTTAAGTAAATTTAATACACTTAGCCAATTTAATATGTTAGCTGGACTAGACCGTAGGGTTAAGTAAGCTTGAACACTTAACCATCAGAGTGTGATAAATGAATAGGGTTAAGTTAAAAACATGAAGGGACAATACTTAACCATTAGAACATGTTAATCAAACCAATGTTAGTGTTAAGTTAACTAAGGGAACACTTAACCGTTATAACATGTTAGTTAAAACAGATATGCAAGGTTAAGTTAAAAAGGGACACTTAACCAATACAAGATGAAAGGGGTAGGGTTAAGTAAATACTTAACCAATATAACTTGATGCTGGTAGGGTTAAGTCAACGTGAATTACTGATAACACTTAACCAGTTTAACATGACAAATGAATAGGTTAAGTTAACTTGTATCGACTAATGACACTTAACCAATCCAACTTGACGAGAAAGAGAACTAAGTAGTAAACCTTAGTTAAAAGGACTAAGTGGTAAACCTTAGTTAAGAAAACGATGATTCAGGAAACTAAGTGGTAAACCTTAGTTAGGAAAACTAAGTAGTAATTCTTAGTATAACACGAGGAGGAGCGAACGTCCATCTGATCTTAAAGAAAGCTCCAACGAATTGGGTTACGAAGCCCGAGGCATCGAGGGGACGTGAGGGTACTCTTGGTATCCCTCTGTGAGGCTGCAGATGATCCTCCTTGGCTCACAGAGGTTAAGGTCTGCGTTAGGAGAACCAAGGGTATGCCTTGGTTGTAATTTAAGTCAACCTAAAGACTAGGGTGGACCAGCGTGATTCGGCGAGACCAGTAGCCCTGTGATAGCAACTCATCGTCTACCTACCATCTTGAGTCAGTCGAGATACGTAAAGCGGAAAGGCGGAGAACTCCAAAAGACCATATACTTGCTATCTAGTTATGGGCGAGGATGGCCATAAAACAGTGGGGCATAGGGGGCCTGCGTATAGTTCTCAAATTTTCAAGGGTGGCCTTTCATTAGTTGAGGGAGCGGTCAGGTGGGACCATAGCCACTGGAAAAACAGACCTTAGCATCTGCATCGGCAGATATCTGAAAGCTCCCGACCGAGTTCCGTGTTTCTAGAATAGCCCTTCTACGGGACTCGGGTCGCACATTTCAGGACATGTGCATCTAGACAGCGATAAACGATTCACGACACATACGTGGGGATAGTCTAGGAACATATACCACTCCAGGTAGTGTGTCCTAGACTAGGGGCATCGTTCGACAGGTAGCGTAATCCCTAGTTGGACCTAGGTGGCATAAACCCTGAATCTGTGAAGCATTAGATAAGCCGCGTAAACCCGAGTGGAATCTAGGAAGCACTTTGATATAAAACCCTAGATTAGATCTAGGTAATAAATAATAAATGTACGCCTAAAGGCAACCACAATTACTGGGATTGGGATCGCGTTATCATTTTAGACAGATGACTAGTTGGGACACTAGATAGGTGGTGCAGAGACATAGAAACCATAATAACAGGTTAATAGCAAAGCGGAGAAAGTATTAAAGCATATCCAGTTTATCTTGTCTTAGCATATCTTGTGTTAATCTTATCCTATCTTGTTGGCCCTATCATCATGGTATTGTCTTGTATTCAGTTAATTCATGTCATTTTGTTTTTCCTTGTTCACATGCTAGAAGCAACTGAACTTACCAGACTTTATGTCTGACCCAGTTTTCTTTCATCTTCTTTTCTTCCGTTTCCCCCCCCCCCCCCAGGTAGTTAAGGAGGGAATAGTATAGCTCAGGTTAGATTGGACCGTCACTCTTCCCAAGCTCGAAGATTCTTTGACAAAGTGCTTTGGACTCTCTTTTTCTACTGCTATTGCTGGCTTATGCTACATTGGGGAATATAAATGTTATTTTATGCTTCTTTATTTTGTAATACAGATGATACTCTGATATTGGAAAACAATTGTTGTACGAACTATTTTATCAATAAAGTAAAGTTTTATTTTCCGCTGTTTTAATTTTGTCTGTCTTGTAATTTATCTGCATCTTTTACCCTAAATGCTCCACAGAACTTAGTGCATTCCCTTTGTGAGTGACACTAAAGGATGTGGGGTGTTACAGTGAGTTCTATTTTGAAGAAGATAGATTTCTGCATGAAGAAGATGCTAGAGTTGAGAATGAAACTCTTAAAGTCAATATGACCAAAGGTTGAGTGTTTGAGTTTGTTCCCTAGAGGCAATCCATTTGATGTGATTAATAACGCTGTTGATGTTATATTTTATTTTGAATAAAAGATTATGTTATGTAATATTTACTGCGTAATATAAATATTAACATAATAGAAGTCCGTAGAATAATAATAATACAGAATTATATTGTTTCAAGTAAGTGACTTGAATACGAGATTATATAATATAAATACTAATACTTAAATACCTGTAGTCAAGTTATATTGTATACTGGACAACAATAAAACATTGAGACTAGTATGTTGATTGACCGATGATTATATCTCATTGATCATTAATATATGTGATATTAATGTCAATACATAAATACATATTAGAGAATAGTGTATTGGGCTGACTCAACATGAGAAAACTTCATGGAATATGGTTAATAGTATCATAAGTAATTCACATAGAGATGGTGATGTAATGGTCCTCGGACCTGAAATCATTATATATTTTATACGAGGATATTTGTGTTTTGGTGTCATCAAAAGTTACTTTTAACTGAATAGACGGTAAAGGTGATTATTGGATACATCTCGAATCGATTAAATAATACGAATGACTTAGATGGAATTAAATCCTACAATGTAAATAGAGATATTCATGGGCCTCTTGATTGAGTATGATTAAAAAATGCATGGTTGTGCTCAAATATTGATGTGTTTTATATAATTTACTCATAAATCAAGATAAAAGGATTAAATAAAGCGGATGATATGTTCCATGCCCCGAGTTTTATCTTGGATGTATCGGTTAAAAGGATTAAATTACATTGATACATTGGTCACAGAAAGGTTGTACTGAATCCTTGATTTTATTATAACTTGGGTAACAACGATGTATTACTAGATGCCGCTCACTGTTTATAATTTAAATTATTGTCAATGTTGTAATAACCTATAAGGTTACACAACTAGAACGTTTAAAAGGGGTGAACCATTCTTAAGGAAAAAAAGATCAAATAGTTGTTATTTTATTTCATTTGAATTGGTGCACCGTGAATTACATTTTCTTTTAGGATCCTCGCTTTTATTAAAAGGGTGCCGACCCTTTACTTTAATATACACAGAAATACAAAATAAAAGAAAAAGAGGAATTCATGATCTAGCTAGTACCTCCCCTCTCCTTTCTTCTATCCCATCTGAAAAAATCTAAAGATATTCAAGTGTATACGTATGGAGACGTCATCCAGACTGGTGATGTTCGCGATTTGGTAGATTCAACTTCAATTTCTAACATGGATTCACAAAAAATCAAAACTAGTATGTTAACTCGATTTACTAATTCGGTTTGGATCTTGCTAATTTTGGGTTGTGAATTGTTGAATTCCGTTGCTGCTTTGTTCAAAAAATCCTACAATGGTATCAAAGCGGCTTGTGAAATTGGATTTTGAGTTTTAGTTCGAATTTTTATCTATTGTAAAATCGAAAGTGTTATGAACACTACTGTAACATGAATTTATTTCTTCTATGAAATCAATTCATTGTAAAAATTTATATTTGATATAAAATCTGAAATGAATTCATGAGTTAGTATTGGAAATTAATTTCTTTTATTATTGATTGTTGATGCCAACCATGTTAAATTATGAGAACTGCATTGTCTATATTGATAGGATTCGATTTGATGATTTATCTTTCGAATTGAGTTTCCTATTTTATGTTGGATGTAGTAGCATTAAATTAGGTTGTAGGGTGAACTTAAGTTTACTGGATCTATTTTCTATCATGTATAAATCTTTTTCTAATTTACATCAGTTAAAAACATGTTTAAAAGCCATTTTAGATCAATGTTCATGATAAAATAAAAAATCTGTAGATATTTCGTTCATATTCAAATCCGATTTAAACTTGATATGATCTAATATAATTTCATACTGTCTATGTACATCTATTGCACACATGTATATATATGAGCCTAAACTCATGTATATTGTAACGATCCGAATTTTTAGTCAATTTATTTTAAATATTGAGTTGATAATAAAAATCAATTTTTATATTGAGTTATCGATTTAATAATTAAAATATGGTTTATTTCGAATATATTAAATTATCGTGATACGAAATATAATTGAAATCGAAATTAAAAACTAAATAACAACAACTCAAATGATCAATATTATTATATTTGAATATAGATGATAATAAAAAATATTTTATTATCAAAGAGTTGATTTATTCTGAGTTTAAATTATATTATATCGATTTAATATGGTTACTCTATATATATATGGTCAAATTAAATTTCGGAATCTGTTCCTTTAAGTGTAGAATAACGGATAATGTTGAGAATGTTGGTTGTTGTGTTTCAATTGGAGTTCAGGGCCCCAAAATATATTATTTTAAAATTAGTGGATAAGCTCAAACTCAAATTGCAGTTAAATCAGAATCAAATCATATTAAATTAGATATCAAATCAGAATTTAATAAAAATGTACTTAAGCCTATACCTATAGTGTACCTTACACAGACCTAATTACTTAGTTCCTAAGTATTCTTCTTCAATAAAATTCGCACACACTCCTCCTTTGATTTCTCTTTTGAAAATTCCAAACTAGGAAGCTTCAAAAACTTTAAAATGGCCCTTCATTCATTCCTAATGTATCAGTAATAAAACAAAGTCGAGCCTCTCTTTTATTTGACCCAAATCAAAAACTCCTGTATATATAATAAATAAAATGGCCTTTCCCCAATTCAGTTTAACACCAAACAGAAATCGCGAGTCCCTTTCTCTTAAAATCGAAAGACCGCTCCATTGTTAAGAATAAAAATAAAAAGGAAATCATTAATGGAAGTTGTGATTTTCCATTCCTCACGTGATCAAGAAATTCGAAAAGACTTGAAGCTCGATAGCAGTTTGTAAGCATCGCGATGAGTCTTTGGGGTTAGGAATGGAAAGCAAGTTCAATTTGGTGAGGGGGTCAGTTCAATGTCGCATGAGGAGGCACAAAATTGGTAGAAATCCTGGTGATTTAGACAAGGACTTGCGCTCAGATCAGGGGGGTTCGGTGACACGTGTAAAAGGGGATATCGACATTTCAGAGGAAGTGCGTTTGGTTGGAGGCGTCGTGTTTTGCATGGAGCTGGGGTGGACCGTGTGACTGATTTCGGCAGTGTATGTTTGGGAGTTCGCATGAGATTTGCAGGTGAAGCTTTGAATGATGCTTTTTAAGTGGAGGGGATGCTGAATGGCATCGAAGAATAGACAGAGGTGTTGAGGTGAATTTCGAAATGTATTACAAGTGGACATGAAGGCTGTCGCCAGTAGAATTTGATGCGCTAAGGGGGAAGGTGTTGTTTGAACTGTGCAGTGGAGTTTTGACAGTAAGCACGGGATTAAGAGCAGGGCTGATTGCTGCAAATAAGGGTTGAGTTGGCTTCGTGATTTGTCGAGGCAGCAATGGGCAAATAATGGGATGGTGGAGTTTGCTGCAGATGGATCATGATGGGTTTTCAGATGGCGAACATGGTAGGAAAAAGATGGAATAAGTTCAGTCGAGATGATTCGTATTCGAGATGATTTGAAATTTTAACTGAATATTCGACAAAAAAATCGAGGTGAGTAAACTCACTTTCTGGTTCGTTTATAAATTTATTTTAAACGAATTTTTATTTTAAATAATTTTTAAATACTGTTTGTTGGTTTTTTGGATGCATTGAAATATTATTGTGGCTATTATAAATATATATTAGTTATTCAGGCTTAGTATTTGTGGCTATTATACATATTAATGGTTGGATATTTCCCGCAGTACCATTAGCGGATACCCGCAGTATCATTAGCAGATGACCCTATGCGCCCCCACAATATGATAGTGGATGACCTTCTATACCGCGATATCTTGCCTCGAAGTAGGATGAGTATTATTTATGTTGGCTAACGTATGTAGATGCAGGAAAACTGGTTGGAGGGATCCAACTGGATTCCTCAAAAATATTATTATTTGTTTGTTATCATATATATATATTTCATATAAGATGTGTTAGAAAACCTATGATTGATAATTAGGTGTTTTAAATGTTTGAAATATCACTGGGCCTAAATGTTGATTTATATAAATATCATGGAAAGGATATTTTGAGATTTAAAAGGAAAATGTATTTTTTTTAAAATAGAATTTGAATTTCGAATGGGATAAGAAATATTAACTTGTTTTAATAATAAAAACAAGTAAAGAAATTTATAAACGATGTTTATAAATTAAATAATGCGGGAAATTTAAATGAATTTATAAACGGTGTGTATAACTGAAATGGAAATTTTAACATTTGGATGATTTGGGAAGTCTAAATTTCGATGTGAATTTAAAAAGGGAAATTGAAATTAGTTTCAAAGAGAAACAATAAATCTATTCTAATCTTCAGATTGTAATTTGAACTAAAATAAATTCAAGTATGGATTTATGATTTGAATTCAGTTAGATCGAATTTATTTAAATAAAATATTTTTAGAAAAGACATTAGGTTTAAATATAAGTTTAAATTCAAATATGAAAATAGATACACTATTTATATATATAAAAATATATATATATATATATATAAATTTTAATCGATAAAATATTCCAGAATAGGAAGTGGATTTCAAATGGAATTTGAAATGGAAACTTGTTTTAATATATATATAAAACAAGGAAATTAAATTTATAAACAACGTTTGTTGATGAGGTAGGATAATTATCATGGGATAAATTGGGATTTTAAATTCAAATATGAATTTAAAAGTAGAACTGGAAATCGTTTCAAAAATGTAACGACTGATTATATTCTGAAATTCGAAATAAAAACAGAATTAAGATAAATCCATGTGAGTCATAATTAAAATTAAATTTTATTGAATTTTATAAACCAACTATTTCTAAAGGAATCGAGATCTTAAAATAAATAGAGTTGTAAATAAATTACAACTGAGTTATGAAAATCGACGATTTAGAAAAATCAAAATGTTTAATTTAGATTTGAAAGCCGATCTCATATAAATAAAAATATATAAGAATGGCGTTGGAATTTATTTATAAACGAAGTTTAAACGTTTAAATTTAAATATAATTAAAACGAACTTGCCCCAGCGCGGTAGTTTGTAATTTGGCATTGCGAACTTCAATTGAGTATTTAGAACTCAATTTAAGTCGGAATCCTTTGAAACAAGAATCGTCGGGACCGATTGAATAATAGTTTTCTAATAAAAAATAAAAATCTAGATTTTGTCTTATAGATTTTGAGTTATGTCAAAATTAAATTTTTAGAAAAACGACGCCGTAGTCATTTAAAAAACCATAATAGATTATTTAATATAATAAAAAGGATTTGAAGTAAAATAAATTTGAAATTCCATTAGAAAAATCCAGACTTGAGATATAAAATAAATATGAACTCAAGTGGAGTAAGTGAACTGATTTTTGAAACAAAAATCAGATTTTTAATTATTAAATAGAATTAACTAATTTGAAGAATAATTAGTTAATTGAGTTGTGATACAAAATTGGGTTTTGGTTAAGTAAACTGAACTGGTGAATTCATTTTCGAAATCTAACATGAAACTTGAACTAAAAATGGAATTTGATTGGTTAATAAGTAAATTAAAATATATTTGAACATGATATGTTCAAATAAAAAGTTGAGTAGGAAAAAGAGCTACTTAACGAATAATTTAACGAGCTGAGTTAAAAACGATTAGGTGGAATTGGAATAAATTAAAAATGGTTAGATATATATGTTAAGCAGGATTGGAATGAAGTCGTTAACCGGCCTTTTGGTCCGTTTCCCAAAAGTACGCAAGTCACGCTCGACTCAACATATCGCGTGACATTACAGCCCAGAGGCGTCGCCAATATCATCCATGGTCTAGTACCAGAAGACTCGAGTTTCGCCACTAGCAGAATGTTGCACCCCTGGAGCGCAACCTCCATCAGTATCTGTCCACATCCGAGCCGAAGGCGAGCCGTGCTCTGAGCCAAAGGCAAGCCATCAAGCGGGTCCAGGCGCAGCGCCAGTGTGGTTCTGGGGCTCCACAGTCCGACTCGAAGTCAAGATTCAGCCAACAACTTTCGCCGACCTTGCCGCTCCTCCAAACATGGCCAAATGAAGACATCGCAGTTCGAGCCGTGAACCCGAACCTCAGGCCACCAAAACACCTGTACCCATAACCTTCGCACCTCCCATAAAGACGATCTTCACACCCAGCGGGTGTGCGAAGATTGCACCCGGCAGGTGCGAAATTTGCACCTCGCAAGGTGTAAAATTCGCCCCTAGCGGGTGCGGGATTCGCACCCAGCAAGTGCGAAATTTCGCACCTAGCAGGGGGTGCGAAAACCTAGTATGCAGGGGTTCTGGGTGCGAATTTCTGCATGTGATCCCTATTTCTGCCTACTGGCATCTAATCCTACTTAGTCACTCTCCTATAAATACCCTTTGGCCTCCCACTTCAAAGGGTTGGATTTTGTGATCTTGAGACCTTCCTAGAGCTCCATTAATGGCATCTCCTCTTTGAGGAAGAAGAAGAAGGACAAAATTGTCTTTTTCCTTATTTATTCAATATATGATAATTATGACATCACGTATCATGAAAAGTAAATGTAATGAGATATCATGAGATAGTCTCAACCTTTTAATCCTTGGTCATCAATAATATTCCAACGAAGCTTCAAAATGGACGTAGACCCTTCACAAGGCCGAACCACTATAAATCTCTCGTGTTATTTACTTTTTTTTTCTTGTCTGCACGACCAAGTTAATTATTCCTAGTAATTGGAATCTTTGGTGTTTTCGACATTTTTTGTCGTTAAGATTTGGTGCTTCCACTGAGAAAACTCAGATTTTGCACCGTTGTCGCACATTATCATCTCGACCTTCGAGAGTGTGAAGTTCCATGCTAAACCTGCTGTCAAGTCCGCTCACGATGGCAAAGCGACCAAAGAATGCAATGGTCGGATCTTCAGCTGCAACCGAGGCTGGTACATCCGAACAACCTCAACCGGCGGATATCCCGGCCACTGATGAAACCATCCCTCCTATTGTGGACCCCGAAGCGCCCGCCGCACAAGCTCAAATCCGCGCGCTTAATGAAAAATATGAGAACACAGTGGTTGAGCTTAACCAAGCATTGAAGAATAACATCGACTTTATGCAACAACTTCAAGAAAGTCAGTGCATCGTCGCTCGACTTCAATTAACTCGGAACGATGCTCAACCTCGACCAGCTGTATCAGAAATTTCATCTTTTGAGTCAAGGGGCCCACATCAAAGAAGGAGGTTTAGTCACATTAGCAACGTTGTCGTTCACACCAACTCTCTCGACAATGGCAACGGCAATGTCCACGCCAACAGCAATGTGAACGACAGTGGCAGCCAAACTACAGTCACATATAGCGAGGGGGCACAGTACCGAGACCGATCTCGCTTGATCATCAATGACGGACCAGGTCCTACTAACCAACCTTTTCCTCGACACAACCCAACGACCACTAATCGGGATGAGGGGCCTACTATTCCAGCAGCTGGCGCTCCTCCTGAACAGGATCCGCATCAGCCCGCTCTTCATCAGGATCCGATTGTAGATGTCAAGGACATGGAGGAAGACGATCCGAACATCCTTCCTAGAAGACGCCCTCGCAACAAAACTCGAGAACCGCGCCGAAACCCATGGGTCCCCATGGCGGATCCCCATCCAACTTACCTCCCCGACATGGTCTGGAGGATCATGAGGGAAATGCGAAGAAATGTGCACGATTCATGGGAAGCGCACATTCGGCGTAACCCCTTCACAAAAAGGGTGAATGAAGCTGAATGTCTGTGATGCTTCAACATGCCTCAGATGTCGCTCTATGACGGTACCACTGACCCCTGTGCCTTCCTAAATCGATATAAATGGCAAATGGATTCGAGCCGGGGCAACGATCCGGTCAAATGCAAGTGCTTTCCAGTCTTCTTATCAGGAACCGCTCTGCTATGGTTCTCTCGCCTCATACTTGATTCCATTGACAACATCGGCTAGTTAGCGACACATTTGGTCAAACAATTCAGGATGCATATTCCAACTCCAAAGAATGCCCTCATTTTGTCCAATTTATACCAAGGACCACAAAGTGCTCCAACACTCGTACGGTGACAGCAACGACGACAGAAAAGAGATGATGGTCGAACCATCATCAGTTACGGCCAGGGAATACAGTAACACATCGGGTCTAGGTAACCAACCTTCTACTCGGAAGAGCCCAACTGTCGCCACTCACGACCAGAGTCCCACTCTTCCGGCAGCTCATCTGGCCAGAGTACTTTTGGATCAGGGTGCACACCAGCTCGCCCAACCTCGACAGCCATGCCAAAACCAGACCATCCATGACATGAAAGAAAGCAAGCCGGATGTGTACAATAGAAGACATCAATGGAACTCCCGAAATTCGTCAAAATTAATGGGTTCCACTAGAATATCCCACCTCCGGCTTATCTCCCCGACGTGGTCCGAATAATCATGAACGATATGCGAAGAAATGCCGACAACTCAAGAGAAAACTACTTGAGGTGTAATCCCTTCACAAGGAACGTACACAAAGCCGAGTGGCCCCAACGCTTCAACAAACCACATGTGGCATTCTATGAAGGCATGACTGACCTCTAATCTCGGAAATTTCAGAATCACCATCAGAAATGGAACGCGTCATCCTGGCCTAAGTTCGGCATTCTATGAGTCTGAACTTATCGCTTACGCTTCTAGCATCCAACTGGACCCGAGTTCACTTCAGTCGATTTCCACGGCATCTTGCAATCGAAGTTGGAGATTCACGGATTGTCGAAGACCTTCCATCAAGACGGCGCGCTAGGCTCCAAAATCCTGGACTAGATCACGACCTCTATAATGCGGCCGGAGCCCAATCTCCAATTACCGCCAACACAATCCATGGGATCGTGAGGGAACCACGGGGGCACGCCCATGACATCTATAAAACTAGTACGAGATGTATCCCACTCACTTCGGCTGTCCATAATACCAAATGGCACCAGCACTTTGACGTGCCAATGTTTTCCCCATACTTAAAGAAGCCATGATTCTCGAAGCTTCGTCATCTACCACAAATGGCACATGGGTTCATTACACGTCGCCAATGCCATCAAGTGCAAGTGCTTCCCCGTCCTTATCTAGGACGGCTCTATACGGGTTCTCTCGACTTCCACCTTAAACTACCTCAACTCCCGACTAACTCGCCAAAAGATTAGTCGTGTAATTCAAAATGAACTCGTGATGCCCAGAGACATCCTCTCAGTTTCAAACATTTACCTAGGCACCCGTGAAACTCTCAAAAGCTATCTTGCAAGATCCCACCCCGCCTTGGCTGAAGTCGAGAAAATAACTCCTCGAATCGTACTCGTCCTGCTTACAAATGGCATACCACCTTATTCCAAACTTAGAGCATGGACCGATCAAAAGCAATCAAGGATTCAGGAGATCTTCAACATGAATGTCGTCTACTTACTATGTCGAAATCTAGCACGAAGGAATCGAGCTCCGACCCTCAACATCCTGCCTCGTGATGACCTTAGGCCTCCAACAACTCTAATTCAATCGCTTTGCGTGATCTTGCTTACGCCGGCAGCGTCAAAGGTAGTTGCAACAATCAAAGGAAGCGTCTTCTACTTCCTTCCCCCTGCGGCTATACTGCTTTCAGGGACACCCCCGGGAAAATCTACCTCGCAACATGCAATACCCAACCATGCAAAAGGCCAAGACCTAAAAGTCCGACGAGCACACCAAGGGACTCTACAGGATATTATCGGCTCTATAGTATCCGCGGACACAACACAAACATGTTTTGCCACTTATAGAACAACATCGAGGAACTCATCCGCAGGGGAACTCTGAGCCACTCGACGCTCATTAAAGATTCCCACTAAACATGACCTCGACGGACAATTAGTCCCACACGATCATCCCCTACCTCGTCAGGACTACAACTTTCATGGCGTAGCTGCCTTTAGGTTTTCATCGGAGATACCAGTTTGCAACTCCTCCGTGCTATGCTTCCTTCATTGGAAGAAAAACAGAAACTAAAGGCAGGCTTTCTCCAATAAAAGACACCTCCTTTTCGCTATGCCATGGCCTTTGTTGTACTCCATACGACGTTGTCGGCCTCCTGCAACCAGCAGGGGGCACGTTGGGGAGCATTACCGGAGGAACGTTCAGAAGCAAGCCTGAGAATTCCAGTTCTTTGTCATCCACAAGACCGTCATCTACGATACAGCAATCCCCGAGGATATCATTGGAGAAATCGGCCATCGACTCATTAATACCATCAGCTCACCCATAAAAAATAATATACATATATAGGAGACGAGAGAGATGATTCAATACCATAAAGAAGGTATACACATCAATGTTTAAAGGTCAAAAAATGGGACCTCGAGCGCAATTGCCAATGAAAATGTCTGTTGGTAAAGGGGCGCAACCTTTCCAATAGTCATTACCATTGCAATTCGAACAGAATCACCAATTCACGGATAGATGCCTCATTCCAACCTATGTATATATAGGCCTGCAAAAAAAATGAAATGAAAGCGAAAAGCAAGGCCCCTTCTCCAAGACACACCTCCTATTTGTTGTATCATAGCCATCCTCCACCAACTAATGCTCCGGCCACTTGGGGGCACGATTGGGAGCTCAATCGACGGCTTGCTCAAACACACTTCATCGACCTCATCTTCAAATGAGTATTTCCTCCACCTGTAGGCCTCGCTCCTCTTTAGGAAGGCCCATACTCAAACAACGGAAGCTCAGCGATGGAACTCTCAAACCCTCAACCATGGACCGAGTCGAACTCCTAAGGGCATGCGACAACGAACATTTTCGCCTTTACTTTACATAACTTAGTGTAAAATTGACTCACGCCTTCCAACAACGTTTTGCTTTCCTGCAATTCAAGGAATCATAGAGGCTACTGCAACCAGAGTTGTCCTTAGAAGTGATGTTCAGTTTCCTATCACCCTTCCATGTTTACCACGTGCACGAAGTTCATGACATGTTTGATTAATCCTGACAACCAGCTTGAGTTCAAACATTCGATCACTGCATCGACTCCCCTTGCACGGGAGTCAGTGCCGCCATCCGAACCTCGATCCAACATCGAGGCCAAACAACACTGGCTACGTCCGGCACCCCGAGCATGGGAGCCGACAACGCTACTCGAGTCGCCGGCCCATAGCGCGACCGAGTATAAATAACCACTAACTCGAACCTCGGCCCCATGACCGAGGATAAATCATTCCGCGTTCAAGTCCAAGCGACCTGGTGCTGCCACCCAACAACCGACTAAGAGTGATAAAAGTCTCTCTTCGTCAGTTACGGGTGTCGGTCGAATCTTGGTGCAACACCAAGACCGACCTTAAATCGTTTCTCCCCGAAGCTCTAAAGGCTTAGGTGCAGCCCATGGCCATGATCGGACCCTACGGGCTGATGATCTGGGCTTTTCTCCAGCGAATAAATGACGTCGTCGTTCGCCCCAGCCTAATGAACAATGGGAGAGCCACACACTGAATGGACCACATAATGCGACATCATACGCCTTCGGTACACTTGGGATTAACCTCGGGTAACCCAAAACAGTAGGCGACTACCCTGGCTTCACAAACTACGAGTTTCCTGAGCTGAGGGAAACTTACTAGAAGCCAGCGCTCTATCACACCCCTCTGGAATAATCAACCCAGAGCGCGGTCTCCGATCGCATTTCTGTTGGTGTAACAACAAGTAGCTTGTGCAAGTATGGGACGCCGGAAAACATGAATGTGTTCGAACACTTAACACAAAATGCAATCTTTACTAATTCATATTTCATTTTCGCACACACACATTAAGCAAACTACGTGTCTAACATCTTTTCTCTCTGATGAAAGAGTGTACATGAAAACCGCACCATGTCTTTAAGAATCGAAAGTGAGGACCACACTCGCATATGCTATCGGTCTACCTAACCCAAAGTATCTATAATTCCTTTAACAATTATTGATACTACTCATCCTTCTCTTGTATTTTCTTTTTTATGTACAGGTTCGGCACTTGGCAGGTCACCACCAGCGATGGGGCCCTTACTTCCAGAATCGCTTCCTCCTCTACTCTTCACAGGAGTAATGGATTCGCAAGACATCAATGCGCGCCACCTGCCATTATCCTCGCCGCTTATAATTATCGAAACTTCCCCGAGAGTGATACAAGGCAACGGCTTAGGGACGATGTCAGAAGCGAGGACCAATGTAGCCTGGGTTTCTCCCTAAGTCTTCTTGGTGCCCGACTCCGCTCTCTTATCAGTATCTTCGGCGATCTTCTAATCAGCTGGCTCCCTGGATTGGAGTCGCATAATTGCATCCACTTCAAGTTTGCTAAGGATCCCCTCACCCCCTTTTGATCGGCATCATCGACGACTTTCCTTTTTCCTATCCTACTCATAGGCTCTCTCCTTCTCTGCATCAGCGTAGACCTACTTCTTCGCCACCGCAGTGGCAAATTTCTCCTCGGTATCCTAGCTAGCCTTTTCCCAAGCATCTTGTATAGCAACCTCATCCTATCCCTCTTCCCCTCCGGTTCCTCAGACTTTGCCACCAGCTAGGATTCCCGATCTTCCACTATAGCTTGCATGGTTTGCACATTTACATTAGCCACGTATGTCGCATGTGTGCTTCGTCCAACCACTACTTCTCTTCCTCCAGAGAAACTCATATAAATGTAGGATCCGGAAGCCACGATTTCTCCTACCTCTCCAGATCATTCCCGATGTAACTCCAACCTCGACTCGGACGCTTGAGGAAGCACGAGGGCAAAGCCTGGTGTCGCCTCCGCTCCACGGGGGCCACCCAACAAAAGAAGTAACTACTTGACTACTGAGGGTTCATCGCTCACATCCTCTTCAATTAGCAAGTGCTCGAGCTCGGGGACATTCCCTCACCTATCTCTGCATCAGCTTACTCATCACAAGACCTGAGGAGGATCCCCACCAGCTTCTGCATTGGCCTTTCCATTGCCAAAACCTTCGGAGCAACCATTCTAAAGAGGAACATACACCTCGCCACGAGGATGATCCTGTAACTGCTCGGAATTTGCCTAGACCTAATCGATCGCAAAATCGACTAAGACCTTCAAAACCCGAATACGTTAACTCTGGGAATACAACACATTAGAACAATAACATCAGACTTTTATAAACATCATAATAATGTTACATCAGAGTACAGAATATCAGAGTACATCGAATAAAATTACAGCGAAAGATAAATTACAGTAAATTAATATAATACACAACGGAAATAAAATAACTAAGGTAGCGGAAGACAACTATGCTCTGGACACAGCTTTAGGCTTCCATCCAGGATCCTGCTAAAGATAAATATCTGCAAAAAGCTACTCGACTGCCCGTGTGGAAAAAAGGGCACCCGAGTTTGCAAAGTGAAACAAACTATAGGTCATTCATGGGACTGGTATGAGAAATCTAACTTAACTAATCTAATAATAAGGCTAATCACAGGACCATGTCGCTAACGCTGAACGGGTTTACTCCATTGGATTGCCAGTGCATAAAATAAAGTAAATCGTTAAACAACGCAATGCCTTTTTGGAAAAATGAAACCATTATAAGACTCAAGTCCCATCACACAATGCAACACAAACCAGAGGATAGAGTTTTACCTTATAATGGCCAAAAATGCTTGATACGATAAAACGGATTTGATATTATTATTAGTGTATATATGTTTCAAAAACATTTCAAAGTAAATGTATCAATCCTAGGAAGCATAACTACCATATACTATGCCTCCATACTAGTAATACAATCAAGTCCGTAGGATCGTATTGGGAATTTAGTTTTCCATCATGAGTCAAGGCTAGGAACGATCTCCTTACTGATTCGAGACACTCTAGCTAATGTCTCAGGATACCCCGCAGTGAACCCTTGGAAACCTGTAGGGCCGATCCACACATACGATTTTGCGGATTGGCAATTCCTGAACACACGTTTCCCGGTCCTATAGGACCTAATATCCGAGGCGCCTCATTCCATCATCCACATAAGTAAAATGTCGGGATGTGTAAAACCCAAACACCACTTCTAGCTAGAAAGAAATGTGCTGCTCTCTCTGCGTTCCCTTGCTCCGTTTTAGACTCAACCGGGTTGTGAGGCTCGTGAAGCTACGTTATACACAAAGCTATGCTTTTCAAGCTATGCTTTGATCATCATCCACAAGGCCTGCTTTTCAACAAAAACCTTGATCCATGCATCTTAGCATGCCACATTGTCAATCCATACCATACCATTGATTCATACCAATATATAACCTTTAAGCTCGTACGTTTCAGAGAAGGGTGTTAAACACCAAACATATATATATATATTTAGCAAAGATCAACGAATAACATATATTTTCAAGTCCGTTCTGGGTCTGAACGAAACCAGAGGCACCTTATACCTCGCATATCCGAACAATCAACAAGTAGTCTGGATGGCCACCATTGTACCCCTTCAAGGTAGCTACTCCAATCATGGGCGTCAATGGTAACTCATCCATTCGACGTGAAGATCGTCGGTCTTCAATCACCGTCTTCAACTCTTCGACTTAGATCGACGCATAATCATTTGAAATGAGATTGAACTCGGGCTTTTCAAATGATTCTCGCATATATATATGTATATTTTAAAATCATTTCTTATCATTAATATTAGTTTATAATGATTAATCTCTATTTTCATTTATATAAAAATAATTGAATTTTATTTAACGACTCTTCAAGTCAATAGGCGACCTTGGCGTTGTTTTCACCCAAATTTGTTTTACATATTTCTCTAAATCTAACCGTTGAATTTTAACACAATTCATATCGTTGGAAAGATCTTCCCAACGCGAACCTAACAGATTCAGTTTTGGGAAAATCCGACGGTTGGATATTTCGGTATAACTATTTAAAGTTATGATTGTCGAATCGTGAACTATCGCGCGTGATTCGTTTAATTATAATTTACTATATATATATACTTATATATAATTCCGTCATCTATTTCATTTCACTATATTTTGTTAACATCGAATATCCCTATTTGTGTATATAATATCGAGGTATAACATGACACACAATAATGTTTATTTTTATTATAATTCACATACACATGCTATATCCAATAATGTACTTTTTTCTTCTTTCATCTTTCAATTTACACCAAATGCATATTTGGTTTCATTATTCTTTTTAATGAAAATCCATTCCTTAAAATGTAAATTTCTAATCCTTTAATTTACATAAAAAAATGTAAATTTCTATTCCTATTTTATTTACATTCATAAATGTAAACTTAAATTTCAATATATTATTATATTGAAAATGTAACTTTTATTTCATATTCTATTTACATTAGAAAATGTAAATTCCTGATCATTCTTTTATCTCTTTTGTTTACATTGAAAAATGTAAATTCTTTTATTTACATATAAAAAAAATTCTATTTCATCCTTATTTACATTGAAAAATGTAAGTTTCTATATTTCTCTAATTACAAATAAAAATGTAACTTCCTATTTTTCTTTTATTTACATTGAAAAATGTAAGTTCTTTTTGCCGCCTCTAAAATGTCGATAAAAATATATAATATTTACTCTATTCTTTTATCGCATCTAAAGTGACGATAAAAATATACATTTTAATTCTATTATATTTTATCGCATCTAAAATGATGATAAAAATATACATTTTAATTCTATTATTTTTTTATTCACATTAAAAATGTAAACTTTTCTTTTTAATATAATCTACATTAAAAATGTGACTTTTCTTTTTAACATAATCTACACTGCATTAAATAATTTTGCAATGTCAAAATCTTATCTTTTCATTACATAAAAATGTAATTTTCTTATTTAAATCTTAATTACATGAAAATATAAACTTTAACTTAATTACATAAAAATGTAATTTTCTTCATTTATCTTAATTTACATGATAAATGAAATTTTTTCACTTTTAACCTAATTCACATGGAAATTGACTTAATTACATAAAAATGCAATTTTTATGTTCTTTAACTTAATTACATAAAAATGTAATTTTATTCTAATTCTTATTTACATTAAGAAAAATGTAAAACTTTTCTAATCCTTATTTACATTAAGAAAATGTAACTTTTCAAATTTTTATTTACACTAAGAAAAATGTAAAACTTTTCTATTCCTTATTTACATTAAGAAAATGTAACTTTTTTAATTCTTATTTACACTAAGAAAAATGTAAAACTTTTCTAATTATCTACTTCTTTTTATTGCATATAAAAGGCTAATAAAGATGTAATATTTATTTCTATACTTTTATTCCGATTTACAATTTCTAACAAAAATGTCCTTTTTATTCTAATTTACATTTTCTAACAAAATGATCTTTATATTATAGTTTCCTAACAAAATGTCCTTTATATTCTAATTTACATTTTGAATGTAATTTTCCTTTTCATTGCTTATTTACCTAAAAAGTAAATTTTCCTCTTTCATTGTTTATTTACATAAAAATGTAAATTTCCTTTCTAATTTCCTTTATTGAAAATCTATTTACATTAAAAAGGTAAACATCATATCTAAATTCTTTTATTGAAAATCTATTTACATAAAAATGCAAATATCACTCCTTTATTCTTTTAATGAAAATCTAAGTTTTCACTTTTAATTACGTAAAAATGTAACTTTTATCTTTCTATAAATCTAATTACATATAAATGTATTTTCCTTACTTTAAATCTAATTACATGAAAATGTAATTTTATCTTTTAATTCAATTCACAAGGAAGGTGCAAAATTTTACTTTTAATCCTATTCATAAGGTAAATGTAAATTTTCATTTTTAATTCTATTTACAAAAAGATGTAAAATTTCTCTTTTATTTTTATTTTTTTTATCACATGAAAATATAAATTTCTCTTTAAACTAATTGACAATGAAATCAATGTTCTAATTTTTTTTTCATTTCTAACAAATTAACAAAATAAATAATGTCTTTTGCATATTTAACAAAACGGCGGTGAAAATAATGTCCATTTTTGTAACACCCCACCTCCATTAAGGTCACTCACAAAGGGAATGCCTTAACTTTGGTGGACCGTTTTAGTAGATAGAACAGAAATTTACAAGACAGATAAACAATACTAGAGAAATTATAAATTTATTACAGTGGAAAACAGAAATCAGTTTGGTTACATCTTTACCAAAAACTCAAGTACATAAATATCAGTCTTGTTCAGAAAATCATCAGAGTACAAAACTGTAAAATCATAATCCCCACAGAAGCTGCTATAAGGAGTCAAGCCATACTTTAAGCACTCTAAATACTTCAAGCAGAAGAAATCCGGATCAAGCTAAAGTATTCCATCCTTCGAAAACCTGGGGGGAGGGGGAAAACGGAAGAAAAAGGGGCGAAAACAAGCAAGGTCAGACATAAAGTCTGGCAAGTCCAGTGACTTTCAGCATATGAACAGATAATAATAATTATGACATGAAAATAAGTTGGATAAGAGATAACAGTAATAGGAGCAGCAGATGTATTTAGGTTAAACAGAAGAAACATAATAATATTACTTTTCATTTCTCTGCACTAATACTAGTATAACAGGATTAGGTGTCACCCCAATGTCTAAACTGAAACAGAAACGGGAACAGAATAATTTCCACAGAAGAGAATGCTAGTAATGGGCGTTTACCACCCCAACAGAAACAGACAGAAACAGAATGCTAATAATGGGCTTTTACCACCCGAACAGAAACAGACAGAAACAGAATGCTAATAATGAGCCTTTACCACCCGAACAGAAAGTACAGAAACAGAAACAGATTAATCCCTACGGAAATGGAATGTAGAATTAGGTGTACACTAGTAAATGGGCCTTTACCACCCAAACAGACGGTACCACGCAGAAACAGATAGGTGTTACCACCCAATAGAAACAGACGGTACCAACAGAAACAGACAGAACTAAGTGTACCCTAAAACCCTACCCCAAGCGATCGGCTCCCTAATACATAAATACCCTGTGTCGGCCCCACAGTAGGGTGTATCACTCCCTAAAGTGACAACCAATTGGCATAGACTTATTACAGATGTCACGGCGTCTTACATCCTCAGAGGAAGACCGGGATCCATGCACGCACATGACCCAGTTGGAACGCACCATCAACACCCCTTGCCATTATCAGAATGAACCGCTTATAATTAGTTCAGTAAGCGTGCCCGGACCCTACCTACTGTTGGGTCAAAGTTTGATACCAGAAAGGGTTACTGACTAATATGGGCCCCAAACAACAGATGACACAAGTAATTTCCCTCCTAACCTTGTGTCCCCAGACTAACAGATTTCAGATTAACTTGTTTATAAGTTCAGACATACAGAGTTTAGATCAACTAGTTCACAGATCAGACAAGTTTCAGACTAACGGATCAGATATAGGGATTTAACATATTTACATATTTGTCTAACTTTGTAATTGGGTCTACAGATTCACGAAATGGGTTTTTTAAATTCATTAGTCCAATTGGTTTAACCCTACCCACCCAACACGTTTTAGACATCATATTTATCTCAGATTTTTATCAATTAAAAATTAACGTGCAGTCCTCTCACATTAGACTTACAGTTTGCGGCCACTGGTTAGGCCTGTTGGTTTCGGGCAGGTTTTTGCCGCAAACTGAGTCTAACCTCGGGTTTCAAGCACGTTATGACTAACTTCTCACATTAGAACCTATTGTTTGCGGCCACTGGATGTGCCGGGCGGTTCCGGGCAGGATTACGCCGCAAACTCATTCTAACCTCGAGTTAACCATGTTTCATGTTTAGCCAATGCATTCATTCACAGACAATGCTAATATCAGACTAATCATGCTAATTTAACAAATTAACTTCAGTACGAGTTACATCAGATTATTCGAGGTTCTATTAACAAGTTTTGCTCAATTTTAAATCGAGCCTACAGATTTACATACTTCAAATTTCATCATTTCAGTTCCAACAGATTACGCCATTCAACAGACTAAACAGATAACAGATCTTGCAGATTAGGCGATTTAGCAGGTCTAGCAGATAAGGCAATTTTAACATAATTACCCGATTAGGCAATTCAATCTAATTAGCAGTTTAGGCAATATAACAGAACTAGCGGATGAGGCAATATAGCAGATTTAATCATTCCTTAAAGTTTCATTGACATATCTTGCCTAATTATAAATTTAGCCTAAACTTACATGCCCAAATCAAGGTCATAATTCATAATACAATATATGCCCGAAATTTTAGCCTTAATATTCCCATTTACAGTTCATGTCAAAACTAGATTTAATATTCTAGTTTACCATTTATGTCCAGGACTAATACACATGTAAATCATTCTCTATTATAGCCAATTCAGATTATGCCAACATATTTGCTATGCCAAATTAACTTAATTAAGCTACGCCCAATCCCCGTATAATATGTTTCCACAAGTTCTCTAAATACTCATGAAATGGCCCTATAGGCTCGATGTACATAACAGTGAATGGGAATAAACTAGCAAAGTTACGTACTAAATACGAGATCTAACATCATTAAGGGAATAGGCATAAGAAACTAACTACAATAGTTATAGGCGACTAACCACAATAGTCATGGGCGACTAATCACAATAGTTTCTTATTCAATGTCATAGGCAATAGTCTCATAGTCATGAATCATAGTCATAGGCAATATTCTCATAGTCAATGAATCATAGTCATAGGCAATAGTTTCATAGTCAATGAATCATAGACATATGCAATAGTCTCGTGTCCAATTATGCATTATTATTTGTCCCAAAATTTAGCGTTCGTGCGTTAATCTCTTATGAGATGTGGCGCAGGCTCGTGGTAGCCTGGCTATAGAACGGAAAGAAGAAAGAGATACAGTATAAAATATATCAAAACAGAACGTACACAACCTCAAATTCAGATTTAAAATCATGTCACAATTATAGTTACAGTTTATAGCGGAAAATAACTGTACTTGCCTTTCGTGGTTTTAAGAAAGGATAATAAACTGTTGTTGATGCAGAAATGTTGAATTACTCCTCTTTAATTGTTGTTGTAGCTCTAAACTTTGATTTAGCTTTTAATTCTATTCAGGTTGGAAGAAGATGCATCAGTCCAAGTTTTGATTCCAACAGAGTAGCGACGCCATTTTTATTTTTAATTAGAACAGAGGCAGAATATAGACAGAATGAAATTGTGTAGAGAAAATGAGGCTAGGGGAATGTTTATATAGGATTAGGCGGACGAATCTAGACAAAAAACGAGACCGGATACATCAGAATGAACCAGGTTCAAAAACTGGGTTTCGGGAGCAGGTCGACCCCCAGGTCGACTCCCCAGTCGACATGGTCATGGGGAGGTCGACACCCCAGTCGACCTGGTTGGGGGGGGGGAGGGGTCGACTCCCCAGTCGACCTGGGTATATGGGCGGGAATTTTCCCGCCAGCCTTCTCTGGGTTTGAAATTTGAATTTCTGGCTTTATTTTCGAGCTGTTTTATTTTATTTAAATTCCTGAAACTTCAGAGGGTCATAACTTGGTCATACGGACTCCGTTTTTCGAAAACTCAGACTCATTTTCTAGCAGAATTTCGAGACGAACGCAATGGCGCAACCCATTTCCCTTGATTCTTATTTTAAAAATTAATTATTCTCTGATTTGTTACTTATACGTTCACAGAAAATACGGAGTGTTACATTCTCCCCTCCTTAAAGGATTTCGTCCCCGAAATCTTCAAGTTAAGAAGAATGTGTCCTACCATCCAGTCATCCATCTACTCAACCATCATCCACAAGCATCCACTGTCCTTAGAAAACTTCTAATGTTGTATGAACACATGCAAAAGTGTGTATATATGTTCCTTATCTAATGCAAAGATCAGGTGGTCCACTGATTCAGTTGACCTCCTTAATGCAAACTATGTCAGTGTCATGATTCCAACATGTATGCAATTTTCCTATTTGATACATATTATTCTTATATGAGTGACAACCATTCATTCATATGCAACATCCATGTGATGAGTCAATCATTTTGCATCCACAGAAATTGAAAATGCTCACACATCCATATGCAGTATGAGAGTGTTTTCGAGCCGATCTAGTGCCTAGTGTGTGTATATGCATCCACGAGCAACCACTAGCAACCACTTGCAACCATCAAACATAACATGTCTCAAACACATGTTTACATCCATAGGATTCCTATCGATAGGTCGAAGACTCGATTGATAGGATACAGTCGAGTGATGGGAGCGAGTGCAGATAAACAAAAACTTGGTTTCCATTAGACCTTGGTTGAGGGACAAATTCCCCTAAGTATCAACCCCGAAGACCGAAATCAACATCAGATTGACACCCAGAGGATTACCCTCTTTAGACAATGTCAAAACTGGAAATCTCAACCTTATCAGAAATATTCAGATATTTACAGATTACCGGTACAGATCGAATTACTAAATGATTCTTAGGAAACTAAGCATGATAAAAACCCAGAATGTATGCGTCATAGTCAACTTAACGCTCAACACATATACCCAATTTACCACGCTTAGATGAGTCATAACCCTTATAGGTCTGAGTCTACCGCGGAATCAGAAACAATACTAGTATTCAAGTGCAGAGTATCGATTACAGAATCCAAATGCCAGGATCAGAAAAGAGTTTTAGCTCAAAAATCAGATAAAGAAATTAATCCTCCTACAGAAAGTTTTCCTATTTCTATCCTATCCACTAGCCTCGAGAGTGTTCGTCTGCCTTCCAGAAATTGGTCCTGCCCTCTTCTCTTGCCCTCGTTTCTTCGGACAGTCCCTAGTGAAGTGTCCCATCTCACCACAGTTGAAGTAAGTGCCCTTTCTTTTTATGCAATCCTTATTCAGATGAGTCGAGCTTCCACAAGTAAAGCACCTTTTCTCCTTCTTATCTTCAGACTTTTCACCCTTCTTTTGTGTTTCCTTTTTGGGCCATGCTTTCTTGTTCGGTGGTTCTTCCTTCTTTGCCTCTTTCTTGTCGTTGTCCTCCTCGTGCAGTAGTGCCATATCCACCAATCTCTCGTAAGTCACTCCCATGGGTACATGGGTCATGGCTAGGCTGTGCAGTGGCTCGATCAATCCTTTAACAAAGCGGTGAGCCTTTTTATGCTGAGTGTTGACTAAATCTAGTCCGAACCTAGCCAGTTGGTTGAACTGGTTGACGTATTCCTTGACCGTCATACTTCCTTGCTTAAGAGATAAGAACTTTTCCAGTTGTAGACTTCGTTCAGCTTGCGGGAGGAATTTCGTCTCAAACCTTGTTCTGAAATCCATCCATGTTTCAACCGGCCTCTCGGCGCTAGTGACTTCCCACCAATAGGAAGCTTCATCCTTGAGCAACCATACCGCCAATTGTACCTTCTGCCTATCGTCCACCTCGAAAATAACGAACAGATCCTCAGTTTCTTTGAGCCAGTTCCTCGCTTCTACGAATGATTCAGTTCCCTTGAAATCCTTTCCACCCATGGCCCTAAAATCCTTACAGATCTTTGAAAAAGCAGTTGCACGAGGAGGAGGTGGAGGAGGAATCATTGCAGCTGGAGGAGGAATATCTGTTGGGCCTGCATCGTTGGCCCTAGCCTCTAAGTACCTCCTGAACCAGTCAGGTATTGGCACGCCCTCTGGAAAGTTAAGATTCCCAGACATGCTGGAATGAAAGAAAAAGATTTAAAATGGAGAACTAAAAAGATAGATATATGGCTTTTTGGGGATTATGTTTTTCAAAAATAAGCTTTACTTTTGAAAATGCTTCCTTTTTAAAACCTTTTTGAAAATAGTTTTCAAAACATTTTATCAAATCTGGTAACCTTCAGCTCTGATACCAAGTGTAACACCCCACCTCCATTAAGGTCACTCACAAAGGGAATGCCTTAACTTTGGTGGAGCGTTTTATTAGACAAAACAGAAATTTACAAGACAGAGAAACAATACTAGAGAAATTATAACTTTATTACAGCGGAAAACAGAAATCAGTTTGGTTACATCTTTACCAAAAACTCAAGTACATAAATATCAGTCTTGTTCAGAGAATCATCAGAGTACAAAACTGTAAAATCATAATCCCCACAGAAGCTGCCATAAGGAGTCAAGCCATACTTTAAGCACTCTAATTACTTCAAGCAGAAGAAATCCAGATCAAGCTAAAGTATTCCCTCCTTGGAAAACCTAGGGGGGAAACGGAAGAAAAAGGAGCGAAAACAAGCAAGGTCAGACATAAAGTTTGGCAAGTCCAGTGACTTTCAGCATATGAACAGATAATAATAATTATGACATGAAAATAAGCTGGACAAGAGATAACAGTAACAGGAGCAGCAGATGTACTTAGGTTAAACAGAAGAAACAGAATAATATTACTTTTCATTTCTCTGCACTAATACTAGTATAACAGGATTAGGTGTCACCCCAATGTCTAAACTGAAACAGAAACGGGAACAAAATAATTTCCACAGAAGAGAATGCTAGTAATAGGCCTTTACCACCCCAACAGAAACAGACAGAAACAGAATGATAATAATGGGCTTTTACCACCCGAACAGAAACAAACAGAAATAGAATGCTAATAATGGGCCTTTACCACCCGAACAGAAAGTACAGAAACAGATTAATCCCTACGGAAACGGAATGTAGAATTAGGTGTACACTAGTAAATGGGCCTTTACCACCCGAACAGACGATACCACGCAGAAACATACAGGTGTTACCACCCAACAGAAACAGACGGTACCAACAGAAACAGACAGAACTAAGTGTACCCTAAAACCCTACCCCAAGCGATCGGCTCCCTAATACATAAATACCCTGTGTCGGCCCCACAATAGGGTGTATCACTCCCTAAAGTGACAACCAATTGGAACAGACATATTTACAGATGTCACGGCGTCTTACATCCTCAGAGGAAGACCGGGATCCATGCACGCACATGACCCGGTTGGAACGCACCATCAACACCCCTCGCCATTATCAGAATGAACCGCTTATAATTAGTTCAGTAAGCGTGCCCGGACCCTACCTACTGTTGGGTCAAAGTTTGATACCAGAAAGGGTTACTGACTAATATGGGTCCCAAACAACAGATGACACAAGTAATTTCCCTCCTAACCTTGTGTCCCCAGACTAACAGATTTCGGATTAACTTGTTTACAAGTTCAGACATACAGAATTCAGATCAACTAGTTCACAGATCATACAAGTTTCAGACTAACGGATCAGATTTAGGGATTTAACAGATTTACAGGTTTGTCTAACTTTGTAATTGGACCTACAGATTCACGAAACGAGTTTGTTAAATTCATTAGTCCAATTGGTTTAACCCTACACACATTTTAGACATCATATTTATCTCAGATTTGTATCAATTAAAAATTAACGCGCAGACCTCTCACATTAGACTGACAGTTTGCGGCCACTGGTTAGGCCGGTTGGTTCCAGGCAGGTTTCTGCTGCAAACTGAGTCTAACCTCGGGTTTCAAGCACGTTATGACTAACTTCTCACATTAGAACCTATTTTTTGCGGCCACTAGATATGCCGGGCGGTTCTGGGCAGGATTACGCCACAAACTCATTCTAACCTCGAGTTAGCCATGTTTCATGTTTAGCCAATGCATTCATTCACAGACTATGCTAATATCAGACTAATCATGCTAATTTAGCCAATTAACTTCTGTACGAGTTACAGCAGATTATTCGAGGTTCTATTAACAAGTTTTGCTCAATTTTAAATCTAGCCTACAGATTTACATACTTCAAATTTCAGCATTTCAGTTCCAACAGATTACGCCATTCAACAGACTAAACAGATAACAGATCTTGCAGATTAGGCGATTTAGCAGGTCTAGCAGATAAGGCAATTTTAACATAATTAGCAGATTAGGCAATTCAATCTAATTAGCAGTTTAGGCAATATAACAGAACTAGCGGATTAGGCAATATAACAGATTTAATCATTCCTTAAAGTTTCATTGACATATCTTGCATAATTATAAATTTAGCCTAAACTTACATGCCCAAATCAAGGTCATAATTCATAATACAATATATGCCCCAAATTTTAGCCTTAATATTCCCATTTACAGTTCATGTCAAAACTAGATTTAATATTCTAGTTTACCATTTATGTCCAAGACTAATACACATGTAAATCGTTCTCTATTATAGCCAATTCAGATTATGCCAACATATTTGCTATGCCAAATTAACTTAATTAAGCTACGCCCAATCCCCGTATAACATGTTTCCACAAGTTCTCTAAATACTCATGAAATGGCGCTATAGGCTCGATGTACATAACAGTGAATGAGAATAAACTAGCAAAGTTACATACTAAATATGAGATCTAACATCATTAAGGGAATAGGCATAAGAAACTAACTACAATAGTTATAGGCAACTAACCACAATAGTCATGTGCGACTAATCATAATAGTTTCTTATTCAATGTCATAGGCAATAGTCTCATAGTCATGAATCATAGTCATAGGCAATAGTCTCATAGTCAATGAATCATAGTCATAGGCAATAGTTTCATAGTCAATGAATCATAGTCATAGGCAATAGTCTCATGTCCAATTATGCATTATTATTTGTCCCAAAATTTAGTGTTCGTGCGTTAATCTCTTATGAGATGTGGCGCAGGCTCGTGGTAGCCTGGCTATAGAACAGAAAGAAGAAAGAGATACAGAATAAAATATATCAGAACAGAACGTACACAACCTCAAATTCAGATTTACAATCATGTCACAATTATAGTTACAGTTTATAGCGGAAAATAAATGCACTTGCCTTTCGTGGTTTTAAGAAAGGATAATAAACTGTTGTTGATGCAGAAATGTTGAATTACTCCTCTTTAATTGTTGTTGTAGCTCTAAACTTTGATTTGAGATTTGATTTAGCTTTTAATTCTATTCAGGTTGGAAGAAGATGCATCAGTCCAAGTTTTGATTCCAGCAGAGTAGCGACGCCATTTTTATTTTTAATTAGAACAGAGGCAGAATATAGACAGAATGAAATTGTGTAGAGAAAATGAGGCAAGGGGGCTGTTTATATAGGATTAGGCGGACGAATCTAGACAGAAAACGAGACCGGATACATCAGAATGAACCAGGTTCAAAAAACTGGGTTTCGGGAGCAGGTCGATCCCCAGGCCGACTCCCTAGTCGACCTGGTCATGGGGAGATCGACACTCCAGTCGACTCCCCAGTCGACCTGGTTGGGGGGGGGGGGGTCGACTCCCCAGTCGACCTGGGTATATGGGCGGGAATTTTCCTGCCAGCCTTCTCTGGGTTTGAATTTCGAATTTCTGGCTTTAATTTCGAGCTGTTTTATTTTATTTAAATTCCTGAAACTTCAGAGGGTCATAACTTGGTCATACGGACTCCGTTTTACGAAAACTCGGTCTCGTTTTCAAGCAGAATTTCGAGATGAACGTAATGGAGCAACCCGTTTCCCTTGATTCTTATTTTAAAAATTAATTATTCTCCGATTTGTTACTTATACGTTCACAGAAAATACGTGGTGTTACAATTTTCTAATTTAACACATTACAGTGTAAACCATGTCCATTTCCTAATTTAACACATTACGGTGTAAAATAATGTCAATTTTAATTTAACACATAACGACATAAAATAATGTATATTCTGGTGTAATCCTTTTCAATTACAAAAAATTGATTATTTTGGTCTTATCATTTTTAATTACCAAAAATGAATATTTTTATTTCACATTTTTCTAAGGTGACAAAAATGTCTCTTTTTAACTAATCCTTTTTAAAAGATAAAAAGGTTCATTTTCCATTTCACTGACATGTTCTAATTAACAAAAATGTTAATTTTGTTTAACCAAAATCTAATTAACAAAAATGTTAATTTTGCTTAACATAATCTAATTAACAAAAAATGTTAATTTTGCTCTTGTTGTCAGTTCTAACACAATAACAAAAATATAAAGTGTTATATATGTTGTTGTTGTCAATTCTATCACAACAAAATATATAAAGTTTTTGTCGTCAATTCTAACACAATATGGGATCACAATCGATACAAAACAGCAAACACAAATTTCTAACTCAATCACCACAGATCTAAATTTATTTACATACATACAAGGATTTCAGATAGTAAGAATAATTTAATTTTAATTAATAAAAATAAGAAATCTCACCTCGTTATTGAGTTCTGCGCTGTTCAGATCCAAAATTTGTCAAAAAATCAACTTGTTTAGAATAAGGTCTAGTTAGTTTCATCGCGAAGATCTTGGTCTCACGATCGTGGCGCACCTGAAATCGTTCGAATCCGAGTTAGTATGAGTGAGATATGGTTAAATTAAGATTGGTAAAAATTGAATTAAATAAATTAGTCAACTAAAGTTTGAAAAAGTCAACCCTTCTCTCCATCCTCCTCACCGCGTTCAAAACCGTTACTTTCATCTTTTTGAACCCATTGTGTTCAAAACTAGGTCTCCTATTTTTGATTAAATCTTGAAGTTAGACAACGATCAAGTGGCACCACGTCGAAGAGGGAGGAGGGGGACACGGCGCCCTAGGTGAGGGGAGGTGTGGTGGGGCCATGGGGGTGTGATTTGTGCTGTTTGGCCGCGGATTATGAGGAGGATTCCAGCCAAATCACTTGTCTAATTCCGATCACCACCCTATGGAATTAAAGGCCTTGCAAATCTCAACAAATAAGTCTAAAGGAGGGATTGATTTCGTTGTGTGGATTGGGAGAAATTGTGGAAGGAATTTTGGAGCTCTCTTGGCCATTGAGGAAGAAGATGGCGGCTGTATATTGTAGAGGGAGGATTAGGGTTGAGGATTAGTGAATATATTTATATTATTTAATTAGTTAATTAGCCCATTAAGACCCGTTTAGCAACTTTGTCCAATTTCAGCCCTACGACTGTTGTTCTTACCTATTAACCCCTATTCCGGACTCATCTGGCTATGTCCCACAGTCCCAAACAACTGTCTTGACCCAGTTTTCTTTATTTTAAAATATTTTTACTTTTATTTTTAATTCAACCGTACGAATAAATTCACCGAGGCCACAAATTAACTTCGAAAAATCCCCAAAAATATATTTAGCTATGTTTTGACACTGCGGACCTAGGAAAATTAATTTCGTTCAATTCTGAGCCTATTTGAAAAATGGCCTTTTTCAAGTTGATTAAAATTGACCAAAATTGACAAACTGAAATCTTTTTGCCATGGTCACAAGTTAATTCAAAAAATGATGAACAATTAAACTTTGCAATAATTTGACATTCTGAATCCAACAAAAGTGGTTTCGTCGAAAATAGAGGTCGTTTGAAAAATGGCTATTTTTAATATTAAAATGTATATATAAATCCTACAGCGACTATTCTGAAATTTAAACTGGGCATAACTTTTGATTCCCACTATAAAATTTCGATTTTTCGGATTCGTTGGAAAGATATATTAAAAGAGATTCTAATATTTTTGGTTTCACTAAAATCCGTTAAATTTTGCATCCTGTACAGTCAGTCAAAGTTCAGATTTGACTTTTCAAACAACTGCGCTATTTCTTACTCCTTTTATAATTAAAATTAAATTATTCATCCTAACTTCGATTTAAATAAATTTTTAATCATTATTATTTTAAATAAATTATTTCAAATATCAAAACCCATTAAAATTAGTTAAAATAAATTTTTAAATTTACCCCAAAATTCAGGGTTGTTACAGATCCAGACCCAAAAGCTCGAGTCCCGGAAACTTCTAACCTCCCGCTAATACTAGGCGGGCCGGGCATAGAGTCCTGAACCGAAAGACAATGTGAGCTACACAATCACTAGTTCCCCGAGGAACATGGGAATTTAGCCAAGTTCTCAGTATGCAAAATAAAAAATCCATATCCCGGTGCAAGTTCCCGAGTTCCCACAGTCGGTTCATTGGGTTCCCAAAGTCTCAACGCCCTGACAGCAAACTCATACCGAAGCGTAACAAAAAGTTGACTCACACACCTCTACAAATGCATCATAACGCGGTGAGGACACCTAGTTTTAATAACTATGGTAGTGATTACCGGTAACCATCAACTCCATTCTCGGGTCGGAAAATGGTTACAATATACTTGGGTTGGAACTAACGACTCAACCATATGTTTACATCTTATGTGCATATCCGAGCAGTCAGTCCGAATAAATCCATTCCCAGAACCATTTGCCAACCATTTGTGTTATGTTCAACTTCAATTACAAACCAGCCACGAAACGTTGTGCAACAATCTGAACTTGCTAGCTTGTCCCTGTTGTCGAGCAAAATCTAGCAGATAGTCGGGCTTGGGCAAAGCCTTCTACCGATTATCGCACCGGCGTGGCAATCTCGAGACCCGATCAGATCCCCTTCAGTCCCTGCACTAGCGTCATATTCACAGCATCCCCTATAACCACCATCTTGAGAGCACCTTCACCTCGCAACAAGGGCAATCCAGAGCCAAATTCCAGGCCCTGTAGGCTTTTTTTGGCTTTCCATCAATGCCCAGACTCCACAAAAATCAGGTACTTCGGAACATGATGGCAATCTTTAGCCTCAACAACTAAGGCCATGGCCATCACCAACTGCCAGCGCAACGCCTGAGTCAAGATGCAGTTGCATCGTGGTTGGGTTATTGATCGAATCTCGAGACTAACAGCTCAACTATGTGTCAGCATCCTTTATAAGAATTTGAGCAGATAGTCCAAGCAAGTCCATCCCTCGAGGACTGCGTCGCGAGACCAAAACTCACAGATCACTGTTTGCTCATCGGGCGCCATGCAAATGCATAAGTTTACTAGCCCAAGCTTGGAGCCAAGACTAAGTCATCAGAGCATGAAGTTATGCGTTGTTCTCTCATGCACTCGCTAGATTATCACGTCCTTCAAACCGAATTCGACCTCTTGAAAAACAAGGAAGGTTTATTAAGTGTCCGGGATACGAAGCCTAATCCCATATTCACCCATACTTGGCGACCTTTATCCGGATTCCTAATTTTGTTTCCCAAGATCCGCTTCTCTACATTCTTGAGTGCCAAATCCGAAAGCTCTCTCACTTTCCATATCTCTCTCCCCTTCTCCTAAAAACCTAACAACCCCTCAAACATCCAAAGTACAAAAGAAGTGTTTTGGTATCCCCCATGCCTTAAGCTGATTTTCTGTCTGGAGAAGAAAAGAAAGGAAGCAACTACGATTAGGGGATCAGTATGCCCTAAACGAACGTTCCGCGATTGAAATTCGGGATCGTACACCGAGCTACGATCATATTTCGAAGCTCCAACCACCAAGTCAATCACGACTCAGCGACCACTCTTGTACTCACCAAATGCCCAATCACCAAAATGCATGCGCTTAGCATTTGGGACCGACCTCGCCTCAAAGGAAGATCTATGCGACTACATGCCACGACATATGCCAAGTATTGTCCTAACAATGACATCTACATATGCGAGTTGTCCAAACTTTGATCAATGGGACCAGCTTGGATCGATGAATGACTTTGGCCTCATAGATTCAAGTGATCCAGTGGATACTCCATGCAATCAAGCTCCATCCCAGCAATGTTTCAACAACCATTTAGGGCGATCGCGCGCCTATGCCATGTCAATAACCATGCATACACGCTTTTGAAATCTAAACCGAATAGACCGACTTGATTCGTAAACCAAACGCATGCTTACAAGCCTTAATAGATCAAGTATGAACATCAAACGGTTAGCTCCCGATCCTCAGACATTTCGAAAGCTAAAATTGTGCAATCTCAAGCACAGGACATACAGTTCACCTCCATACTACCTATTCCATCTCAGACCGCATCACACAAAACCATGTGCAAACTCGTGATCGCATACACAATTATGACCCGATAATGAACCATTTGCACTTCGATGCAATCAGGAGTTGGAAACTGACATTTGTTGTATTTAATCTGAGCAACTAAACGCCTTGGATAGGTTCCAACCCAAGTTGCAAGACTCAAGCAAGTCACAGCTCTAAGCAATTTTGGAATCCTAAGCTCATGCAAGCATATTCCGATAAGGCGTCCGAATCGCCCCAAAGCAGTGCGCTCTCGGCATACAACTCAAGAGGAAGGTCATAACCAATCACTAAGCACCACATGGAGATGTTTTTGCCCATATTAGACTCATCTCACTTCAAATCACGTCCCGTTAACACTAAGCACACTTTGAGGGGGCAAATGTTAATCGGCCTTTTGGCCCGGTTCCCAAAAGTATGCAAGACACGCTCGACTCAACATACCGCGTGACATTACAGCCTAGAGGCGTCGCCAGTATCATCCGGGGTCCACTACCAGAAGACTCGAGTTTTGCCACTAGAAGAATGTCGCACCCCTCGAGCTCAACCTCCATCAGTATCCGTCCGCATCCGAGTCGATGGCGAACCGTGCTCCGAGCCGAAGGCAAACCGTCAAGCGGGTCCGGGCGCTGCGCCGGTGGGAGTCTGGGGCCTCACAGTCCGATTCGAAGTCAAGATTCAGCCAACAACTTCTGCTGACCTCGCCGCTCCTCCAAATATGGCCAAATAAAGACCTCGCAGTTCGAGCCGTGAACCCGAACGTCAGGCCACTAAAACACCTGTACCCATAACCTTCGCACCTCCCACAAAGATGATCTTCGCACCGCGCATGGTGCGAAGTTCCCACCCTGTAGGGTGCGAAATTCGCACCCAGCAGGTGCGAAATCTCACACCTAGAAGGTGCGAAATTCGCACCCAGCAGGTGCGAAATTTCGTAACCAGCAGGGGGTGCGAAAATCTAGTATGCAGGGGTGCTGGGTGCGAATTTTCTGCAGTGGTCCCTATTTCTACCTACTTCCACCTAATCCTACCTAACCACTCTCCTATAAATACCCTTTGTCCTCCCACTTCAAAGGGGTTGGATTTTGTGACCTTGAGACCTTCCTAGAACTCCATTAATGGCATCTCCTCTTTGAGGAAGAATAAGGACAAAATTGTCTTTTTCCTTATTTATTCAATATATGATAATTATGACATCACATATCATGGAAAGTGAATGTAATGATATATCATGAGATAGTCTCAACCTTGTAATCCTTGGTCATCAATAATATTCCAACAAAACATCAACGTGGACGTAGGCCCTTCACATGGTCGAACCACTATAAATCTCTCGTGTCATTTACTTTTTTCTACTCTTGTCTGCACTACCAAGTTAGTTATTCCTAGTAATTGGAATCTTTGGTGTTTTCGACATTTTTTGCCATCAACATAATTGTATAAAGATTATAATTTAAGTGCCCAACAAAAAGGTACACGTTTAAATTCCATATGATATTTTAGGCGCCGAATCGGCAAAGCTCTTGGCTTTTTGATTTTCATTTTAAACGGAAAGGGCCAAGAGAAGCAAATTGAGGTTTGAGTTATTGACCAGTACAAAGGAGGTGCTGGCGAATTTTTCTTGAAATTTAAGGAGATAGAAAAAATTTAACAAAAGTTAGATAACTAGAAATTGACTTATCAATTATATATGAAATTAAATAAACGAATAATTGTATAATGAGATTTTATATAAAGAAAGGGAATTTATAAATTAAATCCTGGGAGATTGGAAGCAGAAATGTATATACGTTTTTAAGTGAACGATGATTTAAAAGCAAATGATTTGCAGATTAAAAGGATTGTGTTGATGCTGGAGACTAGTTGAGTTGAATGGCTTCTTGAGTGTCGATCTGATGTTGGTTTCGGCTTTCGGGGTTGATATTTAGGAAATTGTTCTCTTACTAGTTTACAGTTAGGGACTAATAATTGACGAAGAATAGTGATATGCAAATAATAAATGGAAATGTTTTCCGATGTGAAAAACTGATATTTTCTGGAATATAGAAAATAAATAGATATGACAGATGGAAATGTTTTTCCAAGAATCGTGAGAGGCTAAACGAATTTGGAGAAATATCTGGCTAAAGATATTAAAGAGAAATTGGGAAAGGATAAATTTAATTAATAAAATATTAACTAAGGGCCCAGTGATTGTTTGATGCTTCGAATGGATGTTTGTTTTCTTTGATAGTTAAACAACCGACTATCCAAGTACTTGCCACTATCGTTGTCAATATGGAGAGACCGATTGGATTATTATCCAAGAACCCCTCCGTATTGGCAGTAGCATTGCGAATCAAATTTTATGAAGATTGTAATGGTCCGAATTTTCGTACCCTTTGAGTTGACTTATAACACCACACGTCCAACTCAAATTTGCACAAAAATATGTATCATTAATAGAAAGAAGTTAGAGAATGAGAAATAGAAAGAAAAAAAGTTAGAATAGAAGAATACGAAGAGCACAAATATAAAAGTGGAATGAATAATATATATTAAATAACATAACTTTTGAAATTTAACTTAGTAACTGTATATATATACCATCATCAAAGCACAAAAGTTATTTCTAGAACAGTTATAAACACCTGTTTCCAAATATAGTATAGTACACAGCGGAAAATATGATAGTATATCGCTAACTGATGAAGCCTCCTACTTTAAACTCCTCCAAGTGAATCTGTAAAATCCTGACTAGTTGACTGCCCATAAAAATTTGGTCACCCAAGAGTTTAGGGTAAAACAAAATAAACTATGGGTCAGTCATGGGACTGGTGTGAATAAACTCCAACCATTTGATTTAACTTTCAAAATTTCTTTTTAAAAAGGAAATAATAATCGTAAGACCGATCCACACATAAACACAGATGGTTTTTACCTTACAATAACCAAAACATTTTTGATATCAAATCCAGTGATATTATAATAGTGTCTAAATCAAAGAAATAAAAATCCAACGGAATGCTTGCATCTCATGCTCCATATATAATATTAAATCAAAAACCGCATGGCGCTTATTGGAGATTGGATTTCAAACATGACAATGTATGGGACCACCTTCTGATAGTGTATCTCTAGAGAGGAATACACTTGGTTCAACAAGAACGTCTTGTAACCCGGCCATACACGATTGGCCACTCATTTAACTTAAGTGTACCGAGCATATTATCGCCAACAATTGTGATCAGCAACCGTTACCGAAGGCATACAACAACGAATAGAATAAGAAGCAAATGGAATTACTCTAGATCATTTGATAATAACCCCAATGGGGATGACCTACTCGACCTTGTTGCCTGCCCGATTTCTTTCATTTCTCGGTTGATGAGACTTGAGGTCATAATTATATTTCAAGAACATCTTGTCACCATTCACTTTAAATGTCACATCGTAAGACATTTATCCATATACATTGTGCTGGGAGTGGACAAACTGAAGGCACCATACTATTAATCCATCTTGGGTAATTTCTACCTAAGATTAACAGAACAACCCTTGCATTTTACTCCATTTTAAATCATCTTCAGCATCAGTCGATTCATAACTCTTATGCCTACACAGAGTGGTTTCCAGATATTAAATCTGATCTCGGTCTCTCCGTATTGACAACGGAGGTATAAAATAAGCAAAAACTTTGATAGTCGGTTATTTAACTATCAATGGAAACATCTGTACAACAAACGATCCTATCTGCAAATGGAAATTTTATCGATCAACCATCAAATAACACTGACCCCTTTTAAATTACTTCCTTATTATATTGTCATTCCAAATTTTCATTTTCCATCTTCCATTTCCTTTCAAAGATTGATTGTCTCTCTCAATTCTTGGAAAACATTTCCAATATCATAATCCCTTTATTTGAGAAAATATCTCTTAAAACATTTATATATATTCACGAATCTTTATTTTCTATATTCAGATAATATCCATTATTAGTATCGGAAAATCCGTATACCATTTCTTAATCCCTCATTCACCAATTCATTTCATTTTCTATGCGTAGAAAATATCTTTCGTTTTATTTAGGGAAAACGTTTCAAAATCCTTTAAATTAACTCGATGTTATACAATAAAACATCGTTATTATAGTTCAAATAATTAATCTTTCATTAACTAACCGTATTACTTACCAATCTTTACTACCGAACCTTAACTATTCCTCCGTAAATCATGAAGTCAATCAAGTTAGGGCATAATTACCTCACAGATCTTAACTGAACAACATTCTCAACTTTGAAATAGTCGTTTCCAATAAAATATTGCTTACAAAATTTATAGATTCAAATTAAGAATCCATTTCTTTTACAGAAAACATTAATTATAACGATAACATTATAATCCCATCTTTCGAACATTTAATTTTAAAACATAACTTTAATTCTTTAATTTTAAATAAATTAATATATAAATAGATAATAATTGAATAATTAAATTCTAATAAAACGGAAAGTAAAAAGTACTTCCTTGAATTCGATATAATTGAATTTTATCAAATAACTCTCTTTCAAATAATCTATATTTGATTAATATTAAGAACTTCGGAATTTACCTACCATTTTAGGTGAATTCAAATTCCAAATTTACCTTTGAATTTATGTTTCCTAAATCCTTACCAATTCGTTTATAACCATTTCAGTCTACAAAACATTATCACAATTATTTTATTTTCCAAATTTTGGAATAAAACTCATCGTTTCTTTTAAAACAATTATCCATTTTCCTTTTCTCATTCTAGTTCCAACTTGGATTCATATATCAAATATAATTTCCTTTATAGATATTTCATTTGCAAAATATTTAGGTTAGATTATAATTCACTTTAATCGTGAATAATATATATGTATATACATACATACATACAATCAAATCAGTTTGATTTCGTAATTATAAATAATATCTTAAACCCAAATTCTATTTATAACTTCTATTCAGAATTTTTCATACAAATCTCATTTTTTATTTCAATCATTTAAATCTCGTTTATAATTTCCTTCATAATTTGCTAGGTTCAGAACTCTTTTCAAATATTGGTTTCAAAAATCGATTTCCGCTTTTCCATATAAATTCGAATTTGACTTTATATTTCAATTTATCCAATGAATAATAATTCACTTAATTTATACTCCCATTTATAAACAACTTCTCGAATTCATCCATTTGAACAGGTTTTTATTTTCAACTCTATTTGAAATTTTATTTCTGTTTTGGAAATAAATTTCATTTTTAAATCCTAATTTCCTTCTCCATATTCGAAAATATATTACGATATTTAAATTACCAAGTTTCTAAGGCCAGTGATATCTAAACACAACAAGATCAATCACAAAATATATATCACATCATATATCACAATAAATGGAAAATAGTAATATAAATATTGAGGAATCTAGTTGGATCCCTCCAAGATGTTTCCCTTCATCCACAGATGTTAATCAATCAGAAAAAATATTATTTTCACCTCAATATGAAATATCATAGTAAACCAAATTAATAATCGATCAACGATATAACCATATCAACAATTTCAACCAAACGACCATCACATAGTATAAAATTACTATTAATAAATTTAAAACTTGTTTATATAAAAATATAAACGAGGCAGAGTTAGTGAGTTTACTCACCTTGTTTTATAGTTGATGGTTCTACTTGATTTATGTCAAATGGACGCTTGAAATTATATAAAATTCCAACTGATTCTGAATCCTTCCAAACCAATTCATATGCGTAGTACCTGCGAATACGATTTTAACGCTGCCGAGACGACCCCAAACCCCGTACTGACGGTGGCAAGGGTAATCCTTGGAATATAACACATAAATAGATAATAGTAGAACAAAATTAAATAAATACACCAGATAATGCACAATAGAATATACTGGATAAACGTAATCATCAGAGTTACACGGTATACAGGATCATACTTAGTACAAATACAGTTCAACTATACATAAATGTCTACAGCGGAAAACAAACATAATGTACAATAGGAGCTGAACAACATAAAAAGAGATAAATGATAGAATCCATCTTCAGCTCCAGCTATCCAGAAAGAGCCAGCTAAACCTGAATACAAGGCTGCCCGTGTAGAAAGAGGGGCACCCGAGTTTGCAAGTGAAACAAACTACGAGACAGTCATGGGACTGGTATGAGATATCTACTCAACACATTTAAAATATGGCTAATCACAGGACCACGCCACTTTCATGGAACGGGTTTACTCCATCGGATCGCCAGTGCTTTAAAACAAATAATTCTTTGAAACATCGCAATGCTTTTTATAAAAATGAAGCCATTATAAGACTCAGTTCCCATCACACAATGCAAACCGGAGGATAGAGTTTTACCTTATAATGGCCAAAATATGCTTGATATGAATAAAACAAAAGCATTTGATATTATTACTAGTGTTTATAAGTGTCAAAAACAATTTCAATCATAAGTATCAATCATAGACGGCATGGGTACCATATATCATGTCGCCATATATATATATATATATATATATATATATATATATATACACAATCGAAACCGCACAGTCACGTATTTGGAAATTGGATTTCCGTCATGAACCAAGGAAAAAGATAGTCCTTACCGAATTCGAGACTCTCTAGCCCGAGCCTCCGGAACAGCCGCAACTGCCCCTTGGAGCGAAAGGGCCGGTCCACACGGAGTGGATTATAGTGCCTGATCAATAAGTTTCCCCGCCCTTTGGGGTGTAAATGAGCCAACAAATGACGCCATCGGCTCCACATAGTCACCGATATTTCCGAGGCGCCTCGCAAAAGCAACAACCACATAAGTCAATCTCGTCAGGGCGTGTAAAACAACTGACGCCACTTCTAGCTAGAAAGAAATGCATGTCCTCCCTGAGGTCCTCTCCCGTTTCTGGTTCATACCGGGGTGGGAGGTTCGTGATTTCACGTTATACACAAAGCTACGCCACACAGGCGGTGCTTTGATCATCACCACAAGACTTTACTTTTCAACAGAAGCCCTGATCACTGCATCTTAGCGTGCCACACAGGCAATTCACGCCATGTAACTGATGGCTATCAATCACACCGAATAAATTCCAATGTCAGACACACCATCCATTTACAAGTCTGTTCTGGGTCTGAACGAAACCGGAGGCACTATATACCTCGCAAATCCATCGACCTCCACGTACGTCTGGACGATCACCACTCATTATCCATATTTCGGGATGCCTCCCAATCAGGACATCTGTTACCATCCAAACGAGGTGAAGATCTCCAGTCTTCGACCACCGTCTTCATCATCGTTTTCCATATCGTTTATAAATTGGAAATGTGTACGCTTATATAAGAGGTGTACAACGCTTATATAACTCATACGTCGACTATATAATTTATACATCGTCGTTTTCCATATCGTTTATAAATTGGAAATCTCACCTTGGGTTCCACTCCACCAAAAATAGCAGAAGGCTCAGAAAAATATGCGGTCTCTTCTAGAAGGGAGAAGACGTCCACACGAGTCCATTGTCTCTTGTTTCACTGAATTTCGTCAACACATAAAAAAGATATGATTTTTCAAGTTTGCAACGGTTTAAAGGTGTTAAAACAGTTGAAAATAAACAAAGCCGTATAATTTCCATACCTGTTCAAAACTAGGTATCGATTTTGTGCCAAATCCGTGCAGTTGCAGCACGATCGGACCATACAGCGACGAGGAGGGGGGACTGGCGCACCCACGTGCGGTGGAGCGGTGGACTCCGATGGCTCCAATCGGCGGCAGCGGCGGAGGAAAGTCTCCGACTTTGGAGGCTTCTAACTCGATGCTCGTCGAACGGTAGGGGGTGGGGTTGCTATGGATTGGAAGAGGAAGGAGAGGGCTCTCGAACGTGGGTGGTGGCAGGTTCGGGTGTGGCCTGAGGCGGCGGCGGTCTTGTCGGGAAGGTCTGAGCAGCTTCCGCCATTAAAATCGAGGCGACGGGGGTTTTTCTTGATTTTTTTTATTTTTAAAAATTATGAAGGAGAAATTCTATTGGCCCACGAATTTATTAAATTTCAAAATAGTGTTTCTCCACACGGACGCCAATTCAAACCCAACGACTGTCTCCCCTAGCTAAATACCCCCATCCCGGACACAATGGGATATGTTTCGAAGGCTCATTCGACTGTTTCCATCAGTTTTTCCTTCAAATTAAAATATAAAACATTCAATATTTGATTTGAACGTACATTTCAATTTGCCAGGGTCACAAACTGATTCGAAAAATTCCAGAAAAACAAATCTAGCTATGTTTTGACAATACAGTCCCAACAAAACTAGTTTCGTCGAATTCTGAGACCGTTTGCAAAATAGATCTTTTCTGGTCAATCCAATTTAATTGTAATTGACCAAAACACATTTTCCTTTGCTACGCTCACATACTAGCTTCAAAAATAATGAAATTTGAAACCTAGCAATCACTTCACATCCTGGATCCAACAAATGTGGTTTCGTCGAATTCCGAGGTCGTTTGCAAAATGGCCAATTTCACAGGCTATATAAATTCCATAGCGACCTTTCAGAAAATCCATTTGGCCATAACTTTTGCTTTCCGCTATGAAACTTCAATTTTTCAGATTCGTTAGAAAGGTATTCGCTAACAGATTTAAATATTTTTGGTTTCACTCGAATTCGTTTTGTTTTGCACCCGGTACGGTTAGACAAAGTTTGAATTCAAATTTTGAAACTACCGCGCCATTTCAGGCCTTGTTTATAATTCAAAGTGATTATATTTATTTTCAATGTCGATTTAAACTTACCTGAAACGACCCGCAAATCCGTGCTATCTGAGTTGACTATAAACACCACACGTCCAACCCAAATAACACAGAAATACGATTCATTATTAGAAAGAAGTTAGAGGGTGAGAATAGATAAGATAGAAAACTTAGAATAGAAGAAAACGAAGATCACAAACTCACAGCGGAACGAATAAAATATATTATATAACATAAGCTTTGAAATACAATTTCTGTTTGGTACATATATACATACCATCATCAGAGTACACATAACATTTGATCCAGCGGAAGTAACTCTAAATAACTAACATTGAAGCCTCCAGCTTCAAGCTCCTCCAAGTGTATCTGTAAAAGCCTGAAACACTTGACTGCCCGTACAAATTTGGGCACCCAAGAGTTTAGGGAAAACAAAACAAAATAAACTCTGGGTCAGTCATGGGACTGGTGTGAGTAAACTCTAACCACTTGTTTAACTTTCAAAACTCTTTTTCGAAAGAAAAGATAATAGTAAGACCAGCCCACACATAAACACGGACGGTTTTTACCTTACTATAACCCAAAACACTTTGATACGAAAATCCAGTGATATTATAATAATGTCTACATCAAGTAAATAACCAAATAGCAGAACGCTTGCATCTCACGCTCCACATATATAGTATAAAATCAAAACCCGCATGGCGCTTATTGGAGATTGGATTTCCAACATGACAAGGTATGGAACCACCTTCCGACTGTGTATCTCTAGAGAGGAATACACTGGGTTCAACAAGAACATCTTGCAACCCGGCCTACACATGACCGACCACTCATTTCGCTTGAGTGTATCGAATGTATATCACCAACGGTTGGACTCAAACCACCGTTCCCGAATGGGTAGAATCGATAGATTTAGAAACAAAAGGAATTTCTCTAGATAGGTGATTATACACCCTAATGGGTGCGACCCACATAGCCATGCTGCCTGCCCGATTTTTGTCCTTTCCCGGTTGTTGAGGCCTGAGGCTACGAATAATTACCATTCATTGATAGCACAATCACTTTGAATGCCACATTGTCAGATCCGTTAATCACTAGTTGAGTTTGCACAAATATTCTGGATATTATGCTAAGGGATAAATCCGTTGCAACCATATATATTCATACAGACCAATCCATTTGATCATTGGAAATACTCTGTCAGACATTCGTCCATATACGTTCGTTCTGGGACTGAACGAAACCGAAGGCACTATTTCTATTACTAGAAAAGCCCTTGCACTTTACTCCGTCTTCAATATATTCAGCATACTTGGTTCGCAACGCTTATGCCGATACAGAGTGGTTCTTTGGATAATAATCCAACCGGTCTCTCCATATTGACAACGATGGTCAAACTTCGATAGTCTGTGATTTAACTATCGAATAAAAACAAGTGTTCATCCAACATATCAAACAAATCACTGGGCTCTTTAATTAATATTTCATTAATTAAATCTCTTCTATATTCTCTTATCAATATTTGTTAACCAAATATTTCAATAATCAACTTGCCTCTTTACGCTATTTTTGATTTCGTTTCCTTGTCAAATTCTATATATATATCGATATATATATATATTTCTAATTGTCAAATTTCTTAAAAATATTCTAACTCCTTAAATTTTTGGAAAATTTCGCCATAACCTCCCCTATATCGGGAGCATCGGGAAATTTCAAATAGCTTCCCGGTACCTTCTAATCTCAAAAAGAAAAAGAAAAAGCCAAGCGGCTTGCCGATACGGCGCATAAAACCCATATACGAATTTAAACACGTACCTTTTTTGTCGGGCACACAAATTAAAAATCTTCATATACTCCATCCCATATCTGTTTAACACCTGTTCACCTGTTCCAATTCAGTTCAACTCAATCCATTCGTTTGAATTCAATGTTGAATCGTTTGAATTCAGTTTCGCTCAATTATTCTTTAATTAGCCTTTTTGCCTATTTTACTTCTTTGTTTGAACATAACACGTTCAAATAAAATGTTTAACTTGCTCACAACCAAATTGAATTTCAACTTCAATCCTAGTTTCCTGTTTGATTTCGAATATAAATTTTCAAATCGAATTCGCTTATTCAAAGCCCAATATTAATTCGAAATCTCATTAACTAATTTCTATTCGAATTAGTTAACTCCATTCAATAAATCAAAAATCTGATTTCTGTTTCAAAAATCAAACCATTACTCCACTGGAGTTCACATATATTTTATAACTCAAATCTGGATTTTTCTAAATAGAAATTTCGATTTTTATTTGCTTAAAATCCTTTAATATCATTAAATAAACCGTTATGGTTTTATAATGGTTCTGGCGCTGTTTTTCTGAAAATTTGATTTTGACATAACTCAAAATCTATACGACGAAATTCAGATTTTTTCTCTTTCATTTGAAAACTATTATCAAACCGGTCCTGACGTTTCTTGTTTCAAAGAAATCCGACTTCAATTGAGTCCTGTATACTCGATTGAAGTTCGAATCGCTATTTTACGAACTGCAGCGCTGCGGCGAGTTCGTTTTAATTATATTTATAAATATAAAACCCTTTAAACTTCTTAAAATGAATTCAACTCCCTTCTAATATATATAGATATATATATTCCAAATTCCATTTGAATCTTTACATTTCAAATTCCATAGTTTTAAATCCTGTATTCAAATCCCATTTGAAATCCTTTATTCGAATTCCATTTCAAATTCTCTATTCGAATTCCATTTCAAATCCTCTATTCGAATCCCCACTTTAATTCAACTCCTTTTTGAATTTCTATATTTGAAATTCATACTTGAATTTAGATATTCAACCCCATTTTGAATTCCCTTTTGAAATTCAAATATTCAAAACCCCATTTGAATTTCTATGTTCAAATCTATTTCCAACTCTATTTGAATTAAAATATTCCAATTTTCTTTCAAACACCATTGAATTCTAAATTCGAATTCATTTACAAATACCATTTGAATTCTAAATTCAAATTCATTAGTTAAACTCCACATTTAATTTTCTTGAATCCCACTACCTTAATTTATTCCTTTGAATTAAATTCCACTTTAAATTCTATAATCAAATCCCTTTTGAATGGTTATATTTGAAAATCATATTTGAATTTAAATATTTAAACTTCATTTAAATTTCTATTTGAAATCTCATATTTAAATCCCATTGGAATTTCTTTATTCAAACCCATTTGAATTCCTTTGAATTCAAATTCCATTTCAAACCATTTGGATTTCCTATTCTACTTTGAAATCCTATTTCCAAAGTTTATTTCAAATTCTATTTTAAAATTCTATATTCAAATCCCTATTTGAATTTCTTTATTCAAATTCTATTTCGATTCTCTTATTCAAATTCCATTTTGAACTCTCTTATTCAAATGCTGTTTGAATCTCTTATTCAAACTCTATATTTAAAATTCCATTTGAACTTCCATATTCAAATTTCTATATTTGAATTTCATTCGAATTCTATATCCAAATCTCTATTTGAATTTTCTTTATTTGAATTCCTTCGAATTCAAATTATATTTTAATTCCTTGAATTCAAATTCTATTTTTCATTCTAATTTCGTCTATTCAAATTCTATTTGAACTTCTATTTGAATTTCTAATATTCAATCCCCTTTTAAAATTCAAATATTTAAACTCCTTTTAAAATTCAAATGTTATACTCAAATTCATTTGAGTTATATATTTAAAAATTTCATTTCACATCCTATTTCAAAATTTCATTTCAAATTCCAATTTCACGCTTATATTTCTATTTCTGAATTTATCAAATGATAATTCTTTTCCACTTCATTTATAACTTCGTTATAAAAGAACTATTTATAAACTTCGTTTATAAAGCAACTACTCGTTTTATTTTTCAAAAACAAGTTTTATCTTATTCCATTTAAAATTCAAATTCTATTTAAAAATAGAATTTTCCTTTTTAAATCTCCAATATCCTTTCACGATATTTATATAAATTAAACTTCAGCCCAGTGATAATTTAAACAACCAAATCAATCAATTTCCAATTATTTGATTTTAACACATCGTATATGCATATATATGAAATCAAACAGAACAAACAAACAAATAGATGATATATTTTTGAGGAATCCAGTTGGATTCCTCCAACCTGTTTTCCTGCATCCACAGATGTTAGCACATAAATAATACCCATTCTGCTTCGTGGCAGAATATCGCGGTATAGAAGGTCATCCACTAATCATAGCGTGGGGCGTGTAGGGTAATCATCCGCTATGAAACTGCGGGCATTCGCTAATGAGACTGCGGGAATCCAACCAATCAATCAACCCAATATATATATAATAGCCTAAATAACTAATATATATAAAGCAAGCAGAAAGTATTCACATAAGCAACAAACAATTATTTCTAATGGAATAAAAATAATTTTTAAGGTGAGTGAGATTTACTCACCGTGATATTCCTTTAATCCGATCTATTCTGATTTCCATTTCAAATTCCATTTCGCGGCCTACACTGATATGATTCAACGCAACCGGTTTTCCCCTCGAATCTTAATTGCCTTGAAAACTCGATCAACTATGAAACCGAATCAACGACCACCGACCCGTTTCCACCGTAAACAGCACCAAAAACCCACTTCCTTCATTTTGACACTTTATCAAACATCTTGCAGACATTCTCCAAATCACCCCAAAAAGAAGAGATCGAACTCACTACCGAACCCTCCCACAACCTGAAATCGGAAATTGATCATCCCCATCGCACCAAACAACAACCGTCACGACCCTCAAATCAAGCATCGCAAGTCCCATTAAGCATCGCACCCTACAGCTGACGAATTCCCCGAAGTCCCGATAACCTCCCCAACCCAAATCCACTAACTTCTACTTGAAATCGCAACCTACCCAAATCGCGAGTGCTTTTGGAAATCGTGACTCTCGATTGGAGCTACAGGGTATCGCGTTTCCAACTCGCGATTTCTGATTTGAGTTTTCTCTTTTTATTTCTCTCGGTGGTATCGCGATTGTGAGTGGGTTTTTGAGGGATGGAAATATGAAGGCATGGGTACCATTATATAGACGTGAACGGGAAAACAAAGAGTACGATGCCATCAAAATCTTGTTGGCTTGCAAACGAAGTACGAGACCAAACTTTCAGCTCGAGAAAAAGTTCTAGGTCTGCACGATTAAGTTCTTAGGGTGGCGCCATTAATTATGTGTTCCCTTGACAATGAGGATGGGAAACATTACGATTTTTGAGCATTAAAGAGAGAAGACAGTGTAGCTGTGTTAGAAAATAGGGTATAGGTCGGCTCGGGTACAAATTAGGCTGGCTGTTTAAAGAAATTGATTTGATTTTTGTTTATTTATTTTATTTTTCCGAAATATCCCGCGATCTCTTAATTCGAAACCCCGAACCATATTTTAGTTTAACGACCAACGTTTCCGACATTATACGCTATTCTGAACTCAACGGAACTGATATTGAAATTTACATTCGAATGTAAATATAAACGGCCATATTAAATTGATAATTCAATATAAAATATCATTTATATTATCAACTAAATATTTAAAACAATATTAAATATTTAAAATAAATTATTCAAAAATCTGGGTCGTTACATTCTTCCCCCCTTAAAATAATTTCGTCCTCGAAATTGCTAAGATAGGAAAATGGTACAAACCTATTACCTTTCAAACTCCTTTATGTTGAAACTCACCTCCTTATATTTCAACATATTTAATTTCACCAAAACTTTTGGTCTTACACATTAAATTCGAATGATCTACGATCAATCCATTTATATCCACTCTATGTTCTATTAAACCAATTCAAATTGATTCTAGTCAATTGATTCACTTCGACCCATTTAACTAGCTTAAGTTAAATTTAAATTTAAATTCCAGAAATTTAAATCCCTGGGTTTTTCTTTCAAGTTCTTTTGAAATCCTATAAATATATACATATATTTATTTCCATTTCAAATTCAAAACATTTGAATTTTCTAAATCGGCTTGTCTTCTTCCAAATCAATTTCCATCAAAACTCTTCTAAGGTAGCAATCCATCACTTAGAAACTCGGAAATGAACACTGATGATGTTGCAATCATCATCAGAATTACTTCCCAGCCACTGAAGTGAGTTCAGTGCTTTATCATTTAAAAATCAATTCAAACTGATTTTCATTCAAAAACCCTTTCAAAATAAAACTATATTATTTTAATTACTTTGAAAAATATTTTTCAACTTCCCAGGATTTTGAATTCTTAATTCTGGTTTGAATTTAATTCTAATTCATCTCATTTGTATATTTAATCCCTATACAAATTCTATTTGGTTATAAATAACCATTCTAATTTTATAATCTCATTTGATTACAAAATCAACATCCAATACATCCATATAATAATAATTCTAGAAAATTATTCTTTCTATATCAAAAATAGAAATTTTGGGTAAAATTATTTCATTTACCCACTTAAAACAATATCATGTCGTATTTTCTTTTCAAGTGTTTAGAAATCCCTATCGACTTCGTGGCGTCCCACGATTCGACCAGAATCCATAAACTACTCAACAGACAAGCCAACACAATATAAAACAATTTTTATATCAATTTACAAATACGCTATCTCGTATATATATATACGCTCAACTCATTTTAGGGTACTACTGACCCTATCTCTAATGAGCACATGCCACACAAGCCTAGGTGTTCGCTCAACCTAAGCTCTGATACCAACTAAAACGACCCGCAAATCCGTGCTATCTGAGTTGACTATAAACACCACACGTCCAACCCAAATAACACAGAAATACGATTCATTATTAGAAAGAAGTTAGAGGGTGAGAATAGATAAGATAGAAAACTTAGAATAGAAGAAAACGAAGATCACAAACTCACAGCGGAACGAATAAAATATATTATATAACATAAGCTTTGAAATACAATTTCTGTTTGGTACATATATACATACCATCATCAGAGTACACATAACATTTGATCCAGCTGAAGTAACTCTAAATAACTAACATTGAAGCCTCCAGCTTCAAGCTCCTCCAAGTGTATCTGTAAAAGCCTGAAACACTTGACTGCCCGTACAAATTTGGGCACCCAAGAGTTTAGGGAAAACAAAACAAAATAAACTCTGGGTCAGTCATGGGACTGGTGTGAGTAAACTCTAACCACTTGTTTAACTTTCAAAACTCTTTTTCGAAAGAAAAGATAATAGTAAGACCAGCCCACACATAAACACGGACGGTTTTTACCTTACTATAACCCAAAACACTTTGATACGAAAATCCAGTGATATTATAATAATGTCTACATCAAGTAAATAACCAAATAGCAGAACGCTTGCATCTCACGCTCCACATATATAGTATAAAATCCAAACCCGCATGGCGCTTATAGGAGATTGGATTTCCAACATGACAAGGTATGGAACCACCTTCCGACTGTGTATCTCTAGAGAGGAATACACTGGGTTCAACAAGAACATCTTGCAACCCGGCCTACACATGACCGACCACTCATTTCGCTTGAGTGTATCGAATGTATATCACCAACGGTTGGACTCAAACCACCGTTCCCGAATGGGCAGAATCGATAGATTTAGAAACAAAAGGAATTTCTCTAGATAGGTGATTATACACCCTAATGGGTGCGACCCACATAGCCATGCTGCCTGCCCGATTTTTGTCCTTTCCCGGTTGTTGAGGCCTGAGGCTACGAATACTTACCATTCATTGATAGCACAATCACTTTGAATGCCACATTGTCAGATCCGTTAATCACTAGTTGAGTTTGCACAAATATTCTGGATATTATGCTAAGGGATAAATCCGTTGCAACCATATATATTCATACAGACCAATCCATTTGATCATTGGAAATACTCTGTCAGACATTCGTCCATATACGTTCGTTCTGGGACTGAACGAAACCGAAGGCACTATTTCTATTACTAGAAAAGCCCTTGCACTTTACTCCGTCTTCAATATATTCAGCATACTTGGTTCGCAACGCTTATGCCGATACAGAGTGGTTCTTTGGATAATAATCCAACCGGTCTCTCCATATTGACAACGATGGTCAAACTTCGATAGTCTGTGATTTAACTATCGAATAAAAACAAGTGTTCATCCAACATATCAAACAAATCACTGGGCTCTTTAATTAATATTTCATTAATTAAATCTCTTCTATATTCTCTTATCAATATTTGTTAACCAAATATTTCAATAATCAACTTGCCTCTTTACGCTATTTTTGATTTCGTTTCCTTGTCAAATTCAATATATATCGATATATATATTTCTAATTTTCAAATTTCTTAAAAATATTCTAACTCCTTAAATTTCTGGAAAATTTCGCCATAACCTCCCCTGTATCGGGAGCATCGGGAAATTTCAAATAGCTTCCCGGTACCTTCTAATCTCAAAAAGAAAAAGAAAAAGCCAAGCGGCTTGCCGATACGGCGCATAAAACCCATATACGAATTTAAACACGTACCTTTTTTGTCGGGCACACAAATTAAAAATCTTCATATACTCCATCCCATATCTGTTTAACACCTGTTCACCTGTTCCAATTCAGTTCAACTCAATCCATTCGTTTGAATTCAATGTTGAATCGTTTGAATTCAGTTTCGCTCAATTATTCTTTAATTAGCCTTTTTGCCTATTTTACTTCTTTGTTTGAACATAACACATTCAAATAAAATGTTTAACTTGCTCACAACCAAATTGAATTTCAACTTCAATCCTAGTTTCCTGTTTTATTTCGAATATAAATTTTCAAATCGAATTCGCTTATTCAAAGCCCAATATTAATTCGAAATCTCATTAACTAATTTCTATTCGAATTAGTTAACTCCATTCAATAAATCAAAAATCTGATTTCTGTTTCAAAAATCAAACCATTACTCCACTGGAGTTCACATATATTTTATAACTCAAATCTGGATTTTTCTAAATAGAAATTTCGATTTTTATTTGCTTAAAATCCTTTAATATCATTAAATAAACCGTTATGGTTTTATAATGGTTCTGGCGCTGTTTTTCTGAAAATTTGATTTTGACATAACTCAAAATCTATACGACGAAATTCAGATTTTTCTCTTTCATTTGAAAACTATTATCAAACCGGTCCTGACGTTTCTTGTTTCAAAGAAATCCGACTTCAATTGAGTCCTGTATACTCGATTGAAGTTCGAATCGCTATTTTACGAACTGCAGCGCTGCGGCGAGTTCGTTTTAATTATATTTATAAATATAAAACCCTTTAAACTTCTTAAAATGAATTCAACTCCTTTCTAATATATATAGATATATATATTCCAAATTCCATTTGAATCTTTACATTTCAAATTCCATAGTTTTAAATCCTGTATTCAAATCCCATTTGAAATCCTTTATTCGAATTCCATTTCAAATTCTCTATTCGAATTCCATTTCAAATCCTCTATTCGAATCCCCACTTTAATTCAACTCCTTTTTGAATTTCTATATTTGAAATTCATACTTGAATTTAGATATTCAACCCCATTTTGAATTCCCTTTTGAAATTCAAATATTCAAAACCCCATTTGAATTTCTATGTTCAAATCTATTTCCAACTCTATTTGAATTAAAATATTCCAATTTTCTTTCAAACACCATTGAATTCTAAATTCGAATTCATTTACAAATACCATTTGAATTCTAAATTCAAATTCATTAGTTAAACTCCACATTTAATTTTCTTGAATCCCACTACCTTAATTTATTCCTTTGAATTAAATTCCACTTTAAATTCTATAATCAAATCCCTTTTGAATGGTTATATTTGAAAATCATATTTGAATTTAAATATTTAAACTTCATTTAAATTTCTATTTGAAATCTCATATTTAAATCCCATTGGAATTTCTTTATTCAAACCCATTTGAATTCCTTTGAATTCAAATTCCATTTCAAACCATTTGGATTTCCTATTCTACTTTGAAATCCTATTTCCAAAGTTTATTTCAAATTCTATTTTAAAATTCTATATTCAAATCCCTATTTGAATTTCTTTATTCAAATTCTATTTCGATTCTCTTATTCAAATTCCATTTTGAACTCTCTTATTCAAATGCTGTTTGAATCTCTTATTCAAACTCTATATTTAAAATTCCATTTGAACTTCCATATTCAAATTTCTATATTTGAATTTCATTCGAATTCTATATCCAAATCTCTATTTGAATTTTCTTTATTTGAATTCCTTCGAATTCAAATTATATTTTAATTCCTTGAATTCAAATTCTATTTTTCATTCTAATTTCGTCTATTCAAATTCTATTTGAACTTCTATTTGAATTTCTAATATTCAATCCCCTTTTAAAATTCAAATATTTAAACTCCTTTTAAAATTCAAATGTTATACTCAAATTCATTTGAGTTATATATTTAAAAATTTCATTTCACATCCTATTTCAAAATTTCATTTCAAATTCCAATTTCACGCTTATATTTCTATTTCTGAATTTATCAAATGATAATTCTTTTCCACTTCATTTATAACTTCGTTATAAAAGAACTATTTATAAACTTCGTTTTTAAAGCAACTACTCGTTTTATTTTTCAAAAACAAGTTTTATCTTATTCCATTTAAAATTCAAATTCTATTTAAAAATAGAATTTTCCTTTTTAAATCTCCAATATCCTTTCACGATATTTATATAAATTAAACTTCAGCCCAGTGATAATTTAAACAACCAAATCAATCAATTTCCAATTATTTGATTTTAACACATCGTATATGCATATATATGAAATCAAACAGAACAAACAAACAAATAGATGATATATTTTTGAGGAATCCAGTTGGATTCCTCCAACCTGTTTTCCTGCATCCACAGATGTTAGCACATAAATAATACCCATTCTGCTTCGTGGCAGAATATCGCGGTATAGAAGGTCATCCACTAATCATAGCATGGGGCGTGTAGGGTAATCATCCGCTATGAAACTGCGGGCATCCGCTAATGAGACTGCGGGAATCCAACCAATCAATCAACCCAATATTAACTAATATATATAAAGCAAGCAGAAAGTATTCACACAAGCAACAAACAATTATTTCTAATGGAATAAAAATAATTTTTAAGGTGAGTGAGATTTACTCACCGTGATATTCCTTTAATCCGATCTATTCTGATTTCCATTTCAAATTCCATTTCCCGGCCTACACTGATATGATTCAACGCAACCGGTTTTCCCCTCGAATCTTAATTGCCTTGAAAACTCGATCAACTATGAAACCGAATCAACGACCACCGACCCGTTTCCACCGTAAACAGCACCAAAAACCCACTTCCTTCATTTTGACACTTTATCAAACATCTTGCAGACATTCTCCAAATCACCCCAAAAAGAAGAGATCGAACTCACTGCCGAACCCTCCCACAACCTGAAATCGTAAATTGATCATCCCCATCGCACCAAACAACAACCGTCACGACCCTCAAATCAAGCATCGCAAGTCCCATTAAGCATCGCACCCTACAGCTGACGAATTCCCCGAAGTCCCGATAACCTCCCCAACCCAAATCCACTAACTTCTACTTGAAATCGCAACCTACCCAAATCGCGAGTGCTTTTGGAAATCGTGACTCTCGATTGGAGCTACAGGGTATCGCGTTTCCAACTCGCGATTTCTGATTTGAGTTTTCTCTTTTTATTTCTCTCGGTGGTATTGCGATTGTGAGTGGGTTTTTGAGGGATGGAAATACGAAGGCATGGGTACCATTATATAGACGTGAACGGGAAAACAAAGAGTACGATGCCATCAAAATCTTGTTGGCTTGCAAACGAAGTACGAGACCAAACTTTCAGCTCGAGAAAAAGTTCTAGGTCTGCACGATTAAGTTCTTAGAGTGGCGCCATTAATTATGTGTTCCCTTGACAATGAGGATGGGAAACATTACGATTTTTGAGCATTAAAGAGAGAAGACAGTGTAGCTGTGTTAGAAAATAGGGTATAGGTCGGCTCGGGTACAAATTAGGCTGGCTGTTTAAAGAAATTGATTTGATTTTTGTTTATTTATTTTATTTTTCCGAAATATCCCGCGATCTCTTAATTCGAAACCCCGAACCATATTTTAGTTTAACGACCAACGTTTCCGACATTATACGCTATTCTGAACTCAACGGAACTGATATTGAAATTTACATTCGAATGTAAATATAAACGGCCATATTAAATTGATAATTCAATATAAAATATCATTTATATTATCAACTAAATATTTAAAACAATATTAAATATTTAAAATAAATTATTCAAAAATCTGGGTCGTTACATTACCTTTCTTCGCTATTATTTAAAATATTTATTTTAAATATTTAAAATCCACTAAAATAGCCAATTTAAATTTTTTAAATTGGTTCAGATTTTCCGGGTCGTTACAGCTGCTTCTTTGGTTTAATTCTGCACACGTATGAAATAAATATTTACGTTACAAGGTCTTAATCGATTTGAGTTAATAAAATTTAAACTAATTTCTTCATTAATAATTATAATTAATACCGCATTAACGTGTATGATCCATTCCTTAATCATGCCTTGCCCCATGCAATTTTTCAAGATCACGGCTTCTTCCCCACATCTTCAAATAAAATATCGAAGATTGAGACTCCTTTCATTGATCTGTACCATAAACAACGATCATCAATCGTCTTTGTTCCATCACCAACTATAACAGTCACTGTGAACGTAACCATTTCCCAAATACCTCGGTCACCACCTTCGACGGAACATGGATGAACCCAACATAAAAAGCAACGCCTCTAATACCCAGTTATAGATGAGCTCCCCTCCTAACCATTCACGGTTTGCATGCATAATTTACATATATATATATATATGTATATATATACCCACGTTTGGCCTTCCATTTCCAAATAACAGGTTCGAACTCTTACAGGCCTTCCATTTTCACCATTTACGCACAGTTCCATCACCGTAACCATGATATTCTTCTTCCCATTTCCAACTTTACTCCACAAATTTCTTCACAGTTCAAAAGGAAAAGAAGCACCATCGCTGCAAACCCCATGGATACAAAGTTTACTACTATAAACTCTACTACCTCGTCATTAGTAATATAGACAATCAATTATCTCCTCCTCCAGAACTTGCCTCAAACCCACAACATTTAGACACTCTCTCCTTAAACAGTGTTGATCCTTTTTCCCTCAAACGAGACATTTGAGAATACTGCTACTACTATTTCCTTCCTCCTTAACATACCCAGTTCAAAATTTCCCTTCCCTTTAGCACGCGGTTTTGTAATTTGCTAAGAAAAATTTCTGACTTCCTTCTCAGATATCAAAACACGAACCCACTCCCAACTTTTCATCAACCACCACCGGTGCTATAGTACATCGGAACTCACGCCGCCTTGACAACTTATCCGCCCCACCTAGCGGCGCCATCGCCTGAAATATGGGCCTCCAGTTCCCCTCCATGACGCGAGAAATCGATAGAGATCGATTTCCGTTCAACTAAACCAAATTCCATCCACCGACGTCGAGCCACCACCAGACCGCCACCTATACGACCGCCTCCCTCTTCCCCTCAACTTATCTTTAGAACTCTAACTCCCTCGTCAAACGCATCATCACCAAAACCCACCCAAATCTCCACTGGTTATAATTTTGTGCAAACTGTTTCGCATTGGAGCACTATAAAAGGAATACTAGTATGGATATCTTGTTTTAACGAGATGAAAAAAAAAATCAAAGTTTGTATATTTTTATTTAGTTTCAGATTTTTGAATAATCTTTGAAAGAATTTGGTATGGTTGTCTTCGTTTACTAGTTCTAAAGAAATGAAGATGAGGTCTGTTAGTGGGGTTTATAATAATCGAAGAAGAGGGGTTGTAATGTGAATGGAAACAGGTCGGTCAAGCCGAAATGTTTGAAAAAAAGAAGATAGCATGTCCCACTGCATATGCTAAAATTAAAACATAAGCAGGTCATCGCTTTGATTTGATAGGATGAGGTTGTACGGTTATCTGCTTTGTTGAGTATTGGCTTTATTTCAATTATATATATTTTCTTTCGAATGTTAGGTAGCTGAAATTTGGACTATGTGGAGATACGTTTAGATTATTGATAAGATTTTATAAAATAGGTTCATCTATGCTAAACTTTGAACCCATGTATTCGAGATCTAGGTAAGATTTTAAAAGATTAGAAATGAGAACTGCACTAGAATATTTAACATATGCTATTTTTTTTCTTTTATAATCGATATATTCTCATTAACCGGACAGCATGCACATGGCAAACATGTATTGTCGAGATTTAAAAATGAAATTTTGAAAAGGTCAGATAGAGACATTACAGAGGTTATAAAAGATTTGGGTTCGAAAGAAACACTTAATTTTATTATATATTTAAAGATCTGCGTGCCCCGCTTCACAGTATTTCATTCACTTACGGACTACTATAGACAAAAATATATATACTATCATGTCAAGTGATGTGCCATGATCCCAAAAATATGATAATATAGACAAATTAACTTATACTATGATATCCCAAAACGCTGATATAAGGTGTAAAATGCTTCAAGTAAAAAGTTGATTATTTTTCGAAATAAAAAATACAGAAAAATTCTACAAATTAAATTATTACTACGTCTCAAAAATATTGTTCAAATTCAAAACCAATATTTAATTATATTAAATAAACTGTTATGGCTTATACACGACTCCACAACAACTTCCTGAAAATTTGATTTGGACATAACTTACAATCTATAAGACGATATTTCAAATTTTCACTTCCATTAGAAAGATACAACAAACTTCCTTGTTTTAAAGAAATCAGACTTATAACGAATCCTGTATATTCAATTGAAGTTCAAAACGTAAAATAACGAACTATCGCGCTTTTACGAGCTTGTTTTAATTATAAGTTATACGTTCAAACTTCGTTTTTAATAAATAAATTCCTTATAAATTTCCATTTATAATATGAGTAAGATATTTAAAACAATTTTAAATATTCAGAATTCAATCGGCTAATAATCCGGGTCGTTACCTTCCTCGCCCCTTAAAAGAATTTCGTCCCCGAAATTACTAAAAGTAGGAAAATGTTACATACCCTATTAACTAAGTTAAAAATCCTTTGTTTTACTTCTTAACTCCAGTTTCAACTGAACCAATTTATTTTAACTAAAATACTAATTTATTCCTACTAATGAAAATTTCCAAAAATCCTGAAATTTTTCTACCATCTTAATTTTTTGAAAAATTTCGACAGAGTCTTTCCTATACGGAGGGACTTCTGCGATATCGCAGGAACAACAAATATATATACATCGACCTACACGATCATAAAACTAAATTCAAAGCCTAATTTTTATATTTTGCGTAGGCGTACCTTATATGGGCTTTATTAAGCGAACTCGCTTAATTCGTAGATAATTTAAGCACCGAGACCAAAGTTAATGGCTTCAGATACATGTACTTAATCAATTCAACAGGTGAGCTTCGACAATTTGATATTTAAATAATCATTCATGCTACTATCTTATATAGCCACATTATTCAATTGGTTTTGAATGATTTTCAATCCTTATTTTATTCATATCCTCTCCATAATTCAAATACAACATCCACCTCCATCCAAATTGATACTAAACAATTTATTCACTTTTATAAGCCATTCTATTTAATTTGCAATCCAATGTTATTTCTATTTATCTTAAGTTAAATTTCAATCCATTTTGTTCACTTTTACCATTCCAATTCGTTTAACTTAAACAAGTAAAATTTAAATTTGCGAATTCAAATTCCCGACTTTTATTTCCAAATCGGTTTGGAACCTTTAATTATACACATATATTTATAATCATATGCAAATTCAAAACAATTGAATTTTTAAAACAACTTGTTGTTTCATCAGATTTTCCATTAACGAATTATTATAGTAGCAATCTGTCACTCAGAAACTCGAAAATGAATGTCGATAATGTCGCGATCCATTATCAGAATTATTTTCTTGTCACAAAGTGATTTCAGTGCTTAATCACTTTAAAAATCCAATTAAAACCATTTTTATTCCAAAAATTCTTCAAAGTAATATTATATTACTCTTAAAATACTTTAGAAAATATTTCTAAACATCCAGGATTTAAATTCCAAATTTTGGTCTGAATCCAATCGTACTTTAGCTTATTCGTATATTCCATTCTTATACAAATTCAGTTTGGTTTTATATAACCAATTCAATATTATAATCTTAGTTGATTATAATAACAATCAGCCGAATCAATCATTTCAAAAAATTATCCTTTTGTACCAAAATATTATTTTTAGGCAAAATTATTTCATTTTCCCATTTTAAGACAATACTATATCAAATTGCTTTGTTCGAGAGTTTAGAAACACCTATCGATACAGTTGTACATCTTATATCGACCAGAATTCATAAACCACCCAACAAACCAGTCAACACAATATAAAACATTTTTACATCAAATATACAAATACGCTCTCTCGTATATATACTCAAACTCAACCTTGGGTATTACTAACCCTATCTCTATTGAGTTACGCCACAGAGCCAAGGTTACTACTAAAACTTCAACTCTAATATCAAATGTAATTGCCCGAATTTCCATACCCTCTGAGTTGGCTTATTCCACCACATGTCTAACTCAAATTTTCACAAAAATACGAACCAATAATAGAAAGAAGTTAGAGAATGAGAAATAGAAAGAAACAAAAGTTAGAATAGAAGAAAACGAAGAAAAAAAATCTCACAGCATAACGAATAATACATATTAAATAACATAACTTTTAAAATTCAACTCAGTAACTGTATATGTTTACCATCATCAAAGCACAAAAATTATTTTGGAACAGTTATAAACACCTGTTTCCAAATGTAACACAGTACAAAGTGAAAATATGATAGTCTATAGCCAACTGATGAAGCCTCCTGCTTCAAGCTCCTCTAAGTGAATCTGTAAAATCCCGACTACTTGACTGCCCATACAAATTTGGGCACCCAAGAGTTTAGCGTAAAACGAAATAAATTATGGGTCAGTGATGGGACTGGTGTGAGTAAACTCCAACCATTTGATTTAACTTTCAAAAATTCTTTTTAAAAAGAAATGATAATCGTAACATCGATCCACACATAAACATAGATGGTTCTTACCTTACAATAACCAAAATATTTTTGATATCAAATCTAGTTATATTATTATAGTGTCTAAATCAAATAAATAAAAATCCAGCGGAACGCTTGCATCTCACGCTCCATATATAATAATAAATCAAAAAACACATGGCGCTTATTAGAGATTGGATTTCAAACATGAAAGGTAAGGGACCACCTTCTGATGGATTATCCCTAGAGAGGAATACACTAGGTTCAACAAGGACATCTTGTAACCCGACTACACATGACTGACCACTCATCTAACTTGTAACGATCCGGAAAATATGAACCAATTTAAAAAAATTAAATTGGCTAAAATAGTGGATTTTAAATATTTAAAATAAATATTTTAAATAATAACGATGAAAACTGAGTTTGAATCGACAATTGAAAACGAATATAATTAATTCTAATTATAAACAAGGCCTGAAATGGCGTGGTAGTTTCAAAATTTGAATGAAACCAAAAATATTTAAATCTGTTAGTGAATACCTTTCTAACGAATCTGAAAAATCGAAGTTTCATAGGGGAAGCAAAATTTAGGGTCAAATGAATTTTCAGGAAGGTCGCCATGGAATTTATATAGCACGTGAAATTGGCCATTTTGCAAACGACCTCAGAATTCGACGAAACAACTTTTGTTGGATCCGGGACGTCGAATTATTGCTAGGTTACAAAGTTCATAATTTTCTAAATTAGTATGTGAGCGTGGCAAAGGAAAACGTGTTTTATCAGTTTTAGTTAAATCTGATCGACCAGAAAATGGCCATTTTTCAAACGGTCTCAGAATTTGACGAAATCAGTTTTGTTAGGACCGTATCGTCGATACGATGCTAGAAATAATTTTTCTGGAATTTTTAGAGTCAGTGTGTGGGACCGGCAAATTAAAATGTACATTCAAATCAGAAATTAAATGTTTTATATTTTAATTTGAAGAATAACTAATCGTAACAGCCGAAATGGGTTACGAAACATATCCCATTGTGTCCGGGAAGGGGTAATTAGCTAAGGGCGACAGTCGTTGGGTTTGATTTCGAGTTCGTGTGCAAAAACCCTATTTTAAAATTTAATAAAGTATGAACCAATAGGAAATTTTCTTTCATAATTATTTTAAAAATAAAAAAAATCAAAAACCCCCGTATCAGCTGCTCTCGATCGCGGAAACCCCCTTCGCCACTTCCCATCCACTTTCCGGCCAAACCGCTCGTCGTTAACCCCCCCCCCCTTTGCAACTTATGGTAGATCTTCCTCCCCTCTACAAATCCATAGCAAGAACACCTCCTATCGTCACCTGTAGCGCCGGAATCACCTCCGGGAAGTTCACCCGCATCGCGCCGTCCTGCTCCGCTGTACGGCCACCGAGTGGGGGCCCACCAACATCGTTGGCGCGCCTCGCCAGGCTCCAGGTCGTGGCACCACCCGATTTCAACAAAGTTCAACGGTTTTTGCAAGAATCGAAGACCTAGTTTTGAGCAAAAATAGAGAGGTACGGCTGTGTATAGATTTGAACTGTTTTTACACTTTTAAGTGTTGCAAACTTTGAAAAATCATATCTTTTTGCTACGTTAACGAAATTCGATGAAATAGGAGACATCGGGACCGTCTCGAGGCTCTCTACATTCTAGAAGAGACCACAGATTTTTCTGAGCTCGCTAGGATTTTTAGCAAAGCAACGAACCAATGTGAGATTTCTAATTTATAAACGATATGGAAAACGGCGATGTATAAATTATATAATCGATGTATGAGTTATATAAGCATTGTAAACCTCTTTTATAAGCGTTGTATAAGTTGTATGTTCGATGTATAAGTTGTATAAGCGTTGTAAAAATTATATATGTGTTGAAATAGAAGTGAAATGCTATATATATATATATATATATATATACACGCCCCTCGTCCACAAACCATGGACGATATTTATCGGTTGTGATTGGTGTGAAAAACGGTTGATAACGAATGGTTGATTGAAATTGTTTGTGGTTGAAATTGATTGATTGTGGTTGAAAAATACCCGTTTGTGGTTGAGAAATATTTGGTTGAAACCACATAGGATTAGTTTGTGGAAATGAAAAAAATATACGTGCCGCTTGCGTGCGAACTAGATGCATGATTCCCCATTGTCAAAAGCTGCGAGGCTTTAAGGGAGAGCGAGGAGCCGTACTAGGGACGGTCCCGGTTCTAATTACCCTGCCGTTATGCTGCCGAAATTTTGAATAATATTCATGTGTTGAAACTATATTCGTCTGTTGTATAGAAAACCTTCATGTGTTGAATTGAAATTCATGTGTTAAGTGGTATTCGTGTTTTGAATATAAAAATCACCTTTTTATCTATATATATAAACTATAGAAAACCTTCATGTGTTGCATAGAAATTCATTCGTTGAATCGTATTCATGTGTTGAATGGTATTCGTGTTTTGAATATAAAAATCACCTTTTTATCTATATATATAAACTATAGAAAACCTTCATGTGTTGAATAGAAATTCATTCGTTGAATCATATTCATGTGTTGAATGGTATTCGTGTTTTGAATATAAAAATCACCTTTTTATCTATATATATAAACTATAGAAAATCTTCATGTGTTGAAACGAAATTCATTCGTTGAATTGAAATTCATGTGTTGAATGGTATTCGTGTTTTGAATATAAAAATCACCTTTTTATCTCTATATATATATATTATAGAAAACCTTCATGTGTTGAATTGAAATTCATTCGTTGAATTGAAATTCATGTGTTGAATGGTATTCATATTTTGAAATAAATTGTTTTGCAATAAAAACCACCTTTTTATCTATATATATAAACTATAGAAAACCTTCATGTGTTGAATCGAAATTCATTCGTTGAATTGAAATTCATGTGTTGAACGGTATTCGTGTTTTGAATATAAAAATCACCTTTTTATCTATATATATAAATTATAGAAATCCTTCATGTGTTGAATCGAAATTCATTCGTTGAATTGAAATTCATGTGTTGAATGGTATTCGTATTTTGAAAGAAATTGTTTTATAATAAAAATCCTATTTTATTTACCTATATGAACTATATAAAATAATCGTGTTTTGAAATGAATTGTTTTACAATAAAAATCACATTTTTATTATATACTTGAATTGCCAAAAATAGTGAAGTGTTGAAATAGAAGACAGTTAGATAAAAATATCATTTTTATCAAATGTATAAAAACCATATAGTTTTGAAATCGAAGCATCGATATACATATAAATAGAATTGAAATATATCGAATAATGAAGCTACAGTTCGTATTTCGAAACCATGATTTCAAACGATTAGTGCGGGAGATCCGACCATCGGATTATCCCGAAACCGCAACCGTTGGGTTCTCTTTGGAAATATCTTTCCAACGGCACCAACTTTGTAAGAATCCAATGGTTGGATTGTCTGGAATGTTTAACTCAAATCTGAAGAAAAACAGCGCCAGAATCGATTATATATATATAAATATAAATATATTAAATCGAATAACGACGCTGCAGTTCGTATTTGGAAATCGAAACTTCAAACGATTATACCGGGATATTCGACCGTCGGATTTTCCCGAAACTGGAACCGTTGGATTCGTTTTGAAATGATCTTTCTAATGATATAAATTTTGTGAAGATCCAACGGTTAGATTTTCAGATATGTGTAAATCAAATCTAAAGAAAAACAGCACCACGGCCGCGTTATGGCCCGAAGCGTCGTTTCGAATAAATTGGCTATTTTAAAATAAATAAAAATGGCAATAAATCGTTGTAAAATATTATAAGCGATATGGATGTGAAATTTAGAAACTAACTGAAGGTTGGCTAAGTCGAATGGTTTCCTGGGTGTTGATCTGATGTTGGTTTCGGCCTTCGGTGTTAATATTTGGGAAATCGTTCTCTTACTGATTTACGGTTAGCGACTAATGAATTGAAATGATGCGTATGTGTATTTGTGTTGCACTTGTTTATCATATACGCGAGTTGCTCAGAAAGACCGGGTTTATCCCATTCTGTATAACTGAATCGACGATAAGTAATCGAAGATGAAGACGGTGGTCGAAGACCAGAGATCTTCACCTCGTTTGGATGGTAACCGAGGTCCTGATTGGAAGGCATCCCGAAATATGGATAATGAGTGGTGATCGTCCAGACGTACGTGGTGATCGATGGGTTTGTGAGGTATATAGTGCCTCCGGTTTCGTTCAGACTCAGAACGAACTTGCAAATGGACTGTTTGTCTGACATTGGAATTCATTCTGTGTGATTGATAGCCATCAGTTACATGGCGTGAATTGTCTGTGTGGCATGCTAAGATGCAGTGATCAGGGCTTCTGTTGAAAAGCAAAGTCTTGTGGTGATGATCAAAGCACCGCCTGTGTGGCGTAGCTTTTTGTATAACGTGAATTCGCGAACCTCACACCTCGGTATGAACCAGAAACGGGAGAGGACCTCAGGGAGGACATGTGTTTCTTTCTAGTTAGAAGTGGCGTCAGTGGTTTTACACGCCCTGACGAGTTTGACTTATGTGGTTGTTACTGTTGCGAGGCGCCTCGGTTAGATCGGACGATCCGGGTCCGATTGAGTCATTCGTTGGCTCATTTACGCCCAATAGGACGGGGAAACGCAGTGTTCAGGAATTTTAATCCACATCGGTGGACCGGCACTGTCGCTCCAAGGGACGATGTGCTCTGACCCTGAGGCTCGGGCTAGAGAGTCTCGAAGTTGGTAAGGACTATCTTTTCCCTTGGTTCATGACCGAAATCCAATTTCCAAATACGACATCGTGCGGTTTTGATTGTATATATATATGGCGACATGATATATGGTACCCATGCCGTCTATGATTGATAGTTATGATTTGAAATTGTTTTTGAAACATGTAAACACTAGTAATAATATCAAATGGTTTTGTTTTATTCGTATCAAGCATATTTTGGCTATTATAAGGTAAAACTCTATCCTCCGGTTTGCGTTGCATTGTGTGATGGGAACTGAGTCTTATAATGGCTTCATTTTTATAAAAAGCATTGCGATGTTTAAAAGAATGATTTGTTTTAAAGCACTGGCAATCAAATGGAGTAAATCCATTCCACGAAAGTGGTGTGGTCCTGTGATTAGCCATATTTTAAATTTGTTGAGTAGATTTCTCATACCAGTCCCATGACTGACTCGCAGTTTGTTTCACTATCAAACTCGGGTGCCCCTTTTTCTACACGGGCAGCCCTGTATTCAGGTTTTAGTTGGCTCTTTCTGGATAGCTAGAGCTGAAGCTGGATTCTATTATTTTTCTCTTTTTATGCTGTTCAGCTCCTATTGTACATTATGTTTGTTTCCGCTGTAGACATTTATGTATAGCTGAACTGTATTTGTACTAAGTATGATCCTGTATACTGTGTAACTCTGATGATTATGTTTATCCAGTATATTCTATTGTGCATTATCTGGTGTATTTATTAATTTCTATTCTGCTATTATCTGTTTATGTGTTATATTCCAAAGATTACCCTTGTTGCCGTCAGTACGGGGTTTGGGGTTGTCACAACGTGGTATCAGAGCTTTGGTTAAGCTTAGTTCTGGAATATAACATATTAACGAACTCATCAGAAATAGAACCAGTAGTGTTCTAGGATGGGTAACTCATTACAGATAGGATCAATAATATCCTAGTATGAGTAAAGCAGGATGAAATTACACCTCGATTGACACATTTACATTTGAAGTATGTGTTTCTATATTTTAAATTATCTTTTCTGTGACCTGACACTTGATCTGCTATTTGCAGAAGTACTAGAAAAATGAGTTTCGAAAACAGAAGAAATGCAGAACCCGATCTAGATGCTCTATTAAAGAGATATCGAAATCTGAATGGAGCACAGTTCTCGGGCAATGAATCTATAATTCAGACTCAAGCTTGGATGAGTTCTGTCGAAAGAATATTTGAACCTATCCAGTTGAGAGATGATCAGAAAAGATTAGTAGCATCTTGGGCACTCAAAGAAGAAGCTTTAATCTAGTGGGAAACAATCATCAAAGATAATCCAGAAGGTGATATCACCTGGGATAGATTCAAAGAGATTTTCCTAGAAAGATTTACTCCTCCTGAAGTGATGGAGCGATTATGTGATGAATTCTCTTATCTGATACAGGGAGATATGACCATTCCAGAATATCATAAGAGATTCAACGAACTTTCTCACTTTGCTCCTCATCTGATTCAAGATCCAAAGAGGAAGAATCTGAGATTTATTCATGGCCTACAAAGAAAATATCAGAATAGTGTGATGAGGAATGTGAAGCTTCCTTTTTCTGAAATGATTTATATGGCTTATCAGTATGAAGATATCCATAAGAAAGGTATGTTGCGCGACGAAGAGGAAGTCAGTTTGAGTAACAAAGTGGAGTCGGTGACTGATAGTCCTGAGGTTAGTGTGAAGCCCAGTGCCAAGAGAAAAAGGGCTAAATCTGGGAAAGAACCAGTAACAACTGCTATTTGCTCTAACTACAATAAGGAAGGACATTTGTCGATGAGTTGCAGATATTTAAAGAAACAAGGAAAAAATGGGTATAGAGAAAATTGAAAGCAAAAGAAGAAGAGATTTAGAAATGAATGGGAGTTTCAAGAGAATAGGGAGTGCAAACAATGCCATAAGACTGGTCATCTTGCAAAGGATTGCCCGCTCTTAAACAAACCTGAAATCGCTCAAATGAATGAAGTAGCAGAAACTTCTGAGCCCTCAAATAGTCAGGAAAGGTCTGATGTTTTGGAAGGCACGCTCAATGTCAAAAACATTCCAGTTAAAGTGTTGTTTGATACAGGCACGTCGCGAAGCTTTATCGCAAAGAACGCAGTTAAGAAGCTAGATTTGAATTTGAAGAAGCTCAAAGAACGAATGACTATCCAAAATCCGGTCGGGGGTTCCATCGATCTCCGCTGGGTTTGTGCGGTGCCTGTCTCTTTTTCCTGTTATAAGTTCCCTACCATCGCTATAGTTATGAATTTTAATGAATTTGATCTTATTTTGGGATTGGATTGGTTAACCAGATATGAGGCAGAGGTTAAATGCGCCGAGAGAGTTGTTAAGGCAAAGGCCCAATCAGGGAGTTATATAACCATACCATGCGAAGGCCCGAATTCAAATAGAAAAGACTTTTGGTCGGCTCTAATTGTTTCTCCTGTTCAAATTGAAAATATCCCTGAAGTCGCAGAGAATATTCCCGACCTAGTGAAAGATATTCCTGTCGTCAAGAATTATGCGGATGTATTTGAAGAAGTTGTTCGCTTACCTCCGCAGAGAGAAATAGATTTCAAAATTTCTTTAATTCCGAATGCAAGGTCGGTAGTTCACGCTATTCGAAGAATGTCCTTGAAGGAGAAAGAGGAATTAGACCATCAAATAAGACAGCTTGTATGGAAGGGTCTGATCAGGCCTAGTTTCTCTGATTAGGGAGCAGCAGTGGTATTTGTCCCGAAGTCAGACGGTACTCTCAGATTATGGGTAGACTATCATGACTTAAATAAGCAGACGCTGAAAAAAAATCCATTGCCGCGGATTGATGATTTTTTGGATCGATTAAATGGCTCACAAGTATTTTCACGAATGGACCTAGCTACAGGTTTCCATCAGCTTCGTATCGCCGAGGAGTGTGTTCCTTTGACAGCATTCAGAGGTCCAGACTTATTCTATGACTGGTTAGTAATGCCCTTCGGCTTATGTAACGCTCCAGCCTATTTCGTCGATCTAATGAACAGAGTATTCAGAGGAGTATTGAATAAATTTGTTCTGGTTTTCATTGATGATATCCTTATCTTCTCTAAGTCAGAAAGCGAGCACGAAAAACATTTGGAACAAGTGTTAGAAATTCTCAGAAAGAATGTGTTGAAAGCAAAGTTTTCCAAATATATATTCTGGTAAGAAGAAGTCAAATTTCTTGGCCACGTAGTGTCAAAGCAAGGAATTTCAGTGGATCCCAGTAAAATCATTGCTATTCAGAATTGGAAACAACCTCGTACGCCAACAGAAGTTAGGAGTTTTCTCGGGTTAGCCAGTTATTATCGGAAATTCATTAAGGATTTCGCGAAGACATCTAGTTCCTTAACAAAACTGACCAAGAAACATTCGAGATTCAATTGGACTCCGGTATGTGAGGAAGCTTTACAAGAGCTGAAATTAAAGCTGACCACTGCTCCTGTGTTAACGATAATAGATGGCAATGAAGACTTGAAAGTCTAGACTGACGCTTCTAGAGAAGGCCTTGGCGCAGTGTTAATGCAAAGAGGTCAAGTGATTGCGTATGCTAGCCGTCAGTTGAAACCACACGAGAAGAACTACGTAACTCATGATCTTGAGTTGTTGGCCATCGTATTCGCCTTGAAAATCTGGAGGCACTATCTTTTGGGTGAGAAATTCGAACTGTATACAGACCATCAGTCATTGAAGTATCTTTTCACCAAGAAGGACTTGAATCTGAGGCAGCAGCGTTGGCTAGAATTTCTTGTGGCGTACGATTTTGAGATTTTGTACACTCCAGGAAAAGCCAATGTTGTGGCAGATGCGCTGAGTAGAAACAATGTAATAATCGCCAGTTTTATCATTACAATGTCATTGATTGAAAAAATATCTGCTCTTCAGAAGGATGATCACTTCATTCAAAGAATCAAAGAAAGAATACAGAAAGGCGAGACCTTGAGTTTTCAGATAGATGACGAGGGAATACTAAGGTTGAAAGGCCGAATATATGTGCCGAACATTGCTGAACTTCGAAGAGAAGTATTGGATGAATGTCACAAAGCTAAGCTTAGTATCCACCCAGGAGTGAGCAAGATATATAATGATATCAAACGCACTTTCTGGTGGAGATCTATGAAACGAGACATCTCCTTATATGTAAGTCGGTGTTCTACTTGTCAACAAATCAAAAGCGATCAGCAGAAGCTCGTTGGACTATTGCAACCTTTGGAAATTCCTGGTGGAAAGCGGGAACAGATTTCTATGGATTTTATAGATGGTTTGCCCAGGACCAGAAAAGGAAATGACAGTATTTGGGTGATCATGGATCGATTTACGAAGACCGCTCACTTCATACCTATCAAATCAAATAGAACTGCTCAAAGTCTGGCGCAGATTTATTTTAAAGAAATTGTTAGACTGCACGGAGTTCCCATGAGCATCGTTAGTGATCGTGACCCAATTTTTGCTAGTAAATTCTGGGAAGCATTCCAAGAAAAATTGGGAACGAAACTGAACTTGAGCACCGCATATCATCCTCAGACAGACGGTCAGACTGAAAGGGTGAATCGTATTCTGGAAGATCTATTGCGGGCTTTTATTCTTGATTTTGGCGGATCATGGGAAGACCAATTACATTTGGCTGAATTCTCATATAATAACAGCTACCAAGCGAGCCTGACAATGTCACCATTCGAAGCATTGTATGGTAGACCGTGCCGATCCCCTGCTTGTTGGGTTGAGCCAGGCAATAGACTTGTATTGGGCCCTGATATGATTCGCGAGGCTGCGGATAAAGTCGACTTCATTAAGAAACGATTACTAGCCGCTCAAAGCTGACAAAAGAGCTATGCAGATAAAAGGAGAAGGGATATATCATTTGCTGTTGGCGACTATGTATATTTGAAAGTATCTCCGATGAGAGGAGTCATCCGATTCGGTAAAACAGGGAAATTGGCACCCAAATTCATTGATCCGTTTCCTATTCTAGAACGGATTGGAACTCTCGCATATAGGGTAAAATTGCCTGATTGGTTGCCTGGAGTGCATGACGTATTTCACGTATCTCAACTTCGAAAGCACGTTCATGATCCAGACTTGATCGTGGAAGAAGCAGCGCAACAGGATATAGAAATCACTCCAGAATTGGCAGTTAGGAGAGAGTCGCTAAAGATAATTGGCAAAGAAACCAAAGAGCTGAGGAACAAAAAGGTTCACTTAGTTAAAGTGCAATGGAGTGGAGATCCGCGAGATTGTACTTGGGAAACTGAGGAGAGCATTCAGAAAGCCTATCCTAGATGCCGAGTGGATATTTATGATTGACTCCGGTGCAAGGTACATTTACCATCCTTTGCATTACCAATTAGTTCTCTACTTTGTTGTTATTTTCTTTCCATGGATGTGCAATGTTAATTCTATAGTCTGAATGATTTTAAAAGACTATAGAAATTGATTAGTATATTTTTGAAAAAATAAAAACAATTTGATTGTTGTTTGTGTTGTGTGATAGTAGACTTGATTAATTAAATTATTAGAACGATAGTTAATTTAATCAATAATAGAATAATGGTAGAATTTATTCATTTAAATCACACATTGAACTGATTAGAAAATAGATAGAAATATATACTTGTGCATTATATATGTTTGAATAGGTAAATGGATTAGCTGTTGAGTAAAGATATTATTTGCGTGCCCGACTAATAGGTAAACCTTAATGAGTTGGATGCGAAATATTATTATATCAACTCCTGTGAATGCCATTGGATGCGGAGTGCTGGTTATTCTGTGTGTAATAATAAACGACGCCATAGGATAGTAACAATTAATTTTGAACTACACGGCATGGAATACTTCTGAAGATAGGCATACTTCATCATATACCACATAAGCATTTGGAGGTTGTGTGACGAGGTGGAAGATTTACCATACGAGTGAGAGGCTTGTATGGCGATGACTATATTTTACAGGTTGAACTGATGACTGATATGGACATATAAAATTGTAACGATAAAATTGCCAGATTAATAAAAAAACCACACGGGTCTAGAGTTGACAATAATCACGTCTCTCTAGTCATTAGATACGGCACATGGATTATTTATTTCCCACACGGGACGAGGTGACGAGGATTTATCCTCTGGAGCAATTAAAATACACACTCCCTCAGGCTTTGACAGGGTGACGAGAATTCATTCTCTGGAGTTATTATCTATACACGCCCCCTTGTAAACACCAGAATATATCACTATAAATATGTATATGCTTTATAGGATTTATTGGGTACCTAATACAGCCCAATAAATTTCCAAACCCCTGCCCGTACAAAGGAGGTTATGGCGAAATTTTTCGAAAATTCCGGGTGTTAGCCAAATTTTTGAAGAATTTAAAAATTCTCATAAACTGAAAAGATAGAGAATGGGAGCCAGATTGAACGTAGAGTTGATTAATCAAACCACTTTCGACTTTGTTCCTTTTCGGGGACGAAAAGTTTTAAGTGGGGGAGATTGTAACGATCCGGAAAATCTGAACCAATTAAAAAATTTTAAATCGGCTAAAATAGTGGATTTTAAATATTTAAAATAAATATTTTAAATAATAACGATGAAAACTGAGTTTGAATCGACAATTGAAAACGAATATAATTAATTCTAATTATAAACAAGGCCTGAAATGGCGCGGTAGTTTCAAAATTTGAATTCAAACTTTGACTGACTGTACCGGGTGCAAAACAAAGTGGATTTGAGTGAAACCAAAAATATTTAAATCTGTTAGTGAATACCTTTCTAATGAATCTGAAAAAACGAAGTTTCATAGCGAGAAGCAAAAGTTATGGCCAAATGAATTTTCAGAAAGGTCGCTATGGAATTTATATAGCCCGTGAAATTGGCCATTTTGCAAACGACCTCGGAATTCGACGAAACCACTTTTGTTGGATCCGGGACGTCGAATTATTTCTAGGTTCCAAAGTTCATAATTTTCTGAATCAGTATGTGAGCGTGGCAAAGGAAAACGTGTTTTATCAGTTTTAGCTAAATCTGATCGACCAGAAAATGGCCATTTTTCAAACGGTCTCAGAATTCAACGAAATTAGTTTTATAAGGACCGTATCGTCGTTACGATGCTAGAAATAATTTTTCTGGAATTTTTAGAGTCAGTGTGTGGGCCCGACAAATTAAAATGTACGTTCAAATCAGAAATTGAAAGTTTTATATTTTAATTTGAAGAATAACTTATCGTAACAGCCGAAATGGGTTACGAAACATATCCCATTGTGTTCGGGATGGGGGTAATTAGCTAAGGGCGACAGTCGATTCGAGTTCGTGTGCAAAAACCCTATTTTAAAATTTAATAAAGTATGAACCAACAGGAAATTTTCTTTCATAATTATTTTAAAAATAAAAAAATCAGAAACCCCCGTATCAGCTGCTCTCGACAGCGGAAACCACCTTCGCCACTTCCCATCCACTTTCCGGCCAAACCGCTCGTCGTTGACCCCCCCTCCTTTGCAACTTCTGGTAGATCTTCCTCCCCTCTACAAATCCATAGCAAGAACACCTCCTATCGACACCTGTAGCACCGGAATCACCTCCAGGAAGTTCACCCGTGTCGCGCCGTCCTGCTCCACCGTACGGCCACCGAGTGGGGGCCCACCTACCTCGTCGTGCGCGCCTCGCCAGGCTCCAGGCCGTGGCACCACCCGATTTCAAAAAAGTACAACGGTTTTTGCCAGAATCGAAGACCTAGTTTTGAGCAAAAATAGAGAGGTACGGCTGTGTATAGATTTGAACTGTTTTTACACTTTTAAGTGTTGCAAACTTTGAAAAATCATAACTTTTTGCTATGTTAACGAAACTCGATGAAACAGGAGACATCGGGACCGTCTCGAGGCTCTCTACATTCTAGAAGAGACCGCGGATTTTTCTGAGCTCGCTAGGATTTTTAGCAAAGCAACGAACCAATGTGAGATTTCTAATTTATAAACGATATGGAAAACAATGATGTATAAATTATATAATCGATGTATGAGTTATATAAGCATTGTACACCTCTTGTATAAGCGTTGTATAAGTTGTACGTTCGATGTATAAGTTGTATATGCGTTGTAAAAATTATATATGTGTTGAAATAGAAGTGAAATGCTATATATATATATATATATATATATGTACACGCCCCTCGTCCACAAACCATGGACGATATTTATTGGTTGTGATTGGTGTGAAAAATGGTTGAAAACGAATGGTTGATTGAAATTGTTTGTGGTTGAAATTGATTGATTGTGGTTGAAAAATACCCGTTTTTGGTTGAGAAATATTTGGTTGAAACCACATAGGATTAGTTTGTGGAAATGAAAAAAATATACATGCCGCCTGCGTGCGAACTAGATGCATGATTCCCCATTGTCAAAAGAGCGAGGAGCCGTACTAGGGACGGTCCCGGTTTTAACTACCCTACCGTTATGCTGCCAAAATTTTGAATAATATTCATGTGTTAGAATTATTTTCCTGTGTTGAAACTATATTGGTCTGTTGTATAGAAAACCTTCATGTGTTGAATTGAAATTCATTCACTGAATTGAAATTCATGTGTTGAATGGTATTCGTGTTTTGAATATAAAAATCACCTTTTTATCTATATATATAAACTATAGAAAACCTTCATGTGTTGAATAGAAATTCATTCGTTGAATCATATTCATGTGTTGAATGGTATTCGTGTTTTGAATATAAAAATCACCTTTTTATCTATATATATAAACTAGAGAAAATCTTCATGTGTTGAATCGAAATTCATTTGTTGAATTGAAATTCATGTGTTGAATGGTATTCGTGTTTTGAATATAAAAATCACCTTTTTATCTATATATATAAATTATAGAAAACCTCCATGTGTTGAATTGAAATTCATTCGTTGAATTGAAATTCATGTGTTGAATGGTATTCATATTTTGAAATAAATTGTTTTGCAATAAAAATCACCTTTTTATCTATATATATAAACTATAGAAAACCTTCATGTGTTGAATCGAAATTCATTCGTTGAATTGAAATTCATGTGTTGAACGGTATTCGTGTTTTGAATATAAAAATCACCTTTTTATCTATATATATAAATTATAGAAATCCTTCATGTGTTGAATCGAAATTCATTCGTTGAATTGAAATTCATGTGTTGAATGGTATTCGTATTTTGAAAGAAATTGTTTTATAATAAAAATCCTATTTTATTTACCTATATGAACTATATAAAATAATCGTGTTTTGAAATGAATTGTTTTACAATAAAAATCACATTTTTATTATATACTTGAATTGCCAAAAATAGTGAAGTGTTGAAATAGAAGACAGTTAGATAAAAATATCATTTTTATCAAATGTATAAAAACCATATAGTTTTGAAATCGAAGCATCGATATACATATAAATAGAATTGAAATATATCGAATAATGAAGCTACAGTTCGTATTTCGAAACCATGATTTCAAACGATTAGTGCGGGAGATCCGACCATCGGATTATCCCGAAACCGCAACCGTTGGGTTCTCTTTGGAAATATCTTTCCAACGGCACCAACTTTGTAAGAATCCAATGGTTGGATTGTCTGGAATGTTTAACTCAAATCTGAAGAAAAACAGCGCCAGAATCGATTATATATATATATATAATTATATTAAATCGAATAACGATGCTGCAGTTCGTATTTTGAAATCGAAACTTCAAACGATTATACTGGGAGATCCGACTGTCGGATTTTCCCAAAACTAGAACCGTTGGATTCGTTTTGAAAAGATCTTTCTAATGATATAAATTTTGTGAAGATCCAACAGTTAGATTTTCAGATATGTGTAAATCAAATCTGAAGAAAAACAGCGCCACGGTCGCGTTATGGCCCGAAGCGTCGTTTTGAATAAATTGGCTATTTTAAAATAAATAAAAATTGCGATAAATCGTTATAAAATATTATAAGCGATATGGATGTGAAATGTAGAAACTAACTGAAGGTTGGCTAAGTCGAATGGTTTCTTGGGTTTTGATCTGATGTTGGTTTCGGCCTTTGGGGTTAATATTTGGGAAATCGTTCTCTTACTGATTTACGGTTAGCGACTAATGAATTGAAATGATGCGTATGTGTATTTGTGTTGCACTTGTTTATCATATACGCGAGTTGCTCAGAAAGACTGGGTTTATCCCATTCTGAATAACTGAATCGACGATAAGAAATTGAAGATGAAGACGGTGGTCGAAGACCGGAGATCTTCACCTCGTTTGGATGGTAACCGAGGTCCTGATTGGGAGGCATCCCGAAATATGGATAATGAGTGGTGATCGTCCATACGTACGTGGTGATCGATGGGTTTGTGAGGTATATAGTGCCTCCGATTTCGTTTAAACCCAGAACGGACTTGCAAATGGACTGTGTGTCTGACATTGGAATTCATTCTGTGTGATTGATAGCCATCAGTTACATGGCGTGAATTGTCTGTGTGGCACGCGAAGATGCAGTGATCAGGGCTTCTGTTGAAAAGCAAAGTCTTGTGGTGATGATCAAAGCACCGCCTGTGTGGCGTAGCTTTGTGTATAACGTGAATTCGTGAACCTCACACCCCGGTATGACCCAGAAACGGGAGAGGACCTCAGGGAGGACATGCGTTTCTTTCTAGTTAGATGTGGCGTCAGTGGTTTTACACGCCCTAACGAGTTTGACTTATGTAGTTGTTACTGTTGCGAGGCGCCTCGGTTAGATCGGACGATCCGGATCCGATGGAGTCATTTGTTGGCTTATTTACGCCCCATAGGGCGGGGAAACACAGTGTTCAGGAATTTTAATCCACATTGGTGGACCGGCCCTGTCGCTCCAAGGGTCGATGCGCTCTGACCCTGAGGCTCGGGCTAGAGAGTCTCGAAGTCGGTAAGGACTATCTTTTGCCTTGGTTCATGACCGAAATCCAATTTCCAAATACGACATTGTGCGGTTTTGATTGTATATATATATATGGCGACATGATATATGGTACCCATGCCGTCTATGATTGATAGTTATGATTCGAAATTGTTTTTGAAACATGTAAACACTAGTAATAATATCAAATGCTTTTGTTTTATTCGTATCAAGCATATTTTGGCTATTATAAGGTAAAACTCTATCCTCCGGTTTGCGTTGCATTGTGTGATGGGAACTGAGTCTTATAATGGCTTCATTTTTATAAAAAGCATTGCGATGTTTAAAAGAATGATTTGTTTTAAAGCATTGGCAATCCAATGGAGTAAACTCGTTCCACGAAAGTGGCATGGTCCTGTGATTAGCCATATTTTAAATGTGTTGAGTAGATTTCTCTTACCAGTCCCATGACTGACTCGTAGTTTGTTTCACTTTCAAACTCGGGTGCCCCTTTTTCTACACGGGCAGCCTTGTATTCAGGTTTTAGCTGGCTCTTTCTGGATAGCTGGAGCTGAAGATGGATTCTATCATTTATCTCTTTTTATGTTGTTCAGCTCCTATTGTACATTATGTTTGTTTTCCGCTGTAGACATTTATGTATAGCTGAACTGTATTTGTACTATGTATGATCCTGTATACTGTGTAACTCTAATGATTATGTTTATCCAGTATATTCTATTGTGCATTATCTGGTGTATTTATTAATTTCTATTCTGCTATTATCTGTTTATGTGTTATATTCCAAAGATTACCCTTGTCGCCGTCTGTACGGGGTTTGGGGTTGTCACATAACATGAGTTTACTGAGCATATTATCACCAACGATTGTGATCAGCAACCGTTACCTAAGGCATACAACCGCAAATAGAATAAGAAGCAAATGGAATTTCTCTAGATCATTTGATAGTAACCCTAAAGTGGATGACCCACTTATCTTTGTTGCCTGCCCGATTTTTGTAATTTCCAGGTTGATGAGGCTTGAGGTCATGATTATCTTTCAAGAACATCTTATCACCATTTACTTTGGATGTCACTTCGTCAGACATTCGTCTGTATACGTTGTCCTGGGACTGGAAAGACCAAAGGCACCGTACTATTAATCCATCTTGGGTAATTTCTACCTAAGATTAACAGAACAGACCTTGCATTTTACTCCGTCTTCAATCATCTTCAGCATAAGTCGATTCGTAACTCTTATGCCCATACAGAGTGGTTTTCAGATATTAAACCTGATCACGGTCTCTCTGTATTGACAACGGAGATATAAAATGAACCAAAACTTCAATAGTTGGTTATAAAACTATCATAGGAAACATCCGTACAACCAACGATCTTATTTCCAAATGGAAATTCTATCGATCAACCATCAAACAACAATGATCCCTTTTAAATTACTTACTTATTATATTGTCATTCCAAATTCTCATTTCCCACCTTCCATTTCCTTTCAAAGCTTGATTGTCTCTCTCAATTCTTGGAAAACATTTGTAATATCATAATCCCTTTAATTGAGAAAATATCTCTTAAAACATTTTTATATATTCACGTATCTTTATTCTCTATATTCAGAAAATATCCACTATTAGTGTCTGAAAAAATTTCCATATTCCATTTCTTAATCCCTCATTCACCAATTCATTTCATTTTCTATGCGTAGAAAATATCTCTCATTTTATTGGGGGAGAACGTTTCAAAATCCTTTAAATTAACCCGATGTTATACAGAAAAACATCATTATTATAGTTCAAACAATTAATCTTTCATTAGCTAACCTTATTACTAACCAATCTTCACTACCAAATCTTAACTATTCCTCCGTCAATCATGAAGTCAATCAAGTTGGGAAATAATTACCTCTCAGACCTTAATTGAGCAATATTCTCAACTTCAAAATAGTCATTTCTAGAAAAATATTGCTTATAAAATTTCCGGAATCAAATTAAGAATCCATTTCTTTTACGGAAAACGTTGACTATAACGATAACGTTATAATCCCTTCTTTCGAACATTTAATTTTAAAACATAACTCTTATTCTTTAATTTTAAATAAATTAATATATAAATAGACAATAATTGAATAATAAAATTTTAATAAAATGGAAAGTAAAAAGTACTTCCTTGAATTCGATATAATTGAATTTTAACAAATAACTCCCTTTCGAATAATCTATTATCGATTAATATCCCGAACTTTGGAATTTATCTACCATTTCAGGTTAACTCAAATTCCAAATTTACTTTTGAATTTATGTTTTCTGAATCCTTACCAATTCTTTTATAACCATTTCAGTCCATAAAACATAATCACAATTATTTTATATTCCAAATTTTGGTATAAAACTCATCGTTTCTTTCAAAACAATTATCCATTTCCCTTTTCTCATTCTAGTTCCAACTTGAATTCATATTTCAAATATAATTTCCTTTATAGATATTTCATTTGAAAAATATTTACCTTAAACTATTATTCACTTTAATCATGAATAATATATGTACATACCAGTACAAAGGCACGTCCGTTGGACGTGTGCGTAAACAGCCGGCTATAAAGATGGCTGAGAGCAGAAATGGACTGAAAATTATGAGCAGGAAATAATTGTGGTGTAAAAAAATTAGAAAAGCAGTCTTTGTTTCTTGCGGTATCATTGCTAGGCATCGTTCCATGTAAAGTAAACACAGTAACTGTACTACACGTAGGCTGGAGTAGTAAAAATGGGAGTTGTTCACAAATACAAACGTACAATGTTGAAAATGCAGTACAAACAGTGTGTGAATATTAGTAGGTAGTTAGGTAGAGGAAAAACCGAAATGCAGATTTATTATTTCAGAAGACCCAAAAAAAAAGATGACAACATCATTATTACTTAGGAAGACAAAAGCAAATGAAAACAAAAGGAAGAACCTAAATGCAGTTAGATTTTGGAAGCTTCATGACTATCTTGATTGTCTGTCCATGTACTCTCTCAATCCTCTCAACATCTGCAAGCTGGAAAAAAAGGAAAAAACATGCAGTCTGTAAAGAAGATTAGCTTATCATGTCAGAGAATATGTGTTCTTCAGCTAATGCATTACTCAAACTATTCAAGTATAAATTCATATTTGTTAGTAGTGTATAATAGGTATACATTTTTGGACAGTACAAAACGTGTGTATTATTATTCTGTTAATGTTTAGTATCCATATTAAATAAGGTACATTAGCATAAAACGCCTGCAGTAAAAGGTGAATATAAAATGTGTATAATTCATAGTGTAATGTAAATGAGTGTAGTTGAACACAAAAGTATATTTGGCAGATATAATAAAGTAGTAGTCACAGGACGGTAACAAAGCAATGTAAAAGTCCAAATCATATGGTGCATATGGTTAGGTTTGGGACACGTATAGGAGTACACAATTTCATATGTGATTAGATCGTAGTCAAATGTAAACAACCATATAAGAAATGTTGCAAGATGGATTATTAAAGCATTGTCACTTTGGACTTCCAACCGTATTGCTGACTGAAGCAAAGGGGTTAGTTTAAATAAACTTAGGCATATGAGTATGTTTCACGCTATTTACTCAACATTGTAGGCAATACTTATAGAAATAAATTCTTTTTCCTCTTGAAATAAATGAATAATTGATTTATAAATGTATAAACTGCGGAATTCGAACTTTCATCAATTCATCATCAATTACGAAAACGACCGTAATGTACGTATACAAAGCATTGTATAAATGACTGTCATGTACGTAAATGCCTGCACAAATGCCCTATATTTCATGTGTGCATGGTGATTTAAAAGATGGATCAAAAGTTGGATATGGCAGAGAAAACTGGTTGAGCTAATAAGATGACATATTCACATGTTATAGCATTAATTAAGCAAGAGTAAGTAACCTTTGATCATCACTGATCATTTTATTTCTGGCTGTATTAATTGAACTATTTTATTGTCTCTTCTCATGTGTCCAGTGTTTTCATCGAAGGAAGACACATGTTTTTCTTGATGGAAAGGGCACTGAATATATATATATATATATATATATATATATATATATATGTTTTTTACTGCACTAATTTTAGTGGTGTTCAGTGTCCTAATTTAATCAGATTAGAGCACTTCATAAGGAAGGAGCTAATTATAAACATGGCATTCACCAAAGTAGTGGTTTTGAAATTTTAAACTAAACATGCGTTAAATGCATTGGCCAAAAACATTGATGAAGACATTGTGCGAATATATTATATTTTCATATACGTCTGTCTTGTCTTCTCAGAAATGAGAAGTAAACAAAAAAGTGTTACAAGATTTAAAACTGTATATGATCAATGTGTCACAAAAAAAAACATGAACAAAAAACTGTGAATGGCATTTAGCCGAACAAAAATGTGGGCCAGATATACTTTGTTACCGCACATGTTCACTGAATCATGGTAAATGGTATCATTTTTATGAATTTAATGTGTTAAAACCATGTTAAAACATAAATATAAAATTACCACACGTAGTTAGCTGTGTTGCAATATATTTTCTCATATACAGAGATAGTGTAACAATAAAAAAGAATGAAATTTGGTAAAAGTAGGTTATCTTTTGCTAAACAATGTAAATTTGCAGCAACGAAATGAAGCGAAAACAAAAAACCTTTGCCCAATTACGTTAGACATATAAGGTTTATTGGTTAAAATCATATTTAGTATTAATATATAAACATGAAATAGAGAGCATTGTAGATCAGTAATAAATCATAAAACAGATTTGGATAATATGCCAACAAATTGGATAATGACCTCCAATAACATGATTGGGTATGTACCGTATATGGAATACAATAATATGCAAATAACACGAAGCCAGACCAGGTCAGATTAGTACAGTAAAAAAATTGGGAGATTAAAGATATAACGCGGACATTATTATAGTAGGCTCTATTAATCTACGAAAACTCAATTTGAAACTTGCCACTTAGGCATTTCACCTCTGCATTCCGGAAGCGATGAACGTTTCCCTGACCTATCGGGATCAAGGTCTCTTCTACGCTCTATCTTCGTGGTGTGCTCGATCAAACAGGAATAAAAATTTAAACATGGAATACGCAAATATAGAAGTAAAAATATGTTGTGGCGACAATGATTGCAGTGGGTTCTATATATGATCTTAATAAGCATAATGCAGTGATTTATGTGTTGAAATTAATATACGATCAATCAAAACACAACTACATGGGAGTTTAAAGTAAAAGGTTCATTAACGATGCAAACACAGTTGGGTACGTAACAACCAACTTTGAGTTTTCGAAGTGTAATAACAATCGGCAATAATGTGTTTAGCACAGTGAAAAGGCATAACAAAACTTACAATTTGTCAGATGCCATCTATATGTGCTTAAATCTACTACTTGTATTACGGTTGCTGATCTGAGAAGTTAAAGATGGTCAAAGGGACAACATGGTAGAACAAACAACAGAGATAAGATTTACAATATGACCCGATGTGTACTATGTTAATAAACATCATCATGTCATAATGTTGGGAAATAAAGGGCATGAGGAATTCGGCATTTTATCGACAACATGCAGTTCCAATCATGAGTTGGATATTCACCTCGTCTGGCCACTGGGGAAATTGTTTATGCGTGAAAATGACACTAAAAAACTGTAATTAGAGCAGCAAGGTGGATTGGAAAATACATGAAAAAAAATATGCAAACAAATTGAATAGGTCGGTTGTGTGTTATCTCAAGTCTGTCCTAGCTGTTGTGTTATTACAGGAAGAAAATACTTGGAAAATTAAGACATTAATACGTGAAACAAACATAATAATTTTCCAATTACAAAATGCCAATGGTAATAACCATTAGAATACTAACCATTGATATGCTTATATCATATAAAATGGCCATATAGTTACTTTTGAATCAAGAAAAGAGGGGGGTTCTTTATTAATGTCAAATAAATCAAGGGATTGGCCGAATATGTTAAGTATAAATGAATGAAAGACGTTAAGCATATATAAAAATAATAATTGAAACTTGGGCAGGATGCATAATGTACACAATTACTTAATGGAAAAATTTCTTAACCGTACCTGCATTAGAAAATGGTAAGCTTTGTATGTCCATATGTAGCTGGTAATTAGTCATCGACAAAATCCTAGAAAGAGAACATGTATGTTGAAATAAATTTAAAAGAACAACCACCATTGATTAAATTATGCAGCTTAGGATGTTATTCTAGTTTCTGCAATAGACTACCGAAAATATTGCAACAAATAATAACCCAGTGTGTGTAAGCAGTAAAAATACTACTGAAAATATGGGAAAATTAACTTGTCAGATTGTCTCTTACTGCTACTTAAAGTTTGTAAAAGTTTTCATTAAAAAGGCGATATATTCATGAAGTTAAGTAGATCATGGTCGTTTGAATTAAAGAGTAAGATACAATAGGCCTAACGATTAATAGTGGGTTAGGAGCTATTAACACATCAACAAATTTAGGAGGAATAACAGTAGTATGATATGGTACAACTTATCAGATCTCTATATCAAACACAACAGTTCAATAGAATTAAATGTTAATTGATTACAAACAAATCAGTAAAAGTACCAAAAAATATGGATAATGTAGACATTTATTAAATGACAAATTTGCTTAACCATACCTGCATTAAAAAACGTTAAACTATATATGTCCAGTTTGCAGCTGGTAATTAGTCATCGACAAAATCCTGGAAAGAGAACATGTATGTTGCAATAAATTTAAATGAACAACCACCATTAATTATATTATGAAATTAACCATCAGTTAACATGTTAATCAAATTTTTGCAACAGTTAATTGACTACTGATACTGTAACAACCCGTATTTTGAAAACGTGTTATAACCATAAATCTAGGCAGAATTAAATTTTAAATTAAGAACCAAGGGAAACGGGTTGCGCCATTACGCTCGTCTCGGAATTCTGCATGAAATCGAGTCCGAGTTTTCGAAAATTGGAGTCCGTATGACAAAGTTATGGCTCACCAAAATTTCAGAAATTTTCAGAGTTCAAAACAGTTCGAATTCGAGTTCAAATTTGAATTTCAAAACCCAGACAGACTGGGCGGGAAATTTCCCGCCCAGCACCCCAGGTCGACTGGGGAGTCGACTGGGCAGTCGACACCCCCAGGACCAGGTCGACTGCGCAGTCGACTTGGGTGTCGACCTGGTCCCCGAACCTGGTTTGGGCCTGGTTGCTCCTGCTTGACCCTGTTGGCTTGTTTGAGGGCCTGGGATGATTTTTGGCGGTTCAGATCGATTCTAGGGTTTATCCTATGGCCTAAACTAGTTGTTGCAACTATAAAAACACCCTAAGACCTAGGCTAATCCACAACAAATCTTTCTAACACCATTATGCTGCTAAGTCTCCTCTTGAACCATGGCCGCCGCCTCCAACTTGAAGCTTAAACATTCAAACTAGATCCAAATCGAAGGCCAACGTTTCTACAACAATTCAAGGGAATAGATCAACATCTCAACAATGATCCTACGACAATTTCTGTTCTTAGTTCTCAAAAACTACGATCTGTAAGCCCCAGTTACTCTTAGATCTAAACTCTAAACTTAAGATGGACATGTGTAAATTGAAGTTGAACATAAACATGATAACTACTTGAGACCTACTCTTGTATATCTTTGATCTATGACTATTCCTTTTTGATCTATTATTTTAGATCTACTCTTGCTCACCCTAGATCTATTCACCTTGAACCTAGTAACGTTCATATTGAACCTTGATTTGTGGAATACTGAGAAGAACTTGATTTAGGGGCCTGTTCATGTCATAACCTAAACCCTATCATTATTTTAACACGCCTGTGATGTTGTAATGTTGAAACTTTTGCTAGTCACAAGTTTAGGATTATCATCTTATGTCATTTATTGCTATGTTTATCACCCTATTTCATATGCCAGTGATGTTATGATCATATCTCAAGTTACACCGTGCTTGCCTTGAAATCACCTTTGCCACTTTATACCCATCCTTGTTATGTTATTCCCTAGTTACATCTATTGCCTTGATTCGAATTCACAAGCATTGGGGATGCGATTTGGGTAGTTTAGGAAAACCTGAATTTAGTATGAACTTGAAAACATGAATATCGTTATAACTTGAGCTTGGATAGGAACATGAACTTGACATGAAATTATACTTGAAAATTTGAATTTGGGACATGACACTTAGATAACTTGAACGGGGCCAACTCGAGGTTGGGTTGAGTTTGCAGTATAAATCTGCCCGGAACCGCCCGGCGAATCCAGTAACTGCAAACAATAGGAACCAATGTGAGTAGTTGGTCATATCGCACTCGAAACCTGAGGTTAGACTAGGTTATGGTGTAAAACTGCCCGGACCCGCCCGGCACATCCAGTAACCATAGCCAAGTCTAATGTGAGAGGTTAGGGGTGCATTAAGTAAATTAATGCCACTGGATAGGGTTAAGTCAAGGACCACTTGAATATACTTAACCAATTTGACACGTTGATTTGATAGGGTTAAGTCATGAACCGCTTGAACACACTTAACCAACCTGACACATGATTCGTAGGACTAAGTCTTGAACTAGAACGACACACTTAGTCAATTTGACATGACACGTAGATGGGGTTAAGTCTCGATTTTAAATGACAACTTAACCTGCTGAACGAAACCCTAGTTACGCGGTCCTTTTCAGCAGTAACCCACTAGATGTATCACGGTACCCTAGGACCAGGCAGGGTGGGGCACGATTGCTGGGCTGATTGTAAGCGACCAGAACGACGGCTGAGTTGGTGCGCCATTGTAGGTTCAGGCGGACTAGGGTCGTGCACTTAGTCTGGAGTTGAAAAAGCAGGCATTGGGCATCAGTAGGATTATCTGTGCATTCTTGATTTGTGTCGGTGGTTGGCACCCTAGGGCTTGATACACCCTATGGTGGACCTAGCACAGGTGACTACATTCGTGATAGGGCCGTATGACACAGACACACGACGAGCTAGACTTGTAGGGAGCCGATCGATTAGATCATACCGTTGGACCCCGAATTGGGTCACTTCACGATATTGGGCCAAGGGATTATTTCTTGATTTATAGTTGACACGGGATTAGTATACCAGTATAGTTGGTATGGCGAACCTTGAATATGCAATGTTAGACTTGAGTTATCTTGTTAGCTTAGTTATCATGTCAGACTTATCATCATTCCTATGTTTAATTCCAGTTTATTCATGTCTTGTTAACTTTACTAGTTTCTATGCTGATAGTCACTAGGGCTTACCAGTCTCTTTGACTGACCCGTTTTCTTTCGTCTCTTTGTCTTTCGCCCCCCCCCCCCCCGGTTCTCAAGGAGGAAACTCTAGCTCTTAGCTTGGACTTTGCTTGCTTTCTGAAAGCTCATATACGGTTTGGTCTTGAGTTATGCTATGGCTGCACTCATGCACTTTTTGGGGAATAATATTTTACTTATGTTGTTTTAAGTACTTTGCTTCATTAGAACTTGATGTAATGAAATAATGACTTGCCATTTTGATGTAAGAGGTTCTGACTCTATTTTTTAGCAATGAGATTTGGTTTTAAAGTTTATATCCGCTACTTTATATACTCTATTTTATCTATGTTCTGTCTTCTGTTATCTCTGTGCCTGTTTACTAGATAATACCCCTCCAAAACTAGGGCATTCCCTTTGTGAGTAACCCTAGCGGAGGTGGGGTGTTACATTTGGTATCAGAGCAGAAGGTTACCGACTGGGCAAAAGTTTTAAAAACCTTCTGAAACTATTTTCATAACCGTTTATAAAGAAGCATTTTTCAAGAAAAGTTTTATTTTTAAGAAAAGGCTATTCCCCAAAAGCCATTAGCACTTTCCTTTGTTTCCTCGTTTGAATCTTTTTCCTTTTCGCTTTTCAGCATGTCTGATCTTAACCTTCCTGAGGGAGTACCCATACATGGCTGGTTCCTAAGATACTTGGAAGCTAGGGCCAACGGCGCGGGCCCGGCAGATATCCCTCCTCCTCCTCCCCCGGTGGCCACGGTTCCTCCTCCTCCGGGTACCGCCTTCGCCAAAATATGCAAGAACTTTATAGGAATGGGTGGCAAGAATTTCGTTGGAACTGAAACCTTCGTTGAGGTGCGAAACTGGCTAAAAGAGACTGAAGACTTGTTTGTTATTTTCGATATGGAGGATCAGAGGAAAGTTCAGTTGGCAGCATGGTTGTTGAAAGAGGAAGCTGCATTTTGGTGGGAAGTCACCAACGCTACCAGGCCAATTGAGACTTGGGCAGACTTTAGAGAGAGGTTTGGGCTTAAGTTTTTATCATCCGCAGAAGCGAGTCTTCATATGGAGAGGTTCTTGGCACTCAAGCAAGGGGACATGTCAGTTAGGGAATACGTGAATAAGTTTAATCAGCTTGCTCGGTTTGGTTTGGACTTAGTCAACACGGCTGAGAAGAAGGCTCTACGCTTTGCTCGAGGATTGAGCGAGCCACTCCACACAATGGCCATGACTCATGTACCCATGGGTGCGACCTTTGAAAGCTTGGTGAATATGGCCCTGCTTCATGAAGAAGACGAGAATGGCAAGAAGAAGGTCAAGGCGAATGAGTCTCAAGACAAGAAGGTAGACTCTGAGAAAGGAGGAAAGAACAGCAACAACAAGAATGACAAGTCACGTGAGAAAAGAAAATGCAACTTCTATGGTATTAACAGACATATAGTCCAGGACTGTAGGAAGAAGAATATGAAGATAGGAGCATGTTTTCAATGCGGTGAAACTGGACACATCAGCAAGAACTGCCCTAAGAAGCAAGGGCAAGCCCCACAAGAAGGACCTTCTAGGGGTACATCTTTAACTTCTTTTCCCTAGATACTCTGTTTTATCTTGTATATCCTTTCGATCCTGTCTTGAGAACCTTAGGTAGAATCCGATGAATGTAAACATGTATTTGAAACATGTTATGCTTGATGTTTGCGAATGGTTGCAAGTGGTTGCAAGTGATTGCTCGTGGTTGCATAACACACATTAGGCACTAGATCGGATCAGACACATTTTCATATTACATATGCATGAGTGTTTATACTTATTTATGGATGAAATTGAATGTGTTATCATATGAATGTTGCATATGGATGAATGTTTCTGCACACATATAGTGCTTACGTGACTAGGATTATTTGCATACATGTTGGATTCATGACACTAAACATATTTTGCATTAGAAAGATCAATCAGGCCTGATCATTTGCATTAGATAAGGAACATATACACACACTTTTTGCATATGTTCATACAGCATTAGAAATCTCTTAAGGACAATGTTTGCTTGTGGATGATGTTTTGAGTAGATGGATGATGGATGGTAGGATACGTTCTTCCTAACTTAGAGATTTCGGGGACGAAATCCTTTAAGGAGGAGAGAATGTAACAACACGTATTTTGATAACGTGTTATAACCATAAATTTAGGCAGAATTAAATTTTAAAATAAGAACCAAGGGAAACGGGTTGCGCCATTGCGTTCGTCTCGGAATTCCGCATGAAATCGAGTCCGAGTTTTCGAAAATCGGAGTCCGTATGACCAAGTTATGGCTCCCCAAAGTTTCAGAAATTTTCAGAGTTCAAAATAGTTCGAATTCGAGTTCAAATTTGAATTTCAAAACCCAGATAGACTGGGCGGGAAATTTCCCGCCCAGCACCCTAGGTCGACTGTGGAGTCGATTGGGCAGTCGAAAACCCCAGGATCAGGTCGACTGCGCAGTCGACTTGGGTGTCGACCTGGTCCCCGAACCTGGTTTGGGCCTGGTTGCTCCTGCTTGACCCTGTTGGCTTGTTTGAGGGCCTGTGACGATTTTTGGCGGTTCAGATCGATTCTAGGGTTTATCCTATAGCCTAAACTAGTTGTTGCAACTATAAAAACACCCTAAGACCTAGGCTAATCCACAACAAATCTTTCTAACACCATTATGCTGCTAAGTCTCCTCTTGAACCATGGCCGCCGCCTCCAACTTGAAGCTTAAACATTCAAACTAGATCCAAATCGAAAGCCAACGTTTCTACAACAATTCAAGGGAATAGATCAACATCTCAACAACGATCCTACGACAATTTCTGTTCTTAGTTCTCAAAAACCACGATCTGTAAGCCCCAGTTACTCTTAGATCTAAACTCTAAACTTAATATGGACATGTGTAAATTGAAGTTGAACATAAACATGATAACTACTTGAGACCTACTCTTGTATATCTTTGATCTATGACTATTACTTTAATATCTATTATTTTAGATCTACTCTTGTTCACCCTAGATCTATTCACCTTGAACCTAGTACCGTTCATATTGAACCATGATTTGTGGAATACTGATAAGAACTTGATTTAGGGGCATGTTCATGTCATAACCTAAACCCTATCATTATTTTAACATGCATGTGAGGTTGTGATGTTGAAACTTTTGCTAGTCACAAGTTTAGGATTATCATCTTATGTCATTTATTGCTATGTTTATCACCTTATTTCATATGCCAGTGATGTTATGATCATATCTCAAGTTACACCATGCTTGCCTTGAAATCACCTTTGCCACTTTATACCCATCCTTGTTATGTTATTCCCTAGTTACATCTATTGCCTTGATTCAAATTCACGAGCGTTGGGGATGCGATTTGGGTAGTTTAGGAAAACCTGAATTTAGTATAAACTTGAAAACATGAATATCATTATAACTTGAGCTTGGATAGGAACATGAACTTAACATGAAATTATACTTGAAAATATGAATTTGGGACATGACACTTAGATAACTTGAACGTGGCCAACTCGAGGTTGGGTTGAGTTTGCAGTATAAATCTTCTCGGAACCGCCTGGCGAATCCAGTAACTGCAAACAATAGGACCCAATGTGAGTAGTTGGTCATATCGCACTCGAAACCCGAGGTTAGACTAGGTTATGGCGTAAAACTGCCCGGACCCGCCCGGCACATCCAGTAACCATAGCCAAGTCTAATGTGAGAGGTTAGGGGTGCATTAAGTAAATTAATGCCACTGGATAGGGTTAAGTCATGGACCACTTGAATATACTTAACCAATTTGACACGTTGATTTGATAGGGTTAAGTCATGAACCGCTTGAACACACTTAACCAACCTGACGCATGATTCGTAGGACTAAGTCTTGAACTAGAACGACACACTTAGTCAATTTGACATGACACGTAGAAGGGGTTAAGTCTCGATTTTAAATGACAACTTAACCTGCTGAACGAAACCCTAGTTACGCGGTCCTTTTCAGCAGTAACCCACTAGATGAATCACGGTACCCTGGGACTAGGCAGAGTGGGGCACGATTGCTGGGCTGATTGTAAGCGACCGGAATGACGGCTGAGTTGGTGCGCCATTGTAGGTTCAGGCGGACTAGGGTCGTGCACTTAGTCCGGAGTTGAAAAAGCAGGCATTGGGCATCAGTAGGATTATATGTGCATTCTTCATTTGTGTCGGTTGTTGGCACCCTAGGGCTTGATACACCCTATGGTGGACCTAGCACAGGTGACTACATTCGTGATAGGGCCGTATGACACAGACACACGACGAGCTAGACTTGTAGGGAGCCAATCGATTAGATCATACCGTTGGACCCCGAATTGGGTCACTTCACGATATTGGGCCAAGGGATTATTTCTTGATTTATAGTTGACACGGGATTAGTACACCAATATAGTTGGTATGGCGAACCTTGAATACGCAATGTTAGACTTGAGTTATCTTGTTAGCTTAGTTGTCATGTCAGTCTTATCATCATTTCTATGTTTAATTCCAGTTTATTCATGTCTTGTAAACTTTACTAGTTTCTATGCTGATAGTCACTAGGGTTTACCAGTCTTTTTGACTGGCCCGTTTTCTTTTGCCTCTTTGTATTTCGTTCCCCCCCCCCCCCCCCCCAAGGTTCTCAGGGAGGAAACTCTAGCTCTTAGCTTGGACTTCGCTTGCTTTCTGACAGCTCATGTACGGTTTGGTCTTGAGCTATGCTATGGCTGCACTCATGCACTTTTTGGGGAATAATATTTTACTTATGTTGTTTAAAGTATTTTGCTTCTTTAGAACTTGATGTAATGAAATAATGACTTGGCATTTTGATGTAAGAGGTTTTAACTCTATTTTTCAGTAATGAGATTTGGTTTTGAAGTTTATATCCGCTGCTTTATATACTCTATTTTATCTATGTTCTGTATTGTGTTATCTCTGTGCCTGTTTACTAGATAATACCCCTCCAAAACTAGGGCATTCCCTTTGTGAGTGACCCTAGCGGAGGTGGGGTGTTACATTTGGTATCTGAGCAGAAGGTTACCAGACTGGGCAAAAGTTTTAAAAACCTTCTGAAACTATTTTCAAAACCGTTTATAAAGAAGCATTTTTCAAGAAAAGTTTTTTTTTAAGAAAAGGCTATTCCCCAAAAGCCATTAGCACTTTCCTTTGTTTCCTCGTTTGAATCTTTTTCCTTTTCGCTTTTCAGCATGTCTGATCTTAACCTTCCTGAGGGAGTACCCATACCTGGCTGGTTCCGAAGATACATGGAAGCTAGGGCCAACGGCGCGGGCCCAACAGATATCCCTCCTCCTCCTCCCCCGGTAGCCACGGTTCCTCCTCCTCCTCCTCCGGGCACCGCCTTCGCCAAAATTTGCAAGGACTTTATAGGAATGGGCGGCAAGAACTTCGTTGGAACTGAAACCTTCGTTGAGGCGCGAAACTAGCTAAAAGAGACTGAAGACATGTTTGTTATTTTCGATATGGAGGATCATAGGAAAGTTCAGTTGGCAGCATGGTTGTTGAAAGAGGAAGCTGCATTTTGGTGGGAAGTCACCAACGCTACCAGGCCAATTGAGACTTGGGCAGACTTTAGAGAGAGGTTTGGGCTTAAGTTTTTATCATCCACAGAAGCGAGTCTTCATATGGAGAGGTTCCTGCACTCAAGCAAGGGGACATGTCAGTTAGGGAATACGTGAATAAGTTTAATCAGCTTGCTCGGTTTGGTTTGGACTTAGTCAACACGGCTAAGAAGAAGGCTCTATGCTTTGCTCGAGGATTGAGTGAGCCACTCCACACTATGGCCATGACTCATGTACCCATGGGGGCGACCTTTGAAAGCTTGGTGAATATGGCCCTACTTCATGAAGAAGACGAGAATGGCAAGAAGAAGGTCAAGGCGAATGAGTCTCAAGACAAGAAGGTAGACTCTGAGAAAGGAGGAAAGAACAGCAACAACAAGAATGACAAGTCACGTGAGAAAAGAAAATGCAACTTTTGTGGTATTGATGGGCATATAGTCCAGGACTGTAGGAAGAAGAAGATGAAGATAGGAGCATGTTTTCAATGCAGTGAAACTGGATACATTAGCAAAAACTGCCCTAAGAAGCAAGGGCAAGCCCCGCAAGAAGGACCTTCTAGGGGTACATCTTTAACTTCTTTTCCCTAGATACTCTGTTTTATCTTGTATATCCTTTCGATCATGTCTTGAGAACCTTAGGAAGAATCCGATGAATGTAAACATGTATTTGAAACATGTTATGCTTGATGTTTGCGAATGGTTGCAAGTGGTTGCAAGTGATTGCTCGTGGTTGCATAACACACATTAGGCACTAGATCGGCTCAGACACATTTACATATTGCATATGCATGAGTGTTTATACTTATTTATGGATGAAATTGAATGTGTTATCATATGAATGTTGCATATGGATGAATGTTTGTGCACACATATAGTGCTTACGTGACTAGGATTATTTGCATACATGTTGGATTCATGACACTAAACATATTTTGCATTAGAAAGATCAATCAGGCCTGATCATTTGCATTAGATAAGGAACATATACACACACTTTTTGCATATGTTCATACAGCATTAGAAATCTCCTAAGGACAATGTTCGCTTGTGGATGATGTTTTGAGTAGATGGATGATGGATGGTAGGATACGTTCTTCCTAACTTAGAGATTTCGGGGACGAAATCCTTTAAGGAGGAGAGAATGTAACAACCCGTATTTTGATAACGTGTTATAACCATAAATCTAGGCAGAATTAAATTTTAAAATAAGAACCAAGGGAAACGGGTTGCGCCATTGCGTTTGTCTCGGAATTCCGCATGAAATCGAGTCCGAGTTTTCGAAAATCGGAGTCCGTATGACCAAGTTATGGCTCCCCAAAGTTTCAGAAATTTACAGAGTTCAAAATAGTTCGAATTCGAGTTCAAATTTGAATTTCAAAACCCTGACAAACTGGGCGGGAAATTTCCCGCCTAGCACCCCAGGTCGACTAGGGAGTCGACTGGGCAGTCGACACCCCCAGGACCAGGTCGACTGCGCAGTCGACTTGGGTGTCGACCTGGTCCCCGAACCTGGTTTGGGCCTGGTTGCTCCTGCTTGACCCTGTTGGCTTGTTTGAGGGCCTGTGACGATTTTTGGCGGTTCAGATCGATTCTAGGATTTATCCTATGGCCTAAACTAGTTGTTGCAACTATAAAAACACCCTAAGACCTAGGCTAATCCACAACAAATCTTTCTAACACCATTATGCTGCTAAGTCTCCTCTTGAACCATGGTCGTCGCCTCCAACTTGAAGCTTAAACATTCAAACTAGATCCAAATCGAAGGCCAACGTTTCTACAACAATTCAAGGGAATAGATCAACATCTCAACAACGATCCTACGACAATTTCTGTTCTTAGTTCTCAAAAACCACGATCTGTAAGCCCCAATTACTCTTAGATCTAAACTCTAAACTTAATATGGACATGTGTAAATTGAAGTTGAACATAAACATGATAACTACTTGAGACCTACTCTTGTATATCTTTGATCTATGACTATTCCTTTTTGATCTATTATTTTAGATCTACTCTTGTTCACCCTAGATCTATTCACCTTGAACCTAGTACCGTTCATATTGAACCTTGATTTGTGGAATACTGATAAGAACTTGATTTAGGGGCCTGTTCATGTCATAACCTAAACCCTATCATTATTTTAACATGCATGTGATGTTGAAACTTTTGCTAGTCACAAGTTTAGGATTATCATCTTATGTCATTTATTGCTATGTTTATCACCCTATTTCATATGCCAGTGATGTTATGATCATATCTCAATTACACCATGCTTGCCTTGAAATCACCTTTGCCGCTTTATACCCATCCTTGTTATGTTATTCCCTAGTTACATCTATTGCCTTGATTCGAATTCTCGAGCGTTGGGGATGCGATTTGGGTAGTTTAGGAAAACCTGAATTTAGTATGAACTTGAAAACATGAATATCGTTATAACTTGAGCTTGGATAGGAACATGAACTTGACATGAAATTATACTTGAAAATATGAATTTGGGACATGACACTTAGATAACTTGAACATGGCCAACTCGAGGTTGGGTTGAGTTTGCAGTATAAATCTGCCCGGAACCGCCCGGCGAATCCAGTAACTACAAACAATAGGAACCAATGTGAGTAGTTGGTCATATCGCACTCGAAACCCGAGGTTAGACTAGGTTATGGTGTAAAACTGCCCGGACCCGCCCGGCACATCCAGTAACCATAGCCAAGTCTAATGTGAGAGGTTAGGGGTGCATTAAGTAAATTAATGCCACTGGATAGGGTTAAGTCATGGACCACTTGAATATACTTAACCAATTTGACACGTTGATTTGATAGGGTTAATTCATGAACCGCTTGAACACACTTAACCAACCTGACACATGATTCGTAGGACTAAGTCTTGAACTAGAACGACACACTTAGTCAATTTGACATGACACGTAGATGGGGTTAAGTCTCGATTTTAAATGACAACTTAACCTGCTGAACGAAACCCTAGTTACGCGGTCCTTTTCAGCAGTAACCCAATAGATGTATCACGGTACCCTGGGACTAGGTGGGTGGGGCATGATTGCTAGGCTGATTGTAAGCGTTCTACAACGACGGCTGAGTTGGTGCGCCATTGTAGGTTCAGGCAGACTAGGGTCGTGCACTTAGTCCGGAGTTGAAAAAGCAGGCATTGGGCATCAGTAGGATTATCTATGCATTCTTGATTTGTGTCGGTGGTTGGCACCCTAGGGCTTGATACACCCTATGGTGGACCTAGCACAAGTGTCTACATTCGTGATAGGGCCGTATGACACAGACACACGACGAGCTAGACTTGTAGGGAGCCGATCGATTAGATCATACCGTTAGACCCCGAATTGGGTCACTTCACGATATTGGGCCAAGGGATTATTTCTTGATTTATAGTTGACACGGGATTAGTATACCAATATAGTTGGTATGGCGAACCTTGAATACGCAATGTTAGACTTGAGTTATCTTGTTAGCTTAGTTATCATGTCAGACTTATCATCATTCCTATGTTTAATTCCAGTTTATTCATGTCTTGTTAACTTTACTAGTTTCTATGCTGATAGTCACTAGGGCTTACCAGTCTTTTTGACTGACCCGTTTTCTTTCGCCTCCTTGTCTTTCGTCCCCCCCCCCCCCCCGGTTCTCAGGGAGGAAACTCTAGCTCTTAGCTTGGACTTTGCTTGCTTTCTGACAGCTCATGTTCGGTTTGGTCTTGAGCTATGCTATGGCTGCACTCATGCACTTTTTGGGGAATAATATTTTACTTATGTTGTTTTAAGTACTTTGCTTCTTTAGAACTTGATGTAATGAAATAATGACTTGGCATTTTGATGTAAGAGGTTTTGACTCTATTTTTCAGTAATGAGATTTGGTTTTAAAGTTTATATCCACTGCTTTATATACTCTATTTTATCTATGTTTTGTCTTGTGTTATCTCTGTGCCTGTTTACTAGATAATACCCCTCCAAAACTAGGGCATTCCCTTTGTGAGTGACCCTAGCGGTGGTGGGGTGTTACAGATACTGCAATAAATAATAACTCAGTGTGTAAATAGTACAAATACTGCTGAAAATATGGGAACATTAACTTATCACAGGAAGAAAGATTTTACCTATGAATTCACAGCAGATCTACAAAATTTGTAGCAGTAATATAGTTAACAAAGAAGTAATTCAAAGAAGATCTAAAGATTTACCTATGAATCCAAGGCGAAGAATTCGTAGCAGGTATGAAGAGACAACACAAAGAAGTAATGTAGTTAACAAAGTAGTAGAAAAAAAATATAAACGGATTCCACCTTTAAAGTCGTCGTGTAGGCGGGGCAAGGGATGGTCCAGGTCGATAGCTAAAGAGGACTAGCCGATCTAAAGAAAAGTGAAAGGATTCTTAGTAGGTCTAAACAGACAAAACAAAAAGCAAACAGAGTTAAGAAAGTAGTAGCAACTAAGAAAGCATATACTGATTTCAGGAGTGAAGTCGTCGAGTTCAGAAGACAAAGAGGAGTGGCCGATTTGGGAAAAAGTAGAAAATTAAAGGTGGTTTTGAGCATGGATCGGGCGGTTGCGAGGGAAAGATGGAACGTGCACTCTCAGATCTAAAGCAACGAAGGGAGTAAGAGGTGAGAGGAGAAGGAATTAATTAGGATGAATGAAGTAAACGTTGAATAATGAGGAAATTTAGAGTAAAGCAAGGGTTGACATCGGGGAAAAGATTTTGATGAATGGAAGAAAAGGAGAAGCATCTGTAGAAGCGGGCTAAGGAAGACGGTGGAAAGAAATAATATGGAATGTGTTAGCAACTGATTTTTTTTTTTGGTTGCAGGAAATGGAAGGTAAAAAGACATGTCGGGCCTGCAGTATTGTAACACCCCGCAATTTTTCTAAGTAGCAAATAGGTAATAGTGCATATGTGTATTTTAATGTAAAAGTTAATGATATGTAAACAAAAAGAGTAAGAAAAGAATTAGCGCATGTAACTAATTATGTGCATATGCAAGAATAAATCAATAAATAAAAAGAAGAATTAGTAAACTGATTGTAAAATAAGGATGTGCAATCAAAATAGAATGAAAACAAAGGTCAAAAGAGTTAAATAAACGAAGGAAAGAGACTAATATGCAATGCATTAAAAATGGTACAATATAATGTACTAATTAGAAGTAAGAAGAAAAGAAATTGAATGAGTTAATAAGCGTACAATTCAAATTTTGTATACATAATGTAATGAGCAATTAATAAATAAATTTAATTGTGTGAAAATAAGAAAGATGTATATATAACACATAATGGTTAAGAATTTAATGCATGCAATTAAAAATGTGTAGATGCATGAACCAAAATAAACATAAATTTAATGCATGGAAAAATATAAGAACATTAGAAATATGCAACAAAGAATTAATACAATTCATATTGTATATAAAATAATGGAAAGATGCATTAATGGAAAAGAAACCGCATGTAGGAAAAAGGAAAGGGTTATATATGAATAAAGAATGATGCATTAAATAAATTTAGTTGTATGAAAAAAAAATGTATGTGACAATTAAGTTGCTGCAATAAATAAATTAAAGGGAAAATTTATTGGATATGAAATATGGGCATGCAATTAGAATAGAGGGAAAGCAACAATTGTAGAGATAAATTAATTAAACAAAGGAAGATATGCAGTATATCTAATTGCACAAAAGAAACGTCATAAGTGTATGAAAGGAAAAAAATGAGCAATCAATTAGCCTACTCTAGAACACTCTTTTCTTTAGCGAGGTGTAAGGTTTAGATGAATTCTATTTTAATCCTAAGGCCCTAGTTATTCTAGCCTACTATAAATAAAACTCAAAACCTAACCCTAAAATTCACAATCCCAAAGCTACGCTAAAGTTGTGCTTCTTCTTCCCCAAATCTTAAATCTACTTTCTTCCCTTTCTCTTCAAAATCTATTCTTAAATTAAAAGAATTAGATTTAGAATTTCTTGTTTTTCAAGATAAAGAGAAAAAGGGATTTTGGATCTACAAATATACGCCAAAAGAAAGGGAAGAACTTAGGGTGCTAATCTAAATCAGACCTAGGAATGCAAAAATCACTGTGAGTGTAATTAAACTATGACTTATTGATAATGTTATAGCTATCGTTTAGCATTCCCATATATATGTAAATTGTGAAATTGCAAGTTTAACTATAAATTGCGATTATAACAAGATGAAACGTAAAAAAATGAATAGATTTGCGAATTCATGTCTTGAATATAGTAAACTATGGGAATGGTTAGCATGTCGTGACATCAATAATTTGTTTATTTAACCAATTGAACGTTTACATGATTTATAGAATAACATTGAACATGTAATCGGATTAGTCGGAGTATTATACAGTTCACATGAAAAACTGTCATATTTATGTACAAGGAATGGCTTGAGTAAGTGTATGACTATATTGACCTAATTATGTTTAAAGATCTAAAATTTGGTTATAAGTATAAAAATAATTTGGGTATGAAATGTGACATGTCTAAATAGGGTTTTGGGACATAAATTAAAATGTATGTGAATATGAATTTTAGCCATAAATTGGAATATATATGTGGGTTTGGGTTGGTGCAATATATATTTATACATATATATATATATGCCTTAATTTATGATATGGGGCATAATTAAAAGTGAATTTAAAAGAGGCACAAAAGTCTATAATTTGAATAGTGAATTAGGCATAATTCAAATGGGGAAAGGTTTAATTGATTAATTAATTAATAATGGAATGTTTAGTCATTACAATTAGGAATTGTAATTGTACTTATGACACGAGGTTAGGTTACTGTAATGACCCGGGATTTTGTCGACTTTGGTTATCGCCATAAACTCACTGATGACTAACCAAACATCGAAAAATAATGGTCATTAATGAAAGAAATTAGAGGGTGAAGAAAGATAAGATAGAAACTTAGAATAGAAGAAGAAGAAGAACACAATATCAGAGTAACACGAATCTCACAGCGGAACGAATAAATATATTTCATAACATTACTTTGAAATACAAATCTGTACTTGAATATACATATCATTGTCAAAATACAGCACTTACAACACAGCGGAAATAACTATAGCTATATGATCCTGAAGCCTCCTGCTCCAAGTTCTTCCAGTATATCTGTAAATCCCGGCTACTTGACTGCCCGTACAAATTTAGGCACCCAAGAGTTTTAGGGAAAACAAAACAAATAAACTCCGGGTCAGTCATGGGACTGGTGTGAGTAAAATAGTTTAAAACAGTTCAAGCAGGTAATCGATATCTCATAAGACCACGCCGTATAACGGAACGGGTTTTTCCCTTATGAGAATCCAAATATCTTTATATCAAAAACCTTTTGATATTATAATAATGTCTATCAACACAATATAATAATCATCTAGCAGAAACGCTTTCATCTCACGTTCTACATATATAGTATACAATCAAAACTGCAAGCACGTATTGGGTAATGGATTTCCAACTATGACAAGATATGGAACCACCTTTCGCTAGTGTACCTCTAGAGAGGAATACACTGGATTCAACAAGAACATCTTGCAACCCGGCCACACATGCCCGACCACTCATTTCACTTGAGTGTATCGAATGTATATCACCAACAATTGGGATCAGCAACCGTTTCCCGAATGGGACAGCATTAACAATAGATTGTTAGAAGTAAATGAAACTCTAGATCAGGTGATTACACACCCTACTTCGGTGCGACCGACTTATTTATGCTGCCTGCCCGATTTCTGTCACTTACCGGATGTGAGGCTAGAAGCTACGCTTTATCATCACACCAGATTCACTGTTAATGTCACATCGTCAAATCCATCAAATCACCGATTGACGTCCTCAACCATACATTATGTGTTAGCTAAAAGAAGTTTCCTTCTCCGCTTCCACTCTTTGTACGGTTGGAGAAATCAATATACGTGATCGTCTGGAAATACTCTGTCAGACATCCGTCCATACAAGTCATCCAGGAACAGGATGAACCGAAGGCACTATTCTGTAAAGAGGATAGCCCTTGCATAACTCCGTTTTCAATTTCCTTCGGCATATATGATTCGCAACACTTATGCCAATACAGAGTGGTTCTTTGGATAATAATCCAACCGGTCTCTCCATATTAACAACGTTAAAATGGTCAAAACTTCGATAGTCTGTGATTAAACTATCGAAGAAAAACAGGTGTGCAAGCAATGATATTATTTCCAAATGGAAATTTATATCGATCAACATCATTCAACATTTATCTCTTTATTTCATCAATTTACTTATCTCCAGTTTCCCTACATTCAATATTTCTTATTTTCTAAATTTGGAAAATATACGTTATTAACAATGGAAAACATTTCCATTTCTTGTTTTCTTTATTAGAAAACATTTCTGGTTTCTTATTTGGAAAACATTTCAAAAGCTTCTTCATTGGACTTAGACAGATGTTTAAACAAACCATTGCGATGCCAACTCAAACCATTTCCTTTAATTACTAAATTCACTTAACCATCCTTTATTATCGAACCTTAACCATTCCTTAGTTAAAAATGAAGTCAATCAAGTTGGGGTAATACTACCTCTCAGACCTTAACTAAACAACGTTTCTAACCTTGAAATAGACAAAGTTCACCCTTCTAATTCTTTAACAAACTTCCTTACGTAACTCTCTTTCATATCTTTTCTATTCGATAATTATTTCCTTCGATAAGGTATATTCGATAACTCTATTCAATTTATTCTATTCACTTAACTCTTTTGAATTAACTCTATTTGGACTAATGCTATTAGATTAACTCTATTTGGACTAACGCTATTGGATTAACTCTATTTGATTTAACTCTAGTCGATAACTCCTTTAACTCTATTCGAATAAACTATATTCGATTAACTCCTTTTACTTTATTTGAATAAACTATATTCGATTAACTCCTTTTACTATTCGAATAAACTATATTCGATTAACTCCTTTTACTATTCGAATAAACTATATTCGATTAACTCCTTTCGATTAAACTAACATCGATTAACTCCTTTATTCTATTTGAATACACTATATTCGATTAACTCCTTTTACTATTCGAATAAACTATATTCGATTAACTCCTTTCGATTAAACTAACATCGATTAACTCGTTTATTCTATTTGAATAAACTATATTCGATTAACTCCTTTTACTATTCGAATAAACTATATTCGATTAACTCCTTTCGATTAAACTAACATCGATTAACTCATTTTAACTCGATTAAACTAACATCGATTAACTCCTTTGAACTCGATTAAACTAACATCGATTAACTCGTTTTAACTCGATTAAACTATTCATTTATAAAGATTTACTTTTAGTAACGGTTCTTTACTTTACAAATAATTTCCTTCTTATAACAGTTTCCATTTTATAACGTTTATTCATTTTCTAAATATCTCCTATTTATAAATATTCCAATTTATAAATATTTCTTATTTATAAATATTCCATTTATAAATATTTTATTTTCAAATATCACTTTGAAAATATTCCCTTATCAACATTTCGGTATGTTATGGTATTCAACATATCAAATCATGATGATCAGTATTGTCCAAACACATATAATCGACAACAAATTATATATCACATCATATATCACAATACATGAAAACAATAAAATAACTATTGAGGAATCCAGTCGGATTCCTCCAACCTGTCTCCCTGCATCCATAGATGTTAAACAATATAGATAACATCACTTTCAGTTTCATATGATATATTCTGTTAAACAGAATCAATATAGAAATTTAACTAACTGACTAATAGTTCAATCAAACAGTCAACACACAGTCAATCAGTCAATATCTAACAGTTCTAAAAATACAACATGAAATTATAAACTGTTCAGAGTTAGTGAGATTTACTCACATTGGAAGTTCATCGTTAAAGAACGATAAACTATTGTTTGATTTGAATCAAACAATTTATTCCACCATAAATTCATACGCGCTCCACTCCACTCCCAGTCAGTTCCATTAGGTGGTGTCCGTCCATACGATCCCAACGCAACTTACGGTTCGTCAATCTGATACCGTATGTGTTAGATATTAGCATTTTAAAGTTTATACTTTATTTAAATACACACTTGATATTGTTTAGACATGATTGGGCCTTACCCAACATTCTCAGCCCATTCCCATCGAGCCCAGCCCCATTTGCTACTTTCTTCCCCAACGCAAACTCTCCAAAATCCGCTCCTATTCACTGATACACGCACCGTGCCTCACCACCATTGATATGATGAACCGATCACCAGAACTGAAATTCAAACGTACCATTGCACTTCTCGCATCGAACTACACCTGCCCGTCATCATCACTTCACCACTGATGCCCTCCTGTTGAACGCGTCGTCGGCCCTACTGTTCCTGCTACAGGAAACAGCGACGCCAATTAACTTCGAATGCCACCAAAATTTCATGTAAGGTGCAACTTGCTTCACTGATCCACAATCCGACCTTGGAAACTCGATTCAATGCTTCTAAATCCCCCAAAACCCGAACCCTATCTCACTGCCTAAAAACCCAGCGAACGCTTACCGTGTTCGAACCCAATAAAACCCACACCAATTCGAAGAGAGTATCATCACTAACCAAAATACATACTTAGAATGATTTATAGAATTTACTTTGAATTTATTTCGATTTTTTGAAGATGAAGTACATTTTCTGTAGAAAGAAAAACAAACCGATGGCTTGCCATTTGACCAAAGGAATTGTGTAATTAGGTTTAGAAAATTTTAAGGCCTATTTATAGGTAAACAAAATATCTAGATATTTTATAAAAAGAATATTCCCGGTATATTCTCATATATATATATATTCATTTTGCTTTTCTAAAAATTCTCGTGACTACATACGATACCCAAAAATCACGAAACTGGACACGCAGCTAGAGTTCGACATTACGGTCCCAACGAAACTGGTTTCGTAGAATTCCGACTCCCTTTGCTCACACAGTGTATTTTTAAAGGTCAAAATACTAACTGTTTTTCACTCTAAAAATCCATACGATCACTCAGTGACTCTAAAATCACGAAACTGGAAATCTAATAACTATTTGACATTGCGGATCCAACAAAAATAGTTTCGTCAAATTCCGACTTCGTTTGCAAAAGTGGCTATTTTTAAAGCCCTAAATGACCCATTTAAATATATAAATATATTTAAATATAATTAAATTAAATATAAATAAATATTATCATATATATCCACATACGATATCGTTCAGCTCTAGAATATTCCTATATGAATTTCTAACTCGGTATTCACTTTTGGGTCAACCCGATATTCGATTTATATTGAAATCCCTTTTTAAAATATAAGTAATTCCTTTATAAATTATAAAGGAATTCCACAGTGACTTTTCTAAAATTTGATTTGGACGTAAATCAAAATCTTCACGACGAAATCCCGATTTTTCTCTTCCGCTAGAAAGATATCCTCCACCAGCTCCACACGTTTCTTGTTTCACAGAAATCCGGCTTAAAACGAATCTTGTAAATTCAGCTGAAGTTCGAATCGCCAATCTACGAACTACAGTGCCATTTCGAGCTTGATTTTAATTATATTATAACTCTACGTTCAAATTGTCGTTTATATAATATATTCGTTATTCTAATTCAATTCTAAACTGAATTAAATATCACAGTTGATCCAGTTCACACCATATCGCCATTTCAGCCAATTTTGATTATTTCAGAATTAAATATATTATTTATTTTATTAGTTTAATTAAATACTTATCATTATTTAATTCCACGACCATTAAATTCACTATATCACTATATAAATAATTAAATAAATTAATTATAATACCTCTGCCAATGCGGGTCATTACAGTTACATTAGTGGCGAAAGTCTGCCCGGACCCGACCGGCATATCCAGCAGCCACTAATGTTGAACCTAATGTGGGAGGTCTGAGTACGTAAATACGAATCGGGCTAAGACACGAGGTTAGACCCAACTGTGGAATAAGACTGCCCGGACCCGACCGGCATATCCAGCGTCCACACGTTATAGGCCTAATGTGGGAGTTCTAGCCCATTATAACTATAATTGGACATGGAAATGAATTAGAATACTTAACCCAATTAAATTTGTAGTGGTATTACGAACCAGCTGAATTGGGTAGGGGTTAAGTAAACGTGTTAAAGAAATGGGAAAGATTAAGTTAATCTTAATTAATGCCATAATGGGGAATGATAGCAACCTATTATGAACATATAAGGGAAATATGAAAGTCATATAATAGGTAGACTTGTCCTTGGGACAAGGGAATATGATAAAAAGACTAGAGAATAGGACAACTTATATTATAAAATAAGTTGAATACAAACTACAAAGCGATGATGAGTAATCTGTGGATAAACATAACATGAGTTACGATTAGAATACCTTAGTTAAGAGAACTAAGTAAATAACGATAAAGATAACTAAGTAGTAAATCTTAGTTAAGAGAACTAAGTAATAAACCTTAGTTAAGAGAACTAAGTAATAAGCCTTTGTTAAGAAAAATAAGTAATAAGCCCTAGTTAAAAAAACTAAGCAATAAGCCTTAGTTATGAAAACTAAGCAAACAACGATGGATTGTGGGACATCAATAGATGGAAGTACAACTGAATAAGAAGATAGATATGAGGAAAAACTTATATAAGAAATAAGTTAGGATTATATAAGAAATAAGTTAGGATGGATAATGGGGTATAAAGCTTATTAATGGAACTTACAAGTAATGAGTCATATATGAAACATTAATAAGCGAGGGTAACTTGGTAAACTTGGAAAGGAAATCAATGTGAAGGAGAATAACCAAGTTAAATGTGAAAACTCCCGAAGTGGCGCAAGCGTGTAAATAAATGGTTAGACATAGGGTATAATGACATATAAAACTGAGGCGCTTGGACCAGTCCATACGTTAGAGGATGAATAACCATAAGGGGTAGACCATCGGGATGCCAAAAGACACAAAGAGGAGCGCATGACCGTCTAAATATTCTTGTAGGCTCCAACGAACTGGGTTAAGAAGCATGCGGCTTCCGGGGACGTGGGGTACCCTTGGTACTCCTCTGTGAGTGGCAGATGATCCGCTTGTGCTCACACAGGTTAGGTCTGCGTAGGTGAACCAATGAGTGTGCCTTGATTGCAATAATTAAGGGGCAATCAAAAGACTAAGATGGACCAGCGTGATTCGACGAGACTAGTTAGTGCCTTGTGATAACAACTCGTCATCAACCTACCATCTTCAGTTAGCACGTGAAGCGGAAAGGCGGAGAACTCCAAAAGACCATACACTTTGCTATCTAGTTATGGGTGAGGTTGGCCAATAGGATCGAAGGGCATAGGGGGCCGGGATTATAGTTCTCATTCTTGATTTTCTTGGGTGCCTTTCATTTGTTAGTTGAGGAGGGGTCTAGTGGGACCATAGCATCTGTAAAAGCAGACCTTAGCATCTGCAATCGGCAGATATCCGAAAGCTTCCGACCGAGTTCCTTGTTTCTTGATTAGCCCTACCACGAGACTCGGGCGCATATATAGAGAACATGTGCAAATAGACATCGAGTATGATTGACGATACGTATGTGGGGAAAGTCTAGGTACACTCATGTCGCTCTGGGTGATGTACCATAGACTAGAGGGCGTTATTCAATGACAGGATTAACACAGTGATGATAGTTTTAGGCAAACGTAGCGTTGATATACATACGACATGCCACATTAGATAAGGGACTGCGTACATATGGTGGAGACCATGCGAGTAGAATATACCTTAATTGGGGGTAGCTACATATACACTATATTAGGTTAATCTACTAGAGAGTAGATGGGTGAGACGTGTGCAAGCCTTGAGTGCTAATAACACAAATAACCTAATAAATAAGAAAATATAATTGAATGGTATATGTAGGATTATCGAAGAAGTGTAGTTTAAATTCATTCACATAGAACTTATGTTCTGACCCCCTCCTCATAACATTCGCAGGTTAGGTTCATGACAGAGACTTATAGCTTTGGATACTGGTTTAGCAGTATTATTATTAAGGTAAAGCTATGTTTCAACTACATTATATTTTATTCCTTCCGCTGTGAGATGTTTTCTGAACTCTGACAGGTTTTATGTCTCTGTCTTTTCTATAGGATAACAGAGCAAAACGACTCGGGGTTCGATGGATTGGGTTTTTGAAGAAAAATCGGTCCGTCAAAACGCAAGTTGTTACAAGTATTGTCGGCGTGTTCAGGTGGGCGAAAGGCAGAGGGAATTTCTAGAACAGTGAAAAGGCTTCACTACATCCAAGTGTTCCTATTATTATAAAGATACATACATATAAATATACATACATCATACAATCAAATCAGGTTGATTTCGAAATTATAAATAATATATTAAACCCAAATTCTATTTATAACTTCTATTCAGAATTTTTCATACAAATCTCATTTTTTATTTCAATCATTTAAAATATCTTTTATGATTTCCTTCATAATTTACTAGGTTCAAATCTCTTTTCAAATATTGGTTTCAAAAACCGATTTCCGCTTTTCCATATAAATTCGAATTTGAATTTATATTTCAATTTATCCAATGAATAATTATTCACTTAATTTATACTCCAATTTATAAACAACGAATCCATTTTATCCATTTGAATAGGTTTTTATTGTCAACTCTATTTGAAATTTTATATCTATTTTAGAAATAAATCCATTTTAAATCCTAATTTCCTTCTCCATATTTGAAAATATTTTACGGTATCTAAAATACCAAGTTTTTAGGGCTAGTGATATCTAAACACAACAAGATCAATCACAAAATATATATTGCATCATATATCACAATAAATGGAAAACAGTAATATAAATGTTGAGGAGCCCAGTTGGATCCCCCAAGATGTTTCCCTGCATCCACAGATGTTAATCAATCATAAATAAAATTATTTTCACCTCAATACGAAATATCATAGTAAATAGAATTAATAATCGATCAACGATATAACCATATCATCCATTTCAACCAAACAACCATCACATAGTATAAAATTATTATAAATAAATTTAAAACTCGTTTATATAAAGATATATACGAGACAAAGTTAGTGAGTTTACTCACCTTGTTTTTCAGTTGATGGTTCTACTTGATTTATGAAATTTCAATTGGACGCTTGAAATTATATAAATTTACAGTTGGTTCCGAATCCTTCCAAACCAGTTCGTGCGCATAGTGCCCGCAAATACGATTTCAACGCCGCTACTTTGGTTTAATTCTACACACGCTGAAATAGATATTTACGTTACAAGTTTTTAATCGATTTGAATTAATAAATTTTAAACTAATTTCTTCATTAATAATTATAATTAATACCGTATTAACTTGTATAATCCATTCCTTGATCATGCCTTACCCCGTGCAATTTTTCAAGGTTACGACTTCCTCCCTACATCTTCAAATAAAATATTGAAGACTGAGACTCCTTTCATTGATCTGTACCATCATCGACGATCATCGATAATTGTTGTTCCATCACCAACTATAACAGTCACCGTGAACGTAACCCTTTCCCAAATACCTTGGTCACCACCTTCGACGGAACATTGATGAACCCAACATAAAAAGCAACGCCTCTACTGCCCAGTTATACACGAGCTCCTCTCCTAACCATTCATGGTTTGCATGCGCGCGCGCACACACACACACACATATATATATACACACATACACACTCACGTTTAGCCTTCTCCTTCTAAATAACAGGTTCAAACTCCTACAAGCCATCCATTTTCACCATTTATACAAAGTTCCATCACCGTAACCATGATATTCTACTTCCCATTTCCAACCTTACTCCACCGTTCTTCACAGTTCGAAATGAATAAAAGCACCATCGCTGCAAACCCCACGGATACAAAGCTTACTACTACAAACTCTACTACCCGTCATTAGTAATATAGACAACCAATTATCTCTTCCTCCAGAACTTGCCTCAAACCCACAACTATTTAGGCACTCCCTCCCTAAACAGTGTTGATCCTTTTTCCCTCATATGAGGCATTCGAAAATACTTCTACTATTGTTTCCTTCCTCCTTAACATACCCAATTAAAAATTCCCCCTTCCCCTTAACACGCGGTTTTGTAATTTGCTGAGAAAAATTTTCGACTTCCTTCTCAGATATCAAAACACGAACCCACTCCAACCTTTTTATCAACCACCGCCGGCGCTATATTACACCGGAACTCGCACCGCCTTGCCAACTAATCCGCCCCATCTAGCAGTTCCATCGCCTGAAATATGGGCCACCAGTTCCCCTCCATGACGCCAAAAATTGATAGGGATCGATTTTCGTTCAACTAAACTAGACTACATCCACTGATGTCGAGCCACCACCAGACCGCCACCTATACGACCGCCTCCCTCTTCCCCTCAACTTATCTTTAGAACTTCAACCCCCTCGTCAAACACGTCATCACCAAAACCCACCCAAATCTCCACTGGTTATGATTTTGTGCAAATTGTTTCGCGTTGGAGTATTGTAAAAGGAATACTAGTATGGATATCTTGTTTTAACGAGATGAAAAAAATCAAAGTTTGTATATTTTTATTTAGTTTCGGATTTTTGAGTAATCTCTGAAAGAATTTGGTATGGTTGGCTTCGTTTACTGGTTCCAAAGAAATGAAGATGAGGTCCGTTAGTGGGGTTTTATAATAATCGAAGAAGCGGGGTTGTAATGTGAACAGAAACAGGCTGGTCAACCCAAAATGTTTGAAAAAAAGAAGACATCATGTCCCATTGCATGTGTTGAAATTAAAATATAAGCAGGTCATCGCTTTGGTTTGACAGGATGAGATTGTATGGTTATATGCTTTGTTGAATATTGGCTTTGTTTCAATTATATATTTTTTCTTTCGAATGTTAGGTAGCTGAAATTTGGACTACGTGGAGATACGTTTAGACTATTGATAAGATTATACAAAATATGTTCATATGCGCTAAAATTTGAACCCATGTATTCGAGATCTAGGTAATATTTTAAAAGATTAGAAAGGAGATCTGCATTGGAATATTTAACGTATGCTATTTTTTTTCCTTTTATAATCAATATATTCTCATTACCGGACAGCACGCACACGGCAAACATGCATTGTCAAGATTTAAAACTGAAATTCTGAAAAGATCAGATAGAGACATTATAGTGGTTACAAAAGATTGGGGTTTGAAAGCGACACTTAATTCTATTATGTATTTAAGATCAGCGTACTTCGCTACACAGAATTTCATTCACTTACAGACTACTATAGACAAAAATAAATATACTATCATGTCAAGCGATGTGCCATGATCACAAAAATATGATAATATAGACAAATTAACTTATACTATGATATCCCAAAACGATGATATAAGGTGTAAAATACTTCAAATAAAAAGCTGATTATTTTCAAAATAAAAATTATGGAAAAATTCTACAAATTAATTTATAACTATGTCTCAAAAATCTTGTTCAGATTCAAAACCAATATATAATTATATTAAATAAAAGATTATGGCTTATACACGACTAAACAGCGACTTTCTGAAAATTTAACTTGGACATAACTTACAATCTATAAGACGAAATCTCGATTTTTCACTTCCATTAGAAAGATACAGTTTAATTGATTCAAACGTTTCTTATTTTAAAGAAATCTGACTTATAGCGAATCCTATAAATTCAATTGAAGTTCAAAACGTAGAATAACGAACTACCGCACTTTTACGAGCTTGTTTAAAATTTAATTATAAATTATACGTTCAAACTTCGTTTTTAATAAATAAATTCCTTATAAATTTCCATTTATAATATGAATAAAATATTTAAAACAATTTTAAATATTTAGAATTAAGTCGGTTAAAAATCCAGGTCATTACAAAGATAATCGAAGATGGGGTAAAGTGCAAGGGCTATTTCTGTGAATCCTAGGTAGAAATTGCCTAAGATGGATTAATGGAAATTGTGCCTTCGGTTTTGTTCAATCCCAGAACGAACGTGTATGGATGAAAGTCCGACATAGTATTTCCAACGATCGCATATGTTGGTTAGTAGAAATATATGTGGTGGCGGATAATTTATTCTCTTAGCATAATATCCAGAATATATTTGTAAAAGTCAACTAATGATTAAAGGATGTGGCATTCAAAGTGATTGTGCTATCAATGAATGGTAAGTAATCGTAGCCTCAGGGCTCAACAACCGGGAATTAACAAAAATTGGGCAGGCAGCATGCTAAGTGGGTAGCTCCTAATTATGGTGTATTATCACCAATCTAGAGAAAATTCATTGCTTCCTTATTCTATTTGATGTCGTCCCATTCAGGAAAACTATAACGACCTGGATTTTTCGAATAATTTATTTTAAATATTTAATATGGTTTTAAATATTGAAATGATAATGTAAATGGATATTTATATAGAATTTATCGATTTATAATCAAATGTAATTTAATTCGTGTATATCGAATTATCATAAACCGTAAATAATTGATACCGAAGTTAAAAAAATGAATCGAAACAGTTCAGATGATCAATATTAATTGTATTTGAATATAGACGACAATAAAAATAATTTATTACCAGTGAATTGATTAGTTCTGAATTTAAAATGGTATATAGGCTAAAATTTAATTTCAGAATATATACTTTTCTGTTAAGAATTGCGTTATAACATCAAAATGACAGTGGTTACATTAAAATAGCAGTTCGTGATTTAAATTAATGGACCCCGAGACATTTGATTGTAGATAAGCTTAAAATCAAATCAGAATCAATTTAAAAAGGATAAAAATCTCTCAAAATCAAATCACATTAAATTAGCCTACACTAGTTTACATCAGCTACCTGTACCCGTCCTCAGGCCTATTCCTTCAGGGTGAAGTATTCATCTGTATAAATAGCAACCTTTACCTCCTTTATTTCAATCTTCTACAAATGGAAACAAAGATTTTGCAAACAAATTAAAATGTCCAACCGCCTTCCTCTTTCTATTTTCTAAAACAGAAATTGAAATCCTAAACTCCATAAAACCTTTCCCTCAAAATTCGCCGAGCACCAGTCTTCAAGTAGGGGGAGTCGCGGGGTCAACAGAGCAAAGAGGGGTTTCAGGCACAATGTTTTGGGGGAGCAAGTTGATTAACTTGAGTTGGGTTTCTCGATTTCGAAACGATTTAGGGTTAAACGAAAATCTGGAGGGTTGATATTCCAGAAAGAGGTAGGGCAGACATCGAAGTGGGGAGTTTTAGACGGAGATTGATATCCTGGAGTTTCTGTGGCTCACACGTCAACCTCTTCTGTTCGAACTTTGTGCGATGTGGATTATGGGAGGTCCAAATATGAAATAGCGAATTGCTACAGGCAGTTCATAAATTGGAATTTGAGCATTGTGCAGGTTGGGTTTTTGCGTATTGGAGGAATGAAGGGGACATGATCAACAAAAGGCAATGGAAGCAGGTGAATTTTGATCGTGGTATTTTGCTGAATAAGGTAGTTCGATTATCAAAACTGGGTGTTTGAAGGTGAACTTGATGATGAACAGTGGGTTAGTCTAGCTGAGTTTGGGACTGTGATCCTTACGGGATGGATACAAACTTGACCGGAGTGGTCTGTCATTGGAGGAAGCTGCTTGGATACATCAATTGGCTGATGGAGATGTGGGTACTTGTGGGTTCGAACGGTAAAGAGAAGGAGGGAGATTAAAAGAGAGAAAAACGGATAAAAGGTGAGATGAACTCATTTGAGACAGTTCGAATAGATGCGTAGCCGCGAAATATGGAAATAAACAGGATAGTCAGCAAAGAAAATCACGGTGAGTAAATCTCACTAAGTTCATTATTTAGAATTTATTTTTAGTCGCTAAAAATAATTGATGGTTGCTTGATTGCATTTAAAATATAACTGTGGCTATTATTTATATATATTAGTTAATTAGGATTGGTGTTTGTGGTTATTATATATATATATATATATATATATATATATATATATTGGTGATTAGATAGTTCCCGCAGTACCATTAGAGGATGCCCGCAGTATCATTAGCAGATGACCCTATGCGCCCCACGCTATGATAGTGGATGACCTTCTATACCGCGATATCCTGCCTCAAAGCAGGATGGGTATTATTTATGTTGGCTAACGTCTGTGGATGCAGGAAAAACAGGTTGGAGGAATCCAACTGGATTTCTCAAAATATTATTGTTTGTTGTTTTCACATGTATTATCATATATGATATGTTGGTTGATAATTGAGTGGTTTGATTGTTTAGATATCACTGGGGCTAAAATTTTGATATATAAAAATATCGTGAAAAGGATATTTGAGATTTAAAAGGGGAAATATATTTTTAAAAATAGAAATTAATTTTTAATGAGCTACAGGAATATTAACTTGTTTTGAACAAGTATTGAATTTATAAACGTTGTTTATAAATTAAATAATGCAGAGAATTGAAATGAATTTATAAATAGTGTTTATAAATAAAGTAGAAAATTTATCATTTGATAATTCGAATATTTAAATTCAAATGTGAATTTAAAAATAGAAATGGACAATCGTTTTAAAGAAGTGAATGATGAAATTTATTCTGATGTTCAGAATGTAAATTGAATTGAAAATAAATCCGTATGGATTTATGATTTGAATTTGATTTGATCGAGTTTATTTAGATAAAATATTGTTTGAAATATATTAGGATTATATTAAATGTAAGTTTAAAAATAAAATATGAAAATAGATTCTATATTGATAAGTTATAATAAATGGAATATTCCAAAATAAGATTTTGGTTTTAAATAGATTTGAAATGGAACTTGTTTGAATTTATAAAACAAGTAAATTTATGAACAATGTTTATAAATATAGTGAATTAATTATCTGGAGATATTCTGTGATTTTAAATTCAAATATGAATTTAAAATATATTTGAAATCATTTTGAAAAGGGGACGATAATTTTATTCCAGGATTCAGAATGAATTGGGTTTTAGATAGATTTGAAATAGAACTTGTTTTAATATATGAAACTAGGAAGTTGAATTTATAAACGGTGATATAAATTTAGTGAAATAAATTATCATTTGATAATTTAGGAATTTAAATTCAAATATGAATTTAACAAGTAAATTGGAAATCGTTTTGGAAGAGGAACGACGGGTTTATTTCTGGAATTGGAATATAAACTGGGATGAGATAAATCAAAAGGATTTATAATTTGAAATTCGATTATATTGAATTTTATAAATAATTTATTTATAAAGGAATTAGAATTTAATATAGAAGGCCAAACTATAAATAAATTTATAACTGAGATACAGAATAATTGGCGATCTAAGATAATCAGAATTATTAAGCTAAATTGGGAAATTGGTTTAATATGTATTAAAATATATTAGAATGAAGTTAGAATTTTATATAAACGAAGTTTAAAACATTTATATATTAAATATAATTAAAACGAACTCGTCGCAGAAGGGCAATTCGTAAATTGGCGTTTCAAACTTCAATTAAGTATATAGAACTCAATTTAAGTTGGAGTTCTGTGAAACAAGAATCGTCAGGACCGGTTGAATAATAGTTTTCTAATGGAAGACTAAAATCTGAATTTCATTGAATAGATTTTGAGTTGTATCGAAATCAAATTTTCAGAAAAACAGCGCCATAACCATTATAAAACCATAATGGTTTATTTAAATTTATAAAAGGATTTTTAAGCAAATAAAAATCCAAATTTTTCATTAGAAAAATCCGGACTTGAGTTATAAAATAAATATGAACTCAAGTGATGTAATGAAATGATTTTGGGAACAAAAATCATATTTTTAATTTATTGAATAGAACTAACTAATTTGAATAATAATTAGTTAATTGAAATTTGGTAAGAAATTGGGCTTTGAATAAGTAAAGGTGATTTGAGAAATTTTATTCGAAATCGAAAAGGAAACTTGAGTTGGAAATGAAATTCAACTTTTTTATAAGCGAATTGAAATATATATGAAAATGATATGTTCAAATAAAAATGAAATGGGCAAAATAGCTAATTAAAGAATAAATTAGCAAATTGAGTTAAAATGACCGGGTTGAGTTGGGATAAATTGGGAACAGGTGAACATAGATTTAGCAGGTTTGGAATGAAGAATATGAAGAATATAATTTGTATGCCCGACAAAAAGGTACACGTTTAAATTCCATATGAGTTTTTATGCGACGAATCGGCAAGCCACTTGGCTTTTTGATTTTCTTTTTAAATGGAAATGGCCTAGAGAGGCGAGTTGAGGTTTGAACTATTGACCGGTACAAAGGAGGTTATGGCGAATTTTTCCGGAAATTTAAGGAGTTAGAATATTTTTAAGAAAATTTGATAGTTAGAAATCAATGTATCGATATATATAGAATTCGATAAGGAAACAAAATTAAAAATAGAATATTATAAACAAAAAGGAAATATATAATTAAATCTGGTAAAAATAGAAAGAGAAATGTATATATGTTTTAGAAATGGGAATTTGGTTTAATATGGTGTTGATTATTCGTGTAACACCCCGAATTTTCTATTAACACTAAAGTTGCTAAAATAATAATAAGTGTGTAGAAGAGGGGATGTATCTAATATGAATATAAAAATATTAATAAGTATGTAAGAGAGGGGATGTATCTATTATGAATATAAAAATATTAATAAGTGTGTAAGAGAGGGGATGTATCTAATATGAATATAAAAATATTAATAAGTGTGTGAGAGAGGGGATGTATCTAATATGTATATAAAAACAATAATAAGTAAAGGGGGATGTATCTAATATGTACATTGTAGAAAATATATATATATTTATGACATGAATAGAAGTTTATTAATATGCTGAGTGTTTGCTGAGTCACTTCTGACTCATTGCTGAGTCAACAAGATAAACCCCATCTTGTCTGAACGGCTGTGGTTATTTCTAGGTTAAATCTAACGGCCTAAATGAATTCTAAAATCTATAAATAAGTGGGTAGACCCTAGACCTAAATCACTTGTAAAATTAGAGAAGCTACCGTCATGCTGCTGCCATGGAGTTCAGCATAGCCGTCACAAACTAAGAAGAGGAAGCCTAATCATCTACAACTAAATCTACACAAATCAAATCAAAAGATCTCTCTTTCTCTAATTCTTTTCTTTTGTTGGTGAGTATGATGATTCTCACAAGACTATTACAAACTAATTTGACTCAGTTATGAATGGATCACAAGAAAGTGATGTGATTTGTAATTGTAAATTCTATATATTGTGGATCTCTTATTATGTTATTATGTTGTCGTATGATGTAAATTATATATGCTATGTCATGTTATGTTGTAAATTCTCTTATGCTATGTCGTGCTATGTTGAGAATCATGTCAAGCTATGTTATACTATCATACTATGCCATGTTATAAATCATGCTATATTATGTTGAAAAATCATGTTGTTGGATCATGCTTAAAGTTATGTTTTTTTTTCTTAATTTAAATGGATCTTGTTTATGGGAATTTGCCTATTAGGTTAGGTGTACCCATAAACTTGAAACTATAATTAAATAAAACTTGATTATGGGAATTTGCCTATTGAGTTAGGTGTACCCATATAAAACCATGTTGTTAAAAAATTAGATGATGTTGATTCACACATGTTCATATGTAAGTTTATGAAAATTGATTGAGATTATATTAGGTGAATTTTGAACAAGTTGACACCTTTAGGTCCATGACATGTATAATCTATGCAAGTTGGACATATGCAAGTTTCACCCCTTATTATGATTCATTTGGTCACATATACATGTTGTTATTATGATAATCTCTTTTATGCTATGAGTTAGGCTATTCGAGTCTAACATATATTTTGCGAATAAACGTTCAAACGTGGGGTAGGGGTAATATTAGGAATTAATAAATTGGGTGCAATTTTGTAAGATTTTGCATACCATGAATGGATGTCCATAATTGAGTCAATTATGGACATTGTTAAAAATTGGAAGTAATTAATAATTCAAGTAGGGAATTATTAAAATTGGGGGAAAGTGGATTATTATTAATAATCAACGGTTAGGACACGAGGTTGGACCCGTTTGTGATGTAAACCTGCCCGGACCCGCCCGGCAAATCCAGTAGTCACAAATGTCGGCCCAATGTGAGAGGTCCTAGGCCCAAACTAAAGCATAACAGTTGTAAAGACACAAGGTTAGACTCTTTTATGGTGTAAGACTGCCCGGACCCGCCTGGCAAATCCAGCTGCCATAAATGCCAGTCTAATGTGAGAGGTCTTTATGAGGTTATGGCCTTAATGAACTAAGAAATACTTAACCAGATAATCATGTAAGGTGGGACATGGGGGTTAAGTAGGTGCCTTGGGTGGCATGAGGAATCTGGTGGTTGCCTTTAGAGGCATTTGAAATACGATTAGACTTAACCAAACACACATGTAAATGAACATGACTAAGTGGGTTAAGTGGGATGGACTAATGGGGACAAGCTTAGGTGGAATGCTTGTGGTAAATAGTGGGGGCCCATTTCAACCAGTATCCCAAAACGTATCTTTGTGGGCTCGACCCAAGTCGAGGACGGGACACGCATACTGAGTTTGACTATAAGAGGCCAAAACAGGGAGCGGTGGCAACGCAAGTCCAACGGGTTTCATATGCGTGTGTGGACCCGGGCTGGTAGGTAAGACGTTGTTGCATCGTGTAGGTATAAGCCGTGCATGTCCGTTGTATCAGGTTGCCACTTTAGGGGAGTGATACACCCCACTGTGGGGCCAGCACGGGTATCTACGAGTTAGGGAGCCGATCGAATAATGGGAAGTAGGGTACACCTAGTGGAGATAGGGGCAGGCGGCACCTATGTAGTCAGCTAGGGGTACGTAAAGCCATTGGGAAAGTTTCTAAGTGAAGCTAAGTGGGATGAATCTTTAGGGTGACTGGTGTGGTGCAGTATAGTGTTTATCCTTTAGTATTTAGGAGCGCCTATAACGTTGCCTTTAGCGATTGTCTATGTCCTTAATCTGCTCTTCATAGACATTTTCTTGTTTTCCAGCTTATGCCTTAGTCCAGTTATTTTGGTAATAGTATTGTAGAATTATCATATTCACCAGACTTTATGTCTGACCCCCTCTTTTCCATCCTTTTTCTCCCTTCAGGTCCGCAGGTTGGGCCAAGTTCTAGTGGAGTCTAGTTGGATCGCTTATCTTCTGGAAAGCTTGGACTGCTGAAGTAAAGTCCAGCTTGTTATCTTTCTTTTTAATGGCTATTCATGTAATGGGATTATGTACTTGTTTTATCAACATAGATATTGTACTTGACATTGAATATGGTGTTATGATGTAATCAAACATGTTTTGACTTCTGCTACAATGAAATAAAGTTTTTGAATTTCTAAGTACTATTTTATATCTGTCTTGTTGTAATTTTACTGTTCTATATTCACTTAAAACCTCCATGGAAGTTAATGCATTCCCTTTGTGAGTGACATTAATGGACGTGGGGTGTTACAATTCGAGTTAGCGGTCTTGTCTGTTTTGAAGTTAATAATATTTTCAGTCAAGGTCTGAGAGGTAATTATACTCCAACTCGATTGATTTCATTATTAGCTAATAAATAGCAAGATTCGGTCTCAAAGAGAAATGTTTAAAGAAATTTAGTCGACTGCCGTATTTTGGGTTGTTGTAGCGATGTTTTACATAGCATTCGTTTTAACCCAAGTAAGTGGAATTTTGGAAATGTAAAAATAAATATTTCCTAAGTATAGAAATGAATGTTCGTGAAACGGAGAAGTAATTGGAATATTTACCAATTATAAATTGAAAATATTTTATATGTATAGAAAATAAAAGAAGGGGATTTATGGAAATGTTTTCCAAATAGCGTAAGAGGCCAAGATGATTATCGAAAATATCGTGTTAACGAATATGGATAAGGAAATGGAGAAGTGTTTTAATTAATGAAATATTAATTAAAGGGCCCAGTGATTTGTTATATGCTATGAATGGATGTTGTTTTACTTCGATAGTTAAATAACCGACTGTCGAAGTATTTGCCAATATCGTTGTCAATATGGAGAGACCGGTTGGATTATTATCCGAGAACCACTCCGTATTGGCAGTAGCGTTGCGAGTCAGATTATATGAAGATAATCGAAGACGGAGTAAAGTGCAAGGACTTTTTCTGTTAATAGAAATTTTCCTTTGGTTTCGTTCAGTCCCAGAACGAACGTGTATGGACGAGTGTCTGATAGAGTATTTCCAACGATCGCATATGTTGGTCTGTATAAATATATATGGTGGCGAAGAATTTATTCTCTTAGCATAATATCCATAATATATTTGTGAAAATCAATTAGTGGTTTACGGATCTGACAATGTGGCATTCAAAGTGATTGTGCTATCAATGAATGGAAAGTAATTGTAGCCTCAGGCCTCAACAACAGGGAAATGACAAAAATCGGGCAGGCAGCATGGCTATGTGGGTCACTTCCATTAGGGTGTATAATCACCTATCTAGAGATATTCATTTCATTCTTTAATCTATTCGATGTTGTCCCATTCGGGAAACGGTTGCTGATCCCAACCGTTGGTGATATACATTCGATACACTCAACCGAAATGAGTGGTCGGCCATGTGTGGGCCGGGTTGCAAGATGTTCTTGTTGAACCTAGTGTATTCCCCTCTAGAGATACACTATAGGCAGGTGGTTCCATACCTTGTCATAGTCGGAATCCAATCTCCAATAAGCGCCCTGCGGTTTTTTGGATTTTATATTGTATAGGAGCGTGAGATGCAAGCGTTATGCTAGATTGTTATTTATTTGATTCAGACACTATTATAATATCACTGGATTTTCGTATCAAAGTATTTTGGGTTATAGTAAGGTAAAAACTATCCATGTTTATGTGTGGGCTGGTCTTACTATTATCCTTTCTTTCGAAAGGATTTTGAAAGTAAAACAAATGGTTGGAGTTTACTCACGCCAGTCCCATGACTGGCCCAGAGTTTATTTTGTTTGTTTTCCCTAAACTCTTGGGTGCCCAAATTTGAACGGGCAGTCAAGTAGTCGGGATTTTACAGATTCACTTGGAGGAGTTTGAAGCAGGAGGCTTCACCAGTTAGCTATAGACTATCATATATTCCGCTGTGTACCATGTTTGTATCTAGAAATAGGTGTTTATAATTGTTCCATAAATAGCTATTGTGCTATGATCATGGTATTATATAAAGTTACCGAATTGTATTTCAAAGTTTATGTTACCTAATATATTTTATTCGTTCCGCTGTGAGTTTGTGATCTTCGTTTTCTTCTATTCTAATATTTCTTTCTTTCTATTTCTCATCCTCTAACTTCTTTCTAATAACGATTCGTATTTCATGCAATTTGGGTTCGACGTGTGGTGTTATTAGTCAACTCAGATAGTACGGATTTGCGGGCCGTTACAAAATAGATTGGTGATATACATTCGATACACTCAAGCGAAATGAGTGGTCAATCATGTGTGGTCGAGTTACAAGATGTTCTTGTTGAACGCAGTGCATTCCTCTCCAGAGATACACTATCAGAAGGTGGTTCCATACCTTGTCATAATTGGAAACTCATTACCCAATAAGTGCTCGCGGTATTGATTGTGTATTAAATATATGTGGAGCGTGAAATGCAAACGCTCCATTGGATTGCTATTTAATTGATTTAGACACTATTATAATATCAAAGGAGTTTTGATATAAAGATTATCGTTTCTTTAAAAAGGATTTTGAAAGTTATACCAAGTATTTTGAATTCTCATAAGGGAAAAATCCATTCCTTGTTATACGGCGTGGTCTTTTGAGATATCGTTTATTTTCTCAAACTTTTTAAATTGTTTACTTATACCAGTCCCTTGACTGACCCAAAGTTTATTTTTCTATGTTTTCCCTAAACTATTGGGTGCCCAAATTTGTACGGACAGTCAAGTAGTTCAGGTGTTTACAAATACTTGGAGGGTCTTGGAGCAGGAGGTTTCAGCATTATATAGTATTGTTATTTCCGTTGTGATGTAAGTGTTGTACTCTGATAATTGTATGTTATATAGCAAAAATTTTGTATTTCAAAAGTTATGATATATTATATTTTGTTCAGTTGCGATGTGAGATTCTATGTTGTTATTTTTGTTCTTCTTCTACCTTTTTCTTCTTTATTTTCAAAGTGATTTGTATTTCTATACAATTTGGGTTGGACATGTGTTATATTCAATCAACTCAAATAGTATGGAAATTCGGGCCATCGCAATTGGTATCAGAGCTTAGGTTGAGCGAACACCTAGGTTTTGGTAGGGGTTTACTCATTAGAGATAGGATCAACAGTATCCTAGAATGAGTTGAGTGTATATATATCAGAGCGCATATCCAATTGATATAAAATTTATTTTATATTGTGTTTGCTAGTCTGTTGAGTGGTTTATGAATTCTGGTCGGATTGTGGGATGCCACGATATCGATAGGAATTTCTAAACACTTGAATAGAAAAATTCAGCGTTATATTGTTTTAAAGTGGGTAAATGAAATAATTTTACCCCAAATTTTATTTTGATATGAAAGGGATAATTTTCTAAATTTTTTATATTATATGGATGTGTTGGTCGTAAGTGTTATAATCAAATGAGATTATAAATGGGAATGGCTATATATAACCAAATAAAATTTGTATGTGAATGAAATATACAAATGTGATGAATTGGAATTGGATTCAAGATTAATAATTTAAAATCATGGGTATTTGGAAAAATATTTTCCGAAGTGTACTAAAATAGCTTTATTTTAGGAGGATTTTTTAATCAAAATCATTTTTGAATGGATTTTGAAAGTGATAAAGCACTAAACTCACTTGAGTGGCTGGAAAATAATTCCGATTATGACTACAACATCATCAATGTTCATTTTCGAGTTTCTAAGAGATGGCTTGCAACTTAGAAAAGTTTCTGTTGGAAATTTGTGTAAAAGAAAACAAGTTGATTTGAAAATTCAAATGTTTTGAATTTGAAATGGTTATAAATATATGCGTATATATTTATGTGATTTCGAAAGGATTTTAAAATGAAAACCCGAGTATTTGAAATTTAAATTTTGTTTAAGCAAATTAAATGGATCAAAGTGAATAAAATTGATTAAAATCAATTTGAATGAATATAAAATGAATGTAAGTACATATTATGTGTAATATAAATGAAAACCAAAAGTTATGTGGGAACTGAAATTTGTTGAACTATGAAGAGTTGAGTTTCAGCATAAAGGAGTTTTGACAAGTTAATGAGTTTATAGCATTTTTCTTACCCTAGTAATTTTGGGGACGAATATTTTTTTAAGGGGGAAGAATGTAACAACCCAAATTTTTAGTCAATTTATTTTAAATATTTAATATTGTTTTAAATTTTGAGTTGATAATATAAATCGACTTTTAAATTGAGTTATCGATTTAATAATCAAAATACAATTTATTTCAAATATATTAAATTATCGTATTCGAAATATAATTGAAATCGAAATTAAAAACTGAATCGCAACAATTTAGATGATCATTATTAATTGTATTTGAATATAGATGATAACAAAAAAAATTATTATCAAAGAATTGATTTATTCTGAGTTTAAATTATATTATATCGATTTAATATGGTTACCCTATATATATGCTGGAATTAAATTTCGAAATCTGTTCCTTTAAGTGTAGAATAACGGATAACATTCAGAATGTTGGTTGTTGTGTTTCAATTGGAGTTCAGGACCCCAGAATATATCATTTTAAATTAGTGGACAAGCTCAAACTCAAATCTCAGTTAAATCAGAATCAAATCGTATTAAATTAGATATTAAATCAGAATTTAATAAAAATGTACTTAAGCCTATACCTATAGTGTACCTTACGCTGACTGAATTACTTAGTTCCGAAGTATTCTTATTCAACAAAATTTGCACGCACTCCTCCTTTGATTTCTCTTCTGAAAATTCCAAACCAGAAAGCATTGAAAACTTTAAAATGGCCATTCCTTCATTCCCAATATAATAGTAATAAACCAAAGCTGTAACAAGCCAGAACTTCTGAACCTATTTAAAATTTTATTTTAGCTATTTTAATGGGTTTTGAATATTTAAAATTATTTATTTTGAGAATTAATGATTTAAAATTTATTTAAATCGAAGTTAGAACATATAAATTTATTTTAATTATAAAACGAGTCTGAAATGGCGTGGTAGTTTGAAAATTCGATTTTTAATTTAAATTGATTATATAGAATTCAACATAAACTGGATTTCAGAAAAACAAGAAGCGTTGGAATATTTTAAATTGTGTTTTTCTAACAAAATGTAAGAAACCGAGATTTCACGTTATAAATAGTTAGTTATGATCAGTTTAAAATTTAGAATAGTCACTATGGAATTTATATTTGTTTTTATATTATATATAAGCCCTTAAAAATAGCTATTTTGCAAATGACCTCCATTTTCGATGAAACCATTTTCGTTGGATCCAGAATGTCAAATTATTGTTAGGTTTCAAATTTCATAATTTTTGGAATTAATATGGGAGCGTGGTGAATTTAAACACGTTTGGTAAATTCAACTGAATTTAATCGACTAGAAAAAGGCCATTTTTCAAACGATCCCCAAACTCAACGAAATTAATTTTGTTAGGACTGTATCATTAAAACTTAGCTAGATTTAATTTTTCTGTAATTTTTGGAGTCAGTATATGGCCCCGGTAAATTAAAATGTATGATCAAATTCAATATTGACCGTTATATTAATTTATATTTTAATTTTGATAAAAACTGATCAAAACGGTTGAATTGGCTTACGAAGCATATCCCATTGTATCGGGAATGGGGGTATATGTTTAGGAACGACAGTCGTTTGGTTTGATTTGGAGTTCGGACGAAAATATCACATTTAAAATGAATATTAGAATTAAAAATTAATAAAATAATTATTATAAACAGAGAAAAAGGGGAAATCCTAGCCCATTATCATCCATCGGCTACCGCTTTGAAATGGAGGGCAGGAATCGTCCAATTTTAATTCCTCTTTTCTTCCAATCCCTTCAATAATTTTCGAAAATCATAAAACAAAAATTATAGAGATTCCTGAGCTCTCGAATTTGGTACGGGTATGATCAAATATAGGTTGGCGGTTTGAGCGAATTCAGGCCATATAGGGCCACCGTTCGTGCCTTGATTGGGAGGCCAGGGGCCACCGGATCCACGGTGATTGTTGGCGTTAGAAGAGGAGTCGAAGCTCGTTCAAGTGGTGGTGATCGATCATCACCAGAGCGACTCGAGGGGGTGCACAAAGAAATGATTGGAGCGGGATTTTTGGGTTCATGGTGCGGAAGTAAATCGATGAAGAAGATGATTAGGGGTTTAAATGTAATTAGTAAAAAATTATTATTTAATTATTTTAATTGTGTAAAGAATGTATTAAAATCCGTAACTTTTTCATACAAGGTCAAAAACTGATGATTTTAGTTGCGTTGGAATCGTATCAACGAACTCTACACGGTGGAATTGACCAAAACGAAAATGGAACAAATTGGATTTTTGGCTAAATTAAACGCATGTTTAATTTAGTTGTAAAATAAAATCTTCAGATAAAGAATGATATAGTGAAACCCAATGTGAGAATTCTCTCACTAAAATATATGTACAGTTATTTAAATTATTTTATAACTATAAATATATAGAAATTTCCAACATTGATTTTTATTTGTTGTATGTGACATTGCTTGAGTTCAACACATGAACTATTCACGACTCATCTGCACAAGAAGCGTTGTTTGAATATTCAACACTCGTATTTCAAACAATGTGGATACACTTTGTGGTTGTTGAAATGTGATATATATATCCATTTATAATTTGAACAGTGAAAATTTGTTAAGTAGAAAAATAACTCAAACCAAATTAGAATTGGTTAAATTTATTAACCAATGGTTTATTTAAATAAATTGTTGTTGTTTGAAGACCCTACACGGGTATTGGGATGATATTTGACATACACTAATCTTAATATTTAGTTATATGTCGATCGATTGATAGAAAGACTGTTGTAAGCGTTATTTATTTATTTTAATGCTTATACAGTTATTGAATGCACTCTGGTTGATGCTTGAATGTTAAATGATTATTTACCATTATTGTTGAAAACATGTGATGTATGAAATCACTATAACTGAAATTATACGGTAATTGACTGAGTCGCATTCCGATTCAGAAATAACGAATATTTTAAAATAACGAATATTTTAAAACAATATTCAGTGAACAATTAAATTATGATTTTGATGTCTGATTTTGGATGGACACAAAAATATAGAAATATTCATAACTGAAATGAATATGTGAAGCCGACTTAAGTAGTTAAACGCCATTTTAACTCGAACGGATTTTTTTGTTGATTCATTTTATAATGAATATCGAAAAGAATGGATTTCAAAATCAGATACTTTGAAAATATTATCATTTTAATATTATATTGATATGGAATATTCAATTTTGATTTAAAATTGAAATGCAAGTTGGAATCGATTTTAAAACGAATTTATAAAATACGTTTCAAATAGAAATCGATGAAATATTTTATATATATATATATATATATGAACAGGTTGAATATACGCGTCGCGCAGCGACCCTTCGTGAATCTCAACCGTCGACTTCAAATTGACGTACCGGGAGATCCGACCGTCAAATTCTGTTGAAACTGAAACCGTTGGGTTCGTATCGAAAAGATCTTTCCAATGCATATAAGAGATATAAATTTGAATGGCTGGATTTCAAATTATGTCCAAATCAATTTCAAAAAAGGTCGCCATGGATGCAGTTCGGTGGCCGTCATTGGAAACCGACTGTATGTGCCTTAATTAAATTATTAAAAATATGGAAAATTGTGTAAATTCATAATAAATTATCTGGAAAGATTTTAGATGAAAATTTCCGAGTTTGGAAAGATAAAAGTATTTTTTTATCGAAATGAACTAGTTATTAACTAGAATAATAATCCAATGTTTTTAAATAAATAAATTGAATTTGTAAATGGGTTTTAAAATAACCAGAGTTTTCCAACATATAATTGGGAATGGATTAGGATGGAAATAATTTTTGAAATATTTCGATATTGGATTCCGTGATTATACGGATATCGTTGAGAAATTTGGAAGATACAGATATCGTTATTCCCAATACGATGTCCTTTTGTTTCAGAATTTGATATTGAATATAAGACAATATAATTTCTATTCTGAGCCTTATATTTAATATCAAATTGGATTTTGGGTTTTTCGTGAATGGACTCTTCAATAACACTGTTCTTAAACCAAGTTGAAAAAGAAATAAATCTTTAATTAAGATTTAGAGAAGTTTACCAATTAATCAATTTAATCGAAGTCGAATTTGATTTTGGGTTTATCGTGAGCGATGTTTTAAATAACAATAGATCTTTAACCCAATTAGCAGTAAAGATATCATCTGGAATTTATAAGTCTTTTTATTAAGATGATAAGGGAAATTTTCCAAAGCAAAGTTTTCCAATCTAATACATTAAATTGGAAATGAATGGAATCTGATTTAATAATAATCGAGATGAGCTTCTGGGAATGAAGGCCATTATTATATATGGAATTTAAAAGTATTTGTCGTTATTCCATGTATATTACTAATCTGATACGGAAATTTATATCGATCATATATTCATCTGTTTTTTGTGAAGATTCCATAGTTAATGGAAGATGATTTGAGTTTATCATGAACTGTGTTCTCAAAGACATTGGTTCTTTAACCCAGTTAAAGACAAGATTAATTTTCCTAAAGTCAAATAATCATAAAGTAATGATTTTTGAGATTAAAACCAAGTTGGAATTTTAATAAATCTTTAATTAGAATGGAATGTGGATAAGATAATTAAATTTATCGGATTCATGGAATGATCGAGAATGGAGCACTACCAGTTTTACTCCAAGCAATAGCTAAATCTTTAATTAGATTTGAACGTGAAATGGTAATTAATTTTACCGCTAACATAGTGGGTGTTCGATATGGAGTACTACCTGTTTTGCTCCATGGGATGAATAGGTTGGGATTGGAAATAATAAAATAATAAATGATTGCTTCACTAAGGCTCGATAATCCCGACTAGTTTATAAACCTTAATTTGGTTTAGAAATTGTTAAAAGATATAATAAAAAATTTTGAAACTGATATCCAAAGGAAGATTAAAAATAAGTTTAAAAGAATTTATCTTTGATAAAATTAGTGGGAACCTTTCCCTAAAAATGTGAATATTTGAATATAAGAATATTCTGAATTGGAATGAGACGTATGGTGTGTTTTTATAGCACTTGATTATTGATTATAAAACGCACGAGTTATTCGGAAAGACTGGGTTTATCCCATTCTGAATAACTGGTATCACGACAAAAAATCGGCGATAAAGACGGTGGTCGAAGACCGAAGATCTTCACATCATATGCATGATTACTGATGTCTTGATTGGGTTGTATACCCAAGACAAGGTAATAAGTGGTGATCGTCCAGACGTATTTGGAGATCGATCAGATATGCGAGGGCCTCTCTCCTGTATTGGACATATGGGACAAGGAATAAGGTGCCTCCGATTTCGTTCAGACCCAGAACGGACTTGCAAATGGATGGTATGTATGACATTGTATTCCTTTATACTGTATTAGTTGATCGCTGCTAAATATATATCTATTTGGTGGCGGAGAATTTATTCTCTTGATTAACACCCTTCTCTGAGACGTACGAGCTTAGAGGTTATATATTGGTAGAAATCAGTGGTACGGTATGGACTGTCAATGTGGCATGCCGAGATGCAAATGATCAAGGCTTTCATTGAAAAGCAATGTCTTGTGGATGATGATCAAAGCACGGCTTTAAATAGCATAGCAATGTGTATAGCGTTAATTTGCGAGCCTCACACCCAGTATGAGTCAAAAATGGGATAGTGACTACAAAAAGGAGAGTCCTGTGGATGATGATCAATGCATAGCTTTAAATAGCATAGCTTTGTGTATAGCGTTAATTCGCGAGCCTCACACCCGGTATGAGTCAAAAACGGGATAGTGATTACAGGGAGTGCATGCGTTTCTTTCTAGCAAGGATTGGTGTCATGGTATGGAGCCCAGACATTTTTACTTATGTGGATGATGGATTATGAGGCGCCTCGGATTTGATTCCCTAGTGGCTCTTGATATGGTCGACATACTAACTAGATTTTATGCCCCATAAGGCAGGGAAAAGTGTGTTTAGGAATAACCAATCCACTAAAGTAAGTATGGACCGACCCTAAAGATCTATGTGCAGTTGCGACTGAATCTTGAGGCACAAGCTGGAGTGTCTCGAATGGGCGAGGACGATCCCTTGCCTCGACTTATAGATGAAATCCAATTTCCAATACGCGACTTTTCGGTTTTAGTTGTAAACCTATATGGCGACATAGTGGGATGGGGTACTATGTCGTCCATGATTGATACATTTATATTTGAAGTTGATTTCTTCACTTATAGTAATAATAAAAGATAAATTTCGCATACTAAGCATATTTGGCCATTATAAGGTAAAACTCTATCCTCTGGCTTGCGTTGCATTATGTGATGGGACCTGAGTCTTATAATGGCTTCATTTTCCCTTTTTAGCATTGGAATTTTGTTTTTGGTATCCTTGGGAGGAAACCCGCTTTGAGTTATACGGCGTGGTCCCTTGATTTACCCAACTTTTAAAATAAAGTTAATAACTGTTTTAGTTCTCACACCAGTCCCATGACTGACTCGGAGTTTATTGTTTCTACCTAAACTCAGGGTGCCCATATATTCCACACGAGCAGCTAGTAGTTTTGGTATTTCGCAGATACTTCTTTTCATATGATCCTGGATTACGGTTGGAGCTATATTCGAAATGCTTTGTATCCGTGTATTTCTTTCAGTTGTGGTAGTTGATATTTTTCACTGCACATTATGTTTATGTATTTAAAATGTAATTTTAATCTCTGATATTTTTATGTTGTAAATTATATATTCATACTCTGATATTCTTGCACTCTGATGTTAATTTTTGTAATAGCAATGAAATGTTCTATTGTTTGTGTTCTGATGCGTCGTGTTCTCAAAGCAATCCGGGCTCCTCCGTCTCTTCGGGGATCGAGGAAGTCAAGGTCGTTTTAATTTTGTATCAGACCTTTGGTTTACAGAGCTCGAGAACAAGACACGCTAGAACCAAATGAAAGAATTCATCGGAGATAGGATTAGTAATATCCTATGAGAATGACTCATTGGAGGTAGGGTTAGTAATACCCTAGAATGAGTTCGAAGCGTGCTATTTCTAAAAACGAATTTAGTTTTGAAAATCATATCTTATTATACGTATTTGAATATTTTATATTGATTTTGGACTATCGGGTGTAAGGATATTTTGCATATAAGTCTGATCCACGTGTATATGAAGTCTCAAATATATTAGATAGATATAGAATCACACTCTAGTCGCCGGGAGATGATTATGATGATCGCTATAGCATCATCAGCATTTGTGTTCGAGTTTTGAAAGTGGGATATCTATATATTTCCAACTAACTAGTGTGAGAACCCAAAACTTAGATATGAATTATTGTTGTGATTTGGCATTAAAAATATGATTTTTGAGTATATAAGAGATATATATTTGGCAAGCTAATTAACAAATTTATTGCTGGATGCATTGTGTAATATTTAATTTAACTAATAAAAGAAATTAAATGATAAAAACCAATAAATGAATGAATGATAAGTAAAGCCAAATCAAATATAAGGTAGGACTGAATTAAAAAATTGATTGGAATTGCATACATAGATATGTACATATATATGTTGAGTAGGTTTATGGCTTCGCGTCGAGTAGAAAAATAAATTGTGTGCCCGACAAACAGGTGCACCTTAATGAGTTGGTTGCGCAATTTTATTATCATATAAACTCCTGTGAACGAATTTGGATGCATTGTGATGATTGTTCTGTGTGAAATTTAAACCTACACCATAGGATAGCAACAAATAATTATGAACTACACTGCATGGCATACTACATGAAGACAGCATATCATATCGTATTCCATATAAGCATTTGGCGCTTATATGACAAGGTTTGGAATACTATACGAGTGAGATGCTTGTATGGCGATGACTGAATTACAGCTTGAAAGAAGATTGATTATGGACTTAATAAAATACATATAAAGGTGCTCGGCGCAGGATTTAATAATAACCCTACACAGGTCAGGAGATGACAAAAATTCACGTATCTCTTGTTTTTAATTATGGCACATGGATTATTTTATTTCCAACACAGGGGCAAGGTATGAGATTACGAATTTTTACATGTCTCCCTTAGGAAATGATAGGTCACAAAAATTGTGTATGCCTTTTATTGATTTATTGGGTGCCCAATACGACCCAATAAAATTTTCAAACCCTCCCCATACAAAGGAGGTTATGGTGAAATTTTTCGAAAATTTTGCATATTAGCCAAATTTTTGAGAAATTAGAAAGTTCTTAGAAATTGAAAAATTGAAGAACTTGAGTCAAGCAAAGGTGGAGTTGGTTAAGTAAACAACCTTCGGTTACTTCTTCCTTTTCGAGGACGAAAAGATTTTAAGTAGGGGAGATTGTAAAAACCCGGAATTTTTGAACTAATTTAAAAATTTTATTTTAGTTATTTTAATGGGTTTTGAATACTTAAAATGATTTATTTTGAGAATTAACGATTTAAAATTTATTTAAATAAAAATTAGAACGTATAAATTTATTTTAATTATAAAATGAGCCTGAAATGACACGGTAGTTTGAAATTTTGATTTTTAATTTCAATTGAATATATAGAATTCGATATAAACCGGATTTCGGTAAAATAAGAAACGTTGGAATATTTTGAACTGTAATTTTCTAACGAATGTAAGAAACTGAGATTTCACTTTATAAATAGTTAGTTATTCTTAGTTTAAAATTTAGAATAGTCGCTATGGAATTTATATATATTTTTATATTATGTATAAGCCCTTAAAAATAGTCATTTTGCAAACGACATCCATTTTCGATGATACCACTTTTGTTGGATCCAGAATGTCAAATTATAGTTAGGTTTCAAATTTCATAATTTTTAGAATTAATATGTGAGCGTGGTGAATTTAAACGCGTTTGGTAAATTCAGTTTAAATTTAGTCGACCAGAAAAAGGCCATTTTTCAAACGGTCTCCAAATTCGACGAAATTAATTTTGTTAAGACCGTATCATCAAAACATAGCTAGATTTAATTTTTCGGTAATTTTTGGAGTCAGTATATGGCCCTGGTAAATTAAAATGTACGTTCAAATTCAACATTGACCGTTATATTAATTTATATTTTTATTTTAATAAAAAATGATCAAAACGGTCGAATTGCCATACAAAACATATCCCATTGTCTCCAGAATGGGGGTATTTAGTTAGGAACGATAGTCGTTGGCTTTGAATTGGAGTTCGGACGAAAATCTCACTTTTAAAATGAATATTAGAATTAAAAATTAATATAATAATTATTAGAAAGGGCCAAAAACGTGAAACACTAGCCCATTATCATCCATCAGCCGCCACTTTGAAATGGAGGGAAGGAATCGTCCGATTATAATTCACTATTTTCTTCTAATCCCTTCAATAATTTTCGAAAATCATAAAACAAAAATTATAGAGATTCCCGAGCTCTCGAATTTGGTACGGGTATGATCAAATATAGGTTGGTGGTTTGAGCGATTTCGGGCCATATAGGGCCCTCGTTCATGCCCTGATTGTGAGGCATTGGGGCCACCAGATCTGCAGTGATTGTTGGCGTTGGAAGAGGATCGTTTAAGTGGTGGTGATCAATCATCACCAGAGCGCCTCAAGGGGGTGCGCAATGGAAGGATTGGAGCGGGATTTTTGGGTTCATGGTGCAGAAATAAATCGATGAAGAAGATGCTTAGGGGTTTAAATGTAATTAGTAAAATAATTTTAATTGTGTAACCAATGTATTAAAATTCGTAACTTTTTCATATGAGGTCGAAAACTGATGATTTCAGTTGCATTGGAATCGTATCAACGAACTCTACGCAATGGAACTGACCACAACGGAAATTGAGCAAATTGGAATTTTGGCTAAATTAAACGCGCGTTTAATTTAGTTGTAAAATAAAATCTTCAGATAAAGAATGACGATGTGGAACCCAATGTGAGAATTCTCTCACTAAAATATTTGTACAGTTATTTAATTTATTTTATTACTATAAATATATAGAAATTGCTAGCATTGATTTTTATTTGTTGTATGTGACATTGGTTGAGTTCAACACATGAACTATTAATGACTCATCTGCACAAGAAGCGTTGTTTTGAATATCCGAAAATCTTACTTCAAAAAATGTGGATACACTTTGTGGTTGTTGAAATGTGATATAAATATCCATTTATAATTTGAACAGTGAAAATTTGTTAAGTAGTAAAATAATTCAAACCGAATTAAAATTCGTTAAATTGATTAACCAATGATTTATTTAAATAGAATGTTGTTGTTTGAAAACCCCACATGGGTATTGGGATGATATTTGACATACATTAATCCCAGTATTTAGTCATATGTCGATCGATTGATTGACAGACTGTTATAAGCGTTATTTATTTATTTTAATGCCTATACGGTTATAGAATGCACTCTGGATGATGCTTAAATGTTGAATGATTATTTATCATTATTGTTGAATACATACGATGTATGAAATCTATATAACTGAAATTATATGGTAATTGATTGAGTCGCATTCCAATTCAGAAATAACGAATATTTTAAAACAATATTCAGTGAAGAATCAAATTATGATTTTGATGTCCGATTTTGGATGGACACAAAAATATAGAAATACTCATAATTGAAAAGAATATGTGAAGCCGAGTTAAGTAGTTAAACGCCATTTAACTCGAATGGATTTTTCTGTCAATTTTATTCATTTTATAATGAATATCGAAAAGAATGGATTTCAAAATCAGATATTTTAAAAATATTATCATTTTAATATTATATTGATATGGAATATTCAATTTTGATTTAAAATTAAAATGGAAGGTGGAACTGTTTTTAAAACGAATTTATAAAATATGTTTTAAATAGAAATCGGCGAAATGTATATTATATATATATATATGGTTCGTATAGAACGCACTGCGCAGCGACTGTTCGCGAATTTCAAACATCGACTTCAAATTGACGTACCGGGAGATCTGACCGTCGGATTCTCTTGAAACCGGAATCATTGGTTTCGTATCAAAAATATCTTTCCAACGAATATAAGAGATTTAAATTTGAATGGTTGCACTTCAAATGATGTCCAAAACTATTTTAGAAAAGGTCGCTATGGATACAGTTCGGTGGCCGTTATTGGAAACTGATTGTATGTGCCTTAATTAAATTATTAAAAATAGGGAAAATTGTGTAAATTCATAATAAATTATTTGGAAAGATTTTAGATGAAAAATTCCAAGTTTGGAAAGATAAAAATATTTTTTTATCAAAATGAACTAGTTATTAACTAGAATATTAATCCAATGTTTTTAAATAAATAAATTGAATTTGTAAAGGGGTTTTAAAATAAGCAGAGTTTTCCAACATATAAATGGAAATGGATTTGAATGGAAAAAATCTTTGAAATATTTCGATATTGGATTCTGCGATTATACGGTTATCGTTGAGGAACTTGGAAGATACAGTTATCGTTATTCCCAATACGATGTCCGTTGTTTTCAGAATTTGATATTGAATATAAGACGATATAATTTCTATTCTAAGCCTTATATTTAATATCGAATTGGATTTTGGGTTTGTCATGAATGATGTCTTCAATAACACTGTTCTTAAACCCCGTTGAGAAAGGAATAAATCTTTTAATTAAGATTTAGAAAAGTTTACCACTTAATTAATTTAATCGGAGTCAAATTGGATTTTGGGTTTATCGTGAGCGATGTTTTAAATAACATTAGTTCTTTAACCCAATTAGCAGTAAAGATATCTTTTGGAATTTATAAATTAATTTATTAAGATTTAAGGGAAATTTTCCAGAGTAAAGTTTTCCAGTCTAATACATTAAATTGGAACTGAATGGAATATGATTTAATAATAATCGAGACGAGCTTCTGGGAATGAAGGTCGTGATTATATATGGAATTTAAAAGGCTTTGTCGTTATTCCATTTATATTACTAATCTAAGACGGAAATTTATATCTATTATATATTAATTTGTTTTCTGTGAAGATTCCATAGTTAATGGAAGATGATAAGGTTTATCGTGAACTGTGTTTTCAAAGACATTGGTTCTTTAACCCAGTTAAAGACAGGATTAATTTCCTAAAGTCAAATAATCATAGAGTAATGATTTTTGAGATTAAAACCAAGTTGTAGTTTTAATAAATATTTAATTAGATTGGAATGTGGATAAGGTAATTAAATTTATCGGATTCATGGAATGATCGAGAATGGAGTACTACCAGTTTTACTCCAGACGATAGTTAAATCTTTAATTAGATTTGAACGCGAAATGGTAATTAATTTTACCGATAACACTGTGGGTGTTCGATATGGAGTACTACCGGTTTTTCTCCATGGGATGAATAGGTTGGGATTGGAAATAATAAAATAATAAATGATTAATTCAGTAAGGCTCGATAATCCCGACTAGTTTATAAACGTTAATTTGGTTTAGAAATTGTTAAAAGATATAATAAAATCTATTGAAATTGATATCCAAAGGAAGATTAAAGAATAAGTTTAAAAGAATTTATCTTTGATAAAATTAATGGGAACATTTCCCTAAAAATGTGAATAAAAGAATATTCTAAATTGGAATGAGGCATATGATGAGTTTTTATAGCACATGATTATTGATTATAAAATGCATGAGTTATTCGGAAAGACTGGGTTTATCCCATTCTGAATAACTGGTACGATGACTAAAAGTCAACGATGAAGACGGTCGTCGAAGACCGGAGATCTTCACTTCGTATGGATGATTACTAATGCCTTGATTGGGCTATACACTCAAGACAAGGTAATAAGTGGTGATCGTCCAGACGTACTTTGAGATAGGCCGGATATGCGAGGGCCTTTCTCCTGTATTGGACGTATGGGATGAGGAATAAGGTGCCTCCGGTTTTGTTCAGACCTAGAACGGACTTGCAAATGGATGGTATCTCTGACATTGTATTCCTTTATATTGTATTCGTTGATCTTTGCTAAATATATATTTGTTTTGTGGCGGAGAATTTATTCTCTTGCTTAATACCCTTCTCTGAGACGTACGAGCTTAGAGGTTATATATTGGTGGAAATCAGTGGTACGGTATAGATTATCAATGTGGCAAGTTGAGATGCAAATGATCAAGACTTTTATTGAAAAGTAAAGTCTTGTGGATGGTGATCAAATCACAACTTTAAATAGCATAGCTTTGTGTATAGCATTAATTCGCGAACCTCACACCCGGTATGAGTCAAAAACGGGATAGTGACTGCAGGGAGTGCATGCGTTTCTTTCTAGCTAGGAGTGGTGTCATGGTATGGAACCAAGGCATTTTTACTTATGTGGATAATGGATTGCGAGGCACCTCGAATTTGAGTCCCTAGTGGCTCTTAATATGGTCGACATACTGACCAGATTTTATGCCCTATAGGGCAGGGAAATGTGTGTTCAGGAATAACCAATCCACTAAAGTAAGTGTGGACCGGCCCTGAAGATCCAGGTGCAATTGCGGCTGAATCCTGAGGCACAGGATAGAGTATCTTGAATCGGTGAGGATGATCCCTTGCCTCGACTCATAGATCGAATCCAATTTCCAATACGCGACTTTTTGGTTTTCGTTGTAAACTTATATGGCGACATAGTACGATGGGGTACTATGCTGTCTATGATTGATACATTTATATTTGAAGTTGATTCCTTCACTTATAGAAATAATAAAAGATAAATTTCACGTACCAAGCATATTTGGCCTTTATAAGGTAAAAGTCTATCCTCCGGCTTGTGTTGCCTTGTATGATGGGACCTGAGTCTTATAATGGCTTCATTTTTCCTTTTTAGCATTGCATTGTTGTTGATGGTATTCTTGGGAGGAGATCCGTTCCGTGTTATACGGCGTGGTCCCTTGATTTATCCAACTTTAAAATTAAAGTTAATAACTGTTGTAGTTCTCACATTAGTCCCATGACTAACTCAAAGTTTATTGTTTCCACCTAAACTCAGGGTGCCCATATTTTCCACATGGACAGCCAGTTGTTTTGATTTTTCACAGATATTTCTTTTCACAGGATCATGGATTACTGCTGGAGCTATATTCAGAATGCTTTCTATCCATGTATTTCTTTCAATTAGAGTAGTTGATATTTTCCGCTGCATATTATGTTTATGTGATTAAAATGAATTTTAATCTCTAATTTTTTTTGCTGTAAATTATTTATTCATACTCTGATATTCTTGTACTTTGATGTAAATTGTTGTAATAGCAATGAAATGTTTGGATGCATTGAAATATTATTGTGGCTATTATAAATATATATTAGTTTATAATTTTACATCAAAGTAAATAATCGAGATGAGCTTCTGGGAATCACAGGTTCGTTTATAATTTCCAATATTATTGATGTAAATAATCGAGATGAGCTTCTGGGAATCACAGGTTCGTTTATAATTTTATTTTAAACGAATTTTTATTTTAAATAGCTTTATATACTGTTTATTGGTTGTTTGGATGCATTGAAATTTATTGTGGCTATTATAAATATATATTAGTTTTAGGCTTGGTGTTTATGGCTATTATGTATATTGGTGGCTGGATATTTCCCGCAGTACCATTAGTGGATGCCCACAGTATCATTAGAGGATGACCTTATGCGTCCCACAATATGATAGTGGATGACCTTCTATACCGCGATATCCTACCTCGAAGCGGAATGGGTATTATTTATGTTGGCTAACGTCTGTGGATGCAGGAAAACAGGTTGGAGGGATCCAACTGGATTCCGCAAAAAAATTATTATTTGTTTGTTTTCATATATATTTATATAAGATGTGTTAGAAAATCTATGATTGATAATTGGGTGTTTTGAATGTTTGAAATATCACTAAGCCTAGATGTTGATTTATAAAAATATCGTGAAAAGGATATTTTGAGATTTAAAAGGAAAAATCTATTTTTTTAAATAGAATTTGAATTTCGAATAGGCTAAGAAATATTAACCTGTTTTTAATGATAAAAAAAGTAAAGAAAATTATAAATGTTGTTTATAAATTAAAAAATGTGGGAAATTTAAGTGAATTTATAAATGGTGTTTATAACTGAAATGGAAAAATTGTCATTTGGATAATTTGGCAAGTCTAAATTCAAATGTGAATTTAAAAAGGGAAATTGAAATTAGTTTCAAAGAGAAACAATAAATCTATTCCGACATTCAGAATGTAATTTTAATTAAAATAAATTCTAGTATGGATTTATGATTTGAATTCGATTAGATCGTATTTATTTAAATAAAATATTTTCAGAAAAGATATTAGGATTAAATAGAAGTTTAAATTTAAATACGAAAATAGATAGACTGTTTATATATATATATATATATATATTAGTTAATAAAATATTCCAGAATGGGAAGTGGATTTCAAATGGAATTTGAAATGGAAACTTGTTTTAATAGGAAATTAAATTTATAAACAACATTTATAGGTAAAGTAGGATAATTATCATGGGATAAATTAGGATTTTAAATTCAAGTATGAATTTAAAAGGAGAACTGGAAATCATTTCAAAACATTAACGACTGATTATATTACAAAGTTTAGAATACAAAATGAACTCAAGTGGAGTAAGTGAACTGATTTTTGAAACAAAAATCAGAATTTTAATTATTAAGTAGAATTAAATAATTTGAGGAATAATTAGTTAATCGAGTTGTGATATGAAACTGGGTTTTGGTTAAGTAAATTGAACTGGTGAATTCCTATTCGAAATCGAATACGAAACTTGAATTGAAAAATAGAATTTGATTGGTTAATAAGTAAATTAGAATATATTTGAACGTGATATGTTCAAATAAAAAGTTGAATAGGCAAAAGAGCTACTTAACCAATAAATTAGCGAACTGAGTTAAAAATGATTGGATGGAGTTGGAATAAATTAAAAATGGTTATATATATATATATATATGTTAAGCAGGATTGGAATGAAGTGTATGAAGATTATAATTTAAGTGCCCGACAAAAAGGTACACGTTTAAATTCCATATGAGATTTTATGCGCCGAATCGGCAAGCCGCTTGGCTTTTTGATTTTCTTTTTGAATGGAAAGGGCCTAGAGAAGCAAGTTGAGGTTTGACCTATTAACTGGTACAAAGGACTTACTAGCGAATTTTTCTGGAAAATTAAGGAGATAGAAAATTTTAACAAAAGTTAGATAACTAGAAATTGAATTATCAATTATATATGAAATTAAATAAACAAATAAATGTATAATGAGATTTTATATGAAGAAAGGGAATTTATAAATTAAATCCTGGGAGATTGGAAGGAGAAATGTATATATGTTTTAAAGTGAATGATGATTTAAAAGCAAATGATTTTCAGATAAAAAGGATTGTGTTGATAAGAAGTTAAGAAATGGAGTTGAGGAAATTAAAAACTGACTGGAGACTGGATAAGTAGAATGGCTTCTTGAGTGTCGATCTGATGTTGGTTTCGGCCATCGGGGTTGATACTTAGGAAATTGTTCTCTTACTAGTTTACAGTTATGGACTGATAAATGGGGAAGAATAGTGATATGTAAATAAGAAATGGAAATGCTTTCCGACATGAAAAAGTGATATTTTCTTGAATATAGAAAATAAATAGACACGATAGATGGAAATGTTTTTCCAAGAATCGTGAGAGGCTAAACGAGTTTGGAGAAATATGTGGGTAAAGATATTAAAGAAAAATTTGGAAAGGGTAAATTTAATTAATAAAATATTAATTAAGGGGAACAGTGATTGTTTGATGCTTCGAATGGATGCTTGTTTTCTTTGATAGTTAAATAACCGACTACCGAAGTATTTTCCAATATCATTGTCAATATGGAGAGACTGGTTGGATTATTATCCGAAGACCACTTCGTATTGGCAGTAGCGTTGCGAATCAGATTTTATGAAGATAATCGAAGACGGGTAAAGTGCAAGGGTTTTTTTTCTGTGAATCCTAGGTAGAAATTGCCTAAGATGGATTAATGGAAATTGTACCTTTGATTTTGTTCAATCCCAGAACGAATGTGCATGGACAAATGTCTGACAGAATATTTCCAATAATCACATATGTTGGTCTGTATAAATATATATATAGTGGCGAAGAATGTATTCTCTTAGCATAATATCCAGAATATATTTGTACAAATCAACTAATGATTAGAGGATCTGACAATGTGGCATTCAAAGTGATTACGCTATCAATGAATGGTAAGTAATCGTAGCCTCAAGCCTCAACAACCAGGAAATGACAAAAATCGGGCAAGCAACATGGCTAAGTGGGTAGCTTCCAATTAGGGTGTATTATCACCTATGTAAAGAAAATTTATTCCTTCCTTATTCTATTCGATGTTGCCCCATTCGGGAAAATGGTTGGTGTGACGGCCCGCCCCGCACCAGCCGACATTTCCAATGAAAGTGCGTTGTACCGATGTCCAACCAGCACGGAACGGTAGCCAAAGAAAGGAAAGGTAGGGAATTTGAACTAACAAGGAACCTGTAGAATGTCTCACAGTGCATGGAATTAAAATATAATAATAACATACTTTGACATAAAATAGGCGAGACAGTGCATAAGCTGAAAACTAAACATCATAGCTGCGGAAAATCTAAATACTGTTTATGTTCCACATCATCATTATTACAACTTCAAAATACTGTCTCTAAAGAAAAAGAAAGGAGAGGTACATTAATAATGGCCAAAGCAGTGACCATCAAAAACACAGGGAGAATATATGTAGATAATATGTAGGAGCCTCCTGCTCGTCTCCGGATCAGCTACTCATGCATAACCAGCTAACATGTCTCTAGTCTGCCCATTTAAGAGCACCCAGGGTAATAAGAAGAGGCATAAAACTCTGGGTCAGACAAAAGTCTGGTATGAGCGATAAGCAGCAAAACAGAATAATAACAGGTATAGTAAACTATACCTGAACCTGGACCTGCAACCAAAGAGTTAGCACAACATACTGCTCAATACTCTAAGGTGCCACTAAACATAAGGTATAAAGATACGGGGGAGGGTATGTGCATGTCATAATGATGTCAAACAATCAAGCATATCAATCATCCCCACATCTCTCCTTCAGTGCGTAAAGCATACGATATCCATCACTTTGATCACTAGACCCATCGACGTAGTGACGGAGTCTGACTTGTATAACTATTGCTACCACCAAGCTTGCCCCATAGAGTCATGACTCAATCCTTACAAATGACCCCACCTCACATAGCCAATAGTCCTACCTAGGCCACTATGGCCCTGAATCCGTCCACATACCCCACACTCCATGGAGATCCATAGTTATAGACATCGATACCTCCTTAGCACCCGTCCCGCAGCAAAGCCCAACTCATGAAATCAACTCATTGGTTCCCATTTGGATCCTGAGTAACAACCTCCCATCTGGACTTCCTTTGCATCTCGGGTTTTGGTCGAATTGGAGTTGGTCTTTAGAAAAATCATCGCGTAGTAGTAGTGGAGGTCCAAAGTTGGTTCGGTTCGGCCTACTCGGTTCGGTTCGGCATATGGTGCTCAGCTCCCCATTTAGTTCGACTAAATTCCCTTCCCTCGGTTCGGTTCGGGTTCATGTCCTCCATGCGGTTCGGTTCGTATGTCTCAGTTCGTATCCTGTACTTCACTTCAGTCCAACGCCTCCTGTTCGGTTCGGTGCTCATGGATCCCGATCCAGTTCGGTGCTTCACTCCAACTCCAACTCCAAGCTAGCGGCCTTCCTTTGTTGCCATACTCTTTCTTCTGCCTGGGCTCAGGTTCGGTTCGGATTCCTTGTCTCTGGTGTTGGTTCGGTTCGACCAATCCTATCTGATCTGAACCCCTTCCCCCTATCCGATCTGATCCCGATCCTTGCAGTTTTTCCTACAACTTTTCCAGCGACTGTTTTACCCCATACGACAGCGTATTCGACCGTTCTAACTGTTCTAAGCAATCATAAAGCATACCATACAGTCATAGCAACATATAGAATCAACCATAAACACCAAAACAATGAATTATCATGTCAAAACGGATCAAATATACCTAAGAACCCATATTTCCCTTAATCATGTTTAAGCATAACTAATGATATGATTAGCAAAACTTAACCAAATTTTCTAACAGAGGCCTAAAACAATATTTTGAAATTTATAAATATTTTTCCAAATTTTAATCATGTTTAAATTCGCTAATTAACACTAATCAATCCTAAATAGCCATAATTAGCGTTAAAAGGTGCTAATCACTCACCTTAGCCATAAACAAAATACCAAATCTGAAATTATCCTTTGTTTGACGCTGTTCCCAAGGCTATACAGCAGTTCTAACCTTGCTTTGGTGCTATTTCTCCTTAGTTTGATGTAATTTAGCCAAATCTTCAATTAGAAAGTGGTTTAGAGGTGTTTTAGATGTTGGAGGCCATTACTAGGGTTCCAAGAATGAAAGTGGCAGCTGAAAAAAATGTCTAAAGAAATGTTTTCTAACCCTAATCAGCCCCTATATACCCCTAATCCCGAAATCCCCCATTAGACCTAGTTATTAACTAACAAATTAAGCCTAATTAAGCAGTTTTTCACCTTCTAAACATTGTTTCAGCCATATCTCCCAAAAGGTTAGTCCGTTTGGCTATTTTGACCACTCTACGGAATTGTATACCATCATCCGAATCTAATGGAAGTGGTTTCAAGTCAAAACTCCTTACCAATCAAAAGTTATGGCCGAAACAAGATCAGCTAGGGGCAAAATGGTCATTTAAAAATCGGAAAAAATCATGAACATGGCAAATGACCCTAATAATTGTCTCCCATAGTTGCATGACCATACGACTTCGCATGAGAAAGAAATAAATATTCTACGATCCTTTGATGCGTAGAATGCGGGTCATTACATTCTCCCCCCTTAAGAAATTTCACCCCCGAAATTCCTTAACTAAGAAACCAGCAAAGGACCCTGCATGCCTATCAACCATCACCACAATCAAATATACAAAAACAAACAAACAAGTCTATCCTAGCATGCAGAAAACTAAGTCGCAATTAAAATCTTACCAGGCAAAGAGTTCTGGATACTTCCTCCTTATGTCCTCCTCTGTTTCCCAAGTACAGTCTTCTTCATCATCACCCCACTGAACTTTGACTAGTTTCACCACCTTCCTTAGAAGCTGCTTCATATCATTCCCAACGATACGCATAGGCCTGCGGTTCCCAACCGCCGCGGGTTCAATCTCGATATCGTCCAACTGATCCGGTGAAATAGTCACACTAGGGTCGTGCACGAATTTCTTTAACTGGGAAACATGAAATACGTTATGAACTCCTGCCATCTTCTCTGGTAATTCAGATTTATATGCCAAATTCCCAATTTGCTCGAGAACTGGGAATGGTCCAACAAATCTGGGTATTAACTTGTCTCTCCTGCCAAATCGTATTACCCTCTTTAACGGAGAAATCTTGATAAACACCAAATCGTCAATGGAGAACTTTAAATCTCTTCTCCTCTTATCAGCATAACTCTTCTGTCTATCTTGGGTAGCCTTCATTCGCTGTTGAATGATCTTAACCCTATCTGAAGTTTCTCTTATCACATCTGGTCCAAGCACAAATTTCTCACCAGTTTCTAACCAACATGACGGTGAGTTGCATGGTCTTCCATACAAAGCTTCAAATGGAGCCATACCAATACTGGATTGATAACTATTATTATATGCGAACTCCACTAGATGCAAATGGTCATCCCACGATCCACCAATATCTAATATGCAAGCTCTCAAGGGATCTTCTAATATACGATTCACCCTCTCTGTTTGACCGTCGGTTTGAGGATGATACGCTGTACTGAGATGTAATTCTGATCCTAACGCCTCTTATAAGCTCTTCAAAAACCCACTAGTAAACAATGGGTCTCGGTCACTCACAATGCTTTTAGGTACTCCATGAAATCTCACTACCCATTTCATATATAGCTCAGCTAACTTAGCTGTCGTTCTATTCAACTTAACGGGTATAAATCTTACACTCTTGTTCAATCGGTCCACAATCACCCAAATGCTATCATGGCCCGATCTAGTCCTTGGTAAGCCATCAATGAAATCCAGTGAGACTTGTTCCCATTTCCATTATGGAATTTCTAATGGTTGCAACAGGCCACTAGGCTTCTTTTGCTCAGCTTTAACTAGCTGGCAATTCATGCATTTGGATATAAACTCCCCAACGTCTCTTTTCATCCCTTCCCAGTAGTAGGTCTGCTTCATGTCTCGATACATCTTGTTACCACCGGGGTGTATAGTCAGTTTTGAGTGATGACATTCTCTAAGCACTTCATCTCTCAATCCATTGATATTGGGTACAACTAGTCTTCCATTCTTTCTAAGCCATCCATCTCGATCAAGCACATACTCGTTCATCTCTCATCGATGCCCATCTCTAACTTGGAGATGATTTTCAGTAAGTTAGGATCGTCCCTTTGACTAGAACCAATCCGCTCAATCAAAGTGGGTCTGATCGTCAAATTTGCTAACATTTCGGATCCAATTTGCACTTTGATCTGAAATCATACCCAGCGATGTACTCCAGTTGCTTCCATTCAAGAAACATAGCCCCTAAACTAGCAAGTCTTCTACTCAATGCATCAGCTACCGCGTTGCCCTTTCCTGGTGTGTTTCCGATATCGAAATCGTAGGAAGCCAAGAATTCTAACCATCTTTGCTATCGGAGATTTAGATCCTTCTGAGAGAAAAGATATTTAACGATTTATGATCGGTAAACAACTCGAATCTTAATCCCAAGAGATAATGTCTCCACATCTTCAATGCGAACACGATCACTGCCAATTCCAAATCATGGGTAGGATATCTTTTCTCATGCGGTTTCAGTTGCCGACTAGCATAAGCTACAACCCTACCTCATTGCATCAATATAGCACCTAGTCAAGTACCACAGGCATTTGTGTATACCGTCATCTCTTCATTCCCTTTAGGGATGACTAATACTGGTGCACATGTCAACTTTTCCTTTAGACTCTTAAATGCGTTCTCGCACTTTTCATCCCAGACGAAAACTTGATTCTTCTTGGTCAACTGAATCAACGGTGCTGCTATCTTGGAGAAGTCTTGGATAAACTTCCGGTAATATCCAGCCAATCCCAAGAAACTACTTACGTCTGTTGCATTCTTGGGTGTAGACCAATCCTGTACCGTAGCCACCTTCACAAGATCCACGGTAATACCATTCTCTGAAACAACATGGCCCAAGAATCTCACCTCCCTCCTCCAGAAGTGACACTTAGAAAACTTTGCTTTCAATTAATGTTTTCTCAACACTCCATCACTATCCTCAAGTGTTCCTTGTGTTCTACCTTTGTCCTCGAATAAACAAGTATATCGTCCACGAACACAAGAACAAACTTATTCAACTGATCTCTGAATACCCTATTCATAAGATCCACAAAATATGTGGGTGCATTGGTCAACCCGAATGGCATGACCAACCACTCATAAAATCCAGACGGCGTCCAAAATGTCGTTTTAGCGATACTCTCAGCTTCCACTCTAAGCTGATGAAAACCTGTCGCGAGATCCAATAGGGAGAACACTCTCTCGCCACTCAACTGATCAAACAAATCATCTATCCACGGTAGAGGATACTTATTCTTCCTCGTCACCTTATTCAACTCGTGGTAGTCCACACACAAACGAAGGGAACCATTTGCCTTGGTAGCAAATACAACTGGTGCTCCCCAATCAAAAACACTTCTTCTCATAAATCCCTTCTTCAAAAGATCGCTTACTTGCACCCCAAACTCTCGCTACTCCCTTGGTGCCATACGACGAAGTGGCATCACTATAGGTCTGGCATCTTTCACTAAATCAATACGGAACTCAATCTCTCTGTGTGGTGGAAGTCCGGTCACTTCCTCGAAGACATATGGATACTGGCCAGCCACGGGCACATCTGACAACTCATCATGTGGGATGTCGAGGGAATTTAGAAAACTAGCCATTACCCCATCACTAGGTAGACCACCAAACACTACCCTTCGCCCATCATCCGCTCTAACTATCACCAAAAAGCCCTCACAGTCTACCACCACCCCGTAACTTTGGAGCCAATCGACTCCCAAAATAATGCCAAACCCAGTAAAGTCCAAAACAAAGCAATCACAAACAAACATGCATCCATGACTCGATAAGACCACATTATGACAAATCATACAAAGGCTAGTCGAACCACCAATCGGGTACTGTTAAAGGTCTATCGAGTATCTCGGCTTCCAATCCCAACCTATCTACCAGGTCACTAGATATGAAGAAACGGGAAGCTCCGGTATCAAACAATACTCGAACAGGAACACCATAAATAGAAAGCATACCTTGAACGACGACAAACTTTCCTTTCTCCGCCGCAGTTGGGGCATTCGACGAAGAAGGAACAGCATTGATAGCATATGCATTCACAATTTGATTTTCTTTGGGGGGTTGTGGACACTTATCCTTGTGATGTCCCACTTGGCCACAGTTGAAGCACTTCCTATCCGCTGGCTTGGCCCGACATTCTTTGGCATAGTGGCCCTTCTTACCACAACTTAAGCACTCAACATCTTTCTTATTCTTTTTCTTCTGGCCATCCTTGGTCTGATTCTGCTTTCTCTTATTCTAAGAACCATTCTTCCCTCCACCGCTTGCTTGCAGCTTTGGCTCCTCTGCAGATGCAACCTCAGTTTCCATCTTAGGGTAAAGACTCTCTGGCCTCAATGCTTTCCCCACAATCGATTCAAACGTCTCATCAATGTGGTTAATAAGCCTTTCCCCCATGTAACCATCCAAACTAATTATGAACTTCTCGTTCTTCTACTCGCGAGTGTCGATAATCCATACTTCGATAAAGTATCGAACTCTGCAATGTACTCCGAGACTGCCCTACCATTTTGCTTAAGCTCTAGAAATTTCCTAAACAACTCCAACTTCTGGGCAACTGGGATGAATTTATCACTGAATCGGGCCTTAAACTGATCCCATGTAACTTGATCCTCTGGAGTAGATGCCTTAATAGCATTCCACCAATTCATTGCCCATCCTTGCAACTGACGGGATGCTAGCTTTCTCTTCATCGCATCCTCGATACCCAAGTCTTCGAAGATACACTCACAGCTATCCATCCAATCTTCAACATCCGTGGCCGATTCCGTTCCGTGGAATGGCTTTCTACCAAGGCTAGTGTATTCCTTGCATAGCTTGGCGAAATCGTCCCTAGGCGCCCGCACCGCTGCACCACCACCATTAGCAGCATTAGGAACTGCCCTCTGAACGTCCCTAAGCATCTCTCTCATGAAGTCAGTGAACATAGTCCTCATGTCAGGAGCATTCCAATATTGGCTCCTCTACCAGCACCCCTCGTATATCGGCTCATCGTTCAATCTGTAAAGAGAAACGATTAACCATCCTCTTTGTGGTGTCAGTGCAGTGCGACTTCATCCTTAGCTATACTAATAGTATATATAGCTTTTGAAAACCAAAATAATCACAAATACGCGCTCTCATATACGTATTATCTCTCTTTGGTGTCTTTCCCTAGGTTAACTACGCAACCTAGAGCTCTGATACCAAATGTGACGGCCCGCCCCGCACCAGCCGACATTTCCAATGAAAGTGCGCTGTACCGATGTCCAACCAGCACGGAATGGTCGTCAAAGAATAGAAAGGTAAGGAATTTGAACTAACAAGGAACCTGTAGAATGTCTCACAGCACATGGAATTAAAATATAATAATAACATACTTTGACATAAAACAGGTGAGACAGTGCATAAGCTGAGAACTAAACATCATAGCAGGGGAAAATCTAAATACAGCTTATGTTCCACATCATCATTATTACAACTTCAAAATACTATCTCTAAAGCAAAAGAAAGGAGAGGTACACTACTAATGCCCAAAGCAGTGACCATCAACAACACAGGGAGAATATATGTAGGAGCCTCCTGCTTGTCTCTGGATCAGCTACTCGTGCATAACCGGCTAACCTGTCTCTAGTCTGCCCGTTTAAGAGAACCCAGAGTAATAAGAAGAGACATAAAACTCTAGGTCAGACAAAAGTCTGGTATGAGCGATAAGCAGCAAAACAGAACAATAACAGGTATACTAAACCATACCTGAACCTGGACCTGCAACCAAAGAGTCAGCACAACATACTGCTCAATACTCTAAGGTGCCACTAAACATAAGGTATAAAGATACAGGGGAGGGGGTGTGCATGTCATAGTGATGTCAAACAATCAAGCATATCAATCATCCTCACATCTCTCACTCAGTGCGTAAAGCATACGATATCCACCACTTTGATCACTAGACCCATCGAGGTAGTGACGGAGTCCGACTTGTATAACTATTGCTACCACCAAGCTTGCCCCATGGAGTCATGACTCAATACTTACAAATGACCCCACCTCATTGGTCCATAGCCAATAGTCCTACCTAGGCCACTGTGGCCCTGAATCCGTCCACATACTCCATACTCCATAGTGATCCAAAGTTATAGACATCGATAACACCTTAGCACCCGTCCCGCAGCAAAGCCCAACTCATGAAGTTAACTCATTGGTTCCCATTTGGATCCTGAGTAATAACCTCCCATCTGGACTTCCTTTGTGTCCAGGGTTTTGGTCGAATATGGGTTGGTCTTCAAAAAAGTCATCGCGTAGTAGTAGTGGAGGTCCAAAGTCGGTTCGGTTCGGCCTACTCAGTTCGGTTCGACATATGGTGCCCAGCTCCCCATTTGGTTCGACTAAATTCCCTTCCCTCGGTTTGGTTCGGGTTCCTCTCCTCCATGCGGTTCGGTTCGTATGTCTCAGTTCGTCTCTTGTACTTCACTTCACTTCAGTCCAACGCCACCTGTTCGGTTCGGTGCTCATGGATTCCGATCCGGTTCGGTGCTTCACTCCAACTCCAACTGCAAGCTAGCGGCCTTCCTTTGTTGCCATACTCCTTCTTCTACCTGGGCTCCGGTTCGGTTCGAATTCCTTATCTCTGGTGTTGGTTCGGTTCGACCAATCCTATCTGATCCGAACCCCTTCCCCCTATCCGATCCGATCCCGATCCCTGCAGTTTTTCCTACAACTTTTCTTGTGATTGTTTTACGCCATACGACGGCGTTTCGACCATTCTAACTATTCTAAGCAATCATAAAGCATACCATACAGTAATAGCAACATAGAGAATCAACCATAAACACCAGAACAATGAATTATCATGTCAAAACGGATCAAACATACCCAAGAACCCATATTTCCCTTAATCATGTTTAAGCATAACTAATGATATGATTAGCAAAACTTAACCAAATTTTCTAACAGAGGCCTAAAACAATATTTCAAAATTTATAAATATTTTTCCAGATTTTAATCATGTTTAAATTCGCTAATTAACACTAATCAATCCTAATTACCATAATTAGTGTAAAAAGGTGCTAATCACTCACCTTAGCCACAAACAAAATATCAAATCTGAAATTATCCTTTGTTTGGCGCTTTTCCCAAGGCTATACAGCAGTTCTAACCTTGCTTTGGTGCTATTTCTGCTTAATTTGATGTAATTTAGCCAAATCTTCAATTAGAAAGTGGTTTGGAGGTGTTTTAGATGTTGGAGGCGTTTACTAGGGTTCCAAGAACGAAAGTGGCGGCTGAAAAAGTGTCTAAAGAAATGTTTTCTAACCCTAATCAGCCCCTATATACCCCTAATCCCGAAATCCCCCATTGGGCCTAGCTATTAACAACCCAATTAAGCCGGGTTAAGCAGTTTTTCACCTTCTAAACATTGTTTCAGCCGTATCTCCCAAACGATGAGTTCGTTTGGCTAATGTGACCACTTTATGGAATTGTAAACCATCATCCAAATCAAATGGAAGTGGTTTCAGGTCAAAAATCCTTACCAATCAAAAGTTATGGCCGAAACAAGATCAGCTAGGGGCAAAATGGTCATTTAAAAATTGGAAAAAAAATCATGAATATGGGAAATGACCTTAATAGTCGTCTCCCAAAGTTGCATGACCATAGGACTTCGCATGAGAAAGAAATATGATCCTCTGATGCGTAGAATGTGGGTCGTTACAGTTGGTGATCCCAATGGTTGGTGATATACATTTGATACACTCAAGCGAAATGAGTGGTCGGTCATATGTGGTCGGGTAACAAGATGTTCTTGTTGAAACTAGTGTATTTCTTTTTAGAGATACACTATCTGAAGGTGCTTTCATACCTTGTCATAGTTAGAAATTCATTACCTAATAAGTTATTGTGGTTTTGATTGTATATTAAATATATGCAGGGCATGAGATGCAAACGTTCCACTAGATTGTTATTTAATTGATTTAGACACTATTATAATATCAAAAGAGTTTTGATATAAAGATTATCAGTTCTTTCAAAAGGACTTTGAAAGTTAAATCAACTGTTTTGGATTGTTTTCCCTAAACTCTTGGGTGCCCAAATTTGTTTGGGCAGTCAAGTAGTTTAGGTGTTTATAGATACTTGAAAGAGCTTGGAGCTGGAGGCTTCAGCATTATATAGTATTGTTATTCCCGCTGTGTTGTAAATGTTGTACTCTGATAGTTGTATGTTATACAGCAAAAAATTTGTTATTCAAAAGTTATGATATATTATATTTTGTTCCGTTGCGATGTGAGATTCTGTGTTGTTATTTCTGTTCTTTTCTACCTTTTTCTTCTTTATTTTCATAATGATTCGTATTTCTGTGCAATTTGGGTTGGACGTGTGTTGTTTTCAGTCAACTCAGATAGTATGGAAATTCAGGCCATCACATAAATTTACATCAAACAGCATTTGTATGCAATTTTACGCATGTATGAATAATTCACCTATGTGCACACATATATAGTGATGTACGCTTTGTTGCAAATATAATATGCAATTTAATTCCCTATGTTGTATACAATTAAGAAATGCACTCACTAGCATATACACTATATGCATACAATTTGTGTGTTTGTGTGTGTATATATTGATAGGATAACCCTGTCATACACTTATATACATACAGACAGTGGCATAAGATTGTGTGTATATATATAAGCTTTGAAAGTGTATGCTAGATGTGCTAAAATCTATAATATTTGAAATGTTTTCTGAAACAAAAACGGAATTACAGAAACAAATAAAATTGTTTTATATATAACATTGGGTAAAAGCTAACAGTATCCATCTATAACACTATTTATCTATTATTTATTTATGTTGTAAATCCTAGTATAAAATCTTTTTTTTATTGCTTGAATGATAATCATGACACCTGGCTCTGTTATGATTTTAGATTAGACCAGTTCTATTTGATCAAACAACCTGGGTTTTGAATTCATAATTAAGTCTCCTTGGTTTTGCATTTACAAGACATTAACAATGACTAGAATAATTTTTAGATCATAACAAATAAATTAGGATTTGTTGACTCTGTTAAAACTTATATAAGATATATTTCATTTGTGTGTACTGCATGTGTGTATAGACATATATATATATATATATATATATATATATATATATATATATATATGACATATTATGTTTAATGCACTAAGATTCCAGTGTGTTATTTGTATATTTATATTGATGTGCGTGTATATATATAATGCAGATCTGACTGAAAAGTTAGAGCAAAAAAACTTGATGTTTGCCTTTACACTATATGTATAAACAAATATATATACACACATTTTGATAAATATATATATATCAATTATTGTGATATGCTAATTTCCTTAGCATGCAATTGTATATACATATACATACATATGTACATATATACATATATATATATATATATATATTTGCATAACACTGCATGTGTATTTTGAGTGAGAAAATCATACAACATATGATGCATCGGAAATCAGTACATTAGATTACTCATAGTTAATAAAAATTAAATGAATGACTTTGAATAATTGCAAAAGTTTTGAGCAAGACAATGATAAAGTTTTTGGACCTGGCTAAGCATTCTGTTTTAAATTCAATCTGCCATGTTTCAGATTATTAGAAATGTGATTAGTTAGTTTTGAATTATATTTGTTTATGTTCATAACTATGTTGATCATAAATTCAAAATCTCATTAATGCTAAGATACATGGTGATGTATATGTGTTGCAAATATGATTTGCAAATAAATGAGTTTTTGATTCCCTGTTTCAATACATTTTTAGAAATTCAATTCCCTTACATATGTCTATTATTATATGAACTGAAAGTGCACCCCATGTTTGCCACATCAATTCAATACTGTAGGATTACACAAAATGCATATACTATTAATATATATGTAATAGTATTTGCATACATCTCACATGTATTCATCCTCTTAAACATGTTTCATACCAGTATGAAAAAGCTTTCATGATATATTACAGTTGGGATGTAGCATAGTTAACACATGAGCTTTACTTGGTGCTTGCACTAGTACATGTTGCACGCGCGCGCGCACACACACACAAAAAAGCAAGTGTAGCTTGTCTTTGTTAACATACATATGTGTCAGAGTCTGGGCAAGGATGGGTTTTATGAAAAGCAAGACTCATGTATTGATACTTGGATCTAAATGTATGTACGATACATACAACAAATGATTTATATAATTGCACATCCCAGTGAATCAGTTTGTTATTTTTGCTAGTTAATTAATGTAGTAATATGATGGTGTTTACATTTTCTCTAATACTGTTTGCACCTGAAAAGATTGATGTGCTTTAAAACCAGTTTTATATATATATTAATTGCTTGAATAGCATGTGCATGCAGTGGTTAACTTGTAATCTTGGCTTTGATTCCTTATGTATATATATTGATTGTGTGAAATGCTTTACTGAATGCTTACTATAACCAAATTATGTTGTAGTGTTTATATTCATAAGCAGTTGGTGTTAAAACTACAATTTTGAACATGGATAGTGTGTTAAATGTGCTTAAATTTGTTAACTGCTCAACTCTTATCAATGTTCTATTTGAAATGTCTGTATAACTGTATATATAGAATCTTTGAAACATGCCACTTAAATTTTTGTGTATATACCTGTGTATATGCGCATATTTCTCTTGATAAAATGACTCTATGTGTATGTAATAAACTATATGAATTGAATTTTAACTGACCTGAACTAGTATTATTCTGATGTAGCCTATGACTGTTTCCTTTTAATTCTTTCATATGTTGTGTATGCGGTGATAGCACTCATGTGTGTGTGTGTATCAGATAACAAGCCTATTCATACTTGTACAAAAATTATTTTTTGTAACCTACAATTTTAAATGTTCAAAAGTCTAAAGTAGGCGCATACATACATATATAATATTATATAACACCCAAAATACATACACAAGTGTTATATAATATATTTTATTGCATTTATATGCAATTAAAATTATCAATGTAAAATACATGTATTTTGAGATGTGTAAATGACATTAATATGATTTGCCACTTTGAATTGTAAAATCCTTTTAAACAAATTATTTATACTAAGTCATGGTGATGTCTTTTAAGAAAACACCCATTAATGCTACAACCAATAGTTGTGGGTTACGCCAAAGCATAAGCACACTATTTATTATGGTTACGTACGATAGAGTAATTGTGATACTCAAATTATTTATACTTGGGTCTGACTTAACTAGGCTGCCATGATAAGATTATGGGCTTAGTGACAAAGAGCATGAAATATCAATATTTAAAATGAACAAAATTGTTCATCATGCTATCAATAATTATATATGATATAATTGACATATAATGTCTACCTAAAAGTTTGTATTTTGGGGATTAGCAAAAGATAACTCAAGGCATGATTAGATATGCATCTTGGATCACTTATATATATATATATATATATATATATATATATATAGAGAGAGAGAGAGAGAGAGAGAGAGGGATGTTGATTTGAGTGGGAGCATATTTTAATGTAATTTATATTTATACAAATATGCAATGTCCTTTATAATTTTGATTGTCAAAATTTGTAGTGAACATAAATGTTGTAATATCATTTATCATTATTTTATTATTTCTTATCTCCTGTAGATATTATATTGTAAATAACACCAATAATTTATAACTAAGATCGGTCCTTAAGAATGATAAACTGAATTAAATCAAATTCCTTAACTGCCATTGAAATTTGAGGATTGCCCTTAAACAAAAGAAAAATGTAATTGTTTTGTATAATTAGAAGATCTGGAAAGAAAAGGAAGAAGTATGACTTCAACCAAATAGGGAATAAATGTTATAATTATCTACTTATACATCTCTGGTATTAAATACTAGATGTAGATCCCATATACGTATGTGAACTTACAGGAAATGCAAAAGAATAGAAATTTGGAAAAAGGAGAAGTGGACCTACAAGTGAGAAATGAAGCAAATGTTGTAGTATTAACCATAGGAAGTTGCCTCTCATCCTTACCTACCGGGCCTAATTTAAGAATTAAAAGATTATTGCTATGTAATTTCCATTAAAAAAAAATTTGTATCTTCTTTAGACAAGTTTGGATTTTATTTGTAATAAAAGGACAATTACTTTTCATTTTATTAAATGAACAATTTTTTTTTTTTTTGGAAATGGACAATTAGTTAATGGTCTTTACATTCTTAAATTTTGATGTGCCTATTTATAACATAAACACTAAGCGGATTAAATCTAATGATTTAAATCGAACATACCTTTGGCATTCTTGTTTAGGCCATATAAACAAAAAATGCCTATCAAAACTTCATAATGATGTAATTTTGAATTCATTTGATTTCGAATCATATGAAGAACGCAAATCTTGTTTATTAAGCAAAATTACTAAACCACCTTTCGTTGGACACATTGAACGGGCTAGTGATGTATTGGGTCTTATACAAAGTGGTGTATGTAGACCAATGAGTACATCAACTACAGGTAGGTTTTACTATTTCATTACATTTACAGATGATTCTAGTAGATATTGTTATGTGTACCTTATAAAACACAAATCAGAATCCTTTGAAAAGTTGAATAATTCAAAAATGAAGTTCAAAACCAACTTTGAAGTAATATAAATACTCTTTGAACAGATCGAGAAGAAGAATATTTAAGCCAAGAATTTAATGACTGTCTAAAAGAGTGTGGAATTGTATCACAACTCAGTCCACCTGAAACACCACATTGTAATGGTGTGTCCGAAAGGAGAACTCACACTTTATTAAATATGGTGCGATCAATGATGAGTCATACAAATCTTCCAATAAATTTCGGGGTTATTCCTTTGAAACAATTACATTCATAATTAATAGTAATCCTACTAAAACAATCTAAAGACGCCATATAAAATGTAGACAAGGAAATGTCCTAGTGTGTCTTTTGTAATGATTCGGACTTCGCCCGGTCCTAATCGATCGCAAAATCGACTAAGACCGTTCAAAAACCCAAATATGCTAACTTTGGGCATACAATACATCAGAACAAATAATAGCAGATTTTTATAAACATCATAATAATGTTACATCAGAGTACAAAATATATCAGAGTACATCGAAATATAATACATCGGAACTAATAAACTAACACAACAAAAGACTATCATGCTCTGGACACGCTACCATATATGTTTCAAAAACATTTCAATCATAATGTATCAATCATAGATGGCATAGCTACCATATACTATGTCGCCATACTAGTTCTATAATCAAAACTGTATGGTGCCGTATTGGAAGTTGAATTTCTATCATGAACCAAGGCAAGGGATCGTCCTTACCGAATTCGAGACAATCTAGCCCATGTCTCAGGACTCAGTCGCAACTGCACCCCGAGTGCCAGAGTCGGTCCATAAATAAGTTAGTGGATTGGTAATGCATGAACAATACGTTTCCCCGCCCTATGGGGCGTAAATAAAGAGCCACTAGGGACTCAAATCCGAGGTACCTCGCTTTCCATCATCCACATAAGTAAAAATATATGGGCTAGTAAAACCCAGACACCACTTCTAGCTAGAAAGAAACGCATGTCCACCCTGGGGTCCTTTTCCCGTTTCTGGTTCATACCGAGGTGTGAGGCTTGCGAGGTATCACTACACAAAGTGTAACACCCCGTGAATTCTATAACGTTAAGCTTCAAAAATTAAAGTTTAATTAATTCTAATTTAAAGAATTAAGGGAAATGGGTTACGCCATTTCGTTCGTCTCGTAATTCTGCTTGAGATAGAGTCCGAATTTGCGTGAATCGGACTCCGTGTGAGGGAGTTATGGCCTTCGGAAGTTTCGGAATAAAATTTAAATTCAAACAGCTCAGTTTAAAATTCAAAATTCGAATTTCAGGTTCAAACTGGGCTGGGCGGGAAAATTCCCGCCCAAAGACCAGGTCGACCATAGGGTCGACCATGGTGTCGACCTGGCCACCCCAGGTCGACCATAGTGTCGACCTGGCCCCCCCAGGTCGACCATAGTGTCGACCTGGGTGTCGACCTGCCAGTCGACCTGCCTGGCTAGGTCTGGCTCGAATTTCTATGGCTCTGTGTGTCACTAGGGCTGACGTGTCACCTCTTGATTGGCTCTTTGAACATTGTATGGCCTAGATTCCTCGTGTCTTCATCTGATGGCTCAAAACAATTTAAAATTCTATAAATACACCCTAAGTCTCAACTGAAAATTCACACAAAAAAATAAGAAAGGAGTCGTCATGCTGCCAAGGAGGAATTGAAGCATAGTCGTCAAGAGATAAAAGCCTAAGAGACGAATCAAATTAAGAACAAGATTAAAGTTTAATCAAATTAATCAACGCAACGTTAGTCTACCCGAAGGAGCGCATCTCAGTTTCAGAATTCAGAATCCAGAATTCAAGATTCTGCAGTCGTTGTAAGTATAGTGACCTTTCAGAATATGAATAAAAACTGTGATGTGATTCGATGTAAATGAAAATAGAATTGTGTTATTATATAAATTTTGTGTATTGTAATGGTTCTATCATGACTTGTGTATTGATGTTTGTGGCATAAATTGATTGATGCAAGCCTATTGAACAATTGTATATGAAAACAATGGCACTTGCAAGTTTGTGGCAAAAACTAGAATTTGATCCCTTTATGTTTATGACTATAGCATGGATTATATACATTCACTAAATCTAAATTAAGGCTTATGTAAACATGTTCTAGATTTGAAACCTTTTATGCCTACATGACCCAAAACCTATGATATCATTTTCATGTTTATTTGCAAGTATAATTGGATCTATGTTAAGTATCGTTTGGGTTTCATAAACTATGCAAGTTCATGTTTATTTGCAAGTATAATTGGATCTATGTTAAGTATCGTTTGGGTTTCATAAACTATGCAAGTTCATGTTGAAATAGGCTATGTGATTAGATGTTATAATTGGACATTTTGGTGAATACACAACATGCTAGTTTTGTGGTTGACATTATGTCAAGTTAAACATGTTTAAACACAAGTTTGTATAAACCAAAACTATGCCATTTCATATGTCACCTACTTAGTTATACTTTGATTTTAATGCAAGTTCACATGACCCATCATTTATGTTAGTATCGCTAAATTGCAAGTTCATGCACCACACACCCTTATATGTTGTAAAATATTACATGTTCTTGATTTCCCCTTTTCTTGCGCTTATAAAGTTGGGTTGAATTGTGTCGAGCCCAACATTTGTTATAACGTTGCGAACATATAAATGGGGGTAATAACGTTGGGTGTAAAACCTGAAAATATATGTTGGCATGTTTGGCACATGCCAATGACAATGACATTTTAGCGGTATGAATTGATATACCCAAGAATAAAAGATATGACATTTACATATATAATTGAGAAGTAATAAAATATGTAAATTTAGAAAACACGATATGCTTAACCCGAGGTTGGATTGAGTTGTGATGTAAACCTGCCCGGACCCGCCCGGCTGTCCAGTAATCACAACAATACCTATAAAATATGGGTGGTTAAGGATTGAGCCCAATAATGGCCCGAGGTTTGACTGAGCTACGGTGTAAACCTGCCCGGAACCGGCTGGCATATCCAGTAACCGTAGCAATACCTGTCTAATGTGAGTGGTCAGGTGCTCCTAAGAGGCTAAGGACAGATGGTAGGGTTAAGTCAACTATAACACTTAACCAAATTCAACATGTTAACAAGAATTGATGGGTGGGGTTAGGTAAATATAGACACTTAACCACTTAACATGTTTGACTAGAAAATCCTGGTAACGAGGGACCCGTTTCAACAGTAACCCAAGTTAGGTATCAACGGTACCCTGAAACTAGGCAGGGTGGGGCACGATTACTGGGCTGATTGTAAGCGGTCAAACGACGGCGGTGGGTGCACAGTGTAGGTCTAACGGGGTGCGGGCGTGCACACACTCCGGAGCAGACAACCAGGGCACTGGGGACACCAGTAGTATAACCTAGGACTTCTAGAATTTGTGTCTGCGCCGCCACCATGGGTCTTGATACACCCCATGGTGGGACCAGCATAGGTATCTACAATTCTTTGGGCCGTATGACACATGTTAACGCGAGTAGGAGCCGATCTTTTAATAAGAATCGGGATCACTTCACCCTCAGCGGGGGGTGCTAGTTAGAATAAACTCAAGTAAATGCAGAGATATAGTTTGGGTGCGATAGTACAATCGACACTTCCTTAGCTTGTGACACTTTCCTATTTTCAGTATATATCTATCATGCCCTTTTCAGTATATATCTATCATGCCCTTTTCTTATTCACATACTGAAGGGTTACTAGATTTACTCAGGCTTTATGTCTGACTCTATTTTCTTTTCGTCTTCTTTTCTTTCGTTTCCCTCCCCAAGTCCACAGGGAGGGAACAGTTCAGCTCAGTCAGGCTCTTTACAAGCTCCAAGACCGTAGATGTATGATTTGGATCTCTTTTGCTCGGATTATGGCTTTAGATATCACTATGGGGATTTTTGTCACTTTATTTATGTTTTATGCTTCTTTAATAATCAAGATAATTATGAGGTTGTAATGATGGAAGTATTTTGAGACAAATAAGGAAATGTTTTGTTGGAACACATATTGATGAAATAAAAGTCTGTTTGGTTTCCACTGTTTAAAATATGTGTATTTATATCTGTCTTGAGTTCATCTGTGGCTTTTACTTATAAACCTCCACCAAAATTAAGGCATTCCCTTTGTGAGTGACCTTAACGGAGGTGGGGTGTTTCACTTGGTATCAGAGCATAGGTTTACCAGATAAGATAAAAGTTTTTGAAATTGTTTTCAAAAAAAAAAAATTAAAGAAGCATTTTTCAAGAAAAAGTGTTATATTTATAAAAAGACAAATTCCTCCAAAGCCATGTGCCCTATCTATCTCTCTCTATCCTTCGTTTTGAAATTTTCCTTTCTGTTTCAGCATGTCCGGAGACCTTAACCTCCCGGAAGGAGTGCCGATTCCTGGCTGGTTTAGGAGGTACTTAGAAGCAAGGGCTAATGGCGCGGGCCCAGCAGACATCGCTCCTCCAGTGGCCGCGGTTCTTCCTCCTCCTCCTTGTGGAAATGCCTTCGCAAAAACATGTAGAGACTTCAAGGCTATGGGTGGAAAAGACTTTTATGGGACAGAATCCTTTGTAGGAGCAAGATACTGGCTAAAGGAGACTGAGGATCTGTTTGTCATCTTTGGAGTTGATGATATCCAAAAGATACAACTAGCGGTATGGTTGCTTAAGGATGAAGCTTCCTATTGGTGGGAAATTACCAATGCTCAGAGGGCGGTGGAAACATGGGAAGATTTCAGGACAAGGTTTGAGATGAAATTCCTCTCCCAAGCAGAAAGAAGCCTGCAAATGGAGAAGTTTCTAACTCTGAAACAGGGAAGTATGTTAATCAGGGAGTATGTTAATCAGTTTAATCAACTGGCCAGATTTGGACTGGACTTAGTAAACACCCAACACAAGAAGGCACTTCGCTTCGTCAAGGGTTTGAATGAGCCTCTACACAGCCTTGTTATGACCCATGTATCCACGGGATTGACTTATGAAAGCTTGGTGGACATGGCGTTGCTACACGAGGAAGACCACGGCAAGAAAGAAACTAAGGTGGAAGAGAAGAAAGCGGGTCTACAAGCAAAGATAACAGACTTCAAGAAAGGAGGGAAGAACAATAAGCCCCGTGAGAAGAGAAGGTGCAATTTCTGTGGCATTGTGGGCCATATATCAAAAGACTACCAGAAAAGAAAGGTGAAGATGGGTGGTTGCTTCCATTGTGGAGAGAATGGGCACCAAGATAAGGACTGCCCAAAGAAGAAAGGGCAGGGACAGAAAGTCGGATCCACTTAAGGGGGTCAAGTTCATGTGCTAGTGGCACCTTAGCAGGAATGAGGTAGTAATATTTCTGTAGAAAGTGTAGTCTATCTTTATGATCATCCTGTTCGCACACTTTTTGACTCTGGCGCATCACACTCTTTTATTTCATCTGCCTTAGTAGAATCTCTGCATCTAGACACTAGTATGGTAGAAGATCCCTTAGTAGTTTCAAATCCAATTGGAGGCTCCGCTTACTTGTCAATGGTTTGTTTGGGTTTGAAAATCTCTATTCTCAGCGTTGAGTTTAGTTGTAATGCCTTTGTTTTGGGCTTCTCGGGATATGGTTTGATCTTAGGCATGGACTGGTTATCCAGTAATAGTGCCATTCTTGACTGTGAGAAAAGAGTAGTTAGACTCTTGACTCGGCTTGGTAACACTCTAGAAATTTCTTGTAATCCCTTGAATGCTGTTATGCTTAGTTATCTAGAGTCGCTTGATGCTTCTGATGAGAATTTGCAATCAGTAAGAGTAGTCCGGGAATATCCGGATGTCTTTGAGGAGATGAAAGGCTTACCTTCGAGGCGGGAAATAGACTTCCGCGTATATCTTGTAGACAACGCAAATCCTGTAGCTTTACCTGTCAGACACATGGCTCCAAGGGAGAGAAAGGAGCTCAGTAAGTAGGTTAAAGAACTTCTCGAAAAGGGGTTCATTAGACGGAGCATTTCGGAATGGGGTGCTCCAGTGGTGTTCGCAACCAAAGCGGACGGTTCGCTTCGCCTTTGCGTCGACTATAGGGAGTTAAACAAATTGACCAAGAAAAATAAGCACCCTCTTCCCCGAATCGACGATTTGTTTGATCAGCTTGTAGGTGTGACGGTCTTCTCCAAACTTGATCTGGCAATTGGGTTCCATCAGCTAAGAGTAGCTGAAGACAGCATTGATAAAACGGCGTTCAGAACCCCAGACGGTTTCTTCGAGTGGCTTGTCATGCCTTTCAGCTTGACAAACGCACCCGCTTATTTCGTAGACCTAATGAGCAGGGTGTTCAGAGAATTCCTCAACAAATTTGTGGTTGTCTTCGTAAATAATATCTTAATCTTCTCAAAGAATGAGGAAGAGCATGCTTAGCATCTAAAAGAAATCATGAAAACTCTTCGAGCTCATCAACTAAAAGCCAAATTCTATAAGTGTCACTTCTGGAGAAAAGAAGTAAGATTTCTGGGGCATATAGTGTCCAAAGAGGGGTTGGCCGTGGACCCCGCGAAAGTGGTGGCAGTGCAAGATTGGAAGACACCAAGAAATGCAACCGAAGTTCGAAGCTTTCTTGGGCTAGCCGGTTTTTACCGAAAGTTTATTAGGGATTTCACGAAAATCTCAGCCCACTCACAAGGCTAACAAAGAAGAATCTGGCGTTCACTTGGAATTTGGACTGCGAGTTTGCTTTCCAATGATTAAAAAGGGATTTCACAACAGCCCCAGTTCTAACCTTGCCAGATGGAAGCAAAATGTTCACAGTATACACGGATGCATGTGGAACGGCACTAGGCGCTGTTCTAATGCAAGAAGGAAGGGTAGGGTAGTAGCTTATGGCGGAAGACAATTGAAAGTTCATGAAAAGAACTACCTAACGCACGATCTTGAGCAAGCCGCCATCGTCTTTGCGCTTAAGTCTTGACGCCATTATCTCCTAGGTGAGAAGTTTGAATTATACACTGACCGTAAGTCGTTGAAATATCTCTTCTCGCAGAAGGATCTTAACTTGAGGCAGCAAAGATGGATGGAGTTTCTTGCCTCGTATGAATTTGAAATTTCCTATACTCCCGGCAAAGGCAACATAGAAGCATACGCGTTGAGCTAAAAGAAACTGACCTTAAGCCCTCTCTTTGTGGAAAGGCAAAGCCTGGAGTATATAGCCAATTTTAACTTTAGGCCCTCCTCGAATTTTGTACCGGGTTTGTTAGCATCTCTCGAAGTACGCCCTACTCTCTTGGACTCAATAGGGACTGCACAACGTGAAGACCCTCAGCTTGTTGATGTGATTGATAAACTTATTAGGGGAGACTTTTAGTCACCTCAGCAGGTACGCCATCGATGATAAGGGTTGGCTGAGGCGAGATGGAAGATTATGCGTCCCACAAGCAAGGGAGTTGACAAAGAAAGTTCTCGAGGAAGCGCACCATTCCAAGATGACTATACACCCTGGCGGTGATAAGATGTACAAGGATATAAAAAGGACTTTCTTTTAGAGCGGCATGAAGCAAGACGTGGCATATTTCGTCTCTAAGTGCATGACCTGCCAACGGGTCAAGGCGGAACAAAAGAAACCTGAAGGACTACTTCACCCTTTAGAGGTCCCACAGTGGAAATGGGATAGCATTTCAATGGACTTCATTGATGGACTACCTAGGTCGATAAGTGGCAACACTAGCATTTGGGTAATAGTGGATAGGCTTACTAAGAGCGCCCACTTCATACCTATCAAGACTAGAAGGACTGCCTCATCTCTAGCATCTCTTTATCTCAAGGAAATAGTTCGACTTCATGGGATACCCTCCAACATTGTTAGTGACCGAGACCCTTTCTTCACAAGTGAGTTTTGGCGGAGTCTGCAAGAAGCTATAGGCACACAGTTATGTTTGAGCATGGCCTATCACCCCCAAACCGATGGCCAGACGGAAAGGGTGAATAGAGTTTTAGAGGATCTTTTTAGACTTTGCATTCTTGACTTTGGAGGGACTTGGGAGGATCACCTTCCTTTAGTGGAATTTGCCTACAACAACAGCTACCAAGCTACCATCGGTATGGCACCCTTCGAAGCCTTGTATGGAAGACCGTGCAAATCACCAACTTGTTGGTGGGAGTCTACGGATAAGCTTATATTTGGGCCAGACATGATTCGAGAGACTTCGGAGAAAGTAGACTTGATACGTAGAAGGATGAAGACTGCCCAAGACAGACAGAAATCCTACGCCGACAAAAGAAGGACCGACCTTGAGTTTGAAGTTGGGGACAGGGTTTTCCTTAAGGTATCTCCTTTAAGGAACGTCGTTCGCTTTGGATCTGCAGGAAAGCTAGCACCAAGATTTGTAGGACCGTTTCCTATCATCGAGAATGTTGGAAAGATGGCCTATAGATTAGAGCTACCCGAGAGACTGGCCGAAGTTCACAACGTCTTTCATGTATCTCACCTCCGGATGTGTTTGCATGAGTCCGCGGATGTGGTGGAACCTAGCATTCTAGAAGAAGCCGAAGTGGAACGTGAAGCAACTGTGAGGAGAGTTCCAACCCGCATCTTAGGAACTGAAGTGAAAAGGTTATGCAACCGCGAAGTCAACCCCGTTAAAGTTCAGTGGAGCGACGCCGAGGAAGACGCGACTTGGGAAACTGAGGACAGAATACGGGCTACCTACCCTCTTCTTTTTGAGGGTACATCTTCGATCTCTCTTTTTCCTTAAGTTATGCTTTATCTATCTTTTTAGGTATATCTCCTCGGTCCTTTTCCTAACTCCTTAGGTAGAAAACAAATGGATGCAAACATGTATTTGAAAACATGTTATGGATGATGGCTGCAAAGGGTTGCTAGTGATTACTAGTGGTTGCTCGTGGATGCATATACACACACACCCTAGGTTATAGATTGGCTCAGTCACTTCATATTGCATATGCATATATATGTGTTCTCATTTGTATATGGTTGAAACTTGATATGCTATCATATGGTCGTCGCATTTGTATGAATAGTTGTGCACTCATGTAGAATTATGAGTAGGAAAAATTGGCATACATAATGGATTCATGACACTTACATGATTCGCATTAAGGAGGTCAACTGAATCAGTAGACCGCCTGATTTCTGCATTAGATAAGGACATGTACACACACTATGCATATGATCACGAAGCATTAGAAGTCTTTTAATGACAGTGGATGCCTGTGTTTGTTGGTTGAGTAGATGGACTGTTGGATAGTAGGACATACATTCTTCCTAACTTGAAGATTTCGGGGACGAAATCCTTTTAAGGGGGGAGAATGTAACACCCCGTGAATTCTATAACGTTAAGATTCACAAATTAAAGTATAATTAATTCTAATTGAAAGAATTAAGGGAAATGGGTTACGCCATTGCGTTCGTCTCGGAATTCTGCTTGAGATAGAGTCCGAGTTTACGTGAATCGGACTCCGTATGAGGGAGTTATGGCCTTCGGAAGTTTCAGAATAAAATTTAAATTCAAACAGCTCAGTTTAAAATTCAAAATTCGAATTTCAGGTTCAAACTGGGCTGGGCGGGAAAATTCCCGCCCAGAGACCAGGTCGACCATGGTGTCGACCTGGCCACCCCAGGTCGACCATAGTGTCGACCTGGCCCCCCCAGGTCGACCATAGTGTCGACCTAGGTGTCGACCTGCCAGTCGACCTGCCTGGTCGACCTGGCTGGCTAGGTCTAGCTCTGGCTCGAATTTCTGTGGCTCTGTGTGTCACTAGGGCTGACGTGTCACCTCTTGACTGGCTCTTTGAACTTTGTATGGCCTAGATTCCTCCTGTCTTCATATGACGGCTCAAAACAATTTAAAAATCTATAAATACACCCTAAGTCTCAACTGAAAATTCACACAAAAAAATAAGAAAGGAGTCATCATGCTACCAAGGAGGAATTGAGCATAGCCGTCAAGAGAGAAAAGCCTAAGAGATGAATCAAATTAAGAAGAAGATCAAAGTTTAATCAAATTAATCAGCGCAATGTTAGTCTACCCAAAGGAGCGCATCTCAGTTTCAGAATTCAGAATCCAGAATTCAAGATTCTGCAGTCGTTGTAAGTATAGTGACCTTTCAGAATATGAATAAAAACTGTGATGTGATTCGATGTAAATGAAAATAGAATTGTGTTATTATATAAATTCTATGTATTGTAATGGTTCTATCATGACTTGTGTATTGATGTTTGTGGCATAAATTAATTGATGGAAGCCTATTGAACAATTGTATATGAAAACAATGGCACTTGTAAGTTTGTGGCAAAAACTAGAATTTGATCCCTTTATGTTTATGACTATGGCATGGATTATATACATTCACTAAGTCTAAATTAAGGCTTATGTAAACATGTTCTAGATTTGAAACCTTTTATGCCTACATGACCCAAAACCTATGATATCATTTTCATGTTTATTTGCAAGTATAATTGGATCTATGTTAAGTATCGTTTGGGTTTCATAAACTATGCAAGTTCATGTTTATTTGCAAGTATAATTGGATCTATGTTAAGTATCGTTTGGGTTTCATAAACTATGCAAGTTCATGTTGAAATAGGCTATGTGATTAGATGTTATAATTGGACATTTTGGTGAATATACAACATGCTAGTTTTGTGGTTGACATTATGCCAAGTTAAACATGTTTAAACACAAGTTTGTATAAACCAAAACTATGTCATTTCATATGTCACCTACTTAGTTATACTTTGATTTTAATGCAAGTTCACATGACCCATCATTTATGTTAGTATCGCTAAATTGCAAGTTCATGCGCCACACACCCTTATATGTTGTAAAATATTACATGTTCTTGATTTCCCCTTTTCTTGCGCTTATAAAGTTGGGTTGAATTGTGTCGAGCCCAACATTTGTTATAACGTTGCGAACGTATAAACGGGGTTAATAACGTTGGGTGTAAAACATGAACATATATGTTGGCATGTGTGGCACATGTTAATGACAATGACATTTTAGCGGTATGAATTGATATACCCAAGAATAAAAGATATGACATTTACATATATAATTGAGAAGTAATAAAATATGTAAATTTAGAAAACACGATATGCTTAACCCGAGGTTGGATGGAGTTGTGATGTAAACCTGCCCGGACCCGCCCGGCTGTCCAGTAGTCACAACAATACCTATCCAATGTGAGTGGTTAAGCATTGAGCCCAATAATGACCCGAGGTTAGACTGAGCTACGGTGTAAACCTGCCCTGAACCGACCGGCATATCCAGTAACCGTAGTAATACCTGTCTAATGTGAGTGGTCAGTTACTCCTAAGAGGCCGAGGACAGATGGTAGGGTTAAGTCAACTATAACACTTAACCAAATTCAACATGTTAACAAGAATTGATGGGTGGGGTTAGGTAAATATAGACACTTAACCACTTAACATGTTTGACTAGAAAATCCTGGTAACAAGGACCCGTTTCAGCAGTAACCCAAGTTAGGTATCAACGGTACCCTGAAACTAGGCAGGGTAGGGCATGATTACTGGGCTGATTGTAAGCGGTCAAACGACGGTGGTGGGTTCACAGTGTAGGTCTAACGGGGTGTGGGCGTGCACACACTCCGGAGCAGACAACCAGGGCACTGGGGACACCAGTAGTATAACCTAGGACTTCTAGAATTTGTGTCTACGCCCCCACCATGGGTCTTGATACACCCCATGGTGGGACCAGCATAGGTATCTACAATTCTTGGGGGCCGTATGACACATGTTAACGCAAGTAGGAGCCGATCTTTTAATAAGAATGGGGATCACTTCACCCTCAGCGGGGGGTGCCAGTTAGAATAAACTCAAGTAGATGCAGAGATATAGTATGAGTGCGATAGTACATTCGACACTTCCTTAGCTTGTGACACTTTCCTATTTTCAGTATATATATCTATCATGCCCTTTTCTTACTCACATACTGAAGGGTTAGTAGATTTACTCAGGCTTTATGTCTGACTCTATTTTCTTTTCGTCTTCTTTTCTGTCGTTCCCCCCCCCCCCCCCCCCCAGGTCCACAGGGAGGGAACAGCTCAGCTCAGTCAGGCTCTTTACAAGCTCCAAGACCGTAGATGTATGATTTGGATCTCTTTTGCTCGGATTATGGCTTTGGATATCACTATAGGGATTTTTGTCACTTTATTTATGTTTTATGCTTCTTTAATAATCAAGACAGTTATGAGGTTGTAATGATGGAAGTATTTTGATACAAATATGGAAATGTTTTGTTGGAACACATATTGATGAAATAAAAGTCTGTTTGGTTTCCGCTGTTTAAAATATGTGTATTTATATTTGTCTTGAGTTTATTTGTGGCTTTTACTTATAAACCTCCACCAAAATTAAGGCATTCCCTTTGTGAATGTCCTTAACGGAGGTGGGGTGTTCCACAAACCTATGCTAAATAAAGCTGCGCTTTGATCATCAACCGCAAGGCTCTGCTTTTCAACAATAAGCCTTGATCATTTGCATCTTAGCATGCCACATTGTCAATACATACCATACCAATGATTTCTGCCAATATATAACCTCTAGGCTCGTACGTCTCAGAGAAGGGTGTTAAGCAAGGAAATAAATTCTCTGCCACCAAACAAATATATATTAAGCAGAGATCAATGAATACAGCCTAAAGGAATACAACGTCAGACATACCATCCATTTACAAGTCTGTTCTGGGTCAGAACGAAACTGGAGATACCTTATTCCTCGTCCCGTATGTCCAATACAGGAGAGAGGTCCTCGCATATCCGGTCGATCTCTAAGTACGTTTGGACGATCACCACTTATTACCTTGTCTTGGGATGCCTCCCAATCAATACATCAGTAATCATCCAAACGATGTGAAGACCTTCGTTCTTCAACCACCGTCTTCATCTTCGACTCTTAATCATCATAGTAATTATTCAGAATGGGTTAAACTCGGACTTTCCGAATAACTTGCGTATTTTATAATCAATAATTAAGTGCTATAAAAACACATCATACACCTTATTCCAATTTAGAATATTCCTTTAAATAAAATATTCACATTCTAGGGAAAGGTTCCCATTAATTTTATCAAAGATAAATTCTTTTAAATTTATTCCTTAATCTTCTTTTAAAGGATTCATTAAAAACTCCAATTTGGTTTTAATATCAAAATCATTACTTTATGATTATTCAACTTTAAGCAATTAATCTTGTCTTTAACTGTGTTAAAGGATCATTGTCATTTAAAACACAGTTCACGATAAACCCAAAACCATCTTCCATTAAATATGGAATTTTCACAGAAATCAAATCAATATATAATCGATATAAATTTCCGTGTCAGACTAATAATATAAATGGAGTAACGGCAAAGCCTTTTAAATTCCATATATAATAATGGTCTTATTTTACAGAAGCTCATCTCGATTATTATTAAATCAAATTCCATTCAATTCCAATTTGATATATTAAATTGGAAAACTTTACTTTGGAAAATTCACAATAAATCTTGATCAAAAGATTTATAAATTCCAAATTATATATTCACTGTTAATTAGGTTAAAGAACGAATGTCGTTAAAAACACAGTTAACAATAAACCCAATTCACATTTCATTTTATTCCAATTACTAAATATAATTGGAAACTCTAATAATCTTAATTAAAAGATTTATTCTTTTCATACGGGGTTTAAGAACAGTGTTATTTAAGACACCATTCACGAAAAACCCAAAAATCCAATTTATTTTATTTAATTCCAATTAAATATTAATTAATCGGAAAACTTCATTTAATCTTAATTAAAAGATTTATTCTAGTCAATTATCTAGTTAATTTCAATAAAAATAAATTTTTATCTTTTCAAAATTGGAATTTTTCATCCAATTTTTTTTCAAAACATTTATTATGATTTTACAATATTTTTAATAATTTTATTAAGGCCTCTACAGTCGGTTTCCAATAACGGCCACCGAACTGCATCCATAACGACCTTTTTCAAATTTGATTTGGACATAATTCCAAATCCAACCATTATATTTCAAAACTCTTATATTTGTTGGAAAGCACTTTTCGATACGAACCCAATGGTTCCAGTTTTAAGAGAATCCGACAGTTGGATCCCCCGTAATGTCAATTTGAAGTTAATGGTCGAGATTCGCGAACGGTCGCTGCGCATTCTATTCAGGCCATTAAATACATATATATATATATATATATATATATATATATCGTCGATTTCCTTTTAAAATGTATTTTATAAAATATTTATAAATTCATTTTAAAATGATTTTAACTTCTTTTTCAATTTTAAAGCAAAATTGAATATTCTATATTTATATCATATTAAAATGTTAATATTTTCAAAATATTAGTTTTGAAATCACTTCTTTTCGATATTCATTATAGATTGAATAAAATCGATCGATAAACCCGTTCGAGTTAAAATAACGTTGCTACTTAATTCAGTTTCACATTTTTATATTTTTGTGTCTATCCAAAAATGGACATAAAAATCATAATTTTATTCTTCACTAAATTTATTTTAAAATACTCTTTATTTTAAAATATTCTTTATTTTAAAATAATCTTCATGTTAAAATATTCTTTTTAAAAATGTTCTCTATTCTGAATCGGAATGTGACTCAATCAATTACCATATAAATTCAGTTATATGGATTTCATACATTGCATATATTCAACGATAATGATAAACAATCCATTCACATCCAAAGTGAAGTTTATAAGTATATGAGCATTAAAATAAATAAATAAATAAATAACGCTCATCATAGACTGTCAATCCATCGACTGATAATTAGTTAAATATTGGGACTAGTGTATGTCAAATATCATCCCAATTCCCGTGTGGGGTTTTCAAACAACAACAATTTATATAAATAAACCATTGGATAATAGATTTAACCAATTATAATTCAGTTTGAATTATTTTCTATTTAACCAATTTTCACTATTAAATTATAAATAAATATTTATAATTTAATTTCAACAGAACATATACTTTAACAAGCAATTGTTTTTATTCTTGTCTAACATGGTAAAGGTAACATTTTTATTTCACAAATATTATTCTAAATAAATGACATTTTTATACTCTAACATAAATGACATATTTATTCTCTAACAATAATGTTTTTTATTCTCTAACATAAATGGCATTTTTATTTCTAACATAAATGACATTTTATTCCTAACATAAATGGCATTTTTATTTCTAACATAAATGGAATTTTTATTTCTAACATAAATGGCATTTTTATCTAAAATGAAAATTTTATTCTAACATGACATTTTTAACTAAAGTGACAATTTTATTCTAACATGACATTTTTAACTAAAATGACAATTTTATTCTAACATATGAATGATAATGTTTTAACTAACAAAACATATATATTCAAATGAACACTTTTCTATGTTACTAGCATATGAATGATAATGTTTTTAATAAACAAATCCTATGTTAATAAATGGTCATTTTAAATCCTTTCCTGTATACAATAAAAAATGTAAATTTTTATTGTTAAACATTTTCATTTCAAACAAATGATCATTTTTCATATTTCTAATATACAATAAAAATGTGAATTTTTATTGTTAAACTTTTTTATATATACGATAAGAATGTGAATTTTATCATTAACATATTTTCATTTCAAATAAATGAACATTTTTAATCTAACTTAACATATTAAAATGTCATTTAAATGGCAAAACAAGTGGTAACATATTATTCTTTTAATCTTAATCTAACATAAGAAAATGTCTTTTTTTAATAATAAACATATATTAACATGTTTTTCTTTTTATTTTAATTAACATGTTAAAAGTAATGTTATTTTTAAAAACATAACATATTTTACATTTCGTTTTTATAATATTCTAACATGTGACAAATAAAAAGGGAGTTTTTATAGTCTAACAATTACTATTATCAACATGTACAATAAAAAAAATTATTGTACAAACAACTTCTAACATTACATGTAAAAAATAAAAGAATATGTTTAATGTTTAACAATTCTAACAATTCATATGTTATAATAAAAAGAATATTTTGATGTTTAACAATTCTAACATTACATGTAAACGAATAAAAAGAGTATTTTTACTGTTAACAAATCTAACAATTTATATGTGACCAATAAAAGGATATTTCCATTTAACATGACATTATCTAAATAAATGATACTTTTATCTAATATGACATTTCTAAATAAAACGATATTTCTATCTAACATAACATGGTCTAACAAAATGGCATTTTTATTTTAATATAACATTTCTACCAAAAATGCCATTTTTAGTCTAATAAAAACATATTATAACAAAATGACAATTTTAACCTAATGCAACATTTTATAACAAGATGTTATTTTTATTCTAATGTAACATTTTATAACAAAATGTTATTTTATTTCTAATGTAACATTTTATAACAAAATGTTATTTTTTTCTAATGTAACATTTCTAACATAAATGATGTTTTTATACTAATATAACAATTCTAACACAAATGATGTTATTTATACTAATATAACAATTCTAACATAAATGATGATTTTTATACTAATATAACAATTCTAACATAAATGATATTTTTTATACTAATATAACAATTCTAACATAAATGTGTTTTTATACTAATATAACAATTCTAACATAAATGATTTTTTTATACTAATACGAGTGGAAAACCGTGCGATGCACGGGAGCATATATTTTTTAGTGTTTAAGTTTGCATTCATCAATAAACGGTAATATTTTGTTGTGATGGTTAAATTTATCAGCTAGTAGAGTACCACAACAGTGGTTGTAATATCACTTAATCATACGTTGCATGCCAACATAAGCTTGCATGAGAAAGATTTTCATACTGAATATAACGGGGATTATGTCCATATAGGAGTTTGATTGGTTTATATCAACCAACTCTGAATAAGTGTAGAAATGTCAACGCTAGTGGTTGTATATGTTGAAAATCGCTACAAACACAATAGCAAACTCCATGTTGTCAAATTTAGACATTTATGAAACATTTGAATTTTAATTAATTGTTGATTTTAATTTATTATTATTTTTCGAGAATACCCGGACGTAGATAATGTTGCATTTTTTATGCATATGAATGCACATATCAATCGTTTATCAAAATGCAAATGAGATTATGTTAAACAAATAATCAAATAGGTAAAGCAAGTAATCAACTATTATATGAAATCTAAAGAGTAATAAATATTAAAGTTTGTGCTTCAATTTTGAAAGTTAGAAAACTTCTATCATCACTCTTGTAAAAAGTTTGAAACTACCATATTAACATGGAGAATTTTTTTCCTCCGTTGAAAAAAACGCATTTTCCATGACACTGGCACCCTCATAAATTCTCGGTACTCGCACAATGTACCAATTTTATTTCTGACGCTATAATAAATAAAGATTGTTTATAAAATAGTTATGTTCTAATTAGATTATTCATTTCCTATTCCAAAATAAAGTGATCTTTAAACGCTTGATTATGGTAACTTTGTAAAACAAACAAAGAGTGGGAATAGCTAAATAAATTAAGAATATTCTCAAAAATAAATGTTGAAATAAAAAGGGTTGCAAAATTAGGAAATAAACCAACTTATTGGAAACAGAAAAAAAATGAAATTAGTGAAATATGATGAAAATTATAAATAGTTGAGTTATAGATAAAATACCTTAAAGGATCTAAATTACTAATCAATGATGTTTACGGAATTTGAAAATAAAGAAGTAATATAGAAACTTCGAGATTTTAAGTTTAGTTTTAAAAAAATAAAAATTAATAGGGAAGAACATTATATTTGGAAAATCAATAACATCGTACGACATTGTGAATATGAAAAGATATAGAAATCATATAGTAAACGTGTCAACAATGTTCATGTAATGAAGTATATATAATGAGAAAATACCGAAAAAGAAAAAATGATCTCAATGTCAAGAAATGCATCTCATAGAAATTGGCATTATCAAATACAGGAAATTAAAAACTGAAAATAAGCTTCACTATAACAAATAAAATGAAGTGCAGGTGTATTATTAATAAGAAGTTACAATTAAGTTACAGAGTTTAGTTATAAACCAAAATGACTGAAATATATTTGCATTCCTGCTAATGAAATGATTGATGAAGGTTCAACGTATATGTACATTGTTTTATTGTGGAAGACAAATGTGTTAATCTGACAAAATCATCATATGACTTATCAAATAAAAATTTCGAGAAACATAGATTGAAAGTAAAAAAACGTGAGTGAATTCTTGTTTCAGCTACAGGTGTACTAAAACTTTGTTTTTCGTAAGGGTAGAAAATCCTACATTGCTACATTTCATTGATAGTTTCTAGTCATAATCTCGAAGGCCATTCATTCCTTAATTAGAGGGTATGAACAATCAAACTTGGTAAGCTGGTTTAATAAGAGACTGTAAAATACTTAAACTAATTCTTTTCCTAGATTTGTGTTGTGTCTTCAATACACATTTATTTGCAAACACACCGTAATAAAGATGACAAAAAACAAACTAACAGGGATTCTTAAGACAATATGAAACTTAAACGTAGAGCATGAAATGATGAGACTCATGTCCAAAGGAATGACTTACTTCTTTTCGTATATTACATCAGGGTTCATTACTGTATGACAAAAAATATATTATAAATGGATATGTTTTTTTTACTGAAATTTCAGCGCAAACAACTGTCAAGGTCATTGCAAATATAACGGAAGAAAAATTATCAGCAGAATGAAAATGTTTCATATAAAATCTGGAGCCAACCATAAAAACAAAATAATGTTGTCTGTCAGATATCTCATGTGTTAACTTTTTATTACTAATCATATTACCTATACTTCTTTCCAGTAGCAAAACAGATTGGCTATGCATATAAAACCTTGAAAACATCGATCAGTTGTATCACTAAATGCCCGCCGATAGAAATAAAGGAAGAAAGTTAAGTACTCGTGATATCACATGGTTAAGTACATCAATAATGCATGAAGGACGCCTAAATTATGGAAAGTTTACCAAAGGGATAATGGGCATTCATGTGTAACTGAAAAAAATTGAATTAAACACAAACATAATAAACCAAGGGCTTGGGTGAAATGATGAACAACACGCATGCTCAGTCTGCTTTTACTCTCCTTGTTCTCTGTAGAAGTGGAAGATAACGACCACAGGAGATGATCTGAAATCCTTCTTTTCCATGTTAAGCTTGCATGGAATCATCCTCCAAGAATAACCTTTAGCAGTTCAACTCAATCATCAGGAAAAAAATCCAATCAAATGATCGTCTTTTTGAAACAATATATTATCATCTTAACTCACCAGTAATGTTAGAGTATTATAGGCCATACGTGAATTTCGGTTACAAAGAGAGACCATCTTATGTGAATCTAATAGCGTTTGCCAACCAAAGTCAGGGAAAAAAACCAACATTGCAGATAAAAAGTCACCAGACACAAAATCATTAAGCACGGTTTGGAATTATATCATACTTAGCTCATCATTCTTGGGCAAGCATCCTACTGGGTGAAATTTCAAGGTGGATTTCAATAGTCAATCATGACACTAACCATTCACTGGATTACAATGGAATATCAATAGAAAAAAGCATATTTATATAATGACGATACAACTTGAGTGATGCATGAACTCTAAGAAGGTAACAAAAAATTCAACACAAATTGTTGTTGCATAAGTGAATGTTTTGTCATCCAACAATTAAGATTAATATTATCAATTTTACTACCTGTAGATACAGCTGTAAGTCAAAAGAATTGATGGCATGGCATGAATGATCCACATAACCCAAGGTGGTTGTTTCAATGTAATTAATTGTTTCATAGCGAAAACTTTTCGCAGTTCATATTAAAATAATAAATGAAACATGTTTTAGTTTTAGAGAAGTAAGAAAATAAAATTAGATAATGAAGCAAAATCTAATTCAGCTCTTCTCACCATGTTTACACAATAGAAAAAATAATAATTCATTTTTTATGCATCCAATGATCTTAACTCATGCATGGAAAACTAAAAGACAGCAGGTAAACATGTCATATTTGTACAATTAATTTGTTGCGTAGTTCAAGGGAGGGTGAATATTCTTACTTCCGAAAAAAATTAGTGTGACATATGTATTTGATATGTCAATAAGGAGGCAATACGTTGTAAGTTGGATTATATGCATAAGATATCTTAGGAATGGTTAACATCCATCATTGCACCAACTAAGTTAACACGATAACCAAAATTATCTAAAATTATAGATTTTAAACTTTTGACTGAAGTTTGAACGGTTTGGTTGAATTTCGTAGGCTGTTCTAGCATATAGTAGTTGCAAGAATTATACTTATCCCCTAATTATACAATACAGAATGACTAAAAGTCAATGTCCAGTTGATAGAGATATAATGATCTAACCATGTTTAATACAACATCTTCACCCAAATCTAAGAAATATATGAAATAAGCATTCAACTCAAATATGATTACTTTGGAAAAAGGAAATGCAATTATGGAAATGTAATCTACCTTTTATTGTGTTGTCGCCAGATCCATTATGGTGATATTCATAACTCCAACAAAATTATTAGCAAGAAGCATGGAAGTTTGAGTTAACCTACTTCCAGTCAGCAGCAGAAAATATTTTGTCATCGCTTTTCCATCCGTCTTCCTGTGAACTGTGAAAATCAATGGTAAACTGGTCAAACACCACACCATGCGAGTAGCAAGATTTTGGAGATGAGTGTAAAAGACAACTATCATATTACTAACATGAAACCTAAGGATGTAATTAACAAATCATAAAAAAATAATTTTCATGAACTTTAGAACTGCAGGAGGAAATGAATGGGAGTAAAAACGAAAAAAATATGGGGGAAAAAAGAAGAAAACATATATTCTTGTTCCATACTGAAAGAATAGCACATTAGATATGTCTTCATGTGGAAATAGACCTCCTGATTGACATAAGTATACGATCTTCATTTTCTGAAACCCAAAATCAGCACAAAGATAATGATAAACCAATTGAAGTTGTGTTTATATAATTGAGAAGCATTAAAAGGTAGTAATCAAACCTTGTCATTGTAATGAAACCGAGGAAAAACCAAAATTGGCATCAGAAATAGTGAAGAAAAACAAAAAAGAGAACCACACAATAAAATTTGAGCGTGGAGAAGACGAAGTGGCAGACCATGAAGGAAATGGGAGGAGATCGTGATCGTCATGTAAGAAAATGGGTATCTACGCGTAAATTGTAGTCGCTAGATATCTACTGGGAGAATAAATCATTGTCGTCCTTTGTTTTTTATAACTGACAAAGGGATTTTATTATATAGATTACACAGCTACTCTTTAAAATCTTGAAACATGCATGTTTTGAAAGTTCTACATGGAACTGTAAGTTGTATAGTAAGTTAAAACTTGTGGCTTACCATAGCTTGTTATCATATTCATTGTCTTAAAACATGTTCGAATGTAGTTTATCATTACCATGAACCTACGCCGACTCAAACAAACAAAAAACTATGGAAGAATTGCTCCACATGATTTCATATTTTGCCATTCCCAATGTCATCTTGCCAGCTTATGCCATTTTCAATAGTACAGTTATCCACTCTTTATAGTTATATTGTAATTGCACATGGTATCCTGTGCTTTAAATCCAAATTATCCATGCTCATTGTCATCAAAATTTCCTTTTGACATCTATCATGGAGTAATCAATGTATCCAGGTAATTTCGAAACCATTTGTTTTCACAGATGAAAATTAAATTTTCCACTAATTTTCGGGGATACTTTGACTGATCGATAGTTGAAATGAGGTATGTTATCCTCTTGTGTTTCGCTCATATGATCCACAACAAAGAACAAATCATAGGTCTTTAAGTGACACTTTCTTCAACATCAAATGTACAGAATTAGGATGACTACAGAAAATATCCCCTATATAGACCATTATTTTCTGAATAAAACACTTTAAATATAACACGTAAATGTTTAAAAACATGCAAAACATCTTGTGTAACACATATTATCCAACATATATCGCACAAATCATAGGTCTTTAAGTGATGCTCTCTTCAAAATCAAATGTATAGAATTGGGAAAAGTGACTACAGAAAATATCCCCTCTATAGACCATTATTTTCTAAACAAAACACTTTCAATATAACATGTAAATGTTTACAAACATGAAAACATCTTATGTAACATATATTATCCAATGTATATCCATTTAAAACATATAAACTTTTAACAACTTAAAGCATCAACTTTACAGCATGTGTAGGTTATTTTTAAGTTTATGTGATGCTAATAGATTTGCATAACACTTAAACATACACATAAAACCTATCAACCAAAATAAGGAGCTATATGAATCCAGAATCCTAAAATTTGTAGCAACTATGTAGTACCAGAATTTTGCTCCAAAACCTAATCTAAAAAGAGAGAAAATATGTGATAAAAAAATTTGAAATGTCATATGACATGGATTGATGTAGAGAATACGTAAAGCATTAAGATTTAACTTATTGTGTGTTCTTTATAGGTAAAGTTAACACCAAGTTATAAATGAATTGTCACTAAATGTGTAAAAATACCAATAAATTATTTTTATATATTTGGTTTTTTTATCCATTGAAGCTTTTTTCACCTTCTTAGCTGGAAAGTGATAAATATACAAAGAACATAGTAATGTCTATGTTCAAAATTGGGTTATAAATTTCATCCTTTAAGGAACATAAAATATGTACACAGCCTCGAACTTCGTTACTCAAACAAATAACATATAAATACGCAAAACCATATTGTGTGAAAATGATTATGAGGAATGCAGATAGTAGTATACAGTGAGGTATAATATACTCAAGTACCGTTATGCGTAGATACTGTATTTTGTCATGTAGTCCATAGAAAAACACGGTGCTACTATGCATGATAATATACTGGAAATAAATTAATTAATATAACAATAATCTTATTATTACAAAAAGAAATGAGGGTTACATTACCATAGTTATGTTAGAGGTTTAATGATACATCTTTCACCAATGACGTAGCGACAGTCTTGCCGTACATCAATGGTGAACAAAATTTAGGAAAAACATTAAACCAAATATTAGCACCAAACCAATGGAATCGACTGAGAAATTTGAAAAGCCGAATATTAGTAAAAATGGTGTAAATAAAAGAAGAATAGGGAAAAATCGATAACTTATCAGTCTACGAATCAGACGGTGGATAGTTGAGTACATGGGTGGCAGAAACTACATGGATCCAGTGAAATCGAAAGTGATATAATATGGCAGGGAAATGAAATCCAAAGTCATTTTTCCATAGAGACGAACATGAAAACTTAATAAGAGCAAACAATTCTGTAAATATCCAAAAGTGAAAGTGTACAAATTAAATAAGAATAGGGGAAGATCAAAACGTAAATAAGAGGATTGATGATTTGATTACCTACTATGATGTTGAAAATTAGAGCAACAACAACGAAACCTTAAAATTGGCCAAATATTTTTTAGATCCAGAGTGTCATAATTGGGGATTTTGCATCTTATTCTGATTTTCAAAGATTCCATCATTTTAAAGAGAGTCGTAATCATGGGCCTGTGATTTAATTGCAATTTGAGGAAGTGGAGTAACAAATTCGTAAGTTATAATTTAAGCAAAATGGGATGGGCAGGAATGAAGAAGGGAAGATGGATCGTGGAAGGTGCAGTACGGATCTGAGAGGTAATCATGGGGAGAATAGGGTAGATCGTGTGAATGAACTGGAAAATTCGTAAAAACCTTAGCCGCTTGATATCTTATCTAAGAATAAATCTGATCTGTTCTTTGTCTGTTGGTTTGTTCTACCAAGGAATTTTATTATATATATTACACAGATACTCTTTAAAATCTTGAAACATGCATGTTTTGAAAGTTCTACATGGAACTGTGAGTTGTATAGTAAGTTAAAACTTGTGGCTTACCATAGCTTGTTATCATATTCATTGTCTTAAAACATGTTCGAATGTAGTTTATCATTACCATGAACCTACGCCGACTGAAACAAACAAACAGCTATGGAAGAAGTGCTCCACATGATTTCATATTTTGCCATTTCCAATGTCAGCTTGCCAGCTTATGCCATTTTCAAGAGTACAGTTATCCACTCTTTATAGTTATATTGTAATTGCACATGGTACCCTGTGCTTTAAACCCAAATTATCCATGCTCATTGTCATCAAAATTTCCTTTTGACATCTATCACGGAGTAATCAATGTATCTAGGTAATTTCGAAACCATTTGTTTTCACAGATGAAAATTAAATTTTCCACTAATTTTCGGGGATACTTTGACTGCTCGATAGTTGAAATGAGGTATGTTATCCTCTTGTGTTTCGCTCATATGATTCACAACAAAGCACAAATCATAGGTCTTTAAGTGATGCTTTCTTCAACATCAAATGTACAGAATTAGGATGACTAAAGAAAATATCCCCTATATAGACCATTATTTTCTGAATAAAACACTTTCAATATAGCACGTAAATGTTTAAAAACATGAAAACATCTTATGTAACACATATTATCCAATGTATATTGCACAAATCATAGGTCTTTAAGTGATGCTCTCTTCAAAATCAAATGTATAGAATTGGGAAAAGTGACTACAGAAAATATCCCCTCTGTAGACCATTATTTTCTGAACAAAACACTTTCAATATAACATGTAAATGTTTACAAACAAGAAAACATCTTATTTAACATATATTATCCAATGTATATCCATTTAATACATATAAACTTTTAACAACTTAAAGCATCAACTTTACAGCATGTGTAGGTTATTTTTAAGTTTATGTGATGCTAATAGATTTGCATAACACTTAAACATACACATAAAACCTATCAACCAAAATAAGGAGCTATATGAATCTAGAATCCTAAAATTCATAGCAACTATGTAGTACCAGAATTTTGCTCCAAAACCTAATCTAAAAAGAGAGAAAATATGTGATAAAAAAATTTGAAATGTCATATGACATGGATTGATGTAGAGAATACGTAAAGCATTAAGATTTAACTTATTGTGTGTTATTTATAGGTAAAGTTAACACCAAGTTATAAATGAACTGTCACTAAATGTGTAAAAACTAATAAATTATTTTTATATATTTGGCTTTTTATCCATTGAAGCTCTTTTCACCTTCTTAGCTGGAAAGTGATAAATATACAAAGAACATAGTAATGTATATGTTCAAAATTAGGTTATAAATTTCATCCTTTAAGGAACATAAAATGTGTACACAGACTCGAACTTCGTTATTCAAACAAACAACATATAAATATGCAAAACCATATTGTGCGAAAATGATTATGAGGATTGCAGATAGTAGTATATAGTGAGGTATAATATACTCAAGTATCGTTATGTGTAGATACTGTATTTTGTCATGTAGTCCATAGTAAAACACGGTGCTACTATGCATGATAATATACTGGAAATAAATTAACTAATATAACAATAATCTTAGTATTACAAAAATAAATGAGGATTACATTACCATAGTTACGTTAGAGGTTTAATGATACATCTTTCACCAATGATGTAGTGACAGTCTTGCCGTCTAAAGGAGACATCAATGGTGAACAAAAGTTAGGAAAAACATTAAACCAAATATTAGCACCAAACCAATGGAATCGACTAAGAAATTTGAAAAGTCGAATATTAGTAAAAATGGTGTAAATAAAAGAAGAATAGGGAAAAATCGATAACTTATCAGTCTACGAATCAGACGGTGGATAGTTGAGCACATGGGTGGCAGAAACAACTTGGATCTAGTGAAATCGAAAGTGATATAACATGGCAGGGAATTGAAATCCAAAGTCATTATTCCATAGAGACAAACATGAAAACCAAATAAAAGCAAACAATTCTGTAAATATCCAAAAGTGAAAGTGTACAAATTAAATAAGAATAGGGGAAGATCAAAACGTAAATAAGAGGAATGATGATTTGGTTACCTACTATGACGTTGAAAATTAGAGCAGCAACAACGAAACCTTAAAATCGGCCAAATATTTTTTAGATCCAGAGCGTCATAATTGGGGATTTTGCATCTTATTCTGATTTTCAAAGATTCCATCGCTTTAAAGAGAGTCGTAATCATGGGCCTGTGATTTAATTGCGATTTGAGGAAGTTGAGTAACAAATTTGTAAGTTAAAATTTAAGCGAAATGGGATGGGCAGGAATGAAGAAGGGAAGATGGATCGTGGAAGGTGCAGTACGGATCTGAGAGGTAATCGTGGGGAGAATAGGGTAGATCGTGTGAATGAACTGGAAAATTCGTAAAAACCTTAGCCGCATGATATCTTACCTAAGAATAAATCTGATCCTATCAAGGAATTTTATTATATAGATTGTATATCTAACAAAAATGATATTTCTATTCTAACCAATTAAAGATTAGATTTTTATCTTACAAAAATATAATTCGACAGATCATCATCAACACAGTCAATCAATCAATCTAAATTTTATACGATGCATATATTTAAATACACAATCACAATCAATATATATATATAATTAATTTTTATTTTAAATTTAAATCGAGAAATCTCACAATATGTTTTATTCGTTTTGAATTTGTAGATAGCTCCAAACCAATTCCAGTCAACTTCATGTTGTAGATCTCGCCCATACGATTCCATAGAAAATTGTTTCACTGATTGCAGATTTGATTTAAACGAGTTACAATGTTTTAAAATTTTAAAACAATTTAATTACATTAACTAATTTAATTAATATTTTAATTAATCTTAATAACCTTCACCCTGTCATCTTCCTTCTGAAACTCAACGAACCCAAACCGCTAAACAAAATCCGTCGTCGCACCCTTATATTGATGATCGGAAGTCGACCCGAGTACACCCCATGCAACGCCTCGGCGAGCCCTACCACCACCGTGAAATTTCTAGGACGTCAAAATCCGTCTCCACTGTTAGTTGCTTAGATCATAAGGTGCTCTTTAATTTTTGCTTTGGGATCATGTTGAATTATAGAATGGATTGAGAGAAAAGATCGAAGAAAGTTTGGAGCTTTTCTGCCATTGGTTTTGTAAGAGGCGGCTGCGTTAGAAATAGCGTTAGGGTTTCGTCCCCTAGTGTAATTATAATAATATATTTATTTTATTTTTAATTAAATTTTAATTCTAAAAAGGTGAATTTAACATGAGAACTTCGATTTAAACCCAACGACTTTCGCCCCTAGCTAAAAATTCCCATTTCGGACACAATGGACTACTTTCGTAACCCAATTCGACTGTTACCATATGTTTTTCTTTAAATTAAAATATAAAACATTTAATTATTTAATTTGATCGTACATTTTAATTTATCGGGGCCACATACTGACTCTTAAAATTCCTGAAAAATAAGTCTAGCTATGTTTTGACAATACGGTCCTAACAAAATTAATTTCATCGAATTTGGATAGCATTTGAAAAATGGTCATTTTCTGGTCGATCCAAATTGACTAAAATTGACAAAACACGTTTTCTTTTGCCACGCTCACATATAAATTCCAAAAATTATGAAAATTGGAATCCAGCAACAATTTGATATTCCGGATCCAATCAGGGTGGTTTCGTCGAAAACGGAGGTCATTTGCAGAATGGCTATTTATACGGCTATATATTATATTAAATTCCATAGCAACTATTTTGAATATTCAACTGGCCATAATTTTTTATTCCTACTATGAAATTTCAATTTTTCAGATTCTTGGAAAGATATTATTAAACAGATTCTAATATTTTTGGTTTCACTAAAATCCAATCTATTTTGCATTTTGTACGATCAGTCAAAGTTCAAATTCAAATTTTCAAACTACCGCTCCATTTCTAACTCCTTTTATAATTAAATTAAAAAAATTCGTTTTAACTTCAATTTAAATAAATTTTTAATCGTTATTATTTAAAATAAATTATTTTAACTATTCAAAATTCAATAAAATAGCCAAATTTTCCTTTTATGATTTCTTATCATTTAAATCCTTATTTGAATATTTATAATTATTAAATTGCTTAAGTTTCTATATAAATCAATAATTCTATAATTGAATATAATATCTTTATTGATGATGTCAACAATACATTAAATTTCCAAAGATAAAACACAACACTTTATTTTATATTCTCCTCAAATTATGAAATTAAGTGTATGTATCTAGAACCATTCGCGATCCTTTTGGATATCAATTAGTTTTATTGATGAATCGATTTTGGTCATTTTATAACTATTTCCCTAGGGAAATATTTTCCAAACTATTTTACCAAGATGAGATCGTTATCATTGTTCCTTACCTCTAACTTCATAAATAGTTGGAATTTATCCATATCTGAATATTTGAATTAATTTAAATATCCTTAATTAAGGTCAACAAATTCCGGGTTTTTTCATTCTCTCTCCTTAAAAGGATTTCGCCCTCGAAATCACGTCGAGCAAGCCCAATGCAGTTTCCCCAAAATTTTAGTTTACTTAATGTATGTAAATCATTCTTACGCAATATTTACTTCGATCTTTACTTTGAATTTATGATTTCACCTTCTAAACTAGTATCGATCCTCTTATCTTTTAGTGTGGACTCTAATCGGGTTCATAATTGGAAACTTCGCTTTCCTTGCATAGTTCTTAACCACGATAGAAAACTTTGGTGTTCGATCATCAACCCTAATCAATATTTGCCATCAAACATCAAATGAAAATTCTCTTTCGGACTGAGGTAAAGGCCTTAAGTTCCGTACTCGAATCCAGGATCAAGGTGCGAATAGAATGATTTATATACACTTACGTGTTCATACTATTAGTTTCTTCTTCACATCCAAATATTGTGTCATTTCATCAACTTTGCATACATTTTTCAATCATGTTCATACTTGTATAATGCTCCATTACATCCTACGAGTATATATGAACATTAATTTCATTTTCATAATCAGTGGGTTTAAATAATTATCAAGTGCCACATAAACTCGACATCATATCTTAACTTATCATTTCAATGTTAATTTCTAAATCTATTTCGAGGTTTTCAATAGTCTAAACTATTGAAAATCCCGGTTTATTCAATTGTTTAAATTCTACCAAGTTACTTATTACATTCTTATTTACTTATGCAAAGATAAACATTTTTCTTATTAAAACATGCCATCTATTTTAGAAGTATGATAAAAATTATTCTTTAATTTGAAATTCGGCAATTCATTAAATATTCTTTTATGAAAACCGTCTTTTAACATCATTAATTTAAAATCTGATATCAAGTGAAACATTACTAGGCTTGGTACCAATGAAACTAAATGAAACCACGTGAAATCATCTTAAGACCAAATGAATCTTATGAATACTAAGTAGAATTCACTGAAATATTCTTGTGATTTCATTCATTAAACAGTGTTCATGGGTTTAATTGATTTAAATGAGATGTTACATCCTCGTTTAGTTTACTTGCTTAAAAATTAATTCTAAAGCTTATCTTAACTTTAGTGAAAGTTTTCTCTTGATGTCTTATCTTTGTTTAGGGTGGGATTTACTCAAAATACATAACCACAAAGATTTTCTATTAATACAGACTACTTATTACATCATTTATAATTAATCATTATTGGTACAATGATTCATAGTTCCTACTAAAACAGAGATTCAGAACTAGTGCCTACTGGTACAAAGATTGGGGAGGAAATTGAATTCCTATTTATCAGGGTTGGAGGAGTTCTTTCCATATCATAAGTCTATCTCATAGTATGTGCCTAAATCCTTATCTTCCTCCTTTTCATCATCACCCTCATTCCCATCCCCTTCTTGAGGTCGGATTTTCCACGTCTAATGGTCATGCATCTATGGCCATTATGTGTCCTTCTTTTACCTTTTCAAGTCCTAGGATAGGTTCTTCGGGGACTTCTTCTTCTGCCTTTTTTGCTGCATCAACCTTTATCTCATCTGTCACTCGACCTCGTCGCTATCCAATGACTAGACGATGTTGCTTCCTTGACTAGTCTTTTTGTCACTACTAGAAAAGTGGGCATATTCGACACTAACTTGTGTGCGTTGCATGAAAAGTTGATCTTCTGCAACAACATCCATATGTTGTTGCATTAGATGTGAATGCAGTGTTGCGGTTGGAATTCTTGTGTTGTGACGTGCAACATTAGTTTAAAGTGTTGCTTTACATAAAGACACGTTAGGTCAATGATCCGCGTTATCAGTTTAAACAAATATATTACCGTAGATGTTGATTAATCCAATAGTTCAAACGTATCCCTACTTCAGTTTAGTGAAAACTTGGCGCAATCTTTTCCCCATTCACGAAATACTTCCCCCCAAAACAAATTTCTCCCGTACTCTTCCTTCTGTACGTTTCTCTCTCCTTGAAATCCGTCCACGAAGACCTTCGATTGCTACTCTACCTCCGTTACAAATTATAAACCTCTGATTGCTCATATTTTACAAACTTTACACCTCCGATTATGATCATTTAGGTCAATTACAGGTAGTTAGGGCTTCATCATTTCGGTTTTATTTAGATGATTTCATCTCTAACTTATTTTGATCTACGTTCAAAGTCTCTAGGTGATTTGGGTATACCGATTGCCTTAAATTAGAATTTTTTATACTTAAAGTGTTCTATTTATATGTTTGCATGTGTTGAAATTGTGCAAGTTCTGTATTTTTATGTTTGCCAAACCATTGATGTATTGGTAAATAATACTACTTCGAAAGGTGGAAACAAAATTTAGAGGACAAAAGAAATCCAATTTTAATGTTTAAATGTCTATTTATATTTGTAGTTAAATAATGTCTATTTCTCTTCCTACATCCAATGACTATGAAGATACCCTGGGCATGGGTGATCTACGGCTGTCAAACCCATCATCGCCATAAACTCCTATTGATTTTTATATAGAGATGCAAGAAAGGCACTACGATGATTTGCATGAGTATGAACTAGAGCAAGAAGAACTTCGAAGACAATGGCGAGAAGAAGAACGACGTGAAAAAAGGGTGATGCGATGGCATAGTCATGCTGCCTTGTGTCGTCAGCATCATACAACCAAGTGGTTAATGAACAGCCAGCTGACTCACCAATCATAATGTGTGATTGTGGGTATGTCGCTGTAGACGATGTTATTTCGATTGGATTCAACATTGGTCGTCGTTATTTTAGATGTCGTGTTTATCCCACAGGGTGTACCTTTTGGCAGTGGATTGACAAACAGTTTACAAATCGAGCCACTGAGTACGCAAATGAATTACAACTTACAACGCAGCAAAATCGAATTATTGGTTTTCGAACTGACCTTAATAGACTTAACTACCAGCTTCAAGGGCTAAACATTAGAAGACAAAATTAAATTATTGCATCGTTCTTTGTATTAGGTACAACTGTATTAACTTTGAATCACCTGTACAGTCTTTGTATCTGTACTGTATTGTTTTGATGCAGTCGTGTAATGTTATGAATTTGTGTTCAGTATCCTTAGTTGCTTGGTTTATGTATTCCCCTGATAACTCAGTTCCAAAAATTAGTGATAATTCATATCAAAACAATCGTCTTTGTATCATCACGTTGATTATGTATATTCGTAAATTATTAACTTGTTTTGTTTTTTTTTCTAATTTAATCAAACCTTACAGGGTAGCCCTTGTTCATGTCTTAAAACTATTAATGGCATCAAATTTAGTCTTACTAGGCCATGGTTAGATTGTGGCAATGGATAGTGAGTATTACATACGGATAGGACTTCCGAGATCAAGTGCAGAATATGTAAAAGGGGTAACAACTTTTCTAGGAAATGCATTTACCATTTATAAAGTAGGTGATGAGATGAAGTGCCCCTGCAAAAAATGTACACAACGTAATTGGTATTGTGAAAATGTCATATACGATCATCTTATTTTTAATGGCCCTTCTCCATTACATACCGGGTGGATTTGTGAAGTTTCACTGACAAAATTAATAGGTGTTGATGACCATATGGATTGTGGAATGGAGATGAATTTTGAGGATAATTTAGATGTGATGTTCAAATGTGTTGGGTTACAAATTTGGTCAAAATCCCAGGGACTTTGGAGTAGAACCAAATCCAGAGGCCGAGAAATTTTATCGGCATGTTAAAGAAGAAAAAAAACGTAATATCCTAGTTGCACTAAATTTTGTCAACTATGTTTCTTGATCATGCTTTATCATTTTAAGTGTGCTTGTGGAATTAACGAGTCTGCGTTTGGGGAATTACTAAAGTTTATAAAAGAAGCCTTTCCCGATGCCCACTTTGTCTTCCTACGCTGCAAAGAATGTCATTAAGGATTTAGGTCTTGATTACCATAAAATACATGCCTGCCTAAACCATTTCATGTTATATTAGGCAGAGAATAAAGATAAAGAGGCTTGTGATATTTGTGGTCTTTCGAGGTGGGCTATAAAAGAAAAAGAAGACATCGTTGATAATAATGATCCCCCAAAGTCGATTCCTAAAGTGCTGGCAAATGTTATGAGGTACTTTCCTCTAAGACCAAGGTTACAAAGGATGTTTATGTGCAAAGAATTTTCCGAACTTATGAGATGGCACCAAGTGGAAAAAAAAGATGGAAAACTAAGACATTCGGCTGATGGTGTGGCATAGAAGATGATGGATGCTCGCTATCCTGAATCTTCATTAGAAAATCGTAATGTTAGATTAGGTCTAGCATCTGATGGATTTAATCCACTTCGATGAATTTAGGTTATAGTACATGGCCAATTGTGTTAGTAAACTACAATCTTCCGCCTTGGTTATGTATGAAACAAGAGAATTTGATTCTTTAAACATTGATATCTGGTCTAGATTCTCCAAAGAATAGTATTGACGTATATATGCAGCCTTTAATTGCGGAATTGAAAGCGTTATGGAATGTTGATGTCGAAACTTATGATTCCTTGACTGATGGGAATTTTAATTTACGTGCAAGCATCTTATGGACCATTAGTGATTTTTTGGGATATGCCATGTTGTCAGGTTGGAGCACGAAGGGGAAACTAGCGTGTCCAGTATGCCACTATGATACTTCTTCAAATTATTTGAAGCGTAGCAAAAAAATGTGTTATATGCACCATAGAAAGTTTCTTGATCCGACACATAAGTGAAGGCTGGATAAGAGGAGATTTAATGGCGAAACTGAAATGGGGAGCATTCCAAAAATATTATCAGGAACAGATATTGAAGAGTTATTGCGGGGGTTCAAAAATCAGGTTGGGGATAAGACGAAGAAACCGGGTAAAAGTGATGGCTCTTTTAAAAAAAGGTCAATACTGTTTAACTTACCATATTGGTGTCATAATCCCCTTCGACATAACCTGGATACCATGCACTTGAAGAAGAACATATGCGACAAAATATAAGGTACTTTACTTAATATAGGTCGCATGTCGAAGGATCACCTAAACGTTCATTTGGATTTACAGGAATCAGGCATAAGGAAGCCCCTTGATCCTGTTGAATGTAGTGATGGAAAGTATGTTGAAATTAGAGATGCAGTATTTGATATGACAAATAAGCAAAAAGAAATCTTTTGCTCTATATTGAAGAACGCCAAACTGCCCCATGGTTATGACTCTAATGTTAGTCAGTACGTGCCCATAAAAGAGAGAACGGTTATGGATAAATAAGAGCAATGATGCTCATTTCATACTCCACTATTTGTTATAATTTTCCATGAAAAAAGCATCAAAACCCGAGGTTGTGTTATCAATGATCGGATTTAGTGCATTCCTTAGAGTACTATGGAGTAAGGTTATCGAGGTGGATGATATCAAGAGGCTACAAAAATAAATTGTCGAGATACTTTGTCATATTGAAATGATTTTTCCACAGGCTTTTTTCGACATAATGGTACACTTGCCTGTTCATTTATGCAGAGAAATCGAATATGGTGGGCCTGAACATCTTAGATGCATGTATCCAATTGAGTGATATCTAGGAAAGTTGAAATCATATGTGCGAAATAAAAACAGATCGGAAGGTTCGATTGTAGAAGGTTACTTGGCAGAAGAGTGTGTGTCCTTCTATTCAAAAATTTTAAGCGTTGATGGAGGAACAGAAAACATGTCAATCGATTAAGATGTCCAACATATTTGGAATATCATACTGGAAGAAGAATAAAGATGGAAAGATGTTCAATTTTAAAGATGCAGATTGGAAGGCAACGCATCGCTATATTCTGTTCAATTCTAGTAATAAAGAAATTGAGAGTTTGATCGAGTAAGTTCTTAAGTTTCTATATCATTTTCCTTAACTATAAATTAATATCTGCATTTCATAGTTTTTTGACCTTAATTATTATTAAGAGTTCATCGAGCTTTTGTGGATGGTTTTGCAAATCCAAGAAAATACAAGAGAGAACGAGAACATTTCGAAGAGTTTTGGAATTGGCTTAAAGAAGAGGTTCTGAAAAAGGGCAATATTTCAACAGATTTAGAGGTGTTTGTATTAGGTCCTAACCGAGTAGGCAGAAAGTTTACCGGTTATATAGTAAATGGATATAGATTCTACACAAAATTTAGAGATTCTCGATGTACCACACAAAATAGTGGTGTAGTTTTGACTACCAAAACCACCAGCTTTGCAAGTTCGAAAGACCAAAACCCAATAGTGGGTGATGTCAATAACTATGGATCAATCGAAGAAATTTTTGAGCTTGATTATTGGGGAGCTTTCACAGTGGTCCTTTTTAAGTGTTGCTAGTACCAAGAAGAAAAAGATTCATATGGTCTTACGCGAGTAAATTTTTGCAAGTGCCAGAAAATTGATCCTTATGTCCTGTCTTCGCAAGTGCGGTAAGTATTTTATGTGGAAGATGCAGTTGAAAAGAACAGTCATTACGTTATTAAAAAAATTGCTGAGAGATTTGAAAATTAGAATGCAATGAGGAAGACATGAGCAATACGCATTCACATGATATGGGCATAGGTGGTGAACTAGAACCAGAAGTTATTGATGGGGGTTGATGTCCCCGTTATACAACTAGAAACAGAACTAGAAGAAGAAGTTCCTAATCCTATTCCGTCTCGTTAGGACAAAAAATTCCTCTTTCTTATTGCTTTAATTTGGTCTAATCTGTTGTCTAATTTATGATGTACTTGGGACTTTTTGTTTTAGCTGTAAATTATTATCTTTGATGAATGTATTTGGCCTAATCTGTTTTGTCTCTTTAGAACAAAAAATTCCTCTTTACAGTCATCTAAATTGGTTATAGACGAAAATGTTATAGTTTTGTTTTTTGTCCACTTTAACATGCATGTACCTTATTCTAATGTATTCATTTTGTACAGGATGGATGAACTTATAAATATTCGACTACAACATAGCGGACAGTTTCGAAGGACATGTTACGTCGGTGGAGAACCCTTCATAGTAAAAAAATATGATGTATATCGCTTTTCTTACAGTGTGCTTATGGACTTTGTTAAAGATTGTCTCTATAATAGCAAAGGAACGAGGGGTGGATGGCAGCTGATATTGAATGACAAGGATGTAAATGAATGTAAATGAATACGTACAGGGTTGCAATAAGTGAGAAGAAGTGGTTTTTTACATCGACAATACCGTTGACAAAGACAGTGAGCCGTTGATTTAACTGCAGCCACATGTAATCATACGGCCAAGGAAAAACATAATTCAAGGTATATATGTATATGTAATATAGATCCATTCTTATATATATCTGTGTGCGTGCAAAGAACTATGAAGGAGGCCATCGTTATTATTTTTATTGTTACAGATTCTGCTAAGAAGCCGGTTGCAAAGCTCAAGTATATTACTACACATAGACTTCAGCAGCAACACAAAATGATGAAAAACAACCTACTCAAGTGGGTCAGAAGAAACTATCGCCGGAGCCTGATATGAATAATGATGAAGAAGATGTTACTGTGATTTATAAAGGAACCAAGAGGAAATTAAATGTAGAAAATGAAACAGATAATGATGATGATACCCGAGAGAATGAAGCTGATGTTCAGGTATTCTTCAGTTTTAATTTTTATTAATCTGGATGAAATCTTGTATTTCAAACAACTTTTTATTAAAATTCTGCACATAAAAGCAAGAATTGGATTTTAGTGTTTTCTATTACTGTGTCAATGTCCTATTCCAACCATGAAGGCTGCAGCTAATTCAAGTAACTATTTGTTCTTTGTGCATGAATTCTGTCAAAATAGCAAGAACTATTTATACGTCGACTCTATCTGGTTAACTAGCTTAAACTTATCATCGATGGTGAGTAATCATGTTAATCCACTAGCTGTTCTCACAACCATCAGTTTTGACGAAGTATGAATAAGAGCGAATCGCGCGAATGCAATAAAATGATGCAGTTGGTAGATCACTTGGGGTGCCTCCACTGGTTAGTTGTATGCAAGAGGCTGCCACACGAAATAGGAAAGTTAAAGGTAAAGATGTTGCTAGACTTGATGAATACATCCCAGAAAATGCTAGTGAAGACGTCATTGATGATTCATCGGATTCGGAGGTATAAAAAAGTTATTTGTTTCTTACTTATTGTCTTTGCCTTTATAAACATAAAAATCTTGAACTTTGACTTAATTGTAGAGAATCAAAATTGTTAAGTCAAAGGATCCTTTATCTAGACCGAGAACTCCTTCGCAAACCAATGCAGCCATTGAAATTGAGAAGGAAGCGATGACCCGCACCCTCCTCAAAAGAAAGCTGGCTCCAATAAGGAGTTGATCATGACACGCACTCCTAGTCCAAAGAAACTCAATAACCGGGAGAAATTCACAGAAACATTAAAGAAATTGACGAAAACTACACCGTCTTTTTCAGGAGTTTTAAAACCTACAATGTCTCGTCCATCCATTTTAAAACCTACACGTAGCAAAATGTTTAAACAATCAACCAGTTCATGTGAAGCTACTGTTCAGTTGCTGCTTATTTAGCGATGCGGAAATGTCAAAGCAGAATGTTGAAGCACATCCAACAATGGAAAATCTTACTGATCGATTAGAGCAGGAATAAATAACATAGGAAGATGAAGCAGGTATAAGTACGATGTTTCTTTATCTGTGCACTGCACTGCACTGTTAAGAGTGTCTATTTTAAGTTTTGCATGCATATTATGTTTCTGTAATGCCATACATTAATTTCTTATTCTTTTTTTTGAACCTGGTAGATAAAGTACAAGGTCCAAAAAAACCTAGAGGGAAGACAAAAATGACCAAGTGCATGCTAGAACCCCTGATGATCAAGTAGTCATTGAGTTAAATGAGGATGGTCAGCCAATATCTGATAATATTATGGAGTTAAGCAATTTTCTTGGGACACTAGCAAATTATAATGTGTCTCTTACTTACATCAATTGGCATGTCGTTCCTGATCAATTAAAGCGACAAATGTTGTAATAAGCTCTGGTACAATCTATCACCTTAACCACATATAGTTCAACTGACTTCCTAAATGTTTGGTTTTAATTAATTAGTTTGTTTCCTGAATTTTGTGAGTGATATATTATAGGCTAGGTATGTCATTCCGGAAGAAGGATACAAGTGGTCTTGAACACGCTTAACGACTCTTGGAGGCAGTACAAGTCTCGCATCAAAGCAAGGTATTATAAAAAATCTTCAATTGACGAGGAAAGGCTCGCAAATAAGCCCAGTACAATTCCGTTGGAGGATTTTAAAATGGTATTGGAATACTGGGGGGGACGAAGCAGTTCAGGTACGGCTTTAATGTGACCACAAAAGAAAACTAATTTGTATAATGCTAATTAAATAATCAGGCAATAGATGGAAAAAATAAATAAAATAATTTATCCTTGTTTAGTGCTTTTTTTTTGGATTTCCAGGCCCTAGCTGATACTAATTCTGCACATCGTAATTCATTAAATGAGACACATACCATGGGTCCCAAAACTAATGCAGTAGCCAAAGAACAGATAGTATGTGTTTTTTTGAACTTAAGCTAATTTTTTTGTGATTGAGTTGAATTGGCCACATGGTAATTTTAACTTGTTATATCATTGAATTATATTTTATATCATTGTCACAATGTTCATAGGCAGTAGCTAGATCTGTAAATTCTTAACATTGAATGTTAAAAATTCTGTTTAATTTTGGTAATCCTAATACTTGACAGAGAAAGAAGGACCCAGAAAAAGTCACACCATCCGTATAACAACCCTGAATTTTGGGGAAAATTTAAAAAATTATTTTAACTAATTTTAATGGGTTTTGATATTTAAAATAATAATGATTAAAAATTTATTTAAATCGAAGTTAGCATGAATAATTTAATTTTAATTATAAAAGGAGTTAGAAATAGCGCGGTAGTTTGATAAGTCAAACTTGAACTTTGACTGACCGTACAGGATGCGAAATTTAACGGATTTTAGTGAAACCAAAAATTTTAGAATCTCTTTTAAAATATCTTTCCAACGAATCCGAAAGATCGAAATTTTATAGTGGGAATCAAAAGTTATGCCCAGTTTAAATTTCAGAATAGTCGTTATAGGATTTATATATTTTTTTAATATTAAAAATAGCCATTTTTCAAACGACCTCTGTTTTCGACAAAACCACTTTTTTTGGATTCAGAATGTTAAATTATTGCTAAATTTAATTTTTCATAATTTTTAGAATTAATTTGTGACCGTGGCAAAAAGATTTCGGTTTGGTCAATTTCGGTCAAATTTTAATCGACTTGAAAAATGCCATTTTTCAAATAGGCTCAGAATTGAACGAAATTAGTTTTCCTAGGTCTGTAGCATCAAAACATAGCTAAATATATATTTCGGAAATTTTCGGAGTTAATTTGTGGCTCCGGTGAATTTATTTGTACGGTTGAATTAAAATTAAATGATTTATATTAAAAATAAAGTAAACATGCTGTAAACTTCGAAATTGGGATTGCCACTAGCGCCATTGCGTTCAGAAGATGTCAAAACCTATAGTTTGACAGTAAGCATGCCTAATTCTAAGTTCGGGCCAAATCAGGCCTTAACGGGCTAATAAACTAATTAAATATTATAAATATGGATTAAATCCCTAACCCTAATCCCGTAAACAACTCAGCCGCCACCCTTCTAATCTCATGGCCGAAATGCTTCCTCTTTCCTCCACCAAAATCTCCTTCTTCTTCCCGAACTAAACCTCACTCTTCATACCATATCGAAGCTCTCTTCCTCCTCTTCGATTCTATACGACTTGATCAGTCTCTAGTGATCCGAACTCCGAGAACCAAGCCCCTCAACCCGCGCCCAAAACAGCCCGTCGCACCACCCCTGGGCCCACCGCATCCTCCACCTTCCCTGCGCCGAAATCCCCTCCCCTCCCTCTTCAATGTCCTACCCCCCGATCGTCTCGAACATCATGAATTAATTGTAATGTGGAAACCTAATTTTGAACGAAATGGGTTCAAAAAGATGAAAGGAGCGGCCTTGGCAACGTAGAAGAAGAAGAGGAAGGAACGATAACGCTTAAGCTAAGTGTGATTAATTAAATTTAATTATAATTAAAATAATATTAATAGAAAAATGACCATAACTTATCCGTTTTAATCAGAATCGCACGATTCAAGGTGCGTTGGACTCGTATTGATCAGATCTTCGCGATGAAACTAACTAGAACTGATTCTGAGCAGATCCAATTTTGGGCAAATTCACAGATCTGAACTGATCAAAATTAAAACCATCTGTGAGATATCTAATTTTTAAATAATTAGATGATTTAATTATTTATCTCGATTGTTTGAATCATTGTATGTACGTAAATATATTAGATATGCGACATGATAAGATTATTGATGTTGTTTTGTATGAATTGTCATGCTTTATTTTTGATCTGTGGTTGTGTATATGGATCTATATAGATCCAATAATTATCATCATATTGTATGAAAATTGGATTAAACTGAATTTTTAATCCAATTAAAAAAATATCATCATGCCTGAGAATCGGATGAGATTAGAAATTTTAAATCCATTCAAAATATCATATTTGTTGTGATTCTTTTATTGACATTATATTGTCAAAAATTACCATTTGGGTACAGTTGTTGAATTAAAATAATTTGTTTCTTCAAAACAAATTATTAGGTTATCATGTTTATTTTATGACATTAAATTGTAGTTCCAAATCACATGTTTATTTATATTTTATGCGTAAATAAAAAGGCACATGTGTTAATCATAGTATTATTTACATTTTATTTGTAAGTAAAAGAGCATATTTTGTAAAGACATTTTTATTTACATTTTATGTGTAAATAAAAAGGCAAAATTGGAGAAGTCATTTCTATTTACATTTTATGTGTAAATAAAAAAGAAAATTGGATAAAGACAATTTCATTTACATTTTAATTGTAAATAAAAGGGCATATTTAGAATTTACATTTTTATTTGCATTTTAATTATAATAAAAAGGGGATATTTGAAAATCACATTTTTGTTTACATTTCATATGTAAATAAAAATCCATTTCATAAGAGTCGCATTTTAATGTCATGTTTATGCATATGAAATAGAAAAGTAGTAAAACAACATATTTATTTTGTTAAATAGAAAAGTATGTAAAACAAAATATTTATTTTGTTAAATAGAAAAGTATGTAAAACAAAATATTTATTTTGTTAAATAGAAAAGTATGTAAAACAACATATTTATTTTGTTAAATAGAAAAGTATGTAAAACAAAATTTTTGTTTTGTTAAATAGAAAGGTATGTAAAACAAAATGTTCATTTTGTTAAATAGAACATTGTTAAAGTAAAAGCAAAATAACATTTTAGATATAAAATGTTAAGATTTGTTAAAATAACATTTAGTTATAAAATGTTAAGTAGACAAATATATCACTATATGTATTTCGTTGTGTTAGAATTGACGACAAAAACTTTATCTATTTTGTTGTGTTAGAATTGACGACAAAAAAACTTTATATATTTTGTTGTGATAGAATTGATGACAAAAACATATATAACACTTTATATTTTTGTTGTTGTGTTAGAATTGACGACAAGAGTAAAATTAACATTTTTTGTTAATTAGAATATGTTAAGCAAAATTAACATTTTTGTTAATTAGATTTTTAGTTAAACAAAATTAACATTTTTGTTAATTAGAACGTGTTAGTGAAATAGAAAATGAACATTTTTACCTATTAAAAAAGGATTAGTTAAAAAGAGACATTTTTGTCACTTTAGAAAAATGTGAAATAAAAATATTCATTTTTGGGTAGTAGAAAAGGATTACAACAGAATATACATTATTTTACATCGTTATGTGTTAAATTAGAATTGACATTATTTTACACCGTAATGTATTAAATTAGGAAATGGACATGGTTTACACCGTAATGTGTTAAATTAGAAAATGGACATTAATTTCACCGTTGTTTTGTTAAATATAGAAAAGACATTATTTATTGTGTCAATTTGTTAGAAATGGAAAAAAAATAGAACATTGATTTCATTGTCAATTAGTTTAAGGAGAAATTTTATATTTTCATGTGATGAAAAGGAAAAGAAATAAAAGGGAAATTTTACGTCTTTTTGTAAATAGAATTAAAAATGAAAATTGACATTTTTCCTTATGAATAGAATTAAAAGTAAAATTTTGCACCTTCTTGTGAATTGAATTAAAAGATAAAATTACATTTTCATGTAATTAGATTTAAAGTAAGAAAAATACATTTATATGTAATTAGATTTATAGAAAGATAAAATTTCATTTTTATGTAATTAAAAGTGAAAACTTAGATTTTCATTTAAAGAATAAAGGAGTGATATTTACCTTTTTAATGTAAATAGATTTTCAATAAAGGAAATGTACATTTTTATGTAAATAAACAAGGATTAATTGACAAGAATAATCTGAAGTTTAACATGTCCGCCCATATTAATCCCAAGTTTGCGTTATTCAAGAATAATCCCAAGCTTTGGGGGTGTCTTCCCAAATTGATAAGTCAAAGCAATAAGTGCAGTAACATCCAAAAATTCTAAAGGCTATAAGTGAGGAAACAGAGGGAAAGGATCATACTTATAGGCTAAATAAGTGGAAAGGTCAAGCAATTCTAAAGGCTACAAGCTTGAGAATAAATGCAGTAACATCCAAAAATTCGGCAACACGAACAATGCAAGGGACGAGTCAGCCTTATAAACAAAGCTTAATCAACAAATAGGCAGGGTTGGGTAGGTATGCATGAATTATTTATAATTTTATGCTAAGTTATAACATCACCATAATGGCATCATAGATAAATTTCCAGAAAAAGGTATAATAAAATAATAATTATGTATTCATGTACCAAAATAGGTGATCAAAACAACACCTGAGTAAATTGTATATGAAAATAACTTCACATGCCTTTTGTCAGTCTAAAATTTGTTGCCATTGTCGCTTTCAAAAAAAATAACATTTTGCATTTACTTTTTCAGAGCGAATAATAATGTGTGTAAGGCATACATTGAATCTTCTCCTAATGTGAAACATTTCAAAAGGGATGAAGGGTTGTATCCGTACCCCTTTAATAAGCACCTTATGAGCATCCCGAGCCAATGAGAGAGAAAGTCGACGGGTCCCCTGCATCAGCAGATGAGGGACACGCTTTCTCCGATGTCCTAAATATGTTACAGGTTTAAGAAGGGATGGAGCTAACGAGATGTTTGTAGGCCTCGAGCGACGTACGCTAAGGTAGTCAGCATCTTGGTCGGTCGGTAGAACAACCCTCATAGTATAGCGATAGACCGATGCTAGAGTTCCTTCTTTTTATTTCGATGTGGTAGTTCCTTCGTTTCCTAAGAAAGTACCCATGCATTAGTTTACACAATTAAAATATTGCAGCACTATTCATGTTACAAGAAAATTAAAAGAAATAGTTTGGAAAGATCTGAAAGAGTCACCTGAAAGGTATAGAGATTGATAGAATGATTTGGCAAAGCTTCAATTCATAATGGAGTTCCCATTTTCTTTGAACCTAACATGTTGTTATTTTCCTCCATGCCAGTCGTCGTCAAACCTATCGATATATATGATCTATTAAGATTTTAGAACAAAACAGAACAAAGAGCACATATGTAACAGAGGATTGTAAAGCAAACTAAACTGAGAAAAAGAGCATGTCCAATCACATCCTAGTTTGATTTATGTTTTATGGTTTATGTTTTATGTCAGTGGTGATAAAAGAGCAACTCCAATCACATCCTAGTTTGATTTATGTTTTATGGTTTATGACTTAACATTTATTGTTTATGATTTAACATCTATGTTTAATGACATATGGTTCATGTCAGTAGATATAAAAGAGCGTCTCCAATCACATCCTAAACCATACGCCTTCAAATCTTCTTTCGCCAAAGGAGGAAAATAACTCAACCAATGAGAAGGATACCGAAACTTTTCAATCTCGGTATCTTTCAAGCCAAACTTCTCATAATCTCCCACTGATACTTATCTCTTCTGGTTTTGGCAACTTCTTTTGACCTCTTGCTTTTAAACTTGTCCGGTTCAACTTTATTCTCTTCACCAGTGTTGGAGTCTTCAAAAACCCAGTTGCCAAAATTGGTGGATTCCCAAATTAGTCAGTCTCCCTAGCAAGTTTATCGGTTGATGTTTTAAACAGCAGCCCTCTTCATAACAATAAACACATCTTTCTCATTTCTCTCATAAGCACCATATTTTCCTAAGGAAGCACCCATGCATTAGTTTACCCATACATAGTCTCTGGCCTCAAAGTTGTAGCGGCTAGATATAGGTTTTTACCCTCTAAAACCTCTAATATTGAATTTGTGAATAAGAGCTTAAATATATAATTAAGTAAATCAGAATTTAACTTTAACTAAGTTAAATAAGTTATGAAATGAAAATGGAATAATTTTGTATGTCGGTTGTTGTTTATTGGATGATATATTGGTTGGAATATAAAGGATATTTTGATAGGAAATGTAAATTAGAATAAAAAGGACATTTTTGTTAGAAATTGTAAATCAGAATAAAAAGTATAGAAATAAAGATTACATCTTTATTGACCCTTTATATGCAATAAAAAGAAGTAGAGAATTAGAAAAGTTACATTTTTCTTAATGTAAATAAGAATTAGAAAAGTTACATTTTTCTTAATGTAAATAAGAATTAGAAAAGTTACATTTTTCTTAATGTAAATAAGAATTAGAAGAAAATTACATTTTTATGTAATTGAGTTAAAGAACATAAAAATTACGTTTTAATGTAAGTAAGTCAGTTTCCATGTGCATTAGGTTAAAGGTGAAAAATTTTCATTTACCATGTAAATTAAGATAAAGGAAAAAAATTACATTTTTATGTAATTAAGTTAAAGTTTATATTTTCATGTAATTAAGATTTAAAGTAAGAAAATTACATTTTTATGTAATGAAAAGATTAGGTTTTGACATTGTAAAATTATTTACATTCTTTTTATGTAAATTAGATTAAACAGGAAAAGTCACATTTTTAGTGCAAATTATATTAAAAATAAAACTTTACAATTTTAATGCGATAATAATAATAGAATTAAAATGTATATTTTTATCGTCATTTTAGATGCGATAAAAAGAGTAGAAATGAAATGTATATTTTTATCGTCACTTTAGATGCGATAAAAAAAGATAGAACAAATATTATATATTTTTATCGTCATTTTAGAGACGGTAAAAAGAAGTTACATTTTATCAATGTAAATAGAAGAAAAATTGTAAGTCACATTTTTACATGTAATTAGAGAAATATAGAAATTTACATTTTCCAATGTAAATAGAAAATGAAATAAAAGTTTACATTTCTCAATGTAAATAAAATAGGAATAGAAAATTACATTTTTCAATGTAAATAAAAGGATTAGAAATTTATATTTTAATGAATGGATTTCATTAGAAAGAATAATGAAACCAAATATACATTTTGTGTAATTTGAAAGATAAAAGAAAATATACATTGTTATGTTTAGGATGTGTATGTAAATTAAAATAAAAATAAGCATTATTGGGTGTCATGTTATAACTCGACATTATATATACAAATAGGGATATTCGATGTTAGCAAAATATAGTAAATGGAATGGATGAAGGAATTATATATAATTATATATATATAGAGAAATTAAAATCAAACGAACCGAGCGTGGTAGTTTGCATCTTGGAATCATGTCTTTAATTGATTATACCAAAATATCCGACCGTCGGATTTTCCGAAAACTGAAACCGTTAGGTTCGTCTTGGGAAGATCTTTCCAACGATATGAATTGTGTTAAAATTCAACGGTTAGATTTAGAGAAATATGTAAAACAAATTTGGGTGAAAACAACGCCAGGGTCGCCCATTGACCCGAAGCGTCGTTAAATTAAATTCAATTATTTTTATATAAATAAAAATAGTGATAGATCGTTATTAAATACTAATAATGATATGAAATGATTTTAAAATACATATATGCGAGGATCATTTGAAAAGTCCAAGTTCAACCTCATTTCAAATGATTATACGTCGACCTAAATCGAAGAGTAGAAGACGGTGATTGAAGACCGGTAATCTTCGACATCGAATGGATGATGGCTACTGATGCCCTCGATTGATTTGCTACCTTGAAAAGGGTTTCGGTGGTAGCTATCCAAACGTACTTGGAGATCTACCGGATACAGTTTCGTTCAGACCCAGAACAGGCTTATAAATGGAATGTCTGTCTGACATTGTACTCCTTTATATTGTATTTATTGATTTTCTGCCTAATGTATGAATGATTGGTGGCGGAGAATTTATTCTTTTGCTTAACACCCTTTTGTATATTTTGGCAAAGGATTAATAGTATGATACGGATTGACAGTGTGGCATATCAAGATGCAATGATCAAGGTTTCTTGTTGAAAAGCAGAACCTTGTGGTGACGATCAAAGCACAGCTTAAATAAGCATACTTTGTGTATTACGTAGCTTCGCGAGCCTCACACCCCGGTTGGAGTCTAAAACGGGAGAAGGGAACGCAGGGAGAGCAACACGTTTCTTTCTAGCTAGAAGTGGTGTTTGGGTTTTACACGGCCCGACATTTTACTTATGTGGATGATGGAATGAGGCGCCTCGGATATTAGGTCCTATAGGACCGGGAAATGTGTGTTCAGGAATAACTAATCCGCAAAATCGTATGTGCGAACCAACCCTGCAGGATCTAAGGGTTCACTGCGGGGAATCCTAAGACATTATCTAGAGTGTCTCGAATCGGTAAGGAGCTCCTCCCTAGCCTTGACTCATGATGGAAACCCAATTTCCAATACAACCTCATGTGGTTTTGATTGTAGAACTAGTATGGCGACATAGTAGGACGGGGCACTATATCGTCTATGATTGATACATTATGATTGAACTGTTTTTGAAACTTACATGCACTAGTAATAATATCAAACCCGTTTTTTTATCGTATTAAGAATTTTTGGCCATTATAAGATAAAACTCTATCCTCCGGTTTGCGTTGCATTGTGTGATGGGACTCGGGTCTTATAATGGTTTCACTTTTCCAAAAAGCACTGCGTTGTTTAACGATATACTTTAATTTATGCATCGGCAATCCAGTGGAATAAAACCCGTTCCGCGTTAGCGGCGTGGTCCTTGGATTTGCCTCACTACTATTAGTTAAATTAGTTAAGAATTCTCAAACCAGTCCCATGACTGACTCGTAGTTTGTTTCACTTTGCAAACTCGGGTGCTCTCTTTTCCACACGGGCTATCGAGTAGCTTTTTGCAGATATTTATCTCTTGAGCAGGATTCTGGATCGAAGCCTAAAGCTGTGTCCAGAGCATAGAAGTTTTCCGCTGTTTATTGTATTTAATTTATTGAAATTTATCTTCCGCTGTAATTTTATTCAATGTACTATGATATGTTCTGTACTCTAATGTAACATATTATGTAATGTTTATAAAAGTCTGTTGTTGTTGTTCTGATGTTGTTATATTCCCAAAGTTAACGTTTTCGGGTTTTGAACGGTCTTGATCGATTTTGCGATCGATCGGGTCGGGAAAACTCGAGGCCGCTACAATCCGCTGCCTTGGTTTATTTGGAAACGTATAAAGGAGAACCGAAGAGAACTTACAAGACTAACACGGATGAACTAAAGGCCAAATACATGAGTACTTTAGATACTGAAATAACAATACTTGTGTCTGTATAATTGGCATACTGTACGTTTGTTGGAGTTGCTTATTAAATCGAACATGTAGTTAGTTTGAAAGAAAACCAGCTCAGTTAATAAATTCATTCCTTCCAGCTACCTGTTTATATATATGCTTGCCTGGTTTTCATTTTGTAGGCGAGGATTCAAGCAATGGTGGATGCAGGAAACATTGTTGAGGCAGATGCACTTGTTTCTGGAAGGAAGAGCCATACACGGAACTAGCTTGTAGGAAGGCAAGGTAAAATGGCTGAAAAGTCTCCAACAACTCCTGGTTCTTTGGATAGTTATGTGCAAGAGCTGACCAAAAAAATAAGGAAAGATCTTGAGGCGGATTTGGAAGAAAAGGTGAACAGAAAAGTGAAAGAGAACGTGTCATGGGTGTTAAAAAATCTAGGTGAAGCCAATCAGACCTTAATTTAGATGTCGAAAACTTTTGTGTCACCACAACAAGTGATGAAGATGACATTGGTACTCCTGCAACCTCGGCAACTGAATGAAGTATTTGGATTGTATGTGTTAGCACTTGTGATAAATTTGAATTATTCTTTTATATTATGGCACTTGTGGAATGCATTCGCGATGGCACTTGTGGTACGTTTTGGTGATGGAACTTGTGGTATGTGTTGGTGATGACACTTGTGAGTTATTATAAGTAATTGGTTGGTCTGACTGTGGTGATGAATGTTTTGGGAGGATTTATTGGATTAATATTTTGGTATATATGTATGAATGTGGTACAATGTTTTGGATTGAATACATGTACTGCAGAATTTGTAATTACAGGGTTGTATTATAGCTACAGTTGATTTTGTTCTGTTGTTGCATTTGATTTTTTACCATTGCATTTGATGTTTTCTGGTGTTGCATTACAGTGCTGTAGTGTTGCATTAGATGGTGTTGTAGTGCCGCATTAGATTGCTATGGTGTTACATTAAATTGTGCTGTGGTGTTGCATTAAGTGTAATATTATTAATTCCATAATGATACGGCACGTGGGGATCACAGCTTACGTGGTGCCATGTGGATAGCTGACATGGCATGTGACACATACAGCTGACGTGGCATGTGATACGTTGGCAGCTGATATGGAAAGTCCATGTGGACCCCACTACCATGACCTGGAAGCCAGGCTCTGGATTCTGCCTAAGGAAACGCTGTATGTTGTTGCATTACATGCATATACCGTTGCAATAGGGTTATAATGCAACACTTTCTTTCTGTGGCCGTAGATGAGCAAAAACCTTGTCTTAGATGGCTAATGCAACAGTCGCGGATGCCACGCCTCCCTGGTGTTGCCTATTCAAAAAGATGGCCTACAGGAACGCTTTTTTGATCTACTACCACATAAAAATAGTGTCGAATATGTCCACTTTTGTAATAGTGTGTCATCACTAGAGATCTCATCCATCCATTAGTTATAATATGTAGAATTTTGGCAGTTGAGCTTAGCCTCGGAATCATCCATCTCTTCTTTTTCCACATGTTCTTCAGTGGGTTCTCCTTCTATTTCCATGGGTATCGACTCTTCAGTCTCAAATATTGGTGCCGGCTCCTCATCAATTGATAAGATGATGCGCTTAGTATCCTATCAAGGGACGATCCATATGGTTGGGTGAATGTTTTCCCAGAAAGAGGGGGATAATGGAAGGCTAGGATGTCTGCTATTATCATTAGATATCTCGATAGGTTCATTTTCTTTTAGCTTGGAGGATCCTCCTTTGTTGATCTTTCTTCCGTCCGAATTCTATAAAGGAAAAGGATAGCTATTAATGATAAGATCTTGTTCTTATCCTAAATAACAAATAAGGGTGAAATTCGGATGTATGTTGTTGTTATTAGTTAAAAAGAAATTCCTAACCATAGGCAAAGCTTATTCTTTTACTATCTTAAAGAAAGATCATTTGTTTAAAAATACGCACTTCTGTCGCTCTCAACTCATTTTAGGATATTGTTAATCCTATCTTTAATGAGTTACTCATCCTAAGGTATTGCTAACCCCATCTTTGATGAGTCATTTACTAGATCAGGCTCAGATGTTTGCTTAATCTAAGCGTAAAGACCAAATGAAATCCATTTGATTTGACTTCCTAAAGATAATCGGACCTTGGTAATCGATAACCACGGCTCAAATACCTAATGAAACGGCCTTCTTCAGAGATAGTGGCTAGAAACCACTGTGGCTTTCATTGGTACCTTAGACATGATTTCATGGCCAGTGTCACCACTTGCAGAGAGCCAAAAACAACCCCTCACGGACATGTAGAGGAAAGAGTCCATAGCTCGTCGCCAAACACAAAACGAGAACCTCTATCATGATGCATTGCTTTACACAAGAAAAATCCAAGTTTGGTACTATTTTTAATGGCTTGGGAGATAAAATCCATTAAAATAAATTATAGAATATTGAAACTATTACCATTGTTAAATTTTGAATCCTTAAAGGGGTTCTACAAACAAATTCATTGTTCTTAGAGAGAATGGATATTGATACAATGGCAAGATAAGGGACTACCTACCATACATTGCATTTCCAGAAGAACGCAAACAAGGCTACCCACACTTACCAGTAATCTTTCCTCCCCGCCAAGTAAGGTTGACCCTGCTACATAGACCCGAAGGTGGTGCATTGTTTCAAATATGAAATCACCTCAGTCATAACCGACGTATTCCAGGATCCCAGCATACACCACATACTCGACATATAATGAGTAATCCAAAAGGTGATTATCATATCCTAAAGGACGCGACCAACAAAGCCTTCACGCAGGCCATGTTTCTTCTATTACCAAGTGATGAGGCTAAAGGTCACGATTAACTTATGTCAAACGTCATAAAAAACACAATTTAAGTAATATTGGGGTTTTGGGTGCTCTTCATTTATTAGTTCATTACATCATAAAACATCCTTTTAACGATGTATATCTTTAAAATACTCTTCGGGTGAATTCATGGAATTGTTAAACCTCATTCATTATGTCATTTGGATGGTACCTCCATTTAGTTTAGTAGATCCAAAGAAATCACAATTATTTTACTTGATATCAATTTCCATGTTAAAACTCGACTATCCATCAAATAAAATTGTAAACGCCTTTTAAACTCTTATGGATAGTGAGGATTCCCTTATCAGTTTGATACTAAATACAACAAGACCATATCTAAGAATTCTGATTCATTTATCCTAAGAAAAAAGACTATTTATACATAACTCATTTCCGAAATTTCAACCTTATATATTCCTCGTCTATGAAAAGGGGTAGGCGGGCCAGGGTACTGGTTTCTCCAAAACATCTTCTTAGTTAAACATCCACTTCTGAATCTCAGAAATAGAAAAATTGGGTTTACTCGTTGGCTTATTAGAGCCAAGATTAAATCATTGCTTATTATAGCTTTTGATTTAATTCAATCATTTAAATTCCTTTAAAGAAGTTATAAACCTTTTAAATGGTCTATAAAACATGTGTTTAATAATTTGAAAACATTCATAATAGATTTGGATAAAATTCATAGAGTTTAAATTCAAATTTCAATGGTATTGGAAAATTGTTGCAAAAGCATTGCAAAAATAGTCATTTTAACTTAATTCATTAAAACGAATTTTCTACCATTGGAAAATTCATATAATAAACATAAATCAATTTTAAAAAAATTAAAAGATTTAAATGATTTATTTCATATATTTTAGAGATATATTTCAATTTCAAACAATTGCATTTACAGGATTTCAAACTGCAAAACAGCGATGTCTTTCAAATCTTGTTTTGGTCATGTTTCAAAATATACCCAACTAATTTTATCGATTTATTGGAAATGTATGGTTATAAGAATTTGAAGAAAAAAAATCTTAGTTCAAAGGATTTGAATTAATATTTTTTCGGATATAAAAGATCTGCTTTTTAAGTGTTGAAATCGCGAGTTACCATTTTGCAACACACTAAAATTTCTTGAAATTTCATATTTTTTTTCAAACTTCATGTGTACACTTAGAAGTGTTTAAATTTCATTTCTAAAACATTTAAAACCATTTTCAATAGGTTTAACTATCCATTTCATTGTTTCATTCAATGAAAGGAAAATGATTTCCTTTGTGTTTATTGATGTGTATTTAACGTGGATTGTTAAACATTCATACAATCAAACATATAAGCATCCAAAACTGGCAAACATTCATCATTACATTCATTAGCATCATTTAACGTACATATCAATCATTTTACTTGTGTATTGTTAGGGTCATTTTATAGTTTAGGATCCCACCTTCATTGGTTATTATTATTCCTACAATTGGCTATAGCTCCACAACGATCCTACCGAAGCTACTCGAACAATCTTCTTCTTTCTCCCTTGGCTCAGACTCCTCCTTTCCCCCTAATCTACTCGAAAAATCTTCTCCTTTATTTCTTGGCTCGGACTCCTCCTTTGCCCTCGTTTGCTCACGGCATAAGCATAGTGAGGCTTCAAACTTCTCGTCTTACCATCCAACTTGCTACATAGACCCGAAGGTGGTGCATTGTTTCAAACATTTAGGAGTAAAATAAGGGATGGAAAACTATTGAAAACACTCTTTACTCCCTTCCCTATTTTGGGATGAACCCCCTCCCCCTTCCTCACATGTCATACCATGTAGGAGCATGGTATTACTTCAATAAAAGCGAAATCTTTTTGTTTTTATTTACTTACTTTTTATAACCTCTTAATTTCTCTATTAACGTCTTATGGATATGTTATCATAAACATATATGTATGCACATACATGTTACACCTTTGTAAAATTTCCACTCGTCAATCCGTTGAGAAACCGGAACATGTTCATTGGTTTTTTCAGTTTTCTCTCAAACTACATATCCAAGTAAACAAAGTTCAAAAATAACATTCCTGATATTTTTAAATAATAAAAACATGACAATTTAGTAGTTAATGCCATATTAAATCATATTTATCTATTATTAACAAAATTCAGGATTTTATCGATAAAGCAACATCGATTTTTCCTATATTTTTAGGTCAGGTATATTTCATTATTGTTATTTCTATATAACGTATTTAAAATGATTTCTTATCATAACCTTATTTGAATAATATTTCTATATAACATATTTAAAATGATTTCTTATCATTTAAAACCTCATTTGAACAATTATAATACTTGTTTAATTACTAAGTTCTCTATTTAAATCCATAATTTAAGTATTGAATATAATACCTTTATTGATGATGCCATCATTACATTAAATTTCCAAAGATAAAATATAACATTTTATTTTACATTATCCTTCAATTATGAAATTAAGTGTATGTACGAGAACCGCTCACGATCCTTAAGGATAAAAATTGGTTTTATTGATAAAATAATTTGGGTCATTTTTTAACAATATTTCTAGGGAAATATTTTGATTGGAGTCGTTTTTTTACCACGTTGAGTCTGTTCCAATGATAATCAATATTCACCACAAATAAAAAATGAAGTAAATTTTGGACTTGTATTTATAAATTATAATGTGTAAAAAGTGTAACACCCCATACATTTCTAAGCCCAAATTTCGAAAAAAACTGAAACTCGAACACATCCAAGCATGTGGTGTATATCTGGTACCTACAAATAAATGAGTATGAGCATAATTAGAGTATGATAAGATAACTTATGATGGAAACAAAATAAGATAAACTAGTATCAACTCAAGTAACTAACTTTTTTAAGTAAGTCGCTTTGCCAATACTGAGCATGAGAGAGAACGAGAACTGAAAGCCAAACTAAAACACCTGTGAGAACCCGACCATCTCTGGAAATCTAGGAGGTTGTAATGAGCAGGGGGTCAGAACAATAAGATGTTAGTGAACAGGAAATGTACAACACGGATTATATTACGCAGATGTATCCCGTTTGGTTTAACCCAAGATGTATGCCTACCAAGGTTAGCGATTCTAGTCTACCTTGTAAATGTTTACATAAAACTCTACAACTCTTTCCAAAGTAGTATTCCCAAAGTATGATACCGAGATCGAATGTTTACGTACATATTTGTGAAGCCTTTATACCAGAACATGACTAGTTATTTAATTGAGGGTAGACCTTAATTATGGAGTTTATATATGTGTGTGTGTGTGTGTTACTACAATATACTTAATCACATGACAAAGTAGATGGCCTCGTTAATGGAGACTAGTGAGATTTCGCCAGTTTTCGTCACGCGTAAGTGTCCTCACATTTCATTACCTTATTTCATCCGATTTATCACAAATCACAATCCTTCAACAACCCTCAACATCCTTTTTCGTTGACAATACATTTTTTTAATTAGCTTTTCAATACAAATTTTAGATCTGAAATTTTTGATTCACCTTTTTTCTTTTACCTAATCTCTATGGAATGCCAGATCTATAACAACCGAAGTTAGATTTAGCTTCCTAAAAAACGCATGTCAAATGTTTATACCCTAGTGTCAGATCTATGCATCGATGGGCTTATTGCAGTAATAATAGATCCGGTGTGAAGATGTTTTGAAATGAGGAGTTCAAGCCTTGAGGGGAGCTGGGATCTGACATTGTCGGCGAAAGTGTTAAATCACTTCCGGCTCTTCATAATCGACCTTCTTGGTTCTCAATTTCTTCATGTTTCTATTATGTGTTTACTGATTTTAGAAGATTGCTTTAGATTTGGGATATCTAGGGATTGTTTTGATCGCGGAATTGATCTAATGGTCTTGAAAAGATATAGAGAATACAGTTTCAGATTTAATCCTTCACAGTAGATTTTATTCAGATATAAATGCAAAATTATCATATTCATATCTGCAAAGTAGCATGCCTTTCTAGCATCTTCCCAAATTACTGGTGTCTCCAACTATGACATAAAGAGGAAATGGTAGATCTACAGTATATAAATGCATAATTGTTTGGGGTTATTCTTGAGTTTGGCTCTGTTATGATAGATGAACTTGCACTCTTCACCTCAAATGGTTTGGATCAGTAGCTACCCATTGGATTTTCAGTGAATTTAACAATTTGGGTAAGTGGTAATGAGGTTCCTCTTACAGTTTTGTTTATGTGTGAGTACTGGTTCAATTTAGAATAAGGAATATTCTTCTTCAAGCTTATAGGCAACCATAACAAGATTGTTGAAGTCCAGCTTGCTATAATAGTTATTTTTCATTCATATTTTGCAACAAGGACCCGTACTTGGTTATATGTGCTTTAATATAGATTCAGACACTAGGATTGATTCATAGAGTTGTGAATCATCAACCAGATTTAGGGTTTGAATTTGAATTCTTATGAACTAGGTGTTGTGCTTATTACTGGTTTTCTATATGCTTTATAAGATAGCATGTGGACCCGTTTATGTTGTCTGATGAAGCTTGTAGCTGATTAGTATATAGATGCTTCTTGTTGGATTGTTTGGACGAAAAATGGTATGGAATGGTACAAAGTGTTCAGTTTTGTTCTGGAAAATGCTGCTAACTTCTACTTTGAAATGGTAAGAGGATGGAACCTTATATAGAAGATACCAGATGATTATCTAGCCTCGTGAGAAGTACATTTGCACGCAAGAGTGATGGTGACCTTATCATGGGTCAATTTTAGTTTTGTTTTAGGTTTAAAGGTTCCTGTATTTGCAGTCTCTTCTTTTTACTTTTTTTAATGTAAAGGTTAGTATGTTAACCTATTACTTGTATATTTTCTTTCATTGCAAATAAAGTGAACCAATTTTCAATATATATATATATATATATATACACACACACCAGTACGTAGACACGTCCGATGAACGTGTGCATAGATATATTTGACCAAGGCTGGAAATAATGTTAAAAATGTGCGATCGTTGTAGCACATTGGATGTGCAAATATAGGATATCGCACAAATTAAAAAAAATGAAACAGGATGCAACAGATGGACATAATGTAGACAAATATATAAACATGTATATGGTTGGTCTTTGCCCACGAAGTTAGTAATATCTGAAACTGATGTGACACATGCATACTTTGGTCAGGAAACTGATGCGAAACAAACATATGAAAGATAACTCCAATAAGAAAGGAGGCGAATACAGCAGGAAGACTGATGTTGAAGATGTTGTATAGAATACCTAGAACTGATGTGAAGCATCACAAACATATATAATGTAATAAATTATACAGAAAATGAATTAAAAAATGCAGCATAAATGATAGCAGTGTTAAATTTGGAACAAATGGAGGAACGTACAACAGGTAATATTCAAAAAAAACATAACAGTTGCAAATAAAATTATTGAACATAAAGAGAAAAGCTGGTAAGTGAGATTGGAAGGTACAATCAGCAGCAGTAGTTTCAGTGCGGACGGTTTGCTTCAAAATCTGCAAAAATCCTATCAATTTCTTCAATATGAAGATATATAAGAAATACGATGGACATAAGAGAAGGTTATGATCAACAAAACCTTTTGTGTGTATATACATATATATACACATGTATATACACATACACAGATATATGTAAATAACAGAAATGTTAAAGTTATAACTTCAGGTTATAATTTGTCCATTTAAGATGCACTTAAAATATTAAAGTTGTTGTTGGGATGGGAGATCAAAGCATGTGTGCTATCTACAAGAACAACCCATATGAATTTGATTATCCCATGATAACAGTGAGACACGAATACAATGAATCTAAAGGTTAGCCAGATAAACAGGTTATAATAATTATTATGTTTATGTTGCAATAAAACATACTTCATGTCCACTGCGCTCTCTGCTGATTTTATGTGCACGAGAAGTTGTAACTTCATCATTAGAAGTAGCAAGCTTTATCTCTTCATCCAACTCAAAATCAAACCTAGAACCTAGTGAACAACATAAAAGAGAAGTTTCTAAATCAGAGATACAATTCGAAATTTTCAATTACTATGAGAGTGATCTACTTAACACACCAATAAGTACATGCACATGCCAGCATGCGCGCGCACACACACGCAAAGAGAGAAAGCCCAACGGTAATCTGTTTACATACAAAGAAAACCTATCTCGGGTGATACTGAGAAGATAACAAAAATGGGTCCTAAAGCTGTATAATAATTTGTAGCATGTAAGTGGGAGCCCAATATCAAAGCTAAGTCGAACTATTTATCAGATCATGTCTTGAATAGCAACAGTGTATCTCTAGCCTAAGTACTACTGATTATTCACAGATTAATTCAGCTCACACTTACCTAATACATAAAATAATATGGTTGCGCAACTGCGATAGAAAAATATATATTTTCCATGAATATTTCTTGTCTCTGTGAGTTTATAACAATTTCTATATCACAGAAGGCAATCATGGCAATTTTGTTATATAAAAAAAATTACACACCTCATGACCACACCATAATCTATTGAACTTGATGTATGAAGCTATGCACATTACCAACATCTTCACCAAAATTGGAATGAGCTAACAATATGAACAATAAATTTTTTGTTAAATACCAAACCTTATGGCTCTAAGCACTCGTAGGGGGTCATCCAAAAAGGTAGACTTTGGTGGAAAAGGAGTTACAATATATCTGTTCTTCAGATCTTGCACACTTGCATGTTACAGTATCCACCATTAGTGAGAAATTAACGGAAATGCATTATAATATTTAAACTAAGTCCTGGAAAGTTGCATCCAGTTGACCTACCTCTTCCAGTAAAATCCTCCACTGACCTAGTATTCATATTATAGAATAAGCTGCCAATTAAGCTTAGAGTACAACTATTTATAACCAATTTTCTTCTCATTAAACTCATTAATTCTCACTCAAAATATCACATATTCTTCTTCAATCCAATGTACTTACTTTAACAAAAGTCGAAAAATTTAATATTATATGGTCCTTTTGAACTTCCACAATCAAATGAAAATGGTAATGCCTACTTTATGTTCGGCCTGAAGTTTTTTCAAGCACCCAGGCATACTTGAACTGACTTTTAATTCATTCATTCAGCTAATTATTTATGTAACTGCAAACTAATTATTTATATTTTGCCTTATACACAGCCTAGGATCATTGTCTAAAGTTTACCAATATCATCGCTACAGCTTGTGCTGATTTTCTGTGTATTTAGCTATATAAATTAATGTAAAAAAATTCTTAAACAAAGATACTTTCTAACATAACTCATATATCTATTAGCATAACCCTAGTCCTAGCGTAGATCATTACATAGCAGATCCTGACAACCCAAGCTTGTGAAGCACAAAATAACCTTTCATGTCAACATCAGTATACTTTATGAAGCAAAGTTCACTTGATTATTTTATTACATAGAAAGTTAATTTTGAAATCATGGATAAATTATACAGAAAGCATACAATAAAATTTGACTTGCAATGTAGCCAAAAAGCCAAAATGTCCTTTCCACGTGGCTAACACGGAAAAAACGCCCAACCTATTTTAAAAGAATCAAAACTCCAAAGTTACAAAATATGAGAAACATATATCAAGGACGTGCACATAAAAGAAAATGAATTGAATTTTTATTATTTAAAGAATATAAAGCACAAATTAAAAATTAATTTCCATAACATACTAAACATGAAGGTATCCAAGTAGTTGGATTATACGGTTGACACGTATGACATAATTATCAACTACTTGGTTGTTGAACATATACTTTTGTTTTGCGTAGAAAAAAGAATATTTTTACCTCATTCCTCTTATATCAATAAAATGAATCAACACATTATGGTGCCTACAAATATATATATATACTTTTGAAACAAATTTTTAGAGCAATATAAATTAATAAAGTGAATGTGGTAAATAGCGGCAAGAATGACTACCCAAGAAAGGTTCCTGCATTTCCAATTGATCTTCATGCCTTATTGTGCAAACTCAATGTCAGGAATGAAATCTCTTTGCAATAAGTCTTAGCCCATTAAGTTTTTCCGGCAAAGAGGTAAAAGTTATACTTTTTGTTAAAATCCAAGGTCGGACTTCTAAAGTACCTCCTGTAGATGAGAAGGCAACCTGATGTGCAGAAATAATCTAAATTTGGAATGCTGCAAAAAATATTTGATGCAACAAACATAGTTTGAAATATTATGACACAAAATAGCTAAAGATAATTATACACATCACTACTTGGTTTAAGCGCATATCAATAAATTGATGTATGCGTGTAGTCTTGGTTAAGCGTATCATCTTTGCTACCTTCGTTCTGTCCTAATTAATTTTTTAGTTGCGTCATCTATAGGTCAGTACCAGGTGGTACTATACTCATATTTCAAGTGGAAAATCCATTGGAAAAAACATCTTAAGAACCACATAAAATATATGAAGTTCATTTGTGTTAAAAGAAAATAAATGCTAACACATACATAAGATAAAATTGCAAGTAGCTTTAATTTATTCCTAGGGTATGTACCCAAATAAATATAAAGCATGTATCCTTGTAGTTTTTTTTAGAAGCTACAGGCCATGCAAAGAAGCATTGTCTTTTAAAAAGTCTTGAACTTGTACCATCATTCGCAGATTGAATACCTTTAGTAGGTCCAACATTGTAAATATAGAGAAATGGTAAATTTATTATTAAAACATGTTATATTATCATATTTATTTCATATTAACATAAGATAACTTAGCAAAGCGAAAAAGTTGGACCTTTTTTCTTGAAAAGAGATGTTAACAAATGTAGTTTGTTTATAATTATGCATGGAGTACTTTATTCACTTAGAATGATGAAATTTCCAGATTTAAATCAATGAATTTTCTTAGTATTAAAAAAAGATCATGAATCTTCACCACCAAACATACATAGCCTGCAAGACTATTGACATTTTTCAGTGAAAGCCTTCGAGCATTTAAAGAAAACCTAATTTGTAAAAACTGTAAAGCCACATAACCATTTGGTATTGATTGGAGTAATGGGTTTTGCATTTTCAACATGCAACACAAAATTAAAAGGAGCGCAGAAGAAATATATATAATTCCTTGCTATTATAATAACGAACGGAAGTTGGAGGCAATAAGAATGTTTTTCAAGCTACCGGGTTTTCATACTACCGGTTTTTCTCAAATATATTTGGCATTCTTTTGTTTTTCCCATATGTTGTAATGCACATCGAAAACACAAAACATTAGTCAACTAAGAATGGTGGAAGACATATGGCTTAAAAATGAATAAATGAATTTATAATGCACATGTAAAGACATAATTCTCAGTTCTGAAGACCGATGGGTTTTAAACTATACTTAACTGGGAATTATATATTCATTTTGGGAACAATCATCACATTCTCAGTTTAGAATGTCTTCTTATTTTGAGCCATTGATTCATTTATTTATACATTTTCTCATAACAATAATAACTACTTTTGGAACCTAACCAAATGAACCAACTGTTTCAAAAATTCACATCAAGTCCCAGTCATTACTTGCTAAGAACAGACTTACATAAAAATAAACGAAAAACACAAAAATGAAAGGTTAAGGAAAATCATACCTGAACAGGGATTGAGAATGAGAGGGATAAAGAATGACCGATGAAGAGGACTCAAACCCTACATAAATAATTTGTCAATAACAAATCAATTAATCTAGTTCGAGTTATCATGACATCTATTAAATAAAAACCGTTACCTCACTTCAACAAAGTTACTGTTTTTGAATGCAGAAGCAGCTGTAGATTTTTTTTTTCAATAGCTGGATTCTAGATCTGAAAAAGCTAGATTCGAAACTAAATCAGTAGGAAGGAAATTGGAGAGATAGTGAATTACCTCGCAACAATTTTTGGAGCTGCAAGTAGCGGCGAGATCGAAAACATCGGCGCCAACTGTTCAAGACTGGAAGTTGACGCAAACATATGAAAATATGTTGAAACTGGGAGGGAGATGGAGAAGTGGTTTTGTGGAATGAGGGAGAGATATCGCGTGGGGAGGTGGCATTAGAAAGTGGGAAATACGAATGACAGTAGTGTCCCTGTGTGAGTATTTGTATCGAATTTCAGCAACAGACAATTTAGGGAAGCCAAAAAAGGCTTCACTTTGACCCGTTGGCCACGGGTTTTGCATTATAATATAAGATTTATATATTCATTCGCTCATCCTTTATTATTTAACGCCCCACTATTAATGATAGATAGGGTGGATTCTACCTAATCACTTAAGACCCTAGGCGGATCTGTTGGTCACTTAATATTCCTCGATGATTTATTCAACATTAACATAAACTAGAGGGCACTAGCTACGGGCCCTACTATTTAAGGCTTCTGTCATTCATGCATATACCCTTACCCGCGTAAGGTGAGAGATGGTATCTTATCATTTGTCATACCATCTAGCCGATCTTATTGGATAATCTCCTTAGTGGCTTACTACTTCCTGTATGATAGGTAGTCATATCTAACGTTATTAGTTTCCAGTTTTGGGTAGGCCCTACACATAAACGCCATTTAAGACCCATAAACTAAAAGACCTACTCCCAGGTGGACTCCTCGACCCAAGTCACTTAAGACTCAAGGAAGCGGACTATACGCGAAGATTATTAAGTTCGTACCACATTAGCCTTTAATACCTTTCCTTATTGTTATAAAGTGGGCCACGTTATTAAATCCTTCCCGTTTAGTTTCTCGACACGGAAATACTATACGCATACGATTTATCATCATGGATTCACATTATTAACCTACTAAGTCCAATCCTAACTTTAAATTATAAGTTCTATGTAAACTAGTATAAATAAGGAAATTATATCCTCCTTATCCTAGGATATTTATTTGATTAATTTCGCTAATTGGACTCAGTGCTTAAACAACAATCAATGCCCATAAATCCCCTTTTATTTCATTTATTCCTATTAATATGTTAATTGCCATTTATAACCATAATGGTCATATTTTCCTAAGGCAACTGTAAAATCTTTAATTTCCTTTCATTTTCATTGATTGTAATTAATGTTATTTATGAGCCTAACGACATAATTTTCCTAAGACATTAATTTAAAACGGATATCTTTATCTTATCAGTCTCGAAATATCTGTTTGTCGTACCCCAACAGACATTACTAATCTTATTTATTTATTTATTTATTTATTGCTTGTTATGTATATATATACACACACACACACACACACATACTTATATTTGTGCACCAGACCTCTCACATTAAGTTGGCCACTTGTGGATGCTGGATTTGCCAGTCGAGTTTCGCGCAGACTTCTACCACAAGTTGAACATAACCTTGTGTCTTAGTACAGTTATATTTATGCACTAGACCCCTCACATTAAGCTGACCACCTGTGGATGCTGGATATGCCGATCGGTTCCGGGCAGACTTCTACCACAAGTTAATCCTACCCTCGTGTCTTGATGCATTTTAAATTAAATTCCCTAATTGGGGTTTACAACATTAATCCTAATAAATCTTAGGAATTGTAACCATTTTACTTAATTTTCTTATTAAGTTTGCTTTCCCCAAATCAACATTGCTTACAATGGCTATTTATGTATTTGTGGCCCTATTTATAACAATCAATTACACTGACTGCTACAAAGGTTACCACAAATATATTCATTTAATATGGATTTTATGTATATAATTCCATAATTGAATACATTCAAACATTCGACATAATGTATATTTTGTCGCTTTACGTAGATTCGAACGGATAATGTGTATATATTTATATTTGTATTTTTTGCGCGGTCAACGTAGTTATCTTCATTTATTATTATTTATTGTTAAATTTAATAATTTGGTTTAAATAATAACCAAACGTTCCATTTTGCATTGAATCTTGCCAAAAGGTCTCAAATCTTACAAAAAGACCATTAGCTATAACTATTGTAAATTATGCTTGATTAATGGAATTGACATATTTTCAAACCACAAGAAACATATATTAATGTATATTTTGGAATTATTGGTAAAAACTATGCACAAATATGTATATTTATATTTATATGTACATTTGCACAACTTTTCCCTTTTTCAATCTTTTTTTCATAATCTTGTGAATTCATAATAATGTCTTTTTGTTTAAAATGAGGAAAACGACATATTTACAACAATTAAACCAAAACCTCAATAGCATTGAACACAAAGAGGCATATGTCTTTTAAATTAAAATTACAGAATTCACCATTGCATATTTTTAATTAAAATCACATAATTTATCTTTTTAACACTGAAACTAGAGGTTTGGAATAAAACTACATCTAAACAGTGTTATTGGGATTGAATTCCAGATATTTAGTGTTCTGCAACAAACTACAATATAATTTCCAATATAATTATAGGCAATATGTGTAAACAATTTAAGTAAACCTACAATTAATATTATCCCTGACCATAATTCATAATTTCCAAGTTTTGACAATGTTTATAAGCAGATCTGCTAGGTGTCATTTCAAATTCAATAATATTATAAACAACTCTGATGACAATAGGCATATATTTTGAGATCTAATTCAAACGAGATAAATAGGTTATTATATGTAAATTTTCCACTCACCTGAAAGAATTCAAATCTGAAATCTGAATAACCTTTTAGGCCTACAATTCCCATATTCTTATAAGTCTACAATTTATCTGAAAATGAGATATTTTCAGATCTGTAGATATGCAAGAAAATAGGAAGAGAGAGGAGAATCTGATGTAGAGCATCAATTCACATTCTTTTCCATTGAATCTGATAACCCCTTTCAGTTATATATTATTGTTATTTGAGTGGTTGTATATAAATGTATTTTTAATTAAGAAATTTGATTGGAAAAGAAAGGGAAATGGCAGAGCTTCGTTGCTACCTACAGATTTGTGTGGAAAAGAGTGAGGTCTTACCCCTTTATTTATAGGAGTAGAATTGGTCATGAGCCGTTAGATTTATTTTAATTTATATCCTTTCATCCGTTCCTTATTATAATATAAACTTGACCCTTTAACTCTAGCCGTCACTGGGCGTTTTGGCGCCCAGTAGGTCGACCGTCGATCGAACGCTTAGGTCGCAAACCGCCCAGTGAGGGTGGTTAAATATGGTATAATATATTTACATATTCTGATTTATTTATTTTCCGTCATTATCGTATTTCACCCGTAACTTTTTCATGCGGACTCTATTCGCGAAACTCTAAACGTAAAAGTTGATCAAAATTCTAAGATGAATGCATAGGATAAAGTTTCGTGGTCAAATTCCATCGTTTACAGAAATTCCTATTTTTGAAATTCTAATAATAATTTTTATTGCCAAAATTCCGGGTTGTTACAAAAAGACAAACATATCATGATCATCCCTACATGGAATGTCTATTCTGAAAAGTATCCATCTTCGAATTTGTATGTGCTGTATGCCAGATAATTTTATAGTTTTACCCTTAATAATGGAACACTCATAAGTATCACCATCGTTCTCATCTAAAAATAGAACTTGTTTAGAGCTATGATTACCAATACATGGATTTGACATATATTCCATTATATATCTAACAGGTTTGAAACGAGATACGCTTCAGGAATTGATCCCTCGACAAATCGTTTATTACTTATTATGTTCTTACACTCCTTTATAGCTCTTAAAAAACAATATTTAATGTCACTAATATAAAATACGTCAGTTAACAATCATGTAAATAAAATGCCCATCTTTCAAGTGGATACATCCATGTATAACTAACTGTCCACATAATAGTGCTTGATCTGCTAAATGCACCATGAGAAGTATGCGAATGGCAAAGAAATGATGAGAAAAATAATGAGCCAACACACATAATGCCTCGACAATCATATATTTGGAAGCATGGACATGCTTTCGATTTAAAACCTTTAAATATATAATATTGAAGTACATACTTGTAATACTGCACGTCTTAAATCATGGTTCTTTGGATATGCATATTGAACCATCATAGGTAGAAAATATTGAATTATAACATGGTGTTATATGACTTTCTAATATTCAAACTAGGTAGCTGGATATTTACCAAGTTGCTTAATTTAGTCCGAAAGCATGATGGATGTAACAACCCGGAAAATCAGAACCAATTTAAAAAAAATTATTTTGGCGATTTTAACAGATTTTGAATAATTAAAATAATTTATTTTAAATAATAACAACTATAAATTTATTTTTAATAGAATTAGAACGTAGAAATTTATTTTGAATCGAAGTTAGAATATAAATATTTATTTTAACTATAAAAGGAATTGAAAATGGCGCGGAAGATTGAAAATTCGATTTTAAATTTCAAATGAATGTACAGGATTCAAAATAAACCGGATTTTAGCGAAACCTTTAGAATCTATTTGAAAATATCTTTCCAACGAATCTGAAAATTTGAAATTTCATAGCGGGAATAAAAAGTTATACCCAGTTGAAAATTCAGAATAGTCGCTACGGAAATATAGCCCTTAAAAATGGAAATTTTGCAAACGACCACCGTTTTCGATGAAATCACTTTTGTTGGATCCAGGATGTCAAATTATTGCTAGATTCCAAAATTTATAATTTTTGGGATTAATATGTGGGCGTGGCAAAGGAAAACGTGTTTTGACAGTTTTAGTCAATTTAGATCGACCAGAAAATGGCCATTTTTTAAACGGTCTCTAAATTCGATGAAATTAGTTTTATTAGGACCATATCATCAAAACATAGCCAGATTTATTTTTCTGAATTTTTGGGGACAGTATGTGGCCCCGGTAAATTAAAATGTACGTTTGAATTTAAAATATATTGATTTATATTTTAAATTAAATGAAAACTGATTGAAATAGCCGAATTAACTTGCGATACATATCCCATTGTGTTCGGAATGGAGATAGTTAGCTAGGGGCAATGGTCGTTGGATGTGAATTGGAGTTCGGGCAAAAATTCACCTTTTTGAAATAAAATAATAATAAAATAATATAATATATATTATTCCCTTTCCGTCTTCTCTCTCATACTCAGATCGAACTAAAATTAAAAAAACGAAAAGAACAATGACGGGGGGGGAGTGGAACCTGTCAGCGCCGCGCCTACCCGTGGTCCTCCCCTCCTCCTCGCGACGGCGGCCCCCTCCTCCTCTCTCAGTCGTTCCCCATTCGAACCACAACCCCAAATAAAACCGCGCTGGGCCCGCCACTCCCTGCCACTGACCTCCGCCTGCGCCTGGCCTCCCCGCTTCGACCCTCCACCAACTTCGACTCCCCCAGCTCCTCCTCCATCCGTCGTTTCTCTCCCCGCCTCCAATTGAAAATTCAAAGCTCCAAACCCTTCAAGCCCGCTGTCCAGACGTTGTGGCTCCACTTCCGAACTCTGCTGACTCCGGCGCCTCTTTTCTCCGACGAAAGATAAAGTGAGTCTTTATTTTATTTTAAATTTTAGTTAATTAATTTAGTTTAAATGCATTATAGAAAAATCATTTTTTAAATATATAAGCATGATAAAAACTTGATTTTTATATATAAAGAAGCACGATAAAGATAGGATTTTTAATTTGAAAAGATAGGATTTTTTAACTCTATAAAGAAGTGATTTTTAACATTATAAAGAAGTGATTTTTAGCGTTATAAAGAAGTGATTTTTTTATAACATAAAAATATGATTTTTATGCATGTAGCGTTATAAAAATATGATTTTTATTCGTGTAGCAAATTAAAATTATGATTTTTAAATGTACAGTAGCGAAGTGAAGATGTGATTTTATCCATAGCGTTAAAATGAAAATGTGATTTTTAACTTATAAATCGTATGAACCAGATTGCGTTAGAATTATGGAGAAGAACACAACGCGACGGAAGTGAACCAAATCCAAACCGTTCAGAAATAGAGAATGGAGGAGTGGAACCCAAAGGTAAGAACTCCTCACTAAAAATTATTTCCATTCAGTTATTTATTTTATAACTGCATATATGAACTGCTCCCCGTCAAACACGGACCATGGACGACTTGTTTGATTGTATGTTTGGATTGGTTTGTTTGTGTGAATTTGGTTTGTGATGTGGAATGGAAAATAAAATATTCATGTGTTGAATAAAATAAAATATTCATATGTTAAATAAAATAAAATATTCATATGTTGAATAAAATAAATATTCATTTACAAATCGGACGATTTGTTTATGTACACTCATTTTACTGATATGGATTGGGACGATAACTTTTACACATCGCCCAACTGCACAAATAAAATATGTGTTTGTTGATTGAAACCCCACACGGGTATTGGGATGATATTTGACGTACACTAATCCCAATTGTTAGTTGAATGTCAACCGATAGGTTGACAGGCTATTGTAAATGTTGTTTATTTATATTTAATGCCTATGCAGTTGTGTGATGCACTTTAGATGATGGATGATTGGTTATCATTGGTATTAGGTACATGTGTTGCATAGGATCCATATAATAACATTATATGGTAATTGATTGGGTCTCATTCCAATCTGGAAAAATAAAGAATATTTTAAAATAATTTTCAGAGAATGATTAAATATATTCATGTGTTGAATAAAGATATATTCATGTGTTGAATAAAAATAATATTCATATGTTGAATAAAATAAATAACGAATATTATAAAATAATATTCAGTAAAAGATCAAAATCCGATTTTGATGTCCGATTTTGGATGGACACGGGAATATTAAAATATATAAAGCCGTGTTGATTAGATTAACGCCATTTTGACGTGAATGATATTTATATCGATTTATTCATTTTAACATTTAAATATTAAAGATATGGAATATTCAATTTTGATTTAAAATTGAATATGAAGTTGAAATCATTTTTAAAACGAATTTAGAACAATTTATAAAATACATTTTAAATGAAAATCTGTAACGGCCCACCATTTCGAACCATTCAAATCGACAATAATCCACACATGACAGACTTGAATTGCTCAAAACGATAGATTGTTAATAAAAATTGGCTAATAACAGCATATATAGTAAACAAATCAATCACAGAATCATAGAATCACAAACACAGAGTAATAAAATACTACACAGCGGAATAGATAGAATAGTAGTCCATAAGCTACTACATAACCATAGAGTCTAATGCAAATACAACAGAGTACCAAACATAGATAAGTCTGCTAATGCATAAGGAAATAATAGAGTTTGAAATTGGAAATAACTGGAAAGCTGAAATAACTGCAACAACTAAATAAGAGGTAGATAGATCCAAGTAAATCTCCAAGCTCCAAGTGAATTAAGCAAGCTGATATCCTCAAGCTGACCCAAGTATCCATGTAAAACAAACACACTCGAGTCAGGATTAACATTCTTATTTTAAATGATAACTCAAGTGAAACAATTACCGAAATGCAAAATAACTTAAAGGATGTTTGGGATCACCATCCTCTAAGGATCCGTCAAACTAATACTATATATTATAGTATGCTATATATAATAGTGTCTATCAGTAAAGTAAATATCAAAATAGTGTAAGCGGGATTACCATGATTACCCTTACACCGTTTATATATTCCCATAGTATATACAGTACCATAATTCCTCCATAAACTGGAGGTTGATCAGAGGGCACTCCATATAAAACAGTACAAAACAAAATCGTATTGGGCCCGCATAAGGCATGTGACAAGGCATGCAAGGAATGCCAGGGTGGATTCACCGTTTGCATAACCGGACTGGTGGTAACGCATAGCAGCAACTACTGCCCACCTCGAGACACACTCCCATATCAAGGGTGCGCACCAGTCAAGTCACAAAAGTAATAGAATGGTTTCGAAGAAGTATGATCGATAGGAGGAAAGACCTCACTTGGTCTTGGTGTAGCACCTGTTTTTGCCACATCAAGCTGACTCAAGGTAGTCAGGATCTCGTAATTAAGATGAAATAGAAAATAGAGTCGATCGCCAAGCCCTCCTTCTTCATTCTGGAACTCCACCGCGTACACAGTTGTTAAAGTGGTTTTCGGAATTGGCAGAGAGTATGACAAATCCGATCCCGGTCTCTTTAACAACCAATCGTTTACATTTTCCACACCGTGGTTGTTTTAAAATAATTTTTACTCAAAATAACTATCAAAATATAATTTAAATCAAATACTTTCAAAATCACAACTTATACTCTTTACTATTTAAAGTTTATAAAAATATATAAGTTTATAAAATAAAACATAATATAAAAATAATAAATAATAAATAATAAAATTTATAGAAATACTATATATAAAATAGGTACTTATTTTGTTATTAAAACCTTTGTAAACTTTTAAAACACTTAAAATATAAGTAAAATCTCAAATATCATTTAAATCCATACTTACTTATAAATTAACTTTTCAAAACATTTCCAAAATATAAGTTATCATTTGAAATCTAACTATTATTATTATTATTATAGAAAATACTTGAATTAAATTTACAAAAATCAATCTTTTCAAATAAAATATATTTATGATTTCAAATATGACCATCGGTGTCCGTATATAATTTTTTATCCTATGGTCAAGTGATACGGATATGTATTATTTCAATCCGTTTATTTTCAAGTATGGGTGTATATCATTTCAACCCGTAATCTCAAATTCAGTAAAAATCGCTTGGGTCTATCATTTCAACCCATAACGATTTTCCCCTATTCTATCAAGTCGTTCGGGTACGTATCATTTCAACCCATTGTGATTTCCTAAACTAAGGGAACTTGCAATGTGAAAATCAGCACATAACAAATCAATCATCGACATATAATATCGATCCGTACATGTCATAAGGACACGTCCGTACATGTTCATATTACGTCTAAATATCCGTCGTACACGTCAAACGTCATTATTTAGACATGCATACGTAGAGTATATTCGTGCGCGTATCCGTGTGCGTGTCACGTACACTATCATGCACGTCACATTCACACGTATCAAATTACATGCACGCTACACTGAACATATTATATCCATATAGATTTCATTTTACGTGTCCAACATATTTACCCGTCATATCAACATATATGTAACCAACACGTGTCGAATATCACATACGCAGATCAATATAGATATCGTATATCACCAATTCATACAAACAACCAAACAATATCATATGCATCAATGATGTCAATAACATGTCGACAGTGTACAATGGGAATAATATGATCTCTATAGCAATCCTAGCAATTTAGACAACTAACTAATTCACAGGTTTGTACACTTAAATAAAAATGTTAATCGTGAGTGAGGGGTCTCACCTTTTGTAGCAAATAGAAATGAAGGAGATGATGTGAAGCGAATGACGAATTGATATTTATTTGATCTCTTTATTACCAACTTCCCCGACTGGAAACAAAATTGCATATATAATATATTAGTCATTTTGTACACGGTTCTTTTCAAAACCCAAAGATAATACACTTGATAGAACTAAAAATGCACACTTGATATAATATATATTTTTCGAAATAAATAGTATACATATATATAGCATATATATTTGTTTTGAAAACTCGTATATAATACACAGTATATATAGACACTTGACAAACCCAAAGTCTAAACTGTAGATTTTTCCTTTTTATGTATTTCAAAAAAAAACAGCATACATATAGTATACAAATTTGTTTTCCAACCAGTGTGTACTTATTCAAAAAAAAAACATTTGTATATTCAGTTTTCAATTAGACTTTACAAAATCCAGATAACTAGACTTCAGCCTAAATTTTTGTAAACATAAACAAATACATATAACATAAAAACATATATATACTTAATATATAGTAACGCACGCATGCAAACCCCTTACTAATTCGGATATGTACAACATGGTGACCTTAACAACTCACACAACATATATATAATGCAAACTTTAACAACTTTATATATAAAAGTATGCAACGTCCCAACAAGAGAAAAAGGTAGGGGAGAGGACTCACGCTTGCACCTGGAAAGGAATGGATGGATGTAAGATTTGTACAAGAAAATGGGATGACAAAAGTTGCTACAGGAGATGCTTTCCTTCCTTTGAAAGTTGGAAAGAGTGGATGGAAAATATGCTACAGGAAGAAAGGGAAAAATGCAAAGTTTAGCTATAGGAAGTAAGCTTTCACGCATGCATGAAGGCGCCTCCTTCTCTCCACAATCCCTTTGTTGCTTTTGGTTGTTTTTTTTTCTTTTTTCTTTTTCTTTTAGGATGGAGAGAAAGGATGATGGTTCTTGAAGAACTAGAGCAGGTGATGAGTTACGAGAAGGAGAAATGAAACGAAGGGATACATACGGTGATATATGTGCAAATGGTGAGAGAAATCAAAAGCTAAACTCGAGTAGGTGATGAGTTACGAGCAGGTGATGGGGATCACTTCACCCTCACCATAGGGTGTCAGTTAGAATAAACTCGAGTAGGTGTAGAGATACAGTATGGGTGTGATAGTACATTCGACACTTCCTTAGCCTGTGACATTTTCCTATTTTTAGTTTATATCCATCATATCCTTTTCTTATTCACATATTGAAGAGTTACTAGATTTACTCAGGCTTTATGTCTGACCCTATTTTCTTTTCGTCTTCTTTTCTTTCGTCCCCCCCCCCCCCCCCCCCAGGTCCACAGGGAGGAAACAGCTCAACTCAGTCAGGCTCTTTACAAGCACCAAGAATGTAGATGTATGATTTGGATCTTTCTTGCTCAGATAATGGCTTTGGATATCACTATGGGGATTTTTGTCACTTTATTTATGTTTTCATGCTTCTTTAATAATCAAGGCAGTTATGAGGTTGCAATGTTGAAAGTATTTTGAGACAATTATGGAAATCTTTGTTTGATACACGTATTGATGAAATAAAAGTTTGTTTGGTTTCCGCTGTTTAAAATATGTGTATTTATATCTGTCTTGAGTTCATCTATGGCTTTTACTTATAAACCTCCACCAAAGTTAAGGCATTCCCTTTGTGAGTGACCTTAATGGAGGTGGGGTGTTTCACTTGGTATCAGAGCATAGGTTTACCAGGCAAGATAAAAGTTTTTGAAAATTGATTTCAAAAAGAAAGTTTAAAGAAGCATTTTTTATAGAAAAAGTGTTATATTAATAAAAAAGACAAAATCCCCCAAAGCCATGTGCCCTATCTATCCTTCTCTATCCTTCGTTTTGAATTTTTCCCTTTCTGTTTCAGCATGTCTGGAGACCTTAATCTTCCGGAAGGAGTGCCGATTCCCGGCTGGTTTAGGAGGTACTTAGAAGCAAGGGCCAATGGCGCGGGCCCAGCAAACATCCCTCCTCCAGTGGTCGCGGTTCCTCCTCCTCCTCCACCTCCTCCGCCTCCTCTTGGAAATGCCTTCGCAAAAACATGTAGAGACTTCAAGGCTATGGGTGGAAAAGACTTTTATGGGACAGAATCTTTTGTTGGAGCAAGAAACTGGTTAAAGGAGACTGAAGATTTGTTTGTCATCTTTGGAGTGGATGACAGGCAAAAGATACAACTTGCGATATGGTTACTTAAGAATGAAGCTTCCTATTGGTGGGAAGTTACTAATGCTCAGAGGGCGGTGGAAACATGGGAAGACTTCAGGACAAGGTTTGAGATGAAATTCCTCTCCCAAGCCGAAAGAGGCCTGCAAATGGAAAAGTTTCTAACTCTGAAACAGGGAAGCATGACGATCAGGGAATATGTTAATCAGTTTAATCAGCTGGCCAGATTTGGGCTAGACTTAGTAAACACCCAACACAAGAAGGCACTTCGCTTCGTCAAGGGTTTGAATGAGCCTCTACACGGCCTTGCCATGACCCATGTATCCACGGGTGCGACTTATGAAAGCCTAGTGGACATGGCGTTGCTACACGAGGAAGACCACGGCAAGAAAGAAACTAAGGGGGAAGACAAGAAAGAAGGTCTACAAGCAAAGAAAACAGACTTCAAGAAAGGAGGGAAGAACAATAAGCCCCGTGATAAGAGAAGGTGCAATTTCTATGGCATTGTGGGCCATATATCAAAAGACTGCCGGAGGCGAAGATGGGTGGCTGCTTCCATTGTGGATAAACTGGACACAAAGCTAAGGACTGCCCAAAGAAGAAAGGGCAGGGACAGAAAGCCGGATCCACTTCAGGGGGTCAGGTTTATGCGCTAGTGGCACCTCAGCAGGAACGAGGTAGTAATATTTCTGTAGAAAGTGTAGTCTATCTTTATGATCATCCAGTTCGTACACTTTTTGACTCTGACACATCACACTCTTTTATTTCATCTGCCTTAGTAGAATCTCTGCATCTAGACACTAGTGTGGTAGAAGATCCCTTAGTAGTTTCAAATCCAATTGGGGGCTCCGCTTACTTGTCAATGGTTTGTTTGGGTTTGAAAATCTCTATTCTCAGCGTTGAGTATAGTTGTAGTGCTTTTGTTTTGAGCTTCTCGGGATATGGTTTGATCTTAGGCATGGATTGGTTATCCAGTAATAGTGCCATTCTTGACTGTGAGAAAAGAGTAGTTAGACTCTTGACTCGGCTTGGTAACACTCTAGAAATTTCTTGTAATCCCTTGAATGCTGTTATGCTTAGTTATTTAGAGTCACTTGATGCTTCTGATGAGAATTTGCAATCAGTTAGAGTAGTCCGGGAATATCCGGATGTCTTTGAGGAAGTGAAAGGCTTACCTCCGAGGCGGGAAATAGACTTCCGCATATATCTTGTGGATAACGCAAAGCCTGTAGTTTTACCTGTCAGACACATGGCTCCAAGGGAGAGAAAGGAGCTCAGTAAGCAGGTTAAAGAACTTCTCGAAAAGGGGTTCATTAGACGGAGCATTTCGGAATGGGGTGCTCCAGTGGTGTTCGCAACCAAAGCAGACGGTTCGCTTCGCCTTTGCGTCGACTATAGGGGGTTAAACAAATTGACCAAGAAAAATAGGCACCCTCTTCCCCGAATCGACGATTTGTTTGATCAGCTTGTAGGTGCAACGGTCTTCTCCCAACTTGATCTGGCAACTGGGTTCCATCAGCTAAGAGTAGCTGAAGACAGCATTGATAAGACAGCGTTCAAAACCCCAGACGGTTTCTTCGGGTGGCTTGTCATGCCTTTCGGCTTGACAAACGCACCCGCTTATTTCGTAGACCTAATGAGCAGGATGTTCAGAGAATTCCTCAACAAATCTGTGGTTGTCTTCGTAGATGATATCTTAATCTTCTCAAAGAGTGAGGAAGAACATGCTCAGCATCTGAAATAAATCATGGATACTCTCCGTGCACATCAACTAAAAGCCAAATTCTCCAAGTGTCACTTCTGGAGAAAAGAAGTAAGGTTTCTTGGGCATATAGTGTCCAAAGAAGGGTTGGTTGTGGACCCCGCGAAAGTGGTGGCAGTACAAGATTGGAAGACACCAAGAAATGCAACCGAAGTTCAAAGCTTTCTTGGGCTAGCCGGTTTTTATCGAAAGTTTATTAGGGATTTCGCGAAAATCTCAGCCCCACTCACAAGGGTAACAAAGAAGAATCTGGCGTTCGCTTGGGATTTGGACTGTGACATTGCTTTCCAGCGATTAAAAAGGGCTCTCACAACAGCCCCAGTTATGACATTGCCAGATGGAAGAAAAATGTTCACAGTATACACGGATGCATGTGGAACAGGACTAGGCGCTGTCCTAATGCAAGAAGGAAGGGTAGTAGCTTATGGCGGAAGACAATTGAAGGTTCATGAAAAGAACTACCCAACCCACGATCTTGAGTTGGCCGCCATTGTCTTTGCACTTAAGTCTTGGCGCCATTATCTCCTAGGTGAGAAGTTTGAATTATACACTGACCATAAATCGTTGAAATATCTCTTCTCGCAGAAGGATCTTAACTTGAGGCAGCAAAGATGGATGGAGTTCCTTGCCTCGTATGACTTTGAAATTTCCTATACTCCCGAAAAAGGCAACGTGGTAGCGGACGCGTTGAACCGAAAGAAACTGACCCTGAGCCCTCTTTTTGTGAAAAGGCAAAACTTGGAGTATATAGCCAGTTTTAACTTTAGTCCCTCCTCGGATTTCGTACCGGGGTTGTTAGCGTCTCTCGAAGTACGCCCCACTCTCTTAGACTCAATAGGGGCAGCACAACGTGAAGACCCTCAGCTTGTTGATGTGATTGATAAACTTATTAGGGGTGAGACTTCTAGTCACCTCAGTAGATACGCCATTGATGATAAGGGTTGGTTGAGACGAGATGGAAGATTATGCATCCCACAAGCAAGGGAGTTAACGAAGAAGGTTCTCGAGGAAGCGCATAATTCCAAGATGACTATACACCCTGGCGGTGATAAGATGTACAAGGATATAAAAAGGACTTTCTTTTGGAACGACATGAAGCAAGACGTGGCAAATTTCGTTTCTAAGTGCATGACCTGCCAACGGGTCAAGGCGGAACAAAAGAAGTCTGGAGGACTACTTCACCCTCTAGAGGTCCCACAGTGGAAGTGGGATAGCATTTCAATGGACTTCATTGATGGACTGCCTAAGTCGAGGAGAGGCAACACTAGCATTTGGGTAATATTGGATAGGCTTACTAAAAGCGCCCACTTTATACCTATCAAGAGTAGGAGGACTGCCGCATCTCTAGCATCTCTTTATCTCAAGGAAATAGTTCGACTCCATGGGGTACCCTCCAGCATTGTTAGTGACCGAGACCCTATCTTCACGAGTGAGTTTTGGCGGAGTCTGCAAGAAGCTGTAGGCACACAGCTATGTTTGAGTACGGCCTATCGCCCCCAAACAGATGGCCAGACGGAAAGGGTGAATAGAGTTTTAGAGGATCTTTTAAGACTTTACGTTCTTGACTTTGGAGGGACGTGGGAGGATCACCTTCCTTTAGTGGAATTTGCCTACAACAACAGCTACCAAGCTACCATCGGCATGGCACCCTTCGAAGCCTTGTATGGAAGACCGTGCAAATCACCAACTTGTTGGTGGGAGTCTACAGATAAGCTTATACTTGGGCCAGACATGATTCGAGAAACTTCAGAGAAAGTGGACTTGATACGTAGGAGAATGAAGACAGCCCAAGACAGACAGAAATCCTACGCCAACAAAAGAAGGACTGACCTTGAGTTTGAGGTTGGGGACAGGGTTTTCCTTAAGGTATCCCCTTTAAGGAACGTCGTTCGCTTTGGGTCCGCAGGAAATCTAGCACCAAGATTTGTAGGACTGTTCCCTATCATCGAGAAGATTGGGAAAATGGCTTATAGAGTAGATCTGCCTGAAAGATTGGCTGGAATTCACAACGTCTTTCACGTTTCTCATCTCCGGATATGTCTACATGAATCAGCGGAAGTGGTGGAGCCAAGCATTCTAGAAGAAGCCGAAGTGGAACGCGAAGCAACTGTGAGGAGAGTTCCAACCCGCGTCGTAGGAACTGAAATCAAAAAGCTACGCAACCGCGAAGTGAAGCTCGTTAAGGTTCAGTGGAGCGACACCGAGGAAGACGCGACTTGGGAAACTGAGGATAGAATACGCGCGTCATACCCTTTTCTTTTTTAGGGTACATCTTTGACCTCTCTTTTTCTTAAGTTGTGCTTGTATTTATCCTTTTAGGTACATCTCCTCGATATTATCCTTTATCCTTGGGTAGAAACCCCTTTGGATGTAAACATGTATTTGAAACATGTTATGGTTGATGGCTGCAATTGGTTGCAAGTGGTTGCTAGTGGTTGCTTGTGGATGCATATACACACACAACCTAGGTCTTAGATCGGCTCAATCACTTCATACTGCATATGCATATATGTATTCTTATTTGTATATGGTTGTAAACTTGATATGCTGTCATATGGACGTCGCATTTGTATGAATAGTTGTGCACTCATGTAGAATTATGAGTAGGAAAAATTTGCATACATAATGGATTCATGACACTTACATGATTTGCATTAAGGAGGTCAACTGAATCAGTAGACCGCCTGATTTCTACATTAGATAAGGACATGTACACACACTATGCATATGATCATGAAGCATTAGAAGTCTTTTAAGGACAGTGGATGCCTGTGTTTGTTGGTTGAGTAGATGGGCTGTTGGATGGTAGGATATACATTCTTCCTAACTTGAAGATTTCGGGGACGAAATCCTTTTAAGTGGGGGAGAATGTAACACCCCGTGAATTCTATAACGTTAAGCTTCACGAATTAAAGTATAATTAATTATAAATGATGAAATCAAGGGAAATGGGTTACGCCATTGCGTTCATCTCGAAATTCTGCTTGAGATAGAGTTCAAGTTTACGTAAAACGGATATCGTATGAAGAAGATATGGACGAACGAAGTTGGGCAGAAAAACCAGAAAACGGGTCAGAATGCACTGGCGCACTTAGGAAGTGCGCCAGAACAGAAATGAACTGGTGCACTTGGGAAGTACGCCAGTACATTTTTGGCCTGGCGCACCTGCCAAGTGCGCCCAGGTCAGAATGACCTGCTGGTCAGGTCTTGGCTGGCCTGATCAGGGTCTGGTCGAATTCTGATGCTTGGCTGAGTCACTAGGGCTTACATGTCACTTTTTGATTGGCTTCTCTTGAGATGGATCGTCTGGATTCACTCTAGCTTCATCGGCGGCTCTAATTAGATTGAAATCCTATAAATACAACTCAAACCTAACCCTAAACTCACACAAATAATAGAATACAATAGCCGTCATGCTGCTGGAAAGGAACTAGGAATGGCCGTCAATTAGAAACCCTAGAGACAAGCCAACAAGCCTAAGAGACGAATCAAATTAAAAGAAGATCATAGCTTAATCAAATCATTCAACGCAACTTTTCTACCCAAAGGAGAGCGTCTCCAAATCAGAATAACAGAAATCAGAAAACAAGAATTCATCACACGTTGTAAGTATAGCAACCTTTCAGAATATGAATAAAAAACTGTGATGTGATTCGATGTATATGAAAATAGAAATGTGTTATTATTCTATGTATTGTGATGGTTCTATCATGACTTATGTATTGATGTTTGTGGCATAAAATTGATTGATGCAAGCCTATTGAACGATTGTACTTGCAAGTTTGTAGCGAAAATTAGAATTTGGTCATTTTATGTATATGGCGATGGCATGGACTATGTCTAAGTTGAAGTTTATGTAAACATGTTATAGACCTTTTTGATCTAAAACCTATGATATTGTTCTTATGTTTATTTGCAAGTATAATTAGATCTATGTTTCATAAACTATGCAAGTTCATTTGCAAGTATAATTGGACCTATGTTTCATCAAGTATAATTAGAACTATGTTTCATAAACTATGCAAGATTTTGTTTATTTGCAAGTATAATTGGATCTATGTTTCATAAACTATGCAAGATTTTGTCTATTTGCAAGTATAATTGGATCTATGTTTCATAAACTATGCAAGTTCATAGGCTATATGATTAGATGTTAAAATTGTACATTTTGGTGAACATACATCATGCTAGTCTTGTGTTTGACATTATGCCAAATTAAACATGTTTAAAACACAAGTTTGTATTAGCCTAAACTATGCCATCTCATATGTCACCTACTTAGTTATACTTTGATTTGAATGCAAGTTCACATGACCCATCATTTATGTTAGTATCGCTAAATTGCAAGTTCATGCGCCACACACCCTTATATGTTGAAAATATTACATGTTCTTGATTTCCCCTTTTCTTACGCTTATAAGGTTGGGTTGAATTGTGTCGAGTCCAACACTTGTTAAACATTGCGAACATATAAACAGGGGTAATAGCGTTGGGTGTAAAACATGAAAATATATGTTGGCATGTTTGGCACATGCCAATGACAATTTGACGGCCCGCCCCGCACCAACCGACATTTACTCCAAAGGTGCGCTATACACATGTCCAATTGGCACGGAACGGTCGTCAGAAGAAAAGAAAGAAGACGAAGAATCAACAAAGAACCTGTAATATGTCTCACAGCACATAGAACAAAATATAATAATAACATACTTGACATAAAACAGGAGAGACAGTGCATAAGCTAAAAACCAGAACTGAGCATCATGGCAGCGGAAATCCAAAATATAGCTTATTACAACTTTTCAAACTGTCTCAAAGCAAAAGCAAGATAAAGGAGGTACACTACTAATGCCCAAGTAGCGACCACCAACGACACAGGGAGAATATCTATATATCATACGTGGAAGCCTCCTGCTCGCCTCCGAATCAGCTACTCGCGCATCACCAGCTAACCATAACCTGTCTCTAGTCTGCTCGTGTGAGCACCCAGAGTAATAAGAAGAGACATAAAACTCTGGGTCAGACATAAAGCCTGGTATGAGCGATAAGCATCAAATCATAACAATAACAGGTATAATCCAATCATACCTGAACCTGGACCTGCAACCAAAGAGTTAGCACTACATACTGTACAACACTCTAAGGTGCCCTTTCAAATGGTGTAAAGATAACGGAGGTGGGGGTGTGCATGTCATAGTGATGTCAAACAATCAAACATAGCAAGCATCCTCACATCTCTCACTCAGTGCGTAAAGCATACGATATCCACTACTTTGGTCACCCAATACTTTGGGCCATGACGGAATCCAATCCCGTGTAACTATCACTACAAGCCCACCATCCATCTCTCAGTGGTGAACCAAAGTTATGAATACCGACAACCCCTTTGCACACGTCCCGCAGCAAAGCCCAACCATGAAGTGAACTCATTGGTTCCCAACTGGGTCCGGGATCCTGAGCTCTAACTTCCATTTGGACTACCTTTGCATCTCGGGTTTTAGTCATCATCTTCATCCGGATCGGTCTTCATTCAGTTCGCAACCTCCTGGTTCGGTTCGTGACTCGCCCCCTCGCATCAGCTCGACTCGCGGATCGTGGTCATTGCCTTCGCTCGGATCGGGTCGTGCCTGTTACGTCATCTCGGGTCGGATCGCACCATTCGTCAGCTCATTCGGATCGCGCCTGCTGCATCGGGTCGGGTCGCGATGCACTCGTGGTCACCATCCCCCTTCGGTTCGGTTCGCAGTCCTCCTTCGCGAATGGTCGAATCGCCATCATCGGATCGTGACACCCAAGCTGGAATGGATCGTGGTCTTCAAGCATCGACGGATCGAGTCGTGCCATCGGTTCGGATCGTGGAAGATGGGGCGGATCGGGTCGTTTCGTGGCGCGAGCTTCAATCGGATCGGTTCGCATGGGGTAGGGGCGATCCGGTCCGAGGTACTTCCTGCACTTCATTCCAGCGACTGTTTTTTGCCATTCGACGGCGTTTTTGACCAAACTAACACTTCTAAACAATCACAAAGCATACCATACAGTCATAGCAACATATAGTATCGACCACAAACACCAAAACATAAATCATAGCATGTAAAATGGATCAAACATAGCCAATACCCCATATTTTCCCTTAAGCATACTTAAGCAAATCTAACAATAAGGTTAGCAAATCTTAACCAAATTGAACCAAACTTATAACAGAGGTCTAAAACAATATTTCAGAATTTCTGAACATTTTTCCAGATTTTTAACATGCATAATTTCGCTAATTATCACTAATCACCCCTTAATCCCCCAAAATCCGGGATTAACAAAATTAGTCGAAATTAACCCAAATTCATATCAGAGGCATAAAATGATGTTTTGGAATTTTAGGAAATTTTCTAGATTTTTCTGAGCCATAATTTCGCTAATCTTCGCTAATTACCATAATTAGCCGTAATTAGTGAAAAACAATGCAAATCACTCACCTTTGCCACAAAGTAAACTATAGATCTGAAATGATTCTCTGTTTGGGTCGAATTCCAATGCTTAGCAGCAGCTCCTATCTTGATTTGATGCTAATCCGCCTTGATTTGATGTAGATTAGGCCAAGACTTGATTAGGAAGTGATTAAAAGGTGATTTGGGATGAAATTAGAAGGTGGAGGCCATGACTAGGTTTGAAGAAACTAAGTGGAGGCTGGAAAAATGACTCTAAAACCGAAATCCAAACCCTAGCAGCCCTTAAATACTCCCAAACCCGAAATTCCCCCATTGGGCCTAGTTGCTAATCACCCGGTTAAGCCCAATTAGCTGAAAATAACCCTTTAAACCTTAATTCAGCCATATCTCCCAAACGGTACGTCCGTTTGGCTATTGTAACCACTCTACGGAAAGAGAAACCATCATTCGAATCCAATGGAAGTGGTTTCAGGTCAAAATTCCTTTCCAGTCAAAAGTTATGGCCAAAACAGTACCAACTAGGGGCAAAATGGTCATTTAAAAACCGACAAAAATCATGAGCATGGGAAATGACCCCAATAGTCGTCTCCCAAAGTTACATGACCATACGACTTCATATGTGAAAGAAATAAATATTCTACGATCCCATGATGCGTAGAATACGGGTCGTTACACTCTCCCCCCCTTAAGAAATTTCGCCCCCGAAATTCCCTAACCAAAACACACAAAGGGTTCCGCATGCCTATCAACCATAAAACAACAATCAACATGCAAAACAAGTCTATCCTAGCATGCGGTTTACTAACAAGGGAAGGAACTATCACTACCAAAACCTTACTAGGCAAAGAGTTCTGGATACTTCTTCCTTATATCCTCCTCTGTTTCCCAAGTACAGTCTTTTTCATTCTCACCCCACTGGACTTTGACTAGTTTCACCGCCTTCCTTCGAAGCTGCTTCGTATCGTTCCCAACGATACGCATAGACTTGCGGTTCTCAACCGCCTCGGGTTCAACCTCGCTATCGTCCAACTGATCAGGTGAAATAGTCACATTAGGGTCTTGCACAAACTTCCTTAACTGGGAAACATGAAATACGTTGTGAACTCCCGCCATCTTATCAGGTAGCTCTACTTCATGCGCCAAATTCCCAACTTGCTCGAGGACTGGGAATGAGCCAACAAATCTTGGTGCTAACCTACCTCTCCAACCAATCCGAATCACATTCTCTATGGAGAGATCTCGACGAACACCAAGTCGTTAACGAAGAATTCCAAATCTCTTCGTCTCTTATCGAGATAAGCCTTCTGCCTATCTTTATCCCTTCCCAGTAGTAGATCTGCTCTATGTCTCAATATATCTTGTTACCACTGGGATGTATAGTCAATTTCAAGTGATGATATGCTCTAAGCACTTCACCTCTCGGTCCATCTACGTTGGGTACAACTAGTCCCTTATTCTTTCGAAGCCACCCTTCTCGATCAAATCCTTACCTAATCATTCTCTTTCCATCCATACCCATCTCTACCCTAGAGATGGTTCCCAATAGATTAGGATCGTCCTTCTAACTGGAAACAATCCACTCAATCAAAATCGATCTAATCGTCAAGCTTACTAGCGTTTCTGAATCCAATTCAGTCTTGGGTCTGAAATCATATCCTGTGACATACTCTAGTTGCTTCCATCCTAGAAACAAAACCCCTAAACTGGCATGTCTCCTACTCAATGCAACTAGTACTACACCCAAATCCTTTACTATGATCACTCTGCCCCATGGAGTCATGGCAACTCCACTGCACTGATCCATAGTCACTAGTCCTTTGCTATGTCCACTCTGCCTCATGAAGTCATAACAACTCCACTGCACTGGCTCATAGCCTTACTAATCCTTTACTATGTCCACTTTGCCCCTCGAGTCATGACGACTCTACTGCACTGGCTCATAGTCCTACTACAATCACTTTGTTCCCCATCGCTGGAACCCTACAGGTGATAGTCTACTCAAGAGAAGAAAGATAGGAACAAACATAGCAACCATAACATCCATCAAACAAATCCTATCTATCACCTGCTAAAGTCATAAACACATCGACACCTACATGATTGGTCTAACCAATCCCAATATGTCGATTCCAGTCTGTCTGGTCCAACCAACATCAATAACTAATGGAAGCCCAGCCTCCATACACCGATGCCTACTTGACTGGTCCAACCAATCCCAGGCCAATGGAAGCCCCGCCTCCCTTCGGTCTACCGTACGTCCAACGTACGTTTATCCTCCAAGGATAATTAAACTAATGGAAGCCCAGCCTCCAATCGGACTACCGTACGTCCAACGTACGTTTATCCTCCAAGGATAACTAGATCACGTCCAACGGATCCAAGGTAACGGGCGTCCCCAGATACCCCTGCTTTTAGTCCTCCTAAAATACTTGAGTCCAACCCAAGTCTATCCATTATCTTGCTGCCCTCTCGAGTCCAACTCGAGCTGAATCCAATTCCTTGCAGCCTTCTCGAGTCTAACTCGAGTCAATCTCCCAGAGATAAACTAGACTCATCCAATGAATCTCGTACTGCACGTCCAACGTACATTCACCTTCCAAAGGTAAACTAGACCCACCAAGTGAATCTAGGTACTCTACCTACGAGTCCAAGTACAACGTGAAACTCTCCTATGTTCGCTGAATCTCCAAGATCAACGAGCTTCCCACTATGTTCCAAACATACTTCAAATCTAATGTGAAGTATTTCCATATTCGTTATATCACCATGACTAACGAACTCGCCCCATTTTTTCTTTTACGAGTTCAAGTCTAACTTGAATCGTCCTAATCTTCGTTGCATCTTCCATGATCAACGAACACATCCTATTCTTTCAAAAAGAACATCAACATAGGGTCCTAACCAATCCATTTCTTTGCATCTTTCTCGAGTCCCACTCGAGCAATCTCATAACCCTATCGAGTCTAACTCTGGGCAGTCTATACCATTGAACAGTCTTATCATGTTCCGTCTGCCCATCACTCCTCGAGTGAACCAAGATATCATCCAATGAAAAATCACAACAACTATTTACCCCTCACGCAACCCATCCTAGTCGAAATCGACATTCCCCAAGCACAAGCCCCAAAGGCCTAAACCAATATCAGACAAGCACCCAAGGAACATCTCCTCCGAGTTCGGACAATCCACATGAGGTGATACTAGCAAAACAATCTAGCACTGGAGTACTCATTTGCCTCCCAGAGACTACTAGAACTTACTGCAACGATAACCTCTTAGCTTCCTTAACTCCAGTTACCCTTGCCATCACTAGGTAGGTACCTAATACCACCCTATTCCTTTGGAGTAGATCGACTACCCAAAATAATGCTAAACCCAGTAAAGCCCAAAACAAAGCAATCACAAGGAAACATACATCCATGACTCGATAAGACCACATTAACAAATCATGCCAAAACTAGTCGAACCACCAATCGGGTTCGTCACTACTAAAGGTCTATCGACTAACTCAGGTTTGTCAAACAAAACCCGATCAAAACATCTTAAATAGAAAGCATACCTCGAATAACGACACCTTTTTCCTTCTGCGCCGCAGTTGGGGCATTTGACGAAGAAGGAACAGCGTTGATAGCATACGCTTTCACAATCTGCTTCTCCCTAGGAGGTTGTGGGCAATCATCCTTGTGATGTCCCGCCTGGCCGCAGTTAAAGCACTTCCTTTCCCCAGGCTTTTCTCGACAATCTCTGGCGTAATGGCCCTTCTGGCCACAACTAAAGCATTCGCCATCTTTCTTATTTTTCTTATTCTGACCATCCTTGGTCGAGTTCTGCTTCCTCTTATTCTGAGAATTTTTCTTGCCTTCACCGCCTGCTTGCAGCTTTGGCTCCTCTGCAGATGCCGTAGCAACTTCGGCCTTCGACTTAGGGAAAAGGCTCTCTGACCTTAATGCCTTTCCTACAATAGACTCGAACGTCTCATCGATATGGTTTATAAGTCTTTCCCCCAAGTACCCATCCAAGCCAGTTATGAACTTCTCGTTCTTCTTTTCGACTGTATCGATAAGGGACCATCCATATTTCGATAAAGTGTCAAATTCAGCAATATACTCCGAGACTGCTCTACCGTTCTGCTTAAGCTCCAAGAACTTCCTGAACAGTTCTGATTTATGAGCAGCTGGAATAAACTTATCACAAAAGCGAGTCTTAAACTGATTCCAAGTAACTTGATCTTCTGGAGTAGTTGTTCTAATGGCATTCCACCAATTCATCGCTCGCCCTTGCAGCTGACGAGACGCTAGCCTTCTCCTCATCGCATCCTCAAGACCCAAGTCCTCGAAGATACGATCACAGCTATCCAACTAATCCTGAACATCTGTGGCCGACTCCATTCCGTGGAACGGCTTCCCACCAAGGTTAGTGTAATCCTTGCACAACTTGGCGAAATCGACCCTAGGCGCCTGCACTACTGGACCACCACCATTTCCGGGATTGGGAACTGCTCCCTGAACATCTCTAAGCATGTCTCTCATGAGGTCGGTAAACATCGCCCTCATGTCGGCAGCATTCCCATTATTGGCTCCCCTACCCGCACCTCTAGCATATCGGCTCATCGTTAATCTGTAAAAGGGGAAACGATTAACGATCCCATAGTGGTGCTAGTGCAGTACGACTTCATTCTTATACTACCAATAGTATATATATATATAGCTTTTAAAAACCAAAGTAATCACAAATACGCGCTCTCGTATACGTACTATCTCTCCCTAGTGTCTTTCCCTAGGTTAACTACGCAACCTAGAGCTCCGATACCAAGTGTGACGGCCCGCCCAGCACCAACCGACATTTACTCCAAAGGTGCGCTGTACACATGTCCAATTGGCACGGAACGGTCGTCATAAGAAAAGAAAGAAGACGAAGAATCAACAAAGAACCTGTAATATGCCTCACAGCGCATAGAACAAAATATAATAATAACATACTTGACATAAAACAGGAGAGACAGTGCATAAGCTAAAAACCAGAACTGAGCATCATGGCAGCGGAAATCCAAAATATAGCTTATTACAACTTTTCAAACTGTCTCAAAGCAAAAGCAAGATAAAGGAGGTACACTACTAATGCCCAAGTAGCGACCACCAACGACACAGGGAGAATATCTATATATCATACGTGGAAGCCTCCTGCTCGCCTCCGAATCAGCTACTCGCGCATCACCAGCTAACCATAACCTGTCTCTAGTCTGCTCGTGTGAGCACCCAGAGTAATAAGAAGAGACATAAAACTCTGGGTCAGACATAAAGCCTGGTATGAGCGATAAGCATCAAATCATAACAATAACAGGTATAATCCAATCATACCTGAACCTGGACCTGCAACCAAAGAGTTAGCACTACATACTGTACAACACTCTAAGGTGCCCTTTCAAATGGTGTAAAGATAACGGAGGTGGGGGTGTGCATGTCATAGTGATGTCAAACAATCAAACATAGCAAGCATCCTCACATCTCTCACTCAGTGCGTAAAGCATACGATATCCACTACTTTGGTCACCCAATACTTTGGGCCATGACGGAATCCAATCCCGTGTAACTATCACTACAAGCCCACCATCCATCTCTCAGTGGTGAACCAAAGTTATGAATACCGACAACCCCTTTGCACACGTCCCGCAGCAAAGCCCAACCATGAAGTGAACTCATTGGTTCCCAACTGGGTCCGGGATCCTGAGCTCTAACTTCCATTTGGACTACCTTTGCATCTCGGGTTTTAGTCATCATCTTCATCCGGATCGGTCTTCATTCAGTTCGCAACCTCCTGGTTCAATTCGTGACTCGCCCCCTCGCATCAGCTCGACTCGCGGATCGTGGTCATTGCCTTCGCTCGGATCGGGTCGTGCCTGTTACGTCAGCTCGGGTCGGATCGCACCATTCGTCAGCTCATTCGGATCGCGCCTCCTGCATCGGGTCGGGTCGCGATGCACTCGTGGTCACCATCCCCCTTCGGTTCGGTTCGCAGTCCTCCTTCGCGAATGGTCGGATCGCCATCATCGGATCGTGACACCCAAGCTGGAATGGATCGTGGTCTTCAAGCATCGACGGATCGAGTCGTGCCATCGGTTCGGATCGTGGAAGATGGGGCGGATCGGGTCGTTTCGTGGCGCGAGCTTCAATCGGATCGGTTCGCATGGGGTAGGGGCGATCCGGTCCGGGGTACTTCCTGCACTTCATTCCAGCGACTGTTTTTCGCCATTCGACGGCGTTTTTGACCAAACTAACACTTCTAAACAATCACAAAGCATACCATACAGTCATAGCAACATATAGTATCGACCACAAACACCAAAACATAAATCATAGCATGTAAAATGGATCAAACATAGCCAATACCCCATATTTTCCCTTAAGCATACTTAAGCAAATCTAACAATAAGGTTAGCAAATCTTAACCAAATTGAACCAAACTTCTAACAGAGGTCTAAAACAATATTTCAGAATTTCTGAACATTTTTCCAGATTTTTAACATGCATAATTTCGCTAATTATCACTAATCACCCCTTAATCCCCCAAAATCCGGGATTAACAAAATTAGTCGAAATTAACCCAAATTCATATCAGAGGCATAAAATGATGTTTTGGAATTTTAGGAAATTTTCTAGATTTTTCTGAGCCATAATTTCGCTAATCTTCGCTAATTACCATAATTAGCCATAATTAGTGAAAAACAATGCAAATCACTCACCTTTGCCACAAAGTAAACTATAGATCTGAAATGATTCTCTGTTTGGGTCGAATTCCAATGCTTAGCAGCAGCTCCTATCTTGATTTGATGCTAATCCGCCTTGATTTGATGTAGATTAGGCCAAGACTTGATTAGGAAGTGATTAGAAGGTGATTTGGGATGAAATTAGAAGGTGGAGGCCATGACTAGGGTTGAAGAAACTAAGTGGCGGCTGGAAAAATGAGTCTAAAACCGAAATCCAAACCCTAGCAGCCCTTAAATACTCCCAAACCCGAAATTCCCCCATTGGGCCTAGTTGCTAATCACCCGGTTAAGCCCAATTAGCTGAAAATAACCTTTTAAACCTTAATTCAGCCATATCTCCCAAACGGTACGTCCGTTTGGCTATTGTAACCACTCTACGGAAAGAGAAACCATCATTCGAATCCAATGGAAATGGTTTCAGGTCAAAATTCCTTTCCAGTCAAAAGTTATGGCCAAAACAGTACCAACTAGGGGCAAAACGGTCATTTAAAAATCGACAAAAATCATGAACATGGGAAATGACCCCAATAGTCGTCTCCCAAAGTTACATGACCATACGACTTCATATGTGAAAGAAATAAATATTCTACGATCGCATGATGCGTAGAATACGGGTCGTTACAGACAATGACATTTAAAGCGGTATGAATTAATATACCCAAAAATAAAAGATATGACATTTACATGTATATTTGAGAAATAATAAAATATGTAAATTTAGAAAACACGACATGCTTTAACCCGAGGTTGGATTGAGTTGTGATGTAAACCTGCCCGGAACCGCCCGGCTGTCCAGTAGTCACAACAATACCTATCCAATGTGGGTGGTTAAGCATTGAGCCCAATAATGACCCGAGGTTAGACTGAGCTACGGTGTAAACCTGCCCGGAACCAACCAGTATATCCAGTAACCATAGCAATACTTGTCTAATGTGAGTGGTCAGATGCTCCTAAGAGGCTAAGGACAGATGGTAGGGTTAAGTCAACTATAACACTTAACCAAATTCAACATGTTAACAAGAATTGATGGGTAGGGTTAGGTAAATACAGACACTTAACTACTTAACATGTTTGACTAGAAAATCCTGGTAACGAGGGACCTGTTTCAGTAGTAACCCAAAGTTAGGTATCAATGGTACCCTGAAACTAGGTAGGGTGGGGCACGATTACTGGGCTGATTGTAAGCGGTCAAACGACGGCGGTGGGTGCACAGTGCAGGTCTAACGGGTTGCGGGCGTGCACACACTCCGGAGCAGACAACCAGGGCACTGGGGACATCAGTAGTATAACCTATGTCTTCTAGTCTTGTGTCGGGGCCGCCACCATGGGTCTTGATACACCCCCTGATGGGACCAGCATAGGTATCTACAATTCTTGGAGCCGTATGACACATGTTAACGCGAGTATGAGCCGATCTTTAATAAGAATGGGGATCACTTCACCCTCACCATGGGGTGCCAGTTAGAATAAACTCGAGTAGGTGCAGAGATACAGTATGGGTGTGATAGTACATTCTACACTTCCTTAGCCTGTGACACTTTCCTATTTTTAGTTTATATCCATCATATCCTTTTCTTATTCACATATTGAAGAGTTACTAGATTTACTCAGGCTTTATGTCTGACCCTATTTTCTTTTCGTCTTCTTTTCTTTCGTTCCCCACCCTCCCCAGGTCCACAGGGAGGAAACAACTCAACTCAGTCAGGCTCTTTACAAGCACCAAGAACGTAGATGTATGATTTGGATCTTTCTTGCTTGGATAATGGATTTGGATATCACTATGGGGATTTTTGTCACTTTATTTATGTTTTCATGCTTCTTTAATAATCAAGGCAGTTATGAGGTTGTAATGTTGAAAGTATTTTGAGACAATTATGGAAATCTTTGTTTGGTACACGTATTGATGAAATAAAAGTTTGTTTGGTTTCCGTTGTTTAAAATATGTGTATTTATATCTGTCTTGAGTTCATCTGTGGCTTTTACTTATAAACCTCCACCAAAGTTAAGGCATTCCCTTTGTGAGTGACCTTAATGGAGGAGGGGTGTTTCAGCCTGTGTGGCATGCCTTAGTGCCAAATGATCAAGGCTTCTGTTGAAAAGTAGAGTCTTGCAGTTGATGATCAAAGCACAACCTGTGTGGCATAGCTTTATGTATAGCGTTAATTCACGAGCCTCACACCTCGGTATAAGTCAAAAACGGGATCATGACTGCACAGAGTGCACGACGTTTCTTTCTAGCTATGGGTGGTGTCAGCATTTTACAAGCCCTGATATTTATGTTATTTTTACCTGTGTGGTTGTTGGAATGCGAGGCGCCTCGAATATATCGGTCTTTACGGAGCCGATGGATAGGTCCGATAGGACCGGGAAACATGTGCTCAGGTATTGCCAATCCGCTATGTGTGGACCGACCCTGAAGATCCAAGGGTTCGCTGGCGTTCGAATCCTGAGACATTTGCTAGAGTGTCTCGAATCGGCGGGAGCCATCCCTGGCCTCGACTCATGACGGAAATACAATTTCCAATACGTGACATTTCCGGGTTTTTTCTAGAGCCTAGTATGGAGACATAGCGGGATAGGGCACTATGCCGTCTATGATTGATACATTTATATTTGAAGTTGTTTTAATACACTTTACACTATAATAGTATCAAAATGATTTGTTTTAAACGTACCAAGCATTATTTGGCTATTATAAGGTAAAACCCTATCCTCCGGCTTGCGTTGCATTGTGTGATAGGATCGGGGTCTTATAATAGCTTCATTTTTCCAAAAATCATTGCGTTGTTTATAACTGTTTATGCACTGGTATCCATGGGAGGAAATCCGTTCAGTGTTATACGGCGTGGTCCCTTGATTTACCGAACTTTAAGAATCAAATTAATAACTGTTTTAGTTCTCACACCAGTCACACGACTGACCTAGAGTTTAGTGTTTTAACCTAAACTCTAGGTGCCCTTATTTTCTACATGGGCAGCTAGTAGTAGGGTTTTGCAGATATTATATTCATAGGATTCTGATTTACAGCTGAAGCGATATTCGGAAAGCTCTGTATCCGTGTATTACTTCAGTTGTGTTTTGTATTATATTTTCGTTGCATTGTAATTTGTAATCTCTGATATTTTTTTGATGTATTTTATTTGTTCATACTCTGTATATTCTTGTATTCTGCTGTAAATTGTTGTAATAAGCAATGAAATGTTCTTTTGTTTGCGTTCTGATTCGTCTTATCCTCATAGCATTCCAGGCTTTCCTTTACGGGGAAGTTCGGGTCGATACAATGGAAGTTTTGCATTCTTAAGAACTTGACAGCACTCACCTTGTGAATTTATTCGAATGCAAATTTAGAAGATTATTCGTTCCTATCAAATAATATATTAATAAAATGCTCTTATACATTATTTTCAGTGTGCATCACATAAATAGTATGTTGCACCTTATGCCTACTCCGATACTCTAAGGAAAAAAGAACATACTTCTTACCATGCTGCGATTTCACTTTCGTCGTACTCATTTTCAAAATATTCATCATCACGATCGAAATCATCTATCGTGCGTTTTTGGTTTTTCATTAATTTACCTGATACATATCTTATATGAGCAAGCTTTTGCAAGAGTGTTGATCATATCAATCGTGTTGGAGGTTCCTTATCCTCTGTATCTTTATACCATCCATGTTTGAGTGCTCTATATAGATGGCCACTCTTCAAAAGAAAATTATACTTCATATAAACAATCTTATTACCGATGTGTTCCGATTTTGCTTCTGTTGCACAAATAGGACGTGCTTTGCAACCATGTGTTATACAACCAGATAAATTTACAAATGCAGGTAGATCATGAATTCCCCCATAGTAGCATTGCTCTCAAAGTGAATTGCTCTTTCTTGCCCATGTCATACGCAAGCACTCTTCTTGTATCCAAAGTTGTTTTAATTCATCCACATGAGGTTCCAATAGACATCGATATCTTGATTTGGTGCCCTTGGTCTAGAAATTAACAAACACAACATTTGAAACTCCGGTTTCATGCACAACGAAGGGTGTAAGTTATAAGAAACCATATACACATGCCAACAACTATAACTACTTGATAGGGTTGTACTAGGATTGAACCGGTCAGTAGCAATGCCAAGCAAAACAGTTCGTTCATTTCTAGCAAACTCGGGCCACTTGTTTTTAAGTGATATCCATTCAGCCGAGTCAATGGGATGACACATCGAATTCCAACATGGTTTTACTTCACAATGACACGACAGTTTTCGAGCTATCCATGATACAGTGTACAACCTTATTATTCTCGGAATTAGTGGTTGTGTTTCAATATTTTTCGTGGTTGTTTTGTGGTTCTTACCACTTTTCCTTGTTTTTTAATTTTAAATCTCGAAATTTGGCTATGAGGACATTCCATTGCATCCTTTTAATCCTTCCAAAATAACATGCAATCATTTTGACAACGTGTATAAATTCTACTTTCATTCCCAAATCTTTTATCATTTGTTTCATTATGGAATACTTCTCAGGTATCGCATTTTTCATTGGAAGCCACCATTTCAATCGCTTCAACAACTCGGTCATGTTGTCTCCTGACAATTAAAGTATTTTTTTCAAATTATGAAGCTCTATAATTTTTCGCTTGCTTTTTTCTTGTAATCGTGATACATTTTCTACTGACTACCGTTACTCATTCCTCCTATGCTACCATATACTCCATATGCATCATTAATAAGGTTTCCAAGAGTATCATCTTTCCTCTCGAACTTGATTGGAGTTGCAAGCAACATATGTAACATTTGGTGTATTACTGATCCTAAGTCAATGTTGCTTCTCTCCCTATGAAGAAACCACTCATCGTACGTTGGATCCATACCATGAATGATTAAGTGCTTCTCAACTATTTCAAACGACATCTTCTTCGAAATTCTACACTTTATATAAGGGCAACTACACATTTCAAAGCCGGTTGATGAATGACACTTCACGAAATCCATAAAAAATCGAACTCCTTGTATATATTCATTGGTGTTCCTATGTCAAATTCTAATCCACTCTCTTGAAGTAGGTTTCGACATTAGTAAGAACTTTTTCTTGTGTTGTAATATTTTGTAAATGAAAAATTAATGCAATCAGATAGATAATAGATTCGTGTTACAAAATAATTTACTAAACAATAGGAAAATAAAACTGCAACATACGAACATAACTGCAACATACGAATATAAGTGCAATCGGAAACAATTTACTAAAAATTTCGTGAAAATAAATGAATCAATTAGACAAAACCAAAGGAAAAAACCCAGAAGACTTGGTCAAATTTCACCTAAATTTCATTAGAATCCCATATCATCTATTATATGTAGAGTTTAAGGATGTTCCTACTTTTTTCAAGGGCAGATCTAACCCTGGGCTAGCATGGGCTGTAGCCCAGGGTTAGAAGATTTTTTCTTACATCAAATTAAATTCTTCCCATCTACCAGTTATGTATCTTCCCCTTTTATAATTTTGCTTTCCAACTAAGAACCCGCTTCGGATACAAAATTCAAAATAAATGAAAACCCTTCAGCTTTAAATCAATACTATGTCAATCTAGTGTAAATTCAATCCCATAACTATTGGAAAATCGAAACAATCACAAACAATATTGAATCAATCGATTGACAAGTTTTTGCCCTTAAGTTTTGGTGGTCAAATTTCAGTTCCAATGGTGTTGCTATATATGTTGGCAGTCGAAGATCAGCTCCTCGAATCTCGATTGACGAGCTAGGTTCCTTGATTTTTGGGCAGAATCGACAGATCTTGCGATGTGCAGTCTATGTTGGATCCTTGAGAATGATCTTTGTGGCTTTGTTCGAGTAGATTAATGTCAAATTGATGTTTCACAGGGGCGTGTTCTTCGCTGTTTTGAATTGATTAACTCGTCAGCTATCATTTTTGGTGACAAATTTATCAATGGTCATTTTAAACTGCCTTTTACATCTTTTCATTTGGTTTAGTTGATTAAGACTTGGTCATTTTAATGTTTAGCTTTTAATCACAGTTGGGCTCCATTTCATTTGTTTTCTACCTTGTGTTCTGAAACTTGCAGACTATAAAGTTTTCTTTTTTTGTATATGAAGGCATGAAAATCAATTCTTATTAAATCCAACTATAGCTGAGAAAAGATGACATGTGTTGTAACATTTTGGTTAGATATTGACATTGAGTAAATTAGGCAAACTTTATATTAGGCTAACATTTTACTAAAACGTGATTAGTGATACTAATGCTTGATATTAATTATTTTTTCCCTCTTGTAATGTGTGTTACACGAAAAATATTGAAAATACTATATATAAAAAGTTAAAATTAAAATATAAAAATTAGTCCGCCCCTTTGTTAATTCCTAGATCCTCCCTTGACTTTTTTTGTATTAGTGGGAACATATTTGAGGATGATAATGCAGATGAAAATAAGCCTGAAGAAACAACTATTTACCATTATAATAATACTTAATTTATAAAATAATGTTCATGGTGTTTTTAACGACCTCAAAAAACTATTTATTTGGACGAACTTTATTTGACAACACTCCTTGTGTAATTATATTACATGCATTGGAAATCAGAACAAAATACATCTGATACCAAACTAAAAACTCAAATAACTCACATTCACATCATACATAGTAGAAAATAAATGTGTTCCATGAAACAGTAAAATGATTCAAATGTATAAGTGAAGCATTAAAGATGAAAACAATGAAAAGATTCAAGTGTCCAAGTAAAAGCATCATGGACGTACTAAAGATGTGTTATAAGAACAATACACAGCGATGAGCAATGATAATTTAACCTTGAAATGGTAATTTTGACAATTTAGAACTACATATTCTAGGTATTTGTCATATCACAAAGTGTACACCCACAAGTCCAATGATTTTTCAGAAAAGATGAAGACAATTGAAACATATGGAAACGAAGAAGAAATTGACTACCATATTGCATAAAAATTTAATATTATACTTCACTTTTATGCATTCATATTTATCAATTAAGTCTGTGTTAATGTTCGATTTTAAATTCTATAAGAAATGCTTATCTAATCCATGTTTTCAATATTCTATAACTTCCAACAAATCTCTAGCTGGAGAATTTAACAATGGTTTTCCAAGTATTTTCCATTATGAAACTACCCAATAATACTTATACAAAAATGGAAGTTATGGATTTAACAAAGCTAAGAAATAATTAATGCATGTTATTTAATTTTATCAAATATTTCACTATTTTAGCTCTCTGTTCTTTATATCATAACATGATTAGCACTTTAGTATCACAACACCAAAAGTAAAGCATTAAAGAATATTTATCAAACCGATTTTGTCGGTTTTTCTTAATCAAACCGACTTTGTCGGTTTTTCTTAATTCTACCGAGCCTTCGGAAACTTGTGTCCGTCTGAAGCTTTTTTACAATACTCATTTTGTCCTCCTTTGAATGATGCATTAATTACAATGTCTATTGAATAATCATTACAAGCCTTACATATCAGTTCCTTATATTTTCTTTCTTTATGTGCATTTTTGACCAGTTTTAACGTTAATGTTAGTTAATGTAAATAATTTTCGTCAGTTTCATTTTCCTTTATTTCGTTACATTTTTCTCCAATCTAATTAACGTACATGTATATACTAACTTTAATTTATTATCATTTATTATTTCTTTTAATATATATATATAGCTTAATATTCTTGACTTTTTATTTCTTTTATCGCAGTTAATCTTAAATGGAATACTGATTCCATTTAACTTAGACAATTTTTATAGTTTTCTTCTATAATTCATTTTTTATTTTTTCCGAAATCGAACTCAAATGAAATATTAGTAAATAAAATAAACTTTAAAGTAATAAAATTTGATACAAATTATATATATTTGTTCAAAGGTTAATGAGTATATACTAACTTTAATTTATTACCATTTATTATTTCTTTTAATATATATATATATATAGCTTAATATTCTTGACTTTTTATTCCTTTTATCGCAGTTAATCTTAAATGGAATACTGATTCCATTTAACTTAGACAATATTTGTAGTTTTCTTCTATAATTCATTTTTTATTTTTTTCGAAATCGAACTCAAATGAAATATTAATAAATAAAATAAACTTTAAAGTAATAAAATTTGATACGAATTATATATATTTGTTCAAAGGTTATTCAATTATTTTATCATGAAACTTGAAATTTCAATTAAGGCAACATTAAAAATAATTGTTTTAAATTAAATATTGATATTTTTCGTCTAAAATTTAAGCAATTCTATTAAAATTACTAGGTTGACAATTTATAGTAAATATTCATTGCCTATTTCATGTTTTTCTTTCCTTTTGCAATAGAAGAGAATTAACTGTTGTGATTTATTATGCATTAGTGTATAATGTACCTATTATAGTGAATTCTTCATTTAATGCAAATATTTAATATTTCTACGTTTTGATTTGACATTAGATAAAAACTACCTTATATTTGGATTTTATAGAGATTTGTTTCTTAGTTTATTACATCATAAGAATTATATATTGTCGTCGTTGATAAAAATATAAAATAAAGATTATGTTAAACTTAATGGGTAATACTTTTTTGGAAATGGATGAAATTTCTGCACAAATCAAACAAGCCGCTTTCAAAATAGATACAAGCTGGTATAAAAGTTGTTTACAAAAATAAATATTGCATTAATTTACAATAACAATTCTCATAAATTGCATTAATTTACAATTACAATTCTCTATTCCCTATTAATTATTTGGTCCCTACCAATTAATAGGCTTAGTTGACCCATTAATTCCTAATGATAAATTCACTAATTCTTAGTATTATTTTATTTCTTAAATTTGCGTTCTTAATTAACCATATTAATTCTTGCTTAATTTATTTATTCTTCTTAATCAACTAATTTGTTAAATTTAACCTTCTTGCTGTTGACTTATGATCCCTATTACAAAGTCGGTTTTCCCACCGTTGTCGATTATACTAGTAAACTTTTAAACGACAAAGAATATTTTCATAAACAAAATTAATAAAGTAGACATCGATACTTTGAATTATTAAATAGTATTTTCATTTCCTTAAAATTATTGTAATTTTGCATCATATTAATCACACTATAAAGCCTTACCTTTTCTAATGAGGTTCAATATTGAAAACTTCATACAAACCCAAGGTTAGTTATTCATACAAAACACATAATTAGAAGAGTATGTTCAACATTTTGGTTGTATTATAGGCATTTTAACATTATCACAAACTGTACACCCACAAGTCCAATGATTTTTCAGAAAAGATTAAGACAATTGAAACATATGGAAACCAAGAAGAAATTGACTACCATATTGCATAAAAATTTAATACTATACTTCACTTTTATGCATTCATATTTATCAAATAAGTCTATGTGTTAATGTTCGATTTTAAATTCTTTAAGAAATGCTTAGCTAATCCATGTTTTCAACATTCTATAACTTTCAGCAAATCTCTAGCTGGAGAATTTAACAATGGTTTTCCAAGTATTTTTCATTATGAAACTACCCAATAATACTTACACAAAAAGGGAAGTTATAGATTTAACAAAGCTAAGAAATAATTAATGCATGTTATTTAATTTTATCAAATATTTCACTATTTTAGCTCTCTATTCTTTATATCATAACATGAATAACACTTTAGTACCATAACACCAAAAGTAAAGCATATATCAGTTCCTTGTATTTTCTTTCTTTATGTGCATTTATGAACAGTTTTAACGTTAATGTTAATTAATGTAAATAATTTTCGTTAGTTTCATTTTCCTTTATTTTGTAACATTTTTTTCTAATCTAATTAACGTACAAGTATATACTAACTTTAATTTATTACCATTTATTATTCCTTTTAATATATATATATATATATATGTATAACTTAATATTCTTGAGTTTTTATTTCTTTTATCGTAGTTAATCTTAAATGGAATACTGATTCCATTTAACTTAGACAATATTTGTAGTTTTCTTCTATAATTCATTTTTTATTCTTTTCGAAATCGAACTCAAATGAAATATTAGTAAATAAAATAAACTTTAAAGTATTAAAATTTGATACGAATTATATATATTTGTTCAAAGGTTAATAAGTATATACTAACTTTAATTTATTACCATTTATTATTTCTTTTAATATATATATACATATACACATGTATAGCTTAATATTATTGATTTTTTATTTCTTTTATCGTAGTTAATCTTAAATGGAATACCGATTCCATTTAACTTAGACAATATTTGTAGTTTTCTTCTATAATTCATTTTTTATTTTTTCGAATCGAATTCAAATGAAATATTAGTAAATAAAATAAACTTTAATGTAATAAAATTTGATACGAATAATATATATTTGTTTAAAGGTTATTCAATTATTTTATCATGAAACTTGAAATTTCAATTAAGGCAACAATAATTGTTGTAAATTAAATATATTGATATTTTTCTTCTAAAATTTAAGCAATTCCATTAAAATTACTAGGTCAACAATTTATAGTAAATACTCATTGCCTATTTCATGTTTTTCTCTCCTTTTGCAATAGAAGAGAATTAATTGTTGTGATTTATTATGTATTAGCGTATAATACACCTATTATAATAAATTCTTCATTTAATGCAGATCTTTAATATTTCTACGTATTGATTTGACATTGGATAAAAACTACCTTATATTTGGATTTTATAGAGATTTGTTTCTTAGTTTATTACATCATAAGAATTATATATGGACAAATTTTCAAAATAGCCTTGTTTCTAAAACTAACAGCGGATTTAGGCTAGTTTTGAAACTATTTGCAGAAATAGGCTTGTTTTGTCCACCTCAGCGCTGAGGTGGCCAGTTGCTTAAAAAAAATACATGTGGGCGCACTTGTGAAGTGCACCCCTTATGAAAATATAAAGGAATTTTTTTCAAAACAGACTTGTTTTTAAAACTAATAGCAGATTTAGGATAGTTTTGAAACTATTTGCAGAAATAGGCTTGTTTTTTGAACAATTATTGCCAAAAACAAGCCTATTTCTGCAAATAGTTTCAAAACTAGCCTAAGTCTGCTATTAGTTTTATAAACAAGCTTATTTTGAAAATTTGTCCATTATATATTGTCGTTGTTGACAAAAATTAAAAATAAAGATTATGTTAAACGTAATGGATAATACTTTTTTGGAAATGAATTAAATTTCTGCACAAATCAAGCAAGCCGCTTTCAAAGTAGATACAAGCTGGTATAAAAGTTGTTTACAAAAATAAAAGTTGTTAACAAAAATAAATATTGCATTAATTTACAATTACAGTTCTCACAAATTGCATTAATTTACAATTACAATTCTCTATTCCCAATTAATTATTTGGTCCCTACCGATTAATAGCCTTAATTGACCCATTAATTCCTAATGATAAGTTCACTAATTCTTAGTATTATTTTATTTCTTAATTTTGTGTTCTTAATTAACCACATTAATTCTTGCCGAATTTATTTATTCTTCTTAATTAACTAATTTGTCAAATTAAACCTTCTTGCTGTTGACTTATGATCCCTATTACAAAGTCGGTTTTTCCACCATTATGCGGTTATACTAGTAAACTTTTAAAAGACAAAGAATGTTTTCATAAACAAAATTAACAAAGCAGACATCGATACTTTGAATCATTAAATAGTATTTTCATTGCGTTAAAATTATTGTAATTTTGCATCATATTAATCACACTATAAAGCCTTACCTTTTCTAATGAGGTTCAACATTGAAAACTTCATACAAACCCAATGTTAGTTATTCATACAAAACACATAGTTAGAAGAGTATGTTCAACACTTTGGTTGTATTATAGGAATTTTAGCATTATGCCATGAACAACCGTGAACTGGTATTTGCATAAATATCATCACGTTTTCATATTTTTCATTTACATATTATTTTTGTTGGGTACATGAAAAATTGTCATTATTTGTAGTTTAAAATTTAAAATGTAAAAAAGGATATGTATTTCATTAGTCCTCATTTGATTCTACCAAAGAAATCAAACTTTGCTGTGGATAACCATAACAGATTCACATATACTCTGAGATATGAAAGATGTTATATTTGATTTTTCAAGATTCTGGATTTTAGTAAAGAAAGATAGATGAAGTTTCTTAACATATCCCAATTTTATAACAGCCACATGCTTATTTTAAAATCTCAGTTAAAATATTAAATTCAACAAATACATTCAATCAAATATTTTTTTTATATATATGTATATATATACATATATATAAGAAGATGGGAAGATGAGAAGAAGATACTACTTGGTTCACAAACGAATTCTTTTTAACAACATAATCATGACCTATTTCCAAGCTTCGTTGTTCATTTTTACTAAACAATTATGATGAATTAATATTTTACTTGCAGCGTCTGTACATACCATAACATCGCTAGCTAATTTTCAATCATAAATAAATGACAAGTAAAGATATTATAACAAAGTGAAATTTGAGCAGCAATTAAAAACCGAACTTGAGATTGAATACCCGACTAACCGAATTTGAGAGGGCGATACCTTGGAATGAATATCAGGCGGAGCAGGCGATTACCTTCGAACGAATTATAATTCGAAGACGGCGGTGACCTTGAACGAATAATCAAGCAGAGCAGGCGATTACCTTCGAACGAACAAGAATTCAGAATGGCGATGACCCAACAAATGGAGGAGGGGCCACAGATGAGGGAGGCGAAAACCCAAAAACAAAATTTATTTGGATGGAAACAGCGAAAGGCGGAGGTAACTAAGTGCGAATAATGGGATAGGCACAAAAATTAACCAAAATGACAATTGGGCCCACGTTCTTTTCACTATTTACAGAACTACTATATTTGTATCACACTTATTACGTCATAACATATTACAATGATTTTATCTGTTACAATTTTGTAATGGTTATAACCATTACAGATTGAACCGACATAAGTGTTACAATAAGGTATGTTTGGTGTTGTGGCATGTACATGTCTTGCATGATATGCGAATGTGTAAGTGTTGTATCATTATATACACCAAGTGCAACTGTGGCTTATTCCAATCTAGATGCATATCGTGAAAAGAAGTAATTTAATATCTATGCAACTCAGGGTAAAATAGTACTACAGTTGCAGATATGTAAAAAACCATCAAGTGGGGGGTATAACCCAACTGTAGGCTCATTTGGATACTCGATGTGCTCTGGAATGACTAAGAGTTGCTCAATTAAGGTACGCGTGACATCGTAAACACTAAAATTATAATCTAGATCTAACTACATCGGACTCTGAGAGAACTGTGACGAGATCTGATCGAATGAAACTGATGGTATCTATACTCTACCAACTGAGATGTGAGAACCTATATGATCAAAGTTGACCCCATGGACATAGTCTGCTAATATGAATCGACGGGTGCTATCCTAACCTAATATGCGTCGTAGCATCCAAATATGAATTATGCACAAATATCCACTCATCCAGCCTGACTAAGAGCATGTATGTACTGGTCTCCAATCACTCTTCGTCTGTTAAAGATGTCCTCACATGATAAAGGATCAGCTGGTATACGACGACTGCATGTGGTATGATAAACACAACTCTCTCCCAAATACCGCTAGGGATGAATGCAAAGCCACCCTACGTCTAAATAATGAATAAGAAATCATCAAGGGATGGTCGTCTGCCATAAGCCCTACTTCTGATAGACGGACCCAATGTAAGGTTTAAGGAGTCTGTTGAATATTGCTTCGACTGCGCATGTCTACCTACGACCTAGCCTCCATAAGGTCATGTCTAACACATACATGAGCATAATGGACACATTGAAAATACTCTCCTAACATCTCAACCTAGGGAAGTACTGATAAGCAAACTGATTGACTATCTCCTGAATGCGTGAATGCACATTTGTCGTAGGCTCGTAGTACCATAATGACAATATGTACAAAAGCACATACATCTACTTGGCATCACCAAGCGTAAATGCATCTAATCCAGTATAAAAGGGACCTAAAATGGTACCCTTTTGGTTTAGTCTAACGCCTAAAGTGCAAATGCATCAAGTGCATCGCGCAGATGATGCATCCAATCACCAATATGAAGCTGGTCTAATCGGCCAAGAGATGTTTATTAACTTGGTCGAATCGTACTATTTTGGTTTGAGAAATAGGTCAAACCAAACTAGTACAACAGAAAAGCTCTAATGACTGCCTTAATCATATCGTCTCTATCTCTATGAGTGGTAATATAGTGCTGTAGATATATCAACTTCACAGAACAACTACTAACGCAACTAATATCTATAAAAGGTAGAAAAATAATATACAAACGAGAGGACTCATATAGCTCACCGAACGAGAATGGTCCAAGGTTAGGATGACCAATCTTAAAGTCAGTAAACATATAGACTTAATCAGCTAATACTTGAATAATACCACCACCTCTCAACTAATACTTGAATAAGAGGCCGATCAAATGACCGGAAAGACTTAATTAACAAAAACGAGTCAAAAAGACTAGCCTATAGCCTCTCTACAATCGGATGATGGAGTGGGTCATAAAAATGTGTAATACACTTGATCCAATTATCATGACAATGAATTTACCGATCCTATACATATTTTAAGTACAAATAATTTAGTTATACTAGTGTTTATTTAATGCGAATATAAGATGAATATATATAATTTAATCTACATATTTACGTTATATCTGCACATTGATCAATGCGGTTTCGGCCCTATGCCAATAACCACTTGCAAGCTCATGCAAAAATTCGAAGATCAATGCATGAAATCCTAAGTGGTGGAGGAACGTGTAATGGTCCAGCTTGCTTCTTTGGATGTTTGAAAATCAACTTAGTAATTTTAGTTGGATGCAAGGTCATTTCCTATAATTTTTCAATTAAAAAAATTCAAAAAATAGTTGAAAATGAGGGGAGTGAGGAAATGAACGGGGAGGGTGTTTTATTTAAAAGGAGGGTGCCATTTAATGACTTTCTAATGTTCAAACGTCTATTAAATGAGCGTTTGACCACTAAACATACTAGTCCGTAATCCGCCGAAGTTTCCCTAAATGCATAAACAAAAATAGATATTTTGTACAACTAATATAACCGCATAACGATGGGAAAACCGACTTTGTAATACAATACAACTGATAATTTTTTTATTTTCTTGTACTTATTTAATTATTAAAACTACATATGAATGAAAATATATGAAAGAAAAATTATATATATTATTAAAAACCAAAAATAATTATTTTAACCAATCATGTCAGCACAAAAATTAAATACACAAACAAATATTCATGAAAAATATCAAAAAAAGACTGGTATGATGATTCAAATCTATGTAATGGATATCTATAAAAAAGAAATTTTTTTTAAGTAGTGGTGAGATATTTTTATATAATATATACAGCTAGGGAAAGTCCATCTCGGTTTGTTTGGTTAAATTTCACAGTATGAGATTAAATGTAATTAAATTTCACTATATGCTAATATATAAAAATTAAAGAGTAGAGAACTAAATATGTGATTTAATTTCACAATATGAGACCAGTTAGGGAAAGTCCACCTTGGTGCAGTTAGGAAAGGTGTGATCTTATTTTTTCATATATCGCATACATACATACCATGTTTACCATTTGAAATCAATTACGGATACATACATATTTTTCCTTGATTGATGTTGCTGTTTTTAGAAGAATTAATTGGCTATCATTTCAGGTATTCGTTTTTTAATATTCTGAATAATATAATCAATAATTGAAGGCATGCTATAAAATCTTATTTAAGGCATTGCCTGGTATTTTATTACTCCAACTTTTATTATTCTCCCTCTTATACATCCAAATAAAAATAAATGGTAACATAACTAATTGATTGTGATTGTGGAACGATCACACAAATTAAATATAGTAAATTAATTAATATTTGGAAGATTACATATTATATTCACCAAGCATAAAACAAAAAATCATAGGAATGATTTTACATTAGAGGAAAAAAGAAACAACAGATTGCATACAAATGATTTTACATTAGAAGATAAAAGAAACAAAATTACGTATATTACACGAATCAAAATAATTATTTTAACCAATCATGTTATTTTGTTATAATTTATATATATAGTAAAAAAGACGGCAATTAATATACATCTTATTAAATCAAATTTTAACCATATAAAGTTTTCGTTAATATGTTTAAATTAATTAAGTGATTTTCAATTTAAGAAATAAATTTAATCAATAAATTGTTGTCAAATTATCTTATTACCGCTAGGTGTGATGTTTTAAAATGAACACCATGTTCATATCAACAAAAGTGGGAAAAAAATTAAGAAATAAATTTAATCAATAAATTGTTGTCAATTTATCTTATTAACGCTGGGTGTCATGTTTTAAAATGAACACCATGTTCATATCAACAAAAGTGGAAAAATTAGCTTTTCTTTAACGCTAGGTGTGATGTTTTAAAATGAACACCATGTTCATATCAACAAAAGTGGAAAAATTAGCTTTTCTTCCAAATATAAAGTTAATTAAGTCACACAATTAACGAGCGTTAATGAATCAAATAGACTACATTAAAAATTAAATCGGGGAGCTCAAATAAGGCAAGACAAGGCTTCAGAACTACATTAAATTAATGAAACCGACTTTGTCGGTTTTTCTTAATTCTACTGAGCCTTCGAAAACTTGTGTCCGTCTGAAGCTTTTTTACAATATCCATTTTGTCCTCCTTTGAATGATGCATTAATTACAATGTCTATTGAATAATCATTATAAGCCTTATATATCAGTTCCTTGTATTTTCTTTCATTATGTGCATTTATGACCAGTTTTAACGTTAATGTTAATTAAATGCACTTTATACAATCAACTGATATACAAGACTTATACAATTTGATTCATTAATGCTCATTGAAAAACCCGCAACAATAACTATATAATCCAGTTTTTGCGGTCTTTTTTACCATATATATATATATATATATATATATATATATATATATGTTATTTCATATTAATTCTGAATCATTAAAAATAATAATTATTGATTATTATTTCTTATTCATCAATTGTTAATTAGTAACTACTACTTAATTACAATCGAATATTGATTATTCAATCTTAATTATTAAGGACTATTAATCATTATTTATTTATTACTTCTTATTTAAGTTATTAATTTATTTTAAAACAAAATATATTTTTTGGAAATAAGAAAATATTAGTAAATAAAATAAACTTTAAAGTAATAAAATTTGATACGAATTATATATATTTGTTCAAAGGTTAATGAATTATTTTATCATGAAACTTGAAATTTCAATTAAGGCAACATACAGTCTACAATATAAGATACTAAATAAGTATGCGAAGATGATTATACATGATTCACAATAATTTCATTGTTTCCTCGTTTGAAGGAATTGACAAAACCTTCGTAAGAGCTTCCTAAGGATTAGCTTACATAATCTATTCGAAAGATTAGGTGCTTGAGTGTGAATGGAAATGTGAAAAAGTTTCCTACAGTGTTATATCACCTAAAAATAGAAGAAAAATATAAGTCATAATATGATAAAATGTATTTTTCGACTACTCCCATAGTCATAGGTGATATTTTTCTATAATTTATTATGATAAAATTAATAAGTACTGATTATGTTTACTCTGCCTTTGTTATTATTTGCTATTGTATCCCAACAACAGAAAATTGTATCTTTTTCTTACTATTAATGAAAATCTTTTGTATTTTGTTACAAACTTCATCATGCAAACTATTGGTATTATACTAGCATTGTAAAGTAAAAGACAATAAGGAGACAAACCGTATAAAGTGCTTAGGAACACCAAAGTACTTATACTAGCTACCATAATTTATATAAATGAACCTGTTTTGACTGTTACAGTATAACATAATTTTTATATATATATATAACAATATAACATTTTTTTTATAATTACAATATAACATTTTTTTATTAAGAATGATATGATATCTATCCGTAATAGGAAAAAAATATTTTCATTACATAATTTGTTATTATTTCAAAGATAATAGAAGAAAATAGGTGGAACTCAGGAGTAGCTATCTGGTTAATTTTATAAATTTCAACATTTTTCCTAATGGGGCATGGTAATTTTGTTTACCTTATTTATATCCATATATGTCATGCAAGAAGTTTTCATATGTAAAGTTATTTCACATTAATTATAGCCTTTTAGCCTTGCCTTTAAAACCAAAATCATGATGCTTATTTTCTATTATCACTTTTGAATTCCATGCGCAAATTAGTCATAAACATTAATTATCACTTTTCGAAGGGTCAGTCGAATTAAGAAAAACCGATAAAGTTGGTTTGATTAAATTTTCCTTTTATTGAATCGCAAAAGAGCCTTGCTAGAATACCCGGGTGAAAAATCACTCTCTATCCTTCAATTCGGGGGCATACTTGTCTTTTTGCCTCTGTGTTCTCTCTCCCCAGCACGTATCAACCAATATTCTTTCTCCACGTTGGCGCAATTTAGTGCGAAACTGGTTTTCGGGCGTTTTAGCAATTTTGATCGCAAAATGTACTTGAAAGATAAAACAAAGGCAAGTCTGCTGCCAAAATTATCAACGTGGGTCCGCCGAATAGCTTGAAAACGGACACGTAAAGCAAGATTACTGATTTACTCGTCAAACCCATTTCTCGTCGTACAATAGCACGTGACACGAAGCAGGATCTACTAGCTGATGTCATCATTCAAATAATATTTCTAATTTTCTATAGTCAAATTAACCGTAGTATACATTTCCATATAATACAATATTTCTGTATTTATTTACAAAGATGGCTAAAAATATACTATAATATTAATTTTTCTGCTTCAAAGTCTCGATTCTCCGGAAAAAGAAGCAACTGTCACACTCAAAAATATTAACTAAGATATTTCTTTTTCCATTTGCTCAAAAAAATGGGATTTAAACTAGTTCCCTGAAGTTTAGTCATTTTTACAATCGGAATGTTTTTTTGATTTCATCCGAATATATATCGGTGATTTATTGGTCGAATCTTTTGACAACCTAATTTTCCATTTCCGTCGATTGTTGTTGAGCTTTTCGTCAATTGTTGTTGAGTATTACGCGATGGTGAATCAAAGCGGGTTTAATGGAAATTCACTTATCAGTTCTTCTGATGAGTCGCCTGATAATTTGGAAGGTAAAACTTTAAGTTCATTAATCTTTGTTGCTTGTTGTTAATGTTTTGAATAAACTGATTGATCCGTTGAATTGAAAGCTGATGTTTATTTCTGAAGTGGAATGGTTTCGGCCAGTTAAGAATATATTTGTGTTCAATATTTTTATTGGGAACTGTTGAGGTATCCGTTCTGGATCTTAGGCGACGATCGAATATATTTTTAGTTACACTGTCATCTAGCTGTATTATCTTGTTATTAAGAAGGAAGACGAATTTATGAAAATATATTATTGACACAGAGGCTATTAGCAAGTTAAAACTGGAAGAAAAAGGTGAAGAGGGTTTGGATAAGAATCATGAACACCAGTACCCAGAAAGACCAGGAGCCACGGATTGCATATACTACCTCAGAACAGGTCTTTGTGGTTACGGAAATAACTGTAAATACAATCATCCCAGTCATAATGGACAGGTGTATAGACTTTACAATCCATGACTACATGCATTTGATTGATGCTAGTTAGTGAGGTAGTGTTGATGACTGATTTAGAATGAAATTATTTACATGGTTATAGGGAATTCAAGATAAGGACTTACCTGAAAGAGTCGGGCAACCTGAATGCCAGGTACTGTATTGCGTTTGGATTTAATATTTGGTATAATGACAGCTATGAATATACTATGTTATACGACTTCTTAACTTCATTTCGTGTTCACACAGCAAGCTACTTGAGATCTAGTTTGTTGTACATATAACATGTAATGTAGAATGACAAATTCATAGTGTAGATTAACAAATTCATTAACATAATGTTGTAAGTTACCATGTGAGTTCTCTTTACTATAGTCTTGACGGAGGCTGTCATATTAAATTAGTAAGCGATCACTGGAGTAATGCTATGATCACACTTCTATTAGTAGTACGAAGGGATACCCTATTTGTGAGTGGTTGCTTATCAGTGTCCACATTTAATTATTTGCGCATGAGATAATTGTTGATCGATCCAAATCATTTTATTTTGGTTCCTATAAGGACCAAAATGAAATTAAGTCATGCATACATGTGTAGGTATACTTGTATGTGTACCAGGGTTTAAGTATATGATTGAAAATTCAAAATTTTAGTTGTTCGCTTTTGATTCCCATAGGGACCTAATGAAATCGAGTATGCATTTTTTGCTACTGAATATGATATATGCTTATCATCTACTACTTATTAACTTGTGAAACCTAGATTCACTGTTTTCCTTGCTAGTTATTATAGAATAACTACTAGTTCAGAAATATGAATTCCTCAGACTATAGAAGCTTTTTTTATCGACACAGTTGATAAGAAAATTGCAGTTTGTTAGTATGTATTATCACTAATTTTCTTTTAATTTAAACTTTTTTCCATTTGAAATTATAACGTAGATGTATTTCAATATATTTGACATCTAATAATGTATTCTTTCCAAAAAATGTAATGATGTTGATATCGAAAATAGACTGTTTTTATAATTGATTTTAAAAAAAAAGCATCACAAATGGCTGGAACCAAAATCAATATCTTATCTTGAATCCGACACACTTTTAACTTGACAACAAGGCATTCCTTTAGAGCGCATGTGTGGGTATTCTTAATATGCGCTTAAAGGCGCACATTTAGAACTTAAGATACAAGTATTGGAACACCTAAACCTAATGTATTGTATAATCATCAATTAGACATGTTAATATGCTTTTTTCCCAATCATAACATGTGGCATATGTGTGTATTTAAAAATTTATGGAATTTTTTTACAAAGTTTGATTCAATACATTGCTGCTACTAAATTGCTCTCTGAAATTTTACAATGCATAAAAAGACCATTACCAACAATGGATAAGTTCCCTTACACTCTCTTACTTTTACACTAAGCAAATGAGCTCTACACCTAGAAGAGGGAAAACCAACCATGGAACTGGTTTAAAAAATGTCACAAACAAATAAATTGGTAAGGACTTCACTGTTTTATTTCAAAAAGGGTTATTTTTATAATAAAACGGCAATGTTTTTGCTGTTAACCTGTCCCATATTCAGCTTACTAGCCACAAATTCGCTTTGAACTAGCCACGGTCATTGAACAAGCCATACTTGGTTGCATGGTAGCTGGTTCAGTTCACTTTTTCAACTAACAAGCCTTGGTTGTGCTTTAACATAGTTAATAGTTATAAAAAATGACTCTGGATACAATGCATAACATAGTCTAGTGTAAAATGGCAGTGGATGCTTGACTGAAGCAACCCATGATGAAACCACATCCATATTAAAAACCCACTTAGCTATAATATTACCAAGCTGGCAACTGCTTATACAAAAAGGATGCCATATGTTGAACTTTGCAGTTTTCGTTTGTTATAAATGTGATCCTTTTTGGCCACTTTTACGAGCATTATTCCCAGAAACATGACTGTTACAAATTTTCTGACTAATTTGATAATACAATGTATCTGTACTCTGCATGCCTTCGCTTTAACATCAAGATATACCGTGTTTGTAGGCACTGCTTACACAGTTCTCCTAACCTTCTTGCTTTAAACATACATTCTGTTTGTTGATTTCTGTTTTTATTTGATTTTATGTACTTTATTTGAATTACTTGAGCAGATATCTTCATTTCCTAACAACCGCATTGGTGAATCAGTTGCTTATCGACGTATCACGTCAGATCAACTTTGTATTTGATAATATTTATCATGCTCATTATCCTTGCAGTATTTCCTGAAGACAGGAACATGCAAATTTGGAGCTACATGCAAATATCATCATCCAAGAGAAAGATATGATGTGCCACCAGCTCCATTGAATATGCTGGGATTACCGATCCGGCAGGTAGCTACTTCTGATTTTTTGATTGCTTATACAGAGGACGTTGATTCTCCTAATGTTGCATTCTTTCGATTATATATATATATATATATATATATACATATACATATATATGTATGTATATATGTATATATATAGAGGAGGGTTCCGCTACACCTCTTATATTGCATGTGAACTCTCTCCCTTAATCTCCACCATCTATTTCCCCACTCATTCTCTCTCTCCCCATTTCAATATTATTTCTTAGTGGGAAGAGAGAGAATGAGTGGGGAAATGGGTGGTGGAGATTAAGGAGGAGAGTTCATGTGCAATATAAGAGGTGTAGCAGAAGCTGCGGAACCCTCCTCTCATATATATATATATATATATATATATATATATATGTATATTGTATGTATGTGTTTATGTATTGCTTTGCTTACGCAATAAAATACATTTGCCTTTGTGGAGAAAAATGCGTCAGTGAAGCAGACTGATGGACAACTCATGTAGATTCATGTTTTTATTAAAATTTATAGTACTTGTTATTTGTTATATGAGATGTTCTAATTTCAAGTTGGTTTTTCTTCTAATCTTGTAGGATGAAAAACCATGTCCATATTACGTCAGAACTGGATCTTGTAAATTTGGAACTGCATGCAAATTCAACCATCCAGAGCTTGTTTATGGACCATCTGCTGCCTATGGATCAACAGGACCAGCAATCGCACTTCCGTCCAATTTCCCAATGTTTGGAGGATTTCCATCCATGCCGCTAGTTAGGCCCTACCTATCTAACCCAACATTGCAAGATGCCGCTGGTTATGTGCCTTTTGTGCATCCATCATCTCAATGTTCTCTGCCAATGCAACAGACTTGGAACACTTACATGGTTAGATAATCTCTTTTTGGGCCATGTTAACATCTTAGTATATCAAACCATTATGTTATATGTTGATTATGAGGCATCCATCTTGCATAATATTGTATCCCCTCTATTATAAAAATAGAAAAAATAATGCACCAAAAAGTTCATTGTCATAAATCTTTTAATCTTGTGATTTAAATCCCGTTACAAACGGACTCTCCGTTTATGGTTTAAATCAAATTCAAATTTAAATTCAAACCTAATTAAAACCACAATTGAGGGAACTCATGCAATCTGTATTGATACGTTGATCTACTTATTTGATCCACAATTCCAATTCTAATGTTTTCTTAATAAAATAACAATGGAACAAGAGTGTAAATCGAGTTTTACGTTTATATGTAAGTTCAAACATCAGAATCAATTTCAAAGTGTGTACAAATCATAAATTATTGATTTTTTGAATCAAGATGTAAATGATGTTTTGATTTGAACTTTGTGATTTATGATTTGAATCCCATTTTGAAATCTAACCAGAAATGACTCGGAAGGATACGTTTGCACATTTACCTTCAACACTTCACGTTGACAAGGCATCTCAGAATGCAGCATTATTAACATGTTTTTTTTTTTGTTTTGTTTTGTTTTGTTTTTTTGTTTTTTGTTTTTATATTCCAGCACTTGTGCTTACCCAATACCTACTAATGCTTTGGATCTCTGGTAATTTCAAGTTTTGAGACAGCGGTTTATCCAAATTTCTAAATGATCCTTCATTAAGAAGTAGCATAGAACACCAGTCAAAATTAACTTAATATAAGTATATAATCGATATAACCAAAAGTTATTAAGCCATCCACAAGTAAATTTGTTTTTGTTTGATTATGAAAGCATCGCTTTAGGAAAGAATTAGGAACTTGAATGAGTAATAAAAATTGCGTACCAAATTTCAGCGTTCTTATATGTAATTTCGTTACCTTAAATATGAAGCCGTTATAATTGTAGTTGAAAACATATGCAACCTTCTTTTTTTCAATCTTTTTTCTTTGAATTGGAGTTTATTGAAATTTGAAGTTTTTTTAATTAGATGCTCTTGGTGCTCAAGTTTCAATATTTAAGTTTTTCTTAAGAGTCTTGAAATGTAGCATATAAATATAAAACATATATACCCATTACTTTGATATATATCCTTTTTTATTTGCTCTGAAACTCATAATTACTTCATTAATATTTCAGTTTATTGCATCCAAAGTGCACAATTAACTGTTCTATCTCAAATGATGAACAATAGCAAACAAATCAATGTTTAATAGTAAAAATATGCATTAACAATACAGTAGTATACAAAGATGGAGATTTTTTTCATCATGTAAAGCAGTACATTTTTTTTCCTTCAATATACAATTAGTATATTCAGCAACAAGAATTTTTAAGCCTTCTACGTAGCTTGTCAACAACCATTTATTTGATCTGCGGTTTTCAAAATTCTCATGTAGAAGCATGAATTATTTATCCCTAATAGATGAAAGCATGGATGCGAAGCATATGGAAATTATGTGTAACCAAACTAGTTTTATGTCTTCCTTGCATAAAAGAGGTTTTTTAATGCCAAATAAGTCAATTGTTTATTTATTCTGATATTTTTTTGGCAATGCCGACGGGGTTGAGTGGTCCCATACCACGTTTATTAATATACCGAATACGATTACAGTGTATACAGAGACACACAAAAGACCAAAAAGAATACAAAGACAACACGGTATATCAACGTTAATAGAAGACTAAAAATTAACACATAATTACAAAAACTGCAAGCTGCAGTAGCTACAAGCTTCCAAAAATGCCAGGATCAAATGATATTGATAAAGCCTGAATAGTTTAACATAATTTGTTATTTTAACTATGAAAATGTATTCACTAATTTTAAAGCAACGAATGAAATAAATGCAGAATGTAACGGTTGCGATCAACACAAGACATGGTGCTTCTATATTATCACAGTCAATATATCTATATCGATGTTGCATTGTAATTTTTGTTAACCTTCTATGCAAGGAAATATTTGGTGGAGATATTGCCAACTTGTTCTTTTATAAAATAGATACTAGGAGTACTTTTATCAATTATAAAGAATGGCAAAGCTCTATTTCAGGTTAAAAATAAAATATAATTTTGGTTGTTGTACACAAATTATTCAAACTAGTAAAACGGTATGCACACTGTTTGTATGTACCTCAAATTTTGTGTGTTATGAATGAAAACACTGGTGAGAAATTTGTGTGTTTGTGATGACATGCCATTGGAAAACGATGTATGGAGGTAATGGCCGAATTTGAAAAAGTCGCCATTGAACTTCTTTTTCCTTGATGAGTAGCAGACATGTATTGTATATGAATATTAATATCACGACCCTTATCTGATATGATCGGTTAGATCACAATAGATTATGTATGTATCCAGCATATCAAATATTGTATGTGTTCCAAGGTTTGGGATTCCATCTGGCATGACGGAATTCCGGCTGTTCCAACCCGGTTCCGCCGGTGACCAGAACGGAATCCAACATAAATTCCAGTTTTGGATGTTTCCGCCCAAAATTGATAAAAATCAATATAAAAAAGAGAGAAGAAGATGATAAATCAATCCCGATCTGTTAACTGCATATATATATAAACTGAAATTAATGAACATGTAATGCAAAAAATAATCACTTTTCTTTCATCGAATCGGAAAAATAAATTGACGAAGAATGAAAGAAGGGTAAGTCATCCAGAAAATAAATCACTGAACAAAAAAAGTTGTAGGTAAAATAAATCGTTGAAGACGAAAGAATTGAACGAGGCGCGCAGCCTTTGTTTTGTCGAGAGTAGTTTATTTCTTCCTCTTGCTGTTTGACCTACAATTAGGTAATGAGAGAGAAGAACGCGATAGAAGGGTTTTGTTTGTGGGCTGAGCTTGGTGACCTGTTTTGAGTTAATGGTAACTTGCGTGGAACAAATTGTATATACTATTTTATTATTACATGGTTGGCATAATTTGATTAATAAATGGTGTGAAATAATTTGAATGAATGTGCCATATTTTATGTTATAATTGGTCAATTATAAGAATATTTAGCTAGTTACACAAAATAATAGCGAAATTCCCCACCAGAAACAGAACGGAATTTTCGGAATATCCGAAACTGTCAATGACCGGAACGGGAATGAAAAGCGGAATTTCAAACCATGATATGTTCAATAAGAAAATAATAATAATATTCAATTTTGTCCTGGAGCATTGTTGGCTATCATCATCAAGGTTTACACCTCGATAACTTGTTAATATGATCATTCAATCACACCCCCCGTTAGAGACATAATTGAATGGTCATTTTTTCAATTTGTGCATCCTTGCAAATTATCACCGCCTAGGTGGCATTTTATGGCGTGAATGAGAACCAATGACTATCAAGGAGTTGTATTCAAGTGCAGCATACAAAAGGAGATGTAAATGAGTTGTGTTAAATTAGTCTTATCAAGGTGCGCGCCTATGTGCGCTTAGGCTCAAAAAAGGATCAGGGGAACATTGTGCGTCTTTTTGCAGGTTGAAGCGTCTTTTTGCAAAATTCAGTTTGCAAATTTGGTTTAAATAAATAGGATAGTTAAATGAACAGTGATTCAAAGTTTAAAAGTAAGTTAATATGGTATTTAAATAGTTGAACAAACCATAAAAGATGGTTTGCGCCTTAGCTTCTTAACTACTTCGTGTTAAATATGTGGTTTATGTTTGAGGATGGTAGCAATGAAGGAAAATACAAAATGTGTTGAGCGAACAAAGTGAAAGCAGCTACCGTCCTATTTTCACATGCAGAAGTTCCTTTTTGTGTCATCTTTAACTTTCTTCGAAGTTCAGGTGACTGTTTTGTATAACTAGCGCGTGATAGTAAATTTTTATTGGCTAGTTGCTGGAAATTATATTCATAACGCTGGGTCCGAATTCTGGTTGGTTACAAATTTAAACAGTATTTGTTTTGTTCTGTTGAAAACGTGAATGTAGAACTTGTTTTACAAAATATAATGAACAAAAGTATTTACAACCACAGATGTATGGGTTTCATCTCTCCCTTTTATCGACGAGGAAGAGGATGAGCGTGAGGGTGAGATATACATGTTTAAATAATTCATTGGAACCACAGGGCCTTTTGTCACGGATCCAGTTAAATTGTGTTTACTGAGTAGCCATCAGTATTATTTGTTTAGCTCATACTGTGATGCGGTTAACAAATATCTTATCGACAGACTTTTGTGTATTGCACTTGCCAGTAAGTCATGAACTGCTGCTTTTTATCTTCTAGGACATTATCAACTTTTATGGAAGATAATCATTTGATGATCAAAGGTGTAAGATATTACAATTTTTTGTATCATCAATTTTTAGCGTTCATATTTGCAAGTATTATTATTTTTTCCTATCTTTTGATTCTTGTACTTGCAAGAACACCAACTTGCCTCTACAATAGTTTGTTCTGTAAAGTTCAAATTCTAGTTTACATAAATATAATTGGATTTCTCTGTCCAAGGTAATCAGTTGTACAACTACAGAATAATTAGTTTTAGGTATAAAAGATAAGCAAAGTATCATTTTCAGTGAGGGAAAAAAATAGTTTCATTTATCATTGTCTATTTTCAAGCACGATAGTTAAAAAAAAAAGGTATCATTTCAGCGACGTTATAAAGATACTTTGATTCACTGTTTTTTATAAAATGATATTTTCCTTCTTTTGTCATCGAATCTAATTACTTTGAAGTACTACTCTAGAAACAAGTTACTTTCGACTTAAAATCCCTTTAGAGTGATTTCCACTATATACTTTAGGTTATTCAAATTTTAATTTTTTCATTTTATAGATACTACCTCTCTTATGACTTGTATCAATTGGAGTTGCTCAATTTTATGGCAAGTATTTTACCTATGATTCAAAGATATTAATAATAATATTACTGTATTCTTCATTGGTTTTGCTTCATTTTGCAGACCATAAACTACCTATTGACACTGATAAATCATCATCTCTCGTTTGTGTTCTAATATTCACTTAGTTATGAAACTTTCTACAAGCGTAAACTCTAATCAACTTTGAATTCAAACCAGGGTTCTGTTCCCCAATTTCCAACAATTGATAGTGCCGGATCCACCCAAACATTTAACAAGTTCGCTTCAAGTGGTACTACAGATCTACCAGAGCGGCCTGATCAACCTGAATGTCAATTCTACATGAAAAACGGTAGTTGCAAGTATGGAACATCATGCAAATATGATCACCCTAAAGAAAGGCAGGTGGAAACCCCTGCTGCTCTTGGGCCATTAGGTTTTCCTCTCAGACCGGTACCTATTCTTTTATCCATCTCATAAATTTACGAGAAAGGAAATATTTGAATCATAATACGGAAACATAATAACAGTATGCATTCTTATTTGAAATACTTGTGCGTGAAGTTGGTTGTGGCTTGAATGGATGTTGATGACGAGTGTAGAACTAGTATCAAGCAAGAAAAGGCATTTGCTTATCAGATACTCTTAATTTCAGTAAGGCATTTGCTGAGTATATCTTTATTCCAGCAAAGAATATGTGAAATAGTAATAAAACGTACATATGTTTTGAATGTGACCTCTTCTGTACAAATATAATCTACCAGCTGATTATGTTGTACTTTTTTATCTCGTATAAGTTGGGGCTCATTTGTCCCGGCCTCTTCACATATGTGAGGGAAAGGCTGTGCGCACTAATCGACCACCCCCAGTGCTCGAAAAGCTGTGAGTATAGTACTAGGACGGGAGACTGCCTGGGAAGTCCTCTTGCGTTTGAGTACGGGAGCCTTTGGCACTGGGTATCCACCTTTATAAGTTAGGGCTCATTTCGTATTTTCAAGTTCCGTACGTGGAAAATCTTAATCAAGAATACATATTAAATTACACCACCACCTCAATTTTCTGTTACTTTTTTCCGGTTTTGAAACTTAAATATGAACTTAAAATTAGTTTTTCCGATTAGAACTAAACTTTTTGGGCTACTGTGTGTTTTAAAAATTAGAGAAGGTGTTTTGCAAAGGTTGTTTTATTTATATCTTAACCATCATGTTAATTTATACTTTGTTCTAGTAAAATAATGCACATTCGGCATTCCTCTTCAACTATGGGCCCGTTTGAAATTGAGATTTGGGCGCTCCCCTCAGACCCAGCCCTAGTATTATTGCTTTTGTCTTGGTTAAATTTCTAAGGCGATGCATTTCAGTATCTATCAGTTCGTCAAATTGCCTAACTTGTTTTTTGTCAACTAAAATGCTAGCTAGCTTCAGAAATGTTTCATTTACCATTATGATTTTTCCTGACAAATTACTAACATATTTTCTGATCTTTTTTTTTTAAATATTAAAAAAGGGTCATCCTGTCTGCAATTTTTACACCATGTATGGCACATGCAAATACGGTCCAGCATGCAAATACGACCACCCATTTATGGGATATTACAATTATGCCATGCCTGCACTCTCAACTCCAGAATCATTTCTCCAACCTCAACACCAGAAAAGTTACCATAGCTGAAGACCGGTCTTTTGGGTATCTCACCCAAACACATACAACACACTTAGCAAAGTCAAGACTCCATTGACAACAACGAGAATAGCAAAGATTCAAGCACAAGCTAATATCGCTTGGATTACATTTTAATTTCATCATACTTATTCTTCGTTCATTCCAATTGGAATTTTTTGTACTCACTTATGTCTGCGGCCAAATTATGCTGTTTGAGTTGTGTCAAATACATCTACCACTCTGTGTTGGAACCTATATATTGTATGTTTTATTTTCCCTGTTAAATTATACAACAGATTTGTTTCTGTTGTTTGCCAAAAGGATTGTAATAATGATGCTGAAACCGTATTTACATGAAGTGTTTTCGGTTTAGCTACAAATGTTATGTAATTAATATTTGGACCTAGTCCTTGTATTTCATGGCAGGAATGCTAAGAACTACTTGGGTTGATTTTACACTGTCTGTAATGGCGTACTTATTGCTTTGTTCAACTGTTGGGGATGTAGGTATTAATGGACAAAGGCATGTTAGTTGCCTTTTGCATGTGCTGTACCATATTATGTGAATGCATGACATAGGCATGTTTTCCTTTTCTTGTTTAGATGTATTAGCAGCATTCGGATGCTTAATGCTAATGTTATTGCTGTTCTCTTTTTCCAACAATTTCTGCGTTGTGTAATGTTTGCCTTCCGAATGCATCACACGAACTAGAGTAATTTTTTTGGATAGGATCACGTATTAGTTTGTGATATACCGATAGATTTCGTTTTGTTTTGGTCTACTCTTAACCTGTTTTAATTTTCATTGCTTATGTGAATTAGATGTAAATCAGTAGGACAAACTGAGTTTTTTAATTTTGTGAAATTGTGGATGGGGGGTTAAACAGAAATGATCTAATATCCAGTGTCTATTTGACCCTTACAGTTTTCGTTTCCACAAGCAAACATTTTGTAAGTAGAGAAATGCTAAGCATAGCCGACTCTGATCAATTATGCAAAACACTCGCTGTCTGTCTGATTAAGTGAGAAAATAACCGTTTTGATTGTAAATTATTTTTATAAACAAGCGTGAGTTCCGCAATCATTGCCAATCTCATAACGAGTGTTTTGGATGGTTGTTCATAGCGGACAGTGCTTAGCATGCCTCTTGTGAGAAATAGAAATGCACGTTTAGTTGGCTGATCTTCAAAGATCATTATGAGTAATACTTACAGATATTAGTTCACATTAAATAGCCGTGATGGTAATGGCTCCACCGGCAAATGATGTTGATATGATAAAGGGAGAGATGCGGTGAATTGGACATTCACAACGTGCAGTGACATGTGATGTTTTCTTTCATGCATGTATGATTGTAGATGTACGGAATGATATCGGTGGACAAATTGTTGTGCTACGTTCAAACCAGGTGCTTTGATTAGGGTTGGGATCACCTGGACCCAATTCTCCTTGATCCGGTGGTCTCAATCAATGAAATCACTCCATCTGAGGATGATTTTCATTTTACTCTTATAAATTATACCCGAATTTTAGAAGGCAAAATATAAAATTCTCCAAATGAGGTGATTTCATTGGTGCGGACCACCTGACCAGGAAGAATTGGGTCTAGATCATCTGCACCCCGTTGATTGTAGTAGATGTACCAGCAGATTGATGATTGATTATTTTTAATGATATTTAAAGAAAAAAAAAGTTGTGGATAAATGCACCATACTAACATGATGGGAGATGTCCAGCCAAATCAAACACATGCTATCTTATATCATGGCATATTAACTAACTGAAAAAAAAGACGTTTGTCTAATAGTAAATTTACATACACATAAAAATATTATATTTTATTGCATTCACATAAAAGGGGGGCGCTTACTAGATACAAAGCTAAACACAAAATAAAAGACACAAATTTAGATTAGTTTGTCTTTTATGTGAGGAATAAAAATCAAAGGACACAATCTGAGGGGTGGAGATTTTATGTCTAATTTTTTGTATTCATATAAACTTTTCATAAAACAAATATTTTGAATTTAATACTAATTGTAGGAATGAATGTTTTACTACAGTTAAAAGAAAATAATCATCGTTGTCAATAAATTCATTATATGTAGCTCGACAAATGTTTATGATCAGTAAAATAACGATTGTCATTAGTTTTGGCTCTTTTTAGCATAACACTTTAATAATAGTAAATTTGTTGTAATCATATCATTAGGTTTGATATTTTAATATGGCTTACTATTCTTTACCAACCTTTTGATAATGATATAGTTATAATAACGTACCTTTATTGGGGCGAATCTAGCAATCTAGTGAAGAAAGACCAAAATCTGAGAAGGGGCAAAAGCTTGGATGCTAAACCTGTTTAACTAAGCATACTTTCATTAATTTCACTAATATAATGCAAAGTGGTATTTGTAAAAAAAAAAAAAAAAAAAAAAAAAAAAAAAAAGTGGGGGTCAGCTGACCCCTGCCTCCCCAATATAGAATCGCCTCTGACCTTTAATATAACTGTCCTAGAATATAACACACAACGTTAACGGTTGTCATATTATAACCAACTTTGAATTTTGAATCCAAATTTTTTTAACCACTTTGTACACGAATTACAAATAAAAACCATTATTCATTGTTGCAATCAAAATGGTCCGTTTATACTTACGTGGTTTGAAATCGTATAAGTAAAATTTGACTTCAAGATTACGTACTGCATAAGTATCAATGCAAACAATAAAGAATCCAATAACTACACAAGTATGTTCATCATCTACCTTGTTCGACTTATGTGAAATACCATTCCCTTTACGGTCAAACGCTATCATCATAAAGTGGTCTTAGTTTTTTATTTGTGATCAAAACTTCATCTCAAAACCTTATACAAATGATCTCCATTGTTCATTAACGATGCATGGTCAATCTACCTATGAAGATCTCCCATAGTCAATCACATGTTTTCGATGATCATCCTTCAACATAGATTCAAACAATGGACACTATAAGCTTTGTGCAAGGATCTGGAATTATTCTTTATTAATGCAGAGCTTAATTTTTGTATAGAGAAGTTTTTTGTAGAATAGGAAAATGAATACGTTATGTAAACTGTACAACTTGTAACCTTATATAGGCTAAGGAAATAAATGATGGGCTAAAATGCTAAGCCCATATAATAATACAAATAATAATATGCGGTGCCCATCTATGTTTGTTTTGCTGAACAGATGCAATATCCGAATCTTAACATGCCGCCTCAAAACAAACTAGGGTTTCCTCTCTTCATACGAGCTGCCATCAACGATTCTTAATTCATTCCTCATTCTCTCGAAATTACTTCTGGAAAGAGCTTTAGTTAAGACATCGGCTTTTTGATAGAAAGTCGGTATGTGGTTGATGAGCAACTTTCCAGATCTGGTTCTTTCTCTGACGAAGTGAATGTCAATTTCAATGTGCTTCGTCTTGGAATGCTGTGTTGGGTTCATGGATAGTGAAACAATGCTTCGATTATCGCACCAGAGAGTCGATGTTTTGGATAATCGTAACCCTAACTCATGAATTAGGGATTCCACCCAAATAATCTCTGCCGTAGCTGGCGCTATAGCCCCATACTCCGCTTCAGTACTCGACCTAGATATGGTGGATTGTTTCTTCGTACACCAAGAAATGGGATTCGGCCCCATGAACACGCAGTATCCAGAAGTTGATTTTCGATCATCTGGATCATTAGCCCAGTCAGCATCGCTGTAAGTATTTATATTAATGTCTTTGCTTGCTTTTATTGATAATCTGTGCTCTTGAGTCCCTTGTAAATAGCATATGATCCGTTTAACTGCTCTCCAAGGACTGCTTAGAGGATTCACCACAAATTGGCAAACCTTGTTTACGTTAAAACAAATCTCGGGTCTAGTAATGGTTAAGTACTGTAAAGCTCCAACCATACTTCGATATTGCTTAGAATTATCGATTGCATCACCAGAATGTTTCGATAAGAGTAGATTGCTAGTCATGGGGATAGGTAGGGACTTTGCTTTCTCCGTATTAGCTCTCACAAGAATTTCATTTATGTATTTCTTTTGTGAAAGAAATATCTCTGAGTTTGATCTCCTTTGCACATGAATACCCAAAAAATAATTGACGCACCCCATGTCTTTGATAGAAAAAGTCTAGTCTAAGTGATTCATCACTTTGTTGATTTCTGGAACATCATTTCCTGTTATAAGAATGTCATCTACATACACTAACACATATATTGTGGTCTGATTGCTAATTTTAGTATATAGTGAATTATCGGATTTTGTTTCCTTGTATCCTAGATATGAAAATGTATCCTTCAGCTTCACATACCATGCTGTGGGGGCCTGTTTTAAGCCATATATAGCTATATGTAATTTACATACATGGTTTTCATTGCCTTTGCTAGTGTAACCCTTAGGCTGTTCCATGTATACATTCTCTTGCAAATCCTCATTTAAAAATGCATTACATACGTCCAATTGTCTTATATCCCATCCATTGTGTAGGGCTATTGTTAGAATGATTCTGATGGTAGTCGGTTTAACAACTGGGGAAAATGTTTCATTAAAATCAAAACCGTACTGCTGTGAGATCCTCCAGCAACCAGTCTAGCTATATACTTTGTTATTTTTCCATCTGCATCCTTTTTAACTTGTATGTCCACTTACATCCCACGATATTATGATCCTTAGGTGCAGTGACCAGGCTCCATGTCTTGTTTTTGATTAATGCATCATATTCTTCGTTCATTGCTTTGCACCACTCTTTATGTTTGATTGCTTGCTCATATGATACTGGTTCATTCATAGGAGTGTTACTGCTTGCATATGCATTGTAGATTTTGGGTTTAAAAATTCCACTTTTAGCTCTAGTCGTCATATGATTCCCAGTCTGTTCTTGTTGCCTTTCATTTTCATCATCGCTTTCATTTGATGTTTTGCTATCACTGACTTGAGTCTGGTTGTCGATATCATCTCTGTCATTATTTTGAAGTATTGTCACTTAAGTTCTCACTTGAACTGTATCCAGACCTTGTGCTTAATATAGTTGGAGTGGCTGAAGCTTGATGTGACGGTTGTTCTTCATTTGTTTGTGTGTTCCATCTTGACAGAGTTGGTATACTTCCCACAACAGTTCTGATCTGATCATGTTCTTACTTTTGTTTTTCCCTTCTGCAAATGGAAATACACTATCATTAAAGAGAACATGTCTAGATACAATTATTTTCCCTTTACTGTCCATGCACTTATAACCTTTTTGCTTACCTGCATATCCTAAAAAAGTGCATGGATTGGATCTTAGGGAAAGCTTATGGTTATTGTATGGTCTAAGGCATGGAAAACACAGACACCCAAAAGTTCTTAGAGCTTTATAATCTGGTTTATTACAAAAAATGATCTCACGAGGTGTAACACCCCGTATTTTCTGTGAACATTAAATTAACGAATTAAAGAATACTTAATTTTAAAATTGGGAATTAGGGGAAATGGGTTTCTCCATTGCGTTCGACTCGGAATTCTGCTTGAGATTGAGTCTGAATTTGCGTGAAACGGACTCCGTATGAAGAAGTTATAAAGTTCAGAAGATTTCAAGTTTAAACGGAAATTGAATATAAATAATAATTAAATTAAAAAGCAGTTCAAAATCAAAAACTCTGAGAGAAGCGGCTGGGCGGGAAAATTCTCGCCCATATGGGTCGACTCCCCCCGGGGGGGCGACATAGGTGTCGACCCCCCAAGAGCGGTGTCGACTGGGGTGTCAACCCCCCCGTAGGAGTCGACCCCCTCGGCCAGATCTGGGCTGTTTTTGTCCAGTGATGTTTTCTGAGTTACTAGGGAATATGTGGTGACTTCCGGTTGGCTCTGTTTGGTCTGGATGGCTCTGATTTCTCCTAGGTTGATCTAACGGCTCTCAATAATCTAAACTTCTATATAAACAACCCCAACCCTCAACCCTAAAACCACATAAAATTGCTCTCTGAAGCCGTTATGCTGTCCATGGCCAAACTAGCGTAGCCTCCATTTTTCTCTAAACTACAAGTCAAGTTAGGAAGTCCCAAATCAAATCGAAACTAAAGAATCAATAGTCTACATCAAAGGATAGCTTTTCAGTTTCAGAAATCAGATCCCAGAAAACAAGATTTGTTTTTTTGTTTGTAAGTTCAGTTATTCTTTAGATTTAAACAAATAAAAGTCATGACTTGTAATGAAGAGAAACTAGAACTGCGCCTAGTTGTAAGATAATCGTATTATGATTCATGTAGCAATTCTGAAATTACCTATGCCTACGTGACTATTGTGATTGATACAACCCATCATGTTGTATATTAATTTGGTGATGAACCTATCATGTTGTATACTAATTTTGTGATGAACCAATCATGTTGTATATAAATTTGATGATGAACCTATCATGTTGTATATTAAATTGGTGACGGACTTATCATGTTGTATGTTAAATTGGTGATGAACCTATCATGTTGTATAATAATTTGGCAATGAACCTATCATGTTTTATATAAATTTGGTGATTTCTTATGTTATGTTATATGCAAGATCATAAGCTAAGTCATGTTCATATATGCTTATATGTCTAGATCTACATGCTTAGATGTTTAGATCTATGTTAATTTGGTCCAACTCAAATGCAAGTTCACATTTACATGCTTAATTAAAATTTTGTAGTACCATGCCAAATTTATATCACACATGCTTAGTTGATCTATACTGTTTTGTGCCATTGGAATGTTACATGTCCCTTTTGCCTTTTCCTTTTTGTTTATGAGTTAGGCTAATTTGCGAGCCTAACGCTCTATGTAATTTATGCAAACGAATAACGGGGGATACGTTGGGAAAAATATTAAATTACATGCTATTAGGTTGGCTCATAATCATGTAAATGATTAATGGCATGAAATGGTATAATTTGTATACCTAAGAATTATGGACATAATTTAGGGGGTAAATGGGACATGACTTGAGTTGACAACATTGGTGGATAATTTACATATAAACATAAATGGTAAATATGTAAATCAATTAAAAGATGAATATGCCTAACCTGAGGTTAGATTGAGTTACGGTGTAAGACTGCCCGGAACCGCCCGGCACATCCAACAACCGTAACAATACAGATCTAATATGAGAGGTTAGCAGATTAGGCCCAAAAACCCGAGGTTAGATTGAGTTGCGGTGTAAGACTGCCCGGAACCGTCCGGCACATCCAATAACCGCAACAATGTAGATCTAATGTGGGAGGTTGGTGCTTTAATGAATGAATTAAAGCTAAGAAAACAGGTAGGCTGAGAATGGTAGGGTTAAGTAAATTAAGGCAACACTTAACCAATACAACATGTTAACTAAACTGATAGGTAAGATTAGGTTAATTTGAGAACACTTAACCATTTTAACATATTGATTAGGAAACCCTAGTAACAGGGGTCCATTTCAGCAGTAATCTACATAGATGTATCATGGTATCCTGAACTAGGCAGGGTGGGGGCACGATTACTGGGCTGATTATAAGCGGTCAAAATAGCGGCGGGTGGTGCAGCAGTGTAGGTTCCAACAGAGTATGGGCTAGCACGTACTCCGGCATGGACAAATCAGGCACTGGGCATCAGTAGTATACACTGTGCATCTTGAATTTGTGTCGGTTCACCACCATAAGAATTGATACACCCTATGGTTGGACCAGCACAGGTATCTACAATCAAGAGGGGCTGAATGACACAAGTCATAAATGCATGCGAGTAGAAGCCGATCGATAAAAGGGATCATTTTATCATGAACACATGGTGCTAGTTGAAAATACTTGTTAGTAGGTGCAGAGAAATAGAAATGAGTGTGATAGTATATTCAGTTTATCTTGCCTTATTTATCGTTATCTTATTTCTAGGGTATTGTCCTAGGTTCAGTTTATTCGTGTCATGATCCTTTTACCTGTTTACATGCTAAATAATCACTGGACTTACCAGGCTTATGTCTGACCCGTTTTCTTTCGTCTTCTTGTCTTCCGTTTCCCCCTCTCTCCAGGTCCGCAGGGAGGGAATACTTCAACTTAGTCCAGACCTTTTCCAGCTTGAAGAAAGTAGACGTATTGCTTGGACTCTCTTCTATTGGGCTATGGCTGTAGTTACACTCTTAATTGGGGATTTATGCTGCTTTATTATTGTTTATGCTTCTTTATGTTTTAGTCAAGACAGAGGCTTTACTGTAATGATTTTGGAAGTTGGTTTTTAAGACAGTTGTTGTAATGTTTTGACTGGACCACGTGTTTATGAAATAAAATTTAATCTTTCCGCTGTTTATATGTCTGTCTTGTAAATTACTTGCACCTTTTACCTATAATACTCCACCAAAGTTAATGCATTCCCTTTGTGATTGACCTTAACGGAGGTGGGGTGTTTACAATTGGTATCAGAGCAAAGGTTTACCAGATCAGATAAAAGTTTTTGAAAAATATTTTTCAAAAAGAAGTATAAAGAAGCATTTTAAAGGAAAATGTTGTTTTATTTTAAAGAGCATAATCCTCAAAGCCATATGCACTATCTTTCTATCCTTTGTTTTGAACCTTTTCTTTTCGTTTCAGCATGTCTGGGAATCTTAATCTTCCTGAGGGCATGCCGGTACCGGTTGGTTCAGAAGGTACCTGGAAACTAGGGCTAATGGCACAGGCCCAGCAAACGTTCCTTCTCCCCCAGTTGCAGCTGTTCCTCCTCCTCCTTGTGCAAATGCTTTCTCGAAGATATGTAGAGACTTTCGAGCCATGGGTGGAAAGAACTTTAATGGGACTGAGTCATTTGTAGAAGCAAGGAATTGGCTCAAGAAAACAGAAGATTTGTTTGTTATCTTCGAAGTGGATGATAGGCAGAAGATACAATTGGCTGTGTGGTTACTTAAGGACGAAGCCTCTTATTGGTGGGAAGTTACTAATGCTGGGAGACCAATTGAAACCTGGGAGGATTTCAGAATGAGGTTTGAAATGAAGTTCCTCTCGCAAGATGAACGAATCCTACAAGTGGAAAAGTTCTTAGCTCTCAAACAGGGAAGCCTATCGGTCAAGGAATACATCAACCAATTCAACCAACTGGCTAGATTCGGATTGGAGTTAGTGAACACTCCACATAAGAAGGTTCTCCGTTTCATTAAAGGGTTGAACGAGCCACTGCACAGCATAGCTATGTCCCGTATACCTATGGGTGCGACTTATGAGAGACTAGTGGACATGGCACTGTTACAGGAGGAAGATAAGGATGGCAAGAAAGAGACAAAGGTGGAAGTACCTCAAGATAAGAAAGTGGAGGGATCACAGAACAAGAAGATGGATTCCAAGAAAGGCGGGAAGAATAACAAACCCCGTGACAAAAGGAAGTGTAATTTTTGTGCCATACCTGGACATTTGATCAAGGACTGTAGAAAGAAGAAGAGGAAGATGGGTGGTTGTTTTCAATGCGGCGAGACAGGCCACATGGCTAAGGACTGCCCAAGAAAGCAAGGGCAGATGACTGGATCTAGTTCATGCTCTCATAGCACCTCCGTAAGAACGAGGTAGAAATATTTCTATTGAGAGTTTAGTTTATCTTTTTGTTCATCCTGTTCATACTCTCTTTGATTCTGGCGCATTGCACTCTTTTATATCTACTGCTTTAGTTGAATCTTTGCACCTAGACACCAGTATAGTAGAGGATCCCTTATTTGTTTCAAATCCAATTGGGGGTTCGGCTTATTTATCGATGATTTGCTTGTATTTGGAATCGAAATTTCTATACTAAGCGTTGGGTTTAGATGTAATGCCTATGTTTTGGGCTTCACGGGCTATGGGTTGATTCAAGGCATGGATTGGCTATCCAGTAATGGTGCTGTCCTCGATTGTGAAAAGAGAGTAGTTAGACTTATGACTCGCCTCGGTAACACTCTCGAAATCTCTTGTAATCCCGTGAACTCTGTTATGCTTAGCTACCTAGAATCTCTTGATGTGTCTATTGAAAACCTGAAATCTGTTAGAGTGGTCCGTGAATACTCGGATGTCTTTGAAGAGGTGAAGGGTTTACCTTCGAAGTGGGAGATAGACTTCCGCATATACCATGTTGATAATGCAAAACCCCTTGCTCTACCTGTTAGACACATGGCTCCAAGGGAAAGGAAGGAGCTCAGCAAGCAAGTTAAAGAGTTGCTTGAAAATGGGTTTATAAGGCGGAGTATTTCTGAATGGGGTGCTCTAGTGGTGTTTGCAACCAAAGCTGATGGTTCACTTCGCTTATGCGTTGACTATAGGGAGCTAAACAAGCTGACCAAGAAGAATAGGCACCCACTTCCAAGAATAAACGACTTGTTCGATCAATTTATAGGTGCATCGGTTTTCTCATAACTAGATTTGGCTACCGGTTTTCATCAGCTAAGAGTGGCTAAGGACAGCATTGATAAGACCGCATTCAGGACCCCGGATGGTTTATTCGAATGGCTTGTCATGCCTTTCGGCTTGACAAACGCACCTGCTTATTTCGTTGACTTGATGAGTCAGGTTTTCAGGGAGTTCCTTAATAAATTTGTGGTGGTCTTCGTGGACGACATTTTAATCTTCTCGAAAAGTGAGGAAGAGCATGCTTTGCATTTAAGGGAAGCCATGGATACTCTTCATGCACATCAGCTGAAAGCAAAATTCTCCAAATGCCATTTTTGGAGAGAAGAAGTAAGGTTTCTTGGACATGTGGTGTCCAAAGAGGGGATAGCTGTGGATCTCGCAAAAGTAGTTGCAGTGCAAGATTGGAAGGTCCCTCAGAACGCAACCGAAGTACAAAGTTTTCTCGGACTAGCGGGCTTTTACCGAAAGTTCATTAAAGACTTTGCAAAGATCTCAGCCCCACTTACTAGATTGATGAAGAAGGGCCTAACTTTTGCTTGGGATTTGGATTGCGATGTTGCTTTCCAAAGACTGAAAAGGGCTCTGACAACATCCCCAGTTCTGACATTGCCTGATGGGAGTAAGACGTTTACAGTATACACAGACGCATGCAGAATAGGATTAGGTGCTGTCTTAATGCAAGAGGGAAAAGTAGTTTGTTATGGAGGAAGGCAGTTGAAGTTACATGAGAAGAACTACCTAACTCATGATTTGGAGCTAGCTGCCATTGTTTTCACCCTTAAGTCATGGCGTCATTACCTGAGAAAAGTTTGAATTGTTTACTGACCATAAATCGTTAAAATACCTTTTCTCACAGAAAGATCTTAACTTAAGACAACAAAGGTGGATGGAATTTCTGGCCTCATACGATTTTGAGATTGCTTATACCCCTGGCAAGGACAATGTTGTAGCAAATGCCTTGAGTAGGAAAAAGCTGACCCTAAGTCCTCTCTTTGTAGAAAGGCAAAGCTTGGAGTATATAGCAAACTTTGACTTTAGACCTTCCTTTGAGTTTGTACCTGGCTTGTTATCAACACTAGAGGTGTGTCCTACGCTTTTGGACTCAATAGGGACCGCGCAACGTGAAGACCCTCAGCTAGTTGATGTGATGGATAAGCTAATGAGAGGTGAGACTTCTAATCACCTCAATAGATACTCCATCGATGACAAGGGTTGGATGAGACGGGATGGAAGACTATGTGTCCCACAAGCAAGGGATTTGGTGAAAACCGTTCTCAAAGAAGCACACCATTCTAAGTTGACCATACATCCAGGTGGGGACAAGATGTATAGAAACATAAAAGGGTTTTCTTCTCGAATGGCATGAAGAAGGATGTAGCTGAGTTTGTCTCTAGATGCTAGATATCCCAGCAAGTCAAAGCGGAGCAGAAGAAGCCTGGTGGTCTGCTTTATCCTCTAGAGGTCCCACAGTGGAAATGGGATAGCATTTCGATGGACTTTATTGATGGGTTGCCTAGGTCAAGAAGGGGCAATACCAGTATTTGTGTAATAGTGGACAGGCTCACTAAAAGCGCTCACTTTATACCTGTTAAGAGTAAGAGGACTGCCTCATCGTTAGCATCCATTTATCTTAAAGAGGTGGTTCAACTGCATGGAATACCCTCTAGCATAGTAAGTGATCTAGATCCTATCTTTACGAGCGAGTTTTGGAAGAGTTTGCAGGAAGCTGTAGGCACACAACTATGCTTAAGCACTGCCCATCACCCTCAAACCGATGTTCAGACGGAAAGGGTGAACAGAGTATTATAAGATCTTTTGAGATTGTGCATTCTTGACTTTGGAGGGACATGGGAGGATCATCTTCCTTTGGTGGAGTTCACCTACAACAGTAGCTACCAAGCCACCATAGGCATGGCACCCTTTGAGGCTTTATATGGAAGACCATGCCGAGCGCCAACTTGTTGGTGGGAGTCTACAGACAAGCTCGTACTTGGGCCGGACATGATTAGAGAAACTTCAGAGAAGGTGGACTTGATACGAAGACGAATGAAGACTGCACAAGATAGGCAGAAGTCCTATGCTGATAAAAGAAGGACCGACCTTGAGTTTGAGGTTGGATACAGGGTTTTCCTTAAGGTATCTCCTTTGAGGAATGTCGTTCACTTTGGGTCTACAGGAAAATTGGCACCAAGATTTGTAGGGCCATTTCCTATCATTGAGAGGATTGGGAAGACGGCTTATAGAGTAGAGCTGCCCGAAAGATTGGCTGGAGTTCATAATGTTTTCCATGTCTCTCATCTACGAAAGTGCTTACATGAGTCTACGGAAGTTGTGGAGCCAAGCATACTAGAGGAAGTAGAGGTGGAATGAGAAGCGACGGTGAGGAGAGTTCCAACTCGTATCTTAGGGATAGAAGTCAAAAAGCTACGCAACCGTGAAGTCAAACTTGTTAAAGTTCAATGGAGTGACGCTGAGGAAGACGCCACATGGGAGACTGAGGACAAGATACGCGCAGCCTACCCTTTTCTTTTTGAGGGTACACCCTTAATTTCTTTCCATAAATTTATGCATGCTTATATCTATCTTTTAAGTATATCTCCTCGGTCCTATTCTTGGCCCTTAGGTAGAAACCAATGGATGTAAACATGTATTTGAAACATGTTATGATTGATGGTTGCAAGTGGTTGCTAGTGGTTGCTCGTGGATGCATACACACACACATTACGTACTAGATCGGCTCAGTCACTTTCATATTGCATATATATATTTATATATGGATTGAAACTTGATGTGTTATCATATGGACGTTGCATTTGTATGAATGATTTTGCACTCATGTAGAAATAATGATTAGGAATAATTGCATACATAATGGACTCATGGCTCTATCATGATTTGCATTAAGGAGGTCAACTGAATCAGTAGACCGCCTGATTTTGCATTAGATAAGGACATATACACATATTATCCATATAGTCATGGAAGCATTAGAAATATGTTTAAGGACAATGGATTCCTGTGTTTGATGGTTGAGTAAATGGACGATTGGATAGTAGGATATACATTCCTCTTGCCTTGAAGATTTCGGGGATGAAATCCTTTAAGGAGGGTAGAATGTAACACCCCGCATTTTCTGTGAACATTAAAGTAATGAATTAAAGAATACTTAATTTTAAAAGTGGGAATTAGGGGAAACAGGTTTCGCCATTGCGTTCGTCTCAGAATGCTGCTTGAGATAGAGAGTTTGCATGAAACGGACTTCGTATGAAGAAGTTATGGAGTTCAGAAGATTTCAAGTTTAAATGGAAATTGAATATAAATAATAATTAAATTAAAAAGAAGTTCAAATTCAAAAAATACGAGAGAAGCGGCTGGGCGGGAAAATTCCCGCCCATAGGGGTCGACTCCCCCCGGGGGGGGGGGGTCGGCATAGGTGCCGACCCCCCAAGAGGGGTGTCGACTGGGGTGTCGACCCCCCCACCCGTGTGGGTCGACCCCCTCGGCTAGATTTGGGCTATTTTTTCGAGTGATGTTTTCTGAGTCACTAGGTCATATGTGGCGACTTCCGGTTGCCCTGTTTGGTCTGGATGGCTCTGATTTCTCCTAGGTTGATCTAACGGCTCTCATTAATCTAAACTTCTATATAAACAATCCCAACCCTCAACCCTAAAACCACATAAAATTGCTCTCTGAAGCCGTCATGTTGTCCATGGCCAAACTAGCGTAGCCTCCATTTTTCTCTAAACTACAAGTCAAGTTAGGAAGTCCCAAATCAAATCAAAACTAGAGAATCAATAGTCTACATCAAAGGATAGCTTTTCAGTTTTAGAAATCAGATCCCAGAAAACAAGATTTGTTCTTTTGTTTGTAAGTTCAATTATTCTTTAGATTTGAACAAATAAAAGTCATGACTTGTAATGAAGAGAAACTAAAACTGTGCCTAGTTGTAAGATAATCGTATTCTGATTCATGTAGCAATTCTGAAATTACCTATGCCTACGTGACTATTGTGATTGATACAACCTATCATGTTGTATATAAATTTGGTGATGAACCTATCATGTTGTATATTAAATTGGTGATGGACATATCATATTGTATGTTAAATTGGTGATGAACCTATCATGTTGTATAATAATTTGGCAATGAACCTATCATGTTGTATATAAATTTGGTGATTTCTTATGTTATGTTATATGCAAGATGATAACCTAAGTCATGTTTATATATGCTTATATGTCTAGATCTACATGCTTAGATGTTTAAATCTATGTTAATTTGGTCCAACTCAAATGCAAGTTCACATTTACATGCTTAATTAAATTTGTGTAGTACTATGCCAAATTTATATCACACATGCTTAGTTGATCTATATTGTTTTATGCCGTTGGAATGTTACATGTCCCTTTTGCTTTTCCCTTTTTGTTTATGAGTTAGGCTAATTTGCGAGCCTAACGCTCTATGTAATTTATGCGAACGAATAACGGGGGATACATTGGAAAAAATATTAATTTACATGCTATTAGGTTGGCTCATAATCATGTAAATGATTAATGGCATGAAATGGTATAATTTGTATACCTAAGAATTATGGACATAATTTAGGGGGTAAATGGGACATGACTTGAGTTGACAACATTGGTGGATAATTTACATATAAAAATAAATGGTAAATATGTAAATTAATTAAAAGATGAATATGCCTAACCCGAGGTTAGATTGAGTTACGGTGTAAGACTGGCTGGAACCGCCCGGCACGTCCAGCAACCATAACAATACAGATCTAATGTGAGAGGTTAGCGCATTAGGCCCAAAAACCCGAGGTTAGATTGAGTTGCGGTGTAAGACTGGATGGAACTGTCCGGCACATCCAATAACCGCAACAATATAGATCTAATGTGAGAGGTTGGTGCTTTAATGAATGAATTAAAGCTAAGAAAACAGGCAGGCTAAGAATGGTAGGGTTAAGTAAATTAAGGCAACACTTAACCAATACAACATGTTAACTAAACTGAGGGGTGGGGTTAGGTTAATTTGAGAATACTTAACCATTTTAACATGTTGAATAGGAAACCCTAGTAACGGGGACCCATTTCAGCAGTAACCCACATAGATGTATCATGGTACCCTGAACTAGGCATGGTGGGGTACGATTAATGGGCTGATTATAAGCGGTCAAAATAACGGTGGGTGGTGCAACAGTGTAGGTTCCAACGGAGTATGGGCATGCACGTACTCCGGCATGGACAAATCAGGCACTGGGCATCAATAGTATACACTGTGCATCTAGAATTTGTGTCGGTTCGCCACCATAGGAATTGATACACCCTGTAACACCCCACCTCCGCCAGGGAGGCTCTTGCAAGCACTCTGACTTTGGAGGGGTGTTTGAATCAGGTAAACATGCATAATGATATATCAAGGCAGAACAAGAACATATGTATATATGTAAACAGAGTAAATAACATAGATAAAACAGCGGAAGATTTCAAACCATTTCAAAACAAGTCTGGTACGACATAATGTCAACTTTCCAATTAAACAAGTCTAGATAAAAACAACCTCAACTGAAAAACTGAAATACATAAGTACTATCCCCAAAATAAGTGATAGCCATAGCTAGCTTCATGTCGAGACCGTACATGAGCTAAAATCCCACAAGCAAGTGATCAGAAATCCAAGCTAAGCTCCAATATTCCCACCCTGAGAACCTGGGGGGGGGGGGGGGGGGAGGGGGGAACGGAAGAAAAGAGGCGAAAGAAAAACAGGTCAGTCAAAAAGACTGAGTAAGCCCTACTACAATCAATGTAAACTGATAAAGTTAACTGACATGAGAAGCATGGATGAACATAAGGATAACAACATACTAGCATGATGATTAACTAACAAGGTAGATAAAGGTGTCATCGCATAATCAGGTTTAAGGTTTTTGCACCACAGGTGTACTAGCAAGCTAACATGACTTGAATAAACAAGTATTGATCCCTTGGCCCAAGCTTTGGCCCTATAACATGAAATGACCCTAATACGAGGTCCAACCAAACGGTCTAATCAATCGGCTCCCTAAGCCTAACTCGTCACGTGTTGGTGTCAATACGGCCCAAACATAATTGTAGTCGGACTGTGCCGGGTCTCCCATCGGGTGTATCAAGCCCTAGGGTGTCAACCCCTGGACACCATAAACATAAGTGCACAGTCTTAGATCTACTGGTACCCATGCTTGACTTCTCCAAATACGGACTACGTGCACAACCCTAGTCCGTCCGGAACTACATCGGCGTACCACTCTGCCGTCGTTTTTGGTCACTTACCTCAAGTCCAGTAATTGTGCCCCCCACCCTAGCCTAGTCCCTAGGGTCTTAATGATACAAACTTGGGATTACTGCTGGAGTGGACCCCCATTGCTAGGATTTTCTAGTGGGTTAAGTACGGTTTAACCCTTTTACTAATCATGGATTAACTTGGTTAAGTGTAACGATGAGTTCACGACTTAACCCTGATTAATCTACCAAGCCCAAATTGGTTAAGTATTAAGTGGACCATGACTTAACCCTAATCATGAGGCATTAACTAATTTAATGTGCCTTAACCTCTCACATTAGACCTTGTTGTGGTTACTAGTTAAGCCGGGCGGGTCCGGGTAGCTTTACACCACAACTTGGTCTAACCTCGGGTTCAAGGTACAACATGACCAACTTCTCACATTGGGTCCTATTGTTTGTAGCAACTAGTTAAGCCGGTCGGTTCCGGGTAGGTTTACGCTACAAACTCAACCCAACCTCGAGTTGGTCACACTTATATTTTCTAAGTGTCATGTCCATTATGTTTACAAAACATATTACAAGTTTTAAAGCATTTGGGTAGACCTAACTTAATTGGTAAATTCCCAATGGGTAGACCTAACTTAATAGGTAAATTCCCAATCTTATGTTTTTATGTCTTTTAAGTTTACCCAACCCCAAACGCAATCCCATCGCTTACATATCGCAATAGCGCATAAAGGATAGAAAGAGGGAACTTGGCATAATCATGACATAAAGGTGTTGAAGCCACAAGTTTAACATGGTGGCATATGAAATGTACATATGTTCATATACTTGCATATTACATTTTTAGGCCTCAAAAGCATGCATAAAACCAAACTTAGCATATTGGTGATACATGGTGATAAATGACATGTAGAAATGGCCATAAGTTCGCATTTAGCCTCACATGCAAGTTATCATAAGAGATATGATAACTTACATGTTGCCAAAATGCAACCTTTAGCATAAAGCTTGAAGCTTTATGTTCATATACTCAAGGTAAGCTTGCATAACATGATAACATGAGTAAATGATCCACCCAAACTTGCATACATAACATGACAACTTGTATATCATAACATGGCAACTTGCATAACATAACATGGCAATCTTGCATATCATAACATATCAAACTTGCATAACATGACATAGTAAACTTGCATATCATGGCAAACTTGCATATCATAATGATCAACCCAACTTGCATCATTCATTTAACTTTAGAGTTTAAATATGAAAGTAGAAAAGGGCTTACAATGCTTATGAAGACACAAAAATATATATAGATTGAGACAAGCCCTTATGAAATCAAATAAACCCAATATGAAAGCTCCAAATCAATAAAAACCCTTGCTTTATGATGTAAATATGGAAACTTGACTTGAGTGCAAGCTAATGATGCTCATACAAGCTTGAAAACACTTGTATGCATGGAAAATCTCTCATAGAAATTTATTTAGGAATTTTATGAAGAAAGTGGAGGCCATGAGAGGAATGATTTTGCCATAGTTTAGTTACTTGAATGAATAATGATGATTTAGGGTTAGGTTAGGGGTTTATTTATAGAGATTAGGATTAGTTTTAGCCTTAGGATTAAACCCTAATTCCAATCTCAGCCCTTAAAACCGAATCTGGCCCCAAAACCTAACCAAAACCCCAAAATGGTGCACAAGGCAAAACTGCCCGGCTGAACCAAGTCGACAACCAAGTCGACAGGGCTGTCGACTTGGGTCCAACCAAGTCGACTCCCAAGTCGACAGGGCTGTCGACTTGGGTGCTCTGGCGGGAATTTACCTGCCTGACCCAATCTGACCGTTTTTCGAATTTTGAACCTGAAATTCGAAATCTGTTTTGAACTTGAAATTTTCTGAAAACTTCATTGGGCCTTAACCGGGTCATACGGACTCCGATTTTCGAAAACTCGGACTCTATTTCGCGTATTTTTCCGAGACGAACGCAATGGCGTAGCCCGTTTCCCTTGATTCAGATTTATAAATTAAATTCTGCCTTGATTTACGTTATAACAGGTTATTGAAAATATGGGTTGTTACATTCTCCCCTCCTTAAAGGATTTCGTCCCCGAAATCTTCAAGTTAGGAAGAACGTATCCTACCATCCAACATCCATCTACTCAAAACATCATCCACGAGCAATCATTGTCCTTACAGGATTCTAAATGTTGTATGAACATATGCAAAGGTGTGTGTATATGTACTTATCTAATGCAAATATCATCAATGCAAATTATGTTAGTGAAATGAATCCATATGTATGCAATTCCTAACATAATGTATAACATCTATATGTGTGCACATAACATACATCCATATGCAACATCCATGTGATAACACAAAAAATTTTCATCCATGAATAAGCGTAAACACTCATGCATATGCAATATGAGGAGTGTGTGAGCCGATCTAGTGCCTAACGTGTATAATGCATCCACGAGTAACCACTTGCAAACACTTGCAACCACTTGCAAACATCAAGCATAACATGTTTCAAACACATGTTTCATCCAAAGGGTTTCTACCTAAGGTTCTCATGACAAGATTAACACGATATAGATAGCAAAAGAAAGATATGATACAAAGAGATCGGGAAGATAAGCAAGATATAATCCTTTTGGATTACAAGAAATCCCTTCCTAACCCAACCCCAATCCTATAAAAGCCCAAAAGGTTTAGTCAACCTAAAGGACCCCTTCAAACCCTGACATGCATTACTAACCGATGAGTCATACCCCCCTTATGGAGTTTACAACAGAAATGGGATCGAGTATGGGACCGAGAGGATATACGTAAAAGATAACATGCGAGTAAGTTCCACAGGAAAACAAGGATCAAGGATATGCTCTTAAAAAGAGATATGATGCGCGTATCTAGCCTTCAGTCTTCTAAGTCACATTTCCTTGAGCTTAACTCCACTGTGCTTTGACCGTCTTTTACCTCATGATTTCTTGGCTTCTTAACTCTTATTTCCAAATATGAGTTGGAACCCATTTCATTGTCGCCTCTCGTCTTCCTCTTTCACTTACTCTTCTTCTATCATACTTGGCTTAAACATAACTGTGACCTCATGGTTTCCTGCAAGCTCTCCAAAATTCACTAGTGAATCCTGGATCTCGTTTACTTACTATAAAGTATTCCACGCAGCAGAACTTTTCTTGGAAATACCAATCCACGTTGCCAATTGCTCTTACTAACGTGATTTTCTATAACTCATGCTTGAACGAAATGAACCATCCGCCTGCGAATGATAGGCCGTACTTAGATTCAGTTGCTTGCCCATGACTTCCCGTAGACTATCCCAAAACTGGCTAGTGAAGATTGAGTCATGGTTACTAACTATACTTTAGGGAACCTCGTGCAACCGCTTTATTTCTTGAAAGTAAACTGTCGCTAGCTATGATGCAGTCCTTTCGCTCTTTACCGGAGTGAAATGAGCACTCTTCGTGAGTCTACCTACTATGACCCACATGCTCTTATTCCCTTTCTTGATCTAGGCAGTCCATCCACGAAATCCTTCGTGACGCTTTACTACTTCCATTGCGAGGACCTCAAATGGATGTAATAGCCCACCGGGCTTTTTATGACTCGGCCTTAATCTGTTGGCACAACATGCACCTTGGGACAAACTCGGCCACCTCCTCGAGTGATGTGCATCTTCAAGAGCCTTCTTTCTCTCATTGCGTCTTAGCCATCCCTTGTTATCTATGGCGAGGTGACTTAACATCCTGCCTCTAATCAACTTGTCCATGATCTCGACTAATTGCGGGTCTTCTTTCTGTGAAGTCCCTACTTGATCCAGAAGGGTAGGTCTAAGCTCAAGGGACGCTAACTAACTAATTAAACTGAGAGGACTTCTTACTTCAATTGTCCTCGTCGGAGCTTTTCGGTTTTGAACCGCGACCACTTTAGCAGGATCCACCTCTAAGCCTTGCTTAGTGTAATAACCCGGAAAATCTGAGCCAGTTTAAAATTTTAATTTTGGCGATTTTAGCGAATTTTGAATATTTAAATTAGATTATTTTAAATAAAATCGACAAGAAATTTATTTGGAATATGATTCGACGTATATATTTATACGCGTCGTCGTTAGAATATAAATAATTATATATAATTATAAATAGAATTGAAAATGGCGCGGTAGTTCGATAATTCGATTTCAAACTTCAATTGAATGTACCGGGTGCAAAACAATCCGGATTTTAGTGAAACCAAAAATAATGGGATCTAATTGATGATATCTTTCCAACGAATCCGAAAAATCAAGATTTCATATCGGGAATCAAAAGATATGTCCTGTTGAAAATTCTGAATAGTCGCTATGGAATTCAGGCCCTTAAAAATGGACATTTTGCAAACGACCTCGGATTTCGACGAAACCACTTTTGTTGGGTTCGTGATGTTAAGTTATTGCTAGATTCCAAATTTCATAATTTTTCGAATCAATATGTGAGCGTGGCAAAGGAAAACGTGTTTTGACCATTTCGGTTGATTTTAATCGACTGGAAATTGGCCATTTTTCTAACGGTCTCAGAATTCGACGAAACTAGTTTTGTTAGGACCGTATCGTCAATACGAAGCTAGAAAATATTTTTCGGGAATTTCTAGAGTTAGTATGTGACCTCGGTAATTCGAAATGTACGTTTAGAATTCAATAAAGTGATTTAAATGTAAATTTAACGGAAACTGATTCAAACGATAGAATCAGCTTGCGATACATATCCCATTGTGTTCGGAATGGGGGTAAAACGCTATGGACGACAGGCGGTGGGCCTCGTTTAGAGGTCGTATGTGAAAGTCAACTTTTTGAAAAATAAAATAATTAAATTAAAAAAAAAAGGAAATTTAAATTTCCCCTTTTTACCCGCTGGCCCCCCTTCTCATTTTCAGAAAGGAAAAAAAAAAAAAACAAAACCTCCGAATCGCAAATCGCCCCCCCCCCCTCGATCGCCGCCGCCGCCAGGGGCGCGACGCCTCCCTGACTCCCCCCCTCCGCTTCTTCTCCTTCCCCTGGCGCCTCCGTTCGTCTCCGCTCCCTTCACCAAATCGAAGACCAACCCTAGCTGAAGCCGCCACGACCTCGCATCAGACCCCCCCTTTCCAGACCTCGACCGACGCTACCCCCCCCTTTTCCAGACCTCGACCGACGCTACCCCCCCTTTTCCAGACCTCGACCGGCGCTGAACCCCCCCTGTAAGTTTATTTTATTTTTCGTTTCTTTATTTTATTTATATTGTTTTATCCGATATTAATTAGGAAAAAAAAAACCTGATTTTTTTTTAGTATAAAGATATAATGTTGAAGAAGATAAAGAATTGTTCTATATAAAATAAAAAGATGGAATTTTTAGAAATAAAAATAGCTTTGTTCTATATAAAATAAAAAGATGGAATTTTTAGAAATAAAAATAGCTTTGTTCTATATAAAATAAAAATATGGAATTTTTAGAAATAAAAATAGCTTTGTTCTATATAAAATAAAAATAGCTTGATTTTTAGAAATAAAAATAGCTTTGTTCTATATAAAATAAAAATAGCTTGATTTTTAGAAATAAAAATAGCGTTGTTTTTAAAATGAACTTCGAAATAAAAATAGGATTTTTATATATTGAACTTCGAAATAAAAATAGGATTTTTATATATTGAACTTCGAAATAAAAATAGAATTTTTATATATTGAACTTCGAAATAAAAATAGGATTTTTATATATTGAACTTCGAAATAAAAATAGAATTTTTATATATTGAACTTTGAAATAAAAATATGATTTTTATATATGGAATAGCGAAGTAAAAATTCGATTTTTACATAGGTAGTGAAAGCGGACAACAAAGATGACGAAGATGCGATAGCAATGAAGATTTCTATCAATGAAGTGCCGTGGAGCTAGGATAGCTATATGTGAGAATTTCTCACCTTTCAATTTCTTTTTCTAGTTATATATATATACTAGGATGCAGACGGTGCTTAGTAGCACCCGACACAATCGTCCACAGACCATGGACTTGTTTGTTTGGCTGTGTTGTTAGTTAGATTGTTTGAGTTGACTTGAATTGTTTGGTGAAATGAAATTGATATGATTGATGTGTGAATGGCGTGGGCCTTCACTAGACCGGGGATAAGGCTAGGCCTTGTCCCGTTTCTAGTATCGTGCCGTTATGCCGCCGAAATTTTCTAAAAAAAAAAGTTAGAAAAATAAAAATATCATTTTATTTAAAGAATGAATTGAATAGAAATTCATAGGTTGAAATAAAATGTTTTATCGTTAAAAATATAATTTTTAACGTGAAGTGAATAAAATAGAATATTCATTTACAAACCAGACGGTTTGTTTATGTACACCTATTTGAATGACATTGATTGGGACGATAAATTTTACACATCGCCCAACTACACAAATAAAATATGCGTTTGATTGTTTGAAACCCCACACGGGTGTTGGGATGAAATTTGAAGTTCACTCATCCTGATTGATTAAATGTGTCGATCGATTGATTGACAAGCTGTTATAAGCGTTGAATATCTATATTTGATGCTTATACAGTGTAGTGCACTTTGGTTGATGGTTGATTATTTTTCAATGCTATGATATACATGTGTTGTATGAAAATCCATATAATTAACTTTATATGGTAATTGATTGGGCCTCATTCCAATTTGAAAAATAAAGAATATTATAAAATAAAGGTTCATGTGTTGACAGTACTCATCCATTGAGATTGGTCATGTGTTGAACGAAATATTTTAGTAATAAAATTTATATCTTTATCACTATAAAATAAAGGTTCATGTGTTGACAGTACTCATCCATTGAGATTGGTCATGTGTTGAACGAAATATTTTAGTAATAAAATTTATATCTTTATCACTATAAAATAAAAGTTCATGTGTTGACAGTACTCATTCATTGAGATTGGTCATGTGTTGAACGAAATATTTTGATAATAACAACTATTTTGAAAAAGAAATATTTGAAATAGAATATTTGAAAATAGAAATTTATGAAGCCGTGTTGATTAGATTGACGCCATTTTGACGTAAACGATGTTTATATCGATTTTATTCATTTCGAAATGAATTGAATTGAAAACGATTTCGAAATGAATTGAATTGAAAACGATTTCGAAATGAATTGAATTGAAAACGAATTCAAAATGAATTGAAAACGAATTCAAAATGAATTGAAAACGATTTCGAAATGAAATGAATTGAAAACGATTTCGAAATGAATTGAATTGAAAACGATTTCGAAATGAATTGAATTGAAAACGATTTCGAAATGAATTGAATTGAAAACGATTTCGAAATGAAATGAAATGAAAACGATTTCGAAATGAATTGAATTGAAAACGATTTCGAAATGAAATGAAATGAAAACGATTTCGAAATGAATTGAATTGAAAACGATTTCGAAATGAATTGAATTGAAAACGATTTCGAAATGAATTGAATTGAAAACGATTTCGAAATGAATTGAATTGAAAACGATTTCGAAATGAATTGAATTGAAAACGATTTCGAAATGAATTGAATTGAAAACGATTTCGAAATGAATTGAATTGAAAACGATTTCGAAATGAATTGAATTGAAAACGATTTCGAAATGAATTGAATTGAAAACGATTTCGAAATGAATTGAAAACGATTTCGAAATGAATTGAATTGAAAACGATTTCGAAATGAATTGAATTGAAAACGATTTCGAAATGAATTGAATTGAAAACGATTTCGAAATGAATTGAATTGAAAACGATTTCGAAATGAATTGAATTGAAAACGATTTCGAAATGAATTGAATCGAAAACGATTTCGAAAGGAATTGAATTGAAAACGAATTCGAATTGAATTGAAAGTGAATTGAAATGAATTCAAATTGAATTGAAATTTGAATTGAATAGAAATGGATTTTAAAACGAATTTATAAAGAAGAATTCAATTTTGATTTGAATTGAAATGGAAGTTGAAAATGTTTTTGAAACGAATTCAAAACTATTTATATAATTCGTTTTAAATAGAAATCGACGATATATATATTATATATATTATATATATAATATAATGGCCTGAATAGAACGCGCCGCGCCGCGGCAGTTCGCGAATTTCGACCATTTATTTCAAACGGGCATTACGAGAGATCCGACCGTCGGATTCTCCTAAAACCGGAACCGTTGGGTTCGTATCGAAAAGAGCTTTCTAACGAATATTAGAAATTAGAAATCTAACGGTTGGATTTGGAATTATGTCCAAATCAAATTCGAAAAAGGTCGCTGTAAGTGCAGTTCGATGGCCGTGGATGGAAATCGACTGTGCGGGCCTTGATAAAATTATTAAAAATAGTAATAATTTATGTAAAATCATAAGAAATGATTTGTGAAGATTTGGGATGAAAAACTCCATATTTGAAAAGATAAAAATAGATTTTTATCGGAATGAACTAGTTTTGAACTAGAATTATAATTCTATTTATTTTTAAATAAATAAATTGAATTCGAAAAGGATTTTAAAAATAACCAGAATTTCCAATGATAGCATTGGAGTGGATTTGAATCGAAATTGTCTTCGGAATATTTCGATGTTGGATTTCGTGATTATACAGATGTTGTTATGGAAATTTGAAAGATATATATTTATATCGTTATTTCCAATGCGACATTTGTTAGTCGTAGAATTTGATATTGAATATAAGCCGATATATTTTCTATTCAGAGCCTTGTATTGAATATCAAATGTGATTTGGGTTTGTCGTGAACGGTGTCTTCACTAACACTGTTCTTGAACCCAGTTGAGAAAAGATTAAATCTTTTTATTTAGATTTAATGAAGTGTACCAATTAAATAATATTTAATTGGAATTGAATGGATATTGATTTTTGGGTTTATCGTGGACAGTGTTTTTAAAAACAACACTCGTTCTTTAACCCGATAATTAATGGAATGTGATTTTGGGTTTATCGTGAACTGTGTTTTTAAATGACACTGATTCTTTAACCCAGTTAACGATTAAAACTAAGTGGAGTTTTAATGAATCTTTAATTAGATTGAAAAGATCGAAAATGGAGTATTACCAGTTTTGCTCCAGGCGATAGTTAAATCTTTAATTAGATTTGAACGTGAAATGGTAATTGAATTTACCGATAACACTGTGGTGTTAGATATGAAGTATTACCAGTTTTACTTCATGGGATGAATAGGTTGGGATTGGGAAATTAAAACAAATGATTACTTCGGTAAGGTTCGCTAATCCCGACTAGTTTGAATTGATATTCAAAAATGGATTAAAGAATAAATTCAAGGAATTTATCTTTGATAAAATTAATGGGAATCTTTCCCTATGAATGTGAAATTTAGAAACTAACTGTCGGTTAGCCAAGCAGAATGGTTTTCTGGATATTGATCTGATGTTGGTTTCGGCCTTCGGGGTTAATATTTGGGAAATTATTCTTTTGATTAATTTATGGTTAGTGACTAATGAATTGGAATGAGGCGTATGTTGTGTTTGTGTAACATTTATTTAAAATATACGCGAGTTATTCGGAAAGACCGGGTTTATCCCATTCTGAATAACTGATACGACGATAAGTCGAAGATGAAGACGATGGTCGAAGACCGGAAGTCTTCATGTCGTTTGGGTGATAACTGATGATCTTGATTGGGCTGTACACCCAAGAAGATGGAAACAGTTGGTGATCGTCCAGACGTACTTGGAGATCGATGGATATGCGGGGTACTAGGTGCTCCCGGTTTCGTTCAGACCCAGAACGGACTTGTAAATGGACTGTGTGTCTGACATCGGATTTCATTCTGTGTGACTGATATCGGTTGCATAGGATGGTTTGCCTGTGTGGCATGCTAAGATGCAAATGATCAAGGCTTCTGTTGAAAAGCAAAGTCTTGTGGTTGGTGATCAAAGCACGACCTTTGTGGCGTAGCTTTGTGTAACGTTTACTTCGCGAGTTTCACACCCGGTATGAACCAAAAACGGGAGAGGACATCAGGGAGGACTTGCGTTTCTTTCTAGCTAGAAGTGGCGTCAGTGGTTTTACACACCCTGACGAGTTTGAGTTATGTGGTTGTTGCTGTTGCGAGGCGCCTCGGATTGATCGGTCGTTCTCGAACCGATGGAGTCATTTGTTGGCTCGTTTACGCCCCATAGGGCGGAGAGACGTATTGTTCAGGCATAATAATCCACATCGGTGGACCGGCCCTGACGATCTAAAGGGTTGATGCGTTCTGATCCTGAGACATGGGCTAGATTGTCTCGAATCGGTAGAGGACTATCTTTTGCCTTGGTTCATTGACGGAAATCCAATTTCCAAATACGTGACTTTGCGGTTTTAGTTGTAATCCTATATATGGCGACATAGTGGGATGGGGCGCTTATGCCGCCTATGATTGATACTTATGATTTGAAGTTGTTTATACACTATGCACTTATAATAGTATCAAACGATTTGTTTTAACCGTATCAAGCATTCTTCGGCTGTTATAAGGGAAAACCCTATCCTCGGCTGCGTTGCATTGTGTGATGGGACCTGGGTCTTATAACAGCTTCATTCTTCTTTATTTAGCATTGCGCTGTTGTTTTATGCACCGGTATTCTTGGGAGGAAACCCGTTCCGTGTTATACGGCGTGGTCCCTTGATTTACCTAACTTTAAAAATAAAGATTAACTGTTTTAGTTCTCACACCAGTCACCTGACTGACCTGGAGTTTATTGTTTTAACCTAAACTCTGGGTGCCCTTATTTTGACACGGGCAGCTAGTAGTTTTGGTTTTGCAGATTTATATTCACAGGATCCTGGTTTACAGCTGGAACGATATCCGGAAAGCTTTGTATCCGTATATCTCATTCTAGTTGTGTAATGTATTATTTTCCGCTGCGATGTATTTAAATGTAATTTAAATCTCTGATATTTCTGTGTAATATTCTTTTATACTCTGTATATTCGTGTAATCTGATGCATTGTTGTAATATACAATGAAGTGTTCTTTGATATGTGTTCTGTTGTGGTTTGTTCTCGAACTATCCGACGCTTTCCTTTACGGGGAAGTTGCGGGTTTTTACACGTGGTATCAGAGCTTTGGTTTACAGAGCTCGAGAACAAGACACATTAGAACCATACGAAAGAATTCATCAGATATTGGATTAGTAATATCCAATTAGAATGACTCGTTAGAGATAGGATCAGTAGTATCCTAGAACGAGTGTGAAGAGTATATTTTTCAATTGAAAACCATTTTGTTTTGAAATTTAAACCATTTTATACGTATTTGAATATTTATTTTGAATATGGACAATCGAGTATATAAAGGTTTTGTATATACGCGTCATGAACGTATATTCGAAGTTTTAATATACTGGATAGATATAGAATCATACTCTAGTCGCCCGGACCTGATTCTGATGATTGACGCGTCATCATTAGTAATTAGTTTCGTGTTACGAAGGTGGGATACCTGTATATTTCCATTAGACTGGTGTGAGAACCAAAACTAATATAGTTAGAACACATTGTTGTGAATTGGCATCAAAAACATGATTTTTTGTATATGTATCGAATTATGAATTTGAAACTCTAATTCACTAATTGATTGATGTTTGTATTGTTTGTTTAGTTGTTTGCTAATTTTTAACCATTAAGCCTAATTGGATCACACATTGATTTGTATTGAAAATTGGTCGTATTTGCTTGCATATGCATATATATCATTGAACAGGTCGTAGCAAGGAGGCTAGAGCCGAAGAATAAAATTTGTTTACCCGACAAATAGGTACATGTTTACTACATAATTTACTGTTTTGTTTGGGTGATGATGATTTTATGAGCCTATTGGCTAGCCGCTTGGCTTTTTCTTTTTCTTTTTGAGATCTGAAGGACCGGGGAAGCTATTTGAAATTCACCGATGCTCCCATTGCAGGGGAGGTTATGGCGAAATTTTTCGAAAATTTAGGGTGTTAGCCAAATTTTTGAAGATTTGAAAATTCTCAGAAACTAAAAAGTTGGAGAATGCAAGCCAGATCGAACGTAGAGTTAATTAATCAAACCACTTTCGACTTTGTTCCTTTTCGGGGACGAAAAGTTTTAAGTGGGGGAGATTGTAATAACCCGGAAAATCTGAGCCAGTTTAAAATTTTTATTTTGGCGATTTTAGCGAATTTTGAATATTTAAAATAGATTATTTTAAATAAAATCGACGAGAAATTTATTTGGAATATGATTCGACGTATATATTTATACGCGTCGTCGTTAGAATATAAATAATTATATATAATTATAAATAGAATTGAAAATGGCGCGGTAGTTCGATAACTCGATTTCAAACTTCAATTGAATGTACCGGATGCAAAACAATCCGGATTTTAGTGAAACCAAAAATAATGGGATCTAATTGATGATATCTTTCCAACGAATCCGAAAAATCAAGATTTCATATCGGGAATCAAAAGATATGTCCTGTTGAAAATTCTGAATAGTCGCTATGGAATTCAGGCCCTTAAAAATGGACATTTTGCAAACGACCTCGGATTTCGACGAAACCACTTTTGTTGGGTCCGTGATGTTAAGTTATTGCTAGATTCCAAATTTCATAATTTTTCGAATCAATATGTGAGCGTGGCAAAGGAAAACGTGTTTTGACCATTTCAGTTGATTTTAATCGATTGGAAATTGGCTATTTTTCTAACGGTCTCAGAATTCGACGAAACTAGTTTTGTTAGGACCGTATCGTCAATACGAAGCTAGAAAATATTTTTCGGGAATTTCTAGAGTTAGTATGTGACCTCGGTAATTCGAAATGTACGTTTAGAATTCAATAAAGTGATTTAAATGTAAATTTAACGGAAACTGATTCAAACGATAGAATCAGCTTGCGATACATATCCCATTGTGTTCGGAATGGGGGTAAAACGCTATGGACGACAGGCGGTGGGCCTCGTTTAGAGGTCGTATGTGAAAGTCAACTTTTTGAAAAATAAAATAATTAAATTAAAAAAAAAAAAGGAAATTTAAATTTCCCCTTTTTACCCGCTGGCCCCCCCTTCTCATTTTCAGAAAGGAAAAAAAAAAAAAACAAAACCTCCGAATCGCAAATCGCCCCCCCTCGATCGCCGCCGCCGCCAGGGGCGCGACGCCTCCCTGACTCCCCCCCCTCCGCTTCTTCTCCTTCCCCTGGCGCCTCCGTTCGTCTCCGCTCCCTTCACCAAATCGAAGACCAACCCTAGCTGAAGCCGCCACGACCTCGCATCAGACCCCCCCCTTTCCAGACCTCGACCGACGCTACCCCCCCCCTTTTCCAGACCTCGACCGACGCTACCCCCCCCCCTTTTCCAGACCTCGACCGGCGCTGAACCCCCCCTGTAAGTTTATTTTATTTTTCGTTTCTTTATTTTATTTATATTGTTTTATCCGATATTAATTAGGAAAAAAAAACCTGATTTTTTTTTAGTATAAAGATATAATGTTGAAGAAGATAAAGAATTGTTCTATATAAAATAAAAAGATGGAATTTTTAGAAATAAAAATAGCTTTGTTCTATATAAAATAAAAAGATGGAATTTTTAGAAATAAAAATAGCTTTGTTCTATATAAAATAAAAAGATGGAATTTTTAGAAATAAAAATAGCTTTGTTCTATATAAAATAAAAATAGCTTGATTTTTAGAAATAAAAATAGCTTTGTTCTATATAAAATAAAAATAGCTTGATTTTTAGAAATAAAAATAGCGTTGTTTTTAAAATGAACTTCGAAATAAAAATAGGATTTTTATATATTGAACTTCGAAATAAAAATAGGATTTTTATATATTGAACTTCGAAATAAAAATAGAATTTTTATATATTGAACTTCGAAATAAAAATAGGATTTTTATATATTGAACTTCGAAATAAAAATAGAATTTTTATATATTGAACTTTGAAATAAAAATATGATTTTTATATATGGAATAGCGAAGTAAAAATTCGATTTTTACATAGGTAGCGAAAGCGGACAACGAAGATGACGAAGATGCGATAGCAATGAAGATTTCTATCAATGAAGTGCCGTGGAGCTAGGATAGCTATATGTGAGAATTTCTCACCTTTCAATTTCTTTTTCTAGTTATATATATATACTAGGATGCAGACGGTGCTTAGTAGCACCCGACACAATCATCCACAGACCATGGACTTGTTTGTTTGGCTGTGTTGTTAGTTAGATTGTTTGAGTTGACTTGAATTGTTTGGTGAAATGAAATTGATATGATTGATGTGTGAATGGCGTGGGCCTTCACTAGACCGGGGATAAGGCTAGGCCTTGTCCCGTTTCTAGTATCGTGCCGTTATGCCGCCGAAATTTTCTAAAAAAAAAAAGTTAGAAAAATAAAAATATCATTTTATTTAAAGAATGAATTGAATAGAAATTCATAGGTTGAAATAAAATGTTTTATCGTTAAAAATATATTTTTTAACGTGAAGTGAATAAAATAGAATATTCATTTACAAACCAGACGGTTTGTTTATGTACACCTATTTGAATGACATTGATTGGGACGATAAATTTTACACATCGCCCAACTGCACAAATAAAATATGCGTTTGATTGTTTGAAACCCCACACGGGTGTTGGGATGAAATTTGAAGTTCACTCATCCTGATTGATTAAATGTGTCGATCGATTGATTGACAGGTTGTTATAAGCGTTGAATATCTATATTTGATGCTTATACAGTGTAGTGCACTTTGGTTGATGGTTGATTATTTTTCAATGCTATGATATACATGTGTTGTATGAAAATCCATATAATTAACTTTATATGGTAATTGATTGGGCCTCATTCCAATTTGAAAAATAAAGAATATTATAAAATAAAGGTTCATGTGTTGACAGTACTCATCCATTGAGATTGGTCATGTGTTGAACGAAATATTTTAGTAATAAAATTTATATCTTTATCACTATAAAATAAAGGTTCATGTGTTGACAGTACTCATCCATTGAGATTGATCATGTGTTGAACGAAATATTTTAGTAATAAAATTTATATCTTTATCACTATAAAATAAAAGTTCATGTGTTGACAGTACTCATTCATTGAGATTGGTCATGTGTTGAACGAAATATTTTGATAATAACAACTATTTTGAAAAAGAAATATTTGAAATAGAATATTTGAAAATAGAAATTTATGAAGCCGTGTTGATTAGATTGACGCCATTTTGACGTAAACGATATTTATATCGATTTTATTCATTTCGAAATGAATTGAATTGAAAACGATTTCGAAATGAATTGAATTGAAAACGAATTCAAAATGAATTGAAAACGAATTCAAAATGAATTGAAAACGATTTCGAAATGAAATGAATTGAAAACGATTTCGAAATGAATTGAATTGAAAACGATTTCGAAATGAATTGAATTGAAAACGATTTCGAAATGAATTGAATTGAAAACGATTTCGAAATGAAATGAAATGAAAACGATTTCGAAATGAATTGAATTGAAAACGATTTCGAAATGAAATGAAAACGATTTCGAAATGAATTGAATTGAAAACGATTTCGAAATGAATTGAATTGAAAACGATTTCGAAATGAATTGAATTGAAAACGATTTCGAAATGAATTGAATTGAAAACGATTTCGAAATGAATTGAATTGAAAACGATTTCGAAATGAATTGAATTGAAAACGATTTCGAAATGAATTGAATTGAAAACGATTTCGAAATGAATTGAAAACGATTTCGAAATGAATTGAATTGAAAACGATTTCGAAATGAATTGAATTGAAAACGATTTCGAAATGAATTGAATTGAAAACGATTTCGAAATGAATTGAATTGAAAACGATTTCGAAATGAATTGAATTGAAAACGATTTCGAAATGAATTGAATCGAAAACGATTTCGAAATGAATTGAATCGAAAACGATTTCGAAAGGAATTGAATTGAAAACGAATTCGAATTGAATTGAAAGTGAATTGAAATGAATTCAAATTGAATTGAAATTTGAATTGAATAGAAATGGATTTTAAAACGAATTTATAAAGAAGAATTCAATTTTGATTTGAATTGAAATGGAAGTTGAAAATGTTTTTGAAACGAATTCAAAACTATTTATATAATTCGTTTTAAATAGAAATCGACGATATATATATTATATATATTATATATATATAATATAATGGCCTGAATAGAACGCGCCGCGCCGCGGCAGTTCGCGAATTTCGACCATTTATTTCAAACGGGCATTACGGGAGATCCGACCGTCGGATTCTCCTAAAACCGGAACCGTTGGGTTCGTATCGAAAAGATCTTTCTAACGAATATTAGAAATTAGAAATCTAACGGTTGGATTTGGAATTATGTCCAAATCAAATTCGAAAAAGGTCGCTGTAAGTGCAGTTCGATGGCCGTGGATGGAAATCGACTGTGCGGGCCTTGATAAAATTATTAAAAATAGTAATAATTTGTGTAAAATCATAAGAAATGATTTGTGAAGATTTGGGATGAAAAACTCCATATTTGAAAAGATAAAAATAGATTTTTATCGGAATGAACTAGTTTTGAACTAGAATTATAATTCTATTTATTTTTAAATAAATAAATTGAATTCGAAAAGGATTTTAAAAATAACCAGAATTTCCAATGATAGCATTGGAGTGGATTTGAATCGAAATTGTCTTCGGAATATTTCGATGTTGGATTTCGTGATTATACAGATGTTGTTATGGAAATTTGAAAGATATATATTTATATCGTTATTTCCAATGCGACATTTGTTAGTCGTAGAATTTGATATTGAATATAAGCCGATATATTTTCTATTCAGAGCCTTGTATTGAATATCAAATGTGATTTGGGTTTGTCGTGAACGGTGTCTTCACTAACACTGTTCTTGAACCCAGTTGAGAAAAGATTAAATCTTTTTATTTAGATTTAATGAAGTGTACCAATTAAATAATATTTAATTGGAATTGAATGGATATTGATTTTTGGGTTTATCGTGGACAGTGTTTTTAAAAACAACACTCGTTCTTTAACCCGATAATTAATGGAATGTGATTTTGGGTTTATCGTGAACTGTGTTTTTAAATGACACTGATTCTTTAACCCAGTTAACGATTAAAACTAAGTGGAGTTTTAATGAATCTTTAATTAGATTGAAAAGATCGAAAATGGAGTATTACCAGTTTTGCTCCAGGCGATAGTTAAATCTTTAATTAGATTTGAACGTGAAATGGTAATTGAATTTACCGATAACACTGTGGTGTTAGATATGAAGTATTACCAGTTTTACTTCATGGGATGAATAGGTTGGGATTGGGAAATTAAAACAAATGATTACTTCGGTAAGGTTCGCTAATCCCGACTAGTTTGAATTGATATTCAAAAATGGATTAAAGAATAAATTCAAGGAATTTATCTTTGATAAAATTAATGGGAATCTTTCCCTATGAATGTGAAATTTAGAAACTAACTGTCGGTTAGCCAAGCAGAATGGTTTTCTGGATATTGATCTGATGTTGGTTTCGGCCTTCGGGGTTAATATTTGGGAAATTATTCTTTTGATTAATTTACGGTTAGTGACTAATGAATTGGAATGAGGCGTATGTTGTGTTTGTGTAACACTTATTTAAAATATACGCGAGTTATTCGGAAAGACCGGGTTTATCCCATTCTGAATAACTGATACGACGATAAGTCGAAGATGAAGACGATGGTCGAAGACCGGAAGTCTTCACGTCGTTTGGGTGATAACTGATGATCTTGATTGGGCTGTACACCCAAGAAGATGGAAACAGTTGGTGATCGTCCAGACGTACTTGGAGATCGATGGATATGCGGGGTACTAGGTGCTCCCGGTTTCGTTCAGACCCAGAACGGACTTGTAAATGGACTGTGTGTCTGACATCGGATTTCATTCTGTGTGACTGATATCGGTTGCATAGGATGGTTTGCCTGTGTGGCATGCTAAGATGCAAATGATCAAGGCTTCTGTTGAAAAGCAAAGTCTTGTGGTTGGTGATCAAAGCACGGCCTTTGTGGCGTAGCTTTGTGTAACGTTTACTTCGCGAGTTTCACACCTGGTATGAACCAAAAACGGGAGAGGACATCAGGGAGGACTTGCGTTTCTTTCTAGCTAGAAGTGGCGTCAGTGGTTTTACACGCCCTGACGAGTTTGACTTATGTGGTTGTTGCTGTTGCGAGGCGCCTCGGATTGATCGGTCGTTCTCGAACCGATGGAGTCATTTGTTGGCTCGTTTACGCCCCATAGGGCGGAGAGACGTATTGTTCAGGCATAATAATCCACATCGGTGGACCGGCCCTGACGATCTAAAGGGTTGATGCGTTCTGATCCTGAGACATGGGCTAGATTGTCTCGAATCGGTAGAGGACTATCTTTTGCCTCGGTTCATAGACGGAAATCCAATTTCCAAATACGTGACTTTGCGGTTTTAGTTGTAATCCTATATATGGCGACATAGTGGGATGGGGCGCTTATGCCGCCTATGATTGATACTTATGATTTGAAGTTGTTTATACACTATGCACTTATAATAGTATCAAACGATTTGTTTTAACCGTATCAAGCATTCTTCGGCTGTTATAAGGGAAAACCCTATCCTCGGTTGCGTTGCATTGTGTGATGGGACCTGGGTCTTATAACAGCTTCATTCTTCTTTATTTAGCATTGCACTGTTGTTTTATGCACCGGTATTCTTGGGAGGAAACCCGTTCCGTGTTATACGGCGTGGTCCCTTGATTTACCTAACTTTAAAAATAAAGATTAACTGTTTTAGTTCTCACACCAGTCACCTGACTGACCTGGAGTTTATTGTTTTAACCTAAACTCTGGGTGCCCTTATTTTGACACGGGTAGCTAGTAGTTTTGGTTTTGCAGATTTATATTCACAGGATCCTGGTTTACAGCTGGAACGATATCCGGAAAGCTTTGTATCCGTATATCTCATTCTAGTTGTGTAATGTATTATTTTCCGCTGCGATGTATTTAAATGTAATTTAAATCTCTGATATTTCTGTGTAATATTCTTTTATACTCTGTATATTCGTGTAATCTGATGCATTGTTGTAATATACAATGAAGTGTTCTTTGATATGTGTTCTGTTGTGGTTTGTTCTCGAACTATCCGACGCTTTCCTTTATGGGGAAGTTGCGGGTTTTTACACTTAGAAACTATGTGCCCAAGAAATCTAACTCCTTTTTCTCCAAAATGACATTTGGAGGACTTGGCTTTCAACTGATGCGCTCTAAGCGTATCCATCACCTCCTTGAGATGTCTAGCATGTTCTTCCTCGTTCTTTAAGAAAGTCAGGATATCGTCTACAAAGACTACCACAAACTTGTTCAGGAACTCCCTAGGCACCCTACTCATCAAGTCCACGAAGTAGGCGGGTGCATTAGTCAAACCGAATGGCATGACTAGCCATTCTAAGAATCCATCTGGAGTTTTGAACGCAGTTTTGTCTATACTATCTTCAGCTACTCTGAGCTGATGGAATCCAGTAGCTATATCAAGAGAAAACAGATGTTCCTACTAGCTGATCAAACAAATCATCGATCCTTGGTAATGGTTGTCTATTCTTCTTGTTCAACTCACGATAATCAACACACGGGCGAAGCGAACTGTCCACATTAGTAGCAAATACTACTAGAGCACCTTCCTCGAAAATGCTTCATCGTATGAAGTTCTTCTCAAGCAACTCCTTGACTTGCTTTCTTAACTCTCATCTCGCGGGACCATGTGCCTAACCGGCCATGTAACTGGCTTGGCATTATCAGCCAGATAAATGCGGAAATCAATCTCTCGCTTAGGGGTAACCCCCCTTCACTTCACCCAAGATATCAGGATATTCTCGGACCACCCTCACCGATTGCAAACTATCGATAGACGAGTTGAGGGATTCAAGATAACACAACATGACGGGACCCATAGGGTTACAAGAAATTTTTCGGGTATTACCGAGGCGAGTCATGAGCCTCACAACCCTATGCTCAAAAATCAAGGATGGCTCCAAAACTAGACAACCCATCCATGCCCAAAAATCAACCCATACCCCATGAAACCGAGAATATAAGCATCACACGAGAATTCTACACTCAAGATAGAAATTTTCAAATCCACGCAGATCATAGACAAATGGGCGGAACCCCTAATTGGATTTGAAACACACACGGGATCATTAACTAGACTAGTACTTAGGTGCAAACTTTCAACTAGATCAGATGAAATAAACTATGCGATGTGCCAGAATCAAACAAAGTACAAACAGGAAAATCAGAAATGTAAACAAGACTTTCAACAGAAACACTACCTCGATCATGAGCTGAAAGAACGATGTTGAGGGGATGAACTTGCCCTCCAGATGGTCTTGCACACTGAGTCTGACCTTGCCCTTGCTTCTTCGGGCAATCTTTGCTGAAATGTCCAAACTCACCACAATGAAAGCATTCACCACTCTTCCTTTTTCTCCTTATCTTCAGACTTCTCCTCCTTCTTTTTCATTTCCTTTTTGGGCCCCGTTTTCTTGTTTTGAGACTCATTCACCTTGATTTCCTTCTTGTCACTCCTATTCTCTTCATTGAGTAGGGCCACATTCACCAAACTCTCGAAAGTTGCCCCCAAGGGTATATGAGTCATGGCTAAACCATGTAATGGCTCGTTTAATCCTAGAGCAAAGTATAGGGCCTTCTTCTGGGCTGTGTTAACCAAATCTAAACCGACCCGAGCCAGTTGATTAAACTTATCTATGTATTCCCTAATAGTCATGTCCCCTTGCTTCAGTGATAGGAACCTTAGTCCAAACTTTCCCCTAAAGTCATCCCAAGTCTCAATTGGCCTAGTAACGGTGGTGACCACCCACCAACGTGCAGCTTCTTCCTTTAGCAACCACACTGCCAACAAAACCTTCATACGGTCATCTATGTCAAAGAAGGCAAAAAGATCTTCGGTTTCTTTCAACCAATTCCTTGCCTCTACATAAGTCTCGGTTCCAATGAAATTCTTGCCACCCATCGTCTTAAAGTTCTTACAAGTTTCCGCAAAATCCGCTTGTGGAGGCTGAGGGGGAGGAGAAACATCAGCTATGGGAGGAGGAGGAGAAACATTAACCATCGGAGGAGGAGGAGGAGGAACATCTGCGGGGCCGGCTTCGGTCGCCCTAGCCTCCAAAAGTCTCCTATACCAAACAGGTACGTGTACTCCCTCCGGAATGGCAAAGTTATTGGCCATACTGAAAACGAAGAAAAAGATAGATTCAGAATGGAGAGAAAAAAAACGAAGGAATTTTTGCTAATGGCTTTTTGGGGAATAGCCTTTAAAATAAACTAGACTTTTCTTTGGAAAATACTTTATACTTGGTTTTGAAAATAGTTTTCCAAAAGTTTTCTAAAAACCTTTTTGTTCCTTCTCGTAAACCATATGCTCTAATACCAAATGTAACACCCCACCTCCGCCAGGGTGGCTCTTGCAAGCACTCTGACTTTGGAGGGGTGTTTGAATCAGGTAAACATGCATAATGATATATCAAGGCAGAACAAGAACATATGTATATATGTAAACAGAGTAAATAACATAGATAAAACAGCGGAAGATTTCAAAACAAGTCTGGTACAACATAATGTTAACTTTCCAATTAAACAAGTCTAGATAAAAACAACCTCAACTGAAAAACTGAAATACATAAGTACTATCCCCAAAATAAGTGATAGCCATAGCTAGCTTCATGTCGAGACCGTACATGAGCTAAAATCCCACAAGCAAGCGATCAGAAATCCAAGCTAAGCTCCAATATTCCCACCCTGAGAACCTGGGGGGGGGGGGGGGGGGACGGAAGAAAGAGGCGAAAGAAAAACAGGTCAGTCAAAAAGACTGAGTAAGCCCTACTACAATCAATGTAAACTGATAAAATTAACTGACATGAGAAGCAGGGATGAACATAAGGATAACAACATACTAGCATGATGATTAACTAACAAGGTGGATAAAGGTGTCATCGCATAATCAGGTTTAAGGTTTTTGCACCACAGGTGTACTAGCAAGCTAACATGACTAGAATAAACAAGTATTGATCCCTTGGCCCAAGCTTTGGCCCTATAACATGAAATGACCCTAATACGAGGTCCAACCAAACGGTCTAATCGATCGGCTCCCTAAGCCTAACTCGTCACGTGTTGGTGTCAATGCGGCCCAAACATAATTGTAGTCGGACTGTGCCGGGTCTCCCGTCGGGTGTATCAACCCTAGGGTGTCAACCCCTGGACACCATAAACATAAGTGCACAGTCTTAGATCTACTGGTACCCATGCTTGACTTCTCCAAATACGGACTACGTGCACGACCCTAGTCCGTCCGGAACTACATCGGCGTACCACTCTGCCGTCGTTTTTGGTCACTTACCTCAAGTCCAGTAATTGTGCCCCCAACCCTAGCCTAGTCCCTAAGGTCTTAATGATACAAACTTGGGATTACTGCTGGAGTGGACCCCCATTGCTAGGATTTTCTAGTGGGTTAAGTACGGTTTAACCCTTTTACTAATCATGGATTAACTTGGTTAAGTGTAACGATGAGTTCACGACTTAACCCTGATTAATCTACCAAGCCCAAATTGGTTAAGTATTAAGTGGACCATGACTTAACCCTAATCATGAGGCATTAACTAATTTAATGTGCCTTAACCTCTCACATTAGACCTTGTTGTGTTTACTAGTTAAGCCGGGCGGGTCCGGGTAGCTTTACACCACAACTTGGTCTAACCTCGGGTTCAAGGTACAACATGACCAACTTCTCACATTGGGTCCTATTGTTTGTAGCAACTAGTTAAGCCAGTCGGTTCCGGGTAGGTTTATGCTACAAACTCAACCCAACCTCGAGTTGGTCACACTTATATTTTCTAAGTGTCATGTCCATTATGTTTACAAAACATATTACAAGTTTTCAAGCATTTGGGTAGACCTAACTTAATAGGTAAATTCCCAATGGGTAGACCTAACTTAATAGGTAAATTCCCAATCTTATGTTTTTATGTCTTTTAAGTTTACCCAACCCCAAACGCAATCCCATCGCTTACATATCGCAATAGCGCATAAAGGATAGAAAGAGGGAACTTGGCATAATCATGACATAAAGGTGTTGAAGCCACAAGTTTAACATGGTGGCATATGAAATGTACATATGTTCATATACTTGCATATTACATTTTTAGGCCTCAAAAGCATGCATAAAACCAAACTTAGCATATTGGTGATACATGGTGATAAATGACATGTAGAAATGGCCATAAGTTCACATTTAGCCTCACATGCAAGTTATCATAAGAGATATGATAACTTACATGTTGCCAAAATGCAACCTTTAGCATAAAGCTTGAAGCTTTATGTTCATATACTCAAGGTAAGCTTGCATAACATGATAACATGAGTAAATGATCCACCCAAACTTGCATACATAACATGACAACTTGCATATCATAACATGACAACTTGCATAACATAACATGGCAATCTTGCATATCATAACATACCAAACTTGCATAACATGACATAGTAAACTTGCATATCATAACATATCAAACTTGCATAACATGACATAGTAAACTTGCATATCATGGCAAACTTGCATATCATAATGATCAACCCAAATTGCATCATTCTTTTAACTTTAGAGTTTAAATATGAAAGTAGAAAAGGGCTTACAATGCTTATGAAGACACAAAAATATATATAGATTGAGACAAGCCCTTATGAAATCAAATAAACCCAATATGAAAGCTCCAAATCAATAAAAACCCTTGCTTTATGATGTAAATATGGAAACTTGACTTGAGTGCAAGCTAATAATGCTCATACAAGCTTGAAAACACTTGTATGCATGGAAAATCTCTCATAGAAATTTATTTAGGAATTTTATGAAGAGAGTGGAGGCCATGAGAGGAATGATTTTGCCATAGTTTAGTTACTTGAATGAATAATGATGATTTAGGGTTAGGTTAGGGGCTTATTTATAGAGATTAGGATTAGTTTTAGCCTTAGGATTAAACCCTAATTCCAATCTCAGCCCTTAAAACCGAATCTGGCCCCAAAACCTAACCAAAACCCCAAAATGGTGCACCAGGCAAAACTGCCCGGCTGAACCAAGTCGACAGCCAAGTCGACTTGGGTCCAACCAAGTCGACTCCCAAGTCGACAGGGCTGTCGACTTGGGTTCTCTGGCGGGAATTTACCCGCCTGGCCCAATCTGACCGTTTTTCGAATTTTGAACCCGAAATTCGAAATCTGTTTTGAACTTGAAATTTTCTGAAAACTTCATTGGGCCTTAATCGGGTCATACGGACTCCGATTTTCGAAAACTCGGACTCTATTTCGCGTATTTTTCCGAGACGAACGCAATGGCCTAGTCCGTTTCCCTTGATTCAGATTTATAAATTAAATTCTGCCTCGATTTACGGTATAACAGGTTATTGAAAATATGAGTTGTTACATTCTCCCCTCCTTAAAGGATTTCGTCTCCGAAATATTCAAGTTAGGAAGAACGTATCCTACCATCCAACATCCATCTACTCAAAACATCATCCACGAGCAATCATTGTCCTTACAGGATTCTAAATGTTGTATGAACATATGCAAAGGTGTGTGTATATGTACTTATCTAATGCAAATATCATCAATGCAAATTATGTTAGTGAAATGAATCCATATGTATGCAATTCCTAACATAATGTATAACATCTATATGTGTGCACATAACATACATCCATATGCAACATCCATGTGATAACACAAAAAAATTTCATCCATGAATAAGTGTAAACACTCATGCATATGCAATATGAGGAGTGTGTGAGCCGATCTAGTGCCTAACGTGTATAATGCATCCACGAGTAACCACTTGCAAACACTTGCAACCACTTGCAAACATCAAGCATAACATGTTTCAAACACATGTTTCATCCAAAGGGTTTCTACCTAAGGTTCTCATGACAAGATTAACACGGTATAGATAGCAAAAGAAAGATATGCTACAAAGAGATCGGGAAGATAAGCAAGATATACTCCTTTTGGATTACAAGAAATCCCTTCCTAACCCAACCCCAATCCTATAAAAGCCCAAAAGGTTTTGTCAACCTAACGGACCCCTTCAAACCCTGACATGCATTACTAACCGATGAGTCATACCTCCCTTACGGAGTTTACAACAGAAATGGGATCGATTATGGGACCGAGAGGATATACGTAAAAGATAACATGCGAGTAAGTTCCACAGGAAAGCAAGGATCAAGGATATGCTCTTAAAAAGAGATATGATGCGCGTATCTAGCCTTCAGTCTTCTAAGTCACATTTCCTTGAGCTTAACTCCTCTGTGCTTTGACCGTCTTTTACCTCATGATTTCTTGGCTTCTTAACTCTTATTTCCAAATATGAGTTGGAACCCATTTCATTGTTGCCTCTCGTCTTCCTCTTTCACTTACTCTTCTTCTATCATACTTGGCTTAAACATAACTGTGACCTCATGGTTTCCTGCAAGCTCTCCAAAATTCACTAGTGAATCCTGGATCTCGTTTACTTACTATAAAGTATTCCACGCAGCAGAACTTTTCTTGGAAATACCAATCCACGTTGCCAATTGCTCTTACTAACGTGATTTTCTATAACTCATGCTTGAACGAAATGAACCATTCGCCTGCGAATGATTGGCCGTACTTAGATTCAGTTGCTTGCCCATGACTTCCCGTAGACTATCCCAAAACTGGCTAGTGAAGATTGAGTCATGGTTACTAACTATACTTTAGGGAACCTCGTGCAACCGCTTTATTTCTTGAAAGTAAACTGTCGCTAGCTATGATGCAGTCCTTTCACTCTTTACCGGAGTGAAATGAGCACTCTTCGTGAGTCTACCTACTATGACCCACATGCTCTTATTCCCTTTCTTGATCTAGGCAGTCCATCCACGAAATCCTTCGTGACGCTTTACTACTTCCATTGCGGGGACCTCCAATGGATGTAATAGCCCACCGGGCTTTTTATGACTCGGCCTTAATCTGTTGGCACAACATGCACCTTGGGACAAACTCGGCCACCTCCTCGAGTGATGTGCATCTTCAAGAGCCTTCTTTCTCTCATTGCGTCTTAGCCATCCCTTGTTATCTATGGCGAGGTGACTTAACATCCTGCCTCTAATCAACTTGTCCATGATCTCGACTAACTGCGGGTCTTCTTTCTGTGAAGTCCCTACTTGATCCAGAAGGGTAGGTCTAAGCTCAAGGGACGCTAACTAACTAATTAAACTGAGAGAACTTCTTACTTCAATTGTCCTCGTCGGAGCTTTTCGGTTTTGAACCGCGACCACTTTAGCAGGATCCACCACTAAGCCTTGCTTAGAAACTATGTGCCCAAGAAATCTAACTCCTTTTTCTCCAAAATGACATTTGGAGGACTTGGCTTTCAACTGATGCGGTCTAAGCGTATCCATCACCTCCTTGAGATGTCTAGCATGTTCTTCCTCGTTCTTTAAGAAAGTCAGGATATCGTCTACAAAGACTACCACAAACTTGTTCAGGAACTCCCTAGGCACCCTACTCATCAAGTCCACGAAGTAGGCGGGTGCATTAGTCAAACCGAATGGCATGACTAGCCATTCTAAGAATCCATCTGGAGTTTTGAACGCAGTTTTGTCTATACTATCTTCAGCTACTCTGAGCTGAGGGAATCCAGTAGCTATATCAAGAGAAAACAGATGTTCCTACTAGCTGATCAAACAAATCATCGATCCTTGGTAATGGTTGTCTATTCTTCTTGTTCAACTCACGATAATCAACAAACGGGCGAAGCGAACTGTCCACATTAGTAGCGAATACTACTAGAGCACCTTCCTCGAAAATGCTTCATCGTATGAAGTTCTTCTCAAGCAACTCCTTGACTTACTTTCTTAACTCTCATCTCACGGGACCATGTGCCTAACCGGCCACGTAACTGGCTTGGCATTATCAGCCAGATAAATGCGGAAATCAATCTCTCGCTTAAAGGTAACCCCCCTTCACTTCACCCAAGATATTAGGATATTCTCGGACCACCCTCACCGATTGCAAACTATCGATAGACGAGTTGAGGGATTCAAGATAACACAACATGACGGGACCCATAGGGTTACAAGAAATTTTTAGGGTATTACCGAGGCGAGTCATGAGCCTCACAACCCTATGCTCAAAAATCAAGGATGGCTCCAAAACTGGACAACCCATCCATGCCCAAAAATCAACCCTTACCCCATGAAACCGAGAATATAAGCATCACACGAGAATTCTACACTCAAGATAGAAATTTTCAAATCCACGCAGATCATAGACAAATGGGCGGAACCCCTAATTGGATTTGAAACACACACGGGATCATTAGCTAGACTAGTACTTAGGTGCAAACTTTCAACTAGATCAGATGAAATAAACTATGCGATGTGCCAGAATCAAACAAAGTAAAAACAGGAAAATCAGAAATGTAAACAAGACTTTCAACAAAAACACTACCTCGATCATGAGCTGAAAGAACGATGTTGAGGGGATGAACTTGCCCTCCAGATGGTCTTGCACACTGAGTCTGACCTTGCCCTTGCTTCTTCGGGCAATCTTTGCTGAAATGTCCAAACTCACCACAATGAAAGCATTCACCACTCTTCCTTTTTCTCCTTATCTTCAGACTTCTCCTCCTTCTTTTTCATTTCCTTTTTGGGCCCCGTTTTCTTGTTTTGAGACTCATTCACCTTGATTTCCTTCTTGTCACTCCTATTCTCTTCATTGAGTAGGGCCACATTCACCAAACTCTCGAAAGTTTCCCCCAAGGGTATATGAGTCTTGGCTAAACCATGTAATGGCTCGTTTAATCCTAGAGCAAAGTATAGGGCCTTCTTCTGGGTTGTGTTAACCAAATCTAAACCGACCCGAGCCAGTTGATTAAACTTATCTATGTATTCCCTAATAGTCATGTCCCCTTGCTTCAGTGATAGGAACCTTAGTCCAAACTTTCCCCTAAAGTCATCCCAAGTCTCAATTGGCCTAGTAACGGTGGTGACCACCCACCAACGTGCAGCTTCTTCCTTTAGCAACCACACTGCCAACAAAACCTTCATACGGTCATCTATGTCAAAGAAGGCAAAAAGATCTTCGGTTTCTTTCAACCAATTCCTTGCCTCTACATAAGTCTCGGTTCCAATGAAATTCTTGCCACCCATCGTCTTAAAGTTCTTACAAGTTTCCGCAAAATCCGCTTGTGGAGGCTGAGGGGGAGGAGAAACATCAGCTATGGGAGGAGGAGGAGAAACATTAACCATCGGAGGAGGAGGAGGAGGAACATCTGCGGGGCCGGCTTCGGTCGCCCTAGCCTCCAAAAGTCTCCTATACCAAACAGGTACGTGTACTCCCTCCGGAATGGCAAAGTTATTGGCCATACTGAAAACGAAGAAAAAGATAGATTCAGAATGGAGAGAAAAAAAACGAAGGAATTTTTGCTAATGGCTTTTTGGGGAATAGCCTTTAAAATAAACTAGACTTTTCTTTGGAAAATACTTTATACTTGGTTTTGAAAATAGTTTTCCAAAAGTTTTCTAAAAACCTTTTTGTTCCTTCTCGTAAACCATATGCTCTAATACCAAATGTAACACCCCACCTCCGCCAGGGTGGCTCTTGCAAGCACTCTGACTTTGGAGGGGTGTTTGAATCAGGTAAACATGCATAATGATATATCAAGGCAGAACAAGAACATATGTATATATGTAAACAGAGTAAATAACATAAATAAAACAGCGGAAGATTTCAAACCATTTCAAAACAAGTCTGGTACAACATAATGTCAACTTTCCAATTAAACAAGTATAGATAAAAACAACCTCAACTGAAAAACATAAGTACTATCCCCAAAATAAGTGATAGCCATAGCTAGCTTCATGTCGAGACCGTACATGAGCTAAAATCCCACAAGCAAGCGATCAGAAATCCAAGCTAAGCTCCAATATTCCCACCCTGAGAACCTGGGGGGGGGGGGGGGGGGGGGGAACGGAAGAAAAGAGGCGAAAGAAAAACAGGTCAGTCAAAAAGACTGAGTAAGCCCTACTACAATCAATGTAAACTGATAAAGTTAACTGACATGAGAAGCAGGGATGAACATAAGGATAACAACATACTAGCATGATGATTAACTAACAAGGTAGATAAAGGTGTCATCGCATAATCAGGTTTAAGGTTTTTGCACCATAGGTGTACTAGCAAGCTAACATGACTTGAATAAACAAGTATTGATCCCTTGGCCCAAGCTTTGGCCCTATAACATGAAATGACCCTAATACGAGGTCCAACCAAACGGTCTAATCGATCGGCTCCCTAAGCCTAACTCGTCACGTGTTGGTGTCAATACGGCACAAACATAATTGTAGTCGGACTGTGCCGGGTCTCCCGTCGGGTGTATCAAGCCCTAGGGTGTCAACCCCTGGACACCATAAACATAAGTGCACAGTCTTAGATCTACTGGTACCCATGCTTGACTTCTCCAAATACGGACTACGTGCACGACCCTAGTCCGTCCGGAACTACATCGGCGTACCACTCTGCCGTCGTTTTTGGTCACTTACCTCAAGTCCAGTAATTGTGCCCCCCACCCTAGCCTAGTCCCTAGGGTCTTAATGATACAAACTTGGGATTACTGCTGGAGTGGACCCCCATTGCTAGGATTTTCTAGTGGGTTAAGTACGGTTTAACCCTTTTACTAATCATGGATTAACTTGGTTAAGTGTAACGATGAGTTCACGACTTAACCCTGATTAATCTACCAAGCCCAAATTGGTTAAGTATTAAGTGGACCATGACTTAACCCTAATCATGAGGCATTAACTAATTTAATGTGCCTTAACCTCTCACATTAGACCTTGTTGTGGTTACTAGTTAAGCCGGGCGGGTCCGGGTAGCTTTACACCACAACTTGGTCTAACCTCAGGTTCAAGGTACAACATGACCAACTTCTCACATTGGGTCCTATTGTTTGTAGCAACTAGTTAAGCCGGTCGGTTCCGGGTAGGTTTATGCTACAAACTCAACCCAACCTCGAGTTGGTCACACTTATATTTTCTAAGTGTCATGTCCATTATGTTTACAAAACATATTACAAGTTTTCAAGCATTTGGGTAGACCTAACTTAATAGGTAAATTCCCAATGGGTAGACCTAACTTAATAGGTAAATTCCCAATCTTATGTTTTTATGTCTTTTAAGTTTACCCAACCCCAAACGCAATCCCATCGCTTACATATCGCAATAGCGCATAAAGGATAGAAAGAGGGAACTTGGCATAATCATGACATAAAGGTGTTGAAGCCACAAGTTTAACATGGTGGCATATGAAATGTACATATGTTCATATACTTGCATATTACATTTTTAGGCCTCAAAAGCATGCATAAAACCAAACTTAGCATATTGGTGATACATGGTGATAAATGACATGTAGAAATGGCCATAAGTTCGCATTTAGCCTCACATGCAAGTTATCATAAGAGATATGATAACTTACATGTTGCCAAAATGCAACCTTTAGCATAAAGCTTGAAGCTTTATGTTCATATACTCAAGGTAAGCTTGCATAACATGATAACATGAGTAAATGATCCACCCAAACTTGCATACATAACATGACAACTTGCATATCATAACATGGCAACTTGCATAACATAACATGGCAATCTTGCATATCATAACATATCAAACTTGCATAACATGACATAGTAAACTTGCATATCATAACATATCAAACTTGCATAACATGACATAGTAAACTTGCATATCATGGCAAACTTGCATATCATAATGATCAACCCAACTTGCATCATTCATTTAACTTTAGAGTTTAAATATGAAAGTAGAAAAGGGCTTACAATGCTTATGAAGACACAAAAATATATATAGATTGAGACAAGCCCTTATGAAATCAAATAAACCCAATATGAAAGCTCCAAATCAATAAAAACCCTTGCTTTATGATGTAAATATGGAAACTTGACTTGAGTGCAAGCTAATGATGCTCATACAAGCTTGAAAACACTTGTATGCATGGAAAATCTCTCATAGAAATTTATTTAGGAATTTTATGAAGAGAGTGGAGGCCATGAGAGGAATGATTTTGCCATAGTTTAGTTACTTGAATGAATAATGATGATTTAGTGTTAGGTTAGGGGCTTATTTATAGAGATTAGGATTAGTTTTAGCCTTAGGATTAAACCCTAATTCCAATCTCAGCCCTTAAAACCGAATCTGGCCCCAAAACCTAACCAAAACCCCAAAATGGTGCACCAGGCAAAACTGCCCGGCTGAACCAAGTCGACAGCCAAGTCGACAGGGCTGTCGACTTGGGTCCAACCAAGTCGACTCCCAGGTCGATAGGGCTGTCGACTTGGGTGCTCTGGCGGGAATTTACCCGCCTGGCCCAATCTGACCGTTTTTCGAATTTTGAACCCGAAATTCGAAATCTGTTTTGAACTTGAAATTTTCTGAAAACTACATTGGGCCTTAATCGGGTCATACGGACTCCGATTTTCGAAAACTCGGACTCTATTTCGCGTATTTTTCCGAGACGAACGTAATGGCATAGCCCATTTACCTTGATTTAGATTTATAAATTAAATTCTGCCTCGATTTACGTTATAACAGGTTATTGAAAATACGGGTTGTTACACACCCCATGGTGGGACCAGCACAGGTATCTACAATCAAGCGGGGCCGAATGACACAAGTCATAAATGCATGCGAGTAGAAGCCGATCGATAAAAGGGATCATTTCATCATGAACACATGGTGCTAGTTGAAAACACTTGTTAGTAGGTGCAGAGAAATAGAAATGAGGCGATAGTATATTCAGTTTATCTTGCCTTATTTATCTTTATCTTATTTCTAGGGTATTGTCCTAGGTTCAGTTTATTCATGTCATGATCCTTTTACCTGTTTACATGCTAAATAATCACTGGACTTACTAGGCTTATGTCTGACCCGTTTTCTTTCGTCTTCTTGTCTTCCGTTCCCTCCCCCAGGTCCGCAGGGAGGGAATACTTCAACTTAGTCCAGACCTTTTCCAGCTTGAAGAATGTAGATTTATTGCTTGGACTCTCTTCTCTTGGGCCATGGCTGTGGTTACACTCTTAATTGGGGATTTATGCTGCTTTATTATTGTTTATGCTTCTTTATGCTTTAGTCAAGACAGAGGCTTTACTGTAATGATTTTGGAAGTTGGTTTTTAAGACAGTTTTTGTAATGTTTTTACTGGACCGTGTGCTTATGAAATAAAATTTAATCTTTCCGCTGTTTATATGTCTGTCTTGTAAATTACTTGCACCTTTTACCTATAATACTCCACCAAAGTTAATGCATTCCCTTTGTGAGTGACCTTAACGGAGGTGGGGTGTTTACATGAGGACTTTTGTGTTGTAAAATTTTTATTGGCATTTTATTGATTAAATATACAGCTGTGTTGAATGCCTCATTCCAATATACCATAGACAGAGATGCCATAAATAACAAAGTTAAGACGGTTTCGACTGTATGCCTGTGTTTTCTTTCGACGATGCCATTTTGTTCAGACATATAAGTTCATGTGGTTCTATGTGATATACCTTGTTAAAGTAATTTTTAAGAGGATAGAACTCACTACCCCCATCGGTTAGCATTATTTTAATGTTGCAGTTCATTTGTCTTTCTATAAAATTAATAAACTGCAACATTGCATTGCATGTCTCTGATTTCGCTTTAAGAAAGAAAATCCAAGTATATCTTGTACATGCATCAACGATAGAGAGATAGTACCTGTGACCTTGTCTTGAGTTTAATGGTGCAGGACCCCATAGTTCTGCTGTTACTGATTCAAGTGGTCTAGTGTATACAATTTTAGATCTGCCAAATGGCGTTTTGTGGCTTTTTCCAAGTTGGCAATGTGTGCAAACAGTGGGCACATGTAAATTTTTATAAGGGAATTTATTGTCACTCAATATCTGTTTTACGATATCATAACTAGGATGCCCTAGTCTGAAATGCCATACATCTAAAACATTGCTAATATCTCTACTATCAGTATTGTCAGGAATATTATCATCAATATCATTATTAAAATGAATATTAACATTACAGCACCATGTATTTTTATCATTTTCCTTTCCTGACAGCATGTTGCTGAATTTGTATAGTCCATTATCCAAACTACCCTGTAATAATATATCTTTGCTTAGCAGATCTCTAATTAAGCAATATTTAGGGTGAAACTCAAAATATACCTTATTTTCATTTGCAAATTAGGACACACTGATTAGATTTTTCTTAACATTGGGAACTCTAAGTAAATTATCGAGATAGAGTTTTCTCTTTCCATTGACATAACCTGTCCCAATGTGAGATATATTCTTGGTTTCACCATTACAAGTATGAATGACTTGCATACCTGAGTAGTTCTTGTTTCCCAGATTTAAGTTTTGTAGATTATTTGTGGTGTGATTAGTCGCTCCAGAATCAGGAAACCAGTCCTCAGTGTTGATATCATCAACCTTGGTCAGATCATCACTGCTTGCGCTCTGTCCAACAGTACTCAGTGTTGTTTCTGCCTTGCTGACTTGACTGAGCCATATTAACATTGGGTCCTCTTTGGTTGAACTGGTTTTGTTTAGCATTATTCACATCAGAATTGAATCTGAAGTAGCATCTGTTTGCAGTGTGTCCATGTTTCTCACATATCTGACATTTTACCCTGTTTGTATTATTGAATCCGCCTTTTCCTCGACCCCTTGCATTTGGATTGCCTCTCTGCCCCTGATTGTTACCTCTGCCAAAACCAGTTACATTTCTTGATTGGTTAGTATTTCTTGAGTTTGATGCAAAGTTAATGTTGTAGTCATTTTGAACTGCCTTTCTTTGTTCAATGCGGCCTTCATGAGCCAATAGAGCAGAATATACAAGTTGAATACCTGGTAAATTGGGTTGAGTTGCTAGATAGGTTACCAGAGATTCATACTCTTCATCAAGTCCATTAGTCAGGGTGAGAATTTGTTCATTTTCAGATATTCGATACCCCACAGAATTGAGTTTGCCACACAAGGTTTTTATTTTAGCAACATACTCTCTCATGCTCATATCACTTTTTCTTGAGTTTTGCAACTCCCTTCTTTAATGCATTATCCTAGCCGATGACTGAGAATTGAAAATTTGTTGTATGGTTGACCAAATTTCATATGATGAGTTGCAACCTATTACTTGAGACAACAGATTTGCGCTAATGGACGATTAAAGCCAAGATGATAGTAAGTTGTCTTGTTTCTGATGATGTACAAATTTTGGGTTGCTAATAGTGTTTCCGACTTTTTCCAGGATCATTGCAGGTGGTATCGACTTGGTTCCTTTGATATAATCTTGAAGGTCATGACCTTTCAAGGCTGTTTCAACTTGGAACTTCCACAAAATATAGTTGTCTTCATCGAGGGGTATAGTTATAACCTGTGGTTTTGGTTTAATAAGGATCTGAGAGGATGTTGTTGACTCAACAGTGCTATTTCTTGATGTTGCAGATGACGAATTGTCGTTGCCACCGGCCATTATTTATTACTGTTCAAAAAACAATATTTGAAGAAAATGCGGAAATGGTGTATGGCGAGGCCACTGCACGAGAGGTGGCAGCCTACACTATAATGGCCGAGGCATAAGAGAGAGATTGCAATGGCGATTCTTGTATCTTCTTCAAGTTGCAAGAAAGATTGAAATGGCAATTCTTGTATCTTCTTTATGATGCAAGAATCTGGTTATCGGAATGCCAAATGAAGAGATGTAACTGTCTCTAATGGTCAAGAAACAGCTGCAGCCGGTGGGGATCTTGATTCCAGCCAAGGCACGACACTATTTCAGATAAGAACAGAGATTACACAATCGGAGAAGGGATGCTCTCCGATGATGAGAACTTCCTGAGGAGACTAACAAAGTATTCATTCTTCAAGACAAGGAAGATGATATAAAGAATGTTGTTGGCCGATTAAGCTCTGATATCATATAAGCTTTGTGCAAGAATCTAGAATTATTTTTTATTAATGCCGAACTTGATTTTTGTACAGAGTAGCTTTTTTGTAGAACAGGAAAATGAATGGATTATGTAAACTGTACAACTTGTAACCTTGTATAGGCTAAGGAAATAAACGATAAATGTTATGCCCATATAATAATGCAAATAATAATATGCGGTGCCCATCTATGTTTGTTTTGCTGAACAGACGTAATATCCGAATCTTAATAGACAACTATGAAGAATCGTAATTTGTTTACTTCTCATAGACCATGTTCTCTCAAACAAGAATCTTGATCATTCCTTCGTTGATCTCTCTTAACTCATGTTAACCAGTACAACTTTGACCGCGTATGGCTGCTTTCAGTGATGCATGAGGTCCATGTCTAATTCGAACACCCATTTTTCTATTAGCTTGGCCACTTTGAGCCTATAAAATTATCGCAATTTCACACATATTTAGAGGTTAACTGCACAATGATTCAAAGTCACATTCCTTCAAACAAAATATGTTATTACTCACTCGCTATTACTCCTCTAGATTCTTGACGCACAACTTTTTATTCACTTACCATTGCATCTTAACGACCTCTAACTTCTTTTTTTCTCTACACCAGTTGTTAACATAAAAAATGACAATAACATCCGAATGATATGAAAGCACCACCTCTGTTGGGAAAACAACACAAATATTATAAAATAAATGGAAATAGAAAGAAATTAAGAGCAGAGAAACGACACAAAGTTTATAGTGGTTCACCCGTTAAGGAAACCTGCATCCACTTTGAATATCATTGTTGCTTGATTCTCATTGCTAAATACAATGCTTTGATTACAAATGGTTTAATGATCTTCAGAGTAAAAACTACAAACAACACAAGTATTATGAACTATTAGAGTAGATCACGATAGTTCACTCAAGTGAAGAAGTCTTGCTGTCTTTGGAATTTTCACTTGTTGAGGAAATGATTTGGCAGAGTTTTGGCAAGTAGAATTCGGATAAGATCTCTATAGGAGGTCATGGGGTATTTATAGGAGTTATGCCAAGTAGCATTGCTAGTAGGCCCAATTAGATGCCTTTGGTCCACATAAAAAAGATGGCCTTAATGTGATCTAACATTATGGATAAGTACTGGTCCACGCCTACAGCCCACAAAATTAGCAGATTTTTACTCCTCTACTACATTTCATGCTTTCTAATGCTCTTCTTTTGTCCTCTACAAAGTATGGTTTCATTTGAGCTCCGTTTGTTTGCATTTGCAAGTCGATCATGTTAAGATGCACATGCGTAAAGAGGGTCTGATAGCTATAAAAGCTTGTGTAGAGGCTAAATGGGGGGAGGGGGGGAGGGGTTAAGGATCACAATGGTATTGGTGAGGAAGTGTCAACAATTGCTTAAAGATCAGTATTGATCCATAGGGTATGAATCAGTTACGGTCCATGTAGTTAGCTTATTGGATCACCAAACCTTTTGGACATCTGTTCCTTCTTGTTTGAGCCTATATGTGGAGTTTAAATTGAATTAGCGATTGTGAAGACTTCTCTTTCTTATGGATCTTCTCTTCGACTTAACAGTCAGGTTAACATCCCCTTAGAGTACATTTCATTGCCAACAAGATGTGCTCTGGGTCAGTATGCCTTTAAATTTTTTAGTACGAGTAATTCGTACATCGCGGTTAACTTTCCAAAGATTTACTACTAACTATCAGGTGATTACTTTGAATCCTTGAATTGCGACGCACCTTCAATCAGAAAAGCTGAGTTTTGGCTTCAAACTTGTTGGATACTTCAGAATCTACTATCATAGGAGTATGAAAATTTTGAGACAAAAAAGGTCAAGCTAATGGATCTATACTGATCAATGGAGCATTGACAAGTGCCGGTTCATGTACTTAGGAAACATTTAGAAAAGTTTCCATCTTGTCTATTAGCCGATTTAACCCATTCACCCTTTCACTTTTCACGCCTTCTATTTTTTGGACTTCTAATCCATCCAACTACTGCACTTGATCCAGCAAACTTTAACACTACCACCGATCATCTTAAGCCACCAACTATTGTCAAATGTAATCCCTAGCCTCGTCGCCCTTCTTCCTTGTTGATCGGTAGCCCAAATCCCCCCCAATTGCTCAATTTGGCCTTAGACCCTAGTTTCAGCTATTGTAGTTTGATCCATCGATTCCAATGTGTTAGTTGGTCATCCAATTATTGCCATGTGCCTTTGCAGCCTCCTCTCACCTGTTTGTTCGAGCTTCATACACCCAATGTAACGATCCACCGTTTAGACAATGGAATTTTGCTCAAAATGATAGATAATCATTGAGGTAAATATCATTAATCACAGAAATAAGTAAAACTTTGAATCTCGTAGCGGAAGTAATTAAATACATAAGTAATCAATAAATTTACATCCTATTTTCTTTGAATAAACAATTATAAATAACATAAGTTAACAACTACATTACTAAACTGAAACGATGTTATAAATAGAATAAAATAGAGTCTCCAATTATGTCTTTGTCTGCAGAAAAGTAATCCACAACTTTAATACTCAGAACTGACCCGTTCATTATGCATAAAAACCCTCAGATTAGAGCTAACATCCTCATGTAAATCAATAAATCAAACTGCATAGTAACTTAAGAGATGTTACGAGTTTTTCCATCTCCTAAGGATCTGTTAAATTATTTACATATAATAGTACACTATAATAGGTAATGTCTATCAGCAAAATAAATATCAAAATAACGTGAAGGATTTACACTGATCCATATTAACAAGTTCAATTTGCAAACAAATTCGTAATGGGCTCGTATGAGGATAAATATGACCAGACATGTGAGGCAATTCCCAATGTAAGATTCTACCAATTTATCCTTTTTGGCTGGTCGTAACCCATCTATAACAACCCAAATTTTTAATAAAAGATAATAAATTAATTAATTAAAAAATAAGTTGTAATGTAATGGAAATTGAGCAATGGGGAGTTGAGCCATTGGGTCAGTTACGATTTTCCGGTTCAGACATGTGACACCCCACTATACTTTCACCAATCTGATTTCCTCGTTGCATAGTTTCTTGATCTCTGATCCAAGAATATGAGTAGGAACTCTTCTCACCGATGCTTCCTTCTCAACTTCCACGTCTTCAAGTGTGCTCGGCTCCACTATCTCTACCGCATCATGTGAACATTTCCTCAGATGAGAAATGTGAAACACATCATGTATGCCTGCTAGTCTGTCCGGTAGCTTAATCCTATAGGCCATCTAATCTATACTCTCTACTATAGGGAATGACCCTACAAATTTTGGTGCTAACTTCCCTACTGAGCCAAAGATAACTACACTCCTTAGCGGTGATACTTTAATGAAGACCGTATGTCCCACTCCGAATTCCAAATTAGTCCTCCTTTTATCGGCATATGATTTTTGTTTGTCCTGAGTTGCTCTCATTCTTCGACGGATAAGGTCAATCTTCTCGGAAGTCTCTCAAATCATCTCAGGTCCAATTAGAAAGTCTATCCATAGATTCCCACCAATAAGTCGGCGATCTACAAGGTCGACCATATAACGTTTCGAAGGATCCCTTGCCTATGCTTGATTGGTAACTGTTGTTGTAGGTGAGAGATGTTCTTCTCAAGTCCCTCCAAAGTTTAGGATACACAGTCTTAGAAGATCCTCAAGAACTCTATTCACCTTCTCAGTCTATCCATCAGTCTGAGTGTGGTATGCCGTGCTCAAACGTAGCTGTGTACCTAATGCCTCTTGTAAGCACTTCCAAAACTTACTAATGAAGATGGGGTCACGATTGCTTACTATACTAGAAGGTACCCCATGAAGTCAGACTATCTCCCAAAGATATACCGATGCTAGCCATACTGTTTTCCTCTTATTCTTAACATGAATAAAGTGATCACTCTTTGTAATTCTATCCACTATCACCCAAATGCTCATATTGCCCTTCCTCGATCGTGGCAATCCATCGATGAAATCCATGGAGACACTCTCCCACTTCCATCATGGGACATCCAAGGTCTGAAGTAATCCGCCAGGTTTCCTTTGTTTAGCCTTTACTTGCTGACAAGTCAAATATAAGGCTACAAATTCCGCCATATCCTTCTTCATGCTAGTCCAAAAGAAAACTATCTTTATGTCTCGATACATCTTATCGCCGCCCAGATGGATGGTCATCCGAGAATGATGAGATTCCTCAACCACTGCCTTTAGCAATTCCTCAATTCTAGGGACACATAGTCTTCCATCTTGTCTTAGCCATCCTTTTCCGTCCACAATGTATCTAGCTAGGTGACTAGAAGTCTCTCCTCTACCAAGCCTGTCCAAGATGTTTGATATATGTGGGTCCTTCCGTTGCATAGATCTAGTATGCTCCAATAGAGAAGGTCACACCTCTAATGATGTTAACAATCCCAATGTAAAATCCATTAATGGCTTAAAATCGAAGGTTGATATAAACTCCAAGCTCCGCCTTTCTACGAATAGAGGAATCAAAGTCATTCTCTGCCTACTCAATGCGCCCGCTACTACATTACCTTTCCCCGGGGTATAAGCTATCTCAAAGTAGGAGGACACTAGGAACTTCATCCACCGTCGCCGCCTTAGGTTGAGATACTTCTGTGAGAACAAGTATTTGAGCAACTTATGATCCGTGTATAGCTCAAATTTTTCTCTAAATAGATAATGTCTCCAAGACTTCAATGCGAACACCATTGCTTCCAAATATAGATCATTGGTAGGGTAGTTCTTCTCATGAACTCTCAGCTATCTGCTACCATAGCATACTACCCTTCCTTCTTACATCAGAATGGCACCGAGTCCTGTGCCACAAGCATCTGTGTAGATCGTGAGCATCTTGCTTCCATCGAGGAGAGCCAAAACTAGGGTTGTTGTCAGATCCCTCTTCAATCTCTGAAAGACATCCTCGCAATCAATGCTCCATGAAAAAGCCAAGTTCTTCTTCGTCCATCGGCCGAGTGGGGCTGATTTGCAAAATCCTTGATAAACTTTCTATAATAGCTCGCCAACCCTTGAAAACTTCTCACCTCCATCGCATTCTTTGGATCCCTCCAATCTCGAACTGTGACGACTTTAGCGGGGTCCACCGCTATCCTATCCACAGAGACTACATGCCCTAAGGAACCTTATTTCCTTTCTCTAAAAGTGATACTTAGAAAATTTTGCCTTGAGCTGATGCGATCTGAGAGTGCGTAGATCCTCTCCTAAGTGTTGGGCACGCTCCTCCTCATTTTTTAAGAAGATCAGAATGTCATCCATAAAGACCACCACAAACTTGTTTAGAAACTCTCTAAACACCTAACTCATCAAGTCCACAAAATATGCGTGTTAGATCGAAATTTGGACCTAACACTCAAATTGTTATGAATAGTAAAGAATTTCAAATGAAGAGCAAGGAAAAAGAAAATAACACTCGGAATTTATAGTGGTTCGGCGTTAACGAGCCTACGTCCACTTTATATATTATTGATTATGCTTTAAAAGCTAATACAACAATGATTTCTCTCAATATTTCAGTAGTTTGACAACAATGGCGGATTCAGTACTCAATATTGCCAAAAAGCTCTCGAAAAATGCCAAGCTCTGGGCTATTTATAGCTGATTTTGTCAGGCGGATCGTGGACACGTGGCACGAATCCCGAGAGCATCGGATCGCATCGCCACCCTTGAAGAAATAGTCAAATTAGCCGTTGTGGACAGGTGTCGTGATCTGCTTGAAAATTGGATCGTGCAGATGGGGAGAATTGGTCCAGATGACGGTTGGGGACACGTGTTGCCAGATCCGTACGATTCGGATCGCTGAAGACTAGCTCGCGCTTGAACAGGTCTGAGGGTTCGCCATGCACCAGGGGATCAGATCGGATCGCTCGGGGGTAACAATGTAAGTTTGGATCGGATCGCCCGGCTGCCTCGTTCGCTGATGAGATAGGGGCGAGACGATGGTATGCGATCCGATACTGGACGAGACGATGGTGCGCGATCCGATCCTGGACGAGACGATGGTGCGCGATCCGATCCTTCATATTCTTGGGGAACGTGGTTTCCTGCTTTCCTCTTACAAATGATCCTGGCTGGCTTGATCAAAAAGCGAGCCAACATTTTGCCCCCTCGAAGTATGTTTTATCGAAGATGGAACATGCTTCGAAAAATTGTATCTTCCCATCGAATCGCGGGTCACAAAACTCTTCTTTTTCTGTGATTTTCTCAGAATCCTTATTTCCGAATTCACCGATTCGTATCGTGGTTTCGAATCGCGTAATGTCAGCGAGACGTTTGTTTCGTTCATGGGTGTGGACCTGGTCCTCGGAACGAAGTGGGCTCCCCCTCGAGTTGTGGTGGGCCTTTGGTTCGCGGCCCATGGGTCTTTCGTGGATCGAGCAGGACAAAGAAGGGGAGACAAACGGTCGCCCCCGTTGCCTATATATGCCGACCTTCCCCTCTTCACTCTCCTTCTTCTTTCCCTTTGCCGTATCGTTTCGCCTTAGCCGTTGAAAAACGAACCCAACTTTTGCAATCTTTCGAAAATTCAAGTATCGTCTCAGTTTTTAGAAAGGTAACTTCATAGAAAACATTCTCATTTGTAAACGCATCACTTTCCTGAATTTTTACGACTGATTCGAGGGAGAACTGGTGGAAATCCGCAATTTTCTGAAGAAATCACCAAGTTGCCATGGCCATCGGGTGTAGAGCTCGGAATTCGAGGATGGGAAGGAGAGGAGGAAAACGAAGGAGGCAGAAGGAGAAAGAAAGCCGACTCGGATCGTGGTTAAAGATGGAAGACGAACGCGAATGGCGAGACGAAAGATCGAGGTGGCAGCGAAGGGACGGATCGTGGGGGTCGCAACGGTTCATGAAGGGGCGATCCCTTCGCCCGGCGATTCGATGGGGGGCGATTCCCCTGCTCTGCGAGTCGAAAGGGGGGCGATCCCTCTGCTTTGCGATCCGTTTCATAGCTAACGATACGAAGAAATTTCAGACTTTAATCAACGTCTTATCACCATAAAACTCTGAACAGTTAGGCTAGAGCCGTGACATTGGACTTTCTGGACTAAATGACCTCATAATTTGATTGCATATGACGACTAATGCTTCTGATAACCTTGACTGCTTTTATGCTTTATTTTTTGATAATGCGCACACACAAGCACACACACCGGCACTTGCACACACGGGGGACGGGTAGTGTTAATCTTATTGTTCATATTTTCTCATCCTAGCAGCAATGTCGAACGATCACTCTTCCTCAAGATCTATGGCAGAAGCGGAATCCGAGACTCCTGAACAGTATAATCCTGAAATTCCCCCAATCAATCCAGGAGGTGAAGATTCTGGATCTGAGTACGAAGCCACAGAATCAGATCCGACAGAAAGTACTTCATCCAGCAACAACTCTGAGACTGATGAGCGAGCTCCTGACGAAATCCCATGCGCACTCGGGATAGATAAATTCTCTGATTCTTTAGCGTCCAAGCTTGACGAGATAAAACTTAAGAGAATCTGCTTAAGACACGGCATTCCTTGGGACGATGTCTTGACGCCCGGAAACGAAGATAGACCCCACCTAGCACAGGAAGGGTATATGGCGATTAGTCGAACAATGTGTCTAGTAGGAGCTATCCCTCCGTTCCCTCCGATTGCCATCGAAACTTTAAGACGACTGGGCCTCGCTCCGATGCAGCTCCATCCAAACGCCTACGCATCGTTATATACCCTGTACATTGCATATGCGGAGATCTTACATGCCGAACTTAAATTTAGAGATTTGACGTTCTTCTTTCTTTTCAAGCACCGTTCTTCGGCAACTCCAAACTTCTCCTTCTTTGAGTCGGTGGCGAATAGGAAGGTTTTATACGATGGGTACAGCAATATAGGGGACCCTAAATCGGACAGGTTTTATATAAAGAGACAGTCCGGATGCTCACGAAGATGGCTTAAATCAAGTAAGCTTTGATCACATAATCGAATATCTTGCTCGAGGAGTCTAAGTACTAACATTCTTCCGCTTTTTCCTTTGTTTCGAACAGATCATGTCTTCCCGAAAACGGAGGGTCGTCTATACAGCAATCAGTTATCCATTCTTTCACAAAGCAGATCCGACTTTCTAAGGATCAAAAAATGCATTACTGACGACAATCTCCATAAGCATCGCCTCCTAGACAGAAGATTTGGACTTGGCACCGGCGGCAAACCCTATAAGTACTTGCCCCCAACAGAGGGAGAGGGAACTTCACAAGCGGTAGAAACAACTAAATTTCGCAAAAGTCCTTCTCCGATAGTCATCCAAGACGATGAAGACTTGAACATATACAGAGGGTTTGAGTCCCGTGGTGATGTGTCGAAGGAAATCCCTATCTCTGCTCCAATGGAAACTGTTGCTGACGATGACTTGACAGAAGAACAGTTATTTGACGAGCTGAATATAATCCCTCTACCCGATATTGTATATACAGAAAAAGACTTCGGCGAGGAGCCTTTCTTTTCTGCTCCCGAAGAGGCGATTGCTTCAACAAGGGGACGAGAAACGGGTCAGATGAGCCTGTCTTCAGGCCCGGGTCTGTTAGGGGGAATTATATGGGATGCACACCTCACACACGCTGTCTGAGCTTGCACTCTAACTTCGCGGGTATTCAAAGTTTTAATATACTCTTTTCTTTTTTGCAGGAACAATGTCCCGCAGGAAATCTTATTCGTATCGTTCTCTCCGCGAGGGCACACCCAGCCTTCGTCCGGATACTGAGCGCCCTCGCGGTCCTCCTCATAGGCCGAGTTCCTCGCAACCTCGATCTCCACCCAAATCAACCTCTACCAGGCCTTCGAGTCATCCGACAATTCCGACCGGGGGAAAGAAACTTCCAAAAGAGTTGACTCCTCCAAAGAGTGCACCTTCCCACAGTCGGTCGTCCAAAAGGCGTCACGAATCCAAAGATAGGGACAGAGATTCATCCAAAGAAACTGAGAGGGAGAAAAGTGACATTGTCCCCACCAGCCAACCAGAGTTAGCTGCCCCCGGATCACGGGATTACGTCCATGGTCCCGAGATCCAAGGTAGGCTGGAAAAGCTGCGGGAACAATTTCCAGACATGTTCTTTGACAGGATGGTCTTCGTTCCTGCCTTGGAACCGGTCCCTAAAAATTGGGATGATGAAGTTATCGGGCACATCCAGCACGCAGCCAGACAATACGAGATGATGAAAAAACACGCCGTTAATCTTTCGGAAGTCATCCGAACACTTGAAATAGAAGCTCACAGATCTAAAGCAAAACTTGAAAACAACGAGAGGGCTAGGACAAAATTAGAGAAGGACCTGGAAGATGCTCAGGCCCAGCTTGCTTTAGCACGGAGGGACGCTGAAAGTTATAAGACTGAATTAGAGAATGCCAAACAGCGCTTTCATTCAGAACTGGACTCAAATAGCCAAGAAAAAATGGCTTTAAAGAAGGAGGTTGAAGATCTAAAAATGGCCAACGTCGAGTTGAAAACAGCACAAGGCCATTTTGAAGCTGAGAGGGCTGCTTGGGAGGCGGAAAAAGCGAGTCTAAAAGAAAGTTTGGCTCTGGCAGAAGCAGAAAAGGTGATCTTGAATGACCAGGTTGCGGACGCGGAGAGACGGGCAGCTCTCGCCGAAAAGAATGTTAACAGCGCCATTGAAATGGCCACTGCTTCTAACAACAAACTCCTTGCAAGAGAGAAAGAGATTGAGGGGTTTGAAGAGATGATTTTCGATTTCCTTGGCCAAGTTCTCAAAACTCGCAACATCTCATGGATCCCGGATTACCATGTTACTTTGGCCAACTTATGGGATGCCATTGTGGAGGGCGAAAAATATAGACTGGGGGTCGAAGAGATCAATGAGGATGAATTGATGAGGAGCATCCTAAGAGACAACGAGCCCGAGGACCTGGCAGAGGGTCGTCGCCTAATCCTGGCGGAAATGGAAAAGGAGAGAACCTTGGCTAAAGGTAAAAGCAAAATTGACGAAGGTTCCAGTTCCGCCGCGAAGCCTAAAACCTCCGAAGTTGAGGAGTACCATCCTGATGATCCGCTAATCCCTTTGGGCCTAACTCCCGTGGTTGTTGGAGCATCTGGAACTACTCAAGAGGGAGCATCTGCTGAAGGTATCTCTCTCTTTTCCCCGCAATTTGCTAAAGCGATTGCGAATTGTCGTCGTCTGGCAGGACAACCAATTGAATTAGTAATGTGTGTCTCTCGTAATGCAGGTGGCGAGCCCGTCGACAAGGGTGCTGAAAAAGAGAGAGAAGTGGAGAAAGAGACTGCCCTGCCGGGTGCTGGTATTGATGTTTCAGAGCGGGTCGAGGTCACAACAGTAGAAGGAAGCATCCCGGCGCCTAGCGCCGATGTACCCAAAGATGCTAAGACTATCGAAGCTTTAAAAGACTTGGATGGTCGTCATGTGGATGACGAAGAGGACATTACCGGCACCAAAAAGGCCGACGATGATGACGAGGAACCCCTGGCCAATCGAAAAGCCAGACAAGAGAAAGAGTCGGTTTCAAAGAAGGTGGGAGATGAGGCTTTGGACGTAGTCCCTCTTGCAGAATTCGATCCCAAAACTGGGATGATTGTGAAAATCCAGCCCAAGTCCATCAGCCGGCAGCTTCACTTCGCAAACCCCGATGACTTCCCGGCTTCCCTCTCCAGTAGAAGCAAGAGAAAAGAGGTGGAAGAGGAGACCTCAGAGGAGTCGGATGTTCCCCTCGTAGACAAGCGGAAGAGGAAGAAAGGGGATCCATCTGAAGCCGACAAGGAGAGGCAGAAGCAAGAGAAGAGGTCAAAGCATAAATAGGATGTTTGTTGTTTGCTGATATTTTGTCTTTAGTTTTTCCACTGGCCAGGAAGTGTAATTGTGAGACTGGTCCTCACTTTTGTTTCTAGGTTGTTTTTCACTTTGTTGATTCGCAGTATATAAACAAGGATTTATCTCTCCTTACATCATTGTGTACCTGTATTCATAGAAACTTTCCATGTTTAGTCGTTAGCCAACTATTGATAATTATAAATCAGTCAATCAACAGGAAGAAGAATGTTCATGCTATGTTACACTGTTGTATCGAAGTTTAGTGTTTGCATATGAGTGCCTGGTGCCCCCCAATCAGTTGTTATCGTAGCATCTGACTGGGGTTTACTAGGGATTGATTAGTACTGTCGGCAAGTTGCCCCCTATTTCTGAATACGGGGGTATAAGAGATTTCATGGGATAACAGTAGTTCAGTCAGCCCTTATTCCTTTAGCAGGGAATAAGTTCTTTCTCAGCGCTCAATCGAAGATGCTTTTATACTCTCTCTCTGGAGAGTTAGAGTTCGAGCTCAGCGATTCACTCGCTCCCCGATCCTTCAGCGGGAAAGGAGCTCTTTCTCAGCGCTCAATCGGAGACACATTTATACTCTCTCTCTCTCTGGAGAGTTAGAGTTCGAGCTCAGCGATTCCCTCGCTCCCCGATCCTTCAGCGGGAAAGGAGCTCTTTCTCAGCGCTCAATCGGAGACGCCTTTATACTCTCTCTCTCTGGAGAGTTAGAGTTTATGCTTAGGCAGCTCCGATCATGGTACACCGCCGTTATTCGTGGATGTCGATTTTCGTGTCCTTTATACTCTCTCTACTCTGGAGAGTTAGGGTCACGGATCATACAGTCTGCAATCATGCATTCTCATCAAACTCATCCTTGGTTTGTACTTTAACCCGTGCTCCGTGGATTAAAGCTAGTCGGACAAGCAGTTGGAGCCTTTGCCCAAGCTTTGGGTTCCTCTGATTAGTTTACGGGAGGAACCGTTGGCACCGGACTTCGGGTACCTGCATTATTCACATTGATTTTCATAGGCAAATAAATAAAGATGCAATAAAGGTAAATGACACACAGTATTTTTATAGTGGTTCGGTCGAATCATGACCTACGTCCACTTTGTAATCTCTTGCTTTAAGGAATTAGACTGTTCTAGGCAAGTCATGCCTTGTACATAGTTTTTTAACAAAGCAAAAGAATAAATTTGAAACTTCTCATGTCAAATATGGCCGTAAATGTTGGGCATTCCACACTCTGGGGATTTCCTTTCCATCTACGGTTGCCAGCTTGAAGGTTCCGTTATCAAGCTTGCTGAGAATAGAGTACGGTCCTTCCCACTTCGCTCCCATATGAGTTGGGGGTGGAAAGACACGTTTCAGAACCAAGTCTCCGGGTTCCCAGGTCCGGGCTCGGACCTTTTTGTTGTAATATCGGGCGACCTGTTGTTTGCATCTTAAGGCACGCAGATCTGCTTCATCCCTCTTTTCTTCGATCATATCCAGGGACTCAAGGAGCAATTCATTATTGGTCATTGGATCATAATAGGTCACCCGGTGAGAAGGTACCTTTATCACAACCGGGATGACTGCTTCCGTTCCAAAAGCAAGGGAGAACGGGGTATGTCCTGTCGCTGATTTATATGTCGTCCTGTAGGCCCATAGCGCCAAGGGCAATTCATCAGCCCACATGGCTCTAGCCCGCTTCATTCTTCTTTTCAGAATGGACTTAATTACTTTATTTGCAGCTTCGACTTGCCCGGTTGATTGTGGGTGTGCCACAGAGGTGTACCGATTCTCGATGTGGTATTTTTGGCAGAAGTTTATGAATTCAGCACTATCAAACTGAGTTCCGTTGTCTGTTATCACAATCTTTGGAATTCCAAATCGGCAGATGATGTTTCTCACAATGAAGTTGATCACTCGTTTAGTTGTGATTGTAGTTAGTGGTTCTGCCTCGACCCACTTAGTGAAATAATCTACGGCTACAATAGCGAACTTTGCTCCACCCCTTGCTATGGGGAGACTTCCTATGATATCAATTCCCCACATAGCAAAAGGCCATGGACTCATCATTGTTTTTAACTAACTTGGAGGCGCTCTAGGTATCTTTGAAAATCTCTGGCACGCATCACATCGTCGTGCATATCTTACTGATCCTTGTTTATGGTAGGCCAGAAATAACCATGCCGCAATACCTTTTTTGCCAAAGTTTGCCCTCCAGTGTGGTCGCCACATTCGCCTTTGTGGACTTCTTGCAGCACACATTTGATGTCATCGTGGGTTATACACCGAAGGAGGGGCATTGAAAACCCTTGTCCATAAAGAACTCCGCCTTGCAGAACGTATCGGGCAGCTTTACGAATCACTTTACGCCTCTCGCTTTTCTTGGTCGGAAGCGTTCCATCCATTAGGAAATTCTTTATAGGGGTCATCCAGGACTCCCTTTCTGGTTCCGTCTCTAGTACTAGGTCAATTTCCATCTGATCTATGCTGGGGGACCGAAGTACTTCAACGGGGGCTAGCCCAATCACTTCAGGGTCGTTAGAACTAGCCATCTTTGCCAACTTGTCTGCCTGCTGATTTTCTGACCGCGGAATATGAGATATGCTGTAGTGATCAAACTCATTCAACAGTTCTTTCACTTTCTTTAAGTATAGAATCAATCTTGCACTTTTAGCTTGGAATCTTCCAGTGACTTGATTCACAACTAACTTGGAGTCGCAGAGGATGTTCAGCTTTGTGACTTCTAGTTCCTTTGCAATCTTTAATCCGGCTATCAGAGCTTCATATTCGGAATCGTTGTTAGTGGCCTGAAACTCCATTCGGATGGCATAGGTTATCAATCGTTTCTCGGGGGTTTCAAGTACTATTCCAGCGCCGGATCTTTCGTCGTTCCTAGCGCCATCAGTATACAATCTCCAGGCATTAGGATCGAAAAGTAACTTTGAAGGTTCCACTTCTTCGTTTGCTATATCTTCTTCAGGAACAGTGAACTCTGCTATGAAGTCGGCTATCACTTGCCGCCGAATTGACCGTCTGGGCTGAAAGTTCAAGTCAAATTGACTTAACTCAATATTCCATTTGAGTAACCTTCCAGATGCCTCCGGTCTCTGTAAAACTTGCTTGAGTGGATGATCAGTGTATATGGTGATAGGATGTGCCTGAAAGTAGTGCCGAAGTTTTCTGGAGGCAATCAGTAAACTATACGCCAGTTTCTCTACCCGTGGATAATTACGCTCTGCTGCTGTCAATTTTTTGCTCACATAATACACAGGTCTTTGGACCTTATCCTCTTCCCTTACCAACGCTGAGCTGATCGCATGGGATAACACTGCCAAATACACGAATAAATCCTCGTGATCTATTGGTTTAGATAGAATCGGAGGTTTCTCCAAGTGCCTGAGCAAATTCTGAAACGCTTCTACGCAGTCAGGTGTCCATTTAAAGTGGCGTTTTCCTCGCTTTATTAATTCGAAGAATGGGATGCACTTATCCGTAGCCCTAGAGATAAATCTGCTTAGTGCGGCCACTTTTCCGGCAAGGCTTTGCACATCCCTAATTTGCCTAGGTTCCTGAATGTTTCTGATTGCCGCGATCTGGTCTGGGTTAATCTCGATACCGCGCGAACTGACAATGAATCCCAAGAATTTTCCAGAAGCAACACCGAATGAACATTTGGTTGGATTGAGTTTCATTCCATACTTTCGAAGAATGCCGAACATCTCCGCCAAGTCAGTAGTGTGTTGAGAGGATTGCTTGGATTTAACCAACATATCGTCGACGTATACTTCCATTGTTTTCCCGATTTGGTTATAAAACATTCTGTTGACCAAACGTTGGTACGTAGCGCCTGCGTTCTTCAAACCAAAGGGCATTACCACATAACAATATAATCCCAGATCAGTGATAAAACTAGTATGCTCTTGATCTGGAACATGCATTGGAATTTGGTTGTATCCTGAATAAGCATCCATAAATGAGAGAAGCTCGTGACCTGCCGTCGATTCTACCAACCGGTCAATTCGAGGTAATGGGAAACTATCCTTTGGACAAGCTTTGTTCAAATCCGAGAAGTCGATACACGTTCGCCACTTCCCGTTGGCCTTCTTTACCAGGACTGGGTTCGAAATCCAGTCTGGGTAGGTTGAATCTCTGATAAACCCATTACTCTTTAGCTTTCCAACCTCTTCTTTCAAGGCAGCGGACCTCTCTGGGCCCAGCATTCGCCTTTTTTGCTTTACTGGAGGATGTTTGGGGTTAATGCTCAAAGAATGGCTCATGATTGATGGGGATATCCCGCACATGTCCGCGTGGGTCCAAGCAAATACATCCAAGTTGTTCTTTAAGAAATTCGTCAATTCTTCAGCAAGATTCGGACTTAACTGGGATCCAATCTTAAGGACCTTCTCCGGGTCACTGTCATCGATTGGTACATCCACAGTTGCCTCGTTGGGAGTCGCCATTCTGCCCTCGGGTTCTTGATCCTCTCTGGGATCTAAATCCTCGGGCATCTCTCTGGGCAACTCTCCAACGATTATCCTCTTTGGTTGCTATAAGGTCTCCGCCCCCGAAGGGGGAGAAGTGCCTTTAGTTTCGATATCCCCTGCGTTGCGAAATAACTTTAGTTCGGCAACATAACACGCTCGCGCAGCAACTTGATCCCCTATGACGATACCAATGCCAGCTTCTGTGGGTAATTTCAATAGCAAGCACCAGGGGGCTATACAGGCTCTGAACTTTGCGAGGGCCGGTCGGCCCAAGAAGGCATTGTATGGCGATTCAACATCCAAAACCACTAAGGGAAGGATTCTCACTCTCTGGCGTTCTCCTTCCCCAAGTGTAACTGGCAACTCTACATAACCCATTGGAGCGGTGGATGCTCCGTTGAATCCACGGATCCATCCTTGGCAGGGTTTCAAGTCTTTTATTTCAAGATTCATCTGGTCAAAGGCCTTTTTGAAAAGAATATTAATGGAACTCCCGTTGTCCACCAGAACCTTATGAATAGTGGCTGGCCCAATGGGTATCGTAATTACAAGTGGATCTTCAGTTGGAGCATGGACTCCGATGCTTTCTCACTCTCGGAATACAACATCATCGATCATCATCTTCTGCTGCTTCACCGGGATATTGTCCTCGGGGTTGCTACATTCCCCCACCTCGAGGTGTTGTTTGGCCGCATTGACGTATTGATCCAATGCTTTGGAACTGTGTCCAGCAAGATAAAGTCCTCCGATCACGGTATTGATAACAATATTCTTTCCTTTTTGCTGAGCAGTCGGCCTAGCAGTAAGTTGATTTTGATTCTGATTCGGGGCCTGCACTGCTTGCCCCCTGTCCCTGGGTGTTACTCTGTATTCGTCTAGCTTTCCTTCTCGAAGCAGCCTTTCGACTACATCCCTCAGGTGACGACATTCATTCGTCGAATGGCCGTGGATTTGATGAAAGAGACAAAACTTCCCTGTCTCACGCTCTTTCTCTGTCGACTCTCTAGGAGGTGGCCTCTTATTTTGGAGGACTTCGTACGCATCCATGAAGATATTTTCCAGAGTATCACTTATGGGTGTATAACTTTCAAAGGCCCTGGGACGAGTCCTTCTCTGGGAGTCGTTCCCTCGGCCCCTCTTCCGGTTGTTGCCGTTACCATTGTTATTGTTGTTACCTGGCTAGCGACCACCCTGATTCTGATTTCCGACGTTAACTTCAACTTTTCCCGAGCTGTCTCCAGTCTGTTTGATGGCGACATTGCTCTGAATTTCCTCCTTATCGGTTGTTTTAACCTTTCGGTTTGCGTATACCTCTTCCCGGCGTAGATGTACATTGGCTTTCTCATAGAATAACTCTCTAGTGTGGGCGGTTTGCCTGCCAAGTACCTCCCGAATTCAGTGTCCTTATCTACTCCGTCAATCAGTGCTGCGACAATGGTCGGTTCATGAGGATCTTTAACGTCAGTGGCGGCCAAATTGAAACGATCCAGGTACATCTTTAGACTCTCGCCTGGTCGCTGTTTGACAAGGAATAAATCGATCACGCTTTTTGTCTTCTGTGCGTAGATACGGAATTGTTCTACGAACTTCTCGCTCAGCTCCCTGAAGCTAGAAATCGATCTCACCGGCAGGCGAGTAAACCATAACAAAGCCACGTCCTCCAGGAATATGGGAAACGCTTTACACTTTACCACGTCAGAAGCGGCGGCAGCGGTCATCGACCAAGAGTATCTCATTAGGTGCTGAACAGGATCAGATCTTCCCGCATATCGGTTCATTTGTGGCATGTTGAAACACCTTGGAAAAGTCGCATCCAAAATATCGTCAGTAAAAGGGGTATGACTGCGGTCGATCCCCCAATCTTCGTTCCGCTGTCCACGGCTGTCGGCCAGAATCTGGTGGACCATGGCTGCGACATTTGCACTGGTCAAAGGAGGTTCAGGGTCAGCGCCTCTGGCCCGACGAGGTTCTCTGATCTCTCTTCGGGGAGCAGCCACAAAATCCGGGGCTCGGACAGGGCTTCGCTGCCCCCTGTTATCATGAGTATGCGTGCGGCGACGGGGCTGAGGTGGTCTGTTATGCACAGGACTGTTCACATCTCGAGTCCTGAGAGCTGTTGCTTGACCATTCACATTACGGTTTGTGGGCCCCGCCCCTAGTTCTTCTTCTTCCTGTGAGGGCAGGGTCCCGAACCGAAGCTGTTCTATGTTTTCGGCTCTCTCATACGGTCGCCGCGGAGGTCTCGGCGATTCTTCAGATGAAGAAGAATATACTGGGGTGAGTGGACGAACCGGCGATGCTCTTTTCCTTGCTAGCTCATCAAGTCTTCTATCCATAGCCTTCAAATTTTGCCGTAGGATGGAACTTTCCTGCCTTTGGGCAGCCAACTCATCAAACAACCTATCCCACATTTCGACGAAGCGAGAGAGATCCCCCTCAGTGACAGGAGCGGCAGGATCATAGTGGTCATCATCACTCTCTCTTATGCGCAAAGAGCTCGAACCGGGTCGAGTAGAGGTTCCAGGACGATAGGAGTGGGTCATAGGTTCTTTTCCAGGTCGAGTTGTAGTCTGACCATCTGTTCGGATAGCTGCGGTTCGTGGAGGGCGATTCGCTGCGCCCCCCTGAGATCGAATCGTGGTCGTGGTACGCGGAGGCTGCGAGGTGTTACCTCGGGATCGAGTAACAACCCCTTCAGTGGCACGGATCGTCTCGTTCTCATCGACTCGGAACGAGGTGTCTTCGTCGGATCGGATCACCCCCTGTGCTCCGCGACCCAGAGTTTCTTCATTGCCCAGTTCATGCACACTCTCCTCAATCGTTTCGTTGGTCTGCGAAACTTTAGATCTTTTTCCAGCCATGATATCCGAATCGCTGGAATCCTCAAAGAAGCAAATAGTGAAACTTTAGGTCTGAGTTCAACTCTCAGTGAAAGCACCAAAAATGTTAGATCGAAATTTGGACCTAACACTCAAATTGTTATGAACAGTAAAGAATTTCAAATGAAGAGCAAGGAAAAAGAAAATAACACTCGGAATTTATAGTGGTTCGGCGTTAACGAGCCTACGTCCACTTTATATATTATTGATTATGCTTTAAAAGCTAATAAAACAATGATTTCTCTCAATATTTCAGTAGTTTGACAACAATGGCGGATTCAGTACTCAATATTGCCAAAAAGCTCTCGAAAAATGCCAAGCTCTGGGCTATTTATAGCTGATTTTGTCAGGCGGATCGTGGACACGTGGCACGAATCCCGAGAGCATCGGATCGCATCGCCACCGTTGAAGAAACAGTCAAATTAGCCGTTGTGGACAGGTGTCGTGATCTGCTTGAAAATCGGATCGTGCAGATTGGGAGAATTTGTCCAGATGACGGTTGGGGACACGTGTTGCCAGATCCGTACGATTCGGATCGCTGAAGACTAGCTCGCGCTTGAACAGGTCTGAGGGTTCGCCATGCACCAGGGGATCGGATCGGATCGCTCGGGGGTAACAATGTAAGTTTGGATCGGATCGCCCGTCTGCCTCGTTCGCTGATGAGATGGGGGCGAGACGATGGTACGCGATCCGATACTGGACGAGACGATGGTGCGCGATCCGATCCTGGACGAGACGATGGTGCGCGATCCGATCCTTCATATTCTTGGGGAACATGGTTTCCTGCTTTCCTCTTACAAATGATCCTGGCTGGCTTGATCAAAAAGCGAGCCAACAATGCGCATGCATTGGTTAGCTCAAAAGGCATAACCAACGACTCAAAGAAACCGTCTGGATTTCTGAATGCAGTCTTATCATTATTGTCCTCCGCCACCCTTAGCTGGTGAAATCCCATAGCCAAATCCATTTTCGAGAAAACTGATGCGCCTACCAACTGATCGAACAAGTTGTCAATCCTCGGAAGTAGGTGCCTATTATTCTTGGTAAGCTTATTTAGCTCTCTATAATCCATACATGGACGAAGTGAGCCGTCTGCCTTAGTTGCAAAGATGATTGGAGCTCCCCACTCTAGTATGCTTCACCTAATAAATCCTTTCTCGAATAGCTCCCCTACTTGCTTGTTGTGATCCCTACTCTCTCTAGGAGCCATATGACGCACCGGTAGAGCAAGTGACTTAGCTATCTCTACCAAATAAATCCTGAAGTCTATCTCATACCTTGGAGGTAGTCCCTTAACCTCATCAAACATGTCCAGATAATCTTTGTCTGTGAGTACAGATCGCAAATCATCAACAGAAGTATCTAGTGATTCTAGAGAACTAAGCATCACCGACCCTTGTGGGTCACAGGAAATTTCGTGAGTTATACCATGACATGTAAGAAGTCTAACTATTCTATTTTCACAATCAAGGATGACACCATACATGGCTAGCCAATCCATTCCTAGAATCAAACCATAGCCCATAAAGGCCAGCACGTATGCGTCGCCTTCAAACTCAACACCCAAAATAGAAATTCTCAAACCCCTACATATCATGGATAAATGAGTCGTACCTCCTATGGGGTTTGAGACTACTATAGGATCAGAAACTATACTAGTATTAAGGTGCAGACTATTTATTAAAGAGCTGGATATAAACGAATATGAAGCGCCAAAATCAAACCGGGTTCTAACAGGATAGTCAAAAAGGGAAATCAAACCTTCAACCGTGATTTTCCCACCTCAATCAGGTCCACTAGCCTTAAGAGCATGTACTTGTCCAGAAGATCCAGCCCCTTATCCTTTGTTGCTAGGGCATTGCTTAGTAAAGTGTCCCACTTGACCACAATTAAAGTAGGCTTTCTTTGTCTTTCTGCAGTCTTTCATAAAATGACCCATAGCTCCGCAACTATGCCACTTGATATCATTCTTGATCTGAGCCTTTTCAGGCTTCCCTCCTTTCTTTTGCTTTCCTTTCTTGGGCCACCACTTTTGTTTCTTGCCTTTAGTTTGTGCCTCCTCAGCCTTATTATCTGTCTGCTCATCCTTGCCATCTTCGTGCATAAGAGCCATGTCAACCAACCTTTCAAATGTTGCCCCCGTCGGTATATGAGACAATGCAAGTCCTTCGATAGGTTGATTCAACCCTCTTGCAAACCTAAGGGCCTTCTTATGGGGCGTATTCACCAAGTCCAGACCAAATCTCACCAGCTAATTGAACTAATTCTCATAATCCTTAACAGACATGTCCCCTTGTTTCAAAGCCAAGAATATCTCCATCTGTAATCCGTCTTTCTCCTGAGATAAAAACTTCATCTCGAATCTCTTCCTGAAATCATCCCAAGTAGCTACTGGTTGTCTTATCTGTTTAACCTCCCACAGTAAGAAGCTTCGCTTCAGTGGCCATGCGACCAATTGTTCTTCCTCCTATCATCGATCTCAAAAAGACCAAACACATTCTCTGTTTCTCTTAGCCAATTCCGTGCTTCAACAAAGCTCTCGATACTAGGGAACAGTTTTCTACCATAGTGCAAATGTCGTTACATAGCTTAGAAAGGTCATCTACTCATAACGGTAGAGCTACTGCGGTTGTAGTTGGGGGTAGGCATCTCCTTGAACTCCGGCAGGTGTCGTAGCCTCAAAATACCTACGGAACCATGTCGATAGTGGAATGCCCTCAGGAAGATTGGGTGCCCCAAACAGGCTGAAAAGAGAAGAAATAAAAGATTCAACAAGAGATCGAGAGAATATTAAATATGGCTTGATGGGAAATATTTTTCAAAAACAGATTTTTGTTTGAAAATACTTTCAAAAAAATTTCTACGCTCTGATACCAAATGTGACACCCCACGTTCGTTAATGTCACTCATAAGAGAATGCATTAAGTTTTGTGAAGCACAATAGGTAAATAATATAGAAATTCACAAGACAAATATAAAATAAGCTGCGAAAATTCCAACTTTATTATTAAAAATAAAACGTAGTCTCAAAACAAGTATCAAAACCAAGAATATTAAATCTGTCTCATAATGCAAAATAAGAAAGTGCCATAATATAAACCATATCTCTCATAGCAAGCCATAACAAAGTAGAAAGTAAGTCAAAACGGTACATCTCAGAAAGTCCAGATCCAAGATCAAAGAGGAAGTCCTAATCACTGAGGAGTGCTACCACTCTGAGGACCTGGGGAGGGGGGGGGGGCAAGAAAGAAGTGAAAACAAAAAGGATCAGACATAAAGTCTGGCAAGTTCTAGTGATTTTCAAATATGCATAAAATAGAGATACCAAGACATATATACAAAACCAGATGAGAAAGTATAATATCATAAAAACAGGATAAACAAGAATAACAATAATCTTGTAATGCTTCTCATTTATATCCCCAAAACAGGTTGTGTCTGCACCAATACTAGTACAATCGGATTAGGTGTTAACCTAATTACTTTACATGTTTATACATATGTATACTATTCCATTCAATCATGTCCTCAAATTACAGCATGTAAAATTGTATGCGTATTATCCCTTTTTATTACATCCCCAATTTACTACAAGTACAAGTATATGCATATTATCCCCTTTTATTACATCCCCAATTTACTGCAGGTACAAGTATATGCATATTATCCCTTTCCTAAATTATAGTCAAATAGTCTTTAAATTAACAATATTCTCAAATTCTTCTTTTCATCTCATTTATTATCTTCCCAATTTTTACTATACGCAACTTTAATCGGACATGGCCTAGGCTTCCGAAGGCCTAGGCTTAACGTAAACAAAAGGGTATAATATAGAGGAAGGAGAATAGAATCAAATCACATAGGCATATAGGAAAGACTAGAAATAAAATAAAACAATATAAACAGGGAAAAGGAAGATAGATACACATAACTAATTAATTATTTGATTGTAAAAGCATATATTTTACTTATAACAACAACATAGGTGAATAAAAGTGATGAACATGTATAACAATTATCTTATAAACACTGTATGTTATACACCCAATTTTATTTAACTGTCATGATATAGTTCTAGGCATAAGATCTGAAAATAACATGAAACTCACAGCGTGTCTTGGTGAAGAAGAGATTATATATATATATGCCATTGTAGAGAAGTCCACTCTTATCTCTTTTATTGTTTTCGAGCATAACGGTTGTGTAGAGTGACTCTACACACCTGATTAGATAATAATACTTATGATATATAAAAATTCGATCAACAAGCCTGATTGATGGCGTAAACAGTACTGATAATGCATGAAAATTGCATGCAAGTAGTTCGCAGTGCATAGCATGATTAGTTACATATGAAATTAATGTACAAACTAAACAACCTTACTACTAAACACCACAAAATATCCCCGTTAACACATCCCTACGGGTAATCATGCAACCATTAGTAGTAGCTAGCCAAAAAACACAAAATAGTTTACTAGTTGCGGCGGGATGTGCAGAACATGATGAGATTACCATGGTCGTGGAAAGTAACAACGTTGTTGGGTGCCACTGGCATCAGTGCTGCCTTCCGACTCCTCCCAAATGATTGCAGTAACCAGAATTGTTGGGATGAATGGTATTGGCTGGGTACCTGAAGTGGAATCCTGAAGGCGAGCGTTGCGACGGACGGCGGAGGTTGACATAGCGGGAGCAATCATGGGGGATAGTCCTTCAAGGCGTGGTAGAGGAGTTGGAGTGGTATCCAGGGTAAGCGGCTGGACTTCGAAAGCTTCAAGTTGGTTGGGGTTGGAGAGGTCAAAATCAAGGTCAAAATTAGTTAGAGGGTCCCATTTGTGTTCCGGCGATGGCCGAAGATTCCAACCTAGAGGGCTGACGACTTCTAGTGAGTTGTAGGGCTGTGGTAAGGTGTCCATAGGACTGTCAGATGGTAAGGTGGGTGCTAGTAGCGTGGATTCTATCTTCATGGCGTCAAAGCGGAGATCAGGTTCAAGCATAGGGAAGTTGAGAGGCTCTATCATAAATTCCTCGTTGTTCTCCTATTGGTTATCGAGAAGCAGGTCCTCGGGGTTAAGAGAAGGATGAAAGTGGTCCCAGTCTTCCACCCTAATGACATAATGGGTGTTGCCAAGGTGGACGGAATAGGATGTAGGTGAAGGTACCGCCTTTAGCACCCTAGCCCTGGCAAAGACGTACCAGAGGTCCTTCTGCGCCCAATTGCAATCATCGATTCTAAGAATAATTCATATCAGGTAGAGAGCGGTGGTGAGGTGATAAAGCTGTGCCAGAGATGGACAGGAAATCCCTTAATTCACACCCAGGAAACAGGCCAAAATTCATGATCCTCCACTTCAGCGACTGGAGACCAAGCTTACAACGCCAGAGAGCCACCATGACCGAAGATAAATTGGCTGTTTAGGGCAGAGTTGCAGAGATCGACATTGGGAAATTGAATGAGGTAGGTGTGGTCAGTTAAGATGAAATCTCCCAGTCACGGTGGCAGAAGAAGTCGGTGAGGGTGGTACGTATGAAATGGAAGTTCTAGTACCCAGTGAGGATAACTACATTAACAAGATTTGGCGCATTAGCTGGAAATGCCATTTCTTGAAGAGCTTGAGGGAAAAAAGATGAAGTATTAGGGTTGGGTAGTGGTTTGGGTGTGGATGTATGAAATATAAGCTGGGGAGATGATTCGACGTTGAGAGAGGGAGTGATTTTTGTTGCTGGCACGTATGCAGTGAGAGGATGGGATGTGATGGATGTAGTGTTTTTTTGCAGGATAATTCACAGAGACCGGTGCAGCTTTTGAAGTGATTAACACATTCTTCTGGGAGGATCTTCGAGAGCAGCTTTTTTGCATGTGCCCAAAAAATCCACATTGATAGCAAATCTTCGCGTTTCTGCAATGTTTTGCCATGTGTCTAGGGGATGCACAGTGAAAGCACAAACATTTTGATTTCAAATTTTCCATAGTGCGCGCCAAGGAAGTAAACGGTGGCAATGAACCCTTTTTGAACGCCAACGACGATGATTGTTTCGACGGAGGGGGTAGCTGGGGCCTGGTTATGTTGTTCAAGGCCTGAAGGTAGGAAAGACGCTGGGTTGGTGGAAGTGTGGGCAGCAGCAGGGGTAAGGTGGCCGGGGAGGTCGATGGTAGAGCCGGCTTTGAGGGAGGAGTAGGCGGTGGAGGATTAGGCAAGGCTGCGGGACCGCCAGTCGCCTGGGAGGACACCGCGGGTGTTAGGGTGGAGGAGGAGATGAACGCCTCCACCACCATGGGTTCAGATAATGTTGCTAAAGATGGAGATGAAGGTGGTTGAGGGCTTAGATATGGTAGCCATTGTTGGTAGCCAAATCTCTTTTATTGTTGTATGAAAGTATTGTACTTTGAATTATCTCTGTATATCTAGGCTTCAGCAGCATCTCCCCATTATATATATATATATATATATATATATATATATATATATATTAGAAGATTCATGGAGGAAGAGAATATGAAGAATAATTGTGTGTATTGAAATGGGAGAAAGCCACCTATTTATAGATTTACAGATTTAATCTTAACCTTTAAATATTAGGTTTTCAATCTAGACCATACACGTAGCGCTGAGTCAGCGATGAACCTAGCCACAAAACAATCAAAATACAGAATTCGGAATCTACGTCGAATCTGGGTAGGTTGACCCACCCACCCTCTGGGTCGACCCCACTTGCCTTGGGTTGACCCAGGCTCGTTGTGGGTCGTCCCCTGGTCCTCTACGCGCATTGTTTTCCTGGTTTGAAATATTTTGAACATATTCATATATAACCCCCTTATATGTATACAAAATTTTTATGCTCATAACTTCTTCATACGTTATCCGATTTACACAAACTTGGGGTCTACCTAAACCAGAATTCCGAGAGGAATGCAATGGTAAATCCAGTTTCACTTAATTCCAAATGTTTAATTAAGTAATTCCCATTTCGTTGTCCTTTTAATATGGTTATAGTGTATTAAATTATGGGGGTGTTACTGGATAAACATTTGGTATGCGTAAAACGGACTTAAAACGAAGAAGTTATGGCAGTTTGAAGTTTAAATTAACAATCGAAGAATTAAAAAAAAATTTAAATTAGGCACGTTTATAGGATGACCTAGAATACAACTGGGTCGACCCATGTTGAAGATGGGTCGACCCATGTGTCGAACCAGTTATAAACTGGGTAGACACAGGTCGTGGCCCTACACGTTGTTTGCCAGGCACAAAATCGACCAAACCAAGAGTATTTTTCGTAGTTGTTCTGGATTCCGCTTTTCATCAGATGGCCCAGGTTGATAACCTAAAATCTAAGGGTCCTAGGCCCTACATCTATTATTAATATAGATCCTATCTAAACTTAAACCCTCACAACTCCATTCCTATTTTCTTGTGCCTCCACCACATAAACTTCTTCCTTTAAAATAATGGAGTTCTAAGATTTAGATTTTTATATATAAATAAATTGGAATAATATTTATATATAGATCTAAAGATTCCTACTAAGGCCATTTGCATATGCATATTTAGGTGAGATTTCGTGATTACCCAGTTTTTTGAATAGGTTTTGGTAAATTAGGAACAGTGGTAGTTGTACATACATTATTCCTTGCAGATATGTTATTCTACGGTTTGTTCCTATTTTTGTAAATCTTTTTCTATAAGTTTTTATGTAGTTACTAGATTAGTAAGATTTTGGGATATTCAGATGGTAAATAGTTTGCTATTTTCTTTTAAATATTACAGTCTTTTCTAGGCCTATTTTGTTGGAGATGTGGATTAGGGATCTTAATGCCATCTAAACAATTGGAGGGGGGTGAATAGTGTTTTATGGAATTTATTAATTTCTTGAAATCTTTTTGGATTAAACAACACAATATGCAGATCACAAATATTAACAAACACATAATCAATCACAGAATGCAGAAAATAAAAGTAAAAGTAGTAAAAGGAATGTATACATGGGGACTTTATATTGGTTTGGGACTCTCCTACATCTAGTCTCACACAACGCTGGGCTGATGCAGATTTTTATTCAATAATATCCAGTTACATTCCTTGATTTTAGGCCTATATGGTCACACCCAATTGATTCCAAGTACAATGGGATTTAGTTGATTTACGGGCCACAACTTTACACCCAGTCAATTTTTAGGATACAATCGCACCCAGTTACTTTATACGGGACATGACCACACCTTTCTCTTATCAATTTTTGCATTTTTGACTCGATATGACTTGATCTTGCGATATTTAATTACAAACATCCTATAACTCTTGAGTAGCACTTGAATTCAAAGAGAGTTTGATTTAGAATTGAAAGAGAAGAAGAATAACATGATTTCTATTGAAATCGGCAGAATATAAGTGCAGAAAGTTAAGAAATTAAGGATAATAATGGTAGAATGTTTAGAGAGGAAGAAGAAGATGAAAAGCAATTAAAAAAAATTCTAATTCTGGAAGGTATTTATAGTTTTTCAACAGCCATAACCTTTCAGAAAAGGTATTAATTCAAAAGTCACTTCTTTTCAAAATTTAAAAAACAGCCTAACGGCTAGTATGTTGACATACCACTTTCATGATGTCGACATATGCTAGTTAATTTTTTTTAAAACAAAGTAAATAAAGTTTAAATAAATTATGATGAATCCAGAGTTAAAATGAACTATATTACTTTATATTAGAATATAGTATTTCAAGTAGAAATATATTTTAAAAACATATATTAAAATGACTAAGAAATGAGGAAAAACTAAATATAAAATGATATAAAAATATAAAACTATGAATGTATTAAAACTTAATATAAATAAGGAAATTAAAAACATAAGTAATTATAATAGAACAAGTAATAAATTTGTAAGTAAAACTTAAGTTTTTTTGGCAAGGCCAACTAGTTTCTAAAATGGTCCGTAACAGTTTTCCCATTAAAACAACTAATGAGTACAAAATAATACAGGAGAAAGGCGGATTGCCTATCTGCTACAATCATTTCCTAGCAGTAGCTACTCACAAATACATAAACCACCACACAGGGTGATATACAGGAGTGAAATCACCATAAAAGAAATGCAAATTACATGAACTATCACATATTCTATAAGCAGTCCTATACATAACCTATTACCATCTAAAATTACCCTATGTGCACCTTTAACAATGCACATACTTCCAGAACAGCCGCTGCGAGCAGTAGCTAAAACCAGAATTGCAAAGTCATAATATCCCGTTAGAAGCACCAACAAACAAGACCTAGTACCTCAACACACCAATCACAAACTACAAACATACAAAATGCATTAGAACAATTACAAGCTCAAAGGAGAAAATCTCATAGCAACTACTGCCACTGAATCCACACAGAATACCTAATGAAGAACATGCAAATCACAAATGTAGGTCGCAATAAAATCACCAGCAGATCAAGACAATGACAGGCAATATAACTTGATGGGAAACTCACCTCCAAACTGTGACTAAAACTTAGCAATCAGGATCCAACATAAAGAGGACTCAACAAGAAAACTACCAAATGCACCCTCCCAAAACTCCTATTGAACCACAGAAAACATTGCTTGAAAGATAGTGGTAAAGATACGAGGGAGGAAAGGGAAGAAAGGCAGGAGAGATGTCGAGCGAATAAAGCGATAGTGGATCTGGATCTGAGAAACAATAAGGAAGCGGTCACCACCTGAGCAAAAGATGGGTATGGGGATGAAGGGTTGGAAAGATGAGTGCGAGAAGAGAAAGATTTGAGGCGTTAGAGGGAGAATGGAGGAAGAAAGGGCTAGAGAAGAGACAGAGAAGTTTTGGGTGAATACCTAGTTTCCATAGAAATAAAAGCTCCGATATTTTTGCCGTAAGTTATAATCTATTAGGCATAAATCTGAAAATAGAAATTTTTAAAAAAATTTAGGAGTTAAAATATTTCTTAAAAATAAAGAAGTATATATTTATAAATAAGTAAGTAATTTTGAAATTATTTGCAAACTAGATTAAAAACAAGTAAACAATTTTGAAATCATTTCATTTTTTTTTTTGGAAATCAGAATTCAGTGCTAACCAGAGTTTTAATAATATATCTAGACACATTTACTCTATAATTCTTTAACTTTTGATTTCTTGACACTCATGAGTCTTGAAACTTGAAATCTTCTATTTTGAAATCGTGATCTCTGAACTGTACAATATTTAATAATCAATACCTGCATATATTTCACATACACACACACATATATATTGTAGAAAATAGTTTTAGTATATATTTTATAACAATAATAACTGAAACAAAGTTTAAATAAGGTTGTTGTCCTCAAAACCATCATCATCAACATCTCAGTTCTTAACAGTCACCCCCGTTTTGACGATGACAACCTTGGTTTATAAATATTCATACCTAATGTCTTTATTCTTCAGTTACTCCCTTGCTTTATTAACTCCCTCTACAACTGCCAACTCCCCCTTAATATAAGCTCTATTTTATAGTTCTTCCCCATTGTCATCAACAAAAACAATAGTTCTGACTAAACTACAATACTAACCCTAAAACTAAGGCATAATTCTAACATCTAAAAATGAATTTATCAATATTATTCTAACTAAATATAATAACTAAACTAAATAACTATAAACTGTAATATTCTAAATATTATAACTTGAATGAATATAAACTATAGACTACAATTTAAGATATACAAATCACACCAAGCCTAATTCTATATATATATATATATATATCCAATGTTAATAAATTCAATCAATCATACCACACCACACTTAAAGTTGTTTATTTACAAGTTTAAATTCTTAAATAATTCAAACAAACCACATAAACGAAGACAATTTCATACATTTCGAGGAACTTCAACCCAACCATCTCCACCAAAGATTGGATTAGCCTTTATAAGATCTCATTCTTCGTTGTTTTTGGTGAGAGGTGCCCGTGACGACCCTAAACCCCCGATCCCGGGTAGAAAGGATAGTCTTTGGAATATAACACATTAAACACATCAACAAACCACAGAACATAACATAATACATAATATTAGAGAATAATTTACATCATTTTACAGCAGTGGAAATAAGTATTAGAGTTACATCAACCTACAAGATCATACTTAGCACAAATACATATTCAACTTAAAGATAATAAGTTTGCAATGGAATTAAACATAAAACAGTGTCTTAAAAAGTTCCAAAAGAAATCATATAAGTCCATCTTCAGCTCCAAGTTCCAAATATAGGTATAGACGCTCTAGTACGCATCCAAAAAGAAATCAAACTTAAAGACCTGTTCACTTGGTTGCCTGTATAAAAATTATTGGCACCCGAGTTTGCAAGGGAATACACAAACTACGAGTCAGTCATGAGACTAGTATGAGAAACCCTACAGTTAACTTAGTTTATTTAAAAATAAGACATATCACGGGACCATGTCATATGACACAGAACGGGTTTCCTATATTCAAATGCCAGTGCATAAAGTAATATAACAACAATGCAATGCTTTTTAGAAAAATGAACCCATTATCAGACTCAGGTCCCATCACACAATGCAACGCAAGCCGGAGGATAGAATTTTACTTTATAATGGCCGAACATGCTTGTTAATAGGAAAATGAAAATCATTTGATATTATTACTAGTGTTTAAGGGTTTAAAACAAATATGAAATTAAATGTATCAATCTTAGACGACATAAAACCCTATCCTATTATGTCATCATAGATATACAACTAAAACTGTAAAATAACGTATTGGAATTTGGATTTCCATCATGAGCTGAGGCAAGGGATCTCTCCTCACCGAATTCGGACCATCTCTAGCAAGATGTCCAGGACTCGGACTCTAGTGAGCCCATGGATCGGCAGGGCCGATCAGCCGTACGTCACTGATTATTTATGCCTGAACACTACCTTTTCCAGTCCTATTGGACCTCTTTGTTTGTCCATAAACCGTGGTATGTCCGTGCCATATCCAACACGCCTCGATTCCATCGTCCACATAAGTTAAATTTCCTAGGCTCCATACCATGGCAACACTTCCAGCTAGAAAGAAATGCATGTCCTCCGTGTGGTCCTTCATCCCATTTTTGGCTCATACCGAGGTGTGAAGTTAACGAATTAACACCATACACCAAGCTAGGATATATTAGCCATGCCTTGATCATCATCCATGAGGCTCTTCTTTTCAATAAAAGCTTTGATCACTGCATCTCTGCATGCCACATCGTGAATCCATGTTATACAACTGATGTCCATTAATATATAATCTCTAAGCTCGTATGTCTTAGAGAAGGGTGTTAAGCTAAGATAACAAATTCTCTGCCACCAAACAAATATATATTTGTAGAAATTAATTAAGATAGAATAGAATAAGATGTCAGGAACACAATCCATTTACAAGTTCGTTTTGGGTCTAAATGGAACTAGAGGCACCATATTCCTCATCCCATATGCCCAATACAGGAGAGAGGCCCTCACATATCTGCATAATCAACAAGTACGTCCAGACATCTACCACTTTAACCCCTTCAAGGAAGCTACCAATATCCAGGGCATCAGCAGTAATCCATTCGATGTGAAGATTATCGGTCTTGCACCGTTTTCAATATCTTCAACTTTTAGTCATCGTTTAATTATTCAGAATGGGTCAAACCCAGCCTTTTGGAATATTTCATGTCAAAACAAACCAACTCAATAAAATCCATATTTAAATTATTGATTCACCAATTAAGTCTCTTTTTAATTGGTTTCTTTCCTACGATTTAAAATCTTATTCTCAAGTCTAGTTAAGTTATTTGCCTTTCTCAAATCATTACATAATCTTATATTAAAAGGTTTTGTCAAGTATTTAATTCAATTTACGAATTAAAATTCCTCCTTCTTAACATCGCTCAAAATCGTTTGTATAAGCTTTTACGCAAAAACGCCAAATTGCACTTAACCACTTTTATCATCATAAACCATGTGAAGATGGTTTTATACCCATTCCAAATAATATATAATATTTTATAATTATTTTTCACTATTATTATACATATAAAAATAGTCCATACTCGTAATTTCCAATTACAAGCATTACAGGTTATGACGCTACTTTCATTCAAATTTGAATTAAACATTCTACAATATCTAACCATTGGATTTTAAAACTCTTACTATAAATTGAAAGATCTTTTCAAAATGAGCCCAACGGTTCCATTTTTGAAAAAAATTCAATGGTCAGATCTCCCGGTATATTCATTTAAAGTTGTGCATCAACAACGCGAACTACGGCTGCGCGACACATTCTATTTTAAATTTATATTTGACGTACATATATACATACATACATGCATACATATATATATATAATACGTCGAGTTACTTCAAAACCATTTTATTTATTATATATAATATAAATAATAACTTCCCAAATCCGTATCTTTTTATTCTAACTTCGGAATTTTTCATTTCAATACTACCACCTTATAATAATACTGTAATGATCAGAATAATATTATTTTTTGAACTTTATTATTTTCAATCCAAATCCTCTTGATATTCGTAATAAAGATAAACAAGAAACTTCTAAAAAGAAATTTCTTTTATAATATCTTCTACATATCATATCTGAACTTCACTTTTAAATGTTACTATTCCTTTTGAAATCAAAACTTTGACATGCCATAAATATATAAAAATTAATTCAAAAACCATTCGTTACAGTTACCAATGTTCATCGATCTTTCGCGTCTATCCAAAGTCGGACGACAAAATCAAACTTCGTTTTTCCAGTTATTATAATAATAATAAAATATTAATTGAAAATCCATTTTTATTATGGAGACTTAACCAATGAATCAATAACCACTTTTATTATTCATTATCATATAGTGTATATTATTTCACTCAAACAACAAGCACCTCACATCCAATTCACACACACACAAAGTGCACTATTGTGACAACCCGAAATTCTGACAATAAATTAGTTATTCAAATAGAATCTCAAGAACATGAATTTTTGCAAATGATGGAATTTGACAATGAAACTTTAACTGATGCGTTAATCTCGGAATTCTTGTCAACTTTCATGTTTGGAGTTTTGCGAACAGATTATGTATGAAAAAATTACGGACGAAATACAAAAAACAGATGGAAATAATTAAATATCATAAATAATATATATCTTAACTTTTATGTCCATCGTTCACTAGGCAATTCGAAACAACGGCGGTGGACTACCTATTATAGAGGGTATCGACCGTTTCCTGGCTGGAACGCCTAGTGAGCCTAAACATACAGATGTTTATTTAATTAAATCTAACGGTTCATGGCCAATTCCACTCTTATAAATAAAGGGGTAAGTCCTCACTCTTTTCCACACAAATCTGTATGCAGCAGCGAAGCTCTGCCATTTCCCTTTCTCTTTAAATAAAATTCTTAATCAAAAATTATATTCATATGCTACCCATCAAATATAAATCATATAGATTAGAAAAGGGATTATCAGATCTAAATGGAAAAGAGTATGGATTGTTGTATAAGCTATTCTACATCAGATCCTCCCCTCTCTTTCTTTTTTTACCAAATCTACAGATCTAAAAGTATCCCCTTTTCAGAATAATTGTAGATCTTAAGAATTTGGGAATTGTAGGCCTAAAATATTATTCAAATGTCCGATTTGGATGCTTTCGCGTGAGTGAGAAATTTATATTCAAAGTTATAATAGCCTAATTGTCTCGTTTGAATTAGATCTTAAAACATATGCCGAAAATCATCAGATTCGTTCATAATATTGTTGAATTTGAAATGACACCTATTAGATCTGTTTATAAATATTTGTCAAAACTTAAAAGTACAAGCTTGTGGTTATGAAAAATATTATTTGTAGGTTTATTTAATTGTCTATACATATTGCTTACAATTATGTTAGATAATATATTGTGGTTGTTGCAAAAATACCGTAGATCTGAAAATCAGTCCCAATAAACACTGTTTAAATGCAGTATATTCCAGATCCCTAGTTTTAATGATAATGTATGAATTATGTGATTTTGATTAAAAAGATACAATTGTGAATTATGTGATTTTGATTTAAAAAGACATAAACCTATTTGTATTCAATGTTGTTGGGGTTTTGACTTAATTGTTGCAAATATGTCGTTTTCTCCTTTTTGAACAAAAAGACATTATTTTGAAACCCACAAGAAGTGTAATAAAAGATCAAAAAAGGGGAAGTTGTGCAAATGTACGTATAGGTATAAATATATATATTTGTGTGTAGTTTGCATCAACTATTACAAAATATGCATAAAAATATATGTATATATATATATATATTTCTTGTGGTTTTGAGATATGCTTATTCCATTAATCAGACGTAATTTACATTAATTATAGCTAACGGTCCTTTTGTAAGATTTGGAACCTTTTGGCAAGACTGAATGCAAAAAGGAATGTTTAGTTATTAATTAAATCAAATTATTAAATTTAACAATAAATAATAATAAAAAGATAATTACGTTGACCGCACAAAAATATAGATATAAATATAAATATATACATATTATCCATCCAAATCTACGTAAAACGACAAAATATACACTATATTGAATGTTTGAACGGTGTTCATTTATGGAATTATACATGTAAATGTAATCCATATTAAATTTATATATTTGTGGTGACCATTGCGACAATTAATGCAATTGGTTGTTAGAAACAGAACCGTAAATAAATAAATAACAACTGTAACCGAGTTGATTGGGGAAAGGTGAATTTAATAAGATAATGGTTGCAATTCTTAAATTGACTAGGATTAATGTTGTAAACCCCAATTAGGGAATTTGAATTATAACTGCATTAAGACACGAGGTTAAGCTCAAATTATGGTAGAGGTCTACCCAGAACCACCTGGCAAATCTAGCATCCATAGTTGGTCAGCTTAATGCGAGGGGTCTAGTGCGTAAATATAACTGTACTAAGACACGAGGTTAAGTTCAACCTGTGGTAGAAGTCTGCCCAAAACCGACCTGCAAATCCTGCATCCATAAGTGGTCAACTTAATGTGAGAGGTCTGGTGCACAAATATATGTATAAATATAATAGGCAATAAATAAATAAGAATAGTAATGTCTATTGGGGTACAACAAATAGATATTCGAACCGATGAGATAAGGATATCCATTGTTAATTGATGTCTTAGGAAAATAATGGCCGTTAGGCTCATAAATGACATTAATTGTAATCAATGGTAATAAAAGGAAATTATAGATTATTTTTTTCCTTAGAAAAATATGACCACTCTAGTTATAAAGGGCACTAAACATATGAACATAAATAGACGAAATAAAAAGGGGATAAATGGGTATTAATGGTTGTTTAAGTTACTAAGTCCAATTAGGTAAAATAATCAAATAAATATCCTGGATAAGGAGGATATAACTTTCCTTATTATACAAGTTAATATCTATAACAACCCGGAATTTGAGGCCAATTTAAAAATTTTATTTTTGAAATTTTAAGGGATTTTGAATATTTGAAATAAATTATTTCAAATAATAACGACTAGAAATTTATTTTAATCAAAGTTGATACGAATATATTTTATTTAATTATAAAAGGAATAAGAAAGAGCACGGTAGTTTGAAAAGTCAAATCTGAACTTTGACTGACTATACAGGATGCAGAATAAATCGGATTTTGGTGAAACCAAAAATATTAGAATCTATTTAAAAATATCTTTCCAACGAATTCGAAAAATCGAAATTTCATAGCGGGAATTAAAAGTTATGGCCAGTTGAAATTTCAGAATAGTCGTTGTAGAATTTCTATTTTAATATTAAAAATAGCCACTTTTCAAACGACCTCTGTTTTCGACGAAACCACTTTTGTTGGATTCGGAATGTCAAATTATTGCTAAGTTTAATTTTTCATAATTTTTAGAATTAATTTGTGACCGTGGCAAAAATATTTCAGTTTGGTCAATTTCGGTCAATTTTAATCGACTTGGAAAAGGCCAATTTTCAAACAGTCTCAGAATTCGACGAAATTAATTTTATTAGGACTGTATCGTCAAAACAAAACCAGAAATATTTTTTCTAGATTTTTCTGAGTTCGTGTGTGACCCCGGTATGATTAAAAAGTACGTTCGAATTTAATACTAAAGATTTATTTTAAAAATAAAAGAAACATGCTATATACTTCAGAATTAGACTTCAGCACTAGCGCCATTGCATTTAGAAGGCGTCAAAACATATTGTTCGATAGTCGTTGGGCTCCGTTTCGAGGTCGGACGGAAAAACCCTAATTTTGGGATTAATTAATTAAATAAATAAAAAGAAAATATGATCTAATACAAGTATAAATACGGATGAACAATGTTTCTTCTTCCCCGTTCCGTTCAAGCCGCCCCCTCTTCTTTCATCAAATTTTCATTCTCCGATTTCTCTCTCTCCACTCCACGAAATCCTCCACTCCAGTGAAACTTTTCAAAGAGTTTTCCACCACCTTTCCATCCATACCCGAATTATCCTCAGCCGCGCCCTGTGCCTCGAGAACCAGGCCGCCGAACCTCACCCGCGTCGCACGCCACTGGGCTCCACAGACGCAGCCGCGACCTCCCCCTTCCAGCCGAACACTCCCCCCCTCCTAGCCCTCTGACGACGCGCAATCCGTTCTGAAAATTGTTGAGTACATCTTCTGAAAGATTGGATCAAAGATTTGAACCAAAACTGGAAATTTACGTATGAAATTCCATCAGATTTGTGACTCTTATTTTTGTTGCAACCGCAGTTGTAAAAAAGTAATTGTTGGTCAAAAATGGATAATTAATTCATACGAACTCCAAATTGAAAATTTTTAGATCCGAGAGAACCGTGACTGCGAATATGACTTTTAAAAAAAGATTGGGACAATTTATGAATTTATTTGGATTTTTAATTCAACTTAAATCAAGGTGAGTATTCTGATTTAAATAATTAATAATTAATTTAATTATACTGCTTGTTCATAAATCATGCTGTATATGTGAGTAGTTCTAATTTGTGATGTTATGATTATGTGTTGATTTGTTTTGGGATGTTGTATGACCACATTTCTAGTTATTGATAGTTATAGATTTGAAATCATATGTTGTTTCATACACATGAATGTCAATTAAAACCTTTCTAGTTGGATCTAAAATATAGAACCATGCTTCTAGCCCCTAGATCTACCTTTCTGTTATGCAGATCTATATTATTTAGTTCACATACATCTCCTGTGTTGGAGTAAAGATCTAACTTTTGGTATAATTCATAGATCTTGAATTGGTTTGCTTATTAAAAATGAAAAGATTCAATTTTTATTGAAAATAAAAGTGAGAATGTTAACGGCATGAAAAGATTCAATTTTTGTTGAAAATAAAAGTGAAAATGTTAACGGTATGAAAAGATTCAACTTTTATTGGAAAAAAAGGGAAATATTAACGGTATGAAAAGATTTATTTTAATTATATTTGAACTGCAATGTTAATTACATTTTTAATGTAATTAAAAAGATAGGAATTTGACATGTAATTAAAAAGAAGGGAATTTGAAATGTAATGTTAATTACATTTTCAATGTAATTAAAAAGATAGGAATTTTTACATTGTAAATGAAAGAACAAAATTTGACACCGTAATGTTAAGTACATTTTTAATGTAATTAAAAGACAAGGTCTCGACATGAAACAAACATTACATTTATAATGTAATTAAAAGACAAGATCTCGACATGAAACAAAAATTACATTTTCAATGTAATTAAAAGACAAGATCTCGACATGAAACAAAAATTACATTTTTAATGTAATTAAAAAGAAGAATTGGACATTAGAATAAAATTTATCTTTTTACTGTAATTTAAAAAGATAGAAATTTGCACCGTCATGAAAATTATATTTTTGCAATGTAAATAAAAAGATGTGATTTTTTGCATTGTAAATAAAAAGATGTGATTTTTTGCATTGTAAATAAAAAATGAGATTTTTGCAATGTAAATAAAACACGTGAATTTTGCATTGTGAATAAAAAGATGTGATTTTTGCATTGTAAATAAAAATATTAGATTTTTGCGTCGTAAATAAAAAGATTAGGTTATTAAAAAGACATGAAATTTATACCGCATAGAATTACATTTTTATGTGTAATTATAGAAATAGAATTTACATGTAAATTAAAATTACATTTTTATATGTGAATTAAGAATGAGAAGTTGCATTGAAAATAAAATTACATTTTTTTATATGTAATTAAACAATAGGGTTTTACATTGTAAATTGAAAACAAGACTTGACATGCAATATTAATTACATTTTCAATGTAATTAAAAAGTAGAATTTGACGTTGTAATTAAAATCACATTTTTAATGTAATTTATAAAGATGGAATTTTTCACCATTATGTTAATTACATTTTTAATGTAATTAATAAGAGAAATTTTACAATGTAATTAAAGGATAGAAATTCTACATTATAATGTTAGTTACAATTTACATTGTAATTAAAAAAGGGAGATTTTACATTGTGATAAAAGAATGGAATTCAACATTGTAGTATAATTTACATTTCTATGTGAATATAAGAATTTAAGGATAAAGGGAGAAATTGGACTTTGAATTTTAATTTACATTTTTAATGTAAATATAGGAATAAAAGAATGTATTTAAGATGTTGAAATATTGTCTTCATTTTTAAGTGAATTAAAATTGAATGGAGATCGGTAGTTGTTGAGCTCGTTGTTAAATTGAACGACGTTATTATGGTTAATGGTTTATATTATATATTTTTATATAAATATAATTTAAATTTAAATGAATCGAGTGCGGTAGTTCGAATTTTGAAATCGTACCTTTAAACGACTATATCAAAAGATCCGACCGTCGGATTTTCCCAAAACGAAAACGGTTAGGACCACTTTGGGATGATCTTTCAAACGATATAAACTACGTTAAAATCCAGCGGTTAGATTTTGAGAAATGTGTAAATCAAAATTGGTTGAAAACAGCGCCAGGGTCGATCCTTCGACTGGAAGCGTCCTTAAATAAAGATTTAATTATTTCAAATAATTAAAAATAGAAATTAATCGTTACAAAATAATATAACGATGCAAGAATGGTTTATCAAATTATATATGTGAGAATTATTTGGAAAGTCCGAGTTTAATCTCATTCCAAATAATCAAACGGCGTCTAAAAATCGAAGTTTGAAGGCGGCGAATGAAGACCGTAAATCTTCCCTCGAATGGACAACGATCAAGACCCTGAATTGACTTGCTCCCAATTCAAGGGTCAGGGTAATTGCCCAAATGTACGTGTTGATTTCATGGATATGCGGGTACCTCCTTTCTGTACTAGACATACGGGACGAGAGTATCTCCAGTTTCGTTCAGACCCAGAACGGGCTTATATATGGAATGTATGTCCGACATTGTACTCCTTTATATTGTATTTATTAATTTTCTGCCGAATGTATGAATGTTTGGTGGCGGAGAATTTATTCTCTTGCTTAACACCCTTTTGTATATTTTGGTAAATGATTAATAGTATGATATGGATTGACAGTGTGGCATACCAAGATGCAATGATCAAGGTTTCTTGTTGAAAAGCAGAACCTTGTGGTGACGATAAAAGCACAACTTGAATAAGCATAGCTTTGTGTATTACGTAGCTTCACGAGCCTCACAACCCGGTTGAGTCTAAAATGGAGCAAGGGAACGCAGGGAGAGCAACATGTTTCTTTCTAGCTAGAAGTTGTGTTTGGGTTTTACACGGCCCGACATTTTACTTCTGTGGATGATGGAATGAGGCGCCTCAGATATTAGGTCCTATAGGACCGGGAAACGTGTGTTCAGGAATTGCCAATCCGTAAAATCGTATTTGTGGACCGGCCCTGCAGCTTTCCAAGGGTTCACTACGGGGGATCCTGGGACATTAACTAGAGTGTCTCGAATCGGTAAGGAGATCGTTCCTAGCCTTGACTCATGATGGAAAACCAAATTCCCAATACGACCCTACGAACTTGATTGTATTACTAGTATGGAGGCATAGTATATGGTAGCTATGCTTCCTAGGATTGATACATTTATTTTGAAATGTTTTTATATACACTAATAATAATATCAAATTCGTTTTATCGTATCAAGCATGTTTAATCATCATAAGGTAAAACTCTATCCTCTGGTTTGCGTTGCATTGTGTGATGGGACTTGAGTCTTATGGTGATTCCATTTTTCCAAAAACATTGCGTTGTTTTACGATTTATTTATTTATCTGTTCTGTCACTTTAAATTATGCACGACAATCCATTGAAATAAACCCGTTCCGCGTTAGCGGCGAGGTCTTTGGATTTTCCTTATTACTATTAGTTAGATTAGTTAAGAGTTCTTACACCATTCCCATGACTGACCCGTTGTTTGTTTTCACCTTTGCAAACTCGGGTGCCCTCTTTTCCACACGGGCAGCCAAGTAACAGGCTTAGTCTTTCTTTGGAGCTGCTTATCTATCTGGGAGTTGCTTACTTTGGAGGTGCTTATGTTGGACCACGAAGACTATCTCTCATTTAGCTTTTATTTGCATTTTATCTTTAGATTCTGAGACATCCAAACTTATTTTATTTCCAGTTGTTCCATCTTGAAGTTGAAACTATTTCCTTTTTGCTGAAACCTGATGTAATAATTTAGATCTCTGTGACTGTGGGATTCTGTGTTTGATGACATTCATATTTCCGCTGCTATGATGTTATTATCCTATAGTTTTCCTATGCTATGTTGTATCTGTGATCTGTATTGTTGTATTTATGTTGTATTCCAAATGATTATTCCTTACTTTCATTCCGTGGAAGTTTGGGGTTATCACAATTGGTATCAGAGCTTTGATTAAACATAACTTTGGAATATAACATATTTATAATGATTCGTTTATGTAGAATCACAATATTCTATGGCGAACATTTCATGAGAATACATAATAGTCAGTCATTTTATTGCCATCCTTTTATCCATCCTTTTATCTTTATCGTTTCTTAAAATCACCATTAAAGTTGTTCTGACTCTTTCCTGGATCATACAGAACTAACTAAAAATGAGTACTGCTGCCGCTAGAGCCGCTAAAGCTAGAGCAAGGAGGCAAAATGTTGCTAAAACTGAGGAGGCCACAGTTCAACAGCCACCACCACCACCACATCCCTTTGACTTGGATAGCGTAGCGAAGAAGTTCAAGAATTTAGGTGGAGTTCCATTCACTGGTACTGAGACCGTGACACAGGCTCAGACACGGCTTAAGAATTGTGAGAAGATATTTAGAGGGCTAGAGCTAGAAGATCAAAGGAAGAGATTTACGGCTTCATGACTGCTACAAGGCGAAGCACAGAATTTGGTGGGAAGTAGTCAATATTGGAGGTGATGAAGAATATATTACTTGGACCAAGTTTAAAGAGCTGTTCAATGAAAAATGCGTTCCAAGGCAAGAAGTGGAAAGGCTGCATGACAAGTTCGCCAACTTGAAGCAAGCCGACAAAACTATCTCTGAGTATGTAAGAAGATTCGAAGACCTCTCTCTCTATGCCCCAGAATTGATTCAGGATACTTCCAAAAGAACAAGAGGTTCATTAATGGGCTTGCAAGGAAGTACACTAACAGGGTTACTGCTCACATTGACCTTTCTTTTAATAAGCTGATTGAGTTTGCTTGTCGCTATGAGGAGAACGACAAAAGAGTTTTACAACAAGATAGAGAAAAGAGCTTGGCCAATAATAATAATAAGAGGAAGCAAGCCGAAAAGAAGAACGAAGGAAGCAGTTCTGGAGCTGCTAAAACCCATGTTAAGACAAAGGTGCAATGCTACAACTAGCAGAAGTTTGGACACTATAACAAGGACTGCAGAAATCCAAAGAAGGCCAGAAGTGATGACACTAAAGAATGCTATAACTGCCACAAAAAGGGTCATATCAAGCCTAATTGTCCACTGTTGAGAGGAGCTCATATTGCACATGTGTACGAGGGGGTAAGTGCATCATCTTCTTCCGCACCTACTTCTTTTGAAGGAGCAGGTAAGCCTGATGTTTTAGGTGGTACTATTTCTGTTAAAAACATTCTTGTTACTGCTTTGTTTGATACGGGTGCCTCAAGGAGCTTTATTTCTAGCAACACAGTCAAGAAATTGAAATTAAAACAAAGAAGCCTTAAAGAGCCAATTAATGTTCATAATCTTGTAGGAGGTTCTATCGTCCATGATTTATACTGTAGGGTGCCTATTTCCTACTCTTACTTTCAGTTTCCTTTTGACTTGACTATCATGAATTTTTCCGAATTCCGAGTTTGATATCATCCTTGGTCTTGATTGGCTAACAAAATATGGCGCTGAAGTGCTATGCTCAGAAAGAGTAGTGAAGGCGAAAACAGAATTCGGAAATACTATTGCTATACCTTGCCATGGTTCAAAATCTGATAGAAAGGCATTTTGGTCTTCTCTTGAGATCACCCCCATTTCTTTAGAAAATATTCCTATAGTCAAAAATTACGCGGACGTATTTGAAGAAGTAGACAATTTACCGCCGCGAAGAGAAATTGATTTCAGAATTGATCTTGTTCCAAATGCAAGGCCTGTAGTCCATGCTATCCGAAGGATGACCCCTAAAGAAAAAGAAGAGTTGAAAACCCAAACTAAGTAGCTCTTATGGAAGGGACTCATCCGGCCTAGTTTTTCCAATTGGGGTGCAACTGTGGTGTTTGTTCCTAAGTCTGACGGTACTCTAAGGCTCTGTGTGGATTACCGCGACCTTAATAAGCAAACATTGAAGAACAAATATCCCTTGCCTCACATAGATGATTTAATGGACCAATTAAATGGAGCCAAGATGTTTTCTAAGATGGACCTAGCCACAGGTTTCCATCAACTTCGCATAGCCGAAGAATGCATACCTTTGACAGCCTTCAGAGGTCCTGACATATTCTACGAATGGCTGGTAATGCCGTTCGGCCTATGCAATGCTCCAGCCAACTTTGTTGACTTAATGAATAGAGTCTTCCGAGATGTTTTAAACAAATTCGTCCTAGTCTTCATTGATGATGTCTTAATCTATTCTAAAACTAAGGAGGAGCATGAAGGACATTTAAGGGAAGTAATGGAGATTCTGCAAAGAAATGTTCTAAAAGCGAAATTTTCTAAATGCACATTTTGGCAAGAGGAAGTAAAATTCTTGGGCCATGTTGTGTCAAAAGAAGGAATTGCTGTTGACCCAAGTAAAATTGTCGCCATTCGAGATTGGAAGCAACCCAGTACACCCACTGAAGTAAGAAGCTTCCTAGGATTGGCTGGATATTATAGGAAATTCGTCAAAGACTTCTCCAAACTGTCTGGCCCATTAACAAAACTCATCAAGAAACACACCAAGTTCATCTGGACAACGGAGTGTGAGGAGGCCTTCCCAAAGCTAAAGGTGAGTCTGACCACTGCTCCCGTACTTACCATCATCGATGGCAACCAAGATTTTGCTGTCTACACAGATGCTTCTCAAAGTGGTGGTCTTGGCGCGGTATTGATGCAAAGAGGTAAAGTTGTTGCTTATGCAAGTCGTCAATTAAAGCCGCATGAGAAAAATTATCGTGTCCATGACTTAGAGTTGTTGGCCGTAGTCTTTGCTTTAAAAATTTGGGGACATTATCTTTTGGGCGAAAAGTGTGAATTATTCACAGACCATCAATCTTTGAAATATCTCTTCGATCAAAAGGATTTGAATTTAAGGTAGCAACGATGGCTAGAATTTCTTGCGGCATACGATCTTGACATCTTATATACCCCGGGGAAAGCCAATGTTGTGGCGGACGCACTCAGTAGAAAGAATGCCATTGTCGCAAGCCTCATCATTACCCCTTCTTTGATTGATAAAATTGCCGCTCTTTAAAAGGATGACGAGTTTATTCAAAGAATTATTAAGAATATTCAAGAAGGTGAAAACACGAGCTTCCAAATAGATGGCAAGGGAGTCCTTAGACTGCAAGGGCATATTTGTGTTCCAAATATCCCAGAGCTCATAAGGGAAGTTTTAGATGAAAGTCACAAATCAAAGCTTAGCTTCCATCCAAGCATGAGAAAGATGTACCAGGATCTAAAGTGCACGTTTTGGTGGAGGTCTATGAAGAGAGATATATCCACTTATGTAAGAAGATGTCCTACATGCCAACAAGTAAAGAGCAATCAACAAAAGTTGGCAGTATTGTTGCAACCATTGGAGGTTCTAAATTGGAAGTGGGACCAAATCTCCATGGATTTTATAGATGGTTTGCCCCATACTAGGAAAGGAAATGACAGCATATGGGTGATCGTAGATCACTTCACCAAGACCTCTCATATCATACCTGTCAAGTCCACTAGAACTGCTCAAAGTCTGGCGCAAATTTATTGCAAAGAAATAGTCAGGCTACATGGGTAATAAAATTAAATCTTTCCTTTTCATCATTATCTGAATGAAAATTGTCATTTCTAAATAATAATAAAAGAATAATCTTTTATTTTAAATAGAGTTCCTAGTAGCATTGTTAGCGACCGTGATCCTATTTTCTCTAGCAAATTTTAGGAAGCATTCAAAAATGAGTTGGGAACGAAGTTAAACCTTAGTACCGCATATCATCCTCAGACAGATGGCCAAACTGAGTGGGTGAATCGCATCCTTGAGGATTTATTGCGAGCTTGCATACTTGATTTTGGAGGTTCTTAGGAGGATCACTTGCATTTAGTTGAATTCTCATATAACAATAGCTATCAAGGAAGTTTGAAAATGTCTCCATTTGAAGCCTTGTATGGTAGGCCATGTAGATCGCCAGCATGCTGGGTTGAAAAAGGAAATCGTCTTGTTTTGGGCCCAGACATGGTTTGAGAAGCTTCGGACAAAGTTGACTATATTAAGAAGCGATTATTGGCCGCCCAAAGTAGACAAAAGAGCTATGCAGATGTAAGAAGAGGAGAGTTGGCTTTTGAAGTGGGTGACTATGTCTATTTGAAAGTTGCTCCAATGCGAGGTGCAATCCGTTTTGGGAAGACTGGAAAATTAGCACCTAAATTCATCGGCCCTTTTCCTATCCTTGAGAAGATTGGTACCCTAGCTTACAGAATTCAGCTGCCCAACTGGTTGCCTGGGGTGCACGACGTATTCCATGTATCTCAACTTCGAAGGCATATCCATGATCCAGATCTAGTTGTGGAGGAAGCAGCATAGCAAGATTTGGAGATTACCCCAAGCCTTGTAGTGAGAAGGGAGCCACTGAAAATTATTGGCAAAGAGACTAGAGAACTGAGAAATAAAAGAATCAACCTAGTCAATGTGTAATGGAGCGGCGATCCTAGAGACTGCACTTGGGAAACTGAGGAGAGTATCAAACAAGCCTATCCCAATTGCAGAGTAGATATCTCCGATTAGATTTTGTTTGGAGGTACGCTTAAGATATTTTGCATTCTCTGTGTTGGTTCCTACTCTTCTATTTTTCCTTTTTCATTTTCGAGGACTAAAAGTTCTTAAGCGGGGGAGATTGTAACAACCCGGAATTTGGGGCCAATTTAAAATTTTTGTTTTTGAAATTTTAAGGGATTTTGAATATTTGAAATAAATTATTTCAAATAATAATGACTAGAAATTTATTTTAATCAAAGTTAATACGAATATATTTTATTTAATTATAAAAGGAATTAGAAAGAGCACAGTAGTTTAAAAAGTCAAATCTGTATTTTGACTGACCGTACAGGATGCATAATAAATTGGATTTTGGCCAAACCAAAAATATTATAATATACTTAAAAATATCTTTCCAACGAATCCGAAAAATCGAAATTTCATAGCGGGAATTAAAAGTTATAGCCAGTTGAAATTTCAAAATAGTTGTTGTAGAATTTCTATATATTTTAATATTAAAAACAGCCATTTTTCAAATGACCTCTGTTTTCGACGAAACCACTTTTGTTGGATTCAGAATGTCAAATTATTGCTAAGTTTAATTTTTCATAATTTTTAGAATTAATTTGTGACCATGGCAAAAAGATTTCAGTTTGGTCAATTTCGGTCAATTTTAATCGACTTGAAAAAGGCCATTTTTCAAACAGTCTCAGAATTCGACGAAATTAATTTTGTTAGGACCGTATCGTCAAAACAAAGCCAGAAATATTTTTTCTAGATTTTTCTAAGTTCGCGTGTGACCCCGGTAAGATTAATAAGTACGTTCGAATTTAATATTAAAGATTTATTTTAAAAATAAAAGAAACATGCTGTAAACTTCAGAATTAGACTTCGGCACTAGCGCCATTGCGTTCAGAAGGTGTCAAAATATATTGTTCGACAGACGTTGGGCTCCGTTTGGAGGTCGGACAGAAAAACCCTAATTTTGGGATTAATTAATTAAATAAATAAATAAAACAAAATACGATCTAATACAAGTATAAATACGGATGAACAGTGTTTCTTCTTCCCCGTTTCTTTCAAGCCGCCGCCCCCTCTTCTTTCATCAAATTTTCATCCTCCGATTTCTCCCTCTCCACTCCACGAAACCCTCCACTCTAGTGAAACTTTTCAAAGAGTTTTCCACCACCTTTCCATCCATACCCGAATTATCCTCCGCCGCGCCCTGTGCCTTGAGAACCAGGCCGCCGAACCTCACTCGCGTCGCACGCCGCCGAGCCCCACAGACGCAGCCGCGACCTCCCCCTTCCAGCCGAACACTCCCCCTCCTAGCCCTCTGACGTCACAAATCCGTTCTGAAAATTGTTGAGTATATCTTCTGAAAGATTGGATCAAAGATTTGAACCAAAACTGAAAATTTAGGTATGAAATTCGATCAGATTTGTGACGCTTATTTCTGTTGCAACTGCAGTTGTAAAAAAGTAATTGTTGGTTAAAAATGGATAATTAATTCATACGAACTCCAAATTGAAAATTTTCAAATCCGAAAGAACCGTGACTGCGAATACGACTTTTAAAAAGAGATTGGGACAATTTATGAATTTATTTGGATTTTTAATTTTGCTTAAATCAAGGTGAGTATTCTGATTTAAATAATTAATAATTAATTTAATTATATTTCTTGTTCATAAATCATGCTGTATATGTGAGTAGTTCTGATTTGTGATGTTATGATTATGTGTTGATTTGTTTTGGGATGTTGTATGACCACATTTCTAGTTATTGATAATTATAGATTTGAAATCATTTGTTGTTTCATACACATGGATGTCAATTAAAACCTTTCTAGTTGGATCTAAAATATAGAACCATGCTTCTACCCCCTAGATCTACCTTTCTGTTATGCAGATCTATCTTATTTAGTTCACATACATCTCCCGTGTTGGAGTAAAGATCTAACTTTTGGTATAATTCATAGATCTTGAATTGATTTTCTTATTAAAAATGAAAAGATTCAATTTTTACTGAAAATAAAAGTGAGAATGTTAACAGTATGAAAAGATTCAATTTTTATTGAAAATAAAAGTGAAAATGTTAACGGTATGAAAAGATTCAATTTTTATTGAAAATAAAAGTGAAAATGTTAACGGTATGAAAAGATTTATTTTAATTATATTTGAACTGTAATGTTAATTACATTTTTAATGTAATTAAAAATATTGGAATTTGACATGTAATTAAAAAGAAGGGAATTTGAAATGTAATGTTAATTACATTTTTAATGTAATTTAAAAGATAGGAATTTTTACATTGTAAATGAGAGAACAAAATTTGACACCATAATGTTAATTACATTTTTAATGTAATAAAAGACAAGATCTCGACATGAAACAAAAATTACTTTTTTATTGTAATTAAAAGACAAGATCTCGACATGAAACAAAAATTACATTTTTAATGTAATTAAAAAGAATAATTGGACATTAGAATAAAATTTATCTTTTTAATGTAATTTAAAAAGATAGAAATTTGCACCGTCATGAAAAATATATTTTTGCAATGTAAATAAAAAGATGTGATTTTTGCATTGTAAACAAAAAGATGTGATTTTTGCATTGTAAATAAAAAGATGAGATTTTTGCAATGTAAATAAAAAGACGTGATTTTTGCATTGTAAATAAAAAGATGTGATTTTTGCATTGTAAATAAAAGGATTAGATTTTTGCATCGTAAATAAAAAGATTAGGTTATTACAAAGACATGAAATTTTTACCGCATAGAATTACATTTTTATGTGTAATTATAGAAATAGAATTTACATGTAAATTAAAATTACATTTTTATATGTAAATTAAGAATGAGAAGTTGCATTGAAAATAAAATTACATTTTTTATATGTAATTAAAGAATAGAATTTTACATTGTAAATTGAAAACAAGACTTGACATGCAATATTAATTACATTTTCTATGTAATTAAAAAGTAGAATTTGACGATGTAATTAAAATCACATTTTTAATGTAATTTATAAAGATGGAATTTTTCACCACTATGTTAATTATATTTTTAATGTAATTAATAAGAGAAAATTTATAATGTGATTAAAGGATTGAAATTCTACATTATAATGTTAGTTCCAATTTACATTGTAATTAAAAAAGGGAGATTTTACATTGTGATAAAAGAATGGAATTCAACGTTGTAATATAATTTACATTTCTATGTGGATATAAGAATTTAAGAATAAAGGGAGAAATTGGACTTTGAATTTTAATTTACATTTTTAATGTAAATATAGGAATAAAAGAATGTATTTAAGATGTTGAAATATTGTCTTCATTTTTAAGTGAATTAAAATTGAATGGAGATCGGTAGTTGTTAAGCTCGTTGTTAAATTGAACGACGTTATTATGGTTAATGGTTTATATTTATATATTTTTATATAAATATAATTAAAATTTAAACGAATCGAGCGCGGTAGTTCACATTTTGAAATCGTACCTTTAAACGATTATATCAAAAGATCCAACCGTCGGATTTTCCCAAAACGAAAACCGTTAGGACTGCTTTGGGAAGATCTTTCAAACGATATAAACTACGTTAAAATCCAACGGTTAGATTTTGAGAAATGTGTAAATCAAAATTGGTTGAAAATAGTGCCAGGGTCGCTCCTTTGACCCGAAGCGTCGTTAAATAAAGATTTAATTATTTCAAATAGGAATTAATCGTTACAAAATAATATAACGATGTAAGAATGGTTTTTCAAATTATATATGCGAGAATTATTTGGAAAGTCCGAGTTTAATCTCATTCCAAATAATCAAACGACGTCTAAAAATCGAAGTTTGAAGGCGACGATTGAAGACCGTAAATCTTCCCTCGAATGGACAATGATCAAGACCCTGAATTGACTTGCTCCCAATTCATGGGTCAGGGTAATTGCCCAAATGTATGTGTTGATTTCACGGATATGCGGGTACCTCCTTTCCGTACTGGACATACGGGACGAGAGTATCTCCAGTTTCGTTCAGACCCAGAACGAGCTTATATATGGAATGTATGTCCAACATTGTACTCCTTTATATTGTATTTATTAATTTTCTGCCGAATGTATGAATGTTTGTTGGCGGAGAATTTATTCTCTTGCTTAACACCCTTTTGTATATTTTTGTAAAAGATTAATAATATGATATGGATTGACAATGTGGCATACCAAGATGCAATGATCAAGGTTTCTTGTTGAAAAGCAGAACCTTGTGGTGACGATCAAAACACAGCTTGAATAAGCATAGCTTTGTGTATTACGTAGCTTCACGAGCCTTACAACCCGGTTGAGTCAAAAACGGAGCAAGGGAACGCAGGGAGAGCAGCACGTTTCTTTCTAGCTAGAAGTGGTGTTTGGGTTTTACACGGCCCGACATTTTACTTCTTTGGATGCTGGAATGAGGCGCCTCAGATATTAGGTCCTATAGGACCGGGAAACGTGTGTTCAGGGATTGCCAATCCGCAAAATCGTATGTGCAGATCGGCCCTACAGCTTTCCAAGGGTTCACTACGGGGGATCCTGGGACATTAGCTAGAGTGTCTCGAATCGGTAAGGAGATCGTTCCTAGCCTTGACTCATGATGGAAAACCAAATTCCCAATACGACCCTACGGACTTGATCGTATTACTAGTATGGAGACATAGTATATGGTAGCTATGCTTCCTAGGATTGATACATTTATTTTGAAATGTTTTTATATACACTAATAATAATATCAAATTCGTTTTATCGTACCAAGCATGTTTAATCATCATAAGGTAAAACTCTATCCTCTGGTTTGTGTTGCATTGTGTGATGGGACTTGAGTCTTATGGTGATTCCATTTTTCCAAAAGCATTGCGTTGTTTTACAATTTATTTATTTATCTGTTCTGTCACTTTAAATTATGCACGACAATCCATTGAAATAAACCCGTTCCGTGCTAGCGGTGTGATCTTTGGATTTGCCTTATTACTATTAGTTAGATTATTTAAGAATTCTCACACCAGTCCTTTGACCGACCCGTTGTTTGTTTTCACCTTTGTAAACTCGGGTGCCCTCTTTTCCACATGGGCAGCCAAGTAACAGGTTAAGTCTTTCTTTGGAGCTGCTTATCTATCTGGGAGTTTCTTACTTTGGAGGTGCTTATGTTGGACCACGAAGACTATCTCTCATTTAGCTTTTATATGCATTTTATCTTTAGATTCTGAGACATCCAAACTTATTTTATTTCCAGTTGTTCCATCTTGAAGTTGAAACTATTTCCTTTTTGCTGAAACCTGATGTAATAATTTAGATCTCTGTGCCTGTGGGATTCTGTGTTTGATGACATTCATATTTCCGCTGCTATGATGTTATTATCCGATAGTTTTCCTATGCTATGTTGTATCTGTGATCTGTATTGTTGTATTTATGTTGTATTCCAAATGATTATTCCTTACTTTCATTCCATGGAAGTTTGGGGTTATCACAATATCGAACTTATAATTTAACTTGGTAGGTTAATGATGTGAAATATTATTTACCATAAGAACCCTTGACAGCAGATACTTGTCATACGTATAGTATTCCCATGAAGTGAAACTAAACAGGAATGACTCAATAACGTAGCCCACTTATTCTCATAAGAAGAGGTGTTACAAGCTAATTGGGTACAAACTTAATAATCTTTGCGTATAGTCCGCTTCCTTGGGTCATAAGTGACTTCAGACGAGGAGTCCACTTGGGAGTAGGTCTTTTAGTTTATGGGTCTTAAATGGCGTGTGTGTGGGGACTACCCAAACCTGGAAACTTAAAAATATCAGATATGGTTACCTATCCTACGGGAAGTAGTAAGCGACTAAGAAGATTATCCAATAAGGTCAGCTAGATGGTATAGCAAGCGATAAGATACCATCTCTCACCTTACACAGGGAAAGGCTATATGCGTGAATGGCAGAAGCCTTAACTAGCAGGGCCCATAGCTATTGCCATCTAATTTGTGTTACGTTAAATAAATCATCGAGGGATATTAAGTGACCAACAGGTCTGCCTATGATCTTAAGTGATCAGGGAGAATCGACCCTATATATCATTAAGAGTGAGGCATTAAATAATAAAGGATGAGCGAATCGAAATATATATACATATATATGTATATATATATGTATATGTATATGTATATATATATATATATATATATATATATATATATATATATATATATATAAACTCCTTAATCGGATGTCCACCCTCGATTAAATAACCAACCATGTTTTGGTATAAAGTCTTCACGAATATATCCGTAAATGTTTTATCTCGGTATTATACTTTGAGAACACTCCTTTGGGAAGAGTAATAGAGTCGTGCGTAAATATTTACAAGGTTATGCTAGAATCACTAACCTTGGTAGGCATACATCTTAGGTTGAACCAAACGGGATACATCTGTGTATTTTAATCTGCGTTGTACGTATCCCGTTCTCCATAATCTTGTTGTTCTGACCCCCTCCTCATTATAACCTCACAGGTTTCTAGGGAAGGACGGGTACTCACAGGTGTTTTAGTTTGGCTCTCGTTTCTCATTTTCTCTTATGCTTGGTATTGCCAAAGTGACTTACTTTGAAAAAGGTAGTTACTTGAATTAATACTAATCTATCCTATTTGGTTTCCGCTGTGAGTTATCTTACCGTACTCTGCTTATGCTCATGCTTATTTATTACCATATTTACACGCTCTATGCTTGAATATGTTTGAGATTCGTTTTTTGTCGAAATTTGAGCTCAGAAAAGTGTGAGGTGTTACAACTATACCATATAAGCATTAAATAACGCTTATACCATTTTGTCAATTCTCAGATTCATAGTCTACACCTTGGGCTTTAGATCATTGTTTATCTTCTCCCTAATACCCATGTGGGGTTTTCAATATAATCAAAACATTAGTTACTTATCTACACACTTCGGAGATGTGTAAAAATATCATTCCAATACCCGTGTGGGGTTTACATCAATATCCATGTAGCTTACAGACACACAAGGGAGACGTGCGAATTACTGTCATCCCAAGACCCATGTGGGGTTTGCTATTCAATCAGTTGGCATATATACACACGCTTGGGAGATGGGTAAAAATATCATCCCAGTACCCCTGTGGGGTTTACATCAATATCCATGTAGCTTACATGCACACATGAGAGACGTGTAGACGTATGTCATCTCAAAACCTGTGTGGGGTTTGCGTTATATTCATATACAATCGATAAACAATTATTAATAAATTGCACATCCGAGACCATTTAAAGTCCAATCAATTTCCAATCAACCTTGTTTGAAATACATGTGTCATGTATTCAAACAACATCACAAATAATAAATAAAAATCACATTTTTATCAAACTTCTCAATGTTTAACATAACTTAAAACTTGTGTGAACAGTGTTTAACATTACTAAATGTTTTTATTCAACAATGAATAGTTAATTTAAATTAATCCCTATCTACATGAGTTTTGATTTCTCACCAACGGTTTCCACTCCGCTAAGCTTTGTTCTGAAAGACTGTAGACTCGCATACTTGACGTTTAAACTTGTTAGGCTTCTACGCAACTAAATCTGGCGACCACGGGTTAAAATCACTCGCACACTAACTTAAACACACGAACACTAGTAGATCTGGAAGTTTAAAGAAAAACGGAAGAGGTTTAGAGGGTGTATGGAGGCGGTTTGGAGCTGTGGGACCCACGGGTCTGCTGCTTGGTTTGGTGGAGGGGTAGGCGTGGGGTACGAGGTGGTTGGAGGTGTTAAAACTTGATTTTTAAGGAGGAAAGTGCAAAAAGGAGGTGAAAATGGTTGTTTTCGAGTATGTTGAGGGAAGGGAGCCCACGGCCGGCGGCGGTCGCCGGAGATAGGCGACATAGGCGGATGGGGATTGTGGTAGGGTGCTGCGGCGGCTACAGTGGCGGTGGGTGAAGGGTGCGGCCATTGGAGAGGAAGAAAGAGGAGGGAGCAAAGTGAAAAGAGAGAACAAGGAAAGGAATAGAAGAAAGAAAAGGGGAGGGGAATTTTTTCAAACTTTCCATCCCTTTAAGCGGATCACTGAGGTGGCGCGACATGGGGAGTTGGAAGAAAAACAATTCAAACCGTTGGATGCTCGCCACCTCGTTTTAGCTTATCAGAAGCTTGTTTTGTTGACGAACATTAAAGTGTGATAGTTCGCCTTTACGCCTTTTGATCGCATGACCATATTAATTTCGTTTGCCATGAAATTTTGGATTCTGACTTTGAATGTTATTCCGAATCCAATGGAATAGGTTTCTTCGAATTCTGACTTTATTTGACCTTCTGTTTTATTTTCCGATCGCATTTCATCTTAATTTCAACATGTTTTTTAACATACGTTTAATTCTCACACGCGCACACATTAGCTCCAAAAATTGGGAAATTCAGAATTCCACCATTATTCGATGCTACGGATTCAATAAAAAAGTTTTGTCGTAATCCGAGGTCATCTCCATAATGTTCCTTTGTAAATTACTCAAATTAACTTTAAACAATCGATTTTTGAAATTCGACCATAAATTCTTATGAAATTATATTAAAAATAATTTTTAAATTGGTTACAAATTCTTGGTCACTACTGTCTCCCCCACTTAAAAAATTTCGTACTCGAAAAGGAAGATAAAAGAAAAGTGGAAATAGAAATGATAAAACAAAAATAGGTTTACCTCACATAGAAGAGATAATCAGAGATATCCACTCTGCACCTGGGATAAGCCTGTTTAATGCTATCTTCTATCTCCATGTATAATCTCTAGGATCTCCACTCCACTGTACCTTGACTAAGTTCACTTTCTTGTTCCTTACCACTCTTGTTTCTCGGCCAATTATCTTCATCGGCTCTCTACAAATAGCTAGACTTGGAGTAATTTCAAAATCCTCTTGTGCCTCAACAATTAAGTCTGGATCACGCACATACTTCCGGAGGTAAGAAACGTGAAATACATTATGTACTCCGGACAACCAATTAGGCGCTAGAGTCCCAATCTTTTCCAATATAGGGAATGGACCAATATATTTAGGTGACAACTTTCCCATCTTCCCAAATCAAGCCGCTCTTCTCAATAGAAACACTTTCAAATATACTTGATCACAAACCTAAAATCTAAGCTCTTCTTCTAGAATCTGCATAAATTTTCTATCGGCTCTATGCTTATTTTAGCCTTTTCTTAATGAATCCACTTGTCTGCGGCTTCTTGGATCATATCTAGACCCAATACAAGCCGACTGCCAGGCTCAGCCCATCATGCAGGAGATCTGCATGGTCGACCATATACGCTTCAAATGGCGACATCTTCAAACTAGCTTGGAAGTTGTTTTTATATGAGAACTCAACAAGATGTAAATAATCTTCTCACGATCCTCTGAAATCAAGGATACAAGCTCTCAGTAGTCTTCCAAAATATGATTCACTCTTTCAGTCTGACCATCAGTCTGGAGATGGTATGCATTGCTAAGATTTAACTTCGTCCCCAACTCAGATAGAAATGCCTCCCAGAATTTACTGGTAAAGATCGGATCTCGATTGCTGACAATGCTACTGGGAATTCCATGCAGTCTAACAATCTCTTTCACATATACCTGTGCAAGACTCTAAGATGTTCTACTTGCTTTCATGGATTAAAATGGGCACTCTTTGTCAAACGGTCTACAATAACCCAAATGCCTTGATTATCCTTCTTGGTTCTAGGAAGACCATAAGTGAAATTCACCGATATTTGGTGCCACTTTCATTCAGGAATCTCTAACGGTTGTAGCAACCCAACGACCTTCTGCTGATCACTCTTGGATTGCTGGATAGTTGGACACCTCCTAACATATATCGAGATATCTTTTTTCATAAATTTCCACCAGATTGCGCGTTTTAAATCTCGATACATCTTCTGCACACCTGTATGAATACTAAGCTTAGACTTGTGATATTCATACAATAATTCTCTTCAGAGTTCTGGAATATCTAGAACGCAAATCCATCCTCTCAATCTCAGAACTCCTTTACTATCGATTTGGAAATTCGAGACTTCGCGTTCTTGAGTCCTTTTGCTAATCCTATGAATGAATTCATCATTCTTCTGAAGAACATAAATCTTCTCAATCAGCGATGACGTAATAATAAGATTAGCAACAATTGCATTCTTTCTACTGAGCGCGTCTGCCACAACATTGGCCTTCCATGGAGTATGTAAAATATCAAGATCATAGGCCGCCAAAAACTCCAACCAATACTGTTGTCTCATATTAAGATCCTTTTGGGTGAACAGATATTTCAAAGATTTATGATCTTTATACAATTCTAACTTCTCACCCAATCGGTAATGCCTCTAAGTCATTAAGGAAAATACCACAGCTAGCAACTCTAAATCATGAGTGACATACCTTTTCTCATGCGGCTTCAACTGTCGACTTGCATGACTTTGCCTCTTTGCATCAACACTCACCAACTCGTTCATTATAAGCATCAGTATAGACAGTTTAACATTGATTACCATCTATGATCGTCAACACGGGTGCAGTAGTTAACCTTTCCTTTAGCTATTGGAAAGCTATTTCACATTTTGACGTCCAATTAAACTTGGCATGCTTCTTAGTAAGCTTTGTCAAAGGACTAGACAACTTCTAAAAATATTTAACGAATTTTCCAGTAGTAACTTGCCAATCCATGAAAACTCCTAATCTTAGGTGTCATTGGATGCTTCCAATCCCGGATGGCCATAACCTTATTCGGATCTACAAAGATTCCTTCCTTCGATACAACATGACCAAGGAATTTCACTTCTTCTTTCCAAAATAGGCATTTAGAAAACTTGTCTTTCAATATATTCTTTCTCAGAATCTCCAACACCGGTTCTAAATGTCAGGTGTGCTCCTTTACAAACTTCGAAAAGATCATAATATCATCGATAATGACCACTTATTCAACACTCCATGGAATACCCGGTTCATCAAATCAACAAAATATGCAGGGGCTTAGCATAACCCAAACGACATTACCAACCATTCATATCTCCATGGACTACTCAACTCTTCTTTATCTTTCAATGTCATTCTCCAAATTGCATGCACGACCGGCCTCACATTGGGAACTTGATCAATTCTAAAATCAATCTCCACTCGCGGTGGAAGACTATCAACTTCTTCAAACACATTCGTCTAATTCTTAATAATAGGAATATTTTCTAAAGAGGTGGGAGAAATCTCAAGAGCAGACCAAAATTCCTTTCTATTTGCATCTGGACCTTCACACGGTATTGTTGTATAATCCCCAAATTTTGTTTTGGCTTTAACAATTCTCTCTGCGTATTTAACTACGGCTTCATAATTTGTCAACCAATTCAGTCCCAGAATAATATCAATCTCAACAATATCCATAACGATCAAATTGAAGGAAAATCGAAAATGAGAATAAGAAATGAACACTTAGCAATATAAAAAAAGATCAAGGGAACGTCCTACCCGATTGTGGATATTAATGGGTTCTTTTAGATATATTAGCTTCAAACTTAGTTTCTTAACCTTGTACTTGAAATAAAACTTTGTGATGTTCCCATATCAAATAATAATTTGATAGAATTATCTTCAATTGTAAGCGTACTTACCCAAACATCTGGTCTTACCCTATTAGCAGAAGTTGTTGGGGGTATATGCTACATTTTAGACGTAAGCCACTTAGTACTTTTTCAGCAGTAGGAAGTTCCTTGCAATATGTCCCGTCTTATGGCAATTGTAGCATTCCCTGTTATCTTGAAATTTCTGGCTAGATTCAGATTCAGCCTTCCTCGGCCTCTTTAGAGATCTACAATCCATTTCCTAATGTCCATACTTTTCACAGTTATAACACTTGATCCCCTTTAATTTATCATCCTTGGACTTCGTCTCTTCAGTCTTGCTTGTTTTGGGATTCTTGTTTCAAGACTTCCTTTTCTTTCATGAGTATCCTCTTTCCCTATCCTCTTGAGAATTTCTCTTATCAATACTCTCGTAATGACAAGCCATCTCAACCATCCCAACAAATGTGAGACTTATATGAGATGTCACTCTACTTCGATACCTTCTCTGAAGATCCTTGATGAACCTCTTATTCTTCTTAGTCAGGTTCTGAATTAAATCTGGATTGAAACGAGAGAGTTCAGTGATTTTGTTCACATATTCATATATGGTCATATACCCTTGCTTGAGATCAGAAAATTCATAGTATAGACGCGCGACTTCCTCTTAAGGAACAAACCTTTCCTCGAAAATTTCCTTGTATACTTCCCAAGTCATATTACCTCCTGGGATACCCATCGTTACTGCTTCCTACCAAATCAGGGATTCATCTTTAAGCAACCAGGATGCTAGAAACCTCTTCCGATTATCAGTAAACTCTAAGCCTTCAAAGATCCATTCATAAGACCTCATCCATGCTTGCGCTTCGGCTACAAATTCCCTACCGTAAATGGCACTCTGCCCAATTTCTCGTATTTCTTAGCAATCGTATCTAAATTAGGTTGTTGTTGTTGTTGTTGTTGTTGTTGAGGAGGCAAGACTGGTGCATTATTTGCTCCTACGGGGATAGGTTTCTGATTCTCAGTCGGAACATCTCCCCATCCTCTTCCTTTACCTTTTCCACCTCTATCTCTACCACTCATTTTCTTCTATGTCTCCGAATAGCAAGAAAAGAGTCAGGCCAGTAGAAAAGATATCTTAAGGAATTTTAAGAGCATAAAGACATATATACATGAATAGAAACATGTCTAGTGGGATGTATGCTATTATGTTGAACTCATTCTAGGACATTACTAATCTTATCTCTAATGAGTTACTTATCCTAGAATACTATTGATTCTATCTCTGATGAGTCCTTTAACATGTTGCACTCTAGAACTAAGGTTAACCCTTACCTCTGATACCAACTGTGACGACCCCAAACCCCCGGTCCCAGGCGGAAAGGATAGTCTTTTGAATATAGAACATTAAACACATCAGCAGATCACAGAACATAGCATAATACATAATATTAGGGAATAGTTTACATTATTTTACATTAGCAGAAATAAGTTTCAGAGTTACATCAACCTACATGATCATACTTAGTACAAATACAGTTTCAACTAAAAGATAAAGTTTGCAATGGAATTAAACATAAGAGAGTGTCTTAAAAAGTTTCGAAAGAAATCATAAAAGTCCATCTTAAGCTCCAACATTCGAACACAACCACATATGCTCCAGTACACATCCCAAAAGAAAGCAATCTTTAAGACCTATTCACTTGGCTGCCCATGCAAAATTTATGGGCACCCAAGTTTGCAAAGGAAAAAACAAACTATGAGTCAGTCATATGACTAGTATGAGAAACCCTACAATTAACTTAGCTTATTTAAAAATAAGGCATAACACGGAACCGTACCGTATGACACAGAATGGTTTGTTCTATTCAAATGCCAATGCATAAAATAAAATAAAAACAACGCAATTCTTTTTAGAATAATGAAGCCATTATAAGACTCAAGTCCTATCACACAATGCAACGCAAGCCGGAGGATAGAGTTTTACCTTATAATGTCCAAACATGCTTAATACGAGGAAAACAAAAATTATTTGATATTATTATTAGTGTCTAAGGGTTTAAAACACGTATGAAAATAAATGTATCAATCTTAGATGGCATAATACCCCATCCTATTATGTTGCCGTAGGTATACAACTAAAACCGTAAAATCACGTATTGGAATTTGGATTTCCATCATGAGCCAAGGAAAGAGATCTCTCCTCACCGAATTTGGACCATCTCTAGCAAGATCTCGAGGACTCAGACTCAGGTGAGCCCTTGAATCGACAGGGTCGGGCAGCCGTACATCGCTGATTATTTATGCCTAAACACTACGTTTCCCGGTCCCATTGCACCACTTGGTCTGTCCATCAACCGTGGTTTGTCCTTCGACCATGGCCTTGTGCATCCATATCCGAGGTGCCTTGATTCAATCATCCACATAAGTTAAGTTTCCTGGGAACCATACCATGGTGACACTTCTAGCTAGAAAGAAACACATGTCCTCCTTGTGGTCCTTCATCCCGTTTTTGGCTCATACAGGGGTGTGAAGCTTGCAAATTAAGGCCATACATAGTGATAGGCTATATTAGCCATGCCTTGATCACCATCCATAAAGCTCTGCTTTTCAACAAAAGCTTTGATCATTGCATCTCAGCATGCCACATCGTCAATCCATGCTATACAACTGATGTCCATTAATATATAACCTCTGGCTCGTATGTCTTAGAGAAGGGTGTTAATCTAAGAAAGTAAATTCTCTGCCACCAAACATATACATATTTGGTAGAAATTTATTAATAAAGAATAGAATACCATGTCAGGCACACAATCCATCTACAAGTTTGTTCTGAGTCTGAACGAAACCAGAGGCACCTCATTCCTCATCCCATATGTCCAATACAATAGAGAGGCCCTCGCATATTCGGACAATCAACAAGTACGTTCTGACAACTGCCACTTTAACCCTTTCAAGGGAGCTACCCCATATCCAAGGCATCAGTAGTAATCCATTCGATGTGAGGATTATCGATCTTGCATCGTCTTCAATATCTTCGACTTTTAATCATCGTTAAATTATTCGTAATGGGTCAAACCTGGTCTTTTTGAATAATTCACGTCAAAACAAACCAACTCAATCAAATCCATATTCAGATTATTGTTTCACCAATTAAGACTCTTTTTAATTGGTATCTTTCCTACGATTTAAAATCTTATTCTCAAATTTAGTTAAGTTATTTGGCTTTCTCAAATCATTTCATAACCATTTATGAATTAAAATTTCTCCTTCTAAACATTGCTCAAAAGCGATTGTATAAGCATTTACGCAAAAATGCCAAATTGCACTTAGCAACTTTATCATCATAAACCACGTGAAGTTGGTTTATACCCATTCCAAATAATTTATAATATTTCATAATGATTTTTCACTATTTTTATGCATATAAAAATAGTCCATACTCATAATTTCTAATTACAGGTCATTGTGGGTTATGACACTGTTTTCATTCAAACTTGAATTAAGCATTACACAAAATCTGACCATTGGATTTTAAAACACTTATTTTCACTTGAAAGATCTTTTTAAAACGAATCCAATGGTTCTAATTTTGGGAAAATCGGACGGTCGGATCTCCCGGTTTATTCATTTAAAGGTATGCGTAAAAAATGCGAACTACCGTTGCGCGATACGTTCTATTTTTTATTTATATCCAACGTATATATATATAATACTTCGAATTACTTCAAAACCATTTTATTTATTATATATAATATATATAATAACTTCCCAAAGCCGTATTATTTTTTTCCAACTCAATAATCTTTCATTTCAATACCACCACATTATAATAGTATTATAATGATTAAAATAATATTATTTTTAAAACTTCAATATATTTAATCCAAGTTCTCTTGATATTCATAATAAAAATAAACAAGAAACCTTTGAAAAGAAACTTCTTTTAAAACATCTTCTACATATCATACCTGAACTTCACTTTAAAATGTTACTATTCATTTAGAAATCAAAACTAACATGCCATAAATATGTACAAATTAATTCAAAAACCATTCGTTATAGTTACCAATATTCATCGATGTTTTCGTGTCCATCCAAAATTGGGCGACAAAATTAAACTTCGAATTTTCTACTATTATAATAATAATAAAATATTCAGTGAAAATCCATTTTTATTATGGAGATTTAACTAATGAATCAATACCACTTTTATTGTTCACTATCATACAATGTATGTTATTACACTCAAACAACAACACTCCGCATCCAATTCACACACACACAAGGTGCACTATATCATACAAGCATTAATAACGCTTATACTATTTTGTCAATTCTTAGATTGACAGTCTGTACCCTTGGGCTTTAGATCAGTCTTTCATCCCAATACCTATGTAGGTTTTTCAATATAATTACAACAATAGTGACTTATCTACACACTTGTAAAAATATCATCCCAATATCTGTATAGGATTTACATCAATATCCATGTAGCTTACATACACATAAGGGGGACGTGTGAATTACTGTCATCCCAAGACCCGCGTAGGGTTTTCTATTCAATCAATTGGCTTATATACACACTTGGGAGATGTGTAAAAATATCATCTCAATATCCATGCGGGGTTTACATCAATATCCATGTAGCTTGTATACACATATGAGAGAAGTGTAGGTGTATATCATCTCAAGACCCATATGGGGTTTGCGTTATATTCATATACAATCGATAAACAATCATTAATAAATTGCACATCCAAAACCATTTAAGGTCCAATCGATTTCCAATCAACATTGTTTGAAATACATGTTTCATGTATTCAAACGACATCACAAATAATAGATAAAAATCAAATTTTTATCCCAATTCTCAATGTTTAACATAACATAAAACTTGTGTGAACAAGGTCAAACATTACTAAATATTGTCAATCAACAATTAGTAGTTAATTAAATTTAATCCCTATCTACAGGAGGTTTGGTTTCTCACCAATGGTTTCCACTCCGCCAAACTTTGTTCTAAAAGATTACGGAATCGCACACTCTACGTTGATACTTGTCGGGCTTTTACACAGCTGAATCTGGCGACTACAGGCTTTGAATCACTTGCACACACATGAACACTAGTAGATCTGGAAGTTTAAAGCAAAACGGAGGAGGTATGGGAGGGTGTAAGGGGACTAGTTTCTAATCCAAGTGTGGCATCGCATATACAAGGTTAAGTTGCACCAAGTGTACTAGTATTCTAATCCATGTCAAGTATAAACAAGAAATGATCCCTTGGCCCAAAATTGGCCCAACATCATGAGATGACCTAAATCAAGGTCCAACTACACGGTCTACTCGATCGACTCCCTATAAGCCTAACTCGTCAAGTGTCGGTGTCATACGGCCCAACCGCGAGATGTAGTCGACTGTGCAAGGTCCACCCTAGGGTGTATCCGGCCCTAGGGTGCCAACCACTGACACAAAACAAGAATGCACAGTCCAAGCCTACTGGTGCCCATGTCTGTCTTTCATCCCCGGACTATGTGCACGACCATAGTCCGTCGGAATCTACAATGGCGTACCTACCTAGCCATCCCTTTTTGGTCACTTACAATCAGCCCAGTAATCGTGCCCCACCCCTAGCCTAGTCCCTAGGGTATCCCGATACTCCATGGTGGGTTACTGCTGAAAAGGGCCCCGCAAACTAGGGTTTCTAATGGGTTAAGTGTGGTTAACCCTATCCAAACCATGTATCAAGCTGGTTAAGTATACCCAAGTGGTTCATGACTTAACCCCAACAATCCATCGTGTTTAATTGGTTAAGTATTCAAGTGGTCCATGACTTAACCCTACCATGTGGCATTGATTAACTTAATGCACCCCAACCTCTCACATTAGACTTTGTTGTGGTTACTAGTTAGGCCGGGCGGGTCCGGGTAGCTTTACACCACAACCTAGTCTAACCTCGGGTTTTAAGTGCGATATGACCAACTACTCACATTGGGTCCTATTGTTTGTAGCTACTAGTTAAGCCGGTCGGTTCCGGGTAGATTTATGCTACAAACTCAACCCAACCTCGAGTTGGCCACTTTCATGTTTTCTACATGTCATGTCCACGTTCATGTTTTCAAGCATAATCACATGTCATATTTCAAGTCATGTTTCATGTCATTTGATTTTACCCATAACGTAACCCCATCACACGTAAGTTCGCATCAACACAAATAGATCAAAAAAAGGGGAAACATAAGAATATGACAAGGTGGGCATAAGATGGCAAAGTCTATCACAAGTTAAACATGGTGATATTTGAGGCAAAAAGGGTTCAACATACTAGCATATGGCCTCAACATGTATGATAGCATAAAAGGTGACTTGGCCTCAAACATGACAATAACATAAAGGGTAACAATCCTAACTTGTGCATAGCAAGTAGGTTCAACATTATCATATGCATGTTAAGGGACATGAGGGGTTAAGGTTTGTTAACATGCATAAGCCAAAATCCATTTCATAGCATTTTTCCCAAAAGTCAACATGAACGGTACTAGGTTCATGATAGATCCACAATCATAGATCAAGAGAGACATGAACAGATCTATGCATACAATGATAGGTTCAAGGCAAATATTGCACTTAGGTCCAATTCCAATCTACACATGTATGGCATTAAACTTAGCAAATAGGGTGATAAAATATTGATTAGTATATAGGTCGCATCATGGCAAGTTAACATCAAGGTTATAAGGGTTTCTATGTTGCATTTATGCACAATCACCACATAAAGCTCATAGCTTTCCACCCAAAAGTCAACATAAATGGCACTAGATTCATGATAGGTAAACATTATGTCCACAAACATAGATCAAAAGGGTCATGAATGAATCTATGCATGAAATCCAAGGCAAACATAACACAAAAGTCTTATTTCAACTTGCTACATGTCATATTAAGTTCATAGTTTAGATCTAAGAGTAGAGGAGGGCTTACAAAGCGTGGCTATGAGAACTAGAAACCAAATAGAATAAGATAGAGACGTTGTAGAAGCTCTAGGAATGATGTAGCAACACAAATAGCCTTGAGAATAAGTAGCTCCTTTGATTTGATGAAGAAAGATGGCTCCTTTTTGCCTTAGAAGCTCTCAAGATGAAGATGGAGGCCATGATTAGGAAGCATTTTGGCATAACCTAGTTGTAGGATTGATTTGTGATGATTTAGGCTAGGTATTAGGGTGTTTTTATAGTTGTAGAGGCTAGTTTAGTCCATAGGATTAACCCTAATTCAGATCTGAGCCATCAAATCATGTCACAAGCCAACAAAACAAGACCCAGGAGCCAAAACAGGTGCACCAGGCCAAAATGGCCCGACCACCCAGGTCGACAGGGGTGTCGACTGGGCAGTCGACACCAGCTGGGGTGTGTCGACTCCCAAGTCGACTCCCCAGTCGACTTGGGGGCTGGGCGGGAAACTTTCCAGCCCAGTCTGTTTGGCTCCAGAATTGAAATTCGAACTGTTTTTGAACTTGAAATTTTCTGAAAACTTTGATGGGCCATAACTTGGTCATATTGACTCCGATTTTCGAAAACTCGGACTCTATTTCGCGTATTTTTCCGAGATGAACGCAATGGCACAGCCCGTTTCCCTTGATCCAGATTTTAACGTTTAATTCTGCCTTGATTAATGTTATAACATGTTATTCAAAATACGGGTTGTTACATTCTCCCCACCTTAAAGGATTTCGTCCCCGAAATCTTCAAGTTAGGAAGAACGTATCCTACCATCCATCATCCATATACTCAAAACATCATCCACGAGCAGTCATTGTCCTTAAAAGATTCTAAATGCTGTATGATCATATGCGAAAGGTGTGTGTATATGTACTTATCTAATGCGAAAATCAGGCAGTTACTGATTCAGTAAACCTCCTTAATGCAAAGTATGTTAGTGAAATGAGTCCATATGTATGCAAATTCCTAACATAATCCATAATCTCTACATGAGTGCACATAACATTCATCCATATGCAACATCCACGTGATAGCATAACAAGTTTCAGCCATGAATAAGTATAAGCACTCATGCATATGCAATATGAAAGTGTGTGAGCCGATCTTAGTGCCTAATGTGTATCATGCATCCACGAGTATCCACTTGCAAACACTTGCAACCACTTGCAAACATCAAGCATAACATATTTCAAATACATGTTTCATCCAAAGGGTTTCTACCTAAGGTTCTCATGACAAGGTTAACGAGATAACAAGATAAACATGGATAGCAAAAGAAAGATATGCTAACTAGGAAAAGAGATTGAGAATGTACCCTCAAAAAGGAATGGATAAAGCCCACGCATCTTCTCCTCGGTTTCCCAAGTTGCATCTTCATCGGCTTCACTCCACCGAACCTTTACTAACTTGACTTCTCGATTCCTCAGCTTCTTGATCTCCGTTCCCAAGATACGAATCGGAGCTCGCCTCAAAGTTGCCTCTTTTTCTACCTCCACGTCTTCAAGAATGCTAGGCTCAACTACCTCGGCTGACTCATGTAGGCACTTTCGGAGATGCGAGACATGAAAAACATTGTGCACTCCGGCCAGCTTCTCGGGCAACTCCACCTTATAAGCCATCTTCCCAATCCTCTCTATGATAGGGAAGGGTCCTACGAACCTTGGTGCCAACTTCCCAACTGCTCCAAAATGAACCACATTTCGCAAAGGAGAAACCTTCACAAAGACCATATCTCCAACTTCAAACTCTAAGTCTGTCCTTCGCTTGTCTGCATAGGATTTTTGTCTGTCTTGGGCCGTTTTCATCCGCCTTCGAATCAACTCAACCTTCTCGGATGTGTCCCTTATCATGTCGGGCCCAAGTATAAGCTTATCCATCGTCTCCCACCAACATGTTGGTGACTTGCACGGCCTCCCATACAAAGCTTCGAAGGGTGCCATCCCTATGCTTGCTTGGTAGCTGTTATTGTAAGCAAACTCTACGAGAGGAAGGTGGTCTTCCCAAGTGCCACCAAAGTCAAGGATGCATAGCCTCAACAGATCTTCGAGTACCCTATTTACCCTTTCGGTTTGGCCATTCGTCTGTGGGTGATAGGCTGTACTTAGATTCAATCGCGTACCCATCGCTTCTTGCAAACTACTCCAAAATTGGCTAATGAAGATTGGGTCACGATTGCTAACTATGCTAGAAGGAACTCCATGCAATCGCACTATCTCTCGAAGATAAACAGACGCTAGCCATGATGCGGTCCTCTTGCTCTTTACTGGAATGAAATGGGCGCTCTTCGTGAGTCTATCCACTATGACCCATATGCTAGTATTCCCCTTCCTTGATCTCGGAAATCCATCCACAAAATCCATAGAGATACTTTCCCACTTCCATAGCGGGACCTCCAATGGATACAGTAGCCCACCGGGCTTTTTCGACTCGGCCTTTACTTGTTGGCAAACAATGCATCTAGAAACAAACTCTGCCACATCCTTTTTCATCCCATCCCAAAAGAAAATGCGCTTCATATCCCAGTACATCTTATCCCCTCCGGGATGTATGGTCATCCTCGAGTGATGCGCCTCCTCAAGAACTTTATTTACTGAGTCTCCCACTCGTGGGACACATAGTCTTCCATCACGCCTTAGCCACCCTTTGTCATCGATATCATATCTAGCGAGGTGACTTGACGTCTCACCCCGAATCAACTTGTCCATGATCTCGACTATCTACGGGTCTTCCCTCTGTGAAGCCCCAACTTGATCAAGAAGTGTAGGTCTAAGCTCAAGGGATGCTAACGAACCAGTCATCGACTCAACAGCAGGTGCAAAATCAAAGGTTGCTAAGAACTTCTAGATTCTTCATTTCAACAAATAAAGGGCTCAAAATCAACCTTTTCCTACTTAGCGCATCCGCCACAACATTACCCCTGCCGGGGTATAAGCTATATCAAAGTCATAAGATGCCAAGAATTCCATCCACCTCTACTGCCTTAGATTCAAATCTTTATGCGAGAAGAGGTACTTGAGCAACTTGTGATCAGTATATAACTCAAACCTTCCACCTAGAAGATAGTGGCGCCAGGATTTGAGTGCAAAAACGATCGCCGCCAATTCCAAATCATGAGTGGGATAGTTCTTCTCATGAACTTTGAGTTGCCTACCCCCAAAGCATATGACTCTCCCTTCTTGCATCAGGACAGCGCCTAATCCTGTGCCACATGCATCGGTGTACACGATAAACATCTTACTCATCAAAGACATCAGGATATACTCTGACCACCCTCATAGATTGCAAACTATCGATCGATAAGCCGAGGGATTCTAGATAACACAACATGACGGGACCCAAAGGGTTACAAGAAATCTCTAGGGTATTACCAAGGGGAGTCATAAGCCTCACTACCCTATGCTCACAATCGAGAATGGCTCCATAACTGGACAACCAATCCATGCCCAAAATCAACCTGTATCCCATGAAACCGAGAACATATGCATTACACGCGAATTCAACACTCAAGATAGAAATCTACAAATCCACACTGATCATGGATAAATGGGCGGAACCCCCAATTGGATTTGAAACACTAATGGGATCCTCAACTAGACTAGTACTTAGGTGTACACTTTCAACAAGATCAGAAGAAATAGAACTACGCGATGCGCCAGAATCGAATAAAGTATGAACAGGAAAATCAGAAATGTAAACAAGACTTTCTATAGAAATACGACCTTGATCAAGAGATGGAAGAGCGAGGAGAGCCTGCAACTGCCCTCCAGAGGGTCCTGCTCGCTGAGTTTGCCCTTGCTTCTTGGGGCAATCCTTGCTGAGATGTCCAGATTCTCCACAGAGAAACCACTCGCCCAACTTCCTCTTCTTCTTCCTATAGTCTTTAGCTATGTGTCCAGTGATCCTACAGAAGTTGCACTTCCTCCTTTCTCTTGACTTGTTGTTGTTGTTCTTTCTGTTGTTGTTCTTGCCTCCTTTCCCGGAATCTACCTTCTTGCCTCGAGACTCATTCTCCTTGATCTCCTTCTTGCCACTCTTATCTTCTTCTTGTAGAAGGGCCATATTTACTAAACTCTCGAAGGTCGCCCCCATGGGTATATGAGACATGGCCAAACCGTGCAATGGCTCGTTCAATCCTCGAGCAAAGTGTAGGGCCTTCTTCTGAGCTGTGTTAACCAAGTCTAGACCGAATTGAGCAAGCTGGTTAAACTTATTCACATACTCCCTCACTGTCATGTCCCCTTGCTTCAAAGATATAAACTTCTCCATTTACAAATTCTCCTCAGCAGATGATAGAAACTTAAGCCCAAACCTCATCCTAAAGTCGGCCCAAGTCTCTATAGGCCTAGTAGCGTTGGTGACCTCACACCAATAAGCAGCTTCCTCTTTCAATAGCCATACTGCCAACAGAACTTTTCTATGGTCTTCCACATCAAAGATGGCAAAGAGGTCTTCAGTTTCTTTTAACCAGTTTCTTGCCTCCACATAAGTCTCTGTCCCAACAAAATTCTTGCCACCCATCGCCTTAAAGTCTTTGCAAATCTTCACGAAAATCCGCTTGTGGATGCTGAGGAGGAGGAGGAGGAACCTGAGGTACGGGAGGAGGAGTGGGAGTGTTTGCTGGGCCCGCATCGTTGGCCTTAGCTTCCAGGTACCTCCGGAACCATCCAGGTATGGGTACTCCCTCGGGAAGGTTAAGATCGGCCATGCTGAAAAAGGGAAAAGATAGATTTAGAACGAGGAAACAAAGGAAAGTGCTAATGGCTTTTGGGGAATAGCCTTTTAAAATAAACTAGACTTTTCTTGGAAAAATACTTCTTTATAATCGGTTTTGAAAATAGTTTTTCAAAAGAGTTTTTAAAACTTTTGTCCGGTCTAGTAAAACCTTATGCTCTGATACCAAATGTAACACCCCACCTCCGCCAGGGTCACTCTTGCAAGTACACTGGCTTTGGAGGGGTGTTGGTCAAGGTAAACATGCATAAAGATATCACAAGACAGAACATATAAGTAAAACAGAGTAAGTAAAGCAGCGGATAAAACTACTATTTCAAAACCATAGTCAACTTACATTAAAAGTACTAACTCATTATTTTCCAACCACTTCAAGTCTAGAAACATAAACTGAAAACTGGAAATAACATAAAGTAAACTATCCCCAAAGTAGACGTGGTAAAGCCATAGCGAGCTCAAGTCCAAACCGTACATGAGCTATCCAGAAAGCAAGCTAAAGATCCAAGCTAGGTGCTAGTGTTCCCACCCTGAGAACCTCCTACCTACTATTAGTATAAAAACTAATAAAGTTAACTGGACATGTAAAACAGAGATGAAACATAAGACGATAACTGGCATGGTGAAAAGTTAACAAGATAGATCAAGTGTGGCATCGCATATACAAGGTTAAGTTGCACCAAGTGTACTAGTATTCTAATCCATGTCAAGTATAAACAAGAAATGATCCCTTGGCCCAAAATTGGCCCAACATCATGAGATGACCTAAATCAAGGTCCAACTACACGGTCTAGTCGATCGGCTCCCTATAAGCCTAACTCGTCAAGTGTCGGTGTCATACGGCCCAACCGCGAGATGTAGTCGACTGTGCAAGGTCCACCCTAGGGTGTATCCGACCCTAGGGTGCCAACCACTGACACAAAACAAGCACGCACAGTCCAAGCCTACTGGTGCCCATGTCTGTCTTTCATCCCCGGACTATGTGCACGACCATAGTCCGCCGGAATCTACAATGGCGTACCTACCTAGCCGTCCCTTTTTGGTCACTTACAATCAGCCCAGTAATCGTGCCCCACCCCTAGCCTAGTCCCTAGGGTATCCCGATACTCCCTGGTGGGTTACTGCTGAAAAGGGCCCCGCAAACTAGGGTTTCTAATGGGTTAAGTGTGGTTAACCCTATCCAAACCATGTATCAAGCTGGTTAAGAATACCCAAGTGGTTCATGACTTAACCCCAAAAATCCATCGTGTTTAATTGGTTAAATATTCAAGTGGTCCATGACTTAACCCTACCATGTGGCATTGATTAAGTTAATGCACACCAACCTCTCACATTATACTTTGTTGTGGTTACTAGTTAAGCCGGGCGGGTCCGGGTAGCTTTACACCACAACCTAGTCTAACCTCGGATTTTAAGTGCGATATGACCAACTACTCACATTGGGTCCTATTGTTTGCAGCTACTAGTTAAGCCGGTCGGTTCCGGGTAGATTTATGCTACAAACTCAACCCAACCTCGAGTTGGCCACTTTCATGTTTTCTACATGTCATGTCCACGTTCAGGTTTTCAAGCATAATCACATGTCATATTTTCAAGTCATGTTTCATGTCATTTGATTTTACCCATAACGTAACCCCATCGCACGTAAGTTCGCATCAACACAAATATATCAAAAAGGGTAAACATAAGAATATGACAAGGTGGGCATAAGATGGCAAAGTTTATCACAAGTTAAACATGGTGATATTTGAGGCAAAAGGGGTTCAACATACTAGCATATGGCCTCAACATGTATGATAGCATAAAAGGTGACTTGGCCTCAAACATGACAATAACATAAAGGGTAACAATCCTAACTTGTGCATAGCAAGTAGGTTCAACATTATCATATGCATGTTAAGGGACATGAGGGTTAAGGTTTGTTAACATGCATAAGCCATAATCCATTTCATAGCATTTTTCCCAAAAGTCAACATGAACGGTACTAGGTTCATGATAGATCCACAATCATAGATCAAGAGAGACATGAATAGATCTATGCATACAATGATAGGTTCAAGGCAAATATTGCACTTAGGTCCAATTCCAATCTACAAATGTATGGCATTAAATTTAGCAAATAGGGTGATAAACTAGTGATTAGCATATAGGTCGCACCATGGCAAGTTAACATCAAGGTTATGAGGGTTTCTATGTTGCATTTATGCACAATCACCACATAAAGCTCATAGCTTTCCACCCAAAAGTCAACATAAATGGTACTAGATTCATGATAGGTAAACATTAGGTCCACAAACATAGATCAAAAAGGTCATGAATGAATCTATGCATGAAATACAAGGCAAACATAACACAAAAGTCTCATTTCAACTTGCTACATGTCATATTAAGTTCATAGTTTAGATCTAAGAGTAGAGGAGGGCTTACAAAGCGTGGTTATGAGAACTAGAAACCAAATAGAACAAGATAGAGACGTTGTAGAAGCTCTAGGAATGATGTAGCAACACAAATAGCCTTGAGAATAAGTAGCTCCTTTGATTTGATGAAGAAAGATGGCTCCTTTTTGCCTTAGAAGCTCTCAAGATGAAGATGGAGGCCATGATTAGGAAGCATTTTGGCATAACCTAGTTGTAGGATTGATTTGTGATGATTTAGGCTAGGTATTAGGGTGTTTTTATAGGTGTAGAGACTAGTTTAGGCCATAGGATTAACCCTACTTCAGATCTGAGCCATCAAATCACGTCACAAGCCAACAAAACAAGACCCAAGAGCCAAAACAGGTGCGCCAGGCCAAACTGGCCCGACCACCCAGGTCGACTGGGATGTCGACTGGGCAGTCGACACCAGTTGGGGTGTGTCGACTCCCAAGTCGACTCCCCAGTCGACTTGGGGGCTGGGCGGGAAACTTTCCCGCCCAGTCTGTTTGGCTCCAGATTTGAAATTTTAACTGTTTTTGAACTTGAAATTTTCTGAAAACTTTGACGGGCCATAACTTGGTCATACGGACTCCGATTTTCGAAAACTCGGACTCTATTTCGCGTATTTTTCCGAGACGAATGCAATGGCACAGCCCGTTTCCCTTGATTTAGATTTTAACATTTAATTCTGCCTAGATTAATGTTATAACATGTTATTCAAAATACGGGTTGTGACAATAAGTCTTGAAACTTGAACTCTTCTATTTTGAAATCTTAATTCTCTGAACTGTACAGGCTTTAATAATCAATACCTACGTAGATTTTCTATAGATATGTATATATATTCTAGAAAATAGTGTTAGTATATATTTATAAAAATAATAATTGAAACAAAGCTAAAACAAGGTTGTTGTCATCAAAACTTTATCATCAACATCTCAGTCCTTAACATGTTTTATATAGATATTCTAAAAGTTTAATTACTTTCTATTCCTATTTCTATTCCTATTCCTATTCCTATTTCTATTTCATTTCAGTAATTCGTCATTTACAATTAATATTCCTATCCTTATTTTATTTGTTTTGAGTTTAGGCCATGCAAGAGCCTAAATCTTTTTGCCTTTAATTTGCGTTGAGCTTAGGCCTAGCGAGAGCTTAAGCCTTTATCCTATTATTTTTGCGCAAATTGAATATATATATAATTTTGGGTTATTTGGGGGCATGTTGGAATTGGATAAATATTGTAGTCCATAGATGAACTGCAATTTGGGGAATGATGGAATTGGATAAATATTGTAATCCACAAATGAACAGTAATTTGGGGAATAACTAATAAGTTATTTAATTGGAGAATGCATACATAAATGAATACATTGACTAAGTATTTGATTATGTAACAGGGATTCCGGATTATATAATACTTATGGTAACATTATCGTAACCTAAATAGAATGTTTTATACAATCTAAAATATAACAAGAGGTTATATTGGAAGAATATGCTTATCAAGTAAACTTAAAGCATGTGTTAAGTTTAAAACAAAATAAATTAATAAGCATGTAGTGTGAGTCCGTTCCGGCAGCATAAGCGGATTGGGGAAAATAAGTAGCCCATAGTTGTGGTCTGTTTTGGCAATATAAGCGATTTGGGGAAAATAAGTGGCCTAATGAATGAGCATGTAGTAGGATTCTGTTCCGACAGTGACAGATGATTGGGAAAAATAAGTGGCTCATAGTTGTGGTCTATTTCGATAGGGTAGAATAATTAGGAAAAATAAGTAGTCAAAGGAAAATAAATTAAATAATGGGGGGACCAAGTCTAGGGGTGGCTTGAGTCAAATTGTATTTTTGGTTGGGGACCCATATCAGGCCGTATCGCTTTTTATCATGGAGGTCCCACACGAAGAGGAGGCGCGGGCATGCTTTACTTCACAGGATAGTATGAGGTCCAAACGTTGGGCATGGGTGAATACTGGCTGGGCGGTGAGTGTGCATCACCCTGATTGGAGAAAATAAGACGTTGTAATGCCTGCGATTAACACTATGCCTTTTAGAGTTAATTGGCTAGGCCTGATAAACCTAAGGTCCGTAATGGGCACATGTTATCACACAATGGTATGGAAGCCGATCGATGGGTAGTATTAGGAATATTTCTTTCCTAATTATGTTATGTACTAAATTCTTAGAAGTGGGAACGGTAAAAAGTGTTGAAAGTGAATGAGAACATTCTATCCTACTTATTATCTCTTATGTTCACTTTCAGGTGTGCACAGACACTTACCCAATATGACACTAGAAATACTGTTTTACCTATTTTCCTTTTCTTATTTAATCATGATAGTAATCAGGACAGCCCACCATACTTTGTGTGTAACAACCCGGAAAATCAGAACCAATTTTAAAATTTCATTTTGGAAATTTTAATGAATTTTGATTATTTAAAATGATTTATTTTAAATAATAACGACTAGAAATTTATTTTGAGTAGAATTTGAACGTATAAATTTATTTAAATCGAAGTTAGAATATAAATATTTATTTTAAATTATAAAAGGAATTGGAAATGGCGCGGTAGTTTGAAAATTCGATTTCAAATTTCAAATGACTGTACAGGATTCAAAATAAACCAGATTTTAGTAAAACCAGAAATATTTAAATCTGTTTGAAAATATCTTTCCAACAAATGTGAAAATCTAGATTTCATAATGGGAATAAAAAGTTATGTCCAGTTGAAAATTCAGAATAGTCGCTATGAAATTTATGTAATGTATAGCCCTTAAAAATAGCGATTTTGCAAACGACCTCCGTTTTCGACGAGACCACTTTTGTTGGATCCGGAATGTTAAATTATTGCTAGATTTCGATTTTCATAATTTTTGGAATCAATATGTAAGCGTGGTGAATTTAAACGTGTTTGGTCAATTTAGTTTGAATTTAATCGATTGGAAAATGAAGGTTTTTCAAACGGTCTCCAAATCAGACGAAAATAGTTTTTTAGGACCGTATCATCAAAACATAGCTAGATTTAGTTTTCGGGAATTTTCGGAGTCAGTATGTGGCCCCAGTAAATTAAAATTGTACATTTAAATTATATGTATATTGTTTTATATTTTAATTTTGAGAAAAATAGATCGTAACAGTCGAATTGGCTTACGAAACATACCCAGAATGGGGGTATTTGGCTAGGGGCGATAGTCGTTGGGTTTGATTTTGGAGATCGGATTAATAAACAGGCTATTTTTGAATTAAATAAAATTAGAAACTAATATATATATTGGTCAAAACATAAATTAAAATAGCGGTCAACCCTTTTCTCCTAGCTCTGTTCGACGCGATGAAAGGCGGAAAAGTGTTCGATCGATTCTCCTCGAAAATTTCAAAATCCATTCAGTAAAATTTAAAACTTTATAAACGAAAATCCTAGTAGCATCTGAGATCTTCCAATCCATCGAAGTTTGAGCTTTATTTATGAAAGGACGCATGTGATTGAGGCGCTCAAAGACGCGATGTTCAGGGTTGATTTTGAGTGGCATGGGGGCGTGAGTTGGCCGGAGTAGGGAGGGAAGGTGCGCCTCACGTAGGCGCTGCACGTGATCACCTCCAATCAGCCCCACGATGACGGTGGCGATGGCAAACCTCAACCCTAGGTGTTGAGCTCCAGTCGACGGTCCAGAAATGAATATAGTGAGTTTTATTTATTTATTTATTTTAGTTTAACTAATTTAAATATAAAAAAATCAGTTTCTAATTTATATAAAAATCAGTTTTTAATTTATAATATACATAGTTTAAATTCAGTTTTTAATTCATAATATACATAGTTTAAATTCAGTTTTTAAGTTTAAAATAGATATTGTTTAAAAATAAAAACAGATACTGTTTAAAAAAAAATAGATATAGTTTAAAAATATAAGGATATGAATTTTAAAAATATAAAGGTATGATTTTATAAAATATAAAGATTTGATTTTATAGAATATAAGTAGCATGATTTTATAAAATATAAGTAGCATGGTTTTTTATATATATATATATATACATATAACAACCTTGTTTTAAATTTATAAATAGAATAATTTTAAAAACCGATTTTTTATATAAATATATTTGATTTAAAGATGTAATCTTTTTGAAAGAAATAATATCTTTTTAAAATGGATTTTTAAAATGAAAATAGCATCGTTTCTAGAATATAAAATATGATTTTTATTATCTAGAAGGCAAAATAAAAATATGATTTTTATTTAAATAACTTCGTTTTGAAAATGTGATTTTATCCATTTAGCGTTGTTATAAAAATATGATTTTTATATATGTAGAGAATATAAAAATACGATTTATATATATATATATATAACATTAGAATAAAAATGTGATTTTATTTATATAGCAATGGAATAAAAATGTGATTTTTAATATAAAAATCGTGTGAAACAGATTGCGATGGAATTGGTAGAAAACAAATCCAAATCTGAACTGTTCAAAAATTCAAAATAGAATGGAGGAATGGATCCCAAAGATGAGAACTTCTTACTGTAATTTAATTTCTAGTTAAATATATATACTAGGATGCAGACGGTGCTTAGTAGCACCCGACAACTTTGTATGAAACCATATTTGTTTGGTTGTTTGGTTGATTGGTTTATTTGGTTGAATTTGGTTTGGAAAGTGAAATGAATTGATTAGAATTTGGTTTGTATATGGCGCGAGCCATTATTAGGCGAGGGATAAGGCTAGACCTTATTACAGTTCTAGTATCGTGCCGTTATGCTGCCGAAATTTTCTAAAATGTTAGAACAATAAAAATTTCATTTTTATTGTATAAATGAACTATATAAAATATTCATGAGTTAAAATAAATATTTTATAGTTACAAATATATTTTTTAACGTGTATATGAATAAAATGGATATTCATTACAAATCGGACGATTTGTTTATGTACACACATTTGACTGATATTGATTGGGGCGATATATTTTACATCGCCCAACTGCACAAATAATAACCAGTATTTGTTGTTTGAAAACCCACACGGGTATTGGGATGATATTTGACATACACTGATCCCAATAATTAGTGGTGTGTTAATCGATGGGCTGACAGACCGTGATGAGCGTAATTTATTTATTTTTAATGCTTATGTAGTTGTGTAATGCACTCTGGATGATTATTGACTGTGTTTGATTATTGTTGTGTATATATGTGTATGAAATCCATATAAATAAAATTATATGGTAATTGATTGTGTCTGATTCCAATTCGGAAAGAACGAATATTTTAAATTAAAGAATATTTTAAAATGACGAGTAATGAATATATTAAAATAACTAATATTTTAAAATAATATTCAATAATGGATCAAAATATGATTTTGATGTCCGATTTTGGATGGAGACGAAAATATTTAAATATATAAAGCCGTGTTGATTAAATTAACGCCATTTTGATGTGAGCGATATTTATATCGATTTTATTCATTTTTATAATGAATATCGAAAAGGAAGTGATTTCAAAATCTAATGTTTTGAAAATATTATCATTTATATATTAATGATATGGAATATTGAGTTTTGATTTAAATTTGAATTTGAAGTTGAAATCGTTTTGAAAACGAATTTAAAATGATTTATAAAATATGTTTAAAATGGTAATCGACGAAATATATATATTATATATATTTAATGGCCTGAATAGAATGCTCGTGCCTCGGCAGTTCGCGAATTTCGACCGTTGACTTCGAATTGACATTACGGGAGATCCGACCATCGGATTCTCCTACAACTAGAACCATTGGGTTCGTATCGAAATGAGCTTTCCAACGAATATAAAAGATTTTAAATCTAACGGTTGGATTTGGAATTATGTCCAAATCAAATTTGGAAAAGGTTTTTGTAAGTGCAGTTCGATGACCGTTTATGGAAATCGACTGTACGGGACTTGATAAAATTATTAAAATATTAATAATTTGTGTAAAATCATAATAAATGATTTGGAAAGAATTAGGATGAAAAATTCCACGTTTGTAAAGATAAAAATATATTTTTATCAGAATGAACTAGTTATGAACTAGAATTATCATCCAATATTTTTAAATAAATTAGATTTGAAATGGTTTTCAAAATAACCGGAATTTCCCATATATGAATGAATCGAAATTATCTTTGGAATATTTCGATATTGGATTCCGTGATTATATAGATATTGATATGGGAATTTGGAAGATATATATATATATATATCGTTATTCCCAATATGATATTTTTTGATTTCAGAATTTAATATTGAATATAAGCCGATATAATTTCTATTCAGAGCCTTGTATTAATATCAAATGAGATTTTGGGTTTGTCGTGAATGGCGTCTTTAGTAACACTGCTCTTAAACCAAGTTGAGGAAAGAATCAATCTTTTAATTAAGATTTAGTGAAGTTTTCCAATTAATTAATATTTCATTGGAATTGAATAAACGAATTTGGATTTTGGGTTTGTCGTGAATGGTGTCTTAAATAACATTCGTTCTTAAACCCCATGTGAAAAGAATAAATATTGTAATTAAGATTATTAGAGTTCCAGTTAATTAACATTTAATTGGAATAAAATGGGATGTGAATAGGGTTTACTGTGAATTGTGTTTTTAACGACATTCGTTCTTTAACCCGATTTACAGTGAAATGTGATTTGGAATTTATAGATCTTTTAATTAAGATTTAAGGGAAATTTTCCAAAGAAAAGTTTCCAATTTAATAAAATATATTGGAATGGAATGGAATTCGATTTGGTAATAATCGGAGTGAACTTCTATGGAGGAAGACTGTTACTATATATGGAATTTAAAAGGCTTGGCCGTTATTCCGTTTATATTATCGGTTGGACATGGAAGTTTATATCGATTATATATATTGATCTGTTTTTCATGAAGATTCCATTGTTAATGGAATGTGATTTTGGGTTTATAGTGAGCTGTGTTTTAAATGACATTAGTTCTTTAACCTAGTTAAAAATAAGATTAATTTCTTAACTTTGAATAATCATTAAGTAATGATTTTTGAAATTAAAACTAAGTAGAGTTTTGCTGAATCTTTAATTAGATTGAAAGGTGAATTTGATAACTAAAATTATCGAATTCATGAAATGATTGAGAATGGAGTATCACCAGTTTTGCTCCAAGCGATAGTTAAATCTTTAATTAGATTTGAACGTGAAATGGTAATTAATTTTACTGATAGCACCGTGGTGTTAGATATGACGTATTACCAGTTTTGCTTCATGGGATGAATAGATTGGGATTTGGAAATATAATAAATAATTACTTCGATAAGGTTCGCTAATCCCGACTAGCTTGGATAAACCTTAATTTGTTTTGAATTGATATCCAAAGGAAGATTAAAGAATAAATTTAAAGAATTTATCTTTGATAAAATTAATGGGAACCTTTCCCAAAGGATATGAATATTTAAACAAAAGAATATTCAGAATTGGAATGAGGCGTATGTTGTATTTTTATACCACTTGTTAATTATATATGCGAGTTATTCGGAAAGATTGGGTTTATACCCATTCTGAATAACTAATTCGACGATAAGTCAACGATGATGACGGTGGTTGAAGATCAGAGGTCTTCACATCGTTTGGATGATTACTGATGTCTTGATTGGGCTATACACCCAAGACGAGGTAATAAGTGGTGATCGTCCAGACGTACTTGGAGATCGACCGGATATGTGAGGACCTCTCTCCTGTATTGGACATAGGGGACAACAAATAAGGTGCCTCCGGTTTCGTTCAGACCCAAAACGAACTTGTAAATGAATGTGTGTTTGACATTGGATTTTATTCTGTGTTGATTGATCTTTATTAAATATATATCTATTTGGTAGTGGAGAATTTATTCTCTTGCTTAACGCCCTTTTCTGAGACGTACGAGCTCAAAGGTTATATGTCGATAAACATTAATCGCATGGCGTAAATTGCCTATGTGGCATGCTAAGATGCAAATGATCAAGGCTTTTGTTGAAAAGCAGAGCCTTGTGGTTGATGATCAAAGCATGGCTTTAATGTAGCATAGCTTTGTATATAGCGTAATTCGCGAGGCTCACACCCCGGTATGAACCGGAAACGGTAAAGGACTTCAGGGAGGGCATGCGTTTCCTTCTAGCTAGGAGTGGTGTCATGGTATGGAACCCAAACATTTTACTCATGTGGATGTTGCATGTTATTTGATGGATAGTGGGGCGCCTGGATATATCGGTTACTACGAAGCCAATGGATATTGAGTCATCTGGCTCATTTATGCCCCATATGGCAGGGAAACGCATTGTTTAGGCATTTTAATCCACTCCATATGGACCGGTCCTGACGATCCAAAGGCTTGACTAATTACCTGCCTGAGGCTTGGGTTAGAGAGTCTCGAAGTGGTAAGTACGATCCCTTGCGTTGGTTCATAGACGGAAATCCAACTTCCAATACGTGACATTTCAGTTTTAATCGTAGAGCCTAGTATGGAGACATAGTGGGATGGGACACTATGCCGTCTGTGATTGATACATTTATATTTGAAGTTGATTTCTTCAATTATAGTAATAATAAAAGATGAAATTTCACGTATCAAGCATCATTTGGCTATTGTAAGGTAAAACTCTATCCTCCGGCTTGCATTGCATTGTGTGATGGGACCTGAGTCTTATAATAGCTTCGTTGTTCTTTATTTAGCATTGTGCTGTTTGTTTTATGCACCAGTATTCTTGGGGGTAAAACCGTTTCGTGTTATACGGCGTGGTCCCTTGATATACCTAACTTTAAAAATCAAATTAATAACTGTTTTAGATCTCACACCAGTCACATGACTGGCCTGGAGTTTATCGTTTTAACCTAAACTCTGGGTGCCCCTATTTTCCACACAGGCAACTAGTAGTTTTGGTTTTGCAGATTTATATTCACAGGATCCTAGTTTACAGCTGGATTGATATTCGGAAAGCTCTGTATCCGTGTATCTCTTTCAGTTGTGTTTTGTATTATTTTCCGCTGCATTGTAATTTGTAAATCTCTGATATTTATTAAATGTATATTATTTGCTCATACTTTGTATATTCTTGTACTCTGATGTAATTGTTTTAACAGCAATCAAATGTTCTTCTGTTTGTGCTCCAATTTGTCTTGTTCTCAAAGCAGCCCGCCTTTTTGTTCGGTTTAGGCCGGCCAGGAAGTTCGGGTCTCTACACTGTTTCTAATACGTTTTCCTTCCTTCTTTCCTTTTTTCTTTCCCCTAGGACGACAGGGTGGAAATGCATAGTTTAGATCTATTTATTGATTCTATCTTGAAGGATTCCTAAACAAATTGGATTGCTTTCCATTCCTTTTCCTACAGTTAGGTTGTATTTTTTGACTATTTGTGGGATAATATTATTTTGTACTATGATATTGTTTTGACTGATATTTTGAGACATTATATTTTGTGATAATTTGATTCAATTGATTTTTTTGACCTTTTAATATAAATTTTTCTTCTTCCACTGGAAATTTATCTATACCTTGTGGAATCTTAGTCTCTATGATGTTTTGTTCTCTTTTATACCGCTCCATATCTGTTAATGGAATCCTATTTTGGGTGACGTTAAGAGGCGTGGGTGTTACATTTGGTATCAGAGTCTAAGGTTACAAGATCACTACAATTTTGTTATAAAAGAAAGTAATTTTGGGAAAAACATATTTTTCAGAAACTAAAATTTGTTTTCGAAAATATAAAATATATCTTTTCTGGTCAGTTACAACCTTCCTTTGACTCGTTTGAATTCTGAATCTCTATCTTTTCTTTGTTGAGTTATCTATAAGGCAACCTTTCTAGGCTTTATATGTGCAGAAACCTAAAACCTATATAGGTTGATGTTTTGATTTATGGATTTTAGGAAAAATCGAAGCTATAGAGAAACTTGCTACTTGACAAATATTGAGTAAAGGTAGTCATGAAAGTATTACTGTGTAGTTTCGTAAAAGCGTTATCAGCCTAAGTGAAAAAAGGAAGTTAGGAATATAGAAATAACGTAGATTGACTAGTTAAAAAAGGGATACATTTCCATAGCTTGGTTTGTAATTAGTATAGAAAAGGTAATTGCAAGAGTAAAAGAAGAAGGTTACAGATTAGAGCGAAATAGAGATTTAGCTGTATAGTGCACGGCTTAACAACTTAAAGATAATGTCTTGCAATAATAGTTTTCTATTAATTAAATTGTCTTATATTACGGAAATAAATATTTGTGCATTCTCGGTTACCAATCAATTTGGAACGAGTAAAACATCCTAAAAAGGTAAACTTACATGAATGGAAAGAAAGGAGTGACATAAATATGTTAATGTTGAAAGGATATTGGGAAAGTGTTGACAAAAATGACTGGGACAAAAATTTGGTAGAAGAAAGAGTATCATCTATTTTTTTAGTTCATCCTAGATCTCCTATTTTATCTGATTTAGGAGTATTCTGTCCTTTTATCTTTAATTACACGATGACATGAGGTAAGCCATGTAGTGCATTCGTATTGTAGGCCTAACGAAGCTATCATTTTTAGATATGGTAAGTCCCTGAGAGTGTAGTGGTAGCACTACTTGACTGTTTGCACTTAAGTATTCTTCTAGGCCCAGTAGTAGTTTCTTAACCTTGTAGGGAGATCTGCAGGATTATCTATGGTGAGTCGGGGTTGAAACTAGAAATATTCATTTAGGAGATGTTTGGGGGGGGGGGGGGTTGCGTTGACTTTTGGGTCAAGTAAGTTTAACCATATAATTGGTTATTTTAGATTTTGGTACGAGTAGTTGAGATTGGTTGAGGTGCTTATATTCTAAGGTTTTTGAGATAGGAAAATTTGGAGGATGGGTTGGTTAGCCAAGTTCAGTGTTGTTTTGACTACAAGATGGGGATTGTCAGGCTTGGATATGCAGTGGACTAATTTTTGATACTTCTTGCAACTAAAGGGCCAATCACGTTGATTTCCCTATTATTTTCTTAGTGCATATGTAGTTAATATCGATTCAGTTCTCTTTGTGCTACATATTCCGAATATGGTAAGAGGTTGAAAGGTTATCTCCGAGAAGAGCGATTGATTTTTTTATCTATATTTTTGAAAATGCTAAACTTGTAGCATTGTGGATAAAACACATGGTTTTGTTGGTGTAAGCAAAGATTTAATTTTATGCTTATGACTGGAATCTTTCTTAGCTATGGAGTTATGCTGTCGATGGATGAGTATGGAGTTTAGACAGGATACCTCTATGATGAGTCATCTCAGATATTGACTGGAAAGTAGTTTTTCTTAAGGGTACATAGTGTAGGTGATCCCGAGTGTTGTCCTGTGAAGGATCAGTTGGAATGGATAATTTTACTCCTTAAACCTATCTTTTGGTAAATTAGTATGGTACGTGTGCTGGAGCTTTCCGCATGTATTTTGAGGAAGTCTTTGGAATTCTGTTGTAGCGAAAAGATTCTAGGAAAAACCAAATAAGAAACTTTTTGAGAAAAAATTTCAATGAGTGTAAGCACTTTTGGAAGAGATTCGTCATTCATCTTTGTTACAAAGATGGATTGTTCTCTTGGCTCGGTAGTAATTATAAGTTAATTGTTCTGGAAGAAACATTTCTCTTTGACTCATGTAGATGGTCGTTTGGAAATCATTGGGAGCCAGATTTTGCATATAGTCTGATTTCTTTGTTTATTGTTTCTATTAAGTTTTGAGTGATGGAAAAATAAATTTAAGGAAGGAATTATTTGGAGAACATATGAGGGATTTTTAGAATAGTTGCCATACCTTTTAGGCTAGTATGTGTGCCTAGGCCTGGTTATTGACTTGTATGGTAGGGTAATTGGTGAGGCTTGTGGTAAGTTGGTAGGGGTCTGCGTTGATAACTTGTTAGTCTAAAACATGGGAGGGTGAAGATTAATGTTGGTATGTAAACAAGGGATGTAATACCTTGTAAGTGCATAACCCAACATCGAAATCTCTGAGTATGATCTTTGGAAAAAGTAAGGAAAATTTTCTTGGACTAGTGGGACATTATAGAAAGTATTCCTGTAACACCCCGTAATTTTAAATATTAAAATGACAAATTAAAGAATACTTAATTTTTAGAAGAAGAATTAAGTGAAACAGCTTACGCCATTGCGTTCTTCTCGGAATTCTGCTTGAGATAGAGTCCGAGTTTGCTTAAAACGGACATCGTATGAAGAAGTTATGAAGCTCTGAAGATTTAAAGTTTAAAGCTGTAAAACAAGTCGACCGCCCATTTTTCACCATTCGACTGGTACAAGTCGACCACCCAAATATCACCAGTCGACCGTTTTTAGATAGAAGTGAAAACTATGGACTGGTTGAAATTGGCCAGTCGACTGGTTGATTCTGGGCAGTTTTCTGATGACGTGTTTTTCTAATTTGAGTGGTTCAGATGGTTCCTAATCAAATCTAAAGGTCCTAATTCACCTAATGCACCTATAAATAAACACCTAAACCTAACCCTAATCTCATTGTCTTAATCCATGGTGCCTCCAAGCTGCTCTAATCTAAACTAGCCTTTCTTCTCCACCAAAACAAATTAGAATAGGAGTATTCCAATTAGAAGATCAGATCTAAAAACAATCAATTCAAAGAGGATTAAACATATTTGAAGATTGTTACAAAAAATTTAGCAATGCCTACAACAACTTATCCAACGTGTTCTTCACAGCAAATTCACTGTGAGTTCATGTTGCTTTTATATTAAAATATCTAATAAGGATCTTGATATGTATATAATAATTGGATCTTGAATCGGTGCCTAATCAGTTATATTATGACATATTCCATTGATCTGTTCTTATAAGTTTATATCATCTCCAAGTCTAATCTTGTCATAACATGTCAATTCAGTTTATGCCCATTTCTATCGTTATGTTGTTGATTCGTTATTATGCCTGTTCTAATTCTCTTCTCTCCTTCTTTTCCTTTTTTATTTTCATATAGCCAGGCTACCTTCGAGCCTAGGCCTAACACTGAAAAATGCAAATGCGCGGAATTGGGAATAATGGTAAAAGACATAATCTGGGGCATAATCGGTATTGGAAAAAATATGGATCTAAATTTGGGCATAAATTTGGAAATATATGAATATGGGTTTGGGTATCTGTCTTATTGGATATTATGAATTTAGGCATGCATTGGAATATATGTATATATGGAATTGGGTATAAAATGGGACATGTCTAATTATTGAATTGAGACATAAATTAGCATCTATGTGAATAAGAATTTTAAGCAAAAGTTGGAAAATATGTGGGTTTGGGATTTATGCTATATATATATTTATACATACGTACATACATACATACATACACATATATATGTATATATATGCCTTAATTTATGATAAGGGACATATGGTGCATAATAAAAAAGGTGAATTAAAAAAGGCATATAGGACTAGGATTTGAATAGTGTATTAAACATAATTCAAATGGGGGAACATAAAATAATCACCTATAATGACATAGGTAGATTTGGATAAATATGGTATAATTTGAATATGAACATTTTTGGATGTGTGATTCAAATTACTTGGGTAAAATAGGTATTGACACCTATAAAAGGAAGGGATTAATTAATTGTTAAATTGATTAATAATGGAAAGTCTAGTAATTACAATTAGGAATTGTAATCGAACTTATGACACGAGGTTAGGTGGCATTAGTGGCGGAAGTTTGCCCGGACTCGACTGACATATCCAGCAGCCACTAATGTTGAACCTAATGTGGGAGGTCTAAGTACACAAATACGAATCGGGTCAGGACACGAGGTTAGGCCCAACTGTGGAATAAGACTGCCCGGACCCGACCGACATATCCGACATCTACAGGTTGTAGGCCTAATGTGAGAGGTCTAGCCTATTATAACCATAATTCGACGTGGTAATGAATTGGACTACTTAACCTGATTTAGTCCATAAGGGTTATGGGATTATGAACTTAAGTTAGGGTTAAGTAAAATTGGATGGGTAGCGGGTGGATTAAGTAAATTAGAGGGGATGGGTTATATACACATATAGGCCCATAAACTTAACCCGATAAGGTTATGTAATTAAAGACGCCTAGTGGTATACATAACCGGTAGAAACAATAAAGTTATGTAAATAAAGGATTTAGGGTAAGCATAACTTGTGAGGAAATGAGACAACCTGTGTAATAAGATAAGAGGTACTTAATTATAAAATAAGTAATCCAGAAGTCTAGAACCCGCTGATGTGAACAATATGCTTAGACCTGTCCCAGGGGCAAGAGGAAATCATAACGTATGTTATAATTAATGGGTTGGGGAACTTGTTAATGGGCCGTAGTTAATAGAACTAAGTTAACAAGTAAACAACAATAAGTTGTATTAAAAGTGAAAAAGGGAATTATGATTAAATGAGAAAGAATGAGGAAAACTTATATTTAATCATAAATAATGGCTGACATGTTAAAAAGGAAACATGTAATATGAGACGTACTTCATTACATATTAAGTAAAAACATGTTATGGTAATGATGTAACCAAGCAAGAATATAAAATAAATTGTGGATTACAGATCGTGGGCCACAATCTAGAGAATAGCATGTTGTAAGCTTATTAATAAAATCAAATGAATTAAGCTATATAACTGGAATTAATAAGCAAGAGAAACTTGGTAATTTGAATGAGAATTCAATATGAATTGGAATAACCAAGTTAGCTGGAAACCTGGTAAGGTGAGACAAGCACATAAAAGAATGTTTAGACATAGGGCCTAAAAACATGCTAAATTAAGGCGCTTAGATCAGTCCGTACGGTTGAGGGTGAATAACCCAACGAGATAGATCATCGTGGTCTTATAAGACACAAAGGGAGCGCACATTCATCTGATTGGTTTGATGGCTCCATAGGACTGGAAGGGGAAGTATGCAGCTTCTTGAGACGTTGAAGGTGCTTCTAGTAGTCTTCTGTGGTGGTGTAGTTTCGGACTGTGCTCACAGAGGTTGGGTCTGCGCATAACTACTAGGTGGTTGGGCCTTGACTGCAAATGTAGCTATGCAGTCAGAATGCTGTGATGAGATGGCGCTAGGGTAGTTCGGCGGTTGCCGAATGAGGAGGTAGAGAAAGTCACGACCAACAAGGATAGTAGACTGTCGGATATCCGTCATCGACAGCCAGCGGGATGCAAAATGACTAGAGCTAACCCCAAGATATCATTTCACCTTTCACTATCGAGATACAGGGTTAAGGGGAGACACCACATGGATGCTTAGATTGGTTGTTATTAGGGGAGGTCGCTTAGCTCTGTAGTCTTTACAAGTTGAGGGAGGGGCCGAGGTGGGGCCATTGCCACCACGAAAATAGACCCTAGGTATATCTGTATATAAAGGTTCATTAAAGACGGGCCTATACAGATATGGAAAAGCTCCCAGCCGAGTTCCGTTTCATGCCCTACCACGGAACTCGGTGCACATCAGAGGACGTGCGATTGAGGCATCGAGCTATAATTACAATACATACGTGCCACAATCTAGATACATGCACATCTACTCTGGGTGATGTATCGTAGACTAGAGGGCATTATTCCAATATGGAATCTGATTCGATCGATGGTGGCAATCCGTACGCTTACGTAGCATAGTAATGACAGATCTATGCAGAACTAACATTTTTATGTAGACTATGACATAGGACGAGGGACTGCGTTCACTTCTTTTGCATTACGGTGGAGACCATGCGAGCGGGTTACAATGGGGTGTATCTCAATATTGAGAGATAACTACATATATTGTATTAGGTGAATTCATGGGAAAGTAAATAAGTATGATGCGCATATAAGTCTTGAGTGTGATTAACCCAAGTGACCTAATAAACAAGAAAATGAAATAGAACAGTATTGATAGGGATCATTCCATTTCTGATATACTAGTATCTGTGCGGTACAGAGAAATGTATATAAGAAGCGCAGTATATCCTGTTCGTCTTATCTTTTTCAGTTCACGCTTGTTATTGTTATTGTTATCTTGTTGTTCCAGTTTTTATATACCTACCATGACACTTTTATTTATTTATATTTAAAAGTAATTAGACTCGCCAGACTTTATGTCTGACCCTTTTTGTTTCCTCTTCTCTCTCTTCCGTTTCCTCCCCAGGTTCTGAGGGTGGAAGTGCTTAGAGTTGATTTGGATTCTTTTCATCTTAGCTTGGACTTTGGATATTGATGTACAAATTTGACTCATTGCCAACTCTCGTATGGCTTTGCTTGGGAAATATGGTTTACTTTTTTGTACTTTGATATTTTTTATCAAGATAGATTACTAAACATGTAACTGGTTATTTCAAACCTATGATGTACATTCAGTATTTGAGACCATGATGCTATGATTTAAATAAAAAATTTAATTCCACTGCTATTTACATGTCTGTATTGTGCTATTATGTTCTTATTTACCTATAACACTTCACGAAAGTTAATGCATTCCCTTAGTGAGTGACATTAACGGACGTGGGGTGTCACATTTGGTATCAGAGCATACGGTTAAAAGATCGGGTAAAGTATTTTGAAAATGATTTTCAAAAAGGTCTCAAAAACAAAGTATTTTAAAATAAAAAGTCTGTTTTTGAAGAGCATATTTCCCAAAGCCATAAATATCTTCTCGATTCTCTGCTTCATTCCTTTTCCTTTTGTTCGAGGAACCGTTTCTTCCCAAAAGGGTATCCCCATCTCGTCATGGTTCTGTAGGCATGTTAAAACTACGGTACATGTCGAAGGGCAAAGAAGTGCCCAACCTCCATCTTTAGTCGCAGTGGTTTCACCTGCATCTTATTTTCTTTCGAACCTCGTAAGGATTTCCGTGAGTTGGAGGCAGCTTTCAAGAGACTGGTTATCATGTTGCACAAGGATGATAAAAAGGAGAATAAGGGAATTAGGGCTAAGCAACACAGCCCAAGATGAAAGAAAATGGTGTCTTAAGAAGGTAATATAGATAAAAGAAGAAAAGAGGAAATACCATAACTTCGGAACGGTGGGTCATCTGAAAAAGGATTGCAGAAAGAGGTAAGACGTTTGTTACCACTTTGGTAAGGCGGAACACCATATTAAGGAGTGCCCAAAGAGACAAGGACAAGGCCAGAGGGCAGGAACTTCTGGGAGGCAAGCTAATGTTCTCATAGCTGGTGGACAGGATGGGGGTAGGAAAATTTCCGTCGAAGGATTGATTTCTATTTTTGATCATCCTATTAGGATTCTTTTTTCTGGTGCTTCGTATTCTTTCGTATCTGATTCTTTAGTTGAGTTGAGTCTCTGCACCTAGATACTAGTATGGTTTTGGATCCCGTTATTGCCTCAAATCCCATTTGAGGTACGACTCTTTTATCGATGATTTGTCGGGGTTTGAGAATTTCTATGTTAGGCATCGAGTTTGATTGCGACGCATATGTTTTTGATTTCATAAGATACGGTTTGATTCTAAGATGGATGGGTTAACAATATATGGAGCCATTCTAGATTGAGAGAGGAGAGTTGTTAGCATTCTGACTTGCCATAGAAAGACTCTCGAGATTTCTTATGACCCCAAAAGGGTCTGTCATGCTTAGTCTCCTAGAACCTCTTGATATATCTATCGATGATTTGCGACATGTGAAAGAAAAGAGGGAACTTGATAAGCAAGTAGGGGAGCTACTTGAGAAGAGGTTTGATAGATGACTATTCATTTAAGAGGCGATAAAAAGTATAGAGTTTGAGATAGTGGAGCCAAACTTGCGAGAGGAAGTGGAAGTATAAAAGGAAGCAACGATTGGACGAGTTTTGAATTGCTTACTTGGATCGGAGGTTAAGAAATTGTGCAACAAAGAAGTGAAGCTAGTAAGAGTGCTATGGGGAAAGGGCCGCGAGAATTCTACTTAGGAGGCTGAAGACACGATTCACGCTTCATATCCTTTCCTTTTCAAGAATATGTTCTTAACTTCTTTTTCCAAGCTTCGAATTAATACTCGCATCTATCGTTTGAATATCACTTATCGATCGAGTCTCTAGGTAGCAAACTAATGAATGCAAACATGTGTTTGAGACATGTTATGTTTGATGGATGCAAGTGGTTACTAGTGATTGCTTGTGGATGCATATACACACACAATAGGCACTAAGTCGGCTCAATCACTTACATGTTGCATATTGATGTGTGTACATTTTAAATTTTTATGGATTGTCATTGCATTGATGTTGCATTTGGACGGATGGTTGTGCACCCATATAGAACTTATATGTCATGCTAGGGTGATTTGCATACATTTTGGTTGCATAGCACAAACATACATTTCATTAAGGAGGTCAACTGAATCAGTAGACCGTCTGATCTTTCGCATTAGTTTACAAACATATACACACACTATTGCGTATATTCATAAAAGCATTAGAAATTCCTTAAGGACAATGGATGCCTATAATTGCTAGATGGATGTATGATTGTTGGATGTTAGGATATACGTTCTTCTTAACTTAGAGATTTCGGGGATGAAATCCTTTAAGTAGGGAAGAATGTAACACCCCCATAATTTTAAATATTAGAATGAAAAATTGAAGAATACTTAATTTTCAGAAGAAGAATTAAGTGAAATGGGTTATGCCATTGCGTTCGTCTCGGAATTCTGCTTGAGATAGAGTCCGAGTTTGCATAAAACGGACATCGTATGAAGAAGTTATGAAGCTCAGAAGATTTAAAGTTTAAAGCTGTAAAACAACTCGACCGCCCATTTTTCACCATTCGACCGGTACAAGTCGACCGCCAAAATATCACTAGTCGACCATTTTTAGATAGAAGTGAAAGCTGTGGATTGGTTGAAATTGGCCAGTCGACTGGTTGATTTTGGGCAGTTTTCTGATGACGTGTTTTTCTAATTTGAGTGGTTCCGATGGTTCCTAATCAAATCTAAAGGTCCTAATTCACCTAATGCACCTATAAATAAACACATAAACCTAACCCTAATCTCATTGTCTTCATCCATGGCGCCTCCATGCTGCTCTAATCTAAACTAGCCTTTCTTCTCCACCAAAACAAATCAGAATAGGAGTATTCCAATTAGAAGATCAGATCTAAAAACAATCAATTCAACGAGGATTATACATATTTGAAGATTGCTACAACAAATTTAGCGATGCCTACAACAACTTATTTAACTTGTTTGTAACAACCCGGGAAATCTGAACCAATTTAAAAATTTTAATTTGCTATTTTAGTGGATTTTAAATATTTAAAATAAATTATTTTAAATAATAACGATAAAAAGTATGTTTGAATCGATGTTTGAAAATAAATATAATTATTTTAAATTATAAACAAGGCCTGAAATGGCGCGGCAGTTTCAAAATTTGAATTCAAACTTTGACTGACTATACCGGATGCAAAATAAAACGGATTTAAGTGAAACCAAAAATATTTAAATCTGTTTACGATTATCTTTCTAACGAATCTGAAAAATCGAAGTTTCATAGCGGGAGTCAAAATTATGGCCAAATGATTTTTCAGAAAGGTCGCTATTGAATTTATATAGTCCGTGAAAATAGACCTTTTGCAAATGACCTCAGAATTCGACAAAACCACTTTTGTTGGATCCGGGATGTCAAATTATTGCTAGGTTTCAAATTCCATAATTTTTAAAGTTAATATGTGAGCGTGGCGATGGAAAATGTGTTTGGTTGATTTCAGTTAAATTGGATCAACCAGAAAATGGCCATTTTTCAAACGGTCTCAGAATTCGACGAAACTAGTTTTGTTGGGACCATATCATCAAAACATAGCTAGATTTATTTTTCGGGAATTTTTAGAATCAGTATGTGGCCCCGGCAAATTGAAATGCATGTTCAAATCAATATTAAATGTTTTATATTTTAATTTGAAGAAAAACTGACTGAAACAGTCGAATCGGCCTACGAAACATATCCCACTGTGTTCGGAACGGGGGTATTTAGCTAGGGGCGATAGTCGTTGGGTTTGAACTGGAGCACGTATGGAGAAGAGGATATTTGTGGAATTAAAGAAATTAAAAATTTAATTAGAATCAACCGGCCAATCACTTTCCCCCAACACTTTCTCTCTCCACGCTTTTCTCCCCCGAAACCTCCCAGTCAACGACGGAAAAGCATCTCCCCTTCTCTCCTCATTTTCTCTTAAATCTCTCAACGAAATCAGGTTCTTGTGTGGAGGATTTTGTAGAGCTCTACTTTAGCTTCAAATACATACCACTTTTACCCCCTATCGTCGCGTGAATCGAGAGAATCACCTCCGGGAAGTTCGGATCTTCAAGCCGTCGGCCAGCCCTCCCCTTGCCATCGAGTTCATCAGCGTCACCACCCCCTGGCGCGGATTTCGGAGCTGCTTCATGTGGCGCCAACCGATCTTGACCTCGAGCGACGATTTGGCCAGAAAATCGAAACCCTTGTTTGAATCAAAAGCTGAAATATACGGCTGACTTTATTTTAAAGGTTTGCGACACTTTTGTTCGTTGAAAATTAGTATATCGGAAAAAAATGTATCTTTTTCAAACGATAACGAAATTCAATGAAGTAGGAAACCTTGGACTCATGTGGACGTCTTCTACATTCTAAAAGAGACCGGATATTTTTCTGAGCCTTCTACAATTTTTGGAGGAGTGGAACCCAATGTGAGATTTCTGAATTACAGACGATATGGAAACGACGATGTATAAATTATATAGTCGATGTATGAGTTATATAAGCGTTGTACACCTCATGTATAAGCATTGTATAAGTTGTATGTTCGATGTATAAGTTATATATGCGTTGTAAAAATTATATATGCGTTGAAATGACATTGAAATGAATCGAAATATAGTTATATACGTATATCTATATATTAGTTGTGATATTGTTTGGATTATTGGTTAATGTGAAATTTGGTGAATATCATGAATGGTTGATTTGAAATGATTGATTGTGGTTGAAATCCTAATAGGATTAGTATATAGGAAAATTCGTCTGCGTACGAACTAGATATTGAAAATCCCCATTGTCAAAAGCTGCAAGGCTTTAAGGTAGAGCGAAGAGCCGTACTCGGGACGGTGCCGGTTTTAACTACCCTACCGTTATGCTGCCGAAATTTTCCGAAATATTCCTGTGTTAGAATTATTTTCATGTGTTGAAATTATATTCGTGTGTTGAATAGAAATTCATGTGTTGAATAAAAATTCATGTGTTGAATAAAATTCATGTGTTGAAATACATAGACTATATAAATTGTTCATGTTTTAAAATAAATTGTTTTAACAATAAAAATCACATTTTTATTATATATATAAACTATATTTATGTGTTGAAATTATATTAATGTGTTGAAAGACGTTCATGTGTTGAATAAATTCTTTGAAAGATAAAAATAACATTTTATCATATATATATAGACTACATAAAATATTAGTGTTTTAAATAAATTGTTTTAACACCAAAAATACCATTTTTACCTTATGTATGAACTATATAAAATAATTGTGTTTTGAAATAAATTGTTTTAACAATAAAAATCACATTTTTATGATATATATGAACTGTTAAAAATAGTGATGTGATGAAATAAATATCTGTTGGATAAAGATATCGTTTTATCAAATATATGAAATGAATATGGTTTTGAAATCGAAGAATGAATTATATTTATATATATACATATATATAATTAAAATAAATCGAATAATGAAGCTGCAGTTCGTATTTTGAAACCGTGATTTCAAACGATTATTGCGGGAGATCCGACCATCGGATTTTCCCAAAACCGAAACCATTGGGTTCGCTCTGGAAATATCTTTCCAACGACACCCACTTTGTAAAGATCCAACGGTTGGATTGTCTAAAATGTTTAATTCAAAACTAAAGAAAAACAGCGCCATAATCGATTATATATAATTAAATTAAATCGAATAACGACGCTGCAGTTCGTATTTTGAAATCGCAACTTCAAACGATTATGCCGGGAGATCCGACCGTCAGATTTTCCCAAAATTGAAACCGTTGGATTCGTTTAGAAAAGATCTTTCTAATGATATAAAATATGTGAAGATCCAACGGTTAGATTTTCAGATATGTGTAAATCAAGTCTGAAGAAAAACGGCGCCACGACCTAGTTATGCCTGAAGCGTCATTTGAATGAATTGGCTAATTTTAAATAAATAAAAATAGCGATAAGTCGTGATAAAATATTATAAATGATATGGAACGGAAATAAACAGAATTTTCTCAGTTTATTTGATGTTTGTTGGTTGAATGTGTTTGGCGTGAAAATTACATTAAAGAATAGAATTATTGATGTAGAATAATTTAACCATTGAAATGAATTGATTTGAAATTCTAAATATACATGAATTATGCCGAGTTAATTCTCATTTCAAATAATTGATCGACGATTAGAAGTCAAACATATGAAGACGGTGCAAGACCGATGATCTTCATGTCGAATGGAGGGGTGCTACTGATGCTCATGATAGGAGTAGCTACCTTGAAGGGGCTGAAGTGGTAGCCGTCCGGACGTACTTGTTGATTGTATGGATATGTGAGGTATAAGGTGCCTCCGGCTTCGTTCAGACCCATAACGAACTTGTAAATGGACTGTGTGTTTGACATTGGATTTTGTTCCGTGCTGATTGATCTCTATTAAATATATATCTGTTTGGCGCCAGGGAATTTATTCTCTTGCTTAATGCCCTTCTCAGAGACGTACGAGCTCAGAGGTTATATGTCGATAGAAATCAGTCGCATGGAGTGAATTGCCTGTGTGGCATGCCTAAGTGGCAGATGATCAAGGCTTCTGTTGAAAAGCAAAGTCTTGTAGTAGATGATCAAAGCGCGGCTTGTGTGGCATAACTTTGGGAATAACGTTGATTCGCGAGCCTCACACCCCGGTATGAACCAGAAACGGGAGAGGACCTCAGGTAGGACATGCGTTTCCTTCTATCTAGGGTGGTGTCAGTGACCTTCCAGCCCTGACATTTATATTACTTTCACCTGTGTGGTTGTTGGATTGCGAGGCGCCTCGGTTATATCAGTGACTATTTGGAGCCGATGGAGTCATAGGACTCATTTATGCCCCAAAAGGCGGGGAAACGCAGTGTTCAGGCATTTTAATCCACATCGGTGGACCGGCCCTGACGATCCAAGGGTCACTCGAGCTCTGATCCTGAGGCTCGGGCTAGAGAGTCTTGAATTCAGTAAGGACTATCTTTTGCCTTGGTTCATGACGGAAATCCAATTTCCAAATACGATACCGTGCGGTTTTGATTGTATACCTATATATGGCGACATGATATATGGTACCCATGTCGTATATGATTAATATTTATGATTGAAATTGTTTTCGAAACAAATATATACTAGCTATAATATCAAATGATTTGTTTTGCTCGTATCAAGCATATTTTGGCCATTATAAGGTAAAACTCAATCCTCCGGTTTGTGTTGCATTGTGCGATGTGAACTGAGTCTTATAATGGCTTCATTTTATAAAAAGCATTGCGATGTTTAAAATATTTACTTGTTTTAAAGCACTAGCAATCCAATGGAGTAAACCCGTTCCGCGATAGTGGCGTGGTCCTGTGATTGGCAATATAAGTAGATTTCTCATACCAGTCCCATGACTGACTCGTAGTTTGTTTCACTTGCAAACTCGGGTGCCTCCTTTTCTACACGGGCAGCCTTGTATTCAGGTTTTAGCAGGCTCTTTCTGGATAGCTGGAGCTGAAGATGGATTATATCATTTATCTCTTTTTATGCTTTTCAACTCCTATTGTACATATTATGTTTTGTTTCCGCTGTAGATATTTTATGTAAAGCTGAACTGTATTTTGTACTAAATATGATCCTGTATACTGTGTAACTCTGATGATTATGTTTATCTAGTGTATTCTATTGTACATTATCTAGTGTATCTAATTATTTTTGTTCTGCTGTTATTTGTTTACATATTATATTCCAAAGATAACCCTTGCCACCGTGGAATGGGGATAGAGGGTCGTCACAAACGTGGTATTATTGCTTTGGTTAAGCATAGTTCTGGAATATAACATATTAACGAACTCATCAGAAATAGAGCCAGTAGTGTTGTAGGGTGAATAACTCATTACAAATAGGATCAGTAATATCCTAGTATGAGTATAGCAGAATGAAATATACCCCGATAGACACATTTACATTCAAGTATATGTTTCTATGCTTTATAATATCTTTTCTGTTGACCTGACACTTGGTCTGCTATTTGCAGAAGTACTAGAAAATGAGTGTCAGAAACATAAGAAGGAATACAGAACCAGATCTAGAAGCTATATTAAAGAAATATCGAAATCTGGGTGGGGTAACATTCTCGGACAATGAATCCATTATACAAACTCAAGCATGGATGAGTTCCGCTGAAAGAATTTTTGAACGTTCTCAGCCGAGAGATGATCAGAAAAGATTAGTGGCATCTTGGGCACTCAAAGATGAAGCTTTAATTTGGTGGGAAACGGTTATTAAGGATAATCCAGAAGGTAATATTACCTGGGATAGATTTAAAGAGATTTTCATAGAAAGATTTACTCCTCCAGAAGCAACTGAGCGGTTATGTGATGAATTCTATTTTCTGATACAAGGAGATATGACCATTCCGGAATATCATAAGAAATTCAATGAACTTTCTCATTTTTCCCAGCATCTAATTCAAGATCCAAAAAGAAAAAATCTGAGGTTTATTAATGGTCTTCAAAGAAAATACCATAATAGTGTAATGGGGCATGTGAAGCTTCCTTTTTCTGAAATGATATACATGGCTTATCAGTATGAAGATCTAGATAAGCGAGGCCTTTTTGTCGATGAAGAGGAAGTCAATTCTAGCAATAAAAGGAAGTTTGAAACTGATAGCCTAGAGACGAGTGCATAGCCTGAGGCCAGTATGACGTCTGGGATCAGAAAGAAACCTAAAGTCAATCGAAAGAAGGTTAAAGCTAAGAAAGAGCCAGCAACGACTGCTGTATGCTCTAACTGCAATAAGCAAGGACATTTCTCGATAAGTTGTAGAGCTTTAAAGAAACATGAGAAGTTTCAAGAGAATAGAAAGTGTAATCGATGCCATCAGTCTGGTCATCTTTCAAAGGCCTGCCCGTTATTCAGAAAACCTAAAGCAGTACATGTAAATGAAGCGGCAGAAGTCCCTGCATCTTCATCTAGTCAGGAGAGGCCAGATGTTTTAGAAGGCACACTTACTATCAAAGATATTCCGGTAAAGGTATTAATTGATACAGGTGCATCGCGAAGCTTTATTGCAAAGAATGCGTTTAAGAAACTGGATTTGAATTTGAAGAAGCTCAAAGCACCAATGACTATTCATAATCCGATTGGGGGTTCCCTTGATCTTAGTTGGGTTTGTGGAGTGCCTGTCTCTTTTTCCCGTTATCGGTTCCCTACTATCGCGATCATCATGAATTTTACAGAATTTGATCTTATTCTAGGATTGGACTGGTTAACCAAATATCAAACTGAGGTAAAATGCGTCGATAGAGTCGTTAAGGCGAAGATTAAATCAGGTGACTATATAACCATTCCATGCGACGGTCCGAATACAGATAGAAAGGACTTCTGGGAAGCTTTAGATGTTTCTCCTGCTCAAATAGAATCTGTTCCTGTCATTCCGGAGAATATTCCGATCGACATTGAAAATATCCCAGTTGTTAAGAACTTTGTGGATGTGTTCGAAGAAGTTGTTAGCTTACCTCCGTAAAGAGAAATTGATTTTAAAATCTCTTTAGTTCTGAATGCAAGGCCAGTAGTTCATGCTATTCGAAGAATGACCTAGAAAGGGAAAGAAGAGTTAGATAATCAAACTCGACAGCTTTTATGGAAGGGTCTGATCAGGCCCAGTTTCTCTGATTAGGGAGCAGCAGTGGTATTTGTCCCAAAGTCAGACCGTACTTTCAGACTATGTGTAGATTATCATAACTTGAATAAGTAGACGTTGAAAAACAAATATCCATTACCGCAGATTGATGTTTTGTTGGATCGATTGAATGGCGCGCAAGTATTTTCCCGAATGGACCTAGCTACAGGTTTCCATTAGCTTCGTATTGCCGAAGAGTGTGTTCCTCTGACAGCATTCAGAGGTCCAGACTTATTCTACAAGTGGTTAGTAATGCCGTTCGGCTTATGTAACGCTCCAGCCTATTTTGTTGATCTAATGAACCAGGTATTCAGAGAAGTATTGAATAAATTTGTTCTGGTTTTCGTTGATGATATACTGATCTTCTCTAAGTCAGAAAGCGAACACGAAAAACATTTGGAACAAGTGTAGAAATCCTCAGAAAGAATGTTTTAAAAGCAAAATTTTCCAAATGTATATTCTGGAAAGAAGAAGTCAAATTCCTAGGTCACGTCGTGTCAAAGGAAGGAATTTCTGTGGATCCCAGTAAAATCACTGATATTCAGAATTGGAAACACCCTCGTATGCCCACTGAAGTCAAAAGTTTTCTCGGATTGGCTAGTTATTATCGGAAATTTATTAAGGATTTTGTGAAGACATCTAGTCCCTTAACAAAGCTTACTAAGAAACATTCGAGATTCAACTGGACTCCCGAATGTGAGGCAGCTTTCCAGAAGCTGAAGTTAAAATTGTCGACTACTCCAGTTCTCATAGTTATTGATGGCAACCAAGAATTGAAAGTCTGGACTGATGCTTCTAAAGAGGGCCTTGGTGCAGTGTTAATGCAAAGAGGCCAGGTAGTCGCTTATGCTAGCCATCAATTGAAGCCACATGAGAAAAATTATGCAACTCACGATCTTGAATTGCTAGCCATCGTGTTTGCTATGAAAATCTGGAGGCATTATCTATTGGGTGAGAAGTTCGAATTATATACTGATCATTAATCGCTAAAGTATTTATTCACCCAGAAGGATCTGAATATGAGACAACAGCGTTGGTTAGAATTCCTCGCGGCATATGATCTTGATATCTTATATACTCCGGGGAAAGCTAATGTTGTGGCTGATGCGCTCAGCAGAAAGAATGTAATTATCACCAGTCTTATCATCACACCTTCATTGGTTGATAACATATCTGCTCTTCAAAGGGATGATCACTTCATTCAGAAGACCAGAGAGAGAATCCAGAAAGGCGAGCCCTCAAGTTTTCAGATCGATAACGATGGGATTCTGAGGTTAAAGGGTTGGATTTGTGTTCCGAACGTTTCTGTACTCCAGAGAGAAGTATTAGATGAATGTCAAAAAGCCAAGCTTAGTATCCATCCAGGATTGAGCAAGATGTATAATGATATCAAACGCACTTTCTGGTGGAAATCTATGAAAAGGGACATTTCTTTATATGTTAGCCAGTGTCCTACTTGTCAACAAGTCAAAAGCGATCAGCAGAAGCTCGCTGGATTGTTGCAACCGTTGGAAATTCCAGGTGGAAAGTGGGAACAGATTTCTATGGATTTCATAGATGGTTTGCCCAGAACCAGGAAAGGAAATGAAAGTATTTGGGTGATCGTAGACCGTTTCACAAAGACTGCCCATTTCATACCTGTCAGATCGAATAGAACTACTCAGAGTCTGGCGCAGATTTATTTCAAGGAAATAGTTAGACTGCACGGTGTTCCCATGAGCATCGTTAGTGATCATGACCTGATTTTTGCTAGTAAATTCTGGGAAGCATTCCAAGAAGAATTGGGAACGAAACTGAACTTGAGCACCGCATATCATCCTCAAACAGATGGTCAAACTGAGAGGGTGAATTGTATTCTAGAAGATTTATCACAGGCTTATGTTATTGATTTTGGAGGATCATGGGAAGACCATTTGCATTTGGCCGAGTTCTCATACAACAACAGCTACCAAGCGAGCCTGACAATGTCACCATTCGAAGCATTGTATGGTAGACCGTGTCGATCTCCTGCTTGTTGGGTAGAACCTGGTAATAGACTCGTATTGGGACCCGATATGATTCGCGAAGCTACGGACAAAGTCAATTTCATTAAGAAACGATTACTAGCCACTCAAAGCCGACAAAAGAGCTATGCAGATAAGAGGAGAAGAGATATATCATTTGTTGTTGGCGACCATGTGTATTTGAAGGTATCTCTGATGAGAGGAGTAATCCGGTTCGGTAAAACAGGGAAATTGGCATCCAAATTTATTGGTCCGTTTCCTATTCTGGAACGGGTTGGAACTCTCGCTTATAGGGTACAATTACCATATTGGTTTCCTGGAGTACATAATGTGTATCACGTATCTCAACTTCGAAAGCATATACATGATCTAGACTTGATCGTGGAAGAAGCAACGCAATGGGATATAGAAATTACTCCAGAATTGGCTGTTAGAAGAGAGCCGCTAAAGATTATTGGCAAAGAATCCAAAGAACTGAGGAACAAGAAGGATCACTTAGTCAGAGTGAAATGGAGTGGAGATCCGCGAGATTGTACTTGGGAAACTGAGGAGAGCATTAAGAAAGCCTATCCTAAGTGCAGGGTGGATATCTCTGATTGACTCTGGTGCAAGGTACATTTACCATACTTTGCATTACCATTTTGTTCTCTACTTTGTTGTTGTTTTCTTTTCATGGATGTATAACTTTTTGATTATATAGTCTGATGATTTTAAAAGAGTATATGAATTAATTAGTATATTTTTGAAAGATAAAAACAAATTGATTGCTGGTTTTATTGTTTGATTTTTGGTTGATTAGTTAGAATTTTGAACCATTTATCCAAATTGAACAAATATTGAACTGAATTGAAAATTTACAGAAATTGCATGCCTATACATGTATATACATTGAACAGGTCATAGCAGGGAAGCTAGGCAGAGGAATAAAATTGTTTGCCTGACAAATAGGTACATATTTATTGTATTTCTTGGAGATTTGATGATTATATGAGCCGATTGGTTAGCCACTTGGCCTTTTCTTTTTCTTTTGGATTGGTGAGCACCATGGGAGGCTATTTGAAATATCCCAAAGCTCCCTGTACAAAGGAGGTTATGGCGAAATTTTTCGAAAATTTAGGGTGTTAGCCAAATTTTTGAAAAATTTGAAAAGTTCTTAGAAACTGAAAAGTTGAAGAACTTAAGCCGTAAAGAGAATAATGGAAGTTTAGTTGGTTAATTAAACAACTTTCGACTTCGTTCCTTTTCGGGGACGAAAAGTTTTAAGTGGGGGAGATTGTAACAACCCGGGAATTCTGAACCAATTTAAAAATTTTAATTTGGCTAATTTAGTGGATTTTAAATATTTAAAATAAATTATTTTAAATAATAACGACGAAAAGTATGTTTGAAAATAAATATAATTATTTTAAATTATAAACAAGGCCTGAAATGGCGCGGCAGTTTCAAAATTTGAATTCAAACTTTGACTGACTGTACCGGATGCAAAATAAAATGGATTTAAGTGAAACCAAAAATATTTAAATCTGTTTATGATTATCTTTCTAAAGAATCTGAAAAATCGAAGTTTCATAGCGGGAGTCAAAAGTTATGGCCAAATGAATTTCCAGAAAGGTCGCTATAGAATTTATATAGCCCGTGAAAATAGACCTTTTGCAAATGACCTCAGAATTCAACGAAATCACTTTTGTTGGATTCGGGATGTCAAATTATTGCTAGGTTTCAAATTCCATAATTTTTGAAGTTAATATGTGAGCGTGGCGAAGGAAAATGTGTTTGGTTGATTTCAGTTAAATTGGATCGACCAGAAAATGGCCATTTTTCAAATGGTCTCAGAATTCGAAGAAATTAGTTTTGTTGGGACCGAATCGTCAAAATATAGAAAGATTTATTTTTCGGGAATTTTTAGAATCAGTATGTGGCCCCGGCATATTGAAATGCATGTTCAAATCAAATATTGAATGTTTTATATTTTAATTTGAATAAAAACTGACTGAAACAGTCGAATGGGCCTGCAAAACATATCCCATTATGTTCGGAAGGGGGGTATTTAGCTAGAGGCGACAGTCGTTAGGTTTGAATTGGAGCACGTATGGAGAAGAGGGTATTTGTGGAATTAAAGAAATTAAAAATAAAATTAAAATCAACTGGCCAATCACTTCCCCCAACACTTTCTCACTCCCCACTTTTCTCCCCCGAAACTTCCCAGTCAACGACGGAAAAGTATCACCCTTCTCTCCTCATTTTCTCTTAAATCTCTCAACGAAATCAGATGTTTGTGTGGATGATTTTGTAGAGCTCGACTTTAGCTTCAAATCCATACCACTTTTACCCCCATCGTCGCATGAATCGAGAGAATCACCTCCGGGAAGTTCGGATCTTCAAGTCGCCAGCCAGCCCTCCCCTTGCCGTCGAGTTCATCAGCGCCACCACCCCCCGGCGCGGATTTCGGAGCAGCTTCACGTAGCGCCAACCGATCTTGACCTCGAGCGAGGATTTGGCCAGAAAATCGAAACCCTTGTTTGAATCAAAAGCAAATATACGGATGACTTTATTTTAAAGGTTTGCGACACTTGTTCGTTGAAAATTAGTATATCGGAAAAAAAATCGTATCTTTTTCATACGATAACGAAATTCGATGAAACAGGAAACCTTGGACTCGTGTGGACGTCTTCTACATTCTAGAAGAGACCAGATATTTTTCTGAACCTTCTACAATTTTTGGAGGAGTGGAACCCAATGTGAGATTTCTGAATTATAGACGATATTGAAACGACGATGTATAAATTATATAGTCGATGTATGAGTTATATAAGCGTTGTACACCTCATGTATAAGCGTTGTATAAGTTGTATGTTCGATGTATAAGTTATATATGCATTTTAAAAATTATATATGCATTGAAATGAATTGAAATGAATCAAAATATAGTTATATACGTATATATATATATATATATATATATATATATATATATATATATATTCCCCTCGTCCACAGACCATGGACGATATATATTAGTTGTGATATTGTTTGGATTATTGGTTGATGTGGAATTTGGTGAATATCATGAATGGTTGATTTGAAATGATTGATTGTTGTTGAAATCCCAATAGGATTAGTATATAGGAAAATTCGTCTGCGTACGAACAAGATATTGAAAATCCCCATTGTCAAAAGCTGCGAGGCTTTAAGGTAGAGCGAGGAGCCATACTCGGGACGGTGCTGGTTTTAACTACCCTGCCGTTATGCTGCCGAAATTTTCTGGAATATTCCTGTGTTAGAATTATTTTCATGTGTTGAAATTATATTCGTGTGTTGAATAGAATTTCATGTGTTGAATAAAATTCATGTGTTGAAAGACATTCATGTGTTGAATAAATTCTTTAAAAGATAAAAATAACATTTTATCACATACATAGACTACAAAAATTGTTCGTGTTTTAAAATAAATTATTTTAACAATAAAAATCACATTTTTAATATATATATAAACTACATTCATGTTTGAAATTATATTCATGTGTTGAATAAAATTCATGTGTTGAAAGACGTTCATGTGTTGAATAAATTCTTTGAAAGATAAAAATAACATTTTATCATATATATAGACTACATAAAATATTAGTGTTTTAAATAAATTGTTTTAACACCAAAAATACCATTTTTACCTTATGTATGAACTATATAAAATAATCGTGTTTTGAAATAAATTGTTTTAACAATAAAAATCACATTTTTATGATATATATGAACTGTTAAAAATAGTGATGTGATGAAATAAATATCTGTTGGATAAAGATATCGTTTTATCAAATATATGAAATGAATATGGTTTTGAAATCGAAGAATGATTTATATATATATATATATAAATATAATTATAATAAATCGAATAATGAAGCTGCAGTTCATATTTTTAAACCTTGATTTCAAACGATTTTTGTCGGAGATCCGACCATCGGATTTTCTCGAAACCGAAACCGTTGGGTTTGCTTTGGAAATATCTTTCCAACGACACCCACTTTGTAAAGATCCAACGGTTAGATTATCTAGAATGTTTAATTCAAATCTGAAGAAAAAAAGCGCCAGAATCGATTATATATATATACATATATATATATAATAAAATTAAATTGAATAACGACACTGTAGTTCATATTTTGAAATCGTAACTTCAAACGACTGTACCGGGAGATCCGACCGTCGGATTTTCCCAAAACTGAAACCTTGGATTCGTTTTGAAAAGATCTTTCTAATGATATAAAATTTGTGAAGATCCAACAGTTAGATTTTCAAATATGTGTAAATAAAATCTGAAGAAAAACAGCGCCACGGCCGCGTTATTGCCTGAAGCGTCGTTTGAATGAATTGGCTATTTTTAAATAAAAAAAATAGTGATAAGTCATGATAAAATTTTATAAACGATATGAATGGAAATAAACTGAATTTGCTTAGTTTGTTTGATATTTGATGGTTGAATGTGTTTGGCGTGAAAATTACATTAAAGAATAGAATTATTGATGTAGAATAATTTAACCATTGAAATGAATTGATTTGAAATTCTAAATATACTTGAATTATTTGAAAAAGCTGAGTTAATTCTCATTTCAAATAATTGATCGATGATTAGAAGTCAAAGATATGAAGACGGTGCAAGACCGATGATCTTCACGTCGAATGGAGGAGTGCTACTGATGCTCATGATAGGAGTAGCTACCTTGAAGGGGCTGAAGTGGTAGCCGTCCGGATGTACTTGTTGATTGTACGAATATGCGAGGTATAAGGTGCCTCCAGTTTTGTTCAGACCCAGAACGAACTTGTAAATGGACTGTGTGTCTGACATTGGATTTTGTTCTTTGCTGATTGATCTCTATTAAATATATATCTGTTTGGCGGCGGAGAATTTATTCTCTTGCATAACGCTCTTCTCTGAGACGTACGAGCTTAGAGATTATATATCGATAGAAATCAGTCGCATGGAGTGAATTGCCTGTGTGGCATGCCTAAGTGGCAGATGATCAAGGGTTCTGTTGAAAATCAAAGTCTTGTGGTAGATGATCAAAGCGCGGCCTGTGTGGCATAGCTTTGTGTATAACATTGATTCGCGAGCCTCACACCCCGGTATGAACCAGAAACGGGAGAGGACCTCAGGGAGAACATGTGTTTCCTTCTAGCTAGGGTAGCGTTAGTGACCTACCAGCCCTGACATTTATATTACTTTCACCTGTGTGGTTGTTGGATTGCAAGGCACCTCAGAAATATCGGTGACTATGTGGAGCCGATGGAGTCATAGGACTCATTTACGCCCCAAAGGGCGGGGAAACGCAGTGTTCAGGCATTTTAATCCACAACGGTGGACCGGCCCTGACGATCCAAGGGTCACTCGAGCTCTGATCATGAGGCTCCGGCTAGAGAGTCTCGAATTCGGTAAGGACTATCTTTTGCCTGAGTTCATGACGGAAATCCAATTTCCAAATACGATACCGTGCGGTTTTGATTGTATACCTATATATGGTGACATGATATATGGTACCCATGCCGTCTATGATTGATATTTATGATTGAAATTGTTTTTGAAACATATATACACTAGCAATAATATCAAATGATTTGTTTTGCTCATATCAGGCATAATTTGGCCATTATAAGGTAAAACTCTATCCTCCAGTTTGTGTTGCATTGTGTGATGGGAACTGAGTCTTATAATGGCTTCATTTTTATAAAAAGCATTGCGATGTTTAAAATATTTACTTGTTTTAAAGCACTGGCAATCCAATGGAGTAAATCTGTTCCACGAAAGTGGCATGGTCCTGTGATTGGCCATATATTAAAGTAAGTTAAGTAGATTTGTCATACCAGTCCCATGATTGACTCGTAGTTTGTTTCACTTGCAAACTCGGGTGCCCCCTTTTCTACACGGGCAGCCTTGTATTCAGGTTTTAGTAGGCTCTTTCTGGATAGCTGGAGCTGAAGATGGATTCTATCATTTATCTCTTTTTATGTTGTTCAGCTCCTATTATACATGTTATGTTTTGTTTCCGCTATAGACATTTTATGTAAAGCTGAACTGTATTTTGTACTAAGTATGATCCTGTATACTGTGTAACTCTGATGATTATGTTTATCCAGTGTATTCGATTGTACATTATCTGGTGTATTTAATTATTTCTGTTCTGCTGTTATTTGTTTATGTGTTATATTCCAAAGATTACCCTTGCCACCGTGGAACGAGGTTTGGGGATCGTCACAGTGTTCTTCGCAGCAAATTCGCTGTGAGTTCATGTTGCTTTTAGTTCTAAATATCTAATAGTGATCTTGATATGTGTATAATAATTGGATCTTGAATCGGGGCCTAATCAGTTATATTATGACATGTTCCATTGATCTGTTCATATATGTTTATATCATCTACAAGTCTTATCTTGTCATAACATGTCAATTCAGTTTGTGCCTATTTCTATCGTTATGTTGTTGATTCGTTATTATGCCTGTTCTGATTCTCTTCTCTCCTTCTTTTCCTTTTTATTTTCATATAGCCGGGCTACCTTTGAGCCTAGGCCTAACGCTGAAAAATGCAAACGTGTGGAATTAGGAATAATGGGAAAAGACATAATTTGGGGCATAATCGGTATTGGGAAATATATGTATCTAAATTTGGGCATAAATTTGGAAATATACGAATATGGGTTTGGGTATATGTCTCATTGGATATTATGAATTTAGGCATGCATTGGAATATATGTAAATATGGAATTGGGTATAAAATGGGACATGTCTAATTATTGAATTGAGACATAAATTAGCACCTATGTGAATATGAATTTTAGGCAAAAGTTGGAAAATATGTGGGTTTGGGATGTGTGCAATATATATATTTATACACACACACACACACACAAATATATATATATATATATATATGCCTTAATTTATGATAAGGGACATATGGTGCATAATTAAAAAGGTGAATTAAAAAGACTCATATAAGACTATGATTTGAATAGTGTATTAGACATAATTCAAATGGGGAAACATAGAATAATCACCTATAATGACATAGGTAGATTTGGATAAAATGGTATAATTTGAATATGAACAATTTTGGACGTGTGATTCAAATTACTGGGGTAAAATAGGTATTGATACTTATAAAAGGAAAGGATTAATTAATTGGTAAATTGATTAATAATGGAAAATATAGTAATTACAATTAGGAGTTGTAACCGTACTTATGACATGAGGTTAGGTTGCATTAGTGGCGGAAGTCAGCCCGGACCCAACCGGCATATCCAACAGCCACTAGTGTTGAACCTAATGTGGGAGGTCTAAGTACGCAAATACGAATCGGGCTAAGATATGAGGTTGGGCCCAACTATGGAAAAAGACTACCTGGACCCGACTGGCATATCCAGCATCCACACGTTGTAGGCCTAATGTGAGAGGTCTAGCCTATTATAACCATAATTGGACATGATAATGAATTGGACTACTTAACCTGATTTAGTCCATAAGGGTTGTGGAATTATGAACTTAAGTTAGGGTTAAGTAAAATTGGATGGGTAGCTGGTGGATTAAGTAAATTAGAGGGGATGGGTAATTTACATATATAGGCCCATAAACTTAACCCGATAAGGTTATGAAATTAAAGACACCTAGTGGTATACATAACCAGTGGAAACAATAAAGTTATGTAATTTAAGGACACCGTTTAGGGTAAGCATAACTTGTAAGGAAATGAGACAACCTGTGAAATAAGATAAGAGGTACTTAATTATAAATTAAGTAATCTAGAAGTCTGGAACCCGCTGATGTGAACAACATGCTTAGGCCTGTCCTAGGGACAAGAGGAAATCATAACGTATGTTATAATTAATAGGTTGGGAAACTTATTAATGGGCCTTAGTTAATAGAACTAAGTTAACAAGTAAACAGCGATAAGTTGTATTAAAAGTGAAAAATGGAATTATGATTAAATGAGAAAGAATGAGGAAAACTTATATTTAATCATAAATGATGACTGACATGTTAAAAAGGAAACATGTAAAATGAGACATACTTAATTACACATTAAGCAAAAAACATGTTATGGTAATATGTAACCAAGCAAGAATATAAAATAGATTGTGGATTACAGGCCGTGGGCCATAATCTAGAGAATAACATGTTGTAAGCTTATTAATAAACCTAAATGAGTTAAGTTGTATAACTAGAATTAATAAGCAAGAGAAACTTGGTAATTTGAATAAGAATTCAATATGAATTAGAATAACCAAGTTAGCTGGAAACCCTGGTAAGGTGAGACAAGCGCATAAAAGAATGTTTAGACATAAGGTCTAACAACATGCTAAAGTAAGGCGCTTAGATCAGTCCGTACGGTTGAGGGTGAATAACCCAACGGGATAGATCATCGAGGTGTTATAAGACACGAGGGGAGCCCACATTCATCTGATTGGTTTGGTGGCTCCAAAGGACTGGAAGGGGAAGTAAACGCCTTCCCGAGACATTGAAGGTTCTCCTAGTAGTCTTCTTTGGTGGTGTAGTTTCGGACTGTGCTCACAGAGGTTGGGTCTGCGCATAACTACTAGGTGAGTGGGCCTTGACTGCAGATGGAGCTATGCAGTCAGAATGCTATGACGAGACGACACTAGGGTAGTTCGGCGGTTGCCTCATGAGGAGGTAGAGAGGGTCATGACCAACAAGGATAGTAGACCGTCGGATATCCGTCATCGACGGCCAGCGAGATGCGAAATCATTGACGGCCATCGAGATGCGAAAAGACTAGAGTAAACCCAGGATATCATTTCACCTTTCACTATCGAGATACGGGGTTGAGGGGAGACGCCACATGGATGCTTAGATTGGTTGTTATTAGGGGCGGTTGCTTAGCTCTGTAGTCTTTACTAGTTGAGGGAGGGGCCGAGGTGGGGCCATAGCCACCACGAAAACAGACCCTAGGTATATCTGTATATAGAGGTTCAATAAAGACGGGCCTATACAGATATGGAAAAGCTCCTGGCCGAGTTCCATGTCACGCCCTACCACGGAACTCGGTGCACATTAGAGGACGTGCGATTGAGGCATCGAGCTACAATTACAATACATACGTAGGACAGTCTAGATACATGAACATCTGCATTGGGTGATGTATCATAGACTAGAGGGCATTATTACGATATGGAATCTGATTCGGTCGATGGTGGCAGTCCGTACGCTTACGAAGTATAGTAATGATAGATATATGCGGAATGTAACATTTTATGTAGACTCCGACATAGGACAAGGGACTGCATTCACTTCTTTTGCATTACGGTGGAGACCGTGCGAGTGGGTTACCATAGGGTGTATCTCAATATTTAGAGATAGCTACATATTTTGTATTAAGTGAATCCATGGGAAAGTAAATGAGTACGATGCGCATATAAGTCTTGAGTGCGATTAACCCAAGTGACCTAATAAACAAGAAAATGAAATAGAATGGTATTGATAGGGATCATTCCATTTCTGATATACTAGTATCTTTGCGGTACAGAGAAATGTATATAAGAAGCATATTATATCCTGTTCATCTTATCTTGTTCAGTTCACACTTGTTATTGTTATTGTTATCTTGTTCTTCCAGTTTTTATATACCTGCCATGACACTTTTATTTATTTATATTTAAAAGTAACTGGACTCGCCAGACTTTATGTATGACCCTTTTTGTTTCCTTTTCTCTCTCTTCCGTTTCCTCCCAGGTTCTCAGGGTGGAAGTGCTTAAAGTTGATTTGGATTTTTTCAGCTTAGCTTGGACTTTGGATATTGATGTACAACTTTGACTCATTGTCAACTCTCATATGGCTTTGCTTGGGAAATATGGTTTATGTTTTTGTACTCTGATATTTTTGGTAAGACTATTAAACATGTAACTGGTTATTTCAAACCTATGATGTAAATTCAGTATTTAGGACCATGATGTTATGATTTAAATAAAGTTTTTAATTCCGCTGCTATTTTACATGTCTGTCTTGTGCTATTATGTTCTTATTTACCTATAAGTCTTCATGAAAGTTAATGCATTCCCTTAGTGAGTGACATTAACGGACGTGGGGTGTCACAATTCCCTAAATGTAGTTTTGATTTACCTCACCGAGAGAGGTTTAGTTTTGCGAAAATGGGAAAACCCTTCTTTAAAAGATTTTTGGTTAACACTTTAGTATCATTTTTATCTAGTGGCATTGGTAAGAGAACTGGAGTAGTTATCTTAGACTAACTACTCTTACTTTGTCATATGAGAAGGGCCATAACCTATTATAGGGGAAGTCTAAATTTTTAGTAACTATATGTTGTTGATTAGTTGTTTCCTGACAAGGGGTTGGGGCTTTAGACAAGGAAAATTTATTGAGTTTGAGTGTTCGATGTTTTCAAGATTTTCTTGTAAAATTAAGATTGTAGTTAACAAATTCAGGACTTTCGAGTTTAAGAGTCCATGTAATTTCTATGGAAATATTTTGTAGCCCCAAAAGATTTAACTTGAGGACGTATCCTAACATTGGATAGGAATTCACCACTTGTTATGCTCTATTATTGAGATTTGGTCCTTATCAAAACTATATCATTTGGATTGTAGAAATTTCGTTTGAAGAAAAAGGACTTATAGAATCGGACCGGTAGAATAAATCTTTATATGACCACCAAAATTGAGGTAAGTAATAAGTTTGGCTAGTGGAGAAATGATTAAAAGAATATAAAGATTTCAAACAGTTGGTTGATAGGACAAATAATGGTGTTCCAAGGCAAGAATTTAAAAGGAAGTATATTAAGGAAATATGTGGAACCACTTTGAGTCAAAACGCCATGTGTATATATAATTTCAAAAATAGAAATTTTAATGGACTAATATGTTTTTATATGAAATTCATGTTTTTGGAAATTTCGTAAAAGTAACTATATATATAACCCAAAAAGAATTTTTTTGTAACTGGTAGTTATCTTACTAAGACTTTTCAAATTAGGTTCTGAAATATATATAAGTTGAAAAATATATATATAAGTCCTTTTGGGGTTCGTCAATATAAGTGGAACAAATAGATGACATAAGACAGTAAAAGCAAAGTCTAGAAATCAGATCGTGGGTAAGATGGAAGTATGGCTCTACTTGTAGGTGGGGTAGGCCTTAGGTTTTAAAACCAAACGACCTAGCTTTGTTAAAACAAGTTCAAAAAGGAAGCAAATGGAAAATGTGGAAAATAATGAATTAATGTCTTTCAAATATCTTTTCCTAAAGTGATCGAGATAGGTAAGATAGAAAAACTCTCTAGAGGACTTGGTTCGAATAACTCGGCAGTTGTAGGGGAAGTTATCCAATTTGGAAGTTGGAAGGAGGTAAGAGTTAACTGTAAGTCATGCGTACCGATTGATTTAGTAATAGAATCTTTTATCCCATAGGGATAATTTAAGTGTCTTACATGTTTCCCTTTTGATATTCCATCGTTAGCTTCTTCCTTTGATTAGGACCTTTCTTCTAAATATTCTCGAGAATGGTAGACCTTAGGATTCAAGCCATGGATGGCAGGATATGTTTGAAACATGTTATGTTTGATGTTTGCAAATGGATGCAAATGTTTGCAAGTGGATGCATTTGATACATATACACATACTAGGCACTATGATCAGCTGAATAGGACACTTACATATGCATATGAATATGTGTGCATTTTATTCCTACGGCTATAATATATGGATGCTATGACATGGTTGTTGCATGTGGGTGGTGTTTGATATACACATATAGAATTATCAATTATTATTAAGATTTTCGCATACACAAGGATGCATGGCACTAACATGATTGCATAAAAAGGAGGTAAACTGAATTAATAGACCGCCTATTCTTTTGCATTAGCTAGGATCAAATACACTGCACTACTGCATAAGTACATGAATTGCATGAGATAAATTAAATACAATGGTTTCTAGTGGATTATGGATGAGTAGATGGTTGTGGATATTGTTGTGAAAGAAATTATCTTATTCTTCTACCTTAAAGATTTTGGGGATGAAATTCTTTATGGAGTCAGGAATGTAACAACCCAAGTTTTTAATAAAAGATAATTAATTAATGAATTAGTTAACTAAAAAAATAAAATGTAAAATAATGGAAATTTGACAATGGGGTTGTGGCATTGGGTCCGTTATGATTTTCTGGTTCAGATATACATTGCGTAAAACAGACTTAAAACGAAGAAGTTATGACGGTTTGAAGTCTAGATAAAAAAATTAGAAAATCAATATATATATATATATATATATATATATATATATATATATTGGGCACATCCATGGGACAACCTATGTTGAAGATGAGTTGATCCATGTGTCGAACCAGTTATAAGGTCCTAGGCACGTTATTTACAAGCACGAAATCGACCGAACCGGGTGTATTTTTCATAGTTATTCTAGATTCTTTTTTTCATCTGATGACCCAGGTTGTTAACGTAAAATCTAAGGGTCTAAGCTCCCTAATTCTATTATAATAATAGATCCTATCTAAACCTAAATCCTCGCAAATACATTCCCCTTTTTCCTGTACCACCACAACACAAACTTCTTCCTTTAAAATAATGGAGTTCTGAGATTTATTTTTTATATATACATAAATTGGGAGAATATTTGTATATAGATCTAGATATTCCTACTAGGGCCATTAGGATAAGAATATTTAGGTGAGATTTCGTGATTACTCAGATTTTTGAGTAGTTTGGGTAAATTAGGAACAATGGTAGTTGTACATATAGTATTACTTTCAGATCTGTTATTCTATAGTTTTTTCCTTTTTTCTGTAAAGATTTTTCTATGAGTTTTTATGTAATTATAGGTAGTATGGTTTTGGGATATTCAGATAGTAAAATAGTTTGCTAATTTCTATGAGTTACTTACCATAATTTCTACGCCTATTTTCCATGTATAATTCTGAAAGTTTAACTACTTTCTATTCCTATTCCTATTTCATTTTAGTAATTTGCTATTCACTATTAATATTTCAATCCTCTCCTACCCCTTTCTTTCTTGTCCTTTTATTTACAGTTCGAGCTATGCCCTATTTTTTGTTTTGAGTTTAGGATATGGGAGAGCTTAAATCTTTTACCCTTTTATTTGCGTTGAGCATAGGCCTAACGAGATCCCAAGCCTTTACCCTAATATTTATATGCAAAGGGGAAAATATGTATGATTTTGGGTTATTTGGGGCATGTTGGAATTGGATAAATAATGTAATCCATAAATGAACTGCTTTGGAAATGTTGGAATTGGATAAATATTGTGATCCACAAATGAACAGTAATTTGGGAAATAATTAATAAGTTATGTAATTGGAGATGGCATACATAAATGAAATAGGTTGACTTAGTAATTTTCTAAGCAAATGGGATTCAGGTTGTACAATAATTATGATAATAGTATCATAACCTAAACAGAATGTTTAATACAACCTAAAATATAACAAGAAGTTATATGTTAAAAAATGCGTAACGTGGATCTTAAGGCAAAACAAACACGAGAGGAAGGGAGGGGGTGAATAGTATTTACAAGGAATTTATGAAAATCTTAAACTTAATTGATCTACTATATGAATCACAGAATGATTATCACAATAGAGATGATCAAAACACAGAAACAATAACAGACACAGAAATAGATAAATATAAAATGCAGAAAAGGAAAAAACACACCGGATATTATACTGGTTCAGATTACTCCAACGTCCAGTCGTACACAACGCTGGATTGCGCAGAGTTTTATTATTATCAATATCCAAGCACAACACCGTTGATTTCACGACTACAACGTTTACACCAATTCCACCACCCATGATATCACGGCTACAAGGTTAACACCGCTCTTTCCTTGATTTTAGGGCTACAAGGAACACACCCTTTCCCAAATAATTCCCAAACAATTACAATAGCCCTAGAACTCTTTAATTAGCACTTCAAACAGAGAGTAGATGATAGAGAATGAAAAGAGAATAAGAATGATATAAATTTTGTTAAAATAGGTAGAGTATAAGTATAAAAATCGAGGATTTAAAGAATTTTAATGGTGGTAAGTAAAGGGGTGAAGAAGGAGAAGAAGTGCAACGGCCCGCAAATCCGTACTATCCGAGTTGACTAATAACACCACACATCCAACCCAAATTGCACAGAAATATAAATCATTAGTAGAAAGAAGTTGGAGGATGAGAAATAGAAAGAAAGAAATATTGGAATAGAAGAAAACGAAGATCACAAACTCACAACGGAACGAATAAAATATATTATATAACATAACTTTTGAAACACAAATCAGTAACTGTATACACATACCATTATCAGCGCACAACAGTTATTCCTGGAACATTTATAAACACCTGTTTCCAGATACAACATAGTACACAGCGAAAATATGATAGTCTATAGCTAACTGGTGAAGCCTCCTGCTTCCAGCTCTTCCAAGTGAATCTGAAAAATCCCAACTACTTGACTGCCCGTACAAATTTGGGCACCCAAGAGTTTATGGAAAACAAAATAAACTCTAGGTCAATCATGGGACTGGTGTGAGTAAACTCCAATCATTTGTTTAACTTAAAAATCCTTTCAAAAGAAAAGATAATAGTAAGACCAGCCCACACATAAACATGGACGGTTTTTTCCTTACTATAACCCAAACACTTTGATACAAAAATCCCATGATATTATAATAGTGTCTAAATCAAATAAATAGAATATAGCGGAATGCTTGCATCTCATGCTCCATATATAATATAAAATCAAAAAAACCGCAGGGTGCTTATTGGAGATTGGATTAACAACTTGACAAGGTATGGAACCACCTTCCGATTAGTGTATCTCTAGAGAGGAATACACTGGGTTCAACAAGAACATCTTGCAACCCGGCCCACACATGACCGACCACTCATTTCGCTTGAGTGTATCGAATGTATATCACCAACGGTTGGGATCAGCAACCGTTTCCCGAATGGGACAACATCGAATAGAATAAGGAATTAAATGAATCTCTAGATAGGTGATTATACACCCTAATGGGAGAGACCCACATAGCCATGCTGCCTGCCCGATTTTTTTCATTTCCCGGTTGTTGAGGCCTGAGGCTACGCTCACTTGCCATTCATTTATAGCACTATCACTTTGAATGCCACATTGTCAGATCCGTTAATCATTAATTGATTTGCACAAATATTCTAGATATTATGCTAAGGGAATAAATCTGTTGCAACCATATATATTTACACATACCAACATATTCGATCATTGGAAATACTCTGTCAGGCATTCATCCATAAACGTTCGTCCTGGGATTGAACGAAACCGAAGGCACAATTTCTATAAATAGAAAAAGCCGTTTCACTTTACTCCGCCTTCGATTATCTTTATATAATCTGATTCGCAAGCTACCGCTAATACAGAGTGGTTCTCGGATAATAATCCAACCGGTCTCTCCATATTGACAACGATATTGGCAAACACTTCGATAGTCGGTTCTTTAACTATCGGAGAAAAATTAATAAACATCCATTCCAAACATCAAACAATCACTGGGCCTGTTAATCAATATTTCATTAATTTAAAACACTTCTCCATTTCTCTATCAATATTTGTTAACCAAACGTTTTCAGAAATCTTATTGGTCTCTTACGCTATTTGAAAAAAAAAACATTTCCATGTTTCACCATCTTTTATTTTCTATACTTAGAAAATATATTCTATTTTCAATTGAAAACAATTCCAATCACTTATCACTTTCCCTACTACTTCAATTATACTCAGGAATATTTACGTTTATATTTCCAAAATTCCACCACTTGGGTTAAAACGAATGTTGTGTAAAACATCGTTACTACAACCCAAAATATTTTATTCAACTAACTCTTATTCAACACTTCTCTTTGAGACTGGATCATGCTATTTATCAATTAAAAATGAAATCAATCAAGTTGGGGTAAAATTACCTCTCAGACCTTGACTGAAAACATCATTAACTTCCAAACAGACAAAACTACTTACATCGAATGATCAACATTATAAAAACCAGTTATTCATTTTTAAAGTATATATGTTTCTCTTTCTATTACCAGCCTGTCGATTTCCTTTTTTGTTTACAATATTCTATTTTTAAATCCGTTTCCTTATCGAATTCTATATATATCGATACATTTATTTCTAACTATCAAATTTTTCTTAAAAATATTCTAACTCCTTAAATTCCCAGAAAAAATCGCCATAACCTCCCTTGTACTGGGAGCATCAAGATATTTCAAATAGCCTCCCATGGCCCTCACCAATCCAAAAGAAAAAGAAAAAGCCAAGCGGCTTGCCGATACGGCGCATAAAATCTCATATATGAATTTAAACGTGTACTTTTTGTCGAGCACATAAATTAAAATCTTCATATACTTCATCCCATACCTATCTAACACATGCTCACCTGTTTCCGATTCAACTCAATCCGATCGTTTGAATCCAGTTTTGCTCATTTTTCTTTAATTAGCTATTTTGCCTATTTCACTTCTTTGTTTGAACATAACATGTTCAAACAAAATATTTAACTTGCTCATAACCAAATTGAATTTCAATTTCAATTATGGTTTCCCTTTTGATTTCGAATATAAATTTTCAAATCGAATTCACTTATTCAAAGCCCAATATCAATTCAAAATCTCAATAACTAATTACTATTCAAATTAGTTAACTCTATTCCATAATCAAAAATCTGATTTCTGTTTCAAAAATCAATTCATTACTCCACCTGGGTTAACATATAATCTACAACTCAAATCTAAAATTTTCTAAATAGAAATTCAGATTTTATTCGCTTAAAATCCTTTTATAAAATTAAATAAACCGTTATGGTTTTTAAATGGTTATGGCGCTGCTTTTCTGAAAATTTGATTTTGACATAACTCAAAATCTATTGGATAAATCAAGATTTTTCTCCTCCATTAGAAAACTATTATCAAATCGGTCCCGATGTTTCTTGTTTCAAAGAATTTCGACTTCAATTGAGTTCTGTATATTCAATTGAAGTTCAAAAAGCCAATTTACGAACTGCAACGCTGCGGCGAGTTTGTTTTAATTATATTTATAAATATAAATGTTTAAACTTCATCTGTAATAAATTCAACGCCATTCTGATATATTTTTAATATATATCAAATCAATTTTTCCCGATTCAACATACAATTTCCAAACTTCTAAAATTGTCGATTTTCCTTATTCAGTAATAAATTCATTTATATTTCAATCTTCTATATTAAATTTTAATTTTGTTTATAAATTATTATCCTATGGATTTATTTCAATACTGTTTAAAAATCCATATTTTAAAACATATTTCGTCGTTCCCATTTCGAAATGATTTCAAATTTCTATTTCAAATTCTGTAACACCCCACCTCTGCTTGGGTCACTCACAAAGGGAATGCACTAGTTTTGGAGGGGTATTATCTAGTAAACAGGCACAGAGATAACACAAGACAGAACATAAATTAAATAGAGTATATAAGCATCGGATATAAATTTAACCAAATCTGATTACGTGGAAAATAGAGTCAAAACCTCTTACATCAAAATACCAAGTCATTATTTCATTACATCAAGTTCTAAAGAAGCAAAGTACTTAAAACAACATAAGTCCAATATTATTCCCCAAAAAGAGCATGAGTGCAGCCATAGCATAGCTCAAGACCAAACCGTACATGAGCTGTCAGAAAGCAAGCAAAGTCCAAGCTAAGAGCTAGAGTTTCCTCCCTGAGAACCTTGGGGGGGGGGGACGAAAGAAAAAGAGGTGGAGGACAACGGGTCAGTCAAAAAGACTGGTAAGCCCTAGTGACTATCAGCATAAAAACTAATAAGGTTAACTGGACATGAGAAATTGGGATTAAACATAAAGATAATAACTGGACTGACATGATAATAAAAGGTGACATGATAAGAGTGGCATCGCATATACAAGGTTTACTGCACTAGTTGTACTAGTGTCCAAATCCATGTCAAGTATAAATCCAGAATTGATCCCTAAACCCAATAACATGAAATGACCCAATACGGGGTCCAACAGTCCATCCTAATCGATCGGCTTTACTCGTCGTGTATCAATGTCATACGACCCAATCGCGGAAATGTAGTCACATGTGCTAGGTCCACCCTAGGGTGTATCATGTCCTAGGGTGTCAACCACTGACACAATTCAAGCACGCATAATGTAGTACTACGGGTGCCCATGCCTACTTTTTCAACTCCGGGCTAAGTGCACGACCCTAATCCGCCTGAACCTACACTGGCGCACCTTACTCAGCCATTATTCTTGGTCGCTTACAATCAGCCCAGTAATCGTGCCCCACCCTGCCTAGTCCCCAGGGTATTGTGATACTTCTAAGTGGGTTACTGCTCAAAGGGACCACGTGGCTAGGATTTCTAATGGGTTAATTATTGTCATTAAAAAGGTCATGACTTAACCCTACCCAAACATGTATCTAGTTGGTTAAGTATATATACAAGCAGTTCAAGACTTAACCCTATCAAATCGACGTGTTAAATTGGTTAAGTATATTCAAGGGGTCCATGACTTAACCTTACCATGTGGCAATAATTCACTTAACGCACCCCAACCTATCACATTAGACTTGGTTACGGTTACTGGATGTGCCGGGCGGTTCCGGGCAGATTTACACCATAACCTAGTCTAACCTCGGGTTTAAACTGCTATATGACCAGCTACTCACATTGGGTCCTATTATTTGGAACTACTGGATTTGCCAGGCGGTTCCGACCAGATTTACGTTGCAAATTCAACCCAACCTCGAGTTGGCCATTTTCAAGTTATCTAATTGTCATGTCCCAAATTCATCTTTTCAAGCTTATTCTCATGTCAAGTTTTCATGTCATATTTTCGTGTCATATCATGTCAATTTCATAGCCAATTTTCAAGTCTGCCTAATCTACCCAAAACGTACCCCCAACGTACATGAATTCGCATTAATACAACGTGTCAAAATAGGGAATAACACAAACAGGATAGTCATAGAATGGCAAAGGTGTTCACAAGTTATGTATGATGATTATAACATTACAGGCATATGAAATAGGGGTCTTAACATCAACTAGACAAGACATGGTGATAGACATGGTAAAGGATTGACATAAAATAGTACCTCAATAATAGTTTTCAACATCACAGGGCATGGCAAGATAACGATCGTAAAGGGGTTTTAGATTAAACACGAATATATCCAAATCAAGTTCAAACTGATATTCCACAAGTCAACATTTTAGATGAATAGATATGGGGTGTACAGAACTAGATTCAAAATAAAAGATTTAAAAGTGATAGTCATAGATCCAAGATATACAAGAGTAGATCCAACTTAGTTATCATGTTTAGGCATAATTTCAGTTTACATCGTGTTCAGGTTAACTTTATAGTTTAAATCTAAGAGTGACAAAGGGCTTACAGATCGTAGTCTAGAGAATGAGAAAGCAAAAAGAGTAGAAGCAGAATCTCTAGCAAATTCCCAAACCAGCGTAGCACTAACAAAGTCCTGAATAACCTCCTTATTCTCTATCTTCCAGTCAGAACTTCAGCAGCATATGGTCGGACAAGAATGTGATAGAAAGTCTAGGGTCAGGGGCTGTTTATATAGTGTTTAGAGAGTGAATCTGGACAAGCAACGAGACCAGATACATCTGGCTCAAAAACAGGCTAGGTGACCAGGTCGACTACCAAGTCGACTGCGCAGTCGACCTGGTCCTGGGGGTGTCGACTGCCCAGTCGACTCCCCAGTCGACCTGGGTCTGGGCGGGAAATTTCCCGCCCAGTCTGTTCTGCGTTTGAAATTCGAATTTTGAATTCGAATTCGAGCTGTTTTGAACTCTGAATATTTCTAAAACTTTGGGGAGCCATAACTTGGTCATACGGACTCTGATTTTCGAAAACTCGGACTTGATTTCATGCAGAATTCCGAGACGAACGCAATGGCGCAACCCGTTTCCCTTGGTTCTTATTTTAAAATTTAATTCTGCCTAGATTTATGGTTATAACACGTTATCAAAATACGGGTTGTTACATTCTCCCCTCCTTAAAGGATTTCGTCCCCGAAATCTCTAAGTTAGGAAGAACGCATCCTACCATCCACATCCATCTACTCACAACATCATTCACGAGTAACCATTGTCCTTAAAAAGATTTCTAATGTTGTATGAACATATGCAGTATGTGTGTGTATATGTACTTATCTAATGCAAAAGATCAGGCGGTTACTGATTCAATAAACCTCCTTAATGCAAGATATGTTAGTGTAATGAGTCCAACATGTATGCAAATTCCTAACATAACTTAAAATTTCTACATGAGTGCACAAACATCATCCATATGCAACATCCACGTGATAGCATACCAAGTTCATCCATGTACAAGTATAAGCACCCATGCAAATGCAACATGAAAAGGTTTCTGAGCCGATCTAGTGCCTAATGTGTGTCATGCATCCACTAGAAATCACTTGCAAACACTTGTAACCATTTGCAAACATCAACCATAACATGTTTCAAATAAATGTTTACATCCAAAGAGGGTTCTAAGGTTCTCAAGACAAACATAGGTAGCATGATACGAAGGGTTTACAAGCTCAAAGGTAAAGAGATCGAGAAAGTACCCTAAAAAAGAAATGGGTAAAGCGCGCGTATCTTCTCCTCGGTTTCCCAAGTTGCGTCTTCTTGGGCTTCACTCCACTGTACTTTGACTAGCTTGACTTCGCGATTCCTTAGCTTCTTGATCTCCGTCCCTAAGATACGAATAGGAGCTCGCCTCAGCGTTGGTTCTTTCTCCACTTCTACGTCTTCGAGGATGCTTGGCTCAACCACCTCAGCTGATTCATGTAGGCACTTTCGGAGATGCGAGACGTGAAAGACATTGTGTACTCCGGCCAGCCTCTCAGGTAACTCTACCTTATAGGCCATCTGCCCAATCCTCTCAGTGATAGGAAACGGTCCTACGAATCTCGGTGCTAGCTTTCCAATTGCTCCAAAACGAACCACATTGCGCAAGGGAGAGACTTTTATGAAAACCATATCTCCGACCTCAAACTCTAAGTCTGTCCTTCTCTTGTCCGCATAAGATTTCTGTCTATCTTGGGCCGCTTTCATTCGTCTTCGTATCAACTCCACCTTCTCAGAAGTGTCTCGTATCATGTCGGGCCCAAGTATAAGTCTGTCAGTCGTTTCCCACCAACAAGTTGGTGACTTGCACGGTCTTCCATACAGGGCTTCGAACGGTGCCATCCCTATGCTAGCTTGGTAGCTATTATTATAATCAAACTCCACCAGAGGTAGATGGTCTTCCCAAGTACCACCAAAATCAAGAATGCATAGCCTCAAAAGATCCACTAGTACTCTATTTACCCTTTCGGTCTACCCATCCGTCTGAGGGTGATAAGCTGTACTTAAATTAAGTTGCGTACCCATTGCTTCTTGTAGATTATTCCAAAACTGGCTAGTGAAAATTGGGTCACGGTCACTGACTATGCTAGAAGGAACCCCATGCAACCGTACTATCTCTCGAAGGTAAATAGACGCTAGCCCTGACGCAGTCCTTTTGCTTTTCAACGGGATGAAGTGAGCACTCTTCGTGAGTCTATCAACAATGACCCATATGCTAGTATTCCCCTTCCTCGACCTAGGTAATCCATCCACGAAATCCATCGAGATACTTTCCCACTTCCATTGCGGGACCTCCAAAGGATGTAACAGCCCACAGGGCTTCTTAGATTCGGCCTTGACTTGTTGGCACACTATTCACTTTGAGACGAATTTCGCCACGTCCTTTTTCATTCCGACCCAAAAGAAAATGCGTTTCATATCTCTGTACATCTTATCCCCTCCGGGATGTATAGTCATCTTCGAGTGATGCGCCTCTTCGAGAACTTTATTTACTAAGTCTCCCACCAGTGGAACACATAGCCTTTCATCGCGCCTTAGCCATCCTTTTTCATCAATGGCATACCTACCAAGGTGACTTGACGTCTCACCACTGACTAAATCGTTCATGATTTCGACTATCTGTGGGTCTTCTTTCTGCGAAGTCCCTACTTGATCTAGAAGCGTAGGTCTCAGCTCAAGAGATGCTAACGTACCAGTCAATGACTCAACAACATGCATAAAATCAAAGGTCGCTATAAACTCTAGACTTTTTCTTTCAACAAATAAGGGGATCAAAGTCAACTTTTTTCTACTTAGCGCATCCGCCACCACGTTACCCTTGCCAGGGGTATAAGTTATATCGAAGTCATATGAGGCCAAGAATTCCATCCACCGTTGCTGTCTCAGATTCAAATCTTTTTGCGAAAAGAGATACTTAAGCGATTTGTGGTCGGTATATAGCTCGAATTTCTCCCCTAGGAGATAATGGCGCCAAGCTTTAAGTGCAAAAACAATCGCAGCTAACTCCAAGTCATGTGTGGGATAGTTCTTCTCATGAACTTTAAATTGTCTACCCCCATAGCATATCACTCTTCCTTCTTGCATTAGTACAACGCCTAATCCTGTGCCGCACGCATCTGTGTACACCGTAAACATTTTTCCTCCATCGGGTAATGCTAAAACTGGAGCTATGGTGAGGGCTATCTTGAGTCTCTGAAAAGCAATCTCACATTCTATGTCCCATGCAAATGCTAGATTTTTCTTCGTTAACTTAGTAAGAGGGGCTGAAATCTTAGCGAAGTCCTTAATGAACTTCCTATAAAAGCCCGCCAAACCAAGAAAGCTTCTCACCTCTGTTGCATTCTTAGGAATTTTCCAGTCTTGCACCGCAACTACCTTTGTGGGGTCCACGGCTAAACCTTGCTTAGAAACTACGTGCCCAAGAAACCGAACTTACTCCCTCCAAAAATGGCATTTGGAGAACTTAGCCTTTAACTGGTGTGCTCTAAGCATATCCATGACTTCCTTGAGGTGTCTAGCATGCTCTTCTTCATCCTTTGAGAAGATTAGAATATCGTCCACAAAAACCACCACGAACTTGTTAAGGAACTCCCGAAACACCCTACTCATCAGGTCTACAAAGTACGCGGGTGCATTCGTTAACCCAAATGGCATAACGAGTCATTCAAAGAACCCATCTGGAGTCCTAAACGCAGTTTTGTCAATGCTGTCCTTAGCCACTCTAAGTTGATGGAATCCTGTGGCTAGATCGAGTTGAGAGAAAACAGATGCTCCCACAAGCTGGTCAAAAAGATCATCGATTCTTGGTAGTGGGTGCCTATTCTTCTTCGTCAGCTTGTTTAACTCACGATAATCTACGCACAGACGAAGCGAACCATCCGCCTTAGTAGCGAATACCACAGGAGCACCCCATTTAGAAATGCTTCGCCTTATGAAATTTTTCTCAAGAAACTCCTTGATTTGGTTGCTAAGCTCTCTTCTTTCTCGCGGGGCCATGTGCCTAACAGGCGATGAAACTGACTTGGCATTATCAACCAGATAAATACGGAAGTCTATCTCGCATTTAGCGGGTAACCCCTTCACCTCATCAAAGACATCAGGATATTATCGGACCAACCTCACAGATTGAAGATTGTCGACGGATGAGTCGAGAGATTCAAGATAACATAACATGACCGGACCCTTCAGGTTACAAGAAAGTTCAAGGGTATTACCAAGGCGTGTCATGAGCCTCACTACCCTTCGTTCACAATCAAGGATAGCTCCATAATTGGACAACCAATCCATGCCCAGAATTAAACCATATCCCATGAATCCGAGAACATAAGCATTACACGTGAATTCCATGCTTAAGATGGAAATCCTCAAATCAACACAAATCATAGATAAATGGGCGGAGCCCCCAATCGGATTTGAAACACTAACGGGATCATCAACTAGACTAGTACTTAAGTGCAAATTTTCAACAATATCAGATGAGATAAAAGTATGCGATGCGCCAGAGTCAAATAAGGTTCGAACAGGAAATTCAGAAATGTAAACAAGGCTTTCTACATAAATATTACTACCTCGGTCAAGAGCTGGAGTGGTGTTGAGAGCCTGCAACTGCCCTCCAGAAGGTCCTGCTCGCTGTGTCTGCCCTAGCCCCTGTCCTTGCTTCTTAGGGAAAACCTTACTGATGTGTCCAGTATCCCCGCAATGAAAGCATTCACCCAACTTTCTTTTCTTCCTCCTACAGTCTTTAGCTATATGTCCCGTGATACCACAAAAGTTGCACTTCCTCGTCTCATGTGGCTTGTTAGCATTGTTGTTGTTGCCTTTGTTATTCTTGTTATTCTTGTTGCCTCCCTTCTTGAAGTCAACCTTCTTGTTCTGAGTCTCATTAGACTTAACCTCCTTTTTGTCACCCTTGTCTTCCTCATGAAGTAGGGCCATATTCACCAAGCTTTCAAAGGTCGCCCCCATGGGCACATGAGTCATGGCCATAGTGTGGAGTGGCTCTCTCAATCCTCGAGCAAATCATAGAGCCTTCTTCTCAGCCGTGTTGACTAAGTCCAAACCAAACCGAGCAAACTGATTAAACTTATTCACGTACTCCCTAACAGACATGTCCCCTTGCTTGAGTGCCAGGAACCTCTCCATCTGAAGGTTCGCTTCTGCTGACGATAAGAATTTAAGCCCAAACCTCTCTCTAAAGTCTTCCCAAGTCTCAATTGGTCTGGTAGCGTTGGTGACTTCCCACCAAAATGTAGCTTCCTCTTTCAACAACCATGCTGCCAACTGAACTTTCCTATGATCCTCCATATCGAAGATAACGAACAGGTCTTCAGTCTCCTTTAACCAGTTTCGTGCCTCAGCGAAGGTCTCAGTTCCAAGGAAGCTCTTGCCGCCCATTCCTATAAAGTCTTTGCATATTTTGGCAAAGGCAGTGCCTGGAGGAGGAGGAAGAACAACGGCTACTGGAGGAGGAGGGATGTCTGCTGGGCCCACATCGTTGGCCCTAGCTTCCAAGTTCCTTCGGAACCATCCGAGTATGGGTACTCCCTCGGGAAGGTTAAGATCGGCCATGCTGAAAAACGAAAAGAAAAGGATTCAAACGAGGAAACAAGGAAAGTGCTAATGGCTTTTGGGGAATAGCCTTTTCTTAAAAATAGAACTTTTCTTGAAAAATGCTTCTTTATAAATGGTTTTGAAAATAATTTTCAGAAAGTTTTTAAAACTTTTGCCCAGTCTGGTAACCTTCGGCTCTGATACCAAATGTAACACCCCACCTCTGCTAGGGTCACTCACAAAGGGAATGCACTAGTTTTGGAGGGGTATTATCTAGTAAACAGGCACAAAGATAACACAAGATAGAACATAAATTAAATAGAGTATATAAGCAGCGGATATAAATTTAACCAAATCTCATTACGTGGAAAATAGAGTCAAAACCTCTTACATCAAAATACCAAGTCATTATTTCATTACATCAAGTTCTAAAGAAGCAAAGTACTTAAAACAACATAAGTCCAATATTATTCCCCAAAAAGAGCATGAGTGCAGCCATAGCATAGCTCAAGACCAAACTGTACATGAGCTGTCAGAAAGCAAGCAAAGTCCAAGCTAAGAGCTAGAGTTTCCTCGCTGAGAACCTGGGGGAGGGGGGGAGGGGAAACGAAAGAAAAAGAGGTGGAGGAAAACGGGTCAGTCAAAAAGAATGGTAAGCCCTAGTGACTATCAGCATATAAACCAATAAGATTAACTGGACATGAGAAACTGAGATTGAACATAAAGATAATAACTGGACTGGCATGATAATAAAAGGTGACAGGATAAGAGTGGCATCGCATATACAAGGTTTACTGCACTAACTGTACTAGTGTCCAAATCCATGTCAAGTATAAATCCAGAATTGATCCCTAAACCCAATAACATGAAATGACCCAATACGGGGTCCAACAGTCCATCCTAATCGATCGACTTTACTTGTAACACCCCACACCCACTAAGGTCACTCACTAAGGGAATGCCTTAACTTCGGTAGAGCATTTTAAGTGAATATAGAACAGAAAAATTACAACAAGACAGATATAAATACTTGAAATCTAAAACATCATTTCATTGCAGCAGAAGGTAAACATGTTTAGTTACAACACCATAAAGAGTCAAGTACTAAATATCCATCCTGATAAAAACATAAGTACATAATCCCACTACATAAACAATAGCCATAATAGAAAAGATAAGTTGGGCTTTACATCACGGTCCAAGCTCCAAGAGATAGATAAAGAAATCTGATCAAAGCCCACTAGTGCTAGAGTTGATTAGAAGTTGATTTGAGAAGCTATCTTCCTCTTTAGATTGATGGAGGCTCCTTCAAGTTGCATTTTGATGGCATAACGGTGTTGTATCTATTTTTAGTATGAATTAGGGTAGTCTTAGGGTGTATTTATAGAGTAGTTAGGTGTTTTAGGCCATTAAATTAACCCTAAATCAGATTAGAGCCGTCAGATTTCGTCCTAGCCACCAAGCACAGCCCCAAAGCCAAGATGGTACACCCAGGTCACACAGACCGACAAGGGGGGTCGACCCCTGTGTCGACCCCTGGATCGACCCCTGGGTCGACCCCTAGGGAGGGGGTCGACACCCATGTCGACCCTAGGGTCGACTCCCTCTGCCTGGCGGGAATTTTCCCGCCTCTTCTGAAATGTTTAAATTTTTGTTTTTAAATCTGTTTTAAATTTCTGAAAACTTCTTCGGGCCTTAACTGGGTCATACGGACTCCGATTTTCGAAAACTCGGACTCTATTTCGCGTATTTTCCCGAGACGAACGCAATGGCATTGCCCATTTCCCCTGATTCAGATTTTAAAATTTAATTCTGCCCTGTTTTATATTATAGCAAGTTATTCAACATACGGGGTGTTACATTACTCGTCGTGTATCGGTGTCATACGGCCCAATCGCGGAAATGTAGTCACATGTGCTAGGTCCACCCTAGGGTGTATCAGGTCCTAGGGTGTCAACCACCGACACAATTCAAGCATGCACAATGTAGTACTACGGGTGCCCATGCCTACTTTTTCAACTTTGGACTAAGTGCATGACCCTAGTCCGCCTGAACCTACACTGGCGCACCTTACTCAGCCGTTATTCTTGGTCGCTTACAATCAGCCCAGTAATTGTGCCCCACCCTCCCTAGTCCCCAGGGTATCGTGATACTTCTAAGTGGGTTACTACTAAAAGGGACCACGTGGCTAGGATTTCCAATGGGTTAAGTATTGTCATTAAAAAGGTCATGGCTTAACCCTACCCAAACATGTATCTAGTTGGTTAAGTATATATACAAGCAGTTCAAGACTTAACCCTATCAAATCGACGTGTCAAATTGGTTAAGTATATTCAAGTGGTCCATGACTTAACCTTACCATGTGGCATTAATTCACTTAACGCACCCCAACCTCTTACATTGGACTTGGTTACGGTTACTGGATGTGCCGGGCGGTTCCGGGAAGATTTACACCATAACCTTGTCTAACCTCGGGTTTAAAGTGCTATATGACCAACTACTCACATTGGGTCCTATTATTTGCAACTACTGGATTTGCCGGGCGGTTCCGGGCAGATTTACATTGCAAATTCAACCCAACCTCGAGTTGGCCATTTTCAAGTTATCTAATTGTCATGTCCCAAATTCATGTTTTCAGGCTTTTTCTCATGTCAAGTTTTCATGTCATATTTTCGTGTCATATCATGTCAATTCCATAGCCAATTTTCAAGTTTGCCTAATCTACCCAAAACGTACCCCCAACGTACGTGAATTCACATTAATACAACGTGTCAAAATAGGGAATAACACAAACAGGATAGTCATAGAATGGCAAAGGTGTTCACAAGTTAAGTATGATGATTATAACTTTACAGGCATATGAAATAGGGTCTCAACATCAACTTGACAAGACATGGTGATAGACATGGTAAAGGATTGACATAAAATAGTACCCCAATAATAGTTTTCAACATCACAGGGCATGGCAAGATAACGATCGTAACGGGGTTTTAGATTAAACATGAATATATCCAAATCAAGTTCATACTGATAGGCCACAAGTCAACATTTTAGACGAATAGATCTGGGGTGTACAGAACTAGATTCAAAATAACAGATTTAAAAGTGATAGTCATAGATCCAAGAAATACAAGAGTATATCCAACTTAGTTATCATGTTTAGGCATAATTTCAGTTTACATCGTGTTTAGGTTAACTTTACAGTTTAAATCTAAGAGTGACAAAGGGCTTACAGATCGTAGTCTAGAGAATGAGAAAGAAAAAAGAGTAGAAGCAGAATCTCTAGCAAATTCCCAAACCAGCGTAGCACTAACAAAGTCCTGAATAGCCTCCTTATTCTCTATCTTCCAGTCAGAACTTCAGCAGCATATGGTCGGACAAGAATGTGATAGAAAGTCTAGGGTCAGGGGCTGTTTATATAGTGTTTAGAGAGTGAATCTGGACAAGCAACGAGACCAGATACATCTGGCTCAAAAACAGGCTAGGTGACCAGGTCGACTACCAAGTCGACTGCGCAGTCGACCTGGTCCTGGGGGTGTCGACTGCCTAGTCGACTCCCCAGTCGACCTGGGTCTGGGCGGGAAATTTCCCGCCCAGTCTGTTCTGCGTTTGAAATTCGAATTTTGAATTCGAATTTGAGCTGTTTTGAACTCTGAATATTTCTGAAACTTTGGGGAGCCATAACTTGGTCATACGGACTCCGATTTTCGAAAACTCGGACTCGATTTCATGCAGAATTCCGAGAGGAACGCAATGGAGCAACCCGTTTCCCTTAGTTTTATTTTAAAATTTAATTCTGCCTAGATTTATGGTTATAACACGTTATCAAAATACGGGTTGTTACATTTCTCTTTGAAATTTCAATTTTCAAATCTTTTTCAAATTTTTATATTCAAATTCCATTTTCAATTCTATTCAAATTCTATATATTCAAGTTCTATTCAAATTCTATATATTCAAATTCTATATTTGAATTTCCAATATATTTTCTATATTCAAATTCTATATTTGAATTCCATTTGAATTTCTATATTCAATTTCTATTTGAATTTTCTTATTCAAATTCTTAAACAAGTCTCGATTTCAATTTCTTTTGAAATCGATATTTCTACCTTTGGAAAATAGATTTCCCTTTTCAATTTCACACTTGTATTTTTATTTCTGAATTATCCAATGATAATTCTTTTCACTTTATTTATAAAAGAACTATTTAAAAACTTCGTTTATAAAGGAACTACATGTTTTATTTCTTTTAAAACAAGTTAATATTTCAAATCTATTTAAAAATTCAAATTCTATTTTAAAAAAAAATTCCCCTTTTAAATCCCAAATATCCTTTTCACGATATTTTTATATATCAACATTTTGGTCCCAGTGATATTCAAATAATCAAATCACACAATTATCAACCAACACATCATATGTGAAAACAATCAAATAATAATATTTTTGAGGAAACAAGTTGGATCCCTCTAACATGTTTTTCCTGCATCCACAGACGTTAGTCACAAAAATAATACCCATCTTAATTCAAGGCAGGATATCGTGGTATAAAAGGTCATCCACTATCATAGCGTGGGGCGTATAGGGTAATCATCTGCTAATGGTACCGCGGGCATCCGCTAATGATACTGCGGGAATCAATCCAACCACCAATATATATAATAGCAACCACCAAGCCTAAATAATTAATATATTTAAGATGCACAAAAATATTGAATGCAACCAAACAAGCAACAAACAATTATTTTTAACTGATAAAAATAATTTTAAATAAAATGTGAGTGAGATTTACTCACAAGGTTTTTAATTGCAATCTGATCCGGTTATTTCCATATTTTCTTCATCGAATCATTTCCAATAAATATGTTTATACCTTATCCTTGTTTTAAATTCCTCTTCCCGGTTTTCAATTCTCTTTGAGTCATTAAATCGAACACCTAGTGCCCCTTAAAACGAACTGCCTTCGAACCCTTGCTGACCTCGCCGACCCTATATGGCCTCCTCCACCTCGCTGCCTTCCTTCTGGCGAACTAGGCCCCTCCTTGATCACCATTCCTTCACTGCTGAACCCAGCATCAACACCGCACTCCCCTCAAATCTGTCTCTCACACTTTGAACGTCTTCATAGAGATCTACGCACTCTTTCAACTAAATCGCACACCACAACAATGTCGAGTTCCCCTCAAACGACCCACTGTTGAACTCATCTGTAGCTCCTTCTATTAGTACGTCGACCTTTATTTCCTCCTATTTCCATCGCACTCTAGATCGTCCATCCGTACATCAAACTCAACTCGCACCCCTCAACTTCAACCTCTTCTAAACCATCGCAACTTCGAACTGCTCCATGTCGCTTCCGGAATCAATGTCGAAGAGCTTTAGGGAGTTCACAACCCAAATCGCAACCTTTCCTTACCCCAAAATCCAACGCGGTTGCCACTACCCTATTTGTCGAACTCGAGATCTCAGGGAACCTTGATCGCACCTAATTCGAACTCGATCTTTGAAATGTTGACTTGAACCGCGATTTCTAATCTCGGTTTCTCCCTCTCTCTTTTAGTTGTTGGAGATGTTCGAATGAAATATGGCCTTCGGAGTTCTTTGCTGAGGAGCGAAAAAGGGAAGGAATGGTTTCAATGATTCTAGAAGAGATGCACAAAATTGAAAAGGGAACGGAGAGAGGGGTAGCGGCCATTTGATTTCAGAAGAGGTCGATTTCATTTTACAGAGACAATGATTTCCAAGAGATCAAAGAAGCGAGTGCCATAGCGATTTTATAGAAGAAGGAGGGGAACATTATGTACACCATCATTTAATTCATGTTACCTAAAGTACAAACAAATCTTTAATTTAATTTAAAAAGATTTTCTTTTTAAATTCGATTTGATGACCGCGATTTGATCTCGTATTTAATACGATTCGATATAAAGCGATTTTTATTCTTTTTAGATGGATATCGATTTGATTTCGAACCTATCCACAATCAAATATTTCGGGTCCATTAATTTAAATCACGAACCGCTATTCTAGCGTACCGACCGACATTTCAATGTAATAACCCTATTCTGAACTCAACAATAATATTCTGAAATTTATTTCAAACGTGTATATATAAAATAACCATATTAAATCGATAAAAATATAAATTTAAACTCAAAAACAAATAAATTTTCTGATAATAAATATTTTTATTATCATCTATATTCAAATACAATTAATACTGATTATCTGAATTATTTTGATTTAATTTCTAACTTCGAATTCAATATATTTTGTATTACGAAAATTTAATATATCCGATATTAAATCGAAATAAAATTTTAAATCGATAACGAAATATAAAAGTTCATTTATATTATCAATTCAATATTTAAAACCATATAAATATTTAAAATAAATTGACCAAAAATACAGGTCGTTACATTCTTCCCCCGTTAAAATAATTTCGTCCTCGAAATTGCTAAGGTAGGAAAAATGGTACAATCCTATGTACTTTTCAAAACATACTTATGCTCAAACTCAACTCATCATATTTCTATGACTTTAATTCCAACCAAAAATTTTGATTTCCATTCATATGCATTCTAATTCCTTCAACTTGATTCTGATTCAATTATTCACTTTGATCCATTTAACTAAAGTTAAATTTAAATTTCAGAATTCAAATACTCGGGTTTCATTTCAAAACAATATTGAAATCCCATAAATACATATATATTTGTCACGATCTCAAATTAAAGACATTTGAATTTCAAACCACTTGTTTTCTTTTAAACAAATTCCATCAATTTTTTTTTCTAAGGTAGCCATTCGTCACTTAGAACTCGAAATTGAACACTGATGAAGCTGCAGTCATCATCAGAATTATTTTCCAGCCACTGAAGTGAGTTCAGTGCTTTATCTATTTCAAAATCCATTCAAATATGATTTTATTCAAACGGTCTTTTCAAAACAAAGCTATATCCTTTTAATATACTTCGAAAATATTTTCATACCTCCCAGGATTTAAATTCCAAATTTTGGTTTGAATTTAATTGTAATTCATCTCATTTGTATAATTGATTCATATACAAATCCTATTTTGGTTATATATAACCATTTCAATTTTATAATCTCATCTGATTATAATAATAACATCCAACACCCATATTTTATAATAATTTCAGAAAATTATTTCTTTCTATATCAAAATAGAAATTTGCGCAAAATTATTTCATCCACCCACTTTAAAACAATACTGTGTCGAATTTCTCTTTTCAAGTGTTTAGAAATTCGTATCAACTTCGCGGAATCCCACGATTCGATCAAAATTCATAAACCACTCAACAGACTAGCCAACACAATACAAAACAATTTTTTTATCCATTAACAAGTACGCTCTCTCGTATATATATACACTCAACTCATTCTAGGGTACTGCTGACCCTATCTTTAATGAGCACAACCCCACCAAAGCCTAGGTATTCGCTCAACCTAAGCTCTGATACCAACTGTAACGGCCCGCAAATCCGTACTATCTGAGTTGACTAATAACACCACACGTCCAACCCAAATTGCATAGAAATACGAATCATTAGTAGAAAGAAGTTAGAGGATTTGAAATAAAAAGAAAGAAATATCGGAATAGAAGAAAACGAAGATCACAAACTCACAACGGAACGAATAAAATATATTATATAACATACTTTTGAAATACAAATCAGTAACTGTATACACATACCATTATCAGAGCACAACAGTTATTCCTGGAATAGTTATAAACACCTGTTTCCAGATACAACATAGTGCACAACAGAAATATGATAGTCTATAGCTAACTGGTGAAGCCTCCTGCTTCCAGGTCTTCCAAGTGAATCTGAAAAATCCCAACTACTTGACTGCCCGTACAAATTTGGGCACCCAAGAGTTTAGGGAAAACAAACAAAATAAACTCTGGGTCAGTCATGGGACTGGTGTGAGTAAACTCCAATCATTTGTTTAACTTAAAAATCCTTTCAAAAGAAAAGATAATAGTAAGACCAGCCCACACATAAACATGGACGGTTTTTACCTTACTACAACCCAAAACACTTTGATACAAAAATCCCATGATATTATAATAATGTCTAAATCAAATAAATAGAATCTAGCGGAACGCTTGCATCTCACGCTCCATATATAATATAAAATCAAAAAAACCGCAGGGTGCTTATTGGAGATTGCATTTCCAACATGACAAGGTATGGAACCACCTTCCGATTAGTGTATCTCTAGAGAGGAATACACTGGGTTCAACAAGAACATCTTGCAACTCGGCCCACACATGAGCAACCGCTCATTTCGCTTGAGTGTATCGAATGTATATCACCAACGGTTGGGATCAGCAACCGTTTCCCGAATGGGACAGCATCGAATAGAATAAGGAATTAAATGAATCTCTAGATAGGTGATTATACACCCTAATAGGAGCGACCCACATAGCCATGCTGCCTACCCAATTTTTTTCATTTCCTGGTTGTTGAGGCCTGAGGCTACGCTCACTTGCCATCCGTTTATAGCACAATCACTTTGAATGCCACATTGTCAGATCTATTAATCATTAATTGATTTGCACAAATATTCTGGATATTATGCTAAGGGAATAAATCCGTTGCAACCATATGTATTTACACATACCAACATATTCGATCATTGGAAATACACTGTCTGGCATTCGTCCATATATGTTCGTCTTGGGATTGAATGAAACCGAAGGCACAATTTCTATAAATAGAAAAAGCCCTTGAACTTTACTCCAATCTTCGATTATCTTTATATAATCTTATTCGCAACGCTACCGGCAATACAGAGTAGTTCTCGGATAATAATCCAACCGGTCTCTCCATATTGACAACGATATTGACAAACACTTCGATAGTCGGTTCTTTAACTATCGAAGAAAAATAAACGAACATCCATTCAAAACATCAAACAATCACTGGGCCTGTTAATCAATATTCCATTAATTTAAAATACTTCTCCATTTCTCTATCAATATTTGTTAACCAAACATTTTCAGAAATCTAATTGGTCTCTTAAGCTATTTGAAAAAAAACATTTCCATATTTCACCATCTTTTATTTTCTGTACTTAGAAAATATATTCTATTTGCAATTGAAAACAATTCCAATCACTTATCACTTTCCCAACTACTTTAATTATACTCAGGAATATTTACTTTTATATTTCCAAAATTCCACCACTTGGGTTAAAACGAATGTTGTGTAAAACATCGTTACGACAACCCAAAATATTTTATTCAACTAACTCTTATTCAAAACTTCACCTCGAGACTGGATCTTGCTATTTATCAATTATAAATGAAATTAATCAAGTTGGGGTAAAATTACCTCTCAGACCTTGAGTGAAAACATCATTAACTTCCAAACAGACAAAACTACTTACCTCGAATAATCAACATTAAAAAAACCAATTATTAATTTTTAAACGTATATATGTTTCTCTTTCTATTACCAGCCTATCGATTTCCTTTTTTTTTATAATATTCTATTTTTAAATCCATTTCCTTATCGAATTCTATATATATCGATACATTTATTTCTAACTATCAAATTTTTCTTAAAAATATTCCAGCTCCTTAAATTCCCGGAAAAACTCGCCATAACCTCCCTTGTACCGGGAGCATCGGGATATTTCAAATAGCCTCCCATGGCCCTCACCAATCCAAAAGAAAAAGAAAAAGCCAAGCGGCTTGCCGATACGGCGCATAAAATCTCATATATGAATTTAAACGTGTACCTTTTTGTCGGGCACATAAATTAAAATCTTCATATACTTCATCCCATACCTGTCTAACACATGCTCACCTGTTTTCAATTCAATTCAAATCAATCCAATCGTTTGAATTCAGTTTCACTCATTTTTTCTTTAATTAGCTATTTTGCCTATTTCACTTCTTTGTTTGAACATAACATGTTCAAACAAAATATTTAACTTGCTCATAACCAAATTGAATTTCAATTCTTGTTTCCTTTTTGATTTCGAATATAAATTTTCAAATCGAATTCACTTATTCAAAGCCCAATATCAATTCAAAATCTCATTAACTAATTACTATTCAAATTAGTTAACTCTATTCCATAATCAAAAATCTGATTTCTGTTTCAAAAATCAATTCATTACTCCACCTGGGTTCACATATAATCTACAACTCAAATCTGAAATTTTCTAAATAGAAATTCGGATTTTATTCGCTTAAAATCCTTTTATAAAATTAAATAAACCGTTATGGTTTTTAAATGGTTATGCCGCTGCTTTTCTGAAAATTTGATTTTGAGATAACTCAAAATCTATTGGACAAAATCTAGATTTTTCTCCTCCATTAGAAAACTATTATCAAATCGGTCCCGATGTTTCTTGTTTCAAAGAATTTCGACTTCAATTGAGTTCTGTACATTCAATTGAAGTTTGAAATGCCAATTTTCGAACTACAGCACTGCGGCGAGTCGTTTTAATTATATTTATAAATATAAACGTTTAACCTTCATCTATAATAAATTCAAAGCCATTCTGATATATTTTTAATATATATCAAGTCAAAATTTCCCAATTCAACATACTATTTCCAAACTTCTAAAATTGTCTATTTTCCTTATTCAGTAATAAATTCATTTATATTTCGATCTTCTATATTTAATTTCAATTCCTTTTATAAATTATAAATCCTTTGGATCTATTTCTATTCTGTTTAAAAATCCACATTTCGAAATATATTTCTTCGTTCCCATTTCAAAATGATTTCAACTTTCTATTTCAAATTCTCTTTGAAATTTCTATTTTTAAATTCTATTGACAAATCTCTTTGAAATTTTTATATTCAAATTCCATTTTCAATTCTATTCAAATTCTATATATTCAAGTTCTATTCAAATTCTATATATTCAAATTCTATATTTGAATTTCCATTATATTTTCTATATTCAAATTCTATATTTGAATTCCATTTGAATTTCTATATTCAATTTCTATTTGAATTTTCTTATTCAAATTCTTAAACAAGTCTCGATTTCAATTTCTTTTGAAATCGATATTTCTACCTTTGGAAAATAGATTTCCCTTTTCAATTTCACACTTGTATTTTTATTTCTGAATTATCCAATGATAATTCTTTTCACTTCATTTATAAACTTCGTTTATAAAAGAACTATTTATAAACTTCGTTTATAAAAGAACTATATATAAACTTCGTTTATAAAAGAACTATTTATAAACTTCGTTTATAAAGGAACTGCTTGTTTTATTTCTTTTAAAACAAGTTAATATTTCAAATCTATTTAAAAATTCAAATTCTATTTTAAAAAAAAATTCCCCTTTTAAATCCAAAATATCCTTTTCACGATATTTTTATATATCAACATTTTGGTCCCAGTGATATTTAAACAATCAAATCACACAATTATCAACCAACACATTATATGTGAAAACAATCAAATAATAATATTTTTGAGGAAACAAGTTGGATCCCTCCAACCTGTTTTTCCTGCATCCACAGACGTTAGTCACAAAAATAATACCCATCTTGATTCAAGGCAAGATATCGTGGTATAGAAGGTCATCCACTATCATAGCGTGGGGCGTATAGGGTAATCATCTGCTAATGGTACCGCGGGCATCCGCTAATGATACTGCGGGAATCAATCCAACCACCAATATATATAATAGCAACCACCAAGCCTAAATAATTAATATATTTAAGATGCACAAAAATATTGAATGCAACCAAACAAGCAACAAACAATTATTTTTAACTGATAAAAATAATTTTAAATAAAATGTGAGTGAGATTTACTCACAAGGTTTTTAATTGCAATCTGATCCAGTTATTTCCATATTTTCTTCATCGAATCATTTCCAATAAATATGTTTATACCTTATCCTTGTTTTAAATTCCTCTTCCCGGTTTTCAATTCTCTTTGAGTCATTAAATCGAACACCTAGTGCCCCTTAAAACGAACTGCCTTCAAAACCTTGCTGACCTCGCCGACCCTATATGGCCTCCTCCACCTCGCTGCCTTCCTTCTGGCGAACTAGGCCCTCCTCGATCACCATTCCTTCACTGCTGAACCCAGCATCAACACCGCACTCCCCTCAAATCTGTCTCTCACACTTTGAACGTCTTCCTAGAGATCTACGCACTCTTTCAACTAAATCGCACACCACAATAATGTCGAGTTCCCCTCAAACGACCCACCGTTGAACTCATCTGTAGCTCCTTCTATTAGTACGTCGACCTTTATTTCCTCCTATTTCCATCGCACTCCAGATCGACCATCCGTACATCAAACTCAACTCGCACCCCTCAACTTCAACCTTATCTAAACCAACGCGACTTCAAACTGCTCCATGTCGCTTTCGGAATCAATGTCGAAGAGCTTTAGGGAGTTCACAACCCAAATCGCAACCTTTCCTTACCCCAAAATCCAACGCGGTTGCCACTACCCTATTTGTCGAACTCGAGATCTCAGGGAACCTTGATCGCACCCAATTCGAACTCGATCTTTGAAATGTTGACTTGAACTTCGATTTCTAATCTCGGTTTCTCCCTCTCTCTTTTAGTTGTTGGAGATGTTCGAATGAAATATGGCCTTCGGAGTTCTTTGCTGAGGAGCGAAAAAGGGAAGGAATGGTTTCAATGATTCTAGACGAGATGCAAAAAATTGAAAAGGGAACGGAGAGAGGGGTAGCGGCCATTTGATTTCAGAAGAGGTCGATTCATTTTACAGAGACAATGATTTCCAAGAGATCAAAGAAGCGAGTGCCATCGCGATTTTATAGAAGAAGGTGGGGAACATTACGTACACCATCATTTAATTCATGTTACCCAAAGTACAAACAAATCTTTAATTTAATTTAAAAAAATATTTTCTTTTTAAATTCGATTTGATTTCATTTTGACCGCGATTTGATCTCGTATTTAATACGATTCGATATAAAGTGATTTTTATTCTTTTTAGATGGATATCGATTTGATTTCGAACCTATCCACAATCAAATATTTCGGGTCCATTAATTTAAATCACGAACCGCTATTCTAGCGTACTGACCGACATTTCAATGTAATAACCCTATTCTGAACTCAATAAATAATATTCTGAAATTTATTTCAAACGTGTATATATAAAATAACCATATTAAATCGATAAAAATATAAATTTAAACTCAAAAACAAATAAATTTTCTGATAATAAATATTTTTATTATCATCTATATTCAAATACAATTAATACCGATTATCTGAATTGTTTTGATTTAATTTCTAACTTCGAATTCAATATATTTTGTATTACGAAAATTTAATATATCCGATATTAAATCGAAATAAAATTTTAAATCGATAACGAAATATAAAAATTCATTTATATTATCAATTCAATATTTAAAACCATATTAAATATTTAAAATAAATTGACCAAAAATACGGGTCGTTACAAGAAGAACTAGTTAAAATTTCGTAATCAACCACTTTTTATAGTGTCCCATTGGTAGCTACGTTTCTGAAATGTTACAAATAGTGATAAGACATTTCCTTTGAAAATTGAAATTATAGCAGTTGTATGTCGATATATCATTATGCCTATGTCGAAATATCCCTTGTATAATTATTTTTAAAATCAAATTTCAAGTGTTAAAATCAATATATATTTTTTGAAAAATTCTTTAATCAAAACTAATGTTTCAAATGAAGTTTCTAAAGTATAAAAACTTACAAAAACATAGTGATATATAATATAAACATGTTTATAAAGTTATATGATTTAAAACTTATAAAACTATATATATTATAAACATATTATTATTATAAAACTTTAAACTATATATATGAAATATTAATTTGAAATCATTTATAAAAGTAGTCTGAAATAACTTGAAAACAGAATTTGAATTTTGAAAACAGAGTTTTAACTTTGAAAACAAAATTTGAAATTGGAGTGCTATTTAGAGTCTTACATATAAACTAGACTCAATTACTATATTTTTCTTGAGCTCTTGAAATGTTGATATCTTGATACTCATGTGTCTTGAATCTCTTTTGAACTCTGAATCTCCTGGAACTCTAAACTGTACAGTCTTCAGTATTAAAACTTATATACAAATTCTGCATATGTATATATATATTCTATATAAAAGTGTTAGTATATATTTTACAATCAATAATGATTGAAACAAGGTTGTTATCATCAAAACATCATCAACATTCCATTCTCCAACAATCTCCCCCTTTTTGATGATGACAGCCTTGGTTTATAGCATATTAATACCGGATATTACCTGTTGATATGCTTCCTTGATTACTTCCCTTTTCGTTATGAATTCCTTCTGACTCCCCCATAAACTATGTCTATCTTAACTATATCTTATTTTATATTTTATAATTACTCCCCCTTTGTCATTTTCAAAAACTATCCTATACTATACTAAACTAAACTAGACTGTATTATACTAGATTAGACTGTACCAAACTAAACTATACTCCCCCTAAATCTATGGCAACAAATATTGTAGTATTTAAGCCAAACAAGCAATTCAGAAAATATTCAGACTAATAATTAAGTCAAACCAATTCATACAAACTTTCTATATAAACAAGCATCCAATCAATCCAAACAAATTTAAATCTTAGTTATACTAAATTCATTTTTTAAGTTAGTCAAACCTCATCATTTTTAATTATGTTACGTATTATGTATAGATTATTCCAATTAAATCAACAATCTAGACCATATCAACCAAATCAAAATAATATATGTCAATTCAAAAACACTTCTTGAACCGTCAACTAATCCTTAGTGTTAGCACACTTTTTTGGCAAAGCTGTCACACGTCAAGTTTCCAACCAACAACACATTCGGGAATCACACACAAAGCGGTTTGGTCGAAGTCACATCACGAACATAAAAATGGCTCGAAATCCCTTTAGATGAGGTACAACTTTCGTTTGACCAAAACGGACTTACGGTTTGAAAGTTATGCCCATTTCCATGGGCACACGTCGGTCGCTCGAAACAGCTCGTGCAACTCAGCATGGCAAGCTCTGCTTACCTCACATTGCACCGCACCCCAGCGACGCATCACATCCCTCTATTGCATTAGTCTCCTCCAGTTCACACCTAGGAGCTCGCATCCCATGCTCCGCCTTCCTCTATGCTCCGCATCCCCTCTAGGATACGATCTCGCATCCCCTGGATGCTAGACTTTGCATCCCTCAGGGATGCGATCTCCCATCTCCTGGATGCGAGATTTCACATCCCTCAGGGATGCGATTTCGCATCTCCTGGATGCGAGATTTCGCATCCCACAGGAATGCGATCTCGCATCTAGATGCGAGATTTCGCATCCTCAGGATGCGAATTTTGCATCCCTTGGGGGGATGCAGTTTTCCATTGTTTCAGAGAGGCAGGATGCGGAATTTTGGGTTCATACACCCCTAGGATGCGATTTTCTGCCATGTAGTCCCCAAGTCTCACATATTCCACTACCAACCTTCACCTATAAATACCCCAAGCCTTGGGCTTCATTGGCATCTTTTTTCCCTTGGAATTTTGGCCTTCTAGAGCTCCAAAAGCCTCATCAATGGCAGCCACCTTCTTCTCCATGACCAATGGACATGGCACGGACCTTTAAAACATGGCACTTACATTTTCCATCAACTATTGGACATCTGCAAGCGTAATCATTCTACTTTTGGACTGAACTGGACTTATTAAACAATTCTTAGACATTTAAGATAGTTTTGGACATAGTTGACCAAGTCAACCCATCTCAATAAAGAAGGACAATTTAATCAAAGTTTAGCATTTATTTAACATTGTACACAAATATTGTATAAACTTGTACATCAGTTGTAATCGACAAATATATGATGAATGATCATTATAAAGTGGACTTAGGCGTCAGTGCTGAACCACTATAAAAAGCTGTGTCTCCCTGCATTTCTTTACTCTACATTCAACATATTGTGTTGTTCTCACACACACACTTGGGTGTTGGCGTGTGGACAATTTTCCCCGTCAGCACTTAGAAACAATAAAAGTCCCCCTTAATTTAATACAAGACTAAACCTAGCATAAACTCTAATTTACTTAAAACTGTAATAAAACTTTAATTTAGACTAAGAAATAATTATGATATAAGTTAAGTAAAACAATTTAATCCAAACAATCGATCAATTTAGGTTTTGTTCTCACAAAACATCAATTCAAATAAATTCAAACATAAAGCAAACATTTCTTGTAACTTCTATTTATCTCAAGAACCTACAAAACACCTATTAACCACAAATGCATAAGTATATTTGTAACACACCTATCAACCACGAATTCAATTCAACCATGTCAAACAACTCAATCAAGTTATTCATGTCAAACAAATCAAATAAGTCAACTAAGTCAAATAATTCAAACAAGTCAATCAAATAAATCAATCAAGCCAAACAAGCCAAACAAGTCAAAGTAAATATGTTATGTATTTGATTAATAATCCTATACATTTCTAATTAGACAAAAACTCCTTATATAATATACTTGTTATGTGTGGAGTTAAAGTTAACATGTAATGTAGTGTGTGTAGTGTGTTGGTTATAATTCAGTATGCCATATGCAAAGCTATATGAAGTGATATAATGAATGAAATGCAACTTGTGTTGTGAATGATTTTAATTTGAGATTCACAGTAATTTATAATAATGATGTATGATATGAAATATGATGTGTAATGATAATATGTAGAATGATTTGGTGATGATATTTATTTTGGCAAAAGATATTCAAAGTACTACATATATTATAAATTATTTCAATCAAACAAAGGCAATATTAATATATAGACTTAGTTTAATGATACTAATGAAAGAAATTAATAGTTTAGTGGTAATTAAAAATATACTCATAACAGGGGATAAAATATTTAGAATAATTCTATGAGAAATATGGAGTTCAATAATCTTAGTAGGGTGCTTCTTTAAGAGGAATATAAAGTTTTATCATATGAAGTAAACTATTTTGATATAAACATATATTCATAATTGTATATATAAAAACTAATAAAAGTTAATGTATTGTGAAATATACATCAATCTTTTAATACAAATTAACTTTAAATTTATATTATAGAGTAAATTTATTTACTAAAGAACCATTAAAATGTCAAAACTTCAAATTATGAAATCATTATAATATAAAATCTATAATTATAATAAAATTAATTTCTTGATAAAATCTAGTAATATAGAGTAAACTATAAAAATATGTTTTATATACCAAAGTTTAAACATGCAGGTTTTATAAAAATAAGATAATCAAAATTAGTATTTAGTTTACAATATAACCCAAATCTTTATGTATTCATAGGTGAATATATATATATATAAGTTTGACTGTGCATGTTTAAAATATATATAAAAGATACATAAATTTATATTTTATAACAATATCAAATATTTGAAAATTTTAAATTATTTGAAGCATATATCCATGTACTATATATAATTTTATTCATTTGCATAATTTTAATATATATACATATTTTTGAAACAAAATATACGAAATATAAATAGATAATCTAAATTGATAACTAGAATTTGAATAGACATTGCCATATTGAAAAGACGCCTTTTAAATCCAAATCAAATAGTAATGAAAATTAAATTTAGAATAAGAAATGATTTTAATTAGGTTGGTATATTGATAAGTATAGTATTGTGTATCAACATATGAACCAAATTATCTAAAATTATAAAAGAGATAAATTTCTATATCTTATTATGTGCATGAATGTATAATCTTAAATGTAACGACAATTATGAAACTATTGTAAAGCGTACCTCTTTTTGCAATCCTCCGTTTTGTTGTTTTTCCATTGTCATGAACCATACATTTATATCTTTCTGAATTTGATGATGAGATCGGCTTTATTGTGGTAGGCTCTTTTTTTTATCAGCATGGTATATTCATTTGCTGAGTTTGAAGACCAAATGAGAAGGATACCGATGATTTATTAGTTTAACCAACTTGGTGCCAAAATTTTGAATTTGAATTTTGAATTTTGAATGAATGGACACTTTAACTACTATAAGCCCAAACGTCATATCCATCATATCCTTTTATATACTTTTCTCTTCTTGATTGATGAATAGTCATCTTGATGTCTTTCAGCCAGTAGTCATCAGACATAGCTCTTCCCCTATAAAACAACACAACTTTTCAAAAATCAAGTGTTTTTTCAAAATAACTAATTGTAATTTTAAATAACATCATGATGATGTTGTGATATATCCATTATGAAAGTTAATGTTAAAAAAAATACTATTTTAAACTTTTGAAAAAACAAATTACGTTAACTTGATTTTCTAACATAATAAAATGCAGACCTATCTAATACTGATGCAATGCACGAATTTAAACTAGTGTTACCAATCATTTCAAATTTTCCATTTAATTTTCCAAAATTCAGATGATGAACTTTTGAAAATCTATGCTCTAATACCAATTGTTAAAGAATGCGGAATGTGGATCTTAAGACAAAAAAACACTAGAGGGGGGTGAATAGTGTTTATAAGGAATTTATTAAAATCTTAAACTTAATTGATCTACTGTATGAATCACACAATGATTATCACACCAGAGATGATCACAAACACAGAAACAATCACATACACAGAAATAGACAAATATAAAATGCTGAAAAGGAAAGAAAACCCGTGTTTTATATTGGTTTGGATTACTCCTATATTCAGCCCACGCAACGCCAGATTGCGCAGAGTTTTATTATTATCAATATCCAAGTACCAAACCCTTGATTTCACGGCTACAAGGTTAATATCGATTCCACCACCCTTGATTTCACGGCTACAAGGTAAACACCATTCCCTTTCCTTGATTTCAGGGCTACAAGGAACACACCCTTTCTCAAATAATTCCCAAACAATTACAATTCCCCTAGAACTCTTCAATTAGCATTTCAAACAAAGAGTAGATGATAGAGAATGAAAAGAGAAGAAGAATGATATAAGTTTTGTTGAAATCGGCAGAGTATAAGTATAAAAATCAAGAAATTTTAAGAATTTTAATGGTGGAAAATAAAGGGGTGAAGAAGGAGAAGAAGTAGTTAAAAATTTGAAATCAGCCCCTTTTTATGGTTTCGCAATGGTAGCAACGTTTTTGAAACGTTACAAATAGTGAAAAGACATTTCCTTTAAAAATTGAAATTATGGTAGTTATATGTCGACATGTCGTTATGCCTATGCCGACATATCCTTTGTATAATTATTTTTAAAATCAAATTTCAGGTGTTAAAATCAATATATTTTTTGGAAATTCTTGAATCAAAATCAATGTTTCAAACGAAGTTTCTAAAGTATAAAAACTTGCAAAAACATAATGATATATAATATAAACATATTTATAAAGTTATATGATTTAAAACTTATAAACCATATTATTATTATAAAATTTTAAACTATATATATATATATGAAATATTAATTTGAAATCATTTAGAGAAGTAGTTTGAAATAACTTGAAAACATAATTTGAATTTTGAAAGCAGAGTTTGAATTTTGAAAACAGAATTTGAAATTAGAGTGCTATTTAGAGTCATGCATGTAGACTAGACTCAACTATTATATTTTTCTCGAGCTGTTGAAATCTTGATACCTTGATACTCATAAGTCTTGAATCTCTTCTGAATTTTGAATCACTTGGAACTCTAAAACTGTACAGTCTTCAGTATTAAAACCTGTATAATAATTATGCATATATGTATATATATATATATATTCTAGATAAAAGTGTTAGTATATATTTTATAATCGATAATGATTTAAACAAGATTATTGTCATCAAAACATCATCAACATTCCATTCGCAAACATTCTATTGGAAAAGTAGGATTATTAAGTAAACTTAAAGTATGTGTTAAGTATAAAATGAAATAAATTGATAAGCGTGTGTTGGGAGTCTGTTTCGACGGCAAAAGCCGATTGGGGAAAATAAGTGGCTCATAGTTATGGTCCGTTCCGGCTGCATAAGCTGATCAGAAAAAATAAATGGTCTAATGGATAAGTGTTTAGTAGAAGTTCGTTCTGGCATCGACAGTTGGTTAGGGAAAATAAGCGCTCATAGTTGTGGTTCGTTTCAGTGGTGTACACATTGTAGAATGATTAGTGAAAATAGATAGCCAAACGATAAATAAAGGGGCACCTTGTCTAGAGGTGACTTGAGTCTGACTGCATTTTTGGTTAGGGACCCGTATCAGGAAGTATCCCTTTTTATCATAGAGGTCTCACACAAAGTGGAGGCGAGGGCATGCTTTACTGTACTGGATAGTAAAAGGTCCTAACAAGGTGGGTACAAACATGTTTTGACGGGGAAATGAGCGTGCATCATCTTGATTGGAGAAAATAAGATGTTGTAACGTCTGTGATTAACTCTATGTCTTTTAGAGTATATGGACTAGGCCTGATAAACCCGAGGTCCATAGTGGGCATATGTTAACAATGATATGGAAGCCAATCAATAGGTAGTATTAGGAATACTTATTTCCTAATTATATCATGTATTAAATTCGTAGAAGTGCAAATAGTTAAATGTGTTGAAAGTGAATGAGAGCAGTCTATCCTACTTATTGTCTCTTATGTTCAATTTTAGGTATGTGTAGACACTTACCCTATATGGCATAAGAACTACTGTTTTAACTATTTTCCTTTGTTTATTTAATCATGCTGGTAATCAGGACGACTCACTAGACTTTGTGTCTGACTATTTTCGTTTCTTTTTTCCTCTTTTCTTCCCCTTAGGCCGACAGAGAGCAGAAGTACATAGTTCAAATCTCTTTACTGATTCTATCATGAAGGATTCTTACAGAAGATGGATTGCTTTCTGTTTCTTTTCCCATAGTCAGATTGTATCTTTTGAATATATGAGGGATAATATTATTTTTTACTTTGATGTTGTTTTGATTGAGATTTTGAGACATGCATTTTGTGTCTATTTGGTTCAATTGAAAAAATAGGTTTGTCATTTTAAAATAAATTGTTTCTTCTTCTGCTGTAAATTTATGATCTATGTCTTGATGAATCTTAGTCCCGGTGATGTTTTATTGTCTTTATACCTATAACGCTCCATATATCTTTACCGAATCCTATTTTGAGTAACGTTAAGAGGTATGGGGTGGTACACCATCCGTAGCTAGATGTGTCCAACACACCAAATAAAATCAAGATGCACTAGTAGAATCACTATACCCGTGATTAATATGAAGAGATGTGTCCGTTAGAGGTTTCCAACCTCACTGGATAGACGTAGGCTCCTATTTTAGTTAATTTAATTATGACATAAGTGTCATGGATATCCATCTCGTTGTCTTACTTCATTCTAGTAAACATTTTCCAAATCAAGATATCGTTCTGGAACAACCTCCATGTACATAGTTGTTAAAGAGGTTCCAATATTGATATTGAGTATGCCAATATCCAGCCCATGTCTCTTTAACAACTAGTCACCATTTACACCAAGGTCATTTTATTTTTATATAAAATAACATATTTCATGTTATAAAAAAGATTTAGTTCAAATCTCAATTTCACATTATCGCTTTCTCAAATCAATTCGATATTAGATTGAAAATTCAATTTCATATTCTATATCATAAATCAGTTCGCTGCTGAAACATCCTATAATCCTTAGTATTCCAAAAAAGGTTCATACTAAGGAATGTGGAGCATTGTAGGTACAAAAAAACAAATCATAGAGACTAAGATTCACAAGACATATAGTAAAAGACAGCAAAAACGTTTATTTTTAAATAACTTGTCATAACAAAAAAATGATTTACATGCATTAAGTTACAAAACATATGCCTTACATAATCTTAGCTCAAATCAGAGTATAACAAAACGTTTACCTCTTAAGCACAAATCGACTTGATGATACCTAAAATGTTACAAAAATGGAGTTATTATGGGAAGTTAATAGGGTCTTAGACACTAATCTTCTCAAGCTACCAATACCAATCACTCTTTGCCATGAAAACCTACTAGGGAAGAGGGAAAGTAAAAGGAGGAGTGAGGAATGGATCATACATAAAGTCTAGTGAGCTGTATAATTAATAGCACGATTGAATAATAAAAGCAATAGGTAGAATAATAGTTCTAATTTCATGTAGGGAAGTGTATGTGCACAACTATCAGGTGAACATAGGAAATGATGTACAAAATCTAAAGGTTTGATCGATCGGTATCACATTTGACGGCTTACTTAATTTCTCTAGCCATTTGATTGTTCGCACATTCACGATTACAGAAAATGATATAATTAGGATGATTTTCCTAATACTACCCATCGATCGTCTACTAACCCTTAGAGTGATAACCTGTGCCTACTATGGCATGGGCATATCAGGCTCGACCCATCAGTTAAAGACGTAGCATTAATTACAGATGTTACAGTGTCTTATTTTCCCTCATTGGCTCAATGCACGCACACTGACCTATCGGAACGCACCCATACCCACCACAAGTTTGGACCAACTTACTACCTAACATAGCATGGTGCGTGCTCTTAACTTAAAGTGAGACCATATATGTTAAAATGGGTATGCTGTCTGGTATGTCTTTTTAATTTCAATATTTATTAAGCCTAACAGTTAATTCATTTATCATAGAATAACGCCTAATCATAAGGCCCCATAGAATACCGCCTAATTACAAGGCCCTATATAATATCGCCTAATCACAAGCCCACCATAGAGTACTACAGTTATAGGGTTATAACTTAATACCATTTTAAGTTAATTTTCATGTTAATCCCAATCGTCTTATTTACAGTCCAAGTAATATTCATATTCGCAAATAAATTATGTTTGTTTATTATGATTCCTTAGTCCATCATATTTATGCAAATATTTATTATAGTACAATTCTTTTATCATAACCTATACCGATGCCACTTTACAAGCCTTGTTAAGTTTGACTATTTTTAGTCCAATATTCCATTTTATTACAATTTTACAACATATGACTCCCCAAATTATTCGATTTTGATTTCAATATTCCAATTAAATCAGGTTCCCAAACAGCACATAAGATAAAATAATAATAATAATTAGTCGTACACAATTAGGCATATAAATTTATGCCTTAATCATTCGTAAACATATGCCTTTCAGACAAATTTGGGCATAACCACAATAAAGTGTAAAAATTCAACGAAGAAAAAGGGAAAGAAGTCCTAGGATATTATTTACAATAATTTGAATATTAATTAAACAAAAAATGTAAGTAAAGACATAAAAATTACAGAATTTACTTACAGAAAGAAATTATAGAAAAATAGGAATAAACAGAAATTGTAAGTAAAATAACTGTAAACAAAACTATAACTAAAACTATTTTAATGCCTAATTACTTCAAAATACTAAAAAAAAATTACTAATTAAAAACTTACCAATAAAGTTTCTCTCATGGCCTTGGCAGAACCTAACCTCCAGAATAAAATAATAAAAAATTCTTTTAAAATCTCAATCCTTTAAAATCTAATCTAGGTTGGCCCTATATCCCATAAAGGAGACTAGCCTAGACAGGGAAGAGATGTGTTGTCAAGAGTGGGGAAAGGATTGGGGGGTATTTATATGTGGAGAAAAAGATGCTTAGCCGTTTGATTTAGTTTTTAAATCTAAACGACCACATCCTTGGATAAATTTAGGATTACCACGCCAACCAATCATAATTAAACATGTCAGCCGAAAAAAGGTGGAAAATAGCACTTGTCCGATTTCTTTTCGTGCCAAGCATGCAAACGTTCCTAGCACATTATTAATCGACCCACCCAACCATTGGGTCGACACATAAGTCCACCCATATGAAACTTGGGTCGACTGGATGGGTTGCTAGGCCGGCCCATGCAATATATATATATATACATATATATATATATATATATTCGTTTATTTTATTCTGATTTGAATTTCAAAGGTTGAACTATTTTAACTCATTCGTTTTAAGTCCGTTTTACGCAAGCCATATACGTATGTGAACACGAAAATCGTAACAGATCCAACGGCGCAATCCACACTGTCAAATTCTGATATTTTTTCAACTTATTAATTAATTAAATTGTTTGTGTTATAATTTGAGTTATTACATTCTCCTTTCCTAAAAGGATTTCATCCCCGAAATTCCCAAGGATAGAATAATGAAATATGCATTATAATCTAAATATCTACATCCATCTACTCAAACAACATCCATTTGCATTCATCATCCTCGAATTTTACAATGCAATTCATGTAATTGTGCAATAGTGTTGTGTGCGTGTCTGTAACGACCCGGAAAATCTGAACCAATTTAAAATTTTTAAATTGGCTATTTTAGTGGATTTTAAATATTTAAAATAATAACGATGAAAAGTAAGTTTGAATCAACATTTGAAAACGAATATAATTAATTCTAATTATAAACAAGGCCTGAAATGGCACGGTAGTTTCAAAATTTGAATTCAAACTTTGACTGACTGTACCGAGTGCAAAACAAAGCGGATTTGAGTGAAACCAAAAATATTTAAATTTGTTAGTGGATACCTTTCTAACGAATATGAAAAATCGAAGTTTCACAGCGGAAAGCAAAAGTTATGGCCAAATGAATTTTCAGAAAGGTCGCTATGGAATTTATATAGCCCGTGAAAATGGCCATTTTGCAAACGACCTCGGAATTCGACGAAACCACTTTTGTTGGATCCGGGATGTGAAGTTATTGCTAGGTTTCAAATTTCATAATTTTTTGAAGTTAACATGTGAGCGTGACAAAGGAAAATGTGTTTGGTCGATTTCTATTAAATTGGATCGACCAGAAAAGGGCCATTTTTCAAACGGTCTCAGAATTCGACGAAACTAGTTTTGTTGGGACCGTATTGTCAAAACATAGCTAGATTTATTTTTCTGGAATTTTTCGAATCAGTTTGTGGCCGTGGCAAATTGAAATATATGTTCAAATCGAATATTGAATGTTTTATATTTTAATTTGAATGGAAACTGACTGAAATAGTCGAATGGGCCTACGAAACATATCCCATTGTGTTCGGAATGGGGGTAAAATGCTAGGGACAATAATCATTGGGTTTTGATTGGAGGTCATGTCAGAAAACCCCTTTTAAAACCTCCCGGCAAATCAGTTTTTTTATAAAATAAAATAAAAAAAAGAGGTGGGCGCTCTTCTCTCTCCCCGACGTGAACGATGATAGCTATCTCCCTCCTTCTCTCTTCTTTTTCTCACAATCCACTCAATAAAAACCCATGGTACTTTGCAACTTTTTGTAGTACTCCTCCCCACCTTCAAATCCATACCAACCTCGCCCCTTATCGTTGAGTGTAGTCGGCGAATCACCTCTCCAAAGTTGGAGACTTTCCGCCACCGTCGTGGGTGACCGGAGCCACCGAAGTGGGCACCGCTTCAGGCGCCAGCGCGCCTCTCCAAGCGCTCCGAGATGGTGCCGTCTGATCGAGACATCGTGCTACGGTTTGAGTGAAAATCTGAAACCTAGTTTTGAAGATTCAAACGAGGTATATAGCTTTGTTTATTTTCAACTGTTTTAACACCTTTAAACCGTTGCAAACTTTGAAAAATCATATCTTTTTTGTGTGTGATCGAAATCCAGTGGAACAAGAGAGAGTGGACTCGTGTGGACGTCTTCTATATTCTAGAAGAGACCGCATATTTTTCTGAGCCTTCTGCTATTTTTTGTGGAGTGGAACCCAATGTGAGATTTCTAATTTATAAACGATATGGAAAATGGTGGTGTATAAATTATATAGTCGATGTATGAGTTATATAAGCATTGTACACCTCTTGTATAAGCGTTGTATAAGTTGTACGTTCGATGTATAAGTTGTATATGCGTTGTAAAAATTATATATGTGTTGAAATAGAAGTGAAATGCTATATATATATATATACGCCCCTCGTCCACAAACCATGGACGATATTTATTGGTTGTGATTGGTGTGAAAATTGATTGATAGCGAATGATTGATTGAAATTGTTTGTGGTTGGAATTGATTGATTGTGGTTGAAAAATACCCGTTTGTGGTTGAGAAATATTTGGTTGAAACCACATAGGATTAGTTTGTGGAAATGAAAAAAATATACTTGCCGCCTCGTGCAAACTAGATGCATGATTCCCCATTGTCAAAAGCTGTGAGGCTTTAAGGTAGTGCGAGGAGCCGTACTAGGGACGGTCCCGGTTTTAACTACCCTACCGTTATGCTGCCGAAATTATGAATAAAATTCATGTGCTAGAATTATTTTCCTGTGTTGAAACTATATTCGTCTGTTGAATAGAAAACCTTCATGTGTTGAATAGAAATTCATTCGTTGAATAGAAATTCATGTGTTGAATGGTATTCGTGTTGTAAATAAATTGTTTTAACAATAAAAATCACATTTTTACTCTATATATACAAACTATAGAAAACCTTCGAATTGAAATTCATTCGTTGAATAGAAATTCGTGTGTTGAATGGTGTTCATGTTTTAAATATAAAAATTACCTTTTTAACTATATATACAAACTATAGAAAACCTTCATGTGTTGAATCGAAATTCATTCGTTGAATTGAAATTCATGTGTTGAATGGTATTCGTGTTTTAAATATAAAAATCACCATTTTATCTATATATATAAAATATAGAAAACCTTCATGTGTTGAATTGAAATTCATTCATTGAATAGAAATTCATTCGTTGAATAGAAATTCATGTGTTGAATGGTATTCGTGTTTTAAATATAAAAATCACCTTTTTATCTATATATATAAACTATAGAAAACCTTCATGTGTTGAATTGAAATTCATTCGTTGAATATAAATTCATGTGTTGAATGGTATTCGTGTTTTAAATATAAAAATCACCTTTATATATATATATATATATATAAACTATAGAAAACCTTCATGTGTTGAATCGAAATTCATTCGTTGAATTGAAATTCATGTGTTGAATGGTATTTATATTTTTTCATATTTTGAAATAAATTGTTTTATAATAAAAATCATATTTTTATCATCTATATGAACTATATAAAATAGTCGTGTTTTGAAATAAATTGTTTTATAATAAAAATCATATTTTTATCATCTATATGAAATATATAAAATAGTCGTGTTTTGAAATAAATTGTTTTACATTAAAAATCACATTATTATTATATATATGAATTGTTAATAATAGTGAAGTGTTGAAATAGAAGACAGTAGATAAAAAAATATCATTTTTATCAAAAGTATGAATATCATATAGTTTTGGAAATCGATGAATCGATATATATATATATATATATATATATATATATATATAGAATTGAAATATATCGAATAACGAAGCTGCAGTTCGTATTTTGAAACCGTGATTTCAAACGATTAGTGCGGGAGATCCGACCATCGGATCTTCCCGAAACCGCAACCGTTGGGTTCGCTTTGGAAATATCTTTCCAACAGCACCAACTCTGTAAAAATCCAACGGTTGGATTGTATGGAATGTTTAATTCAAATCTGAAGAAAAACAGCGCCAGAATCGATTATATTTATATATATATATATATATAATTATATTAAATCGAATAACGACGCTGCAATTCGTATTTTGAAATCGAAATTTCAAACGATTATACCGGGAGATCCGACCGTCGGATTTTCCCGAAACTGGAACCGTTGGATTTGTTTTGAAAAGATCTTTCTAATGATATGAATTTTGTGAAGATCCAATGGTTAGATTTTCAGATATGTGTAAATCAAATATGAAGAAAAACAGCGCCACGACCGCGTTATGGCCCGAAGCGTCGTTTTGAATAAATTGGCTATTTTAAAATAAATAAAAATAGCAATAAATCATTATAAAATATTATAAACGATATGGTTGTGAAATTTAGAAATTAACTGAAGGTTTGCTAAGTCGAATGGTTTCCTGGATTTTGATCTGATGTTGGTTTCGGCCTTCGGGGTTAATATTTGGGAAATAGTTCTCTTACTGATTGACGGTTAGTGACTAATGAATTGAGATGATGTGTATGTATGTTTGTGTTGCACTTGTTTATTATATACGCGAGTTGCTCAGAAAGACCGGGTTTATCCCATTCTGAATAACTGAATCGACGATAAGAAGTCGAAGATGAAGACGGGGGTTGAAGACCGATCTTCACCTCGTTTGGATGGTAACTGATGTCCTGATTGGGAGGCATCCCGAAATATGGATAATGAGTGGTGATTGTCCAGCCGTACGTGGAGATCGATGGATATGCGAGGTATTTAGTGCCTCCGGTTTCGTTCAGACCCAGAACGGACTTGCAAATGGACGGTGTGTCTGACATTGGAATTTATTCTGTGTGATTGATAGCCATCAGTTGCATGGTGTGAATTGCCTGTGTAGCATGCCAAGATGCAGTGATCAGGGTTTCTATTGAAAAGTAAAGCCTTGTGGTTGATGACCAAAGCACCGCCTGTGTGGCGAAGCTTTAGCTTTGTGTATAACGTGAATTCGCGAACCTTACACCCCGGTATGAACCAGAAACGGGAGAAAGGATGTAGTGACCCGTATTTTAGCAAGATAATAATTTATTAATTTAATTATATAAATAGTGATTTAGAGAATTAAATGGCCGTTAATTAAATAATAGTGAATATTTATTTAAAATAATAAATTAAATAATATATTCAATCCAGAAATAATCAAAAATATTGGACATCACAATATTCTGTGAACGGGGTCATCCCTAAGATGTAATTCAGCTTAGAGTTGAATTATACTGACGAATATATTCAATCGACGTCAGTTTGAAACGTAGAATTATAATATAATTAAATTCGAGCGCGTAACGACGCGGCAGTTCGCTATTTGGCGATTTAAAACTTCAACTGAATGTACAGGATTCGTTTTAAGCCGGATTTCTGTGAAACAAGAAACGTGTGGAGCTGGTGGAGTATATCTTTCTAGTGGAAAAGAAAAATCAGGATTTCGTCGTATAGATTTTGAGATATGTCTAAATAAAATTTTGAAATAGTCGCTATAGAATCGTTATCGACCATATCGGTTTATTCGGTATAACTAGAGATCGGGTTCAAATTTAGACAAGGTTCTTTTGGGAAGTAGTGATAATTTAATTTTTAGAAATTTATGAAAATTTTTAATTAATTAAATAAGCAACTTTTTATTGGGAGTATTTGGCACCCTGTAATCAACATTTTGGGGTTTCACAGTATGAGTCAAAACTACCGGTATTATTATATTTTTGGAATCCTGGCACATCGCTGATTACAACGGTACTTTTACTTTCGTCGATTTGAGGTCCGGAAAACGAGTGGAGTTTTCTTTTCAAACAGGGATAACTTTTATTGAATGGTTAACTGGTCAAACGAACTTGAAATTCAACAAAACAAGCTTCATACGAAACCTTAGGAAGAGGTCTAGTGAAACGTCACGGCCTCATATTTTTAGGATTTTTTCTGAAATTTTAATGAATTAATGCTCGGTGTTTTTCATCGATATTTTCTAAGGGATTTTCGCAAACGGTGTCGGAATTCGACGAAACCTGTCCCATTGGATCCGGAATATTTTTCTATGCTAAGAATAACTTAGTGTGTTAAAAACAGAAATCGTATGAACTGGTTTTGAAGGGGGTACTTCACCATTTAGTTTTAATATAATTAAATAAAATATTGGTCCAAAATCCCACTATAAAAAGGAGCAACCAAAACCTAATCTCAGCAGAAACCATTTATCCGCCGCCATCAAATTCTGAACGAACGAAACAGTTCGAAACTTCCATCCCCTTTTTCTCCAAATTGGTTAATCAAAAATCGAAAACTTCTCAACTAAAAACGGGTTCCTCTCAGCGGGCTCTGTAAACTGATCGGCGGTGGTCGACTGTAAGGCTCCGTAGTGGCAGTTCCAGTGCCCTAAAGGCGATGACGTTCAAGGCCAGCAGGAGACACGAGGTGCGATCGAGCTTCTTGGGGGTCGGGGCGTTGATGGATGGTGAACAGGTGGTAGTAGCGGCGTCGGGTCTGAGTGGAATGGTGAGTTATGTTGTTCAGTAAGCGTTGATGATGATGGGCTTGTTTTCGTGAATTGTATTTGGTGAAGAACGTGTATTAAAAGGAGAGTAGTAGAAGGTTGAAGGAGGGTTACCACGATGAACTTGGAGCATACGGGTTGTAAGTGGATTGTGCTGTGCAAAGTTGCGGAGTGGAGGAACTGTGAGGTCATCCCGTGGTTTCAAGAAGTACGGAGAAAGGCCATAATGGCAAGTGTAAAGTCAGTTCGTTTTTTTTTAACAGTGTTAATATGGGAAGAAGAGAAAACAGGGACGTGAATTTGCCAGAACAGGGCGTGTTGCATTTTCTCGTGCTTCAGGAGTGGACTGCGGATGATTGTGTGGACAGGAAAAAAAGATAGCAGGTCAAAGGGGTTTGGGTGTTGGGCCTTAAGGGTGTTAATGGACCGGGAAGAAAAAGAATCAGACGCGACTATAATAGTTGGAACCGTAACGAGGAGAACACTATTGGGAACCGATGCGACTGAAAATTTAACTACTGGAATTTTGTAGGGAATTATACATCTGTTCCATTTTAAATAAAACAGACGAAAGATCGTCAACCGCGAACCAATGTGAGTAAATCTCACCAACTCTAAACAGTTTATAATTTCATGTTGTATCTTTAGAACTGTTAGAAATTATCTGATTTACTGTGTGTTGATTGTTTGATTGAACTGCTAGTCAGTTAGTTAAATTTCTATATTGATTCTGTTTAACAGAACATATCAGATGGAACTGAAAGTGATGTTATCTTTATTGTCTAACATCTGTGATGCAGGGAAACAGGTTGGAGGAATCCAACTGGATTCCTCAACAGTTATTTTACTATGATTTATATATTGTGATATATAATGTGATATATAATCAGTTGGCGATTATATGTGTTTGGACGATAATGAACATCGTAATTTGATATGATTGAATACCATAACATACGGGATGTTGATAAGTAGATTTTCGAAGTGATATTGAAAATAGAATATTTATAAAATGAAATATTTATAAATAAGAGATATTTATAAAGTGGAATATTTATAAATAAGAAATGTTTATAAATTGGAATATTTATACATAGGAGATATTTAAAAAGAAATAAATTCAAAACATTTCTTTTTGAATGGAAAGGCCTGTGTGGCGAGTTTGGGGATTTTCCCGATGCTCCCGATACAAAGGAGGTTATGGGAAATTTTCCCGGGGATTTAAGGAGTTAGAATATTTCAAGAATAAATTTGAAAAGGAAATATTTGTAAACCATCTACAAATAGAATTGGAAAGGGAACATTATAAAAAGGAAATCATTTTTAAAGTGTAGAACCGTTATTTAAAAGTAAATCTTTTCAAATGAATAAAACGTTGTTAAAATGGAAATCTTTATAAAGTGAATAAAGTTAATCGAATATAGACATTCGAAAGGAGTTAATCGAATATTGTATTCGAAGTTAGTTAATCGAATATGGTATTCGAAGTTAGTTAATCGAATATGGTATTCGAAGGGAGTAAATCGAATATGTTATTCGAAAGTTAGTAAAACAAATATGGTATTCGAAGTTAGTTAATCGAATATGGTATTCGAAGTTAGTTAATCGAATATGGTATTCGAAAGTTAGTTAATCGAATATGTTATTCGAAAAGGGTTAGTCAAGTCGAGTTAATCAAATAGAGTTAACCAGTTAGAGTTAATCAGTTAGAGTTAACCAGTTAGAGTTAATTAGGTAGAGTTAACCAGTTAGAGTTAATCAGTTAGAATTAATCGATTAGAGTTAAAACAAACTAGAATTAATCAAATATAGTTAAGTGAGACAGAGTTAGTCAAACATAGTATTCAGGGTAAGTTACCATCTCGTACGACTGCTAGCGTAATTCGCAGGGCTGTAAATAGCCTAAGGCAGTCGGATGTTTCCTGAGGGAGTCAGGCGTAACCATTGTGATCGCTGCGATCTAGAGTCAAGCGAATGGAGTTTAATCGAATATTAGTTATTCGATAAGAGTTAATCGAGTTGATCGAGTTGAGAAATAAGTTAAGTTAAATAAGTCGAGTTAAGTTAGTCAAGTTAGTCGAGCCTAGTTAATCGAATCAAATTGGTCGAACCAAGTAAGTCGAGTTAAGTTAGTCAAGTTAGTCGAGCCTAGTTAATCGAATCGAATTGGTCGAACCAAGTAAGTCGAGTTAAGTTAGTCAAGTTAGTCGAGCCTAGTTAATCGAATCGAATTGGTCGAACCAAGTAAGTAGAGTTAAGTTAGTCAAGTTAGTCGAGCCTAGTAAATCGAATTGAATTGGTCGAACCAAGTAAGTCGAGTTAGTCGAGTCAAGTTAAGTTAGTCGAGTTAAGTTCGTCGAGTTAAATTTATCGATGTTAGTTTCATCGAAAGGAGTTATCGATGTTAGTTTCATCGAAGTGAGATTTTCAAATATGAGATATTTGAAAAGGAAGAGTTATCGAATATTAGTTATTCAAAGAGAGATTATCGAATATCGTTTATTCGAGAAGAAGTTAATCGGATATAGGTTATTCGAAGAAGAGTTAATCAGATAGAGATTTCTCGAAGAGAGTTAATCGACAAATTCGATTATATCGAATTCGGGAAAGTACTTATACTTTCCAGTGTTTAAATAGAGATTTATTTATAAATAAATAAGTGTTAGGTTAATTATTCACTAATAAGAACAGAAGTTATAATTAAAGTTAGATAATTCGAAAGAAGGGATTATAACGTTATCGTTATAACCAATGTTTTAAATATAGAAGTGGATTAGTAAAATTGGATCCGAGAAAGGCGTAAAGAGGTTGTTAAAATTAAAAGATAAACTTTGACCATTTTGAAGTTATAACGTTGTTCAGTTAAGGTCTGAGAGGTAATTATACCCCAACTTGAGTGACTTCCTTCTTAACTAAGAAATGGTAAGGTTTGATCGTAAAAGAGTTTTGGAAATGTTTTCCAAACGAGAATCAGAAATGTTTTCTGATAAAAGAAAATAAGAATTTAGAATATAGGGAAACAGGAGATAAGTAAATAAATGAACTAAAGAGATTCATGTTAAATGATGTTTGTTCGATATAATTTCCATCTGGGAATAATATCGTTGTTTGCACACTTGTTTTTCTTTGATGGTTAAATCACAGACTATCGAAGTTTTGACCAATTTAACGTTGTTAATATGGAGAGACCAGTTGGATTTTTATCCAAAGAACCACTCTGTATTGTCATAAGCGCCGCGAATCATATATGCCAAAGATAATTGAAGACGGAGTAAAATGCAAGGGCTATCCTGTTTACAGAATAGTGCCTTCGGTTTGTCCAGTCCCAGGATAACTTGTATGGACGAAGGTCTGACAGAGTATATCTAATGGATCGCGTAAGTTGATCTGTTCAAACGTATTCACGTTTGGTGGCGGAGGAATTCGTTTCTCTTAGCTGTATACCCGTGTTATTTTTGGATAAGTCAATTTGTGATTTGGCGGGTATGACGATGTGACACTTTAAGTAAATGAAGATGGATGTCTGACAGAGTATTTCCAGAAAGGTCACGTACATTGATTTCTTCAACCGTATCAAGAGTGGAAGCGGAGAAGGAAACTTCTTTTAGCTGACACGTAATGTATTGTTGTAGACGTCAATTAGTGATTTTCGATGGATATGACAATGTGGCATTCGAAGTGAATCTGATGTAATGATAAAGCGTAGCTTCTAGCCTCATCAAACCAGTAAATGACAGAAATCGGGCAGGCAGCATGGCTAAGTCGGTCGCACCGAAGTAGGGTGTATAATCACCTATCTAGTGAATATTCATTTGTTTCTTAAATCTATCAATGCTGTCCCATATATATACGGGAACGGTTGCTGATCCCAACCGTTGGTGATGTACATTCGATACACTCAAGCGAAATGAGTGGTCGGTCATGTGTGGCTGAGTTGCAAGATGTTCTTGTTGAACTCCAGTGTATCGTTCCTAGAGTACACTGATCGGAAGGTGGTTCCATACCTTGTCATAGTTGGAAATCCAATCATCCAATACGTGCTTGCGATTTGATTGTATACTATATATGTAGTAACGTGAGATGCAAGCATTTCTGCTAGATTGATATTTATTTGTACTTAGACATTATTATGATATCAGAATGATATTGCTTTGAAAAGTTGTTTGGATTCTCATAAGGGAAAAACCCGTTCCGTTATGCGGCGTGGTCTTGTGAGATATCTTTTATTTAATCAAGTATTAAATTGTTTTACTCATCCCAGTCCCATGACTGACCCGGAGTTTATTTTGTTGTTTTCCCTAAACTCTTGGGTGTCTAAATTTGTACGGGCAGTCAAGTAGTCGGGATTTTACAGATACACTTGGAGAGCTTGGAGCAGGAGGCTTCAGGATTCTATAGCTATTATTATTTCCGCTGTTGTTGTAAGTGTTGTACTCTGATAAGTGTTATTGTATACATATACTGATGTTATTTCAAAGATATGTTATGTTATATTTTATTCGTTCCGCTGTGAGATTCGTGTTTACTCTGATGATGATGTTCTTCTTCTTCTATTCTATAATTTCTATCTTATCTATTCTCACCTTCTAATTTCTTTCATTAATTACCGGGATTTTTCGATGTTTTGGTTATCGACGTCGAGCTTACGTCGATAACCAAAGTCGTCGAAAATCCGGGTTACTACAAAGGACCTCAAGGAGGACATGCGTTTCTTTCTAGTTAGAGGTGGTGTCGGTGCTTAAACTGGCTGACATTTATATTATTTTCACCTATGTGGTTGTTTCTCTTGCGAGGTGCCTCGGTAATATCTGTCGATACGGGACCAATGAAGTCATTCGTTGGCTCACTCACGCCCCATAGGGCGGGGAAACGCATTGTTCAGGAATTTTAATCCATATCGGTGGACCGGCCCTGACGATCCAAGGGCCCACCTGAGTCTGGGTCCTGAGGGGCAGGCTAGAGCGTCTCGAAGTCGGTAAGGACTATCTTTTGCCTTGGTTCATGATGGAAATCCAATTTCCAAATACGTGACTATGCGTTTTTGATTGTATATACATATATGGTGACATGATATATGGTACCCATGCCGTCTATGATTGATAGTTATGATTCAAATTGTTTTTGAAACTTATAAACACTAGTAATAATATCAAATGCTTTTGTTTTATTTGTATCAAGCATATTTTGACCCATTATAAGGTAAAACTCTATCCTCCGGTTTGCGTTGCATTGTGTGATGGGAACTGAGTCTTATAATGGCTTCATTTTTATAAAAAGCATTGCGATGTTTAAAAGAATGATTTGTTTTAAAGCACTGGCAATCCAATGGAGTAAACCCGTTCCACGAAAGTGGCGTGGTCCTGTGATTAGCCATATTTTAAATGTGTTGAGTGGATTTCTCATACCAGTCCCATGACTGACTCGTAGTTTGTTTCACTTTCAAACTCGGGTGCTCCTTTTTCTACACGGGCAGCCTTGTATTCGGGTTTTAGCTGGCTTTTTCTGGATAGCTGGAGCTGAAGATGGATTCTATCATTTATCTCTTTTTATGCTGTTCAGCTCCTATTATGCATTATGTTTGTTTTCCGCTGTAGACATTTATGTATAGCTGAACTATATTTGTACTAAGTATGATCCTGTATACTGTGTAACTCTGACGTTTATGTTTATCCAGTGTATTATTTGTTCATTATCTGGTGTATTTATTTAATTCTGTTCTGCTGTTATCTGTTTATGTGTTATATTCCAAGGATTGCCCTTGCCACCGTCAGTACGGGGTTCGGGGTCGTCACAGTGTCCCTAACTAATGCAAAAGGTTAAGTGCTCCACTAATTCAGTTGACCTCCTTCTCATGCTATCATACTGGTGCCATAAATTCAAATGTATGCAAAAAAGCCATAATGATAGAAGATAATTCTACATGTGTATCTCAACCATCATTCATATGCAACATCCATATAATAAAATACATTTACGGTATCCATAAAAATAATATAAAATGCACACACATCCATATGCATATGTAAGTACCCTATTATCCGATCCCAATTGTACCTAGTGTGTGTACATGCATCAAATGCATCCACTTGCATATATGATACATAACATGTTCTAATAAATGTTTACAACCAATGCCACCATCCATAAGCCTAATCCTAATATCTACCCATCCAAAGGATATTTAGAAGAAAGACCCTAATCAATGGAAAAAGCTAAAGATAGGATATCAAAAAGGAAACGTCTGTCAAAATATCAAGAGCAAGAAACTTGAATTCCTTGAAGACACCAAAGTCATTATATCTTGAAGCTCGCCTTATGAGGTAAAAGATTCCAATACTGAATTAATTAATGCAAAACTCACACTTTTCCTCTAAACTTCCAATATGAATGGGTTCTCTTATAACCACCGAGATACTCTAGCCACATTCGCTAGAGACCTTTTCTATCTTACCTATCTTAAATCCTTTAGGATGTAATATTCCAAGTTTTCCATTTGCTTACTTTTTGAAACAATTTAACATAGCTAAGTCGTTTTGTTTCAAGAATCCCGGAGCTGATTTATCTTATAAGTAGGGTCCTTTATCATATCTATAGTCTTATTTCTATTCTTTACCTTTACTATCTTGTGTACTGTTATATTGTCTAACCCCATAAGGACTTGCTTTTTTTTCAATTTCAAGTATATATAAATGTATTACAAAACTCATATTACTATTACTATTACTATTATATATATGTATTCAAAACTTCATTTGGAAAATCTTATTGAGATAATTTGTTGTTCATAAGGTCATACATATTTCTTTTCGAAAAAATATATATGTATATATGGTTACTTTTATGAAATTCCAAAAATATGAATTTCATACCAAAACATATATGCCCTTTAAAATTTCTATTTCTGAAATTATATATGTATACGTAGGCTTTAAACTCAAAGTGGTTCTACAAATTCCTGCTTTAAACCCTTTATCTTCAAATTCTTTCCCTGGAACACATATATTTGTCATGCCATTAATCCATTTAAAATCTTTATATTCTTTTAATCATTTATCCATAAGGCAAATTTTTTTACTCACATCAATTTGGTGATCATATAAAGATTTATTTTACCAATCTGATCCTTATAATTATGTTTCAACTTGTTAATATAAATCATTTTTTTCAAACGGAATTTTCTTCTATCCTCGTCTCATGCCCAAATAACGTAACCTTGAAAGACATCACACTCCAATCATAGAATATAACTAATGGCTAATTCCTATTAAATATTTTAAGATATTTTTGGGTTAAATCCTTTAAGGTTCTTACCATATTTCAAGGTTTTCCATAGAAGCTACACGAATTCTTATGCCCGAAATCCAAGAACTTAATGTTAACTACATTCTTACTTTTACAAGGTGATCCAAAAACAATCGCCTTACACTTGAATTCAATAAATCTTCTTCGTCTTCAGTTCTAATTCCTTATAGGGATGACAAATCAACAATCCTTGGTTACTGAAATTTCAATCTTTCCCTATAACAGGTAATGCGCCTCCCGCGAAAACTGAAAAACTGATAGTATTTAATCCAAGGTAACTAGTCACGTGAATCCTCTCGCTAATTGTACCAATAGAGCTGATACTAAAATATTAATCATTTTGTTTCCACAAAAGCTAAACCTCTCTCCATGAGGTAGGTCGAGAAAATATTTATCATGGAAATACTTTTAGTAACCCACTAATCCAAGAAAATTTCTTACCTTCTAAAAGCGATACTCACAGAATTTGGTCTTGGGTCCATGCGCTTTTAAGGTACTAAATACAAACTTATCCTTTGCCACTCTTTGTTTAGACTAACATGTCATCAAGAAAAGTCCCCAACCAAATTACTTACATAAGATTACCAATCATCCTCCCACATACGTCAATAATTGGGCTTAGGCACAAGAAAGCATAAAAGGTATGATATCTGTTTTTAAAATCCACCGGGTGTTCTATGAACACTCCATCTTTATATTTTTCAACTACTCAAAACTTGATAAAAATCTTAAGTTAAGGAATCTAGTAATAGGGAAAATCTGGCTCCTTAAAAATTAACCAAAAAGACCATCTATATGGGCCGAAGTGAATTTTTTTTCCCAAACCGATTCACTTATGATTACCACTGAGTCAACAGAACCATCCTTCTCTGTAGCAAAGATGAGTGATGTCTTTCATCCAACAATGTTTACTCTTATGAATACTCCTCCTAAAGTTCCTTCATTTTTTATTGCCAAAAATCATTCTGATACGGCTAAAGTCCAATGACTTCTTCGAAACACATAGGGAAAGTTCTCATCATAGGTACCACACTCAATCCACCAAAATGTGTCTAAGGAGTAAAACAATTTATTTCAACTACTTCCTCACAGGTCAACATTTGGGTGCGTCTACTATGCGTACCCCCAAGAAAACTACCTTCCTCTCAACATCTGAGATGGCTCATCATATAGTTATCCTATCAAAACACCAAACCAATCTAAACATAGTAATTCTTTAAGTCATATCAAGAAAAGATTATGGTCATAAGCATGAAACTCAATTCTCTCTTATTCCCATAAATCCATGTGTTTTACCAATAACGCTACATGTTTAACATTGCCATACCAAAATCAATTTCTCTTTAAGAAGGTAACCTTTTAACCTCTTCCAATACATGGAAAATATAGCAAAACGAGAGCTGAATCGACATTGCCTAGAGATGCAATAAATAAAAATATAGGAAAATTAACATAATTAACACCTCGGTCGTAAGATATCTTAAGAGTTAGTCCATTACGTATCCTAGCCCGACAATCCTCTTATTGTATTCAAAATAGCCCCATACTTGGCTAACTAATCCATCCTCCAAAATTTTCTATCTCAAAAGCCTTAGAATATACACATCTCAGCCAAACTCTACTACATGTATAAATATGAGATAACCAACTGTATGGATAAACTATCTACACCCAAAACCAACTCATACCCAGAAATACCCCAAACATCTCCTAAATCAAGATTTCTAGTTTCAAACTTCGACTCTCTATGTATAGCAATGCCAATCTCCCTACGGGGTTAAGAAACTAGTATCTGGCCTAGAAAAATGCAAATAATCAACTAGTACTACTACTGCGCACTCTAGGATTTAATATATTTGTAAAGGACAACTTCGTTAGGCCTACAATGATGCTCTATATGATCTGTCTAATATCAAGTGGCTATGGCCCGACTTAGCAACCCAAACTCACGAATCAAAGGTAAAGGAACAAAATACTCCTGAATAAGATATGCTAGGATAACTAAAAAGAACTAGAGATAGATAACATCTCGTTGACCAACCTTTACCCAATTTCATTTCTCAATCCTTTTTGACCAACATCTTCCTTATAACCCTCTTGATCTAGTACCACATCAACAAATTTTCTTGTTACAGCTAGTGGTATCTTCTCGAATCTTTATAGCAATACCTTTCAGGTTATCTCCTTATCCTTGTCCTCTATAGTTATCTTATCTATACTTATCCCTACTTTGTATTTGTCACGAAGCAAGTTTCTCTTTTTCCTCGAGTTCCAAGGCAAATGGGTTTATCCATAAATCAAAACTTCAAACTATAAAAATTTAAGCTTTCAATGCACATAGCTAAGCCTAGACAGGTTGCTCTATAGATAACTTAATGAAGAAGGGAGGAGTAGGACAAAAAAGCAGATGGACTTAAGGGGATTTTTATGAAACATTTATTTTCAAAAGTACCTTTTATTTCGAAAATCCATTTTTCTTTGGAAAAATAATTTATTTTAAGCAAGTTTTAGGAATCTTGTAACCTTAGGCTCCGATACCAAATGAAACACCCAACACCCTTAGTATTCCCAAAAAGGGTCATATTAAGGAATGTGGAGGGTTGTAGATACAAAGTAACAAATCAAACAGACTAAGATTCACAAGGCATGAAGTAAAATACAGCGGAAACGTTTATTTTTAAATAGCTCATCATTACAAAATAATAATTTACATACAGTAAGTTAGAAAACATATGTCTTACATAATCTTAGCTCCAATCAAAGTATAATAAAAAATTCCCATCTCATATACAAATCCAACTCATGATAACTAAAATGTTACAGAAATGGAGTTAATAAAGAAAGTAAATAAGGTCTTGGATACTAATCTTCTCAAGGTGCCAGTACCAATCATTGTCTTCCATGAGTACCTACTTCGGGGAGGGGAGAAAAAAGAAAGAAAAGGAGTGGGCCTGAAACAAAGTCTGATGAGTTGTGCAATTACTAGATGATTGACAAATAAAGGCAACAAATAGAATAATAGTTCTAGTGTCATTTAGGGAAGTGTATGGGCAGAACTTTCAAATGAATATAGAGAAATGATGTATAAAAGTAAACGATTGGTCGATTGCTATCTCATTCGATGCTTAATTAATTTCACTAGCCATTTGATTGTTCACACTTTTATGATTGCAGAACATAATGCAATTAGGATAATTTTCCTAATACTACACATCGATCGGCTACTAAACCATAGAGTGATAACCTATACCTACTACGGACCAAGGGCTTTTCAGGCCAGACGCATTAGCAAAAGACATAGCATTAATTGCAGGTGTTATAGTGTCTTATTTTCACTTGTCGGACCAATGCAAGCACATTGATCCATCGGAACGCACCTGTACCCACCTCAAGTTTGGACCAACTTACTACCTAACATAACATGACGCGTACCCTTGCCTCCTAGTAAGACCTTATGTGATAAAAAGGGTATGCTGTCTGGTATGGATCCCCAATAAACAAATAATACTCGACCAAAATACCCATTGATTTTTCCTGCATATAAACTATTTATCAAGCAAAAAATTGCGCTTTTAACATAATGTCATTTTAATTTAATATTTATTAAGACTAATAGTTCATTCGTTTATCGTAGAATAACTCCTAACCACAAGGCCCTATAGAATATCGTCTAATCACAAGGCCATCATAGAATATCACCTAATCACAATGCCCCATAGAACATCATCTAATCACAAGGCCACCATAGAATATTGCCTAATCACAAGGCCACCAAAGAATATTGCCTAGTCAAAGGCCACCAGAGAATAATGCAATTTTAGGCTTATAACATAATACCATTTTTAGTTAATTTTCATGTTATGCCCGATAGTTTCATTTACAGTCTAAGTCATATTCATATAAAAAATAAACAATGTTCTTTTATTATGATTCCTCAGTCCATTATATTTATGCAAATATACATTACAGTTGATTTTTCTATCATAACTTGTTCCATATCCATTTTGAAAACCTTATTAAGTTTGCCTATTTTCAGTCCAATATTCTCTTTTATTACAATTTGGCAACATATGACAAATTAGCCCAAAATTGATTTCATTATTCCATTTTAATCAGATTTCCCAAATGTGCATAAAACAAAAGGATAATAATCAATCGTAAGCAATAGGGCATATAAATCTATGCCTAAATTAGTTATTTACATATGCCTTTTAGGCATATTCCGACATAACCATAATAAAATGTAAAAATCCGACGAAGAAGAAGGGAAAAAAGACTGACAAAATTACTTTATATAATTTGAATATTAATTAAACAAAAACTGCAAGAAAAAGCAGAAAAATTACAGAAATGAGTTAAAGAAAGGAATTACAGAAAATAGGAATAAATGTAAACTATAAGTAAAAGAAATGTAAACAAAGTTACAACTAAAACTATTTTAATGCCTACTTCAAAATACCTAAAAATCTAGTAACTAAAAACTCACCAGAAAAGGTTTCCTCGTGGCCATAGCAGAACTCACCTCTAGAAGAAAATAAAATAGATCTTTTTTTAAAATCTCAATCCCCTAAAATTTAATTAAGTTGTATGTACCTCTTAAAAAGGAGACCAACCTAGTTGGGGAAGAGATGTGTTGTGAAAAGTGGGGAAGGGGTTAGAGGTTTATTTATAGGTTAAGCAAAAGATCCTCAATCGTTGGATTTAGGTTATAAATATAAAACAATTATATCCTTAGATCAATCCGGAATTACCATGTCAGTAATCAGAATTGAACAGTCGGCTGCAAAAGGTGGACAAATCACATCATATGATTTTTTTTCGAGTCAGGCACGCATACGTCCCAACACGTTATGAGTTGACCCACCCAACCATTGGGTTGATACATGGGTTAATCCACTCAAAACCTGTGTTAAATAATGGGTTGACTTGATGGATTGCTGTTTTTGGCCCATGCAATACATATTACATATATATATATATATATATATATATATATATATATATATATTCGTTCATTTTATTCCGATTTGAATTTCAAACTTCGAATCGCCATATTTCCTTCATTTTAAGTTCGTTTTACACAACCATATAAGTATTTGAACCAAAAAATTGTAATAGACCCAATGACGTAATCTCCATTATTAAAATCTGATAAATTTCAAATTACTAAGTAATTAATCAATCTCTATGTGTTAAAACTTGCTATCCAATTTTTGATTTTAGACTTTCTTGTTATAATTAACATTATCCAATGAAAGTATTATGTTCAAATAGTTTAGGCTCAATAGCTTGGATTGGAAATAAATTTTGTATTCAAAATAGTTTATGTATATATAAAGCAATTAAAATTAAATGTAATAGCTAAATAAATATAGTTATTTATAGAAATGTGTGAAATAGGATAATATAAGAGGAATTGTTTAATACAAAATAATATAAATTTTGAAAATAATATAAGTATAAAATATTTGGAATGAACAGTTGATTTCCTTTCAAACCATCTGAATCTAATACCGAGTTTCAAAATCCACTATGAACTATTTTCAATTTCATATTTCGATTCAGAAATTCTTTTGATCATTTCAATTTACGATTTAGAGTAAAATCAAAATCAAATTAATTTACTCAAAAATCAATATTAAGTTAACGAATCATGTTTTTACTCATCAATTTGAACATATTTCACTAAATAGATTTCAACTTAAATTACAAATCCCAAATCCAATTCCATTATATTGGTCTCAAACCTTAAACCTAAATTTTGCTACATTTCGTCAAACTAGTTTAAATATCAAATCTTAATTTTAGCTTCAAATAATCCAATTTTTAATAAGATCAATTAAAACCTTTCTTTCACCTTTAAGATTTGAAGATAAAATTTTATTTATCAACTCACTTTATCAAATCAAATTTGTATATCCGAGACATTCCACATGTAGCAACCTGAAGTTTTGAATTTTTTTAAATGGTTAATTGATTTTGATTTATATTTTCAAAAACTTTAGATTTAATTTATTATTGAAATATATGAAATAAATGAATTGGATTCTTATATACAAACATGAGTAAGGACAATTCGACAATGAGAATTAAGTGGTGGTTAATGAGGACCCCAATTGTCGTGTCACCTAGATTTATGTTACTATTTGAATATAAGTTCATTATTAAAATTTAAATTAAATGATAAAGTTGTAATATTCAGTAATGTAGTTGCTAAATCTATTGAAATGAAACTTTTTAGAAAAAGTCAACTTTGGTCAAAATTTGAATTTGAGTAAATATAAAAAATTCGAAATTGAAAATTTTCATTTTTTATGATTATACGCAGAATTTTGAGTTACCTAGCATTTTTTGTTTTGCCAATATCCGCTTCCGTTTGCCTTAGATATGAGTTTTACAATGTGTAAAACGCGCAAACGAATATCATTTATGTGTCCGTACCTAGATGTGCTCTTTTCTCTTTATTGAGATGTTTATTTGGCTTCTTGGGAAAACTTTTCAATCTCACGCCTCATTAATATTTGTGTTTGAATTTTAAAACACTTTGGAAAGTTATAATATGTAATAACCCGGAAATCTGGGCCAGTTTAAAATTTTTATTTTGGCAATTTTAATGAATTTTGAATTTTTAAAATGGATTATTTTATATAATATAGACGATAAATTTATTTTGAATAGAATTCGAACGTATATAATATATACGTCGCCGTTAGAATATAAATAATTTTATATAATTATAAATAGAATTGAAAATGGCGCGGTAGTTCGATAATTCGATTTCAAACTTCAATTGAATGTACCGGGTGCAAAACAATCCGAATTATAGCAAAATCAAAAACATTAGGATCTAATTGGGAATATCTTTCCAACGAATCTGAAGAATCGAAATTTCATAGCGGGAATCAAAAGATATGTCCAGTTGAAAATTCTGAATAGTCGCTATGGAATTCAGGCCCTTAAAAATGGGAATTTTGCAAACGACCTCGGATTTCGACGAAACCACTTTTGTTGGATCCGTGATGTCAAATTATTGCTAGGTTTCAAATTTCATAATTTTTCGACTTAATATGTGAGCGTGGCAGAGGAAAACGCGTTTGACCAGTTTTAGTTGATTTTAATCGACTGGAAAATGGCCATTTTTCCAACGGTCTCAGAATTCGACGAAACTAGTTTTGTTAGGACCATATCGTCAATACGAAGCTAGAAAATATTTTTCTGGAATTTTTAAACTTCGTATGTAATCCCGGTAAATTGAAATACGCATTCAAATTCAATAGATAGAGTTATACGTTGATTTTAATGGAAACTGATCGAAACGATCAAATCAGCTTACGATGCATATTCCATTGTGTTCGGAATGGGGGTAATACGCTATGGGCGATAGGCGGTGGGCCTCGTTTAGAGGTCGTTTGTAAAAGTTGCTTTTGGTGGAAAAATTAAAAATAAAATAAAACTACCTCCCTCCCCTTAAATCCTCCTGCCCCCCCCACTCTTTTCACGTTCATATACAAAAAAATTAAAAAAAAAAAAAAAAAGAATAAAAGAGGGCGACAGGGGGGCGGAGCGCCGCCCCACCATCCATCGCGCCGCCAAAGGGAGGGGCCACCGCCGCCGATACACCCCCCTCCTGATCCACAATCGCGATCGATCCCCCCCTCTCTGCTGCCTCGAGATCGGACCCCCCTATCCTGATGCCGACCACGCCCCCGATTCGAGACCCGCCACCACCCTGAAGAGCCGCCGCCCGCTCCAGCGCCTCCAACAACCTCCTCCTCCTCTCAAACCGTACCCAAGGATCCCCAAACCCCGTTTATCCGCTGCTCCGACCAGTGTGACGCCGCCGCTGACCGTCCGTGGCTTCCCCGAGCTCCTTCCGACCGCGGTGAGCATTTACTTTATTTTCTAGATTGTTTAAACAATTAAAAATGTTATTTTTAGTAGTTTATCTAATTTAAAAATGTGATTTTTAATTATAAATATCGAAAACAAAAATATATATGACTTTTATATATATGTAGCTAAATAAAAATATAATTTTTATACTAGAGGCATAGTAAAAATATAATCTTTTATATTGTAGAGAGTTCAAAGTATAATTTTTATCGTATGCAAAGGTAGAAAATATAATTTTCATATTATATAGATGATAAAAATGTGATCTTTATATAGTAGGATATAGAAAGACGATATTTTTATGTAGTGAATGACGACATTTTTAAAGTAGGAAAAGAAGAAATATTTGTATTGAAAAGGGCGAGATTTTTATATATTGAATAGCAAAGTAAAAATTCGATTTTTATATATTGAATAGCAAAGTAAAAATTCGATTTTTATATATTGAATAGCAAAGTAAAAATTCGATTTTTATATATAAAAATTCGATTTTTATAAATTGAATAGCAAAGTAAAAATTCGATTTTTATATATTGAATAGCAAAGTAAAAATTCGATTTTTATATATTGAATAGCAAAGTAAAAATTCGATTTTTATATATTGAATAGCCAAGTAAAAATTCGATTTTTATATATTGTATAGCGAAGTAAAAATTCGATTTTTATATATTGTATAACGAAGGAAAAATTCAATTTTTATATATTGAATAGCGAAGTAAAAATTCGATTTTTATATATTGTATAGCGAAGGAAAAATTCGATTTTTATATATTGAATAGCAATATAAAAATGTGATTTTTATATATATAGTGACTACGGGCAACGGAAGCGACAAAAGGCGAGAACGACGAAGATTTCTCTAAATGAAGTGGCGTGGAGTTGGAATAGCTTTCGGTGAGAATTTCTCACCTTTCAATTTCTTTTCTAGTTATATATATATACTAGGATGCAGACAGTGTTTAGTAGCACTCGACACAATCGTCCACAGACCACGGACTTGTTTGTTTGGTTGTGTAGTTGGTTAGATTATTTGGTTTGAATTGAAATGTTTGGTGAAATGAAATTGATTTGATTGATGTGTGAATGGCGTGGGCCTTCACTAGACCGGGGATAAGGCTAGGCCTCGTCCCGTTTCTAGTATCGTGTCGTTATGCCGTCGAAATTTTCTAAAATAAGTTAGAAAAATAAAGATATCATTTTATTTAATAAATGAACTGAATAGAATATTTTCATAGGTTGAATAAAATGTTTTATAGTTAAAAATATAATTTTTAACGTGAATGTGGATAAATAAATATCTATAAACAAATCGGCCGATTTGTTTATATACACTGATTTGACTGATATTGATTGGGTCGATAAATTTTACACATCGCCCAACTGCACAACTAAAATCTGTGTTTGATTGTTTGAAACCCCACATGGGTGTTGGGATGAAATTTGAAGTTCACTCATCCTGATTGATTAAATATGTCGATCGATTGATTGACAGGCTGTTATAAGCGTTAGATATCTATATTTGATGCTTATACAGTGTAGTGCACTTTGGTTGATGGTTGATTATTTTTCAATGCTATTATATACGTGTGATGTATGAAAATCCATATAATTAACATTATATGGTGATTGATTGGGCCTCATTCCAATTTAGAAAATAAAGAATAATATAAAATAAAGGTTCATGTGTTGACAGTACTCATCCGTTGAGATTAGTCATGTGTTGAACGAAATATTTTAATAAAAGAAATATTTGGAATAGAAATATTTGAAAAGGAAATATTTGAAAAGGAAATATTTGAAAAAGAAATATTTGAAATAGAATATTTGGAAATAGTATATGAAGCCGTGTTGATTAGATTGACGCCATTTTGACGTGAACGATATTTATATCGATTTTATTCATTTTAAAATGAATATTGAAAAGTGATTTTGAAATTGAATATTTTGAAATGAAATTTGAATTGAATCGAATAGAAAACCAATTTGAATTGAATTGAATAGAAAACCAATTTGATTTGATTAGAAAACGAATTGAACTTGATTTGATTTGAAAAGAAATTGAATTTGATTTGAATAGAAAAGAAATGGAATTTGATTCAAATAGAAAATGAATTTGATTTGAATTAAATAACGAATTTGATTTGAATAGAAAACGAATTCGAATTGATTTGAATAGAAAACGAATTCGAATTGATTTGAATAAGAAATGATTTCGAATTGAATTAAATAGAAAACGAATTCGAATTGAATTGAATAGAAAACGAATTCAAATTGAAAATATAACGGATTTGATTTCAATTGAATATATAACGAATTTGAATTGAATAGAAAACGAAATGAATTTGATTCAAATAGAAAATGAATTTGATTCAAATAGAAAATGAATTTGATTCAAATAGAAAATGAATTTGATTTGAATAGAAAATGAATTTGATTTGAATAGAAAACCAATTTGAATTGAATCGGATAGAAAACCAATTCGAAATGAATTGAATATAAAACGAATTCGAATTGAATTGAAAACGAATTCGAATTGAAATGAATTCAAATTGACTTGAAATTTGAATTGAATAGAAATGAATTTTAAACGAATTTATAAGGAAAATTTTAATTTTGATTTGAATTGAAATAAAGGTTGAAATTGATTTTGAAACGAATTCAAAACTATTTATATAGTTCGTTTTAAATAGAAATCGACGAAATATATATTATATATATTATATATATAATATAATGGCCTGAATAGAACGCGCCGCGGCAGTTCGTGAATTTCGACCATTTATTTCAAACGGACATTACGGGAGATCCGACTGTCGGATTCTCCTAAAACCGGAACCGTTGGGTTCGTATCGAAAAGAGCTTTCTAACGAATATTAGAAATTTGAAATCTAACAGTTGGATTTGGAGATACGTCCAAATCAAATTCGAAAAAGGTCGCTGTAAGTGCAGTTCGATGGCCGTTGTTGGAAATCGACTGTACGGGCCTTGATAAAATTATTAAAAATATCAATAATTTGTGTAAAATCATAAGAAGTGATTTGGGAAAAAATGGGATGAAAAACTCCATATTTAAAAAGATAAAAATAGATTTTTATCGAAATGAACTAGTTTTGAACTAGAAATTAAACCCATTTATTTTAAATAAATAAATTGGATTTGAAATGGGTTTTAAATAGGATTGATTTGTGGGTTTATCGTGAACCGCGTTTTAAATGACACTAGTTCTTTAACCCTATAAAAGGAGTTTTAATGAATCTTCAATTAGATTGAAATGTGCATTGATAATCTAAATTACCAAATTTGGAAAATAAGCGAGAATGGAGTATCACCAGTTTTGCTCCAAAGCGATAGTTAAATCTTTAATTAGATTTGAACGTGAAATGGTAATTAATTTTACCGATAACACTGTGGTGTTAAATATGGAGTATTACCAGTTTTGCTTCATGGGATGAATAGGGTGGGATTGGGAAATAAATTAAATAATTACTTCGGTATGGTTCGCTAATCTCGACTAGTTTGGAAAGCCATAATTTTGTTTGAAATGACATCCAAAGGAAGATTAAAGGATAAATTTTAAAGAATTTATCTTGGATAAAATTAATGGGAACCTTTCCCTAAGAATAAGAAATTAGAAACTAGTTGTAGGTTAGTTAAGAAGAATGGTTTCCTGGGTATTGACCTGATGTTGGTTTCGCCCTTCGGGGTTAATATTTGGGAAATCGTTCTCTTGCTAATTTGCGGTTAGTGGCTGCTGAATTGGAATGAGGCGTATGTTGTGTTTGTGTAACATTTGTTTTTAATATACGCGGGTTGTTCGGAAAGTCCGGGTTTATACCCATTCTGAATAACCGATTCGACGATATGTCGAAGATGAAGACGGTGGTTGAAGACCGGAAGTCTTCACATCGTTTGGATAATTACTGACGATCCTGATTGGGCTGTACACCCAAGAGGATGGAAATAGTTGGTGGTCGTCCATACGTACTTGGAGATGGATGGATATGCGAGGAAAGTGCCTCCGGTTTCATTCAGACCTAGAACGAACTTGTAAATGGATTGTGTGTCTGACATTAGACTTTATTCTGTGTTGATTGATTTCTGTTAAATATATATCTGTTTGGCGGCGGTGAATTTATTCTCTTGCTTAACGCCCTTCTCTGAGACGTACGAGCTTAGAGGTTATATATCGATAGATATCAATCGCATGGCATGAATTGCCTGTGTGGCACGCTGAGTTGCATAGATCAAGGCTTCTGTTGAAAAGCAAAGTCTTGTGGTTGATGATCAAAGCACGGCCTACGTGCAGCTTTGTGTATAGCGTGGATTCGCGAGCCTCACACCTCGGTATGAGTCAAAAACGGGATACGGACCGCTGGGAGAGCACGACGTTTCTTTCTAGCTTTGGTGGTGTCAGTGACTTACCGACCCTGACATTTATATACTTTTCACCTTTGTGGTTGTTGGAATGAGGCGCCTCGATTATAGGTCTGTAAGGACCGGGAAACGTGTGTTCAGGAATTGCCAATCCTCTAACGTAAGTGAGGACCGACCCAGCCGAATCCAGGATTGCCCAGAGTGTGTAGTCCTGAGACATTTGCTAGAGTGTCTTGAACGCGGAGAGGAGCTTGCCCCTTGCCTCGACTCATGACGGAAATCCAATTTCCGATACGTGTATTGCGGTTTTATTTGTAGAACTAGTATGGCGACATAGTGGTATGGGACATTCATGCTGCCTATGATTTATATTTATGATTGAAATTGTTTTGACACTATACACTTATAATAGTATCAAATGATTTGTTTTAAACGTACCAAGCATGTTTGGCTGTTATAAGGTAAAACCCTATCCTCTGGCTTGCGTTGCATTGTGTGATGGGACCTGGTTCTTATAATAGCTTCATTTTTCGAAAAAGCATTGCGTTGTCTTTTTCTATGCACTGGTATTCTTGGGAGGAAACCCGTTCCGTGTTATACGGCGTGGTCCCTTGAATTACTCTCTTTTAAAGTAAAGTTTTAAATAACTGTTTTAGTTCTCACACTAGTCACATGACTGACCTGGAGTTTATTGTTTTAACCTAAACTCTGGGTGCCCTCATTTTCCGCACGGGCAGATAGTAGTTTTGGTTTTACAGATTTATATTCACAGGATCCTGGTTTACAGCTGGAATGATATCCGGAAAGCTCTGTATCCGTATATCACCTTCAGTTGTGCTCTGTATTAATTTCCACTGCTATGTAATTTATTGTAATCTCTGATATTTATCGCATGTAATTAATTCAATTATACTCTGTATATTCTTGTATCTGAGGGAATTGTTGTAATAGCAATGAAATGTTCTTCCGTCTGCGTTCTGATTTGTCTTGTTCTCAAACGATCAGGGGTTTCGAACGGTCTAGATCGGTTTAACGACTGATTCAGATCGAGCGAAATTCCGGGCCATCACATAATATGTGCTTTTCTTCTGAGGACTTCTCATTTCTTTTTTTACAGAGAAAATTTCTACTACTTCTTCCCCAATCCACTTCTTTCTAAACCTCTTCCTAAAATTTCCATGATTTCTCTCTCCATCTAAATTCTTAAATGAAAACAAAATTTCTAATTCTTATTCTCCTCTTTATTTATTATTTCCTAAACCTTACCATCATCTCTTCTCTTCAATCTTTCTTCTTCCCTGCTAATCTTCTCTACAGAAATCCTTAATCATCTCTTTAAAAATAAATCCTAAAATTTAAGTTACAATCTCGTCTCTAATTACTATTTTCTAAATCTAATCTACCTCTTTACAAAAGACATGTTTTATTTAGAAAACCTAGATCACATTTTTCTCTCTTTCCATAAAAACCCTTGTTTCCCTCCTTCCTAACAACCAAACCTAAACAACAACCATCAATACAGCTTCAACCAAGCCTCTACACTACCTAACCGACGTTTGGAATCACCTAAGCCCTCCTACATCCACTGGTCGCACCACACGTCCATGACCCAAATCCAAAATCCACAAACCCAAACCCTATTACACAAATTTCTATTTTCTATTTATTTTTCCAGATTTTATCCTCTTCCCATGACCATAACTTCCTAATAGAAAACCTGAAATACATCAAGAATTGGTGGAGATGAAAGAGCTACAAGTTTTTCAATTTTTTTAGTATTCTATGTTGAAATCGTGAATCTTCCAGACCTATTTTTGGACCTAGATTTTTGGATCCGAAAATACCTTATACTATTTTAGTTGTATCTCCCTTAAATTTTATTGAAATATAATTTTCTATTTATCAAAATGAAGAGAAAAGGATTCCTTAAAACTTTGTTCTTGGTCACCTTTTCAAATTCAATGGTCAACATATCCAAAAATCTATTTTACAAATGTCAAAAGTCTTATTATGTGTAGTGGCCCTCATTCGGTCGATCCAAAAGTATCGTTAAACCAACTTAAATCAAACCAAAAAGGCGGACACGCTAACTTTGGACGCACAACGCATCAGAACAAACAACAGAAGACTTTTATAAACATCATCATAATGTTAAATCAGAGTATAAAATATCAAAGTATCGAAAATAATATACAGCAGAAAATAAATTTATAATAAATGTAATAAAATGCAGCGGAAACAAATAAATTAACATAGCGGAAGACTATCAATTCTCTGGACATAGCTTTAAGCTTCGATCCAAAATCCCGCTAAATGAAATAATCTGCAAAACCAAAACTACTGACTTCCCGTGTGGAAAATATGGGCACCTAGAGTTTCGGTTAAAACAATTAACTCCGAGTCAGTCATGGGACTGGTGTGAGAACTAAAAACAGTTATTAGCTTTAATTTTGTAATTAGGAATATCATGGGACCACGCCGTATAACACGGAACGGTTTCCTCCCAAGAGTACCATATACGAACTACGTCAATAATAGACGTATGGATCTACAATGCATCATACAACATGCAATTTTCCAATCAACCTATTTAGGCTTAATCCCAAATTTAGATTTTTCCAAATCCAATTCACTTTACATAAATTATTTCTTTGGACTTTATTTCCCGATTCTTACTTTCAATCATTTGAAATACATATCTAGCTTTTATATCAAAGTAGATTTCACTTCGGGATCTCAAACCAGATTTTTTGGAAATATGAATTCCAAAACATAACAATGCATACCAACAAGTATGCAACCAAATAAATATCGGGCTCCTCTTAGACAAGGCAAAGGGTACGTACCTCTCCAACTCGATATGTAAATGTGCACCTCTCATGATGGAGCAGGCTACACTGACGATGCACAATCGCACGCCCTCGGGGAAATGTATACAAGAAAATCAACTTCCAATAGCACCTACGTACAGCGTTTCCGCCTTTTCTCATTTCAGCTCGTTCCATGCTAAGTCATCGAATGCTGTATAGTAGATATAGCCGTGTTTCCCAATGCTATTCACTAAGGTAGCATTTGATTTTCGGAAGGGGCACGTTAACTTCGCTATATAGCATTGGGAAAATAGGCATCCAAGAAAACATGAGGAGCACGGCATATGATAGTGTGTGAGAAAAGGAACCAAGCGTTATATTATTATTATTATTATTCGTTTAAGGTTCCTTATACTTTCTACCGTAAATTTTGTTAACGTTTTATTTTGTTCAAATATAACCGAAGTCAAAATGCTACAAAACCGGACGTACTGCTCCTTTTTTACATTTTGAATCCAATTAAATTATCGTATCCTAACTTTATTTGCATACGCCGTTATTTATTTTTAAATCATTTAAACATTCACCGATTTTATTTCGTCTGTCCATTCTCAGCTCTGTTCGTTTCACAAATTTAAATCGTTAAATTCCGATTTCTTAATAAATACCAATACACACATATGCCAATTTCCATTCAACAAATAACATTTTCCAATTTGATAATAACGCTTATTTTAAACTCTACCATCAATATTTCTCTGTCAAATTTCAACCTACTTCAAACTTAGTTCAAATACTCAACAGTACATATTCGATTCCAATCAACCATTCAGAATTAAGTATTCAATTCAATTCAACTCAAAACATTTAGCCATTCTGAACTCGAATTCAAATGCTTATTCGAACCAATAGACTTTTATTCTCGAATCCAAATATAAAATTTATCATTTATCGTGAAATCCTTAATTAATTTCTATTTCAAATTGCCGAAATTTCTGGGTCGTTACAATGGAGATGGCTAAGGATGATGCAGAGGCACAGAGGAGTCAAGTTTGTTAGGGATTTGGAAGTCTCAACATAGTAAGTATAAACTATTATTCTTATAGATATAAAATTTTAAGATGTATTATTTGAATATGTCATTTAATTTTAAACATTTACGCTTTTGTATAGGCAACCATTGTTAAAGGTTGTTGATTGATCAAAGAAAAAAAGCTCTTTTTGCCAAAAGTGTAAGTTTATAATTTTCTATAATTCTTTTTATCTTGTTAATCATTTTTTATTCAAAAATACCAAACTAAATTTATATACGATCTGAATCCGTGCATAACTTACTTTAAATAATCAGTAGTGAATGATTTGATATGGCTTCCAAAACTTGTACTCTTGCACGATTAGAAGCTTTCCATTGATAGGCCACTGTAATGATTGGTGACCATCAACATGTAATTTGCACGACTTAACCGAACTTGCAGTAAAGACATTATAGACAATGGCGATGAAAGAAAACTTAATGCAGTTTTTCTTATTCATAGATAAGCTAACACTAGTTAAGCCTGATAACAATTTTTGCATTTATGGAATTCGTCTTAAAAACTTCCTGTTTAACTTAAAATTTACTCAAGAAGCGAGAAAGGCCATTATTAATCTATTTAGTGGTTTATTATAATCTTGCTAGCACTATCATCAGTGCTTTCTAGTTTCGGTTGTGGTTCACTAGGTATATAAGAAACTTTATCTCCTTTAGTTCCTCCAAAACCTTTATTGGCTCTTGTATATGATATATCCTTATTAATTTTAGTTCTATATTTTTTTTCATGGTCCAAAAAGACATAAAAACAATATTTGTTTATAATTGAGTTTTCATTATGTTTTGCATGTCATAGAGGACAGATAGATTAATCACTGAATTCTCTATACACTACAGGGCTACATCACGTAGTAATCGGTTTGAAACAAGTGAATTATTTCCTAATTTTACTTTTTTTATCATGTATTATCCTATCTTATATGAAGAGGTATGCTGGAATGTTGAACGTATATGATCTACGCCTATATGTGGTTATCTTTATGATAATAATCTTTTGTGACTTATGTCATTGAGCACCATGAATTTTTGCTCTAGTATATAATATGACCAGCTATTTCATTTTTCATTCTTGTATGCTAGACGGTCGATGTGGCCCTTACTGAGGATCAACATCGAAAAGTATTACTTACCAGCCTTCGCCTGAATGAGGATGCATTGATAAAAATGTAGTTCTTCTATAAATCCCTTAGATATTGGTGCTATTGCTTCTACGATATCAGTAAAATATATGCAATGGTTATTTGAGGCTTTTACAGAACTGATAGAGAATTGTCCACATCTTGAATATTGCCTTCACTGGTGTCAGGTTTGTTTATGGATCAAAATTTCTGTTTTAATACAGTACTCAGATATTCTATTTTTTTAATCGTTTCAGGAGCTTTGTAAGGCCCATGCTCAGTTTATTCATCAGAATTTTCGAAGTCTTCTCCTAATTATAAAACTCATTGCAAAAATCAATTGATGTTACCACCCAGCGCCAAGAAATTATATCATGCTTTCTACATGATTATCAACTTTCCAATGAATAAGTCTTTTAAGTTTTCAATAGTTTTTTCTGGTGTTAATGATAGATACAATGCTTGCAACTCTGTTCACAAGAAATTGACCATGTTTCTGCATTTTTTTTATGTAACTCAAATGCAGATCAATGATCTAAGGGGAGAAGATCTGGATGAATTCTTCTTCAAACCACTTTCACATGTTAAAGAAATTTACACAAACATCAAAATACTATTAAGGACTCCTCACCAGGTAATGCACTCGTACCACTGGTTATAGGACTAATAGATCTGTTCTTGTGTAGTAACCTCAAATAAATCTGACTGTAATTTTCTGCAGTTACGTGCTATCTAATTTATGCCTAATTGGAGACTCATGTATTTTGTATTTATAGCCAATGGAAAATATCAGACGCCCCAATTAATCTCGTACTCAATACAATTTCCCTTTGTTTAAAATTGGTGCATTGTTGCATGCACGTCGGCAAGTGACAATTTCATCCACGTACTCTACCTTTTTCATAAATCTAATGTTTTTTTTACCTAGAATTTATTATGTTGATCTCTCATCCATATTGAGTTTTAGAACATGTAATGGGTTTTAAAATAAATATTTTGGGAAAGCACAACATATATACTTTAAAATCCCGTTTGTAACGTATACACTATTTCTTCAATTTATTCTTCACTTTTCAAAAAATTGTGATATATGCTCTTTTCTTTCATTTTTTGCTCCACTTATTACAGTACATTATTCCAATTCTGTTGTGTTTTCTTTTTTTCTCTAAACTTCATAATCTATGCTTGCTTTTTTGTTGATAAAGGCTTCATTTGGCTCCGCCTAAACTCTGTTTTCTAGTTCTATACCTAAGTGCCGAATGGTGTGCCATAGCTATTGTGCCTTGCATTTCACTTGTCCACAACAATATAGTTGTTTACACCATTGATTTCAATAAATCTCAGGGAGACTTATAATATTATTTTAAGATACCACGAGTCAGGATGATGTCTATTTACCAAGAGGGAGCTTATGAGCGCTTGTGCATGTAACATGACACCCTTTCCATCAATTATTTGCTGTAATTGTTTTGGACTTTATGCTTAACATTTAACGTGGCTATAAATACATAACAGTTCAACTTTAGCTGTAGTTTATCTTGACAAATTGTAGGTCTGTCTCTATCAAAATTCAGTATTAGTATGTGTGTATGTATACATGGTATAAATTTACTTTTGCGACTGCATAAAGGCTTGAGTTACTGAAATTTGTTATTTTTTTGCTATGTTTAAACCACCGCTTTACGTCCAATGTTGTCTGAAGTATGTCAAAGCCCTTTAAAAAAACCAATTTTATCATCGAACAAACTTTGAATGCACCCATGTGTTTCCAGCCAGATCTGTTTTACCTATGCACTAACACACAATATAATGTTCTTTAATAAATAACTTACATGTCATTAGATGCCATCTTGTTACTTGACATTTGAAGAGTGGATACATGGTCTTCATCAGTCACGGCTCCCAATATACTTTGTAAATTTTACATTATTTCGGCATTTTGTTAATCTGTACCACTCTGAAAGCAAGGCATAACATAGGGACTAATGCAAGTGATTACATCTTTTTACCAAGCGTAAGCGTGCATGAACCTTTACAAACTATTAGATTGACCATGGATCCAAGAATAGTGTCAATACTATCATTATTTTCCATTTCAAAATAACATGAATGGATGGTTTCGTTTTTCCAAAGAAAAGTGTTAACTGTATATGTAACACCAAATAGAGCACTGCATGCAACCTTATTTTCTACCAGTAAGGTTTAAAATGAGGAGGCAAGTTACAATGCTCTAAATTATTATTTCTTTCTTGTCAAACTCATAACTACCACATATCACATTCACATTTTTGATGTTGATTTACCATAAGCATATATAAGAGATTTCCTTTCTCAAGCCTATACTCATTACATGCACAAATTAACATAAATGATGGATTTGTATCGCTTAAAGCAAAAAACTAGGAACGAGTAGTTCCGTGTCATTATATGTTCAGTTTATTACTTGATGATATACAAAACAGAAGTGTAGCTAATTTATAATATAAAATAAACAAATTTACAAATAAAGATCGATATACAATAATTTTCATGTAATGATCAAACTGGAATTAATATATACACCAATGCTGCGCATAGCCATATAGATTACTTTAATACATGTTATGGTTGCCATGGTGGTTGTTATACCCCTTGATTGATTGCATAGGAAAAAGGTAAGATGAAAAACCGCCAAAGCAAACTTTTATTTGAATACCAAAATGAATAAATTTCCATTGATGATGTTTCTGAGTGCACTCTTCTCAGTTGGCTTCTCTACAAATGATTTTACGAATTATTCAAGTATGCTTTGAACAAAAACATCATATAGCTGCACTATACACTTAATTAAACTTGCATACACATTATAAGCAGAGGAATTTGCATACACATTATAAGCAGATGCTAGTTAGTTACTACCTTAGAGGAGTGACTGATTCTTCATTTACGTTAATGATTTGATTTGTCTGCAGCATATTCCCTGAAGTAATGGTGAACTTCTCAAATTCCCTACCTTGCAAATATTAAGCTGGTTAAGGTAAGTTTTTCAGCTAACATATGTAATGGGGAGTAATCGCCTTTATATATGGAACCTTGGAACACATATTCCACGTTAATATTGTGCATCAATTGAACTGGTCCTAGGAATTTATGCATTGTAGTAGGTGATAATAAGATTAGTTGAGGGTAGGAAGTTTATGAATGAATTGAATGCCACATTGAAATTTAGGAATGCGTTGATGACGTATGCATGGTTTTTTAAGCCATAAGGTTCGGATTAAACGTTTATTGATCAAACTTTTAGAGGTCAGTATGTCAATTTATGGTTACAATGAGGAATGTTGATTTGAGTGTGTTAGATTGTCTACATTTTTGCTACAGGGTTGAAGGTTGATTTGTCAATTTAAGTTTCCTCACAACTAGCAACATGAGTTTGTAGGAACTATCAGAAACTAAAAGGTTCAGCATTGCCAAAATTTGGTCATAAAAACTTGATCATATGAAATTAGAATTTAAAAGTTTCGAACAAAGAAATGTACCTCTTAGATGAGTATTTACAAACAAACATAGTGGAAATGGAAAATCAATGTCATGGTACTTCTGTGTTGGCTTCTCCGCTGTTTCACTTTTGCTTCTTCCCCAGTTAAACAGGTTAACAATAGCTTGTTTCCTCAATGAGAGACTGCAAATTTGCTAGCAAGCCATGAAAATGGAATGATGCTTGTGAATAAATTAAATAGTATAAGTAAAATGACCTTATTGGTCCTTACCATCCGCTTATTGTTTGCCTATTCATGTATACATGTTGCCTATCTCACAAATAATAATTTCCGGACCTAACAATCTTTATGTTGCCTGTTGCCTGTATTTCAACATTATTTTCAAACTCAATCAATTTGTTTACAAACTTTTTCATCACCACTCAATTTTCTTAAAACTTGATTTGTGTATCAAAAATACTGGCTACATGATGTTTATATCGTCAATATTTTGAATTTGGTACTGGTTTAATAAGCCCAGTGAACCACATTCAGGAAGTTGATTGGGGTTGGGCTCAGGTTGCGACTACAGTAACTGGGTTTAGAGTTGAAATACCAGTTATCTAGACTGAGCTGAGCCTTTGATAGCTTACATGTAAATGCTTTGGAGATTAAGTTAAATTTCATAATTACAGTTGGATTCACTGGATATGTAATCCCTTGGAGTGAATCATGCTAATGTTACAAAATTTTAAAACTACATAACAGCTTTTTGTAAGCAATATATGAACTTGAATGGTGCACTACTTGTACAATGATTTCACTACTGCCCCTGAACTTGTTCTCTTTAATCCTTTTACCCTCCATATACAGTTTATTATCTCTTTTGCAAGAAGGCTTATAACGTGAGCTTTTGTAGTAAGCGGCTGAAGATGTCAATTTGGCAGTAGTTTAAGTTATTAAAATGTCAATTTGACTAAAGCTTTTACAGGTTGCTTTTAATCTGCTTCGTTTGTTGTAAAACCGTGAATGGTTGAAAACCGACGGAGGTTGATATTGAGGAACCTACTGTATAGCTGAAAATAAATGTGAAAAGAACCGTAAGCTAAATTTTCTTTTATAGCAGTTTGGTAATTTATTTTGCTTCATATGAAAATCATTGTATTAGCTCACTACTGGTTAGTTGCTGCTTATTTTATTATAGGACAACTTTTATTTGTAACGTGCTCTTGTGCCGGGGATTGCTACGAAGTTAATGCTCTAGTTCCAGGGCTTCACAAAAAGGTATTGACTCTGCTCAATGTTTGATATTTATGAAGTTTTATCGTTGTACTATATATCATATATAATGTTCGAACATGGTACCCGACACATGTCCATATGCAAAATGAATTGAAGTTATATGTGTATGTACTTTATGGTATGCATTTGTTCTAGAAACAGTAACATCGATGCATATTGTATCTTGCTGTGAATATAGGTTCACCTTTAGTCTGATCCTGCAGGTCGTTCAATTCTGTCCGTCTATCCAGATTAGCATGATAACCCTTGGGGTGTTAATCCGTTAAAAAAGGTTTGCTCAAGTTACCTTTTATCTTCGAAACACCTATTCATTTGGGATGCCAAATCTGTATTGTATATTTTAGCTTTCAAATAACAGTGCAGTATTATTTCTATGACATTAAATTTAGATAAAACTATTATGAACATGCAAATATTCATACATTATTCAATTCATATCACTTTGTTTTGGTATATTCTCGTGCTATTTTTCCTTTGCATTGATTACTTATTAAAAAAGAACTTCCTTATATCCTTTGAAAAATTATGTTTAGTATGATGTTAGTTATGCTATAAGTGTATGTACCACTAAAAAACGAGAGCAGTACAACCTAATCTGGTTCACATTTCACAGATATTTTAAGATCAATACCCATGCTAATATCTATCATTCTGGTCAAAGTCTGTCATTTACTCAGTGTGCATTAAGACCATCTCCTCCGATTTATACTTGTTTTAGCTAGTTATACATATATGCTATATGGTTATATTATACATTCTTTGTGAACTTGAAAATATGTTGGGCATTTTCCATTATCCTGATCACTGATTTGACCGAATATCAAACAAACGGACTTATGTACCGTGTCTTTCCCTTCACTTAGCATTTGTATACAAATATGACATAAAAAGAAACCAAAAACGTCTATTTTTTAATTATATATGAGTCATATGCATCATAGTTTACTAACTGATAAAAACAACGAATGTAGGATAAACGCATACGAGGAATGATTTTCACAGCTTTTGTTGCAAAGGAATCTAGTAGATCAGCTACAGAAGATTTATTTAAGTGGAAGAAAAGACAAGAATTTAAAGGGGCTAGGTACCAGGCGATCCATGAAGCAACATGATTTGGAGTAGAATTTCGTCCACACATGTCTAACACACATGCACAGAAAGAAAAGAAAATACCGCAGTTATCTATAAAATGTTTTCTTAGGTCTGCCGGGGTATTGTTATTGGTGTAATCATCTATTTGTACCATTCATGTCAATACGTGTGAATTAAATTATACCTAAATTAAGGGTAATGTCATATGCATGTTACAAGGATTTGTTCTCGAAGGTGCTATGTAACGACCCAGAAAATCTGAACCAATTTAAAAATTTTAAATTGGCTAAAATAATGGATTTTAAATATTTAAAACAAATATTTTAAATAATGGCAATGAACAGTGAGTTTGAATCGACAATTGAAAACGAATATAATTAATTATAATTATAAACAAGGCCTGAAAAGGCGCTGTAGTTTCAAATTTTGAATTCAAACTTTGACTGACTGTACCAGGTGCAAAACAAAACGGATTTTAGCGAAACCAAAAATATTTAAATCTGTTAGTGAATACCTTTCTAACGAATCTGAAAAATCGAATTTTCATAGCGGAAAGCAAAAGTTATGGCCGAATGAATTTTCAGAAAGGTCGCTATGGAATTTATATAGCCCGTGAAATTGGCCATTTTGCAAACGACCTCGGAATTCAACGAAACCACTTTTATTGGATCCGGGATGTGAAGTTATCGCTAGGTTTCAAATTTCATAATTTTTGAAGCTAGTATGTGAGCGTGGCAAAGGAAAACGTGTTTTGGTCAATTACAATTAAATTGGATCGACCAGAAATGGGCCTTTTTGCAAACGGTCTCAGAATTTGACGAAACTAGTTTTGTTGGGACCGTATCGTCAAAACATAGCTAGATTTATTTTTCTGGAATTTTTTGAATCAGTTTGTGGCCCTAGAAAATTGAAATGTACGTTCAAATTAAATATTGAATGTTTTATATTTTAATTTGAATGAAAACTGACTGAAACAGTCGAATGGGCCTTCGAAACATATCCCATTGTGTTCGGAATGGGGGTTAAACGCTAGGGACGACAGTCGTTGGGTTTCAATTGGTGGTCGTGTCAGAAAACCCCTATAAAGACCCACCGACCAATCAGAATTTAGGAAAAAAAAAAAGAAAAAAAATTCCTCAGACCCCCCCCCCCCCGATCGACGGCGATAAAGGCTCCCCCTTCTCTCCTCCGCCGCCGCCGCTACAGGCCACCAGAGCCGCCGCCACTACATCCATTCGAACCGCCTCCCCCTCCTCTTCAAATCCGACACAAGCTCCGCCTCCATCGACGCCCCCATCGCCAGAAACGACCTTCCTGACACCGCCGCTACAGACCACCGTACCCCCTCAAACCACCATCGATCGACAACCCTCACCTCCCTCTACGACGCTGCAGCCACCGATCATCCCAGTTCTTCCCGGATTTCGCGAATTTCTTTGACCTAGTTTTGAACAGCATATAAAGGTAATTCCTTTATATTGTTTAAACATTTTTTAGTGTTGCAAACCTTTTAAAAATCGTATTTTTTTCATTCGTTAACGAAATTCGATGAAACAGGAAACATCGTGACCGTGTAGACGTCTTCTACATTTTAGAAGAGACCGCGTATTTTTCTGAGCCTTCTGCTATTTTTGGTGGAGTGGAACCCAATGTGAGATTTCTAATTTATAAACGATATGGGAAACGACGATGTATAAATTATATAGTCGATGTATGAGTTATTTAAGTGTTGTACGCCTCTTGTATAAGCGTTGTATAAGTTGTATGTTCGATGTATAAGTTATATATGTGTTGTAAAAATTATATATGTGTTGAAATAAAAGTGAATGGCTATATATATATATATATATATATATATATATATATATATATATATATATATACACGCCCCTCGTCCACAAACCATGGACGATATTTATTGATTGTGATCGGTGTGAAAATTGATTGATAGCGAATGGTTGTTTGGGATTGTTTGTGGTTGATATTGATTGATTGTGGTTGAAAAATACCAATTTGTGGTTGAGAGATATTTGGTTGAAACCACATAGGATTAGTTTGTGGAAATGAAATAAATATATACATGCCGCCTGCGTGTGAACTAGATGTATGATCCCCATTGTCAAACACCGCGAGGTTTTAAGGTAAAGCGAGGAGCCGTACTAGGGACGGTCCCGGTTTTAACTACCCTGCCGTTATGCTGCCGAAATTTTGAATAATATTCATGTGTTTGAATTATTTTCATTTGCTGAAACTATATTTATTCATTGAATAGAAAACCTTCATGTGTTGAATCGATATTCATTCGTTGATTAGAAATTCATGTGTTGAATGGTATTCGTGTTTTAAATATAAAAATCACATTTTTATCTATATATAGAAACTATAGAAACCCTTCATGTGTTGAATCGATATTCATTCGTTGATTAGAAATTCATGTGTTGAATGGTATTCGTGTTTTAAATATAAAAATCACATTTTTAATCTATATATAGAAACTATAGAAACCCTTCATGTGTTGAATCGATATTCATTCGTTGATTAGAAATTCATGTGTTGAATGGTATTCATATTTTGAAATAAATTGTTTCATAATAAAAATCACCTTTTATCAACTATATGGACTATGTAAAATAATCTCGTTTTAAAAGAAATTGTTTTATAATAAAAATCCTATTTTTATCACCTATATAAACTATATAAAATAATAGTGTTTTGAAATGAATTGTTTTACAATAAAAATCACATTTTTATTACATACACGAATTGTTGAAATGTGAAGTATTAAAAATAGCCACTCGTTCAAATAAATATGCCTGAGTTAAAATATTCATTAATTAGCTAATGATATGATTTTTGCCTATGCATGCAACATTAGAATGAATGGTGTTTTTAAACCAAATGGAATCAAATATGAAGTTGAATGGAAAATGATAAATGATAAGAACTGTATATATGTACATGCATATTTATGGAACATGTTATAGCAAAGGGGCTAGAGAAGAGGAATAAAATTTTGTGCCCGACAAATAGGTACACATTTACTGTTTTGTTTGGGTGATGATTTTATGAACCTGTTGGCTAGCCGCTTGGCTTTTTATTTTTCTTTTCGACATGAGACGCCCGTGTGGCTATTTGGGAATTTTCCCAGCCCCTCCCGTACAAAGGAGGTTATGGCGAATTTTTCTAAAATTTAAAGGCGTTAGTGAAATTTTTGAAGTGAAAACGATATAGGAATTTTTGAATGAACTATATTTATATAAATATATAAATATAAATAAAATTAAAACGAAACGTGGCCGTGCAGTTCGCATTTTGAAACCGTGATTTCAAACGATTATACCGGGAGATCCGACCATCGGATTTTCCTGAAATCGCAACCGTTGGGTTCGCTTTGGAAAAATCTTTCCAACGGCACCAACTTTGTAAAAATCCAACGGTTGGATTGTCTGGAATGTTTAATCCAAATCTGAAGAAAAACAGCGCCAGCAACGATTATATATATATATAATTATATTTAATCGAATAACGACGCTGCAGTTCGTATTTTGAAATCGAAACTTCAAACGATTGTACCGGAGATCCGACCGTCGGATTTTCCCGAAACTGGGACCGTTGGATTCATTTTGAAAAGACCTTTCTAATGATGTAAATTTTGTGAAGATCCAACGGTTAGATTTTCAGATATGTGTAAATCAAATCTGAAGAAAAACAGCGCCACGACCGCGTTATGGCCCGAAGCGTCGTTTTGAATAAATTGGCTATTTTAAAATAAATAAAATTAGCGATAAATCGTTATAAAACACCATAAACAATATGGAATGGAAATAAACTGAGTTTGCTCGATTTATATGGTATTTGATGGTTGAATGTGTTTGGTGTGAAAATTACATTAAAGAACAAAATTGGTGTTGTCGAATGATTTAACCATTGAAATAAATTGATTTGAAATTCTAAATATACGTGAATTATTTGAAAATGCCGAGTTAATTCTCATTTCAAATAATTGACCGACGATTGAAATTCGAAGATGAAGACGGTGGTCGAAGACTGGAGATCTTCACCTCGTTTGGATGGTAACCGAGGTCCTGATTGGGAGGCATCCCGAAATACGGATAATGAGTGGTGATCGTCCAGACGTACGTGGTGATCGATGGGTTTGCGAGGTATTTAGTGCCTCCGGTTTCGTTCAGACCCAGAACGAACTTGTAAATGGACTGTGTGTCTGACATTGGATTTTATTGTGTGTCGATTGATCTCTGTTAAAAATACATCTGTTTGGCGGTAGAGAATTTATTCTTTTGCTCAACGCCCTTCTCTGAAACGCACGAACTCAGAGGTTGTATATCGATGGACATCAGTCGCATGGCATGAATTGCTAGTGTGACATGCCTAAGTGGCAAGTGATCAGGGCTTCTGTTGAAAAGCAAAGTCTTGTGGTGATGATCAAAGCACCGCCTATGTGGCGTAGCTTTGTGTATAACGTAAAATCGCGAGCCTCACACCCCGGTATGAACCAGAAACGGGAGAGGACATCAGGGAGGGCCTGCGTTTCTTTCTAGCTAGGGTGGTGTTAGTGACCTACCAGCCCTGACATTTATATACTTTTCACCTATGTGGTTGTTGCTGTTGCGAGGCGCCTCGGTTTGATCGGACGATCCGGGTCCGATGGAGTCATTCGTTGGCTCGTTTACGCCCCAAAGGGCAGGGAGATGTAGTGTTCAGGCATAATAATCCACATCGGTGGACCGGCCCTGACGATCCAAGGGGCAGTTGCGGCTGTTCCTGAGGGGCGGGCTAGAGCGTCTCGAATTCGGTAAGGACTATCTTTTGCCTTGGTTCTTGACGGAAATCCAATTTCCAAATACGACATCGTGCGGTTTTGATTTTATATATATATATATATATATATATATATATATATATATATATGGCGACATGATATATGGTACCCATGCCGCCTATGATTGATAGTTATGATTCAAATTGTTTTTGAAACATATAAACACTAGCAATAATATCAAATGCCTTTGTTTTATTCGTATCAAGCATATTTTGGCCGTTATAAGGTAAAAACTCTATCCTCCGGTTTGCGTTGCATTGTGTGATGGGAACTGAGTCTTATAATGGCTTCATTTTTATAAAAAGCATTGCGATGTTTAAAAGAAAGATTTGTTTTTAAAGCACTGGCAATCCAATGGAGTAAACCCGTTCCATGAAAGTGGTGTGGTCCTGTGATTGGCCATATTATATATGTGTTGAGTAGATTTCTCGTACCAGTCCCATGACTGACCCGTAGTTTGTTTCACTTTCAAACTCGGGTGCCCCTTTTCCTACACGGGCAACCTTGTATTCAGGTTTAGCTGGTTTTTTCTAGATGGCTGGAGCTAAAGATGGATTCTATCATTTATCTCTTTTTATGCTGTTCAGCTCCTATTGTACATATTTTGTTTGTTTTCCGCTGTAGACATTTATGTATAGCTGAACTGTATTTTTACTAAGTATGATCCTGTATACTGTGTAACTCTGATGATTACTTTTATCCAGTATATTCTATTGTTCATTCTCTGGTGTATTTATTTAATTCTGTTCTGCTATTATCTGTTTTTGTGTTATATTCCACGGATTACCCTTGCCACCGTTAGTACGGGGTTTGGGGTCGTCTCATTTGGTATCAGAGCTTTGGTTAAGCTTAGTTTTGGAATATAACATTTGAACGAACTCGTCAGAAATAGAACCAGTAGTGTTCTAGGACGGGTAACTCTATACAGATAGGATCAGTAATATCCTAGTATGAGTAGCAGAATGAAATAACACCTCGATAGACACATTTACGTTAAAGTATGTGTTTCTATATTTTTTTAAATTATCTTTTCTGTGACCTGACACTTGGTCTGTCATTTGCAGAAGTACTAGAAAAATGAATGTCAGAAACAGGAGAAATGCAGAACCCGATCTAGAGGCTCTATTAAAGAGATATCGAAATCTGAACGGAGCATAGTTCTCGGGCAATGAATCTATAATTCAGACTCAAGCTTGGATGAGTTCCGTCGAAAGAATTTTTGAGCGTATCCAGCTGAGGGATGACCAAAAAAGGCTAGTAGCATCTTGGGCGCTCAAAGAAGAAGCTTTAATCTGGTGGGAAACAATCATCAAAGATAAACCAGAAGGTGATATCACCTGGGACAGATTTAAAGTGATTTTCTTAGAAAGGTTTACTCCTTCCGAAGCAACAGAGCGATTATGTGACGAATTTTCTTATCTGATACAAGGTGATATGACCATCCCAGAATATCATAAGAAATTCAATGAACTTGCTCACTTTGCTCCTCATCTGATTCAAGATCCAAAGAGGAAAAATCTGAGATTTATTCATGGTCTGCAAAGGAGATATCAGAATAGTGTAATGAGGAACGTGAAGCTTCCTTTTTCTGAAATGATATACATGGCTTATCAGTATGAAGATCTCCATAAGAAAGGAATGTTGCGCGATGAAGGAGAAGTTTGTTGTAGTGACAAAGAAGAGTCGGAAACTGATATTCCTGAAGCCAGTACGAGGTCTGAGGTCAATAAGAGGCCCAGTGCCAAGATAAAAAGGGCTGAATCTGGGAACGAACGAATAACGACCGCCACGTGCTCAAGCTGCAATAGAAAAGGACATTTGGCGATAAGTTGCAAATCTTGTAACGAACGAAGAAAGAGTGGATCTAAATCCAAGAAGGATTTTCAAGGAAAGCAAAGGTGCAATCAATGCCATCAGTTTGGTCATGTAAAGCAAGATTGCTGGAAGATGAAGAAGCCTGAAGTAGTTCAAGTGAATGAAGTAGCAGAAACTTCTGATCCCTCAGCAAGTCAAGGAAGATCTGATGTTTTAGAAGGAACGCTTACTGTCAAAAACATTCCAGTTAAAGTACTGTTTGACACAGGCGCGTCATGAAGCTTCATTTCAAAGGGTGCCGCTAAGAAGCTAGATTTGAATTTGAGGAAGCTCAAGGAGCCAATGACTGTCCAGAATCCGGTCGGGGGTTCTATCAATCTCAGTTGGATTTGTGCAGTACCTGTCTCCTTTTCTTGCTATAAATTCCCTATTATCTCTATCGTCATGAATTTTAATGAATTCGATATTATTCTGGGATTGGATTGGGTAACCAAATATGAAGCAGAGGTTAGATGCGCCGAGAGAGTTGCTAGGGCTAGGATTAAATCAGGAAATTATATAACCATCCCCTGTGAAGGTCAGAAATCTAATAGAAAAGACTTCTGGGCAGCTTTGAATGTTTCTCCAGCTCAAATAGAAAATGTTCCTGAAGTCACAGAGAATATTCCCGACATAGTGAAAGATATTCCTGTCGTCAAGAACTATGCGGATGTGTTCGAGGAAGTTGTTCGCTTACCTCCGCAGAGAGAAATAGATTTCAAAATTGCTTTAATTCCGAATGCAAGGCCGGTAGTTCACGCTATTCGAAGAATGTCCTTGAAAGAGAAGGAGGAATTAGACAATCAAACACGACAGCTAGTATGGAAAGGTCTGATCAGGCCTAGTTTCTCTGATTGGGGTGCAGCAGTGGTCTTTGTCCCGAAATCTGACGGTACTCTACGTCTATGTGTGGATTATCGTGATTTGAGCAAGCAGACCATAAAGAACAAATATCCATTGCCGCGGATAGATGATTTGTTGGATCGATTAAATGGAGCACAGGTATTCTCTAGGATGGACCTAGCTACAGGCTTCCATCAACTTCGAATTGCCGAAGAGTGTGTTCCAATGACAGCGTTCAGAGGTCCCGACTTATTCTATGAATGGTTAGTAATGCCGTTCGGCTTATGTAACGCTCCTGCTTACTTCGTCGATCTGATGAATAGGGTGTTCAGAGGGTTTTTGAATAAATTTGTTCTGGTTTTCATTGACAATATTCTAATCTTCTCTAAATCAAAGGCCGAACATGAAAAACATTTGGAACAAGTGTTAGAAATCCTCAGAAGGAATGTATTGAAAGCAAAGTTTTCCAAATGTATATTCTGGTAGGATGAAGTGAAATTTCTAGGCCATGTAGTATCAAAAGAAGGAATTGTTGTGGATCCAAGTAAAATCACGGCTATTCAAAATTGGAAACAGCCTAGTACTCCCACTGAAGTCCGCAGTTTTCTCGGATTGGCTAGCTATTATCGGAAGTTCGTTAAAAACTTTTCAAAGATATCTGGTCATTTAACGAAGCTTATGAAGAAGCATTCTAAATTCAAATGGACTGCAGAAAGTGAGGAGGCTTTTGAAGAGCTAAAGTTGAGATTAACAACTGCTCCAGTGTTAACCATCATCGATGGCAACCAAGATTTAAAAGTCTGGACTGATGCTTCTAGAGAAGGCCTTGGCGCAGTGTTAATGCAAAGGGGTCAAGTGATTGCTTATGCTAGCCGTCAACTGAAGCCGCACGAGAAAAACTACGTCACTCACGATCTGGAGTTATTGGCGATAGTATTCGCTTTGAAAATCTGGAGGCACTATCTACTGGGTGAGAGATTTGAACTGTTTACAGATCACCAGTCGTTAAAGTATCTGTTCACCCAGAAGGACTTGAATCTGAGGTAGCAACGTTGGCTAGAGTTCCTTGCAGCATACGATTTTGAAATTATATACACTCCAATGAAAGCCAATGTCGTGGCCGATGCGTTAAGCCAAAAGAATGAGATGATCGCCAGTTTTATTATCACGACTTCATTGCTAAATAAAATATCTGCTCTTCAGGAGGATGATCACTTCATTCAGAAGATCAGAGAGATAATTCAACAAGGCGAACCCTCGAGTTTTCAAGTTGATAATGATGGAATTCTAAGGCTCAAAGGTCGAATCTGTGTCCTTAACATTCCTGAGCTTCGAAAGGAAGTACTGGATGAATGCCACAAGTCGAAACTCAGTATCCATCCGGGAGTAAGCGAAATGTATAATGACATCAAACGCACTTTCTGGTGGAAGTCGATGAAGAGGGACATTTCTTTATATGTTAGCCGATCCCCTACTTGCCAGCTAGTCAAGAGCGACCAACAGAAACTAGCTGTATTATTACAACCGCTAGACGTTCCAGGCTGGAAGTGGGAACATATTTCTATGGATTTCATTGCTGGTCTGCCCAGAACCAGAAAAACAAATGACAGTATTTGGGTGATCGTAGATCGCTTCACGAAGACCGCCCATTTTATACCTGTCAAATCAAACAGAACTGCTCAGAGTCTGGCGCAGATATATTTCAAGGAAATAGTTAGACTACATGGAGTGCCGCTCAGTATAGTCAGTGATAGAGATACAATATTCACTAGCAAATTCTGGGAAGCATTTCAAGTCGAGCTGGGAACGAAGTTGAACTTAAGCACCGCTTATCATCCTCAGACAGACGGTCAGACTGAGAGGGTAAATCGCATTTTAGAAGATCTATTGCGGGCTTGTGTTATAGATTTCGGTGGATCATGGGAAGACCATCTGCATTTGGCTGAATTCTCTTATAACAACAGCTACCAGGCGAGTCTGACAATGTCGCCATTCGAAGCATTGTATGGTAGACCGTGCCGATCTCCTGCTTGTTGGGTCGAGCCTGGAAATAGACTTGTGTTGGGTCCTGATATGATTCGAGAAGCTGCCGACAAAGTCGATTTTATTAAGAAGCGATTCCTCGCCGCTCAAAGCCGACAAAAGAGCTATGCCGATAGAAGAAGAAGAGATATATCCTTTGCTGTTGGCGACTGCGTGTATTTGAAAGTATCGCCGATGAGAGGAGTTATCCGGTTCGGTAAAACTGGAAAGTTGGCGCCCAAATTCATTGGTCCGTTTCCTATTCTGGAACGGATCGGGACTCTCGCTTATAGGGTCAAAGTGCCAGATTGGTTGCCTGGAGTTCATGATGTATTTCACATATCTCAACTTCGAAAGCACGTTCATGATCCAGACTTGATCGTGGAAGAACCAGCTCAACAGGATATTGAAATTACTCCAGAACTAGCAGTGAGAAGAGAGCCGCTAAAGATCATCGGCAAAGAAACCAAAGAGCTGAGGAACAAGAAGGTTCACTTAGTCAAATTGCAGTGGAGTGGAGATCCGCGAGATTGTACTTGGGAAACTGAGGAGAGCATTCAGAAAGCTTATCCTAGATGCTGAGTGGATATCTCTGATTGACTCCGGTGCAAGGTACATTTACCCTACTTTGCATTACCATTTAATTCTCTACTCTGTTGTTATTTTCCTTCCATGGATGTGCACTTTTAAATTCTATAGTCTGAATGATTTTAAAAAGAGTATAGAAATTGATTAGTATATTTTTGAAAGGTTGAAAACAATTGGATTGGTTGTTGTGTTGTGTTATTGTAGATTTATCAAACCACTTTCGACTTTGTTCCTTTTCGGGGACGAAAAGTTTTAAGTGGGGGAGATTGTAACGACCCAGAAAATCTGAACCAATTTAAAATTTTTAAATTGGCTAAATAATGGATTTTAAATATTTAAAATAAATATTTTAAATAATGGCAATGAACAGTGAGTTTGAATCGACAATTGAAAACGGATATAATTAATTATAATTATAAACAAGGCCTGAAAAGGCGCTGTAGTTTCAAATTTTGAATTCAAACTTTGACTGACTGTACCGGGTGCAAAACAAAACGGATTTTAGCAAAACCAAAAATATTTAAATCTGTTAGTGAATACCTTTCTAACGAATCTGAAAAATCGAATTTTCATAGCGGAAAGCAAAAGTTATGGCCGAATGAATTTTCAGAAAGGTCGCTATGGAATTTATATAGCCTGTGAAATTGGCCATTTTGCACACGACCTCGGAATTCAACGAAACCACTTTTGTTGGATCCGGGATGTGAAGTTATCGCTAGGTTTCAAATTTCATAATTTTTGAAGCTAGTATGTGAGCGTGGCAAAGGAAAACGTGTTTTGGTCAATTACAGTTAAATTGGATCGTCCAGAAATGGGCCTTTTTGCAAACGGTCTCAGAATTCGACGAAACTAGTTTTGTTGGGACCGTATCGTCAAAACATAGCTAGATTTATTTTTTTGGAATTTTTCGAATCAGTTTGTGGCCCTGGCAAATTGAAATGTACGTTCAAATTAAATATTGAATGTTTTATATTTTAATTTGAATGAAAACTGACTGAAACAGTCGAATGAGCCTTCGAAACATATCCCATTGTGTTCGGAATGGGGGTAAAACGCTAGGGACGACAGTCATTGGGTTTCAATTGGTGGTCGTGTCAGAAAACCCCTTTAAAGACCCACCGACCAATCAGAATTTAGGAAGAAAAAAAAATCCTCAGACCCCCCCCCCCCCCGATCGACGGCGATAAAGGCTCCCCCCTTCTCTCCTTCGCCGCCGCCGCTACAGGCCACCAGAGACGCCGCCACCACATCCATTCGAACCGCCTCCCCCTCCTCTTCAAATCCAACACAAGCTCCGCCTCCATCGACGCCCCCATCGCCAGAAACGGCCTTCCAAAGATCCGACCTTCCTGATGTCGCCGCCGCCGCTACACACCACCGTACCCCCTCAAACCACCATCGATCGACAGCCCTCACCTCCCTGTACGACGCTGCAGCCACCGATCATCCCAGTTCTTCCCGGATTTCTCGAATTTCTTCGACCTAGTTTTGAATGGCATAAAAAGGTAATTCCTTTATATTGTTTAAACACTTTTTAGTGTTGCAAACCTTTTAAAAATCGTATCTTTTTCATTCGTTAACGAAATTCGATGAAACAGGAAACATCGTGACCGTGTGGGCGTCTTCTACATTTTAGAAGAGGCCGCGTATTTTTCTGAGCCATCTGCTATTTTTGGTGGAGTGGAACCCAATGTGAGATTTCTAATTTATAAACGATATGGGAAACGACGATGTATAAATTATATAGTCGATGTATGAGTTATATAAGCGTTGTACACCTCTTGTATAAGTGTTGTATAAGTTGTATGTTCGATGTATAAGTTATATATGCGTTGTAAAAATTATATATGTGTTGAAATAAAAGTGAATTGCTATATATAAATACATACATACATACATATATATATATATATATATATATGTACGCCCCTCGTCCACAAACCATGGACGATATTTATTGATTGTGATCGGTGTGAAAATTGATTGATAGCGAATGGTTGTTTGGGATTGTTTGTGGTTGATATTGATTGATTGTGGTTGAAAAATACCCATTTGTGGTTGAGAAATATTTGGTTGAAACCACATAGGATTAGTTTGTGGAAATGAAATAAATATTTACATGCTGCCTGCGTGCGAACTAGATGCATGATCCCCATTGTCAAAAACTGCGAGGTTTTAAGGTAGAGCGAGGAGCCGTACTAGGGACGGTCCCGGTTTTAACTACCCTCCCGTTATGCTGCCGAAATTTTGAATAATATTCATGTGTTTGATTTATTTTCATTTGCTGAAACTATATTTATTCATTGAATATAAAACCTTCATGTGTTGAATCGATATTCATTCGTTGATTAGAAATTCATGTGTTGAATGGTATTCGTATTTTAAATATAAAAATCACATTTTTATCTATATATAGAAACTATAGAAACCCTTCATGTGTTGAATCGATATTCATTCGTTGATTAGAAATTCATGTGTTGAATGATATTCGTGTTTTAAATATAAAAATCACATTTTTAATCTATATATAGAAACTATAGAAACACTTCATGTGTTGAATCGATATTCATTCGTTGATTAGAAATTCATGTGTTGAATGGTATTCATATTTTGAAATAAATCGTTTCATAATAAAAATCACCTTTTATCAACTATATGGACTATGTAAAATAATCTCGTTTTAAAAGAAATTGTTTTATAATAAAAATCCTATTTTTATCACCTATATAAACTATATAAAATAACACTGTTTTGAAATGAATTGTTTTACAATAAAAATCACATTTTTATTACATACACGAATTTTTGAAATGTGAAGTATTAAAAATAGCCACTCGTTCAAATAAATATGCCTGAGTTAAAATATTCATTAATTAGCTAATGATATGATTTTTGCCTATGCATGCAACATTAGAATGAATGGTGTTTTTAAACCAAATGGAATCAAATATGAAGTTGAATGGAAAATGATAAATGATAAGAACTGTATATATGTACATGCATATTTATTGAACAGGTTATAGCAAAGGGGCTAGAGAAGAGGAATAAAATTTTGTGCCCGACAAATAGGTACACATTTACTGTAACACCCCACCTCCGCCAAGGTTACTCTTGCAAGTACATTGGCTTTGGAGGGGCGTTAAACGAGGTAAACATGCATGCAGATATCACAAGACAGAACATATAAGTAAAATAGAGTAGTAAAGCAGCGGATAAAACTAGTATTTCCAAACCATAGTTAAGTTACAACAAAGTACTTGGTCATTATTTTCCAACACACAAAGTCTAGAGAAAAGCATAAACTGAAAAACTGAAATACATAAAGTACTATCCCCAAAGTGAAGTGATAAACCATAGCTAGCTCAATGTCCAAAACCGTACATAAGCAAATCCAGTAAGCAAGCTATAAAGATCCAAGCTAAGCTCCAATGTTCCCACCCTGAGAACCTGAGGGGGGGGGAACGGAAGAAAAGAGGCGAAAGAAAACATGTCAGTCAAAAAGACTGGTAAGCCCTAACTACTATCTGTCCATGAACTAGTAAAGTTAACTGGCATGAGAAGCTGAGATGAACATAAGGATAACAACATACTGGCATGGTGATTAACTAACAAGATAGATAAAGGTGTCATCGCATAATCAAGGTTAAGTTTTGCCCCACGGGTGTACTAGCATTCTAACATTTCAATTAAAAACAAGAATTGATCCCTTGGCCCAAGCTTGGCCCAACATCATGAGGTGACCTAAATCAAGGTCCAACTACACGGTCTAGTTGATCGGCTCCCTATAAGCCTAACTCGTCAAGTGTCGGTGTCATACGGCCCAAACATGCAATGTAGTTAAACTGCGCTAGGTCCACCCTAGGGTGTATCAAGTCCTAGGGTGTCAACCTCGGACACGAATCAAGTATGCACAGTCTAGATCTACTGGTACCCGTGCCTGATTTTCCAACTCCGGACTATGTGCACGACCATAGTCCGCCTGGACCTACACCGGCGTACCTACTCAGCCGTCGTTTTGGTCGCTTACATGTCAGCCCAGTAATCGTGCCCCACCCTAGCCAAGTCCTAGGGTCTTATGATACTATCAAGAGGGTTACTGCTGAAAAGGACCACGCAACTAGGGTTTCCTTAACGGGTTAAATGTGGTTAACCCGATCCAAACATGGATTAAATTGGTTAAGTGTACCCAAGGTTCATGACTTAACCCCGATTAACCCATCAAGCCCAAATTGATTAAGTATTAAGTGGACCATGACTTAACCCTAATCAGGAGGCATTAATTAACTTAATGTGCTTTAACCTCTCACATTAGACCTTGTTGTGGTTACTAGTTAAGCCGGGCGGGTCCGGGTAGCTTTACACCACAACTTGGTCTAACCTCGGGTTCGAGCACAACATGACCAACTTCTCACATTGGGTCCTATTGTTTGTAGCCACTAGTTGAGCCGGGCGGGTCCGGGTAGATTTATGCTACAAACTCAACCCAACCTCGAGTTGGCCACACTCATATTTTCTAAGTGTCATGTCCATTATGTTTCCAAAACATAATTACAAGTTAACATATCACGTCATGTTATAAAAACCATGTTTATGTCATAATGTTACCCAACCCCAACGTAATCCCATCGTTTACATAGTCGCAACAACGCATAGAGGATAAAATAGGGAACTTGGCATAATCATGACAAAAAGGTGTTGAAGCCACAAGTTTAACATGGTGGCATATGAAATGTACATATGTTCATATACTTGCATATTGCATTATTAGGCTTCAAAAGCATGCATAAAACCAAACTTAGCATATGAGTGATACATGGTGATAAATGACATGTAGAAGTTACTAGAAGTTCGCATTTAGCCTCACATGCAAGTTATCACAAGGGATATGATAACTTTCATGTTGCCAAAATGCAACCTTTAATATAAAGCTTGAAGCTTTAAGCTCACAAACTCAAGTTTAACTTGCATAACATGATAACATGTGTATAATGATCAACCCAAACTTGCATAACATAGCAACATGTGTCATACATCATGATTAAACCAACTTGCATAACATAATGATCAACCAAACTTGCATATCATGATAATCAACCCAAACTTGCATCATTCATTTAACTTTAGAGTTCAAAGAAAGAAAGTAGAAAAGGGCTTACAATGCTATGAAGACACAAATGAATATTTATTATAAAGATTGAGACGAAGCCCTTATGCAATCACCACAAAACCCAATATGAAAGCTCCAAATGAAAAACCCTTGAGCCAAATCAATAAAAACCCTTGCTTTGAAATAGAAATGTTGCAACTTGACTTGAATGCAAACTAAGAACACTCATACAAGCTTGAAAACACTTGTATGCACTCAAAATCTCTCATATAAATAAACTTAGAAATTTTAGCATGAGAGTGGAGGCCATGAGAGGAACAAATTTGACATAGTTTAGTTGTAGGATTGAATAATGGTGATTTAGGCTAGGTTTAGGGGTCTTTTTATAGAAGATTAGGATAGTATTAGCCATAGGATTAACCCTAGATTCAATCAGAGCCATCAAATCCCGTCACTAGCCAACAAAACAGGTCAAAACAGCCAAAATAGTGCACCTGGTTGCCTGGGTCCGACCAGGCAGGTCGACCCCCAGGTCGACCTTGGGGTCGACTCCCCAGTCGACCTGGTCCCCCCAGGTCGACTCCCAGGTCGACCCCCAGGTCGACCTGGTCTGGGCGGGATTTTACCCGCCTACCCTGATTTTCTGAAATTTGAATCTGTTTTGAAATTTGAATTTTTCGTGAAACTTCGCGAGGCCATATCTCGGTCATACGGACTCCGATTTTCGAAAACTCGGACTCTATTTCGCGTATTTTTCCGAGATGAACGCAATGGCACAGCCCGTTTCCCTTGATTCAGATTTCACAGTTTAATTCTGCCTTGATTTATGTTATAACATGTTATTCAAAAATACGGGTTGTTACATTCTCCCCTCCTTAAAGGATTTCGTCCCCGAAATCTCCAAGTTAGGAAGAACGTATCCTACCATCCATCATCCATCTACTCAAAACACCATCCACGTGCAGTCATTGTCCTTAAAGGATTCTAAATGATGTATGATCATATGCAAAGGTGTGTGTATATGTACTTATCTAATGTGAAAATCAGGCGGTTACTGATACAGGAAACCTCCTTAATGCAAAATATGTTAGTGAAATGAGTCCATATGTATGCAAATTCCTAACATAATTTATAATCTCTACATGAGTGCACATAACATTCATCCATATGCAACATCCACGTGATAGCATAACAAGTTTCATCCATGAATAAGTATAAGCACTCATGCATATGCAACATGAAAGTGTGTGAGCCGATCTTAGTGCCTAATGTGTATCATACATCCACGAGTATCCACGTGCAAACACTTGCAACCATCAAGCATAACATGTTTCAAATACATGTTTCATCCAAAGGGTTTCTACCTAAGGTTCTCATGACAAGTTTAACGAGATAATAAGCTAAACAGGATAAACGCGGATAAAAAGAAAGATATGCTAATTAGGAAAAGAGATCGAGAATGTACCCTCAAAAAGAAATGGATAAAGCCCACGCATCTTCTCCTCGGTTTCCCAAGTTGCATCTTCGTCGGCTTCACCCCACTGAACTTTCACCAATTTGACTTCTCGATTCCTTAGTTTCTTGATCTCTGTTCCCAAGATACGAATCGGAGCCTTTCTCAAGGTTGCTTCTTTCTCAACCTCAATGTCTTCAAGAATGCTTGGTTCAACCACCTCAGCGGACTCATGTAGGCACTTTCGGAGATACGATACATGAAAGACATTATGCACTCCGGCTAGCTTCGCGGGCAATTCCACCTTATAGGCCATCTTTCCAATTCTCTCTATGATAGGGAAGGGTCCCACGAACCTTGGTGCCAGCTTCCTAACTTCTCCAAAACGTACCACATTACGCAAAGGAGAAACCTTCACGAAAACCATGTCTCCCACTTCGAACTCCAAATCTGCCCTTCGCTTGTCAGCATAGGATTTCTGTCTATCTTGGGCCGCTTTCATCCTTCTTCTCACTAATTCAACTTTGTCGGATGTGTCCCATATCATATCAGGCCCAAGTATAAGTCTATCTGTTGTCTCCCACCAACAAGATGGTGACCTACACGGCCTCCCATACAAAGCTTCAAATGGTGCCATCCCTATGCTGGCTTGATAGGTATTATTATAAGCAAACTCTACAAGAGGAAGGTGGTCTTCCCAAGTAACACCGAAATCAAGAACACAGAGCCTCAAAAGATCTTCTAGCACTCTATTCACCCTTTCGGTTTGGCCATCCGTCTGGGGGTGATAGGCTGTACTCAGATTCAATCGCGTACCCATTGCTTCTTGCAAACTGTTCCAGAACTGGCTAGTGAAAATTGGGTCACGATCGCTAACTATGCTAGAAGGGACTCCATGCAACCGCACTATCTCTCGGAGATAAATAGATGCCAGCCATGATGCGGTCCTGTTGCTTTTTACTGGAATGAAGTGAGCACTCTTCGTAAGTCTGTCCACTATGACCTATATGCTTGTGTTCCCTCTCCTTGACCTAGGCAATCCATCCACAAAATCCATAGAAATACTCTCCTACTTCCATTGCGGGACCTCCAATGGATGTAATAGCCCACCTGGTTTCTTCGACTCGGATTTCACTTGTTGGCACACCATGCACTTTGAAACATACTTTGCTACATCTTTCTTCATTCCATCCCAAAAGAAAATGTGCTTCATATCCCTATAAATCTTGTCCCCTCCAGGGTGTATAGTCATCTTCGAGTGATGCGCTTCTTCAAGAACTCTATGGACTAAATCTCCCACTCGAGGAACACATAATCTCCCATCACGCCTTAGCCATGCTTTATCATCAATAGTATATCTGGCAAGGTGACTAGACATCTCACCACGAATCAACTTGTCCATAACTTCGACTATCTGTGGATCTTCCTTCTGTGAAGCCCCAACTTGATCAAGAAGTGTGGGTCTAAGCTCAAGGGATGCTAATGAACCCGTCATCGACTCAACGGCCTTCGTGAAATCAAAGGTTGCCAAGAATTCTAAGTTCTTCATCTCAATGAACAAGGGACTTAAAGTCAACCTCCTTCTACTTAGTGCATCTGCCACAACATTACCCTTGCCAGGGGTATAAGCTATCTCAAAGTCATAAGATGCCAAGAATTCCATCCACCTTTGCTGCCTTAGGTTCAGATCTTTTTGCGAGAAGAGGTACTTGAGTGACTTGTGATCAGTATACAACTCAAACCTTTCGCCTAGAAGATAGTGGCGCCAGGATTTGAGTGCAAAGACGATCGCTGCTAACTCTAAATCATGAGTGGGATAGTTCTTCTCATGAACTTTAAGTTGCCTACCCCCATAACATATCACTCTTCCCTCTTGCATCAGAACAGCTCCTAACCCCGTACCACATGCATCGGTGTACACGGTAAACATCTTACCACTATCGGGTAATGCCAAAACTGGAGCTGAGGTAAGGGCTCTCTTGAGCCTTTGAAAATCAAGCTCACACTCCAAGTCCCAAGCAAAGACTAAGTTCTTCTTCGTCAACTTAGTAAGAGGGGCCGAAATCTTAGCGAAGTCCCTGATGAACTTCCTATAGTAGCCCGCCAAACCGAGAAAGCTTCTTACTTCGGTTGCATTCCTAGGAGTCTTCCAATCTTGAACCACAACCACTTTCGCGGGATCCACCACTATGCCTTGCTTAGAAACTATATGTCCAAGAAACCGAACTTCCCTTCTCCAAAAATGACATTTGGAGAACTTGGCTTTCAACTGATGTGCTCTAAGCGTATCCATCACTTCCTTGAGATGCCTAGCATGCTCTTCCTCATCATTTGAGAAGATCAGAATATCATCCACGAAGACAACAACAAACTTGTTGAGGAACTCCCTGAACACCCTACTCATCAAGTCTACGAAGTAGGCGGGTGCATTAGTCAATCCGAATGGCATGAAAAGCCATTCAAAGAATCCATCTGGAGTCCTAAACGCAGTTTTATCAATGCTATCCTCAGCTACTCTAAGCTGATGGAATCCGGTGGCTAGATCGAGCTGAGAGAAAACAAAAGCACCAACCAGCTGATCAAAGAGATCGTCAATCCTCGGTAAAGGGTGCCTATTCTTCTTTGTCAGCTTGTTCAACTCTCGATAATCAACACATAGACGAAGCAAATCAACCGCCTTAGTAGCGAATACCACCGGAGCACCCCATTCAGAAATGCTTCGCCTGATAAAATTCTTCTCAAGCAACTCCTTGATTTGCTTACTGAGCTCCCTTCTCTCACGAGGGGCCATGTGCCTAACGGGGAATGATACTGGCTTGGCATTATCAACTAGATAAATGCAGAAATCTATCTCTCGTTTAGGGTGTAACCCCTTAACTTCTTTAAAGACATCAGGATAGTCTCGGACCACCCTTACCGATTGCAGATCATCGATGGACGAGTCGAGAGATTCAAGATAACATAACATGACGGGACCTCTAGGGTTACAAGAAATTTCTAGGGTATTACCGAGGCGAGTCATGAGCCTCACCACCCTATGTTCACAATCGAGGATGGCTCCATAACTGGACAACCAATCCATGCCCAAGATCAACCCATATCCCGTGAACCCGAGAACATAAGCATTACACATGAATTCTATGGTCAAGATAGAAATCTTCAAATCCACACAAATCATAGATAGATGGGCGGAACCCCCAATTGGATTTGAAACACACACGGGATCCTCAACTAGGCTAGTACTTAGGTGCAAACTTTCAACAAGATCAGAAGAGATAAAACTATGCGATGCGCCAGAATCAAATAAGGTGCGAACAGGAAAATCAGAAATATAAACAAGACTTTCTACAGAAATACTACCTCGATCCTGAGCTGGAGCAGCATTGAGAGCATGTACTTTCCCTCCAGAAGGTCCTGCACGCTGATTCTGCCCTTGCCCTTGTCCTTGCTTCTTGGGGCAATCCTTGCTAAAATGTCCGGTCTCTCCACAATGAAAGCATTCTCCCGACTTCCTCTTCCTCTTCCTCTTCTTACAGTCTTTAGCTATGTGCCCAACATTCCCAAAGTAGTGGCATTTTCTTGGATCCTTTGCCTTGGCCTTGTTGCCCTTGTTGTTCTTGTTGTTTTTGTTGTTCTGATTGCTTTGATTTCCTCCCCACTTGGTGTCTGTCTTCTTGGCTTGAGTCTCATTAGCCTTGACTTCCTTCTTTCCATTCTTATCGTCTCCTTGAAGCAATGCCATGTCTACTAGTCCCTCAAAAGTGGCCCCCATGGGTATATGAGATAGGGCTAAACCTTGTAATGGCTCGTTCAATCCTCGTGCAAAGCGTAAATCCTTCTTCTGGGGAGTATTAACCATGTCCAAACCGAATCGGGCGAGCTTTGTTAAACTCATTCACATACTCCCTCACTGTCATGTCCCCTTGCTTCAAAGACATAAACTTCTCCAATTGCAGATTTGCCTCAGCTGATGATAGAAACTTAAGCCCAAATCTTGTCCTAAAGTCGGCCCAAGTCTCTATAGGCCTTGTAGCATTGGTGACCTCCCACCAATAGGCAGCTTCTTCTTTTAATAACCATGCTGCCAATAAAACTTTTCTATGATCTTCCACATCAAAGATAGCGAAGAGATCTTCAGTTTCTATCAACCAATTTCTTGCCTCCACAAAAGTCTCCGTCCCAATAAAGTTCTTGCCACCCATCGCCTTAAAGTCTTTGCAAGTCTTAGCGAAATCTGCTTGCGGATTCTGAGGAGGAGGAGGAGGAGGAACCTCAGTTATATTGGGGGTATTCGCTGGGCCCACATCGTTGGCCCTAGGTTCCAAGTACCTCCGGAACCATCCGGGAATGGTCACTCCCTCGGGAAGGTTAAGATCAGCCATACTGAAACGAGGAAAAAGATAGATAGATTCAGAACGAAGAAATGAAGGATAGTGCTATGGCTTTTGTGGAATAGCCTTTTTAAAATAACTGGACTTTTATTGGAAAATACTTAATTAGTTTTGAAAATAGTTTTTCAAAAGGTAAGTTTCAAAAACACTTTTGCTCAAATCTTGTAAACCTTATGCTCCGATACCAAATGTAACACCCCACCTACGCCAAGGTAACTCTTGCAAGTACATTGGCTTTGGAGGGGCGTTAAACGAGGTAAACATGCATGCAGATATCACAAGACAGAACATATAAGTAAAACAGAGTAGTAAAGCAGCGGATAAAACTAGCATTTCCAAACCATAGTTAAGTTACAACAAAGTACTTGGTCATTATTTTCCAACACACAAAGTCTAGAGAAAAGCATAAACTGAAAAACTGAAATACATAAAGTACTATCCCCAAAGTGAAGTGATAAACCATAGCTAGCTCAATGTCCAAAATCGTACATGAGAAAATCCAGTAAGCAAGCTGTAAAGATCCAAGCTAAGCTCCAATATTCCCACCCTGAGAACCTGAGGGGGGGGGGAACGGAAGAAAAGAGGCGAAAGAAAACAGGTCAGTCAAAAAGACTGGTAAGCCCTAACTACTATCTGTCCATGAACTAGTAAAGTTAACTGGCATGAGAAGCTGAGATGAACATAAGGATAACAACATACTGGCATGGTGATTAACTAACAAGATAGATAAAGGTGTCATCGCATAATCAAGGTTAAGTTTTGCACCACGGGTGTACTAGCATTCTAACATGTCAAGTAAAAACAAGAATTGATCCCTTGGCCCAAGCTTGGCCCAACATCATGAGGTGACCTAAATCAAGGTCCAACTACACGGTCTAGTTGATCGGCTCCCTATAAGCCTAACTCGTCAAATGTCGGTGTCATACGGCCCAAACATGCAATGTAGTTAAACTGCGCTAGGTCCACCCTAGGGTGTATCAAGTCCTAGGGTGTCAACCTCGGACACGAATCAAGTATGCACAGTCTAGATCTACTGGTACCCGTGCCTGATTTTCCAACTCCGGACTATGTGCACGACCATAGTCCGCCTGGACCTACACCGGCGTACCTACTCAGCCGTCGTTTTGGTCGCTTACATGTCAGCCTAGTAATCGTGCCCCACCCTAGCCAAGTCCTAGGGTCTTATGATACTATCAAGAGGGTTACTGCTGAAAAGGACCACACAACTAGGGTTTCCTTAACGGGTTAAATGTGGTTAACCCGATCCAAACATGGATTAAATTGGTTAAGTGTACCTAAGGTTCACGACTTAACCTCGATTAACCCATCAAGCCCAAATTGATTAAGTATTAAGTGGACCATGACTTAACCCTAATCAGGAGGCATTAATTAACTTATTGTGCTTTAACCTCTCACATTAGACCTTGTTGTGGTTACTAGTTAAGCCGGGCGGGTCCGGGTAGCTTTACGCCACAACTTGGTCTAACCTCGGGTTCGAGCACAACATGACCAACTTCTCACATTGGGTCCTATTGTTTGTAGCCACTAGTTAAGCCGGGCGGGTCCGAGTAGATTTATGCTACAAACTCAACCCAACCTCGAGTTGGCCACACTCATATTTTCTAAGTGTCATGTCCATTATGTTTCCAAAACATAATTACAAGTTAACATATCACGTCATGTTATAAAAACCATGTTTATGTCATAATGTTACCCAACCCCAACGTAATCCCATCGTTTACATAGTCGCAACAACGCATAAAGGATAAAATAGGGAACTTGGCATAATCATGACAAAAAGGTGTTGAAGCCACAAGTTTAACATGGTGGCATATGAAATGTACATATGTTCATATACTTGCATATTGCATTATTAGGCTTCAAAAGCATGCATAAAACCAAACTTAGCATATGAGTGATACATGGTGATAAATGACATGTAGAAGTTACTAGAAGTTCGCATTTAGCCTCACATGCAAGTTATCACAAGGGATATGATAACTTTCATGTTGCCAAAATGCAACCTTTAATATAAAGCTTGAAGCTTGAAGCTCACAAACTCAAGTTTAACTTGTATAACATGATAACATGTGTATAATGATCAACCCAAACTTGCATAACATAGCAACATGTGTCATACATCATGATTAAACCAACTTGCATAACATAATGATCAACCAAACTTGCATATCATGATAATCAACCCAAACTTGCATCATTCATTTAACTTTAGAGTTCAAAGAAAGAAAGTAGAAAAGGGCTTACATTGCTATGAAGACACAAATGAATATTTATTATAAAGATTGAGACGAAGCCCTTATGCAATCACCACAAAACCCAATATGAAAGCTCCAAATGAAAAACCCTTGAGCCAAATCAATAAAAACCCTTGCTTTGAAATAGAAATGTTGCAACTTGACTTGAATGCAAACTAAGAACACTCATACAAGCTTGAAAACACTTGTATGCACTCAAAATCTCTCATATAAATAAACTTAGAAATTTTAGCATGAGAGTGGAGGCCATGAGAGGAACAAATTTGACATAGTTTAGTTGTAGGATTGAATAATGGTGATTTAGGCTAGGTTTAGGGGTCTTTTTATAGAAGATTAGGATAGTATTAGCCATAGGATTAACCCTAGATTCAATCAGAGCCATCAAATCCCGTCACTAGCCAACAAAACAGGTCAAAACAGCCAAAATAGTGCACCTGGTTGCCTGGGTCCGACCAGGCAGGTCGACCCCCAGGTCGACCCTGGGGTCGACTCCCCAGTCGACCTGGTCCCCCCAGGTCGACTCCCAGGTCGACCCCCAGGTCGACTCCCAGGTCGACCCCCAGGTCGACCTGGTCTAGGCGGGATTTTTCCCACCTACCCTGATTTTCTGAAATTTGAATCTGTTTTGAAATTTGAATTTTTCGTGAAACTTCGCGAGGCCATATCTCGGTCATACGGACTCCGATTTTTGAAAACTCGGACTCTTTTTCGCGTATTTTTCCAAGACGAACACAATGGCACAGCCCGTTTCCCTTGATTCAGATTTTACAGTTTAATTCTGCCTTGATTTATGTTATAACATGTTATTCAAAAATACGGGTTGTTACATTTACTGTTTTGTTTGGGTGATGATTTTATGAGCCTGTTGGCTAGCCGCTTGGCTTTTTCTTTTTCTTTTCGACATGAGACGCCCGTGTGGCTATTTGGGAATTTTCCCAGCCCCTCCCGTACAAAGGAGGTTATGGCGAATTTTTCCGAAATTTAAAGGCGTTAGTGAAATATTTGAAGTGAAAACGATATAGGAATTTTTGAATGAACTATATTTATATAAATATATAAATATAAATAAGATTAAAACGAAACGTGGCCGTGCAGTTCGCATTTTGAAACCGTGATTTCAAACGATTATACCGGGAGATCCGACCATCGGATTTTCCTAAAATCGCAACCGTTGGGTTCGCTTTGGAAAAATCTTTCCAACGACACCAACTTTGTAAAAATCCAACGGTTGGATTGTCTGGAATGTTTAATCCAAATCTGAAGAAAAACAGCGCCAGAAACGATTATATTTTTATATATATATATATATATATATATAATTATATTCAATCGAATAACGACGCTGCAGTTCGTATTTTGAAATCGAAACTTCAAACGATTGTACCGGGAGATCCGACCGTCGGATTTTCCCGAAATTGGGACCGTTGGATTCGTTTTGAAAAGACCTTTCTAATTATGTAAATTTTGTGAAGATCCAATGGTTAGATTTTCAGATATGTGTAAATCAAATCTGAAGAAAAACAGCGCCACGACCGCGTTATGGCCCGAAGCGTCGTTTTGAATAAATTGGCTATTTTAAAATAAATAAAAATAGTGATAAATCGTTATAAAATACCATAAATAATATGGAATGGAAATAAACCGAGTTTGCTCGATTTATGTGTTATTTGGTGGTTGAATGTGTTTGGTGTGAAAATTACATTAAAGAACAAAATTGGTGTTGTTGAATGATTTAACCATTGAAATAAATTGATTTGAAATTCTAAATATACGTGAATTATTTGAAAAGGCCGAGTTAATTCTCATTTCAAATAATTGACCGACGATTGAAATTCAAAGATGAAGACAGTGGTCGAAGACCGGAGATCTTCACCTCGTTTGGATGGTAACCGAGGTCCTGATTGGGAGGCATCCCGAAATACGAATAATGAGTGGTGATCGTCCAGATGTACGTGGTGATCGATGGGTTTGCGTGGTATTTAGTGCCTCCGGTTTCGTTCAGACCCAGAACGAACTTGTAAATGGACTGTGTGTCTGACATTGGATTTTATTCTGTGTCGATTGATCTTTGTTAAATATACATCTGTTTGGCGGCGGAAAATTTATTATTTTGCTCAACGCCCTTCTCTGAAACGCACGAGCTCAGAGGTTGTATATCGATGGACATCAGTCGCATGGCATGAATTGCTAGTGTGACATGCCTAAGTGGCAAGTGATCAGGGCTTCTGTTGAAAAGCAAAGTCTTGTGTTGATGATCAAAGCACCGCCTGTGTGGCGTAGCTTTGTGTATAACGTAAAATCACGAGCCTCACACCCCGGTATAAACCAGAAATGGGAGAGGACATCAGGGAGGGCCTGCGTTTCTTTCTAGCTAGGGTGGTGTCAGTGACCTACCAGCCCTGACATTTATATACTTTTCACCTATGTGGTTGTTGCTGTTGCGAGGCGCCTCGGTTTGATCGGACGATCCAGGTCCGATGGAGTCATTCATTGGCTCGTTTACACCCCAAAGGGCAGGGAGACGTAGTGTTCAGGCATAATAATCCACATCCGTGGACCGGCCCTGACGATCCAAGGGGCAGTTGCGGCTGTTCCTGAGGGGCGGGCTAGAGCGTCTCGAATTCGGTAAGGACTATCTTTTGCCTTGGTTCATGACGGAAATCCAATTTCCAAATACGACATCGTGCGGTTTTGATTATATATATATATATATATATATATATATGGCGACATGATATATGGTACCCATGCCGCCTATGATTGATAGTTATGATTCAAATTGTTTTTGAATCATAAACACTAGCAATAATATCAAATGCCTTTGTTATATTCGTATCAAGCATATTTTGGCCGTTATAAGGTAAAAACTCTATCCTCCGGTTTGCGTTGCATTGTGTGATGGGAACTGAGTCTTTTAATGGCTTCATTTTTATAAAAAGCATTGCGATGTTTAAAAGAAAGATTTGTTTTTAAAGCACTGGCAATCCAATGGAGTAAACCCGTTCCACGAAAGTGGCGTGGTCCTATGATTGGCCATATTATATATGTGTTGAGTAGATTTCTCATACCAGTCCCATGACTGACCCGTAGTTTGTTTCACTTTCAAACTCGGGTGCCCCTTTTCCTACATGGGCAGCCTTGTATTCAGGTTTAGCTGGTTCTTTCTGAATTGCTGGAGCTGAAGATGGATTCTATCATTTATCTCTTTTTATGTTGTTCAGCTCCTATTGTACATATTTTGTTTGTTTTCCGCTGTAGACATTTATGTATAGCTGAACTGTATTTTTACTTAGTATGATCCTGTATACTGTGTAACTCGGATGATTACTTTTATCCAGTATATTCTATTGTTCATTCTCTGGAGTATTTATTTAATTATGTTCTGCTATTATCTGTTTCTGTGTTATATTCCACGGATTACCCTTGCCACCGTCGGTACGGGGTTTGGGGTCGTCTCATGCTACGGGTCTATCAGTAAATGGAGATTTGAAAGTGCAGTTGATATTTGCTGCTTTGCTACTAACATTGCATCCTAGTTATGCATTGCATAGGAGTTTCGAAATGTCACCCGAGTGGAGAGCCCCACCACATATGGATGAACAAGTGGAGCTCTTTATCGGGATAATTTTGGTTGGCAACCATTTTGCATTGCGGATGGCAGTTTGAAAGTTACTGCATGTTGCATTTTTTCTTTTGGTTTATTTTACTTTGTTTATATGTGATATAACAATAACTAATACATTGACTGTTTATTTGACATTAACAGGACCATTATTGTTCATGTTAAGAAGAAAATATCAGAAGCAAAGTAAGACTAATTTTATCGTTTGTCCGTTTTGTACGTAATTTGTTAATATAAAAATGTTTGACATATTACAAGTGACATGGAAAAGTTGATAAAACAATGTATAAAATACTAAGTTGTTTGAGTGATATGTATGAATATTATGTCGTTATATAATTTATTTGTGAAAATTTGCTATATTTTTCTGTAGATGAAGGAATGTTTAAATGTGTGTATACATGTAAAGAAGCTGAAAGGACCAAAATTCATAAATTAATAATATAAAGACACTACGTTTCAAAAACGCTGTTGAATAAGAAACGCTATAGAAAGAGACATTGGAAATGCTATAGTATAACGAAATAAATGCTATAGAAACATGTAAGAAATGCTAATAGGTATGATAACAAATGCTACTAAAATATCACAATAAACGCTATAACATACAAATGAAACGCTATAGAAACATACAAACGCTATAGAAACATACACACAAACGCTATAAGAAATCAGTACTGGATAGTATATTTTATAGCATTCCTATTTGATAGCAAAAAAAAAAAATGCTATAGAAAAGTAATTTTTCATAGCGTTTCTTTTTTGCTACTCAAAGTAAGGGGGTCTAAGATAGCATGTCGTTACATGGAGTTCTCTGAAATGCTATGATAGGCTGTAATAGTGTTTTTCAAACGCTATGAAAGCCTCATTTTGTTGTAGTACTTTAGTCGTATGGGTTACCCGAATCTTTAGCCACATACTAAATAATTTCGTATCCCGAAGTGGGGAAAATCATTTCACAACATAGTAATCACAAGTACTTTCCAAAATATAGTACTTTATATTAGCAATTCACACATATGATCAGTCACTGTTAATCACATAACCTTTGAGCTCGTACGTCTCAAAGAAGAGTGCTAAGTAAGAGAATAAATTCTCCGCCACCAAACAAATACATCATCAATAGCAACTAATCGGGTACGTGATGAACCACAATATCAAACACATAATACTTTATTAAATCATTTTGACAACATCAGGTTTAGGCCTCGAAATCCTTTCTGTTTTATAAAACATTCCCCGTCCGAAATCGGGAATAACTTATTTTCACTTAAGAAAATATCATTTCAAAATAATTCATTAAATTTGAAATGAACTGAACAACCTCGCTACACATCTCATAGTCAAATCGTGAAGTGTTTCACAAGATGTTAGCATATCAATATTTCTACCCAACCCAATGCTAAACGTAAAAGCATATTTTGCTCATAAACTGGTCGAGCACAATCCAAACAATCAATCAATCCCAATCAGTATAAAAAACCCAAGTGTGTTTGGTTTATATCACATCTCACTTTTTGGCAAATTTAATTACCATTCATCCATTCAAATCTAATTAAAGATTCATTAACTCCAACTTGATTTTAATAGAAAAAATCATTATTTTATGATTATTCACTTTAAGAAATTAATCTTTCCTTTAACTGGGTTAAAGAACCGATGTTATTAAAAACACAATTCGCAATAAACCCAAATCATCTTCTATAAAAAGGAAAGCTTCAAGGAAATCATAACAGTATGTGATCGATATAAATTTCCTTATCAAATCAATACTATAAATGGAATGACGGCCAGGCCTTTCAAATTCCATAAATAGTAGCGATCTTCATTCTCAGAAGCTCATTTCGATTATCACTAAATCGAATTCCATTCAATTCCAATTTAATATATTAAATTGGAAAACTTTTCTTTAGAAAATTCCATTAATCTTATTAAACGATTATAAATTCCAAATCATATCTTCACTGTTAGTTGGGTTAAAGAACGATTATTATTTAAAACATTGTTCACTACAAACCCCAAAATCCAATTTGATATTAAATACAAGGTTCTGTATAGAAATAATATCGACTTATATTCAAAATCAAATTCTGAAACTAACGGATATCGCATTGGGAACAACGATATTTATATCTTCCAAATTCCTCAACAATATCTATATAATTACATAATCCAATACCGAAATATTCCGAAGATTATTTCCATTTAAATCAATTCCAATTTATTCATTGGAAAATTCTGGTTATTTTAAAACCCCTTTTTCAATCCAATTTATCTATTTAAAAACATTAGATTATTATTCTAGTTAATAACTAGTTCATTCAGATAAAAATGTATTTTTATCTTTTCAAAACCAGAATTTTTCATCCAGAATCTTTCCAAATCATTTATTATGATTTTACACAATTTTTCCATATTTTAAATAATTTTATTAAGGCCTTTACGGTCGGTTTCCAATAACGGCCACCAAACTGCATCCATAGCGATCTTTTCTGAAATTGATTTGGACATAATTTAAAATCCAACCATTCAAATTTAAATCTCTTATATTCATTGGAAAGATATTTTCAATATGAACCCAACGGTTCTTGTTTTAGGAGAATCCGTCGGTCGGATCTCCCGTTACATCAATTTAAAGTCAATGGTCGAAATTCGCGAACGGTTGCTGCGCGGCGCGTCCTATTCAGGCCATTTAATATATATTATATATTTCGTTGATTTCCATTTCAAACGTATTTTAAAAATCGTTTATAAATTCGTTTTAAAAAGGATTCAACTTCCATTTCAATTTTAATCAAAACTGAATATTCCATTATATGATAATTCTATACAATGCATATATATGTTAAAAATTATATTTTTAACAATCCAGTAATTATTCCATTACATGACCATTTTATATAGTGCATATATATGTTAAAAGTTATATTTTAACAATCCAATAATTCTTTCATTGCATGACAATTTTATCCGTTTCTATTTTTATACACTGCAAATATATTTTTCACATTGCATATATATTTTTCACATCGCATATATATATATATATATTATTCAAATGGCATATATATTTTTCACATCGCATAAATATTTTATTCACATTGCACATATATATTTTATTCACATCGCATATTTTTTTTTCACATTGCATATATATATTTTATTCACATCGCACATATATATATATATATATATATATATATATATATTATTCACATCACATATATATATTTTATTCACATCGCATATGTATTTTTCACATTGCACATATATATTTTATTCAAATCACATATATATAATTTCACAACGCATATATATATATATATATATATATATATTTCACTTTTTAAATTATAAATGGATATTTATAATTTAATTTTAACCACAACAATAGTATTAACATTATTTTTAATATGTTAAGTATTTCAACATCACAAACAAAACACAATACAGTCAATTAAATCGTCCATGGTCTGTGGATGAGGGAGGTGAGCTAACAGGGACTGTATACAGTTTATAATGATTAAAACTATAAAAATCTACACTGGCAATTCTATATTTTTTTATACATGAATACAATAACATGATCAAATATAATTTAGTGAGAAGGAGTTCTCACTTTGGGTTCCACTCCGTCAGTCTTTCATTGATGATTTTTATTTTTGGAACTAAATTAAATAGGCATTTAATTTATCTAAAAATAAACTAGCTCCAAATCAGTCCTAGTCAGTTCCATGTTGTACAGTTCGTCGCCACAATCGTAACGGACCCGAGTTTGTGATTTTCCGAACTCGTATGAAAAAGATATGGTATATTTTACATTAATTACAAATCGAAATAATTAAATTAATAATTAATTACACCATTAATTAATTACCCTCCCCAAATTATCGTTCCTCCCGTTATCCTTCTGCTGTAATTCGAACCCAACCTTCACCGCCAATCTTCACCGTCGCACGCAATTCCATGCAACCGACCATCGATCTGGAGATACCACGCCATCGACTATCTCAAGCTTCCCCCACGCCTCGAGTTTGGTGAAATTCGAAAACCCCTAGAAGCTGCCACGAACCTATGAACGTCGCCATTATCAGGCGCGATTTCAGCCACCAGGAAAGCCAAAACCCCATCATGACCGTTGATAAGAAAGGTCTCACGATACTCGACATTTTTTCTTTTATAAATTTCTTGAATCACTTGCTAAATTATGAGAAAAGGGGAGAGAAGGGCTAAAGGATTTCCGCCCTCGAATTTGAAGGAAGCGGCGACTTGAGATTTTGACCGTAACGAATACAGAAATAGGGTTTGACCTTGCCTTTATATATATTTTTTATTATATTTAATTCAAAAATAGCTGGTTTTATCTTCGAACTCCAAATCAAACCCAACGGCTGTCGTTCCTAGCTAAATACCCCCATTCCGGACACAATGGAATATATTTCGTAAGCTAATTCGACTTTTTCGATCAGTTTTTCCTTAAATTAAATATAAATCAATGTATATTGAATTTAAACGTACATTTTAATTTACTGGGGCAATATATTGACTCCAAAAATTACATAAAAATTAATCTAGCTATGTTTTGACGATACGGTCCTAACAAAACTAATTTTGTTGAATTTGGAGACCGTTCGAAAAATGGCCTTTTTCTAGTCGATTAAATTTAAAACTAAATTGACAAAACACGTTTAAATTTACTACGCTCACATATTAATTCCAAAAATCATGAAATTTTAAATCTAACAATAATTTGACATTCCGGATCCAACAAAATGGTTTCATCGAAAACGGAGGTCGTTTGCAAAATGGCTATTTTTAAGGGCTATATATTATTTTAATATATATATATATTCCATAGCGACTATTTTGAATTTTAAACTAGACATAACTTTCAATTTAAATATGAAATCTGGATTTTTCACTTTTGTTAGAAAGATATAATTAAACAGATTCAAACGTTTCTGGTTATACTGAAATCTGATTTATTTTGAATTTTGTACATTCATTTGAAATTTAAAATCGAATTTTCAAACTACCACGCCATTTCAAACTCCTTCTATAATTAAAATAAATTTATTCGTTCTAACTTCGTTTAAAATATATTTTTAGTCGTTATTATTTAAAATAAATCATTTTAAATATTCAAAATCCATTAAAATAGCTAAAATATAAATTTTAAATTGCTTCAGAATTTCCGGGTTGTTACAATATGTTTTGTAAATTTTTCCTTAATTGAAATCCGTCTTCGCTAACAAATATCCCTCTACTCTCTTCTTTTTGATTTTTCGGTCTAATGATTTATGAATTTATTCATGCCATACTGTTAGATAGTGCATAATTGTGCTTGTCGCTAGAGTTATGCATCTTTCTTCCTGTGCCTATTCATTTTTTATCTCCATCCAAAGCCACGAAAGATGAGTTTATCTCACACTTGGCTAACATTATGTGAAAATATGATTCAATATATATGAGTAGTTAAATTAAAATATTAGGATTGTTTTATTTAACGTGATTGTTATGTCAAATTTAAATTTTCATTAATGACATGATATTGTGCTATTTTGTTAATATGTTTATTTATGATATGTCCTGACCGTTATTGACACAAATGACATGATATGAATTCGTTATGTTACATATTAGTATTGTTATATTTTTAATTTATTTTCTCACGTTGCAAGTTCTCTATAGATTTATGAAAAACATTATGGGTAGAAATGGTATATATTGGAATCAATATACCTTTTGGTATTGAATTGGGATACGGGTTGGAATGATTTATATCTGGAAATTTAACTAAGCGAATTGAAATGGTACATACTCGATTCACTTAACCATAGGATGGAAAATTTTATACGGGCACCATTGGTCGATAAAAACTATTTTTTTTTGAAAATTTTAACTATGTATTGATTTTGAATTATAAATTAAATATTCGTTTAAATTATGTTTGAAATATTTAACTTGAATTTATGAATTTAAGCCAAAGTTGGTTTAATGAAATTGTTGTTTGGAAGTAATTTATAAATCTAATTAAGATTTGATATTAAAAGTTAAAATTTAATTTAAACCAAATTTTTATAATTTAAAAAAGTTAATATAATAATTTATTTTAAAATGTTTTATATTCAATATAAAATATTTATTTATCTTTGGAAGATTTAATTTAAAATAATATAAATAAACAATTCAATACAACTTTAATAAACATAATTTAAAGAAAGAATTCAATTTAAGATTTGTTTAAATGAAATGAATGGAAGATTTTGATTTAATGATTTAAATTGATAATTTGTTAAATCATTAAATTTTAAAGTTAAAGAATTTGATTAACAAATTAACTTGATAATCAAACTTTAAAAGTTATTGGAATAATACCATGAAACAAAATGAATTTAAAATTTATGTTTTAAATCAAGCATAAGTAATATGGTTTAGAATTGTTTATTTTTGTTGCAAACCAAAAGGTTTGAAATTTGGATTAGTTTAATTCAAGTCAATTTATAACTATTTGGTACTGATTGGATTATTTTATTAAATAATTTTATCAATTATAATTTTACAACTATATTAATAAAACTATTTTATATATTTTAACTATTACAAATTTATAAATATTTTTCTAAAAACTACTTTTAATAAAACCATGTTTATATTAAATATATGTGTGTATATATATATATTCCTGTTATTTTAAATTTAAACCACATTCCAATCTTCTTTACTATTTTAAGTGAAGTCAACTCCGATTTAAGCCATTTTGTAACGATACGGATTTTGCTCGGACCTAATCGATTGCTAAATCGACCAAGACCGTTCAAAACCCGAATACGCTAACTCTAGGCATACAACACATCAGAAAAAATAACAGAAGATTTTTATAAAAATCATAATAATGTTACATCAGAGTACAGTATATCAGAGTATATCGAAAAGAATAAAGCGAAAGATTAATTTACATCAAATGTAATATAATGCACAGCGGGAAACAAATAAAGTAACACAGCGGGAGACTATCAATGCTCTGGACACAGCTTTAAGCATCAATCCAGAATCCTGCTCAATATATCTGCAAAATAAAACTACTTGACTGCCCGTGTGGAAAATAAAGGCATCCGAGTATGCAAGGGAAAAGCAAACTACGAGTCAGTTATGGGACTGGTGTGAGAAACTTTAAACAGTTATAAACTTATATAAATGATAAGGCAAATCACAGGACCACGCCGCTAACGCGGAACGGGTTTACCCCATGAATGCTAGTGTATAAATAGCAATCAACATAGATCTATTGATCTACTATGCTTCAATCAACATGCAATATCCCAATCTATCCATTTAGATTAATCACCATACTTAGATTTTCCAAATCCAATTCAATTTACAGAAATTATTCCTTTGGACTTTATTTCCCGATTTCTATTTCAAATCATTTGAAATACATATCTAACTTTTATATCAAAGTAGATTTCACTTCGGGATCTCAAATCAAATCATTTGGAAATATGAATTCCAAATCATAATAATGCATACAAACAAGTATGCAACCAAATATCGGGCTCCCCTCAGACAAGGCAAAGGGCACGTACCTAAGCAACTCGATATATATATATACACACACACACCTCCCACACATGGAGCAGGCTACACACTGACCACTCACCCTATGGCATTGGACCCCACCCATACTTTTAGTAGACCGGGTTGCCAAATCTTAGCCATATGCCAAATAATTTCATTTCCCGAAGTAGGGAAAATCATTTCACAACATAATCACAACTATAATCAAATCTATAGTACTTCACATCAGCGGTTCACACATATGATCAGTCACTATTAATCACATAACCTTTGAGCTCGTACGTCTCAAAGAAGGGTGTTAAGCAAGAGAATAAATTCTCCGCCACCAAACAGATACATCACTAATAGCAACTAATCGAATATGTGATGAAATACAATGTAAAACCATAATACATTTCCAAATCATCTCGACAATATCGGGTTTAGGCCTCAAAATCCTTTCTGTTTTATAAAACATTTTTATAAAACATTCCCTATCCAAAATCGGGAATACATTTCTTTTCACTTAAGAAAAATATCATTTCAAAATCATTCATTAAATTTAAAATGAGCTCAACAACTTTGCTAACACCTCAAAGTCAAATCGTGAAGTGTTTCACAAGGCGTTAGCATACCAGTATTTCTACCCAACCCAATGCTAAATGTAAAAGCATATTTTGCTCATAAACTGGTCGAGCACCATCCCAACAATCAATCAGTCATAATATATATCAACGACCACGTATATTTGGTTTACACCACATCTCATGTTTTGGTAAATTTAATCACCATTCATTCATTCAAATCTAACTAAAGACTTATTAAAACTCCGATTGGTTTCATCTCTAAAATCATTTTATATTGATTGTTCTACTTTTTGGAAATTAATCCTGCTTTTACTTGGGTTAAAGAATTAATGTCATTTAAACACAGTTCATGTCAAACCCCAAATCCAATTTGATATTAAATACAAGGCTTTGAATCGAAAATATATCGTCTTATATTTAATATCAAAATCTGAAATTAACAAATATCATATTCGAATAACGATATATATCTTCCAAATTCCTCCACAATATCCGTATAATCGCAGAATCCAATATCGAAATATTCCGAAGATAATTTCGATTCAAATCCATTCCAATTCATATATTGGAAATTCCGGTTATTTTTAAAACCAATTCAAATCCAATTTATTTATTTAAAAAATATTGGATTTCTAATTCTAGTTCATAACTAGTTCATTTCGATAAAAATACATTTTTATCTTTTCAAATATGGAATTTTTCATCCTAGTTCTTTCCAAATCATTTATTATGATTTTACACAAATTATTGATATTTTTAATAATTTTATCAAGGCCCATACAGTCGATTTCCATAAACGGCCATCGAACTGCACTTACAGTGACCTTTTCCAAATTTGATTTGGACATAATTCCAATCCATCCGCTAGATTTCAAATCTCTAATATTCGTTAGTAAGCTCTTTTCGATACGAATCCAACGGTTTTTGGTTTTAGGAGAATCCGACGGTCAGATCTCCCGTAACGTTCATTCAAAGTCAATGGTCGAAATTCGCGAACTGCCGCAGCGCGGCGCATTCTATTCAGGCCATTATATATATATAATATATATATATTTCATCGATTTCCATTTAAAATGTATTTTATAAATCATTTTAAATTCGTTTCAAAAACGATTTCAACTTTCATTTCGATTTTTAATCAAAATATAATATTCCATTACATGAAAATTTTATACATCTCATATATATGTTAAAAATAATATTTTTAACAAACCAGTATTTATTTCATTCAAACTTCATATATATATTTCACCTTTCGTATATATAATTCATTTCATATATATATTATTTTTCATTTCATATATATATAATCTTCACTTATTATATATGTAATTCATTTTATATATATATATATATATAATTTTTCATTTCGTATACATATAGTTTTCACTTCTTATATATTTTTATATATAATTCACTTCATATATACAATATTTTCATTCCATATATATATATATATATATATATATATATATAATATTTTCATTCCATATTTGTTATATTTTCATTTCATATATATATAATATTTCCATTTCATATATATTATTCACATTTCATATATATACAATATTTTCATACTTCATATATATATATATATATATATATATTATTCGCATTTCATATATATATCATTTGCATTCTTCATATATATAATTTACACATCGTATATATAATTTACACGTCGTATATATGTATTTATTCACATCGTATATATATATATATATATATATATTATTCACATCGTGTGTGTGTATATATATTATTATTATACAACATTCCACATCACAATCACCATACAATATAATAAAACAATTCATCCATGGTCTGTGGACGATGAGGAGCAGTTATATGCAGTTATAAAATAAATAACCGTACAAGAAAATTTATAGTGAGTGAATTCTCACTGTGGGTCCACTCCTCCAGTTTTGTTTTTGAATTTCTGAACTTTTTGCATTTGAATTTGCTCGAAATCCAAACTGGCTCCGTTTTCACTCTAGTCAGTTTCATTGCGTAGATAATTTCACCACAATTCTAAAGGATCTGAAATCGTCCAAATCCGACCTTGTATGAAGAAGTTATGGCATTAAACCCACTCATTACATAATTAGACAATAAAAATATAATTAATTTCTTAATTACTTTTAAATCAGCCGCTAATTGCCCTTCCTCTCTCTAATCCTGTTTGTTCTTTCTACCAAGTGCTTCAACTCCTCACGCAAACCCATCGTCGGTTTTGATTTCCGTCCACCGCACCCAAATCCAACCGCCTGAGATCGATCGCCGACCACCACCCTACTCGCCATGACGTCACCGCCTCTCACCCCCAAGACTTGGGCCATTCGAAGCCGGCCAGAGTCCCCAAAACTGATCGAAAGTCATGCCCTTCGGGGGCCATTTCCGGTCATCTCGTGACCCTAAAATCGATCACCTCCGTCGAAGAGGTCGATCTTTGTGGCCTGCATCCTTTTCTAGTTGAAGGGTGTTGCGGTTATTGAATAGATTTAGTGATTTAAGGGAATTAAATTTGTAGCTATTTCGGCCTTTAAAATCGCTTGAGCAGCGGCATGTAGGAGTTGACCACGCTGGGAATAAGGGTTAGGGTTTGACTGACCCTTTAGGATATACACTATATATAAATTAATATTTAATTCAAAAATAAGTTGTTAATCGATCCTAACTCCAAATCAAACTCAACGACTGTCACCCCCAGCTAATCACCCCCATTCCAAACACAATGGAATATGTTTCGTAAGCTAACTCAACCGTTTTGATCAATTTTCGTCAAAATTAAAATATAAATCAATATATTGAATTTTTAACGCACATTTCAATTTATCGGGGCCACATACGAACTCTAAAAATTTCCAAAAAATATTTTCTAGCTTTGTATTGATGATACGGTTCTAACAAAATTAATTTCGTCAAATTTGGAGACTGTTTGAAAAATGGCCATTTTCTAGTCGATCCAAATTGACTAAAACTGTCAAAACATGTTTTCCTTCGCCACACTCACATATTAATCCCAAAATTATGAATTTTGGAATCTAGCAATAATTTGACATCCCGGATCCAACAAAAGTGGTTTCATCAAAAACGGAGGTCATTTGCAAAATTTCCATTTTTAACGGCCAAAATTCCATAGTGACTATTCTGAATTTTCAACTGGGCATAACTTTTTATACCCGTTATGAAATTTCAATTTTCGGATTCGTTGGAAAGATATTCTCATTCTAATATTTTTGGTTTCACTAAAATCCGGTTAATTTTGAATCCTGTGCATTCATTTGAAATTTGAAATCGAATTTTCAAACTACCGCGCCATTTTCAATTCCTTTTATAAATAAAAATAAGTATTTATATTTTATCGACGATTCAAATAAATATATACATTCTAATTCTATTCAAATTAAATTTCTCATCGTAATTATTTAAAATAAATCATTTTAAATAATCAAAATTCATTAAAATTGCCAAAATAAAAAAATTTAAATTGGTTCGGATTTTTCGGGTTGTTACAATCTCCCCAACTTAAAATCTTTTCGTCCTCGAAAAGGAACGGAGCTGAAATTTGTTTTTCTAATCAACTCAACTTTCAGTTTGTCTTTCATTCTTCAACTTTTCAGTTTCTAAGAATTTTTCAAATTTTTCAAAAATTTGGCTAACACCCTAAATTTTTGAAAATTTTCGCCATAACCTCCTTTGTACGGGAGCACCGGGAAAATCGTCAAACCGCCACACAGGCCCTCTCATCTCAAAAAGGAAAAGAAAAGGCCAAGCGGCTCATAAAATCATTATTATCCAAGAAATTAGTAAACATGTATCTATTTGTCAGGCATACAATTTTATTCCTCTTCTCTAGCCTCCTTGCTATGACCTGTTCAGTGTATATACATGTATAGGCATACAATTTCAAACAAATTTCAATTCAGTTCAATATTTGTTCAATTTGGCTAAATGGTTCAAAATCCTAATTAATGAACCAAAAATCAAACAACAACCAACAATCAATTTATTGATTAACTTTTCAAATATATAACTTTATATATACTCAAAAATCCTATCTTTAAAACCAGATTATATATATAATCACAAATATGTTATTTATAAACATATGACTCTCAACTCATTTTGGAGCATTTCTAATCCCATCTCTAATGAGTCACTCATTCTAGAATGCTACTGATTCTATCTCTAATGAGGATTCTTTCATAGGATATTACTAATCCAATCTCTGATGAGCCTTTTATTCTGTTCTAACGAGTTGTACCCCAAAGATCTGAGATTAACCAAATCTTTGATACCAGCTGTAACAGTACGAATTTCGCTCGGACCTAATCGATCGCTAAATCGACCAAGACCGTTCAAAACTCGGATACGCTAACTCTGGGCATACAACACATCAGAACAAATAATAGAAGACTTTTATAAACATCGTAATAATATTACATGAGAGTACAAAATATCAGAGTATATCGAAAAGAATACAACGAAAGATTAATTTACATCAAATGTAATACAATCCACAGCGGAAAACAAATAAAGTAACACAACGGGAGACTATCAATGCTCTGGACACAACTTTAAGCTTCAATCCAGAATCCTGCTCAATAAATCAGCAAAATAAAACTACTCAACTTCCCGTGTGGAAAATAAAGGCACCCGAGTTTGCAAGGGAAAAGCAAACTACGAGTCAGTCATGGGACTGGTGTGAGAAACTCCAAACATTTATAAATTTATATAAATTGTAATGCAAATCACAGGACCACGCCGCTAACGCGGAACAGGTTTTCCCCCATGAATGCTAGTGTATAAACAATAATCAATATATATTTATGGATCTACTATGCATCAATCAACATGCAATATCCCAATCTACCCATTTAGATTAATCACCACACTTAGATTTTCCAAATCCAATTTAATTTACAAAAATTATTCCTTTGGACTTTATTTCCTGATTTCTATTTCAAATCATTTGAAATACATATCTAACTTTTATATCAAAGTAGATTTCACTTTGGGATCTCAAATCAAATCATTTGGAAATATGAATTCCAAACCATAACAATGCATACAAACAAATATGCAACCAAATATCGGGCTCCCCTCAGACAAGGCAAAGGGCATGTACCTAAGCAACTCGATATATACATACATACATACATACATACATATATATATATATATATATATATATATATATGCACCTCCCACACATGGAGCTGGCTACACACTGACCACTAACCCTAAGGCATTGGATCCTACCCATACATTTAGTAGACCGGATTACCAAATCTTTAGCCATATACCAAATCATTTCATATCCCGAAGTAGGGAAAACCATTTCACAACATAATCACAAGTATAATCAAATCTATAGTACTTCACATCAGCAATTCACACATATGATCAGTCACTATTAATCTCATAACCTTTGAGCTCATACGTCTCAAAGAAGGGTGTTAAGCAAGAGAATAAATTCTCCGCCACCAAACAGATACATCATTAATTTCAACTAATCGAATATGTGATGAACTACAATGTAAAACCATAATACATTTCCAAATCATTTCGACAATATCGGGTTTAGGCCTCAAAATCCTTTCTGTTTTATAAAACATTTTTATAAAACATTCCCTGTCCAAAATCGGGAATACATTTCTTTTCAGTTAAGAAAAATATCATTTCAAAATCATTCATTAAATTTGAAATGAGCTCAACAACTTCGCTAACACCTTAAAGTCAAATCGTGAAGTGTTCCACAAGGTGTTAGCATACCAGTATTTCTACCCAACCTAATGCTAAATGTAAAAGCATATTTTGCTCATAAACTGGTCGAGCACCATCCAAACAATCAATCAGCCACAACCAATATCAACGACCACATATATTTGGTTTACACCACATCTCATGTTTTGGTAAATTTAATCACCATTCATCCATTCAAATCTAATTAAAGACTTATTCAAACTCCAATTGGTTTCATCTCTAAAATCATTTCATATTGATTGCTCTACTTTTTGGAAATTAATCCTGCTTTACGCGGGTTAAAGAACTAATGTCATTTAAACACAGTTCACGACAAACCCAAAATCCAATTTGGTATTAAATACAAGGCTCTGAATAGAAAATATATCGGCTTATATTCAATACAAATTATGAAATCAACAAATATCGTATTGGAATAGCTATATATATATGTCTTCCAAATTCCTCCACAATATCCGTGTAATCACGGAATCCAATATCGAAATATTCCGAAGACAATTTCGATTCAAATCCATTCCAATTCATATATTGGAAATTCCGGTTATTTTTAAAACCATTTCAAATCCAATTTATTTATTTTAAAAATATTGGATTTCTAATTCTAGTTCATAACTAGTTCATTTCGATAAAAATACATTTTTATCTTTTTAAATATGGAATTTTTCATCCTAGTTCTTACCAAATCATTTATTGTGATTTTACTCAAATTTTTGATATTTTTAATAAATTTATCAAGGCCCGTACAGTCAATTTCCATAAACGACCATCGAACTGCATTTACAACGACCTTTTCCAAATTTGATTTGGACATAATTCCAAATTCAACCGTTAGATTTCAAATCTCTAATATTCTTCAGAAAAATCTTTTCGATACGAACCCAACGGTTTTGTTTTTTGGAGAATCCGACAGTCGGATCTCCCGTAACACTCGTTCGAAGTCAATGGTCGAAATTCACGAACTACCGTGGCGTGTTCTATTCAGGCCATTACATATATATATATATATATAATATAACATATATTTCATCGATTTCCATTTAAAACGTATTTTATAAATCGTTTTAAATTCGTTTGAAAGAGGATTTCAACTTTCATTTCGATTTTTAATCAAAATCGAATATTCCATTACATGAAAATTTTATACATCTCATATATATGTTAAAAATAATATTTTTAACAAACTAGTATTTATTTCATTCACACTTTATATATATATATATATATATATATATTTCACCTTTCATATATATATATATATATAATTCGTTTCATACATATATATTATTTTTCATTTCATATATATATAATCTTCACTTCTTATATATGTAATTCATTTCATATATATATAATTTTTCATTTCATATACGTATAATTTTCACTTCTTATATACATATATATATAATTCACCTCATATATACAATATTTTCATTCCATATATATATATATATATATATATATATATATATAATATTTTCATTCCATATATATATATATTATATTTTCATTTCATATATATATATATAATATTTCCATTTCATATATATTATTCACATTTCATTTATATAATATTTTCATACTTCATATATATATTATTCGCATTTCATATATATATATATATATATATATCATTCACATTCTTCATATATATAATTTACACATCGTATATATATAATTTACACATCGTATATATGTATTTTATTCACATCGTATATATATATTATTCACATCGTATATATATATTATTATACAACATTCCACATCACAATCACCATACAATACAATAAAACAAGTCGTTCATGATCAGTGGACAACGGGGAGCAGTTCGTATATGCAGTTATAAAATAAATAACTGTACAAGAAAAATTATAGTGAGAGAATTCTCACTATGGGTTCCACTCCTCCAGTTTTGTTTCTGAATTTCTAAACCATTTGCATTTGAATTTGCTCAAAATCCAAAATGGCTCCGTTTTCGTTCTAGTCAGTTTCATTGCATAGATAATTTCGCCACGATTCTAGCGGATCTGAAATCGTCCAAATCCGACCTTGTATGAAGAAGTTATGGCATTAAACCCACTCATTACATAATTAGACAATAAAAATATAATTAATTTCTTAATTACTTTTCAATCAGCCGCTAATTACTCTTTCTTTCTCTAATCATGTTCGTTCTTTCTACCAGGTGCTTCAACTCCTCACACAAACCCATCGTCAGTTTTGATTTCCGTCCACCGCACCAAAATCCGACTGCTTGAGATCGATCGCCGGCCATCACCCTACTCGCCACGACGTCACCGCTCCTCACCCCAAGACTTGGGCCATTCGACGCTGGCCAAAATAACCAAAACTGATCGAAAGTCATGCCCTTCAGGGGCCATTTCCAGTCACCTCGTAACCCTAAAACCATCACCTCCGCTGAAGAGGTCGATCTTAGTGGCCTGCATCCTTTTCTGGTTGAAGGGTGTTGGGGTTATTGAATAGATTTAGTGATTTAAGGGAATTAAATTTGAAGCTATTTCGGCCTTTAAAATCGCTTGAGCAGTGACATGTAGAAGGAGTTGACCACGCTGGGAATAAGGGTTAGGATTTGACCGACCCTTTAGGATATACACTATATATAAATTAATATTTAATTCAAAAGTAAGTTGTTAATCGATCCTAACTCCAAATCAAACCCAACGACTGTCACCCCTAGATAATTACCCCCATTCTGAACACAATGGAATAAGCCAATTCAACTGTTTTGATCAGTTTTCATCAAAATTAAAATATAAATCAATATATTAAATTTTTAACGCACATTTCATTTTATCGGGGCCACATACGGACTCTAAAAATTTCCAAAAAATATTTTCTAGCTTCGTGTTGATGATACGGTTCTAACAAAATTAACTTCGTCAAATTTGGAGACCGTTTGAAAAATGACCATTTTCTGGTCGATCCAAATTGACTAAAACTGTCAAAACACATTTTCCATCGCCACGCTCACAATTAATCCCAAAAATTATGAATTTTGGAATTTAGAAATAATTTGACATCCCGGATCCAACTAAAGTAGTTTCGTCGAAAACGGAGGTCATTTGCAAAATTTCCATTTTTAAGGGCTAAAATTCCATAGCGACTATTCTGAATTTTCAACTGGGCATAACTTTTTATTCCCGCTATGAAATTTCAATTTTTTGGATTCGTTGGAAAGATATTCTCAAATAGATTCTAATATTTTTGATTTCACTAAAATCTGGTTAATTTTGAATCCTATACATTCATTTGAAATTTGAAATCGAATTTTCAAACTACCGTGCCATTTTCAATTCCTTTTATTTATAAAAATAAGTATTTATATTCTATCAACGATTCAAATAAATATATACGTTCTAATTCTATTCAAAATAAATTTCTCATCGTAATTATTTAAAATAAATAATTTTAAATAATCAAAATTCATTAAAATTGCCAAAATAAATTTTTTTATATTGATTCAGATTTTCCGGGTTTTTACACATTTTGTTCAAATTGATTTGTGATATTAATATTGACATTTGCGAAATAGAAATATAAAAGACGAAAGTTGAACTTAATAATGAACTATCTAAAGTTTGAAGTTGGGAACAAAATCCAATACTTATTAATTTTAAATAAATGATTATAGAAAAATTCAATACTTGAAGTCAAATTGATTTATGATACTAAAATGTGAATTTTAAATGTAAATGACCAAGATGTGAAAAATGTAAATGTTTGGTTGTCAAAGACGCTGTGACCGGATATTATCATGCTCTCTGCCAATATCGGGAACCACTTTAACAACTTTGCACACAGGGGAGAATCCAAAATGAAGTAGGTTGATTTGGGGAATGCTATTGGAATGAAGTAAGAGAATGATGATAGATAGCCTTGACCTTCGAGTCATAATTAAAATGATTAAAACAGGAGCCATACCAAGCTAATTGAGTTAGATCCTCTAAACGGACATGCTTCTACGATACCATCTCCTACTCTGTAATTGATTGGGCGTGCCTTTAATTTTGGTGGTATTGTCTAAGGTGGACGGTAGTTGCGGCTATGCGTTAACACCAGCTTGGTCCGCAATCTGGTTGAATCCTACAGTGGGTATCGTCTCATATGCCTTATCATACTATCCTGATCGAGCCCCCTACGATTTTGATTTGATGATGTCGTATAGAGGCACATCCCTATCCACCGATTGTTCAATTGGTGTTTTATATGCAACGCTTATGACAATGTTCATATACAGCTTATGGGTAAAAATGTAATCCCACTTACGTTATTTTCAATAGTATATTTATCGTAGACACTATTACAATGGCGTATTGTATTATATAATATCTAGTTTAACGGATCCTTAGAGAATGAGAATTGCAATGACCCGTATTTTTATCGATTGGATATTTAAATATTGATCGTTAATCATTCAATTATGGTTCCAAAAATTTTATTTCTCACAAACGATCGAATTTGGACTAGTTCTGTTGAGTATGTATGTTTTGTTGCGTTTATAAAATGTATAAGGATCGCTATATTTCGAGTTCGGACAATTGGGTGGTCATAACAATCCCATATATGTGTAAAATTATCGTTTCGAGCAGCAGTCTTGGATTTCAATGAAACTTGTACCATCAGAACCTTATCATTGTAATGATGCACGCGGTCAAGTTTTGTGACGATTGGACTTGTCATTTAGCTGTGTGTAAATAAAATGTACGTTGATTTCCATTTGAGAATGAATTAAAATTAAATAGTAAATTAATTTAAAAATGCCCTAGGCCCACAACTACAGGGGAATACCCAATCGCCTTCTCCTTCTTTATTTACTCAAATTACTATTCCATCGAATTATAGCTGCATCTTTTTTATCCTTCATAAAATGATTCAAACTAAATCTCTCATTAATAAAAGAGATTTTTATATATGTTTGAATTCGTATGGACAAGGGTTTTATGTGCATATGGATATCACCACATTCAGTGGTGATGGCCAACACAGGTCCTCCTATAGGGATCATATTTGCCTTGCATAGGAGTGGAGTTTGGGGATTTGAAGTCCGATGTGGGACCACCGAAGGAATGCACACCAACACCATCACTTTGCTGGACTTCGGCGGCCATCAGGGTTGCCACCAATAGGGCAGCAAACAGAGTCTGTACGTAGCAAGGGGGAACACAATCTTCTTGGTGGCTCCGGTGGGGATGTTTTGGATATGCGCATGTGTCATCTTCGGAGAGGATCATAATGTGTGTTTATGGATTTCAGATTCATCGATTATTTCTCTGAAACACTACTTGGATGCACAGGTGGATACATGATTTGCACGGCTACTGGGAGTTTGGGGAAGGAGAAACAAAGGTTAGGTGTAATTATGTAATTGGTTTAAGTTAATTATCTAATTAAGTGTTAAAAACTTTCATCTAGTATATCTTTTTCGTACCAGGTCGGAATTGGATGTCGTTTATTCCTATGGACTTGTAGTGGCGAGCTCAACATTTTAGCGTCGGTTTGGGTTGATTTGGCTAAGGTGAGTGATAGTATCCCTTATTGAACCGTATTTATTTATATAGTACAGATTTAATGTGTTAAATTGTTTCCTAATTATAAAACGTAACGTTTAGGAAAATTGACCCTACTAAGTAATAAATAAAAAGATTAAATGGTGATTTAAGTATATTTAACTTGATTGTCATATTTTTGCCTGATTGCTGGCTATTATGCACCATTTACCCTTTTACGTGATGATACGCATTTTTCGACTATATTGGTAAACACATATTGTTTGGACACTTATTGCAGCTTGATTGTTATGGATACATTCTATTTGATGTATTACTGCTATTATGGATGTTTGTGTGATATTTTAGTTATTTGGATGATTATCGGTTAAATTGTTGAATCGTTTGCTTAGTTTAGCTTGAACTGCCGTTCGTAAGCGATCTAGTATTCGAATAAATCTTGTTCGTTAGAGTTTGGGGTCCTTATCGATCAAATATGCATGTCGGTGTATATCAATTGAGGGGTGATAGACTCGAACAGTTGAGACAAATTCATGATGGTGCTTCATAGCGCTTGGATGAATTGACGACTCAGCAACATTGGAGCTTGGCGATGGATTAAACGATGGAGCAACATTGGTGCTCGGTGATGGATTTGAGGACGCAGCGACATTGTAGCTTGGTGGACAATCTGAAGACGATGGATGGGCTTGACGACTAGTTGTACTGAGTATAACAATATAATTTTTGTTTTTTGGGCAAAGCTGACCGGTTTTTAGAGTTTCCGTAACACTTTTATTTTATCAAAATAGTAAGATCATAAATACAGGTGATACACAGATTGTGCAATAACTAGTAAACCTCTACGTATAGGGTATAGCCAATACAAAATACTGTCAACTTACATGACTAACTCACTAAAAAAATTACATACCATTGTAACATAACGATATATATATATATATATAATACAGCTAACATATAACTTTTCTAAAGAGCCCGTTGCTGACTCCACAAGACACAAAGTAGAAGTTCAATCACCAGTGAACTGATGTCCATGTAGCCTGTTACATGTAACAAGCACGTGTGGATCTTTGGACACAAGAGATTGAGGTTGTTCAGGTGCAATATATAGTGGCGGTGGCCCGTAGGCCACTGGAGGGAGTACGTGTTTGTAAGAGAATATCTTCCCATTTTTCTTTGTTGAAGCCGATGTGGATGCGACATTATCACCAACTGTTGCTTTACTTTTTCCTGAATTTTTTTGCTTTAGATGTTTGGGGATGGAACTTGCATTATTTAGGACCATTGGTTTATGTTGAACGTTGAAGCATATTTTGCCGGAGTTTGTGGCAGCACTACCACTATCACCAAGTTGTATGGAGAACTCAAAGTCCCTTATGCCATTAAGAATATTATAAAGTTCTCCCTGCTCACATACAAAGTAAATATTTATTTCTTTTTTATAAAGCAAAAATGTGCGATCCTCTAAAAATAAATATTTATTTCCATATTTCTATTTATTTTTGTTTGATGATAACAAACATACTATTATATAAATGTGTTTGTTTGTATCGGTACGATTCTATATTACATCACATACAAAAATAAATGTACATTATACACATTCTGATATATATATATTCATACACTTATACTGACACACTTAGTCTTCACGTGCTTCAGATCCTGTCCAATCACCTACATACATGTCACAGAAATATACATAGTAAACTGCAAAAAATAGAATTATCTGCAGACAAATATAAATTTATTTTAAATTTTATTTGCCTCATAGTTTTGGTGTGTTTCTCATCATCTTTTTTGATTTGGTCAGATATATGTACATTTATTTGAGTCTAGACTTCTTGTGATGTTCATAGTGATTCACTTTAAATACCACAAGGTAGACTAAATCACATAACTGCACAAGCATGAAACACGTATATACATAAATGTGTATGTATATACACATATATGTTGATAATGTGCACGTGAATGGTCGAACATGCATGCAAACCAGGTTCAAATAGCAAATACACAAAACTGGATGGACATGCAAAGCTTGGTCCAAACAAATACAAGTGCTGCAACTTGAAGAAGTGTGATACATAGGACAAGCCTTAGATTGCTTTATGCAAGACCACATGGTTCAAGTACATATCACCAACAAGCTGTTCACAGTAGGTCAAGGCAGCATTGCAAAGTGATAACAACAAGTGTACATGGCCAAGTAAGCAATGAAATGAAGCATACATACTTCTCTTCATCCCGAAGAATCAACTCATGGCAATAATGATACAAAATCACAAGGTTCAAAGCTAGAACAACCAAAAACTAGTGCACAAGTACATGTAGTAGAAAAAGAGGAAATGAAACAATGCCAGTAACAATAAAGTTCAGGATCAAACAAACTTCATTTCAAGTCAAGAACAAAAGACCAGTGTATGGTGCATCAAGATAGCACAACATATACATGTCACTTATATATATATATACACACACATATACATATGTATACAGGTGTACATATGCATATATGTACATATGAAAGCATGGAGCATAGTAAAGCTATAAAATCAAAACTGAACATAAAGAACCTGAGTGGATCAGATGTACATGGATTTTTTATAAAGCATAGTGGCATGAAACTACACAACATAACATGGCATGATTAAGTACAAGTACGCAACAGTAGTACAAGTGCACAAATATGCAGAGCTTCAAAAAATGGAACAAAGATATCCTAATCACAAAAATGTGAAAATGCACACTGGCATATGATAAAGCATAGGGTATGGAGAAGAAGTACATGGAAACAATAAGAGGAATGCCTAAAGCCATGAACAATCAGATGCATATGCAAGAATTTGTTTCTAGTCTAGCAAATCATGCAAATAATGAAAGACCATCATGTGTATTCAATTATGGCACAATACTATACAAGATTATACAAAATCAAGTATAGCAAAAGCCAAAGACTTGAATATGTCAAACTTGAACACATGCATTTCAGATTAGAAGAAACAGTGTTTGAGGAGAGAATGTGTAGGTTCACGAGAAATGGTTACAAAAAATATAGGTCATGCTAGTAACAAGCCAAATAACACAAGCTTTTAGGTGTAGTAAGCATGTGCATGATGGCATGGCACATGAGCTTTCAGATGTGATCAAAACATAGTGTACAAGGGGCATGTGCACAACTGACTCAAGCTCAAGGTAGTGCAATATACATAAGAAACAAAGGCAACATGACATGGCACAGCATAGGCACATGTATATTAAGACCACCAATGCACAATGAACATAAACAAGACAATAGCTGTAACAACCCGAAAATTCTAAACCATTTTTTTTAGCAATTTTAATGGATTTAGAATATTTAAAATGATTTATTTTAAATAATAATGATTTAAAATTTATTTAAATCGAAGTTAGAACGTATAAATTTAGATTAATTATAAAACGAGTTTAAAATAGTGTGGTAGTTTGAAAATTCGATTTTAAATTTCAATTAAATGTACAGAATTCAGAATAAATCGGATTCCAGTAAAACCAGAAACATCTGAATCTGTTTACTTATATCTTTCTAATGAATATGAAAAATTCAGATTTCATAATATAAATTGAAACTTCTGTCAAGTTTAAAATTCAAAATAGTCACTATGGAATTTATATACACTTTAATATAATATATAGCCCTTAAAAATACCCATTTTGCAAACGACCTCTGTTTTCAACGAAACCAATTTTTTTGGATCCGGAATGTCAAATTCTTGTTAGGTTTCAAATTTCATAATTTTTGGAATTAAGATGTGAGCATGGTAAATTTAAATGTGTTTTATCAGTTTCAATTTGAATTTAATCGACTGGAAAAATGACCATTTTTCAATCGGTCTCCAAATTCGACGAAATTAGTTTTGTTAGGACCGTAACGTCAAAACATAGTTAGATTCATTTTTCTGTAATTTTTGGAGTCAGTATGTGGCCCCGGTAAATTAATTGTATGTTCAAATTCAATATATACTGATTTATATTTTAATTTTGACAAAAACCGATTGAAACAGTTGAATTGCCTTACAAAACATATTCCATTTTGTTCGAAATGGGGGTATTTAGCTAGAGATTACAGTCGTTGGGTTTGATTTGGAGTTTAGATGTAAAAACTAATGTTTATGGAATTAAAATAATTAAATAATTAAAAATATAATATAATTCTCTATAACCCCCCTTTTCTCCAATACCCTAGCCGCTGCCAACCATAGTGAACTAATGGCTGAAATTCTCCCTCTTAGATTCATCAATCTCTCCTAAAATATGGAGAATTAAAGTAGGGTTCAAAAGGGAAACTTCTAGTGAATTTCCAGATCTTCCAAATGATATTGATTTGATCAAATTTAGTGTGGTATTATGAGTGATTCTCGGGCTCAAAGTAGCCGACTTCTGAAGCGTTTTCAGGCCACCTGAAGGCCGCTAGTAGGGCACCGCTGCTGGCGTAGGAAGGTGGCATCGAGGACTTCCAAGTGGCACCTCATGAGCAACGTCGGGCGCCGTGATTTTCAGGTGAAGTAGAACCATAGATTTCAGCTAATCGGTTCAATGTCTGGAGTATATCGTGAACGAGAGGGAAGGATTAAAGATGGATGTAATTAATTTAATTATTAATTAATTATATTTCAGTTGTTCGAATATGTAATCAATGTATAAAAAAATTTGTATCTTTTTCATACGAGGTCCAAATTCAATGATTTCAGATCCGTTGGAATCGTCTCAACGATATCTCTGCAACAAAACTAACTGGGACAGAAATGGGGCAGCTAGAATTTCAGGTAAATTCGAACCCGAACCGTACCAAAAATTCAGAAATAATCACTGATGGAGTGGAACCAAAAAGTGAGACTCTTTCTCACTAAATTATATTTTATCATGTTACTGTACTCATTATAAAAATATATAGAATTTCCAGTGTAGATTTTTATCAGTTTTAATTATTATAAATTGTGTACAGTGCCTGTTAGCTCACCTCCCTCGTCCAAAGACCATGAACGATTTAATTGATTGTACTGTGTTTGGATTGTGATGTTGTGATGATTAACATATAAAAAATATATGTTAACATCAATGTGGTAATTGAAATTAAATTTTAAATATTTATTTATAATTTAAATGGTGAAAATTGTTAAATCAGAAAAATAATTCAAACCAAATTAGAATTGGTTAAATTTGTTAACCAATAATTTATTTAAATAAGCTGTTGTTGTTTGAAAACCACACACGGGTCTAGGGATGATAATTTATTCACATCTTCCTTGAGTTTAATTATATGGAAATCGAAGGATCGACACTTCGATAAGCGTTATTTAATTATTAATTGCTTATACAGTAGTAAATTTCACTCTGGATGATATTGAATATGTAATGATTATTTATCATTATTGTTGAATACATGCGATGTATGAAATCCATATAAATAAAATTATATGATAATTGAATGAGTTTGATTCCGATTCAAGTATAATAAATACTTTAAAATAATATTAAGTGAATAATCAAAATATGATTTTGATGTCCGATTTTGGATGAACATGAAAATATTGAAGTATATGAAGTCGAGTTAAGTTAATATACGCTATTTTAATCTGAACGGGTTTATAGATCGATTTTATTCATTTTATAACGAATACGAGAAAGAAATGGATTTAAAAATCTGATATTCTGGAAATATTATCATTTCAAATTTTATATCGATAAGGAATATTCAATTTTGGTTTAAAATTGAAAATGAAGTAGAAATCGTTTGGAAATGAATTTATAAACGAATTTATAAAGTACGCTTTGAATAGAAATCGACGATATATATATATATATATATATATATATATACATACATATATATATATATGTATACATACATACATATATATATATATACATACATATATATATATATATATGTATACATACATACATATATATATATATATACACATATATATATATAGTGGCCTGAATAGAACACGCCGCGCAATGATCGTTCGCAAATTTCGACCATTAACTTCAAATGGACGTAATGGGAGATCCGACCGTCAGATTCTCCTAAAACCGGAACCGTTTGGTTCGTATTGAAAAGATTTTTCTAATAAATATAAGAGATTTAAATCTGAACAGTTGGATTTTAAATTATGTCCAAATCAATTTCAGAAAAGGTCGGTGTGAATGCAGTTCGGTGGTCGATATTGGAAACTGACTATATGGGCCTTAATAATATTATTAAAAATATGAAAAAATTATGTAAAATCATAATTAATGATTTGGAAAGCTTTTGGATGAAAATTACAAGTTTGAAAAGATAAAAAAAATATTTTTATCGAAATGAACTAGTTATTAACTAGAATAATAATCCAATGTTTTTAAATAAATAAATTGGATTTGAAATGGTTTTAATATAACCAAAATTTTCCAACGTATGAATTGGAATGGAAATAATCTTCACAATATTTCGATATTAGATTCTGTGATTATACAAATATTGTTGAGGAATTTGGAAGATATAAATATCGTTATTCCCAATAGGGTATTTGTTGGTTTCAGAATTTGAAATTGAATATAAGCCAATAAAATTTCTATTCAGAGCCTTGTATTTAATGTCAAATTGGATTTTGCATTTGTCGTGAATGGTGTCTTAAATAACACTTTTCTTAAACCCAGTTGAGAAAAGAATAATTATTTTAATTAAGATTAATGAAGTTTACTAATTAATTAATATTTAATTGAAATTGAAGTGAAATTGGATTTTTGGGTTTATCGTGAACGGTGTTTGAAATAATACTTGTTCTATAACCCAATTAATAGTGAAGAGAAGATTTGGAATTTATAAATCTTCTTATTAAGATTTAATGGAAATTTTCCAAAGTAAAGTTTTCCAATTTAATATATTAAATTGGAATTGAATGGAATTCGATTTGGTAATAATCGAGATTGGCTTCTATAAAGGAAGACCGTTACTATATATGGAATTTAGAAGGCTTTGTCGTTATTCCATTTGTATTATTAATCTGACACGGGAATTTATATCGATTAAACACTGTTGTGATTTCCGTGTAGATTCCATTTTGATGGAAGATGATTTTGGGTTTATCGCGAACGATGTTTTAAAGAACATTCGTTTTTTAACCCAGTTAGAGATGGGATTTATTTCCTAAATTTGAATAATTATTAAATAGTGATTTTTGGAGATTAAAACTAAGCAGAGTTTTAATGAATCTTTAATTAGATTGAAAAGTTAATGTGGTAATTAAATTTGCCAAATTTAGGAAGTGATCGAGAATGGAGTACCATCAGTTTTGCTCAGGCGGTAGTTAAATCTTTAATTAGATTTGAACGTGAAATGGTAGTAAATTTTACCGATAACACCATGGGTGTTAGATATGAAATACTACCATTTTTTCTCCATGGGATGAATAGTTGGGATTAGGATAATAAAAGAAATGATTACTTCGGTATGGTTCGATAATCCCAACTAGTTTTATAAAGCTTAATTTGGTTAGAATTGTGAAAAGATAAAATCAAATCTTTTGAAATGGATATCCAAAGGAAGAATAAAGAATAAGTTTAAAAGAATTTATCTTTGATGAAATTAATGGGAATCTTTCCCTAAAGATGTGAATATTTGAGAAAAAGAATATTCTGAATTGGAATGAGGTGTATGATGTGTTTTTATAGCACTTGATTATAAAATACGCGAGTTATTCGGAAAGACGGGGTTTAACCCATTCTGAATAATTAATACGACAATTAAAAGTCGACGATGAAGACAGTGGTTGAAGACCGGAATTCTTCACATCGTATGGATGATTACTGATGTCTTGATCGGGCTATACACCTAAAACAAGGTAATAAGTGGTGATCGTCCAGACGTACTTGGAGATCGATTGGATATGCGAGGACCTCTCTCTTGTATTGGACATATGGGATGAGGAATAAGGTGCCTCTGATTTCGTTTAGACCCAGAACGGACTTGTAAATGGATGTGTGTTTGACATTGGATTTCATTCTATGTTGATTGATTTCTATTAAATATATATCTATTTGGTGGCACATAATTTATTCTCTTGCTTAACACCCTTCTCTGAGATGTACGAGCTTAGAGGTTATATATTAATAGACATAAGTTGTATGGCGTGAATTATTAGTGTGGCATGCTGAGATGCAAATGATCAAGGCTTTTGTTGAAAAGCAGAGTCTTGTGGTTGATGATCAAAGCACGTCTTTAAGTAGCATAGCTTTGTGTATAGCGTTAATTCGTGAGCCTCACACCCGGTATGAGTCAAAAACGGGATCGTGACTGTAGGGAGTGCACGACGTTTCTTTCTAGCTAGGAGTGTGTCATGGTATGGAGCCCAGACATTTTTACTTATGTGGATGATGGATTGCCAGACGCCTCGGGCATCTACCATTATACCCAAAATGATTGGGTCCCTAGTGGCTTAGATTTTATGCACCATAGGGCAGGGAAACTTGTGTTCAGGAATAACTAATCCACTAAAGCAAGTGTAGACCGGCCCTGCAGATCCAAGGGATGATGGGTTCTATTCCTGAGACATGGCCTAGATTGTCTCGAATTCGGTGAGGACGATCCCTTGCCTCGACTCATCGATGGAATCCAATTTCCAATACGTGACTTTTCAATTTTTGTTGTAAACCTATATGGAGACATGGTGGGATGGGGCGCTCATGCTGTCTATGATTGATACATTTATATTTGAATTTATTTTGATACTATACACTTATAGTAATACCAAAATGATTTGTTTTAAAACGTACGAAGCACGTTTGGCTATTATAAGTTAAAACTTTATCCTACGGCTTGCATAGCATTGCGTGATGGGACTTGAGTCTTATAATAGCTTCATTTTTCAAAAAACATTGCGTTGTTTTATGTTTTAAACCGAGATTCATGTGGAGTGAACCCATTCCATGTTATATGGCATGGTCCCATGATTTCCCAACTTTTAAATTAAAGATTTAATAACTGTTTTAGTTCTCACACCAATCCCATGATTGACTCGGAGTTTATTGTTTTATCCTAAACTCTGGGTGCCTATATTTTCCACTAGTAGTTTTGGTTTTCGCAGATACTTCTTTTATTAGGATCTTGGATTACAACTGGGGCTATATTTGAAAAGCTTTGTATCCGTGTATTTCATTCAATTGTGCTAGTTGATGTACTTCCGCTATGCATTGTATTTATATATTTAATTTCCACTACTATGTATTTTAAATCTCTGATATTTTTCTGTGTAATATTTATTTATACTCTAATATATTCTTGTACTCTGATGTAAATTGTTGTAATAAGCAATGAAATGTTCTATTATTCATGTTCTGATTTGTCGTGTTCTCAAAGCAATCCATCTTTCCCGATAGGGGAAGTATGTGTCATTTCAGCTTGATATTAGAGCTTTGGTTTAGAGAGCTCGAGAACAAGACACATTAGAACCAAACAAAACAATTCAATAGAACAGAATTAGCAACATCCTATAAGAATAACTCGTTAGAGATAGGATCAGTAGCATCCTAGAATGAGTTTGAAGAGTATTATTAATTAAAAAAAAAATTGGTTTTGAAAATATTATATCTTATTATACGTATTTGAGTATATTTTATTTTGGACAATCGAGTATATGAAGATTTTGCATATACGCGTCATGAACGTATATTCAAAGTCTCAAGTATACTGGATAAATATAGAATCACACTCTAGTCACCCGGAGATGATTCTGGTGATTGATATATCATCATCAGATTCTATGTTCGAGTTTCAAAAGTGGGATATCTATATATTTCCAATTGACTGGTGTGAGAACCAAAACTTAATTAGAATTTATTGTTCGTGATTTGGCATTAAAAATATGATCCTTAAGTATATATAGAAAGATATATGTTTGAAATTTTAATCAATTAATTGATTGATGGTTGTGTTGTATGATTATTAGTTCAACTAAATAAAATTATTGGTATGATAAAACCAATAAGAGAAAGAAGGGTAAATTTTAGCCAAATCAAACAAAATATTGAACTGAATTGAAAATTAATTGAAATTGCATATATGTACATGTGTATATAATGAACAGGTCATAGCATGGAAGCTAAGAAGAGGAAAAAAATTGTAAGCTCGACAAATAGGTACATGTTTATTATATTCATTGGGTTTTGATGATTTTATGAGCCAATTGGCAAGCCACTTGGCTTTTCCTTTTTCTTTTTGATTAATGAGGGCCCTGTGAGGAAAGTTGCGGTTTTACCGATCAGCCCGTACAAAGGAGGTTATAGCGAAATTTTTCAAAAATTTAGGGTGTTAGCCAAAATTTTTAGAAATTAGAAAATTTTTAGAAACTGAAAAGTTGAAGGATGAAAGCCAGAATGAAAGTTTGCTTGGTTAGTTAAACAACTTTCAGCTTCGCTCCTTTTCGAGGACGAAAAGATTTTAAGTGGGGGAGATTGTAATAAACCAGAAATTCCGAACCAATTTAAATTTTTTTATTTTAGCAATTTAATGGATTTAGAATATTTAAAATGATTTATTTTAAATAATAACAATTTAAAATTTATTTAAATCGAAGTTAGAACATATAAATTTATACGAATTATAAACGAGTTTAAAATGGCGCGGTAGTTTGAAAATTCGATTTTTATTTTCAACTGAATGTACAAAGTTCAAAATAAATCGGATTTTAGTAAAACCAAAAACAACTGAATCTGTTTAATTATATCTTTCTAATGAATGTGGAAAATTTAGATTTCATAATATAAATTGAAAATTATGTCCAGTTTAAAATTCAAAATAGTCACTATGGAATTTAAATATAATATATAACCCTTAAAAATAGCCATTTTGCAAACGACCTCCATTTTTGACGGAACCACTTTTGTTAGATCTGGAATGTAAAATATTGTTAGGTTTCAAATTTTATAAATTTTTGGAATTAATATGTAAGCATGTTAAATTTAAATGTGTTTTGTCAGTTTCAGTTTGAATTTAATCGACTGGAAAAATGGCCATTTTTCAGATGGTCTTCAAATTCAACGTAATTAGTTTTGTTAGGACTGTATCGTCAAAACATAGCTAGATCTATTTTTCTGTAATTTTTGGAGTCAGCATGTTGCCTCGGTATATTAAAATTTATGTTCAAATTCAATATATACTGATTTATGTTTTAATTTTGACAAAAAATGATTGAAATAGTTGAATTGGCTTGCTAAACATATTCCATTGTGTCCGGAATGGGGGTATTTAGCTAGAGACGATAGCAGTCGAGTTTGATTTGGAGTTCGGATGTAAAAACTAACATTTATTGAATTAAAAGAATTAAATAATAATAAATATAATAAAATTCTCTATAAATCCCCCCTTTTCTCTAATACCCTAGCCTCTACCAACCCTAGTGAACTAACGGCCAAAATTCTCCCTCTTAGATTCATCAATCTCTGCTAAAATATGGCGAATTAAAGTAGGGTCCAAAGGGAAACTTCCAGAGAATTTCCAGATTTTCCAAATGATATTGATTTGATCAAATTTAATGTGGTATTATGAGCGATTCTCGGACTCAAAGTAGCCGACTTCTGAACCGTTTTCTGGCCACTTGAAGTCCGCGAGTGGGGCACCGCTGCTGGCGTAGGAAGGTGGCATCGAGGGCTTCCAGGTGGCATCTCATGAGCAACGTCGGGCGCCGTGATTTTCAGGTGAAGTAGAACCCTAGATTTTAGCTAATGGGTTCAATGTCTGGAGTATATCGTGAACAAGAGGGAAGGACTAAAGAAGGATGTAATTAATTTAATTATTAATTAATTATATTTCAATTGTATGTAATCAATGTATAAAAAAATTTGTATCTTTTTCATACGAGGTCCAAAATCAATGATTTCAGATCCGTTGGAATCGTCTCAACGATATCTATGCGATGAAACTGACTGGGAAAGAAATGGAGCACATTAGAAATTCAGGAAAATTCAAACCCGAACCATACCAGAAATTCAGAAATAAACACTGACGGAGTGGAACCCAAAAGTGAGAACTCTTTCTCGCTAAATTATATTATATCATGTTATTGTATTCATGTATAAAAATATATAGAACTACCAGTGTAGATTTTTATCAGCTTTAATTATTATGAATTGTATATGGAGCCTGTTAGCTCACCTCCCTCGTCCACAGACCATGGACGATTTAATTGACTGTATTGTATTTTGATTGTGATGTTGTGGTGATTAACATATAAAAAAATATGTTAACATCAATGTGGCAATTGAAATTAAATTATAAATATTTGTTTATAATTTAAACAGTGAAAGTTGTTAAATTAGAAAAATAATTCAAACCGAATTAGAATTGGTTAAATTTGATAACCAATAATTTATTTAAATAAACTGTTGTTTGAAAACCCCATACGGGTTTGGGGATGATAATTTATTCACATCTCCCCTGAATTTAATTATATGTCAATCGATGGATCAACAAACTGTGATAAGCATTATTTAATTATTCAATGCTTATACAGTAGTAAATTTCACTCTGGATGATGTTTGAATATGTAATGATTATTATCATTATTATTGAATACATGCGATGTATGAAATCCATATAAATAAAATTATATAGTAATTGATTAAGTCTGATTCCAATTCAGAAATAACAAACATTTTAAAATAATATTCGTTGAATAATAAAAATATGATTTTGATGTCCGATTTTGGATGGACACGAAAATATTGAAGTATATGAAGCTGAGTTAAGTTAATATATGATTTTAATGCTAACGGGTTTATCGATCAATTTTATTTATTTTATAATGAATACGAAAAAGAAATGGATTTCAAAATCTGATATTTTGAAAATATTATCATTTTAAATTATATAATGATAAGGAATATTCAATTTTGGTTTTAAATTGAAAATGAAGTTGAAATCGTTTGGAAATGAATTTATAAACAAACTTATAAAATACGCTTTGAATGGAAATCGACGATATATATATATATATATATATATATATATATAAATATAATGGCCTGAATTGAACGTGCCGCGCAGCGACCATTCGCGAATTTCAAGCATTAACTTCAAATGGACGTAAAGGGAGATCCAACCATCGAATTCTCCTAAAACCTAAACCATTGGGTTCGTATCGAAAAGAGTTTTCCAATGAATATAAGAGATTTAAATTTGAATAGTAGGATTTTAAATCATGTCCAAATCAATTTCAGAAAAGATCGCTATGAATGCAGTTTGGTGGTCAATATTGGAAACAGACTTTAAGTGTCTTAATAAAACTACTAAAAATATGGAAAAATTATGTATAATCATAATTAATGATTTGGAAAGTTTTTGGATGAAAATTTCCATGTTTGAAAAGATAAAAATATATTTTTATCAAAATGAACTATGTATTAACTAGAATAGTAATCCAAAGTTTTTAAATAAATAAATTGGATTTGAAATGGTTTTGATATAACTATAATTTTCCAATGTATGAATTGGAATGGAAATAATCTTTGTAATATTTCGATATTGGATTTCGTGATTATATGGATATTGTTGAGGAATTTGGAAGATATATTTATCGTTATTCCCAATATTATATTTGCTGGTTTCAAAATTTGAAATTGAATATAAGCCGATAAAATTTCTATTTAGAGCCTTGTTGTGACACCCTACGTCCGTTAATGTCAATCGTTAAGGGAATGCATTAAGTTTCATGAAGTGTTATAGGTAAATAGACACAGAATAATTACAAGACAAATATAAATAATATAGCTGCGGAAATATTAATTTTTTTTATGTCAAACATAAATCATAATGTCGTGGTCCATAATACCATAAGTCACAAAAACCATTACAATAAAATAACTTCTGTCTTGCATCACCAGAGTGCATATGAATATGATAAACATAACTCCCCAATTTAGAGAGTTAAGTCATTGTAGAGACAAGAACTTGAACCATACTTTTGAAGTAGCTCCTAGCAAGATGATATCTGAGTCCTAACTAGGCCTGAGTGTTTCCTCCCTGGGAACCTGAGGGGGGCGGGGGGAACAGAAGAAAGAAGGAGAAACAAAAGGGTCAGACATAAAGTATGGCGAGTCTAGTTACTTTTAGCTAGTAAATAAATAAAAGTAACATGATAGGCATATAAAGTGGATAAGAGAGATCACTACATAAATGACAGGAGTGACAAGGTGGACAGGGTAAGATGTATACACTTCTCTAATGATTAATCTGCACTATTACTAGCATAACTAAATAAGATGATCCCTTCCACTATAAGTTGGTAGACTTAGGGTATACGTCCGAGTGTACCCTACCACTACCCTAATCGAGCGGCTCCCTACCCCGTAGATATCATGTGCTGGCCCCACAGTAGGAGGTATCACTTCCTAAAGTGGAAACCCTTACGATGTTCACAACCATATCTACTGGTGTCACGGTCGTCTTATCCCCCTATGTCCGGCTCATGCACGCACATGGCCCGGTCGGTTTGCGCCGTCCACACCGTCCATCTCGTTTGGATCTCTTATAATAAATCAATAAGTGTGCCCCTTCTCCGCCTAGCATGGAGTACCTTATTTAATACCTTCTTCGGGTTACTAACTGAAATGGGTCCCACACAATCTGATACAAGCTCTCCCCTTTGTCTTGTATCCACGCTAGGTTTTTCACTCACTATGTATACCCTTAGGTGTCTTTAATTACATAGCCCTATGTCAGTTATTCTTACCCTAAAGGGTATCTTTAATTACATAACCTTATTGGGTTAAGTTTGTGGACCTATATGTAAATATTACCCACCCCTCTAATTTACTTAACCCACCCACTACCCATCCAATTTTACTTAACCCTAACTTAAGCTCATAATCATACAATCCTTATGGATTAAATTATGTTAAGCAGTCCAATTCATTACCATGTCCAATTATGGTTATAATGGGCTAGACCTCCCAGATTAGGCCTACAACGTGTGGATGCTGGATATACCGGTCGGGTCCGGGAAGTCTTATTCCACAGTTAGGTCTAACCTCGTGTCTTGGCCCGATTCATATTTGCACACTTAGACCTTTCACATTAGGTTCAACATTAGTGGCTGGTGGATATGCCGGTCGGGTCCGGGCAGACTTCCACCACTAATGCAACCTAACCTCGTGTCATAAGTGCAATTACAATTCCTAATTGTAATTACTAGACATTCCATTTTTATATAAATCTACCTATGTTCTCTTTCTATTCCCATTTGAATTATATATCCAGTAATGTTAATATTCTAATTATGCCAATATTAACCCTTCTTCCCTGTTCCCAAACTAGTGTACTCAAAAACTGGTGGCATGCTTAGGCTAGACAATAGCCTAGTCACAAACGATAATAGTGAAAATAATGGGAATATAACTAAATTGATCATCTTGGCATAAACATAAAGTAGCATGATAATAGGGTGAATGGACATATAATTAACATCATAACAAGGTGGATATAAAACTAATGAACTGGTGGTAGTCAATTTATTCTAACATAATTATGCTATCATAATAAGCATAATAAGATCAAAGTTACCAATTTAGATGTCCAATTGGATTAGATCCAACATGATAACATAAAGTGATAAATTAGATCACACAATTCAGATCTAGAGGTTAAAGTAGATCTAACACCATTAGAATGACATAATAGCATGTTTAGATCTAAATATAGTTTCTCATGTCCAATTTACAACTTATCTAAGTTGATCGCAATATGACAGGTGAAAGGTGATTTACATAAAGGATTGGATCTAACCAATGTTTACAACTGTCCAAATTAACAGATTTACATTCACCACAATATAGTTACAAGTCAAGATCCACATAGGTAACATAATGGAATAATCACAGTTGCATTAGATCTAAAAGTATAGATCTATTATGAAATAGTATAAGATTTAACAATAGCATAGATCCACATTTTACAACATATCCAATTCACAGTCTTTCACAATTTACTTTTATTTATATAAACCTAAAAGCAACTAGAAACTCACAGTGTTAGTTTTAGAGAATTGAGAAAGAACGGATCTTGAATTTCTGAATTTGATTTGCAAAGTACGTTGTTGAAGAAAACGGTTCCGTCTCAGTTTGTATCCCGACAGCATATGACCTCCATGATTTTCAATGAAAAAAATAGGAGAATAGGACACATATATATAGATGTCAGACCCCCTGAAACCGAGTGCCACATCAGCCCTAGGGGTATCGAGATCCCTTAAGGGCGGTCGACCCCTAGGTCGATACCCTTCTAGGGGGGTCGACTCCCTAGAGCGGGATTTTTGCTGCCCTGACAAATTTTTCAAATTCGAACTATTCTGGATAAAATTCCAACTCATCTCTGACTCATGCGTATATATATAATATTTCTACGCATATACAAAATTAAAACCCTCATAACTTCTTCACACGGTATCCGTTTTATGCAGATCAAATGTCTATCCTGAGCAGAATTTCGAGACGAACGCAATGGTACAGTCTGTTTCCTCTAATTCTGAAAATTAAATTAATGATTATTTATTTTATCCTCTTTTAGTGTTGTTAAAATATCGGGGTGTTACATTCTCCCCTACTCAAAAGATTTCGTCCCAAAATCTCTAAGTTTGAGAAGAATTCATATCCTACCATCCATCATCCATCTATTAATCCACCAATCACTAGCATCCATTATCCTTAAAGATTTCTAATGATTATATGAATATATGCAAAGGCGTGTGTATATGTCCCAAAACTAATGTGAAAATCAGGTGGTCTACTGATTCAGTTGACCTCCTTAATGCAATGTGTGTTAGTGCATTGAATCCAATATGTATGCTAATTATCCTATTATAACATGTATGCTCTATATGTGTGCACACTCATTCGTCCAAATGAAAAATCCATATGCTAATACATCCATTTCCATCCATAAAATAAAATAAAATGCACACACATCCATATGCAGTATGAAAGTGATTGAGCCGATCTTAGTGCCTAATGCGTGTGTATATGCATCCACAGGCAACCACTAGCAAACACTCGTATCCACTTGCATCCATCAAACATAACAAGTTTCAAACACATGTTTACATTCATAGGATTCTTATCTAACGGCCGAAAAATACTATGAATGAGATATACTCAATTGACAGAAACAAGTACTGAAAAAACCTTGAAAAAAAAGGAGTTAAGAACATACCCTCGAAAAGAAAAGGGTATGAAGCACGAATCTTGTCTTCGGTCTCCCAAGTCGCATCCTCTGGGCTATCTCCCCATTGAACCTTTAGCAACTTGATCTCCTTATTGCACAGCTTCTTAACTTCTGATTCCAGAATTCGGGTAGAGACTCGTCTGACTGTCGCCTCCCGTTCCACTTTTACTTCTTCCATCATACTCGGTTCAACGACTTCTATGGTGTCATGCAGGCACTTCCGCAGATGAGAGATGTGGAAAACTTCATGAACACCAGATTTTTTTTTTGGAAGTTTCACTTTGTAGGCTATTTGGCCAATTCTCCCGGTTATGGGAAATGGTCCACAAACCTAGATACCAACTTCCCTACTGCTCCGAAGCGAACCACATTCCTCATAGGTGATATTTGATAAAAACTAAGTCTCCTACTTCGATTCGATGTCAGTTCTTATCTTGTCTGCATAGGACTTCTTCCTATCTTGAGCTATCTTCATCCGTTGTCGAATAAGGTCAATCTTTTTAGATGTTTCCCTGACCATATCTGGTTTAAGTAATAATCTTTCGGTAGATTCCCACCAACAAGTTGGTGATCTAATGGTCGTCCGTACAATGCTTCGAAGGGTGCCATGCCAATGCTAGCTTGATAACTGTTATTATAGGCAAACTCTACTAAAGGAAGATGCTCTTCCCAAGTTCCTCCGACGTCCAGGATACACAATCTTAAAAGATCTTCAAGGATTCTATTTACCGTCTCCGTCTTCCCATCTGTCTGAGGATGATAAGCGGTGCTCAAACACAATTGTGTACCTAATGCCTCTTGCAAACTCCTCCAAAATTTGCTAGTAAAGATGGGGTCACGATCGCTTACGATGTTGGAAGGTACTCCACGAAGACGAACTATCTCACGAACATAAATTGTTGCCAACCATGATGTCGTCCTCTTACTCTTAACTAGAATAAAGTGAGCGCTCTTAGTGAGTCTATCTACCACTACCCAAATACTGGTACTGCCTTTCTTTGACCTAGGCAAACCATCTATGAAATCCATAAAGACGATCTCCCATTTCCGTTGCGGAACCTTCAACGGATGAAGTAATCCACCGGGCTTCTTTTGCTCAGCTTTGACCTCTGGCAAACTAAACACTGAGCAACAAATTTGACTACATCTTTCTTCATCCCAGCCCAAAAGAAAAACCTCTTCATGACTCTATACATCTTGTCACGACCTGGATGAATAGTCATCTTAAAATGGTGGGCTTCTTTTAGGACTGCCTTTATCAAGTTTCCAGTTTTAGGAACACAAAGCCTTCCATATTGTCGCAACCACCCCTTTTCATCCATGACATATCTACTGAGGTAACTAAAAGTCTCCCCTCTTCTGAGCTTTTCCATGATGTCGAAAATCTGTGGGTCACCTTGTTGCAAAGCCCCTATTTAGTCCATAAGATTTGGTCGTATCTCCAAGGGTGCAAATAAATCAGGCAAAACCTCGATGGAGGGTCTAAAATCAAAAGCTGATATGAACTCCAAGTTCTTTCTTTCCACAAACAGAGGACTCAAGGCCATCCTCTGCCTATTTAGTGCGTCTGCCACCGCATTACCCTTGCCAGGGGTATAAGCAATTTCAAAATCATAAGAAGCTAAAAATTCCATCCATCGTTGTTGCCTTAAATTGAGATCCTTCTGCAAGAATGGATACTTGAGAGACTTATGATCGGTGTACAACTAGAACTTCTCTCCAAGTAAATAATGACGCCATGTCTTTAATGCAAACACTTTGGCAGCTAACTCTAGATCATGGGTGGTGTAGTTCTCATGAACTCTCAATTGCCTACCTCCATAACATATTACTTTCCCTTCTTGCATTAGAACCGCACCAAGCCCTGTACCACATGCATTAGTGTAAATAGTAAACACCTTATTCCCGTTTGGCAAGGTCAAGACTGGGGCTGTTGTTAGAGCCCTCTTCAGTCGTTGGAAAGCAACGTCACAGCCTATATCCCATGAAAATGCAAAATTCTTCTTTGTCGGCCTAGTGAGAGGGGCTGATATCTTCGCGAAGTCCTTAATGAACTTCCTATAGTAACCTTCCAACCCAAGAAAGCTTCTCGCCTCGGTTGCATTTTTAGGAATCTGCCAATCTTGCACTGCAACCACCTTGGCGGCATCTACAACTAACTCTTCTTTGGAAACCACATGCCCTAAGAATCTTACCTCTTTTCTCCAAAAATGGCATTTGGAGAACTTCGCCTTAAGCTGATGGTCACAGAGAGTTTTCAAAACTTCTCTCAAATGTTGGGCATGCTCTTCTTTGCTTTTGGAGAAGATCAAAATATCATCAACAAAGACTATAACAAATTTGTTTAGGAACTCCCAAAACACCCTACTCATCAGATCGATAAAATAGGCGGGTGCATTCGTCAGCCCAAAAGGCATCACTAGCCTTTCAAAGAAACCGTCCGAAGTTCAAAAAGAAGTCTTATCTATGCTATCCTCAGCCACCCTCAACTGATGGAACCCCGTAGCCAAGTGCAACTGAGAAAATACCGAGGCACCAACTAGCTGATCAAATAAATTATTAGTCCTTGGAAGTGGGTGCCTATTCTTCTTGGTGATCTTATTCAACTATGTATAGTCAACACACAAATGAAGTGAACCATCCGCCTTAGTGGCGAATACTAATAGAGCACCCCATTCAGATATGCTTCGCCTGACAAACCCTTTCTTAAGTAGCTCCCTCCTTTCCCTTGGAGCAATGTGGCACACTGGTAATGCAACTGGCTTTGCATTGTCCACCAGATATATGCGGAAGTCGATATCGCGCCTTGGAGGTAAACCCCGTACCTCATCGAAAACATCGGAATAATCTCGAACCACTGGAACAGATTGCAAATCATCTATGGATGCATCTAGAGACTCTAGAAAGCTAAGCATAATAGACCCTTGGGGGTCACAAGAAACTTCGAGGGTCTTCCTATGACAAGTCAGCAATCTAACAACCCTCCTCTCACAATCCAGAATGGCCCCATATGTGGTAAGTCAATCCATTCCTAGAATCAACCTATAGCCCATAAACCCAAGCATATATGTAACACCCCGTATTTCTGTTAACACTAAAGTTACTAATTTAAGAATAACCAATGCTTAATATAATAAATGTGTAAAGGGGAGATGTATCTAATGTGCATACAAATTTAATAATAAATGTGTAAAGGGGAGATGTATCTAATGTGCATACAAATTTAATAATAAATGTGTAAAGGGGAGATGTATCTAATGTGCATACAAATTTAATAATAAATGTGTAAAGGGGGGATGTATCTAATGTGCATACAAATTTAATAATAAATGTGTAAAGGGGGATGTATCTAATGTGCATACAAATTTAATAATAAATGTTAATAATGTACATTAAGAAAGTAATTGTGAACATAATTGGCTTCTCTTTAGAACGGATGGCTTTGATTAACCTTGGCTTCATCGACGGCTCAAATTAACTTACAATCCTATATAAACAGCCCCCTAGTCTCCTTTTCTTTGCACCATTCTTCTATAACCTTATGCTGCACAAATTCTTGATGGACATGGCTTCTTCTTCTTCCTCTAAATCTAAATAAATAGATTAAAATAAAATATAAATCAAGACGAGGATATGTTGCTCAAGTCTTTCAAGAGAAGATTCAAAACAAGTTAGGATTCAAGTAAAGGTTCAACGGCTTCAAGCAACGCTATCTTTCTATTCTTTTCTAGATCCAATCAATGTAAGTCGGTTACTTTTTAGATTTGAACGCCTTTACTATTTGTGACATGAAATTAAAGGAATATAAGAAATATGCCTTATCATTTCATTGAATATGTGCTTGTTTATGACTTTGGATCTGATTCTTGATTATGGCCTAGAACACATTGTGACTAAATTGCCAATGCTTAAGATTATGACTATGGAACTGTGGCCTTTGAAACCATATGCCTTTGACTATGAACATAAGCCTTTGACTATGAACATAAGCCTTTGACTATGAACATAAGCCTTTGACTAGGAGCATAAACCAATGCCTATGACTATGACAAGGACAATAGTGGATAATTACCTATGATTCATGAACATGATATTAATGCCTAGGATTATGACTATGAGATTGGATCTAAACTTGATTATCTATTCAGTTTATTCTTAATTATCCTTGGATCTTGATTATGGGAATTTATCTATTAAGTTAGATCTACCCATATACTTGAACCTATGTTATTTGTTCAACCCTTTTTATGTCATAATATTACCAGACTATAGGCCTTCGATGCTTTAATCAATTTATTCAGTGTAATTTGTTAGATCTGCGATTAGTGAATTATCATCTTCTGCCAGTCATTATGTCTATCTTTTCATGGCATTTTGGTTCATTCCCTTTTTATCCACGAATCTAGATTTATCTATAATCTAGGATGAAATCACGATTACACGAACGATGGGAATACGATTTGGGAAAATCATAAATTTGACTTAAACATGGTTGTAAACTTGGAAATTGGCATAATGTGGAACATGAACATAATTATGATTGACATAATTTAGAACATGTATTATGGCATGTTTATTAGAACACAAATTTGAAAATTTGACATGAATTATGGAATATGTAATTTGACATATTAAATTAAGTATTGGCAAGTAAGCTAAGTTTTAGGCGTAAACGGTAAACTAGAACAATAATTCTAGTCTTGCCATAAACTGTAAATTAGGATGTTAAATCAGAATTGGGTCAATTAAAGTTAATTTGGCATAATAAGTATATTAGCACAAATTTTGAATTTAGTCATAATTGTGAGTAATTGTCATGTTTAGAATAATCATGGTTAGTGACACTTAATTTGGTATAATTTACATACCAAAAACTATAAATATGATATATAGGGAAAATGGGCCATAATAATAAATGTTGACAATGTACATTAAAAGAGTAATAATGGAATAAGTAAATTAGGGAAAATTTACTTATAGAATTTATCCTAAATGAGAAAAGTAAATTTAGACAATACGAACATGCTTAACCCGAGGTTGGATTGAGTTGTGATGTAAACCTGCCCGGACCCGCCTGGCTGTCCAGTGATCACAACAATACCTATCCAATGTGGGAGGTTAAGGCATTGAGCCCGATAAAGGCCCAAGGTTAGACTGAGTTGTGGCGTAAGACTGCCCGAAACCAACCGGCATACCGGCAGCCACAACAATACCTGTCTAATGTGAGTGGCTGGTGCTTTAATAAGACAATTAAAGTTATTCTAGAATGGGAGGGTTAAGTCCATAAGGACACTTAACCAACTTAACACATTTAAGTTAGAACGATAGGGTTAAGTTAACTAGAACACTTAACCAACTTAACATGGTAACAAGACAAGATTTGTAGGGGTTAAGTAACTAAGAAAAACACTTAGCCGATTTAATATGTTAACCAGACTAGAAAGTGGGGGTTAAGTAAATTCAATACACTTAGCCAATTTAACATGTTAACTAGACTAGAGGTTGGGGATAAGTAAAGTTAATACACTTAGCCAATTTAACATGCTAACTAGACTAAAGGTTGGGGTTAAGTAAATTTAATACACTTAGCCAATTTAATATGTTAGCTGGACTAGACCGTATGGTTAAGTTAGCTTGAACACTTAACCATCAGAGTGTGTTAAATGAATAGGGTTAAGTTAAAAACATAAAGGGACAATACTTAACCATTAGAACATGTTAATCAAACCAATATTAGGGTTAAGTTAACTAAGGGAACACTTAATCGTTATAACATGTTAGTTAAAACAGATAGCCAAGGTTAAGTTAAAAAGGAACACTTAACCAATACAAGATGAATGGGTAGGGTTAAGTAAATACTTAACTAATATAACTTGATGCTGGTAACGTGAATTACTGGTACACTTAACCAGTTTAACATGACAAATGAATAGGTTATGTTAACTTGTATCGACTAATGACACTTAACCAATCCAACTTGACAAGAAAGAGAACTAAGTAGTAAATCTTAGTTAAAAGGACTAAGTGGTAAACCTTAGTTAAGAAAACGACGATTCAGGAAACCAAGTGGTAAACCTTAGTTAGGAAAACTAAGTAGTAATCCTTAGTATAACACGAGAAGGAGCGAATGATCTTAAAGAATGCTCCAACGAATTGGGTTACGAAGCCCGAGGCTTCGAGGGGACGTAAGGGTACTCTTGGTATTCCTCTGTGAGAATGCAGATGATCCGCCTGGGCTCACAGAGGTTAAGGTCGACGTGAGAAGAACCAAGGGTATGCCTTGGTTGCAATATATGGCAACATAAAGACTAGGATGGACCAGCGTGATTCGGCGAGACCAGTAGCCCTGTGATAGCGACTCGTCGTCTACCTACCATCTTGAGTCAGTCAAGATACGTAAAGCGGAAAGGCGGAGAACTCCAAAAGACCATATACTTGCTATCTAGTTATGGGTGAGGAAGGCCATAGGTTAGTGGGGCATAGAGGGCCTGCGTATAGTTCTCATTTTTCAAGGTGTTCCTTTCATTAGTTGAGGGAGGGGTCGAGTGGGACCATAGACACTGGAAAAGCAGACCTTAGCATCTGCATCGGCAGATAACTTAAAGCTCCCGACCGAGTTCCGTGTTTCTTGATTAGCCCTGCCACGGGACTCGGGCTACACATATAGAGGACATGCGCAACTAGATATCTAGCATGTTTACGATACGATTGGGACGTAAAGTCTAGGGACACTTATCGCTCTGGGTAGTGTGTCCTAGACTAGGGGCATTGTTTGACAGGTAGCATAATCCCTAGTTGGACCTAGGTGGCATAAACCATGAATCCGAGAAGTATTAGATAAGTCGCATAAACCCTAGTCGAATCTAGGAAGCGCTCGATAAGAAAACCCTAGATTAGATCTAGGTAATAAATAATAGATGTACGCCTAAAGGCAACCACAATTACAAGGATTGGGATCGCATTATCATTTTAGATAGATTACTAGTTGGGACACTAGATAGGTGGTGCAGAGACATAGAAACCATAATAACAGGTTAATAGAGAAGCGGAGAAAGTATTAAAGCATATCCAGTTTATCTTGTCTTAGCATATCTTGTGTTAATCTTATCCTATCTTGTTGGCCCTATCATCATGGTATTGTCTTGTATTCAGTTAATTCATGTTGTTTTGTTTTTCCTTGTTCACATGCTAGAAGTAACTGAACTTACCAAACTTTATGTCTGACCTAGTTTTCTTTCGTCTTCTTTTCTTCCGTTTCCCCCTCCCCCAGGTAGTTAAGGAGGGAATAGTATAGCTCAGGTTAGATTGGACCGTCACTCTTCCCAAGCTCGAAGATTCTTTGACAAAGTGCTTTGGACTCTCTTTTTCTGCTGCTATGGCTGGCTTATGCTACATTGGGGAATATAAATGTTATTTTATGCTTCTTTATTTTGTAAGATAGATGTTACTCTGATATTGGAAAATAATTGTTGTACAAACTATTTTATCAATAAAGTAAAGTTTTATTTTCCGCTGTTTTAATTTTGTCTGTCTTGTAATTTATCTGCATCTTTTACCCTAAATGCTCCACAGAACTTAGTGCATTCCCTTTGTGAGTGACACTAAAGGATGTGGGGTGTTAAAATATATGCGAAGCATTCAAATTCGAGGCCTAACAAAGATATTTTCAAACCTCGACAAATCATCGATAAATGAGCCGAACACCAATGGGGTTTGAAACAACTACGGGATCTACTACCATACTAGTAATTAAGTGCAAAGATTCAACTACAGAACTAGATATAAACGAGTGTGAAGCGCTAGAATCAAAAAGTTTTCTAACTGGATGGTTTGAAAGACAAAATAAACTTTCTACGGAAATTTTTGTACCTCTTTCAGGAGCGCTGATCGCGAGAGCATGCACCTGCCCTCCAGAAGTTCCTGCCTTTTGACCTTATCCCTGCGATCCCTGTTTCTTTGGGCACTCTTTAGAGAAGTGGCCGACCTCTCCGCAATTGAAGCAATTGCTCTTCCTTCTCTTACAGTCTTTGATCAAGTGACCCTCCTTTCCACAATTGTGGCATTTTCTTTTATCTTTGCCTTTATCATCTTTGCCTCCTTTCTTCTGCTGTTGTTGCTGCCCCTTCTTGGGCCACTCCTTATTCTGCGATGTCCCCTCGGCCTTTGCTTCCTTCTTTTCTTCCTTGTCCTCCTCATGCATTAGGGCCATATCAACAAGCTTTTCAAAAGTGGCCCCCATTGGAATACGAGACATGGCTAACCCATGCAGAGGCTCATTTAGCCCTTTAGCAAACCATAAATCCCTTTTGTGCGGTGTATCCACCACCTCTAACCCGAACTTTGCCAGCTGGTTGAACTTGTTCACATACTCCTTCACCATCTAGTTTCCTTGTTTGAGTGCTAAGAACCTCTCCTTCTGTATGCTTCCTTCAGCTTGGGAAAGAAATTTCATTCCGAACTTCTATCTAAATCTTCTCAAGTTTCCACCAGACGTCCATCTTGGGTAACTTCCTACCAAATTGTGGCGTCGTCCTTTAATAGCCAACCAGCTAACTGAATATTTCTTCAATCCTCTACTTCAAAGATTACGAACAAGTCCTCGTTCTACTTAAGCCAGTTCCTAGCTTCTACGAATGTCTCATTCCCATGGAACGACTTCCCTCTTATAGCACAGAAGTCCTTGCAGATCTTTGTGAAGTTATCTACTCTTGGAGAGGGAGGACGAGGAATGACTTGTGCAGCTGGGAGAGGAACGTCTCTTTGGCTTTCAGCAGGCGTCGTTGCCTCCAAATACCTATGGAACCATCCGGGTATTATGACACCGTCTGGGATATTAGGAATGCTTTGTTCCCCAGACAAGTTGAAAAAGGAAAAAGGAAGAATTGTAGATAAAGGATCGAAGGATATTACATATTGCTTCTTGGGGAATACTTTCAAAATAGACTTTTCTTTTTGAAAATACTTTCTTTTAAAACCTTTTTGAAAAATAAAATTTCGAAAATTTTCGTCTAATCTGGTAGCCTTCAGCTCTGATACCAAGCGTGACATCCCATGTCCGTTAATGTCACTCGCTAAGGGAATGCATTAAGTTTCGTGAAGCGTTATAGGTAAACAGACACAGAATAATTACAGGATAGATATAAATAATATAGCAGCAGAAATTTTTAATTTTTTCATTTCAAACATAAATCATAATGCCGTGGTCCATAATACCATAAGTCACGAAAACCATTACAATAAAATAACTTCTGTCTTGCATCATCAGGGTACATATGAATATGAAAAACATTATTCCTCAATTTAGAGAGTTAAGCTATAGTAGAGACAAGAACTTGAGCCATACTGCAGAAGTAGCTCCTAGCAAGATGATATCTGAGTCCTGACTAAGCCTGAGTGTTTCCTCCCTGAGAACCTGAAGGGGGGAACTGAAGAAAGAAGGAGAAACAAAAGGGTCAGACATAAAGTCAGGCGGGTCTAGTTACTTTTAGCCAGTAAATAAATAAAAGTAACATGATAGGCATATAAAGTGGATAAGAGAGATCACTACATAAATGACAGGTGTGACAAGGTAGACAGGGTATGGTGTATACACTTCTCTAATGATTACTCTGCACTATTACTAGCATAACTAAATGAGATGATTCATTCCACTATAAGTTGGTAGACTTAGGGCATACGTCCGAGTGTACCATAACCACTACCCTGATCGATCGGCTCCCTACTCCATGGATATCCTGTGCTGGCCCCACAGTAGAAGGTATCACTTCCTCAAGTGGCAACTCTTAAGATGTGCACAACCATATCTACAGGTGTCACGATTGTCTTATCCCCCTCTGCCCGGCTCATGCATGCACATAGCCCGGTCGGTTTGCGCCGCCCACACCATCCATCTCGTTTGGATCTCTTATAATCAATCGATAAGCATGCCCCTTCTCCGCCTAACACGCAGTACCTTATTTGATATCTTCTACGGATTACTGACTGAAATAGGTCCCACACAATCTAATACAAGCTCTCCCCTTTGTCTTGTATCCCCATTAGGTTTTCACTGACTATGTATACCTATAGATATCTTTAATTACATAGCTCTATGTCAGTTATGCTTACCCTAAATGGTGTCTTTAATTACATAACTTTATTGGGTTAAGTTTGTGGGCCTATATGTAAATATTAACCACCCCCTCTGATTTACTTAACCCACCCACTACCCATCCAATTTTACTTAACCCTAACTTAAGTTCATAATCATACATTCCTTGTGGATTAAATTAAGTTAAGCAGTCCAATTCATTACCATGTCCAATTATGGTTATAATGGGCTAGACCTCCCACATTAGGCCTACAACATGTGGATGCTGGATATGCCGGTCAGGTCCGAGCAGTCTTATTCTACAGTTGGGTCTAACCTTGTGTCTTAGCCTGATTCATATTTGCACACTTAGACCTCTCACATTAGGTTCAACATTAGTGGCTCCTGGATATGCCGGTCGGGTCCGGGCAGACTTCCACCACTAATGCAACCTAACCTAGTGTCATAATGCAATTACAATTCCTAATTGTAATTTCTAGACATTCCATTTTTATCTAAATCTACCTATGTCATTATAGGTGATTACTTCTCTTTTTATTCCCATTTGAATTATATGTCCAATAATGTTAATATTCTAATTATGCCAATATTAACCCTTCTCCCCCGTTCCCAAACTAGTGTACTCATAAACTGGCGGCATGCCTAGGCTAGACAATAGCCTAGTCACAAATGATAGTAGGGAAAGTAATGGGTATATAACTAAAGTGATCATCTTGGCATAAACATAAACTAGCATGATAATAGGGTGAATGGACATGTAATTAACATCATAACAAGGTGGACATAAAACTGATGAACTGATGGCAGTCAATTGATTCTAACATAATTATGCTGTCATAATAAGCATAGTAAGATCTAAATTAGCAAGTTAGATGTCCAATTGGATTAGATCCAACGTGATAACACAAAGTGAAAAATTAGATCACACAATTCAGATCTAGAGGCTAAAGTAGATCTAACACCATTGGAATGACATAGCATGTTTAGATCTAAATATAGGCGCTCATGTCCAATTTACAACTTATCTAAGTTGATCGCAATATGGCAGGTGAAAGGTGATTTACATAAAGGATTGGATCTAACCAATGTTACAACTGTCTAAATTAACAGATTCACATTCACCACAATATAGTTACAAGTCAAGATCCACATAGGTAACATAATGGAATAATCGTAGTTGCATTAGATCTAAAAGTATAAATCTATTATGACATATTATAAGATTTAACAATAGCATAGATCCACAGTTTACAACATATCTAATTCATAGTCTTTCACATTTACTTTTATTTATCTAAACCTAAAATCAACTAGAAACTCACATCGTTAGGTCTAGAGAATTGAGAAAGAACGGATCTTGAATTTCTGAATTTGATTTGCAAAGTACGTTGTTGAAGAAAACGGTTCCGTCTCAGTTTGTATCCCGGCAGCATATAGCCTCAATGATCTCCAATGAAGAAAATAGGAGAATAGGACACATATATATAGCTGCCAGACCCCCTGAAACCGAGTGCCATATAAGCCCTAGGGGTGTCGACACCCCTGTGGGTGGGTCGACCTATAGGTCGACACCCCTTAAGGGGGGTCGACCCCTAGGTCGATACCCTTCTATGGGGGTCGACCCCCTAGAGCGGGATTTTTGCCGCCTTGACGAATTTTTCAAATTTGAATTGTTTTGGATAAAATTATGACTCATCTCTGACTCATGCGTATATATATAATCTTTCTGCCCGTATACAAACTTAAAACCCTCATAACTTCTTCATACGATGTCCGTTTTACGCAAACCAGATGTCTATCCTGACCAGAATTTCGAGACGAACGCAATGGTATAGTTTGTTTCCTCTAATTATGAAAATTAAATTAATTATTATTTAATTTATCCTCTTTTATGATGTTAAAATTTCTGGGTGTTACACTTGTATTTAATGTCAAATTGGATTTTGGATTTGTCGTAAATGGTTTCTTAAATAACACTGTTCTTAAACCTAGTTGAGAAAAGAATAAATCTTTTAATTAAGATTAATGAAGTTTACTAATTAATTAATATTTAATTGGAATTGGAGTGAAATTGGATTTTTGGGTTTATCGTGAACGATGTTTAAAATAACACTTATTCTTTAACCCAATTAACAACGAAGAGATGATATGGAATTTATAAATCTTTATTAAGATTTGATGGAAATTTTCCAAAGTAAAGTTTTCCAATTTAATATGTTAAATTGGAATTGAATGGAATATGATTTGGTAATAATCGAGATTGGCTTCTATAAAGGAAGACCTTTACTATATATGAAATTTAAAAGGCTTTGCCATTATTCCATTTATATTATTAGTCTGATATGGGAATTTATATCGATTATACACTGTTATGATTTTCGTGTAGATTCCATTTTGATGGAAGATGATTTTTGGTTTATCGTGAACGATGTTTTAAAGGACATTCGTTCTTTAACCTGGTTAAAGACGGGATTTATTTCCTATATTTGAATAATCATTAAATAGTGCTTTTTGGAGATTAAAACTAAGCGGAATTTTAACGATTCTTTAATTAGGTTGAAAAGTTAATGTGGTAACTAAATTTTCCAAATTTGGGAAGTGATCGAGAATGGAGTACCACCAGTTTTACTCCATGCGATAGTTAAATCTTTAATTAGATTTGAACGTGAAATGGTAATAAATTTTACCGATAACACCATAGGTGTTAGACATGGAGTACTGCCAGTTTTGCTCTATGGGATGAATAGGTTGGGATTGGGATAATAAAAGAAATGATTACTCCGGTATGGCTCGATAATCCCGACTAGTTTTATAAACCTTAATTTGGTTTAGAATTGTGAAAAGATAAAATCAAATCTTTTGAAATGGATATCCAAAGGAAGAATAAAGTATAAGTTTAGAAGAATTTATCTTTGATAAAATTAATGGGAATTTTCCCCTAAAGACGTGAATATTTGAATAAAAGAATATTTTGTATTGGAATGAGGCGTATGATGTGTTTTTATAGCACTTGATTATAAAATACGCGAGATATTCGGAAAGACCGGGTTTAACCCATTATGAATAATTATTACGACGATTAAAAGTCGTCAGTGGTTGAAGACCGAAGTTCTTCACGTCATATGGATGATTACTGATGTCTTGATTGGGCTGTACACCCAAGACAAGGTAACAAGTGGTAACCGTCTAGACGTACTTCGAGATCGATTGGATATGCGAGGACCTCTCTCATGTATTGGACATTTGGGATGAGGAATAAGGTACCTCTGGTTTCATTCAGACCCAGAACGGACTTGTAAATGGATGTGTGTCTGACATTGGATTTCATTCTGTGTTGATTGATTTCTATTAAATATATATCTGTTTGGTAGCGGAGAATTTATTCTCTTGCTTAACACCGTTCTCTGAGACGTACGAGCTTAGAGATTATATATTGATAGACATCGGTTGTATGGCGTGAATTATCAGTGTGGCACACTGAGATGAAAATGATCAAGGCTTTTGTTGAAAACCAGAGTCTTGTGGTTTAGGATCAAAGCACGACTTTAAATAGCATAGCTTTGTGTATAACGTTGATTCGCGAGCCTCACATCCGATATGAGTAAAAGACGGGATCGAGATTGCAGGAAGTGCACGACGTTTATTTCTATCTAGGAGTGGTGTCATGGTATGAAGCCCAGACATTTTTACTTATGATGTGGATGATGGATTGCGAGGCGCCTCGGATATTGAGTCCCTAGTGGCTCATATTTTATGCCCTATAGGGCAGAGAAACGTGTGTTCAGGAATAACTAATCCACTAAAGTAAGTGTGGACGGCCCTGAAGATCCAAGGGACTATGCGTTCTGTTCCTGAGACATGGGCTAGACTGTATCAAATTCGTTAAGGACAATCCCTTTCCTTGACTCATAGATGGAATCCAATTTACAATACATGACTTTTCTGTTTTAGTTGTAAACCTATATAGCAACATAGTGGGATGAGACGCTCATGCCGTCTATTGTTGATACATTTATATTTGATGTTATTTTGACACTATACACTTATAGTAATACCAAAATGATTTTTTTAAAACATACCAAGCATGTTTAGCTACTATAAGGTAAAATTCTATCCTCCGTCTTATGTTGCATTGTGTGACGGGCCCCGAGTCTTATAATAGCTTCATTTTTCAAAAAACATTGCATTGTTTTATGTTTTAAACTGAGATTCATGTGGAGTAAACCCGTTCCGTGTTATACGACATGGTCCCATGATTTCCCAACTTTTAAATTAAAGATTAAATTACTGTTTTAGTTCTCACACCAATCCTATGACTGGCTCAAAGTTTATTGTTTTAACCTAAACTCTGGGTGCCCATATTTTCCACATGGGCAGCTAGTAGTTTTGGTTTTCGCAGATACTTCTTTTCCCAAGATCCTGGATTACAGCTGGAGCTACATTCGGAAAGCTTTGTATCCGTATATTTCATTCAGTTGTGCTAGTTGATGTATTTCCTCTACGCATTGTATTTACACATTTTATTTCCGCTGCTATGTATTTTAAATCTCTGAAATTTTTCTGTGTAATATTTATTCATACTTTGATATACTCTCGTACTCTGATGTAAATTGCTGTAATAAGCAATGAAATGTTCTATTGTCCATGTTCTGATTTGTCATGTTCTCAAAGCAATCCGGGCTTTCCTTATAGGGGAAGTTTGGGTTGTTTCAAAAGCATACTCAAGAATATTAGAATGCACTTGTGTACACAAGATTATCACAATGGAAATACAAATGTGCAACATGAGTTAACACAATGGTACAAATACATGTACAAGTGTAAATTACACATGAACCAGCCAAGCCATGCAAGCACACAGTGGCATAGCACAAGACAACTTGCAACTTCAAGCTCAAGAGCACTGAACATGTAGTGTAGCATTATATGCAATGACATATGGCATCGAATATTAAGATCAAACTCATGCAGCAAGTTACAAATGGTCAAGTGGATTATATAGTCGGTAAATAAACTAGTGCAGCAGCAACAATATATAGATCAACGCACATATAAACATAATATGTATGTACGAATGAATGAATGTGTGTTGATATAAGAGCAACAAACAAGATCAAAAGTAACATATATTCTTATCAGTGTATCCAAGCATAAAGTGAAAACCTGTTCGAGTATGCATGAGCATTGTCAATGGAATAATTAAAATCAGTATCATGTTCAGGGATAAATCAAGGGGGAATCTTTTAATTCGAAGGAAATGTGATTAAATGCAAAAATTTTAGGAAGGTTATTTTCAGGAAGAGTAGAAATATTCGATCTATTATTGACAAGAAGAAAAATTCAGAAATTCCAGATTTCCCCAAATATAAAAAAATGGAAAGCTCGACAAAAATGTTTTTTTTAAATGTGTTAATTTTGGCATGGTTTCAAAACATTCCAGTAAATCAGAGGAGTTATTTTTGGGCAAGAAATTCAATCAATTCCTGAGTTCGAATGGGTAACCATGCAAATATCTGATAAATCAACGTACAAAATTAGAGAACATTTAGGGTTATAAACCATATATAAACACCCATTTCATCATAGGCATAAGATCAAAAACCACTAGCAAATCAATCAACAAAAACAAATTAGGTATACTCACATATTATTGGAGTTTCGATCACAGGACCAAATCGAAAGACAAGAGAGCAAGAAGCCATTTAAGCAATCAGAGAAACAATTTTATCAGAGATTTCAGGAGTCAGGATTTATGGTAGACCAAAGCCCTATTTTTTATTCGGGGCCATTGGAGTTTGAAGCCGACATTTTTTTAAAGTGACAAAGCTAAAACAAAAGGGGCTAACTTTTTTATTTTAAGGGATTTTTATTTTGACCTTTAAGTGGTTTTTTTGCAACCATTGTATAGTTTTCTAGTTTTTGTTTAAACTAGGTTTTTAGCTATAGGGTTTATAGTTAGGAAAATACGATCTCAAGTGTTGATGTCAAAAGTTGGTCACTAGTGACGATCAACCCCCAATCGTGTGTAGATCACACGAATACTAATTATAAAATGCAGAAAAAGTAAAGGAAATGAGGAAAACACATAGAATTTTTATAGTGGTTCAGCAAAGACAGTGCCTACGTCCACTTTATATATATTACTTTTACTTTTGATTACAAGTACAATGCTTTTTATATATGGAGAAAAGAGAGAAGGCGTTTATTTTCTCTTCCAGATAATGTTTTTCTGGGAAGAAGAAGTATGAGCCGAAAAAAGAAAGGTTAGAGAAGTCTCCCCCATCCTCCTTAAGCTTTGAGGTATTTATAGACGGGGATAGCAGCTTGGGTTGTTGTGACGTGGCCCGACCTTTCCAGGAAAGCTCGAACACGTGGAGTCCATCACTTAGTTAGAATAGCGGCTGAAGACTGATTGCACTATTCATAAATAGTATTCTCGGAAGTTGTGGCCGACGTGGCATCCACGGTGAGATATATCAAAAGTAGAGCTTTGTTCGGATATGGTTGACCGCTTTTTCTTCCTTAAGATTCGGGCCAAGTATTTGAACAACTTAGCTGGATATTTCATGTAGATCTGAAATACCCGGTCGTTACGCCTTGTGTGAGAGCGGTTCTTTCGGTTGACTAGGAGAGCGAATCTTCCGAGGTGAGATATCGACTTGATTGGCCCGATATGCGGCTGCTTTGGGCCGAGCTTCTGCGGGGCTTCCTGGAATGCGATCTGACTAACTCGACTGGTTGCGCGTTTAGGCTTCGATTTGGCTCGCTGCTTATTTTACCAAAAAGGCGGTTAACACTTTGCCCCTCAGAACGCATCTTCCTCGATAGAGGGAGGTGTGTTCTGAAATATGAATCGAAGCACAATTGCTTGAGCAGCTTTGGTCACGCTGGACCATATTAAGGCCAGAAATCCAATGGTTCCGGTGTTGTAATTAGGCCGGAAAACCGACAACTATCAGAAACCGTATTAAGGCCAAGATGATGATCGCCTTCATGAGAATTAGTTCCTGCAAAGAAAAAAATAAACCGTTCTCGGCTTGGAGAAGGCTAATAGGTTGAGCATTTTATTTAACTTGGCTTTGAGAGGTGGCGAGTATTAACCATACTTGGCTTAGTGGCGAGTATTAACCATACTCGGCTTAGAGAGGGTGATTATTAACCATACTCGGCTTAGAGAGGGCGAGTATTAACCATACTCGGCTTAGAGGGGGAGAGCAGCGAGTGGAAGAAGCTCATGGTGTAAAGAAAGAAGGGGGGAGTATCATCCATACTCATCTTAAATAAGTATACCACACTCAGCTAGGGGAGTAGGTGTTAAGATATAGCGGTAGGATTTCGCGCTGACCACATTAAAAGAGGGGGGCGAGCATTATCCATGCTCGGCTTTAGAGTTTCCCAAACATTATCCATATTTGAAAAAGAACATTTATAACAACAAATGAATTATTACAAAGAAATTCTAAGAGGACATTGATTGATTCCAGAGCATGCCTAGGAGCTAAATCCTAACCCCATACCTGTGTACATCAAGGTGTCCTTTTTATTGCAAGAAATACATCAGAAAAATCTAATTAATGATAATACCGCGAGTGCTAGCCTTAGGGTCCCTTCCATTTCTAGGAGCTCGTGGATTGACCTGAGGAGATTGGGTAGAAGGCCGTGGCGGCAAGCCCGGGGCACGACTCTTAACATATTCGGGAAGTTCCCCTTTTCTGACTCGATCCTCAATGAGATCACGTAGATGGCGGCATTCATCAGTGCTATGTCCAGATACGTTATGGAACATGAAATGTTTGCCAGAATCGAGCTCCATCTGGGTTGGTTCTCGTTGAGGTGGTCTTGGAGTGGGTAGGGACCCTCGTACGTCAAGGTAGATAGCGAGTAGATAGGAATTGAGCTTGGTGTACTGGTCATACTTTCTTTCGATCTGAGGTCGCACATGACGCTTGCTCTTTTCCATGGCCTTTCCTCTTCCTTTATTCTGGCAGTTATTGTTGAGTGGACCTTGCCGTTTGGCAGCTAGGACCTCAAGGCTCTCCATCTTATTGTTGGCGTCTTCTTGTCGGAGGAATCGCTCGGCCTCGGAATATAATCATCTATATCCTTGGGGGGATCACTGATTAAATAGATTGAGAAGTCTGATTGGTTCTAAACTCCTGCAATGGCGGCCATAAGTACCATCGATGACTCAGGGCGATTGACTGATGCTACTGCCGCATTGAACCTTTCGAGGAAGGATCTGAGTGTTTCTCCTGATCGCTTCTTGATGGTGGATAAGAACATAACGCTCTTCGATTGAGAGATATGTACTCAAAATTGCTCGACGAACCGGGTGACCAGAGTGTTGTCAGCTGTCGATCGACTCTGTTGTCAGCTGTCGAAACAACATTCTGGCTATATCAGTGAGAAAGAGTGGGAAGCAGTTAGCCATGACATTGGTCGATGCGCCGAGTACTTCCATATGCCGCATGTATCGCATGAGGTGGATGGTTGGATCAGTGCGACCGTTGTATGGCTTGATAGCAGGGAACTTGAAGTCCGTAGGGTTTCGAGAGTTTCTGATTTCCCTAATGAAAGGGCTGCGATTCACATTATCTATGCTTTCCACAAGGAAGTTCCCCGAGTAAAGCGTCGGATGATGCTTACAAGCTGGCTTCCATCTCCGAGGAATCATTGCCATGAATTTAGTTCAGTATCCGGGGAAGCTTCAGTGCGAGGACTGGCAAAAGCATGCTCGGAAGGGCGGCCGTTGGCTAGTCCCGTCTTCCGAGAGTTGAGTGAAGGTGTGAGGGAAGGCGAGCTCTGATAGGTGGTTATGGGGAGAATGGCCCCTCTTGAACTTGAGGAGTAGTGGGTCGACCCGTACCCGCAACGGAGGGCCTAGGCTGATTGTAACACCCCGTAATTCTGTAACACTAAGTTTCACAAATCAAGGCAGAATTAAATTCTAAAATCAAATCAAGGGAAACGGGCTGCGCCATTGTGTTCTTCTCGGAATTCTACATGAAAACGAGTCCGAGTTTACGTAAATCGGAGTCCGTATGAGGAAGATATGGCCTCCGGAAGATTCAGCAAAGTTCAAATTTCAAAACAGTTCAGAAAAGCGAGTTCGAAATTCAAAAACAGACCCAGATTGGGCTGGGCGGGAAAATTCCCGCCCAAGGCACCCAGGTCGACTGGGTAGTCAACCTGGGGGTTGACCCCCCTGCTTTTTCCAGCTTTCTGAACCTGGTTCGTTCTGATGTATTTGGTCACGTTTTCTGACCAGATTCGTCCGCCTAATCCTATATAAACAGCCTTAGTCTCCTTCTCTATTCACAATTCTTTTCTATCCTTATGCTGCCTCTGAGAAAATAAATAAATAAGAGAATAAAATAATATATAAAATAAACCAAGATGAGGTAATGCTGCTAAAATATTTTCAGAAGAGGTTCAAGTCAAGCTAGGATTCAAGACGAGGTTCAAACGACTTCAACGACTGTTTTTCTACGAATCATAGCAACGCCATCTTTCTATTCTAATCTAATCTCTGCAAGTCGGTTACTTTTTAGATTTGAACGTTTCTCTCTGTTCGTGACATGAATTAAAGGAATAAAAGAACATGCCAAATCTTTCTATTCGAATCTGTGCCTACATCTTTGGACCTAATTAAGAACTATTATGATTCGATGACCAATTAGGCATTGCCTATGACTATGAACATTGCCTATGACTATGAACATTGCCTATGACTATGAGCATTGCCTATGACTTTGAACATTTCCTATGACCGTGACTGTGACTATGAGAATTATTTCCTAGACTATGAACACAAGCCTATGCCTTTGACTAGGAAGCATAAACTATCGCCTATGACATAACAAGGACAACTGTGATTAAACACCTATGATTCATGACTAGGAAAGTGTTGCTTGAGTTTTGTGACTGTGAAATTGGGTCTAAACCTGATTTTCTATCCTGTCTATTCTTGGTTTTCTTTGGTTTTAGACCTTGGGAATTTACCAATTAAGTTAGGTCTACCCACGTTCTTGAACCTACGTCTCTATTCTGTCTATTCTTGGTTTTCTGTGGTTTTAGACCTTGGGAATTTACCTATTAAGTTAGGTCTACCCATGTTCTTGAACCTACGTCGTTATTCAACCCTTTTTATGTCAATAGATTTTCAGACCTATAGGCCTTCGATGTTTTATATCAATATCAGTGAAATTCGTTAGGTCTGTAATTAGTAAATTATCATTTTATGCCAGTTGATATGTCTATCTTTTTCATAACATCTTTGGTTCATTCCCTATTTTCTACGAATCTAGATTTATCTATAATCTAGATTGAATCACGATTATACGAACGGTGGGAATACGATTCGGACAAAATATGAAATTTACTAAAAACGAAGTTTTTAACTTGGAAATTGGCATAAATTGGGAACATGTATTATGGCATGTTCATAGAAATGCAAATTGGATAAATTTAACATGAATTATAGGATGTGTAATTTGAATCTAGTATTGACGTGTAAATCTAGCATTTACACGAATTGTGAACTAGAGTAATAAGTCTAGTTTGACATGAATTAGAATGTTAAATCAGAATTGGATTAGCTAATTTGGCACGATAAGTATATTGACATAAATTTGAAAATGGCCATAATTGGGAGTAGTTGTTAGGTTCAGAAAAATCATGGTTAGTGACACTTAATTTGGTATGGTTTACATACCAAAAAGCATAAACATGATATAGAGGGGAAAATGGGCCATAAGAATAAATGTTGACAATTTACATTAAAAGAGTAATTAGGAATTAAGTAAATTAGGAATAATTTACTTATAGAATTTGGCATAATGAGGAAATGTAAATTTAGACAAATTAAAGGTTTATTAATGACATCTCTTTTAATAATAGGCCAGAAAGTTCTAGGGTGACAGAGAGGATAGTGTCTAGGCTTGGGTTTGGAAAATACAAGTTTCCTGCTCTCCCTGGCTATCCCTAACTGATCCGACGGACGGGATGGTTACTTTCAAAACCTGGTTTGAAATTTAATCAAAACCCTTTGAACTGAGAAAACACGAATAGGCCTAACCCGAGGTTAGACTGAGTTGCGATGTAAACCTGCCCGGAACCAACCGGCACATCCAGTAATCGCAACAATATCTGTCTAATGTGAGTGGTCGCGGCTTTAATCTATTTAATTAAAGCTAGAACAAGAATGGTAGGGTTAAGTTAACTAAGACACTTAACCAATTCAACATGATAACCAGACTGGTAGGTGGGGTTGGGTCCATACAGACACTTAACACAGTTAAGCTAGAATAGGAGGGTTAAGTCCATAGGAACACTTAACCAACTTAACACAGTCAAGCTAGAATGGGAGGGCTAAGTCCATACGGACACTTAACCAAACTTATGGTAACAAGACCAGATTTGTAGGGGTTGAGTAACTAAGAAAACACTTAGCCAAATTAACATGTTAACTAGACTAAAAGGTGGGGTTAAGCAAAGTTGATACACTTAGCCAAATTAACATGTTAACTAGACTAGAGGTTGGGGTTAAGTAAAATTTAATACACTTAGCCAATTTGATATGTTAGCTGGGCTAGACCGTAGGGTTAAGTTAACTTGAACACTTAACCATCAGATTGTGATAAAGGAATAGGGTTAAGTCTAAAACATAAAGGGATAATACTTAACCGTTAATAACATGTTAGTTAAAGCAGACGGGCAAGGTTAAGTCAAAAAGGAACACTTAACCAATACAGGATGAATGGGTAGGTTTAAGTAATAAGAAATACTTAACCATTATAACTTGGTTTGTGGTAGGGTTAAGTCAACGTGAATTACTGATAACACTTAACCAGTTTAACAGGATAAATGAAGAGGGTTAAGTTGGCTTGAATTGACTAATGACACTTAACCAATCCAAATTGATGGGAAAGAGAACTAAGTAGTAAACCTTAGTTAAGAAAACAACGATTCTGGAAACTAAGTGGTAAATCTTATTTAGTAAAACTAAGTAGTAATTCTAAGTATAACACGGGAAGGAGCGAATGTCCGTCTGAGTAAAAAGGAGGCTCCAACGAATTGGGTTACGAATCCCGAGGCTTCGAGGAGACGTGAGGGTACTCTTGGTATCCCTCTGTGAGGCTGCAGATGATCCTCCTGGGCTCACAGAGGTTAAGGTTTGCGTAGAAGAACTAGGGGTATGCCTTGGTTGCAATATATGGCAACCTAAAGACTAGGATGGACCGGCGTGATTCGGCGAGAAAACGGTAGCCCTGTGATAGCAACTCGTTGTCTACCATCCATCTTGAGTCCATCGAGATACGTGAAGAGGAAAGGCAGAGAACTCCAAAAGACCATATACTTGCTATCTAGTTATGGTGAGGATGGCCATAGTATAGTAGGGCACCGGGGGCCGGCGTGTAGTTCTCATTTTTCAAGATGTGCCTTTCATTAGTTGAGGGAGGGGTCAAGTAGGACCATAGCCACTGGAATAAAAACAGACCTTAGCATCTGCATCGGCAGATATCTGAAAGCTCCCGACCGAGTTCTGTATTCCTTGATTTGCCCTGCCACAGGACTCGGGCCGCACATTACAGGACATGTGCATATAGACAAGCGATAACGATTCGCGATACATGCGTGGGGGAAGTATAGGAACATATACCACTCTAGCTAGTGTGTCCTACACTTGGGGGCATCGTTCGTCAGGTAGCATAATCCCTAGTTGGACTAAGTGGCATAAACCCTGAATCCGAGAAGCGTTCAGCAGATAGCGTAAAATCTAGTTGAATCTAGAAAGCACTTGATAGAAAACCCTAGATTAGATCTAGGTAATAAATAATAAATGGATGCCCGAAGGCAATGGAAAATACAGGGATTGGGATCACGTTATCGTTACTAGTTGGGACACTAGTTAGGTGGTGCAGAGGTATAGTATAACAAGGAAATAGCAAAGCGGCGAAAGTATTAGAGCATATCCAGTTTGTCTTATCTTAGCATATCTTGTGTTAATATTGTCTAATCTTGCCAACCCTATCATCATGGTGTTATCTTGTATTCAGTTAATTCATGTCGTTTTGTTTTTCCATGTTCATATGCTAGAAGTTACTGAACTTACTCGGGCTTTATGTCTGACTCTGTTTTTCTTTCGTCTTCTTTCCTTCCGTTCCCCCCCCCCCCCCCCTGGTAGTAAAGGAGGGAATAGTATAGCCCAGGTTAAGTTGGACTGCCACTCTTTCCCAGCTTGAAGATTTGTCGAAGTTTTGCTTGGATTCTCTTTTCAGATGCTATGGCTGGCTCTTGCTAAAAATTTGGGGAATATAAATGTTGTTTTATGCTTCTTTATTTTGTAAGACAAATGATACTCTGATATTGTAAGAATCATTGTACAAACTATTTTATCAATAAAGCAAAGTTTTATTTTCCGCTGTTTAATTTCTGTCTGTCTTGTAATTTATCTGCATCTTTTGCCCTAAATGCTCCACAGAACTTAGTGCATTCCCTTTGTGAGTGACACTAACGGATGTGGGGTGTTACACGTGGTATCAGAGCTAAAGGTTACCAGATCAGATAAAGGATTTAAAAAATTAATTTCAAAACGATTTTTAAAGAAGCATTTTCAAAAGAAAAGATTTGGCATATTCCCAAAAACCATACGCACTATCTTCTCTTCCTCTGTTTGAATTCTTGTCTCCTTCTTTCTTGAGACTCTGGGGCTCCTGGCTTTCTGGGAGGTAACCTCATCGATTGGCGAAGTAGTGCCTGACTTCCATCTATAGCCGTAGTAGTTTAACTTGCAGCCAGTTTTCTTTCAAGTTTTGTAGGAGTTTCTGTGCAATGGAGGCAGCTTTCGAGAGATTTGTCAACATGGTTACACACGGAAGGGGATGAAGAGTTTGGCTAGGGAGTACAACCCTAGGATGAAGAATCCATGGATGTAGATTTAGCTCACGAAGGAGGAAGAAATTATAAAACCTAAGACAAGAGGAAATATTTTTGCTAGGGTATGATAGGGCATATAATTAAGGACAAGGGAAAGAAAGAGGAACAAGATTTTCAGAAGGGCAAGTACATACTTTCACCACCAAGCGTACCTAGGAGAAAGGTAGTAAAGTTCTATTGGAAGAGTCTAGTTTTGTTGTTCGTACTCTTTCCTTTGGTTTTAGCGCTTCACATTTGTTCATATCCACTTCCATAGTTGAGTCTCTGCACCATAGTACTTGTATAGTAGAAAGATCCCACTAGAGTCTCAAATCCAATTGGTGGTCCGACCAGTTTATTTTTGGTTAGTAGGGATTTAAGAATAGCTATCGAGTTTGCTTATATCATCTCATGTAGATCGTCTAAATTCGGAGGAGATATTCCTTGGTTGTTTATCTGATATTGGTTTAGGCCTTTGGGGCTTGTACTTGAGGAATGTCGAGTTTGACTACGATAGTTTGCGTGAGAGATGAATAGTTGTGGCAGGTACTCTAAAAAGTGCGTAGTGACCTTTTTACCCTCATAGTTATGGCGTGATGGATAAGCTAAGAGGAGAGACCTCAAACCATCTTGGTATGTACACTTGGCATCATAGTTACATCTGTTTATTTTGGAAATGGAGGTCAGAAACTTCACAATTGTGAAGTTAAATTAGCTAAGATACAGTGGAGTAAAGCTCAAGAAGGCTAGATACTAGCATCATACCCTTTTTCCTTAAGGGTGCATCCTTGGTTTCTTTGTTTTAGGAGCTTTACGTATAATTGTTTCTCTCTTTCCAAAGTATATCCTCTAGGTTGTATCTTCGATCCTTAGGTAGAAGCCAATGGATGTAAACATGTGTTTGAAACATGTTATGGTTGGTGGTTGCAAGTGGTTGCTAGTGGTTTCTCGTGAATGCATATGCATACGTATTAAGCACTAGATCAGTTCAGACGCTTTCATATTGCATTTACAAATATGTATTTGTTTGTAAGTTGAGCTTGATATGGTATCATATGGATGTTGCATATGGATGAATGGTTGTGCACACATGTAGTATTTACATAACTAGGGGTGCTTGCATACATGATTGGACGCATGGCACTGACATGGTTCGCATTAAGGAGGTCAACTGAAACAGTAGACCGCCTGATTTTGCATTAGATAAAGACATGTACACACACTATGCATATGAACATGAAAGCATTAGAAATCTTTTAAGGACAATGAATGCCTGTGATTGAATGGTTGAGTAGATGGGTGATTGGATGGTAGGACACATTCTTCCTAACTAGAAGATTTCGGGGACGAAATCCTTTTAAGTGGGGGAGAATGTAACACCCCGTAATTCTGTAACACTAAGATTCACAAATCAAGGAAGAATTAAATTCTAAATTCAAAATCAAGGGAAACGAGCTGTGCCATTGCGTTCATCTCGGAATTCTGCATGAAAACGAGTCCGAGTTTGCGTAAATCGGAGTCCGTATGAGGAAGATATGGCCTCTGGAAGATTCAGCAAAGTTCAAATTTCAAAACAGTTCAGAAAAACGAGTTCGAAATTCAAAAACAGACCCAGATTGGGCTGGGCGGGAAATTTCCCGCCCAAGGCACCCAGGTCGACTGGGTAGTCGACCTGGGGCACCCAGGTCGACTGGGTTGTAGACTTGAGGGTCGACCCCCCTGCTTTTTCCAGCTTTCTGAACCTGGTTCATTCTGATGTATTTGGTTACGTTTTCTAACCAGATTCGTCCGCCTAATCCTATATAAACAGCCTTAATCTCCTTCTCTATTCACAATTCTTTTCTATCCTTATGCTGCCTCTGAGAAAATAAATAAATAATTAAGAGAATAAAATAATATATAAAATAAACCAAGACGAGAAAATGCTGCTAAAAGATTTTCAGAAGAGGTTCAAGTCAAGCAAGGATTCAAGAGGAGGTTCAAACGACTTCAACGACTGTTTTTCTGCGAATCATAGCAACGCCGTCTTTCTATTCTAATCTAATCTCTGCAAGTCGGTTATTTTTAGATTTGAACGTTTCTCTCTGTTCGTGACATGAATTAAAGGAATAAAAGAATAGGCCAAATCTTTCTATTCGAATCTATGCCTACATCTTTGGACCTAATTAAGAACTATTATGATTCGATGACCAATTAGTCATTGCCTATGACTATGAACATTGCCTATGACTATGAACATTGCCTATGACTATGAGCATTGCCTATGACTAAGAACATTGCCTATGACCGTGACTGTGACTATGAGAATTATTTCCTAGACTATGAACACAAGCCTATGCCTTTGACTAGGAAGCATAAACTATCGCCTATGACATAACAAGGACAACTGTGATTAAACACCTATGATTCATGACTAGGACAGTGTTGCTTGAGTTTTGTGACTGTGAAATTGGGTCTAAACCTGATTTTCTATCCTGTTTATTCTTGGTTTTCTTTGGTTTTAGACCTTGGGAATTTACCTATTAAGTTAGGTCTACCCACGTTCTTGAACCTACGTCTCTATTCTGTCTATTCTTGGTTTTCTGTGGTTTTAGACCTTGGGAATTTACCTATTAAGTTAGGTCTACCCATGTTCTTGAACCTACGTCGTTATTTAACCCTTTTTATGTCAATAGAGTTTCAGACCTATAGGCCTTCGATGTTTTAGATCAATATCAGTGAAATTCGTTAGGTCTGTAATTAGTAAATTATCATTTTGTGCCAGTTGATATGTCTATCTTTTTCATAACATCTTTGGTTCATTCCCTATTTTCTACGAATCTAGATTTATCTATAATCTAGATTGAATCATGATTATACGAACGGTGGGAATACGATTTGGGCAAAATATGAAATTTACTAAAAACGAAGTTTTTAACTTGGAAATTGGCATAAATTGGGAACATGTATTATGGCATGTTCATAGAAATGCAAATTGGATAAATTTAACATGAATTATAGGATGTTTAATTTGAATCTAGTATTGACGTGTAAATCTAGCATTTACATGAATAGTGAACTAGAGTAATAAGTCTAGTTTGACATGAATTAGAATGTTAAATCAGAATTGGATTAGCTAATTTGGCACGATAAGTATATTGACATAAATTTGAAATTGGCCATAATTGGGAGTAGTTGTCAGGTTTAGAAAAATCATGGTTAGTGACACTTAATTTGGTATGGTTTACATACCAAAAAGCATAAACATGATATAGAGGGGAAAATGGGCCATAAGAATAAATGTTGACAATTTACATTAAAAGAGTAATTAGGAAATAAGTAAATTAGGAATAATTTACTTACAGAATTTGGCCTAAATGAGGAAATGTAAATTTAGACAAATTAAAGGTTTATTAACGACATCTCTTTTAATAATAGACCAGAAAGTTCTAGGGTGACAGAGAGGATAGTGTCTAGGCTTGGGTTTGGAAAATACAAGTTTCCTGCTCTCCCTGGCTATCCCTAACTGATCCGATGGACGGGATGGTTACTTTCAAAACCTGGTTTGAAAATTAATCAAAACCCTTTGAACTGAGAAAACACGAATAGGCCTAACTCGAGGTTAGACTGAGTTGCGATGTAAACCTTCCCGGAACCAACCAGCACATCTAGTAATCGCAACAATATCTGTCTAATGTGAGTGGTCGCGGCTTTAATCTATTTAATTAAAGCTATAACAAGAATGGTAGGGTTAAGTTAACTAAGACACTTAACCAATTCAACATGATAACCAGACTGGTAGGTGGGGTTGGGTCCATACAGACACTTAACACAGTTAAGCTAGAATGGTAGGGTTAAGACCATAGGAACACTTAACCAACTTAACAAAGTCAAGCTAGAATGGGAGGGCTAAGTCCATAGGGACACTTAACCAAACTTATGGTAACAAGACCAGATTTGTAGGGGTTGAGTAACTAAGAAAACACTTAGCCAAATTAACATGTTTACTAGACTAGAAGCTGGGGTTAAGCAAAGTTGATACACTTAGCCAAATTAACATGTTAACTAGACTAGAGGTTGGGTTTAAGTAAAATTTAATACACTTAGCCAGTTTGCTATGTTAGCTGGGCTAGACCGTAGGGTTAAGTTAACTTGAACACTTAACCATCAGATTGTGATAAAGGAATAGGGGTAAGTCTAAAACATGAGGGGATAATACTTAACCGTTAATAACATGTTAGTTAAAGCAGACGGGCAAGGTTAAGTCAAAAAGGAACACTTAACCAATACAGGATGAATGGGTAGGGTTAAGTAATAAGAAATACTTAACCACTATTACTTGGTTTGTGGTAGGGTTAAGTCAACGTGAATTACTGATAACACTTAACAAGTTTAACAGGATAAATGAAGAGGGTTAAGTTGGCTTGAATTGACTAATGACACTTAACCAATCCAAATTGACGGGAAAGAGAACTAAGTAGTAAACCTTAGTTAAGAAAACAACGATTCTGGAAACTAAGTGGTAAATCTTAGTTAGTAAAACTAAGTAGTAATTCTTAGTATAACACGGGAAGGAGCGAATGTCCGTCTGAGTAAAAAGGACGCTCCAACGAATTGGGTTACGAAGCCCGAGGCTTCGAGGGGACGTGAGGGTACTTTTGGTATCCCTCTATAAGGCTGTAGATGATCCTCCTGGGCTCACAGAGGTTAAGGTCTGCGTAGAAGAACCAGGGGTATGCCTTGGTTGCAATATATGGCAACCTAAAGACTAGGATGGACCGGCGTGATTCGGCGAGAAAACGGTAGCCCAGAATAGCAACTCGTCGTCTACCATCCATCTTGAGTCAATCGAGATACGTGAAGCGGAAAGGCGGAGAACTCCAAAAGACCATATAGTTGCTATCTAGTTCTGGGTGAGGATGGCCATAGGATAGTGGGGCACCGGGGGCCGGCGTATAGTTCTCATTTTTCAAGGTGTGCCTTTCATTAGTTGAGGGAGGGGTCAAGTGGGACCATAGCCACTGGAATAAAAACAGACCTTAGCATATGCATCGGAAGATATCTGAAAGCTCCCGACCGAGTTCTGTATTCCTTGATTTGCCCTGCCACAGGACTCGGGCCGCACATTACAGGACATGTGCATCTAGACAAGCGATAACGATTCGTGATACATGCGTGGGGAAGTATAGGAACATATACCACTCTAGGTAGTGTGTCCTACACCTGGGGGAATCGTTCGTAAGGTAGCATAATCCCTAGTTAGATTAGGTGTCATAAACCCTGAATCCGAGAAGCGTTCAGCAGATAGCGTAAACTCTAGTTGAATCTAGAAAGCACTTGATAAAAAACACTAGATTATATCTAGGTAATAAATAATAAATGGATGCCCGAAGGCAATGGAAAATACAAGGATTGGGATCACGTTATCGTTACTAGTTGGGACACTAGTTAGGTGGTGCAGAGGTATAGTATAACAAGGAAATAGCGAAGCAGCGAAAGTATTAGAGCATATCCAGTTTATCTTATCTTAGCATATCTTATGTTAATATTGTCTAATCTTGCCAACCCTATCATCATGGTGTTATCTTGTATTCAGTTAATTCATGTCGTTTTGTTTTTCCATGTTCATATGCTAGAACTTAATGAACTTACTCAGGCTTTATGTCTGACTCTGTTTTTCTTTCGTCTTCTTTCCTTCCGTCCCCCCCCCCCACCAGGTAGTAAAGGAGGGAATAGTATAGCCCAGGTTAAGTTGGACTGCCATTCTTTCCCAGCTTGAAGATTTGTCGAAGTTTTGCTTGGATTCTCTTTTCAGATGCTATGGCTGGATCTTGCTAAAAATTTGGGGAATATAAATGTTGTTTTATGCTTCTTTATTTTGTAAGACAGATGTTATTCTGATATTGTAAGAAATCATTGTACAAAATATTTTATCAATAAAGCAAAGTTTTATTTTCTGCTATTTAATTTCTGTCTGTCTTGTAATTTATCTGCATCTTTTGCCCTAAATTCTCCACAGAACTTAGTGCATTCCCTTTGTGAGTGACACTAACGGATGTAGGGTGTTACACTGATCCAGCATAGCATGTGGTGTTCGGAGCTCGAAGGTGTCCCTGGTGGGAGCGAGGTTAGTAGGGTCTACGGTAGCGTTTTCTTCTGCCGCTGTGAGGACCGGTATGGCGGGACGACTTCCCTGGTTCGAAAGGAAGGCCGCACCAGCTCTTCATTGAAGGTGAAGAGTGGTTAGACTGGTCTGTGGTAAGATTCCTCGTTGTAATGGGAATGTCGTTGATTCTGAGGGACCCGATGGCTACTCGACTGGTTCGATAGGTCGTGTTGTTCCCAAGAGTGGAGGCAAAGTGATCGACCGATCTAGATCTTGATCGCGAGCCTCCTGAGGTTCTGCTGTTACAACTGCGCTGGTCATTGGAAGCAATACTCTTGGCTGGGATCGATCGGTTGGTAGGACCAAATAAGGGTGAAATAAAGGTCTAGCCTGATCAACGGCCTGATTCTGTGCAGACCCGAAGATCAGTTGTTGCCCCAGTCTCGGCCAGTGGAGGAATTGATGTTGAAGCGTTCAATCCTATCTCTCGTCGATCGAGAAGGTGATCTATCAACTGCTGCTGTCGTTCAAGGAGTTTATCTTGAGATGTAATATGGTCTTTGAACTTGACCATGATTTTATCCATGTCGTCCCGGGTAAGAAATCGAGACATATCTTCATGAGAGGAAACTTCGTGACTGGCTTCTATAGCATTAGTATTGGCTACGTCGGTGTTTGCGGGATGAGAGGATGTTGTATCTTTCTTTCGTTTGTTCTCCATGGATTAAGGCAAATCCCCCTACCTGGTGCATCAAAGTGTTGATGTCAAAAGTTGATCACTAGTGACGATCAACCCCCAATCGTGTGTAGATCACACAAATACTGATTATAAAATGCAGAAAAAGTAAAGGAAACGAGGAAAACACACAGAATTTTTATAGTGGTTCGGCAAAGACAGTGCCTACGTCCACTTTATATATATATTACTTTTACTTTTGATTACAAGTACAATGCTTTTTCTATTTGGAGGAAAGAGAGAAGGCGGCTATTTTCTCTTCCAAATAATGTTTTTCTGGGAAGAAGAAGTATGAGCCGAAAAAAGAAAGGTTAGAGAAGTTTCCCCCATCCTCCTTAAGCTTTGAGGTATTTATAGGCGGGAAACACAGCTTGGGCTGTTCTGACGTGGCCAGGCCTTTCCGGGAAAGCTCGGACACGTGGATTCCAACACTTGGTTAGAATAGCGGCTGAAGACTGATTCTAGTATTCATAAATAGTATCCTCAGAAGTTGTGGCCGATGTGGCATCCACGGTGAGGTATATCAAAAGTAGGGCTTTGTCCGGATATGGTTGACCGCTTTTTCTTCCTTGAGAGTCGGGCCAAGTATTTGAACAACTCAGCTGGATATTTCATGCAGATCTGAAATACTCAGTCGATACGCCTTGTGCGAGAGCGGTTCTCTCAGTTGACAGGGAGAGAGAATCTTCCAGGGTGAGATATCGACTTGATTGGCCCGATATGCGGCTGCTCCGGGCCAAGCTTCTGCGGGGCTTCCTAGAATGCGATCTGTCTAACTCGATTGGTTGCGCTTTTAGGCTTCGATTTGGCCCGGTGCTTCTTTTACAAAAAAGAGGGTTAACATCAAGGTTCGAGATTAGTGTAGGGTTTTGAGCGTAGGATTATAACAGTAGCAAGAGATCGTGAGTGTACAAGTGTTGCATGCGAGATATTGTGTTTAATACGTAGTAGAAATCTTAAGGAATGCAGTAGTAGGCAGGGGTTTGCCGAAGCTGGGTAAATTCTATGTCGTTTATTTTCTGCATTTATTATTCTACTGTGATCTGTGCTGTGATAATTTTTATATTCTGCAAAACTATAATAAGCCTTACTCATCTTCCCTTCTAGGGTTAATTTAGATACTACAAATGGTATAAGAGTTGGTATTAGTATTTTTATTAATCTAGAGTCATGGATTTCCATAACGGTGATTTTCCTAGTTGTAAATCTAGCGACAGTTTTTCCGGTATAATTCCAGCTATTTTTGTTGGAACGAATTTTTCAAATTGGAAATCAAAATTTTAATTCTATTTAAAATCTGAAAATTCTGAATGTAGGAATATTATTAAAAAGGGAGGTGATATTGTTGATAAGAATGATGTCATATTTCATTCTTATGCCATGCATATTTTATAGTCTTATATTAATGACGATCATTTTAACCATATCTCCCATTGTTTAACTACACAGGTAATCTGGAAAACTCTCGATGCGATGTATGGAAGAAAAGACAACAAAGACTCAAAACCCTCGAAATCAAACTCAAACTCAGAATTATGCTTGATAGGATTTGCAAAAGTAGAATCCCGTGATGACAGTGATAAAGTCTCATCGGATGATGATTCAGATGAATCAAATTGTGGAGACTCAACATATGATGGGCTAAATAATTTTTCATTTAAAGAATTAATTCTTTTTTGTGACAAATGAACTAAAACTGGTGACAGTCTCAAATTGACAAATAAAAAATTGAAATTTAAAGACTTTGAGTTGATTTGTAAAAATAATGTTTTGGAATTAAATCTCAAAACCATCAGGAAATTTAATAACTCCAATTGCAAAAATTATTCAAATTTAGAAAAGAATTTTGCACAACTTAATGAAAATTTAGACAGTTTGAAAATGAAACTTTGATTTTGGAAAATCACAGGATGAGCAAATTCATAAAAATAATGTTTTGTAAAAGGAGTTGGAAAATTTTAAAATTATTAAAAATTCCAAACATGAAATTGTTGAGAAAGAAAATTTGTTGAAAATTGAATTGATCTTGAAATTGAAACTGAGAGAATCAAAAATATTAAGTGCAATAAATTTATGTTTTTTCAAAAGGAATTCTTTGATATAAAAAAATTTCAAAACCCTTGAAAACGAAAATGTGATTTTGAAAAACAACGAATCTGAAATTTATCAATAAATCACAATTTGGAGAGTGAAATTAAGAAATTCAAAGAATTTGAAAAACTTCAAATTAGAAAGCACAAACAATTTGAAATTGAGATTTCTGAGTCAATTTTTAAAATCAAAATTCTTAAAAAAGAAAACTTGGCTTTAAAACAACCTAATGCTAAAAAGAGAAAGATCAATATTAATTGTTATTCAAATTTGATGATGGAAAATAGGGATCTTAAATCTGAAATTCAACAACCTGAATCAACTTTGGCTAAATTTTCTGATGAAGAGTTTTTTTGAATATGTTGTTGAAAAACCAATTTTCTGTTAGAAATAAGAGTGGACTTGGTTTTGGGAAAATTGATGAATTTGATCAAAAGAATTTTTTTAATTATTTTAAAAACTCCTTAAATGTCTTAGTTTACGATTGATTTGAAAATTTGAACTCAACTGGTTTTAATGGAATTTCTAACTGCTTGATTTGTTGAAAATTTGGACATAATCAAGATAAATGCTTGCTTTGAAATAAAAACAATCTGATTAACCAAAATATAACAAGATCAGTGTAAGTAAGAATCAAAAAATTTGGGTTCCTAAAGGTACATTGGTAAATGTTAATGAATTATCATATAAACGGGTTTGGGTACCAAAACGTGTAAACGAAGTTAGGACTGGTAAAACATCTTTTGTTAGACCACTCAATTCTATCAACAACTAGGTACCGAAGGTGGTTAAGGAACAATTTCAAGAGATAAAATTCAAGGTTGAACTAAATTTTCAGAGTTCCTTAGCCATGATTGTCGAATTAGAGAATCCACATCGTTAATGGTAAATCAGGTATGATCTCTAAACTCGTGTTTCTTCCCTTCTATTATTGCTTATTTTCTTTGACAATGCCATAAAATTTTGAAATATCTTAAGCTTCCTAACTTCTGATTGAAAAAACTTGGTTTTCAATAAATTAGATTAAATTGTCTAAAAATTTCATGTTTTGATGATTTCCAGATTATGAACTTAAATTGGTGAAAAAACTGCAGTTCGTTTGAAGTATAATTTTAGACTGGTCCCTGAGTTTTTGACGGTGTTGTATTATTTTGAGCATATCTTGAAATCTATTACTCGAAATTCTAAAATTCTTGATGATCTAGAAAGGTAATGAAATTTCACATATCTTTGTTGTTTTGAGTTTCTATTAGTTCTTCTTTAGACGTGAAAAATTGCACTCATTACAGTACATTACTTGAAAGCTTGATTGATAAATTGTGATAATTTCATTATTTCTGGCTTAGCTTGACTGTTTTTTGATAATGTGTTGAATCTTGAGTCAATCGCCAACTAAACTCACTTTCAAATTTTAGTTGATGTGTTGATGATTTGAATTTTTAACCCATCTATTTGGCTTGAGTAATTGACAAGTTGATATGTCAAATCTCAAGTCATGATCTTGACTTGGATAGTTTGATTTTGAAATCATTTATGATTGGTGGAAGTTTGAATCTCATGGATTATAGTTTTTGGATTCGAATTATGAAAATAAATTTCATCAAGTGGTTTTAAATAACTTATCTTGATTTGAATTATTGATTGTCACTTGTGCTTGTTAAAGATGCTCTGAAAAATTCTCTTGCTAAGCTTGTCCTAGTATACCGCTTCTTTGATAAAAGAAATTGAAGTGTTTAAGTGATTGATGACTGCGCAATATATTGAAAAATCAGTGTTTAGTCTTCATTGACTTCTATGGGCATTCCAAAACTACAAGTGGTATCAGTCTTAGAACATTGAAAATTTTCACATTCAACTAATTGATTTTTGAAATTGATGTTCAACTTGCATAGTTCTTTCAGAATCCCTCTTGAAATTGATATTTTCAAATTTAAAATCATTTTTTTGATTATATATTTAAAAAAATGAATTATTGACCAAATTGAACCATTTTTGAACTCATCAAAATTATTGTTAGAATTATGAAATTGTGATAAGTTGTGACTATAGTATATTTCATAATAATAGGAGATATAATTTAAATTCTCATGACAATTGGATAGATTTTATAACAGAATTGGTGCTTATTTCACGATCATCTTCTTGTTCTACCATCTTTTTGCCTTTCATCATGGCTTTATATAATGTGGAGAGTTAATTTTTTTTTTGGGCATTATTAAAGAAAGTATGGTTTTAAAATTTTACTAATGGAAATGTGACTATACTTTTTCTCAGAATAAGAGAGAGCTTAAAATTTTCAAAACTCCTGGTACAATTGAACATATTTCATAATTACTTACACTTATTGCATTGAATTATACAGTTGAAACATTTGTTATTCCTCGCCCACCCGAGCTGATGTGATTATCGGACTTGCTTGTCATGAATTGGTTTCGGCCCTTACAGTCAAAACCAATTCCTTGCAATCAATCTCGAGTTGACTTAACAATTTCACTAAGCATTTTTATGTTCTTTTCTATTCTGTTTTCTCTAGGATGCACGGGAGATAACCTATTGTTATCATCAGAATGATCTTGGGAGAGTAGAAACTACCCCTTCTTGGCATTGTTTTACCTTGATTTATAAAATATACAAATTACACCTGGAAATATGGGAAAGAAACGCATTGCTTCCAAACCTGATAGAATTTGTCCTTTGTCAAGCGATTCTTCTTCTTTGAAGAAGATTAGCGCTGTCGAAAAGCATTCTTTGATTTCATCGTAGGAGCAAGTTGATGCTATTTTTCAAAACTTTAACATCTCTGGCGTTGAAGCCATTCCTCCACATGAAACAGGTACCATCTCCTCTCCCCCAAAAGGCTATGCCTACTCTACTATTCATATCAGGCATGAGGGTTTTATTTATTTTCCTGGGTTCATTTCCCGATTATTGCGGTACTTAGGAATTTCTCCTATCCAGCTTTCTCCAAATACTTATACTTACCTGCTAGGCTTAGAACTTTTATCCTTAGAGTCTGATAATCCATCTTTAAACCCTTCTCTTCGTGATTACCTAGTTTGCCCTTCCAAGATTAGTGATGTGAACCATCAAAATTTTCATCTGAACACAACAAAGAAATTGTTATCTGAAGGAGTAGTGAGATTCAAAGACTGGGAAACCCAATTTTTTTTGTATGTTGTCTTTTTGGCATTTCTGGCAGCTTCCACACTCCAAGTATTAAACTCAAATACATTCTTTTCTCGTTTTTATCATAGATGATTAACCTTCATTTCGTGTCCATTTTTATTACAAATGCTACCCCATACTTCCGTGCTTTTCGAATAAAGAATTGATAGAGTTTCTTGGCGCTGCATCTAAAAAATTGGGCAATAGATCCTCGTTACCGACCTCCGCTATCCTCCGAAGGCATTCCCTTTTGTCGCCTGGTCAATCCATTATTAGGCAACCTCCTACTTAGCAAAGGGATTCTTTCTTTATCACTAGGAAGAAATGCTCCTTTTCCCCTCAATTCTCCTTTGTTTCAAGACAACCCAGGTACGCTTCTTGCATGATAATCCAAAATTTAGTAGCATTAATTTTTTTTATTGATTCATCTTTTTACCATATGGCAGGGGTTATCCGTATTGAGTCTAGTAAAATGTATTCGTCTTCCTTAGCCCCCCGGGATGGAGTTTCCTCTCTTAGGGAGGCTTTGTTCAAGTCTAGAGAAAACTTAAAAAGGAAACTCATGGATATAAACTCAGAATGATCTTCACGAAAAAGGTTCAAGAATGAGGCATGTTCAACTCCCTATCTTGATGTGATCACTGTTTCTCTCATAGCCATCTCCCCATAGATGTCTTCTTACTCAAATGTTCACCTTGTTGGATCGTCTGAACTTTCAAATGAGTTACATCATGCAATGGGGTTTTCCGCTTCTTCTGAGGATCTTAACCCCCTGGATTTACAACCCTCCTACTGGCGACGACTTTGATGAACTAGTTTATTAAATTATCTCTTCTTCTACATCTTCTAATATTGATCTTCCGCCTTATTCTCCCAGTTATTGTCGTACTTTGGTTGAACAACTACTCTTGATATAAGTTTTACCTTTCACGCTTTTCCAGACCTTTTCAATCATCTTGTTCGTGACTGTTGTATTTTTGCTACTATCAGGCTAATAAGTGGTGGTTTCTAATGCAATATGACGTTTCCTAACCTTCTCCTGATTTTTCTAGGCTTAACGAAGAAAACTTGTCTTTCAGGAAGGAAAATGACGCTTTTATTCATGCTAAAGAAGATGCGGTGAGGGAGCGAAAGGGATTGAAGTCTGATCTTGCTGAAGCGAAGAATTCGATTGTTATGGGGAAGGAATCCAACTTAGTCTTGTCTGAAGAAATTCGGGTTTTGAAAAGGCTCTGGAGAAGTCCAAAGAAGAGGTTTCCGTGCTCGATGCTCGCTGATTTTCTTTACAAAAACAAAATTCTCTTTTGGATGAAATTGGGATTCCCTCAAGGTCGCGCTTGATAAAAAGAAGGCCTTCTTGATCAAGGCTGTGGAAGCAGTGAGTGATTTTAAGCGAAGAGTTTCTTGTTTCCTCCAGACCACCCAAGATGAAATTATGGTCAACTCTTTTTAGGATGCTTTCTTTCTTCTCTATGCAGACAACATGACCAGATGTCCAGATTTATTTTTTTCTTCTCTCGACCCGTCCTTAGTGGAAAGATTTATGTCCAAAATAACTTGTATGAAGAAAGGGGATGTTGTTCCCGAGAGAGAAGAGACTGACGTGGCCAAACTTTTGTTTATAGAGGACATTTATTTTGAATAACCAGATGCTGATGATAGAAGAGATTTCATTGGTGTGCCGAGGGTTTCTTACACTGGTGATGATAATCCTAAGCTCATAAACGTTATTGAAAATGAAGATGATCACAACAGCGGTTTCACTGGTGCTTGTGGTACTTCTCTAGCCCTTAATGGTCAAGATGAAGTGCTTGACAGAAATCCTGAAAGCTCCGAACACGACTCAGTTATGGTTGGGATTCCTAATCTTCCTAGAGCACAAAAGATGAGAAAGGATCCAAGCTTCAAGAGTGCTAATTCTGTTGAGCCTTTACAAGTTCCTACTCCTGTTTCTGGGGTATGATAACTTCTCTGATATCCTTTTTGGTTTTACTTCCAATAATTGGTCTCCCATCCTTTTCGCATAGATGAAAATGAGAAGATCAGGTTTTAGGCGCTCGCTTCTTGAAAAGGCTCGATCGAAAGTTCTCTTCCTACCAGAGAGCTGAACCAACAAATAAGTGAATATAACATCTTATCCTATAGACATCACCTTGTTGATAAAAATTCTAGTGAATTAATTATTTTCAAAGATAAAGAAGCTGCTCTTAGGTTAAAGACAACTTGGTTGCGATGCGAAAGATTTTTGAAAGAAAATGCTGAGCTCACGACCTTGCTCTGGGTGTTGATCGATGATAGGGACATACTAGTAAATTTTTTGTATCAAATTTACAGTAGATATGAAATAGTGGATTTTTAGTTTTTAGGTAATCATAGCGGGTCTTGCTTAGGTGTCTCCATAGAAGATGCTTAGATAAACGCAGTGTTGACCTTCACCCTAGTGATTGTTGGAACCTTCCACGAGTTACTTCTATTCCCAATGAGCTATCATTAGATAAACTTAAGTTTAATAAGCATCAATTTGTATCTGAAAACTTTAAGATATCCAATTTGTAAGAACAAGAGGATTGTCTATAGTGCATGTATTTTCTCAATTTCTAATGTAATGAATTGTTTGTCTTCTAATTCCTTTAATATTTTCTTCAGAATTTGTCTTCTGCTACAAGTTTACTTTCTAGGGACTTCCTAGGGGATTACGTTAAGTTGAAAAGAGAATATCGAGAGAAGTCTTTTCTTGTTAAGTCTTCATCATTGGTGCGGTATTTCTTCCTAAGGGACCATGAGAAGGTTTATGCTCAATATTCACGGATCTTCCTTGACTTTCTTGGCAAAGAAAAGGACCAATTCCTGAGAGAAATCCGCACATATCGGTCGTGGCTAACTCGAGATTATGACAATGCACCTACTGGGAAATCGGATTATGGCAAGTGTCCTCCGGTTTACACACTCGAGGGATTTGGAATTCCATTTGATTCCTCACTTAATCTTTCTACTAATACTTTGAACAGAGTTAAGAGAGTCGCTTCCTGTCCTGAAAATTATATTAGCCACATGTAATTGTGCTTTTGAGAACTTGATTATGGTTACATATAAGTCATGATCTCAGAACTAGGTTGTTTTTCTTATTGGAGACATACTTATTTTAAAATTCTCTTGTAAGTAAATATGTAGAATGTAGCGTATTTAATGTTATTATATTTCATATACAATAATCTTCAGCATTGGCACCATAGACGGAGTTGTGAATTGTAGATATATCACTTGATGTGTAGCCACAGCTCGCGACGAGGATGCTCTTTTCCAAGAGTCCTATCGTACTGTCCTGCACAAACTTAACACGCACCGTTTGATGTTAACCTTATAGGATATGTATGATGATTTGTCCATTTTCCATAAGACTATGTTTATGTAATGAATGCATGATGAAATGATGGACTTATCCACATTTTACATATTAAGGATAACAACCTTAGATGGGTGTTCTTAAAGAACCTCCCCTCATGAGGTGTTTGAGAAAAGCATAGCCTCTGTCATAAGGATCTATTAGGGAAGCTTAAAATACTTACTTGAGTTTATGCTTTTATGTAATGTAGTTATTCACATCACACATTTATTTGGAATAATGAGTAATGAATCGTCATGTAATTGAGTTAAGAAAATCTCTCTGAGCAAGATGGAAGACCACAATCTTTGTCTAATGGCTTTTAGGTAGTAGAATCAAGTCATTACTCCGAGTGTTATAGTAGATCCCTTCTTTAAGGATAAGAATTAGAATCTTGTGACCCAGATTAGGGTATTAATAAGATAAGACTAGGGTGCTCCCCCGACAGTAATTGGAGATGGTGACCCATAACCTAGATTCAGACCTTCAATAAGAGTTCAGAAATTGCTTCTAATAACAACAAAATTCTCGTACTAATCCATATTCGGGTGTTCGATAAAAGACTGGAAATCCGCTTTTGGTAATGATGAAAATTCTGAATCAACCCAGATTCAGGTATTAGTTGAAAAGACCAGAAACCCTTTTCTGGCAAAGATAGAAGATCTGAAACAACCTAGATTCAGGTATGTAGTAGGAGGCCAGAAGTCCACTTCTGGCAATAAGAGAAGTCCCGAACCATAACCCGGATTCAGGTATTAAAGATAAAAAACCAGAAATTCACTTCTGGTATCAATAGAAGCTCCGAACAAACCCAAATTCAGGTATTAAGAATAGAAGACCAGAAACCCACTTCTGGCGATTAGTTTCGTTACCTCCTTTGGGTTTGATTTATGAAGCAAAGGATGTACGTGCTTTGTGAGCCACCCTCTAGGCTTTTGTTTGCCAAAAACAGAGGATGTACATGCTTTATTGGCCGCTCTCTAGGCATGTGCGTCCGATACACTTGGCTAGCATATTCTAAAGAAGGGCCCGAGCACTCACCCGACCTCCCACTAGGAGGAGCCTTACCTCAACCATCATAGGCGATGATAAGTGTAACACCCCGAATTTCAATTAACACTAATGGTTAGAAATTAAAGTATAATTAATCTCAGATGGAAGAACCAGGGAAAACGGGCTGCGTCATTGCGTTCGTCTCGGAAAAATACGCGAAATAGAGTCCGAGTTTTCGAGAATCGGAGTCCGTATGGCCCGGTTATGGCCCAAAGAAGTTTTAGGAAATTTAAATTTAAATTTCAGATTTGAAAAACAAGTTTGGAGCCAAAAGAGGAAAGGGGGGGAAAATTCCCGCCTAGCCCCGTGTCGACAGCCATGTCGACAGGGGTGTCGACAGGGGTGTCGACAGCCCTGTCGACAGGGGTGTCGACACAGGGTGTCGGCCCTGCTGGTCTGGGTGCACCAGGTTTGGTCTTGGCTGAGTCTAGGGCTATGTTCTAGAGGGTTCCGAAATCTAAGGGTCCTAATCTAATCTAGGGTTAATCTAAGGGCCTAAAACACTTTCTAATCCTATAAATAAGACCCCAACCCTACCCTAATTCATTCATAATTAATCCTTGTAATTAAACTATGGCAAAATGCAACTTGATCATGGCCTCCACAAATCAATGAAGAGGGTTGCATGCTAATCACTCTCTAATCAACCTCTAATCCCTTCTTAGCATCTTAATCTTCTTCATTTGGTGTGCAAAATTGCTAGTAGTGAGTTTCTATCACTTTGATGATCTTTTGGTAAACTAATTAGATGAGATGTGATGAGATTTATGGTTTTGTATGTGGGTTAATGAGCTTTGAATCATATGATATGATGTTAGCCTTAATCTTATGTTTATGCATGATGAGTATGTAAGTTTATGCAAGTTTAATATGATGTATGTTATGTTTGCATGATGCTAAATATGCAAGTTGTGGGCTATGTAATCATATGCATGTTATGCAAGTTCATGGTGATATGCTATGCAAGTTACATGTATGTTAATATGCAAGATATGCTATGCAAGTTACATGCTTGTTAATATGCAAGTTACATGCTTGTTAATATGCAAGTTACATGTTTGTTAATATGCAAGTTACATGTTTGTTAATATGCAAGTTACATGTTTGTTAATATGCAAGTTACATGTTTGTTAATATGCAAGTTACATGCTTGTTAATATGCAAGTTACATGCTTGTTAATATGCAAGTTACATGTTTGTTAATATGCAAGTTACATGCTTGTTAATATGCAAGTTACATATTTGTTAATATGCAAGTTCATGATGACACATTATGCAAGTTTATGGGTTAATATGCAAGTATATTATGCAAGTGAATATGTGAGTTATGTGACATATTATATGCAAGTTATGTGACATGTTATATAAGATTATATGCAAGTTATGTGACATATTATGCAAGTTCATATGCAAGTTATGTGTTTGTTAATATGCAAAATGGCACCTTTGAAACATGTTCATGCATATGCAAGTTGACACCTTTTTATATGTGTTATGACATGAGAACGAAGTTACGTGGGAACGATGGGATAATTAAATGCATAAGTTAATAAGATTGTGTGAAATTAATATAATTATGCTTAACATAAAATAAAGGAACATAGTATGGGAATTTGCCTATTAAGTTAGGTGTACCCATACTATGTGTTGGGAATTTACCTATTGAGTTAGGTCTACCCCATGGGAATTTACCTATTGAGTTAGGTCTACCCATGTTATGAAAAGTTTGACATTAATTAGGGATAATTAATATGGGGGTGATTAATTAGGTGTAATTAATCGACTAAGACACGAGGTTGGACTCATTTGTAGTGTAAAACTGCCCGGACCCGACCGGCTTAACCAGTTGCTACAAATGTCAGCCCAATGTGAGAGGTCTTGGCCATAAATTAAATACGTGATTAAGGTAAAGATACGAGGTTAGACTCTGTTATGACGTAAGACTGCCCGGATTCTACCGGCTTAACCAGGCGGTCATAACAGCCAGTCTAATGTGGGAGGTCTTTACGGGAGATCACGATCTTAATTAATTAAGAAACACTTAACCATAATAGCATGTAGTGGGACATGAGGGGTTAAATGGGTGCCTTGGGTGGCATGTGGAATCTAGTGGGTTGCCTTGGGTGGCAATAGAAAATACGATTAGAATACTTAACCAAGAGAAACATGTAATTAAACATGATTAAAGGGTTAAGTGGGATACACTAGATATTTGACAAGCTTAAGTGGGTAGCTTGTGGGGGCCCATTTCAACCAATATCCCAAACGTATCTTTGTGGGCTCGACCCATGTCGAGTGATGGGACACGCATATTGGGCTTGATTATAAGAGGCCAAACGGGTTAGCGGTGGCAACGCAAGTCCAACGGGCTTCATATGCGTGAGTGGGCCCGGGCTGGTAGATAAGCCGTTGTTGCATCGTGTAGATATAAGCCGTGCACCGTTAATTATATCGGGTTGCCACGTTGGGGGAATGGTACACCCCATGGTGGGGCCAGCACGGGTATCTACGTTAGGGAGCCGATCGAATGGGGAGTAGTGTGTACACCTGGTGGATAGTAGGGCCCCGTGGCGCTTACTTGGACACCTAGGGGTACGCAAGTACTATTAAAGCAATTTTATAAGCCCTTAGGTGGGATCAACCTTTAAGTTAGGAACGACTGGTGTGGTGCAGTTTAGTAATTTACCTTAGGAAGGGTAGATGCGTCTTTATCTTTTATCTTAGTTTAGTTGACTGCTTAGTATAGCCGTTCATCCCTATATGTTACCGTATATCAAGTTATGTCTTCTCTGGTTACTTTAACGATTGTATTGTTAAAGTTATAGGGCTCGCTCAGACTTATGTCTGACCCCGTTGTTTTTATCTTTTTCCCAACCCTCAGGTCCTACGGTGGATCCTAGCAGTAGTGGAGCTTGATCGGATTGCTGTTCCAGTCTTTAGGAGCTTGGATAGATGTAAAGCTCCAGTTATCCAGTTATCTTTTCTTTTGTTTTGGCTATTGTGTGAGAGTGGGATTATGTACTTCTTTATTTTGATGGATATTGTACTTGACTTTTATTTTGGTTTTATGATGTAACCAGACATGTTTTACTTCCGCTGTTATGAGATGATGTTTTAAAATTTCAAGTACTGTTTATATCTGTCTTGTTGTAATTTTTCTGTTCTATATTCACTAAAATACTCCACCGATGCTATGGCATTCCCTTAGTGAGTGACCATAGCGGGAGTGGGGTGTTACACGTGGTATCAGAGCTTAAGGTTACCAGAACAGATAAATTTTTTTTTTAGAAAAACTATTTTCTAAGAGTATTTTCGAAGAAAGTATTTTCAAAAACATGTCTTTTAAAAGAAAAGTTTTTGAAAAAGAAAAGCATAATCCCCAATAGCCATATCGTTATCTTTCGGAATCTCCTTTTTGAATCTTTCCTCTTTCGTTTCAGCATGGCTGAAGATCTTAACATCCCGGAGGGTTTAGTTATACCACTATGGTATAGGAGGTTGCAAGAGGCTAGGGCCGCGGCTGCGGGTCCAGCCAATGCTACTACACCAGAGACAACCGCTCCTCCTCCTCAGCCTAGAGTGGATAATTTTGCTAAGATTTGTAAGGAGTTCAAGGCTATAGGAGGAAAACCTTTTCTAGGTTCAGAGACCTTCGTAGAGGCTAGAGATTGGCTTAAGGAAGTGGAAGAGTTGCTAGATATCTTCGAAGTGGAAGAGGGAAAGAAAGTCAAGTTGGCGGCTTGGTTAATGAAGGGAGAGGCCTCATTCTGGTGGGAGGTCACTAATGGAGAACGCCCTGTTGACTCTTGGGCAGATTTCAAGCAAAGGTTTGGGGCTAAGTTTCTCTCAAGGGCGGAAGAGAATCTGTTTATGGAGAAGTTCTTGAATTTGAAGCAAGGGAATCTCACGGTGAAAGAATATGTCAACAAATTCAATCAATTAGCAAGATTTGGCATAGAGTTGGTGAATACACTGGAGAAGAAGGCTTTGAGGTTCGTTAGAGGCTTGAACGAACCATTGCAAGGAATAGCTATGACTCACATTCCTATGGGGGCCACCTTTGAGAAGCTTGTCTACATGGCACTTATGCATGAGGATGATAAGAATTCTAAGGCACCAGAGAAAAAGGGGGATCAGAAGAAACCGCAACAACAACAACAAGGCAAGGGTGGAAAAGGCAATGGTGACAAGAAGAAGACGAAGAAGAAGTGCTTCAATTGTGGAACACCAGGCCACCTCAGTAAGGATTGTCGCAAAAAGAAGAAGACCGGTTGCTTTCATTGTGGTGAAACAGGGCATCTTGTGAAAAACTGCCCAAAGAAGGGGCAGAAGACGGGGTCTACCTCAGGAGGTCAGGTGCAAGCTCTTATAGCACCACCTCAGTCAGGGGGGCAAGTTCAGGTTCTCTCAGTTCCACCAATTCAGCAGAGAGGTAGAACTATTTCCGTTGAAAGTCTGGTTTTTCTGTGTGATCATCCAGTTCGTACTTTGTTTGACTCTGGCGCATCGCATTCTTTTATCTCATCATCGTTAGTTGAGTCACTGCACTTAGACACCAGTCTAGTAGATGATCCCTTGGTTGTTTCAAACCCAATTGGGGGCTCTATATATCTGTCTATGATATGTTTGGGTTTGAAGATTTCTATACTTAGCGTTGAGTTTAGATGTGATGCTTTTGTATTGGGCTTCACGGGCTATGGGTTGATTTTGGGCATGGACTGGTTATCCAGTAATGGTGCCGTTCTTGATTGTGAAAGGAGAGTTGTTAGGCTTATGACCCGCTTGGGTAATACTCTCGAGATCTCTTGTAATCCCATGGAATCTGTTTTGCTAAGTTATCTTGAATCGCTCGATGCTTCGGTCGAGAGTTTGCGTTCTGTCAGAGTGGTCCGGGAATATCCGGATGTGTTTGAAGAAGTGAAGGGTTTGCCTCCGAAGCGGGAGATAGATTTCCGAATTTATTTGGTGGATAATGCCAAACCAGTGTCTTTACCAGTGCGCCACATGGCTCCTCGTGAGAGAAGAGAACTTCATAAGCAAGTAGGGGAGTTGCTTGAGAAGGGGTTCATAAGGCGAAGTATATCGGAGTGGGGAGCTCCAGTGGTATTTGCCACAAAGGCTGATGGGTCCCTCAGACTTTGTGTGGATTATAGAGAACTTAATAAGCTCACGAAGAAGAATAGACACCCATTGCCGAGGATAGATGATCTCTTTGATCAGTTAGTTGGCGCCTCAGTGTTTTCACAGATGGATTTAGCTACAGGGTTTCATCAGTTGAGAGTGGCGGAGGACAGTATAGAAAAGACTGCTTTCCGGACTCCGGATGGTTTTTATGAGTGGCTAGTGATGCCATTTGGGTTGACAAACGCCCCTGCATACTTTGTTGATCTCATGAGTAGAGTGTTCAGAGAGTATCTGAATAAGTTTGTAGTAGTTTTTGTGGATGACATCTTGGTCTTTTCCAAGAGTGAAGAAGAGCATGCCTTACATCTCAAGGAAGTGTTGGAGACTCTTCGAGCACATAGTCTTAAAGCTAAATTCTCTAAATGTCATTTTTGGAGAAGAGAAGTGCGATTCTTAGGGCATGTGGTCTCTAAGGAAGGGATAGCTGTGGATCCCGCAAAGGTAGTATCTATCCAGGATTGGAAAGTTCCTAGAAATGCTACCGAAGTAAGAAGTTTCTTGGGGTTGGCAGGATATTACAGGAAGTTCATCAAAGACTTCGCGAAGATATCAGCCCCATTAACCCGCTTGACGAAGAAGAATCTGGCTTTCTTATGGGACGTAGATTGTGATGATGCTTTCCGACGATTAAAGAGAGCTTTGACCACCGCTCCAGTTTTAGCGCTCCCTGATGGGAGTAAGCCGTTTGTTGTTTATACCGATGCTTGTGGGACAGGATTAGGCGCAGTCTTGATGCAGGAGGGAAGGGTAATAGCCTATGGAGGGAGACAATTGAGAGTGCATGAGAAGAATTACCCTACCCATGATCTAGAGTTGGCCGCGATTGTTTTCGCACTTAAGTCTTGGCGCCATTATCTTCTTGGTGAGAGATTCGAGTTGTTCACCGACCATAAATCATTGAAGTACTTATTCTCTCAGAAGGATTTAAACTTAAGGCAGCAAAGGTGGATGGAGTTCTTAGCATCCTATGATTTCGAGATAGCGTATACTCCTGGCAAGGGTAATGTGGTGGCGGACGCCTTGAGTAGAAAAAGGCTATCTTTGAGTCCATTGTTCGTGGAACGGCGAAGCTTGGAGTTTCTTTCTTTGTTTGACTTCAGACCTTCTGTTGATTTTGTACCTGGTTTGTTGGCATCCTTGGAGGTTAGACCTACTCTTTTGAGACGGATCGGCGAGGCTCAGCGAGACGACCCACAGTTGGTTGAGTTGGTAGAGAAGCTTATAAGGGGGAGTCGTCCAGCCATTTGGGTAGATACACCATAGATGATAAGGGATGGTTGCATAGAGACGGTAGACTTTGTGTACCGCAAGATGAGGGTTTGAAGAAGGCTATTTTGGATGATGCACATCGTTCAAGAATGACTATTCATCCCGGTGGAGACAAAATGTACCAAGACATGAAGAGAGTTTTCTTCTGGGCCGGTATGAAGAAAGATGTGGCCGAATACGTGGCTAGATGCTTAGTATGCCAACAAGTTAAAGCGGAGCAAAGGAAACCCGGTGGGTTGCTACACCCATTGGAAGTTCCGAAATGGAAGTGGGATAGTGTCTCGATGGATTTCATCGATGGGTTACCGAGATCGAGGAAGGGCAATACGGGAATTTGGGTTGTGGTAGACAGACTTACCAAGAGTGCCCATTTTATACCCGTGAAAAGTAAGAGGACCGCTCCATGGCTTGCTTCAGTCTATGTTAGAGAGATTGTTAGATTGCATGGCGTACCATCCAGCATTGTGAGTGATCGAGATCCTATTTTCACTAGTGAGTTTTGGAGAAGTTTGCAAGAGGCGGTAGGGACTCAGTTGTGTTTGAGCACCGCATATCATCCTCAGACGGACGGTCAGACCGAGAGGGTGAACCATATCTTAGAAGATCTCTTGAGGCTTTGTATCTTGGATTTTGGAGGTACATGGGAAGAACATCTTCCTTTGGTGGAGTTCGCATATAATAACAGCTTTCAGTCCAGTATTGGTATGGCTCCTTTTGAAGCTCTTTATGGAAGGCCTTGTCGATCTCCTACATGTTGGTGGGAATCTACGGATAAGATCTTGCTTGGGCCAGATATGGTTAGAGAGACTTCAGAGAAGATTGATTTAATTCGTAGAAGGATGAAGGCAGCGCAAGATAGACAGAAATCTTATGCGGATCGGAGGAGGACGGATCTTGAGTTTGAGGTTGGGGATATGGTTTTTGTCAAAGTATCTCCATTGAGAAATGTTGTTCGCTTTGGGTCCGTTGGGAAGTTAGCACCAAGGTTTGTTGGGCCGTTTCCTATTAAGGAAAGGATTGGACGTATGGCATATAGGGTGGAGTTGCCCGACAAACTTAGTGGTGTTCATGATGTATTCCATGTATCACATCTGAGGAAGTGCTTACATGAGACCGCAGAGGTGGTAGAGCCGAGCTTGCTTAGAGATGTAGAGGTAGAGCGTGATGCGGCGATTCGACAAGCTCCTACTCGCATCCTTGGGTCAGAAACTAGGAAGTTGAGGAACAGAGAAGTTCAGCTAGTTAAAGTGCAATGGGGAGATGACGAAAGCAATGCTACTTGGGAGACGGAAGCGAAGATGCGTTCTTTGTATCCATTTCTTTTTGAGAGTATGTCTTTTAACTTCTCCTTTATCGCTTGTCTAGTACTTATCTTATCTTTAGTATATCCTCTCGCTAGTACCTATGACCTTTAGATAGGGTAAAACCTATGGTTGAAACATGTGTTTGAAACATGTTATGGTTGATGGATGCATGTGGATGCAATTGATTGTTAGTGGTTGCTCGTGGATGCATATACACACACATTAGGCACTAGATCGGCTCAGACACTTCATGTTGCATATTGCATAAATGGGTGTGGTAGTTAGTATTGATGGATGTATCATGGCTGTGTTATCATATGGATGATGCATTTTTGTGTATGGTTGTGCACGCATGTAGAAATTTGTATGTGTCAATAGGGTTTCGCATACATATTGGATGCATGGCACTATCATGGTTTGCATTAAGGAGGTCGACTGAATCAGTAGACCGCCTGATTTTGCATTAGTATACGGACATATACACACACTTTCTGCATATGTTCATACATCATTAGAAGTTTCTAAGGATAATGGTTGCTTGTGGTTGATGGTTTAGTAGATGGTTGTTTGGTTGGTAGGATACGTTCTTCTTAACTTAGAGATTTCGAGGGCGAAATCCTTTAAGTAGGGGAGAATGTAACACCCCGAATTTCAATTAACACTAATGGTTAGAAATTAAAGTATAATTAATCTCAGATGGAAGAACCAGGGAAAACGGGCTGCGTCATTGCGTTCGTCTCGGAAAAATACGCGAAATAGAGTCCGAGTTTTCGAGAATCGGAGTCCGTATGGCCCGGTTATGGCCCAAAGAAGTTTTAGGAAATTTAAATTTAAATTTCAGATTTGAAAAACAAGTTTGGAGCCAAAAGAGGAAAGGGGGGGGGAATTCCCGCCTAGCCTCGTGTCGACAGCCATGTCGACAGGGGTGTCGACAGGGGTGTCGACAGCCCTGTCGACAGGGGTGTCGACACAGGGTGTCGGCCCTGCTGGTCTGGGTGCACCAGGTTTGGTCTTGGCTGAGTCTAGGGCTATGTTCTAGAGGGTTCCGAAATCTAAGGGTCCTAATCTAATCTAGGGTTAATCTAAGGGCCTAAAACACTTTCTAATCCTATAAATAAGACCCCAACCCTACCCTAATTCATTCATAATTAATCCTTGTAATTAAACTATGGCAAAATGCAACTTGATCATGGCCTCCACAAATCAATGAAGAGGGTTGCATGCTAATCACTCTCTAATCAACCTCTAATCCCTTCTTAGCATCTTAATCTTCTTCATTTGGTGTGCAAAATTGCTAGTAGTGAGTTTCTATCACTTTGATGATCTTTTGGTAAACTAATTAGATGAGATGTGATGAGATTTATGGTTTTGTATGTGGGTTAATGAGCTTTGAATCATATGATATGATGTTAGCCTTAATCTTATGTTTATGCATGATGAGTATGTAAGTTTATGCAAGTTTAATATGATGTATGTTATGTTTGCATGATGCTAAATATGCAAGTTGTGGGCTATGTAATCATATGCATGTTATGCAAGTTCATGGTGATATGCTATGCAAGTTACATGTATGTTAATATGCAAGATATGCTATGCAAGTTACATGCTTGTTAATATGCAAGTTACATGCTTGTTAATATGCAAGTTACATGTTTGTTAATATGCAAGTTACATGTTTGTTAATATGCAAGTTACATGTTTGTTAATATGCAAGTTACATGTTTGTTAATATGCAAGTTACATGCTTGTTAATATGCAAGTTACATGCTTGTTAATATGCAAGTTACATGTTTGTTAATATGCAAGTTACATGCTTGTTAATATGCAAGTTACATATTTGTTAATATGCAAGTTCATGATGACACATTATGCAAGTTTATGGGTTAATATGCAAGTATATTATGCAAGTGAATATGTGAGTTATGTGACATATTATATGCAAGTTATGTGACATGTTATATAAGATTATATGCAAGTTATGTGACATATTATGCAAGTTCATATGCAAGTTATGTGTTTGTTAATATGCAAAATGGCACCTTTGAAACATGTTCATGCATATGCAAGTTGACACCTTTTTATATGTGTTATGACATGAGAACGAAGTTACGTGGGAACGATGGGATAATTAAATGCATAAGTTAATAAGATTGTGTGAAATTAATATAATTATGCTTAACATAAAATAAAGGAACATAGTATGGGAATTTGCCTATTAAGTTAGGTGTACCCATACTATGTGTTGGGAATTTACCTATTGAGTTAGGTCTACCCCATTGGAATTTACCTATTGAGTTAGGTCTACCCATGTTATGAAAAGTTTGACATTAATTAGGGATAATTAATATGGGGGTGATTAATTAGGTGTAATTAATCGACTAAGACACGAGGTTGGACTCATTTGTAGTGTAAAACTGCCCGGACCCGACCGGCTTAACCAGTTGCTACAAATGTCAGCCCAATGTGAGAGGTCTTGGCCATAAATTAAATATGTGATTAAGGTAAAGATACGAGGTTAGACTCTGTTATGACGTAAGACTGCCCGGATTCTACCGGCTTAACCAGGCGGTCATAACAGCCAGTCTAATGTGGGAGGTCTTTACGGGAGATCACGATCTTAATTAATTAAGAAACACTTAACCATAATAGCATGTAGTGGGACATGAGGGGTTAAATGGGTGCCTTGGGTGGCATGTGGAATCTAGTGGGTTGCCTTGGGTGGCAATAGAAAATACGATTAGAATACTTAACCAAGAGAAACATGTAATTAAACATGATTAAAGGGTTAAGTGGGATACACTAGATATTTGACAAGCTTAAGTGGGTAGCTTGTGGGGGCCCATTTCAACCAATATCCCAAACGTATCTTTGTGGGCTCGACCCATGTCGAGTGATGGGACACGCATATTGGGCTTGATTATAAGAGGCCAAACGGGTTAGCGGTGGCAACGCAAGTCCAACGGGCTTCATATGCGTGAGTGGGCCCGGGCTGGTAGATAAGCCGTTGTTGCATCGTGTAGATATAAGCCGTGCACCGTTAATTATATCGGGTTGCCACGTTGGGGGAATGGTACACCCCATGGTGGGGCCAGCACGGGTATCTACGTTAGGGAGCCGATCGAATGGGGAGTAGTGTGTACACCTGGTGGATAGTAGGGTCCCGTGGCGCTTACTTGGACACCTAGGGGTACGCAAGTACTATTAAAGCAATTTTATAAGCCCTTAGGTGGGATCAACCTTTAAGTTAGGAACGACTGGTGTGGTGCAGTTTAGTAATTTACCTTAGGAAGGGTAGATGCGTCTTTATCTTTTATCTTAGTTTAGTTGACTGCTTAGTATAGCCGTTCATCCCTATATGTTACCGTATATCAAGTTATGTCTTCTCTGGTTACTTTAACGATTGTATTGTTAAAGTTATAGGACTCGCTCAGACTTATGTCTGACCCCGTTGTTTTTATCTTTTTCCCAACCCTCAGGTCCTACGGTGGATCCTAGCAGTAGTGGAGCTTGATCGGATAGCTGTTCCTGTCTTTAGGAGCTTGGATAGATGTAAAGCTCCAGTTATCCAGTTATCTTTTCTTTTGTTTTGGCTATTGTGTGAGAGTGGGATTATGTACTTCTTTATTTTGATGGATATTGTACTTGACTTTTATTTTGGTTTTATGATGTAACCAGACATGTTTTACTTCCGCTGTTATGAGATGATGTTTTAAAATTTCAAGTACTGTTTATATCTGTCTTGTTGTAATTTTTCTGTTCTATATTCACTAAAATACTCCACCGATGCTATGGCATTCCCTTAGTGAGTGACCATAGCGGGAGTGGGGTGTTACAATAAGGGCTTAGTTGCTTAAACGGGGCCATCATAGACACGGAATTAAGGCGTACTCTTTTGATTCTCTACCCCGGCCATCATAGGCGATGATAGAGGCTTACACTCAACCCTCTCCAAGGGTGTCGTACCCTGGCCATCGTAGGCGGTGATAAGGGATTTCGTTCCCTTCTGCGGTAACGAGGAACATAAGAAGAGGTAGGCCATGATCTTCTACGAGCAGAGGTAGGACATGCTTAGTTCATAGCAGTGGCAGGGCGTACTCTTCTACGAGCAGAGGAAGGGAGTGCTAATTAGACACTCCATCCCAACCATTTCTAGCGTGGATCGAAGGCTTACGATCTGCCAAAAGTTAAGTTCACATCTGGGTAGTAAGCATATATTTTCTATTTAAGTGGTAAGGTGGTATCCATTAGGTAATCTTAATATAAAATTCTTTTACCGATTGTGTAGTTCCACGCTACACACCCGTCTTCCTCAAAAAAATATAAAATTCTTTTCCTGCTGTGGGAACTTAACTTATAATGACCCACCATTTTGATCGTGTCGAATCGAAAGAAGATGTCAACTCAAACTGTCCAAAATGACAGATTGTTGTTAGCTTCTGAGGTAAATAGAATAAGTCACAGAATCAAAGATCACAGACACAGATACAAAGAAACATAATATCTCACAGTGGAAAATACAAAATACAATAGTAGTTCATGAAGCTACTAAATAAAATTTTACATTAGAGTTTACATAAATAATACAGCGTAAATCTAATACAATGAGTTTTCTAATACACAGATAAATGATAATAGTATGAAAAAGGAACGACAAGGAACAGCTGAACTGGAACAACTGAATATGTAGACACATTGAGAAAAACCCTATATAAGCTCCAACTCCAAGAGTGAATCTCAAAAAAATTAATACTCGATCTGACCCGAGCAATAATGCAAACCAAAACAACTTGGATCAGGACTAACATTCTCATGGAAGTAAATCAACTCAAATGAGACGTTCGATGAAATGGAATCAGTAACTTAAAGGATGTCTGGGATCGCCATCCTCTAAGGATCCGTCAAACTGATACTATATAGTATAATATGCTACAAACAATAGTGTCTATTAGTAAAGTAAAGTATCAAAATAGCGTAATCGAAATTACCATTATTACCCTTACACTGTTTATATATTCCCATAGTATATATAGTACCGTAATTCCTCCGTAAATTTGTGGGCTATCAGAGGGCTTTCCATATAAAACAGTACAAAACAAAGTCCTAACGGGCTCGTATAGGGCATGTGACAAGGCACGTAAGGAATGCTAGGGTGGGTTCACCGTTTGCAGATCAGGACTGGTTGTAACGCATAGCAGCAACTACCGCCCACCTCGAGACACACTCCCATAATCAAATTGGAAGGTGGCCTCCAAACACATCACAAAAGTAATAGAATGATTTTAAAGAAGTGTGCTCGATAGGAGGTATGACCTCATTTGGTATTGGCGTAGCTCATGTTTTAGTCACATCAAGCTGACTCAAGGTAGTCAGGGTCTCGTAATTAATTTGAATATGAAAAATAGAGTTGTTCTCCAAACCATCCCCTTTATTCTGGATCTCCACAGGGTAGACAGTTGTTAAAGTGGTTTTCGGTATTGGCAAAGAGTATGACTAGTCGATCCCGGTCTCTTTAACAACCAATCGTTTACATTTTTCACACCATGGCCATTATTTTATAAATCACTCTATAAAATCGTTTATACGATATCTTGGAATCGAATTTGAAATCAAAGTTAAATATATAATTTCAATTATATTAAATTTTGAAAACAACTTACTTAAATCGCTTAAATCAAATCGATTTAGAAGTAATATCGAAAGATATCAAAACATAGTATAAACCAATATTGTACTATTTAACTTCAATTTTATATAAACTTTCCAAAAATATTCGCACAACGTTTCTAATCCAAATCCAAAATCGACTTATATAAAATCATATCTCAAATGCCATTTTAAATCAGTAATAAATTACTTAACTTCGATAGTATTTAGCTTGATTTATATTTGTAAGAATTCAAATTCAAACTATTCAAATAATTTGATTTCACATTTGCATTAAGTCAATTCGTAAAATCCAACATTTCATTTTGAATTCAATATAGACATTTCAAATCAAAAACTTTGTATTTCAAGTTAAACGAATCAAAAATCTAGTTTTCGCCTTTTATAGGAATACATTGAGTCGATTCAAAATTCCAGTCACCTAGGTTCAGATTTTAATTTTTACACAATTCAAATCGAAATTTTATGTTTCAAATTTAAACCAAATCATATCATATTATAATTCAAGTCAAACCATTCACATTCATTACTTATAAATTCGAATCAAAACCTTATACTTCAATTCAAGCAATTCTTATAATCTAAAATCATTCTTATAAATTTGATTTAACAAATTTCTTATAATTCAACCAAAATGATTATAAAATCAATTCAGTAAATTATATATATATATATATGCTTTCAATCACTATAAAATCGAATTCATTTCATATCAGCTATAAATTCAAATTAAAACCAATTATTCAATTCACGTTCATTTCTTATTAAAGTTCAATATTTAAACCAATTCAAATTCATTTCATATCTATTATAGGTTCAAATTAATTCCTTAAATTTGGAAATTCAATTTCAAAAACAATTTCACCATTCAAGTTCATCTCTTATAAGTTCAAATCAATTTGAAATCAAATTCATATTTTATATGAGTTCATTCATTAAATCAATATCATTATATAAATTAAAATATTTAGACTCCATTTCAAATCGCGAAAACCTTAATTTCCTCTTTGAGTTTATTATTAAAGTTTGCAAAATATATATAAGAAAATTTAACTTTGAAGATATATATAAGTTTATAAAATTCTAATAGTTAATCAGAAAATAGAATATAAACATGTATAAGCTTAAAATAATATAAGAATAGATTTAAAGAAATATTTATTATAATATAAAACGTTTAAAACACTTATATGATTAAATTATATAGTTTAAAATAAATAAAATTATATGAAAAAACTTAAATAAGTATTTAAATCCAAATTTACTCATAAAATCATTTTAAAACATATACTTTAAAATTTACAAAATTTAAGTTTAAAATCTTTAAAACGTAAATATAAAAAAATATAAAATCATATGTTATTAATCTAAAATTTAATTTCCAAATCACTTTACTTTGAAAACGTGACCAACGGTGTCCGTACATAGTTTTCTACCCTAGGGTCTTATCATTTCAGTCCGCAATTTATAAAATTTCTATGGGCCTATCATTTCAACCCGCAAATTCCAAATTCTGTAAAAATAGTTCAGGTCTATCATTTTAACCCATAATGATTTTTCCCAAATCTAATGTTCGTTCGGGTATGTATCATTTCAATCCTTAGTGATTTTTCCTAAATGTAGGGGAAATCAAAACATAACAACAATCACATAGCATCAGTCATATATCATCATTGCACCGACATGTCATATGAGTATATCGTCTCATATATGTAATGTGCATACATATCATATAAAACAAGTTCTACCAGCAATCCTATACATTTCACAACAGTTCATTTATGCTGAATTTAACATCCATGAACAATGTAGGTCAAGTGTGAGATAAACTCACCTTTCGTGACACAGATTGGAACAACAAACGGATTGACACAGACTAAAACGACGACATCCAACCACATCTCAGGTTGGAATCAATTCAATGATCACTCAATATTTTATTATTTTAATAAAATAAGGTTAGGGGTTTTAAGTGGATTGGTACAGCTCTTGGATTATGGTATGAGTGATTTCGTTTCATGCATGAGTTCTCCTTTCTCCTTCGTTCTACCTGATTTCTAAATGTTTTTCTTTGGATTTCTAATTGATTTCTCGCTGAAACCTTTATCGAACTATTTTCGATAATAAAACATCGGTTCTCTTTACTTCAGTTTTTTTAATCTGTTTTCACACTTTTTATTGGATCTGAAAATTTCATCTCACTTTTTAAACCCTAATTTGGGTTTCGACTTCTATCTTCAAGTCAGATTCGTTTTTCTTCTACTTTTGTAACCAAAGATGGTTAATCCTTAATTCGCCCTACATATTTATGCGTCAAAGGTGATCCATGTCCGAATATGGCGAAAAGCTGGAGAACAAGACAATCGGAGAATTGGGATCTGACATTGTCGGCGCAAGTGTTAAATCACTTCCGATTCTTCATAACCGTTTCTATAGTTCTTTCAACAATTTCGAGATCTGGTATGTATATTTAGAAATTTGCATTGGGTTTTTGGGTTTTGGTTTATCTTCAATTCTGAAGGCATAAAGGGATTTCAGTTTAATAGGAGATTTGATATACAGTCTTTATTGGAGCAATTTTTTCTTCATAATAGTATATTCAGATTGTTCATGGTGGTTGAGTAATCTTCTATATGCTCGTAAGTAGATCCATAAATATCAAAGGTTTTTCAGTACATATCTTCATCTGATCTAGTTGATCTATTATAGAATAAGGGGGCATTGGAGTTTTTCTGTGTTATGGTGGTCTTCGAATATTTACCTGATTTATTTGAAGATTATCGATTTAATGTCTATTAGCAGTTGATTTTGATTGAACCGGTTTTGAGTTATCGAAAGCCTGAGATGGTGTGATGATCTGTTCTACTGATTGGTTTATAGTTGCAAATTCATGAGCAGTTGGTATGAGTGATTTCTATAGTAAAATTTCATCCATAGCCTAGACTTCAACTCTTGCGACTTGATTCTTTGATTCACATTTTACATTAAAGGGTAGTGATGTTTCTTTACAGTTTTGAAATCCATATATTAACTTGATGATTCCGGCTATAGGATTGATTCATAGGCATCTAGGAATCATCAACCAGACCTAGAGTTTGGAATTGCATATTTTTTGGGTATTATCTATAACTGTATGAGTTGTTAGCTAGCTTAGTTCTACTTATTGGTATTAAGGGTTGCTGGCTAAAGGCACTGTTTCAGCTCTGTTTTAATTTTTGATGTCTGCTGTGAAAATTTGCAGTCGAGCAGTTAGTGAAACATATGGAAGTTTATGAATGATATGTGCATATATGTTTAGATATGGAAATGGTTTATATCAATATTTGCGAAATTTCAATTGTTTAACGATCTGCAGAGTTACAAGTTCATTTACGTTTTTCTGCCAGTCGGTGAAACAGAAATCACTTGAGTTGGGTTTTATATTGCTCAGAATTAGGTTGAAAACCTTTACAGTAGTGGAATGAGAATTTGAAGATGGTTCTTAGTTTCCATGTTTGAAGAACAACGTGGTATGAGTGTGTGTGGTGCAAAAAGTTTGCACGTAAGCAGGATGCAGGCTTCCTTTTTGGGCGTTTTATGCTTTTTAGGTTTTTATTTCCAGTTTTTTCTGTTTTTGCTTATGTAAAGGTTAGAATGCTAAACTCTTTCTTGTATGCTTTTTTTAGTAGTAATAAAGTGAACCAAATTTCAAAAAGAATACATATATATCCCTTGGTAAACAAACCAAGAGACAAAGAGAGGATAAGATTTGATCTGTTGACATGTATCAAGCGGCCAACAAATAGACACATAAACCTGTTATATGAACGTACAGTTAAACATTAGTTATCTATCCCATTTCCTATAACACGTCTCTCATGGTACGTCTCCAACTTCTCTCAATGTCTTCCCACTCTCTTTTTCTCTGACTAAATCCATTTTTTAGTTTTTAACTTGCAGTACTGTTAGATTTCGTATACCAAACCAAAATTTTCTTTGAACTTACACTATTTGATGGATTTGTATTCAAAATAATATCTTTGAAAATGATTCTATTCTTTTGCTCTTACCTGTAGTGATATATTTTTATTTGTTTCAGTCTTTCAGGTGTGGGGTTCTATCTTTTAACCTCACAATGTTCTTATTTTGTCATTGTTTTCTTTTCTGTTTTAGGATTACGACAAAATTACAAGCTCTTGCCTCTGGTGCTAACAATGTTGCATGCATTTAGATTGATAGTTTTATTTGATCTGAGATTTTAGTTCATGTTTTGAAGTTCAGGGACAAGTAATCTGTATATGTAGATACCAACATTTTCTTCTGCTTTACTCTTCATCCACAATTGTATGCACACAGTGTATTTGTATAAATGATCCAATTATCTTTTCACTTTTTCACTGCTCCAAGCCTCCTACTATGCCTTTATGTTATATAGGTTCTAACATTACAATTCTGTGCATATGACGTTGTTGCTCATATAATTTCTTTTTGATTTTCAGTGCGTATATGAACATTATTACATTCTTTAGCTTTTGCAATGGTTTTCAAGTATTACTAGATATTTTCTTTACAGGAAACTAACGACAAGGACAATCGGCCTTAATTTTTATCCATAAGGATAGCACTTAAAAATTTATCCAAAAGGACATAATCCTAAAATTTTCCATCGCTCCTTTCTCTCTTCTCCGATTTCAAATCCGCGGAAATTTACGAAATCAGCAAATCAAAATTAACAAAATCAGCAAATCAAAATTAACGAAATCATTTCAACTAGAAATCGAACGAAATCAAATCCGCGGCATGTTGTATAATCGAACCCCAAACATCAATCGAAACAGCAAAATTCGACATGAAATCGATCTCGACTGGATTTTTTTTTGTGCTATAATCATTATAATTTAATGTTCACTTCTGCCGATTAGGTTTTTTATTTAGCAAGGTGATTCGTGGTTTTTTTTTGTTCTCCAATTTTAATGTTCAACTTTTCAGCAGTTGGGTATCAGTTTTCTATTTTTTTAGGTACCATTTTTGTTTATTTAACACTGTTTTATATTTGTTTGTTGTGTTTTTAATGTTGTATTTATTTTGTAGTTGTATTGTTGCATTATCTATGTATTATAGTCGAACTTATTTCATTATAATCAACCAAACTGTGATGTAACATTTCTTGCACTAGTTTTAGTTTTAAATTAATGCAGCAATTTTTAGGTATCATTTTGCTATTTTTTAGGGATCAGTTTTCTTGTATTAATAGTGTTATGCTGTTTTGTTTATAGTTTTGGTGCTATTTTACTTTTGTTCTTATACTTCTGCATCAGTTTTGCTACTCAAACGAATTTATTTCATTTTTAAACAATCAAATTGTGATTCGAACATTTTCTGTATTTCTTTTGTCATTAAATATTTTAGCAAGTTTTAGGCATAAGTTTTGTATTTTTTTAGGTATTAGTTTTATGGTTTAGTGTATGAGAATTGTTGCAAGTAGGTAGATTTGTGTTGTTTGCTTTGGTAATTGACTTTTTTTGATACACAACATTAATTCCAACTGATACTCATTGATTAAAAAAACACCCACCGACTCAATTCATATCTCACAAAAATAATATTTACTCTCAATAATACCAACTGATTAAAAAAATAATAGCAATCAATTCAATTCAATTATCACAAAAATGAGATTATTCTCAGTAATACACAATAATACCCACTTGTATCATATGATACCTACAATGATACATAACTGATTTAATAGGATACATTGTTTTCCTACACAATCGAAGTACATAGAACACTGCTTCCCATCCTAAGCATGCATTTATTTTTACTTGTACTCAATCCAGTCTTGAATTCAAGTAAATTCCAGCAGCATGCAGTATCTGCAAGTATTTCTTACACAATCAGAACTTATACCAACCTAATACTGTAAATTCAACTAGAAAATATAAAACTGATATCTAAAAAAATATAACACTGATACCTAAAAACTGCTATGATGTAAATTCAACAAGAAAATATAAAACTGATACCTAAAAAAATATAAATCTAATACCTAGAAACTGGTACGATGTAAATTCAACTAGAAAATATAAAACTGATACCTAAAAAAATATAAAACTGACATCCAGAAACTGCCACGATGTAAATTCAACTGGAAAATATAAAATTGATACCTAAAAAAATATAAAACTGATACCTAAAAACTACTACGATGTAAATTCAGCTAGAAAATATAAAACTAATACATAAAAAAAAACTGATACCTAAAAACTGCTATGATTTAAATTCAACTAGAAAGTATAAAACTTATACCTAAAAAAGTATAGAACCGATACCTAAAAACTGATTTGATATTTTAAAGTAAAACTAATAAAAAAAATGTTTACATCCCACTTTGATTGATTAAAATGACCTAATTTCAATTGAGTTGCAAATCTAATGTAACAGTACAAGTACAAAACTGATATAGCATCAAAATTATAAACACAAAAGCATAACACTATTAAAACACGAAAACTAATACCTAAAAAATAGCAAACTGATACCTAAAAACTGCTGCTAACTTCACCATAAAAAAAGTTTTTTCGATCGATTTTTTTTCATTCTTCTCTCTCGTTTGATTTTTTACGACGAATTCATAAAATCAAAAAATCACGAAATCATACTTACTGCCAAATGAATCAAAATCCATGTCACCTTCATGAATCGACAAAGACGATTGAAACGATAAAATTAGGGCAAATTGAATTAATAGAGGAGCTCGAACAATTCTGAAGATGATCGAACGAGAGAGATGTTTGAAGATCAAATCAGTGAGAAAAAAACTGCGTTGGAGGAAAATAGAACGAGAAAAAAAATCACGCGAGATAGGAGCGACGAAGAAGAAACAGGGCACGTGATTTAGGGAATTAAAATATAATTAGTATATTGTCCTTTTGGTTAAATTTTTAATGGGCTGTCCTTTTGAATAAAAAAGCCCTTAATTTTGTCCTTGTCATTAATTGTCCCTTTTCTTTACATATTAAATTTTGATGCGCATTACCGTTTGATGGAACTGCTTTCTGTTCACTCTACGGTGGATTGGCTATTAGTTGAGGTAAGAAACCATTTATTCAATTTTATTCCTCTCTTACTCTTTGTCGTATATTTTTTTATGATTGGTTTGATTAAATATGTATAAGAAGCAAATCATTATTAATCTTTCTATCTTTTACATGGAAGGCGTCATTAGCTAAAGGCTTTTTATGTACTTCTTTCGGTTTAAATATTGTTGTATTCAACCTTCAAACTGAGTTACATGATAATAACTCTATGTTGGTTCAGTCATGAAACTGAGAAGTACGATTTTTGAGGAATACATCCAAAGTGGGCCTATCAATGATGCCTCTTTTATATCAGAATTTTTTTCATGGTTATCAGGTTTAGCTATGTTTTTTGATTGTAAAAGCATTATATTTTGTTTATAATGAATCAGACCAAGGTTGAGATACATTGTCCAGGACACTGGATGTACGTACATTGGGAACAACATGGTCATAGAGAGGGAGAGCTGGAAAAGCATTTGACGAGAGGAAAATAATGACAATGCTATTGCTGTAGCTTGAGGCCACGTGTTGGAGAATTGGACATGCCTGAAGCCTGTAGCATGTTTGGAATTGAGTGCTACCGCATCGATTGCTGAGAGGAACAAACGCTTCTAATCAGGTATGCATGTGCTGAGAGGTGGACTATATTGTTACTCACATTTGGTGATAAATTATATAGTGGATATGCAGTAAGCCAATAAAAAGTTATGCTGGCAATTCTACTAAAAAAGGAAAGCTGATATGACATGGTTTCAGAATAGGAAAACTAAAATATGTACAACCTTTGGTAACTTCTTCTATCAACCGCCGCCATCTCTTCGAAAAATATCAATGTCTATATACTTGGAAATCTATGTTGTTTTTTGCATTCCATTTGGCAGGTCACATGTCAGTTTTCACTTCTATTCCTTATGTTGCACTTCTCCCGCGGTTCTTTTATATATACATATACTTGCATCCATCAACTACTACTTCCACAAATTTTTATTCGTTCTAATTTTCCTTCTTTGGAACGATTGACATCTTCTTCTATGACAAAATTCAAGGTTCGTCTATAATTGCTCATTATGCCTTTTTTGGATTTGTGAAATACACACATAACGTGTTTGGTTATATTTCTAACATAGGTTTTGCATTACTCTTCTTAACCTGTGCATGAATTTTTACTTCTGTGTATATTTTATCACTACGACATATCAAACAATTACATTACAATTGTTATTATAATTTTACCATTACCATTTGGATTATTGTACTAGCACTAACCTATTAAAGACAGTAATACAAGGTATTTATTGCAGTAAGGGTCATTTATACATTCATACTCGTGATGTTGATGTAATACTTCTTTCATTCATTCAAAAATACAGGATTTGATCAAGAATGTACATAGCGGTCAATATGCAATGGAACAAAGTTTCATGACTAACAAGCTTGGTGTTAATGTTAAATTAGTTTTTTGTTTAGGGGTATGTTTCCAATGATAGTGCTCATGCATACCGATATCAATATACCTTAAACAGTTTTCTGAAAACCATTTGAGGCCTAAGCGGTTTTCAGAAAACCATTTAAGGATCCCTACTCTTAATTGCAAACGGCGATACCTCCCATTTGGAATGTCTCCCCACACTCCTCCCCACATTGTTGCAGCGCGAGTTTCATCTATTCTCTCCATTTCACCGCATTTCCCACACTCATAGGAACGCTCTTATAAATACAGTTATCCTTCCTTAATTCTTCAGCCGCACAGAATTACTTCTTTCTCCCTTTCATCCAAATTTTTTCTAACTTGATTAATCACTCAACAGCATGCTTCCCAAGTTCTCCAAACCAGCGGGATTTAGTGTAGGTAATTTTTAATAAATGTCATTTTTTCCAGTGGCCTACCTTTTGTCCGAAGTTATGATATTAAGTTGTATACCTTATCTCTTAACCATATCTGTTAGTCCTCAATTCAAATTGAAACACTCCCAAAATAATTTAGCTTCTCCAATTCATGCCTAACAATAAAGTACATTTTAGCTCATCAAGATTCCCCTATATATCATTTTTATAAAATTTATTTTTATGCAGATCCCGTCTGACATTCTGAATCATATACTTGATGTGTTAAAGAGTGTAAACAAATGCACTCACATCGGTAACAACTGCACTATAATCAAACCGAGGACGTAAACCATCTACATGTTACCCAGGAAAAAAGTTTATCATAACTGTGTATACTTACAAATATATACATGTATAGTCAATTAGCTGTGTGAGCATAATATAACTCAAAATACTTGATATATCTGTCTCTGCAAAAGCATAGTTATACCACGTGTGCCTGTTTTTAAATACATGATCTAAAATCTGGCCATGAAATTATTATTTTCCCGCCGTTATAGAGGATAAGTGCTGCATTGTTTATTATTATGCTGAATGCTTCAGTTCTAAAAGCCTACCTCTGAGTCCTTACATAAACAAACCATTTTTGCACTTTGAATTTTGATTATGCATTTTCAAATTTTTAAAGGTGTAAAGGTTTGGGTTGTTTGCATTTACAAGGCTTGGATGTGCGCAGAGCCGCCATTTCACATCTTTTTGTTTCACATCTTCTATTTGTGCTTTTAGCAGCTTACTAAACCAACATGCAGAATGAAGAAAGCCATGTTGTAGGCCACATTGTTGATCTTTATGTGAATATATGAAGTTTTGAGGAAAAAACATCATTTTGGCAAATATTAGTTTCACCTTAATTGTACCACACAGGCGTTAACCAAGTAGCAGTAAGTAAATGATATGCTCTTATGCAGGTTTATGCATTGTAGGTGATAATGTAAGTTGAATGAAATTCATCACTAACTGAAGTTTATTAGATTCTCATTTAAAAGTTTGATACTGTTTGGTTGGATTTCTAGATTTTCATTCTTTGTTGTGCGTGGACACTATTATTGAGTTCTTTGAGCAAGAGCCTAGAAATATTCTTTTTACCGGAAGAATCATATTAATGCATAGATATTCAAATACACTAAGGAAAAATAACACATGCAAGAACTAAAATCCACAATTACTGGTTTCATTGGATCAGTGGTTTTAAAAAGTTTCCACTTATGGTTCTAAAAGTTTTTGCTTTCTAGCACCACAACCATTCCAGTTTGTGCACCAGTGGAAAATGATAAAAAAAAATGCAAGAGCAATTGCACAACAATCAATAGGCCCCTATTAGTAGATGAGTATGAATGGGATGTAAGTTTCACTTCTGAGTTGGTAAGCTGCATACAAATACGATTTACAAAATAATAGATATTTGTTATTTAAATATTCATTAACTAATCATATTATCCAACCGTGTTTTTTCTTACAGATAAAGCATATGGAGGAAAATGGATGGTGACAATGAAGATAATCAAAACGAAATATTTTATCAATAAATAAATTTTATCATTTTTTTAAGTATGACAATTGTATATTTTTAGTAGATGTAAATCATGAGCTTATACTAAAACTGTCATTTATATAGACGTAGTTATATCTACAAAAAGATAAAATAATTGAATAATATTTTGTGACCATTACATTTAAATTTATATATTGTTTACTTTTTTTTTGGAGTGACAATATATTGATCATGCAACATTAATACAAATCATTTTCCTTTGAAATGACCCGAACTTCCCCGGTCTCCGAAGAGAAGAGAAAGAACGAATTGTTTTGAGAACACGACAAAATAGAACGCAGACGGGAGAACATTTCATTGTATATTACAACAATTCCATCAGAATACAAGAATATACAGAGTATGAATAAATATTACACAGAAATATCAGAGATTTAAATTACATTTAAATACATAGCAGCGGAAAATAATACAATACACAACTAGAAGAGATATATGGGTACAAAGATTTCCGGATATCATTCCAGCTGTAAACCAGGATCCTGTGAATATAAATCTGCAAAACCAAAACTACTAGCTGCCCGTGTCAAAATAAGGGCACCCAGAGTTTAGGTTAAAACGATAAACTCCAAGTCAGTCATGGGACTGGTGTGAGAACTAAAATAGTAATTAATCTTTATTTTAAAGTTAGGTAAGTCAAGGGACCACGCCGTATAACACGGAACGGGTTTCCTCCCAAGAATACCAGTGCATAAAACAAACAACGCAATGCTAAATAAAGAAAAATGAAGCTATAATAAGACCCAGGTCCTATCACACAATGCAACGCAAGCCGGGGGATAGGGTTTTTACCTTATAATAGCCAAGAATGCTTGATACGTTTAAAACAAATCATTTGATACTATTATAAGTGCATAGTGTATAAAACAACTTCAAATCATAAGTATCAATGATAGACGGCATAAGCGCCCCATCCCACTATGTCGCCATACTAGGCTCTACAAATAAAACCGCAAATGTCACGTATTTGGAAATTGGATTTCCGTCTGTGAACCGAGGCAAAAGATAGTCCTCACCGACTTCGAGACAATCTAGCCCATGTCTCAGGGTCAGAGCGCATCGACCCTTGGATCGTCAGGGCCAGTCCATCGATGTGGATTAAAATGCCTGAACACTGCGTTTCCCCGCCCTTTGGGGCGTAAATGAGCCAACGAATGGCTCCATCAGACCCGGATCGTCCGATCTAACCGAGGCCCCTCGCAACAGCAACAACCACACAGGTGAAAAGTATATAAATGTCAGGGCTGGTAGGTCACAGACACCACCCTAGCTAGAAGGAAACGCATGCCCTCCCTGAGGTCCTCTCCCGTTTCTGGTTCACAACCGGGGTGTGAGGCTCGCGAATTAACGTTACACAAAGCTATGCCACACAGGCGGTGCTTTGATCATCAACCACAAGACTTTTCTTTTCAACAGAAGCCTTGATCATTTTCCACTTAGGCATGCCACATAGGCAATTCACTCTATGCGTTTGATATCCATCTGTATATAACCCCTGAGCTCGTACGTCTCAGAGAAGGGCGTTAAGCAAGAGAATAAATTCTCCGCCGCCAAACAGATATATATTTAATAGAAATCAATCACACAGACTAAAATCCAATGTCAGACACACAGTCCATTTACAAGTCCGTTCTGGGTCTGAACGAAACCGGAGGCACCTAGTACCCCGCATATCCATCGATCTCCAAGTACGTCTGGACGATCACCAACTGTTTCCATCTTCTTGGGTGTACAACCCAATCAAGATCATCAGTAATCACCCAAGTGACGTGAAGACTTCCGGTCTTCAACCACCGTCTTCATCTTCGACACCACGTCAAATCAGTTATTCAGAATGGGATAAACCCAGTCTTTTTGAATAACTCGCGTATATAATAAATAAGTGTTACACAAACACAACATACGCCTCATTCCAATTCAGAATATTCTTTGGGAAAGGTTCTCATTAATTTTATCAAAGATAAACTCTTTTAAATTTATTCTTTAATCTTCTTTTGAATATCAATTCAAATTAGTCGGGATTAGTGGAGCACACCGAAGTAATCATTTATTTTATTTCCCAATCCCAACCTATTCATCCCATGAAGTAAAACTGATCCTACTTCATATCTAACACCATGGTGTTATCGGTAAATTCAATTACCATTTCACGTTCAAATCTAATTAAAGATTTAACTATCACCTAGAGCAAAACTGGTGATACTCCATTCTCGATCATTTCAATCTAATTAAAGATACATTAAAACTCCACTTAGTTTTAATCTTTAACAGGGTTAAAGAACCAATGTCATTTAAAACACGGTTCACGATAAACCCAAAATCACATTCCATTAATTATCGGGTTAAAGAACAAGTGTTATTTAAAACACTGTTCACGATAAATCCAAAAATCAATACCAATTCAATTCCAATTAAATATTATTTAATTGGTACACTTCATTAAATCTAAATAAAAAGATTTAATCTTTTCTCCACTGGGTTCAAGAACAGTGTTAATGGAGACACCATTCGCGACAAACCCAAATCACATTTGATATTAAATACAAGGCTCTGAATAGAAAATATATTGGCTTATATTCAATATCAAATTCTACGACCAACAAATATCGTATTGGAAATAAAGATATATATATATCTTTCAAATTTCCATAACAATATTTGCATCATCACGAAATCCAACATCGAAATATTCCGAAGACAATTTCGATTTAAATCCATTCCAATATAATTATTGGAAATTCTGGATATTTTCAAAACCATTTCAAATCCAATTTATTTATTTAAAAATAAATAGAATTATAATTCTAGTTCAAAACTAGTTCATTTCGATAAAAATCTATTTTTATCTTTTCAAATATGGAGTTTTTCATCCCGATTTTTCCCAAATCATTTCTCATGATTTTACACAAATTATTACTATTTTTAATAATTTTATCAAGGCCCGTACAGTCGATTTCCATCAATGGCCATCGAACTGCACTTACAGCGACCTTTTCCAAATTTGATTTGGACATAATTCCCAATCCAACCGTTAGATTTCAAATTTCTAATATTCGTTAGAAAGCTCTTTTCGATACGAACCCAACGGTTTCGGTTTTAGGAGAATCCGACGGTTGGATCTCCCGCAATATCCATTCGAAGTCAATGGTCGAAATTCGCGAACTACCGCGGCGCGACGCATTCTATTCAGGCCATTTTATTATATATATAATATATACTTCGTCGATTTCAATTCAAAACGTGCTTAATAAATCGTTTTAAATTCATTTTCAAAACGGTTTCAACTTCATATTCAATTTCAAATGAAAATTGAATATTCCAATATAAATTCGTTTTAAATTCGTTTCAATTCAAATTGATTTCTAATTCAATTTCAGTTCTAATTCAATTCAATTCAATTTCAATTCGAATTCAATTCTATTCAATTTCAATTCGAATTCATTTCTATTCAATTTTAATTCGAATTCATTTCTATGCACTTTCAATTCGAATTCATTTCTATTCACTTTCAATTCGAATTCTATTTCTTTTCACTTTCAATTCGAATTCTAATTCTTTTCAAAATATCAGATTTTGAAATCACTTTCGATATTCATTATAAAATGAATAAAATCGATATAATTGTCGTTCACGTCAAAATGGCGTCAATCTAATCAACACGGCTTTATATATTCCTATTTTCAAATATTTCTATTTCAAATATTCCTTTTTCAAATATTTCTTTCTCAAATATTCTTTTAAAAATATTCTATTTCTAAACTGGAATGAGGCTCAATCAATTACCATATAATGTTAATTATATGGATTTTCTACCACATGTATATAACAGCAATGATAAATCATCAACCATCATCCAAAGTGCGTTCTACACTATATAAGCATCAAATATAATTATTTAACGCTTATAACAGTCTGTTAATCAATCGATCGACATATAACTAACTATTGGGATTAGTGTATGTCATATATCACCCCAATACCCGTGTGGGGTTTCAAACAATCAAACACATATTTTATTTGTGCAGTTGGGCGATGTGTAAAATTTATCATCCCAATCAATATCAGTCAAATGTGTGTATATAAACAAATCGTCCGATTTGTTTAGTTTTATTTCATTTTATATACACGTTAAAAATTCTATTTTTAACTATAAAATATTTTCAACTATATAAATATTTTATTTCATTTCACATCACATCACACAATCAAGCATACAAGTCGTCCATGGTCTGTGGACGACGGGTGTCGGGTGCTACTAAACACCGTCTGCATCCTAGTATATATTATTAACTAGAAAACAAAATTAAAAGGTGAGAAGTTCTCACAGAATAGCTAAATCCAATCCCACGACTCTTCAAATATAGAAGTCTTCGCCGTTCTTGCCTCTTGTCACTTTTGTTGTCCGTATTCACTACATATATAAATATCACATTTTTACTTCGCTATTCGATATGTAAAAATCAAATTTTTACTTTGCTATTCAATATATAAAAATCGAATTTTTACTTTGTTATTCAATATATAAAAATCAAATTTTTACTTTGTTATTCAATATATAAAAATCGAATTTTTACTTTGTTATTCAATATATAAAAATCGAATTTTTACTTTGTTATTCAATATATAAAAATCGAATTTTTACTTTGTTATTCAATATATAAAAATCGAATTTTTACTTTGGCAACAACTATGAACAAAAATCAAGACTTGTATAAAATAAAATGAAAATCTTTGATTAAAGATCTAATTTTCTTCTTACTATTTTTCTTAGCTTAAAAATCCTATTTTCCTTTTAACTTAACTAAAAATTGACAATAAATTAGAAGAAGTAAATAATAATAAAAAAAACTTACAGTGTCTTTACCAAATGGAGGGGGGGTTTCAGAGGGGTGCGGTGGTTGCTGATGTCGGCGCAGGGGTTCGAGGGCTAGGGGGCGGCTGTGGGTTGTGAGTGGCGGCGGGTTCTTGGTCGCGGTTTCGTGGAAGGGGAGGGGAACAAGGGGGTTTAGGGCTCGAACGGGAGGAGGAGGCCATGGGGGAGGTGGTGCTCGACGTCCCAGAGGAGGAGAAGGAAGAAGAAGCGGCGGCGGCGGCAGCAGATGGGGGGCGACGTGATTTCTTTTGGTTTTTTTGTTTTTGTTTTTCCTTTTCGTTTTAGAAATTAACGGGGGGAGGGGGCCTGAGAGGAAGAAAGGGGGAGAGGGGTATTTTTTAATTTATTTAATTTCAGAAAGTTGACTTTTTTATTCGACCTCTAAACGAGGCCCACCGCCTGTCGTCCATAACTAATTACCCCCATTCTGAACACAATGGGATATGTATCGTAAGTTGATTCGGCTGTTACAATCAGTTTTCATTTAAATCAAAGTATAATTCCTTGTATATTCAATTTAAACATACATTTCAAATTACCGAGGCCACATACAGTCTCTATTAATTACAGAAAAATATTTTCTAGCTTCGTATTGACGATACGGTCCTAACAAAACTAGTTTCGTCGAATTCTGAGACCGTTTGAAAAATGGCCATTTTCCAGTCGATTAAAATCAACTGAAACTAGCAAAACGCGTTTTCCTTCGCCACGCTCACATATTGATTCGAAAAATTATGGAATTTGGAACCTAGTGATAATATGACATCACAGATCCAATAAAAGTGGTTTCGTCGAAATCCGAGGTCGTTTGCAAAAATTCCCATTTTTAAGGGCCTGAATTCCATAGCGACTATTTAGAATTTTCAACTGGACCTATCTTTTGATTCCCGCTATGAAATTTCGATTTTTCGGATTCGTTTGAAAGATATTATCAATTAGATTCAAATATTTTTGGTTTCACTAAAATCCGGTTTATTTTGCACCCGGTACATTCATTTGAATTTTGAAATCGAATTATCGAACTACCGCGCCATTTTCAATTCCTTTTATAATTTTAAAATAAATATTTATATTCTAACGACGAACTATATAAATATATACGTTCTAATCTATTCAAAATAAATTTCTCGTCATTTTTATTTAAAATAATTCATTTTAAATAATCAAAATTCGCTAAAATTGCCAAAATAAAAATTTTAAACTGGCCCAGATTTCCGGGTTATTACAATCTCCCCCACTTAAAACTTTTCGTCCCCGAAAAGGAACGAAGCCGAAAGTTGTTTCACAAATCAACTCAACTTCCAGTGTTTTCACTATGGCTTAAGTTCTTCAACTTTTCAGTTTCTAAGAATTTTTCAAATTTTTCAAAAATTTGGCTAACACCCTAAATTTTCGAAAAATTTCGCCATAACCTCCCCTGCACCGGGAGCACGGGAAAATCCCGAAATTGCCATATAGGCCCTCTGATCTCAAAAAGAAAAAGAAAAAGCCAATTGGCTCATAAAATCATCATCACCCAAACAAAACAGTAAATTATGTTAAACATGTACCTATTTGTCGGGCAAACAAATTTTATTCTTCTGCTCTAGCCTCTTTGCTATGACCTGTTCGATGTAAGTACATGTATATGCAAGCAGTTGCAACCAATTTTCAATACATTTCAATATTTGACCAATTTGGTTAAAGGTTCAATATTTAATTATTCAAACAATAATCAAACAACACAAACATCAATCAATTAGTTGATTAGCTTTTGAAATTCATAACTTTGATATACAGTCAAAAATCACATTTTTGATGCCAAATCACAACAATAAGCCCTATCTAGTTTCGGTTCTCACACAAGTCAATTGGAAATTTATAGAAATCTCACTTTCGTTACTCGAATATAAATACTGGCGATGGTGCCCCGTCACCAGAATTATCCCCGGGCAACTAGAGTATGATTCTATAACTATCTAATACAATAAACTTCGAATACACGTTTGCAAGACATATATGTAAAATCTTTATATATTGGATTGTCCAAATCAATTTAAAATAAATTATCAAATACGAATAATTGATTTAAATTTTCAAAACAAAAATTGTTTTCATTTTTAAAAACATACTCTTCACACTCGTTCTAGGATACTACTGATCCCATCTCTAACGAGTCATTCTAATTGGATACTACTAATCCAATATCTGATGAATTCTTTCATATGGTTCTAATGTGTCTTGTTCTCTAGAGCTCTGTAAACCAAAGCTTTGATACCACGATGAAACGACCTGAACTTCCCCGGTCTCCGAAGAGAAGAGAAAGAACGAATTGTTTTGAGAACACGACAAAATAGAACGCAGACCGGAGAACATTTCATTGTATATTACATCAATTCCATCAAAATACAAGAATATATAGAGTATGAATAAATATTACACAGAAATATCAGAGATTTAAATTACATTTAAATACATAGCAGCGGAAAATAATACAATACACAACTAGAAGAGATATACGGGTACAAAGCTTTCCGGATATCATTCCAGATGTAAACCAGGATCCTGTGAATATAAATCTGCAAAACCAAAACTACTAGCTGCCCATGTCAAAATAAGGGCACCTAGATTTTAGGTTAAAACAATAAACTCCAGGTCAGTCATGGGGCTGGTGTGAGAACTAAAACAGTTATTAATCTTTATTTTAAAGTTAGGTAAATCAAGGGACCACGCCGTATAACACGGAACGGGTTTCCTCCCAAGAATAGCAGTGCATAAAACAAACAACGCAATGCTAAATAAAGAAAAATGAAGCTATTATAAGACCCAGGTCCTATCACACAATGCAACACAAGCCGGGGTATAGGTTTTTTACCTTATAATAGCCAAGAATGCTTGATATGTTTAAAACAAATCATTTGATACTATTATAAGTGCATAGTGTATAAAACAACTTCAAATCATAAGTATCAATCATAGACGGCATAAGCGCCCCATCCCACTATGTCGCCATACTAGGCTCTACAAATAAAACCGCAAATGTCACGTATTTGGAAATTGGATTTCCGTCTGTGAACCGAGGCAAAAGATAGTCCTCACCGACTTCGAGACAATCTAGCCCATGTCTCAGGGTCAGAGCGGATCGACCCTTGGATCGTCAGGGTCGGTCCACCGATGTGGATTAAAATGCCTGAACACTGCGTTTCCCCGCCCTTTGGGGCGTATATTAGCCAACGAATGGCTCCATCGGACCTGGATCATCCGATCTAACCGAGGCGCCTCGCAACAGCAACAACCACATAGGTGAAAAGTATATAAATGTCAGGGCTGGTAAGTCACTGACACCACCCTAGCTAGAAGGAAACGCATGCCCTCCTTGATGTCCTCTCCCGTTTCTGGTTCACAACCGGGGTGTGAGGCTCATGAATTCACGTTACACAAAGCTATGCCACATAGGTGGTGCTTTGATCATCAACCACAAGACTTTGCTTTTCAGCAGAAGCCTTGATCATTTTCCGCTTACGCATGCCACACAGGCAATTCACTCTATGCGTTTGATATCCATCTGTATATAACCCCTGAGCTCGTACGTCACAGAGAAGGGCGTAAAGCAAGAGAATAAATTCTCCGCCGCCAAACAGATATATATTCAATAGAAATCAATCACATAGACTAAAATCCAATGTCAGACACACAGTCCATTTACAAGTCCGTTCTAGGTCTGAACGAAACCGGAGGCACCTAGTACCCCGCGTATCCATCGATCTCCAAGTACGTCTGGACGATCACCAACTGTTTCCATCTTCTTGGGTGTACAGCCCAATCAAGATCATCAGTAATCACCCAAGCGACGTGAAGACTTCCGGTCTTCAACCACCGTCTTCATCTTCGACACCACGTCAAATCAGTTATTCAGAATGGGATAAACCCGGTCTTTCTGAATAACTCGCGTATATAATAAATAAATGTTACACAAACACAACATACGCCTCATTCCAATTCAGAATATTCTTTGGGAAAGGTTCTCATTAATTTTATCAAAGATAAACTCTTTTAAATTTATTCTTTAATCTTCTTTTGAATATCAATTCAAACTAGTCGGGATTAGCGAACCACACCGAAGTAATCATTTATTTTATTTCCCAATCCCAACCTATTCATCCCATGAAGTAAAACTGGTCCTACTTCATATCTAACACCACGGTGTTATCGGTAAATCCAATTACCATTTCACGTTCAAATCTAATTAAAGATTTAACTATTACCTGGAGCAAAACTGGTGATACTCCATTCTAGATCATTTCAATCTAATTAAAGATTCATTAAAACTCCACTTAGTTTTAATCTTTAACTGGGTTAAAGAACTAATGTCATTTAAAACACGGTTCACGATAAACCCAAAATCACATTCCATTAATTATCGAGTTAAAGAACAAGTGTTATTTAAAACACTGTTCACGATAAATCCAAAAATCAATACCAATTCAATTCCAATTAAATATTATTTAATTGGTACACTTCATTAAATCTAAATAAAAAGATTTAATCTTTTCTCAACTGGGTTCAAGAACAGTGTTAACGGAGATACCATTCACGACAAACCCAAATCACATTTGATATAAATACAAGGCTCTGAATAGAAAATATATCGGCTTATATTCAATATCAAATTCTACGACCAACAAATATCGTATTGGAAATAACGATATATATATATATATCTTTCAAATTCCCATAACAATATCTGTATCATCACGAAATCCAACATCGAAATATTTCAAAGACAATTTCGATTTAAATCCATTCCCATATAATTATTGGAAATTCTGGTTATTTTCAAAACCATTTCAAATCCAATTTATTTATTTAAAAATAAATAGAATTATAATTCTAGTTCAAAACTAGTTCATTTCGATAAAAATCTATTTTTATCTTTTCAAATATGGAGTTTTTCATCCCGATTTTTCCCAAATCATTTCTCATGATTTTACACAAATTATTACTATATTTAATAATTTTATCAAGGCCCGTACAGTCGATTCCCATCAATGGCCATCGAACTGCACTTACAGCGACCTTTTCCAAATTTGATTTGGACATAATTCCAAATCCAACCGTTAGATTTCAAATTTCTAATGTTCGTTTGAAAGCTCTTTTCGATACGAACCCAACGGTTCCGGTTTTAGGAGAATCCGACGGTCGGATCTCTCGCAATATCCATTCGAAGTCAATGTTCGAAATTCGCGAACTGTCGCGGCGCGGCGCGTTCTATTTAGGCCATTATATTATATATATAATATATACTTCGTCGATTTCAATTCAAAATGTGCTTTATAAATCGTTTTAAATTCATTTTCAAAATGGTTTCAACTTCATATTCAATTTCAAATCAAAATTGAATATTCCAATATAAATTCGTTTTAAATTCGTTTCAATTCAAATTGATTTCTAATTCAGTTTCAGTTCTAATTCAATTCAATTCAATTTCAATTCGAATTCAATTCTATTCAATTTCAATTTGAATTCATTTCTATTCAATTTTAATTCGAATTCATTTCTATGTACTTTCAATTCGAATTCATTTCTATTCACTTTCAATTCGAATTCTAATTCTTTTCACTTTCAATTCGAATTCTAATTCTTTTTACTTTCATTTCGAATTCTAATTCTTTTCAAAATATCAAATTTTGAAATCACTTTCGATATTCATTATAAAATGAATAAAATCGATATAAATGTCGTTCACGTCAAAATGGCGTCAATCTAATAAACACGGCTTTATATATTCCTATTTTCAAATATTTCTATTTCAAATATTCCATTTTCAAATATCTCTTTCTCAAATATTCTTTTTTAAATATTTTATTTCTAAACTGGAATGAGGCCCAATCAATTACCATATAATGTTAATTATACGGATTTTCTACCACACGTATATAACAGCAATGATAAATCATCAACCATCATCCAAAGTGCGTTCTACACTGTATAAGCATCAAATATAAATATTTAATGCTTATAACAGTTTGTCAATCAATCGATCGACATATAACTAACTATTGGGATTACTGTATGTCATATATCACCCCAATACCCGTGTGGGGTTTCAAACAATCAAACATTGATTTTATTTGTGCAGTTGGGCGATGTGTAAAATTTATCGTCCCAATCAATATCAGTCAAATGTGTGTATATAAACAAATCGTCCGATTTGTTTAGTTTTATTTCATTTTATATACACATTAAAAATTCTATTTTTAACTATAAAATATTTTCAACTATATAAATATTTTATTTCATTTCACATCACATCACACAATCAACTACACATCAAAATCAAACAATCAAGCATACAAGCCGTCCATGGTCTGTGGACGACGGGTGTCGGGTGCTACTAAACACCGTCTGCATCCTAGTATATAATATTAACTAGAAAACAAAATTAAAAGGTGAGAAGTTCTCACAGAATAGCTAAATCCCATCCCACGACTCTTCAAATGTAGACCTCTTGTCACTTTCGTTGCCCGTATTCACTACATATATAAAAATCACATTTTTACTTCGCTATTCGATATATAAAAATCAAATTTTTACTTTGCTATTCAATATATAAAAATCGAATTTTTACTTTGTTATTCAAAATATAAAAATCGAATTTTTACTTTGTTATTCAATATATAAAAATCGAATTTTTACTTTGTTATTCAATATATAAAAATCGAATTTTTACTTTGGCAACAACTATGAACAAAAATCAAGACTTGTATAAAATAAAATGAAAATCTTTGATTAAAGATCTAATTTTCTTCTTACTATTTTTCTTAGCTTAAAAATCCTATTTTCCTTTTAACTTAACTGAAAATTGACAATAAATTAGAAGAAGTAAATAATAACAATAAAAAAAACTTACAGTGTCTTTACCAAATGGAGGGGGGGTTTCAGAGGGGTGCGGTGGTTGCTGATGTCGGCGCAAGGGTTCGAGGGCTAGGGGGCGGCTGTGGGTTGTGGGTGGCGGCGGGTTCTTGGTCGCGGTTTCGTGGAAGGGGATGGGCGCGAGGGGGTTTAGGGCTCGAACGGGAGGAGGAGGCCATGAGGGAGGTGGTGCTCGACGTCCTAGAGGAGGAGGAGGAAGAAGAAGCGGCGGCGGCGGCAGCAGATGGGGGGTGACGCGATTTCTTTTGGTTTTTTTTCCTTTTCGTTTTAGAAATGAACGGGGGGAGGGGGCTGAGAGGAAGAAAGGGGGAGAGGGTATTTTTTTAATTTATTTAATTTCTGAAAGTTGACTTTTTTATTCGACCTCTAAACGAGGCCCACTGCCTGTCGTCCATAACTAATTACCCCCATTCTGAACACAATGGGATATGTATCGTAAGCTGATTCGGCTGTTACAATCAGTTTTCATTTAAATCAAAGTATAATTCTTTGTATATTCAATTTAAACATACATTTCAAATTACCGAGGCCACAAACAGTCTCTATAAATTACAGAAAAATATTTTCTAGCTTCGTATTGACGATACGTTCCTAACAAAACTAGTTTCGTTGAATTCTGAGACCGTTTGAAAAATGACCATTTTCCAGTCGATTAAAATCAACTAAAACTAGCCAAATGCGTTTTCCTTCGCCACGCTCCCATATTGATTCGAAAAATTCTGAAATTTGGAACCTAGCTATAATATGACATCATGGATCCAACAAAAGTGTTTTCGTCGAAATCCGAGGTCATTTGCAAAAATTCCCATTTTTAAGGGCCTGAATTCCATAGCGACTATTCAGAATTTTCAAATGGACCTATCTTTTGATTCCCGCTATGAAATTTCGATTTTTCGGATTCGTTGGAAAGATATTATCAAGTAGATTCAAATATTTTTGGTTTCACTAAAATCCGGTTTATTTTGCACCCGGTACATTCATTTGAATTTTGAAATCGAATTATCGAACTACCGCGCCATTTTCAATTCCTTTTGTAATTTTAAAATAAATATTTATATTCTAACGACGAACTATATAAATATATACGTTCTAATCTATTCAAAATAAATTTCTCGTCGTTTTTATTTAAAATAATTCATTTTAAATAATCAAAATTCGCTAAAATTGCCAAAATAAAAATTTTAAACTGGCCCAGATTTCCGGTTATTACATCCTTACATGTGTAAAATACATAATATTTAAGGATTAACAATCCATGTGAAAAGCGTGTGCCACGGCCACACGCGAAGCGCGTTGTAACACCCCATTATTTCAAAACATTTCATAAGAGATAATTAAAGAATAATTAATTTTTAAGAGAATAATTAGGTGAAACGGGTTACGTCATTACATTCGTGGCTATTTTCTAGTCAATTTAGATCTATGATTTGCAGAAAACCGATTTTGGATGAAAAAGATATCTTTTAATTAAATATTGCAACTAAACATGAATAAAAGAGGAATGAGAAAAAAATAATGGATACCATTGTCCTAAGTCTTGTTAACAAAAGACTAAGTAGCCCAATTGGTTAGAGCATGTGACTTGCATACAAGAGGTACAGAGTTCGATCCCTCCCAGCGCCATATTTTTGTTTTAGGGGAAAGGCTAAAAAAGTGGCTTATTGTGAAAGCAGTTCAATTCAAAAGCGGTTTAGTGTGAAAAAGGAGGATTAATTGAAAAAATGTTTAAAAAGAATATATATATATATATATCTGTGTGTGTGTGTGTGTGTGTGTGTATGACGTGTGGGCGTCAACACCCTGCTGTTGCGCATCATGTTGCACACATTGCGCATTTTTATTAGTTAATGATCGTTTTTTCACAACATGGCTATTTTCTATTGGTCGGATGAAGTGGATGATTCCTATGGCTCCTGATCTAATCTAATGGACCTAATTAACTGACTACACCTATATAAACACACCGAGACCTATACCTAGTTTCACTACACTAATTCATGGCGCCTCCATGCTGCCTCAACCTAAACTTGTCCTTCTTCTTCAACAAATTAAAGTAAAGGAATTCTGTAAAGGGGATCGAATCTACAACAACTACAACGCCTAACTCTCTTCCTTAATCCAATCTTTGTGAGTTCATTGATTATTTTTAGATTAAAATAATGCTAAAGCAATTCTGACATGTTGTAAATTGGATTTGGGAATTATACATGATAATAAATTGAATCTCATCAATTCTATCTTAGCCTATACATCAGATTCATGATTCTTATATGCCCATGTTGATATTATCACTAGTTTTACCAGTTTTATCATATCTTTATGATCAGTTCATACTTATGCCTATTTTATTGTTATTATTTTGCTTGTTCTTTATCTTATCCCTTCCTCCTTCCCTTTTTGGTTTTTTATAGCTGGGCTACTTCGAGCCTAGGCCAAATCTCATAGAGATGAACGTACGAACGGTATTTTAGGGAATGTTGGGAAATTTGGTATAATATACATTGGGTTGATTTGGGCATGACAAATGTTAAATTTGGCATAATATACGCTAGGTTGATTTGGGCATGACAAATGCTAAATTTGGGTCATGTAATGAAATTGGGAATTTTGGGTAATTAACATAATTAGCCTGAAATTGGCATAAACTGAAATGAATAAATTGGCTAAGACAAGAATTCTGAGACACGAGGTTAGACTTCGTTTGCGGTAGAAGCCTTCCCGGAACCAACCGTCCTAAACAGCAACCACAAATGGCCAGTCTAATGTGAGAGATCGTAGGCATAACTAAAAGATGCTTAGACACGAGGTTAAGTCTGGCTTGTGGTGGAAGTCTTCCCGGAACCGCTCGGCACATCCAGCGGCCACAAGCCATCGACTTAATGTGAGAGGACTGTGCATTAATAACTAATTAATGCTTATCAAAGATGAATATGATACCTAAAACATGTTAGGTGGGTGGGGTTAAGTTAACCTGTGTAAGATGACAACTTAACCAATAATACAAGAACAAAGTGGATATGGCTAAGGCAAGCTTAACAAATAATGCATATTGATTTGATAAGTGGATGGGGTTAAGTCAACTGGGCTGATAGACAACACTTAACCAATATAAGTTTGGGTTAGGATAAACCCTAGGGAAAAATCTAGTAGTGGTTGGGACCCATTTCAGACAGTAACCTACTTAGTGGTATCGGGAACCCTGAGCAAGGCTGGTTTGGGGCAAGCTTACTGGGCTGATTATAAGCGGTCAAATAAGAGCGAGGGTGTAGCAGTGAAGGTTCCGACGGGTTCGTTAAGCGTGCACAAGGTGTTCCCGGCATTGGAAGATTTAGCCACTGTACATCAGGAGGTATAAAGTTGTACACCCACGCGTTGCCACTTAGGGAGTGATACACCCTAAGCTGGGACCCGCATAGATATCTATAAGGTAGGAAGCCGATCGATTAGGGGTAGTGTGGGAACATCTAGTATCTATTATGTGCAAGTGGATTTTCAAGGATTGTATGGAGCGGATACCTCTTACTAGATGTTACGCTTGAGTGCTACCAATTGCGGGGCTGGGATCATTTCGTTAAGAATTACTAGTAGTTGGTGCAGAGAATTAAATTAAGTAAGAAATCTGGGAAGCGCAATAGACATTCCTTTATATTCATCCTGTTATCCAGCTTTACCTTATGTCATGGTTATACTTTCCATCCTGTTTATTCCTGTCATACTGCTTTACTTATTTTCATGCTAAAAGTAGATGGACTCGCCAGGCTTTATGTCTGACCTTTTTATTTTCTCCTCTTTTTCTTCCGTCCCCCCGGGGTTCTCAGGGAGGAAACACTGAAGCTTGACTTGGATTTCTTTCTTCTTAAAGCGCTTGGAAGTGTTGAGAGTAATGCTCAGCTTTATCTCTTTTCATTATGGCTATTTGGAGTGGGATTATGATTTTACTTTTATGTACTATGATAATAATTTTGTTCAAGATGGATATTTATGTACTTGATTCTAGTATGTGGTTTTGATGTTGTAACCAAACATGTTTTGTTTTTCCGCTGCAATGAACAAACTTTGAATTTTCTTAAGTACCATCTATATATCTATCTTATGATATTCTGTTCTATACTCTTATAATACTCCATGGAAGTTAATGCATTCCCTTAGTGAGTGACATTAGTGGATATGGGGTGTTACACGTGTGCCGTTACGCTTGTGTGTGTATATATATATATATATATAATTGTAAATACACACACCACATTCCATCAAAATCAACCTTATATATGTATGTAAATTATACAACATACTAAAACCATATTATATAAATATATATAAACATTTAAACAAACATATATATGTATATGTACATTAATTACCACCTTAAAAACACACACCTGGCATACACACACATGAACACATCACCACACACATGAACTTACCACAAAACAATACTCACGCATGCACAACACTCGAGAAACCAACTCACGTACAACTCCAAAGTATATATATCATTTATCTGTAAATATAAATTTATAAACCTACATACAAAAAATATATAAACAATCATTTAAAATATGTATACACACACTTCACGCACATGCACTTATACATATAACACTACACACAGGTGGAAAAGGAAAGGCAAAGGTGAATGTGTGGTAGAGGAGATAAGCACATGAATGGGAAAAGGATGGGTAGGGAAAGGGAAAAACAGGTGAAAAGGTGGCAAGAAATTTGCTACATGCTTAAATTCATTAAAGCATGGACTTGGATTTTGCATGTATGATTGTAAAAGTAGAAATGTTTTGGTCTTTCTTTTTAAACAAAAAAGATGAAGTTGTCCAGGAAAGAGGAGAGAAGGAAGAAAATTAAACATCAAAACAAACAGAGGAAGAGAGGAGAGAGTATGGGAAGAAGGGGCGGTCTTTATGAGTGAGAAAGAAAGTGGGATAGGAAGGAAGAATGTATAGGGAACAAAAGAAACAAACGATTGTAAAAAAAATAGGAGTTGTTGCCTTTAATTTCTGGGAACTGTGCGTCTTGGAAGAACAAAATCTTGAACGGAAGTTTGGAGAAACGAATTGATTTTATATTTTATTTTATTTTCGAAAAGGCACAAGACGTTCTATTGACCCAAATTTTAGGATGATGGGAACGGTTGCAACGAGCCACCATTTTGACCGTGCCGAATCGACAAAAACATGTCAACTCGAAACGTCCAAAACAACAGATTGTTATTAGCTTCTAGGGTAAACTGAATAAATCACAGAATCATAGATCACAGACACAGATATAGAGCAATATAGCATATCGCAGTGGAAAATTTAAAATACAATAGTAGTTCATGAAGCTACTAAATAAATTTTACATCAGAGTTTACATAAATAATACATCGGAGGTCTAATACAATAAACAGTTTGAAACACAATGACAGAAGTAACTGAATGACTGGAATAACTAATCAACAGGTAGATACAGGTGAGTGAAACCCAATATAAGCTCCAACTCCGAGGATGAATCTCGAAACTGGAATACTCGATCTGACCCAAGCAATAATGCAAATAAAACAACTCGGATCAAGACTAACATTCTCATGGAAGTAAATCAACTCAAATGAAATTTTCGATGAAACGCAGTCAGTAACTTAAAAGGATGTTTGGGATCACCATCCTCTAAGGATCCGTCAAACTAATACTATATAGTATAATATGCTATATACAGTAATGTCTATCAGTAAACTAAAAATATCAAAATAGCGTAAGCGAGATTACCATTATTACCCTAACACCGTTTATATATTCCCGTAGTATATATAGTACCGTAATTCCTCCGTAAACTGGAAGCCTATCAAAGGGCACTCCATATAAAACAGTACAAAACAAAGTCGTAGTGGGCTCGTATAAGGCATGTGACAAGGCATGCAAGGAATGCCAGGGTGGATTCACCGTTTGCATAGCCGGACTGGCGGTAACGCATAACATCTACTACCACCCACCTCGAGACACACTCCAGTAATCAAAAGGGCCCAATCGAATCTCAATAGTAATAGAATAGTATCGAAGAAGTGTGCTCGATAGGAGGTATGACCTCACTTGGTCTGTGCATAGCTCCTGTTTTAGCCACATCAAGTTAACTCATGGTAGTCAGGGTCTCGTAATTAATATGAAATAACAACATAGTGTCGTTTGCCAAATCTTCCCCTTCATTCTGGAACTCCACCGCGTACACAGTTGTTAAAGTGGTTTTTGCTATTGGCAGAGAGTATGACAATAGCCAATCCCAGTCTCTTTAACAATCAATCGTTTACATTTTTCATACCATGGCAATTATTTTATAAAATAGTTTATATGAAATCTCGTATTCTAATTTGGAATCAAAATTAAATAACCAACTTCGAATATATATAATTTTGAAACCATTCACTTGAATCGGTTAAATCGAATCAATTTAGAATCCTATCGTAAAGGTCTCGTAATATAGTATAATCCAGTACTATTTAACTTCGAGGATATTTTAGTTTGATTTATATTCGAAAATCCAAGTTTCAAACTATTCAACAATTTACTTTACGTCGATCCAAATATTCAACATTTGGTTCGAGTTCAAACTATGTGATTCAAGTCAAAGCTTACATTTCAATTTAAACAAAGTATATTCATGTCATACTATAATTTTAAATCATTATTTATAAATTTAACAATCCGTATAATCTAATTTTCCTTTATATAGATTCAATTAAGTTAATTCGAAAATCCGATCACATAGGTTCAAATCTAGCTTGTATAATTCAAATCGAAATCTGTACTCAAATCGAACTACTCAAATTCATTACTTTAAAATTTGAGTCGAAGCCTTATATTCAATTCAAACAATTTATAAGTTTTAAAACTATTCTTATAAATCAACTCAAAAAAATTTCGAATTCAAAACCAAACGATTTATAAAATCAATTCTATATAAAATTTAGATATATTCAAATTCACATTTTAGTCGCTAAAGAAATCGAATTCATTTCATATCAAATACGATTCAAATTAGACATCAATATACAAAATTCAAGTTTATTTCCTATATAAGTTCATATTTTAAATCCAATTCAAATTCTCATTCAGTTGATCAAAAATCAAATTTATACCTAAATTAGGAAATTCAATTTCAAAATAATTTCACAATTCAAGTTTATCTCTTATAAGTTCAAACTAGTTCGAATTCAAATTCATTTCACTTTTACCTAATTCAAATTCATCTCAACTAAAGGTTCGCATCAGTTTAAATCCATAACTTAATATGAGTTCATTCGTTATTCAATTATCGTTATATAAATTTACATCTTTGAACTTCGAATTTAAATCGCGAATCTAACTTATCCATCTTGAGTTTATTATTAAAGTTTATAAAACATATTAAAAAAAATTAACTCTGGATATATATATCTAAAATTAATTAAGAAAACAAATTACAAACATATACAAGTTTTAAATAATATAGAAATGGATTTAAAAGAAATATTTATAATAATATAAAAAGATTAAAAATACTTATTAAATTATATAGTTTCAAAATAAATAAAATTATAAGTAAAATCTTAAATAAGTATTTAGATCTATATTTACTTATAAAAATCATTTTAAACATATAATTTATAAATTATAAAATTTAAGTTTAAAATTCTAAAAATAATAATATAGATATATAATATATAAAATCTTAAGTTAAAAGAACTCAAATTCCAAATCATTTTACTTCGAAAACATGACCAACGGTGTCCATATATAGTTTTCTACCCTATGGTCAAGTGATGCGGATATTTATCATTTCAACCCGCAATTTATAAAATTTCTACGGGTCTATCATTTCAACCCGCAATCCCAAATTCAGTAAAAATCGTTCAGCTCTATCATTTCAACCCATAACAATTTTTCCCTATTCTAATGTCCGTTCCGGTATGTATCATTTCAACCCTTAGTGATTTTTCCTAAACTAGGGGTATCTCACAAACAACAATCACATCATATATATCATCAGTGCAACTATGTGTCATATGAATATATCATGTCACATATGGAATGTGCATGTATATCGAATCAAACAATTTCTATCAGCAATCATATACATTTCATATAACAGTTCATTGTTGATCTAACATCCATGAAAATTGTAAGTCAAGAGTGAGATAAACTCACCTTTCGTGTCATAGAAAATGAGACAGCAGATGGACTGACACCGAATGAAACTATGACTTTCAAGCACGATTCAGTATGGATCCAACTCAATGATCGCTCAATTTTTAATAGGAAGGGATTGGGGAATTTCTCAATGGATTGGTACAACTATTTGGTTTTGGATTGGTTTAGCTATTTGGATTTGGAATGGTTCGGCTATTTGGCTTTGAAATAATCTCGATACCAAACTCAAATTTAAAAATGGACACAACAATTTTTTTTAAGAAGAATAATATATATATATATATATATATATATATATATATATATATATATATATTGTTCATATATAAACACGCATCAAAACTTATATCTTTACAACATAAATTATATAAGATATAAACACACCAATCATATAAACTCACACACAAGACAAAACCATATTCACGCACACCAAAACTCACACAAATAACACATAGTAAAGCAACTTGACACTATATATATATATATATATATATATATATATATATTAAAATACACATACACATATGATCCAAACACACCTACATAAAATACATGAACACACTAACACAAACTCAAATTCAAAAATAGAAATATGACAAAACAAACTTTAAAATCTTTTTTATACAAATACGTGAACTAGCATAAGTAACGACAGTGTAAAGGAAAATGAGTATAAACAAAGTTGGGGATATAAACAGCATTGGAAACATTCGTCAGTAAATGTACATTTGGATGGAAATCAAAAGGTTGGTTTTGGAAAAAAAAACAATGAACGAATAGTTTAAATTAAATGCATGGCTTGGGAAATGATAAAAAGTAATGAAAAAGCTAGGCACAGGAAACCATTTGCCGAAGGTTGGGAATTTTGAACGATGCTTCCATATACAAAAGGGAAACTAACGCATGGCAATGTGTGCATGCATTAGGAATACTAATAGTATTGTATTGAAATTTGGAAGAGAAACAAAAGCTAAAAGCGGAACGTGTCATATTCTAAAGTAAGAAAGGAGGCATTCAAAATATTGTGGCATTCACATGCAAATATTCCCACTTTCTAATGCTTTTGGAAACAAAAAATTAAATGGGTAGCTTAGAAAATAATATAACAGGTTTTGCGGACCCAAAATGCCTAGAAATATATGCAGGATCCAAATAGGGATACTTCGAACTCAATTGACATTGTTTCAAAAATGTATTGCACAAGCCTTTTTGCAATTTCAGCATGAATCGAACACCGAAACTGACAAATGAATATATTTTGCTAATCAACACGATGAGACAAACACAACGGTATATAATTTTCAGAGTCAGGATGCTGCGTTCAAAAACGCGTTAAGGACCCCTTTTAACATAAAAATACGGATGAAAAACGTAGGTCAAAATGTCCGATTTTTACGAAGCGAATTTAGCCATTGGATTACTGACATCGAATAGAATATTTTTCATTTTTATCCGAACTGGATTCGGAGAGATTTTTAAATCGTTGAAATTTTAACAGTTATGCGCAGCTTTACATTGAAAATTGCGCGACTGAAAACTTTCAAATTTTTCGATGAAATATTTACAGCTACTACATCTTACTATGCGTATTTCAAAATTCAAATTCCTATTATAAAAAAATGATAGAATATTTTCAAAATAAAAATCGGAATTTAAATCGTTAAAAATAACGGGTTGTTACATTCTCCCCTACTCAAAACTTTTCGTCCGCGAAAAGGAACGAGACATAGAAATAGTAAATAAATAATTTAATATATATATATAAAATCAAATAGTTCATATCTATTTCTCATACATACATACAAACATATATATATATATATATAATTTGAAATATATATATATTAATCAAAACTTAAAAAATTTTCAAACATTTCAAAAACAGTATTAAGTGTTCATTTGACGTCTTGATTGGCGATATATATCTATCCCACTTTCGAAACCTGAAAATAGATATCGATGATGCCGCGGTTATCATCAAAATCATTTCCAAGCGACTAAAGTTGTAACAACCCGTATTTTTGAATAACATGTTATAACATAAATGGAGGCAGAATTAAACTGTAAAATCTGAATCAAGGGAAACGGGCTATGCCATTGCGTTCGTCTCGGAAAAATACGCGAAATAGAGTCCGAGTTTTCGAAAATCGGAGTCCGTATGGCCAAGATATGGCCTCGCGAAGTTTCACGAAAAATTCCCAAATTAAAGTATACTAAATTAAGTGAAATGGGTTGCGCAGAGAAATATATATATATATATATATATATATATATATATTGATATATATATATATATTGATATATATATATATATAATTGAAAATTAAATAAATAAATATGCAAAAATGATCAAAACAGCAAATTGGGAGAGGGGGATAACCGAACCGGCCGATTTTTCAGGTCGACCCGAGCCCGCTGGGTCGACTGGGGGTTAATCCAGGATGTTTGGCTGTCAACCCGTGGGCCGATTCGCTCAAATGCAGATTTTGCATTTGGATGGTTCTCATGGTTCATCTTTAATCTAAAGGCCCTAGATGGTTCCTACACTTGACTTCTTCCCCAAGACATGCTCTGATGGCTTGGATTGAATCTAGGTTTAATCCTATGGCCTAAAACACTTGCCTAATCTATAAATAAGACCCTAACCTACCCTAAATCATCATTATTCATTCATACAACTAAACTATGGCAAAATCAATCCTCTCATGTCCTCCACTCTCTTCATAAAATTCCTAAATAAATTCCTAAGTGATTTTCCATGCATACAAGTGTTTTCAAACTTGTATGAGCATCATTAGCTTGCATTCAAGTCAAGTTTATATATTTGCATCATAAAGAAAGAGTCTTGATCATTTTGGCTCAAGGGTTTTGCTTGCATTTTGGGTTTAATTGATTTCATAAGGGCTTTGTCATATTTTTGTGACTTCTTAAGCATTGTAAGCCCTATTCTACTTTCATACTTAAACTCTAAAGTTAAATGTATGATATGCAAGTTTATATGCAAGTTTATCATGTTGTGATATGCAAGTTTATATGCAAGTTTATCATGTTGTGATTATCATGTTGTGATATGCAAGTTTATATGCAAGTATGCCAAGTTATGTTATGCAAGTTTGGGTTGAACATTTTGTTCATGCTATCATGTTATGCAAGCTTATTTTGGGTTTATGAACATAAAGCTTTAAGCTTTATGCCAAAGGTTGCATTTTAGCAACATGTAAGTTATCATATCTCTTATGATAACTTGCATGTGAGGCTAAATGCGAACTTATGGCCATCTCTACATGTCATTTAGCACCATGTATCACCAATATGCTAAGTTTGGTTTTATGCATGCTTTTGAGGCCTAAAAATGTAATATGCAAGTGTATGAACATATGAACATTTCATATGTCACCATGTTAAGCTTGTGGCTTCAATACCTTTATGTCATGATTATGCCAAGTTCCCTCTTTCTATCCTTTATGCGCTTTTGCGATATGTAAGCGATGGGATTGCGTTTGGGGTTGGGTAAACTTAAAAGACATAAAACATAAGCTTGGGAATTTACCTATTAAGTTAGGTCTACCCATTGGGAATTTACCTATTAAGTTAGGTCTACCCAATTGCTTGAAAACTTGTAACATGTTTTGGAAACATGATGGACATGACTCTTAGAAAAGATAAGTGTGGCCAACTGGAGGTAGGGTTGAGTTTGTAGCGTAAACCTACCCGGAACCGACCGGCTTAACTAGTTGCTACAAACAATAGGACCCAATGTGAGAAGTTGGTCATGTTGTACCTTGAACCCGAGGTTAGACCAAGTTGTGGTGTAAAGCTACCCGGACCCGCCCGACTTAACTAGTAACCACAACAAGGTCTAATGTGAGAGGTTAAGGCGCATTAAATTAATTAATGCCTCGTGATTAGGGTTAAGTCATGGTCCACTTAATACTTAACCAATTTGGGCTTGGTAGATTAATCGGGGTTAGGTCGTGAACTCATCGTTACACTTAACCAAGTTAATCCAGGATTAACAAGAGGGTTAAACCGTACTTAACCCACTAGAAAAATCCTAGCAATGGGGGCCCACTCCAGCAGTAATCCCAAGTTAGTATCATCATGACCCTAGGGACTAGGCTAGGGTGGGGGCACGATTACTGGACTGGAGGTAAGTGACCAAAAGCGACGGCAGAGGGTACGCCGGTGTAGTTCCGGGCGGACTCTGGTCGTGCACATAGTCCGTAGCCGGAGAAAACATGCACGGGTACCAGTAGATCGGGACTGTGCACTCATGTTCATGGTGTCCAGGGGTTGACACCCTAGGGCTTGATACACCCGAAGGGTGGACCCGGCACAGTTCGACTACAATTATGATTGGGCCGTATTGACACCAACACGTGACGAGTTAGGCTTAGGGAGCTGATCGACTAGACCATTTGGTTGGACCTTGTATTAGGGTCATTTCATGTTATTGGGCCAAAGCTTGGGCCAAGGGATCAATACTTGTTTATTCAAGTCATGTTAGTTTGCTAGTACACCTGTGGTGCAAAACCTTAATCCTGATTATGCGATGACACCTTTATCTACCTTGTTAGTTAATCATCATGCTAGTATATTGTTATCCTTATGTTCATCCCTGCTGCTCATGCCAGTTAACTTTATCAGTTTACATTGATTGTAGTAGGGCTTACTCAGTCTTTTTGACTGACCTGTTTTCTTTCGCCTCTTTTCTTCCGTTCCCCCCCCCCCCCGGTTCTCAGGGAGGGAATACTGGAGCTTAGCTTGGATTTCTTATTGCTTGCTTGTGGGATTTCAGCTCATGTACGGTTTCAACATGAAGCTAGCTATGGTTACCACTTAATTGGGGATAGCACTTATTTATTTCAGTTTTTCAGTTGATGTTGTTTTATATAGACTTGTTTATTTGGAAAGCTATGTTGTACCAGACTTGTTTTGAAATGTTTTGAAATCTTCCGCTGTTTTATCTATGTTATTTACTCTGTTTACATATATACATATGTTCTTGTTCTGCCTTGATATATCATTATGCATGTTTACCTGATTCAAACGCCCCTCTAAAGTCAGAATGCTTGCAAGAGCCACGCTGGTGGAGGTGGGGTGTTACATTTGGTATCAGAGCATATGGTACGAGAAGGAACAAAAAGGCTTTTAGAAAACTGTTGGAAAACTATTTTCAAAACCAAGTATAAAGTATTTTCCAAAGAAAAGTCTAGTTTATTTTAAAGGCTATTCCCCAAAAAGCCATTAGCAAAATTCCTTCGTTTTTCTCCATTCTGAATCTGTCTTTTTCTTCGTTTTCAGTATGGCCGATAACTTTGCTATTCCGGAGGGAGTACACGTACCTGTTTGGTATAAGAGACTTTTGGAGGCTAGGGCGACCGAAGCCGGCCCCGCAGATGTTCCTCCTCCTCCTCCTCCGGTGGTTAATGTTCCTCCTCCTCCTCCTCCGGTGGTTAATGTTCCTCCTCCTCCTGTCGCTGAGGTTCCTCTTCCTCCTCCCCCTCAGCATCCTCAAGTGGACTTCGCAAAGTCTTGCAAATATTTCAAAGCAATGGGTGGCAAGAACTTTCAAGGCACTGAGACTTTTGTAGAGGCCAGAAATTGGTTGAAAGAGACCGAGGATTTGTTTGCTATCTTTGGGTTAGACGATCAGAGGAAGCTCTTGTTGGCGGTTTGGCTTATGAAGGATGAAGCCGCTTATTGGTGGGAAGTCACCAATGGTACTAGGCCTGTTGAGAATTGGGCCGATTCCAGGGCAAGGTTCATGCTTAAGTTTCTATCTTCTGCTGAGGAGAATCTGCAAATGGAGAGGTTCATAACTTTGAAACAAGGAGATATGTCTGTCAAAGAATATGTGAACAAGTTCAATCAGTTAGCTCGTTTTGGCTTGGATATGGTGAATACTCCTCAGAAGAAGGCTCTTCGTTTTGCTAGAGGATTGAATGAGCCGTTGCAGGGATTGGCTATGTCACATATTCCCCATGGGGCCACGTTTGAGAGTTTGGTTGATATGGCGTTACTTCAGGGAGATGTCAAGAAAGAAACCAAGATGAATGATACTCAAGCCAAGAAGACTGATTCCCAGGGAAAAGGAAATCAGGGTAATCCAAGTGGTCAGAGCAGTCAAGGCAATCAGAACAGGAACAAGAGTCAAGGCAACAAGGGGAACAACAACAAGGGCAATAACAACAAGGGCAAGAACAACAAGGGGAAGTGCCATTATTGCGGTTCAGTTGGGCATCTTATTAAGAATTGTAAGAAAAGGAAAAGGAAGAATGGTGAATGCTTTTTCTGCGGTGAGACTGGACATTTCAGTAAGGATTGCCCGAGGCAGCAAGGGCAAGGCCAGGGTCAGACTTAGCGTGCTGGACCTTCAGGAGGGCAAGTTCATGCTCTCAATGTCGCTCCAGTTCCCGATCGATGTAGTATTTCTGTTGAGAGCCTTGTATATATTTCTGATTTTCCAGTTCATACCTTGTTTGATTCTGGTGCATCGCATAGCTTTATCCCATCTGATCTTGTTGATAGTTTGCACCTTAGTACTAGCTTGGTAGATGATCCCGTCTGTGTCTCAAATCCTATTGGGGGTTCCGCCCATTTGTCTATGATATGTGGGGATTTGAGGATCTCTATACTGAGTGTAGAGTTCTTGTGCAGTGCTTATGTTCTTGGTTTTAGGGGATACGGATTGATATTGGGCATGGATTGGCTGTCCAGATATGGAGCCATTCTTGATTGTGAGCATAGGGTTGTGAGGCTCGTGACTCACCTCGGAAACACCCTAGAGATTTCTTGTGATCTGAGAGGTCCCGTCATGTTGTGCTATCTAGAATCACTCGACTCGTCAAAGGAAACTCTTCAGTCTGTGAGAGTGGTTCGAGAGTATCCGGATGTTTTCGATGAAGTTAGGGGGTTGCCCCCTAAGCGAGAGATTGATTTCCGCATTTATCTGGTGGATAATGCAAAGCCTGTTTCTTTGCCCGTTCGGCACATGGCTCCGCGTGAAAGGCGGGAGCTAAGTAAGCAAGTGAAAGAGTTGCTTGAGAAGAACTTCATTAGATGAAGTATATCTGAATGGGGAGCGCCTGTGGTATTTGCTACCAAGGCGGATGGTTCTCTCCGACTTTGCGTTGACTATCGAGAGTTGAATAAGCTGACTAAGAAGAACAGACACCCGTTACCGAGGATTGATGATCTCTTTGACCAGCTTGTCGGTGCTTCTGTTTTCTCTCAGCTTGATCTTGCTACGGGGTTCCATCAGCTCAGGGTAGCTGAAGATAGTATAGCCAAGACTGCGTTCAGAACTCCAGATGGATTCTTCGAATGGCTTGTCCTGCCGTTCGGCTTGACTAATGCACCCGCATATTTCGTGGACTTGATGAGTAGGGTGTTTAGGGAGTTCTTGAACAAGTTTGTCGTGGTCTTCGTAGATGATATTCTGATCTTCTCTAAGGATGAGGAAGAGCATGCAAGACATCTCATGGAGGTGATGGATACGCTTAGAGCGCATCAGTTGAAGGCCAAGTTCTCCAAGTGTCACTTTTGGAGAAGGGAAGTTAGATTCCTTGGGCATATAGTATCTAAGCAAGGCTTAGCGGTGGATCCCGCTAAGGTAGTGGCAGTTCAGGATTGGAAGACTCCAAGGAATGCAACTGAAGTGAGAAGTTTTCTAGGTCTTGCGGGTTTTTACCGGAAGTTCATCAAGGACTTCGCAAAGATATCTGCTCCTCTCACTAAATTGACGAAGAAGAATTTAGTTTTTGCTTGGAGCATAGAATGCGAGCTTGCTTTTCAGAAGCTCAAGAGAGCCCTCACATCAGCACCTGTTCTAGCTTTGCCCGATGGAGGGAAGTTATTTACCGTATACACCGATGCATGTGGCACGGGGTTAGGAGCTGTTCTTATGCAAGAAGGAAGAGTGATATGCTTTGGCGGTAGACAACTCAAAGTGCATGAGAAGAATTATCCCACTCATGACTTAGAGTTGGCAACAATAGTATATGCACTCAAGGCTTGGCGCCATTATCTTCTGGGAGAAAGATTTGAGCTTTATACCAATCACAAGTCATTGAAGTATCTCTTTTCTCAGAAGGATCTGAATCTGAGGCAACAAAGATGGATGGAATTCTTGGCGTCCTACGATTTTGAGATAGCTTATACCCCTGGCAAGGGGAATGTGGTAGCAGATGCATTGAGTAGAAGAAGGTTGACCCTAAGTCCTCTATTCGTTGAGATGAAGAATTTAGAGTATGTGGCAACCTTTGATTTCTCTTTGGTGATTGAGTCGATGACCGGTTCTTTAGCATCTCTGGAACTCAGACCTACCCTTCTTGATCAAGTTGGGGCTTCGCAGAGAGAAGACCCTCAGATAGTTGAGATTATGGATAAGCTAATTCGAGGAGAGACGTCTAGTCATCTCGCTCGATATTCTATTGATGACAAGGGTTGGCTGAGGAGAGACGAAAGGTTATGTGTTCCAATGGTAGAAGATCTAGTAAGAAGAGTTCTTGAGGAAGCGCATCGCTCTAAGTTGACTATACATCCGGGTGGAGATAAGATGTATAAAGATATGAAGTGCATTTTCTTTTGGCCTGGGATGAAGAAGGATGTGGCAGAATTTGTCTCTAGATGTATCATTTGCCAGCAAGTTAAGGCCGAGTCGAAGAAGCCCGGTGGGCTATTGCATCCTCTAGACGTTCCACTATGGAAGTGGGAGAGTATTTCCATGGATTTTATCGATGGGCTACCAAGGTCAAGGAAAGGGAATACGAGCATTTGGGTTATTGTGGATAGACTTACGAAGAGTGCTTATTTCATTCCGGTGAAGAGCAAGAGGACCGCATCTTGGCTAGCGTCTGTATATCTTCGTGAGATTGTGAGACTACATGGAGTCCCTTCTAGTATAGTCTGTGACCGTGACCCAATCTTTACAAGTCAATTCTGGAATAGCTTGCAAGAAGCTATGGGCACAAGGTTGAATCTAAGTACGGCTTATCACCCACAGACGGACGGTCAAACCGAAAGGGTGAATAGGGTACTCGAGGATATGTTGAGGCTTTGTATTCTGGATTTTGGTGGTACTTGGGAAGACCATCTTCCTCTTGTTGAGTTTGCATATAATAACAGTTATCAGGCAAGCATAGGGATGGCACCATTTGAAGCTTTATATGGGAGGCCGTGCAAGTCGCCTACGTGTTGGTGGGAGACTACAGATGAGCTTATACTTGGGCCTGATATGATCAGAGATACGTCCGAGAAGATCGAGTTGATTCGGAGACGGATGAAAGCGGCCCAAGACCGATAGAAATCCTATGCTGATAAGCGAAGAACGGATTTGGAGTTTGATGTTGGGGATATGGTTTTCGTGAAGGTTTCTCCTTTGCGGAATGTGGTCCGATTTGGAGCTGTTGGGAAGTTGGCACCGAGGTTTGTTGGACCATTCCCTATTATAGAGAGGATCGGGCAGATGGCTTATAGAGTGAAGTTGCCCGAGAAGCTTGCTGGAGTACACGATGTTTTTCATGTCTCGCATCTCCGGAAGTGTTTACATGAATCAGCAGAGGTTGTTGAGCCAAGTGTTCTAAAAGATGTAGAAGTGGAGAAAGAGGCTACCTTGAGGAGAGCTCCGATTCGTATCTTGGGGACGGAGACCAAGAAGCTAAGGAATCGAGAGGTCAAATTGGTGAAGGTTCAATGGGGTGAAGCCGAAGAAGACGCAACTTGGGAAATCGAGGAGAAGATCCGTGGGCTTTATCCATTCCTTTTTGAGGGTACACTCTCAATCTCTTTTCTTTGTTAGCATATCTTTCTCTTTGCTATCCATGTTTATCTAGTTTATCGTGTTAATCTTGTCATGAGAACCTTAGGTAGGAACCCTTTGGATGAAACATGTGTTTGAAACATGTTATGCTTGATGGTTGCAAGTGGTTGCAAGTGTTTGCAAGTGGATACTCGTGGATGCATAATACACGTTAGGCACTAAGATCGGCTCACACACTTTCATACCGCATATGCATGAGTGTTTATGCTTATTCATGGATGAAAACTTGTTATGCTATCACGTGGATGTTGCATATGGATGAATGTTATGTGCACTCATGTAGAGATTATAAATTATGTTAGGAATTTGCATACATATGGACTCATTTCACTAACATATTTTGCATTAAGGGGGTTTACTGAATCAGTAACCTCCCGATTTTCGCATTAGATAAGTACATATACACACACCTTTGCATATGATCATACAGCATTTAGAACCTTTTAAGGACAATGATTGCTCGTGGATGATGTTTTGAGTAGATGGATGATGGATGGTAGGATACGTTCTTCCTAACTTGGAGATTTCGGGGACGAAATCCTTTAAGGAGGGAAGAATGTAACAACCCGTATTTTTGAATAACATGTTATAACATAAATGGAGGCAGAATTAAACTGTAAAATCTGAATCAAGGGAAACAGGCTAGGCCATTGCGTTCGTCTCGGAAAAATACGCGAAATAGAGTCCGAGTTTTCGAAAATCGGAGTCCGTATAACCAAGATATGGCCTCGCGAAGTTTCACGAAAAATTCCCAAATTAAAGTATACTAAATTAAGTGAAATGGGTTGCGCAGAGAAATATATATATATTGATATATATATATATATATAATTGAAAATTAAATAAATAAATATGCAAAAATGTTCAAAACAGCGAATTGGGAGAGGGGAATAACCGAACCGGCCGATTTTTGAGGTCGACCCAAGCCCGCTGGGTCGACTGGGGGTTAATCCAGGGTGTTTGGCTGTCAACCCGTGGGCCGATTCGCTCAAATGCAGATTTTACATTTGGATGGTTCTCATGGTTCATCTTTAATCTAAAGGCCCTAGATGGTTCCTACACTTGACTTCTTCCCCAAGACATGCTTTGATGGCTTGGATTGAATCTAGGTTTAATCCTATGGCCTAAAACACTTGCCTAATCTATAAATAAGACCCTAACCTACCCTAAATCATCATTATTCATTCATACAACTAAACTATGGCAAAATCAATCCTCTCATGGCCTCCACTCTCTTCATAAAATTCCTAAATAAATTCCTAAGTGATTTTCCATGCATACAAGTGTTTTCAAACTTGTATGAGCATCATTAGTTTGCATTCAAGTCAAGTTTATATATTTGCATCATAAAGAAAGAGTCTTGATCATTTTGGCTCAAGGGTTTTGCTTGCATTTTGGGTTTAATTGATTTCATAAGGGCTTTGTCATATTTTTGTGACTTCTTAAGCATTGTAAGCCCTATTCTACTTTCATACTTAAACTCTAAAGTTAAATGTATGATATGCAAGTTTATATGCAAGTTTATCATGTTGTGATATGCAAGTTTATATGCAAGTTTATCATGTTGTGATATGCAAGTTTATATGCAAGTATGCCAAGTTATGTTATGCAAGTTTGGGTTGAACATTTTGTTCATGCTATCATGTTATGCAAGCTTATTTTGGGTTTATGAACATAAAGCTTTAAACTTTATGCCAAAGGTTGCATTTTAGCAACATGTAAGTTATCATATCTCTTATGATAACTTGCATGTGAGGCTAAATGCGAACTTATGGCCATCTCTACATGTCATTTAGCACCATGTATCACCAATATGCTAAGTTTGGTTTTATGCATACTTTTGAGGCCTAAAAATGTAATATGCAAGTGTATGAACATTTGAACATTTCATATGCCACCATGTTAAGCTTGTGGCTTCAATACCTTTATGTCATGATTATGCCAAGTTCCCTCTTTCTATCCTTTATGCGCTATTGCGATATGTAAGCGATGGGATTGCGTTTGGGGTTGGGTAAACTTAAAAGACATAAAACATAAGCTTGGGAATTTACCTATTAAGTTAGGTCTACCCATTGGGAATTTACCTATTAAGTTAGGTCTACCCAATTGCTTGAAAACTTGTAACATGTTTTGGAAACATGATGGACATGACATTTAGAAAAGATAAGTGTGGCCAACTCGAGGTTGGGTTGAGTTTGTAGCGTAAACCTACCCGGAACCGACCGGCTTAACTAGTTGCTACAAACAATAGGACCCAATGTGAGAAGTTGGTCATGTTGTACCTTGAACCCGAGGTTAGACCAAGTTGTGGTGTAAAGCTACCCGGACCCGCCTGGCTTAACTAGTAACCACAACAAGGTCTAATGTGAGAGGTTAAGGCGCATTAAATTAATTAATGCCTCGTGATTAGGGTTAAGTCATGGTCCACTTAATACTTAACCAATTTGGGCTTGGTAGATTAATCGGGGTTAAGTCGTGAACTCATCGTTACACTTAACCAAGTTAATCCAGGATTAGCAAGAGGGTTAAACCGTACTTAACCCACTAGAAAAATCCTAGCAATGGGGGCCCACTCCAGCAGTAATCCCAAGTTAGTATCATCATGACCCTAGGGACTAGGCTAGGGTGGGGGCACGATTACTGGACTGGAGGTAAGTGACCAAAAGCGACGGCAGAGGGTACGCCGGTGTAGTTCCGGGCGGACTCTGGTCATGCACATAGTCCGTAGCCGGAGAAAACATGCACAGGTACCAGTAGATCGGGACTGTGCACTCATGTTCATGGTGTCCAGGGGTTGACACCCTAGGGCTTGATACACCCGAAGGGTGGACCCGGCACAGTTCAACTACAATTATGATTGGGCCGTATTGACACCAACACGTGACGAGTTAGGCTTAGGGAGCTGATCGACTAGACCATTTGGTTGGACCTTGTATTAGGGTCATTTCATGTTATTGGGCCAAAGCTTGGGCCAAGGGATCAATACTTGTTTATTCAAGTCATGTTAGTTTGCTAGTACACCTGTGGTGCAAAACCTTAATCCTGATTATGCGATGACACCTTTATCTACCTTGTTAGTTAATCATCATGCTAGTATATTGTTATCCTTATGTTCATCCCTGCTGCTCATGCTAGTTAACTTTATCAGTTTACATTGATTGTAGTAGGGCTTACTCAGTCTTTTTGACTGACCTGTTTTCTTTCGCCTCTTTTCTTCCGTTCCCCCCCCCCCCCAAGGTTCTCAGGGAGGGAATACTGGAGCTTAGCTTGGATTTCGGATTGCTTGCTTGTGGGATTTCAGCTCATGTACGGTTTCGACATGAAGCTAGCTATGGTTACCACTTAATTGGGGATAGCACTTATTTATTTCAGTTTTTCAGTTGATGTTGTTTTATCTAGACTTGTTTATTTGGAAAGCTATGTTGTACCAGACTTGTTTTGAAATCTTCCGCTATTTTATCTATGTTATTTACTCTGTTTACATATATACATATGTTCTTGTTCTGCCTTGATATATCATTATGCATGTTTACCTGATTCAAACGCCCCTCCAAAGTCAGAGTGCTTGCAAGAGCCACCCTGGTGGAGGTGGGGTGTTACAAAAGTGTGACTCTATATCTATCAAATACTTATAGGATTTAACATATACGTTGATCAGACATATACGCAAATCACTAGGTATTCGATAGACTAACTTTAACATCAAGTAAATACTCAAAACATATTTTCTATATATATTTAAGCAGAATATATACCAAAATTTTCCAAACATATATTATAAATAATATATTTCAAATCATTAAAAGTTAAGTAGGGAAAATTATATCTCTTCCCACTCATTTATTTATTAAAATTCAACTTAATCCTTAATAAATATACAGCAACATTATTATTATTAAATCAAATACATATCAATATTATTCTGTACTATAAATAAATATTTTCAAATCCATATTATCAATATTTAAACTTATAAAACTTGTTTAATCACAAATAAAAATCTTTATAAACCCATTTTAAATTTAGAATTTCCTACATATACATACATCTATAAACTTGTGACGGCCTGGAATTTCGCTCGATCCGAATCAGTCGTTAAACCGATCTAGACCGTTCGAAACCCCTGATCGTTTGAGGACAAGACAAATCAGAACGCAGACGGAAGAACATTTCATTGCTATTACAACAATTCCATTAGATACAAGAATAAACAGAGTATAAATGAATAAATTACATTCGATAAATATCAGAGATTACAACAAATTACATAGCAGCGGAAAATAATACAAAGCACAACTGAAGGTGATATACGGATACAGAGCTTTCCGGATATCATTCCAGCTGCAAATCAGGATCCTGTGAATATAAATCTGCAAAACCAAAACTACTAGCTGCCCAGGCGGAAAATAGGGGCACCCAGAGTTTAGGTTAAAACAATAAACTCCAGGTCAGTCATGTGACTGGTGTGAGAACTAAAACAGTTATTTAATTCAATTTTAAAAGAGAGTAATTCAAGAGACCACGCCGTATAACGTGGAACGGGTTTCCTCCCAAGAATACCAGTGCATATAATAAACAGCGCAACGCTTTTTCGAAAAATGAAGCTATTATAAGACCCAGGTCCCATCACACAATGCAACGCAAGCCGAAGGATAGGGTTTTACCTTATAACAGCCAAACATGCTTGGTACGTTTAAAACAAATCATTTGATACAATAATAAGTGTATAGTGTCAAAACAACTTCAATCATAAATATAAATCATAGACGGCATGAGTGCCCCATCCCACTATGTCGCCATACTAGGCTCTACAAATAAAGCCGAAATACACGTATTGGAAATTGGATTTCCGTCATGAGTCGAGGCAAGGGGCAAGCTCCTCTCCGCGTTCGAGACACTCTAGCAAATATCTTAGGGCTACGCACTCTGGGCAACCCCTGGATCTTCAGGGCCGGTCCTCACTTACGTTAGAGGATTGGCAATTCCTGAACACACGTTTCCCGGTCCTTACAGACCTAAAATCGAGGCGCCTCATCCAACAACCACATAGGTGAAAAGTATATAAATGTCAGGGCTGGTAAGTCACTGATACCACCAAAGCTAGAAAGAAACGTCGTGCTCTCCCTGCAGTCCTTATCCCGTTTTTAACTCATACCGAGGTGTGAGGCTCGCGAATTCACGTTATACACAAAGCTACGCCACAAAGGCTGTGCTTTGATTATCAACCACAAGAATTTGCTTTTCAACAGAAGCCTTGATCATTGCATCTTAGCGTGCCACACAGGCAATTCATGTCATGCGACTGATGTCCATCGATATACAACCTCTGAGCTCGTACGTTTCAGAGAAGGGCGTTAAGCAAAAGAATAAATTCTCCGCCGCCAAACATATGTATATTTAATGGAAATCAATCAGCACAGAATAAAATCCAATGTCAGACACACAATCCATTTACAAGTCCATTCTGGGTTTGAACGAAACCGGAGGCACTTTCCTCGCATATCCATCCATCTCCAAGTACGTCTGGACGACCACCAACTATTTCCATCCTCTTGGGTGTACAGCCCAATCAGGATCGTCAGTAATTACCCAAACGATGTGAAGACTTCCGGTCTTCGACCACCGTCTTCATCTTCGACTTATCGTCGAATCGGTTATTCAGAATGGGTATAAACCCGGCCTTTCCGAACAACCCACGTATATTAAAAACAAATGTTACACAAACTCAACATACGCCTCATTCCAATTCAGAATATTCTTTTATTCACCAAATCACATTCTTAGGTAAAGGTTCCCATTAATTTTATCCAAGATAAATTCTTTGAAATTTATCCTTTAATCTTCCTTTGGATGACATTTCAAACCAAATTATGGTTTTCTAAACTAGTCGAGATTAGCGAACCACAACGAAGTAATTATTTATTTTATTTCCCAATCCCAACCTATTCATCCCATGAAGCAAAACTGGTGATACTCCATATCTAACACCATGGTGTTATCGGTAAAATTAATTACCATTTCACGTTCAAATCTAATTAAAGATTTAACTATCGCTTTGGAGCAAAACTGGTGAGACTCCATTCTCGTTTATTTTCCAAATTTGATAATTTAGATTATCAATGCACATTTCAATCTAATTGCAGATTCGTTAAAACTCCTTTTATTGGGTTAAAGAACTAATGTCATTTAAAACACCGTTCACGACAAACCCAAATCACATTCTATTTATCATCGGGTTAAAGAACTAGTGTTGTTTAAAACACAGTTCACAATAAACCCACAAATCAATTCTAGTTCAATTCAAATCAAATATATTAGGAATTCCGATTATTTAAAACCCCTTTTTAAATCTAATTTATTTATTTAAAAATAAATAATCGGGTTTTAAATTTAGTTTAATCTAGTTCATTTCGATAAAAATCTATTTTTATCTTTTCAAATATGGATTTTTTCATCCCCAAATTTTCCCAGATCATTTCTTATGATTTTACACAAATTATTACTATTTTTAATAATTTTATCAAGGCCCGTACAGTCGATTTCCAACAACGGCCATCGAACTGCACTTACAGCGACCTTTACCAAATTTGATTTGGATGTATCTCCAAATCCAACCGTTTGATTTCAAATTTCTAATATTCGTTGGAAAGCTCTTTTCGATACGAACCCAACGGTTCTGGTTTTAGGAGAATCCGATGGTCGGATCTCCCGTAATATCCGTTTGAAATAAATGGTCGAAATTCACGAACTGCCGCGGCACGGCGCGTTCTATTCAAGCCATTATATTATATATATAATATATATTTCGTTGATTTCTATTTAAAACGAATTATATGAATAGTTTTGAATTCGTTTCAAAAACAATTTCAACTTCCATTTCAATTCAAATCAAAATTGAATTTTTCCTTATAAATTCGTTTTAAAATTCATTTCTATTCAATTCAAAGTTCAATTCAATTTGAATTCATTTCCATTCAATTCAATTTCAAAGTCGTTTTCTATTCGATTCAATTCAAATTGGTTTTCTATTCAAATCAAATTCAATTCGTTTTCTATTCAAATCAAATTCAATTCGTTTTCTATTCAAATCAAATTCGTTATATATTCAAATCAAATCAAATTCGTTATATATTCAATTGAAATCAAATTCGTTTTCTATTCAAATCAAATTCGTTATATATTCAAATCAAATCAAATTCGTTTTCTATTCAATTCATTTCGAAATCGTTTTCAATTCAATTCATTTCGAAATCGTTTTCAATTCAATTCATTTCGAAATCGTTTTCAATTCAATCCATTTCGAAATCGTTTTCAATTCAATTCATTTCGAAATCGTTTTCAATTCAATTAATTTCGAAATCGTTTTCAATTCAATTCATTTCGAAATGAATAAAATCGATATAAATATCGTTCACGTCAAAATGGCGTCAATCTAATCAACACGGCTTAATGTATTTCTATTTTCAAATATTCTATTTCAAATATTTCGTTCAACACATGACTAATCTCAACGGATGAGTACAGTCAACACATGAACCTTTATTTTATATTGATAAAGATGTAAATTTTATTATTAAAATATTTCGTTCAACACATGACTAATCTCAACGGATGAGTACAGTCAACACATGAACCTTTACTTTATAATATTCTTTATTTTCTGAATTGGAATGAGGCCCAACCAATTACCATATAAAGTTAATTATATGGATTTTCATACATCACACGTATATGATAGCATTGAAAAATAATCAACCATCAACCAAAGTGCAATACACTATATAAGCATCAAATATAGATATTTAACGCTTATAACAGCCTGTCAATCAATCGATCGACATATTTAATCAATCAGGATGAGTGAACTTCATATTTCATCCCAACACCCGTGTGGGGTTTCAAACCATCAAACGCATATTTTATTTGTGCAGTTGGGCGATGTGTAAAATTTATCGACCCAATCAATGTCAGTCAAATCAGTGTACATAAACAAACCGTCCGGTTTGTAAATGAATATTTTATCTTGTTCACTTCACGTTAAAAATTATATTTTTAATGATAAAATATTTTATTATAACACATGAATTTTTATTCCGTTCATTTACACAATAAAAGTGATATTTTTATTTTTCTAACATATTTTAGAAAATTTCGACGGCATAACAGCACGATACTAGAAACGGGACGAGGCCTAGCCTTATCCCCGGTCTAGTGAAGGCCCACGCCATTCACACATCACAAATTCACCAAACAACCAAATTCAAATCAAATCATCTAACTAATTTATGCAACCAAACAAACAAGTCCATGGTCTGTGGACGATCGTGTCGGGTGCTACTAAGCACCGTCTGCATCCTAGTATATATATATAACTAGAAAAAGAAATTGAAAGGTGAGAAATTCTCACCGATAGCTATCCAATCATCTTGACTCTTCTTTGATAAAAATCTTCATCGTTATCGCATTTTTGTCATCTTCGTTGCTGTAGCCACTACATATGTAAAAATCGAATTTTTATTTTGTTATTCAATATATAAAAATCAAATTTTTACTATGCTATTCAATATATAAAAATCAAAATTTTATTTTGTTATTCAATATATAAAAATCAAATTTTTATTTCGCTGCTATATAAAAAGATTTCGCCTTTATAAAAATATAGTCTTCGCCTTTATAAAAATAAAGATTTCGCCTTTATAAAAATATAGTCTTCGCCTTTATAAAAATAAAGATTTCATTGCTAATATTCCTATCATGTAAAAATTATATTTTTAATTCTCTTCATAAACAAAAATCATGTTTTTACATCCTCTATATAGTAAAGTTTATATTTTCAATAGTTTAAAAATATAAAAATCATATTTTTATTACTTCTTTATACAATAAATATCACATTTTTATGCCGCTACTTTATATATAGAGATTATAATTTTATACCGTTTCTTTTAAAACAAAGATTATATTTTTAACTTTTAAAACCTTACTATTTTAATAAAAATTCAATCTTGTCTATTCTTAAAAATTCGATCTTTGTTTGCTAATTTCACATGTAAAAATCATATTTTTACCGTTGTCTTATTTAAAAATAAAACCTTTTGCTACTTAAAAAGAAAGCTTTATACGAATAGGAATCAAAGCATTATATATATTAAATCGGATTTTATTTGAAGATTATATATAATAAAAACTGAAATAAATTAAATAATTAACAAATCAGAAAACTTACAACAGCCGAGGGAGTGGGAAAATCGAACTGGAGAGAGCCTCGCCGGAGCAGTAGGGTGGTGCGGGTCTCCTGAGGCGTCGCAGTCAGGTGGGAGGTCGAGGTGGGGAGGGTCGCGGCCTACGGTGGTCGGAGGGGGTAGCTCGAGCTCCTCTGGTGATGGCAGGCGCTACGGTGCAGATTGGGGGGGGGGGGGGTTCGAGAGGAGGTTGGCGCCCTCCTTTAAGGCGGCGGCTGCACCATCGGAGGAGCGGCGGCTCCTCCGCCTCTTTTCCTCCTTTTTATTTTTATTTTTATTTTAGCTGATGAATCGAAAATGAAGGGAAAGGGGGGGGGGGGCAGAGCGGGTTAAAGGGGGAGAAGGGTTGACCCCTTTTTTTATTATTTATTTTTAATTTTTATTCACATAAAGTAACTTTTTCAATCGACCTCGAAACAAGGCCCACCGCCTGTCGTCCATAGCGTTTTACCCCCATTCCGAACACAATGGGATATGTATCGTAGGCTGATTCGTTCGTCTCGATCAGTTTCCGTTGAATTTACATTTAAATCGCTATATTGAATTTTAAACGTACATTTCAAATTACCGGGGTCACATAACAACTATATAAATTCCATAAAAATATTTTCTAGCTTCGTATTGACGATACGGTCCTAACAAAACTAATTTCGTCGAATTCTGAGACCGTTGGAAAAATGGCCATTTTCCAGTCGATTAAAATCAACTAAAACCGGTCAAACGCGTTTTCCTATGCCACGCTCACATATTGATTCGAAAAATTATGAAATTTGAAACCTAGCAATAATTTGACATCACGGATCCAACGAAAGTGGTTTCGTCGAAATCCGAGGTCGTTTGCAAAAATTCCATTTTTAAGGGCCTGAATTCCATAGCGACTATTCAGAATTTTCAACTGGACATATCTTTTGATTCCCGCTATGAAATTTCGATTTTTCGGATTCGTTGGAAAGATATCATCAATTAGATCCTAATGTTTTTGGTTTCACTTAAATCCGGATTGTTTTGCACCCGGTACATTCAATTGAAGTTTGGAATCGAATTATCGAACTACCGCGCCGTTTTCAATTTTATTTATAATTATATATAAATATTTATATTCTAACGACGACGTATATAATATATACGTTCGAATTATATTCAAAATAAATTTATCGTCGATATTATTTAAAATAATCTATTTTAAATATTCAAAATTAATTAAAATTATCAAAATAAAAATTTTAAACTGGTTCAGAATTTCCGGGTTATTACAATCTCCCCCACTTAAAACTTTTCGTCCCCGAAAAGGAACAAAGTCGAAAGTGGTTTGATTAATCAGCTCTACGTTCGATCTGGCTTCCATTCTCCAACTTTTCAATTTTTGAGAATTTTCAAATTTTCAAAAATTTGGCTAACACCCTAAATTTTCGAAAAATTTCGCCATAACCTCCCCTGCACCGGGAGCCACGGGAAAATCCCGAAATCGCCATATAGGCCTTCTGATCTCAAAAAGAAAAAGCCAAGTGGCTAGCCAATAGGCTCATAAAATCATCATCACCCAAACAAAACAGTAAATTATGTAGTAAACATGTACCTATTTGTTGGGCAAACAAATTTTATTCTCTGCTCTAGCCTCCTTGCTATGACCTGTTCAATGTAAGTATATGTATATGCAAGCAAATGCGACTAATTTTCAATACAATTCAATATTTGATGCAATTGGGCATAATGATTCAAAATTATCAAACAAATAAACAAACAACACAAACATCAATCAATTAGTGGATTAACGTTTCAAATTCATAATTTTGATATATATACAGAAAATCATGTTTTTGATGTAAATTCACAACAAAGTGTTCTAGCTATATTAGTTTTGGTTCTCACACCAGTCTAATGGAAATATATAGATATTACACCTTCGAAACACGAACATAAATATTGATGATGCCATGGTCATTATCAACATTATCTCCGGGCGACTAGAGTGTAATTCTATATCTATCCAGTATATTAAAACTTCGACTATACGTTCATGACGCGTATACGCGAAATCTATATATACTCGAGTGTCCAAATTCAAAATAAATAAATATTCTAATACGTATAAAATGATTAAAATTTTAAAAACAAAATTGTTTTCATTTGAAAAATATACTCTTCACACTTGTTCTAGGATACTACTGATCCTATCTCTAACGAGTCATTCTAATTGGATATTTCTAATCCAATATCTGATGTAATTCTTTCGTATGGTTCTAATGTGTCTTGTTCTCGAGCTCTGTAAACCAAAGCTCTGATACCAAATGTGACGGCCTGGAATTTCGCTCGATCCGAATCAGTCGTTAAACCGATCTAGACCGTTCGAAACCCCTGATCGTTTGAGGACAAGACAAATCAGAACGCAGACGGAAGAACATTTCATTGCTATTACAACAATTCCATCAGATACAAGAATATACAGAGTATAAATGAATAAATTACATTCGATAAATATCAGAGATTACAATAAATTACATAGCAGCGGAAAATAATACAAAGCACAACTGAAGGTGATATACGGATACAGAGCTTTCCGGATATCATTCCAGCTGCAAATCAGGATCCTGTGAATATAAATCTGCAAAACCAAAACTACTAGCTGCCCGTGCGGAAAATAGGGGCACCCAGAGTTTAGGTTAAAACAATAAACTCCAGGTCAGTCATGTGACTGGTGTGAGAACTAAAACAGTTATTTAATTCAATTTTAAAAGAGAGTAATTCAAGGGACCACGCCGTATAACACGGAACGGGTTTCCTTCCAAGAATACCAGTGCATAGAATAAACAGCGCAATGCTTTTTCGAAAAATGAAGCTATTATAAGACCCAGGTCCCATCACACAATGCAACGCAAGCCGGAGGATAGGGTTTTACCTTATAACAGCCAAACATGCTTGGTACGTTTAAAACAAATCATTTGATACTATAATAAGTGTATAGTGTCAAAACAATTTCAATCATAAATATAAATCATAGACGGCATGAGTGCCCCATCCCACTATGTCGCCATACTAGACTCTACAAATAAAGCCGAAATACACGTATTGGAAATTGGATTTCCGTCATGAGTCGAGGCAAGGGGCAAGCTCCTCTCCGAGTTCGAGACACTCTAACAAATATCTCAGGGCTACGCACTCTGGGCAACCCCTGGATCTTCAGGGCCGGTCCTCACTTACGTTAGAGGATTGGCAATTCCTGAACACACGTTTCCCGGTCCTTACAGACCTAAAATCGAGGCGCCTCATCCAACAACCACATAGGTGAAAAGTATATAAATGTCAGGGCTGGTAAGTCACTGACACCACCAAAGATAGAAAGAAACGTCGTGCTCTCCCTGCAGTCCTTATACCGTTTTTAACTCATACCGAGGTGTGAGGCTCGCGAATTCACGTTATACACAAAGCTACGCCACAAAGGCCGTGCTTTGATCATCAACCACAAGACTTTGCTTTTCAACAGAAGCCTTGATCATTGCATCTTAGCGTGCCACACAGGCAATTCATGTCATGCGACTGATGTCCATCGATATACAACCTCTGAGCTCGTACGTCTCAGAGAAGTGCGTTAAGCAAAAGAATAAATTCTCTGCCGCCAAACAGATGTATATTTAATGGAAATCAATCAGCACAGAATAAAATCCAATGTCAGACACACAATCCATTTACAAGTCCGTTCTGGGTCTAAACGAAACCGGAGGCACTTTCCTCGCATATCCATCCATCTCCAAGTACGTCTGGACGACCACCAACTATTTCCATCCTCTTGGGTGTACAGCCTAATCAGGATCGTCAGTAATTACCCAAACGATGTGAAAATTTCCGGTCTTCGACCACCGTCTTCATCTTCGACTTATCGTCGAATCGGTTATTCAGAATGGGTATAAACCCGGCCTTTCCGAACAACCCGCGTATATTAAAAACAAATGTTACACAAACTCAACATACGCCTCATTCCAATTCAGAATATTCTTTTATTCACCAAATCACATTCTTAGGGAAAGGTTCCCATTAATTTTATCCAAGATAAATTCTTTGAAATTTATCCTTTAATCTTCCTTTGGATGACATTTCAAACCAAATTATGGTTTTCTAAACTAGTCGAGATTAGCGAACCACAACGAAGTAATTATTTATTTTATTTTCCAATCCCAACCTATTCATCCCATGAAGCAAAACAGGTGATACTCCATATCTAACACCATGGTGTTATCGGTAAAATTAATTACCATTTCATGTTCAAATCTAATTAAAGATTTAACTATCGCTTTGGAGAAAAACTGGTGATACTCCATTCTCGTTTATTTTCCAAATTTGATAATTTAGATTATCAATGCACATTTCAATCTAATTGCAGATTCGTTAACACTCCTTTTATTGGGTTAAAGAACTAATGTCATTTAAAACACCGTTCACGACAAACCCAAATCACATTCTATTTATCATCGGGTTAAAGAACTAGTGTTGTTTAAAACACAGTTCACAATAAACCCACAAATCAATTCTAGTTAAACTCAAATCAAATATATTAGGAATTCCGATTATTTAAAACCCCTTTTTAAATCTAATTTATTTTTTAAAAATAAATAATCGGGTTTTAAATCTAGTTCATTTTTATAAAAATCTATTTTTATCTTTTCAAATATGGAGTTTTTCATCCCCAAATTTTCCCAGATCATTTCTTATGATTTTACACAAATTATTACTATTTTTAATAATTTTATCAAGGCCCGTACAGTCGATTTCCAACAACGGCCATCGAACTGCACTTACAGCGACCTTTTTCAAATTTGATTTTGACGTATCTCCAAATTCAACCGTTAGATTTCAAATTTCTAATATTCGTTAGAAAGCTCTTTTCGATACGAACCCAACGGTTCCGGTTTTAGGAGAATCCGACGGTCGGATCTCCCGTAATGTCCATTTGAAATAAATGGTCGAAATTCACGAACTGCCGCGGCGCGGCGCGTTCTATTCAAGCCATTATATTATATATATAATATATATAATATATATTTCGTCGATTTCTATTTAAAACGAATTATATGAATAGTTTTGAATTCGTTTCAAAAACAATTTCAACTTCCATTTCAATTCAAATCAAAATTGAATTTTTCCTTATAAATTCGTTTTAAAATTCATTTCTATTCAATTCAAAGTTCAATTCAATTTGAATTCATTTCAATTCAATTCAATTCAATTCAATTTCAAAGTCGTTTTCTATTCGATTCAATTCAAATTGGTTTTCTATTCAAATCAAATTCAATTCGTTTTCTATTCAAATCAAATTCGTTATATTTTCAAATCAAATCAAATTCGTTATATATTCAATTGAAATCAAATTCGTTTTCTATTCAAATCAAATTCGTTATATATTCAAATCAAATCAAATTCGTTTTCTATTCAATTCATTTCGAATTCGTTTTCAATTCAATTCATTTCGAAATCGTTTTCAATTCAATTCATTTCGAAATCGTTTTCAATTCAATTCATTTCGAAATTGTTTTCAATTCAATTCATTTCGAAATCGTTTTCAATTCAATTCATTTCGAAATCGTTTTCAACTCAATTCATTTCAAAATGAATAAAATCAATATAAATATCGTTCACGTCAAAATGGCGTCAATCTAATCAACACGGCTTAATGTATTTCTATTTTCAAATATTCTATTTCAAATATTTCGTTCAACACATGACTAATCTCAACGGATGAGTACAGTCAACACATGAACCTTTATTTTATATTGATAAAGATGTAAATTTTATTATTAAAATATTTCGTTCAACACATGACTAATCTCAATGGATGAGTACAGTCAACACATGAACCTTTACTTTATAATATTCTTTATTTTCTAAATTGGAATGAGGCCCAATCAATTACCATATAAAGTTAATTATATGGATTTTCATACATCACACGTATATGATAGCATTGAAAAATAATCAACCATCAACCAAAGTGCACTACACTGTATAAGCATCAAATATAGATATTTAACGCTTATAACAGCCTATCAATCAATCGATCGACATATTTAATCAATCAGGATGAGTGAACTTCATATTTCGTCCCAACACCCGTGTGGGGTTTCAAACCATCAAACGCATATTTTATTTGTGCAGTTGGGCGATGTGTAAAATTTATCGACCCAATCAATGTCAGTCAAATCAGTGTACATAAACAAACCGTCCGGTTTGTAAATGAATATTTTATCTTGTTCACTTCACGTTAAAAATTATATTTTTAATGATAAAATATTTTATTATAACACATGAATTTTTATTCCGTTCATTTACACAATAAAAGTGATATTTTTATTTTTCTAACATATTTTAGAAAATTTCGACGGCATAACGACACGATACTAGAAACGGGACGAGGCCTAGCCTTATCCCCGGTCTAGTGAAGGCCCATGCCATTCACACATCACAAATTCACCAAACAACCAAATTCAAATCATCTAACTAATTTATGCAATCAAACAAACAAGTCCATGGTCTGTGGACGATCGTGTCGGGTGCTACTAAGCACCGTCTGCATCCTAGTATATATATAACTAGAAAAAGAAATTGAAAGGTGAGAAATTCTCACCGTTAGCTATCCAATCATCTAGACTCTTCTTTGATAAAAATCTTCATCGTTATCGCATTTTTGTCATCTTCGTTGCTGTAGCCACTACATATGTAAAAATCGAATTTTTATTTTGTTATTCAATATATAAAAATCAAATTTTTACTATGCTATTCAATATATAAAAATCAAATTTTTATTTTGTTATTCAATATATAAAAATCAAATTTTTATTTCGCTGCTGTATGAAAAGATTTCGCCTTTATAAAAATATAGTCTTCGCCTTTATAAAAATAAAGATTTCGCCTTTATAAAAATATAGTCTTCGCCTTTATAAAAATAAAGATTTCATTGCTAATATTCCTATCATGTAAAAATTATATTTTTAATTCTCTTCATAAACAAAAATCATGTTTTTACATCCTCTATATAGTAAAGTTTATATTTTCAATACTTTAAAAATATAAAAATCATATTTTCATTACTTCTTTATACAATAAAAATCACATTTTTATGCCGCTACTTTATATATAGAGATTATATTTTTATACCGTTTCTTTTAAAACAAAGATTATATTTTTAACTTTTAAAACCTTTCTATTTTAATAAAAATTCAATCTTGTCTATTCTTAAAAATTCGATCTTTGTTTGCTAATTTCACATGTAAAAATCATATTTTTACCGTTGTCTTATTTAAAAATAAAACCTTTTGCTACTTAAAAAGAAAGCTTTATACGAATAGGAATCAAAGCATTATATATATTAAATTGGATTTTATTTGAAGATTATATATAATAAAAACTGAAATAAATTAAATAATTAACAAATCAGAAAACTTACAACAGCCGGGGGAGTGGTAAAATCGAACTGGAGAGAGCCTCGCCGGAGCAGTTGGGTGGCGCGGGTCTCCTGAGGCGTCGCAGTCAGGTGGGAGGTCGAGGTGGGGTGGGTCGCGGCCTATGGTGGCCGGAGGGGGTAGCTCGAGCTCCTCTGGTGATGGCAGGCGCTACGGTGCAGATGGGGGGGTTCGAGAGGTGGTTGGCGCCCTCCTTTAAGGCGGCGGCTGCACCATCGGAGGAGCGGCGGCTCCTCCGCCTCTTTTCCTCCTTTTTTTTTCAAATTTTAGCTGATGAATCGAAAATGAAGGGAAAGGGGGGGCCAGAGCGGGTTAAAGGGGGAGAAGGGTTGACCCCTTTTTTTTATTATTTATTTTTAATTTTTATTCACATAAAGTAACTTTTTCTATCGACCTCGAAACAAGGCCCACCGCCTGTCGTCCATAGCGTTTTACCCCCATTCTGAACACAATGGGATATGTATCGTAGGCTGATTCGTTCGTCTCGATCAGTTTCCGTTGAATTTACATTTAAACGTACATTTCAAATTACCGGGGTCACATATCAACTCTATAAATTCCATAAAAATATTTTCTAGCTTCGTATTGACGATACGGTCCTAACAAAACTAATTTCGTCGAATTCTGAGACCGTTGGAAAAATGGTCATTTTCCAGTCGATTAAAATCAACTAAAACCGGTCAAACGCGTTTTCCTATGCCACGCTCACATATTGATTCGAAAAATTATGAAATTTGAAACCTAGCAATAATTTGACATGACGGATCCAACGAAAGTGGTTTCGTCGAAATCCGAGGTCGTTTGCAAAATTTCCATTTTTAAGGGCTTGAATTCCATAGCGACTATTCAGAATTTTCAACTGGACATATCTTTTGATTCCCGCTATGAAATTTCGATTTTTCGGATTCGTTGGAAAGATATCATCAATTAGATCCTAATGTTTTTGGTTTCACTAAAATCCGGATTGTTTTGCACCCGGTACATTCAATTGAAGTTTGAAATCGAATTATCGAACTACCGCGCCATTTTCAATTTTATTTATAATTATATATAAATATTTATATTCTAACGACGACGTATATAATATATACGTTCGAATTATATTCAAAATAAATTTATCGTCGATATTATTTAAAATAATCTATTTTAAATATTCAAAATTCATTAAAATTGCCAAAATAAAAATTTTAAACTGGTTCAGAATTTCCGGGTTATTACAAAACTATACTATTATAGATTTCGACCAAGATAAAATTATTTTCTTACAAAATCTACACCTTTATATCTTATTAAAATATATAGTTTATTAAATATAAAATTTTTAAGATAAACATCAAATCTTTCCAAAATATTGGTATTACCGAAACATAATATTATTTACAAATATACATCAAAATTTGTATCAAGAAAATACCAATTTCAAACCAATATTTAGATAGGAATGAACTTGCTAGAAGACTTATACTCTCCTTCTACTTCTTACATTGTTTTGGATAAGGATAAGTTATAGAATTCGAGTTGAAAGCTGAACGAACCAAAAAACTTAATCAAAGAGGGTCTACGAAGGAAGATGAACTCGAATGGAAAGGAAATTTCAAAAGAAAAATTTGAATATTAAACAAATTTTATATCCGAAAATATTTGTTTTAAAAACCATTTATACTTTAAAAATACGCTCTCTCTCAAGAAGGATTCTGCGACTGATTCCACTCATTCTAGGGTATCACTACCCTATCTCTAATGAGCTCGAACCCCATAGGCTAAAGCTTTGATAAACCAAAGCTCTACTACCACATGTAACGACTTGCCATTTTGACCATGCCGAATCGACAAAAACATGTCAACTCGAAACATCCAAAACAACAGATTGTTATTAGCTTCTGGGGTAAATAGAATAAATCACAGAATCATAGATCACAGACACGGATACAGAGCAATATAATGTCTCACAGCGGAAAATTTAAAATACAATAGTAGTTCATGAAGCTACTAAATAAATTTTACATCAGAATTTATGTAAATAATATATCGGAAGTCTAATACAATAAATAGTCTGAAACATAATGACAGAAGTAACTGAATGACTGTAATAACTGATCAACAGGTAGATACAGGTGAGTGAAACCCAATATAAGCTCCAACTCCAAGGTTGAATCTCAAAACTGGAATACTCGATCTGACCCGAGCTATAATGCAAAATAAAACAACTCGAATCAGGAATAACATTCTCATGGAAGTAAATCAACTCAAATGGAATGTTTGATGAAATGCAGTCAGTATGTTTGGGATCACCATCCTCTAAGGATCCATTAAACTAATACTATATAGTATAATACGCTATATACAATAATGTCTATCAGTAAAGTAAAAATATAAAAATAGCGTAAGCGAGATTACCATTATTACCCTTACACTGTTTATATATTCCTGTAGTATATACAGTACATTAATTCCTCTGTTAAGTGGAAGGCTATTAGAGGGCACCCCATGTAAAACAGTACAAAATAAAGTCGTAGTGGGCTCGTATAAGGCATGTGACAGGGCATGCAAGGAATTCCCGGGTGGATTCACCTTTTGCATATCCGGACTGGTGGTAACGCATAACAGCTACAAGCGCCCACCTCGAAACACACTCCCATAATCAAAAGGGCCTAATCGAATCTCAATAGTAATAGAATAGTATCGAAGAAGTGTGCTCGATAGGAGGTATGACCTCACTTGGTCCGTGCATAGTTCCTGTGTTAGCCACATCAAGCTGACTCAAGGTAGTTAGGGTCTCATAATTAATATGAAATAACAAAATAGAGTCGTTCGCCAAATCATCCCCTTCATTCTGGAACTCCTGCGTACACAGTTGTTAAACTGGTTTTTGATATTGGCAGAGAGTATGACAATAGCCGATCCCGGTCTCTTTAACAACCAATCGTTTACATTTTTCATATCGTGGTCATTATTTTATAAAATAGCTTATATGAAATCTCATATTCAAATTTGGAATCAAAATTAAACAACCAACTTTGAATATATATAATTTTAAAACCATTCACTTGAATTGGTTTAATCGAATCGATTTAGAATCCTATCGTAAAGGTCTCGTAATATAGTATAAACCATACTATTTAACTTCGAGGATATTTTAGTTCGATTTATATTCGAAAATCCAAGTTTCAAACTATTCAACAATTTGCTTTTCGTCGATTCAAATATTCAACATTTGGTTCGAATTCAAACTATATGATTCAAGTCGAAGCTTACATTTCAATTTAAACAAAGTATATTCATGTCATACTATAATTTTAAATCGTTATTTATAAATTTAACAATTTGTATAATCTAATTTTCCTTTATATGGATTCAATTTAGTCAATTCGAAAATCCGATCACTTTGGTTCAAATCTAGCTTGTATAATTCAAATCGAAATCTTAACTCAAATCGAATATTCAAATTCATTACATAAAATTTGAGTCGAAGCCTTATATTCAATTCAAACAATTTATAAGTTTTAAAACTATTCTTGTAAATCAATTCAACAAATCTTCCAATCCAAAACCAAAACGATTTATAAAATCAATTCTATATAAAATTTATATATATTCAAATTCACATTTTAGTCGCTAAAGAAATCGAATTCATTTCATATCAAATATGATTCAAATTATACATCAGTTTACAAAATTCAAGTTTATTTCCTATATAAGTTCATATTTTAAATCCAATTCAAATTCTCATTCAGTTGGTCAAAAATCAAATTTATTCCTAAATTAGGAAATTCAATTTCAAAATAATTTCACAGTTCAAGTTTATCTCTTATAAGTTCAAACCAGTTCAAACTCAAATTCATTTCACTTTTACCTAATTCAAATTTATCTCTACTAAAGGTTCACATTAGTTCAAATCCATAACTTAATATGGTTCATTCGTTATTCAATTATCGTTATATAAATTTACATCTTTAAACTTCGAATTTAAATCACGAATCTAACTTATCCATCTTGAGTTTATTATTAAAGTTTATAAAATATATATATACGTAAAAAATTAATTCTGAAAATAGATATATATATATATTTCTAAAATTAACTTAGAAAACAAATTATAGACATATATAAGTTCAAAATAATATAGAAATAGATTTAAAAGAAATATTTATAATAATATAAAAAGTTTAAAAATACTTATTAAATTATATAGTTAAAAATAAATAAAATTATAAGTAAAATCTTAAATAAGTATTTAAATCTATATTTACTTATAAAAATCATTTTTAAACATATAATTTAAAATTTATAAAATTTAAGTTTAAAATTCTAAAAATAATAATATAGATATATAATATATAAAATCTTAAGTTAAAAGAACTCAAATTCCAAATCATTTTACTTCGAAAACACGACCAACGGTGTCCATATATAGTTTTCTACTCTATGGTCAAGTGATACAGATATTTATCATTTCAACCCGCGATTTATAAAATTTCTATGGTCTATCATTTCAACCCGCGATCCCAAATTCAGTAAAAATCGTTCAGGTCTATCATTTCAACCCATAATGATTTTTCTCTATTCTAATGTCCGTTCGGGTATGTATCATTTTAACCCTTAGTGATTTTTCCTAAACTAGGGGTATCTCACAAACAACAATCACATAGCAACAATCACAGCATATATATCATCAGTGCAACTACGTGTCATATGAATATATCGTGTCACATATGGAATGTGCATATATATCAAATCAAACAATTTCTATCAGCAATCTTATACATTTCATATAACAGTTCATTATTGATCTAACATCCATGAAAATTGTATGTCAGGTGTGAGATTAGCTCACCTTTCGTGTCATAGAAAATGAGATAGCAGACGGACTGACACCGAATGAAACAACGACTTTTTGGCACGATTCAAAATGGATCCAACTCAATGATCGCTCAATTTTTAATACGAAGGGATTGGGGAATTTCTCATTGGATTGGTACAGCTATTTGGTTTTGGAATGGTTCGGCTATTTGGCTTTGAAACGATCTCGATACCAAACTCAGTTTTAAAAATGGGCACAACAATTTTTTTATAGTAAAATAATATATATATATATATATATATATATATATTTGAAAATTGGTTCACTTTATTGCTAAAACCAATAAAAACCTCCGTTATAAGCCTCGTTAAAGCCTTGTAATCCGCCTAATCTAAGTGGGTGCCTTACAAGGAAAAAGAGTACTTATAAATCATAAAGAAAGAAATTGTAACTATTTAAACAATACAACATTAAAACAAAAAGGAATTGATGGATCAAAAACTCCAAACAGCCCAACCAGGCCCTTCACTATGGTCTTCCAGTCAAACACTTCAACACGTTGCAAAGTCAACCAGTGTCTTTAAGTTCTATACCCTATATACCCAGTATTGATTCACTTCTCCCATCTCGAATAGTCCTACTGCCATTATTGTTCACCAACCACTTAATTTCTCTTTCAATTTTTCAGAGACAAACTGCTGAATCCGATCTTCTGCCATGAAAAATTCTCAAATTTCTTTCTTTCCAGATGAAATAGATGACGTTAGTGAAGGTAGCATATGCCAAATCTTTCAATTGATCCTTTTTCTTGGAGTTATCACAAATGAGCATCGCTTCTTCTTTCAGATCCGCCAAATTCAAAGGAAGATCCAACTTTTTCTTTAGAGATAACCAAATAAAAGCTGCAAAATCACAAGAGAAGAATAAATGTTGATTAGTCTTGAGATGATTGTTGCAAAGAGGACACGAAGGACCTGAAATGTTGTTGTAGTGTTGAATTCTATCCTTCGTATTTAATCTTCCAAGAAGAGCAAGGTAAGTGATAAAAGACATTTTTCTACTGTTTTTAACATGCCAAATAAGTGAAAAATTTCTTCCTAATGTTCATGACTTCGCAGGTAATCCCATGCTTTATGGAATGAGAGCTGGCCACCTTCACACCATTCGTAAACATCATGACTTCTATTTGGAAAAATTGAGATGTAGTTGATCTCTTCTAATAATTCTCTTGTGGCAGGATGGATTTCAGGTACAAACATTTCAGTTCTGATAATGCTACTTACTTTTTGATCCGCATTGCCAATTAGATTCAATCTATCGTAACCAAGCAAGTCTACCAAACTCTTACAGTTAATCCAAGGTTCGAACCACATATAAGTTTTCTCACCATTAGCAATAATTTTATTAAACAGCTATTTAGACCTTGTCCTTAGCCTTAAAAGAGATTTTCATGTCGAGGATGAATTATTGTCTAAAGCCATTGACCAAAAATAATCTATTTTATAGTATCTATTATGTATCCATTTGGTCCAAAGTGATGAATTAGATAAGAATTTCCGAAGTAACTTCACACATGCTGCCTTTTTAAGATCTGAACAAAGTTTCAATCCAACTCCACCTTCAGCCTTTGGCCTACACACTTTTTACCATGAAACTTTATGAGATGAATCCCCCTCCCCCTCCCCAAAAAAAAAACAGCACAAATTGATTGTAGCTTGTCCATAGTATATTCTAGGATTTGGTAGATGAAAATCCAATATAAGATAATGGGAGTAATGGCAATATTGATCAGTTCGCCCCTTCCTGCAAAACTGAGCGGTTTAGTTTCCCAGCCATTGGTTTTACTTTGTATTCTTTGAATGAGAGAGTTACACTCTGAATAATGTAAATAGTTGGCTGATAAAGGTACTCCCAGGTATTTGATAGGTAAAGATCCTTACTGAAAACCCAGAATATTTTGAATCTGCTCTGAATTTGTAACTGATGTGCTAAAAAACACTTTAGTCTTTGTTGCATTTACGTTTAGTCCAGCACACATGCTTATATTCTGAAAAATCTTCTTTAAGGACTGAGCATTCGAAATAGATGATTTTACAAAGATCATAAGATTGTCAACATACAATAGGTGAGAGATAATAGGTTAAATAACACTACTGGGTTGAAAATTCTTATGATAAGTTGCTTCATCCATCATATAAGAAAAATATTGCATAGCAATAAAAACAAATAAGAGGACAATGGATCACCCTGTCTAATTCCCCTATTTGATGTTATAAAGCCTTTAGGAACACCTTGAATCATGATAGAATAAGATGCAATTGACATACATTCATATATGAGATTTATGAAATTTATAGGAAATCTCATTTTTGACATTATGTAGCATATGAATTCTCTATTCACACGATCATATGCCTTCTGCAAATCTACTTCAACACACATTTTTGGCATCCCCTTTTTCTTGGAATCCCTCAATAATTCATGAGCTAGCAATATATTATCCCCAACATATCTATCATAGATAAAAGCACTTTAATTTTCCGAGATTATATAAGGCCAAAAATGTTTTAGTCTATTACGTAAAATTTTGGAGAAAATTTTATAATAGACATTACAACATGCTATTGGCCTATAATGTGCTATCTCGGATAGCCTATCATTTTTGAGGATTAAAGTGATGAAAGTATGATTAAAGATTTAGGCAGTTTATCAGATATGAATATATCAGAAATAGCCAATAACAAATCACTTTTCAGACCATCCCAGTGAACTTTGAAGAACTTTGAATTAATTCCAAGTCCAAGACTAGATTCATCATCTACAAAAAAAATAAGGCATCTTTAATCTCTGATAAATCCATTGATATTAAAATAAATTGCTGTCCCTTAGAGTTGATAATGGAAATAGGATGGAAACTTGGAAATGTTGTAATGCTTGGACCATTAAACATGTCTTGAAAATACTTGATAGCTTGAACTTCAATTTCCTCAGCTTTGTATAATAAATTCCCATTTTGATCAATTAATTCCCTGATGTGGTTGAAAAACCTTCTGTTTGACATTCTTGAATAAAAGAATTTTGAGTTTGTGTCTACTTGCTAAAGCCATGATACTTTCGACTATTGTTTAAGAGCTTTGAAATTTATTTGTTGCAAATTCTGATATTCTTTTTTGGCCATCAAATAATTTTCATACAGGAGAAAATCCACTGGATCACCATCAGCAGCTTTTCTAATTGATTTGCAATTTCTTCAGCTTGTTTGAGGTTAGCAGAATTTTTATCTCTCAATTTGTTCCAGTTTTTCAATTCAGTTTTGCAAATTTTGAGCTTATGCATGAACTGATAACCATGAAAACCCCAAACTGCTGAATTTAAGCCCTTATGAACTGTATCCTTATAACCATCCAAATGATGCCAATCATTTCTATATTTAAAAGGAAATCCCTTAACCTCTTTGGTAGAAATAAGATCTAACATTATAGGATTATGATCACTTGATTTTTGGGGGAAGGAAAGAGCTTTCATATGAAGAAATAAATGAAGACAACTGTTATTAACCAATATTTTGTCAATACATGTTGCAACTCCCTTTCGACGCCAAGTAAAATTAAAATCCAGAGGTTTAATTTCTGATACTGAAGCTTGAATTAAAACTTTCTGAAATTCTCTTATCTGTTGGAAAGGAACAGGTAAACCCCCTCTTTTATCATTTGGTGTTAACACATTGTTGTAATCCCCTATAAGGACGCAAGCATTATTGATCAAACTAGCTTCATTTATCAGATTTTTCCATAAAGAAATCCTTTCTGCAAAAATATTGCTAGCACAGATAACTGAAAATACCATCTCAAAACCCCTTTGTTATAAGCATTTACTGTCATGTGTTGAAAGGAGAAAGATGTAAGTACCAAATACCAAACATTAATGTCCCATATTAATAGAATTCTACCAGAAGAAAGAGGTGAATTATTTGTTAAAGATCTCCAAGAACTGGGTAACATAGAGGCAAACAATGCTAAATTATTAGAAGATAGCTTAGTTTCTACTAAACCAACTAATGTTGATTTAGTATAATTCAGGAGAGATAACACATCCTTCATACGAGAAGTAGTGTTCATCCCCTTGGCATTCCACGTTAGCATCGTCATTTAATTGAAGAAGAACTCCTTGTATTTCTTTTAGAAGGAGGAAAAAAGTTGAAGTAGTTGTTGTGCTATCATCTTTAGTATAGTTTGCATTTTTGTCTACCATACTTGACACATCTATATGTTTAACCTTTTCTTTAGACACTTCTTTGTCTTTTTCTAAAATTGCAACTGCTATGATATTTATTTCATCTGGCATTAAATTTTCAGGTAGCTTTGAATTAGAAAATCTAAATCATCATCTGGTTTGTAAGAGGTACTTCCAATATCATTTACATTTTGCATTTTTCCTTTATTAACTTGTTTAGCTTCATTATCTTCTGATTTTTCATTGGGGTCAGCTTGAAAATCAGGTGGAATCCAGCATGGATCCTTAAAGACATCATGATATGAATCTTCATGGCCAAACAAACTACATTGAAGACATCTGGAAGGGACAAACTCATATTCCACAGTTATGTTAAATTTTGATCCATTATGCATTAGAATAGGGATTTATGTTTTTAGATCTGATAATGTATCAATTGAAAGTAAAACCCTAGCATACTTTGTAAATCTTTTATTTGCTGTATTTTCATCCATTAATACTGGATTTGCTATATAGCTTGCTATCATTTGTATAGCATCTATTGTCCAAAACTCCATAGTAGATCTACCAATCTTATAACACCCCACCTCCGCCAGGGTGGCTCTTGCAAGCACTCTGACTTTGGAGGGGCGTTTGAATCAGGTAAACATGCATAATGATATATCAAGGCAGAACAAGAACATATGTATATATGTAAACAGAGTAAATAAGATAAGTAAAACAGCGGAAGATTTCAAACTATTTCAAAACAAGTCTGATACAACATAATGTCAACTTTCCAAATACACAAGTCTAGATAAAAACAACATCACTTAAAAACTGAAATACATAAGTACTATCCCCAAAATAAGCGATAACCATAGCTAGCTTCATGTCAAGACCGTACATGAGCTAAAATCCCACAAGAAAGCGATCAGAAATCCAAGCTAAGCTCCAATATTTCCACCCTGAGAACCTGGGGGGGGGGGGGAAACGGAAGAAAAGAGGCGAAAGAAGAACAGGTTAGTCAAAAAGACTGAGTAAGCCCTACTACAATCAATGTAAACTGATAAAGTTAACTGGCATGATGAAAACTGAGATGAACATAAGGATAACTACATACTGGCACGAAAGATAAAAGGTGTCATCACAATATCAGGTTTAAGGTTTTGCACCACAGGTGTACTAGCAAACTAACATGACTTGAATAAACATGTATTGATCCCTTGGCCCAAGCTTTGGCCCAATAACATGAAGTGACCCTAATACAAGGTCCAACCAAACGGTCTAGTCGATCGGCTCCCTATAAGCCTAACTCGTCACGTGTTGGTGTCAATGCGGCCCAAACATAATTGTAGTCAGACTGTGCAGGGTCTCCCGTCGGGTGTATCAAGCCCTAGGGTGTCAACCCATGAACACCATAAACATAAGTGCACAGTCTCGATCTACTGGTACCCGTGCATGCTTTCCCCGGCTTCGGACTATGTGCACGACCATAGTCCGCCCGAAACTACACCGGCGTACCACTCTGCCATCGTTTTTGGTCACTTACCTCAAGTCCAGTAATTGTGCCCCCCACCCTAGCCTAGTCCCTAGGGTCTTAATGATACGAACTTGGGATTACTGCTGGAGTGGACCCCCATTGCTAGGATTTTCTAGTGGGTTAAGTATGGTTTAACCCTTTTACTAATCATGGATTAACTTGGTTAAGTGTAACGATGAGTTCACGACTTAACCCTGATTAATCTACCAAGCCCAAATTGGTTAAGTATTAAGTGGACCATGACTTAACCCTAATCATGAGGCATTAATTAATTTAATGTGCCTTAACCTCTCACATTAGACCTTGTTGTGGTTACTAGTTAAGCCGGGCGGGTCCGGGTAGCTTTACACCACAACTTGGTCTAACCTCGGGCTCAAGGTACAACATGACCAACTTCTCACATTGGGTCCTATTGTTTGTAGCAACTAGTTAGGCCGGTCGGTTCCGGGTAGTTTTACGCTACAAACTCAACCCAACCTCGAGTTGGTCACACTTATATTTTCTAAGTGTCATGTCCATCATGTTTCCAAAACATATTACAAGTTTTCAAGCATTTGGGTAGACCTAACTTAATAGGTAAATTCCCAATGGGTAGACCTAACTTAATAGGTAAATTCCCAATCTTATGTTTTTATGTCTTTTAAGTTTACCCAACCCCAAACGTAATCCCATCGCTTACATATCGCAATAGCGCATAAAGGATAGAAAGAGGGAACTTGGCATAATCATGACATAAAGGTGTTGAAGCCACAAGTTTAACATGGTGGCATATGAAATGTACATATGTTCATATACTTGCATATTGCATCATTAGGCCTCAAAAACATGCATAAAACCAAACTTAGCATATTGGTGATACATGGTGATAAATGACATGTAGAAATTGCCATAAGTTCGCATTTAGCCTCACATGCAAGTTATCATAAGGGATATGATAACTTACATGTTGCCAAAATGCAACCTTTAGCATAAAGCTTGAAGCTTTATGTTCATATACTCAAGGTAAGCTTGCATAACATGATAACATGAACAAAATGATCAACCCAAACTTGCATAACATAACTTGCATATCATATGACAAACTTGCATATCAAACTTGCATAACATAACATGATAAACTTGCATATCACAACATGGCAAACTTGCATAGCGTAACATGGTAAACTTGCATATCATAACATGGCAAACTTGCATAACATAACATGATAAACTTGCATATCATAACATGGCAAACTTGCATAGCATAACATATCAAACTTGCATAACATGACATAGTAAACTTGCATATCATGGAAAACTTGCATATCATAATGATCAACCAAACTTGCATCATTCATTTAACTTTAGAGTTTAAATATGAAAGTAGAAAAGGGCTTACAATGCTTATGAAGACACAAAAATATGACAAAGCCCTTATGCAATCAATTAGACCCAAAATGCAAGCTTTAATAGAAAAACCCTTGAGCCAAAATGATCAAAACCCTTGCTTTATGATGTAAATATGGAAACTTGACTTGAATGCAAGATAATGATGCTCATACAAGCTTGAAAACACTTGTATGCATGGAAAATCTCTCATAGAAATTTATTTAGGAATTTTATGAAGAGTGTGGAGGCCATGAGAGGAATGATTTTGCCATAGTTTAGTTACTTGAATGAATAATGATGATTTAGGGTTAGGTTAGGGGCTTATTTATAGAGATTAGGATTAGTTTCAACCTTAGGATTAAACCCTAGTTCCAATCTCAGCCCTCAAAATCGAATCTGGCCCCAAAACCTAACCAAAACCCCAAAATGGTGCACTAGGCAAAACTGCCCGGCTGAACCAAGTCAACAGCCAAGTCGACAGGGCTGTCGACTTGGGTCCAACCAAGTCGACAGGGCTGTCGACTTGGGTGCTCTGGCGGGAATTTTCCCGCCTGGCCCCATCTGACCCTCATTTCCAAATTCAAACTTGAATTTGAAATCTGTTTTTACTTTAAATTTTTCTGAAAACTTCGTTGGGCCTTAATCGGGTCATACGGACTCCGATTTTCGAAAACTCGGACTCTATTTCGCGTATTTTTACGAAACGAACGCAATGGCATAGCCCGTTTCCCTTGATTTAGATTTATAAATTAAATTCTGCCTTGATTTATGTTATAACAGGTTATTGAAAATACGGGTTGTTACAAATCTTACCCAGATCTAAACTACATCACTTCGTTTATTTGAATAATCATACCCTGGAGACCATGCTTCGATCAAAAGCAGCCTCCCAAAATAAGAATATGTGGAGCTTTCCAATACTCGTTAGAAATCAGAATGATCTTCAAACTGGACAGCAAAATCATATGAAGGAGAAACATGAATATGAAAATTACCATGTGGTTTCCAGACTTTAAAAATGTAGTCTTTAAGCTTGATGGATGATAACCTGAAGTGGATCAGGATTAATGCCAATGTATTAATCCATGCTTCTATTGATTTGTTAAAAATCTTTTCAGGAATGAATACGTATTCTGCGGATGGCTTTACAAAAGTAGGACTTCGAGTAGATCGATCTTGTTTGTTGCTATTATATGAATCGGTAGTGGGGTTCGAAAGTGGATTTGATGCATCTGACGAGGAAGAAAGAGGAGGTTGAGAGCGAGATGGAAATCCAGAGTTAGTTACGGTGGCAGTGGATGCCATTAAAGAAGGAAACCAAAAGGAATTTTAGTATATATATAAATACTGTTCGTATATAAACACACATCAAAACTTATATCTTTACAACATAAATTATATAACATATAAACACACCAAACATATAAACTCACACACAAGACAAAACCATATTCATGCACACCAAAAATCACACAAATAACACACAGTAAAACAACTTGACACAATATATATATATATATATATATATATATATATTAAAATACACATACACATATGATCGAAACGCACCTACATAAAATACATGAACATGCTAACACAAACTCAAATTCAAAAATAGAAATATGACAAAGAAGATGTTAAAAACTTTTTTTATACAAATATGTGAACTGGCAAAAGTAACGTTAGTGTAAGGGAAAATGAGTATAAACAAAGTAGGGAATATAAACAGCATTGGAAACATTCGTCAGTAAATGTACATTTGGGAGGAAATCCAAAGGTTGGTTTTGGTAATATAAAAAATGAAAGAATAGTTTAAATTAAATGCATGGCTATAAAAATAATGAAAAAGCTAGGCACAGGAAACCATTTGTGAATTTTGAACGATGCTTCCATATATAAAAGGGAAACTAACGCATGGCAACGTGTACATGCAATAGGAATACTAATACTATTGTATTGAAATTTGGAAGAGAAACAAAAGCTAAAAATGGAACGTGTCATATTCTAAAGTAAGAAAGGAGGCATTCAAAATAATGTGGCGTTCACATGCAAATGTGCCCACTTTCTAATGCTTTCGGAAACAAAAAATTAAACGGGTAGCTTAGTAAAATAATATAATGGGTTTTGCAGACCCAAAATGCCTAGAAATATATGTAGGATCCAAACAGGGATACTTCGAACTCAAATTGTTTCAAAAATGTACTGCGCAAGCCTTTTCGCAATCTCAGCACGAATCGAACACCGAAACTGACAAATGAATATATTTTGCTAATCAACGTGACGAGACGGACACAACGGTATATAATTTGCAGTGTCAGGATGCTTTATTCAAAAACGCATTATAGACCCCTTTTAACGTAAAAATACGAAAGGAAAACGGAAGTCAAATGTTTGATTTTCACGAAGCAAATTTAACCGTTGGATTACTGACAACGAATAGAATATTTTTCATGTTTATCCGAACTGGATTCAGAGAGATATTTAAATCGTTGAAATTTTATCTGTTATGCACAGCTTTACATTGTAAATTGCGCGACTAAAAAACTTTCAAATTTTCCAACAAAATATTTACAGCTGCTACATCTCACTATACGTATTTCAAAATTCAAATTCCTATTATAAAAAAATGATAGAATATTTTCAAAATAAAAATATCGATTTAAATAAGAATTTAAATCGTTAAAAATAACGGGTTGTTACAACGGTCGAATTTATATTTGAAAACAACAAAGCATAAGGCATTGGAAATAAACGGTTTGAAATTATAATGTAAATGGATGTTTTTCATGGAAACATATCGCATGGAAAAAACTTAGAAAATGGAAAGTCGGAAAGGTTAAAAATATATGTGACTATTGGAAAAAATAAATAAATGGGTGGTTTAGTAAAATAAAATGACGGGTTTTGAAGAACCAAAATGTCTAGAAAATTATGCTGGACCTTAATAGGGACATGTCGAAAACTCAAATGGCTTTGTTTCAAAAATGAATTGTGCAGGCCTTTTCGCAATTCCAGCGCGAACCGAGCAACGAAACCGACAAATAATTATATTGTAGAAATCAACATGTTGAGATAGACACAACGGTACATAATTCGCTGCGTCACAATGCTTCGTTCAAAAACTCGTTACAAACCCCTTTAAACGGAAAATTCGGATAGGAAAACGGAGGTCAAAACATCTAATTTTCGCGAAATGAATTCCGCCGTTGGATTCATGATAACGAATAGAATATTTTTCATGTTTTTACGAACTGGTTTTGAAGAGATTTTAAAATTGCTAAAATTTGAACTATTATACGCAACTCTGCAATGAAAATTACGCAACTGACAAATATTCAAATTTTCTGACAAAATTTTCATACCCTCAACATCTCACTGAATGTATTTCAAATTCCAAATTCTCGTTATAAGAAATTATAATATTTTCAAAATAAAAATTCGATTTAAATCAGAATTTAAATCGTTAAAATAGCGGGTTGTTATATACCTTTTGTTACTTGGCCTTATTGCTTCATCCATATCATTGTTTCTGCCTTTTAAGGTGTATTGAGATTGAAGTACTATCCTTTCAGTCCATTTGGAAGCAAAATGATCAAAATCCTTCATTGTTCCTTGTTCAAACACCTTTCCTTTGGCTTGTTCATGGATAGCTTCTGTTATATGAGAGAATGGGTCATACTTCCTTAATGTAGACCCACTTAGGGTAAAGGTTGGAATTCGTCCTAAGTAGGAAGGGTTGTTGCTCTAATAATCAGGATTGTATCGTTCTATTTCCTTTTTCCACTTGACCGTTTGCAATGCTTCCATTCTTAACCTTTGTTCTTCCATCACTTTCGGGTCAGCAATACCTGACATAGAAGCTTGAATTAGTTCACCGTTTCCTAGATATTAAGGCCTTAAGTCCAAAGATTATTTACCCTTCCCCCAAGGGGTGAGTATCACGCTTACGAGACTTAACAACCAACAATTACCTTGAGATAAGAGTTCCCTAAGCACAACACGAGATAGAAATCTAAATGGTTTGTAAAAAGGGTTTTTCAATAATTTTGAGGAAGGGTTAGGACTTGGTTGAGAAACCTTTGTTATGGAGAAATCCTAAGGATATATGTAATGAAAGTAGCTAAAAAACTCACAGAAATTATACTAATTGTCAATTCACTCTTTATTGCTCATTGATTTGAATACACAAAGTGTTTATAAAGGAAATTCCCAAATTGATTTGGAGATTTGGGTTTACTCAATAAGATTAGATTACAAGATTGGTGAATGAGAATTCGACCATCAAAATGTGACCCTAGGGTCTCATTTATAGACAATTGGGACCCCTTTTGTCGTTGGGTCAGCAGAAGCCTCTTTCGGGAGCAAAAACTATGTGTCGGTCGCCCTTTACCTTTTGATTCCGGTTGACTTGGCTCTTGATTGTTCTTTTGGAATTTGTTAACAAATACAACGGAGCCCTCAGTGTGTCGGTCTTGACTCTCGGAAAGCTAGTCTCGGTCTTTGGAGCCTCTCTTTGACGTTATTCTTCCTCTCATACCAATACCAAGCCCTTTGGTATGCATCGCTTTGAGAAAGGCTTTTGGCTTCCGGTCATAAGCTTCCGGTCTTGTCTTCAAGTCTTTATAGTATTAATGTTCATGATTCAACTTCTTATGTTTCGGGAACCATGACCCCTTTCAGTATCGACACTACGCAAGTTAGCGTGGATGACTCTTCTTTTCAGAAGCTTTTGTTTGCTTTTGGTAGGTCTCTGGAGTGGGTTTTGGTCTTCTGGAAGGATGCTTTCGGTGCATTGCTTGTAGATTTCTGAAGTTGCCTCTTGGTGATCATCAAGCTTTGATCTCGATAGCTGGCTTTCAGAAGGTTCCTCTTATGTTTCGGCTTCTTGTGCCTTTGACGTCTTCGTCTCCTTTCTTATCGGTATTAAGGAAGTTAATGCCGATAGCCTTTTCGTTATTCCTTTGGTTTCGGGTTATAAGCTTTCGCCCTTTCTTTCCATCTGTTTCTGGTTTCAGGTGGTTTACCTTTGGACTTGCACTTACGTTAGCTATCTTTCGTGTCGGAACTACCTTGCTGGTATTCTTCCTTCACAATTGATCCAAGCTTTCTTCTTTAATGGTGGTGCCAGTTGCTCGTGGTTTCAATTGCCTCTTTTATGCTATGGTGGTTCGATACCCCTTCACCGATAGCCTGTTTCGGTGTTGAATTTTGTTAGTAACAGTGATCTTAATTTTAAAACATGTATTTGAAAATCTTTGAAATTTATATTCTTATATTTAACGTTTTATTACTCTCTCCATTTTATAAAATCCATCATTCTGAAATGTGAAATATTCTTCGGGTTTGAAAAATATTATGATTTTTGTTTGATCAAATGAGGTTTACGATATATATTCTCTCTCTCCTCATTTGAATTTATATTTCTAGTCCATATTCATCACTATTTTTTATTTCTATATCCTTTTGATGATAACAAAAGGGGGAGAATGGTTAAGATTTTGATTGACGAGTGAATACTTTAAGAATATTTTTAATATAGGAAATTCAATTGTTTTTTAAACTCCCTCAACCACATATAGGGGGAGTTCAGTTGTAGAGTGAGCATACAAATAGGGGAAAATTATATTTCATATTCAAGCACATTTATCACTTTCAAAATCTATGTATGTTTGTCATCATTAAAAAGGGGAGATTGTTGAGTATAATAATATGATTTTTGTTTGATGATAACAAGCATATTATTATATAAATGTGTTTGTATCTGCACTATTCAATATTACATCACATGCAGAAATAAATTATAATTTTGAATAAAATGCTATTGCACATTATCTAATATTCAAACAATGTTTTTATTCTAATAATTATTTTATTTCGACATTTGAATTGCTACATATTTCTGACTCCATTATTGTACATTTTACTGTGACATAATACATTCCATTTCATATACATAGTTTCCTCACTACAGTTCACTCATTTCACTCAGTCATACATATACACTTTCTCATATACATCCATACACTCATATACTGACACACTGAGTCATCGTGTGCTTCAGCTCCTATCCAGCCACATGCATACCTATCACAGAAACACACATACTAAACTGCAACAAAAGAGAATTATCTTCAGAGAAATATAAATTTATTTTAAATTTTATTTGGCTTAGAATTTTGATGTGTTTCTCATCATCTTTCTAGACTTGGTCTGACATATATACATTTATTTGAGTCTAGAGTGCTTTTGATATCACGATGATTCACTATAAACACCACAAGGTAGACTAAATCACACAATTGCACAAGCATGATACATGTATACACATACATGTGTATGTTTATGCACACATATATTGATATTAAGCAGGGGAATGGTCGTACATGCATCCAAACCAGGTTCAAACGGCAAATACACAAAACTAGTCGGTCATGAAAATCATGGTCCAAGCACATACAAGTGCTACAAAATCAAGAAGGGTGATACAAAGGACAAGCCTC